>CM060934.1:712066535-714619035 GCA_030765085.1 Allium cepa
TTCTGGGTCGTTACAATCTTTCCCCCTTAAAAGAATTTCGTCCCGAAATTACAAGTTAAGAAGAATGCCCTTATCCCGTTTATTATTTTTCACAGTTCAAATAATTTTATCAACTTACTAACCTAAATCTTTTTACTAGAGATTTACTACCATTTCAACTAGCTTTCTAACTTCAATTATAGGTTTCAAACAATATTGTTTTACTAACTATTCAAATTTAAATTCAAATTCAAATTTCAAACTTTCAAATTTTTCTCAAAATTTTTCTAACACCCTAAATTTTCGAAAAATTTCGCCAGCGTTTCCTTTGCGCGGCTCGATCGGTACGACTACAAAATGGCACCACGGCCCCTCAGAATCAAAAAGAAAAGAGAAAAGCCAAGTGGCTAGAGAAGAAAGTCATCAAATTTCATACTGAAATTGAAATACGTACCTTTTTGTCGAGCAATTCAATTTTATCTTTGAAATTAAAATTTCCATTCCTTTATACACCTGTATAACCTGTATATTCTGCTAGTAGTAGCATCTCAATCCAACATTCAAACTATTTTGCTAATTCTATTACAAAATTTCCAATATATGCTTATTTATATGTTTTTACTTCGCTATTGAAGTTACATATCCAATTTTATTCAATTTCACATTTCAATTCAATTCACAATTTAAATTTCATTCGAATTCAATTCACAATTTCAAATCTATTTGAATTAAATTCTCAATTCTAAATATTGAATTCTATCGATTAACTTTCATTTAGTAATTCATATTACTATTTTAAGTTAGTTTCATTCACCAATTCATTTCAATATTTCAATCCATCTCGTTTTCACTTAATTACTCAATTCAATTTTATTGCTCATACCATATTCATATTCATTCATTTGAAATTATTTCACAAATAAATAAATTATCAAGTTAGTTTACTTGAATTCAATCCATTTATTTCTTTCCATTATTAATGATAATAATTCAATATTATCATTTCTAACAATCATGCAACCATATACTATAATAATCCATAGAAAATCATTTCTTTTCTATACAAAAATAGTTTTGGGAAAAATTATTTTATTTACCCGATTCAAAATCAAATTTTATATTCACTAACAAATACGCGCTCATATCTATTATCACTCTCAAACTCATTCTAGAGTACTGCTGACTCTATCTCTAATGAGTAATACCCAACAGAACCATGGTTCTCGCTTAACCAACAGCTCTGATACCAAATGTAACGGAAGCGATTTTTCGTTGCCGAAAAACCGAACCATTAGGGGGTTTTAAGAAAGAAGAAAGAGGTAGAAGAAGTGGAAGAAAACAAAGGGAAAAGTAGATAGACAATTTTTAGAAAAAAACAGAAAAAGAGAATTTGAAAATAGAACAGAACGGGACAGAAGACACAAAAAGAACAGAAAGAACAACAACAGAATCTCACAATTCGCAGCGGAACAACATATAATAATAAATGAATAATCTTTAAATAAAGAACTATATCAGTTATTACATCACATTATATTACATTACATCAAATCATCAAAGTGTGCAACAACAACAATAAACAGCGGAAAAGAGATACTATATACTAATAATATGCTACGCCATCCAGCTTGCCACCTGCAACTCCAGAATATCCAGAATATCCTGATAAACCTAACTCTTGACTGCCCGTGTGGAAAATTGGTGGGCACCCAGAGTTTAGGAAGGAAAACAATAAACTCCGAGTCAGTCATGTGACTGGTGTGAGAACTCAAAATAGTTTATTTATCTTTAAAATCAAAATAGAGGAATATTTTTTAATCAATTCGCAATGCTTTTAAAAAATGAGACTACCATAAGGCCTCCCGCACACACACACATGCAAACGCAGAATCGGAGGAGATTTCTCCTTATGATAGTCAAAGATGCTTGATACGCATTTAAAAGACATTTAATATTATTATTAGTGTATAGTGTAGGAAAAATTCATTTCGAAAGTGGAATATAAATCTTAGCCAACATAGACATTTCGAACTATGCCTACTATAGCTACCATCCAAACAGTGGTGACCACCATAAGTGAATGGCAGGTTCTACAACTAATACCGTACAAATTTCGTATTGGGAATTGGATTTCCAACAAATGGTCAGGCCAAGGAACTTCCCATTGCCACATGAGAATGCCTCTGGATGGACATCCCCGAGAACCAAACCGGATCTCTACCAACACAAGGCCGGGTTACCCCTAACTGGATAACAACTGACCGAATATGCCATCCCCCGGTCCTTTGGGACCTTTATCCGAGAGCTCTCTAATCAATTCACACAATCATAAAAACAAAGTGTTTCAACATGAGTAAGTATCTGGGCTCCATACCATGATACCACTCTTTTCCAGAAGGAAATGCACATATCCTAAAGGGCGCTACCCCTCATAACCTTGCTGCATCTTTCCTGTTTTGACCATTTCCGGGATGTGAGGCTCGACGAATTCACGTCCACAAAAACATACTTTATACAAAAGCCATGCTTTGGGTCAACAAATGATCAACACAATGATCATTAAGATAGACGATCAAATAAATGATCCTATCACAAATAATCAACACAATGATCATTTCAGCATCACTCAGCATGTCACATTACCAAACTGGGAATATATCGCTGATAACTTCAACTATATAACCTCTGAACTCGTACGTCTCAGAGAAGGGTGTTAAGCTAAAAGAATAAATTCTCCGCCACCTCAGAAATATATTTGAAAGAAATCGGCTTTATATCTCAACTTGTAATGTCAGACATACAATCCATACAAGTCTGTTCCGGGCTCGAACAGAACCGAAGGCACTTACAAAGAAGTCCTTGCAATCCGAATAATCTCTAATCACGTTCGGATTTCCCATCACTTATGGAGATCTCTATACCGGGGATCAGCCAGTGCAGAGACAATCAAAAAGAAACCCTCTCGTTTTCGAAAATATCCGGTCTTCAACACCGGTCTTCGAATGCAATTCATAACGACGTATCACATATTCGGAATGGGTTATACGACCCCATGGTCCTTTCCCGGTTAACCCGAATAGTGAGCGCTTATTTTTAAAAAAAAATAAGTGTGGCATTCAATTTCAAACAAATCACAACAAATACCATTCATAAGGTAAATATCGATAGTCGGTTATTGAACTATCAATGGATATGCCAACATCACCAGAATCCAAATAATTTTCCAAATTATTTAATTCCAAAAATATCTTTAGAAGATATAACTTTCCATATTTCAAAAATAAATCAATATTTATTTTTAAACCTATTTTCCAAATTTCCTTTATAAATTCCATATTGAATTTATATTTCCAAAATATTTATGAATATACGATTTCAAATATTCATTTTCAATTTATCTTCAAAAAGATAAATTCTCTAAACTTTCCATTTCTCATTGGAAAAACAATTTCCAATATTCATTTATTTTATAAGTAATCCACAAATTTTATTTATTTTCAACCTTGGAAAATATTCCATATACTCTAATCGAAATTAAGTATATATTTCATTCTTTTAAGGAAATCATTCACTTAACCATATTTATTTGGGCTAAAACGAATGTTGCGTAAAACATCGTTACGACAACCCAAAATCACTAGTATAGGGATTCGAAATAAAATAGATATATAAATCCCAATACTATACAAAACATTTCCTTTCGGAAATTATCTATTATAACAACAGTGTTATAATCTATTATTTCCTTCTATTTCTCGAAAACATCTATTTCAACAATAAATGTTGAAATCTATGATTTCGAATCTCAACATATTTTAAAACATCATTAGATCGTTTTAATTCTATTTAAAACATCATGTTCAAAATAATTCCTTTAACATATTATTCACTATTCAAAAACGTGAATATATTACGTTAACAAATTTCATCTTTCTATTCATTTTATTTTAAGGAATTATTCACTGTCTAAAACATGAATATAACTCTATAAATAAACTACAACAATTTTACTTATCAAAATAAGTCATTTCGAATTTATAAAACAACGTTTATAAATTCTATTTCTATTTATTTTATAACAACTTCCTTTTATAAATTTCCTTTATTAACCTATCTCAGTTCATATCACAGTGATATATTAAAAATTCATATTATAAGTCAAATACTTATAATTTATTTATTTACAAAATTGTTTCTTTGAACTTCTCAAATTTATAAATTTTATAACTTATAAGATTCATTTATTTATCCAACTCATTCCTTTAATAACTTTATAAATTTTATAAACCTACTGCTTATAAAATTCTATTTATAACTTCACCGTTATAATTCTATAATTCCAATTTATGAAATTCATTTACAATTTTTTTTTTCTAACACTTAGAAAAGTTCGTTTTACACTTCTAATATTTTTAATTACAAATATCAATTTATAAATCTTTTAATACAAATGAATTTGTATTATTATTTAAAAACATCTTTTAAACTCTTTTAGAATTCCATCATTTTGATTTATAAAATAATCCAATTTCATAAATCCTATATTTAAACTTTTTTTTTTTTACAATAGATTCAAAAATCTCAGTTTAAACTATTTTAAAAAATCATAAATCCCATATTTTCAAAAAAATCAATTTTTTTTTAACTATATTTCTCAAAAATATAATTTTTATAACATTAAAAATTATAACGTTTATTTAATTATAATGGATCAATTCCAAAAATATTTAATAACCGTACATTTCCAAAAATCCTTTTTGAAATTAAAATCGTTATTTTTAAATTTCAAAAATTGGATCCGATGATGCAACACATCAAATAGTCAATCACGATTTTCCAATATCATATATCGATATGATAAACAATCAAACATCACAATATTTAAAATCAATAAATATTTGTGAGGAATCCAGTTGGATCCCTCCAACCTGTTTCCCTGCATCCACAGACATTAGCACAATACCATTCCGTTTCAAGACGGAATATCGCGGTATATGGGATTTTATAAATATATATCCGCTTACTAACGGCGCATAGGGTCTCATCCGCTAAAAAGAAATGCGGGAAATCAATCAACTGCAATATATACATATGCCAATATATATATATTGCTATATATATAATATAATACCAATTCCACTTCGAGGTGGAATATCGCGGTATATGTGTGTAATAAATAACCTCCGCTTACTAACGGCGTATAGGGTCTATTCACATCCAATATATATATATAACAATCATCATTCAATCATTCAATCAACACAGTCAATCAAATTTTAAATTTAACTATTTAAAATTTAAATAAACAACAGAAATTCCTTTTGAGTGAGAAGTTCTCACCTTTTATTCCTGTTTGCCATCCACTTCCAATTCAACTTGTTTTCTTCATTTATACCTTGTATAAATATTTACACAATTTATTAATATTCGAAATAAATCGAATAATAAATTTTCATTTTTGGTTGTTTAATAAATCAATAGTTTTATTTAAATCCGTTTCTTCTTTAATAATTTTATTTCAACTAAAAATTAAATTTAATTAACCAAACTCTCTTTCAAATAATTTAATTAACTATAGATTTAATTTTAACTAAAGATTTTCTTTTTAGTAACTATAGTAGATAAAACAAATTTATTATCGTAAACTATTTATTTTATAACAACTGAACTAATCATATTTGTTTAATATCCTTATATCAATTCTTTTTTATAAACTTTCTTAACTAACTATTTAATTCGAAGCATTCTTTCTCTTTAATAAATTAATTTTAACTAATTATTTAATTTCCTTTCTTCTTATCAAAATTTTTATTTTTAACTAATTCTCCTTTATATAAACTTTACACATTCTAAAAATAATATTCCTGTCTTTAAAATTTTAACTTCAACAATATATCAAATCCACTTGAATATTTATTTTTATTTTCAATCTTTCTTTTATAAATTTAAATAACTATCGATTTAGTTCTAAACAAATGATTTGAATTCTTAACAAATTTTCTTTTACGAAAATATTTTTCATTTGAAACTAAATTTTATATTTAACTGATAATTTTGTTTTAACAAATAAATTTAATTTTAAACAAATCTTCCTTTTATAAAATTTCATTACTATTTAATTTACAACAACTTTTTTTTTTTTTTACAATAATTCATTTAACTAGAATTTGACTTTCAAACTAACTTTATTTTTTTTATTTTTATTTTTTTTTTAGACTTTACATATATATATATATTTTTCTATCTGTATATATATATATATTTTACTGTATATATTTTTTTCATATTTAAATCAAATTGAACAAAACAAATAAAATAAAAATAAAAAAAACTTACTGCAATTATCCCCTTTTCACGCGCGCACCATCGACATCACCACCAACGTCCTCAGTCGCCGCACCCTCCTCGCGAGCCTCGCCCAACCAAACGCGACTTCGAATCGCGAGTCCCACAATGTCGCATCATCTGACAACGCCCCTCCAAATCCCGCGCACGCGTACGCCCATTCTCCCCAAATCGACACAGCGCCGCCACCACGCGTTCGAGCCTTCCATCACCTCGCGCCTCTCGAATTCCAAGTGCCGTGCCACCACTGCCGCCGCGCGACTTGAAGCCCACGCGCGCGATGACAATCGCGATCGACTTCGCGAGATGCCCCCCTCGATCGCCACTTGCTCGCCGCGACTTCGATTGGAGCTTCGGCCACCATTTTTTTCTTTTTTTTTTTATTTTTCTCACTGATGGTTTCGGTTTTCAAAAGAGGAAAGGGGGCTTCGTGTTTTTAAAAAGAAGAAGATCGTGCCATTGCTTTGATTGATTTTGAACTGAGGAGATGAGGGAGACGTGATATTTAAAAATGACAGAGGGATGGTTATCACGATCGAAGGCGTGATGTTAGGAGCGATCTTAGGCGTGAAAGGAGGGATGCTGTCTGTTTGTTTTTAAATTTAAATTTAAATTTAAATTGAATTCGATAAAAATTAAATGCGTTTACACACCGTGTGCTCACATATTAACTCAGAAAATTACGAAATTTGAAATCCGGCAATAATTCAATATTACGGACCCAATGGAACAGGTTTCGTCGAATTCCGAGACTGTGCCTCGGACGGCTATTTTAAATATCGATTTAAACAATATAATTTCAAAACTGAACAATTCACTTTCAAATTCGATTCTGAAGCTTCTATTATCTTCAGTATTATCAATATGAATTTTACAAGCCTTTGAAATATTTTTAATTGGCTTAAAATCAAAGATTTAAATTTTTATTCAACTTTCAATAGATTAAATTCTAAAATCTAATCGCTAAATTCAAAGTTATATTGAAAGTTCAATCCAAACCATCATTTAAATATTTAAAATTAATTAAATATTCTCGTATTTAAATTGTTTAAAATTCTGGGTCGTTACATAGACTCTATGATGTATACTTATTCTTTTGTATAGCACATGTTGCTATTCTTTTGGGTTATTGTGGATCTTTCTGGTCACTACTCTGATATACACTTTTATGTGTAATATTCATATCTATTTTCGCCTTTGTGATATGAATTATCTGTGACTGATTTGTGTTATGTTTATTTCTATATTTGTTTCCGAAGACATTATAGCCACTGTGTAGTAGCTTTGAGTTTGTATCGGCATGTCAGATTCCTGAATTGCATGTTATTTTTATCTGGCATATCGGTATTCGCACAAAGCAATTACACGGATGGTCGCTCCTCAACAGCCTTATTCTCCGCGCTAGTTGACGGCATTACCCCGTAGTGTCCTTGGCTAGCGTGGGTATAGAGGTGGGGCGTCACAAAAGTACTATATCGAAAGTAGCATGGCGTTCTTATGTAGGTTTTTCGATAAGTTCATGCCATTTTTATTTCAAAATTTTGATGGTATGTTACCGAATAGGATTAATGAGGATAAAATAGTAAATTGTTTTAGTTGGAGCTCTCCACATCATATTCTTCCCATAACAATTTTATTTTTTTGAGTCCCCTAAATTTCTCTTCCATATCTAAAATGGACTCTCTTCAACAATTCCTTCACTGTATTTTCACCATGCACATGTTTTGCTATTTTTACTCAACATAATAAACAACTACTTGGCTAATTTTAATTTATATGCAATTAATGACATCCCATAGCTAGATGTTAGAATCTTTGGATGTACTCAATAAAATGGAGGTGCTTTACTTTTTTAATCATTATTGAAGTGATTATCTATCACATTTCAAGCTTTCCTCTGAATTAATACATTATAAATTTTCCTACCTACGTATAAAAAATATCAACATACAAGATTCTAGGTACAAGTTGTCATAATCTTAAACTTGAGTTAGTTTGCTGCAAAAATCAATAGTATATGGTTTTTATCTTAAATATTGTAGATACAAAATTTGGACCCAATGTAAGAACCACTTTGTGTTATCGATTCGTGGTTCTCTTATGCTTGAGCAAAATTCAGTTTCTCTAAATATACAGACCCATAATTATTGGCTTTGTGGATTTCTATCAATACAAAAAATGTCCAAACTACAATAGACAGTTTACTAAGGAAATATACTATTTTCATCTAATAGAATTTAAAACATTAGATTTTTTCTTGCATAAAAGAGTACCAGAATATACCGAGGAAGCTAGCAAAAAAAAATTTCCAAAAATTGACATGCTCATAATATTGTTATGAGTCAACATGGTTGTAGTATATATCATGTATCTGAAGTGAAATAAAGTACCGGTTATTTATTTTTCTGGTGTGTACTTCGGTATACATTTATAGGTTCATGTTGGAGGTTTCTCTATGGTATACTTAATCGTTTACCCGAAGCATGAACTTTCACTATAATTATTATGAATTAGTTTGCCTTGGGTTATGCTTCTTTTTCATTAGTTAACTTAAAGGCTATAGTGCCTTATGCAATGGAAGTAATGATAGTTTGGCTACTTCATTTCTTTATTTTGGTAAAAATTAACACATTCACACATACATACATATGTGCATAGACACATGCACAATAAACACCACTTTGTTGCTTTCCACCGAAATGCCTAATTCACGGTTTAAATTTCCAAACCTGAACTGCTATTTGAGAAATTCCTAGGTCAATTCTAAGTCAAATATACATGGTTGGACCGGATAATTTTTCCCGATAATTATAACAAGTATTAAAGGTTTGGAAAATAAGGTTTTAATGTAAACAAGAGTTGTGGTGACCAAACTTAGCAAGAAAGCTAATAAAATACAGCAAAGAAGAAATGGTTCTATATACTTAATAATACTACAATAATCAATAGCACAAAATGATGTAATTATGTTGAGTATGTGTCTATGATATGCTTATGAATTGAGAGTTGCTTTGAATATGTGACTTACTTTGAGGTTTTAAAATGATGTTTTACAGAGTGTCCACTGTACCAAAGTAATACATTTTGCTGTATGTATGTTCTGTTTTAAGATTGATTATTTTTCCTTTTAAAAAATGAACTGCATTCTCTATGATGTGCAATTTATAGACCTACAACGGTTCAATCAATTTGTATCTTATTCTAGAATGGAGGTGCGCTTCTACGGAATTATAAGTCAATGTTCATCGTTCAAACATTTTTTTTCAACTGTTATTTTAAACAAATAACGACTTGCATATTCTCAATTTAGAAATAAGGGAAATATCTACTTGATAAAATGTGCAATCATATTCATGTTATTTCATTTTCATTATTTTTCTCAAAAGTTTTATTTTTATAATGCCAAAAGTTACATATAATTACCTATTTCTTTTCAACTTCAATTTTTTCCTTTGCATACTGCTTATTTTTTCCGTGCATCACACTTGATCATAAACATGTAAAATACTTATTATTAAAAAATAAAAACATATTTTACATACCGTTAGAAACTTTTCTTGCATTTACATTGAAAATAAGAACCTATTCAATGCCTTTAATGTAATATTAGAGAACCTCATATTATCACAAAACCAATTGGTAATGTGAAGAGATGTCTCTTAGTATTTATGCATGATTTATATTTTAAATTTTCCGATGTGTGACTAATTCCAAACACGCTCCCGCACGTGTGGCGTATCATCAGCCAAACACGTGGACATTCATTAAGGGTAACGTGTGACACAATTAAACCCGCTCTGATACTATATTAGAGGACCTCATATTATCACAAAACCAATTGGTAATGTGAAGGGATGTCTTTTAGTATTTATGCATGATTTATATTGTAAATTTTTCGATGTGGGATTAGTCCCAACATGTAAGTTTAACTATATTGTATGAGTCTAAATTTCTAATAATATTATGCAATTGTAGTGATGAACATCATTGTCATTTATGGTTTTTGGAATCGATATGAGCACATTAACCCTTGTGTATTCAGTTATAGAATATATTTGCGCCTCAACTATGATAAATTATGTTCCATGTGCAGGAACACATTCGGGCTTCCATCTTCAGATAAAGTTAGCTGGAAGTTAAACAAAAACATAAATCAGAGGATGTTAATAGCTTTTCAAATAATGGTTGTATTCAGAATTAACAGTAGATAAAATATCAGAATGCAGTCCCACTATATTGAACTATAGTTTTTTTTTGTTTATATAAAAGTGCGATGGAAAAAAGTGATATCTGAAAGTTTACTGAACTTTCCCATTATTGCAGAGATGAGATGATTGTATAAGGGTCAAAATTGGTCTTCTTTATTTGATTATTACCTATTCATACCATCAATTTTTCCATTTCTTTGCACGAAGTTTGTTAAATTGTATTAACTAATACTGTGTTTTTTCATATAGCAATTCAGTACTGCTCAATATATGATACGTTTCCATTCCCAAACCATGCAATTGGTTCAGATTACGTCTTATTGCTTTCTTCGAGTACTTAGTTTATTGGGTAAATTTTATATAAGAATGGAAGTGTGCTCAATATAAAAATTTCAAAATCCAAGTATTTAACCTGGATCATCAACGATGTCCATGCATATCCATAATTAGTGTACACTAATTATCAAGTACTTTTAAATATGATTAAATGTAAGCAATGGATGAGTAGTTCTACCATTAAGTTTTTGCAACTTGGATTTATACATCAGTCGTATGCGTAGCACGGGTTCACGCTAGTTACATTTATATAACAAATCACATAATTGTCCATAGAGCATACCTCTAACTCTACCAGAACCAACATCATGACCACCAAAAACAATATTTCCAACACCAGCATTACCAGAGTTATTATTTGATGAAGCATTTGTTTCACGATATGATTTCTTGTTCTATATGCAGGTACATCCTCATTGTCTGATTAAGGGTAATCATTATTATCATGACGTAGTGGTTTTTTTAACTTCTCTAGTCTATTTCGCTTGTGTCTTCTTCATGAAAAATGTAATCCAAGTCAATAAGCTGATCAGTTGTCGTGTAGCATGTCGTGATGTTAACCACATATTGTAATGTACATATTGACGCCTCACTAGACAAACCTGCCAGATGTTCCTTTATAAGGGTTACACGGTCATAAGAATTTACTATTTTGCAGTAGTTGCACTTGTTTTTCTTCTTTTCAAAACTGATTGTCATATGACAATTTCAAGCGATATCACAATTTGTCATAATCAAGTACCTAAAATTAGGAACAAATAACTTCACACTAAATTCCTCATTATTAAAACATATTTTACAAAATTAAACAAATAAAATTAAATCCTTAATATTTTTTAGATATTACCCAAAATAAGCAAAATAAACATAAACTCTACTTACGATTAATTCAAGGCCCAACTAAACAAACTAAACACATTATAATCCTAATTTGTTAAACATATTACTCAAATTAAACAAACTAAGTATTAAATACCTGCAAATATAATCAAACCCAACCCAATTATCAATCTGCCTTATTATCATCTCTCAATTCTCACCTCAAATCTGAACTTTAATTCATTGAGAATGGAAAGGGAAAAAACTTAATTGATCGACAAAAGAAAATTGAATTTGATTTTTCACTGATGTCATACTGCTTCTGCCTCCGTTGATGACTTTCGCTGATGTATGATAATCGAGAATAAGAGAAGTAAAAAATGGTAATTATCTTTTTACCTTTATTATTTTTCTCTAGAACTTCACTGCTTTTATAAACTGATTTTGATTCGATTGCATATTATTTCTCTGTTTCAAAGTTGAATAATTGTTGTAAAATAATAAACTTCTCGAACTGATTGAAAATAATTAGAAGTTTTTTTTAAAAACTTGAATTTGCGTTACTTACGTTTATAGTATACTACGTTTCATTTTCGAGTCTTTTTTTACATTAGAAAACCATCCGGTTTAGTACATGTCGATACCAGACCATAATGATTGAAATTTCGGTGTGCTGGTTGAAATTTAAAAACTTTGTTAAAATACATCCACCCTCGCATTATGTACTATATTTATGTGTTTCTGTAGTTTAACTATATTGGTCAGTCTCCTATGTAAAGATATGTTTAAATACATTAAACATTTCTGGTTTAACATTAGGGGTATTGTAATGTAAGCAAGCATGTATTTTAGCAACGATTGATTTAAGCTAGAAGTTTAAAAAAAACGAAATACCTATTTTATCCTTTTGGAAAAGTTAACATATGGAGTTTAGGGGAAAGTTAAGCAATTCATCAATCTTAACTTGTAGTCTTGGAACACGGGATAATATTTTCCAAAAACTGAAAATAAAAATCAAATAAACCTGCAGAAGTACAGTATTTTTGCTCATGTTTTACTGTCTGCTCGGAGAGTAACATTAAATGTCAGGCAGCAGAAAGGAAAACAGCCCCACATAATTCAGCACCCAACGGCTATAATCCCCACTGTCCCTAATTATTCCCGCAGTTACCGAATTGGCTAAAGCTTAATCGTAAATCAGCATTTTATAAACAAAAATCTCCAACGGTCACCTACGCTTATTCCTTTTTACTGTTTCTTCCAACACTCCCTTTTTCTCCATTCTCGAAATCTAATCACTGTTAGCGTCTTCTAACAAGTAAACATATCAATGGCGGCTCCTCCTCCTACTACCACTGCTACTACTATACAACATGTAACGAAAACATCATCAGACCAGCTTCTATCCAAATTTGCAGACTCAGATCAGATAATAACCAGTTCCAAATCCCAAGCAAGCAAAATGCAATTGCTGAAGGACGGTCCTGCAATTCTAAGAAAGAAACGATCGAGGAGGGTAGCTTCAGGTTTGGGAGCAAGAGAGGAGGAGGCTTCAGATGCAAAAAAAGTAACGAAAAGGAGAAGCATTGGAGGTGGGGATAGGGCCTTGCTTCCGACGCATAGTGCAAGGAAAGAGAGGGGATCGGTTATGAAGAAGCTGGGAATTGTGAAGGCGGAGCATGGCACTTTGATGTTGCTTGCTGCCTTGGAGAAGGTCCGTCCCTTTCTTTTCTTATTTACAATGGTTTCCTCCTAAGCCAAAACGGTGGTGCTTTTAGCATCACCCTATATTACACAATGTTTTTTAACCATATACCTGTTTCAATGTTGCCTCACCCATTTCTGTACCTCATGCTGAATCTAATTTTGAAAAGGCTTATTGAAAGGATCTTTACTTTCCAATATACTAACAACATAATCTTGCTCGTGATGGTCCTAAAGCGATTTAACTGCAGTCTTTTTTCTTTTTTATCTGTATTTTTCCTATTGTTTTTCTTTTTTCTTTTCTGTAATTTAGGATTCTTTTTCTTCTTCTTCTTCTTTTTTTTTTTTTTTTTTTTTTTTGGAAACAAAAAGGAGAGGGAAAAATAGAAAAAAAGGAAGAGAAGGAAAAAAAAAATTCCCCTTGCCAAAAATGATGTTCAACAACCTTTTTCAGTTTTGATCAAAATGCTCTAGGTGAAAAAAGGAAAGGGGGAAACAGGAAAAGGAGCATCAACCTTTGGAAATGTGAAACCCACTGACTACACATGAACTAATATCATATCGTCTTCAACAAACAAGTTACAAGTATTTGTTGAATAATATTTGTCAACCTAGAGTATAGACAGCAATAGCCTGATCGTTAAAAAAAAAAAAGGATGAACCAACTACAATGCAATCAGCTATAGCCTGTTCACTAGTTTGTAGCTGATATTACTCGATTTGATGACCAGTGAACTAGACAGAACTACAAAGCTTATATTTTGCCGTTTTAAATAAAAGAAACTTGTCATACATATATGTTTATGATTAAAAAGTTAAGTTTTAAATTCTCTCCCAACTTTCTCTTATAAAATATATCCATACATTCAAACCAATAGATTAAATTCAAAGAATATTTGGTTAATTTTACTAAGCTTAATATGTGTTTGTATGTTATGTGTCCGTAACTCATAATTGTAAATGTCTTAACGGTGATTTTTAAATTTGTGATGGAAGAAGTAAAAAAATAAAATTCAAAAAAGCGGAACGTATATAATAGTTTCTAAATTAGAGGAATCTATTAAAAAACAAGTTTTGTGTCTGTAATTTCCTGTAATCTCCGCTTAAATAAAAGTGAGGCGTTTGCGATAGACTTCACCATTTTAATTTTCCCTCTAAATGAATATCTCACTTTTATTTATTTTAGTAACTAGTGCTCTTTTTAGTTCATCTGTCATCATTTCAATTTAAAACGACGAAAACTTCACCGTTTTAATTTTAAAACAACAAAATCTTTGACGTTTTAATTAAAAATAAGACATCTTCGTCGTTTTATTTTGTTCGCATTTATTTTTGAACTAGTTTGGTGACTAATTTATACCCTATCTGGATGCACTTACTCGTTTAGTATAAAACGAGACCAATTCATTTTTCTTAACTTCTATGTCCCATGTCCCCAACAACATCTGCTCCATTCAATTATTTAAATAAAATATTAATTGGTGTGATCCACCCTCAAAATGTGTAGATTTAATGAGAACAGAAAACACGCGAATATTGGGACAGAGGAATTGGTATATAAAACTAAGAAAAATGGGCAACTGAATAGGTTCGGGGGTGGTAATGGTCTTATTTACTTTTTTTTTCTTTTTTTTTTTTTTTTAAATAAGGTTGTTTGATTTTCAATAATACAAAGCATAAAACAGAATGATGACAAAATGGCATTATGAAATGCAAACCTCTAATTTCCACAATAGATAAATGCATGTTAACATGTACAAATACAAAATAATTACTCATACTGCAATTACTGTTGCTAAAAAACAGTGCGGAAAGTAAGGAAGAATTCAAAATGTGGAAAGTAGCTTTTGAGACTGAAAATCCTATGATCCGAATGCAATACAATTACAAAACCGAGCGAACACAAACGATTTTACGATGAGTCCTTTTGTTTGCTCTTTACTCTATGTTTTGGATCTTGCAACATATTGTGTGATGATCCTTATTCTTATATTTGCTATTTACTGTATGTTAAATGTACAGACATGGCGTAAAACTTTGGAAGGAGCATCAAAGATGTTCATTGAGAGACATTGCAACACACATGTCCGTCTCATAAGTGATATTGTGTAGTAGGAGAGCTCGTGTCAGTTCGATGTTTTCTTTCTTTCTTTCTTACTACTTTTATTTCTATTTTTCATAACTTTGCATTGTTATTTATTTCTTTGCTTGAAGACACTTCCTTTTCTTGTCACATAAAATATTTGTAGCTATCGTTTTGGTCCGGGGGCATATGTGCACGTTATGGATCTTCCAAAACTTCTTACCCAGTTATAATCGGTTTTCAGTCGATAGGAAGTAACCTAATCAACTTTACAACTTAACGTGCATTGAATGCTGTATCTATGGAAAATGTGTGTCCGTTTTAGTTAAACCAAAACGACTATGAATTTTTAAACTAGTCAATCCATTGCCTTGTGCAGTTGAGCTTGATACTCTCGACCTCTTTGTTGACCACCACTTGTCATACTGTCATCTGAGGCAAGCGTTGTGGTTATCCAAACCAGCATCACCACTTAAACCAGTTATTGTCTTTGTTATCATTTCGCTACCATTTCCCATTAGCAATCTCCTTGTTGCTCTCAGTTTAGACTGCTAACAGTACAAATACGAGGGAAAAAAATTGATTTTTGACTGCCAAATAAAGAATGGGATAAGATAAGTTTTTGATTGTTGTGTAAAAATTAAAAAATAATTGGAGTTTGCAACTTTGAACCAGCAGCCTTACTGTTCATTTTGCATTCTTTCTTACTTTCATTTTTTTTATATTGCTTTGAAGAGGGAAAAAAAAAAATCCACGTTTTAAAGTTATTGTCGTCGTAGAATCTAAATATTTTAAAAAACAATTTCGTTTTTGTCATTACAAGCTCCTCCAAAACAGCTGCATGCTTCGTTAAGTTTTCAATTATTTAACTATTGTTGTTATGCACTTCTACTGTAACATCTATAGTTGTGTTAGTACAGTTGTGGATTGCATCGATATATAAATGTATAAATTTTCTATAGTTGTTATGCACTTCGACAGCAGACCTTAAATATTTTCTATATGACCCTACCGGATATTTTTATTTCAGTATTTTTGTTTATAACGTTTATATAAATGTATAAATTTTCAAAGAAATAAAATATATGATTCCAATGATTTGATTGGATGAATCATCAAAACTCTGTATCTTGAATCTTCAGATGCAGCAATCAAGATTTTGCACTATCTGCCTGTTTATTTATAAGTACATATTTTACTTGTCAAAATTTGAATAAATGTATGTACGATTGAGCTGCAATGTGGATGTGGAATGTGATCGATGGCCCACATCGTGTGGTGCATTTCCTAATCTTTGGACAAATGCAGTTAATAGTAGTAAACAAAGTGGTTTTGAACCAAAGCTCCGGGGTTACAAGTCGATTATCTACCAGGATGCTCAAAATTCGGTTACGTAAAATTTGTTTGCGGGTCTTGATTGAATCTACCCAAGTCAACCAATCCAAATATTAATCGCAACAACTAATAAAAAAAAAGTCAGTGAAGCATCAATAATCAACCCCTATTCTCTTATTCACTGCATCCTCACCGATTACAGCTATTCAAACAATAATTAAACTAATTGACTTTGTTCCAAAACCCAAGTCAACCAATCCAAATATTAATCGCAACAACTAATAAAAAAAAAGTCAGTGAAGCATCAATAATCAACCCCTATTCTCTTATTCACTGCATCCTCACCGATTACAGCTATTCAAACAATAATTAAACTAATTGACTTTGTTCCAAAACCCAAGTCAACCCTTTTCCTCGTCTCCATTTAAACACCCATTCCAAACTCTTTATGTACCTCCTCCCCAATACAAACAATGGGAAGGCTAACTCAAGAAACAACAATCGTGCACTTCAGCCACCCGCACCCACTCCACCTCTCCTCGCCTACCCAACACCCACACTCCTCCCTAACCCCACTATCATGTGCAGCATGCACAAACCCCACATCATCCGCATGGACGTACACCTGCTCACCATGCGGTTACCACATCCATCTCCCATGCACCCAACTTCCACCATTAATCCACCACCCATCCCACCCTTCCCATACCCTCACCCTCCTACCCACCCCCGCCTACCCAGAAGGCTACTTCACCTGCGACGCCTGTGCCTCCAACGGCACCGGCTTCTCCTACCACTGCCACCACTGCGGCCTCGATCTCCACACCACCTGCGCATCCTTGCCTCTCTCCGTTTCCCAATTCAGACATGCCCATCCACTGACGCTGGCCTTCTTCTCCCCCTACGAAAACAAGGGTTTCAGCTGTGATGTGTGTGCCAACATGGGAAGCAACCACTGGTTGTACAGGTGCGCCATGTGCGAGTTCGACGTTCATTTGGGCTGTGCTGCTACGAAAGCAGACGGTGTGGAATCCCGTGGTCAAGTCAGGAGGACCGTGAGCCAACCAGCTAGGGGCAGTGCGCCTGCTGAGCAGACGGTTATTGGAAGGGCGTTCAGTGGGATTGTGGATGGGGCGGCGCAGCAGTTTGGGCAGACCATTGTGCAGGGAATCATGGGGGACGGTGACGGTGGTGGTGGGAGTTCCATTCTGAATGCGGCTAGTGGCATTTTGGGAGGATTTGGGAATGGTGGTAACTCAGAAGCTGCTTCTGAGTCAGTAGATGAAGATGGTGATTGCCGTCCAGCTCTTGTGGAAGCCCTTATTGCTAGTTATGGCCGTCGAGCTGCCATTGATTCCATATAGCTTGCTCATCTTTCACCTTCCGCGCTTTCCTCTTGCATGCATTATATAATATTATAGTTGTTATCTTCCCATTGTACTAATATTTAAGTTTTGTTTCAAAGAAAAAGGAAGTGACTATATTAAAATTATTGTGATGTATCGTTATCTAAATTGTGGTTTGATTAAAACATATACTAGCTAAACCTGATCAAAGTCATCGACCCAAAGTTGGATCAAGTTAAAAAAATTATTGCAAGTAGCAACTCTTTAGTCAACAGTCAACTAAAAGCAACACTTCTATAAAGCCCAAAAACCGCAATTGTATCCCATATGAAATCAACACTTCTATAAAGCCCAAAAATTGGGTAAGAAAAGCGGGCCGAAATCAATCAAGGGGTGCAAATTAGTTGAATAATGAAAATCAACCGTCCCCTTGATTCGGACAAAACCGCACCACTGAATTTCGGGCTTTATAGCATGTTCTATATGAAATACGGGAGAAAGAGAAACGCTATGCTGACAAAAAAAAGTGGGTACGAAGTGCACGGGAAAAGAAATGGAAGCGAATATACAGTGAGGATTTATAATTGTAAGGTTAAACTTGCTGCCTCAATTTTTACCAAAAAATCCTTCAGTCAGAAAAGCATTTCTGCGGGAGAAATTAAGGTGGAAAAGGCAGAACAACATCGTCCGGTTTGATTGAGAAGGTGGTGCATTCTTGTTAGAAAGCACCTGTATTTTAATTATTTACGGTTAATCCACTGTAACTAACTTTCATTCCGTGTATCAAGAAATTTTCCTCAATGACAATTTTTAGGGTCTTTTTTTAATGTAGGACAACATGCTAATCATTTTTTCTAAAGGACAAATTATCGTTTTTCCTTTCCAGCTCACTTTAGCGCGCTTCTTCTTCCTCCTTTCGATCAAAAGTTTCAGTCGCGATCAAATATCTCTCTCGCAACAAAAATATCGATCTACTTCGTTCGATTATTTCAATTTCGTCCTTCTGAAAATTGTAGTTCATCGATCATTTTTTCTTATACGCGTTTTGTTGATCTCGTTCTTTTCATATTTGTACGGTGATCGATTTTTTCTTCAAATTGTATTAATTATGTATGCTTATATTACTCTATTTTGTTGTTTTTCTATCCGAGTTAAAAAAAATTGGCTGTGCTTTCTAATTGTGTTCATTTTTACAAATGATATGCAGTGTTGTTGTTCTCATTGTTTGTTCGTTCGTCTATGGCAAATTGTGGAAGTAGCAGTTTTTTATTATTATTCGTTTTTTTATGCAGTGTTGTTTTTTAATTTGCTTTTCATTTAATTTGTCTTGCATTTTTTTGCATTAATGTTGGGATGATTAGAAAAGTATTATTGCTTGGGTTGTATATAAAGTTGTGATAGAGTGGAAAAGCATCATATTTTAGGTTCAGTTTTTGGGTATCATTTTTATTTTTTTCTTAGTATCATCTTTTTTATTATCAGTAACTAGGTATTAGTTTTGTATACGGTAGGTATCAGTTTTGTGAAATTGAATAACTAATGTTCTAAATTGAACATATTTTTACTAATGTTTATTTTTTATTTTTTTGGCAGTGGGGATAACAACAGTCTTCTTTGTCTGTTTGTATTGAATAATAACACTTTTAGCACTTGATTGTCTATTGATTGCTTTTTGTATGATTTGAAGAATAGGATATAAGTTTGTGATGATTGTAAAAGTATCATTGATTAGGTTGTATATAAACTTGTGATAGAGTGGAGAAGTATCATATCTTAGGTTCAGTTTTCTGATATCATTTTTATTTTTTCTTGGTATCAATTATTTTGATTATCAGTAACTAGGTATCGGTTTTTTATACCTTAGGTATAAGTTTTCTGAAATGGAAAAACTAATGTTCTAAATTGAACATGTTTTTACTAATGTTTTTTTTTACAGTGGTGATAATGTGGCGCAGGTAGACCATCAGTTAAGCCTAAAAGAGGATTTTCATATTTTCAGAACAAGCAAAACAGATGTGGCGAGTGCAAAGCAGCTTGCTCATAATAAATGGAATTGTCAAGCTTCGAAGAGGATATAATTTGATTTTTCATTTTGAATTTGTTCGAATTAATAAGTGGATGTGTGACTTGTTTTGGTGGTTTATTGTAATTGAACCTTTTGTTATTAATTTGTATTCAATATAGCATATTATCGAATTGATTTTAATTTCAAGTATTTAGTATAAGTGATATTATCAGTTTTAGTATCAGTTAAATGTTTTTACAGTATCAGTTCTCGTGTTTATTTTTACAATTAAGAGCAGCTTTGTTTTAAGAACATAACATCATTACTTCATAAGTATCAAATTGCAACAGAACATCATTACTTCATAAGTACAAATTTCAACAGAATTACATTACTTTACAAGTATCAAATTTAATTGTGAAACATCACAATGTAAATTCAGTTCTTTCCTTTTCTTTCTTCTTTTAAACTTGATATGTATTTAGATAGACTCCAGCAATGTTCATCATCTGTCAATATTGCATGTACAATCTTTGCTCTTGTGGATAATATTTCCTTCTTTTCAAGTTTTATTGGTATTCTGCTTTTGTTCAGTGAAACGATGAATATCATTACAAATATTCCGCAGTCAAGCCTGTCGAAACCAAAATGTAATGTTAGTAACAGTTGCATAAGTTGTATTATTAGGTTTACAATTAATACGAAACATTGAATTTTAGGGATAATGGTACAAGCATATAGTATGTTTTGAATTAAAATATTTAACAGTTTTACTAGCACACTTAGTATCGGTTTGTGTATGAATTTTTGCGTTTGTAGTTATTACTTTAAGATATATTTGCTAAATATTTTGTTTTATTTTTTGTTATGTAGTTATCTTTTTTGTTTTTGTAGGTGTCAGTTTTGCTTATGTAGATATCAGTTTCTTTTATGTAGGTATCAGTTTTGTTTCTGTAGGTATCAGTTTCTTTTATGTAGGTATCAATTTTCTTTCTGTAGTAACTGTTTATTTCTGAACTAAATGTTTTTGAAATTGAGAGATAATATCTTTCAATATTTTATTATAAATCAAATTCAATTAGATATAAAAGGCATACAATGATGTATAGAATTATGTGTGAAATGTTATAATGCAAAAACACAGATAGTTTGAATAATGAGCAACTTTCAATTGATTATGACTAGTAGTTTCAATTGTATTGTTCATTTTGTTGTCAGTAGATATTATTTTAACCAAAAAAAACTTACGTGTCTTCTGCTTATTATGCACACTTTATTTGATGCATATCATCTGGTTTCACTTCCATGTCTGCTATGTTATTGCTTTTTCAGATTTCTTTGAGCATTTCTTCTATTTTTTGTCTCTAATAAAGACAAAATATTAAAAAGTTAGGTCATATTCACCTTTTCATCTGTAATAAGTAATTATTTTAAAAGAAAGAGAAATCTCATACCAATTTTATAGCTTCTTTTAAACTGGATGTGGATTAACAAAATCATCATCATCCTGTTATTTCAAAATAAAGACAATAAGTAATTTGTAAAACAATTTATGTTGAAATGTAACAATAGGTTGTGTATTAGCTGTAGTGAAATATCTTCAGTCAAATATGTAACAATTTCAAGTTTGCAATAATTAGGTATCATTATGTATTAAGTAGGTATCGGTTTTCTGTAAGTAGGTATCATTTTTTTTCAAGTAGGTATCAGTTCATAATTTTCAATTTCAGTTACCACAATTTCTATTTGTATTTTCTTTTGAATCGTTTTTTATTTCTTCGTTTTGTTCTTTGTTCTCTTTTTTGCATATTTTCTTCAACTGTTTTTTCTACAACTATTTGTTGTTGCACATTCTCTTCTTTGTTCTGTGCAAAAAAAATTCACTGTTACTATAACAAAAATATACTAAATTTATTATACTTGATTTTATAGTATCAGTTACCTTCCCTGGTATACTTTTTGTTGTTTCTTGTTTGGTTTCCATTTTTTGTATTATTTTCATGTCTTCTTTTTGTTTTTTTCTCTATTTTGCTTTTCCTCTTCTACTGATGTAGGTTTTTAAGTTTTAACTTGCTGCTTCTTCCCTTTACTGTCTTTGGTATTATTTCCACTAAAAGTAGGTTTTCCTCTTGTATCATTGCGTTTTCTCTTTTAATATCTACTGATCGAAGTGATTCGACATTTTCATTTTTACTTTGTTGCTCCACTTTCGATGTTGCTAGGGTTTCTCCGACTGTCGACTATTGTGCTTGTTGTTCGTCGGCTGTCGATTGTTGCGGCTATGTTGGAGATGTAAATTTGTTTCTGGTTTGGGTTCTATTTTTTTGTGCAAAGTTTCGTCAAATTCTGAGTGAAAGCGAGAAGGAGGAGACGAACAGAATTCTTTGTTTTGTTTTAATTTGTATCTGGGCTTTGGGATTTGTCCTTACGGTAAAAGTTTTTTACGCGTGTCCTTGTAAGTAATTATTTACTTTAATTTGTCCTTTAAAATTATTTACCCTCTGTGTATCTCCTACGTTCAGGTTCTAATTACAATCAACCTGCAGTGTTGGACTCATTGTGAATTACATGATATAATTAGTGTGCAACACATGAGGCACGTGGTACTGTTCTAAAAAACATATCTAAATTTTAAATATATCGTTAGAATTTTATTTTTTTGGATACTAAGTAAAAACATTGTTTGGCCCAAAGGTCCAAAATAAAGCGGGTGGGGTACCGCATTTTTTGCTCTCTTTTCTTCAAAAAACAAAAAAATGGTGACCACGCCAATCTTCTTCAAACAAACAACTTCACTTACTTTACTCGCTTTCTTTTCCTCTCACAATATGGAAAACATTAATTAAACTTACTCCGCATACCACCAATATCGTTGTTTGAGTCGCCACCACTTGCTAATTCTAGATAATGACAGATCTGACTCAGATCTGTTAATATCTGCTTCCGACCTCCTCTTGTTGATAATTATTTATTATTTGACGATCTGAAGTTGGATTGTGAGCTTTTGGGACTAATCTGACTCGATAATTTAAAGTTTTAACTGGTCCATGTTATTAATTGATTATATATCTTATAGATGCTAGTCGGGTTGGTCGGGTTGGGTGAGTTAACCAAGTCCCAAACCCGCTTTAGGACCCAAATATTTTTTAATTGGGTTTGGGTCTACCCGTCCTATCGATCCAATGAGACGAGTTTCGATGGGTCAAAATAGGGGCGGGTCTACTAGGTTTGAATCTGAAACCCACCCCTTTACCATTCCTAGTTATAACTTAGTTAACTTATATAATATTTATATGTATATTATTAAGTCTTATTTCATTAATTTTAGTTCTTGTTAATTAAATCATATTTAATTCATTTTAATTTTATTTATTAAATCATATTTAATTAGTTTTGATTCTTATTAATTAAATCATATTTAATTAATTTTAATTCTTATTAATTAAATCATATTTAATTAACTTTCATTTTGTATTAGTTATATCTGTGATGACCCACCCTTTTGAATGGTTTAAATCGATAATAAACTACACGTGTCTAACTCAAACTATTCAAAAGGGTAAATTACCAATGGGATAAATAAGAATATAAAAGAAAAGAAGGAAAGTAAAATACAAAATCTCGCAGCTGAATGAGAAAATATAATAATCAAATAAACAGCTCATGAAGCTGTTTTACAATATACATTTGATTACACAATTTTTACAACATAATCAGAGTACAATCAACAGACATACCAAAATGATGCAGCAGAATAATCTTAATAATATAATATACCAAACTCCATCTTCATCCTTCAGAAATAATGTCTTTAAACACTGAAATGCTCAAGCCAACCCGAGCTAATAAAAAGACAAAACTCTCGAGTCAGAACTAAAAGTTCTTATGTAAGTTAAATCAACAACAAGTAAATATGAGTGTAATAGCTTTAGAGTTGTTTTACGGAATTTTACATCTTCTATCCAGTGTATAACGTGCGTGCAATAACTTAAAAGATATTATGGGATTTTCCATCTTCTAAGATTCCATCAAAACGTTGTATATGTAGTGTCTATCGGTGATGTAAATATTTTTCTTAGCGTTAATGCTTTGCATTGATCTCCCTTAACACATTTTTAAGCAGATAGTCTATGTAGGTCCTATAACACAACCAGTAACGTCGATAGCCAGTGAGTCCTCTATAGGTACCATACTAAAAAAATCGCAGTGGGTAGCACGAATAAGGATAAAAAGTATGACAAGGAACGTGATGCAATGCCCAAAGTAGGATGCAACCAGTTCGAGTTGCATGGCTGTTTGAAACGCATCGTAGCTACGATCGCCCATCGCGTCCAACACCCCCAAAATCAAATCAAATCAAGGTGCACCAATCAAGCCAACATCAATATAGTAATACGAAGAGGTTTGTCCGCTAAGGGTAGCTAGCCCACTTGGCCCTGACAAGCCGTCCTATTTTAATCATTTCAAATTGGCATAAGTGCTGAAGTCATCCATCATCGTTCTCTTTCTTCAAATCCAGCAAACGCCTCTAATTCAACAACTTCATTCTGGATCATCCACCGCGTACATAGTTGATAAAGTAGTTTCAATATTGCCAGAGAGCATGCCAATAAGATGCCCCGGTCTCTTCAACCAAACATCTCTTTTCACACCGGTTCTTTTACATTTCAAAACCGATTCACATTTGATATCAAAATATCATATTCACTTCAAAATATCAATATCATCATATTTCTCAAAATATGTCATTTTCATTTGAAAATATCATTTCAAATTTCAATTTAAGTTATAACATCTTTTAACCACATTCGCATTTAAATCAATGATCTAAATATAAACATCTCAACCTTGCACAATTTGAAATTTAGAAAACAGTTTGAATAGTTTAAAATAGTTTAAATAGTTTGATATAAAAAATGGTTTGAGTATTGAAGATAGTTGATACAATAAAATAGTTTGGAAATTTTGAATAATTTGAATATTAAAAGATGGATAAATAGTTTATATTAAAATAATTTACTTTGAAAACAATATCAAATCAAACCGTTTCTATCCATTTCAACAAATTTGGCCCCATGTCCAAATTTCAAATCAACAAACTTA
This sequence comes from Allium cepa, assembly GCA_030765085.1. NCBI lineage: Eukaryota > Viridiplantae > Streptophyta > Magnoliopsida > Asparagales > Amaryllidaceae > Allium > Allium cepa. The sequence continues at coordinate 712,091,799 of CM060934.1, forward strand.
ATTTCCAATCTCCAATTCAATTGGTTCAATTTCAATTTAGTTTCAAATCAACTTGATTTCACTTTCGATTTGAAATAACTTCAGTTTATGAAAATATTCGTTTTTAACTTCAAATTCAATTCAGCAATTCAATTCAGTGATTTAAATTTCAATCCAATTCTTATTTTAAACCATTTAAATTTATATCAATTTCATGTCCAACTTCACTTTACTGATTTAAAACACTTAAATTAATTTAAACCTTAATGTTCAATTTTTAAGGTCCAACTCTTAAAAAAATTCAGTTTTTCCTGATTTAAAGTCATCTATCGATTATAACTTTACATTTCCAATTCAATTCTTTTAAATAATTTCTTTTACCCAATTTCAATTTCAACTTTTCAAAGCTTACATTGAAAAATAATTTAATTCATACAAAACCACAATTTATTTCTTTTAAAACAATATAATTTAACCCAAACTCCAAATTCAAGATTTTAAAATCATTGAATTTAACCAATCCGATGTACCTATATAATTTTCTATCATATGATCAAGTGATCAGTTATTTCAATTTAATTATGAGGATGGATATATATCATTTCAGTCAGAATCAAAGTGTCATAGTTATATATCATTTCAACCTATTTCGTAACTTATTCGAAATAATTTATATAACAGTTTATATGCTTTCAATTAATATACAGGATGATAACAGAGATATATAAAAATAAATAAACATCTAATCATCCAAAATGTCAACAAATACATCCATTACAGTCAAAATACAAATCAGCCAATAATTCACAACAAATAACTAGTTATCAATATAGGGTATTAACTAGCAACTAAATTAAATATTAATTTAAATGTCAATTTAATTCAATATAAATCCAAATTAAATTTAAATGACAGTTTAAATCACCAAACAACATTCAATAAAATTCTTATCATGTCATAAATTTAATTCAAATAACATAAAAAGATTTAGTATTGTGTGAGTGGGTTAAATCACTCACCTTTGATTTTTAGTCGATTTAAAATCCAAATAAAACCCAAAATTTGAACAATCTCCAAATCCAACCAAGCCAGTTACATGTTGTTCGAAATTTTGACACGATTCCAATGGAAGAAACGCGTCCAAATCCGAGTTCGTATGCAAAATTTATGCTAGTTAGAACGTTTGAAAATTAAAATTAAAATCAAAAGAAGGGAAATATCGTAATAATCAAACTCTTAATCTAACCCTAAACGCACGCTCGAATCGATACAACCATCAACCACCATAGAAATTTGACCCACCGCCTCGAGCAACATAGCTCCGATCCATCATCACCACCGCAGTACATCTACGGCGATTTCGGGCAAACTCGATGGCCAATGACAAGATACAAGCCGCTACATCTCCTCCCATTGACGTCCTCTACACTGCAGCACCATTGGATCACCATATCGTTGCAAATCTACCGTTGAATTGCAAAACCATAAAACGAACGGATGAAAAAGATCCTCAATTTATGGACAAACGGAGCCTCCAGTTGAAAAATGAACTATAGATGCAGATTACGTTTATCGAGAGCTTCACGATAATATGTTATATGATAGGGTGTAAGGAGTTTGGATTTTCGATTTGATTTGCAATTGGGAATTATGGTTTTGAAATGTCCGCCATTGAGAAGGAACAAATAGATAGAAATTGTACGTATAGAAAATGAAAATAAAAAGGTGCTAGGGTTTATAATAGTCTATATATGGACAAAGATAGATAAGAACGGATGGAACATATCGAATTGGGTCGAAACAATAACAATGACCCGAAAGCCCGTTTCATTTCCAAAACGAAGATAGGTCATCTACTATATCGAAATATATGTTTTCCATATTTTTAAACTCAATGGAACTAGTTTCAAACCCTAATTCTATTGTAAATAGAAGTTAGCTTTTAAAATCAGATTATATTCATTTAAATTCCATTAATTGATTTCTACGCGTTTCAAACTCGCACGATCAAACGACAAGTCCGATCGCTACAAAATTTGAAATTATATGATAATTCACTAGCACGGATCCGATGAAACTGGTTTCAACGAAATTGAAGGCAGTGCCCAAAAAAACTAATTTTACAAGTTGATTAAATGAATTGTTATTTTAAAGTCAATTTAATCATTGTTAAATTAAAATTAAAAGTTAACCATCATCATCTTTGATTACATAGAAAGTAATAATCTTTTTAAATATAAATTTTCCATGTTAATTCCAAGATTTAAATATTACATTAATTTCAACGTTAAATTACAACAGTAATAAAATCCCAGTTAATTATATTTAAATTCCAATAATTTACTTTATTTTGATTTACATTCTTATTATTTAATCATCAAATACCTTATGAAATTTATTAACATAAGTCTTTACTTTATTATTCTCATACTCTACAGTTAATGTCATTTCTTCTATTAACAGCAATATTTCAATTACATTAGATTTCAGTGATTTCCAAATTAATTTCAACGGATCAAATAATAAGGTGAGAATAAATCAATTGTTACAACTTAGTAATTCAACCCATTTCTAAATTTATTGTTTACAAATAAAAGCTAATAAATTTACGTCCAAAACAATTGATTTCGTGTTTCTACATAAAAACCAATTCCGATTAAATAACATATAATTTCACCATTTTATACAACATTTATTTATTCCTTATTAACCTTCATTATTACCAATAATTGGAATTTCGTTAAAATAGTTGTCAGTTACATTTAATCAACATTATTAAATTATATTATAATAACTTTTTTCCATTTATGATCATAAATTTTAATTTCTCACAATATTAAATTCCAAAATCATATTAAATTTAATATTTTTAATTATCAAAAATACAGGTCGTTACAGTCTCATCCATTCAAAAAATTTCGTCTTCAAAAAGGAATAAGAAGGAATCAAGAAATTTGATATATTTTATTCAAAATAATCAATTTATAAACAACTAATTTACATATTTAAGTTCAATATAAATTTTAAATAACTCAACTTCCACAAAAAATTTCTAAGTCTTAAATTCACGAAAAATTTCGAAAGAGTCTCCTTTGCATAGTTAGGTCCAAAAAAATAATAATATCAATAATTACTCTATATATATATATATCATATTTCAATAATAAAACATCCCAAACGATGAAAAAACAATAAAATAACTTTTCAAAAACCGTATTCCAAATACATACCTATTTGTCGGGCAAATAATTTTATTTATAAAACCAAAAGCAACTTCTATTGCTTCCATAAACCTGTATTTTACTTACATAATCCAAAAGAGTTAAAATTATGTATAGTAGTAATAATTTAGTTGTTTCAATTAATAGCGCATGCATCATATAATATATAATAATCTTATGTAAACAAAAGCAAAACAACCAATATATGCAATCAAAGAATCCATCATACATCCACAGCAATAAAAGACTAATGGTTTGCTCAGTTTCAGAACCTTTTCATTGTACAAGGTCGATAAATAAACTATCAAGTGCACCTTATGCTCAACAGCCTTGGTAATTACTCAATAGATTACAACCTCGAACAATTGAAAGCATCCTTTTCCAAACATCCCATAAGCCAATAACATAGGATTCTAAATATTATTTAAGTTTATTTGATTGGTTTCTATTCCCATTATTTACCTTTTATTTATTTTCATTCATTCATACAATGTCATCTTTTGTTGATTTACATTCATTACTTACATAATTTATTTCCCATTCAAGATTTAAAATCATCAATGAATAAATTATTAAGGCATTACATAAGTTTCCTTGCAGTTTAATTCATATTTATTATTATATATAACTTGATTTCAATTTAATATTAATATTCATTAATAAATCATTTCGACTTAAGCTTCTTAACTTTTTAATTTACATTCATTTCTTCACAGACAGTATCATTTAATAATAAACTTATTTATGAATCAGTTCAGTCATTTTCTTACGTTTCTAATCATTTACTTAAATAATATTCACCCTTTTTTTCTTTTACTATTCAACTTAATGATTAAGCATTTCAAACATCTACTCGTGTTTAAAACATTTCTTGTAACTCTTAATTCTTCATTTATAACCATATGTTCATTTTGAAGCATTATTGTTATTAAGCTTTTACTTGTCTAATATTCTATTACGATTCATATTTAACATTTCAATTTCTTTTTTACATCTCTGTAAGTTTTATTTTTGTTTTTAGAATGTAATTGAATGTTATACAGATTTATCTTATACATTATGATTAACAAAAATGTTCAATAGTTTACATCTCTTTATTTTTCTTGATCTCTTTTAATTTACAAGTGACAAATCTTCAATTTCTTTACAGTTTTATTAACCACTTAACTTCAAATTTCTTATTTCTCATTTTAAAAGTTTTCAATTATTAAAGTTTCACTTTATTTCTACAACTGAAATCATTCATTAACAGGAACTTTAGAATTCAAATCTAGGTTCATTTAAAACCACTTTGAAATAATATATATATATATATATATATATATATATATTCATATCTCTTATATATATCAAACTATATTTAGAAGTTTTAAATCAAAATCTGTTTCACTAAACGACTGTGTAGCAAAGCTATTATAGTGGTCTTTCCACTTTGAAACTCGAAAATGAAAGTCGATGATGTCGCGATCATCATCGAAATTATTTTCCAATGACAGAAGAGGGGAGTACAGAACTTATTTTCTTTAATATTCTTTTAAAAACATTTCTTTCAAATCACATTGAAAATATTCCTATCAAAATACTTTCAAATGATACCAATATTATTTTTTTCCAAAATCTTTTAAAAAACCAATTTCAAAACACCGGAATTTGAGTTCTTAAATTTCCAGTTTAAATTCATTCTATTGGTAAATCATATTTTATAAACCATATTTTCAAAAATTACATTTTCTTATAACAACAACAGTTAATAGTTTTACTAACCTTGACTGACCAAACAATAAATGACAATAATGAAATATTATCATTTACTAACATCCAACACAACAAAGATAACAAAATCAATTTATGAAAAATTATACATACATACATACATACATACATACATACATACATACATACATACATACATATATATATACACGAAATATACTACGAGGTAAAATTATTTCATTTACCTATTTTTTCAAAAACAATATCGTGTCAGTCTGCCCAATTAAGTGTTTAGAAATTCCTCTCGATGCCATAGTGTCATATGTACCAACCAGAATTTATAAATACTAAACAAAACAAATTAACACAATACAAAACATATTTCTATAACACTAACAAATACGTTCTCTCGTATATATACTCTCGGACTCATCCTAGGGTATTTTTAACCTTATGTCAAATGAGTTTAATCCCCAACAGGCTAAGGTATCTCTAAACATGGCTCTGATACCAATTGTGATGACCCACCTTTTGGATGGTTTAAATAGAAAATACCAAATATGTCTAACTCAAACCATTCAAAAGGGGAGATTATCAATGGGGTAAACAAGAATGTAAGAGAAAAGAATAAAAGCAAAACATAGAATCTCACAGCGAAGTGGCAAAATAAAATAATCAAATAAACAGTTCATGATGCTGTTTTACGATATACATTTTATTACACAATTTTTACAACATAATCAAAGTACAATCAATAGACAAACCAAAAAGATGCAGCGGAATACTACTAATAATATAATATACCAAACTCCGTCTTCGTTAATTGTCTTCAAACACTGAAATGCTCAAGATGAACCGAGGGTAATAAAAAGACAAAACACTCGAGTCAGAACTAAAAATTATTATGTAAGTTAAATCAACAATAAGTAAATATGAGTGTAATAGCTTCAGAGATATTTACGGGATTTTACATCTCCTATCCAGTGTATAATGTGCATGCAATAACTTAAGAGATGTTACGGGATTCTATCTCCTAAGGGTCCATCAAACTATTTATATGTAGTAAGATAAGTCATATATGTAGTGTCTATCAGTAAAGTAAATATTTTTCCTAGCGTTAACGTTTTACATTGATCCCCCTTAACACATTTTTAAGCAGGTGGTCTATGCAGGTCCTGTAACACAACCAGTAACGTCGGTAGCCAGTGAGTCCCCTAAGATATCATACTAAAAAAAATCATAGTGGACGCGAATAAGGATAAAGAGTATGACAAGGCACGTAGGGCAATGTCCAAGATATGATGCTACTAGTTCGGGTCACAGGGATGGTGGTAACACATAGTAGCTACGACCGCCCAACACGTCCAACACCCCCAAAATCAAATCAAATCAAGGTGCATCGATCAAGCCAACATCAATATAGTTATATGAAGAGGTGTGTCTGCTAGGAGTAGCTAGCCCACTTGGCCCTGACAAGCCGTCCAGTTTTAGTGCAAGTGTCGGGGTCATCCATCATCGTTCTCATTCTTCAAATCGAGCAAATGCCTCCAATTCAGTAGCTTCATTCTGGATCATCCACCATGTACACAATTGTTAAAGTGGTTCCAATATTGATAGAGGGTATGCCAATTATGAGGCCCCGGTCTTTTTAACAACCAAATGTCATTTTTCACACCGGTTGGTTCTTTTACATTTCAAAATCGATTCAACATTTGATATCAAAATATCATATTCACTTCAAGACATTAAAATCATCATATTTACTCAAAATATGTCATTTTCACTTAAAAATATCATTTCAAATTCCAATTAGGTTATAACATCTTTTAACCACATTTGCATTTAAATCAATTATCTAAATATAAACATTTGAACCTTGCACAGGTTGAAATTTAAGAAATAGTTTGAGTAGTTTAAAATAGTTTAAATAGTTTGATATAAAAAATGGTTTGAGTATTGAAGATAGTTTATACAGTAAAATAGTTTGAAAAATCAAAATAATTTGAATACTAAAAAGATGGAATTTTAAATAGTTTATATTAACATAATTTACTTTGAAAATAATATCAAATCAAACCGTTTCTTTCCATTGCTACAAATTTGGCCCCATGTCCAAATTTCAACTCAACAAACTCAATTTCCAATCTCCAATTCAATTGATTCAATTTCAATTTAGTTTCAAATCAACTTGATTTCACTTTCGATTTGAAATAGCTTCAGTTTTCGAAAACATTCATTTTTAACTTCAAATTCAATTTAAAATTTTAAATTTCAATCCAATTCTTATTTTAAACCATTTCAGTTTATATCAATTTCATGTCCAATTTCACTTTATTGATTTAAAACACTTAAATTAATTTAAACCTCAATGTTCAATTTTTAAGGTCCAAAGCTTAAAATAATTCAGTTTTTCCCGATTTAAAGTCATATATCGATTATAACTTTACATTTCCAATTCAATTCTTTTAAACAAATTTCTTTTACCCAATTTCAATTTCAACTTTTCAAAGCTTGAATTGGAAAATAATTTAATTCATACAAAACCACAATTTATTTCCTTTAAAACAATATCATTTAACCCAAAATCCAAATTCAATATTTTGAAACCATTGAATTTAACCAATCCGGTGTCCGTACATAATTTTTTACCCTATGGCCAAGTTACCAGTTATTTCAATTTAATTATAAGGATGGATATAAATCATTTCAATTCGAATCAAAGTGCCATAGGTATATATAATTTCAACCTATTTCTTAATTTAATTGAAATAATTCATATAATAGTTTATATGCTTTCAATTAATATGCATGGTGATAATAGGGATATAAAAAAATAAATAAACATCCAATCATACAAAATGTCAACAAATACATCCATCACAGTCAACATCTAAAATAGCCAATAATTCACCACAATTATCTAGTTATCAATATCAGGTATGAACTAGCAATTAAATTAAATATTAATTTCAATTTCAATTTAATTCAATATAAATCCAAATTAAATTTAAATGACAATTTAAATCACTAAACAACATTCAATAAATTTTTTATCACGTCATGAATTTAATTCAACTAACATAAGAAGATTTAGTATTGCGTGATTGAGTTAAATCACTCACCTTCGATTTTTGGTCGATTTAAAATCCAAATAAAGCCTAAATTTGAACAGTCTCCAAATCCAACCAAACTAGTTCCATGTTGTCCGGAATTTCGATACGACCACAATGGAAGAACCACGTCCAAATCCAAGTTCGTATGCGAAATTTATACTAGTTAGAACATTTGAAAATTAAAATTAAAATCAAAAGAAGGGCGATATCGTAATAATCAAACTCTTACCCTAACCCTAAACGCACCCTCGAACCCATACAGCCACTAGCCACCATGAAACTTTGACCCACCGCCACCGCCTCGAGTAACATCGCTCCGATCCATCATCACCACTAAGATCGCCGCCTCCAGCGACCCTTCGCCCAAACCGCCGCCACCTCCAGTCGCCCATCGTTGCTCCGCCGCCGTACATCTACGACGATTTTAGGCGAAATCGATCGCCAACGACAAGATGCAAGCTGTTAGATCTCCTCCCCTTAATGTATAGCACCACCCGATCACCATATCGTTGCAAATCCACCGTTGAATTGCAAAACTCTAGAACGAACGGCTGAGAAAGATCCTTAATTTCGTGACAAACGGAGCCTCCAATCGAAAAACGAACTATAGATGCAGATTACGTTCATCGAGGGCTTCAAGATGATATATTATATGATAGGGTTTGAGGAGTTTAGGTTTTCGATTTGATTTGGAATTGGGAATTAGGGTTTTGAAATGTCTGCCATTGAGAAGGAACAGATATATAGAAATAGTACATACAGAAAATAAAAATAAGAAGTTGTTAGGGTTTATAATAGCCTATATATAGACAAAGATGGATAAGAACGGATGGAACAGATCGAATTGGGTTGAAATGATAACAACGATGGAACGAACCTAAAAGGTCATTTCGTTCCTGAAATGAAGATAAGTCATCCAAAATATCAAAATATATGTTTTCGATATTTTTAAACTCAATGGAACTTGTTTCAAATCCTAATTCTATTGTATATAGAAGTTAGCTTTCAAAATCAGATTATATTCATTTAAATTCCACTATTGTTTTCTACGCATTTGAGCTCGCACGATTAAACGATAAGTCAGATCGCTACGAAAATTGAAATCCTATAATAATTCACTATTACGGATTTGATGAAACTGGTTTTGTCCAAATTCGAGACAATGCCCAAAAGGACTAATTTTACATGTTAATTAAATGAATTATTATTTTAAAATCAATTTAATCGCTGTTGAATTCAAATTAAAAGCTAACCACATCATTCTTGATTACACAGAAATTAATAATCTTTTTAAAATTTCCATGTTGATTCCAAGATTTAAATATTACATTGATTTCAACGTTAAGTTATAACAGTAATAAAATCCCAGTTAATTATATTTAAATTCCAATAATTTCTTTTATTTTGATTTACATTCTTATTATTTAATCATCAAATACCTTATGAATTTTAGTAACATAAGTTTCCACTTTATTATTCTCATACTCTACAGGTAATGTCTTTTCTTCTATTAACAACAATATTTCAATTGCATTAAATTTCATTGATTTTCCAAATTAATTTCAACGGATCAAATAATAAGGTGAGAATAAACCAATTGTTACAACTAAGTAATTCAACCCATTTCTAAATTTATTGTTTACAAATAAAAGCTAATAAATTTATGTTTGGTTTCATATTATACAAAAACCAATTCCAATTAAATAACATATAATTTCACTGTTTTATACAACATTTAATTTATTCCTTATCAACCTTCATTATTACCAATAATTGGAATTTCATTAAAATAGTTGTCAATTACATTTAATCAGCATTATTAAATTACATTCTATTTTCCATTTGTAATCATAAATTTTATTTTCTCACAATATTAAATGCCAGAATCATATTAAATTTAATATTTTTAATTATCAAAAATACGTGTCGTTACAATATCATATTTGGTTAATTTTCAAACCTAATTTAATCTAATTTGATTTTATTTAGCATTTTAGATATTTTATTTTATTCATCCTGAACTATTTAAGATGAATAATCAACCTAACATTTATAATTTAATACCTATATATATATATATATTAACATTCAATTAATTATTTGTAATTCATTATTTATATAATTAAACATTTTTAGTTAAATATATTTAATAATTTTGAACTTTTTATTTAATTTATCTTAAACATTTTAAGAAATTTATTAAATTATAACCTTTATAATTATACATACGTGTTTAACATGTATACGTATTTAATCAATTAATTTTCTAATTATTTAATTAACATAACTAACTAAATATATCTGAAATTTGAAAATATTACGTATAATTTCTCAAAATAATTTTAAAAAATTTTAAATTTATTTTATAACCTTTATAAAAATTTATTTTATATTTTAAACTTAACATCTAAATTTAAAATATATTTTAAATTTTCAAATCTTATTTTGAAATTTTTGCCCAAGCCCAAATGACTCTGGGACTTACATCTGAGCCAAACTTTTAAAATGGTTCATCCATTGGACCAAATCAATGACCAGAGAAGGGAGAATACTTATTTTTCAACCCTAAGCCAAGACAATATTATTCTATGTACCCATTATAGTTGACCCTAAATGTTGACTAATTAGATCGCATTGACCATTTGGGCTCCGAAATCATTGTTAGATCTTACATTGTTCAAAGTGGGTGGAACGGGTAAATTTTAAAAAAAGTTTTCTAATTGGATCTTAGTAGGCCCATGAAATTTATATGTAATACTAGCACTAATCTAGTTGTTTTAAATAAAATAATGTTTATTGATTTGTTTTAATTAATTAATCTATATTTGTGCAAATGGGAGATGTCATAAAAGTGTGATGTTCACAATACTAATCTAAAGCATGGTCAAATTCATACATGTGTAGATACTAAGATTTATCTACCATGTATATACTTAGCATTTACACAATACATACACATACATACATACATATATAATTTGTAATAAATAAATTGTTTGGTATTAAAATATATTTATACATAAAACATATATTTTGAAATTTTATCTAATAAATAATATGTATAATTTTGTAAAATATCATTATCAATTTTAACCAAGTCTATATATTTTCAAATTCGAAGTTTAACAAAATATTTAAATTGACTTGGTAAACATATCTTTAAAATTCATATTTTGATCTTAGATATTTATGTAAAAGCTAAAATATCTTATATTTGACTTAGTAATATTTTATAAAATAAATATATATAATTTTTAATATATATATACATATATTTCAACTAAAATAAATTTTATTAATTTAATATGTATGCATATATTATTTAAACATTTGATATATAAATAAATATTAGAAAATTTATATATTTATAAAATATATACTTTTTCCAGTAATTATTTTATAAAATTCCAAAAGCATTTTAATGTATATTTTGATTATATATACATATATACATATATATGTATATATTTATGTATGTATGCATGTATGTATATAATCTAAAATATACATTAAAATGCATTTTGCATTTTATATGTATTGAAATTGGTTTTATTGTATTATAAAATATAACTAATCCTTAAACTTTTTTCATTGAGCAATTACTAAAATTAAACATATATTTTTTTCTTGTTTTTTTTGTTTTTGAATAAAAGGAATTAAAGATATATTTATTACTTTAAATTCAACTTTAAAATATGTATGTTATAATATGAATGATTTAGTTAATAAATAATATATTAAAATTAGTAAACATAATTATTTTTTAATTTAGAAAAATATTTTACATGTTTTAAAATAATTTTATGGCCGAAACGAATTTTTACATAAATTTATTTATTATGACATTACACCAAAAAACATATATTTATATTTAATTAATTATTATAAAATTAAATTAACATATACATATTAAACTTGACAGTGACACATATAAAAATGGTAATTTGTATAGCATACGTAAACATTATATAACATTAATAAGATTATACCTGAAGATATGTTGCCTTAAAACCACAAATGGGTCTAATCCGCCTCTTAAATCTCGTTGATCCATACACAAAATTACAAGCGAATAGCATACTGCCATCGAATCTTGCTGGTAATGGTTTGAATATGGGTCAAGAGGTTTTGAATTTTCTCATTTAAGAAGGGGATATAAGTGGCTAGGGTAGTGGCGGGAGGGGCTGAAAAGTAAGACAAAACAATGAAGCTTGGGTTTGTTTTTGTAGCGAGAATTGGAGAAAATATCTTGCACAATTCTCTCCCACTGAGTCAAACTTAGACCTCCTCACTTGCACTACAAATGTCCGATCAAATATATGGTCTTTAATGGACCAAATAACCCAATACCCATAAGTAATTAATGTTATTTAAATCCAATTTAAATGTATACCGATATCGTATATCGATATGCATATTATATATATATATATATATATATATAACTTTTATATACGCATCCAATTAATTACTAGCAACACCCAAAATATTTCTAAAAGCAACCCCATTGGTTAAATACATCCCATAAATGAACTAAAACAATAACTAATAATTTTTAATTAATCTATAATTACTATAAACTAGTTAAATCAGATAGTTTTTCAGAGACTGAATATATTATGTTTTGTGGCTCATAATTGTAAATTCAGTCTTCGATTAACACTCTAAACAATTCAAACACTAAGGCTCACACGTCATCTTAACTAGTGACGTAACAGCTGTGCAGTTAAAGCCCCATAAAATCTCCACTATAGCACATAGCGCTCTTCGACCGCTGCGCTATGTCAATTTAGCTATATTAAACACTACATCCGCTTTAAGCCTTGCTATTTTCCACCACATCTACTACATCAAGGCTTTTTAGCACCCGCTTTAGTAACGTTATTATACAAAGGTTGATTTGACTAGTTTTTTTAAAACTAAATCAACAAAGTTAGTGTAAAGACCTAATTTTAAAGCATAAGTGCTCAAATAGGTTATAAATCTATTATAGTCACCAAATCCAGTCTACATAAATTAGGATACTCTTTTGCTTTGTTATACAATATTAAATAATATTTCCTTTTTCTACATAAATGATGTGAAAATGAGAATAAATTAACTTTAAATGTTTAGTTTTATATCTAATAAAACTTTTTGCACCTCCGCTATTTTCTACTATAGCGAGTAACTTTTTATTTCTCCACTGATGTAGGTCCACTAAGTACTTTAACTGCACAGTGTGACAGTTTGACTGGATTCATTGTTTATAAATCTCATGTTATAATCCAATCATACATAAGCATTACCTTTTAGTAACGATTATTTGCACGCGTTTTCTTCATCAAAACTATATCATTTTAGGATGTATGAAATTTTATATTAGTCAAAATTCCAGTATTATTCACGTTCAACTCGCTTAGTCCATAAACAAAATCTTAAGTTCAATAATAACATTTATTATTAACCGAACTACTATAGTAGATATTTTGGCTATAGTTGACCGTGATACTAACATCATACGATCAAGGAGATAAATCTCTATTGAATAGTATTTCACTTTGCTTTTACTCAGATCCAACTATAGTTGCTTGCTGGTCGTCATGCCATGATTTAACTATAATCAAAGTGGAATGTCCACATAGAAGTTTCATAGTATTTTCAAGCCGATAGATTTGTGTAACATCGTCACTCTGCAATTTTTTTTTGACCTAGTTGTTGTAAAACAACATGAAACTCTCGCATGAATCATTACATAGTTATCCAATAAATTCGAGTACGTAACCCCTTGATGCTTCCAACAGTCATGAGTAATACATTACCGAATATTTGGAGAGTGTTGCAGAATCTGATCTCAACGGATGTATCGATATCATTTCTCGAAACATCTTCACTAAGAATATTTAAAACAAACTATTCGTAATTATTATCGTATAACATATTATTTAAGGATTTTCTAATTAATATATTTTAAATTAATTAATTATATCATAATGTAACAAAGTATATATATAATAAAATTTAAACACGTTTATTATGAACAAGATTAGAAATAGCGTTAGATATATGTAAAAAATTACATAATTTCTCATAAAGCATACCCTTAACTCTCTCACACAAGAGTGGCGTTGGATTTCTTGTTATGTCTTTCATAGTTATGATTTATTTGTAGGCCATCTCATCGCTGGACTTAAATATTGTTTCCAATGGAACTTTCTTGTCCCTTACTTTCAAAGCATTTTCCCTTTTTTTTAATTTAGTCAATATGCCGGGAAAAGGTCCACTACAAGAAAGCATGCTTTTGATAGCACTAACAGATAGCATTTATGTTCTTTGTGCTAGTCGGTGACAAAAAATAAAATAAAATAATAATAACGCCAATCTCCTGCCTTTTTTTCTTCTACTACCCTTGTTCCCTTTAAGCGAAACCATAAAGCCCTAAACTACTCATTATTTATTCCCAGTCTCTTTCTCTTCATCAAAACACAGAATCCAACAATTCATGGTATTTCAAATGGATAGTGCTAAGTTAACAAGCAGCCTATGGATTGTTTGGTCAAGCTCAATTTTGAAGTGCTAAAATGTTGGTAGTAAATTGAAATGCTGCATATAAGGTTTAAACTATTAAGAGCGGATTGGAAAACATATGATGGGTCAGAACTTAGGTCTGCTAATTTATTCTAGCCTGAATGCTTTATATAGACAATACGCCATATTTAACAAAAAAACAACCTCTAAGGTAAGACGTATTTTGTATTAAGTATAGATAACAAGCTATTTTCCTAACCGCCAAATCATCAAATAAGAATTTCTATTTTATAAGAAATGTACTTTGACTGAGGTTAGTGATATATATATATATATATATATATATATATATATATATATATAATATGCTTATATATCAAAGATAAAACCTTTTATATGAGCAATTCATGATAGAAGTGGCAAGAGTGATGATTTAAATTTCTTCTAACAGTGTAGTAGAGATTAAGTCAACTGTTGTCCTTAGTGGGTCAAAATATGTTATTGTAGGAAAAGTATGTAGTAGCACAATTTGTATTATTTATATTTTATACTGCTTTGGGCATTGATTCTTTCTGAAATATATGGATGCAGGGAAAAATAGTAAATGGGCCATCTTCGTATGGTTGTATAACAGTAGCCAGGTGGCTGATGAGTATATGGAATATTGTTTTGATTAATTTTCAGATATTTCTTTCTACAAGGTGGATGAAGAAAAGATAGCTCATAATGAATGAATATGCATATATAAACAAAACTCTTGTTGAGGGTTTTCATTATAATGAAATCGTACAAGAAGATTTAGAAGAAATTAAGTGTTGAGAAACCATTATACATCGAAATGCTTATGTTTTTAGTTATGCATTATAGTGCATTAACATGCATGATAATCTCATCAACAGCAATGCCTCAACCGAATTGAAAATTTCTTTTTCAGTTGTAAAAGGATTTTTTTTATTAGTATAGCATTCTAATCTTGATCCTTATTCCTAATTTCATTTGTAAGTAGGCATAGAGATCATGACCTACTTATTCTCTCATTGGTGTCAGTAAACCCAACAACACATTCATGTCCCATGTTATTGTTTCTTAATGTATTTTGCTAACAATTGTTTTCTCTACCATTCATCCACTTATCCGATAAGAGTTTAACTTGCAGGGAGATAAAAACATCATCAAATTCATAGGTGATCATGAGTTTCCAAGGCTCCAGTTTTATTTTGATTTAATAACAATTTTCTTTCATAATGTACTAAATCCTACATCTGATGAGAATTACTTACACACCATGCATAACTTTTTGACAAGGTAAAGAAAATCTACATGTTAAAATATATTACAAAGACAAATACTGTTTTGATACCCTCAGCCATTTTCATTAGGATAAATTGGAGAGACTGCACCAAACCGAATCTGGACACCATGAATTATTAAGCCAAGCTTAGGCTAGTAATATGAATTTGTTTCTCTCTGTTGGCTTGATGAAATAACAAGATATGTTTGCTTTATTTTTATTTCCAATTAAATGCCTGATTTCGTTATTCCTATTGGTGACAGTAGTTGCATATGTGAGCACCAATGTTGCTATTTCCCAACCGTGTTCTCAAAGACCTATGGGTAGGACAGAGGTGGGTAAGAATTGTGATTATTTGAATGTATTTTAGGAATGAGTTTCCATCTAATCTTGTGGCATATCTTTAGTGTTATTGGTGTACATTGTAAAGTTTGAGATCTAAGGTAGATCGGCCAACTTTTATGCATCGCAAGTATTAATCTTATTGTTATATCAGCGCACTTCACGTCCCGTCAATTTAGTTGTTTACATTTTTTGGTACTTGTAAACTTTTTGATTGTGCTAATCAATCGCAAAATTAGATTTCGCTCATCCACGAGTTATTGTAGTATGCACATTTTCTATTATTATTTCTTTGTTCACTTTGATATTTGTATACAAATTAGTTGGAAATTATGGCTAGTGTTACATAATAAATTATTGGTTAATTTCTTTAATTATGGGAACCCTTGTCCTTTTTGCACTATCTACGTGATATTTCTTCCCATGAAAAACATAATAAACTTGAGATGAAGTGTGCTTTGATATCAAACAAATTTCTTTTTTAATTTGCCTTTATTCCATCTTTTTTGGTTAGTTTATTTATTGGTTTGACGTTAACTATTTGAGATCAATTACCACTCTATATTTTTGCATGTCCAACTTCATAGCCACTAATAAACTATCACTATTATTTATCTATTTTAATTCACATCATGAGACTTGTATTCAAAACCTGATTACTTTTTATACCTGTTCAAATATATAAAGTCCATGTTATCTCTGGTCAGGCTAAAGATTAACAGGGATTACAACTTCATTTCGCTTACTTTATCTTCTCCCACCTTACATTTTGTAAGTTATGTTAACCATAAAATTCATTTAAGAATAAAGGTATAAAAGAAGACTCATAAAAAGTGTTGGCCTTATAAAAGTTGAAGATATGGGTTTCACCATAGTTCAAAAATGGTGTTTCAAAGGTATTAAGATAGTTTTCAAAGAGGTTAGGAAGGTGTCGCAAGTACCTGATGCATCTAAAAGTATCACGTGAAACAAGAGCTTTCGAAGGAGTAGAAAAGAAGACAAAGCTACCCTTCCACCTCAACTGGACCTTTAGATGCAGTTAATCTACATATACGAAAGAGCCTAGTATGAATTCGAAACACCTTTCGAAGGTGTTGGACAATAGACTCATACACGAGAATCAAACCTTACAAAATTGTTGATTTCCCCGGTGTCGGTCTTCTACTTAAAGACATTTTATCAATGGGCACCTTTCGTCAGCAAGAATAAGCTTTTCGAAAACGTTGGAACCTTTCGAAAGCATAAAGAAAACTCCACATGAAGCCAAGTGACCTTTCGCAATGATCCAGTTATCACTTACTAATTCTTCAAAATGAAAGGGAGTGCAGATTAAGGATCTTAAGGCTAATTTAACACTAGAAGGGGGTGAATAGTATTTAATGGATTTTAAGACTTATATAGGCTAAATTAAAATTATGACACAAACAAATGTAGAACTTAATTACAGAACAATCGCAGAATCAAACATAGACGCAGAAAGTAAATAAAAAGTAGTAAAAGGAAAGAACACACCGAATTTTATACTAGTTCAGAGTTACCCTACGTTCAGTCCTATACCAAGGCAAGCACTCGTACAGATTTTTATTATACCGATGTTGAGATTACAATCCTCAATTTCTAAAGGTCTTGAGGTACCCTTCTGTCTTCGAGTTCGAGGCAAACTCTCTTGATTTATGGCACACAAGATCACCCGGTTGATTTCCAGGCACAACCACACCTTATAGAGAGACTCGATAAACTTTTGATCACGGACCGATCCTATAACTCTGAATAGCACTTTGATCTTCGAGAGAGGGCAGAGAATCAAACAAGAATGAGATTCTAATTTGATTCACTTGAGAATTTGGCAGAATTTCGGCATGATCTTAAAAATATGAAAATTTTAGAATGTAGATTTATGGAGAAGAAGGAGTGAAGAAAATAAGAAAAAAATAGTTAGTTAAAAAATTCGTCTGTGAAGGCCATTTATAGAATAGTAAAGGTCACAACCATTCGTGAAGAGATTTAAAATAGACACTTCTTTTGAAAATTGAAACTTTTGAATTTAACGGCCACCATGTCGACATGGGGTATCCAATGATGTCGACATCCTTAGTTAAAAACTTGAAAATGATATTAAAAGAAAAACAAGATGAAATGATTCTGGAGTAAAATAAACTAATTTTTCTATGTTTTAAAATAAAGAAGAGTAGAAAAATATATTTTTAGAATGTGTGTGTGTGTATATATATGATTTTAGATCTCAATATATATATATATATAAGAAATTTTAAAAATCAAAAGATAATTTAAAACAAACGAAGTTTAAAACAAGAGTTTATTTGAAAACAAAAACAAAGAATATTTTAAGGCTAAAATATCTTTTTGAAAATTATTTGAAAAGATAATTTTTAAGACTAAAACATTTTGAAAAGCAGTTTTGAAAATAATTTTGATAAACCATTTTGAAGTAGTTTTGCAAGCTTCTTCCTGCAGAATATTTCATCACATCAGGACTCGAGAACTTGAACAAAACCAAGATGTTCGTGGGTTTGTAAGCCACTTGTCGTGGGTTTGTAAGCCACTAAGAAGATAGAAATAAGTTCCATCCCAAAAGAAATTTGGAATGAAGATTTTCGTGCTATTATGAAGTTTTAACAAAAAATAGACACATATCTTGAAATCTTAATCTTGATACCCTAGATTCTTCAATCTTGATATCTCCATTATGAATCTTGAGTCTTGAGTCTTTATACTGACCAGTCTTCAGTAATCAATACTTGCATATATATATATATATATATATTTCTTGCATATACATATCTATCTAGACAATACTGTTAGCATATATTTTATAATAAGATAAGTTAAAAATGTTGTTGTCATCAAAACCAACATCTCAGTTGTGACGACCCAGAATTTTAGGTAATATCAATTTAATAATCTGTATTAATAATTAAATTGATTTGATAATTTTTCTTTATAATTTTAATTTAAATTGGTAAATTTAATCTTTTAAGGTTAATAAATATATGATCTAACAATATTGATTTATATCTTTTTAACAATTTAAAATGGATAAGATTTTTTTGTCAAAGCTAATAAATTTTTCATTCTATTTATAATATATATATATATATATATATTTGATATATATTGTGAATAGAAGATCTTTTGTTTTAAATAAAAGATTGTATTTTCAAATTGTAATATATATGTATGTATATGTTATAATTTGGAATTGTTTTGAAATTTAATATAATCTATTGATAATTTATATATGTATGAATTGTAATTTAAAGCTTTGTTTTAAAATTAATATTTTTCAAAAGATAACTTAAGATTAATTCAATTGTTTTCAAAATATAAGATAATTGTTTAGTTTAAATATGATAGTTTAAAAAAGATTTAATCAAAGTTTATTTTGTTTTCTTTAAAATGTTTAAATTAAAATGGTTATAAATATATATGTATAAAGTTATAAATAAACTTTCTTTTAAAAATAATCTCTTAAATTAGAATAATAAGTAATATGTAAATAAATTACTAAATTCACATTTTACATAAATATAAATACAAATTCATATTTCACAATTTAAAGGAAACATATAATACATTTATTTGATTTAAAACATAAGCTATTTATAAAATAAAAGTTTACAAAGATTTCATACTTGTATATTTATTTAAAATTCAAAAGCTTATTATCATAAAAACATTTCATATGCATAAATGCATATATAACTTAAAATGATTTAATTAAAGGGAATTGAACACTTGTAAAACAAAGATGAAACATTTTTAACACTTGTAAGCTAAAGGAATTTGCATTGACATTTGTTCAATTTATCAACAAGTGGCAACATTTCTATTTTAATTTTTAAATAAATGTTTAAAGAAGAAAACTAGTTTTTCACAAACACTTTCATTCCTTTGTTTTCTTTTCTTAACTCAAACCAGAAAATTATTCTTCAACCTGAAATTTAAAACCCAAAAGCAAATCAAACCTGAAAACTGAAAAGTAAAATGAAATCTACAATTTACAAACCTGCAACCTTCAAATCTATTGCAATTCAAATGGAATCAAGATCAACTCAGCAAGTCAACATCAGTTTCAACCTTTAAAACATCAAATTGAAGGCATGCAAAGATTTTCTTTAGCAAAGCAAATCAAAAGCATTTTTTTCAGATTAAAAATTCAAAGCCTGGAAAAAGAATTGAAACCTGCTCTGCAAATTAATGGTGAGTAAATTGCTTTTTTTAAAAAAAAACAGATAAGTTGAATTCTGATCCTAATGCATGTGTTAATCTGTGGATTGATATTGGTGTTGCATGGAAATCATTCAGTATTTATATTATTGAATTTATAGATATGTTTATATATGTGTAAAAAGGTCTGTGTATATATGTAAACACTCTGTTTTCTGTTTCTATTTCAGACCAGAATTCACTTCAAAAATTCAAATCTCCCACTAACATCAATACTTGGCCTTGATGATTAAATGAAAGTTGTAATTTAATGTTTGATAGTAATTTTAAAAATAGTTTCTGTAAATTTAAATTTACAAATAATTTGCAAAAATGGAAAACACAGTGAAATACAGTTGCATGTCAAAAATCAATAAATTCAATTTAAAGTTTGGATTGTATGAATGAGTTCATGGTGGGAAATCACGAATTTTAATACTAATTTCATGATTTTTAATTCAATAATCTTTTGGGAATTTGGAAATGAATGATTTCGGCAATTTGACGAATTGCCGAAGATCAATTCGATGTTTGAAGCTGGATTCTTGGTCGAAGCTGGTTTTCATGATGTTGATGAAGGGAAAAATGCTCATGGGGATTTTTCCTATGGCTGTATTGTTTGGATTCGATCGAAATAGGGTTTTGTCTTTCGTTTTGAAGGCTGTTGTTTTTACGGTCGTCGCATCATCCCATGATCACCGGAGGCGATCGCGAGATGGGGGATGGTGGCGTGGAGGTACGGCGGTGTTTTGGATGGGTCGCTGGAATTTTCCGGTGGTGGCGATCATCGGTGGTGATTGGTTTTGGGGGTTGAGTTGCTGCAGTATTTGATGCGTAGGGTCGAATTTTGTTTCGCGTAGTTGTTGTGTGATCTGAGAGTTCGAGGAGGCTCGCGTGCGTTCGTGTAAACGTCGACGATGATCGCGATGGCCCACGGTGGCCGGAGGCGATGGCGAACGTACACGCGTGTACATTGTGCAACTGGAAGATATGGGTTTGGGGAAGACGAGTTTCAGCTCGAAGTGGTGATCGCGTTTTCATAGTGACGACTCGAAGTGGTGGAGTATGGGTTTTGACTCGGGGCAGGCTCATGTAGTTGCCGTGTTCGACTCGAGTTTTAGGTTGTGGGCTTTTCTGGTTATTTCTGTATAATGTTATAAGTTGCAAATTGAACTTGTTGTTGAAAAAAATGAAATCAAACTTTAAATTATAAACAAGTTTTATAAAGGAAATAAATTTTCGAAGTTAAAACTTGTTATTTTAAAATAAATGTAAATCAAACTTTTAAAAGTGTTAATTGATTTTATTTTAAAATTTAAAATTGTTTAAAATGATTATTTTTGAAAGTAATTATCTTAATTAAATTTTGAATTTCAATTTAAAAGGAATGTTTTGAATTTAAATAATTAAATCAAAGTTTCTAAGTAAATTTTAAGTAATGTTTTAAAAACTAAGTTTTCAAATTTTATTTAAAATGAATAAGTTTAAATTAGATAATTAAAGTGTTTAAAATTTCAAATTGATTTCTAAATGCTTTATTTTCAAATAAAGTTAAAGTTACAATTTTGTAAACCAAATAGAATAATTTGTTTTTAAGTTATTAAAATTTGATTAATTTCAAATAATTTATTTATGAAGATAAATAAGGTTAAATTATTTTGATATGAACTTAAGAATACTTAATTAAATATGATTTGTTAATAAGTAAAAGATTAATTAAGATAATGATTTTCTTAATTAATTAAGGAGTTTCTTTAAATATAAGAAGTTAATTCATTAATTATTTAATTAATTTTAAATGATTAGTTAATTGTTTGTTTAATTTTAAAAAAATCATTTAATTATGAATTAATTAAGTGTAATTACTTAATGAAGTAATTAATGGTTAATTATTGAATGTAATTAAGGAAAGAGGAAATTACTAATGGAAGTAATTAGTGGAAAATTACTCGTGGGAGTAATTAAATGGAAGTGATTAATGGATAATCACTTGATGTTATTAATTAAGGAATTGATTAATATAATTGTTTTGAGTTAATTAATTATGGAGTAATTAATTAATTAGAGAATTACGGATTATTTAATGATGGAATTAATTACTTGTTAGGTAATTAATTAAAAGAATAATCATCTAATGAAAGTAATTAGAAGATAATTACTTATGTAAGTAATTAAGGGTTAATTACTTAGTTAATTTGGTTAATTAATTAATGTGATTAATTAATTAATGAATGTGATTAATTTAAGATTAATTACTAAGTGTAATTAATTAAAATTGTAATTAATTAATAAAGTAATTAATTAAGGATTATTAATTAATTGATTGCTTAATGAAGTAATTAAAGATTAATTGATTAGAATAATAATCAAAGATTAATATAATTAATTAAGATGTTAAGTAAGATAAGTAGTTACAAGTTATTAATTACTGTTTATGGTTAATGAGATGATTAATTACTGTTTATGATTAATGAGATGATTAATTACAAGTTAATTATTTAATTAATTAAGGGAATTATTAATTAATAAGGATCATTAGTTAATATAATTAATGAATTAATCAAGGTTGATTAATAAAAGTGATTAATTTAAATGTGATTAATTAATTGTAATTAATTGAGGTTTAATGTAATTAATTATAGCTGATTAATTAATGAAAACAAATGAAGGATCATTAACTAATGTAATTAATGATAGTAATTAAAGGTTAATTACTGTCTATGGTTAAGGATAATTACTTGAATGTAATTAAAGGATGATTAATCAAGGGAGATTAATTAAGGAAGATCATTAAGAGATGATTAATTTATTTATTGGAATAAATTAATGATGCAGGATTAAGATAATCCAAGTGATTAAAGGATAGTAATTAATTTAATTAAAGGTTAATTAAATTGTTTTAGAGTTAATCAATTCTGCTTATGGATGATTGATTGATATTGGGTGATTGATATTGGATGATTGATATTAGATGGTTGAATGATGTTAGATGATTTGGATGTGATATATCTGATATGTGATATGCTGCTTTGTGAGATAATTGGTTGATATGAATTATCTATTGTGATAATGTGATTCATTTATCTGTTTATGTTATTTTGAATATAAGTTAATTGTTTAAAACCCTTAAACAACTTGGACATTAAAATAGCGTTTGGTTTCGGTGAGACCGGGATCGGGTTTTCATATTTGGATATCCGAAAACCACATCGATCCAATTAAACGTTAGGTCGTGAATCCAAGTGGAGTGCAAGTGAAGACTCGAAGTGTAAGAACTATTCGTCAGTATAACTCTGGGGGTGATTCCGTGATGAGTTTGACGGAAATAGTACTTACAGGTTCGAGATGGTGATTTAGAATGTAAGGGCTATGGTCGTTGACTCTGAGGGTGATTCCAAAATGAGTGCAACGAGATAGTGTCTTCGGTTTCGTTCGAACCCGGAACGAACTTATATGGATTGAATGCTTTCAGAACATCGTCAGGTGGACGATGAGCATTCTAAGATAGATGTGTTCTATAAAGGTAATTGCAGCCTCAAGCCTCATCAACCGGGAATGGCTAAAACAGGGGAGGTGCAGCAAGGCTAGGTGGGTAGCACCCATTTCAGGATGAGGTTATCCCTGTCTAGATGTCCCCTTTTATTTCGGCTTAGTGGGTGGTTGGTCGCGCCAACCACAGGGTGATCTTACTTGGGACTGTTCAGTAAGGAATGGTCCTGGCTTTGTGTTGTAGGGGATTGGAAGTAACCCTCGGTACAGTGATCTAGGCCACGTACTATGACGGGCGGTACCCCGCTAGCCCTGTCATTGATGGAAACCCATTCTTCCTACGAGACCCTATGGTTTTGTTTGTATTACCCACTTTTGTGGCTAGTAGCTGGAATTTAATCATGTAACAATTTCGGCTATTTCTTATTTACTTGAAAACCCTAGACACTATTATAATATCAGTGGATTTCCTATCAAATGTTTTGGTTAGCGTAAGGTAAAAACTTTTCCATGTTTATGTTTGGGAAGTCTTACGTGATACCTTTTCTTTTCAAAGAATTTTCTAAAGTTAAGAAATTTTAACATGTTTACTCACACCAAACCCCTGTCTGACCCGAGTGTTTATTTTCTGTTTTATTAAACTCTTGGGTACTCATATTATGTATGAGTAGTCGAGGGATTCATGTTAGCTTGACGCATTCTGAAGGAGATATGGAGCAGGAGGCTTCCACGTGTAGATATATTATGGTTCCGCTGTGTTTGTGTGATATCTGTATCTTGTGATATCTTGAGTTGTATAGTTAGACAGATGTTTATAACTGTCTAATATGTGTTGTATAGATTGTGTAACTCTGATGTATATGATACTATGTAATATTTTATATGATATATTATATTTCATTCATTCCGCTATGAGTATCTGATGTTGTTGTGTTTTTTCTTCTTCTATCCCTTTCTTTCTTAATTCATGATGCGTTTTTCTAGAGATAGAAAAACGGGTCGTGACATCAGTTCCTAACACAAAATTATAAGAATGCTTCCCTTACCCACTCAAGTAATCAGTCACCATGATTAACACCAAACCAAAGCAACCAAAGGAGGTTTCAAAGGAGAATAAGGAATTAGGGTTGCTTATGCTTACATCAAAACGATGTGATAGGGAACCTACACCCTTGCGCTACACACCTTTCGAAGGTGTCGAATGGTTTCGGAGGAGCGCGAAAGCAATAGTGGGGAGTTTTAGAGAAACTTCCATTGCAAGTACACTATTAATGAAGGAGAAAGGGTTCACCTAGATATAAAAGGAAATCCAAGCGACTGCCTGTAAAGCAAGGGAAGTGAGTGGATGAAAGTAAAAGGATGGATGCGAAAGGATGGGATAAAGACCTCTTGACTGCTTCAAAAGGATGGAGGTGAAAGGCGGATCAACCTGCATTTATAAATATGACCTAGGGGTCCTAGTTTGGGTATTGAATTTGAATTCTGAATTCTTCTCCTTATTTCAAAGCAAGATCAAACTTTTATAACGCTAAATCAATTTCGTGAAAATTCTTTTACTGGTAATCTAATCTAGATGAATGCAAAAGAGTAGAATCATGGATCTAATATCGATTTTGAATATGAGGTAGATCATTTCAGCCATTAGCTTGTCTAATGACCTACTACACATGATGCTCACTTAGACTTATACAATGCTATGGGATCTACTTAGACATTGTGAATTCGAATCATATTATCATCATGTTTCATGATATCAAATGTTAAATTGACATGTTGTTGATATTTTGGGACTAATAAGTTTACTGAACTTATATTATATTGTCCAAGATGTTATTCCATTGCAAACTGAATATAAATCTTATATATTGTACATTGAGCCGCTTTGAAAGAGTAAATACCCTTTCGACCTGATCGAAAGGGGTTTCGAAAGGGATTGAATGTATGAATATCAAGTTTTGTTTACTGGTTGGACTTCTTCGGGAGAAGCTCAAATATTTCAAAATATATAACCCTTTCGAAGGAGTGCCTCCCATGGTAGCAGAACTATACTTTGGAAAGTGAATTCTTTTTTAAGGGCAGAATGTCCCTATCGATACATTCGAAAGAGGGATATGAATGATCCTTTCGAGCTACTTAAAAGGATACATGAATCACCCTTTTGACTCACTCAAAAGGGGTCATGAATAAATTGTTCTCTTCCTAACTTTTGTTTTAAAGAGGCGATTGATCTTCTTATCTACAATTAACACTTTCATAAGGCTACATTCTGAAGGCAATATATCCCGATCAACTCATTCAAAAGGGGTTTCGAAGAGATTGATCACTTCTAAAGTTTTCCTTTGAAGTGTCAGCAGCCTTTCTTATTAACAACTTAGCTTTCGGACGTTGACATAATTTCTTGTTTATATTTTTGGCACTAGAAAAAGGGCTTGAACCTTCGACTTTGTAGCTCCCTTATAGGCTAATTATGAACTTTTTAAAATAATGTAGGAAAATGAAATTTAAAAGGCTTAGTCGAATGGACGAAGAAGCAATACACACCACAACGTTGGAGGAAAACATTGCTCCAACTTTTAACTTGAAGGGAGTTGTGCAAGGGCCGCCGTCAACCACAACACAACCAGACGACAATGCAATCAAGATAAGGCATCTGGAGCAACAATTGTTGGAAATGCAAGACCTCCTCAAAGAAGCTCTATCTCAAAAGTCTTCCAAAACTACAAAACCAACAACTGGAGATGAGGTGATCTCCCCAAGAAGAAACTTAAAAGCTTTTACCAATGAGGGTAAGAGCAAGACAGATCTGATACCATCAAAGAAAAAGAACATCATCTGATTAAAGTCGATCATCAAGGAAGGATGCTAGACAAATCTCTCGAGTAATCTATAAGCTCAACCTCAAAAGAATATAGCCCAAACCGAAAAAGCTATCACGACAGTGAGCTTATTTGAAAGATGTAACAGAAAAGGCAATCAAAGATATGCTAAATGCAAAAAGAAAGAGAACTTTTCATAAGAGAGCAAATGATAATGAACGAGTAGCTCCATTCACATATGAGATCATGTCAGCAGTTAACCCATCTCATGTCAAGATCCCAATCCTTAAATATCATGGTACCACTGATCCTGATAATCACTTGATGGCTTTTGATAGCCAAATGGAATTATACAATGTATTTGGAGCAATTCGATATAGATTATTCTTGGTAACACTTTGGGGCAGCTGGAAAGTGGTACCGACAGTATCGTGGGAAGATTATCTACTCGTGGAAGCAGTTTTCTTATTAATTCTCCACCTAATTCTGTATATGCAAGGATCTGACCATTGATTACATTGGTCTAGCTAACATTAAGCAAAGGCAGGGGGAATCACTAGGCGATTACCTCATAAGATTCAATATAGAATCACTGAAAGCCAAAGATATGAATGACAGAGATAAGCTCACAGAAGTGCATTCCGGGCTGATAGGGAATACACCATTCTAGAAGGAACTCTTTATGCATGGATGTAAGGATTTACAACATTTCCATTTCCAAACAGATAAATTCATTCAAATGGATGAATTATATTATGCTAAATATAAAGCTAATCCGAGGTAGGAGGGTGAAGATTTGGATCAGAATGAGGATACAAGAGAACA
Source organism: Allium cepa (assembly GCA_030765085.1). NCBI lineage: Eukaryota > Viridiplantae > Streptophyta > Magnoliopsida > Asparagales > Amaryllidaceae > Allium > Allium cepa. The sequence goes on from CM060934.1 coordinate 712,119,322, forward strand.
AGGTGGGAGGAGCCCAATACTAATTCAATCGCTTTAAACAAGTTATTTTCTTTTATATATATGCTACGACCAAGGAGAAGGTTAACTTCCCGATTTCGTTTAAGGCTAAGAATTACATTGAACAGGGAAATGGGGATGACTACTGCGCTTATCACAAAGAAAATGGTCATAAAACTAATGAATGTCGAGTGTTGGCTGGACTCATTCAGAAACTAATCTGTGAAGGGAATTTGAAGGAATTCATCCAGGGCAAGCTAAAGAAACCACGGACTGGGTATGTTCCGCAAAAATTTCCTAATAATGTGTCAACATATTGGAAGAAGAAGATCCATTAAGCTTGAGTCCGTCATTGAATAGGATAGATGTAATCCATGGGGGCCACACCCAACAGGGACTAGTAAGGGAGCTAGAAACATATACATTAAAGAAGTTAGAGAAGGAATGTTCTCCATTCAAGAAGAGCCCCCGCTTGAAAGTCCACGACTCAATGTACCAATTCCAAATATTGTTGTTAATCTCCAAGAGCTGAAGAAAGGGATCCATCACCCTCATAACGACCCCTTCATGATCACTACTCAAATTGTACTTTCTATAGTGTCCAAAATTCTTGTAGACACTAGAAGCATAGTCAATGTTATTTTCAAACATGCCTTTGATCAAATGGGCATTCAAGAAGACAAGCTAGAACTAGCCTTGAACCTATCTTTGGGTTCAACAACTTGGGTCAACTCCAATAGGATAAGTGAAGTTGTTAGTGCAGATGGTAGTACCGCCATGCTGTAGGACTTTTGAAACTCTCTTCCTAATCATCAACCAACCATCATATTACAATGCTTTCTTTAGCCGACCCGCACTTGATGAGGTGGATGCTTTTGTCTCGCCAAAATATCTAATGGTAAAATTATCATCTAAGAGGGGCTGGGGCACTATCCATGGAGAACAACTCAGCTCCCACGAGACGTACTTTGCAATGCTTGATCAACATAGGAGGGAGCATTTTTCTTACTTTGATTCTTCTACTTTTTTCAGCCTTTGGATGATGGATTTTTACATCTAACATTCGAAGCAAAAACAAAATCTAATAAAACTAATAAGCATATGTTTGAAAGGTACATTTCCCCTAGAAGTAAGAGGAAAAAGGCCGATGCCGACTCTGAAGAAGAAGGTGAAATCATCACAGAGTTGGATTGCCACAGGGAAGTGGAAAGTATAAAACCTATGGAAGACTTTGAGGAAACATTTTTTGATTCAAATGATTCAACTAAAATAGCCAAAGTGGGAAAGGAGTTGGAAAGCAGCTTGAACGCAGATTTAATTTCGTTCCTTAAGTCTAATAAAGATGTGTTTGCATGATCTCATTCGGATATGGTTGGGATTGATCCATCGAAATGTGTCGTGCATTAAATATTAATCCAGAAGCAAACCCAGTCCGATAGAAGAAGAAACAATTTGATAAAATGCGATCTGATGCCTTAAAACAAGAAGTTAAAAGGTACTCGAAAATGGATTCATTCGGGAAGTCTTTTACCCAAAGTGGCTAGAGAACCCAGTATTGGTAAAGAAGTCGAATGGAAAGTGGAGGACTTGCGTTGCTTATACTGATTTAAATAACGCATGTCCGAAAAATTGTTATCCTTTGCCCCGGATAGACCAATTGGTTGATGCAACTAGTGGACATAAGTTGTTATCCATCATGAATGCTTACTCGGGATACAATCAGATACCCATGCTTAAACCGGATAAAGAGCATACAAGCTCATTACCAGTTGGGGAATTTTCTACTACAAAGCAATGCCTTTTAGGTTAAAGAATGTAGGAGCCTTCTATCAAAAATTAGTCAACGAAATATTCAAAGAACAGATTAGTAGAAATATGGAAGTTTATGTTGAGATATGATAGTGAAATCTTATGAAGCTAAGGGTCACCTTCAAGACCTAAAGGAGATGTTTAAATTATTACGGAAATATCAAATGAAATGAATCTCCAGAAATGCTCTTTCGGGGTTCATTCTGGGAAGTTTTAAGGATATATTATGAGCGCTCAAGGAATTGAAGCTAGTCCAAATCAAATTCAAGCTATCAAAGACATAGCTGAGCCCAAAACCGGTAAGGATGTAATGAGTTTAAATGGTAGGATTGCTTCCCTAAACAGGTTCATCTCCAATGCAACTGATAAGTGCATCCCCTTTTTCAACATGATCAAGAAGAGGAAAAAATTTGAATGAGGAGAGGACTGTAAGAAAACCTTCCAAGAATTGAAAAATCATTTGGAAAGACCACCAATATTATCCAGTCCCGAGAACGGGAACTCTTGTACTTACGCCCGACAGTTTCGAAGCATGCAGCTAGTTCAGTTTTGATTAGAGAGGAAAATGGGGCTCAACTTCCTGTTTATTATGTGAGCAGGCGATTAGAAGACGTAGAGGTTCGATACGCAGTAAAAGAAAAAATAGCTTACTATTTAATACTTACAACACGAAAACTTAGCGCATTATTCAAGCGCATCCAATCAGATATTGACTAAATTTCCACTCAAACAAGTCTTCAGTAAACCTTAAACTTCAGATAGGTTAGTAAAGTAGGGAATTTCTTAGCCAGTACTACATTGAATTCAGCCACAAGCAACAATTAAAGGGCTAGCGTTAGTAGACTTTGTTAACGAATGTATAAACTATGTTAAAGAACAGTATGAGAAAGAAAGATTAAAAACCTGTAGGTAGATATTTGTGGATAGCGCATCAAACGAGCAGGGAGTCAGGGCGGGATGTTATAATAATACCAGATGGGCATCGCCTACACTACGCAATGAATTTAGAGTTCCCCGCAACAGATAATGTAGCCGAATACAAATCAATGGTGGAAGAATTGACTCTAACCTTAGAACTCAAGATCCCACAAATTTAAGTCTTTAGTGATTCTCAACTAATGGTAAATCAAATAAAACAGGTATATTAGACTAAGGATGTCGAACTATCCCTATATGTAAAGAAAGTGTTTAAAATACTTACCTTTTTTGAAGATTTTTCTATACACCAAGTCCTAAGAAGAGAAAACTCCCAGGTAGATTCATTAACAAAGTTGGCTAGTTTAAGAGGTGCCCTAAAGACCCATACCGTACCAATAGGGCACCAAGCTAATCCTAGTATCGAAGAGGAAAATACCCGAACAAAGGAAGAAATTGTTAGTTCTAACTAGATCCCAAACCATGGCACAAGAAAGAGAAGGGAAATTAACAAATAAATCCTATATGAGGAAACTAATCATCCAAGGGCAGATGTCGTTATAGTGACACTTGGAAGTCACCTATTGTCGAATATCTTTCCAAGGGGACATTACCATCTGAGAAAATGGAAGCTAGGACAATTAAGCGTCAGGCTTCGACTTTCACAATGATGGATGGAGTTCTTTACAAGAAAGGATACGCCTTACCTTACTTAATATGCATAAGTTTGGAGGATGGGATGAAACTGTTGGTGGAAGTGCATGAATGATTTTGCGGAGACCATTCTGACGAGGCAAAGTTGGAAAAAAATAACAACGAGATAAGGTTTTTATTGGCCTTGAATGGCAGGTCAAGCTATTGAGTATGTAAAGAAATGTGAAAGATGCCAGAAACACTCAAAGATTCCTCATTTGCTACCAAATCAATTAACTCCGATTTCTAGTCCATGGCCCCTCGATGTATAAGGAATCGACTTAATCGGGCCATTGCCAATTTCCAAAGGAGGAGCGAAATATGTGGTAGAGGCCATTGACTACTTTACTAAATGGGTAGAAGCAGAACCACTCCCCAAAATCACTTTCGGGAAGGTGCTTAAATTTGTCATTAAAAACATTATTACCAGATTCAGGATCCCTTATAAGATTATATCTGATAATTGAACACAATTTGAAACCGAAGAGTTTTCTCGATTTTCCCATAAGAATGGGATTATCAAGATCTTTTCTTCCATGGCACATCCAAAGGCTAATGGAGCCGTTGAAGTAGTAAATAAGACTATTAAGACTATCTTGAAAGAAGCGATTGAACAAAGCCAAAGGAAATTGGTTAGAGGAAATGCCACTTGTACTTTGGGCCTATCGAATATCCACTAGAACTACAACGGGTCATACCTCTTATTCCCTAAGATATGGATGTGAAGCGATGTTGCCAATTGAAATTGAGATACCCTCACATCAAAGGATCGCATATGCATTTGATCCAAACTAAGAATTGAAGAGAAAATCATTAGTTTTGATACATGAACTAAGAGATGGAGCTACTATTCGGACTGTAGTATATTAGAGAAGAATCTCAAAATACTATAACTCAAAAGTAAATACAAGATCATTTCAAGAAGGAGACTTAGTACTTCGCAGGGTGATGGAAAACACAAGAAATCCTGCAGATGGATCACTAGGACCAAACTAGGAAGGTCTCCTAATCGTATTCAAAGTAATTCCCCTTAGAGCTTACAAGTTATGTCGATCAGATGGAAATATGGTTCCTACAACATGGAATGCGGAACACTTGCGACCATATTTTCTTGCAATGAATGAATAAAGCACCTCTTCCTTGAAGAAAAGTCTACATGGTTAGGAGCAAGGTTCTCCTTAAATTTGAAAACTACCTTAAATAGTCAAAGTCTTTGCCCGCGTCACGCTATGGCCAGGTTAAAGCATCGATAAGCCTTGATCGCACCATGTTATGACCAGATCAAGGCACCTCCTGGAGGGAGGTTAGAGTAAGCTTTTATCTATGCCATACTATGGCCAGGTTAAAGCATCGACAGTCCCTTGATCGCGCCACACTATAACCAGATCAAGACGCCTCTTGGAGGGAGGACGAAGTAAGTCCTTGGTCCCGCCACGCTATAGATTGGCCAATGCATCAAATAAGCCTTCAGTCCAATATATAAGGCTTGGCTGGAGCGCTTCCTAGAGGGAGGTTGGGTTAGTCCTTGGGTCCTACTTGTGGATAAGCTAACCCAGTGCACCCTAAAACAATGGACTAAGAATTCCGAGCTTGAGAAGTGGCATATCAAACAATGACAACAACGGACTAAGACGTCCGAGCCTAAAGAAGCGGCATATCAAATAATGACAACAAGCGGACTAAGACGTACAAACCCGAGAAGCGGTTTATCAAACAACGACAACCTATAAGACCTAAAGGGTGGCACTTTTCAAAAGAATCAAAACTCAAGGAGCAGTGAATAATAGAAGGCATAGATAAGAACTTAGAGCATCCGTCAAGTTTCCAAAAGAAAATTTCAGAACTTTGCTTATTAATTCCCAAATCTGGGTTTCAAGTCTATTATTGTTATTTCTGGTCTTCATAATACCCGAATTCGGGTTTGGATTTCTTACTATTAATTTCGGAACTTCACTTATAAATACCTGAATCTGGGTTTCGAGTCTTTTATTATTAGTTTCAGGACTTCACTTATTACTACCCGAATATGAGTTTCAAGTCTCTCACTATTGACTTTTGGACTTCACTTATTAATGTCTGGGTGAGGGTTTCAGATTTCTTATTATTGATTTCTGGACTTCACTTGATAATCCCCGAACATGGGATCTAAAACCTCCATTATTAAGACCCTCATCGTGGGATTTTAAACATCATATTGTTAATACTCGAATTTTGGTTTCGAGTCTGTTACTATTAAGTTTTGGATTTCATTTGTTAATACCCAAATTTGAATTCCAAGGTAGTTGGTATTGAGATCTCAATGGACTTCTAGTCTTCAATTAGAACTCTAAATTTGTCTTATTAATACCCAAACTAGAGTCACCGGTTTACTACTACTAACTTTTGAACAACACCCATCAACATCTGAATCACGATCTCAGGATTATTATTATATCCAATAGGGATTTTTAAATACCCATTATTTATCCCCAAATAAGGATTTATGGTTTTTAATGACTTATTTTAGGATGATAGTTTATGGCTTTTTATTACCAGACACTTGTTATTATCAAAAAAAAAACTTCTGAACTTCAATTGTTAAAGTTAGATTTAGATTATATGCCTGGTTTTCTATTAATATAATGGGAGTTTAGTTTATAAACTTCTTTTGTTATTACAAAAGTTGGATGGTGGGACTTCTATTATTACCAAACAGGAATTCTCATCTCCAATCATTTACAACTGCAGATTTCTTATCACTTTTTAGCTCCAGATAATGGTCAACTAATTATTGTTGCTTTTGGACTTAGAATTCAGGAATTCCATTATATTAACATTGTCTACAATTATATTACAAACAAATCACTAAGCATATTATTGTATAAGTCTTGAATTAACAACGGAGAATATTATCAACTTTGAACTTTGCAGGGAAATGAGGTCATTGAGAATGGAGTAGTGCGACGGGAAGCTATTAAATTTTTGTCCTAAAGAACAAAAGCTTCTTTCATACAAAGAGGGAAAAATGTTAACCATAAAATTCACTTAAGAATAAAGGTATGAAAGAAGACTCATAAAAAGTGTTGGGCCCCACAAGCATTGAAGATATAGGTTTACCCATAGTTAAAAAACGGTGTTTTAAAGGTATTGAGATAGCTTTTGAAGAGTTTAGAATGGTATCGCAAGCGCCTGATGCACCTACAAGTATTAGGTGAAACAAGAGATTTCGAAGGAGTAGAAAAGAAGACAAAGATACCCTTCCGCCTCAACTAGACCTTTCAACGTAGTTAATACACATATATGAAAGATCCCTGTATGGATTCGAAACACCTTTCAAAGGTATTGGACAACAGGCTCACACACGAGAATCAAATCCTACGAAAAAGTTGGTTTCGCCAATGTCGATCTTCCATTTCAAGACATTTTATCAATGGGCATCTTTCGGCAGCAAGAATAATCCTTTTAAAATGGTTGGAACATTTTGAAAGCATAAAGAAGACTCCACATGAAGCCAAGTGACCTTTGCAATGATCTAGTTGTCACCTACTAATCCTTCGAAACTATAAGAAAGCTTTCCTTGCTCACTTAAATAATCAGTCATCATGGTTAACACCAAACCAAAGCAACCGAGGAAGGTTTCAAAGAAGAAGAAGGAATTAAGGTTGCTTCCGCTTACATCGAAACGATGTGATAGGGAACCTTGACCCTTACGCTACACATCTTTCGAAGGTGTCGAAAGGTTTCAGAGGAGCGCGAAAGTAATATTGAGGAGTTTTAGAGCAACTTCCACTGCAAGTACACTACTGATGTAGGAGAAAGGGTTCATCTAAGCATAATAGCTGTCTTCAAAGCTAAGGAAATAAGAGTACGAAAGAAAAAGGATGGATGTGAAAGGTTGGGATAAAGACCTTTCGACTGCTTCGAAAGGATGAAGGCGAAAGGAGGGTCAACCTGCATCTATAAATACGACCATAGGGATCCGAGTTTGAGGATCGAATTTGAATTCTGAATTCTCCTTTGTATTTTAAAGCAAGATCAAACTTTTGTAACCCTAAATCAATTTGGGGAAAATTCTTTTACTTGTAATCCAATCTAGATGAATGCAAAAGGGTAGACGCATGGATCTAATATCGATTTTGAATAGGATGACGATCATTTCAGCCATTAGCTTGTCTAATGACCTATTTCACATGATGCGCACTTATTTTCTTAACCGCTTTTGACTTATGCAATGCTTCAGGGTCAGCTTAGACATTGTGAATTCGAATCATATTATCATCATGTTTAATGATATCAAATGTTAAATTGACATGATGATGATATTTCGATATTAATAAGTTCATTGAACTTATATTATATTTTCCAAGATGTTATTCCATTGCAAATTGAACGCAAATCTTATATATTGTACATTGATCCCCTTTGAAAGAGTAAACACCATTTAGACTTAATCGAAAGTGGTTTCGAAAGGGACTCAATGTATGAACATCAAGTTGTGCTTGCTGGTTGGACATCTTCGAAAGGAGCTCGGATATTTCAAAATACATAACCCTTTCGAAGGAGTACCTCCCATAGCAGCAAAAATATACTTTTGGAAGTGAATACTTTTTTAAAGGCAGAATAGCTCTTTCAACACATTCGAAAGGGGGATATAAATGATCCTTTTGATCTACTTAAAAGAAGACACGAATGACCTTTTCGACTCACTCGAAAGAGGTCATGAATGAGTTATTCTCTTTCTAACTTTCATTTTAAAGAGATAATTGGTCTTCTTATCTACAATTAACACTTTCATAAGGCCACCTTCTAAAGGAAATCTATCACAATCAACTCATTTGAAATGGGTTTCGAAGAGATTGATCACTTCTAAAGTTTTCCTCTAAAGTATCAGCAACCTTTCTTGTTAACAACTTAACTTTAGGATGTTGACAAGATTTTTTGTTAACAAGTTATAAGCAAGCGTTGGAATAAATAGATGTACCTTGAAGCTGAAGAAAGGTTGACTGTAATTGCATATGCAATGAAAATAATCGATAGAACATGTTTATTTTTCTCTTTTTTTAATTTTGTTTTTCTTTGGGATTTAAAGCTAAGACCTTTAATACCACAACCTTATCATTATACTAGTGATTAAGTCGATTGTAGTCCTTGGTAGGTCAGAATATGTTTTCCAAGGGAAAGTATGTAGCAGTACAGTTTATACCATTTATATTTTGTGCTGCTGTGGGCATTGATTCTTTTTGAAATACATCGATGCAAGGAAATAGGGTAGCTGGCTAGTGTTCATCTAGGTTGTACAAGGGTAGCCAGGTTCAATTGTTGTTTGCAGCATTAATGAGAGTCTTACTAGGAGCACATAATCTTGAGTGCAATCATTGAATTTGCTACTACGTTAGACCATCAGGTTTGTTTTTCTATTAAGCTTTTAAATAATTCCTATCAAACTATTATGGAGCAAGGAATCCTCTGATTGTTATTATACTTGGTGATACGATTAAAATATTAGGAATTAGAGTTTACGGACTTAATATAGTACATGAGTTCCTTCCTACCTGAATATCGTACGCACCATGTTTTCAAGAAATCATGTACATCAATTTTATTTTTATTACTTTAATTATTCCATTCGATAAATGAATCAGTGGGTATGATATCGCTATGCTTATCTATTCTACTGTATATAATTCAATGTATAACTCTTTGTATTCTCAACCTCTTCCTTGTCTCAAACTCTTAAAACACTACCCTATGCATTCAAAGTTATTCTTTTATTTTAATTTATTTCTTCAAAGAAGCCATGCATCTCATATACAACTTCAGTCACTCCATATCTCGATCATTCTTAACCACTAATCGAATGGAATCAAAAGAATGTCCATCATAAAAACTGCACAAATGCCTTGGAGATTTGGGTTACAACTCCACTAGAAAAATTGCACAAATGCCTTTTGGCTTTGAAGCTATGTTTTCACTTATGGTGATACTTTTTCATTCTTTTTTTTGTTGGTTTTGGTTTGAAATGTGAATTCTGTTAAACGATGGGACCTTGAACATTTTTTACTTTTAATTTGTGAAATTACGAAGCATAGGATTCAAACTTTACATTGATTTATGAGGTGTTACTTTACTATTATTGTTTAATGTGCTCAAGATTCACTAAACCATTGTTGTTTGTTGAGTGTAGGCCGTGAATTTAAATACTATGTGCCTAAATTTTTCTTCAGCAATCTATCACCATCTTGGCAGTTTATACTCATTCAGTCAATGATGCAATGGTCTTTAATATTGTTGTGCCTTATTACTTAGCTAATGTGTTTCATTTTTCATAATTGTTTTTCTGGAATTATAACATCTGTGTCAATTTGTAGTTTTACCATGGAATCTTCTTGAAAATATCATTAGTCTTTGTTTACCATAAGATCGGACTGATATCCATGAGTATCAATCCTCACACTTGAGTATTTATAGAGCTGTTAAAAATGGTTCTGTTTGTCTATCATGCCGAATTGTTCTCAATTTATTATGCACACATATCACATAAGTATTCAGTTCATAAGTCAATATTCAATATTCAGTTCAACTCTTGAACATAAAATGGTATGACAAAACAAAAATTGGCTTAATGTTTGTAAAATACATCCACACAAACACACAACATACATATAAAACATGTGAATATTGTTAATCTTTAATGAGCACATGAAATAATAATGTAAAAATATACAAGACCACCAGATATCAAAATTACAATAATCTAACCAAGAATAGGGGAATATAAAATGAAGGATTAGTAGCCTTATAATTGAAATCCAAAATCTTAGAATACGCTATGTAGTGTTCATTATGTTCTCTCCATTTATGCTCTGATTTTATTATTTATTGAATGCGGAGATTATTGTCTGTAATTTGGATGTCAATTAAAATGGAAAAAAAATCTTGAATGATAAGTTTCCTTGAATGTCTAGCATTTCTTATCTCTAAATTTTACAGTATATGACCTGATTATTAAAACTTTAGATTGTCTCGATATCCTTTTGAGCGTTCTTTAATTAACCAACACTAGACCGCTTCTGTTTCAGCCTCTCCTATGGGGTCTTTCTTCCAAAAGCTGAAACGTCTTAAGACTCGCCTCAAGCTTTGGAATTCCAATGTTTTCAAGAACATTTTCGATCGTGTTCGGGCAGCGGAGGAGTCCCTCATCCTCGCTGAATCGTTGTTCGACGAGAACCCTTCTGCCGTTAACAAGGAGATATGGTCCTCTGCCCAATTGCTTTTCTCTTCGGAACTCCGTATTGAAATCGATTATCTTCGACAGAAGGCGAGGACCAAGTGGGTGGTAGAAGACGACTCGAATTCTAAATTTTTTCATTCGTCTATCCGCAAGAAAGTTAACCTCCTTTCCATTCGTGAAATTTTGAGACCGGATCTTTCGTTGGCTTCGTCTCCTTCTGAGGTCAAGGAGATCATCTTGTCTCACTTTCAATCCTTTTTGGGTTCTTCTTCTGTGTCCGTTCCGGACCAGGCTATCCTCTCTTACATTCCACGTGTGGTCCCTGCTGTGGAGAATGACTCGTTAGCTGCTCCGCCATCTCCGGAAGAAATCCGTGTCTGCGTCTTCACTCTAAGTAAGGACAGTGCCAGTGGCCCTGATGGCTTCAACGGCTCCTTCTATCGGAGTGTTTGGCCTATCATTCAGGCGGACTTCTGCTTGGCTATCCAGCATTTCTTTGCCGGCAGCATTCTTCCCATTAGTTGGTCTTCCACCAACTTGGTCCTTATTCCGAAGTATGATAATCCTCAATCGTGTGTGGAATATCGACCTATCAGTCTGTGTAATTTCACGAACAAAGTGATTTCTAAGGTTTGGGACACTCGTTTAGCTCCGTTCCTTGATCGCATCATCTCTTCTTCTCAGGCGGGTTTTGTTAAAGGACGTTTAATCACTGATAACGTCTTGTTGGCTCAGGAACTGATTTCCCAGATTGACCGGAAGGTAAGAGGCTCAAATGTTATCTTCAAGCTTGACATGGCTAAGGCATATGATCGTATGTCTTGGTTTTTTGTTATTAGAGTTCCGAGGGCCTTTGGGTTTCCTGAAATCCTTATCGATTTGGTTTGGCGGCTTATCTCTAACTGTTGGTTTTCCGTGCTGATTAACGGATCGGCCTACGGATTCTTTCGGGCGGGTAGAGGTCTCTGTCAGGGGGATCCTCTATCTCCATCTCTTTTCGTCATCGCGGCTGAAGCTCTCATTCGAGGGATTCACACCCTAACGATTTTCGGTCAGGTTCACCGTTTTGGCCTTCCGAGAGGGTGCCCTCTCGTCTCTTTCTTATCTTTTGCGGACGACATTGTTATCTTCTCAAACGGGAATCGTTCGTCCGTTCGCCGGCTTCTTTGCTTCATACATCAGTATGAGCGATGTTCGGGTCAGCTCGTTAACTCTTCGAAGAGTTGCTTCATCCATGCGAAGGACATGGACCCTTCCCGGGTTTCATGGGTCCACTCCTTCACCGGTTTCAAGGCGGCTTCCCTTCCTCTTCCGTACTTGGGTGTAGTTCTTTACAGAGGTAGGAAATTAAAAGCTATTTTCGACCCCCTGACGGACAAGGTTAGGGGTAAGATTTTGCGTTGGAACGCGTTGCTTCTTTCTCAGGCAGGAAGGCTTGTGCTTATCAAGTCCGTTTTAGGCTCGCTAGGTTCTCATGTCTTCGCTGCGATGTCCCCCACCGATTCTTTCTTCCATTCTTTCCGATCCTTGGCCTCTTCCTTTTTTTGGGGACCAAAGGTTGACAACCATCGTCATCACTGGGTTTCATGGGACGTGGTCTGTTGTCCCAAAAACGAGGGCGGTCTTGGTGTGCGTAACCCCAAGGACAATTGTTCGGCTTTTGCATGCAAGTTGTGGTGTAGATTTGGGGCAAACGATTCCTTATGGGCGAAGTTCCTGCATGCCAAGTACCGAAGGCTGTCCTCCGCTGGCTATTCTGGCTCTCTAAGTTTCGCTAGTGAGACTTGGAAGCACATGCAATCGATAAAATCTTTCTCTGACTCTCACGGAGGCCTTTCCGGTTGGGATGGTGGAACGTTTTCCATCTTCAAAGCGTGGAGTTCCACTCGTACACCGGCTCCGGTGATCCCTCTATTCTCTTTCATATGGGACGCTAGAATCCCTCCTAAAGTGTCCTTATTTATGTGGCGAACCCTTCATAAGGGGTTACCGGTTGATGAGAACCTTCAACGGATTGGCATTCCTTTCGTATCTCGTTGCAGGTGCTACGGCAACGGGGCGTCCGAATCTTCTGATCATTTACTCTTTTCGGGCTTCACAGCTAGAGCCTATTGGAATTATTTTGGAAATCTGATAGGCATCCGAGGAAGATACGACTCGCCGGGTGACTTACAGAGCACCTAGTGGAACGGAATCTCTGGTAAATCTTTGCGCTCTGTCATTTTTCGCTTGATTCCTTGTCTAATCTGCTGGCATCTTTGGTGTGCGCGAAATAAGGCCATATTTGACGAATCTCCCATGGATCCTGCTTCCATTATTCGTCGGGTTAGAAAAGATGTTTTTTTGGCTTTTCGTGATAGACCCTTCAAGGGATCGGTTAGCTCCCGCTCTGGCCCTCTTGTGCCCCTACTGTCTATTTCCTATTCTAGTCCTTCCGATAGAGCGGGAATTGGTTGACGCTAAGTTGCAAGCCAGGTGGTGCTGGCGCTTCCTTCCCCTTCCCCCCCTTTTTTCCATCTTATTTCGCTGCTATTGGTTTCAGGTTTAGGTATTTCTTGTTTGGCTGGAGCTGGTTTTTCTCTCTTTCTGGTTCGGAGCGAGGGATGGCTCGATCGCTTTCTTTCGGATCTCTGCTCATCTGTCGTTTTTTGGGTTTCGTACGGTTTTATGTCTTTCTCTGTTTGTTCCGCTGGGTTTTTTTTTCTTTTCGGTTTTTCATCTTATGGTGTTTCTCCGGGTTTTTTGGGTTTTCTTCTTTTGTTACCCGTCAGGCTTGTTGACGGCTTTTGAGGTATGTTGGTTTTCATCTGTTGTTACCCGTCAGGCTTGTTGGCGGTTTTTGAGGTATATTTATAAAATCTCTTTTCTCTTAAAAAAAAAACCAACACTAGACATATCCATCAAATTCATCACAAATGTTACAAAATATATGCATATACATTAGACTGTTAAATCATTCATTTTTCATTATAGGTGTAGGAAGGCTAGATGTGTCTTATGAAGGATTGTAAGCTTCTTGAACGTTTGTTCTATTTGAATTTCCTTCAGCAACCTGCTTCGTATTAGCTCATTTATTCTAGTTGTCGATTATTTATCTTCTTTTGAGTTTTTCTATATTCATTTTGATTATATCATTGTCTTAATTTGAAATTTGGACTTAGGTATGTTATTAGCTCATAATATATTCTCCATTTGAATTACTTTGGTGTTGATGATTGTATTATAATATTTCTAACTTTTAAAGTAATGAATATTTTAGCTAGTTCCCAAATTTGATTAATTGTTCATAAAGTATTTGTTGTCATTTTAGCTAGTTTTTAAAGTATGAGCTGTAATAACCTCCTCTATACATATCAGATTGGATCGTGGAATCGAAATTATGAGTTATAGGCACACCATTGTTGTAGTAATTATCCTAGTTTCCAAATGCTAGAATCTGAACTTTCCTTATGTCATCCATTTTCCTTTTGCGGTTCGGATAATAGTGACTTGTGCAAATATGAACAACATTCAGTTCATTCATCTGTACGAGAGGTGTTCGGGCCAACTGGTCAACTCTGCGAAGAGTTGCTTCGTTCACGCGAAGGACATGGACCCTTCGAGAGTTTCTTGGGTGGAATCTTTTACCGGGTTCAGGAGAGCTTCCCTTCCTCTGCCTTATTTGGGTATTGTTCTCTAAAGAGGAAGGAAACTAAATGCCCTTTTCGATCCTCTTACGGAAAAAGTAAGGGGAAAGATTATCCGTTGGAATGCGTCTCTTCTGTCTCAGGCAGGAAGATTAGTGCTCATCCAATCTGTTTTAAGTTCTATGGGCACGCATATTTTCGCCGCTATGACCCCTACCTCCTCCTTCTTTCGGTCGTTCCAATCTTTGGCATCCTCCTTCTTCTGGGGATCGAAGGTTGACAATCACCGACATCACTGGGTGTCTTGGGACGTTATCTGCCGTCCTAAGAGTGAGGGTGGGCTAGGTTTGCGTAATCCGAAGGACATCTGTTCGGCTTTCGCTTGCAAGTTGTGGTACAGGTTTGGGACTAACGACTCCTTATGGGCGAAGTTCCTTCATGCTAAGTACCAGAGACTGGCGTCTTCTGGCTATTCCGGTTCTTCATCATTCGCCAGTGAGACTTGGAAGCATATGCAATCGGTCAAATTGCTCACTGATTCTCATGACGGCCACTCCGGATGGGATGGTGGTCCGTTCTCTATTCTTAAGGCCTGGAACTCTTCTAGAAACCCCACTCTAGTCCTTCCAATCTTTTCCTTCATTTGGGACGTTCGAATCCCTCCTAAAGTTTCTCTTCTCATGTGGCGATCCCTTCATAATGGGTTACCGGTTGATGAGAACCTTCAGCAGATTGGCATTCCTTTTGTTTCCCGTTTTAGATGTTGCGGCAACGGGAAAACAGAATCGGTGGATCATCTGCTTTTCTCTGGCTGTTATGCCAGATCCTGTTGGAATTAGTTCGGTAATTTAGTGGGTGTCTGTGGTGCCATCTCCTCGCCGAATGATTTATTGACCTCTTGGTGGATTGGTAGATATGGTAAATCTCTTCGATCTATCATCTTTCGCTTGATTCGCTGTCTGATTTGCTGGCACATCTGGTGTGCGCGGAATAAGGTAATTTTTGAGGAGACTCCTATGGATCCCTTCTCCATTATTCGGCGGGTTAGAAATGATGTTTACTTGGCGTTTCGTGGCAGACCTTTCAGAGGAGCGGTCAATGCTCGTTCAGGACGCCTTGTGGATCTGTTATCTATCTCCTGCTCTCAGTCTTCTTATAGAGCGGGAATTGGATGATTCCCGATCCGGAGACTGGTGGTTCTGGCTATCTCATCTCCTTCTTGACCGTCTTTCCCCCCTTTTATTTTCTTACTGTGTGGCTATTGCTTTCAGGATCTGGTATTTCTGGATTGGATATTGTTTTTCATTCCTCCTTCTGTTCGGAGCTTGCCTAGAGGAATTTCGTTTCTCTTTATCGGCTGTCGGCCTTTCAGCTATTGGGATGTTGGCCGCTTTTTTCTTCTATTTTGGTGGTTCGTCTGATGGGATTGCTCTTACTTTGCACGGTTGTCACTTGACATCGTCATCGGGCGGTGGCCTTGCCGGAGCTCGATTACGATGTTGGATGGGCGGTGGATTTCCGGAGTTCATCCAGATTGATCTGTGCCTGGTCCCAGAGGTCCTTTGCATCTCCTTCTCGCCAGAGTCTATTGCTTTTCCCATTTTGGTTGTACCGTTGTATTACTTATGTGTTTCCTCGGTTTTGTATTCCACTTTTTGGTACTCTGGTTACTTGTCAGGCTTGTTGACAGCTTTTGTTTTGGGTTTATATATACGTCTATTCTACCAAAAAAATTAAAAAAAATATGAACAACAAAAGGAGAAGTAGAAATTTAGAAGTAGCAAAAGAGAACGAAGATAAGGAAATGCTTTATAAAAGACATCAGGTATCATCAACTAGAATAAGCGTGGAGTACTTATTGATAGCCATATCATTCGCCTTGAATGTTATCCAAAGATGCAGCAAAAGCCTATATTGGCTTTGGCAGGACTTCTGCTAAATATAAATTATTTCTTTATTATATTTCACCGCTCTCACACCTTTCATGTTGATTAAGCATTTTAGGATTATACGCCTATGTGGGGCATTCACTGTAATTTTATTTTTATTATCTTATTCAAAGTGTTAATTTTAATATTTTACTATTACCATTACTCAATGTAGTTTTTTTTATGATTTATTGGTCTAATTTTACCCAAAGAAATTGTATTAGAGCAAAAAAATTAAAGACATAAATGTTCCAGTCTCTTTTTCTTAGTCAGGGAAAAACGTATAGATCTCAAAGGTAAGGTATTCATTTAGTGTATATCATGTAGGCATGTTTTCAACTTTTTATTCAATTCCATTACCTGATTCAAAGATGTTATATGCATTTCCAAGCAGTTGACATGAGTGACAACCATTTACAAATTTATTACACTATCACTTATAAGCTTCAAATGACCCAACACAATATTTTATCACCTTACCCATACAATTTGTGACAAAATTGCAACCATACTATGCTATATAACTCTATATAATTCAAACCAATTAAACTCAAGTTGCTGGAATCAAGATAATGTTTGAGTATAATTTATATTTTCATCTTAAATATTGTTATGCTACACTTTAGTTTTTTCTTTCTATTTTTGTTTTATTCCCTTCCACGATTTCATCAATCGGCTACTCTAGATTTATAACTTTTACTGAATAGAAAACAATAAATCCTTACATCATTACATTAATAAACAACCAACAAAATATCACTATGATAAACAAAAATACATTTATGACATATGCATATTAGGTACGATAAAATAACTAGGTTTTATGAAAAAACTAACTAGGTTAGTCAAGTTTTATAAAAAAATATATGATTTTAAAAATTGATTAAGTATTATAAAATTTTAACTAGGTTGACAAAATTTTATAATCAACTAATTTATAAACATGAATTAAATTAAAAAAAACTATGTAAACTAAGTTTTATAAAGATTAAACAAGTTTATAAAGATTAGTTAAGTTTTATAAATTTTCAAGTATGCTAATGAAGTTTTATAAAAAAAACTAAGTTTATAACTATTAATTAAGTTTTATAAAAAATTAATTAAGTTGACTAAGCTTATACAAATTAATTATTTTTTATAAAATTTAACCAAGTTAACTATATTTTATAAAAATTAGCCAAGTTAACCAACTTTTATGAAAATTAAACAAGTTTCCAAAAATTAACTATGCAACGACTCATAATTTCAAACAGTTCGTACTTAAATACTTGAATTATTTAAATATTTGAATTTAAGATTTAATGTGATTAAATATGATTTTATAAACTTATTAACACTTTCTAATTAATAACTAATGTTAGAAAAATTTCTTTTGAAATGTGTTTAAAAAATATACATTTCGGATAAATACTGAATATGTGATCAGAAAATATTTTATTAAAAATCAACTTTTTATACAATACGAGTTATGTGAACATATTGCAACTTGAATAGTTATCATATGGTAACATATGAAAAGTATTAAAACACATCTCTTTATTAACTAATAATTAATTAAACTAAGTGTTATATTAGCAAAAGTAAGAATATTAATTAAGGGAAAACGAGTACAAAAAGTACCCTTAAATCAAAGTACCAAACATGGAAGATATCGTGTGTAAGAGGTAAGGTTATGTAAGGGTATGATGTGCATGTATTATGCATGGACGAGGAAGGGTTTATGTGAACTTTTCCACTAAATTCCTAAGCTCGTAAAATAAGCATGCAATCCACTTCATTTTCTCACAACAAATCCACTTCTTATCTTCACTTCTTCCTCTCTTCTCTTTAATAGTCGTGTGCCTTATGCTAAAAATATGGCCTTTGGCCATAAGTAAGTGAGGGTCGAGGAGGCTTAGGCCATGATTAAGGTGGGTAGGGTGAAGGAGTCGTGGGCTTGAAGTAATAAGGGAGCAAAGTGTGTGAGCAATGGTGATGTAGAGGAGATGACTGTGACCAAGAGAAAGGGAATGGAGGGTGTGCATGTGGTTTTGGAAGGTGGAGGAGAGGTTTAGGTGATGTTTGGATGAGTTAGAGATGATAGTAGAAGTGTTGATAGATTGAATGTTGGTAGGAAGTATTTGGGTTATTGAAATGTGGGTAAATCTCACCTTGATTTGCACTATATTTTGTTGTGTTAAGTTGAAATATTGCTTGAACAATGCTTGAAAACGTTAGCTAATCACTTATTGAATTGATTGCTAATTCACTTGATAATGCCACTTAAAATTTGGTTGAAATGTTTCTTGCTAAATCACTTGATAAATGCTTATTAAAACATTTATTAAAATGCTTACTATATATTTTGATAATAATAGACATTAACTACTTAATGGTAAAACATTCATTATATACTTTAGAAATTATATAAATTGTTAAAGTAGTTGCTTACTAAACCATTGAATTGTGATAAGTTCATTTCAACGTTTAAAATGGATATATTGATGTGCATGCATGTTAATACATGTTTAGTAGTAGTATGGTTGGAACTTGGAGTCATATATGTGTATAAAATAACATGAGACCAAATATTTGATTGAATACGAAATTGTCCGTATAGCGATAGTTTCTATAAACGCACTTTGAATCTCTTAAACTATAACTTATGAAAATGGTGATCTAATAATATATCTTAATAATAACTTATTTCGTTATTATTTACACTTTTATAAGTGTTTAGAAAATCAAATAATATGTTTTGAAAAGTTATAGAAGAAGTAAATCAAAGTAACAAAAGATTGAAGTAAAAAGGTCACTACAGTGACACTTTTAAAAATAGTCCATCTTTGAAAACAACACACATTTTTGTGGAAACTTTCTTCGGGGTTTCTTTAGCAATTAATCAAGTAAATAATATATTATTCTTATTTGAAATGTTTTGAAGCCTAATTCATTTGATAGCTAGTTGAACGAAATGCAAAAAGTTATAGCGAAATAGTTGCTATAAGTGCAGTTCGATAAAATGCTCTGTTGTTGGGATATTCTCTAAAATAATTAAAAGATATTCTTTGGAATTTTTCTTCATGATTTCCAATATGAAAAGTATGCTACTATTGTAAAAAGGATGGATCTAAAATCATTTGGTAATGTATTGAAAACTAGATGCAAAATTGTAGCAAAAATGTGTTAAAACTTGTAACATTACTTTAGACAGCACTGATGGAAATGCTATCTTTGCTATTTGAAACTATAAATTGTTTAAAATGATATTTAAATTATGCATTTTTTTCTAATTTTTTAGTGTTGTTTTATATATTATAATAGAGTGTTTCAAATTTGGTTTCAAGTTTAAATATCTTTTTAACAATTAACTATGAATTTCTGAACTATGTAGCTGTTAAAATTAAAACATGTTTTCTATTTATTTCAAAATTCCTTATTTTGACATAATATTCTATATAAATAATTATCATATATTATAAGTAGTTTTAAAAGTATTTTAACATATTAATAAGTATTTTGAAGATATTTCTATATTTATATATAAGTTTTAAACATTAAATTAAGTATTTTATAAAAGGGAGTTCGGATTTTAAGACTTAAGTTAAAATAAATTATTTTACGGAATCAACTAAAACTGTATTGCCTTAATTAATAAGTGTGGATATGATTCTATCTTTAAATAGATGTTTAAAGTTATTAATGGATAAGTAAATGTTTTGGATTTGTTGTGCCAAATGTTTTGAGCAACACTTGTCTATAACCCTTAAATGTAATTAAACCTTTAAAAGGAAAGTTTTAAAGATAATGATTAGATGGAATAGTTTTGGGTTTGTAGTAAACAATGTTTTAACAACATTTGTTTTTAAACCCTTAAATTATATTTTGAAAGAAATATTATAAATTTTTAGCAATGGAATTTTAAAGATAATAACAATTATTGAAATCTTTTATAAAGAGATAGAAAAGGTTATATGTTTAATTTATAAAAGAAACGGAGTTTATTATAACAATGTTTTGGGAGTAATTGTTTTAATCTCTTTGATTATATTTCAAGTAAGTAAAACTTGTTAAACAATTTTTGAATACACTTATACCATTGGCACAAGTATATGAATACTTTTTAAGTATTAAAAGATTAAATGAATAGTAAAATTGATAAAAACAAGTATACATCTTTTATAAAAGTATATAAAAGAAGTTTTAATTAATAAAAGAGTAATAATTAATAAAGAAAATCTTGATTTATAAAAGAAGTTTATTTAGATAAAATTATGTTTTACTAATAAAAAGGGTTTTAATTAATAAAGGATAAATTAATTATAAAGGGATTGAAAGTCATTTATGTGAATTGATTATACTTGGATGATAAGTAACAACTATGTAATGACCTTAGGTTGATTATTTATGGGATGTTAGTACTAATATGCTTAACACTAAATGTCAAATGAGTAAGCTTCTCTATTTTTGACAATTAAGGCTGATGTTTAGGTAGGGATGGAGCAATAGAGCTCTAACCTATCGACATTCTTCTAGGCAGAGGAATTGTTAAGCAGAAAGGTCAGAAATGTGTAAAGTGTGGGACCTTGATTCACATAAGCAAGCGTTCAACACTTGATGGTCAATTAGTCGACTACCGATCTTGACCAAACTTCACTTAGGAAATATACGGGATGCTTTGCGGATTAATACCAATAAGAACCCTCGGGGAGGAGTATTGGTATGAAATGCCTCTAGTTTTTGGTTACTTCTAAAAGAACCAGAATTGAGTTAACCAAATAATCATCGATTGGTTTTGGGGAGTCCGGGATTGGTAAGTATTTTACTTGTCGAATACCAATTCAAAACTATTATATGGGTTCTATGTTTTGAAACTGAATGATGGAAACCATATGTGGTTCCGAAATCTGTTAAGATAATGGTATCCATATGGCATTCATCAATTGATCGAGTTTTGTTGAAGGCTCGTGTGAAGATGCCGAATGTAGCATCGACATCGAAAAAATGACTAAAGATAGAGTAGGATGCACGATCCTGGGGTTTAGCTGACCCATGGAGGCTACGACAACTCCATACCTAGAGTATGCTTATAAATCTTCCTAGCAACGAGTTGTTGATACTTGGTATACGTTGTTCATGTGAGTGTTTGGATGATGGCCTAATTGTGTTTACCTTATGGTATATTTTATCTAGAGATATACGGCACTCAAAATGTATTTTTCGATCCTTGTCGTAGGAGATCGGTCTCATCGAGATCTCCATGGAAAATCCATTTACGAATGTACCTTAGCAGTTTTGTTTGTATACCTAAATATGTTGTCAAATGTAACCAATTCAGCTATGATTTATATTTATATTTATATTGAACACCTAAGACATTATTATAATATCACTAAATTTTCCTATATAATGGTTCGGTTTTCGTAAGGTAAAAACCCGTCCGTGTTTTATTTGCGGCGTGGTCTTACGAGATATCTTTATTCTTTAAAGGGTTTTACAAGTATAGAAACTTAAATTACTTGAGTCTTCTCACAATGGTTTACTAGACTGACTCATGTATTTTTTTCTTCTTATAATGCTAGGGTCAGCTCCATGTATATTTTCAAATTTCATTGGTAATCATTGGATCCCTTAGAGAGAGGAGCTGGATGATTCTCTATCGTAGATTTTATTTCCACTACATTACTTTGTTTATTTTTATTGGCATTGTGAGGATAGGTTTTTATAACTGTCAAGGTTGATGATATGTTAGTTTACTTTGATTATTGCATATATACAGTTTTCCTTTGTAAAGTATTATTTTGATATTATATGTTATCGTTCCGTTTTGAGTTTCTGATATTGTGTTCTCTTCTTTCTTACTCCTTTTCTTTTCTTCTTTTATTTTGCCTTAACATTCTGCTTTTTCGACACTTGGGTGCTCGGTAGGTGAGTATCGTGGATGTATTAGTGCCGAGATTTAGGGGTCGAAAAGGCATTCGTTACAAACTAAGTTCTATAAAATTAACTAAGCTTTTTAAAAGTTAACTAAGTTTTATAAAAATTAACTAAAATAGCTAAATTTTATGCCAATTAACTAAGCTTTATTGAAATTCAACTAAACCGACTAGGTTTAATAATCATCAACTATACTTATAAAAGTTAATTAATGTATAAAATTTAATTAAAATTTATAAAATAACTAAAACAACTAAATTTTATAAAAGTTAAATAAACTTTACACAAATTAACTAAGTTTTATAAAAATTCTACTAAATTGACTAAATTTAATAAACATTAACTAAGCTTATAAAAATTAACCAAGTTAGCCAAGTTTTATGAAAAATGAATAAGTTATAAAAATAACTAAATTTATAAAAAGTAATCATGTTTTAAAAAAATCAACTAAACTTATAACATAACTAAGTTTATAAAATTTAACCGAATTCTATAAAAGCTAACTAAGTTTTATAGATATCTAACTAAGTTAACTAAGTTTATAAAATAAAAAAAATTTATAAAAATTAATTAAGTTAACCAAGCTCTATAAAATTTATATAAGTTAGTAAAATTAACTAGTTTTATAAAAATCAAACTAATTTAACTAAGTTTCTAAAAATTTACAAGCATATTTTGATGTAAAAAATGATTTAAAAAAATGGTATTTGGTAAATCTCATATATTGCTATTTTGCTTTGCTATATAAAACTTGTTCAAAACTGGATAATATTCTATGTCTAAAGCTAGACAATGGTGAATTATATTGCAGTAGTGGTGCTACAGATCAAAATAGTTTTCTTGGTTTCCATGAAGCAGTGTAATGCATCGAGAACTACTTATATCTAATTTTTATTTTATATAATTAATAAGAAAAGAAGCAAAGTTTTCTCTAATGTTCAATGTTTATGTTGAATTGTTATGTATCATTGTAAGTTAAGTAGATTTTATTTGGTTTTTGACTATATAGCTTTTCTATTATCAACTGTTCAAACTTCAAACAATTTAGAGCAATTTTGTGCATAAGGACATGTCTAGTAATATAACACCAAGTTTTTCTCTTTTAAGACATAGTGGTAGTGTAAGAATAATATCCATTTATCCTATTTGTTGTATGAACAAGTGACTGCTTATATTTCCTAAAAGAGACAGATGACCACTTTTATTTTTATTAGGAGCTGTATTACCAAGGGTCTTGGTGAATGGATGGAGTAGATATCAAATGTTTAATTTATTTTTCATCAATCAGTCAGCACTCAGACCATAATGAAAGGTATAATTCTTTTTTTAATGTATTGATTTTTATATTTATTTAGATGACTATAGAATATATTAGTGTAATTTTCTTGTTCTTTGTTCTTAAATTTTGCAGAGGCAACGCATCATTTGAGTGTGTTCTTATATTTTGCAAAGGCAACACATTATTTCTGATGTTCTTATATCAGCTCAATTGGATGCTTTGAACACTAGAAAATTAGACGAAAATGTTGGTTAATAATTTACTTTATTATCCACTCTCTAGCTTAGGTAACAACAACAATATCATAATAACACACGCCCTCAAAACTTCTGTAAAGGTTTTATGCAAAATGTAGTGAATAGGTCATGCAACTCTACTGAATGACATATGAAAGTGTCAAATAACTCTTAGTATATTCATATTTCCTACCCTAATTAACTTTTTTGTATGTTAACTATGTTATTCATATTTCAATGTTTGAATCTAAACCGTAATTTTAAATTAATGTTATGATAATGTATACACCATACTTGAATTATTTTATCCGTGTTTGAAAGCAGGTAAAAACGGAAGCTTTTTTTTTTTGAAATGGTACTTTATATACAACAAATCATTGGGACGACATATCCCATGTCAATAAACGTTTGAAAGCAAGTTTCGAACTTGTGACCTCTTGCACCAAAGCCGAATCAATTAACCACTTGGACAATGGTGTGTGTAAAAGATTTTTGCAAGCTATTACTTCATATAGGTCTAGAGCTTTTGTGATCGTGGTGTTGATTATAGTAGTTTGGTATTTTGTCATGAAGAATCTGATGGTAATTATGTAATCTTTTATTTTTGCTTTAAACACTGTTGATGAAATATTATGTACGAACACGGTTATATTAAATATTTGATGTTTATTTTTATATTCAAATGTGTGTATTGTTTGATTTTATTTGATTATACACACATCAAACCTCTTCCATCTATGTATGTGAAATGTTGGTAAATAATATGCAACAATGAAATGGGTGGTAATGCCATTAGTTACAAAATGAGAAATATAGAAGTTTTTATGGAATTTAATAAATGCTATAAACAACTAGGAACACATTAAAATATATTGTACAAAGGGCGCATTGTAGCTTATTGATAAACGTTATAAAATATTTCAACAGCATTTGTTGTCTTTCATGGTGATTTTGAAAAGCAATTTTCATAAACAGAAAATTGAAATTGAAACGCAACACAAGGGGTATTTTAACATGTTGATAAATGCATAAAATACATTATATAGCCATTTTTTCTTTCATGGCGTTTAAAATTTATAGCATTTAGTGAACGCTAAAGCTATTTTTTCCATAGTGTTTGCGTATATGCTAATAGGTTCTTGTTCAATTATAGTATGGTGTTACACGATGTTCTTTAAAACGCAAGGGAAAGTGTTATAGCGTTTTCCAAACATCAAAAGTCCAGTTTCTTGTAGTGGTTTTAGCGAACTTCTGTAGCATTCTTCTTTACAATTTTTTTCATTTCTTTGTACTGCTTGCCTTTTTTCTTTTGTTGTTGTTCTCGACCTTTTCTTTTACACTATAGTTTCACTAGTTCCATACTTCCAATATGTTGAAGAAGACTTTGAATAAAAAGAAGACAATTATTCCAAATTTATCTTCAAATATTTTTAATTGAACCAGTATGCAACGATAATTGTAATTTTTTGCAGCCCTCACTGCAAACATGTGTAGTTCTCACAATAAATATTTGCAAGTTTCACAGTACATATTTTCTGTTTCACTCAAATATATGCGGTTCTCAGAGAAAGTACGTGTACTTATCACAACAAATATGTGCAGTGTTCACTCCAAATATTTGCAGTTCCATTACGATATTTATCGTATTCACTGCATATGTTTGTCGTTCTCACAATAAATATGTGCAGTTCTCAATGCAATTATTCGACATTCTCACTGCATATGTTTGCAGCTCTAACAAGAAAAATTTACAGTTTTCATCACTAATATTTTCATTTCTAACTGCAATTATTTGTAGTTATAACAACAAATATTTGTATTTTTCTTCCAAATTTTTTCAGTTGTGACCGATAGTATTTGAAGTTTACTTTTGCAAGTATTTGCATTTCTAGTTCTATATACAAGTATATATGCACGCATGGGTGGACCCGCATCTAATCACAATGTCTTGTTGCTAGATCACCTCCTCCATCCTTTTTAGTGCTCTATGGTCAGCAGCCTCTCATATATCATTTACGTTGTATTTTCTTTTTTCTTTTTTAAGCACATTTTATTGAATATACTCATTAATGTTTTTTTAGAAAATTTGTGACGGTAAAAAGATTACACATTAGATGATTAAAAAAATTCAAAGTTTGGATCACAGATGTTTTTACTTTAACCTTATGATACCATAATTTGCATAAGGTTAGAAAATTAATTTTTATTTGCCAGGTTAATTCTTCCTCAAACAAATGGAATGTTGACGCTATTCAAAACGAATGCAAGCTCTCATACTCCAAGAAAGGTAGATACTTTACAGTTTCTCAATACAGCATAAGGATTTATATTTTAGCAACCTTTGTTAATCACATTTCAAAAGAAACTTTGAAATAATAAACTGATCTGAAAAGTTTATCAAAACCTCTTAGTAACTAATCCAAAAATATTGAAACCTCTTGGTAACAAAAAATTACTGTTAGGCAACTTTTAAGCTACAGTATCTCCTCCTTCTTCCTGCTTGATGTGAGTGGGGTCCTGGAGTGAATATATATCTTCTTCAGTCTTCCTGCTAGATCACCTGCAACATATCGCAAACAAATAACTTCAACATTCTTTTATTACTTAGGATACTGCCCACTCACAGCTTTTGTATCATCATGAGAGAATAATGTTGGAACAGTATATAAAAATATATATCATCTGCAAAGTTTTGTTTGGGTAAAGAATAAGAGTTCATCATGCACCTGACAATATATCATAATCTGCATTTGATCCGACCTAGGTTGGGTCGGGATTATGTTGTTTTTTTGAAAATTACCGTTGTTTTTGCTCTGATTCGGTAAAGGTAAAGTATAAAACGTATCCCACAACCCATACTCGATCCGACCCAACCCACCCCAACCCATATAAACCCGACCCAACCCACCTTGTTCGGGTCGGATTACAGTCTGAAACTCATACTATATACTGGTCGAGTGTGATATTTTATTCAATCCAACCCTATGTTAACCCGACCTAACCCTGTATAAAAACTTATTCAATATCAAGCCATGCAAAATTAGAACAGTCAAAATCTAAAATAAAGCATATGCAGTATAGACTAAATAAAGAAAATCATATTTAATGTCATTCCAAGTAAAATTAGAACGATAAAAAACACGTAGAATTAACTGAAAGATTTTAAGAAGTATTCCATATCATTTAAATTTGAACAGGTAGTTAAATTTGAACCGCACGTAACATGTAAGATGAAATGGACTGTAAAATTATTTTACAAATTGGTATTTACATATCATTTACTATTAACAACATTTTTTGAATAGCCTACATTGTTGAAATGTTAAGGTAAGTATGCTGTAATTGTTTACAATTACATTACTTGTAAACTTTCAATGCATGGTTCCCGTAAGAGAACGTATGATAATTTTAATTTTTACTGAAGTTCCAAAAGTTTTGTTTTGAAAACAACGTAAATGATCATTATAGAAGAAATAAAAAAGAATTTAAATATATGAGACTTCTAAATAACTTGCTAATTAATGACAGGTTATAGTCAAACTTTAATGACACTCATGGAGCTACATGATTATCCAAACAAAAATTTCAACCGTGCATTAAGAAAATTGAAACGTAGGTTTAACAATAAAAAAGAAATAATCTCTTCAACAATGCTATCTAAACAAAAACTATATTGTACCTATAGAGAAATAAACATGTTCTTCCATACATAGCAGATCGGCAGCTCATCCACAATTGTCAACCTCTTACATATAAAAGTCAAATGAGTTTCTTATATAAATGCAAAAAAATCAATTAGCAGTATAACATGGTATTGAGAAGAAAATGGTAAGACCTCAAGCAAACCTAGGTCCACCAGCTGGCAATGATCCAGCACCATACCCCCCCCCCCTCCTTCAACGGTGGAGATGAACCAAAACATGTATGATCTAGTAGATGGCATTGCATTTAGCCTGTCTAGAAGTGCTTGCAACACACAAAAATATGCGGTCATGTAATTTTTGTCAAAAGGGTATTTCTGGTAATCGAGAAAGACACGGTTGAAATTAGTTCAAGAAATTTTCATTATTAACAATAAAGATTTGAAGTTCTATTCTATTTAGTGCAAAAATTTGAACATGTAATCTATTTAGGGCATAACATGTTGTAAGTTAGAGCAAACGAAATACGAAATTGTTAAATTAAGAAGAATACCATATCTTCAGTTTGTTCTGTTTGTTCTATTTGTTCTATTCCAATCGATTCCGTCTTTGATCCTGTAGAAATCTTTGCTCTATTTTCGGTGCATCGTCATTATTGGAGTAAATTTTCGCCTATTTAGGTTTATTTATTTATTTTTAATCTGTGATTAATGTGAAAGAATCGAAGAAAGAAATGAATTTGTGCGTAAATGTAAAATAATGATTCGGGTGGGAATATGGATGGTATTTTATGTTTGAAAGCGAAAAGAAAAGTTTTTGCGTATCAGCGAGGGGTGGCTGGTGAAAACTGAAAGTTAATTAGTTTTTTTTTTTTTTCCAAACCAAAACGAAATTGGATCTTCAACTACAAGCGGCAATTAGTTTGAGCATTTTAAAAGCTCCGCTGGAATAGACATTCTTAAACCCTAGCATGGACCCTGTTTTCTTATGCGCACAAATATTTGCCTTCCTAGTTCAAGTCGCCTTTCAGTTTCTCCCTCCATGAAAAAAATTAGGCCGATTCTGACTTCACTACTCAGATTCTTCTTCAACCCTAATCTTCAGTCGCGATCTTTTCAATCGCCAAACGCAATACTCAATACCCATCAACTTCCTCGCAGCTGTAGATCAAAAGTTACCTTTTCAATCCTCAACCTCAATCAATTTTACACAACTTCTGCACAGACTCACAATGAGTTATTGGACATTATTGATGTGATCAAAAGAAACGATTTAGATTTAGAATCCAAGCTAACCCAACAAAACACGAAAATTTCCTATTCGGTGATTTGTCAAATTTTGATTTCACTAAACGAGCAAAATGTTGCAGCTTTACGCTTCTTCAAATGGGTTTTCAGCTCATGTGGTCGTAATGTTACTCCTGAAATTTGCAATCTTTTTGTGGATAATCTTGGAAGATTGGATGATTTTGACACTATGTTAGTTATGTTGAATGACTTCTCTGCAAAAAATCTTTCTCTAACCGAGAAGGCATTTGCATTTATACAATATCGGAATTCTAGCAAGCTTAAAATCACGGTTGCAAAAGCAATTGAAATTTTGGTTAAAGTAGGCGGGTCTTGTAAAGGCACTGGTATTTATTCATTGGTTAAAGTACTATGTGGGATGAATTGTTTTGATATGGCAATGTTTGTAATGGAGGAAACCGTAAAGAAGAATTCTTACTACAACGTGCTTATTGGTGCAAAGTGTAAAAAGGGTAGCTTCTCAAATGCACACAACGTGCTTGATGAAATGAAAAAGTTTGGGTGTGAACCGGATTTGAATTCCTATAATTACTTGCTTGGAAGCTTGGTTAAACATAAAAGGCTAGTTGAAGCTTGTCGACTAATGGAAAATATGGAGGCGATGGGTTTTTTTCCAAGTGCTATTACGTTTGAAGTGGTTGTTTTCCATGCTTGCTCAAATAAAAAGATGGATTTTGCTATGGAGTTTCTTAACAGAATGTTATCAGAGGGGATTAGACCAAGGTTTACAACCCATGCCGCATTTATAAAGGGTTATTTTTTTTGTGGGAGAGTGGATGATGCACATAAGTATGTTTTAGATATGTGTTTGAGAGACAAGAGTTCATCAACCATGAACTATAGTTTACTCGCAAAACTTCATTGGCAAACAAAAAATACTGTTAAAGCTGGTGGAATACTATACGAGATGATGGAGAAAGGCATTAAACCTAATTTTAGTGTTTATATAAAGATAGTGAAGGATTTACATAAAATATCGAGGGCTGATCTATCTTCACAGTTGAAATATGCATATTACAAATTTCGTCCGAGTATAGAAGAACCTCGGTAAATTTTCTGATTCATAGGTGTGGAGCCTGAATGAAACTGGTGTATGCATTAAGCAAAACTAGAGGTTCAGCAAACCATTGATGTGCAATGTTTCACTTTCTGTATTATTGGAAGTGTGGCAAAATGGAGATTAACGATGAGTCGGGACATGAATTTAAAAATGCTCAAGTGTTCAGAGAATTAATGAACTCATGTGAAGATGCAAAGGGGACCAAAGCAAGGTGATTATTATTACAATTAAAACTAGACAATTTCATCAGTATGAAAGGACCAATGCAACTATCTGCCTACAGTTCAGGTGGTTAATCATCTCTAGAACTGGAATCAATGTAGTCAAAGAAGAAACCGTATAGATTGGCAATATTTTTCATCCCTTTTTAAGCTCTGTTTGGAAAACGGATTTCAACTGAAAAGAGTTTGGACAAGCATACCGATCACTTGAACTCTTCACATTAATTTTCTGTATCGTATTGCCTTCATGGTGGTGAGGGGTATATTATGACCATAGATGCCTGTAAGTTCAGCTATGCATAATTTATTTTTTGGTCATGTCAGTGTCAGGATCGACAATACTGTTGATTAACAAATGTTCGTGTGTTTCAGACTTTGAGCTTGCATTCATAACACATACAGTATCGAAATATTTCATGATTTCTTTCAATATACATTGTCCATGTCAATTACACTCAACTCATTGATGGAAAAATATTACGCATACCATCTATGTCATACCAGATTTGTAATTAGTCAAATCAACCTGGAATGCATAGTGTGACCTATAATGTTTGCATAAGAAACATTCAATGTAATGGCTGGTGTAGCTCCTTGTATGCCTTCATCCCAATATCCACACACATCATCTCAAGGAATAGATTAAGTTTAAGCGCTGATCTCTACTGTTTGTGTCCTTTATTGTTTATTGCACATTTCTTATGCGTTTAAGCGACATTGTTTTTTGGCATGAGATGAATCGATCTCATCACGTAAACTTGTTACTCTACAATAAATTAAAAATCACTCATTAATCACCTTAGATGAAATACGTTAACATGAGATATGCCTGACCAATTTAATATTGTTTTAAATCTCCTTCATCTCGTCCAAGATCTCCCCAAAGACTCTTTTGCACTTGGGTGAGATGAGATTTCAGAGGTAACTTTTTATTTGTTTCATGTTGATCCCACGAAGATCTTAAGATCTCAATGTAAGATTTAAACCTAGATGACTAGATATTAGTCCGAGATTTAAAACCTTGCCAATGTATGTTGTGGTTTTTGGGTTGACTTGAAGTAGCAAATCAGAAACTGTAGGATTACATGTGGTGCTTCTTCACATTGCTGGATTGATCAGCTGAATAAATCTGTAAGAGGGGGGGGGGGGGGGGGGGCATATGCTCTGTTCCCATTGAGATAGAGTCCTCTATCCATAGCTCTCTTATCCTCGTGAGCCCAACAAAATCTCATCCATTGATTTGTGAATCGGCGGTCGATTGTATAGTGGATCTCGGTTGTTGAGCAGATTATTGTAACTAATGGATGAGATATTGTTGAGCATATAGAGAAAGAAAAACCAGAAACATGAGATATGAACTCGTTCCCGCTGCATATCTACCGGGTTTTACCCAATGAATTTAGCATTTTTGGGTGTTTCAAAGACATATAATATTTGTATTTTAACTATTAAGGTTGATTGTATTATTACCTTTGTTTGGAGATCTTAATGCCTTCAGAACCGTCTTGTAGATTAAAGATTGTGTTTAGTCGAATTTTGGATTTGTTTTAGGTATTGTTTTCTTTTCCTGAAATGGAATAGATTTTAGAATTCATATATGTAGGTGATTCGTGTTCATAATTATATTCCTATTTTCTCATCATGATAGTCAACTGGTGTCACAGTGGTCATCTTTTACCTTGGCTTCTTTGGTTCTAGCTATAACTAGCTATTAGTTTTCAAGAAGATGTGGATGCTTAACCAAACCAAATTGCTATGCTGTATAATCAACTGAATCAAATTAGTACGTAGAAGAATAATTTAAGTTAACTTTATGCATCACGTAACAGAGAATGTAGGCGTAAAGGGCATCAACTGAATAAATTGAACAAATACATCTGATAGCTGTACATTTTTTTTTACAGTAAGCAATATTTTAGTTAAAAACTGGAGAGTCACACGGATGATGCACGAAGTGTCATCCAAAACCACTGGTCTGCCTTTATTTACTGATTCCACTCTTCTCCTTTTTATTTGCACAATTTCATAGTAATAATTTTAGTAGCACTTCCTTGTTTTTATGGATAATGTCCATGCGTTTAACAGCATCACACTAATCTACTGGTTTATCTTAATTTTCTCCCTCTCTTTCTCCTCATATTTTTCTATTTGTTTTATTTCATTAAATTGTAGCTCAGTGGATAACTCAAAGGCTATAATCACACCTTTAGTTATTACCACCACATATGGTTAAAAAAATTCGCTTAATTTTATTTTTCTATATAAGTGCAAAATAAACGTAGCACGTAAAATTTTAATGACAATTAAACGTTCAACAAAATTTTCCATATAGCTGTACATTAAAGAAAACACTAATAATCTGTAAATTTTGTTTCGGATCCTTCAAAGATAATTAATGTTCTCTGATTAGCTAATAACACTTCGAATAGTAAGATATAAACAAAAATCTGATTCCTGATAAAAAATCTTATGATAATATATATATAAGAGATAGCAACCGGAAGATATCATACAAAGGTATAAAAATAATAATCTATTTTTGAAACTATCAAATACCTTTGTGCAAAACATCTGAACAGATAATTTTCCCATTATATATTTAGCGAGTAAATTGTACTTGCATGCTTAACAAAGTAATAAAATAGTATTAATTTTTTGTTCCTTATCTCCAAATTTAAATTATTGACATGTGGCAATGTCCCCATGAATTTAAACCACAAGATCAACCGGTTTTCACGAATGCCCTGCTGATGTGGCGACATGTTCTGCACTGTTTTTAACTTCCTCTTTTCCTTCCTCTTCTTTATATCTCTCTTTTTTCTAATATTGGATTAGATTTTTAACTCTATTCTATTTATCTTTTACTCCATTTTATTTTCTTCTTTAGTCTGTTTAACGATATTGAACTTAATCAAAGCAGCATGTTGGGAAGCAACATTCAGGTACATCTCATCTATTTCTTACTTTCAGTAGTTTAATTTTTTTTTTTGTCACAATCAATTTGTGCTAGTAGTTTGAAAAAAATGTAGAACGATTTACTTATTTCCAATTACATGGATTCAATTAGTTTTTGTATGCTAATGTGCAATATTCATTTGGTTGATATTTTGATGCTGAGCAAATGAGTGATCAACATTCTACTATCTCGATGTAGAAACAAAGAAAACGTATGCAGAAAATTGACAATTCATATGTTACTAGGAATTCAACAAAAGGGAAGATGCAAACTCTGTTCCGCTTTCAATCAGTTTAACGTGCAATGATGCTCATAATTCATGGATGAACACAGATGAACATCCCCCAAAGGTGCCATTTCAATGCAATAAATACTAAAACTTGGCTTGTCAGTTTTTGATTTTACTCTTAAAAAATTCATCAGGCAAGGAAACCATATACGATTACAAAGCAAAGGGAAAGGTGGACAGAAGAAGAGCACCGGAAGTTTCTAGAAGCTCTTCAACTCTATGGCCGTGCTTGGCGTCGCATAGAAGGTACATTTCTGCTAGTAAATGATCCTACATTTGTATGTTTATGTGAATCATGAGTTAAAACTAAAAGTTCTGCTTCAGAATTCGTAGGCACAAAAACAGCAGTCCAGATCAGGAGTCATGCTCAGAAGTTCTTCTCGAAGGTTTGTTTCCTCAAAACAATACTTGTATGATGCATTCACAACTTCAATGAGCACTGCAATAGTGTCTTTGGATCAATTACAAAACACTTAATGCATTTGTATGGAATCAGGTGGTTAAGGAATCGAAGCCTATAGAGATTCCTCCTCCACGACCTAAAAGGAAGCCGGCCCATCCTTATCCACGTAAGATGGAAACTTTTAACGTATCATACGGGCGGTCATGTTCACCAACTGAACAGGAAAATGGTTCACCTACATCTGTTTTGACAGCATTTACCCACCAGAATATGAACTTTTTCTCTGCATTTCCAAATCAGTGCGCATCTCCAGCTACTTCTGGTACTGGATCAAACGAGCAAGAATCATCAATTGAAGAAACTGATCAGAAACACAATCAGTCTCCAATGGTATCTCATGTTATATAAATAATCATTGTATTTATTTACGTTATATGGTTCTAGTTCATATCATCTATCATTCCAGGATGTGGATTTGTCAAAAGAAGCCTCGATCTCTTGCTTAAAGCTGTTCGGGAAAACGCTAGTAGTTGCCGAAACAGACAAATTAAAGAACTCAAAGTCATCGACATTAGTAGGTGCTGAGAAGCAAAAAGAAATAAGCACAAGCATTAGTTCGTCACTGCCTCTTCTTCCAATGTATAGAGATGGTATGAATAATCGTGTCACACCGCTGCCATGGTGGTCGTATTACAGTAGCATTCAATTTCCTTTTATTCAACAACAAGATATGAGCAGTAAAATGAACACTACAAACAGTGTTCGAATCGTAAAAGACAACTCGGTTAAGGGGTTCGTGCCGTATGAAAAAAGTCTGGTAAAAATGAAAGAGCAGGACTGTATGAAGATGATGGATGAAGGAGATGATGAAGAATTCACAGGATTGCACTTATAGGAACCCGTGGAATGGAGTTGATCTATCGGTAGTAGAGATGGTCGATTGCATACTGCTGACTGCTGATTTTATTGGATATTATTTAATCAGATAGAGAATAATATGGTTGCATATTGCTTCTGTTGATAGGATTCTTTTTGTTTGTATTTTTGGTCGTCGATAGTAATGTTCTGTCTTGAAGGAAACAGCCGTTTCGGCTATTTAACATTTGTTTCAGTTTGATTTTGTATTCTTTGTCGTTTTAAATGATTGAAGTTGAGCCATTATAGTAGAACAGAGGACGAGACAGATGGGTTCAAAAAGTTGAGTTACTACCATGCCCATTATTTCTAGTTAATGAGATTATTGTCTAACTTCGATGTAATATTTGGTTTGAATTTTTTTTCTTTGTGTTTTATGTATTTGATGTGTGTGTAAGTACAAGAGTTGGAACATTTTAGTCAATCCAAGAATGAAAATAAAAGTAAATCCAATAACGAAAATAAATGATGGAAGAAAATATACATTGATATTTTTCAGAAGTTGAAAAAACGAGAAAATCATTTTTAATTTCATATATTAAAAACATTTTTCAAATCAACCATTTTCCATGCGTTTCGCTCTTCCATGTATTTTAAACCATACATTGAAAGTGTAAAGTACAAAACTCAAATTTTAAACTAAACGCCACCTAAGCTTTTTCGCATTTTTCGAATTTGGCGTTGCCTTTTCAGAATTCTGTTTACATCATTTTACTGGAAAAATTACTACAATTTGTGTCATCAGCGGACTTATGGATTGTTTGCAAGCAGTTGCAAGTGGAGAATTGAAATGGTTGGGAAGGAGAAAGAGCGTTGTGAGCAAAGGTGAGTTAGGTGATTATGTAGGTTTGGGTCAGTGCGTGGTAAATATACGGAGTTGGAATTTTAAGACTAACATTTATAATGTTGCTTATGGTATTGATTTTTGTTTCCAAATCTATTAAATAAAGAATTTCCGCTACTCGTTAATTCCATAACTTTTCTCTCTTCTTCTTAATTCTCTCTCTAACTAATTTATTTTCATATTAATTTATCACTTTGCATTTATTTTATTAGTTCTCGTCCATCATTTTAGATTTTGGTATGGACTTCTAAAGTTTACGCAATTATTTATATACTGTGTGCAAATCGTACGTACACACGGTAATGTTGTTAAAAAATAGCATTTATATTCTAATTATTGCTAAAATATAATTTATTATGCAATATATGATAAATTTATTGTGATATATTAATCATAAATTAAAATGACAAACCTTGCTTGAATATAAGGTTCAGAGTTGATTCCTCATTAACTATATATCTCTATAAAAATCAATGTCCCAACTCAAATAAAATTATAAACTAATATTGTATATGTATATAATTTATGTTTTTTCTTGATGAAAAAAATAATTTATGTTATATGATATATATGTGTATATGTATGTATGTATGTATGTATGTAAGAGGTAAATTTACCATTTTATCAATATGATTATTGTATTTATATATTGAATTGTCATCTTTTTTAAAGGATTATAATTTGATTAATGAAAATTAAATAATTGAATTTATTTAAATAATTTGAATTAATGACATAACTAGTTAAATATAAGGAGTTGAATGTAAAAAAATTGAAGAAAACCGAGAAGGGCTTTGTGCATATTTGTAATTGATAAGAGCATTGGTCTTATGGTTAGTTTATCTGCATGTGAATTATTTATTTTTTATTTTAAAACAATTTTATCCTTGTAATTAACCATATATTTCATATTGTGTAGGTGGGTCATGCTTTCAACTTTGTTAATTGCAAAATAAGGTTATGTAACATTTAACTGAGTTATGAGTTGGACATGATTTGATAACATGTTGAAAATGAGAATGTTTATATGATCTAATATTGGTGTAATCTGTAAGTTCACATCGTAATGTCGTAAAATATAAATTTATCCTTTGTAAGTTGTTCATAATGAAATTATGTAATGTAATTGTATGATAATTTTTCGAGATAAATGAATCAGAAATTAAAAAATTTATTGGTATTTATGGATTCATTTTATATTACATGATTCAAATATCTTTATATATCTGAATAAAGAAGAAATAATTTTATCATTTTTTCCATATATATGAATAGTATATATATTGAAATTCTCATGTTTTTAGGACTATTACATGGATTAACGAATATTAGTTGATCATATTTATTTAAATAATTTAGATTTATGATTACACAATTAGTTAAATATGGGCTCGAACGTAAAATATTAGAAGATAATCGAGAAGAGTTTCAACGTAATTATATAAAAAATTAAAATTTAGGTATTTGAAGTCAATAAAATTTTACAGTGCGATGTATGATAAGTTCATTTATTAAATAAATTATAAAATAAATTTATATTATGTGATTTATATATATTTGCATTTAAATGATTTTTTTAACCAATTTGTTGATTAACATATAGTATACATATTGAATCATTCATCTTTTAGGTTTATTAATAAATATTAGTTGATTAAGTTTAACAAATAATTTAAAATTTTGATTATGTAATTAATTTAAATGTGTGGACTTTAATGTAAAGTTTTGATGGAGAATCGTAAAAGATTTATAAATAATTGTAAATTTTTTGTAGAAAAGTAGGCATTTTGACGTAAAATAGCATGAGAAGTTTAATTGAATAATTGTAAAGTGGTAAACCATAGGATTTTGAAAATAAAATATCCAGACTTGGAAAGAATTAAGGAGTTTAGAGATAACTCATATAATTAATGAGAGAGCTTCAAATTTTTCTGCTTTACTATTATTTAATAGATAAATTATCAGTTACCTCCAAATATTTTACATTTAAATCTATACATTTAGACTAAATGCATAATCCAAAATTTAAGGTATTAAAATAAATTTAGTTAACCAATATTTTTTTTAGTATTTCTATAAATACTAAAGAATGACAACTTAAATATGTATACCACTTTGATAACAATCAAATGGTAGAACTAATTTTTTCGTTCAACTATAAAGATATATAAATCATATAAAACAACGGTTCAATAAAAATAATTTGTAGTTCATTTATCTCACTCAATTTATTATACATTGCACCATAAAATCCACTTTTAACTTCAAATACCTAAATTTAAAGTTACCACGATTATTTACAAAACTCACCTTACTTTTCTTTTACTATTTTACATTTTATTTCATATATTTCAATTAACTAAGTGAACTTAAATTTAAACTAATTATATAAATCGAATTGACTAATATTCATTAATTCATGAAATCAAGTGCGTAAGTCATTTGATCAAGGTGAATTGGGAGTTTTAAATTTGTAATATATGAATTCTTCTCTTCTTTGCAAGTGGATTTGGGATATGGTTAGTAGAAAAAAGGCTCCTTGGAAAAATGGTGATAAATACTTGTTATTGTGAAAATTGTTCTTGGTTTAGAAGTACTAGTAACTACTCTATTTTTTGGAAAGGGGTAATGAACAATATTCAATTCTTTAAATTGGGGATTAATATTGTGGTGTATAGTGGGTGGAATGTTATATTTTGGTTGGTGTGACGACCCAGAATTTTGGACAATTTAGATTGGAATATTTAATTGATTTTAAAAATTTAAAAGGGTAATTTTAACTTAAATTTCAAATATCACTATTTACTTGATAATTAAATTATTGAATTATATAATTTGAAATTGGGTAAAATGTTGAATATGGAGTTTTAAGCTTGTTAAAAATAATTTGAAGGCTTGTAAAATTTATATTGATATTGTTGAGGATAATAAAAGTTTTAAAATTGAATTTAACGCTGATTTGTTCACTTTTGAAATTTTATCGTTTAAATTGAATTTAAAAATAAACCTTCCGTGACACAGTCTCGGAGTTCGACGAAACTAGTTCCATTGGATCCGTAATATTGTATTATTATCGGACTTCAATTTTCGTAGCATTTGGAGTTGTTGTGTGAGCGTACGATATATAAACGCGCTGAAATTTATATCAAAAATTCAATATAATAACTGGGTCCGAAAAAAAACCATCTTCTCCATACGATCGAATTAGGGCTCGAAACCTTTTTCATCGCGTTTGGAATAGGGGTATAACCTTATAAATGCCTAGTGGCACGTCTCGATAGAGATTCAAAATTTTAAGTTGCATTTATCGAGATAATTTGAATTTAAAATTAAATATATATATATATATATATATATATATATATATATATATATATATATATATATATATATATATATATATATATCCTGGTCACATTCAGTTGAAATTATTTCACTTCATCACTTTTTCCTTTCAATTCAAAACCACTGTAGTCAACCTTCTCGTGCACGCCATTTCATGTTCAACATCATGTCTTTATATCTCGCGTCTTCTCTGAAGGATAAATAAATCGAGAAAGAAAAGCAAGGCCGAGTCTTCTTCAATCCCAAATCAAGCTTTCCCTTTTCAGATTCAAAAAAATAAAAAATAAAGTCGAATTCAAAAAGTTAATGGCCGTAATTTGAAAATCGCGACGGCATGAAGCTCGAATCGAGCAGGGTCGCGGCGAGCTTCACGAATAGGGGAGCAGGCGCTCGCACGCGTTGAGGCATCCACAGCGTGTCGGCGTTAGGAAGCTAGGGTGGCTCGTGAGGTTCGTCGACAATCGAAGGGGCTCTCGTACTAGGGTTTTCGAATAGGCAGTGGCAATTTTGATCGACGTGGTGGTGGCCATTGTTGAACGAGGCAAGCTGAGTCGCGTACTAGGGTTTCGCACTGATTTTGGGGGAGACACGATTTAAGGGAGAAGGGCAAACGCGAAGCAGTTGGGGGTTCGTCAGTGGAAGGCCGGCGATGTTGGTTGGGTAGTGCAGCAACGATGTTCGACGACGAGGTGAGGTTTATCTGCCCTATTTTAATTTAATTAAATTAATGTATATGCAGAAAAAAAGGGTGGTGGTTCGGGACTTAATTCGAAAACGAAACCTGGTTTGTCACAGTAAATGATAGAGATTAACAAGTTTTAAGTTAA
This sequence comes from Allium cepa, assembly GCA_030765085.1. NCBI lineage: Eukaryota > Viridiplantae > Streptophyta > Magnoliopsida > Asparagales > Amaryllidaceae > Allium > Allium cepa. Next base: position 712,158,739 of record CM060934.1, read on the forward strand.
AACAAAATTCAAGTTTTAAGACTAATTTTTCTTAAAACGATTTCTTTTAATAATAATGGATTAATTAAAAGTTTGGTTCGGGATTGTTTGTGTATTAGACCAGGGTGTTGTTCGAAGTATCTATGGATTGGTCTCGGGTTGTTGTTATAATAGTTTTGTAACATGGGGAGTAAGTGTTATCAGGTTTAAGTTAGATAACCAAAGATCTAAAATATATGAAAATAAACAAGTTTCAATACAAAGTGAATCCTAAGATAACTTTTCAAAGTTTTAAAACGTTAGAGATTGTTTGTTCAAAATAATTATATAATAGGTTAATTTTTAAATGTTTCAAAAGTGATTTAATTAATGGAATTAAATCAAGGATTAATTATTTGAGGATGGTTAAATAGTTAATCTAATCAGTTTAAGGAGTAATTAATCAATTTGTTAAGATAATTAATTAAAGGTTGATAAATTTGTGTAATTAATTTTAAGGATTGATTCATTAATGTGATAAGTTAATTAAGGTAATTAAAGATGATTAATTTATTTAAAGTTGAATTACTTAATGTAATTAATTCATGATAATTACTTAACTTAAGTAATTTAAGGGTTAATTTGTTAATGTAAATAATAAATCAAAGAATAATTAATATAATAATTTAAGGGATAATTAAGTAATTGAGGATAATTACTTAAGTTGGATAAGAAGGGATGATAAATTAATTTTATTAATTAAAGTAATAACTAAGGCCTGTAATTAATATTAATCAAGTATGGTTAGGTAATTTATTTGATTTAAATTAATTGTGTGGTTAATTAACCTTGCTTATAAATGACTGGATTATATTGAATGCCTTAAATTGGTTGATATATGTGATAAGAAATGTTTGTGATATGATATGTTAGATGGACAGTGATAATGTGATTATCTATCAACTATGAATTGCTATATAATAACTTGGGTTTAGATGACATTGGGTTCGAAGAGACCGGAGTCGGGTATTAGTAAATACCCGAAACCACTTCGAATTTTTACAGATTGATATGTGAAATCAATAGGATGGAATGAAATGATTTAAGTGAATTGGACTATTTAATCTAAATTTCAGAACTTGGAAAATTGATGTTGAAATAAGTGATGCCTATAACAAATTGAGAATTTGTAAATTGATACGAGTTACACCTGGGTTTTGTATAAGTTGTATGCTTTGAATTCTTTGTTAGATGGGTTACTCACGCTTGTTTCCAGCCTGACCCGGGTGTTACTTTGATGCAATGCTCGGGTCAGACCGAGTATTACAGATTTTCAGGTAAGGACGTTTTGGAGCTCAGGAGGCGAGCTGGATGGCAAAAACGTATAGAGTATTTCCGCTGTATTATATTATTGTATATCTGAGACATGATGATTGTGTATATCCAGTGTCTGTATATATGTGTAACTCTGATGTACTATAAATGTAATCGACAGATACAGAATTCTTTGTAAACTGTTATTATTTGTTATTATATTTTATCCGCTGCGAGTGTGAGATGTTGGTGTTTCTTGTGTTTAACTATTGAAAGTAAGTGAAATGCTAATAAATTTCATATATTTAGTACTTACATGTTTGAATTGAGTAAGTACATGTACCGGGAAGCTGTTTGGCTGGATGTGGAAACGATAAACGCTAAAGTAATAAGCCGCTTGCTTAAAAATGCTAAATAAAGGTACGCCTACGCAATAAAAATAGGAAATATGAACTGTTTTTGTTTTTTCGACCGTGTGGGTCGATGTATATATATTTATATCTCTTGTCAAATTGCAAAAGCTCCTCCGTACAAAGGAAACTCTGCCAAAAATTTTCGAAAATTTTGGGAATTAGATTTTTTTTTTATAAAAATTTTGGAAATTTTTTTGTTAGCGACAAAACGATCTCAAATTGGAAATTGAAACAAATTAGTGGATGAAACTAATTTAAAATAATGATATGAATCAGTTATAAATGGAAGATAAAATTCAATATTCAGAGTTGAAGATAAATTGAATTCATATGGAAATGGAAAAAACTAATTTGATTAGAGGTAGATATGAGAACTTTTGTATGGAAATGTATAAAATGATTTTTAAGGCTATGATTGGATATTATTGCTAAGTAGGATATGTAGGTATTATAAAGAGAAAGAAAATTTGGTTTCGATTTCAGATGATAATTGAAATTTGCTCGGCAAAGGTATGTGTTTAAAATCTCTGTATGAAATTTGATTGGGTTTTTGATCTAGCCACTTGGCTTTTTGTTTTCTTTTGGAATTTGAGAGCCCGTAGAGGCATTTTGTAGCTGTACCGAGCTAGCCGCGCAAAGGAGACGCTGACAAAATTTTTCGAAAATTTAGAGAGTTAGAAATTTTTTGAGAAAATTGCGATAATTTAAATTTGAATTTAAATTAAATTTGAATGAGTGGAGAAAATAATGTTGTTGGAATCTATAGAAGGTTTTGGGTAGTTGGTTGAAGTAATGGTGGGTCTTTAATAAAACATAGGTTATGGAAAGTTGATAAAACTGTTTGGTTGTGGAAAAAAAAATAGTAATAGTAACGGGTATTGGACCATTCTTCCTAACTAGTAATTTTGGGGACGAAATTCTTTTAAGGGGGGAGGAATATGACGACCCAGAATTTTGAACAATTTAGATTGGAATATTTAATTGATTTTAAATATTTGAAAGGGTAATTTTAACTTAAATTCCAAATATCTCTATTTACTTGATAATTAAATTATTGAATTATATAATTTGAAATTGGGTAAAATGTTGAATTTGGAGTTTTAAGCTTGTTAAAAATAATTTGAAGGCTTATAAAATTTATATTGGTAGTGTTGAGGATAACAAAAGTTTTAAAATTGAATTTAACACTGATTTGTTCAGTTTTGAAATTTTATCGTTTAAATTTAAATTAAAAATAAACCTTCCGAGGCACAGTCTCGGAATTCGACGAAACTAGTTCCATTGGATTCGTAATATTGTATTATTATCGGATTTCAATTTTCGTAGCATTTTGAGTTGTGTGAGCGTACGATATATAAATGCGTTGAAATTTATATCGAAAATTCAATATAATAACAGGATCCAAAAAAAAGCTATCTTCTCCACACGATCGAATTAGTGCTCGAAACATTTTTCATTGCGTTCGAAATAGGGGTATAACCTTATAAATGCCTAGTGGCACGTCTCGATAGGGATTCAAAATTTTAAGTTGCATTTATCGAGATAATTTGAATTTGAAAATTAAAAAATATATATTTATATCCTGGTCACATTCAGATGAAATTATTTCACTTCATCACTTTTTCCTTTCAATTCAAAACCATTGTAGCCAACCTTCTCGTGCACGCCATTTCCGGTTCAACATCATGTCTTTACATCTCGCGTCTTCTCTGAAGGATAAATAAATCGAGAGAAAAAAAGCAAGGCCGAGTCTTCTTCAATCCCAAATCAAGCTTCCCCTTTTCAGATTCAAAAAAAATTAAGTCGAATTCAAAAAGTTAATGGCCGTAATTCGAAGATCGCGACGGCATGGAGCTCGAATCGAGCAGGGTCGCGGCGAGCTTCGCGAATAGGGGAGCAGGTGCTCGCACGCGCTGAGGCATCCACGACATGTCGTCGTTAGGAAGCTACGGTGGCTCACGAGGTTCGTCGGCAATCGAAGGGGCTCTCATACTAGGGTTTTCGAACAGGAAGTGGCAATTTTGATCGACGTGGTGGCCATTATTGAACGAGGCAAGCTGAGTCGCGCACTAGGGTTTCACATTGATTTTGGGGGAGACGCGATTTAAGGGAGAAGGGAAAACGCGAAGCAGTTGGGGGTTCGTCAGTGGAAGGTCGGCGATGTTGGTTGGGTAGTGCAGCAACGATGTTGGACGACGAGGTGAGGTTTATCTGCCCTATTTTAATTTAATTCAATTAATGTATATGCAGAAAAAAAGGGCGGTGGTTCGGGACTTAATTCGAAAACAAAACCTGGTTTGTCTCAATTAATGATAGAGATTAACAAGTTTTAAGTTAAAACAAAATTCAAGTTTTAATACTAATTTTTCTTAAAAACGATTTCTTTTAATAATAATGGATTAATTAAAAGATTGGTTTGGGATTGTTTGTGTATTAGACCGGGGTGTTGTTCGAAGTATATATGGATTGGTCTCGGGTTGTTGTTATAATAATTTTGTAACATGGGGAGTAAGTATTATCAGGTTTAAGTTGGATGACCAAAGATCTAAAATATATGGAAATAAACAAGTTTCAATGTAAAGTGAATCCTAAGATAAGTTTTCAAAGTTTTAAAATGTTAAAGATTGTTTGTTTAAAATAATTATATAATTGGTTAATTTTTAAATGCTTCAAAAGTGATTTAATTAATGGAATTAAATCAAGGATTAATTATTTGAGGATGGTTAAATAGTTAATCTAATCAGTTTAAGGAGTAATTAATCAATTTATTAAGATAATTAATTAAATCTTGATAAATTTGTGTAATCAATTTTAAGGATTGATTTATTAATGTGATAAGTTAATTGAGGTAATTCAAGATGATTAATTTATTTAAAGTTGAATTACTTAATGTAATTAATTCATGATAATTACTTAACTTAAGTAATTTAAGGGTTAATTTTTTAATGTAAATAATAAATCAAAGAATAATTAATATAATAATTTAAGGGATAATTAAGTAATTGAGGATAATTACTTAAGTTGGATAAGAAGGGATGATAAATTAATTTTATTAATTAAAGTAATAACTAAGGCCTGTAATTAATATTAATCAAGTATGGTTAGTAATTAATTTGATTTAAATTAATTGTGTGGTTAATTAACCTTGCTTATAAATGATTGGATTATATTGAATGCCTTAAATTGGTTGATATCTCTGATAAGAAATTTTGTGATATGATATGTTGGATGGACAACGATAATGTGATTATCTATCAATTATGAATTGCTATGTAAAAGTGTTATCCGGTAATTAAAATTTAATTGTATTTAATTGAATAACTTGGGTTTAGATGACATTGGGTTCGAAGAGACCGGAGTCGGGTATTAGTAAATACTCGAAACCACTTCGAATTTTATAGATTGATATGTGAAATCAATAGGCTGGAATGAAATGATTTAAGTGAACTGGAATATTTAATCTAAATTTCGGAACTTGGAAAATTAGTGTGTGAAATAAGTGATGCCTATAACAATTTGATAATTTGTAAATTGATACGAGTTACCCCCGGGTTTTATATAAGTTATATGCTTTGAATTCTTTGTTAGATGGGTTACTCACGCCGGTTTCCAGCCTGACCCGGGTGTTACTATGATGTAATGCTCAGGTCAGACCGAGTATTACAAATTTTCTGCTAAGGACGTTCTGGAGCTCAGGAGGCGAGTTGGATGGCAAGAACGTGTAGAGTATTTCCGTTGTATTATATTATTGTATATCTGAGACATGATGATTGTGTATATCCAGTGTCTGTATATGTGTGTAACTCTGATGTACTATAAATTTAATTGACAGATACAGAATTCTTTGTAAACTGTTATTATTTTTTATTGTATTTTATCCGCTGCGAGTGTGAGATGTTGGTGTTTTTCTGTTCTTCTTATTCTCCTATCTCTTTCTTCTTTTTCCTAACTATGTGGAATTTTCGGTATCGAAAATTCCGGGTCGGTACAGTTGGACTGTTGGATTTTTTCTATTCCACTTGCTATTGAACTTAGTACTTCATTTGATTTGGCAAATAATAAGAAGAGTATAGTGGCTGAAATGTATCGTGAAAATAGAGTAAATTTTAAATGGAAGTTTTCTTTTAACATAGTAATAGAAGGGAGATTTTTGTGTCAGCTAATGAAGGTGATTGAACTATTGGAAAATTACAAATTAAAATGAGAAGGATGTCTTTAAATGGAGGTTGGGAAGTAGCAAAATGTACAGGATGAATAGTTTATATGTACTGATTAATTTTTTAGTGAGGAAATTTGTGGGATATATATATGTGCGCTTTTATGGGAGTTCCAATGAATGTTAAAATTCATATGTTTATATTAATTCATGGTAAATTGAACACTGAAATCATATTGAGAACTAAAAAGATGAGCATACTAGAGAGCCCTGTATTTTGTGGTAAAGGGATTGAGGATTATATGCACTTATTTTGTGATTGTGATTTTTCCTACTATATATGGACTAAGTGTATAGTTCATTGGGAATTGATTTGAGTTGGAGTCATTTAATCCATAATCAATTTGAATTCTACAAATGTGCTGATATCTTAAATAAAATTGATCTTGATAATTTCATTATATTGAATTTCGCATTTTGCTAGATGATTGGCATGAAAGGAATAGAAGAAGACTCAGAGAAAAATTCAAAATCTCTAACTCCATTATTTTTCAAATTCTCAAGTATGTTTATTAATGGGCAGGTATTGAGAATTGGAAGTATGTGGACAGTATATCAGCTAGGGTAAGGAGCAGGGGAAGAAGCAAGATTCCATGATGACTTGGCATGCATGTTTCTTTTGCAGTAGTGTTTCTTTGGGTAGTTGGCTTTTTGGTTGTTTCATATTTTGGATATCTGTTCTTTAGTTTGGTGCACGCATGTATATTTTGAAGCGGTTATATTTTGGGTTTGTATAAATATAAAACCATTGAAGTTTATGTTATGGTTGCATATATTTGGGTGAACGCTTCTGTGTTGTACATGGGTTTATGTTTTTTACCTGTTGTTTTGTTGCTTATTTGCGGGACTTTTTGTTGTATATTCTGGGTTAATGGTGTAGTATATATATATACACACACACACATATATATGTATTTATGTATGGTACGTGATGTACGTTTTGTACATGCTGTAAGTGAGATGATGTGGTATGGGGTGTACGTGTTGTAAGTGTTGTGCTATGTGATGTGTGGGGTGCATGTGTTGTAAGTGTTGTACTATGCGTGTGTTGTATCTGTGTCTGTTTATTTCGGAATATGAATATGGCGTGTATTACTTGAAAATTCTCCAAGGAATCACACTAACATTTTATCAAAAAATTAATATTCGTCAATTTGTCTACTAATTTATGAAAATATAAAAATTTCACCATGTACACCATGTTCATATTAACAAAATTGAAAAGAAGAATCATTAATGTATAGTTTCATAAGTGTAACTTAAAGTACGCACATAAATAGTAAAAAAATTCAGCCTACATTTTACCTTAATAAAACCATACGGTGTATTAAAATTATCATATTTTACTTTAACTATCTGCATTTTAAATTTTCTATACCCATCTATAGAAATCCCTCATTTCCATAACCACCTAAAAATTAGCCATAGGTGGGCTTGGAGGAGCATGAGATTGGGGTTTGGGTAGATATGGATATTGCCGCTACTAGGCAAAAGGAGGAGGTAGAGTGGAAGAATCGTTGAAGAACATGGAAAAACCGAGAGAATTACCAATTCCTCATTTCCATAAAAAAAATTGATGCCACAGCTTTCGAGAGGGCCTAGGATGAGATGGAAGAATAGATGTAGACCTAGGGAATTCAAGTGTCGGCTGTTTTGACCTTGGAGTAGCTGGACTATTTAGCTTGGCAAACAGAGGGGTCATATTTGTAGATCTTTTTCTCTCTTTTGTAAGCCCAATAGGGCGGGCTTTGTGCCTCTGTACATTTGGATTTAAATATTTTTCTTTTTGTTGAAATTTGTATAAGTATTTTAATAGGCGTATCTATTCTTGACTTATTTGCACTTAGCTTGTAGGGTAGGTTACTTTGAGTTGCTAATAGTTCTTGTGTACTTGCGCTCCATATTTTCCTTAAGATAACTTAGCTAATAAAGGTAAGTGATGGTCGGTGATGCGTCCCATTCTTGCTATCCTAGTATGGAAATGATAAACTTATGTTAGTCAATATGCCAGGCGGAAATGATCAACTTATGTTAGTCAATATGCCAGGCGAGTAGATGGACACGGATGTGAGCATTGACTTTATAGCCTAGTTGTTTGTTAAGCACCAAGGCCGACATATGGTAGCCGAGCTTACTTGTGCCATCTTCTTATCGAGTTTTTTCGGCATGAACTTAAGCATTGATTTGCTTTAAGGTTACTTTCCAGTGACATGTAGGTTGTGTGGATGGTAGACGGTCCCGGAACAATAGCGGGGGATATAGGTGTTCCTAATTGTGACAACTTCAGGAATGGTCATTGTAGAAGTAATGATCTTTGCTTGCACTTTTTAAGTAGAAGTATTATCATCCACATGATCCGAAGAGCTAGAACTAGCAGAAGTCTCAACATACACCTGCTCAGAGGTGAAAGCTTCAAGTGCTCTGAGTGCCATTCCGTTTCTAGGGTTGCTATGTCTTATTTGACAAGCAGTTCAGCCTTTAACCTTTCTTTATGTTTTTCCAGGCCCGACTTATTCGCCCTTCTCAAAATCTCTTCCCAAGCATTTGAGTTTCTTCTCTCAACGACATTGGCGAAGAATCCGAGGAGAATGGCTTCATTTTTCTCTTCAGGTTGGGTAAGAATGGCATGTAGTTCAACTACCTTGTTTCCAAACAAGGAGAGTGAGTTCTTAGGTCCATAGTTTATCTTGTACAAAACTAGCCGATTTCCTATGCCTGATCTTTCAGTTCTTTCTCAACCTTGAGCTTTGCTTTGATCTTGTCAACCTTAGCCAGGAGTGTAGCCTTCTGGGCCTCTATGACCTTAACCTTTTTTTCGAGGCTATCACTCACAATGTGTGTAGCTTTTAATTGTTCGTTGAGCAGGACACATCTTCCTTTATGAGTAGCAATCTTATCTTTCAGCTTCTTATCAGCCTCTTCAATCGGTTTTTTCTTCGCCTCTATCTCTTTTTGGAGTTTGGCTAGATCCTGTTTACAATCCTCACAAATTCTATTTCAATCGACCATGTTGCTATTGAAGCTTTTGATGACTAATTGATTCGCATGGTTAACATCCGACAATCCTTTGGTAAATATTCTCATTGAACATACTGTTCCGTGGCCTCATTCGTTCTAGAGATGCTTTCCATTAGATAGCCTATGGGAATATCTTTGACGTCTAATCAAATTTAACCCATCTAAGCAGAAGTTGGGAAGAGCAGCCAACATCTTCATTGTATGTGCAAGAGATAGGCCTTGAGGGGGCGGTGATGGAGCAATCTAGCTTATGGATTTGTCTTTTCCAGCCTTGTGTGATTAGTGGGATGTTGAAGAGAAAGCTATTTTGAATTGATGGGGAAAAGTGATAGGAGCCTCAGGTCGCTTAATGATGGTAGTTGTTGAGAGTTTAGAAGACGAAAGAATGTCAAAATTGAGAAGATTGGAAGATTCAAAAGACTGTGAGGGTGAGTGTCCTCGGTGAGGGGAATCAGTGTCACACCTAAGACAGTCGCATGATTCCCTATGCTAATCACAGTGAAGTCATATCTCCTCAGCGTCATGCCATTCGTTTCCTTTTCTACTCACCCTTTTGTTGTAAGATTCATGATAAATGTAGCGGTATAAGTATGAATCCCCTGAGGTTGGGAGCAATAATAACCAATCCCTTGATAAACTCTATTGAGTTAGCTTTAGTACCAAAAAAGGAGAGAAGGATTTAATTAGAATCAATAAATTAGATTGAGAAAAGCGATAAGTGACTGTTTTTATGATCCTGGAAGTATATGAAGTGCTGCATTTCCTAGGTAATCTGCAAACTATGCCCGTGGGATATTAGGGATGGTGTTTCTTTCTCTTTAAAATATAGGGGCAAGCCAGCTAAAGTAAAATCAAAGTTTGAAGGATGGAAGGCTAGAATGTCGTTGAAGTTAAGATCTATGGGAGTGAAATATGGAATGCTCCATATATCACGCAGCAAACCAAAGATGGCAATAACCCTGCCTAGAGGGTAACTCTCCAATATGGCCATGATGTGGTTCAGATGCCGAGAGTGAAGTTTTAATGATGACCATTTAAGGATAGGGGGAGGAGTGATCGTAGTTCCTTCAAGAGATGCCTCCTTAAATGACTCATCGTCATCTGCATCATCATCATCTTCTTTATCCTCATCTTCCTCCTCCTATTTTTTATTCGCCTCTTTTGCTTCCTCTTGAACGTCTTCTTCTTATTTGGCTCCTCGCTCTTCGTGTTGCTCTTCTTCATTGGAGCTCAGAACCCTATCAACTTCCATGAAGACCCTTGAGGAGCAAGGGGTTTGGTTGTTTCTTAGGTAGCCCCAGGAAGGTTTGTTATAGGGTGGTTCCTCCTTCCATAGTAGAGAATTTGGTAATGGCGCATTTTGGCATTAATGAGTGAGTCAGAAGTGTGAATTTTCACATTGATCCCTTTAAGAAACTATAGGGTATTCTTAAGGATAATGATTAGAATTAATATAAGAAAGATAATGGAAGGTTAGACATTCAGGTGAAGAAAGTTTGAATGTAATGAAACCGATGGATAAAAAACTTACTTCCAAAGGGCCGCTTCAGGTGAAAGCCGGTGGGCCACCGGATGAGGCCCCAAGCTATTCGGTCTCGTCATCAATGTTCAAGCCTTCGATCCATTTGGCACATAGAGGATCTCCCTTATGTCTTTTGGCAATCTTCTCAATGAGAGTTGGCTTAATTTCCAAACATGACAATGTCCCAGAAGTTTGACTTAGACTAGCACTGGACTAAAAGTGCACATTATAAGTAGCTACAGTCTCTTAAAATTCCACTCTTTAATCATAACCTAAAAACTAACCTGCTGATTTCGGCTCAAGGCATCAACAACCTTGTTTCCATTCCTATGGATATACTCTATGTTAAAACATAGGATTCCAAGAACTCTAACCATCTTTGTTGTCTTACGTTAAGCTTCTTTTAAGAGAATAAATATCTCAAAGATTTATGGTTAGTAAACAACTTAAACATTTTCCATCAAAGGTAATGCTTCTAAATCTTTAGCACAAAGATAACTACCGCTAACTCTAAATTGTGAGTTGGATACTGAATCTCATGGGGTCTCAACTGCCTAGATGCCTAAGCTATAAACTTGACCTTCTACATAAATATTGTTCCCAACTCTGATCCTAAAACATCTATGTACACTACCATGTCTCTTATCCATTCTGGTATTGCTAAAACCAAAGCTTCAACCAACCGAAGCTTCAACTCTCAGAATGCTACCCACACCCCCATCCAAACATAGCTTTCATTCTTTTGGGTAAGTTTAGTCAATAGTGCTGCTATCCTAGAGAATTCCTTAATGAATCTCCAATAATACCCGTCCAACCCTAAGAAATTTCTTATCTTGTTAACTATCTCGAGTCTTCTTCAATCATTCTGGCTTTGACTTTCGAGGAATCTACAATCAATCCCTTCTTTAAAACCACATGGCTAGGAAAGTAATTTCCTACTTCCAAAAATGGCACTTAAAAAACTTTGTGTAATAACCCGTGTTTTCGTAAAATATTTTTATTTTATTCGTAGAGGTCGTATGACTAAGATTTTGATAGTGATTCTTAGGGACATTTTTCACGTCCATGATTTTTCCTGAATTTCTACGTGACTGTTTTGACCTTGAAAATCTTGTTTGGATAATAAATTTTGATAGAAGCTGAATTAGGGTCTCAAACCACTTTCATTGCTTCAGGATGTTCCGTAGAGTGGTCATAGCAGAAAAACGGACGCATCGTTTAATTTTTTTGGCAGTTTCAAGTTTTAGTCGCTACTGGCTAGTTTTAGTAGGTGATTAACTAAGCCCATGTGTCTACGTCAAAATTGGTCACAAACATCGAGTAGAGATTTTGTAGAGGAATAAATGAAGAATAAAAAATGTAACTAGAGAGAATATAACATTAAAGTAATCAAAAACAATCTAATAATAGAGACATGGCAATTTATGTTGGTTTAGCGTTGTTTGCCTACGTCCAATTTGAAGATGTAGCTTTAATAATTACTTTGTAAGCCGAGTACAATAGGATCAAATTGGAATCCGTAGGTACAAGAGAATATAAAGCAACCAATAGCGTAAAGATCTCGAAAATAAATAATCAAGTCTGTTTTTGTAGAAAAAGATGGAGAAATATCTCCTTGAAATTTCGACTGCAGAGTCTCCAGATCTAGAAGTCACAATATCGATTGTGGGTCCCACATCACTTGTAATAACGATTGGTCGATCGTTTGGTCGGCTCCTTTTGGCATGCGATCTATATGGTGTGCTCCACCCTTCAATATATTGAAGTTCCCAAAGTTTTATGTGAATTCGACTTGTAGATTTTGAGATATTGATCGTTTTCCACTGAGCTAAACTGTAACATCGATACAATACTAGTGAATATGGATCATACCCGATCCAATTTCAGTAAATGGTGTATTTTTCATATTTTTATGTTGTATTGAGTCCCTTTTCCCCTTTCGGTTCACCACTGCTTCATATTATCATCTATCTCTTATCTCTGGGCTTCGTGATTATTAATTTGACTTGCCGATCCTGATGACAGCTGTGCAGTTAAAGCGCTCGAAAAATTCAGTGCAGTGGTGGTGTAAATAGTCACAGCGGGGATACAGCGGGGATATAGCGAGATATAACGGATGACTCTAAAATAACATATAAAATTCATACTTAATGTTTTGACAAATATATAAATGGTAACTAAATGAAAAATTAAAATTCAATTGAATAATAATTAATACATAAATAATTTTAAAGAAAAATATGCGAATATACTGTAATTAACGTAAAATTGTTATATAACATAATTGAATTTAGTAGAATAATAAGGTATTTTCATTTCTGGAAATATATTAAAAATTTAATCAAATAAATTAGTTACATAATTTTTATAATGCATATATATCATTTTCAATTCAATTCTTTTAAATGATATAGCCGAAATAATGGAATATAGCGGGAATAAAGGAATATAGCGAAAATAGCAGGGCTTAAAGCGTAAAGGCTATATGGGAAAATTGTAGCGGTAGAAATCCGCTATGAGATATAGCAGGGTTATAGCGAGGTAATAGCGGGGCATTAACTGCACAAGATGACAGTCGATTCTAACTTGTCTAGTCAGTTCGAATATAGGCAGGCCAAAAGGCTGGATAACACTTGCCTCCCAAAGTACGTCTTGTTTCAATACGACATGCTTTGAGTCAATGCAAGTTGGAGTCATCGAAAAGGAATCCATCCAGTTTTCTGAAGAGTAGTCATCCTTTAGATGAATTGCTTTCCTTGAAGGGTAACATCATTTTATGTTTACATAATGATTGGTTGATTTTCAATAGTATAAAATTTAGGTCACGTCTTGTTGGTGATTATTTATTTCTTGTTCTAGCGAGTTAGTAGGCCTTGGTTGATTAGTTCAGATTTTTCTCTGATTACTCCAGGTGTCAATTTTTGTCGATTTCACGAAATCGTATTTTTGGGACATACACTTGCACGTATACGTATCCATCCCTAACTCCGATCACAATTGCATGTTCATTTGTCGTTGTCAATTCCCTGCATATTTTTAAATGGATCGGCATGGTCCATCAATAGTGGATCATACTTTATCCATTTCTAATATGGATTGGGTCAAATACACTAATATTGGGCCATGTCCGATCCTTTTGATTTTTTTAATGAAAACGATGGATCATTCCAATGCCATTAGTTTTTTGATCATCTATGATCCAAATATACGTCAACAAACCAACTATATCGAGTATTAAAGAGAAGGATCGGTATACCTCCACCACAAAACGATCGCATCCGATCATTTCTTGGTTAGGCCAATTAATTGAATTGCGGGTTAAGAAAAATGGATCAATGTAAGACAATCATAAAACGTTCGTACCCGATCATTTATCGGTAGGATTATCCATTGAACTACAAACTTTGATGGTTTGTATTGCTTCCTTTATATATATAATTGGACACTTATATTATTTCGCACTTTATTTCGTTAGCAAGATTATACTAACCAAACCAAAAAGAAAATAAACTCTATCTTCTTCAACCCCTTCACTTCTGATCTAAATTCTCGGATCCAAAATCATTTTCCAAACATCATCCATCTCCTAAATAACCAACTCCTTCACTATATCCACCATCACCGCCTCCATCTCCTCAGATCTTGTTTCATAATCGAATCCAAATAAATTCCGCTTTTTAATTTATGACATAGATTTGTTGAACTTCTCTTACTTGTAATAATTTAGTGACGAGATGATGGGATCTTGTTCTAGTTTACATGATTTAAGCCGTGGTGGTTTGATCGGTCGGAATGAAGGGGGATTGGTGACGTGGTTGGTGGTGAAATCAAAGGATGCACTTATAGTCGTAATAATCGGATCGAGTTGTTTATGTTTGTGTGATGGTTGTGGTATGATGGACCTTCTTAGGCATTATGGAGTTTGAGGAGGTAGATGGCTTCTTGACTAATCATTTTTTATTTAGACCGGTGTTTGGATTTTTGAATTGAAGTGAAATGTGGAACCAGAGTCGAAGGTTGGATCGATCGTAACGATCTATAGGGGATAACGATCAGTTAGAGTTGCTAAAACGATCGGTTGTGAAATGATCAAAAACGATCGGTTATTGGAAGTTAGGATTTAGCAAATAGATCGGTCATGCGCATAGGGGTAGATTGGTCGTAACATCATTTTGGATCGGTTGTTGGTTTAACTTTGATGAACATACTTAAAATCCTCAAATCTTAATCAAAAAATTTGTAATGAGCTTCAGCCTTGAACGCTTGAACGGACGTATAAGACTAGCATATGAAATGGACCGCTTATTCAAACGCATATGACAATCGAACTATGGAACGAACTTGGATAATCTCTTGTATATCTATATTTGTTGCCTATGCCTTGGACAAATTTTGAAGCTCATCCACTTCTTAACAACCAAGTCAAACTTCAACATGCCAACAACTGATCCTAAAGTTGTGACTAAATCTTTACCCAATGACATGGAGAATCATTGAGATAGTTGGAAATTATGGTCCCTTCGGTCAAATCTTGAAATCTTGTTATAGTTGTTGTCTTTAATTTTAAATTTCCTATCACTGCATAGCATGGAAACGCGCCACATCGCACTGGCACACACTTGGAATGGTGGGAACATGTTATTTTTATAATGATGATTATCTACTGAGTTTAGTAGTTATATCAAAAGCATTTAGCTGCTATGTCTTTTGGACAGTCTTTAAGCATAACAATCCAGATGCCGAACTAAGCTCCGCAATTATACCCGATAGACCCTCCCCCGGACATTAAGACGATAAATCGAAAAGTTCCGGTCCACTATTCTACCTTTTCTCTATAGTTCATGTCCTTCAAGCAGAAGTAATAGACCCTAGTCCCGACACTCTAGAAGATGCGATATGTTTGGAAGATCCGAAGGATTCTATAGCTTTGAAAATTAATGAAGCTTCTCTTCATAGAATTTTCGCCAGACACGGGCTTCCGTTTGATGACGTGTGAGTCTCGACTCGAAATGATAGAGCTCATATGCCCCTTGCGGGGTTCAGTGCAAGCAACAAATTTATGTGTTGGGCAGGATGCATCCCACCCTTCAATTCATTTATCCAAGAGATTCTACATCATATGAGGTTAGTACCGGCACAATTTTATCCTTACGACTATGTCTTGCTTAACTGTACCTATATGGCATTCATGTTTAACTCCTGAAGACATTTTATTTCTTTCCACCCTCAAACGATGAAAGGAAAACCTTTCATTCACATTTCTTGAATCGGCCAAGAAGTGCTAGATTCTGACTGGTACTTGGAACAAGTTGAGCGCTTTCAAAATCGAGTGGTTCTATATTAGCTCCCCGCCTGGCTTTGCCAGATAGTGGTTAGAAGGGCATAAGTATTACTCTATGCTTAATTTCTTGAGCCTTTGTATACAAGTCGTATCCTGAACTGAGCAACTTTTATGGTTTATGCAGGCCCTTATCCACACCCGATGGAAAACAGTACACAGACACAGTCTTGGTGCTCAAAAGGTTTCCATCAGAAGATAGAGACATTGAGAATCTCCATATTGATGAATGCCTCATTACCTACTGCCTGATGGAAGAGGGTCATAGCATAGGCTACGGATCACTACTAGAGTTATAATGACTAGGCAATGGGATGCGGATGATGATGAAGGCCAACAAGCTAATCCTGTCATGCCTCTAGTTTAGGGGACTCTGGAAGTTACCGATAAAGATGCAGTAGGAGACAAGGGCGATGACCCTCGTAGCGATAATGTGGGTTCAAGTTTCAAGGCTGCAGTCGGATCCTCGCAAGCCTCACAGCCCTCCGCTCTCGAAAAAGGAAAAAAAAGGAAGAAACTCATTTGTAGGTTCCCTAAGAGTCTCCCTTCAAACAGCCCTTGCTGTCCATCACTCCTTGGGCTACTCCGGATCGGTCCTCTTCTTAATGGGGCACTTAGACGAAACATTTGAGGCATTATCCGATCTTTCGAAACCGGATGACGTTGATACCTTTCATTTTACTGACACGAGGGTTGGCGGATCAGAATCTCCTTCCAGAGCTGGGGCTGGAATCCTTCTACCACTAATGGAGATGTTACTCCCGCCAGTAAAGCTTTAATAATTGCTCCGTTGGGACTCAAGGACATGTACATTCGCACACACTTCACAATATTACATTGCACTTAGCCGACGTCCATCAATACTTAGAGCTGGTCGATTCTTTTTTTTTCTTTGTAGAAATAATGGTGAGAAAAAAGCTCATGTTTCAGTCTCTATAGGAAATATCACGACAAACTCTTAATTCTTTTTCAGGCCCATACCGCCAAGGTAATGGTCATGATTACGACCCTAGTTGTCGCTCTAGCCTGGATCAGGATTACTAGAATAGAGGTGATAGAGAGCGGTTTTCCCATGATAAACATCGATCCAAGTCTAGATCTCCTCCTCCTAGAAGTTCTGAAAGGCAACAAGATCATCGCGACGACGTTCCTCCTATTTACACCTCCGTGGTCCCCTTTCCACTTTATTTTCTTCAGTCCATTGTTCCATCTCATCCTTAGTGACCCAATGACCATCGGTGTCATAATAAGCATGATGTTCAGTAAAAAAGGCTGGGAAAAGAAAGCGCCGACACCCAAGTTGTCGCTGAAGCTCAACAAGTTAGTATCGCTGCTCGTATAGCCCAACTTAAGTTAGATTTTTCAAATGTATGTTCCGATGGATTTTTCTTTGTACCTAACCTTAAGAAAGTTTTTGATAAAGTCTAGAAAATGACTATGGGTAGTGTAAATGATATCCATAAGCAGTATAATGAGTGTGGGAGAGAGCGGCAAAGATTGAGAAATTGAAACGCCAAGATGCCCAAAACAAGCAGATCATCAAAACTCTAACCAATGAGTTAGAATCTTCAAGGAGCTCATAGGCAGAAGCCGAGAAAAAAGCAGAAATGACCATCAAGGCACTTGAGGATGAGAAAGCCGGGCACTTGGCCGAGGTTGAAGTGCTTCATCATCGGAACCATAAACTAGTGTTAGAAAGGGATGCGGCCTAAAGAAGTGCAGCTGAATACAAAATAAGTTTGAGCGCGAATCCAAAGATAAAGAGGAAGCGCTGTAAGTCAGTCAGGATGCCTGTGATGAATTGGTTACCGTCAGGCTTGAGAGAGACGTAGCTGTTGAAAAGGCTCCTTATTAAACGTGAAGTGGAGGCCGAGAAAGAAAAGGCTAGGAGGAGGTTATGGAAGAACTAGATCCACTTCTTATTCTTTACAATGCTAATGTCTTAAAGCATAAAAACTTGGCATGGCTCCAGGGTGACTATCCTTACCATCTTGTGCGTGCTTGGAAGCATCTTGTTTAAGAGGAGAAAAAGGCTCTCGGCACTGAAGAAATGGATCTGATGAGGCTGGAAGGCAAAGTTCTATTGAGTGACGAACTCAAGGTTCTAGATGAAACCCAGCTTATACTTCAAAAAGAGCACGCCATAGCCTCTCAACATGAAGCCGGTGAAAGTTCTAGAACTATGTCACACAATTTCGCAGATGACCAGAATCTGGTGATCCATGCTATTCCCAACACCACTTTGGATTCTTCTATCAAGCCTAGTTACAATCCATAGAAGCCGAATATTGATACATCTAGTGGGCTCTCCCCGATTATGGAAGGAGTTTTCCGTGGCACTTTGGCTCACTTGGCGGACCAATATGTAGAAGGTATTTATTAACCTCATCCGTCCTTTAGAAACCTGGAGTGTCTCGGTCGATATATCTAATCTCTTTAGTTATGTTTCCTTAGCTTTAGGTCTGTCGGCAGCAGTTCCATCTCTTTCCCAAGAATCTCAACCAGGACTTTAGGTGCTTGTGACAGAGTCTGTTACTGTCACGGCTTTAGCAACAACCAAGATGTCCTGAAAGAGGAAGCTTTTGTGATCAACGAGCACTTGGTGGAGGCTTTGTTGAGGGAAGAAAGCGATCCATGTCAAGAGATTCCTGGCTGATGATGACATTATGATTATTAGAGCTTCCCATTCCTTGTCAGGCCCCTCCATGCAAGAAATGGGCATGGAAACTTAGGCCGGACATTGCCCTTGAGACAAAACTCAAGCAGGAGAAAATGGAGCTTGTCCCTCCTCTATCTCCATCATGTTGCCTAGAGAAACTATGTATGCTTCCACTCCTCAGCCAGAACCTGCTCATGATGCACTTACCGGATCAACCCATACTACTTCGGTGAAAGGTCCAGGAAGTAGGAAGAGAGGAGAGAAGAGGAGTGGGGAAAGTTCGAGTGAAATCTCTCTCGATTCCAAGACGAAGAAGAAGAAGCCGAGGGGTAAGTGATTCTTTGCGTGTACTCATGCTCCTAAGTCTTTTCGGTTTTGTTGGCCGAATTTGTACTGGATTGGCCCCTTTTTTATATTCTTTTGCTGTGAATACTTGTACTTGACTTTTCAAGCTTATGTAAATAAAGTTATTATAATTTTGTTGAACTTTTGTATGAATTTTCTGAATTAGTTAAGCTATTACATTTTTCATTCAATGTACTTCTAATTCATCGCCGTAACGACCCGCCTTTCATAACATAGAAAGACGCATCATTAAGAAGAAAGAAAGGGATAGATAAGAGAAAAGATAGAAAAGAAAGAACCAAACAACATCAGAATCTCACAGTGGAATGATTAAATTATATTAATCAAATAAAATATTACATAGTACCACATGCATCAGAGTTATACAGCTTATACAAAACAAACTAGACAATTATAAACACCTGTCTAGATATTACAACTCAAGTACATTACCGAAACAACTCAAACACAGCGGAACCACTATATATATATATATATATATATATATATATATATATATATATATCTATACGCTGAAGCCACCTGCTCCGTATCTCCTCCAGAACTTGTCAAAGCAAACGTGAATCACTTGACTACTCATACGTAATATGAGTACCCAAGAGTTTAATAAAACAAAAAATAAACACTCGGGTCAGACAGGGGTCTGGTGTGAGTAAACGGTTAAAAGTTGCTTAACTTTAGAAAATCCTTTAAAAACAAAGGTATCACGTAAGACTCCCCACAAATAAACATGGGTAAGTTTTTACCTTACGCTAACCAAACATTTGATAGGAAATCCAGTGATATTATAATAGGGTCTAGGGTTTTCAAAATAAAATACAGAAATAGCTGGAATGCTTACATCTCACGTTCCAACATAGTTGGGCACAATCAAAACCGTACAGGCACTTATTGGATTTTGGATTCCATACAATGGCAAGGCTACTGGGGTACCGCCCATCACAGTACGTGGCCTAGATCACCGTACCGAGGAGTACGCCCGCTCCCCTGCAACACAAAGCCGGAACCATCCCTTACTGGACAGTCCCGAACAAGACCACCCCAGCAGTTGTCATGATCAACCGCCCCACACGGCCGAAATAAAAAGGGACCTCTAGACAGGGGTAAATCTTTCTCTCCAGTGGGGGCTACCCACGAAGCCTTGCTGCACCTCCCCTGTTTTAGCCATTCTCGGTTGATGAGGCTTGAGGCTACGATTACCTTTATAGAACACATCTATCTTAGAATGCTCATCGTCCACCTGACGATGTTCTGAAAGCATTCAATCCATACAAGTTCGTTCCAGGTTCGAACGAAACCGAAGGCACTATCTCGTTACACTCGTATTGGAATCACCCTCAGAGTTAACGACGATAACCCTTGCACTCTGAGTCACCATCTCGAATCTGAAAGTACTATTCCGTCAAACTCATCACGGAATCACCCCCAGAGTTATACTGACGAATAGTCCTTACACCTCGAGTCTTCACTCTTCACTTGATATTCACGACCTAACATTTAATTTGGATCGATGTGGTTTTCGAAATTCCAAATTTGGAAATCCGATCCCGGTCTCATCGAGTCCAAACGCTGTCTTAATGTCCAAGTGATTTAAGTTTTAACAGATTAATTCAATTTAAATATTGAATCCACACAGCATCATTCACAGATAATACAAGACATTTATCATTGATATATCAAATATCATACCATAGAATATCCCAACATACCATCCAATAGACATCAACAAAACCAGATATTCCACAAACAATCATACATAAATAGGCATCATAAATTCCTTTATAATTAATTTAATCATCTTAAATTAAATTAATTACATGAGAATTAAACAACTAATCCTGCTTAAACAATCATTAATTAATTACAAATAATTAATTAATCACTCTTTAATCATCTTCATAATCCAATTGATTAATCTTCAATAATAGATTAATTATCCTTTAATCATATTCTTAATTAATCAATTAGATTAATTATTCTTTAATTACACTATGTAACTAGGCTTTAAATTAATTACACAAATTAATTTATCTTTAACCATTAATTAATCTTAATTAATTTCTAATCAATTAATTTTCAATAATTAATTACAAAAATCCTTAATTAATTTCATTAATTAATTATTACTTCTTTCTTACTTCATTGATTAATTATCTTATAATTAATCACATTTATAAATTAATTTAAACAATTAATTATTCATTAATTACATAAATTAATGACCTCTAATTAATTTATTAATCAATCTTTCTCATAATTACATTTAATTATTAATTATAAAATTAATTACAATTATTAATCAAACCTGATTAATCAAAATCAGTAATTAACTTCCTTAATTACTTTACTAATTAAACCAACATCTTGATTAAATTCATTAATCAATTCTTTAATTACACTGAGTAATTATCACTTAATTACTTCCCTTAAGTAATTATACTTCTTTAATTACTCTCCATCCAGTAATTCCCTTAATTAATTTCATTCAGTAATTATTCATTAATTACTTCACTAAGTAATTACACCGCTTTAATTACATTAAGTAATTATACTTAATCCCATCATTAAGTGATTCTTTTTAATTAATTAAACTTAATTAATCAACTACAATTAACCATACTTAACTTAATTAATTACACTGAGTAACTAATTGCTTTAATTACTTCATTAAGTAATTATTTTAAATAATTCCTCAAAATGATTAAGTAATTAACTTCTTAATTACTTATTAACTAATTATTTCTAAATTAATTAAACTTGATTAATTAATTTTTTTAATTAAGTAATTAATTACACTTAATTAATTACTCAACTAATTTACCTTAATTTAATTACTTACGTTAACCATTTAAGTAAATTAAGTAATTTACTTTAATTACCCTTAAAATCAATATCTTGATTTATATAAACCATACTTTTCATTTATTCAAAACAATCATTTTAAAATTAAATATTTAAATCCAAAACTTGTATTTGGTTACACTAAAACACCATCTTTTGATTTGTCATTATTAAATACTTCACCTCAATCACATTTTAAATAACTTCAAATACAATTTATTTGAAAACATTTTTATATCATTAACAAAACTAAATGAAAACAATCTATTTTAAACAAAAGTTTAAATTATAAAATCCAAACTTTAAAACTAAAATTTCTTTAAAGTCAAACATACATTCTTAATAATACTAATTTAAACACTTTGTTTTAAACATCAAATTTGCTTTCAATTTTGAAACTTCATTTTTATAAAGTTCAAACCTGGTTTTAAACAAACTATTAAAAAAAAACAAATTTAACATAACTTGTTAAAACACAAAGATTTTAAATTAAAATATTTCAACATTTTTAAACTATTTAAAACTTTGTTATAAAACTCAGTTTTCTTTAACTTCAGAAATTTAAATTTGCAGTTAAAAATTTGAATAGGAACACAATCCTGTAACCAAGCTATTCACCCAAAACACATGCGACATCCTCCTTCCTCTTCGAGTTGTACGCGAACGAAACACGATACAAATCTCGAGCAAACCACCGAAAACCCAAGGCCAACCACACTTGCCAAACCAAAACTGCTGCACAATCAATAGCTCGTGCACGTGCACGATAGTATCGGCCGACGGCGATCAACTCCGGCGTACCCCACAAGTCACCTTTGACCACGATAACCCCCTCAAACTCCTAGATCGACGAAAACACTACAGCTCCAAAATATAGCTACAGCGTCGACAAACAGGAAGGAAACTCGAACCAATAATTCGCTATAACCGATGAAATCCACCTTCGTAAGTCCCACCACGATGCCCACACACGCGCCACGAACCACTCAAGCCCTTCCCCTACTCGCGATCCTCCAAAAACCAACAACGATGACGCAAACTCCACGATTCCGATCCCTAACAGAAAACAACCCTAAACCCTACTAACCCCTTCCACGGCCACCACGCTCACCATAAAAATCCTCCATTATTTTTTCCAAATCACCCATCACCGTACCCACCTCCATGCCAAAGCTCGACCTCCAACTCGGCTTCAATCATCGACAATCGACCCATAAACCAATTCCAGGTAATTCTAAATTCCTCTCTTAATACTAAATTAAAAATTACAAATTTTACATTAAAATTCATAATTTGATAATATGAATCAGATTATCTAAGTGAATACAAAATTCATCTAACATGAATTTTTCTCAATTTTGAATGTCTACTGTATTTTCATAATTTTCAGAGTAATGTTCAAATATACTTACTTGTAATGAATTTTAAAAACAAGAACAACATGTTAATAACATCTTTACTTCAGAAATCATAGTTTAATTTTTGATTTTACAGAAAGATTTGAGATATTTTGGTTGATCTTGCATAGATTTTACAGAGAGTACAATACACAGATATGTACTCATGTTTGTATAGAACAAATCAAATTTAAAATGAAAATTCTGAGCAACAACATGATTTAACAACATCATATCCAACATGCAAACATAGATACACATTTAAACATTTCACAGATCAACATATAAAGGATTAAAACTATTTTTAAAAAGAAATTTACTCACCAGAGCAAAAATAGAGAACACTGCATTTTATTTTCTGGAAATTTGAATTACTGCATTTTATTGCAGATGAACCACTGAATCTTCAAATTGAATATGCTTGCTGAAGTTTGCAGTATATTCCAGGTGAGCTTGAAATCATATTTTCAGGTAGCAATTTAGATCAGGGTTACAGATTTGAATTCTGTTTTCTGGTTACAGATTTGAAGTTCTGCATTCGAATTCTTCTTGTTTTTATTTTGGTTGAAGAGAAAATTAAAGAATGTTTTTACTGAAGGAAATAAACAATAGATCTTTTCCTTTCTAAATTTTAATTAAAACAAAACTTTCTTTTAAACATAAAGATGCCACTTGTTAAATGCATAACTTCATGTATTTACAAATGTCAAGCTCTCTATTAATATGTAAACAAGTGTACTTTCATAAATTATCATGTTGCCATGTGTTTAAAAAGGTGATTTATTACATTAATCACTTGTTTAAAAATGAATTAAACCTTAATTATTTGTTTATAAATGAATAAACCTTAATTACCATATTAATTTAATACTCATGTTATATATATATATATATATATATATATATATATAAATTATGAAATGTATTTAACTTTGTGTTTAATTTATAATTACTTTAAAACTACTTTCCTACAAATAAGTTTTTAAGAGAAGAAAGTAGACATTTATTTAAATTTTATTTTAAAAGTTTAAACATAAATTTCTATAACTAGCATTGATTTATATTAAAAATCTAAATTTGTTTTCAAAAACCAATTTTAAAAGAAAACGATCTAAATCTTTATAATAATGTACTATATTTTAAGTTATTATTCATTAAATAAAAATAGATTTTTCCTTTAAGTGTTTTATAAATAAACATAAATTTTAAATAGCTTTTGGAAAAACATTTTTATTGAACCAAATCAAAAACTTCCAAATCACTATAAAAACATATGTACGTTATAAATTTGAAAATGTATTTTCTATTTAAGTTTAATTCATATATTTCTATTTACAATAAATATCCAAATATAAATATTCATTTTAATAGAACATCTTAAATATTAGCTTCATAAATTATTTAAATTTTAAAACAAAACTCCAAATCACAATATATAAACATATATATTATAATTTGAAAATATTTTTATTAAATTTAAATTGAACCAATTTCCTTTTTACAATGTATACATATATACATTACAAATAAAATATTTTTATTAACTTAAAAAGATCAATTATTATTAATTACACACACATATATATTATTATTATTTGAAAAGAATAAACATTCAAATTATCATTATTATTGAAAAGATAACATTTGTTAAATTAGATTAGTTATTAGTTTTGAACATATAATATTTGGTTGAATTAGATTTTTAAATCAATATAGCATATTTTAAAAAAATTATAAATGGAAATTATTAAATAAGTATTACCAAAATCCCGGGACATCACAATCGCTCATTGATTATGTTGATAATCCATTAATTTTATCCCAAAGCCTCCATATAGTGTGGTCTTAAGTCATACTGGACACTAGGCTCAAGCCTTAGTATTACGCTATCGAATTCAGCGGTTTAAGTGACTATACTCCCGCCTCCATTTCTCGGGTCAAAGGAGTTAGATAGTGGATGGTCGATTTCCATCTTTAGCGAATTTATGCTCCTTCTATCGATTATAGGTCCGAGTTAATAGAATAGTGGGTGGTCAAATCAAACTCATCTAATTATTTATACTCATATCCGCACTTTGGGGATAAGAGTTCATTGGTGGATGATCGGATCACACCCAATTTGTGTTTATACTCTGGTCCATGCTCTAGAGACTTAGAGTCATTTCAAAAAATAGTCGAACCATATTTTCCTTGATTGATTGACTTACCCTTATGCTTGGGTTTGAACTTGGAGAGTGATCGGTCGTGTTATGATCACTTTTTGATTCACATCTGTCCCATTACTTGGTGGGATTAATTTGATTATTGGATGGTCAAGTCACATCCATTTCTTGTTGGGTACTCTGCCATCGGGTTGAGATCAAGAATCATCGAATGAACGGTCGGATAGACCTTATTCATTTTGTTTAGTCCAATCGTGAACTTGTGTAATTGGCTAGCTGCAAACTCTGGGAACCTTCTTAGATATGTCAATATTAGTTAGTTGGGTATCATAACCAATATGTAGTGCCATAGCGATCACAGATATGAAGGAAAATTCAAACTTTATTTGCCAAATGAAAAAATGACATAATTTGTCTTATTACATATCTGGAAAATCAAACGCTAAAGCAAATTCATCAATTGAATGAAAAAGAATAAACTAAGTGAAATAGCATCGTAAATGCTTGCTATTCGACACCCTTGGGAGTGTGACGCCATTAATAATCGATAGCTTAAAAGTTCTTTCTCCAAGTCTCTGTTCAGTGATGTACGGTCCCTCCCAAGTAGGATTCATGTGTGGCGGGATAAGAAAAACCCATCTTAAGATAAGATCAACGATTTCAAAGGTCTTAGGTCGGACTTTAGTGTTGTAGTATCGGATGACTCAATATCGATTTGCATCTTCCCTCAAATCAGCTTCTTCGCACTTCTCATCTACTAAGTCTAGAGATTCTAAGAGGAGATCTATTTGTTCTAGGGTCATAGTAGATCACTTGATGAGAAGGGACTTTGAGTTTAACAGGAATGACGGCCTCATTGCCGTAAGCAAGGGCTAACGCAGTATGTCCAATCACGGACTTATAAGTGGTTCTATAAGTCTATAATGCTGTTAGGGGCTTATCAATCCACTTTCCTCTAGCCTTTTCCAAACGTTTCTTCAAAATGGACTTTATAATTTTGTTCATAGCTTCAAATTGTCTATTTGCTTGAGGGTGAGCAACTGCCGCAAATCTCTTTTTAATATGACGCCGATGTCAGAAGTCTTTGAATTCTACGCAATCAAATTGGGTTCTATTATCAGTTACAATCGTTCGTGGAAGGCCAAAATGACAAACGATGTTCTAGATAATGAAGTTAATCACTTTCTTCGTCGTGATCATGGTTAAAGGTTCTGCTTTGACCCATTTGGTGAAGTAATCAACTACTACAATGGTGTACTCTGCACCACCTTTAGAGATCTACAAGGAAAATAATATCTATTCCCTATGTGGCAAACTGTCATGGACTTGCCATTCTTGTAATTTCCATTGGAGGTGCTTTAGGAATTTCCGCATACATCTGGCATTTGTCGCATCGCTTAGCAATTTGCAGCATCTCGGCTGATAGTTGGCCAGTAATACCCATAACATAGTATTTTCTTTGCTGGGTTTGCCCTCCAGTGTGATCGTCACATTCCCCTTTATAAACTTCCCTTATGACATATTTTATTTGATCATGAGCGATACAGCGGAGCAAGAAAATGGAAAAACCATTTCTATACATGACTCCTTCCTAGATGATATATCATGAAGTTTTACGGAGGATTTGTTGCTTTTTTATTCTTTCTTTCGGGAAGGACTCCTGTAGCAAGTAATCTTTAATCGGAGTCATCCACAACTTCGTCTCAGGCTCCATCTCTAGTACCCAGTCGATTTCCATCTGGTTTATACTCGGAGCATTTAGTACTTTGACTGGAATCTAGCCCATTTGTTGTGCATCTCCAGTGTTAGAAAATTTTGCCAATGAGTCGGTCTCTTTGTATTGATCCCCAGTAATGTGCATGATGTTATAATACTCAAATTCAGTCAATAGCTCTTGGACTCGAATTAGGCACGGAGTGAGTCATTGTCCTTTAACCTGGTAATCTCCTCTGACTTGGTATACCACCAATGAGGAATTGCAAAAGATTTCAAGTGATTTTATTCCCAGTTCTCTGATACGTTTGAATCTAATAATCAGAGCTTTATACTCAGCTTTGTTGTTCGTTGCAGGGAAGTCAAGCTTCAAAGCGTAGCAATAGATCAACCCTTTGGAGTTATTTGCATGACTCCGGCTCCAAAACAACAATTATTGGATGCTCCATCTATTTTCCACCGAATGGTAGGGGCTCCACCGCTCTTTGGGAGATCATCATGTGTAGTGAATTCTGTTATAAAGTCCACCGATGCCTGTCCCTAGATGGGTCTTCGAGGGAGATAAGTAATGTCGTATTGGCTCAGTTCGATGTTCCACTTCAGTAAACTTCCAGACATCTCAGTTCACTGTAAGACTTGTAGTAATGGCTGATTGGTGTAAACATTGATGGGATAAGCCTGAAAATAGAGGCGGAGCTTTCATGAAGCAACCAACCAGCAGTATGCCAATTTGTATATATTCTTTCAGCTCATGTTAATTGCTTGCTAGCATAATAGATCGGCCTTTGGATTCGATTCTCCTAATGAAGCAGTGTGGGACTTACAACATGTATCGACATGGTTAAGTAGGTATATAAGTCTTCATGATCCACTAGCTTTGACAAGATGAGAGGTCTCTCTAAGCGGTTCATCAAAGCTTGGAATGCATCGTCACACTTCTATGTCCATTTAAAGTTCCTTTTCCCTCTTTTAATCGGGTTAAAGAATGGAATGCACTTATCAGTGGCTCTAGAAATAAATCGGCTCAGGGCAGTAACTTTCCCATTTAGGTTCTATACTTGTTTGATAGTATTTGGTGCTCGGAAGTTGTGAATAGATCAAATATTTTCAGGATTAGCTTCGATGCCACGAGCATTGATGATGAAATCCAAGAACTTTCCCGATGCAAAATCAAAAGAACATTTCAGAGGACTGATCTTCATTTTGTAACAGCGAAGGACACCGAACATTTTTGCTAAGTCTCTAGTATGGTCACTTGGTCGTTGTGGCTTCACAAGCATATCATCCACATATACCTCCATCGTTTTTCCAATCCAATCTTTAAATATTCAGTTGACCAGGCTCTGCTAAGTTGCTCCAACGTTTTTGAATCCAAATGGCATTACCACATAGCAATACAATTCAACGTTGGTAATAAAGCTAGCGTGCTCCTGGTCAGGGACGTGCATTGGGATTTGATTGTATCCGGAGTATGCATCCATGAAAGATAGCAACTCGTGTCCTACAGTTAAGTCCATCTGCTGGTCGATCCTTAGAAGGGGAAGACTATCTTTTGTACACACCTTGTTTAAGTCCGAATAGCCAATGCATGTTCACCACTTTCCATTCGCCTTTCTCACAAGTATATGATTTGATACTTATTCCGGATAGAGGAAGTCGTGAATAAATCCATTGCATTTGAGCCTATCCACTTCTTCTTTAAGGGCGGCAGATCTCTCTGGATCCATGTCATGCCTTTTCTGTTTCACCAGTATATGCCCCTGGTTGATATTTAATGCATAGCTTGCAATGGCAGGTGCGATCCCCCACACATCAGAATGAGTCCAAGCGAACCCATCGAGATTCGCTCGGAGAAAACAACAAGTTTTTTCATTATCAGGGTGCTGAGCTGTGATCCAATCTTTAGGACCCATGACGGGTCATCGTGGCTGATCATGATCTCAATCGTCAGCTCAACGGGTGCAGATTTGGTCTCTTTAGGCTCCTCCTAATCGTTCCTCAAATCTATATCTTTGTTGAACCGATTATGGCGTCCAAACCAAGGCTCGGGCGCTGGTTGTCAATTTTTAGTGGCTTGGATGTGGAGATACTTCTTTACACCCTTACCTTTCTCTCTTCGTCGGGCCTCTCTCAACTCAGCTACATAGCAGGCACGCCCAGCTACCTGATCACCATGTACAACTCCAATGCCGTTATCAGTTGGGAACTTCAAAGTCCAACACCATGAGGCATGGGCTTTTTATGAATTCAGCTAGGGCAATCGACCCAGAAAGGCATTGTATGAAGAGTCAACATCCAAGACGACAAAAGGAAACATCTGTACCCTCCTACGACACCCCTCTCCCAACTCCATGGGTAATTCAAAACAACTGATAGCTTCAGTAATGACACCATTAAAACCATGGATGTAGGCTTTAGATGGTTCTAAGTCCTTGGCTTCCATCCTCATCTGATTGTAAGACCTTTTGAATATTATATTTATGGAACTACCACAGTCAATTAAGATCTTCCTTACTAAGCCAGATTCAATCATGTCCCAAATGACCATTGGGTCAATCGTCAGTGCCTCCACCTTCTCTGCATCACTACTTCTAAATACGATGTCATGAGTCCTTGTACGCTGTTGTTTGGTTGGAGCTCTATCTTCTGTATTTGAACATCACTCAAAATTCATATGCTTGATTGTGCTAGCATAGCGCTCTATCTCATGTCAACTTTTGTCGACTGGGTGTGGTCCTCAGGCTATTGTATTGATAGCTAATCTTCCACTAGTCCGTGCAGGCGCCTCAATCCTGTGGAGTTTGTCCTCATTGGGGTCGGATGTCCCTTGCCCTCCATACCGTGGCGCTTTAACAAATTGCTGTAGTTTTCTTTCCCGAATCAGTTTCTGATAACATCCTGGAGATGCCTATATTCATTTACGTTGTGACCATAACATTCGTGGAACCGAGAATATTTTCCAGCTTGCTTTTGTTTCTCCATGATTCTTTCATAGGTGACTGCCTATACTGCATGGTATTGCACATAGACAAGTAGACATTCTCTAGAGATGTATTTAGTGGTGTGTAGGTATCATATATTCGAATCCTAGACTTTCCTCTTCCTGGATCCCTCTTTCGTTCACGGTTCCTATCACCGCCTTTCTTTTACTGATTCGGTTTATTTTGAACATTTACTTAAACTTTTCAGGAACTCTCCCCAGAATGTTTCACCGTAATGTTATTCTGCACTCCCTCTTCACTACATTCCATAACATCCTTCTTCCTAGAGCATCTAGCTTCGTCGTTCTTCAAACATTAAGCTGCTTTTGCGTTGAAACACTCCAACATTGCAGGTGCTTTTCCAATTAACCAATCGCTTAAATCAGATTCTGGATCAATCCCTCTTATTACCGCCATCAATATTTAATGGTCATTCGGATTACTGACTTCTATGACGACTATATGAAATCTCTCCAAGTAATCTTTCAGTGATTCTCCCAGAGCCAGGATCATTCTTGGTAGGGACATTACATCTTTGGAATGAGTTGCATGCGTACGAAACCGCACCACAAGTTTTGTTGCTAAATCATCAAATCTAGAGATTGACCGTGGGAGTAATCTCGTAAACCACATCGTTTCGCTATGCTAGAGAGTGATATGAAAACATCTGCATTTTGTGGCATCATCTGCTCGTGCGGAATCCGTCAACCATTCGTATCTCATGAGGTGCTGCCTGGGGTCGGTTTTTCCCTCATAGGTAGGCATCAATGGCATGCTAATTCTCCTTGGATATCATGCATACAGGATATTCTCGGTGAATGGGGTATGGCTTATCGCGATCCCCTAGTCATCATTGGTCAAGCCTTGGCTCTCCCTTACTAGCTGTCTGATCATAGCCGTTAAGTCCGACGTTTGGATAGTTGAAGTCAAGTGGTAGTCATGCTCCACCTCACGTGAATGGTCGATTGATGTCTGCAGGCCGTTCACGCCTTCTTGGCTCAACATCCTCTTGATGTGCATTTGCATTATTGTTATTCCGGAGAGGTAACAGATCTGCATTAACTTGAACTCCAGCATGCAGATCAATTGCGGCGACCGCAGCTTGAGTTCAATTTGAAAAAGGTAAGGCTCTTCCCTTGTAGGAGGGATCAACCTTGATCTCTATAGAGGGATCGGGTCCAATCGGTCTTGGTAGCCCATGAATGGTTGTATATTGATGTCCACATGCTTCTGCGTAGTGTTCGTTGATTCTACGATGTCTACACCTGTGATGGTCATCTGAGGAAGTTGAGCTCTCCGATGTAGAATAGGGAGTTGGCTCCTTCCTAGTTTTTCCATGTTGTTGATCCTTGAGTTGATTTGTTACCTAGATATTGGCTTGAATCTGCTGGTTCAACTATTGGCGGCTATCCATGAGTTCTGTCATCAGATTTGGAAATCATCTCTTGTCATGGAATCGGCTGAATTTTGAACATCAACTGGATTGGTAACATTAGTATCTACTGGTAAATTGCTCTGGCCTCTTTGCTGGAGCTGGCATTCTCATTTCCTTCTGCATTTTGAGAGGTAGATCTTGTGTTCCTAACCATCATTGATAGTTTTCCTTAGACTTTTGCATATCTGAATAGAATGGACAAACTATTTGAGGATAGTCCTGGATTTCTTCCTTGGATTTATGCAATCCAACAGCAACAAAAGGATCTAAATAGAGTTGAAAATCTTGGCACTCGGTGAAAGCACCAAAATGTTTGCATCAAAAATTGGTCACAGACACCCATTTTAGAGAAATAAATGAAGAATAATAAATGTAAACAGAGAGAATATAGCAGTAAAGTAATAAGAAACAAGCTAATAACATAGACATAGCAATTTATAGTGGTTCGACGTTGTTTGCATATGCACATTTTGAATAGAAAGCTTTATTAACCACTTTGTAAACTAACTACAATAGAGATCAGATTAGAATCCATAGTTACAAAATAATACAAAGTAATCAGTAGTATAAATATCCTAAAAATGGACAATCAAGTCTGTATTTATAGAAGAAGACGGTGAAATATCTCTCTGAAATTTCGACAATGAAGTCTCCAGATCTAGAAGAAGTGGGTCTCACATCACTTGAAATAACGATCGACATCGATCTTTTTTTGGCTTTTTTTGGTATACAATCTACATGATCGGCTCCATCCTTTAATATATTGATGTTTCTAAAGTTTCACATGAATTTGATTTGTAGATATTGATCGTTTTCTTCTGAGTTGAACTGTAATCGATGCGATGCAATGTATTATTAGTGAAAATGGATCATACCCATTCCATTTTCGATATATGGTGTATTTTCATTTTTTAGCGTTCTATTGAGTTCGTCTTTTGCTTTCGATTCGCCACTGCTTCATATTATCATCTATGCCTGATATTTGGGCTTTTTGAATGTTAATCTGACTTGTCGGTCCCAATGGCAATTGAATCTAACTTGTCTAGTCAGTTCGAATATAGTCGGGCGAAAAGGATGGATAACACCATGCTTAGGCCCACTAACCCACTTCAAATTTTGTGCTAATAGGAGGCTGTAGGAACTGGCCTATGTCATTTCATTCTTCTCCAAAACAGATCTAAACCTCCATTAACCTTAATTTCATCAAAAATCGCACATTTTCCTTACTTATCTTAGTAAATCATTGATTAGAAAGGGGATTGACATTGGAAAACTTAATATTATCAATTTTGCTGATTTGGGTTCATCTCTTTTGCTGCTACTTCAGAATTGAGGAGAAAATTGATATTTTACGTATTTGGTGAGTGGTTCTTGGCCTCTCACTCTCCTACACTTGTTCATATATTTAAAATGATTGTTTTAAAACATGCTTTTGGATCTAAAATACGATACTGGCATTTGTGGCTTAGTCCAAATCGACAACCACTTAGTGGAGAGGTAGATGTCGGCCTGTAGGATGTTCCAAGGCGATAGAGTAGAATGGCTAAGTGCCTGAGGCTATGACTACTCGATTCTAGGATTTTGACTTAGGTTTTTGGAAGAAACAACGACTTGAATTAGAGCAAAGAAGTTGGGGTTCAAGCAGCAAGGCATGGAGTACTAGAAGCAATATATCAGATGGGGAGAGACCTGGCCACTGGTTTACCAAGTATAGAAGTCGGTACTGACCTCTTGAAGTTCATACCGAGCTCTTATCCTTAGTCTAATAGGGACCGAATTTTAGAGCATGGTTCTGGAGTTCTAAAGGTCATGCGGGAGGTGTTGGGTTGTTCATATGATGACTGATAGCAGTACAAAAGCATGATGAAAGTTAAAGTCTTCAGATAGTAACTCGATGACGAATGGAGTTAGGTTTCGAAGATAGCGACTTAATCAATAAAGGAGTCGTAAAGTAGGGAATGTATAATGGTTACTCAAGAACAACGTCTCAATGATGAAAGGAGTCATGAAGTGAAGGAGTAAAGAATGTTCCTTCAAGTTAGTGGCAGTTGAATAGAGCAAAGGAAGGGTTTAAATACATGTACTAAGGGATTGTTGATACTCGGAGTGTTTTCTTTTATACTTAAAGCAGGAGTATCGTGAGAATGCTCATGGGTGTGAAGAATGGCTACCCCGGATTGGAAGAATGGATCCGTGTACCCTGGATCGAAAGAATGGGTCTAGTACCAGCTTTAGGCTAAAGAGAGTGCAATTGAAAACTGAGATTTTCATTAGTCCCTGGAAAAAGAATGGTCATACGAGTTATCATATATGTAGAGTACACTGAGTGCAGTTAGTATTGTTTGATGGATGCTATGTATGTTATGGTTGCTTTACTATCCACCTGTCACTCTACGGTAGTCATCGGAGATAGGTAGTGGAGATAAACATACTTTGACACCCTTTATCACACTTGGTTGTGTTACACCTTTATGATATGCAGAGTTGCATATTATGTTATTATGTGCTAACTCTTTGGTCGTATGGATAGATCAGATATGATTTACATACCTTGCTCCTTACTAAATCGACTTATATAGTAGTTTGATTTATTTACTGCTCACACTAGACTGTTGTTTGACTCGAGGCTTTATGCTTTGCTTCTTATTATCTCGGGTGCTCTTAAATGAGTAGACTAGATTGCAGGTCTAGGTGCGATGCAGCAATTGTGCAGAGGATTATATATGGATTCCTATGCTTATTCTGCCGTGCATCACTATGAACAGTGTTCAATTATTATTAGTAGTATGAGATAGTTATTTTTTTTGATTGTTTTAACTCCATTTCATGATGTATAACTCTGTATATGTGTATTCTGATATTTGGATCACTTAGTTATTACTGTCTCTCTCTTTTCATATCTGTGATAATAAATTTTATCTCATGCATTGTGAGATATACTACAGGTTCCATGATATTTTGTTTCATTTTTAAACCTTAATGGTTACCCTACATTGATCGGCACAACAATAACGCATTATCTTATGCATATTGGGTACCGGTGGTATAGGGCGGTCGTCACACTTTGCCTTCAACTTATGCTATCTTAAGATCTCCAATACTAGTCTAAGATGTACTTCATGATCTTGCTTATCCTTAGAATACACCTAGATGTTCTCATTAAAGACCAACATAAATCTATCTAACTGATCATGAATGAATCAGTTCATAAGATCTACAAAGAATGTAGGAGCATTGATTTGTCCAAAGGCATGACTAACCACTCATATAAACCATATCCTGTCATAAATGTGATTAAAGGAATACTCTCCTTAGCAACTTTTAGTTGTTGGAACCTTATAGCTAAATCTAACCGTTAGAATACTTTAGCTCCAGTCAACTGATCAAATAGATAGTCCATCCTAGGCAATGGATAGTGATTCTTCACAGTCAGCTCATTCAGCTTCCCATAGTCGATGCACATCCAAAATGATCCATTGGACTTCTTCATAAATACCACCGAAGCTCTCCATTGTGAACTACTTGGTCTAATGAAAATCCTATGCCTAAGTTCCACTAGCCGCTTCTTCAATTCTTCCATCTCCTTGGTGACATTCTACTAGGTGGCTTACTAACAGGTTGTGCTCCTAGTTCTACATTTATGCAAAACCCAATCGCTCTCCTCGAAGGTACTCCCATTATAGGTTCAAAGGCATCAACAAATTCTCCAACCAAATCTCTATCTACCTCCTCTTCTAGAATTTCCATCGTAACGAAACTCCAAACCTTCCTCTCACCTCTTCCAAAGATATTAAGACTCTATCTCCTCCTTTAAGGTTTCATAGGGCCATGATTCTCTCAATGCAATAAATTCTAACATCATTCTGTACTAACCAATCCATACCCAAAATTACCTATGCCCCTCGAAGTCAAACACAAATAGGGTAATAGAAAACAAATGATCACACAGAACAAAATCTAGATTAGTGCACCATATCCCAAAAGTGGCAATCTCACCAATCAGATTAACCAAACATAAAAAAGTAATTAAGTAGTAACATCTAACCCTACTCTATCAATTACATCCTTAGAAATGAAGGAATATGTAGCTACAGTGTCAAACAGAACTGTAACTGAAATACCGAAAATCAAAATCATACTTCTGAATAGTACCCTCTTTACTTTCTCCTCAGCTATTGGTCAAAAGGATGGCCCGTCCAAAGAAAACAACCTTGTCTTCTTTAGCTACAAATAATTCTTCTTCTTATTGCATAGCTTCTTAGAATTAAAGCACTTGACTTTGGCTATCTCAGCTTGTTGTGGACTTTTCAATGCATAGTGCCCCTTATGTCAACAGTTATAATAGGTGACCTTTGAAACATTCTTTTGGCCACTCCCCTCTTGAGTCTTCCCTCTTAGTCATTGCCTCTTCTTCGGTTCCAATTTTGGCTTTACCTCCACCCTTTCTCCTCTCGGTACATATTATCATAACTTTGAATCACGTCCACTACAAACTCGAAAGGAGAAGCTAAGTGTATCAACACCTTATGGTTCAACCCTTGCTTCAAACCCTGTTAAACTTCTCTTTCTTCTTCAGTGAGGTTTTAGTCGTTTCTCGGCCATACTTTGCCAAGACATTGGACTTATGGATATACACTTTAACAAAAGGATCTCCTTGCATAAGATAGATGAACTCTCTAAGATTAAAAAATGAAACGAGGATCAAACTTCTGCATGAATTGCTCTAAGTGATCTCTTCTTTAGGAGCCTTAGCTATCACTGCCTCTCACCAATCCAAAGAATCTTCATGTAGCTGTTTAGACGCCAGCCTTCTCTTTAGCACATCATCTATCTCCAAATCTCTGAAGATGCACATTCACCTTTAGGCAATTTAACACCTCAACCATTGGCTTTCTCACAGTAAACATCTTATCAGCAAGATTTATGTAGTTTTAGTTTAACATGGAAAAGTGCACCCTAGTCATAGGTCTTGGCGCAACCACCTTCAGCATTTTCTCTCTCATTAAATACATCATCAACTACTCGAACAATACGTTCACATCCATTCCCATAACAGGTCGGATTGCCACATTCTTGGCATTGTCACTTTGTCACAAAACTGTTGGATCTCCACGATCCAAGAATACCGATCCATTAAATCACAGTTTGTAAAAGTAATAGAAATCAAATAACTAATTTTAAGTGGATGTAGTCTGGAGTACATGCTGAACCACTATAAAAAATTTCTGCTTTTTTGCTATTTCTTAATAATTTTCATATTTATCACTTCATTGGGTGTTTGTGGCATATTTGGTGGGTGATTTTATTGGGAGAACTCAGAATTAATGACTTGAAACTTGAATTTAGAGAAGATGAAGAGGGTTATACTAGATCTATGATTGAAAGAAGTCAACAAGAATATGGGGGCGGCTAGGAGGTGTTCTCGGGATCGAACCCCATCCATCTATGTAACTAGAGATGAGATGGAGGGGTTGATACAGGAGATGCGAGATAAATGCGATTCAATAAGAAGAAATGTTCGATATAATTTCCAAAAGAATGTAGCAACGAACGACTGTTGGAATAACTATAAACCAAAACCAAAGGCAATAAGGTAGAGCGAATGTCCTTGGAATCGGAGCGAAAAGCGAACCTTGCAAAGATACATAGGATTGGTACCGATCCAAGGAGTCCGATCAGTATTGATCCAAGTATCATTAATGGCACAACTGATTTGAATTAGGGATTGAATGTTGAACGTCAGAGGGATAATGTCAAACCCTAGAGTGGACCTAGAATGTAAATATGCAACTAGAGGAGCATGTGTAATAATTTTCTCATGGGAACATCAGGCATAATGAAAATGTGGGACACAGACTTCCATTTGATGATCAATAGAATTGCTGAACAGAAACCTATTCACTCCTAGCATCCGATATGCAAGGAATCCACTCGATTGCAAGCTATCTATGTTGGAAACGTATAATGGAAAAATAGATCCAATAGTCCATCTGATGAAGTACATCCAAAATATGGAGGTGTTGGGTGCTTCCAAGGAGGTAATGTGATGGTGTTTCCCATTATGTTTAACTTATTTAGTAGTAATGTAGTTCAAATAGCTAGAGAATGGGTCCATAAGCATGTGGATCAAGTTAGTGAATAAGCTCATGAGACTGTTCAGGGTTCATATTTCATGACCAAAAAATGTGATGACACTATCAAGCTTGAAACAAAGGGCCAGAGTGACCCTAAGGAGTTTTTTAACTTGGTTTAAAGCGGTAGCCATTTTAGTTTATAAGACAGATCCATCGATGGTTTTGATGGCGGCAGTGTTAGGATTTAAAAGTAAAATACATTTTAAGATTACTTTGAAAAGGGATTCACCGACAGATCTCACATAGGTTTACCAAGAGGCTGAGAGATACTTGTGTCAGGAGGATGTTGAAGCTAAAAAAATAGAGGTTAATGGTGTGGATGACAGAGGACTGTTCGGAGCAAGATTTGGAGAAGACAAAGAAAAATGAAAGGTTGATGATGGCTTTGGAGAACTGAAGCAGTAGAGAAAGGAATCAAAATTCTCTTCTTACATAGATTTGACCGAAACTTTGGAGAAGATTTACCTAGATACTAAGGGTAGATTCGCTACCGGGAACCGATAAAGAGAGAAGTCATGGATGGGGAAAAAAGATCGAGAAAGTGTTGCCTATTCCATATGCTAGACGGACATGAAACAAATGATTGTAGGTACCTTCATTGTCTGATTAAGGAGCAGGTTAGGAACAAAAATTTGTGGTAGTACATGAGGAACCAAGTTGTAGTGATGCAGCAGGAGCAGCCACCGTCTATAGTAAATGGAAATGGCCTTAGATTTAGGTTGAGGATAGTTATCTCATAATTTAGACGAAAGGGAATCAAGTTTGATTCCCGCACTTTGTCTTTGTTTTCAATAAATGATGCGGTATTACAGTCAAGCCACTTACTCATGTATGGGACCTCGATTGATCTCTAAGCAAGCTCTAAGTTGGATGCAAGCCTGTAGTGCTTGGTGTTGGAATTAGACCACCTCGTAATGGAAGAAATGAGTGAATTTCAATTTGATTTAACCATTTTGGATCTTTATTATGCCTATGAAGTTTAAATTATTTAGAAAATTTCTAAATTTATTTTAACCATTATTTTATTTAAATTTATAATATTGTTTTATGTTATGCAATTAATATTATATATATATATATATATATATCTGTGTATCATATACACATATATATGTGTGTGTATGTACACATAACATTCTGTGCAAGGTATAACATGCATGTGTATAAGTATTGCGATTTAACAGACGTATTAGCTCATTTAGTATTTGTGTATATTGTCCAAATTATGATTATATACTTTAGTCTATGCATTCAAAATATTGCATATATATATAAGAATCGATATCTATTTTGAATATATATATATAGTATTTATAATATATATATATATATATATATATATATATATATATATATATGCATGTACATTCCTGAAATTATTGAAATTATATTAAAAATTTATTTGTTTATTATATTGGAAACTAAAAATCAAAATCAAATTTTATATTAAATTAAATGTTTATATATGTATATGTATATCTTATGATTAGTTTAATAACAAAATTATGTATATTTAAATAGACTTCATAAAAAGTACATAAAATAAATATATTCCTATTATAGTGCACATGGCAAAAGTTGTTTTTTTATTTTTAAATTTTTATATATATTACTTTCCATACGAGAATTAATATAAATAAATAAATAAATTATTTTCAAAAGATATTTCATATTTAAATTTTTGAGTATCTAAGTAATATTTAATATTTAAATATTATGTATATATTTTATAATCTAAAATCAATTTTAAAGTTTAGCTCATATTGAATATTTAAATTATGCGTATATATATATATATGTCGAAAGTATATCATGTACTAAATTAATCTTATAAAATATAAAACATATTTTATATAATATATATGCTGATATAATAAATTTACTTATTTAGTTGATTTAAATAATAAAATAAATATATACAAATTATTTTACTTATTCTAAAAATATTTTAAGTAAGAAACTGGATACATAAAATTAGAAAATTATATTTTGCATAGTGTAAGATGTTGTATTTAATAGTGTTTATGTAATTTAAATAATGAATATTAAATTAAAATAATAAAAAATTAATTATTTTATTTTGTGCTGTGAGTAATAATGGCTGGTGTGCATCATAAAATATTTTTTTACATATATATAAATATATAATCATACAACTATTCTAAATGCGATGATATATTGATATATTAGAATGGTCACCTAACTAACAATGCAATATATAAAATATGACGATCTAGATATTGAATTATAATTGTAGATCAGAAATTACCTTATCTCCAGAGCCTATTTGTACACCTTGAAGTGATGAAATCAACTCCTTGAACTAGTTTCCAATTTAGCAAGGTGCTAGCTCCTGAATCGATGACCATCGGCTATCGAATAGTGTTTGTTTTTATTTGATTCATGTTTGGAAATCTAAGGATGGATATGGATTATATTCAGCTAGAGGAAATGTAGACGGAGGCTCCAAAAAGTGAGATATAAGAGCGGGTTGAGATGCTTTTATAGAGGAGGAAACGTAGAAACAATTTAGGATCAAGATCCACTTTTCTTTCTTACTCTTTTTTTTTACCACTTATACATTCAACCCTAGCCCCTCAAGCCATGTTATGGTTTCCCCTTTTCTAGGTATAGCGGTTGAGAATCACATGCCCCCATATGGGCTTCAAACCCATTTAATGCCCAAACAAATTATGTTGCATTTAAGTTCAATATAAAGGCATATCGATATCGTATATCGATTATTATATTTATATCTGTTATAAATAAATTTTATATTATCATTCAATGAATCAAAATAAATTTTGTAATTAACATTTCATAAATATTAATTAGTTTAATACAATTACAAATCAATTAAATCGTTTTATCAAAGGAGTATTTAACTTTTCGGTTGTGTGACCGTTCAGTGTAAATTTGTTCAGCATTAATATCGAACTATTCAAATATTAACATTCACACCTCACTTAGCAAGTGGTGTGATATTTTGGCCAAATTTATCGCCTACTTAGTTTTGGTAAAATCTAATTTTACTTTGTTAAGTGTTACCTAATTATGACTATTATTTACACCAATTCTCTTCATCAAAACTATATCACTTTGCACATGGAATTTGGTAACAGTTAAAATTCCAATATTTTCCATTTTAACTCTATAATCGAAACACAAAGTCCTTGGTTTAATAATAAAATTTATTATTAACTGAAACGCTCTGCCTTAAGGCTTTGTGGAACGACCCATATTTTTTAACATTGGGATATTTAAATAATTGATTTAAATATTGAATCATTTATTAACAGAAGGCCCAAAAATATGATTTTCACATACCATCGAATTAGGACTTAAGACCACTTCCATTGCATTTGGATTGAAATTGCGAATAAAAATAATTACCATCATCCTAACCCGATAACTGAAATGGTCTTGAAATATGCGTAATTACAATCCTACGGCATAGTTGTAGATAGCAACAGGATTTATGCCTTTGGAATTGAAAATGAGGTGATGTACATAGACGAATTTCGTTGCGATCGGACATGTCATGTGATCGTATGAGCCCGAAATGTACGACATTTATTTAAGAAAATGAATAAATGGAATATAGTATTAATATAAATTACACAAATCATTTCCCTTTCTAATTCATTTTCGATAGTTATTGTTCCATCAAAAATTAATGGCCGCCCATCCTCTTTCATTTGGAAATCAAAATTCATTGATCCACTCAATGATCATGAAACTAGATCTGATGAGCTCGTATCGAAAAGGGCTTTAAGCTGTTAGTGTCGATCTACGGTATGGATGTGATTAGGGCAATCAACATGCTTGAGGTCAGATCTACGGTTTAATATTGTTAGAGCTTGAGGCGGAGATAGACAGATCATAGATCGCTGTTACACTTCTCTCGATAACGCACACCTCTTTCCAAATAAGCGGCTCCTCCGATGGCCTTGCGAAAATGTGTCCATGCCATGGTCAATCTCGTGGCTTCCAGATTGCAACTTCAAGGAGTGGATCGAGCTTCATCTAGTTGGGTGCATCGTGGTGAGAATGCAAAGTGGAGTGTGCAGGCGAAAACGGTGTAAAGATTCGTCGAGTAGTCAAGTGGAAATCAAAGAGAGAAGGATGCGATTTGGTATGCATATCTCGTGCATGTATAGATTATATGAGGGAGAAGAAGAATTAAAAAATATTAGGGTAATTAGGGGTTTAATTATAATTAATTAATTACTCGATAATCTCTTATCATATATTATCCATATCTTTTACATACAAAGTCCGATTTGAATGCAGTTTCTTGCATTGCGCTCGTAGTGGAAAACTCTACATCTTGGCTTTTATTTGGAGAGGTTTTGTTAAGGTGAGTGATATTATCTTTCACCGTACTATGATTGTTAGTATAGTATTAAAATGATGTTCTGGAATGGTTTTTAATTTTAAAATGTGATATAGACACATTACATATGTTGTATGTAATGTTGGATGTAAGTATGCTTATTGGTTGCATGTTGGCTTGTTTATTTGTTTTTTCTCAAAATGCCGATTTAGCGGTGATCGAGTATTAGAGAAATATCTTGTGTGTTGGGATTTCATAAACATTAATCAAAAACCCAATGAACAAGATAAGTTATAGAAGAGGATTAGGATATGCACCGACTGATCTAAAGGTGGAAGACGAGGCTTCATATTTCAAGGTGGATCCCAGACGTTTTCATTTAGTTTGTACTTGTCCATTTTGTGTTAAGTACATGACTAAAGTGGTTAGTATTGACCACCATAAAGTGGTCAATGTCCATCACTATAGATGATTGGTGATTTAGAGAATCTTTGGCAAGGATGTTAAGGAGATTTCAAGGTGCACATTGTAATGGTTTGTTCGTGCGACGGACTTAGAGTCTTGGTGTTATTGCTTTGGGCGAGCAATTTCGATGGTGAAGCGATGATGTGATACTTCGACATGATGGTTTGGTACTTTGGATAGTGACTCGATGGTGTATGGTGTTAGGTTCTAAGGTTAGTAGTTTCAGGACTCTTTAGATTGTGCTAGATGTGTTCGCTCGTTGGCATCAGGGGTGGGTAGCGATGTAACAACATGATAAAAGCTTTGTATCTTCTGTTTGTGACTGGTGGTAGTTGTAGGTATCGAAGAATAGAGACTTCATATCTTCGATTTGTACTCATGCAGGAGTAGGTACCGAAGAGGCTTGTGTCGGGAGCCATGGAGTGGAGAAACATGGTGGGTTCCTAGATAGTAGAAATTTGATTGATCGAGTAGGATTCGGATGGATGTGCTTTTGCTAAGGGATCATTGATAACTCGGAGTGTTTTCTATTATACTCGAAGCTGGGGTATTGTAAGTGGGGATGTCCACAGATCATGTTGGGATCTGTATACCCTGGACCAGTGACTTCGGGTCTAGTATCTAGCTTTAGGCTACGAGAAACGTATCGAGCTTTGGGCTACATGATACAAGAATAAAACTAAAAATTGGGATTTTCTATTAGTCCTTGGCATGATGGCCGTACGAGTTATTATATATCTGGAGCACATTGGGCGACAGTTAGTATTGTTTGATAGATGTTATGTTTGTTATGGTTGCTTTACTAGCCACCTGTCACTCT
Source organism: Allium cepa (assembly GCA_030765085.1). Taxonomy (NCBI): domain Eukaryota; kingdom Viridiplantae; phylum Streptophyta; class Magnoliopsida; order Asparagales; family Amaryllidaceae; genus Allium; species Allium cepa. Next base: position 712,201,827 of record CM060934.1, read on the forward strand.
AGGCATGTCACACGAGTTAGGTATTGTAGATAGGGATACCTAAGCACCCCCATTGTTTGCTTAATATGGAGTACCCTTTACGATTTTTTAGAGTAATCGATATTATATGCTGATTCTTTAGTTACAAGGACAGATTAGGTATGATTCGTATACCCTCTGTTCCGTATACTATATAGTATTTTGAGATTGTTTATCGCTCACACTAGACTATTGTCTGACCCGAGGTTTTATGCTTTGCTTTTTAATATCTCAGGTACTCTTAAATGAGAAGAGTAGAGAGAAGGTGTGGATGATATATGGAGTTTTATAGATGGACTATTCGAAGGTGATGTTTACTCCTAATTATATTTGAGTTTGTTATTGCATATTCCGTTGTATGACACCGTGGATCCTTGATAGTGTTTGACTTACTATTTTTAGATATAGTTTATCCATTGAGTTTATATCATTTGTATAAGCTTTGTTACTATTTTGTATAATTATATGAGCCTGTGTACTCTGATTACGCTGTGGTTCAATTAGTTATTACTATCTTGTCTGTTTTATATCTTTGACGACTATTATATTTTAATCGATGCAACATGAGATATATGATAGGTTACGTGATTGATTGATGTTCCCGTCTCTTATCTTCTCTTCATTTCTCTTCTTTACCATTTTTCTTTCCTTTGGCAACTATTCTACATCATAGATGTAGGGCGGCCATTGCATTTGGTATCATAGCTTTAGTTACTTGATTAACCTAAGTTGATACCGCGATCCAGTAGAGATAGGTAGGAGTTACGTCGTAGACTGGATCTAGAGGGCATATATAAGAGAGAGTTGGTAATTGTTATATATTTTGGTTTTCAAAACTATATAGTAGTATATATGCTGTATTGCACACACAAGAACTATTGATGCACTTTCTTTATGAGAGACAACTCATTCTTATTTTAGAGTAGAAATGATCTGGTATACAAGAAATACCGATATTGACTCTATCTACAGAGTTGAGAAGTGGGCAGGATCGGAGTCACTAACACTGATTGATAGAATATGTTTGTAGAGATGGTGTGAATCATTTTTTATAATCCTAAGTTGCTTTTAATAATTATGGTGCTCAAGTGCAAATGATTAGGGTTGACTTTACCGAGTTGTATAAAGACTAAGTGAGTCTAGGAGGTAGATCATTCCTTGGAACGGAGTCGGCTATTGAAAGGCAAGATTGGAAGGCTACTTGTAAGAGGATCTTCGATGACTTGGAGTTAGATAATGTAATGAGGTAGAAGTTGACCTCTAGATAACTCCAGGGATGAACAATGAACTAGTGGAGTGCTTCTATAGCTTCGATTTCTAAGGATCGCTTTACTTTGGATTAGTTCATAGTTCGCTTCGAAGAATGAAGAATTTATCCTTGGGTTGAGTGTTTATATTGGGAAGCGATGGATTAGTCATATTGTCGAGAGCTTCGAGAAGAATATCGAGAAGGCTTTATGATGAGAGAGCCTGTAACCAGTGTAGAAGGTTGTCTCGAACCAACCAAGTAAGGACAAACCACAGAAGCATATGTATTGATTGCCATTTCATCGAGTGCTCCATCGACAAAAGAGAAGGGAAATGGCATCGCCCTAGAGGGAGGTTGAATAGGGTGATACTATTAACTATAAAAATTTAATGTGAAGTATAAAATAATCGAAACACTGATAATAGTCGAATAATAGCAGCATAGATAATAGCAGAACATAAAAGGCAGAAATAGAACAACACAGATTTACCCGCTTCGGCAAAACCATGCCTATATGCTGCCCTCGAGGTTTATTTCTAGTCAGACGCTTACACACGTAAACTCACAACACCCACTATCGACTAACCTAAATCTACGCTCAAAACCCTACCCCAGCTCAGCAACTGAGTTGTGGATTCTCGAACTACACCACCATAGTTCGTCCCTTAGTCACACGGCTAGAATTTACAAAAGTTTAAAAGGGAAATAAAAAATTTTAAAAAATTGAAAAAAACAACCCTAGTTTTAAATAATATAAGCCCAAAGTTATTTAATCCAGCCCAAAATAGTGATAAACAAATATCCCTCTTTTCCTTTTATAACTTTGGCCTGTATCCTATTTTTTCTTCGTTCGTTCCTCTTTCAGATTAGGGCTTTGCGAACTTAAAGGAGCCGACTTGGTTAATCGATCGAGTGGATGTTTTCACATTCTTTGCTTTGTCAATCGACTATCTCTTTTATTTGCACACGGCTGCTTCAATTATGTCAAGTTCTATGACGACCCTGACTCGACCTTCGAAAATCGGCACCAAAAACATCTCTTGCATTCGCATGCCGTAGATTCAAATGTCAAATCTGGTTCATCGGAGCTTATAACACATTAAGTGTAACAACACAGCGGAAGAAAATGAATAATTTTATTAATACACAATAGATACAACACATTGATACAAATGAATGTCAATATCTATTGGAGATACAAGACAACATCGGAATAATATGACCAAATATGATCTTCCAAAGAATAGAAAGAAAGATAGATCCTAAAACTGCATCCCAATCCAATGCTCCAAAGATCTCCAAGCTATAAGCTCGAACCATCATCAATGCTAAACTTAAGCAACTCCGATCCCATAGAAACAAATACGGTCGCTAAACCCAAAGGCTGGATGCTACCAAATCTACACCTACTATTTGATTATCTGAAAAACCCAACTATTGGCCGCCCGTGTGGAAAATTGTGGGCACACAGAGTTTAGAAGGGGAACAATAAACTCCAAGTCAGTCATGGGACTGGTGTAAGCAAACGAAAATAATTTTAAACAAAAACAAACAACAAAAGAATTTAAGATTGAAATCCGCAATGCTTTGGAAAATGAAACTATCATAAGGCCTCCCGGCACACACACCATGCAATCACACACTTGGGGGAGATTTCTCCTTATGATAGTCAAACATGCTTGATAAAAAAAATTCTTTTGATATTATTATTAGTGCGCAGTGCAGAAAACCTTTCGAAAGTATAATATTAATCTTAGCCAGCATAGGTACCATTATATTATGTCTGCTATAGCTACCATTTAAGAATGGAAGGTTATACAATTTCAAACGTAAAGGGCGTGTTATTGGTGATTGGATTCCAACAAATGGTCAGGCTAAGGAACTTCCTTACCAAATGGAACGCCTCTGGAGGGACGCCCCTAAGAACCAAACCAGATCTCTACCAAAACATGGCCGGGTTACCTCTGAAACTAGGTAACACCTACAAGTAAGCCATCCTCGGTCGTTACCGACCTTTTTCTCAGGATACACTAACAAATAGCAACAACCACACAGTTAAATATCCGGGCTCCATACCATGATACCACTTTTTATCCAGAAGGAAATGGACATACCCTAGGGACGCGACCCCTAATAACCTTGCCACAACTTTCCTATTTCGACCATTTTTGGGTTGTGAGGTTCGACGAGGCCACGTCCAAAAAGCTACGCTTTACAAAAAAGCCATGCTTTGATCAACACATGATCAGCAGCACTTAGTATGCCACATTACCAAATTGGGAATGTATCACTAGTAACCATCAACTACATAACCTTTGAGCTCGTACGTCTCAGAGAAGGGTGTTAAGCTAAGAGCATAAATTCTCCGCCACCAAACAGAAATGTATTTTATAGAAACTAGCTTTACATCTCAAAGTGTAATATCAGATATACATCCATACAAGTCTGTTCCGGGTTCGAACAGAACCGAAGGCACTTCCAAAGAAGCCCTTGCAATCCGGGTATTCACAATCCCGATCGAACTCCCCATCATATATGAAGATCTTTATACTATAGCTACTCAGTGCAGAGTCATTCGGCGGGTAATCCTTTCGTTCTTGAAAATACCCGGTCTTCACCACCGGTCTTCAAATGCTATCCATTTCGTCATATCATTATTCGAAATGGGTTATATGACACAAAGCCTCTTCTGGCTAAACCGAATAATGAGCGCAAAATTTTAAAACCATATGGATATTGGGATCTTAGTTTAGTCACAACTTCAACCCAAAAAACTTTCTTTTGAATTGTTTAAACAAATTTCCACTTTTAATCTTTTACACAAAAAGATTCACTTCACAAAGTTCACCAATCTTTCACGAAGATTAATTCATAGTTTTCCAAACTATTTTATTTCTAAATCTTTTATACAAAAGATACACCTTTAAGATCCTCTTCAATTTAAAAACAAGGTTCATCAAATCTTTCACAAAGATTCATTTACAATATTTAAACAAAAAATCTATCTTTGAAATCCTCTTTTGTTTGAAAAGAAAGTTCACCAAATATTTCACAAAGATTCATTCATAGCTTTCAAAACAATTCCATTTCAAAACTTGAAATCTTTTCAACAAAAACTAGAAATTCTTTCGTTATATAAATGCTATTATCATTTGAAAACAAATGCTTTTTGTTTTCGGAAAAAACCGATCAAATATACATAAGTTATAGCCTTTAAGGGTATGAACTACCGTATCATCGGCAAGTTCTAATTTGAATTAAATTCAAATCTCCACAACAATTATTTAAAATAGTTTTAAATCCATATATATATATATATATATATATATATATATATATATATCGAAATAAACCTTTCAAACCATGCTTTCCAAAATAATTCCAAATAATATTTAACAAGACATAGTATATTCAAACTCAATTTCAATTTCCAAAACTTCCCTTTCAAAGTCTTTTTTATATTCAATTCAATTCCATTTCCAAAACCATTTGGATTCAAACTTCAACTTTTAAACAAAATAATATTTGTATTTCAAAATATCCGCGACTTAACCGATTTCCTCGTGAAATCCATATTTGTGTGTGTATAGTGTAGTCCAGGAGTTTTACACAATAGTGCAACATCATCAATCATCACAATCCAAACACAGCAATATCGATAAGCGGTATAATCCTATAACGCTTCACATATTCACAGATAAATAATATAATTTTTTCACAGATAAATAAATTACATTCATCACAGCTCAAATCAAAATAATTCATACCACAAAGTATCACATTAGGAATATCAAACAATTCAAAGCATTCCATGCAATCCATACATCCACAAGTAAGGTTAATTAATCATTTGATTAATTGAAACTAGATTAATCTCTAATCCAGGTTAATTAAAATTAATTAATTACAAATAATTAATTAATCCTAAATTAATTACCATTAAATTAATAAATTACAATAAGTGATTACCCCTAATCACTTTCATTAATTAATCTTTAATTGATTAATTATCCTCAAATTAATTACCTTAATTAATTAATCACATAGATTAATTATCCTTTAAATTAATTATTCTTTGATCACTTGATTTATCAACCCTTAATCATTAATTAATAATCATTAATTACTTTCATTAAGTAATTTACCTTTAAGTAATTAATTACCCCTTTAATTACTTATCATTAATTTATCAACCTTTAATTAATTAATGAGTTAACCTTTAATTATTTTGAATATCCTTTAAGTAATCATCTTAAGTAATTAACCTTTAACTATTTACATAAATCAACCTTAAATTAATCATATTTATTAATCAACTTCTAATTAATTAATTGCCATTGAAAATCTTATTAATAATCCTTTGAAAATAACAATCATTAAACATATAATTCATCTTAAAACTTTTAAGTTAATTAATAATCAAAACATTACTTAAGATAAACTATTTATCTTTTTAAAATCTTAGAGAAAATCCTTGAGATTTGAATCAACATATGAATTAGCTTAAAATTCTTAAGTTAATTAAAACCACGATCTTGTAATTACTTAAATATAACATTTAAAAATAAACTTAAGAATTTTATTTAAAATAAATAACTAAAACACTTTAACTTAATTAATTAAAAATAATTATTTTAAAACTTTAACTAATTATAAAACATTTAATTAAGAAAGTGTTTTAAACTTGATTAAATTTAAATTTCAAAACTTGTTACTTCCTTTCTTTTGAAACTTGCCATTACTTCAAAAACCCAAGCCAAAACTTCTTTTACCCGAGTCCAACACCGAGTTACTCACACCATCATTTTTCATGAGCTATTCACGAAATTTTTCAAGCCAGTCCCGAAGAACTTGCTTCTTCCTCGATCACAAATGAACCTAAAAACTAAAATGCACAGGTGCACGCGCATAAACCTTCGCAGGCGATCTAACCATCACCACCGTTGCCCGCGTATCATATTCGACCTCCTCTCACAATTACGACCAGCCAAATACTGAAACAACCTCGCAATCGAAAATGAGCAACCTCAATCGCCATCTAAAAAAAACCTATCACCTAAAAACTCCTCTCGTGGCCACCTTCGGCCATCTGAAACCTTGCCCTTTCACCCAAATATTCGCCAGAGTCTCTTGCAACTTTTCCCCTTGGACCGGTCACTTCCGATGCCCTATTGTCGACGAACTTTCCCTTGGAACTACGTTAAGAAAAACTAAGTTTAAACCCTAAAATAGCATCACCGCGTCGCCATGGCACATCATAAAATCATCCCGTATTTGTCCGACAATCACCAGCAACCCAACTACCTTCAACAACAAGTATGACACCCAGTTCATCGTTCATCGCTGGAAATTGACCTAATTGCAATTTTCGTTCATCTTGAGAAATCTCGACAACCCTAATCTTAAAAATCATGTAATTACTATCAAAAATTCTTAATTCCTAATACGAAGCTGATTATGAAATCAAATCAGGATTTTGTTGATATTGATTTTCTGGTTTGAACAGTTTTTTACTGTAACTTTCCATTTTCAGAATATTTACTAAATGCTTTTATCTGAAACTATTTTTAGGAATAAATTACATTATTTCAAGAAATTTCTTTTTAATGATCAAAGCCTAACATTGATTCTTTTGGGATGATATGAATTTTTGAAACAGGTTTAAGAACCTGTAATATTTAAACATAGGTCTGTTTTGCTAGATCCCAGACCTGTACACAGACATTAACACAAATATATACATATAAATTATTTTTAAACAACATGCACATCATAATTCATATCATAATTCAAAAATAACCACGTGATAATCAGACATAACAAGCTTTTAAAATTTTTAAAGGGGTGGTTTGCTCACCAGGAAGTTGATTTAAGTAGAGAAGTTTTTTTTGTCTGGAAATGTTACTTCCTGATTTTTGATCTGAAGCTTGCATGATGACTTGCTATTTGATATTATTCTCCTCTGGTTTTGTTTTGAGTTTGCAACTGAAAACTGCTACTTGAACTTTGATCTGCTCTAAAGCTTTAGGTTGCAAATTGTTTGAGTTGAATCTTGTTTCTCTGGTTTGTGTTTTGTTTCCCAGGTTTTAAACTTTTCTTGCTGATCTTTAAACAGCTTTGTTTGTTTTGATTTTTGTTTTTGCTTGTTTATCTTTTAACTGGTTTTGCATTATTTTGATTTCCAGGCTTTGAATTTTGAAGATGAGAAAAAGGTTTAAATTTGAGCTACAAATCAATAGCCAACTTTTCTAATTCTTATTTGCATAAAATTTAAATTAAAAACCATTTTGACACTTGTTAACTTCCCATCTTAAAATCCTAATACTTCTTTAATTGATATGCTAGAAATTTAACACTTGTTAATGTATATGTTAAATGTTTTACACTTGTATATATATTTTTTCCTTGAGAATATGTATTTATATTATTTCCTTTTTAGTTTTATAGATTAATCTATGTATTATATATGTATACATATTTTTTTTATATAAAATGTATACATTATATTTTCCTTATACATTGTAAAATTTACCTATGTATAATGTTTTCAAATTTATACTTATTATGTTTTTAAATGTTATATACTTCTAAATATATATATATATATATATATACACATACAAATCAGTTTTAGTTCATATAAATTTTAAGAAGAAAGTATATAAATATTTTTATTATTTACACTTATATCAATTTAAAGAAAAAGATTTTAACTAATTATACTTAAATAAATAAATACACGTATGATATAAGTTTCTTAAAAATATAAATTTTAACTTTTAGAAAATTATTATATTAGTTTCAAAATATAACTTCCAAATAATTATATTATAATTAAAAAATAAATTTTATTAACTTTAAACATAGTATTTTCAAATCCAATTTATTTATAAAATATCTATAATTGAATTCCCAATTAAATTCAATTTATTTTCTAAAATATTTATTTTAGATTTTCGAATTCAAAATGCAATTCAAAATCAATATATATACATATTAGAAAACAAATTCTTATTAACTTAAAAATATAGAGTTTTAAATCCAATTTATTTTTAAAATATTTATTCTTGAATTTCAAATCAATTTTCAAATTATAATCTATAAAGCAAACAAATATCTTTATTTATTCTGAAAATTCCAATTTAATTTACTATTTAATTAAATTAATTACCAAATTATTTTTAACTGAAAACCTGGATCGTTACAAATTACCCGCTTAAGTAAATTTCATCCCCGAAATTTGCTAGGTAGGGAGACAATAAAGAATCGATGAAGAATGGTTTACCAGATCAAACTGAATATTTATTTTGCATTTGGCTTATCAAATCAGAATATCATCAATTTTATGAGAATGAACTCATTTCAATATTTCATGAAATGTTTGGGTTATCCAGTCTATGAAATATGCAGGGCGTTAGTTAGTTCGAAGGATTACTAACCGTTCGTAGAATATATCGGAACCTAAAAGAATAGACAAACAGATACGATACAATTTGGCTTCATATTTTGTTAATCAATTTATCTCAATTTAAACTTTAAATTTATTAAACTTAAACTCAAAAGCTGAGGGAAACTGATGATTAAAACGAAATAGGAGCTTATCTACACGATTCGCAGGGCCACCACCACACCAAAGCCTCTTCCCAGAGCTGCCACAAAGCAATCAAAGAATTTAAAATCGGATGATGATAAAAAGAGATTGAAGGAAAAAGTTGTTCCTTGTTGCTGCAGGGTATCAACCATTTATAGTGGTACTCCCCTGTCTCCTATTTCATCCTCTTCTTGCACTTATACTCACTATCGGTGAATAGTAAGAGAATTTACTGAGGCATACAGACGGATATCTTAGGGTTATACTCATTCTAGGGTATTTGTAACCCTATCTATAATGAGATACCTAATGTGTTATACTCTTGAGCTAAAGTTTTTTTTACTCACCCTTCAGCTCTGATACCAAATATGACGACCCTGACCCGACCTTCAAAAATCGGCACCAAATACATCACCCGTATTCGAATGCCGCAGATTCAAACGTCAAATCTGGTTTGCCGGAGCTTATAACACATAAGTATAACAACACAGCGGAAGAAAATGAATAACTTTATTAATACACAATAGATAAACACGTTGATACAAATGAATATCAATATCTATCAGAGATACAAGACAACAACGGAATAATATCACCAAATATGATCTTCCATAGAATAGAAAGAAAGATAGAATCCAAAAACTGCATCCCAATCAAATGATCCAAAGATCTCCTAGCTATAAGCTCAAACCATAATCAATGCTGAACTTAAGCAACTCCAATCCTAGAGAAACAAATACGATCACTAAACCAAAGGCTGGATGCTATCTAATCTACACTTACTATTTGATTATCTGAAAAACTCAACTCTAGGCTGCCCGTGTGGGAAATTGTAGGCACCTAGAGTTTAGAAAGGGAATAATAAACTCCAGGTTAGTCATGGGACTGGTGTGAGAAAACGAAAATAGTTTTAAACAAAAATAAACAAAAAGAATTTAAGATTGAAATCCGCAATGCTTTTTGGAAAATGAAACTACCATAACGCCTTCCGACACACACACACCATGAAATCGCACATTTGGGGGAGATTTCTCCTTATGATAGTCAAACATACTTGATACACAATTTTTTTTGATATTATTATTAGTGCATAGTGCAGAAAACCTTTCGAAAGTATAGTATTAATCTTAGCCAGTATAGGTACCATTATATTATGTCTGCTATAGCTACCATTTAATAATGGCAGGTTATACAATTGCAATCGTAAAGGGCGCGTTATTGGTGATTGGATTTCCAACAAATGATCAGGCTAAGGAACTTCCTTACCAAATGGAACGCCTCTGGAGGGACTCCCCCAAGAAACAAATCGGATCTCTACCAACACAAGGCCGGGTTACCTATGTAACTAGGTAACACCTACAAGTAAGCGATCCCCGGTCGTTACCAACCTTTATCCTGGGATTCACCAACAAATAACAACAACCAAACGATTAAATATCTGGGCTCCATACCATGATACCACTTTTTATCCAGAAGGAAATGGACATACCCTAGGGGCGCGTCCCTAACAACCTTGTTGCAACTTTCCTGTTTCGACCATTTTCGGGTTGTGAGGTCCGACGAGGTCACATCCACAAAGCTACGCTTTACGCAAAAGCCATGCTTTGATCAACACATGATCAATAGCACTTCGTATGCCACATTACCAAATTGGGACTGTATCACTAGTAACCATCAACTACATAACCTCTAAGCTCGTACGTCTCAGAGAAGGGTTTTAAGCTAAGAGAATAAATTCTCCGCCACCAAACAGAAATGTATTTGATAGAAAGCTTTACATCTCAAAGTGTAATATCAGACATACAACCATATAAGTCTGTTCCGAGTTCGAACAGAACCGAAGGCACTTACAAAGAAGCCCTTACAATCCGGTTATTCACAATCCCGATCGAACTCCCTATCACATATGGAGATCTCTATACCGTAACTACTCAGTGTAGAGTCATTCGATGGGTAATCCTTTCGTTCTCGAAAATACCCGGTCTTCACCACCGGTCTTCAAATGCTATCCGTTTCGTCGTATCATTATTCAGAATGGGTTATATGACACAAAGTCCTCTCCCGTCTAAAACGAATAATGAGCGCAAAATTTTAAAGCCATATGGATATTGGGATCTTAGTTAAGTCACAACTTTAACCCAAAAACCTTTCTTTTGAATGGTTTAAACAAATTTCTACTTTTAATCTTTTAAACAAAAAGATCCACTTCACAAAATTCACTAATCTTTCACAAAGATTAATTCATAGTTTTCCAAACTATTTAATTTTCAAATCTTTTATACAAAAGATACACCTTTAAGATCCTCTTCAATTTGAAAACAAGGTTCATCAAATCTTTCACAAAGATTCATTTACAATATTTAAAAAAAGGATCTGCCTTTGAAATCCTCTTTTGTTTGAAAAGAAAGTTCACCAAATATTTCACAAAGATTCATTCATAGCTTTCAAAACAATTCCATTTCAAAACTTGAAATCTTTTCAACAAAAACTAGAAGTTCTTTCATTATATAAAAGGTATTATCATTTGAAAACAAATGCTTTTCGTTTTCGTAAAAACCCGATCAAATATACATAAGTCATAGCCTTTAAGGCTATGAACTTCCATATCATCGGCAAGTTCTAATTTGAATTAAATTCAAATCTCCACAACAATTATTTAAAATAGTTTTAAATCCATATATATATATATATATATATATATATATATATATATATATATATATATTGCAACAGACCTTTCAAACCATGGTTTTCAAAATAATTCCAAATAATATTTAACAAGTTATAGTATATTCAAACTCAATTTCAATTTCAAAACTTCCCTTTCAAAGGCTTTTTATATTCAATTCAATTCCATTTCCAAAACCATTAGGATTCAAACTTCAATTTTTAAACAAAATAATATTTAAATTTCAAAATATATGTGACTTAACCGATTTCCTCATGAAATCCATATCTGTGTGTGTATAGTGTAGTCTAGGGGTTTTACACAATAGTGCAACACTATGAATCATCACAATCCAAACACATCAATATCGATAAGCGATATAATCCTATAATGCTTATCTTCATTCACAGATTCATAGATAAATAATATTAATTTATCACAGATCAATAAATTACATTCATCATAGCTCAAATCAAAATAATTCATATCACAAAGTATTACACCAGGAATATCAAACAATTCAAAGCATTCCATGCAATTCATACACCCATAAGTAAGGTTAATTAATCATTTGATTAATTGAAACCAGATTAATCACTAATCAAGGTTAATTAACATTAATTAATTACAAATAATTAATTAATCCTTAATTAATTATCATTTAGTTAATAAATTACAATAAGTGATTACCCCTAATCACTTTATTAATTAATCTTTAATTGATTAATTATCCTCAAATTAATTACCTTAATTAATTAATCACATAGATTAATTATCCTTTAAATTAATTATTCTTTAATCACTTGATTTATCAACACTTAATCATTAATTAATTATCATTAATCACTTTCATTAAGCAATTTACCCATAAGTAATTAATTACCCCTTTAATTAATATCATTAATTTATCAACCTTTAATTAGTGAGTCAACCTTTAATTATTTGAATATCCTTTAAGTAATCATCTTAAGTAATTAACCTTCAACTACTTACATAAATCAACCTTAAATTAATCGCATTGATTAATCAGCTTCTAATTAATTAACTGCCATTGAAAACTATTAATAATCCTTTGAAAACAATAGTCATTAAACATATAGTTCATCTTAAAAATTTTAAGTTAATTAATAATCAAAGCATTACTTAAGATAAACTATTTATCTTTTTAAAATCTTAAAGAAAATCCATGAGATTTAAATCAACATATGAATTAGCTTAAAATTCTTAAGTTAATTAAAACCATGATCTTTTAATTACTTAAATACCATTTAAAATAAACATAAGAATTTTATTTAAAACAAATAACTAAAACACTTTAACTTTTAATTAAAAATAATTATTTTAAAACTTTAACTAATTATAAAACATTTAATTAAGAAAGTGTTTTAAACTTGATTAAATTTAAATTTCAAAACTTGTTGCTTCCTTTCTTTTTAAACTTGCCATTACTTCAAAAGCCCAAGCCAAAACTTCGTTTACCCCGGTTTAATACCGAGTTACTCACACCATCGTTTTTCCCGAGCTATTTCACAAAAATTTTCGAGCCAATTTCGAAGAACTTGCTTCTTCCTTGATCACGAATGAACCCATAAACTAAAATGCACAGGTGCACGTGCACAAACCTTCGCCGACGATCTGACCATCACCGCCGCCGCCTTCATATCATCTTTGACCTCCTCTCACAATTCCGACCACCAAAATACTGAAACAACCTTGCAATTAAAAATGAGCAACCTCAACCACCATCTAAAACAAACCGATCACCTAAAAACTCCTCTCGTGGCCACCTCTGGCCATCTGAAACCTTGCCCTTTCACCCAAATATTCGCTAGAGTCCCTTGCAACTTTTCCCCTTGGACCGGTCACTTTCGATGCCCTATTGTCGACGAACTTTCCCTTGGAACTACATTGAGCAAAACTAGGTTTAAACCCTAAAATAGCATCGCCGCGTCGCCACTACGCATTATAAAATCATCCCTTAGTTTTTCGACAATCGCCAACAACTCATCTACCTTCAGCAACAAGTATGACACCCAGTTCATCGTTGATCCCTGGAAATTGACCCAATTGCAATTTCTGTTCATTTTGATAAATATCGACAACCCAAATCTTAAAAATCATGAAATTACTATCAAAAATCCTTAATTCCTAATACGAAACCAATTATGAAATCAAATCTGGATTTTGTTGATATTGATTTTTTGGTTTGAACAGTTTTTTACAGTAATTTTCCATTTTCAGAATATTTACTAAATACTTTCATCTAAAACTATTTTTAGGAATGAAATTACGTTATTTCAAGCAATTTCTTTTTAATGATTGAAGACTAACGTTGATTCTTTTGGGATGATATGAATTTTTGAAACAGTTTTAAGAACCTGTAATATTTAAACAGAGGTCTGTTTTGCCAGATCCCAGACCAGTACACAGACATTAACACAAATATATACACATAAAATTATTTTTAAGCAACATGCACATCATAATTCATATCAAACTTCAAAAATCACCACGTGCTAATCAGACATAACAAGCTTTTAAAAATTTTAAAGGGGTGGTTTGCTCACTTGGAAGTTGATTTGAGCAGAGAAGTTTTTTCGTTTGGAAATGTTACTTCCTGATTTTTGATCTGAAGCTTGCATGATGACTTGCTATTTGATATTATTCTCCTCTGGTTTTGTTTTGAGTTTGCAACTGAAAACTGCTACTTGAATTTGATCTGCTCTAAAGCTTTAGGTTGCAAATTGTTTGAGTTGAATCTTGTTTCTCTGGTTTGTGTTTTGTTTCCCAGGTTTTAAACTTTTCTTGCTGATCTTTAAACAGCTTTGTTTGTTTTGATTTTTGTTTTTGCTTGTTTTTCTTTTTACTGGTTTTGCATTATTTTGATTTCCAGGCTTTAAATTTTGAAGATGGGAAAAAGGTTTAACTTTGAGCTAAAAATCAATAACCAAATTTTCTAATTCTTATTTATATAAAATTTAAATTAAAAACCATTTTGACACTTGTTACCTACCTATCTTAAAATCCTAACACTTGTTTAATTGATATGCTAGAAATTTAACACTTGTTAATGTTTATGTTAAATGTTTTACACTTGCATATATATATATATATATATTTTCATGAGAATATGTATTTATATTATTTTCTTTTTAGTTTTATGTATTAATCTATGTATACATGTATTATTTTTTTATATAAAATGTATACATTATATTTTCCTTATGCATTGTAATATTTACCTATGTATAATGTTTTCAAATTTATACTTATTATGTTTTTAAATGTTATATACTTCTAAATACATATATATATACACACACACAAAAACCATTTTTAGTTCGTACAAATTTCAGGAAGAAAGTATATAAATCTTTTTATTATTTACACTTATATCAATTTAAAGAAAATGATTTAACTAATTATACTTAAATAAATATATACACATATTATATATAAGTTTCTTAAAAACATAAATTTTAGCATTTAGAAAATTATTATACTAATTTCAAAATATAACTTTCAAATAATTATATTATAATTAGAAAACAAATTTTATTAATTTTGAACATAGTATTTTCAAATCCAATTTATTTATAAAATATCTATAATCGAATTCCCAAATTAAATTCAATTTATTTTCTAAAATATTTATTTTAGAGTTTCAAATTTAAAATGCAATTCAAAATCAATCTATATACATATTAGAGAACAAATTATTATTAACTTAAAAATATAAAGTTTTAAATCCAATTTATTTTTAAAATATTTATTCTTGAATTTCAAATCAATTTTCAAATTAAAATCTATATAGAAAACACATATCTTTATTTATTCTGAAAATTCCAATTTAATTTACTATTTATTTAAATTAATTACCAAATTAATTTTAATGAAAATCGAGATAGTTACAAGTTTGATTTGATAAAATCCGGTATGTGATTTCCTTTGTTATTCTCGTTGATATGCTTGAACTCGATGCCTTTATGTCGATGATGTTAACGTGTTTTTATAGGATTGAAATGTAACGATTCGAATTTTTCGCGTTCGAAAATCGACATCCATACTTTACATTGTACTCGAATGCCGCAGATTCGATCGTTCAAATTCGAGTCGCCGGAGCTTATAACACATTAAGTAAATAACACAGCGGAAGAAATGAATAACATATATTAATGTACAACATTTGATACAATATCTGATACAACAGAATGATACAATGAACGTCAATATACATCAGAGATACAAGAAATAGCAGCGGAAATAAAAAGATGACACTAGCAGCGGAACAAAATCTCCAAAATGGCCTTCAAGAAAGAACTCCAGTATTAGTAATCTCCATCTCCAAGGCACCAATCCAGAAATAGCTCGAACTCCCAAATCAAGATGAAGAGAAGCAACTCGATCCAAAATGCGATTGCCAAATCCTAAGGCTGAAAGCTATCGGATCTACACCTACTATAGATTATCTGAAAATCCCAACTCTAGACTGCCCGTGTGGAAAAATAGTGGGCACCCAGAGTTTAGGAAAGGAACAATAAACTCCAGGTCAGTCATGGGACTGGTATGAGCAAACAAAAGCATTTGGTCTTTGAACAAACAAGAGAATTTAAATTTGAAATCCGCAATGCTTTTTGGAAAATGAAACTACCATAAGGCCTCCCGGCACACACACAATGCAACCGCACACATGGGGGAGATTTCTCCTTATGATAGTCAAACATGCTTAATACGAGAAAAATTCTGTGATATTATTACTAGTGCATAGTGGAAAATCTTTCGAAAGTATAATATAAATCCTAGCCAGCATAGGTACCATGATGCTATGCCTACTATAGCTGCCATGTTAAATGGTAGGTTCTACAACTAAAACCGTACAAGGCACGTATTGGATGAATGGATTTCCAACAAATGGTCAGGCTAAGGAACTTCCTATGCCACATGGGTACGCCTCTGGCGGGACGTCCCGAGAACTAACGTTATGGTTAGATCTCTGCCAACACAAGGCCGGGTTACCTCTGTAACTAGGTAACTACTACACGAATATGTCATCCCCCGGTCCTTTGGGACCTTTATCCGAGGCGCCTCAAAGCAACAACCACACAGTAAATGAGATTGGAGCAACCACATAGGTTAAATACCAGGGCTCCATACCTGATACCACCCTTTACCAGAAGGGAATGACACACCCTAAAGGGAGCGACCCTCATAACCTTGCCGCATCTTTCCTGTTTCGACCATTTCCGGGGAGTGAGGTCCTGATGCAGTCTCGTCCACAAAGCTACGCTTTGGCACAAAGCCATGCTTTGGGTCAACAGATGATCAAAGCAATGATCACAAAGATAAATGATCAAACAAATGATCATATCACAAATGATCAACCAATGATCATCACACAGCAGCACTCAGCATGCCACATTACCAAATTGGGAATATCACTGATAAATATCAACTACATAACCTCTGAGCTCGTACGTCTCAGAGAAGGGTGTTAAGCTGAGAGAATAAATTCTCTGCCACCAGGCAGAAATGTATTTGATAGAAATCAGTTAACATCTCAAAGTGTAATGTCGAACATACAACCATACAAGTCTGTTCCGGGTTCGAACAGAACCGAAGGCACTTCCGAAGAAGCCCTTGCAAATCCGGGTATCCACAATCCCGATCGGACTTCCCATCACTAAGGAGAACTCTATACCGGAGCAACTCAGTGCAGAGTCAATCGATAGGTTATCCTATCGTTCTCACAAATACCCGGTCTTCACCACCGGTCTTCAAATGCTATCCATAACGTCGTATCACTATTCGGAATGGGCTATATGACACAAGGTCCTCTCCCGGCTAAACCGAATAGTGAGCGCCATATTTTAAAACATATGGATATGGGATTTTAGCTAAGTCACAACTTATAAAATCCAAAACTTTTCTTTCAAATGGTTATCAAATTACCATTTAAATCTTTAAACAAAAAGATTTATTTCACAAAGTTTCACCCAGTTTCACAAAGATCTATTCATAGATTTCAAAACAATTCCCATTTCAATTGGATTAACCCAATTAAATCTTTAAATTAAAGATTTATAGCTTTCAAAACACATTTCCAAAGATTTATCTAAAACTTGGAAAACAATTTTTCTTTTAGACTTGAAAATCCTTTTAACACAACTTGAAAGTCCATTTCTTATGAGAAAGCAAATCTAATTTATACAAGTTGAAATCTTGAGTTGAATTTAAATTTCAAAACATCACCTTTAAAATGGTTTAAAAACCCATATAAAATCCATTTATAAGTTGGATAACTTTTTAAACCCTAGTTCCCAAATTATAGAATTCAATTCAATTATTGAATTCAAATTTAACTCAAATTATTTAAAATTTCAAAACTCAATCGAGTTATTCAAAATGACTTTTATTTTTGAAATTCATTTTTTTCAAATGCTTCAATCCTAATTCCAAAACTATTTTGGATTCAAAAATTCAAATTTTTAAACAATTTCAAAATCTGTGACTTAACCTATTTCCACGTGCAATCCATGTTTGTGTGTGTATAAGTGTGGTCTAGGGGTTCAACACAATAGTGCACAACATCATCATCACAGAATCAATCATAAAGATAAGCGGTATAACCCATAGCGCTTATTTATATTCACAGATTCATAGATAAAGTAAGTTATCAATCAAAAAATTCACTAATATGATTCGATGTGGGTTTCGGATAACCAGCTAGAATCCGACTCCCTGTCGCATCGAAATTCAAATGTCGTTTTACGGGTCAAAGGATTTGCATATTCATATAATCATATATATATATCATAGATATAACAGCTTAGCATAAGGCATCAAATAGCATCACATCACATATCAAAATATCAATCCATCACACAACATTCAATAACAATCAGCATCTACAATTAAGATGAATAAACTGGGTGGTTTTAAATTTATTACCTACATGATTACTTTCATTTATTATTCCTAATTAAATAACTATCCATATTTATTCAATTAATAAATCTTCAATTAATTTAAAATCTAATATCATTCAATTAATGATTTCTTAATTACAAATTAATTATTCTAAGAAAAATTAATCTTAAACTTTAATTAATCAAATTAAAACCCTTAATTACTTTAACTAATTATCCATTTCATTAATTAATCAATTATATTAATTATCCATTTGTACTACCTTAATAATTAAATCAATTACAAATCATTAAACTTTTCTTTATCTTTAGATAAACATTCCTTATTTAAATTATGCATTTTTAAAAACAAAATGTTTTTAATTTTACTTTAAATTCCATTTAACATTTCTTTTAAACTTAAAGACTCAAATTTGTCTTAAATAAGAGTTTAAAACAATACACAACTTAATCTTATATGTTTAAAAGAAACATATACTTTATTACTAAGTTCAAAAAGATTTAAATTCAAATTAAAATCAAATTCAAAACAATTTAAAAATTTCTTTAAAATTTCAAAATTGAAATATAACTTCTAAACTCATTCTAGTTTAATTCTTTAAAACTCTTTCTATAATTTACATCTTCAATTCAAATACAAATCATTTGAAGCAATTTAAATTTAAATCTTTATTTAAAAACTGAAGTCTAAATTTTAAATCCAGATTTAAAACTCAGTTTTGAATTCAATTTGAATTTCTAAATTAAATACTTAACTTTCCAATTCAATATGCAAAACAACAATGCATTTTATACTTGAGAGTTAAAATCAAATTTGAATTTAAAAACTTAAATGGTTTCAAATTTCAAACCATCAGCATTTGAATTCATATTCAAACTTCAACTTAAACTCAGTTTAAATCTCCATTTAAAAATTTAAACTTACCTCTTACATTTAAAACAGAAACTGTTTTCTGTTTATATAAAAAAAAAGTAAACTAACTTTAGAAATTTCTGAATTTAAACTATTTCAAAGATACAGGATTCAAACCTATTTGAATTCAACTAAAATTCAATTTTCAAAATTCTAAGTCACATTTGTATTTTTGCACCTTATTTTCAAATTTTATAAAACCTGAAACAGGCTTCCTATTCCCCCTTTCTCTTTATTTTAATTCCAAACCAAAATTTGAATTTCTGCATTTAAACAATTATAAAATAAGAATTCAAACAAATTTGAATTCATTTTAGATTCAAGTTTAATCCTAAGTTCAAATTTCTAAATTTAATTTAAACTTGATTCTTAAAATTATATAAAAAAAACAGAACAGGTCTGTTGATTACACCCTGAACACATACACCCTGTACTCCTCTATTTTACTTCGGGTCAGTAGCCTCATTGCTTCGAGTCATTTCCCAAAAATCCCGAGATCAACCCGAGTCAAAACACTGCAATTCCAATACCCCTGAAACCTGAAACAGCCTTCACCAATATCACCTAAAACCTGTCAACTCCAATTTCTCTCAACTCCGACCAACATCAACACCCAAACTCCGGCACTAGCTTCATCACTACACCAACCATCAATTCCCAAAATAGCTTTGAACTCGATTCAATGAGGAGTACACAATCGACCCAAAACTGTAACCCAAATAAACTAGGGTTCATCACAGTAATTTCCAAATTTCAATCTCAATTTTGAATTGCAAATCAATTCAATAGTTTTCTTGTGATTGGTGATAGATAAACTATCACCAGAAACAAATTCATCCAATTCAAATACAAGAATCAACTGATCTTGTTCAAATATAAAAAACAGTAGAGTTTGAATTGCTTTCTGGTTAAAGCAATAAGAACTGTAATTTTACTTTTAAAAATTCTATTTTGTTTGATGATTTAATATACTAACTTAAAACATGAATTCCTATAATTTAAATTTCACTTGATATAAATCTTTACTCTGTTATATTATTATCAAGTAAAACAAAATTTGATTTTAACTTATATAATTTTGTTTAATGCTTACTATATTTGATATAAGCAAGTTTCATTCACAGATAAAATATAACAGCAAACAATCAAAAGGAAAGGATTTTTCTATCAACTAGAACCTATATTGTAGATAGCCAGAACATAACAGAATGTATCCTATATACACATATAAACAACAAATTCAAATGTTAAGTCATTTCTAAATAAAAGCATGCAACAACTTTCACCTACTTAATTTTTTTTAAAGGATAAGTTACTCACCTTATTTGCCAAAATGCAGAGCATGCACTGTCCAGATTGATCATGCAGAAGCTTGAATGCCCATTCAAATGCAGGTTCCAAATTATGAAAATGCAGGCTTGAATGCTCTTAAAAATGCAGACCCCTGCCTTTAAAAAATGATGCTTGCTTCATAATGCTTCAGTTTACAACATGCAGGCTTCTAGCTTCTTGTTCCAGATTATGAAGATTTCATGAATGCAGAACTCAAATCTTGAAATTGCAGAGCTCTTTGATTTCATATGCAAGAACATGCAGGTCTTTGATTCATAATGATGCAGATTTGTTTTCATATGCAAAAAAACATGCAGGCAGAAATTTAGGAAAAGAGGAGTTGTTTGGTTTCAGATTTGAAATGCAGGGCTTTCACTTGTTTCTAACATGCAGGCTTCTTTTCTTTTATTTTGAGTTCAGACTGAATTGTTTTTTTTCTTCTTATCTTATGTTTTGAACAGCTTTATGGCTTTGAAAGATGTGAAGCCAAATCTTTTTCTACTATTCTTTCAGATTTTCTAAGATACTATATGATGGCATATGGGAAGATGTGAAGTTTCTTGTATTTTTTTTTTTTTTTTTTTAAATTTCATTATTTTAAATAAAAGTAATGATGCTATTTGTATGTATACATATATGTAAGATCTAAAGGTATGATTACATTGTTTGTACATATACATATGTAATATATATATTTTTCATGTTCTACCTCTTTTGTATTATTGATTTGTAAATATGGAAGTGATTTGTATTATTTATATTTTCATTCTCCTAACATTTGTAAATATTTTTACATTTTAAATTTTGGGAATATACAACTATATATTTTTTTCCAGAAGAAGATGTATTTTAAATCTTTTTATCAAATCAAATAAAAAAGTATATAATAGGGTTGAATTAAAATTCTGAAATAGCTTTTGTAAATTTTTTATTTATTTATATCAATTTTATAATATTACTTTTTAAACCAATATTATTTTTTTAAGCTTAGTTTTAAATCATTTATATCGAATTCAAAATAAAATTTTCAAAAGAAATATTACCAAATTTCTACTAGTATAAAATTATGTGGTTTTAAAATCCAAATTTATAAATATATACATATTTATTCAAATTATAGTGCATATTCATCTCAAATAAAATTATCCTTAAATTCCCACCAAATTTCTATTTATAATCTAAAATTTTTAAGTTTATTTTGGAAATCTCAAATTAATTCACAATTAAATTCACAGTTTAAATTCAAAATCAATTTAATTATTGAATTATTTCGGCTAATATTTCAGGAATGTTACATGAAAACCCTAAATTTTCGATCTAATATATTTATTTGAATTCGTTTGATACTTTTGTCCTGTCGTTTGATTTATCTTGGTTGCTTATGATCAATCCTGACTAGTTCAATTCGTATATTTTCTGCTTGATTATCACGTCTTGTTTAGTCTATGATTACGTGTTATCATCTGGCATTGATTTGGTTTCATTCTTTATGTTGTTGACTTCGACCAGTTGAAATGATTTCTACCGTGACTTTGCACTTTGATTTTTTCAATTCGAACTTTTATTATCTTGGTCACCACAGTTTTGATTTTCTGGAATTTGAACTTGACTTGGTTATATTGAAACCGCTACCTACATAAGTGTTCGACCTGGAACATTTTATCATTTGATTGATTTTTGACTCATGGCTTGTTTGGTTTTTGACTTGACTGAAACCAGTAAAACCTGATGTGTTGATCGATCATGATTACTTGCTTATGCCGGTTCAACCCGCTACTGTTTCATCGATATATATATATATATATATATATATAAATATGTATGTATGAATGTGTATACATATATATGCATATATGTGTACATGTGTTTATGTACTGTTAATTTGTATTGCTCTAACAAATGTCTTAAACTTGTGCAT
This sequence comes from Allium cepa, assembly GCA_030765085.1. Classification (NCBI taxonomy): domain Eukaryota; kingdom Viridiplantae; phylum Streptophyta; class Magnoliopsida; order Asparagales; family Amaryllidaceae; genus Allium; species Allium cepa. The sequence continues at coordinate 712,224,442 of CM060934.1, forward strand.
GTCTGGTTTGAATTTGCTGACTTGAGATTGACTTCGAGTCACTGAACATTTGACTTGTAGATTTCTTGTGTCTTCACTATGATCATTGCTGTAGCATTTCACGTGAATTGAGCATGTTGACTTGTATTCAGTTTCATATGTATTTCATTGATGCATTGTGGTTGCGTTCATGTTCATGTTGAAAGTATTGCATTCATGTTCTTATGCACTTGTGGTTGCACTTATGGTTTCTTTGTAGACTGATATAGATGGAGTTGAACCTGAACTATTGAGTTGTACGGTTGCATTCACTATATACATATGTGAGTTGCATAGCTGTCATGTGGTAGCTGAACTTGTTTCACTTGTTGCCAGACCTGAGTTGAATTCTGGTTGACACTTGAACTTTAAACTGCATTGTTGAGATTTTCTTTCGTGTACACTTGTGTCTTGATTTAATCTTGAAATCGATTTCATGCTTCACTGTATATTTGTAATGTCTGAACACTTAAGTCAGGTCTGCGGTAATTTTACATTCATACTTCATGTTTTAGTTGCTATGCACCACTTTCTGCCTTTTTGAACCGGTTCATTGTTATAGTCCGTCTTTCAGCGGAGTTTTTGTATTGTTAGAACCAGTGCATTTGTGCCATCACTGTTTATCACATCTATGCTTATACTTGATCTTGTTTCACTGATGCATTTCTTATTGTCATTGAACTGATGCATGCTTTGTTGTTGGTTCATTCTTGAACTGTTTCCAATTGAAGCTGATGTGTTTGTGCCTTTGACCTTCTTGCTTCGGGTTGCGTACATACTCATGTATACACATGCATACGTGTATGTGTAATTGTGTAATAAATGTGACGTATCCCATTTATACTCAATTTGTTCATGTGTGTATTTGCACCTGTGTTGAATCCAGCCTCGACTCGGGTTTGACCTTGTGCTCACCTGTTCCTGCAGTTTTAACAACTGTATATTGGTGTGCATGGACTTTTGGCATGTACAGTGATACACTATGCATGTCAAAACCTGTTTGTATATGATGAATTCAAAAACGACAACGAACAACCCATATAACTAAGGAAAATAGTATTTTCAAAAATATACATTTAATTGTACATTGGGAAAATATTTCTTTTTCAATTTTACTACGTCAATAGGTATTTTTTAGATAACTCAGATGTTGGCTTTGGGATGGAGTAGAGTAGAAGATAAAATATGAGTGAATTAGCGATATGTTGTAAGGACAGTTGTATAAATTGAACTGTATTGTAATTGAAATTTTGTATATATAGTGAGAGCACAAATTTGTTCCATTCAAAATCGTAATAAAATATTTGTTTGAATAAAATATCTATTTGAATTTAAATTCTATGTTATATATTTTATTCAGCAAATATTTATTTAATTATGTGAAAAATAAAATAGTACATTAATGAATACATTTAAATGAATGTGTATATATATATAAATAAAAATAGTACAATAGAAAATACATTTAAATGAATATATATATATATGTTTATTATCATCAAACAAAAATCATATACTAGCATATTCAACGGCATCGCCATTTGAGGTATACTTTCCATTTATGGCGTTTTCATACGTTGTTTTATTTAACGTTGAGGTTTCATATTCCTTCATATCTTGTGATTTGATAGATAGAATGGGATTGAGACTCGAGATAGTTGATTGATATTTAATTATGATGAACTCAGTTAGGGGCTCAGCCAGCCTATACATGGTTTGTCGAGACTTTGCCTTATTGAGTCATGGATATTTGTTTTTTTGGTATTGGTTTGTTTTTGGTTTGATTAGGTTTGGTATTATAGTTTAGGAATGGACTAGTTAAAGGGGTACATAATAGTGGTGGATTGTAAGAACCCGTTGGTGATGGTTGGATTTGTGAAGGAGCAAATGGTGGTGATTGGCTGCTTACAGATGATGGGGTTGTGGTTAGCTTTCTATATTTGCTCAATGTTCCACATGACAAGTTGTCATCTGTGCCTGTAGCTAGAAAGTGTCTGGGCATATGCGATGAGGTGACCAAATTACCACTACATAAGGATTAAGCTCTGTATCAGTCTGGTCAGAGGTGCTTGACCAGTAGTTATGCCTTTAAGGCATATGATCCCCAAAGTGCCGAGGGAGTTAAATGCACAAGAGGATGACCTATTGAGGTGAGGGTTCATTCGTAGGGGTATATTTGGGTAGGATGCACTTATAGTATTCACCATCAAGGTGGATGAGTATTTGAGGTTGTTTGTTGATTGCCGTGAGTTGACTGAAATGACAAATAACTATCTAATCCTACTTATTGATGACGTATTTGATTAGTAATACAGTGCAATGATGTTCTCTTATTTGGACCGTGCAATGAGGTTTGACCAACTGAGAGTAGCTGGGAAGAGTGTGCTGGTTATAGCATTCCATACACTACTTTGATTTTTGATTGGTTGGTTATGCTATTCAGGCTACCCGATGTGTCAGCATGCCTTGTTGATCTCATGGATCGTGTTTTAAGGGGTCGTCTGAGTAAGTTGTGCTTATACTCATTGGTGATACTTTCGTCTACTCATGGATTAAAGAAGAGCACAAGGAACGATTGATGATTGTATTGTAGGTGTTGAGGAAACACCGACTGATGATGAGATTTTGGAGTATCACTACTTGAGGAGGGAATTGATATGCTTAGGTCACGTTGTTTTAGAGTAGGACACCATTGTAGATCCCACAAAGGTTACAACAGTCCAAAATTTGAATAGACCCATGGTAGCAACTTCTTTAACCTATTTGATGAGAGAGGATCAGACTTTTATTTGAGATGAGAGGTGCGAACACAAGTTAGTGATTCTAACCAAGAGGTGGACGAGTGCGCCGATGTTACTCATTCTGAGTGGGAATGAGGAATCAATAGTACACACATGTCCATGGTACTTAACTGGATGTGGTACTGATACCGAATGGTAAGGCTATCACATGTTAGTCGACAACTAAAACTGAATGAGAAAAAGTATTCGACTCTTGATTTTGAGCTGTGGACAGTAATGTTCGTATTCCGGATTTGGAGGCACTATCTACTAGGAGAGGTATTCGAGTTGCTTGGTAATTCAACATCATTAAAGTATCTCTTCTTTAGGAAGGATCTCAACCTTCGCTAGTGGCGATGGTTGAAATTATTAGCCTCCTACGACTCTGACATTTCATGTATGTTTGTAAGGGAAATGCAGTTGTTGGTGCTTTGAGTGGAAGACATACCAGTTGGGAGCAATATTCCTAGAGTGGGCATTTCTCAAGTTTATCACTGGTTATGAATTCATAAATTGATGAGCTATGGCCAAAGGTGATGGTCGGTTTGACCAGCAGACCTACTTTGATTTACAGGATCAATATAGTCAAAGGCATGAAGCTAGACTAGCGGATATCGTAGCTAATTTAGAAGTATGAGTGGCATCTATTAAGGTGATGCAATGTGGACCCGATAGAGATTGTTGATTCCATAGGAATGAGAGATTTTTTTTCTTCTAGAATAGTAGGAATAAATATCTATAGGCCGCATTAATGGATTGTCGAGGATTGAGAATAATATGATAGCGTTTGAATCACAATCAATTGATTGAAAAAGAATGCTACATTTGTATTCCTTAAGTCTAGTAGAATGACATCCAAATTTGTTGAGTTATATATGGAATGGATAGTATGATTCCATTGTATGCCAAGAGCATTGTAAATGGCTAATACCCGTTGTTCGATAGTGGTTTTAGGAGAACTTACAAGAGACGTTTGGATATTTGGCATTGAATTGAGTAGATGATACCAAGACTGAACCAGGGACTTCGAGAACTTATAGACCTATTTTTACCAATAGATATGATAAGAAATAGCTTAGGAGGAAGGCAATGGAGTAGTAAAGGTAAAGTGTAATCAAAGCAAAGGCAATAGGATACAGGAGACTGAGAAGAGCACGAGGACTGCTTGTCCAGAGCTGTTCACTTGGTGAGATTTCATTTTTATCGTCAAATTTAATATAGGATATCATATTTGATATTTTATACTAGATAATTTAGTATCCTGCATGTTAGTATAGGCATTGAAGTTTGATTTTATGTATGCATGCTTGATGTTGGATTACTAGCATTTGATGTGATAGCTTATGCTTATATGATCGTTAGACATGCGGGATTGTTATGGTTTGATATAGGATACTTATTTAAGATGATTGCTATATACAGGATCTAATATGTTTAAATACATGATGATGTTACGTTTGTATTTAATCCTCTTTGTTGAGTACATATTCAGGTACATGGAAGCAAGTGTTGGCTATTTGGATGCTTACCCGCTTATGTTTGCATCTAGTTGGTGTACTATTGCTATAAAAGAGGTACGTAACATTTGTAGTGTATATATGGTGATATATGTTTGGTTGTCCTCGAAAACGAGATGCCTCTGATACGAGATGCCTCAAATATGAGATGTATATATTTCTTTGTTGTATTGGTATTTTTACCAGACTTAGCCACAGAAAGGAGGTGCCGTTGAATTTTTTTCAAAATCTTAGGAGCTTTGAAGGCCTATGGGTTAGGAGACGTTCTCCTTACTTTGTGGTTTTGGGGACAAAATCCATTAAGGAGGGGAGAATGTAATGACCTATATTATTAACGATAGGATATTTAAACAATTGATTTCAATATTGAATCATTAATTTTAAGAAGGCCCAAAAATATGATTTTTTGCATACATCAAATCAGGACTCGAAACTACTTTCCTTGAGTTTGGATTGACATTGCAAATTAAAATGAGTATAACATCGCTATATTTGGAGCTCGGGCGATCTGATCGCCGAAACAATCTCAAAATGTGCGAAATTATCATCTCGGGGCACAATCTTAAATGTTGACCAAATTTATGCCATTGGAACTGAAAAAATAAGGTGATGTATGCAGACGATTTTTTTATGAACGGATGAGTCATGTGATCATGTGAGCCTGAAATGTATGACCATTTACTTGAGAAAATAAATAAATGGAATATAATATTAACATAAATTATACCAAATCATTTACCACTCTAATTCATTTTCTACAGTTATCGTTCCATAAAAAATTCATGGCCGCTCCTCCTCTTTTCATTCAAAAATCAGAATCTACTGATTCACTTAACGATAAATCATGAAACCAGATCTTATGAGATCATATCGATGAGAGCTAAGAATTGGTGGTGTCGATCTAGGGTGCGACTGTGATTAGGACAGTCGATGAGCTTGAGTTTAGATCTAGGGTTTGATATTACCGAAGCTTGAGGCGGAGAAAAGCAGATCGGAGATCACCGTTTCACTTCTCTCGATGACGCACACCTCTCACCAAAAATGCGGCTCCTTTGATGGCCTTAGGAAAATCACATCCATGCCATGGCCGATCTCGTGGATTCTAGGTCATGACTTCAAGGAATGGATCGAGCTTCACCTAGTCAGGTGCATCGCAGAGAGAATGCGAGGTAGAGTGCGTAGGCGAAAACGGTGTAGAGATTCGTCGATTAATCAAGTGGGAATCGAAGAGAGAAAGATGCAATTTGTGTGCATATCTTGTGCATGCATAGATTATATGAGGAAGAAGAAGAATTAAAAATGATTTTGGCAATTAAGGGTTTAAAGATGGCTTTAAATTTAATTATTTCTCTTCAATGATTTACAAGTCTTTTCTAACTTATATTAGAATATTTTAAAAGTGGGTTGGAATTTTAGCATATTTTTGGTAATTAATTATGAATTATTAAAGTAAAAGGTTTATTTGAATAAAAGAAAAATATCTTTTTATAGTTTTTTAAATAAATTAAAAATAGTTATTTTTAAGTAATATTTCACATGAATGACTAAACCATAATTATAAATATTTTAAATTATATTTTAAGTATAAATTGTTTTTAGGAAATTAGTTAATTATTTTATTAAAGTGTTAAATATATTAACTTATAAATATCTTTTAGGTTATTTTTAGAGTTTTGTTAAATATCTTAGCTTATAAATAAATTGATAGACACACACACATATATCATTTTCAAATGGGTTTTCAATTGTAAACAAATGTTTTATAAAGGGGTAGAGGAGTTGCTTAAGTAGCTTAATCGTGCTTTGATTTGTTTACTTGTTTGTGGAAAGCACTTAATACTATACTTAACACTAAAAGCCGACGAGTAGGCTTGTTTATATGTGAGAGTTAAGAATGATGTTCTAGTAGGTTTTAGAAGTAATAATGTTCTAACCTACTGACTTCACTCTCGAACGAGGGAAGTTAGTTGAGAAGGTTGGAATCATGGTAAGTATACACAACTTAATTTTCATAAGCGAACATTTTTAGAACTAGATAGTTGATTAGTCGACTATCGAACTTGACCAATTAGTTTAGGAAGTGTATCAAAGCTTCATAGCTTTATACGGTTTGAGATCCCCATGGAGGACTCACTGGTATGGAATGTCTCTATCTTTAAGAATTGTATATATATATATGAGATCCCGCAGGCAGGACTCCTTTATATGTGTAGTTCGCTTACTTCTAAAAACTGAAGTTGAGTTAACCGAAATTCAATGATTTACATTTGAAGATTCCAAGATCCGATAAGTGTATTACTTACCAAAAACTACTTCAAAACTAATATACATGTCTATCCTTTGGAAGCAGTTGTGAAGTGGAGCGTTATAGAGTTGAGTTGTTTGTCCTAAGGTTAAGTCCAACGAAGAGGCCATTGTTAATATTTTAGACTAATGATATAGAGTTGACTATCCATTCTGAAGTCAAGTCCAAGGGAGAGGTCAACTTGGCATTTGTCAAACGACTTGCGAGGGAATCCATAGAGAGATTTGTGATCTGTTCGAGTGACGAAGAATGATGTGAGAGATGCTGAATGTAACTTTAGCGTAGGAAATGACAGAAAACAGAGTAGAAGCATTGCCATGAGGTTTAGCTAACCCAAAGGGTATCTCAACTTCATATCTTGATATGCTTATAGTTTCGGTAGTGAGAGTAGATGATATTCAGTATCACATGTTCGAATATGGACTGGCAATGTTTACTTAACAGTATATTTTATCTGTAGATATATGATGCTTGGAAGCTAGACTCAAAACATTGTGCAGGAGGTCGGCTTTTGGTTTTAATCAAGGAGATCTCCATGGAAAATCCATATGTGAACTTAGCTTAAAGGTTTTAGATGTACACTAATATTGTTGTGTTGTGAGATGTAAGCCACATAGCTATTTTCTGGTTTACATTCTAAACCCTAGACACTATTTATTATATCCCTATGTTTACTTATTAGATGGTTTGGTTTCTTTTGAGGGGAAAACTTTTATGATGATTTGTACAGTCTTAAAAGTTATTGTTATATAGATGAATGTGTCTTGAGTTTCTCATACCAGACTTATGCCTAATACTTGGTTTTTATTTTCCCTAAATTCCTCATGTACTCTTTCGAGTAGGCTGAATAAAGCAAATTTTACTTTGGACACTTCAAAGTTTCAAGAGACAAGTTGGAGGCTTCCGTTTATCTATCTATTTCTGTTGCACTATTGTTACGTATGTTGCAGCATTGTGAGGATGGTTAGTTATAACTGTTCAGGTTGATGATAGTACTTAGGTTTTGTAACTCTATAATTACTCTGTATTTTGGAGTTAGCCTTTGTACTGTCGTGTATCGTTTTGATGTGAGATTTTGATATTATGTTCTTTAATTCATTTTCTATTTCATTTCTTTTCAATTTACCCTAACAATCCGTCCTTCTGGCACTTGGGTGTTCGACATACGAATATCGTGAATGTATTAGTGTCGACATTGGTGGGTCCAAAAGTTGGGTCGTTACATTTGGTATCAGAGTGATGGTTTAGTGAATACCCCAGCTTTGGTTGGGTATGGATTAGCAGAGGTAGGGTAAGTGACACCCTAGAATGAGTTGAGTATATTATATAAACGAAAGCGTATTTATATTTTTCTATAAACCTACCCCTTTATATTTTTTCCTTAGGAATAACTCTTTCTTTGAAATAGCTTTATCCTTAAGTATCCTAAAGATGTTTTGCTATGTTCATGTAGTAAGAACTATGTGTACTAGAGCAGCTAATGGTAGAGGAGGAGGTAGAGGTTAAGTATGTTCAACCATAAATGAACTTTGCTTCGCTATGCCATGACTTTAAGAAGTTAGACGGTAAGAGGTTCAATGGCACTGAGACTATCATTGAGGTTTATACTTGGCTTAGTTTGTTTGATAGGATAATCGAAAACATGGAGTTGGATGATGCATTGAAGCATCATTTGGCATCATGGCATCTAACTAATGTTGCTATGGATTGGTGGGATTTGGTCACTGCAGATATCCATGAGAACAACTTCTTTTAGGCCTAATTCATGGAAGTGGTTGAAATGAAATTTGTATCGGAGGCCGGAAAGACTATATTGTTTAGGAGCTTCCTAGATCTGAAGCAGGAGGGATATGTTAATTATTGACTATGAGAACAGGTTCAATGCGTTATCTCGGTTCAGGCTTGGATTGGTAAACACTCCACTGAAGTAGAATGGGATGTTCATTGTAGGTATGCATCTAGAGTTCAAAGAGATATGACAAATCATATTCAGGGACCGTTTGTGAATCTGATAGGTATGGGTTTGAGATTCAAGAGTTTAGCTCCAAAGCCGTCTGCATATGTACCAACTGGGAACAACAAGCGTATGTTTCGGTCGCCAGAGGATGTTTCCAATTTAGCTTGTTGTAAGTGTGGACATAAGAGACATTTTGCAAGAAACTATAGGTCAGGTGCGAGAGGACAAAAGGAAAAAGCTTCAATACTTAAAATGTTGATTGTAGAGGTACCAAAGTTTGAGCCATATGCAACCAAAGCATAGTTTGCACTGAATAGTTATTATAACTTCCACCATCCATGTCATTTTGTTAGAGATTGTCCTATGCTTCAATAAGGATAACAACCTAGGGTTTTCTCACATGCTACAGTACCTTCCACTTTTTCAGCCGCAAAGGGGAAGCTGGTTCTTGAACGTATATGATATGTTTATGGCATCCTTATTTGTGTTTTGTTTAATGATGGTTCTTCTATTAGTTTCATATCCCATAATCTTGTTTATATACCGAGACAGAAGCTAGTTATGGTTTTTGAATCTATTTGTGTGTCAAACCTTATTAGGGGCTTGACCTATATTAATACGATATGTTTAGGAGTTCTGGCCACTTATGCTGACCGATTCTTTCCATGCGATATGTGTTAGTACCTTAGGAATTGGTTGTGATGATAACAACTATAAACATTATATAAAATATAGATACTAGTGTTTTATCAAGATATTTATGGTATGTACTGTAGGATATTAAACAGATGTTGATTAAGAAGACTGTGCAGTATCACGTGTAAGTTCAAGATGTTGATATTAAGAGTAGATTCAAGATGATGATAATTAAAGACTCATGAGTATTGAAGAGTTCAAGATATTTCAGGTAAGTTATAGAGTCATAGAACTTTTGTTAAAATCCCCGTTGCACTTTCTTGATCCTTCTCTCTCTCTCTCTCTCTCTCTCTCTTTATTTCAAATAAGTTTTAAATATTTTTCAAATATCTTGGTTTTCAAAATAATATTTTCAAAAATTTATTCAAAATATTTCTCAAAATGATTTCTTAACCTTTTATATCTATAAAGATATTATATTAAGTTTTTAAGTATTTTTTAATCTATTTTTTTGGTATTTTAGTTTATATCTTCCGTATGGTTATTAAGTTTATTAAGTTATATTTTGATTAAAATGTGTATAAACTAAATTTAAATGATTCTACAAAGTATCAAATTATATTACAAAGCAACGGATTTTCAAACTAATATTTTTAAAGTGTTTTTCAATTTTGTGAAGAGTATGTCAATATACTCAATCTAGTATGTCGACATAGTGGCCGTAACTTTAAAAATTCAAATTTGAATGGAAATGTATTTTCATCATATTTCTTTGCGAGTGGACATGACTATTGTTTCCTATATATAGCAGACTACCAAATGAGTTTCTAATATCTACTTTCTTATTCTTCTCTTCTCCGTCCATCGAAATTCAACCAGAATCCAATTTAATCATCACTAGTTTGATTCTCCTTCATCTACTCTCTAATTTCTTTCATCTCTCTCTCTCTCGCTCTCTCTCTCTTTCTCACTTAATTGAAGATCAAAGTGCTATATAAGAGTAATATGATCAACTGTAATCAAGATCAAAGATCCGAGTCTATAAAAATCTATCAAATCATATTGCTATACTTGTGGGTGAGATTGTTGCCTATTAAATCAATTGGATATGCTTAGTAGCCTATAAATCTAGTGGGTGAGATTGTTGCCTATTAAATCAATTGGTTATGCTTAGTAGCCTATAAATCTAGTGGGTGTGCTTGTAGCCGAGAAATAAAGTGACCCTTTCCAGAGGCCGAGATTCTTAAGGGTGTCTCTCGTAGCCTTGAAATCGAGATTATATTTTCATTTTCTAGTTGAAAAGAAACCGGTATAATGAATTGTGAAAGACCGGATGTCGGGTAACTCCGAACAAGTATAAAATCCTGGTGCATTCTTTCCTTTTTTACTCTTATTGCATTTACTTTTATCTGCACTTTGATTATGTGATTATTTCTGTGATTGTTAGTTACATCATTCCAAGTAGAATTCTAAAGAATTTGGAAAATATTCATATAGTCAATTAAACACTAGTCGTCCCCCTCTAATGTTAATTTAGCCTTAAGAAACCTATTATATTGACTCACATTTGGTACCAGAGCATTGATTTTCAAAGTATTCATAATCCTATTTTTGAAAAAGTTTCAATGGCTGTTTTTGATAATATTTTCGATACTATTTTCGAGAAGATAATTTGCAAAATCATTATATTGTTTCATTAATTTGCATCTATTCGTTATAAAAAATCACGTGATCTTTTGAAAAGGTATGAATTGCACGAGTAGATGTCTTACATGGTTTTTATGAATAGACACCTAATGATTAAACTCTCATATAAAAATGGACAAATGGATATTGGATAGTGGATGCTCAAGATATATGACTGGAAATCCGGAGATTTTGAATGATATAGTTTACAAAGACGGTGGATCGGTAAATTTTGGAAACAACTCTAAAGGATATGTGATTGGCATCGACAATGTCGGTAATTTTAAAAGTCCTACTATTTTTAATTTTTTATTAGTTAGGAATTTAAAGCGTGATCTATTGAGTATTAGTCAATTGTGTGATAAGAGTTTCAAAATTAAATTCATAAAAGATTAATGTCACATTGAAGATAATGAGTCAAACATTATCTTTGAAAATATTAGGAAACGAAACATCTATATATTAAGTACGAAAATCTCAAATGATAATTTATATCTTTTAGTTGAATCAAGTGATAATTTATATCTTTTGGTTGAATCAAGTGATCCTTGGATTTGGCATGAAAGATTTGGTCATTTTAATTTCAAGCTAATATCTAAAATTGCTAAAAATGATCTAGTTAGTGGTATTCCCAACATGAATTTTAAAGTTAATAATTTATGCAATGCATGTCAATTAGGAAAACTTAGAAAAAGTTCTTTTAAATCAAAATATATGATTTCTACCTCTCAACCCCTTGATCATCTTCACTTAGATCTTTTCGGTCCCTCTAGCTCCTCAGGCCTGTACGTCAGAAAGATTAGCCAAATTTAAGGTCAATTTTCCAAGATTCTACTTTGATGGGCTAAAGTTTCTTCCTTCTATCCATAAAATTCCAGGGAGTGCTAAAGCGAGTTCACTTGCATGTGTCCACATCGTAGATGTTTATTTTTTTTATTTTTTCTAGATGATTATTTTAAAACTTACAATTGATGCTTTTGAAATGTATAAAATTTTTATTAAACGAATTCAAATTCTAATGACTAGTAAAATTAAAACTATTCACATTGATCATGGTGGAATGTTCGAAATTGAAAATTTTGAGAATTTCTATAATAAGAAAGGTATAACTCATAATTTTTCATTTCCAAGAACTTCACAACAAAATGGAATGGTAGAACATAAAAATAAGATGATTCAAGAGTGCGCTAGACCTATGCTAAATGGTAGTAATTTACTGACCTTTTTTTGGGCTGAAGCAGTTGGTACTGCATGTAATATATTAAATAGAATTTTAATAAGACATTAACTAAGAAAACACCATATGAATTATTCTATAATAAAAGCCTAAAGTATCATACTTTAGAGTTTTTGGAGTAAATTTTTTATTTTAAATACTTAAGATAATTTAGTTATATTGTTGTTAAATCTGATATAAATGTTTGTACCGAAAATGGGCACAACACTCGTCAGATGCAATAGAAGGGATTATGATGAAGAAGTAAAATGGAAAATGAGGCTAATCTAACAATCATACCAAGAAAAATAAGCAGTAACATAAAGAAAATATGAATTTATAGTGGTTTGGCGTGATGGCCTACATCCACTTTGAAGGATTTGATGTTTTTACTAATTAGAAATTGAATTACAATAGTACAAAGAGTAACACTCGAATTTCAATGTAGTTTAACCCGAGCAGCAGCATAAAAGTCCTTTTTTAGTTGCAACGAGGATGCTATTTATAGGTATGAAGTTGGAAATATCTGCCTTGAATCTCGGAATACCCTTTCTCAAACCTAAGTGGGCCCACACAATCGATCTGGAGCCATTTGGGATCGATCCCTAATCGATCCACATTGCTTTCGTATCAATCAGAAGTTGCTCCAATTGAGCTGTGATCGATCATGGATGTTCCTGAGATGATATGCAACCTTATGTGGAAATCTCATAGTATTTGGATTTGTGGTTATAGAGTTATTGATCGATCAAAGTTTCAAATATAGAGCGGCTGAAGTTTTTGTATCGATACCTTCGTATCGATCTCTTCGCATCGATGAGGTGGCATGCATGCTTTGTGGAGATCCATATTTTGTGCAAAGGGACCACTTCTTTTGGGTTGACTGCTTCTTTCGTATCCATCCGATACCTTGCTTCTCGTATCGATGCCTTGCCACCATCTTTGTATCGTTTATAAGCTCTGTTATTCATATCGATCAAGTAGGTGATCGATACGAGAAATGCAGTTGCTGGCCAAGTGAAGCGCGATCGATCTAGAAAGTGCCGAAGTCCATCATTATGTGATTGAACCATACAGATACGAATGATGGATGCCAAGCGATGGAGTTACGTTCATTTCTTATCGATGCTAATGGATAAGAAATGATGGATACAGATGGATGGATATGAAATGATGGATATGAGATGGGCGTGCTTCACATGGTTCTTCATCGTTCCGCAACTCGAGCATACGAACTCCGATTGACCCGACATTTTGGAATGTTGCCTTGCATAGCTCTGATTGTCACATAATGCTAACTGTGGATCGATCCGGACTCGGACTATCTTTTCCTGTATCCGTCGTGAATCTGCAGATAACTGATTTTCGGAGCGGACTATCTTCTGTCTCTAGTCAAGTCCTTGATATCACGGCCTTGCCAAAAGGCGGGATAACATTTGTCCCCCAAGTACATCCTGTGTGAACATGACGTGCTTTGAAAAGCTATAATCTTCATTCTAAAAAGGCTCTATCTGATTCACTGAATAGTTGTTGTCCTTTCATCAAGAGATGTAACCCTCGGTTGTTTTCCAGTTGTATAAATATTGTGTTGTAGACTGCTAATCATCACGTCATTTTTGTTGTAGTTGAAGGTCAAGTGCTAGCAATTTATTGTTGATTGTTCTGGCTATCCTGAGGAAAGCGTTCAATTCCTATTCACTTTGAGAGTCAAATGTTAGTATATCATGCATGCACGTATTTTAACCTAACTCCCATTCACGCTTACACGTCCATGGGTCGTTGTCAAGTTCTTGCTTCTTCATTTTCTATTAGATCGATTTTCGTATCGGTCCTCTCCTGGATCAATATGAAATCCAAGTTGCAACAACGATTGATGATTTTTTTTGATGTCCTTCTTCGTATCAATCCTATCCTGGATCGATCTGGGGTGCATCACAGTGGATCTCGTATCGATGGTGATCGATACAAGATGAATTTGCTAAATGCACATTCCATAATGATGGATACAATTTGGCTTGAATTGTTGTACAATATGGATTTTGTATCGATGAATATGAGATTTATAAGCATAAACGCATGGGAACACTTCGTATCGATGGATACGAGATGTTGAGGTTCAAATGTGCTTCGTATCGATGGATACGAAAGACGCACTTCGTATCGACGGGCACGTTGACCAATTCAATCAATGAGAAAACTGGGATATGAATTGTCTTCATGTTGGATACGAAGGAGTATAAATACTTTTTGTACTTAGCAAATTGTTGCACCTTGCTTCTATTACCATTTCGTATCCATCAGAGAAAAGAAGGAACCGCGGATCCTTCATCTCCAAATACCAAACTCCTAATCTTTAACCCAGATCCTTCGGGATAGATAAATAATCAATAAAATCATGCTTATAATGATGAGACTTGAGTTTCATGCCATTTCATTCATGGCAACGGCCATCTTCGATTTTGTTAGCACCAAAGTGTGACTTAGGTGAGGTTGAGAGTGTGGCTAATGGCAATTTGGAGATTTGGAGAAGAAGGAGGGTAGCTGGAGAGGATCGATGAACATGGAGTTATTGACTCCAGGTCTGTCTAACTCAGGTGACGATCTCATTTGATAGGAGGGGATAGATGCGAAATCGATTAGAATAATGGAGTTTTGGAGATAGTTGAAAGAAGTCTTCATGATCGAGGCGAAGAGCAAGCATTTGGAAACGATGTTGAAAAATTGGCTTGTTGATCGATCCAAGGCAGAGCAACTCGTATTGATATGGATGAGACGTCTTCCGATCGATCAAAAATCAAAGTCCGTGGATCGATACAAAGTGATGGAATGATGGATATGGGGAGCATCGATATGAATAAAGGCTATGGGTGAATTGATCGATACGAACAAGTTATCGAACCAAAGGCTTGATCAATACAAAGAGGCTATCAATCTGAATTATTGATTGATACGAGCGAGTGACATGCAATCAATACGAAAGCTTGCTTTAAGGAACGATCCAAAATGAATTATGATGGATACGAACATCATGGCTTTTGCACACTCGAACACTTGACTCTGACGAGCTTTAGCCTTGCATACTTGGACTCGACCGTAAAATTGCATATATGATTGTCCCTCAAAGCTTGCCGATGGAACTATAACTTGTTAAATGTAACAAATTTAAACATGGATCGTTCTTCGAAGTCGGAATGGCATGGCTGAGATGGTCAGCGATGAAGGTCGCTCTGGTTGAATCTTGAAGTCTTGTCTCTTTACCATCTTTTAACCTTGTAGAATTTAGAGTACTATGCAGCACTTCATTACACAACATGATCACTCACTTTGCACCAGGGAGACACGGGTCTTTTTTACCATCTAATAATGGTTTTTACCAAGTTCGATAGCTATGGATCCTGAAAGCTCTAAGCAGCAACAAGTTCAAAGCCCTCCATTCCCTAGAATAGAAAGGTCAGATGTCCCGGCAGATACAGTGAATCCTGCTCCAAAATGAACCGTTGGATGCAGTAGTGATTATGAATCCGGAAGATTCCATCCAGCCCAAGATTACATAAGAAAAGCTAGGCAAAATTTGCCTTAGACACAGACTATTTTTGGAAGAAGTTTCGTTACTGAGACTGGAAGATAGAGCACATAATCCCCTGAAAGGGTTCACCGCATGCAACAGATTCATGTGCTGGGCTGGAATAATGCCCCCATTCAACCAGTTCATTATGGACATGCTGTTTTATCTGAGGATCACACCTACTTAGCTTCACCCTAACGGATACGCGCTACTCCATAGCTTGTACATTATATTTATGGAACATCTCTTCCGTCCTCCGATTGTCGACGAGATCAAATATTTATTTAATGTCAAGAGTCGGGAGGATAATCCGTCATTCACCTTGCTGGAAGCTGATTGGAAGTTCCAATTTGTGGCATGCGCATGTGGCAAGCTATGCTACTTTAAACTAGAGTTGTTTTACCTGTGGTGCCCACCAAGATTCGCCAGGCGGTGGCTGGCCAGACGTAAGTTATGTTACTTGTTTCGTTGTTAACCATGACTGGATAATATAGATTGATGCTGAATTCGTTGCTGCGTTTCTTTTACAGCTGCTATTCCATGGCTCGAAGGAGCCTAGTATAAAGAGCTAGTAAGGACACTCCAGGTGGTGGTTGTAGAGTTAAGAGAAATGGACAAAGTTCTCACTGACGACAATTTGATAGCTGCCGAGCTTTTAGAGGAAGGATAGAGCATAGGCTCACGGGGTATCAAGAGTGGCCCCAATAAGACAAGGCGGAAGACGGGCACCTGTCGTGCCCCTAGTCGAGGGAGCTCAGGCCGTGCCCGACATAATAATCATCGGACCTCGCGACGATGAGGGTACATAAGCTGGTCAAGAGCCCGCAGTCGTGCCTTCGTAGGGCCCTCAATCATCCGTGTTAAAGAGAACATGAAAAACTTATGTACATAAAATCAAGAGACAAAAGAGCATCGAAGCAACCCAATTTGTTACTACTTCTATGGATCTGGAGACCTCTTCCCTGCAGATAGAAAGTTCACTGAAATGGCTGTCGGATATTCCTACCCCGGAGGAGATACCATTGTTCCATGATCATTAGCTAGAGGGGGTCCACTCTCCTTCTAGAACCAGCACGGACTTAACCTCAATAGGCATAGGGGAGCCAACTTCAATAAGCAAAGCTGCTACAATTGTTTAGTTAGGGGGTTTGCATATGCATACACGCACTTCATGGCACTACAGGATATTCCATCATATGCTTCTCAATATTTGGCGATGACTAATTTCCTTCTTGTTTTTTGCAGATACAATGGTGAGGCAAGGTTTTGTACTTGGAAAACTTTGCTCTACATACCAATCGTCTGGATCGCACTTTGAATCATACCGCCGTGAGAGTGAGAGAGATTATGGTCGTGGCTACCATTTTGGCCAGGAGCGTGAGTGCCACAATAGGAAAAAAGAGAGATCACACCAAAGCAGATGCCACTCTAGGTCATGATCTCCACCATCGAAATGGCATTCTAAACCTTCTGGCCTCAACAGGCCCTCTTCTGAATCCTCGCACCAAACAGTGCCATCTCACGCACCAAAAACCAACGAACAGCACCACATAATTGAAATAGATGCTGCTATTGTCGTAGAACAAACTGCCATAGAGCCAGCGGGGGAAGGAACCATCCGCATTGCTAAACTAAAGAAAAATTTCCTAAACATATGCTTTGATGGTTTCCACTTTCCTCCTATGTTGAAGAGGATCCTAGATGATATAAAAAATGATGCAAGACTATGTGCACGATGCGTACAGCCAATACCGTGAGTGGGTCAAAAAGGCAGAGCGGGTCTCGGCTGTGTCCTTCGAACGAGCCAAGGCGATTGAGAAACTGGAGGGCGACCTTTCTCACATGGGAAAAATAATAGATGTGCTCACTAATGAGCTTGAGTCCTCAAGAAAAACTTAGATGGAGGCTGGTCGGACAGGTGAGGAAGCTAGGAAGTCCATGGAAGAAATGAGAAAAACTTATATGGACTTGGTGCAGGAGATTGGTCACCACAACACTGTTATCATTCGGGAAAGGGATGTTGCACCGAAAGAAGTTGTCGAATTAAAGGCAAAGCTGACCGAGGCCACCATAGAAAAAGTCGAAGCCAATAACGTTTCCTAGGAAGCATGCGAGGAAGCGGTGAAGCTTAGAGAGGAGAGGGACATCGCAAATCAAAAGGCCAAAGAAGCTGGCACCAGGGTTGAGAGGGAAATAAAAGCCGTTGAGGCCAAGATGGAAAGCGAATTTGAGGACCTCCTAGTCACCTACAATACAAATACCCTAAGGAACTGCAACTTGAATTGGCTTGGAGAGGACTATCCTTTCCAATTGTACAAGGCCTGGAACACCTGGTTGAGGATGAAAAGGCGACCCATAAATTTGCAACTATCGATGAGTTTGAATTGGAAACTCAAGTGTTGATATGTGACGAGCCCAAAGTTCCTCATGACACAACCATCTCGCTCCAAAGAGAAGCCCTGGCTGCCAAATACCGAGAGGCCGAAGAAGGATCTGGGAGTGAACACCATGACGCTGCTTCTGAAATGCCCCCAGCATCTCAAACTACACCCACATCTTCTGTCGACCCCCCCACTCATCCCAGAGTATGATCCTGACAGGCCACATCTCCCTTCATTCATCGAGCATAGCTTGGAAGGCATGTCGGCACAACTCGAGAGCCAATTCGAGGAAGGTATTCTGAACACTTCTCATATTCTTCAAAATGCAAGAACAATATCATAGGACATTACTAACATATTCTCCTATCTTTATTCAGGCTTAGATTCCACATCGGCCAACCCTCCTGTAATTCAAAAAGTTCACCACGAATAGGAGGCATTGACAACGAGGCCACAACTGTGATGATTACTACTTCGGATGGGTAGATACATGATAGCGGCATTGTGTTTGATGACCAATTGATGGATGCACTTCTCAGCAGCCAAAGTGACATAAGCATTGAGATGTCATTTAACATGGATGAAGATGTTATTATCACGGGTTCCTAGAGTCCGACCGGCAGTACCCGATGAGTGAGCGCGTGGACCAAGAGGAACAAATAACAGAGGAAGTTAAGGCTGAGATGGAGCAGAGTATCAAAGCCAGTAGAGGTATGGAGGGCCTTGGTCCTACCCCGATCCTTGTGCTCTCTCCGGGTGGCACCATAATTGAGACTAGCATGCCTTATCCTTCTGGTGTCGAAAGTGCCATCATTCCACCAGCTCCTTATAAAGAGGATACTTCAGTCCCCATGGTTCCTAGGGGGAGACCGTATTGATTTCCCCGGTTGGAGACAAGCCAACTGAAGTGAGCTGGGGGGCAAGGGTTCCAAAAGAGGTCAGGGCAGTAGCTTGAGCGGATCTACGCGAAATAAAGTTAAGAAGGACATGAAACTGAAGGCATAGATGAGCATTTGACTTCCAATTTTGTAAATAGTTAGAATAAGCTTCTTTTCTTTAGCTTTTTGTAGGCCATGAATAGATGTGGGTTCGGCCCTCCGTTCATAGGAATTCTTTGGACAGATTTTGTATGGCTTTTCTAAAGAATAGCATAAATAAAATTCCTTTTTGGTTTTTGGCATGACTCTATTTTATTTTCTTACGTATTTAAGCATTTGCATTCTCCATTCAATGTACTCGTAAAGCTTTTAGTCTTTGAGTTGAACTCAAGTTCGGTCTTTAAGTCCTGAGGTCGTGGCCCGGGTCGTATTCAAACGTTGAGTCGAGTTCCAATATTGAGTTGTCTCAGTTAGCGGCTGGTACTTGAATTGTGACCCCACACTTAGGGGATTAAACTTTATATGCCGACGGTCGATCATGCCTGCTTATAGCTTAGGATTACATCCTACACTCCCGGGACTTAAGTTATTTTGTGGGTGATCAATCGCACCCGTTTAATGTTTATACTCCAACCCATAGTTTAGGAATCTAGAGTCAGTTGATAGATGGTTGGTCACATTAGTTTAAGGATCAGGATCTTATTCATGCTATGAGAATAAGGAGTTAGTTAAGGTCATGTATGGTCGGATCACATCGTCCTTGATATAGTAAGTGAAGTCATAGATGGACGGATCCATCCTCTTCGAGCTTAGAGAGAAACGAGGTCGTGGATGGACAGATCCATCCTCCTTGAGCTTGGAAATAGGCAAGGTCGTTGTTGGATGGATCCATCCTCCTCGAGCCAGGAAAGAGGCGAGGTCATAGATGGACGGATCCATCCCCCTTGAGACGAGAAAGAGGCGAGGTCATGGATAGATGGATCCATCCTCCTAGAGCTGGACGGTCGATTCACATCCTAATTTTGGAGTTTTCACTTCAGCTCGCACTTTGGGAGCTGGTGTTTGTTGGTGAATCATCGTGTTTCGATTCCCTTTTAATTGATTATTATTTGCCCCTCGAGCTCGGGGTTTCATCTAGCGAGTGACCAATCGGATCATGATCATTTTTTATTTGAATGAGTCTTACCGTTAGGTGGAACTCAGCTCTTCTTACATCATGGTGGTCGCATGATGCATTTAGGAATCGCTAATTTGGCTTGATGAGTCCACGCTTTATTGTTGAAATAAGAAATCATGGCAAAATTAGTTGCCTTATTACAAGTAAAAAGTCTCGAATTGCATAAAAAACTCGAAAAGGAAAGCAGACCAAATGAATGAAATCCATTTATATGTAATTGCGAAGAAGACTTTCGCTGTTCCATGCTCTCGGTAGAGTAAGACCATCAACGGTCGATATCTTGAATGTGCCATCTCTAAGCCTTCGTTCAATGACATACGGTCCTTCCCATGCCGGTTTCATATGCGAAGGGACCGAATAAACCAGCTTAAGTACGAGATCACCGACTTCAAAGGTTATAGGTTGGACCTTGGCATTGTATAATCGAGAGACTAAGCTGCGATGTGTGGCAGCCCTCAAATCAGCCTCTTCACGCTTCTCATCTAATAAATCTAGAGATTCTGCAAGTAGGATGGCATTCGTCCTTGGATCGTAATAAGCCACACCGTGAGAAGGCACTTCTAGCTCACTTGGAATAACGACTTCGGAGTCGTAAGAAAGTGTAAATGGAGTATGGCGGGTCATGAATTTATAGGTAGTTCGATATGCCCATAAGGCTATGGGAATCTCATCGACCCACTTACCTCCAGCCTTCTCTTGTCATTTCTTCAAAATGGGCTTGATGAATTTTTTTGACAACTTCGACTTGTCCATTTGCTTGAGGGTGAGCTACCATCGAGAATTTCTTCTGGATGTGACAGTGTTGGTAGAAATTCTTAAACTCGGTACTATCGAATTAGGGCCCATTGTTAGTTACAATCGTTTATGGGAGGCCAAAGTGACAGATAATGTTTTGCAAAAAAAAGTTGATTACTTGTCATGATAGTGGCATGGGGATCAGCTTTCGCCCACTTGGTAAAGTAGTCAGCTGCAACGGTGGTGTACTTTGCACGACCTTTAGCTAGAGGCAAGGACCTTATTATACCAATACCCCATGTGGGAAATGGCCACGGACTGACCATTTGAGTAATCTCGGTTGGTGGAGCTCTCGAAATCCTGGCATGTTTCTGGCACCTATCTTATCTCTTAGCATCATCCGATTCGTCTCGGTTTACGATTGGCCAGTAGCACCTGTGCCTAAGTATCTTCTTTGCATGGGCTCGTCCCCCCTAGTGTGGTCGCAACATTCTCCTTTATGCACTTTCGACAACACTCGCTTGATTTCATCGTGGATGATATACCGAAGTAAAGGGACAGAAAATCCCCTTCTGTACAAGACTCTGTCTTGGATAACAAACCACGAAGCCTTTCGGAGGACCTGTCTCTTCTCGCTCCTGCGCTTGGGCAATGTTCTGTGTTCAAGATAGTTTCTGATTAGAGTCATCCTCGACTCCCTATCGGGTGTTGCCTCATGAACCCAGTCTGTCTCCACTCGATCAATACTTGGAGCAGCAAGCATCTCCATGGGGACGAGTCCTATCTCCTGTGCTTCACCAGTGCTGGCCAGTTTTGCTTAAGAACCGACCTTCTTATTTTTCTCTCGGGGTATATAGCAGATAATATAATAGTCAAACTAGTTCAACACTTATCGGACCCGCATAAGATAGGAGGCAAACCTCTGGTCTCTGGCTTGATACTCTCCTCAAATCCAACACACCACCAGTTGTGAATTGCAGTAAATTTTCACAGCAATAACTCCTAAATCCTTGGCAACCTCAGTCCAACAAGCAAGGCTTCGTACTCAGCTTCATTGTTAGTTGCACGAAAGTCAAATTTCAAAGCATAGCATACGGATCACCCTTTTGGGGTTTCAAGCACCACTCCAGCGCCTGATCACCGGTCGTTTGATGCACCATCGGTGTATAGCTTTCATATATAATTGGTAGGTTCACTAGTTTCGGGCAAGTCCTCTGGTATGGTGAATTTAGCTATGAAGTCTGCTAGAACTTGTCCTTGAATAGATCTCCTTGGCATATAAGTGATATTAAATTGACTTGGATCGATGTTCCACTTAAGCAACCTACCAAGCGTCTCAGGTCGTGTCAAGATCTGTCGTAACGACTGGTCAATGCAAACAGTGATTAAATTGGCTTGGAAATACAGGCCGAGCTTTCTCGAGGCCACAACAAGACAATAAGCCAGCTTCTCTATCTTTGGGTAGTTTCTTTCTTCCCCTATCAATCTTTTATCGATATAATTGACTGCTCGTTGGATCCTATCCTCTTCTCGAACTAATGCAGCACTGATTGGGTTTGTCGAAACCACCAGATAGACATACGACTTCTCATGATCAACTGGATTTGTTAAGATGGGAGGTGTTGCTAGATGTTGTACTAGTGCCTGGAAGGCGCCCTATCACTCCTCTATCCACTCGAAATTCAATTTCCCTTTTTTTATCAGATCGAAGAAGGGAATGCACTTGTTCATGGATCTGGAAATGAACCGGCTTAAAGCTGCCACCTTTTCTATTAAGGCTTTGCACCTGCTTTACGGTTCTAGGAGTTTCAAGATTCCGCATCACCCAGATATTTTCGGGTTGGCTTCCATTCCTCTGGCATTGACAATAAACCCAAGGAACTTCCCAAATGTGACTCCGAAATGGCACTTCAGTGGATTAAGCTTCATTATGTACTGTCAAAGTATGCTGAACATCGTCTCCAAATCATCGATATGGTTGCTGGATAGTCGCAACTTCATGAGCATGTCGTCTACGTACACCTCCATAATTTTCATGATCTGGTTTGCAAACATTTGGTTTACGAGCCTCTGATAAGTTGCTTGAGCATTTTTGAGTCTAGATGCCATCACCTTGTAACAATAAAGTCCCAAATCAATGATAAATCTAGTGTGCTCCTGGTCAGGAAGGTGCATCTGGATTTGAATGTAGCCGGAGTATGCGTCCATGAAAGATAAGAGCTCATGTCCGATTATTGAATCCACCAGTTGATTGATTCTGGAAAGTGGGAAACTGTCCTTGGGCCAGGATTTGTTCAAATCTGAATAGTCCACATATGTCCTTCATTTTCCATTTGACTTTCTAACAAGCATTGGAATCGATATCCACTCTGGTATAAAGCATCAAGAATAAACTCATTAACCCTGAGTTTATCCATCTCTTCCTTTAGGGCGGCAGATCTCTGTGGAATGATACCTCGCCTCTTTTGTTTCACCGAGACATGCCGCGGGTTGATATTTAGTGCATTGCTTTTGATACTCGAAGAGATCCCATACATGTACGAATGGGTTCAGGTAAACACATCAAGGTTTGCTCGGAGAAAATCAACCAGTTCCTGTCTTATATGGAGGATGAGCTGAAATTCGATCTTTACCAATCAGGATCGTCATTGACTGGGATCTCAATTGTCAACTCTGCCAAGGAAGTGTGATATTCTTTAGCTTCCCCTTCATCGTCATTGTATCAAGGATGAAGATCTTTAGGAAACTGGTCGTGGCACCCGAGCCTTGGCTCAGGCACTAGTTGTCAATCCTTTGAGATATGGACGTAGAGAGATTCTTCCATGCCTTTACCTTTCTCTTTGCGTTGCGCATTCCGTAGTTTCGCAACATAACAGGCGCGTTCGGCCGCCTGATCACCATGGATCACCCCCAACTCCATTATCAGTGGGGAATTTCATAGTCAAGCACCAAGGGGCAATCGTTGCCTTGAAGTCCGCAAGGTCCGGTAGGTCGAGAAAAGCATTGTAAGGGGGACGTATATCTAACACCACAAACTATAACATTTAGACTCTCCAGCGTTCACCAACAGCTAACTCAATAGGTAACTCTACCATTCAGCTGGTATGGTGGCGCTTCCATCGAAATTTTGCATGTATGGCTGGTACAGTTTCAGATCCTTCGCTTCCATCAGCATTTGGTCATAAGCACACTTGAAAAGTATGTTTACAGAACTTCCACTATCAACCAAGATCCTCTTCATCCAAGAAGGACCTATTCGGGCAGAAATAACTTACGGATCAATGGTGGGTGCCTCAACTCTACCGGCATCGCGGTTTCTGAAAACAATGTCGTCTGTCATCGTCCTTTATTGCTTTGCCGGGGACCCTTCGTCGGTACCACTACAACATTCAAAGTCCTCATGCCTAATGTAACTGGCATACGATTCCATTTCTTTCTAGCTCCGATCAGCATGATGAGGACCACCACTCACAGTATTAATCACAAACCTCCCGCCAGTATGCACGGGTTCCTCAGGCCTAGCCTGGCCTTGGCCCAATGGGGGTTGGATGGGCCTGCTCCAGTATCCTACGAAGCCCCAAAAAACTGCTCTAACTTTCTCTCTTTAATCAACCTTTTAACAATATTCGGCAAATGATGGCATTCATTAGTGTTATGGCCGTAACAATCATGGAATCTACAAAACTACCCAGTCTGAATCTGCTTCTCTGACAATGGTTTTGGAGCTGGCTTCTTGTACTGCCCTGTATTACAGGTTTGAACATAAACATTCTCTAGCAACGTGTTCAAGGGAAAATATCGATCAAACATAGGAGCCTCGGTCTCCCTCGATGGGGGTCATTGTTCTTTCCTTGGCCTTCGTTACCCTTCTATTGGCCTTGTTTATTCTGAATATTTAACTGTACTTTACCAGAGCTCTCCCCGATCTTCTTCATTGCAACATTACTCCGGATACCTTCACTATTGGGTCCCACGATGTCTTGCTTCCTAGAACGTCTAGCTTCTTATCTCCTCAAAAACTAGGCTTCCTTTGCATAAAAACGGTCCAACGAAACCGGGGGTTTCCCAGCCAACCAATAACTAAATTCGGAATCAGGATCGATCTCTTTAGTCAATGCCATTAGAATAGAGTTATCGTTGGGATTGCTGACTTTAACACAAGCATTGTGGAACCTTTCTAGATAATGCCTTAGAGTCTCTCCTAGAGTTTGAGTAACACTGGACAAGGTGTTGACATCCTTCAGTCTTGTAGCATGCATACAAATCGCTCAACAAACTTAAGAGCTAACCGGTCAAAACATGAAATAGATCTTGGTGGTAGACGGGTGAACCATATAGTCGCAATTCCTCCCAAGGAGATAGGGAAGATTCTACACTTAACCACATCGTCAGCTCGAGCGGCATTCATAAGCCATTCATATTTTAGAATATGTTGTTAGGTCCGAATTTCCTTTATACACTGGCAAGATCAGCATCCTGAACCGATAGGGTAGTTCCACATGTACTATATCATTGGTTAACGTGGTATGACTTCTAGAAATCCCACGGTCATTATTAGTAAGGCCTTGACTTTCTCTTATTATCTAGCGTATCATAGTTGGAACATCAAGCATCTAGAGATTTGAGGCCAAGGTACGGTCGGGTTCCATGTCATAAGGACGGTCCGATCGCTGTCTATGGTTCATTCCATGCCTCCTTGTCTCTCGGGCTTCACGAAAGTGAGGATCCTGGATGTGAATGCTGTGACAAGGGGCTGGATCTAGGTGGTTCTGGAGCTCGACGTCCAGATCTATAGCCACAGCAATGTTGTCATGAGCAGTACTACAAGGAAGAGCCCCTCCTCGAGAGAAGGGTGCAGCTTGATGCCCTATTGAAGGACCTAACCCGGTCTGTCTAGGATTTGCAGCATACGGGTTCCTGGAGGCTTCCGTGTAATTCTTATCTAATCGATGGTGTGTAGATCTGTGATTGAAATCAGATGACGCCGAGCTTTCAAACAAGGAATAATAGGTATGCACTCTTCTAGATCTCCCTCTCCTTTCTTCATTTAGCTGGTTCACAAGTTTTGTATTAGCACAGATCTATTGAGTGAGCTCTTGACGGCTTTGAGTAAGCTTATGCATGAGGGTTTGGAATTCCTCTCTAGTTACTAGACCGGATGGATCTGGAGATCCAGCCGATGTTTGGCCTATAGTAGTCAGCTATGCGGGACTTTTCCTATCCCTTCCTTCGGGATTAGCGTCGTTGGAAGCGGTTCTGGTAGTGCGCACGATGTTGAATATAGTTCTTTTTAGATCTGAAACGATCTGAATAGAATAGAAGGAACCATTGGAAGATGGATCTGGATCTCCACTTCAGATTTTAGCAATCCAACAACGGCATGGGATCTATAGAATCAGAGAAAAAGAAGAGCTTTATCAGTGAAAGTACCAAAGTGTTTGTACTAAAATGGGCACAACACTTGTCAGATATACTTGGAGAGAGTAGAATGAAGAATTAAAATGGAAAATGAGGCTAATCTAACAATCACTCCAAGAAAAATAAGCAGTAACAGAAAAAAACAAGAATTTATAGTGGTTCGGCTTGATAGCCTACGTCCACTTTGAAGGATTTGATGTTTATTACTGATTAGAAACTGAATTACAATAGTACAATGACTAACACTTGAATTTCAAGGGAGTTTAACCCAAGCAGCAGCATAAACGTCCTTTCTAAGTTGCAATGAGGGTGCTATTTATAAGTGTGAAGCTGGAAATATCTACCTTGAATTCCGAAATACCGTTTCTCAAACCTAGGTGGGACCACACAATTGATCTGGAGCAGTTTAGGATCGATCCCCGATCGGTCCACATTGCTTTCGTCTCGATTGGAAGTTGCTCCATTTGAGCTGCGATCGACCATGGATGTTTCTGAGATGATATGCAACCTTCTGTGAAAGTCTCACTGTATTTGGATTTGTGGTTATGGAGTTATTGATCGATCAAAGTTGGAAATATGGAGTGGCTGAAGCTTACGTATCGATACCTTCGTATCGATCTCTTCATGCCGATGACGTGGCATGCACGCTTTGTGGAGATCCATATTTTATGCATAGGGATCGCTACTTTTGGGTCAACCGCTTCTTTCGTATCCAATACCTTGCTTCTTGTATCAATGTCTTTCCACTATTTTTGTACCAATTGTAAGCTCTGTTATTCGTATCGATCAAGTAAGCGATCGACACAAGAAATGCAGTTGCTGGCCAAGTGAAGCGCGATCGATCTGGGAAGTGCCGAAGTCCATCGTTATGTGCTTGAACCATATGGATACGAATGATGGATGTCGAGTGATGGAGTTAGTTCATTTCGTATCAGTCCTGATGGATACGAAATGATGGATATAGATGGATGGATACGAAATGATGGATACGAGATGGGCATGCTTCACATGGATCTTGATCGTCCCACAACTTAAGCATAAGAACACCGATTGACCTGAAATTTGGAATGTCGCCTTGCATAGCTTTGCTTGCCACGTCATGCTAACTGTGGCTCAATCCAGACTCAAACAAAATTTCCTGTATCCATCGTGAATCTATAGATAATTGGTGTCCGTAGCAGACTGTCTTCTGCCACTAGTCAAGTCTTTGATATCACGGCCTTACCAAAAGACGAGATAACATAAAGGAATTTTTATTGGATATTCAAATAGAAGTAAAGCTTATAGAGTTTTCAATACTAGAACTAACACTATTGAAGGGACATTACATGTATCATTTGAGAGAATTTTAAAGTTTATAATCCGACTATTGATGAAGAAGAAAATATTTACAACCAAGACAAAACTAGTAATAATGAGATTACCGAAAACGAAAATAATAATAATTTAGAAAATTCATATCCAAATAATAGAACAAGATACTTTAAATCATCCTATAGAAAGTATACTTGGAAATATTGAATCTACTATTAAAATCAGAAATCAACTAAATAGAATAAGTAAAGTTGCTTTTATTTCAGCTATTAAACCATAAAATCCAAAGGAAACATCAATTGATGATTCTTGGATTCTTGCTATGCAAGTGGAATTAAATCAATTTATATGAAATGACATATGGGAATTAATCCCAGGACTTGAGGATTAATCCATAATAGGAACTAATTGGGTGTACAGAAACAAAATGAATGAACAAGGAGAGCTTGCGAGAAATAAAGCTCGGTTAGTTGCACAAGATTATTATCAAAAAAAAGAATAGATTTTGATGAAACCTTTGCACTAATAGTAAGATTAGAAGCTATATGTATTTTACTTGCTTTCGCTATCATAATAATTTTAGGTTATATCAAATGGATGTTAAAATTGCATTTTTAAATGATTTTATTAAAGAAGATGTATATGCAGAACAACCCCCACTTTTTGAAGATGCAAAACTACCTAATCTTGTTTGCAAATTAAAGAAGACTTTGTATGGTCTGAAATAGGCTCCAAGAGCTTGGTATGACAGACTTAAATCCTATCTATTACAATCAAATTTTGAAATAAGCAAACTAGATAGTACGCTTTTTATCAAAAGAGACAAAAATGATATTCAATTAATACCAATATATGTGGATGATATAATTTTTGGATCTACCAACAGTAAACCAAAAAAGGAATTCTTAGAAATAGTGACTAAGGAACTTGAATGAGTCATTTGGGAAAACTAAATTATTTTCTAGGATTACAAATAAAACAACTAAGTAATGAGATTTTTATTAGCTAAGAAAAATATGCTAAAGATTTAGTTAAGAAATTTGGTATGTCAAATATAAGTGGTAAACCAACTCCCATGGTAACTTATGAAAAATCAAATAATGAAGAAAATTCAAAAGATGTATTTCAAAACTTATATAGAGGAATGGTTGGATCACTACTTTATATAACTACTAGTAGACCTGATATAATGTATAATATTTATCTCTGTGCAAGATATCAATCTCAACCGAGAGAAAATCATTACTAATCTGTAAAACGAAATTTGAGACATGTTAACAACACATTATACTATGGACTCTTTTACCCAAAAGAAGACTCCTCTGAATTAATTTCATATAGTGATGCTGACTATGCTAGTAGCAAATCAGACCGAAAAAATACAAGTGGAACTTGTCAAATTTTTGGACGCTCTCCAATACCTTGGTTCAGTAAGAAGCAAAACTCTGTACCTCTGTTTATGATAAAAGTAGAATATATTTTGGCAGCATTAGCCTATTCACAGGTTATCTACATGCAACAAACTTTAAAAGATTTTGGTTCATCAATGTACTATGATAATACAAGTGCGATTAATCTATCTAAAAATCTAACTCATCATGCTAGAACTAAACATATTGATATAAGACAACAATTTCTAAGAGACAATGTAAACAAAGAAATAATATCACTTGAATTTGTAAACAATGAAAATCAAATAGCTGATATATTAATAAAACAATTGAATCAAACATCTTTTGCTAAGTTAAGAAGAGAGTTAGGAGTTTTTTTTCTTTATCGAAAATATAAAAATAATGAAGTAAAAATTACAAAATATAAAGAAAAATAAAATAATCAAAATTATAACATATATGTCAACATATCCTGTCCCTCTATGTCGACATATAACGATAATTTTCGTATTTAAATTTCCCTCTAAAATTCAAATTGGTGGTTATATAATAACCAAATTTTAACATTCTTCTTCATTACTCTGTATTCTCTTCCTTTTAAACTTCTGAAAAAAATAAACCATATTCTCCTCTAATCCCAAACGTTCTAGAGAAGAGATCCATCGTTTTCCTTCTCTTCTCCTATCCAAGGCCCCTTCCATAACACTACTATGGCCAAAGTTATTAAATTGAAATGAGAAATGAATTATGCACTAGAGATGTTGATTGATATACAAATTGTGCTTCGTATGTCCAAAGAGCAAGAGAAACAAAGTAGAATTCTACGCAATTTGAAAAGGTGTACATATATATATATGATAATCCTACGAATCCAATAGTTACTAAAGATGATTCTGCAAATTTAGCCATTCATAACCCTATTCAAGGTAGCGATAACGAGGAAGAAGAGAAAGAAGAGGAAGAGGAAGAAGAGGAAGAACACGTAGAGGAAGATGGCGAAGTCCGATGCATCGGAGAAGTATGTTCCTATCAAAATGGAAATCTACTCGAACAAAAGAGAACTATTTCCTTCATTATCCTCATTGTCCTATTCAAAAATCCCTGATCTTTAGGAAATCACATTAAGATAGTACTTGTCTTTGTTAATTCGATTGTGTAATGTGTAATTTTAATTTAATTTAACATTTGCTTTACTTACTTATATGTACATTTTAAGATGTGATTGGATAATGGTGTCGTATTGAATGAATATATAGATTGATTTGGTTACCATTAATGATTTGTGTTATCACTTCTCATTTCATACATATCATTCTTATCATTATTTCCATTTCATGATTATCTCATTTTAAATATCACTTATTATTCTTATATTGTTAGAGTTATAGTTTTAGGTGGTTATTATTGTTGATGATTAAGAGGAAGAAATATATGAAATCTAAGCATAAATTGAGGGGGAGTTTTCTTACCCAGGAGGGTGGGGCGGTTATTATATATTTTATATACAGAGTTGTCATCATCAAAACGAAGGAGATTATTAGTACCAATGGAATTGGTTTTGATGATAACAACTATAGACATTATATAAAATATAGATACTAATGTTTTATCAAGATATATATAGTATATAGTGCAGGATATTAGACAGTGTTGATTAAGAAGACTATACAATATTAAGACTGTATTCAAGCTGTTGATATCAAGAGTAGATTCAAGATGATGATAATTAAAGACCTATGAGTATTGAAGATTTCAAGATATTCCAAATAAGTTATAGAATTATAGAATTTTTTTTAAAACTATGATAACACTTACTTAATCTCTCTCTCACTATTTCAAATAAATTTTAAATATGTAATGACCCGTATTTTTTATAATTAAAACTATTAAATTGAATAAGATTTTATAATTTAATATCGTGAGAAATTAAAATTTATGATTTATTAATGAGAAAAATAATTCAAATATGATTTAATAATGTTATTTGAGTAATTTCAATCAATTGAAATAATTGTAAAGTTAATTTGGTTATAATTGTAAATAAGGAATAAATTAAATGTTGAATTTAATGTTGGAATAATATGTTGTAAATTGGAAAAGGTTTATCATAGAATATGAAATCAATTAATTTGTACATAAATTTATTAGCTTTTGTTTCTAAACAAACAATTCTGAAATGTGTTTGAATTACTAATGTGTAATAATTGTTTTAGTTATTATTATATTAGTTAATTCGTTTGAAACTAATTTGGAAATCAACAAAATTAATATAATTGAAATATTACAATTAATATGGGTTAAGGTGATAAATGTAGAATATAAACGTAATAAAATATAGATTTATGTTAATTATATTCATAAGGTAATAGTTGATTTAATAATAAGAGTGTAAATCGAAATTAAAGAATTTGATTGAAATTAAAATATAAATTAACTGGGTTTTATTACAACTGTAATTTAACGTTAAAATTAATGTAATATTTAAATATTGGATTTAACATGGAAACTGTATTGTAAAAGATTATTAATTCCTGTGTAATAATGAATGATGGAAATTGTTAACTTTTAATGTGAATTCAAAAGTGATTAAATAAATTTAATAATAATTTATTTAATTAATGTGAAAATCAGCCATTTTGGGCTCTGTCTCAGATTTCGACGAAACTAGTTTCATCGGATCAGTAATAGTGAATTATTATAAAATTTCAAGTTTCGTAGCGATCAGACGTATCCTTTGATCATGCGGGCTCGAAACACATAGAAAACCATTAATATAATTTAAATGAATATAATTTGATTTTGAAAGCTAACTTCTGTATACAATGGGATTAGGGTTTGAAACTAGTTCCATTGAGTTTGAATATATCGAAAACATATATTTTGATATATGGAATGACCTATTTTCATTTCGGAAATGAAACGGGCTTTTCGGGTCGTTGTTATTGTTTCGACTCAATTCGATCTGTCCATTTGTTCTTATCCATATGTTTATATAAATAGATACTTCCTGAAACCCTAGCAGCTTTCTAATTTCTGTACCTACAAACTTCAATCTACCTATTCATAATCCTTCTCAATGGCTGTCTTTCAAAAACCCTAATTTCAAATCAATCTTTAAAATTCAAACTCCTCATGCCATAACAAATTATATATCGTTGGAAAGCTCTCGAAGAGCATGATCTAGGTCTGCAGTTCATTTTTACAATCGAATCATGATTTGGCCAGAAATTGGCGATCTTTCTCAACCGTCCGTTGCTAGGGTTTCATGATCGACGGTGGATCGTTGAACAATGGACGATCAAAGGGCATAGTATTTTAGAGGGAATCGAGCAACGTTCATCCATATGGTTACTTTGGTTTAGAGGCAATTGCTTTTTCCAAGAACCGATGATTTGTGGCCAACTTCCACTCTCGACGATGGAGCTCCAGGCAATGCCAGTGGTGGCCACGATTTCAGGGAGAGGGTGGCTCTGAGAGGCTATGGCAACAACGGTCTTTGATCGTGACGGCAGGACCTCTAGCGGTGGCGGTGGCTAGTTATATGCGGCGGTTGATGGATATATTGGAGCATGGGTTGCATGAGGGATAAGCGGCTAAGGTTAGGGTATGAAAAATTACCATTTTTCCACTGAATATTTTTTTTATGTGAAATTAAAATTTTCAATCTTCTAACAATTATAACTTTTCCATACGAGCTTGGATTTGAACGTGATTTCTTGCATTATCGAAATTCCGTAGAAAATGGAACTGATTTGGCTACACTTTGAGACTGTTCAAATTTTGGGCTTTATTTGAATTTTAAATCGATTAGAAATCAAAGGAGAGTGATTTAACATTTCATAAATACTAAACCATCTTATGTTAGTTGAATTAAATTTATGACGTGATAAGAATATTATTTGTTTCTGTTTGGTAGTTTAATTTGACATTTTAATTAAACTGAATTTATATTGAATTAAATTGCCATTTAAGTTAATATTAAATTTAAATTGAAAGTTAAATACC
This sequence comes from Allium cepa, assembly GCA_030765085.1. NCBI lineage: Eukaryota > Viridiplantae > Streptophyta > Magnoliopsida > Asparagales > Amaryllidaceae > Allium > Allium cepa. Next base: position 712,257,421 of record CM060934.1, read on the forward strand.
TGATATGATAGCCAGTTAATTGTTGTGATTTATTGGCTGATTTGGATGTTGATTGTGATAGATGTTATTGGTTGACATTTTAGATGATTGGATGTTTATATCTCTGTTATCACTGTGGGTTGAAATGATACATACCCGAACGATCTTATAGATTAGGGAAAATCGTTATGGGTTGAAATGATAAACCCGAGCAATTATATTAATTTGGAAATTGTTGATTCGGGATACGGGCTTAAATGATATATACCCGGGGTATTTAACTATTTGGGTATAAATAATACATACCTGATCACTTGACCATAGGATAGAAAATTATATATAGATACTTTTTGATCGTTTTTAAATTATTTTCTATATGGTAAAGTAAGTTTGATTTTTAAATTTAATTTAATGATTTTATTTGAAATAAATATTTAGAAAATAATTTATTTGATATGTTTTAAAGTGTCAAATTATAAGCTAATATATGGTTTAAATGTAATTTTAAGTTTTTAACTTATAATTTTATTTAGTTTTAAATATGTAATTTATTTAGCTTTAAATTTTAATTTGATAAAATATTCAATATAGTTTTAATATATATTTTAAATTTAATTTAATATAATAAATATAGTTTTGATTTAAGATAATAAATGTAGACTTTTATAATAACTTTAACCGATAAAAGATTTTCTGTGAAAGATTTTAGAATTTATGTAAAAATTTTGTAAGGAATTTATAAACGCTTTATAAGTGGTTTTATAAGGGTTTTATAAAAGATTTTTATAAAGGATTTTATAATGGTTTTAAAATGGAATTATAAAGGTTTTAAAAGATTTCATAAAGGGTTTTATAAAAGCACTTGTATAAAGAGATTTGGAAGCATTTTAAGGAACTTACATAGAAGTTTATGAAAAGGTAAAGAGTTGTAAACTATTTCAGAATTAATAAATAGCTTTATAAATGGTTCTAAAGCATATAAATAGTTTATAAATGGTTTAAGAGAGATTTGTAAATTATTTTCGAAATTGATTGAAAGAATTCTACCTCGGTATTTATGAATATATTTATACTTTTGGAACAAGTATGTGGATATCTTGATATGAAGATACAAACTATTTCTGGATTTATTACTAAAAATGTTTTAAATGTCCACGTTGTGAAAAATGTAATGATTGGTGCGAAAAATATAATGATTGGTTGTTAAAGAGAACGAGTTCGGATATTGTCATGCTCTATGCTAATTCCGAAACCACTTTAACAACTATGCACGTGATGGAGAATCCAGAATGAAGTAGGATGGTTTGGCGAACGCTTCTGGTACAAGGTAAGAACGCAACCTTGACCCCCTCGGGTCAGCTTGATATGACTATAATCGGGATCCATAATCAGGCAAAGTGAGGTCACTCCTTCTATCGGACATGCTTCTTCGATACCACATCGATTACTTTGTGAGTGATTGGTTGCCACACTCGATTTGGTTATGGAAGTGTTGTTCGAGGTGGGCGGTAGTAGCTGCTATGTGTTACCACCAGCCTGGTTTTGCAATCCGATAGAATCCTACCGTGGGTATAGCCTTGTGTGCCCTGTCATATGCCTTATCAAGCTCACTACGATTTTGATTTGTGTCATACCTATGGGGTGCACCCTGATAACCCACTGGTTTGGTGGACTTTACAGTACTGTATAAACTGTGACATTTATAAAATATGTTAAGGAAGATATGGGTTATGCCTTAACGCTATTTTAATACTTTACTTTAATGATGGACACTATATATAGCATATATTACTACATACAGATAGTTTAACATATCCTTAGGAGATGGAAATCCTGAACCTCTCTTAAGTTATTGCACGCATGTTATACACTGGATAGGAGATGTAAAATCCCATAAACATCTCTGGAGCCATTACACTCATATTTATTTATGTTGATTTAAATTACATAAGATCTTTTAGTTCTGACTCGAGTGTTTTGTCTTTTCATTACGCTCGGGTCATCCTGAGCTTTTCAGTGTTGAAGACATTATTTACGGAGGACGAAGACAGAGTTTAGTATTATATTATTATAATCATTATTCCACTGTATCATGTTGTTCTACTGCATTATCCTATTATTCTTGCTATATGTATAACTCTGATTGTATTATAAAAGTGTAATCAAATGTATTTGTAAAACAGCTTCATGAACTGTTTATTTGATTATTATATCTTGTCATTCCATTGTGAGATTATGTGTTTTGTTTTTCCTTGTTTTCTCATATTTTATTATTTACCCAATTAACAATCCTCCTTTTTAAATGGTTTGAGTTGACATGTGTGGTTGTCGATTTACATCATCCAAAAAGGTGGGTCGTTATAAAATATTTTTCAAATATCTTGGTTTTCAAAATAATCTTTTCAAACATCTATTTAAAATATTTCTCAAAATAATTTCTTAACCTTTTATATCTACAAAGGTATTATATAAAGTTTTTAAATATTTTGTAATCTATTTTTTGGTACTTTTGTTTACATCTTCCTTGTGCTTATTTTTTATATTTATATTTTGATTTTAGATATTTACTTATAATTTATACTATATTAATTATATATATATATTATTTACATTATATTGAATACTCTCATTAAATCTTTTAAAACTATTTTATTAAGTTTTATTTTAGTTAAAATATGCATAAACTATATTTAAATGATTCTATAAAGTATAAAATTATTTACAAAGCAACGGATTTTCAAAATAATATTTTTAAAGTGTTTCCCAATTTTGTGAAGAGTATTTCGATATACTCTATCCATGTATGTTGACATAGTGGCCATAATTTTCAAAATTAAAATTTGAATGGAAGTGTTTTTTCGTCATATCTCTTCGCGAATGGACATGACTGTTGTTTCCCTACATATATCAGACTTCCAAAAGAATTTTTAACATCTACTTTCTTATTAATCTCTTCTCCTTCAACTCTCTCATTTTTTAAATCAAAATATACCCAAACTCTACCAAAGTTCAACCAAAATCAAATTCAATCATCACTAGTTTGATTCTCCTTCATCTACTCTCTGATTTTTCTCATCTCTCACTCACTCAAACCAAGATCAAAGTGATGTTCAAGAGTTATAGGATCAATTGTAATCAAGATCGAAGATCCGATTTTGTAAAACTCTATTAAATCATAGTGCTATACTTTTGGGTGTGATTATAGCCCATAAAATCAATTGAGTATGCTTAGTAGCCCATAAATCTAGTGGGTGTGCTTGTAGATCGAAAATTTAGTGATTTTACCCGAAGGGCAGATTCTGGAGGGTGTGTCTCGTATCCTTGAAATCGAGATTGTATTTACATTTACTAGTTGAAAAAATAAATCTGTGTAAGGAATTGTGCTATAACACCCCAAATTTTTAGTAACATTATTATGAACATTTACTTAGGTAGATTAAATGAAATAATGCAAAATGATTAAAGGGTTGAGATTTGTGATTAGTAAGATTAGACATGCCATGTTAATAAGTAAATTGAAATGGAATAAGATGTTAGGAAATAGACAAGGGCAATATAGGAATAAGTATTATTCTTACACCCTAAATCGTTTAAGACAAATTCTATAAGTTCATTTCTATAGTTACAAAACTAAAACCAAATTAAGAGGCTGGCCACCATAATGGGGAAACAAGAGAAGATAAAGCTAAGATCAAGAGGAAAAGCTTAAGCAACTTAATCAAGATCAAATCTCAAATCCTTAACATCAAAGCTAAGGTGAATAATGACTACATCTCATATTTCATAACTGTTTTCGATTTTAAGGATAATTCGGATTTATTTGCAATGTTATGTCATGATTTTGAAGGACAAAAATGTTTATATATGCTTGTTGATAGTTTATGCTCATTCATATAGGTTTTATGGTATGTTTTAATGTGAAAAACCCTATTTAATGACATCCAAATGCCTTGCGATTTTAGATTTAGATCAGAAATGATATTCTAGAGATGGGTTTCAATTTTCATAATTTTCTGAATTAATGTGGATTTTATATTAATTTTCTAGTGAGGAAAATGATTATTTGGTTTAAAATTATTTACAGCCAAATAATATAAGTTTTGGGTCCGAATTAATATATGTTAGATAAAATATTAAAAATAACTTTTTGGAATTGTTGTTCAATTTTCCTAAGTGTTTTAATTGATATATAAAATTATTTAAGGTATGAGACTATAATGTTTTATATATTTATAAAAGGAGAAGAGGTATTTTGTAAATTAATTAAATTATTTAATTCCGAAATTTCGGCAATTCTTTTAAAAAAAATTAGCAACCAATAATATTTTGACCAACAAGGCAAGTTAGTTGAAAAGAATTTCTTTTTAAAGTTAAAATTAGTTTTTACATGCTTTTAGCATGTTTCACCACTTTTGGCACCTTGGTTCCGACTTAGTAATTCTGCCACCATCACCATCGAAACCAATGCGCATGGCATCAAAGAATTGGTGCATAGTGAATTGGACAAAGGTTAAAGGTACTCGGTCGAGACCAAAGGTTCCGTTGGGGTCGAAGCATGACTTTATTTTTAATTAAAAATGCATCTGCATTGCTTTCGAAGGATATGCTTTCGACTTGGTTGGCTTTCGGCAGAGTCAAATGTTTTAAAGGGAAGGTTTTGAATGAGTTGCGCTTTTTGTTTTAAGTAAATGCTTTCGAAGGGGTCGAAACCCCTAGCCGGTGCTTTTCTTATCTTTCAGAACAAAGATTTCGAAGGGAATACTTTGCTTTTAAAACTTAGCCGCTTCTCCAATGCTTTCGGAAGGTTGGTTTTGACACCATACTTCTTTACTTAGGAATTACTTTCGAAAGGAGTGTATTCAATTTAAATGTTTTATGACCCTTCCGCTTTGTTGAAGATTAACCCAAAGGTTTCGAAAGAGATGGTTTTTAATGGTTTCGAAAGGTATTTCCACATGTTATAAATTGAACCCAAATTCTTTTTAAAGGTTTGGTGTTTAATGCTTTTGAAAGGTTTTAAAGAATGGTTTCGAAGAGTTGTTTTCCCAATGGTTTCGCAAGGTTTAAAAGGAAGGTTTCGAAAGGTTTGAAAGAAAAGTTTTCCAATGTTTTCGAAAGGAAATGTTTAACGGTTTTAAAGATAAAATGTCTAAGGTTTTAAAGCTTTCGAATGAAAGTTTTTCCAATGGTTTTGAAAGGTTTATATGAATGGTTTCGGAAGAAATGTTTTGGCCTTTCGGCCTAGGTGAAAGAAAGGGGTTTACTTTGTTTCGAAAAGGGTACTTTCAATGGTTTCGAAAGGGGTACTTTCAATAGATTCGAAATGGCTACTTTCAAATGTTAAAATGTTTTCATCAACAAGGATTTGAGTAGAATATATGTATAACATGGCAAGGTGATTATAAGTATAGCATATAGTATATATTTTCCTTGTTTAAATTTGATTTAAAGGTTTTAAATCAATTTTATCAAATTGAGATGAAAAGGTTTTCAAGGAAAATTTAAGGGAAGGTTACCCTAAGTAAAATGACTTAGATATTTGTATAGTAGATGGGACTGGTATAGGGTCACGCCCTATATATTAGCTATTAGCTCCATCTAATTTAGTCCAAAATTCTAATGCGAAAGGCTTTATCATAGGTAAGACTAAAATGATGTTACACACAGAAGGGAATATATTTATACAGAGATAGGTATCGGTGAGCACGTAAAACTATTAGAATCAGGTGACCCTGGGAGAAGATAGGTTAGGGACAGACCGTCTAGAAGAGGAGTGTCTAACAGGTGTTAGATTATTTGTTTATACTGTCTGGTAGGCCCTAGTCAGCCAAAGGTTAGTAGTTAGGCAAACAAAACTATAGTGTTCGGAAAGATAGTTCACTTGTTACTTGACATGTATGTACATGATATTGCGTTATAGTTATAACCAGTTTTGGTTGCAAGATTACGATTTGCAAAGGATATGTTTTAAAAGGATGTTAGTGAGGGGCAACCCGTTCCGCTAATCGGCATGATCTCACTTAAAATCAAATAACCGAGATGTATAGTATTATTCACAACAGGCTTTATGTCTGACTCGAAGTTTATGTTTTTCCTGTTGAACTCTCGGGTGCTCAAAATTGATTTGAGTAGGCTGAATGTTGAGGATTTTCATGTTTTTAATAAGTTGGCAAATAAAGCTTTCAGAGATGAGCAGGTGGATGATGGATAGCTATTTAGGAGTTGTTGCTTTATTTGATTTGATTCCGCTGTGTCGTATTAAGTCATTTATGACTATATAGTACTCTGGTCATCTAAGGGGGCATCTTCATATTTCGCTCCTGACGTATTTTGCAATAATTATATTTGATATGAACCTGGAAACGATTGGGATTATGTAATGGAATATGTTTTGTGAAATGTAGTCAAAAAAGTTATTTTTGTTAAATCTGTGATTTTGTTTCAAATTCATGTGCTTCTGATATTATTGATACCATTAACATTACCGTATTTGGTCATCAGAAGTTAGTACTATGGATGAATGCAACATTTGTAGCGCATAGCTTCGGGCCTCCAAATAGGGGGTGTACATGTATGGGGCTGGATGTAGGTTAACTCTGAACCAGTATAAAATCCTGGTGTGTTCTTTTGATTTTTTACTTTTATCTGCACTTTAATTCCTTGATTATTTCTGTGATTGTTAATTGCATAATTCAAAGTAGAATCTTAAAGAATTTGAAAAATATTCATATAATCAATTAAACACTATTCACCCCCTTTCTAGTGTTAATTAAGCCTTAAGATTCCTATTCTGCTAACTCGCAATATGTATATTTGTAGTCTTTTGGGGCTTGATGTATTGCTTGGGATGCATTAGTTATCTTAGAGTCATGTAATCTTAGATTGTGTTATGTGAACTGTTTCATTTTAGACAGGGGAAGAGAAGATTCTAGTAGTGAATTATGAAGAGGGTAGCTCGCTAATAAGTAGTTTTCTTTATTCTCTTGATGTGGCAGAAGAAGAGTTAGGGTCAATCTTTGTTGCATAGGAGTTTGTGAATATGTTCGAAGAGGTGTTGGGTTTACCACCTCATCGTGAGATTGAATTTCATATTGATTTGTTTCAAGATGCTAACCCAATTGTGTTACTTGTGCATATGCTATCACCTAAGGAGAAGTTAGTGTTAACTAACCAGTTTAATGATTTGTTGCATAAAGGCTTGATCCGATTTGGTCGTTCGAATTTATTAATGTCCGTAGTCTTTGGTATGAAGGGGATGGTTCCTTAAGACTTTTTATGGATTACTGTGAGCTCAATAAGTGGACATTAGGAACCAGTATCATTTGCCTATGATAGATGACTTATTCGATCAATTTCATGGTGCTTGGGTATTTTCTCATCTAGACCTTGTCACGGGGCTTCATCGGCTAAAGGTAGAAGAGGAGAGTATACTATTGGCAGCTTTTGGGTTTGATAAGTTTTATGAGTGGTTACTTATGTCGTTTGGCCTAACTAACGCTTCAGCATATTTTATGGACTTGATAAATCCGGTTTTCCAAGATGTGTAGAATAAGTTTGTTCTTGTGTTTAATGATGATATTTAGGTCCACTCTCAGATTGAGGACGAACATACTCATGATTTGAGGATTGTACTTGAAACATTGAGAAATCATGTGTTGAAAGTTAAGTTCTTAAAGCGTCACTTTTGGCGGTCTAAAGTTAGGTTCTTAGGATATGTCATACCATTGAAGGGTATTTCTATTGATCTTATGAAGGTTAAGGCTGTTCAGGATTGGAAAAGGCCAGAATGCTCAATCAAGATTAGAAGCTTCTCGGGGTTAGCAGGTTCTTATAGGAGGTTTATTCAGCATTTCTTGAAGATTGCTTCATGCCTAACGAATTTGATAAAGAAAGACGTCAAATTTGTTTGGGATGATAAATGCGAGTCAGCGTTCAAAGAGTTGAAAGCAAGGTTTACTAAATGCTTGTGAGACAAGTTTAGGTGTAGTTTTGATGCAACATGAAAGGGTTATTGCTTATGCTAGCTAGCAGCTCAAGCTATATGAATCGAGATATCCAACCCACGACTTTGAGTTGTTAGTAGTTGCTTTCGCATTAAAGATGTGGAGGCATAACTTACTTGGCGAGAAGTTCGAGTTGTACACGTACCACAAATCCTTGATATATCTTTTTACCTAAAAGGATCTAAACATAAGGTAGCAACAGTGGTTAGAGTTTCTCACAGCTTATGATCTTGATAATTTTTATGCCCAGGAATGCAAATGTTGTAGCTGATGCACTTAATAGGTGTATGAGGTTATGTCAAAAATAGAAGTTCATTCGACCTTTATTAATTGTATTGAAGGTAATCTGCTGAGGGATCCTCATATTGCAAGGATAGTTAAAGCAGTAAGTGAGAATGAGGCACCGGAGAGATGGTCGAGATTCGAGGTTAATAGTCGTAGTAAAATAAAGATGAATAGGGGATTATATGATCTTGATATTGATAGGATTAAGTAAGAGATGTTAACAAAGAGTCATCATTCCCGACTTACGATACATCCTGAAGTTACAAAGATATATCAAGATATAACGCGGACTTTATGGTAGGAAGGTACGGAGAGGGATGTTTCCATATTTGTGAGTAGGTGTTCTAACCACCAACAAGTCAAAGACGTCGACCAGAAGGCAGTCGGAATGCTTCAGCTACTTGAGATTCCAAAGTGGAAGTGGAAGTAGAAATCTAAGGAATTTATAGATAGGCTACCAGGTCGAGGAAGGGTAATGAAGGCATTTGAGATATAGTGGATAGACTAACCAAGAGTGCACATTCCTACTAGTGAAGACTTTGAGGATGGCTTCTAGTTTAGCTATGTTTTATGTTAAAGAGACCATCAGACTTATAAAATTCCTTATGATATCGTAAGCGATAGAGATCCGATATTCACAAGTCACTTCTGGAAAGGATTACACGATGCTTTAGTGATAGAGCTGAATTTGAGTACAGCTTACTGTCCTCAAACTGAACGGTAGATGGAGAGGATTAACCATGTCTTGGAGGACTTGCTTCGGGATTTTATATTATATTTCAAGGGTTCGCGAAAGGGAACTTACCTCTTGCTAAATTTTCGTACAACAACAGTTACCAAGCCAGCATCGGAATGGCACCTCTTGAAGAATTGTATGGTAGACTTTGCAAATCTCCATCGCGTTGGGTGGAACTAGGAGATGGTTTAGTACTTGGACCGGATATGATTCGAGAGGCATCAAATAAAGTAACGGAGATCCAGAAACATATAAAGGAAGTGCAAAATCGGCAGAAGAGTTATACAGACAAGAGGTATAGGGATTTGGAGTTTTCAGTTGAGGACTTTGTATTTATAAAGGTTTCTCCAATGAGAAATGTTATTCGGTGTTGAAAGATAGGGAAGTTGGCTCTTCATTATATAGGAACATTTCCTGTACTGGAGAGGGATGGTACACTTGCGCACAGAGTCGAGTTACCAACTAGGCCGTCGGGGGTGCATAATGTGTTTCATATATCGCATTTGCATAAATATGTGCATGATCCTTCTTTGATAGTTAAAGCTTCACAGCAAGAAGTCCTGAGGTTGAGCCTAACTTGACTATACTAAGGTAACCTATTTGCATTGTTGATCGAGATGCAAAGCAATTAAGGACTAAGGTTGTGAATTTGGTTAAGCTATAGTGGAGCGAGGATGCTAGGGATTGTACTTAGGAGACCGAGGATAGTGTGATGGAGTCCTATCCATAGTTGCTTCTAGATTAGTGGTTTCTTCTCATAATATATCTTTTGTATTGTACCCACCACGTGAGGTGGAGCAAAGTAGTATGCATTTTGGTTTGTATATAGCTTCATCCATACTCTATATATGTACTTGTTATTAATTCTTCTTTGAATTATGAGGAAGAAAGGTCTTAAGTAGAGGAGAATGCAGCGATTCATAAATTTTAACACTTCATCTTTGAATACTGAACTTTTGAAATACGATTAAGTGTTATAAAAGTGATTTTATAACCTTATTGAACTTCTTTTAATTAATAACCAATAATAGAAAACTTATTTTTAAAATTTTTTTACAAAAATAAATACTTTGAAGAAATATCAAGTGACTGAAAATTGTTTTATCGATGTACAACTTTTTTTTCAATTTAGGTTTTTCAAACTTGTGTACATGTCCAAATAACATCTGAGTAATTAATAGTAATAAAAATATTTTGACTAAATATGGTTAAGTAAACTTACTTAGGAAAGCTTCTCAAACGCCAAAGGTGGAAGATATTTGAGTGGAGATATTTTCTTTTGCTTTTAAGGTGCAAAGCAAGTCACATGAGGGCACATGGAGATGGGATGACTTTGGCCAACTAGTAAACGATGGGGGAAGGGTGAGCTTACCGATTGTTGCCAATATAGGTGCATACAGAGAACATAGAACCCTTTCACAATTTTATGCAAAAATAAACTAACACTTCATTTCTTATTCTCTTCTTCATAACTTTCTCAAACAATAATCAAATCATTTGACACTTTCCCAAACTCTTGCTATAACTCTTGATAACAAAGAAAAACCTATCATCAACTTGAAGCTAAAAGAATTGGAACACACACCCCAAATATACCTTAGGCCATGAGCAATTTTAGGGCATTTGACCCTAGGCCATGAGCGTTCAACGAGGGTAGGAGGATTTTGGAGTTTGTTTGGCCAAGGTAGGAAGTGGAAGCCAGGTCGAGGCTTGTGCTTGGTTGTTTACTCGTTGAAGGGTGAGAAACTCACCATTTGAATTTATATGACGTGTGTGTGTGTATGTATGTATGTATATATATATATATATATATATGCTTTTTAAACTATAGTAATGTGTTTGACTATATACTATAATATACTCTTGCGATTCTCACTTTGGAAAGTGAATGGCATGGGTACAATCATGTATTTAGACTTGTATGACTTTCTATGACTTGTTTCATAGCCTTGACGTAAATCACATAGGGTTTGGTTGGATGTAACGATCCCGAATTTTAATTTATTTTAAATTGAGAATTTAAATGAATTTTTGAATTAAAATTGTAAAATTGATCATAAATGGAAGCGAGTTTCCTCGATTCAAATAGAATATATATAAAGTCATATGGATTTGAAGTTTTGTATATATGTGAATATATATGTATATATTGGATTTTAAATAAATTCTTAAATAAATGATTTTGAAAAATAAATAATATACTTTGGACACAAGTATAAAATAAATAAATAAATTGATTTAAAAATTTATAAATAATGATAATTTGAGTTATATATGTATGTGTATATAGAAATATAAAACAATAATTATTAAAGTAAAATTTATGAGAAATATTTAAACTAAAAATAGAAGTACAATAAATATTTGAGTTATAAATAGAGATAAATAAAAGTTAAGTATGGAACCAAATAAATATATAAAACGTCTATGTACAAAACAAAGTTATAGAATTTCAATTATATTTTAAAGTAAGTAGACAAAATAAAATAACATAACTAAAAATAAGTATGTAAAAAAGATTATGAAACAAAACAAAGGCAATAAAATAAATAAAATAAAGTACATAATATAATACATTTCAGCAAAGTAAGAAGTAAGGCAAAACATAGTGTAAAATATAACATGAAAACATAAAGTACTTGGCATTAATGCAGCCACACCTCTAATATATCCTAGCACACCATACCACATCATCTCAGCCACGATTTGTTGTTCAAATATATCACCTGTAGCTTGTTTATTAATATTATCATGTACAAGCAAAAGGCATATCCTGTAGACTTGTTTTTATATCAACTTCATATGCATCATCTTCTTATACTCAGTTTCATTCTTCAAAACTGAAAAAAAGAAAAAAATAGCAAAAGCAAGTGACACTCAAAACTTAAACAAGATTCAAACAAACAAACAACTTAAATCAATTACACCCAGAGATCTAAAGGAAGAAGAGAAGATTTCCAGTATCAACTCTGAAACCAGTTAGCAACTTTGCAAAAGTTCAACAGCCTCAACTTTTCAAACTACCAAAAACTCTGTCATTTTTAAAAGCAAGAAAATGTGAAAGGTGAGTAACTTATTCTTTTTAGATACTTTTAAAATGAAAACTGTTGCTTAGACATATATAGGTATATTTGTGAGTAGCAATTAGTTTTCTACTTAAAAATTTGTTGCATTTGCTCTGTGTATCTATGTTGTTCATCTCTCTGCTTAAGTTCCAGAGTATCAGATCACCAAGAAAAATTTCATTTCTTCCTCTCTGATCAATGTTAAGCCTTGCTTCCAAAAACAAGTATGTATGTTTTAGTTTGAGTTTCCATCTAAAAATAATTGCATAACATAAAAATGCATATAGAATGAAAGCTCAAGTTTTTTCAGTAAAGGACCTTGTTTCTGGAAATTTCCAGTATCACAAAACATTGATTCAATTATATAACTCGAATCTACATTCAAAGATAGGAATTTTAAAACGAATTTGAGGATTTTTAGCTAAGCATTCTAGGAGCAGTTCATAGTTGAACAATTCTTGTATTTTAACCATTTCCTGAGGATCAAATCGATTTTAAAGGGTATGGTTGTGCTGGAAGCAAGTTTGAACATAGAGGATATCAGGAAAATTGTTGAATAAATTTTCTAATTCACGAATTGGTTGAACGAATCAAAGATAGGGTTTAACAGCCTGTTTTATCGCCGAGTTTTCGAATGGGTTTCACGACGTCGTGACGCAATCGGGGTCGATCGCGATTAGTGCCGTGGTTGCTAGAAGGTGCGGCGTAGCTTCGGGAACGATGGCGAGGTGCCTGGTGGTCGGGGCGTGGCAAACGGGGCGCTGCCAGGTTTGGATGGTGGTGGGTACTTTCGTTTCCAGGTTTGGGATTTTACCTCGATTTCGATTTTTAGGCAACGGTGAAGTTCGAGGGATCAGAACGTGCTCGGGGGGGATGGTCGATATGCTTGACGTCGCGGTGAGGCCAGAAGATGGTCAACGGCGATGTGCACGTGTACCGTGCACACTTGGATCTGGAAGAACAGAAAAAGAGAAGAAGAAGAAGAAAGGGGAAGCTCGAGTTTGAACACGTGAAAAAGCATTTTTGACTCGAAGCAACCTGGGTCTGAATTTATGAAGGGGGAAACTCGCGTTTGGCTCGGGGAATACGCGAGTTATTCGAGTGGATGACTCGAAGTAAAGGAAGGAAGGACTCGAAGTAAATTCTGGTTGTCTCGAGTCAGTGTTGTTCAGGCATTTGAACTTGTCTGTTCCAGGCTTTAAAACTTAGTTCAAAATTCAAAACAGGATTTAAACTATGTTTTAAATGTAAAGTTAGAGTATAGATTCAATTGAATTTTTGAATCTAGGGTTTTAAAATGAATTTGGATTTTAAATCAAGAATTTTAAATCAAGGTGTTAAAAGCAAGCTTAAATCAAAGTTAAATTTATAGATTCAAGTTTTCATGAATTCGAATCTGAATAAATCAGTTTTTTTTATCTGAATGTTTAAATTAAGTAGTTAGATTAAAAGCTTTTTCTTGTATAAGTAATAAGTGTTATTTACATTTATTTTTAAGGATTTTTGATTGAATTGGATCAATGATTAAAAGAATGATCATTTTAAATTTAAATGCGAAATGAAATTTAAATTCAAATTCAAGAGTGTAATGTTTTACCACTTTAATGCTAATGAAATCATTATAAAGAAATGAATTGTCTTAAAAATAATTAGAAAAAAATATATATAGGATTTAACCAATAAGGAAATTAAAGAATGATTTATTTAATTTTACAAATAAATAATTAGATTAATTTATAATTAGAATTGATTAATAATAAATTAATCTAAGATAATTTCTTAAGAAAGTAATTTAAGAAATGTTATTAGAAAATGAAGATAATTAATTAAGGATTATTTCATAATTAATTAATGTGATAAACATTAGGAATTAATTAGATTAATTCATTAAGATAATCATTGTAAATTGTTAAATATAATTACTTAATGAAAGTAATTAAGAATTTATCACTTATTGTAATTAAATTTGGATATTTTGATTAATAAAGTGAATTAATTTAGTTTAGTTAATTTAATAAAACCATTTGATAAATTAATTTATATCAAATGATTTGGAATTAATAAATCAGAATTGGATAACAAATTCATAAGTAATTAATTTAATTGGAGATAAATTGAATTAATAAGGATTAAACAATCCTGTTTATAAATGATTATTGAATGCTTGACCTTACTTATGAATGATTATATTGTATGAAATGCCTTGAATTGATTATCCTATCTGATCTGTGATATCTTGTTCTGTGACTGTGTATAAATTATCCATTCATTTACATTGTTATATTATCTGTGAATCTGTGAATAGGCGATAAGCTTTATAGTTATATCGCTTATCAACTATATTTCTGTGTTTGATCTGAAATGATTGAATGATGTTGCACTATTGTGTTAAACCCCTGGACCACACCATACACACACAATTATGGATTTCACGAGGAAATCGATTAAGTCACAGATTTTTGAAATAGTTTAAAATTTGAATTTTTAAATTCAAATGTTTTGGAAATGGAATTGGAATAGAAGTGAAAAGCTTTTGAAATGGAATTTCAAAGATGGAAATTTATTTTGAATAACTGGATTAAGTGTTGAAATTTAAATACTTTAATTTAAATTTGAATTCAATATTCAAATTGAATTCTGTAATTTGAAATTAGGGATTAATGATATTATACTAGTCATTATGAGTTAAATCATTTTTAAAGTATTATTTTTGGAAATTGGAATTTAACCCAGGGATTTCAACTCGTATAAATGAATCAGATTTCCAAAATGAAAACTGTTGTTTTCAAATGATAAACACTTTTAGATAAGAACTGAGATTCCAGTTAATTAGGGGAATTTCAAGATTGAATAGAGAAATGATTTTCCTAAGTTATGAATGAATTCTTTTTGAAAGCTATGAATTAAATCTGTTTATTTTTGACAGATTTAAATTGATGATTTGTTTAAATCAAATTGAAATGAAATTGTTGTGAAGGCTATAAGTTAAATCTTTGATTTAAAGATTTAATGAGTTAATCAAATTGAAATGAAAATTGATTTGGAAAATCTGTGAATGAATCTTTTGTTTAAAAGATTAAAATGTGAAAATTGTTTAAACCGTTAAAGGTTGTGAAAATGAATCTTTTTGTTTAAAGATTGAAAATGGTAATTTATTTAAACCATTGGAAAGAAAGTTTTGAATTATTAAGTTGTGACTTAATTGAAATCCCAATATCCATATGTTTTTGAACTATTTCGCTCACTATTCGGTTTAGCCGGGAAAGGACCTTTGTGTCGTATAACCCATTCCGAATATGTGATACGTCGTTATGGATAGCATTTGAAGACCGGTGATGAAGACCGGGTATTTGCGAAAGCGATAGGATGACCTATCGATTGTTTCTGCACCGAGTCGCGCCGGTATAGAAACTCCCTAAGTGATGGGAAATTCGATCGGGATTGTGAATATCCGGATTGCAAGGACTTCTTTGTAAGTGCCTTCGGTTCTGTTCGAGCCCGAAATAGACTTGTATGGATTGTATGCCTGACATTACAAGTTGAGATATAAAGCCGATTTCTTTCAAATATATTTCTGTTGGTGGCGGAGAATTTATTCTCTTAGCTTAACACCCTTCTCTGAGACGTACGAACTCAGAGGTTATATAGTTGAAGGTTATCAGCGATATATTCCCAATTTTGGTAATGTGACATGCTGAGTGTTGCTGTGAAATAATCATTGTGTTGATTATTTATGATAGGATCATTTATTTGATCGTCTATCTTTGTGATCATTTCTATGATCATTTGTTGACCCAAAGCATGGCTTTTGTATAAAGTATGTTTTTGTGGACGTGACTTCGTCGAGCCTCACACCTCGGGAATGGTCAAAACAGGAAAGATGCGGCAAGGTTATGAGGGGTAGCGCCCTTTAGGATATGTGCATTTCCTTCTGGAAAAGGGTGGTATCATGGTATGGAGCCCAGATACTTACTCATGTTGAAACACTTTATTATTATGATTGTGTGAATTGATTAGAGAGCTCTCGGATAAAGGTCCCAAAGGACCGGGGGATGGCATATTCGGTCAGTTGTTACTCAGTTAGGGGTAACCCGGCCTTGTGTTGGCAGAGATCCAGTTTGGTTCTCGGGGATGTCCATCCAGAGGCATTCTCATGTGGCAATGGGAAGTTCCTTGGCCCGATCATTCGTTGGAAATCCAATTCCCAATACGAAACCCTGTACGGTATTAGTTGTAGAACCTGCCATTTACTTATGGTGGTCACCACTGTTTAGATGGTAGCTATAGTAGGCATACGATAATGGTCGTATGTTGGCTAAGATTTATATTCTACTTTCGAAATGAATTTTTCCTACACTATGCACTAGTAATAATATCAAATGTTTCTTTTTAATGCGTATCAAGCATCTTTGACTATCATAAGGAGAAATCTCCTCCGATTCTGCGTTTGCATTGTGTGTGTGTGCGGGAGGCCTTATGGTAGTCTCATTTTTAAAAAGCATTGTGAATTGACTTTGAAAATCTTTTGTTGAATGTTTTAAAAGATAAACTGTTTTTGTTGCTCACACCAGTCCCACGACTGATCCGGAGTTTATTGTTTCTTTCCTAAACTCTGGGTGCTCATTTTTTCTACACGAGCAGTCTAGAGTTGAGTTTTTCAGATAGTTAGATATAGTGGATTATCTGGAGTTAGTTAAGTCTTTGGATCGCACCAGTCTTGCCTAGCTTGGTGCATTGTTAATGGGAGTTCGAGCTATTGCTGGATTGATTCTTAGAAATGGAGTTGCAGTTCTTCCTTGAAGACTATCTCAGAGTTATATTGTTCCGTATGCTAGATGTTATCTATCGTTTTCTTTTCCGCTGCTATTTTATTGTATCATATCTCTGATGTATATTGATATCTATTGGATTATCTGTTGTATCAGATATTGTATCAAAGCTGTGTATCAATGTATTATTCTTTTATTCCGCTGTGTTGTTTACTTAATGATTGTTATAAGCTCCGGCGAATCGGATTTGAACGGTCGAATCTACGGCATTCGAATACGATTTGAAGTATGGATGTCGATTTTTGAGCGGGCAAAATTCGTCTCGTTACATTGGACGTTGATTGAATTAGACTTGAATATTGAAATGGTTCTATTGCCGAATAGTTGCTACAGAAGTAAAAATGCCTTGTGTTTGGTATTTTTTATAGTAATTTGTAGAGAGATCCCTAGGGATTTCTCGCTATGATTGTCATGTACATTGAGTGTATTGATTATGAAAAAACGACTGAAACTTAAAAGGTTTGATAATATATTGAAAAATGGCAAAACTTTATGCTATGAAAAACTGCCTCAGTTCATAGTCTGTTATAATAACGAACGATTACACTTATGGTGGTTGTAGTAAATTTGAACCCATTTTACAGCATTATAGAAATGCTGCAATTTCTGTTTTGAACTTTAATTGTTTAAAAATAACTTTTAGTTTAATTATTTCTCTTCAATCTTTTTACAAGTCTTCTCTAACTTATATTAGAGTATTTGATAGTGGTTTGGAATTTTAATATATTTTTAATAATTAGTTATGAATTATTAAATAAGAAGGTTTATTTTAATAAAAGAAAAACAAGGTTTTTATAGTTTTAAATAAGTTCTAAAATAGATATTTTTATGTAAAATTTTAAATGAATGATTAAGCCATAACTATAAGTATTTTTAAGTTAGTTAATTATTTTATTAAAGTATTAAATATATTAACTTAGTCATGTTTTGTTTTATTTACTTGTTTATGGAAAGTAATTAATACTATCTTAGCACTAAAAGCCGGCTAGTCTATCCATGAGAGTTAAGAATGATGTTCTAGTATGTTTTAGAAGCAATAATGCTCTAACCTACTGACCTCATCCTTGACCGAGGGAAAGTAAGATAAGAAGATCGGAAACGTGGTAAGTGTATAAAACTTGATATTTATAAGTGATCATTTTTAGAGCTAGATAGTTGATTAGTCGACTATCGAAATTGACAACTTAGCTTAGGAAGTATATGAAAGCTACACGGGTACATACTGTTTGAGATCCCCCGTGGAGGACTCACTGGTATGGAACGTCTCTAACTTTAAGAATATATATATATATATATATATATATATATATACACACACACACGAGATCCCCCATGGAGGGCTTCTTTATATACATAGTTTGCTTACTTCTAAAAGAACCGGAGTTGAGTTAACCAATAATTCATCGATTTAATTTTGAAGAGTCCGAGATCGAATAAGTATATTACTTATAGAAAACCACTTCAAAACTAGTATGCATGTCTACGTTATTGGAAGCGGTTGTGAAGTGAATTTTATAGAGTTGAACTATCTATCCTAAGGTTAAATCCAAGGAAGAGGCTTTAGGGACACAACTTAGATCGAGTACGGCCTATCATCCTCAGATGGATAGCCAAATGGAGAGAGTTAATAGAGTGCTTGAGGATTTGTTGAGGATGTGAATTCTTGATTTGGAGGAGTTGGGAGGAGCATCTTCCTTTGGTAGAACTCGCTTATAATAACAATTTTCAAGCTAGCATTGGAATGGCACTTTTCGAAGCTCTTTATCGAAGGCCACGTAATTCACCTTCATGTTGGTTGGAGTCTACGAAGCGATTGCTACTTGGTCCTGACATGGTTAGGGAGACTTCTGAGAAGATAGATTTGATTAGAAGAAGGATGAAGACGGCCCAAGATAGGCTGAAATCTTATGCGGACAAGCGGAGGAGGGATATTTAGTTTGAGGTAGGAGACTTGGTTTTCATTAAAGTGTCTCCGCTAAGGAAGGTAGTGAGATTTGGATTGAGTGGGAAACTAGCCCTCAGATTCATAGGACCGTTCCACATTGTAGAGAGAGTAGGGAAGACGGCATATCAAGTGAAGCTATTAGAGTGGCTCGCGGGAAGGCATGATATTTTTCATCTTTCGCACTTGAGAATGTGCCTACGTGATTCAGCAGAGGTTGGGTAGCCTAGTCAACTTGAGGAGGTTGAAGTGGAGAGAGAAGCATCGATTTGTCATATTCCTACCAAGATCATTAGATGCAATATCAAGAAGCTTAGGAATAAATAAGTTCCATTAGTAAAGGTGCAGTGTGGATTTGATGTTGAAGATGCCACATGGGAGGCTGCAGAGAAGATTCATACCTCATATCCACATCTCTTTGATAGTAAGTTTTTGAATTACCTATTTCCATCTTTAGTTTTGAATAGATTCTTTCATTTATTATCCTTTGGGAGGGTAGATCTTAGGATTTAACCTATGGATGGTGGGATTTGATGTAAACATGTTATTATAACATGTTATGTATGTTGGACGCTAGTAGTTGCAAGTGTTTGCTAGTGGATGCTAATGGACGCATATACGCATGCAAGGCACTGGTATCACTTAGGGATTGACCTAACTAGGAAACTAGAGTATATGCATACGGATGTGTGCACATTTTTATATTTAATTTAGAGAATTTATCTCAGATATTATAAATCAAGTTAAGAATAGGCGCGTCACGTAACGACAGTTCACGATTTTGCACCGAAAAGTTCAAATGAGTGTATAGAGTGAAGTATAGCTCGAATTTCTTCAAAACAAGAAATGTCTAGACTATTATGTCCATAGTATTCAAATGGAAAAGAAAACCAAGATTTCATATTTTAGATTTTGAATTACGTCCAAATCAATTTTCTAGAAAAATCACGCTTGTGTAGTTTAGTGACCATAACGGGAAATATTTTTAAATGGACGTTTTTAATTAAGAAAATTATGGAATAAATTTAACAAATATATTTAAAGAGTTTAGAAAATATTTGAAGTGGAAAACATGAATTTTCAAATATTAAAAAGTTGTTTAAATCAAATAAGCCTATAAAGCACTTTTCGCAGCACTTTTCAACCGTCGTTTCTACGACCTTTTAAAAAGAAGATTTAGACTTAATGATTTTTCCTATAATCAATTATGAATGTTTTTAAAAGGATAATCAAGCATTTAAAAGATAATTTGGAATCTTTATAATCAATTCCAAAATAAAAGCTAATAATTGTGTATGCAGAAACGACTTGTACATTTGCCCCACTTGTGAGATCTGGGAAGATAAAACAAGTTGTTTAACTAAGGTTAGGAATGGAGCAACTAGTGCCCTAAACTTACCTAGCCTGTATTTTCTCTTCTTAGGCAAAGGATGAAACAGATCGAAAGGAAAGACCGAATGCTCTAAAATGATTATAGTATGTTTTTGCAAAGTAAAAGAAGATTTGTATTATCCAAAATTTAAGCAACCTCCAAAATGAATAAATTACAACTTGGATTGCATAAAGATAATCTTATTATACTTGGTATTAAATTCCAAAGAGGGAACTCGTCATATTCGTGGAATTAAAAAGGTGATCTCATCATTATTCCACCCATAGCACTTGTTGAATACGGAAATTGATGTTGAGTAAAATTAGAATGATTTCTACGATTCTATTTACTCAATAGTCTTTCCTAAGATTGATTTAGGGTTTACAATAATGATGTCTTAAATAACATTGCTTTGGCCCACTTAAAAGTCAAGAAATTCTGGACAATGATAAGTAAAAAAATAGGAAATGTTTTCCCAATTAATAAGTGAATTAACTTAGAACCACTCTAAGACTTCAAGAAAAGGATTTTGTAATTAACCAAAAAAATTAAAGAGAAAAGAGGTTTAATAAATTATGTATACTCATATTCAATTTTTATCGATGATTAGATTTCGAACGAACCGGGGTTGGATTTGGGTGATTCCGAAAACCACTTTGAACTAATTTATGTGTTCAAAGAATGAAGCTTTTTGAAGACGGAGATATCAAGACGAATAATAACGAAGGACTACTTGTTGAATAATTAGGGATAAACTCCCGATTTACTTACTGTAGTAGTGGTCTCTTTGTTATAAAAACCTCAGAAAAACAAGAACTTATCGCCTAATAATGGCCGAAGAAAGTACCTTCGGTTTCGTTCGGTCCTAGAACGAACTTGTATGGACGAGTGTCTGACCTTGCATTCTAATCACATTGAGTGATATGTATAAAATGTATATCAGTCGGTGGTGGCCTCTTAGCTTAACACCCTTTCCTAAGACATACGAGCTCAGGAAGTTAAATATTTATAGAGACCAGTCATGTGAATATGGAATGACAATGTGGCATTCAAAGTGGAAGGAATTTGTGCTATGTGAAAAGGTAATCATTTCCTCAAGCCTCATCAACCAGAAATGACCGAAACATGGTAGATGCAGCAAGGTTATGTGGGTCATTCCCATTAGGATATGTCATTCCTTTCTAGATATATTTCTTCCCGTTATGACTTTCGGGATGTAAATTAATGTGGTGTATGGAAATCAAGCGCTAGGATAAAGGGTGGTAAACACCGGGGGATGACATATTCGGTACTATCTAGTAATGGAGGTAGATCGGTCTTGTATTTGTAGGGGAGCAGATGTTATATGGTCCTCGGGACATACATCTAGAGGTGTATCCAAGTAGTCCCTTCACCTGGTCATTCGTATGGAAATCCATTCTCCAATAAGACCTTGCGGTTTGTTCGTATAGCCTTAAATGATTAGGCTCGGAATTTAATAATGGTAACAATTTTGGTTAAGGTTGATAAGTTTATTTGCAAATATTTTCAAAGCAATGTCATTAGAAATAACGTCAAAGATTTTGATATATAAAAGTGATTTGGTTGTCATAAGGTAAAAATCTGTTTGTATTTGTGTGTAGGCGTTGTCTTATGAGATGCTCTTTCTTTTCAAATGATTTTATTCAAAGGTTGATATATGAAACTCTCATTTATTATTGAGTTTTTCTCACGTTGGTTTATCAAGCCTAATCTGGGTATTTTCAATACGCAGGTTAGATCCAAGTAGTTTCAGGTTTAGTTGAAGATGGTTGGAGTTTCCAAAAGAGAGCTGGAGATATTCATCTACGTATGGATGTATTCTATTATCTACTACAGTTGTTTGATATTTGTCAGCATTTGTAAGGACATATTTTTATAACTGTCCAGGCTGAATCTTGGTAGACTCTGATATATGTGTTTTAAAAGTTTTCCGCTGTAAAGAGTTTTTTCAATATTATATATTATTCCGTTCGTGTGACATTCTGTTCTGTCTTATTTTTCTTTTTACCCTTCATGCTCTATCTTTTCATTTAATTTGAGTTGGACAAGTATGGTTTATTGTCAACTTAAAGGGTACGAAAAAACGGGCCATGACATTAGCATCCTATGATTGTAGCATTTCCTACACACCAGGAAAAGTGAATGCAGTTGCCAATGCATTGAGTAGAAGACATGCTTGTTTAGGTGCAATATTCTTAGAATGGAAGCAGATTGAGTATAATGTTGGGTATGAGTTTATACCTCATTGCAAGCTAGAACTTGAGATATTGGCAAGTCAATCGATCGGATCTATTCTGATTGAAAGAATCAGTGCTAGTCAAAAGTGAGATGCTAGGCTAGCGGAGATTGCAATGAAGATAGTAGAAGGAGTAGAATTTGAAGGCATGAAGCAATACAAACTTGATCGAGATGGCTGGTTTTGTATGGATAGGAGATTTTTTTTTCCAATATTGATGGATTATGAGATGTAGTGCTACGAAAGTGTCACCACTCCAAGTTAACCATTCATCTCGATGGTAACAAGATCCAACGAGATATGAAGCAGAATTATTGGGAAGGCATAAAGAGAGATGTTGGGGCATTCATCTCAAAGTGTATAAACTGCTAGTTTATAAAGGTAGACAGAAGAAACCCAGTGGATGTTGCAACCGCTAGATATTCCAAAGTGGAAATAAGAGCAAATATCGATGGATTTTATTAATAGACTACTGAAGACTCAAGCAGGGTGTGATAGCATTTAGGTCGTGGTTGATCGGTTGATCAAGAGCACTAGATTTATATCCATCAAGTCAAGTAGAACAACATCCAAGTTGGCTGAGTTGTATGTAAAGTAGATAGTACGATTTTGTGGTGTGCCAAAGAGCACTGTAAGTGACCAAAACTCATTGTTCACCAGTAGGTTTTGGAAGAGTTTACAAGAGGCGTTAGGGACTAAGCTGCACCTCAGTAGCTTATAACCCACAAACGGATGGGCGGATCGAGAGAGTAAATCGTATGTTGGAAGATCTCTTGTGAGCATGCATTATAGATTTTGGACGATCATGGGATGACCAACTACATCTGGTGGAGTTTGCATACAAAAATAGTTATTAGTCGAGTGTTGGTATTGCTCCTTATGAAGAATTGTATGGTCGACTGTGTAACACTCTTTCATGTTAGTGGGAAGCGGATGGGAGACTGATACTTGGGCCAGATATGATTTGAGAAACTTTAGATAAAATTGGGATCATTTGGCAACGAATGGAAGCCGCATAGGGTCGACAAAACAGCTATGCCGATAAAAGGTGTGGAGATTTGGAATTTTATGTTGGGGATATGGTTTTTGTGAAGGTATCTCCTTTAAATAATGTTGTTCGATTCAATAATAAGGGAAGTTGGCACCAAGGTTCGTAGGCCTTTTTCCGATAATAGAAAGCATTGGGAAGTTAGCATATATGGTAAAGTTACCTTAGAAGATGGTGGGTATGTACAACGTCTTTCATGTCTCCTATCTATGGAAATTTGTGCATAACTCAGGTGTGATGATTACACTGGATCAACTTGAAGGTAGAACCTGAAGTTTAAAGATCTCGTAGGCTGGTTCATACTGTTGGACACGATACGAAGCAGCTTAGGAAAAAGTCGATGAAGCTAGTAGAGGTATAATGGAGTGGAAGTGATGATGACTATATATAGGAAACTGAGGAGAGCATGAGGGCTACGTGTCCATAGCTCTTTGAATGGTAAGATCCCCATTTATCGTATCTACTTTCATTATTGTATATCACTTTTAATAGGTTAGAATTCTACACGCTAGGGGTAGGATCACCTACAATATTGATTGCGTGAGTGCTTGTTTAATATGGTTGATGGTTGCATATGGTTATTAGGCATGCAAAGTAACCATGGATGCTTATTTCATGACTTATTTAGGGATTTCAGAGGCATTAATCCTAAACGGAGGAGACTCTTATTTTACGTATTGGAGGATCGAAAAATATTTTTATTCTATTTATATGAGGTCGTATGATTATATAATTTTAGGATATGATTCTTAGCGACATTTTACATACTATGACTTTTTCTGAAGTTCTACGTGATAATTTTGACTCCGAAAACCTTGTTTGGGCTATAACTTTTGTTGATAGTCGAATTAAGATCTCAAACTAGTTCCACTACTTCAAGATGATAGCTTTCCATTCCGTAGAGTGGTCATAGGAAAACAGACTTATGGTTAGCAAGTTATGCTTGTTTTAGGTTTAGGTAGCCACTGGCCAGTATTAGTGTGTAATATATTAAGCGCATAAGTAGGTCCATTAGTCTAATTTCAGATTAGTACAAATATGGGGCTGTAAAAGTCAAATTAAAACTTTTCCTTCTTCCTCAAATCGGATCAAAATCCCCATTATCCCTAGATTTATCCAAAATCACACAAATTACTTTCGATTGCTGTCCATATTGAATCTATGCAAGAATTGGTTGATTTTGGTGATTGGTGAGTGATATATGCCTTCTTACTATCCTATGCATGTTTATGAGGTAGAATTACATGTTTTAACATGATTTTTGGCCTTAAAACCTTTTCTAACTTTAATTACATGTTATCATATGATTATGACTAAAATTTATGAATCTTTGAAATGGTTTTCAAAAATGATTTAGTAATCCTACTTATTTATATTCATATGTGCATGTAATATGTAGATTTAAATTAGAATTGACTTGTTTATCACATTCTTGTATATTGCTTGTATGAATGGATGTATATGCATGTTACTCTATGCTTATATGCTGTGCTTTGTTATTGTTTGTTGGAGTTTTGGATGTTTAGGAAGATAGGTTACTGAATTTGGCAAATCAAAGGCAAAGTTAGTTGGAATTGGATGGAACTTAGTGGAGAGGCTTTGGAACATTAGAGGTGCTTGCAGAGTAAGTCGCGTCTCAAAATTTTCTAAGGACTCAACTCGGTACCGAGTTTAATGACTCGATACCGGGTCATTTTGGTTGGCCAGATGGGTCGGTGGATGGCATGGATCTCTATAGCTTGGTTAGGGAAGGTAATCTATAGTAGGAAACATGAGATTGGCTAAGTGTTGGGTATTATGTCAAGTTATTTCTAGAACTTGGAGTCGAATGCTATGAATTAGGGGCCGAGTTGTTTTGATGAGCGGGTTATGGACTAAAGCACTTGAGAAGGAAGTATTATATGCAGTGTGATTTTCTTAGCTAAAATTGCTAAGTAAACGACTCGATGTCGAGTCATTTTGACTCGATACCGAGTTGTTTTGGTGAATGTGCGGTGGTCAGTCTTATACAAAGAGGAAGAAGGGAACTCTGTAGATCAAGTCGGAGGTATTGGCTCATTCGCTTGAGGATTGGATGGTGATGTAACATTCGATAAATGTTTTGTATATTTAGTTGGTGACTCGTGAAGGGAAAAGGTACCGAAGATAGTGGCTCAACAAAGGATAGAGCCATGGATGAGGAACATGAAGGGTTCCGAATAGTGGAAACTAGATTGAGCAAAGGAAGGTCTTGGATTCGAATGGAGCAAAGGAGGGCTTGGATGTATATGCTAAGGAATTGTTGATGCTTGGAGTGTTTTCTATTATACTCAAAGTGGGGGTATTTTAAGCGGGGAAGCCCATGGATCAATGAAGTGGATTTGCATACCCTAGACCAGTGCTTTGGATTTGCATACCCTGGACAAGTGGCTTGGTAATGTGATAGAAAGTATACCGAGAACTGGGATTTCCATTAGTCCCCGGCGGTAAGGAGGCCATACGAGTTATCATATATTCATAGCACATGGAGTGATAGTGGAGATTGGTTGATTTATGTTATGGTTGCTTTCTAGGCTATCAGTTGGAGATATTATTGGGAGTAGGTACTAGAGATAGGAATACCTGGAGAGTTGATATCCTTACTTTGTGTAGAGTACCTTTATGCTATTTACAAAATAGCATGTTATGACGTATGAATTGTGTACCTCTGTTCCTTACCCTATTTACCTGCATATTATTTTGAGATTCATTTACCGCTCACACTAGATTGTTGTTCGACCCAAGGTTTTATGCTATTTTTATCCTAGGTGCTTTTAAATGAGTAGGTTGGATAACATCTTTAGGTGATGCAATAGTTGTGTGGAGGTTGAGCTGGATAAAGTTATCGCGTATGGTATACTTATATGATTTCTACGCTTATTCCACTATGCAACACTAGGGAGCCTTAGCAGTGACTACTTATTTCTTGTTATGAGACAGTTGTTGGGTTTATTTCCATTATATAAACTCTAATACATTTGTATATAACTCCGTGGATATGTTTTCTGATGATTTATTCACATAGTTTTTACAGTCTCTCCTGTTATATCTATGATACTATATTATCCACGCACTATGAAATATTTGAAATGTTATACGTAGTATTTATTTCATTTTCAACTTTGACGATTGTCCTATATCGACTGGCCATGATTGCAGTGCAATATTTTGATATTATTAGGTGCCAGAGGTATACGACAGTCGTCACACGTACTAATAGTTATTGGATAACTACATAATGACTCACTCGATAGTTTTCTATTAGTTAATATAACTAAGGTCAATTCGGAAATATTAATATGAGAAAAATACACAGTTCTTCTGACTTGAGAGTACTGTTGATTTTCAATGTGAAACCTCGGCTTTGATTATAGTTAAATCATGACACGGTGTTTATCGAACGACTGTAATTAGGTCAAGTGGAAGCATTGGAAGTGAAACCCTATTTTAAGAGAAGATTTGTTTCCTTGATTATTTAAGTTTAGTGTCATTGTCAACTGTTGTCAACTTATTATCAAAGTATCCAACCAGAGTAGTTTGGTTAGTAATAATTGTTACTATTGAACCAAAGACTTTGTGTTTGAGCTATAGAGTTGAATGTGAACGACAACGGAATTTTGACCATTATCAAATCCCCTAAGTCCTAATGTGATATGGTTTTGATGAAAAGAATTGGTGTAAATTATTATCGCTATCAAGTACCACTAATGTAACATCCCCTACCAGTAGACTCAAATATGAACACCAATGATGCTGCAGTCATCATGGGAATAGAACTGCTAATTAATTTTCAATGATGTAAGTGAGTTTAGTGTATCACTTAAACATAGATAAAGTAAATAGAACTGCTAATTAATTTTCAATACATCAAATTTTCTTTAGCATCCTTTACACATATTTCTGTCCAGATTAATCCTAAAACGTGCCCACACATATAAAATAGAAAATAACGTAGTAAAGAGTCGGTCCAACATATGAAGACGTGGCCCACACTCCTTTGTATAGTGGAAACAAAAATCTTTATTAGCTATAAGCACCTACTCTGTCATCGATCTTCGTATTACGGCCCTTATTTCATACTTATCTAATCCTATAAACTCAGCCTACTCAAATAAGTATCCATGAGTTTATAGGGAAAAAAACACTGGTCAGACATAAAGTCTGGTGTGAATAATACATGCCCCAAACAATCATATAGAGAGATCAAATTGTACTGCACTGATTGAGTTTTACCTCACTATCAAACAAAAAGAATGGAACATTTAAAGTTTTGAAGCAATTCACTCTTATCTATGTCTACATCTTATGCTTTCCTAAGCGGTCCTCATTTATTACTACACCCTGGCACAATCCTCACTCAATTCCCACACAGTCCCTTGTAGTTTCTTATTCGTTCATTAATTGATTAATACTGCATCCCACACATGTCCTCCTTATCCTTCTTTTACCGCTGAGCACTATGCCCCACGCAGGTCGTACTTCTTTAACGTTTTAATACTACGCCCTATATAGGTCTTACTTATTTTTCTTTAGCTTCTTAATATTGCACCCCATGCAAGTCTCACTTATTTTTATTTAGTGATTTAATACCGTGCCCCATGTAGTTAAGCTCCTTTTCTCACCTCCCTAGGTGTGCATTCATGAATACCTCTCCTCACCTTCCCACGGTGTGCATCCACTTTAAAACATTGTTTAACTTATGAAACTGCCCCGAAGTTCCTGGAAATTGAATGCCTCTCATCACCTTCCCAAGGTTTGCATTCGAATGAGCATCCCCACACGATGTCAATAGCCCTTCTGACCTTATTTCTAGCATAGGATCCCTTCCTCGTATGGACCTGGCCTCTACCCAAGTCCTACCCATTCATCTTTCATTGGGTTCTGTTTACTACTTTTCTTGGCGCATTAACACCCTACCCCAACACTAATTGCTTCCTCCTTTTCTTATTAAGTATTCCCTTCCCAATTATGGTGTAGCATGACCCCTTCATGCCCTGCATATTTCTTACTTATAATTGTAAGGCCGCCGCCCAATCATCATTTCAAACAAACTCTAACTTCCCTGACAATGTCTTTATAGTGTCGTAATCTGCTTGGTTCCTATTTTACTTTCTGTTATTTGTAGTGTCCCTTGTATTTCTTTTTAGAAAATGATTTGGATCTGGCTTCCCATTTACCTCACACCTATTAATATATTTTCCCATATAATTTTATTTCACACATCCCCGCAGTTCTCACTTGCCCTAGCGCGGTACTTAGCGTATATTCGTTTGTTTTCTTTTTCTAAATTCTCAGAAAATTCATGAACACTTATTCTAACATGCTTTGATATTCATTTGAAATTTGAAGTGTCTTTTCTTTATATGTTTTCTAGTTATGCACCTTCAATAAATCATAAAAAATCAAATAGGCTTAATAGATTCCTCAAATTAAAATCCCATC
Organism: Allium cepa; assembly: GCA_030765085.1. Taxonomy (NCBI): domain Eukaryota; kingdom Viridiplantae; phylum Streptophyta; class Magnoliopsida; order Asparagales; family Amaryllidaceae; genus Allium; species Allium cepa. Next base: position 712,286,397 of record CM060934.1, read on the forward strand.
TCTAAAATCATGACTCGAACATCATATAAAATTTCCATTGTATTTCGAGATTGTTAAGGTGGGAGAAACTCATTGAAACATCCCATGTTTATCCATTCTTCTCACAAAATATTCATTATTAAACCTTTATATTTGTTTGTAGAAAGCCATATGAACTCCATCATAATTAGAAACATACAAATCCAAACCGAGACCGTATATAAAGGATCAGTATAGGTAGATTAAGTTATCACTAACCTAGATCTTTAAGATATCTTGTTTCTGTCTTCTTAACTTCCTTTAGCTTGCGCTTTCCTTATCTTCTTTTTCTTCTCCCTATTTAAGCCATCACCATTAAAGTTCTTTTTTAGCTCCTATTTATATTTTGGGTAGGATGAAATGAATGAATACAAAAGAGTAACGTTTACTATCCCAAAATAATTTAGGCTTGGGCCCTCATATTCCTTTTCCATTAATTTATTTCCCCTTTACTTCTCTTATTTAGCCTACCTTGGCCGTTTAATTAATTTATTTGATTATATTTAAGTTTATGGTTATTACAGTCTTCTGTCCTTAAAGGAATTTCTCCCGAAATTCAATTTAGGTTCAATAGTGATTTGTCCTCTATTCCATTGCTTGCTCTAAGCAAACCCATGGATTTTCAATCCATGCATACAAAATGTATTAGTGCTACCTACAAATATGGTAAATATCCATAATAATCATATACATATATATAGTCTATAGTAGTATAACTAGATTTATAGCTCATGTGCTATACTGAAACGAATAACTCGGGATAGGTCTTCTTAACTTTATCCTCTATTTCCCACATGTAGTCCTCCCGATCCACGTCCCACTGGACACACACTAGCCTTACTACCTTCTTCTAAAGCTGCTTCTCATCCCGATCCACTACCTAGACTAGCCTGCGCACATATGTTATATCTGGCTTTATGACTAGGTCTTCTATTGTGCTTTGATTAACTAATGCGCCCGATCTCTAATGGATTTTTGCAAGCATGATAATTGAAACACGTTATGGATCCCTGCAAAAACGCAAGGAAGATCCACCTTATACACCACCTTCCCAATCGTCTCTATGATCGGAAACAATCCTATGTGTCTAAGTGCTAACATTCCAGCTTTTTCGAAGTGCACTACACCATTCACTAGAGAAACCTTCACGTACCTTGATCGCCTATTGCGAACTCAGATTCCTTTCGCCTTATGTCAGCATTACTCTTCTACCTAGATTGCACTGCCCTCATACTAGCTCGGATCTGTTACACCTTCTCAATAGCAACCTTCACCACACCTAGTCCCAACACGATCCAATTTTCTACCTCTAACCAACATGCAAGCGATTTACATGTCTTTTCATACAATGCCTCAAAAAGGGCCAGTACTGCTTCGATAGCTGTTGTTATATGAGAACTATACGAGATGCAAGTAATCCATCCAAGATACACCAAAGTCTAAAATTGTCACGACCCGAAATCCAGCGATTGAAAATCGACATCAAATACCTCACTTGTATTCAACTGCCGGAGATTCAACCATTGAACTCCAGTTCAGATGGAGCTCATAACAGCATTAGATGAATACAAACAGTGAAATAAAAGATGATTTCATTAATCAACACTACAGATACAACATCAGATTACAACATATAACCACTATCATAAGAGATTCACTTATACATGATACAATAACACATGATAAGACAAAAGCGGAACCACAGATTCTTCAAAAAGGAAAGAGCGAGAATCCAAACCAAGCACCACCTTCTAAACTTTAAAGCTTCCAAAATATGACAGCTACCAAAAGATTTCTAGATCTAAGCTAGCATCAAAACACGGATAACCTACTTCTCGGCTGCCCGTATGGAAATTATGGGCACCAAGAATTAGGAAGGTAACAATAAACTTTGGGTCAGTCATGGGACTGGTATAAGTAAACAAAACAGTTTTAAACAAATACAAACAACAAAAGAATTTAAGATTGAAACCCGCAATGCTTTTTGGAAAATGAAACTACCATAAGGCCTCCCGGCACACACACCATGCAATCGCACACTTGGTGGAGATTTCTCCTTATGATAGTCAAACATGCTTGATACGCAAATCCTTTTGATAATATTATTATTAGTGCAGAAAACAATTTCGAAAGTATAACATAAGTCTTAACCAGCATATGTACCATTTTATTATGCCAGCTATAGCTACCACTTGAGGTGGCAGGTTATACAATTGCAACCGTAAAGGGCTCATATTATTTCTTTGGATTTCCAACAAATGGTCAGGCAAAGGAACTTCCTGGACCACATAGGTACGCCTCTGGAAGGACGCCCCGAGAACCTAACCGGATCTCTACTAACACAAGGCCGAGTTACCTCTCTAACTAGGTAACTACTGATACGAGTATGCCACCCCCGGTAGTAACCGACCTTTATCTGAGGGCCCTTAACACCAACAAACACAAAGCAATGTATTTGCAGTAACCACATAGGTTAAATATCTGGGCTCCATACCATGATGCCACCTCTATCCAAAAGGGAATGGACATACCCTCAGGGGCGCTACCCCCAAATAACCTTGCTGCATCTTTCCTGTTACGACCATTGCGGGTTGTGAGGCTCGACGAGGTCATGTCCACAAAGCTATGCTTACACAAAAGCCATGCTTTGATCAACAAATGATCAACAGCACTTCATATGCCACATTACAAAATTCGAAATGTATCACTAGTAACCATCAACAACATAAATTCTGAGCTCATACGTCTCAGAGAAGGGTGTTAAGCTAAGAGAATAAATTCTCCACCACCAAACAGAAATGTATTTGATAGAAACCAGCTTTACATCTCAAAGTGTAACGTCAGACATACATCCATACAAGTCTGTCTCGGGTTCGAACAGAACCAAAGGCACTTCACAAAGAAGCCCTTGCATATCTGGATAATCCCTAATCACGTTCGGACTTCCAATCACAAAGGGTGATCAAATCTCTATACCGGGGACCAGTCGATGTAGAGACATTCGACGGGTTATCCTTTCGCTTTCGGAAATATCCGGTCTTCACCACTGGTCTTCAAATGCTATCCATAACGTTGTACCATTATTTGGAATGGGTTTTATGATACAAAGTCCTCTCCTGGCTAAACCAAATATTGAACGCTTAATTTAAAAAGCATATGGATATTGGGATCTTAGTTAAGTCACAACTTTTTAGCCCAAAACTTTTCTTTCAAATGGTTTAAACAAATTACCATTTTCAAATCATTAAACAAAAAGATTTACTTTCACTTCACAAAGTTCACCAATCTATCACAAAGATTAATTCATTGCTTTCAAAATTATTTCCTTTTTAAATCTTTTATAAAAGATATACCTTTAAGATCCTCTTCAATTTCAAAACAAAGTACAATAATCTTTCACAAAGATTCATTCATAGTTTTCAAAAAAATTTCATTAAAATCTTGAAATCTTTTCAACACAAACTGGAAGTTCTTTCGTTATATGAAAGCCATTATTATTTGAAAACAAGAGTTTTCGTTTCAGGAAATTCCGATTACATTTGTTCAAATTAAAGCCTTTCAAACTTGGGTTAAATTCAAATTCTCAAAATAATACTTTTAAAATACTTTAAAAGTGGTTTATAATCCATATATATAACTTGTATAACCCTTTTAAAACATAGTTTCCAAAGTAATTCCAAATCTTAAATAAGATATATTAAATTCAAGCTAAATTTCAATTTCAAACTTCCTTTTAAAAGCTTTCCACATTCAACCCAATTCCATTTCCAAAACCATTGGGATTCAAAATTCAATTTTTAAATAAAACAATATTTTAAATTCAAAACATTTGTGACGTAACCGATTTTCTATCCATATTTGTGTGTGTATTGTGTAGTCCAGGGGTTTTGCCCAATATTGCAACATTATCAATCATCACAATCCAAACACAACAATTATAAATAAGTGGTATAATCCTATAACACTTATCTCCATTCACAGATAATAATATAAATTTATCACAGATAAATAAATTACGTTCATCACAGATAAATAAATTACATTCATCACAGCTCAAATCAAAACATACCATCACACATTAGGGATATCAAACACTTCAACATTCAATAGAATCCAAATATCCATAAGTAAGGTCAATTAATTATCTGATTAATTTAAATCAGATAAATTACTTATGAATAAACACTAATCCTGGTTAATTAATATTACTTAATTACAAGCCATCTTAATTAATTAACCTTTAATCATTTATTAATTAACCTTTAATTATAAATTAATCAACCTTTAATTATTAATTAATCAACCTTTAATTAATAAATAAATCAACCTTTAATCATTAATTATCCTTTAAATTAATTACCCTTAATTAATTAATTAACTAACCCTTAATTAGTTACCATTTAATTAATTATCCTTAATTAAATTAATTAAATAAACCTTAATTAATGAATCTTCCCTTAATCACTTTCATTAACTAATTATCCTTTAATTAATTAATGATCCTTAAATTAATTAACTTAATTAATTATTCACATAATTAATTATCCTTTAATTAATTATTGTCTAATCACTTGATTAATCAACCTTTAATCATTAATTAATTACTTTAAATTAAGCAATTATATTTTAGAAATTAATTACCCTTTAATTACTCGTCATAAATTAAAATAAACCCTTAATTAATTTCATTAAACAATTATCATTTAATTACTTCGTTAAGCAATTATCATTTAATCATTCACATTAATAACTAATTTAAATCCTTTAAATTGATTTCATAATTAATTTGACTTTAAATCATTAACAAATTAATTAGTCTTTATTTATCCAAGGCCTTAATTAACTTAAGGTAGACCACTTATCTTAATTACTTACTAAATCAAATCATTTTTTGAAAACACTTAAAGATTTTAATTAAACAATTATCCCTATACATAGCTAGTTAATGCTTTTGTGTTCCAAACTACCATCAAATCAGATCGTACTTGACAAACACAAAATTAGCACTAGTATGTGCCCATGCTTTGCACATGGGCTGTTTGTGTTGTTGTATACGTTGATTTTTTATTTGAGCGCAAATATGTAAACGGAAAGGAAGGACATTTTTGGAATTTTAAAAGGACACCGAGTAAATTAGTTTAACGAATTTTCTATATTAGTAGTAGATATTATTTTAAAAACAAAACAATTTTCAAACATTTACTTTAACATTCGATCTTTGAAACTTGTCTTAATAATTGCTTGAAAACTTGTACATTTTCTATTTGCTTTGAAACTTTAAAAATTTTCTTTATTTCAAAACTTTGATATCAACCCCGAGTCAAACACATCCTTTTCCCATGCTATTTCGAATTTTACCCGAGTAAACTCACGCCTACGATTTCTTCGAGTCAAACACTCCACTACACGCAATCAAACCCAAGGAAACCCACCTCCTTCTTCCTCCTCTTCATACTGATGCAATGGATATGGAGTGCACATGTACAATCGTCAGATCAACTTTTGATCCTGATTCCTCCGGCACGATGACGAACACGTCCTCATCCATCACGAACACCCAGCAAAATAAAAAACATCGAGAAACAAAATCAAGCATTTGAAACGCTCGAATCCCAGACTTGATCATCAGAAAACGTCACGTTCCACCAAAACCAATCACTAGAGGCCTTGCTGTTCCACCCAGAGATGCGCCATGAACCCAGACGACTATCCCTCTTGGTCCGATCAACTACGATCTATCATCGACGTCGCAATTGTCTCACGAACCCAGACTACCAAAACCACCCTTAAAACCTTATAACCCTTTCGATCGTCTTCTTTGATTATTTAAAAAATTAGTGAATATTTTTCCTATGCTCTTCGACACGTTAGCTTCCATCAAAATTGATCACGTCGCCCAGCTCGACGTTGATCGCCTGAATTTGACCATTTTTACAATTCCGTTCGACTCAAGTTTTCCCATGAAATACAAAGTTAAAAACTCTGAGATGATTACCAAAAATCATAATTTTGAAATACGAACCCTTTCCTGTGATCAAAGATTAAAATTCTTGATTTTTCTGTTTTGAAGAGCTTTTACCGAAATATAATATTTTTGAAATATCAACTATGCTTTTCTACTTACAATTTATTTTTAATAATGAAATTATGTTTCTATTATCATTTTCTCTTCAGGGTTCTTAGCCTAATATTGTTCGTACAGACAGATTTGAATTTTAAATTTGGAAACCTGTAACTATACAGGAACCTTTATATATGTATATCCAAACACATATATCATTATATACACATACATAAACATGCAGGCACATCAAACATTTTCACAAAAACTTAAACTCTCAATCTACACATCAACATTTATATATACTTTAAAGTTTTAAATAAAAAAGTTTGCTCACCTGGTTCCAGAAAACAGAGACAGCAAGTTTGAGCCTGGAACCAGATTTTTGATCTCCATTTTTGACTTGCTTTAATCTGTTGAAGATGTTGTTATATGATTAATCTGGGTTGATCTTGCATTTGTTTGAATTGGTGATTTTCAAGGTTTTGAAATCTGTTGTTGATTTCTGGTTTGAAAATCATTAAATTTGCTTTAGGTTTTTATGTTTGCCAGATTTGATTTGTTTTCCTTTTTCTTTGGTTTTGATTTTGATATTGAGATGATTTTTTTCTTTCTGATCTCCGGTTTGAGAATAGCCTGATTCTTTTACTTAAGACATTTATTCATAAATTAAATTTGAAAGATTTTCATAATGCCACTTGTTATTTTCTACTAACACTTGTTATCTTCATGATCTTATGTCTTTACAAATGTCACAAACTAAGATTTTATGTTTAAATCCTTAATTTTTAATTTATTTATAAATTATGTTTTAACCCCTTGTTTAAATAAGTTACTTAATTTACATACAAACTATTTTATGTTTTAAACCTTTTTTTATTTTTATTTATTTACATAAATTTAAGTATTTATCAATTATGCTTATATTTGTACAGTTTCCATTATTTCTTTTTATACAACTTTTTAAAGAAATGATTTAATGTAATTATGCAAAAATTACAAATTATATTTACACATTTATTAGTTCTTTAAAATTTAAAGATTTTGAACTTCAATTTATAAAATATTTACTTTTGAATTCCAATCAATATATAGACCTATATATTCATTATAATATTAGAAAGCAAATTTTTATTAGTTTTAAAATATGGAGTTTTCAAATCCAATTTATTTTTCATATATATATTTATTTGAGTTTCAAATCAAAATTCTGTTTAAAATCAATTTATATACATATATTTAAATAACAAACGAATATCTTATTTTATTTGAAAATTTTAAATTAATTCACCAATTAAATCCAAAAATTTATATTAATCACCGATTTTAAATTTGACACGAAAATCGAAATCGTTACAGATTCCCCCTTAAGAAAATTTCGTCCTCAAAATTTGCTAGACAGGGAGACAATAAAGAACAGATAGACACACAAAGATAGAGAAACTGTTTTCCAGATCAAACTGAATATCTATTCTGCATTTGGCTTACCAAATTAGAATATAATTAATAATTATGACAACAAACTCATTCAATACTACACAAAATATTCGAGCCATTTGATCTGCGAAATATGCAGTGGCATTGGTTAGTCCGAAGGGATAACTAACCGTTCATAGAATATATCCGGACCTAAAAGAACAGACATTACAATTTTTTTTCCATAATTCTCAAACACTTGGTATAGACTCCAAACTCAGGTCGGAGTATCTCAAAGTATATACCCGCTTGTCCCTCTTCGGACTTTGATCCTCATAAGAAATCATAACAAAATTCTCTTATTTGGTTTTAACCGAAATCTTTTTATCGATACAATCTAGCTTTTAGCTTCCTATTTTATTAACCAATTATTTCAATTTAAAACTTCAATTCATTAAAGTTAAAAATGATGGAAAGAATATGAAATAGAAATTAGAACCTTTTCTACAACACTTCGCAGAGCCACCACCACACCAAAGCTTCTCCTTGTAGCTACCACGAAGCAATCTAAGAATTGAAACTGGATCAAAGGAGATTGAGAAGAGTTGTTTCCTTGGTGTTGCAGGGCATTGACCATTTGTAGTGGTACTTCCCTGTCCCCTATCTCGTCTTCTTCTTGCACTCATACTCACTATCAGTGGATAGTAAGAGAATGTACTGAGGCATTTAGACGGATAACTTAGGGATTTACTCATTCTAGGGCATTTATATCCTTATCTCTATGATTCACCTAATGTGTTATATTCCAAAGCTAAAGTTTTTACTCAACCTTTAGCTCTGATACCAAATGTCACGACCCGAAATCCAGCGACTGAAAATCGACATCAAATACCTCACTTGTATTCAACTACTGGAGATTCAAACTTTGAACTCCAGTTCGGATAGACCATATAACAACATGAGATGATTATAAACAGCATAATAAAAGATGATTTCATTATTTAACACCACAGATACAACATTGGATTACAACATATAACCACCATCATAAGAGATTCATTTATACATGATACAATAACAAATGATAACACCAAAGCGGAGCCACAGAGCCTTCAAAAAGGAAAGAGCGAGAATCCAAACCAAGCACCACCTTCTAAACTTTAAAGCTTCCAAAATACGACAGCTACCAAAAGATTTCTAGATCCAAGCTAGCTTCAAAACACGAAAAACCTGCTTCTAGGCTGCCCGTGTGGAAATTATAGGCACCTAGAGTTTAGAAAGAGAACAACAAACTTTGGGTCAGTCATGGGACTGGTATGAGTAAACAAAATAGTTTTAAATAAAAATAAACAATAAAAGAATTTAAGATTGAAATCCGCAATGCTTTTTGGGAAATGAAACTACCATAAGGCCTCCCGGCACATACACCATGCAATCGCACACTTGGGGGAGATTTCTCCTTATGATAGTCAAACATGCTTGATAAGAAAATCCTTTTGATAATATTATTATTAGTGCATAGTGCAGAAAACAATTTCGAAAGTATAATATAAATCCTAACCAGCATAGGTACCATTATATTATGCCAGCTATAGCTACCACCTGAGGTGGCAGGTTATACAATTGCATTCGTAAAGGGCTCATATTGTTTCTTTGGATTTTCAACAAATGGTCAGGCAAAGGAACTTCCTGGGCACATAGGTACGCCTCTAGAGGGACGCTCCGAGAACCTAACCGGATCTCTACCAACACAAGGCTGGGTTACCTTTGTAACTAGGTAACTACTAACATGAGTATGCCACCCCCCGGTCATAACCGACCTTCATCCGAGGGCCCTCAACACCAACATCCACAAAGCAATGTATTTGCAATAACCACACAGGTTAAATATCCGGACTCCATATCATGATGCCACCTCTATCCAGAAGGGAATGGACATACCCTCAGGGGGCGTTACCCCCAATTAACCTTGCCGCATCTTTCCTGTTTCGACCATTCCGGGTTGTAAGGCTCGACGAGGTCACGTCCACAAAGCTATGCTTTGCACAAAAGCCATGCTTTGATCAACAAATGATCAGCAGCACTTCGTATGCCACATTACCAAATTGAGAATGAATCACTAGTAACCATCAACTACATAACCTCTGAGTTCGTACGTCTCAGAGAAGGGTGTTAAGCTAAGAGAATAAATTCTCCGCCACCAAACAGAAATGTATTTGATAGAAAACAGCTTTACATCTCAAAGTGTAACGTCAGACATACATCCGTACAAGTCTGTTCCGGGTTCGAACGGAACCGAAGGCACTTCACAATAAAGCCCTTGCAAATTCGAATAATCCCTAATCACGTCCGGACTTCCCATCGCAAAGGGTGATCAAATCTCTATACCGGGGACCGGTCGGTGTAGAGACATTCGACGGGTTATCCTTTCGCTTTCGGAGATACCAGGTCTTCACCACCGGTCTTCAAATGCTATCCATAACATAGTATGATTATTCATGATGGGTTTTATGACATAAAGTCCTCTCCCGACTAAACCAAATAATGAACGCTTAATTTAAATAGAATATGGATATTGGGATCCTAGTTAAGTCACAATTTTTTAGCCCAAAACTTTTCTTTCAAATGGTTTAAAAATTTTACCATTGTAAAATCTTTAAATAAAAAGATTTACTTTCACTTCAAAAAGTTCACCAATATTTCACAAAGATTAATTCATAGCTTTCAAAATTATTTCCTTTTCAAATCTTTTATATAAGATACACCTTTAAGATCCTCTTCAATTTCAAAACAAAGTTCAACAATCTTTCACAAAGATTCATTCATAGCTTTCAAATCAATTTCATTTCAAATCTTGAAATATTTTCAACACAAACTAGAAGTTCTTTCAGTATATGAAAGCCACTATCATTTGAAAACAAAAGTTTTCATTTCAAAAAATTCCGATTACATTTACTCAAGTTGAAGCCTTTCAAACTTGGTTTAAATTCAAATTCTCAAAATAATATTTTTAAAATACTTTAAAAGTGGTTTATAATCCATATATATAACTTGTATGACCCTTTCAAAACATTGTTTCCAAAGTAATTCCAAATCTTAAATAAGATATATTATATTCAAGCTAAATTTCAATTTCAAACTTCCTTTTAAAAGCATTCCACATTCCACCCAATTCCATTTCCAAAACCATTTGGATCCAAAATTCAATTTTTAAATAAAATAATATTTTAAATTCAAAACATCTGTGACTTATCCGATTTCGTCGTGCAATCCATATTTGTGTATGTATGGTGTAGTCCAGGGGTTTTACCCAATAGTGCAACATTATCAATCGTCACAATCCCAACATAGCAATTATAAATAAGCGGTATAATCTTGTAACGCTTATCTTCATTCACAGATTCACAGATAAATAATATAAATTTATCATAGATAAATAAATTACATTCATCACAGATAAATAAATTACATTCATCACAGCTCAAATCAAAACAGGGCATCACACACCAGGGATATTAAACACTTCAACATTCAATAGAATCCAAACATCCATAAGCAAGGTCAATTAATTATCTGATTAATTTAAATCAGATAAATTACTTATGAATAAACACAAATCCTGGTTAATTAATATTACTTAATTACAAACCATCTTAATTAATTAACCTTTAATCATTTATTAATTAACCTTTAATAATAAATTAATCAACCTTTAATTATTAATTAATCAACCTTTAATTAATAAATAAATCAACCTTTAATCATTAATTTTAAATTAATTACCCCTAGTAAATTAATTAATTAATAAGTTAATTAACCCTTAATTAATTACCATTTAATTAATTATCCTTATTTAAATTAATTAAACCCTTAATTAATAAATCATCCCTTAATCACTTTCGTTAATTAATTATCCTTTAATTAATTAATGATCCTTAAATTAATTTAATTAATTAATTAGTCACATATTTAATTATCCTTTAATTAATTATTGTCTAATCACTTGATTAATCAACCTTTAATCATTAATTAATTACTTTAAATTAAGTAATTATATTTAATTACTCATCATAAATTAAAATAAACCCTTAATTAATTTAATTAAAAAATTATCATTTAATTACTTCGTTAAGCAATTATCATTTAATCATTCACATTAATAACTAATTTAAATCCTTTAAATTGATTTCATAATTAATTTGACTTTTAATCATTAAGAAATTAATTAGTCTTAAGGCATTGATTAACTTAAGATAGACCACTTATCTTAATTACTTACTAAATCAAATCATATTTTGAAACACTTAAAGATTTTAATTAAACAATTATCCCTATACATAATTATTTTAAAAACAAAACAATTTTCAAACATTTACTTTAACACTTGATCTTTGAAACTTGTCTTAATAATTGCTTGAAAACTTGTACATTTTCCATTTGCTTTGAAACTTTAAAAAATTTCTTTATTTCAAAACTTTGATATCAACCCCGAGTCAAACACATCCTTTTCCCGAGCTATTTCAAATTTTGCCCGAGTAAACTTACCCCTACGATTTCTCCGAGTCAAACACTCCACTACATGCGATCAAACCCGAGGTAACCCACCTCCTTCTTCTTCCTCCTCTTCATACTGATACAATGAATATCGAGTGCACATGTACAATCGACAGATCAACTTCCGATCATTGCTGAGTCCTCCGGCACGACGATGAACACGTCCTCATCCATCACGAACACCCAGCAAAATCAAAAACATCGAGAACCAAAATATAGCATTCGAAACGCTCGAATCCCAGACTTGATCATCAGAAAATGTCACACGCTACGAAAACCAATCACCAGAGGCCCTGCTGTTCCACCTAGAGATGCATCACGAATCCAGACAACTATCCCCCTTGGTCCGATCAACTACGATCTATCATTGACGTCGCAAATGTCTCACAAACCCAGACTACCAAAACCACACTTAAAACCATATAACCCTTTCGATCGTCTTCTTTGATTATTTAAAAAATTAGCGAATATTTTTCCTATACTGTCCGACACATTAGCTTCCTTCACCATTGACGTTGCCCAGTTCAACATTGATCATCGGAATTTGACCATTTTTACTATTCCTTTCAACTCAAGTTTTCCCATCAAATACAAACTTAAAAACTCTAAGATGATTACCAAAAATCATAATTTTGAAACATGAATCCTTTCCTATGATCAAAAATTAAAATTAAGATTCTTGATTTTTCTATTTTGAAGAGCTTTTACTGATATATATTATTTTTAATAATGAAATTATGTTTCTGTCATCATTCTCTCTTCAAGGTTCTAAGCATAATATTGTTCGTACAGAGAGAATTTGAATTTTAAACTTAGATTTGGAAGCCTATAACTATACATGAACCTGTATATATGTATATCCAAACACATATATCATAATATGCACATACATAAACATGCAGGCACATCAAACATTTTCACAACAACTTAAACTCTCAATCTACACATCAAGATTTATATATACTTTAAAGTTTTAAATAAAATAGTTTGCTCACCTGTCTTCCAGAAAATAGAGACAGCAAGTTTGAGCCTGGAACCATATTTTTGATCTGCATTTTTGACTTGCTTTAATCTGTTGAAGATGTTGTTGTTTTATTAATTTGGGTTGAGCTTACATTTGTTTGAATTGTTGATTTTCTAGGTTTTGAAAACTATTGTTGATTTCTGGTTTGAAAATCTTTGAATTTGCTTCAGGTTTTTATGTTTGCCGGATTTGATTTGTTTTTCTTTTTCTCTGGTTTTGATTTTGAAATTGAGATGATTTTTTTTCTTTTGATTTCAGGTTTGAGAATTGCCCGATTCTTTTACTTAAGCCTTTTATTCATAAATTAAATTTGAAATTTTTTTCATAATGCCACTTGTTATTTTCTACTAACACTTGTTATCTTCATGATCTTATGTCTTTACAAATGTCACAAACAAAGTTTTATGTTTAAATCCTTAATTTTTAATTTATTTATAAATTTATGTTTTAACCCTTTGTTTAAATAAATTACTTAATTTACATACAAACTATTTTATGTTTTAAACCTTGTTTTATTTTTATTTATTTACATAGATTTAAGTTTTTATCAGTTATGTTTATATTTGTACATTTTCCATTATTTATTTTTATACGACTTTTTAAAGAAATGATTTAAAATATAATTATATACAAATTACAAATTATATATACATATTTATTAGTTCTTTATAGTATAAAGATTTTTAACATCAGTTTATAAAATATTTACTTTTGAATTCCAAATCAGTATATATATATACCTATATATATATACCTATATACACATTATAGTATTAGAAAGCAAATTTTTATTAATTTTAAAATAATGGAGTTTTCAAATCCAATTTATTTTTCAAATATATTTATTTTGAATTTCAAATCAAAATTCTATTTAAAATCAATTTATATACATATATTTAAATAACAAACAAATATCTTATTTTATTTGAAAATTTTAAATTAATTCACTAGTTGAATCCAAAAATTTATATTAATCACCAATTTTAAATTTAACTCAAAAATCGGGATCGTTAACAAAAATGCATGCTCTCAGCCAGTCTTTCAGGACCTTGTAGATCCTCTGATTCTGCCTAACTGTTTGTGGATAGTATGCAATACTCATGCAAAATTCTATACCCAATACTTGTAACGACCCACTATTCTGTACCATTCAAATCTACAATAATCCACACATGTCAGACTTGAATGACGCAAAATAACAGATTGCAATAAAAGTTGGAGCAAATAAAATCCATCACACAGAACCACAGACATAGAAATATCAGAATAACTCATAGTGGAAATTAAACCATAGTAATTCATGAAGCTATTATAACAAAGTCTCAAAACAAATACATAATATCAGCCTGAAAACAACATACTAGAAATCCCAAATACATAGAAGTTCACTAATACATGAGCTGAAATAGATAGATAACTAGATAAGTAGAATCTCCAGCGATTCCTAGCTCCAGAAAGAGAAATCCAAAGCTTTGAATACTCAGGCTGACCCGAGCGTAAAGAAAAACATAAAACACTCGAGTCAGGACATACATACTTATATAATGTAAACCAACTCAAGTGAACTGCAGTAAATGAACAGGTAACTTAAAGGATGATTGGGACCGCCCATCCTCTAAGGATCCGTTAAACTACTTACTATGTAGTAATATTACGCTATTATAATAATGTCTATAGTAAAATAAACTTACTTTATATAACGTTAAGGGGTTATCCATATAGCCCTTAACACAAAATAATACCAATTGTCTATGTAGTACCTACATATCTCCTGATCGGGAGATTATGAGAAGATACTCCATAAGTACGACACAAATATAAACTCGTAGTAAGGCTCCCTATGGTAGGTGACACGGCACACGAGGCAATGCCAAGGTAGATACACCAATTATGCACACGCGCTGGTGGTAACGTAGCAGCCACTATGCCCACCTCGGGACACACTCCCAAATCAAAGGGTGGCAACCAAACAATCACAAAGTAATAGAATGGTATCGAAGGAATGTGTCCGACAAGAGGAGCTATCCCTTTTGGCTCGAGATGGCTCCTGTTTTAGCCACCTTAAGCCAACTTACGGGAATCGGGTCCACGTAATATACCTCAAGAACGTCGCCACCATCCTACTTCATTCTGGAATCTCCACCGCGTACACAGTTGTTAAAGTGATTTTTGGTATCGACAGAGGGTATATCCATATCTGATCCCGGTCTCTTTAACAACCAATCATTATTATAACCCATGGTTATAAATTTCTGTTTGTGTCAAAATTGGGCACAACACTCTTCGGGAGTCGTTGAAGAGATAATAACGAAGAATGAAAATTCAAAACAGATATTATCTAACAAAAACTCCAAACAGCAGTAAAATAAATGCGTAGACAAGCGATTTATAGTGGTTCGACGTATTGCCTACGTCCACTGTGAAGTGTTTTGATGTTTTATTGATTCTCTTTCAATGATTACAAGTTGTTGCAGCAATCAACAGCAAGTTACAACTGGAAATTCGAAATCAACAGTAAAATTATGATGTAGGATGATGGAGATCTCGATCCGGCAGAGTCTGGGCGCTTGAGAGTCGAAAGATCCCTTTTCTGTTGGCTCTAGAGCTCTATTTATAGGCGTAGGCTGCCGATATTTCGCTGAAAACTCAGGAGACCACTTCTGGCACGTGAGGGGGGCCACACGCCTGTTCTCAGGAAGTTTGGGCCCACTTTTGCATCGGTTCGAACTCCATTCGAATCGATCAAGAATTCGTCCAATCGAGGTGAAATTTGGTGTGGGCATTCTTCAACATGTATTCAAGCTTCTGTGAAAATTTCATGGCATTTGGATCAGTGGATTGGGAGATATGATGGATTCGAAATGGGGTTCACTGCATGGCTGTTTGGTTCGAAACCATGCGTTCGAATCGATGGTTTCGAAACCATGGTGGCACGTGTCTTCGTGTTGACATGGAGCACACACTTCGCCTCGATCCAGGTTTTGCTCCGAGTTGAATGCTTCGACTCCATATATTTCGGCGCATTCGAACCGATGAAAAACACGTCACCTTGGCCAGTTGACCCAGTGGATTCGAACGAAGCTTCTTGGATGGGTTCGAATGAGGCTTCATGGATGGATTCGAACATGGCCTCCGTGATGGGTTCGAACAAGGCTTCTGTGATGGGTTCGAACAAGGCTTCTGTGATGGGTTCGAACAACCGAAGCTTAGTGGATTCGAACAAGGATCTTTGGATGGATACGAGCCTTACAAACTCTCCATGGACTTGAGGCCCACTGGCGCGAACCAGATGGATTCGAAGTTGATGGAGTCGAGTCGAGGCATTCCAATGGGTTCGAAGTCCCTCGGTTCGAAGTCCATCGGTTCGAAAGTGATCGGTTCGAATGGTGCATGATGATGGGTTCGAAACCAGTGTGTTCACTTCAAGTTGGACCGATCATAACTTGAGCGTATGAACTTGGATTGACTCGAAATTTGAGACGGCGGCTTCTATGACCTCTCTTGTCATGTCCTATCAATTGTAGCACAATTCGGGCTCGGACAAAATTCAGCGATATCCATAGCAAAACGAAGTATGACCAATCTCTGATACGAACTATCCTTTGTTTTTCGATCGATCTTTTGGTATCACGACTTTGCCAAAAAGCAGGATAACATTTTGCCCCCCAAAGTACGTCTTGTGGGAACATGACGTGCTTTGAATAGCTGCAATCCCTCTCTGAACAATCATTGCTCTCTTCTTGTTGAGACTCGTACTCTGTATTGCTGCAACCTTGCGTTGATATGATTTATTGCTGTATAATAGCGCTTAGCCGTTGGCTGTTGCATTTGTAACAAGATAAGTGTTTGATCCCTGCAAATGCTTAAAATCGAATGTTAGTTCGATATATATGCACATATGCTAGTTTGATCTTTGTTAGCGTCGTGCGTCTACAAGTCGTTGTTAGTTTTGTTTGCTATTGAATTTCGTATCGATTCTCTTCTGAACCGATTTTGAAATTTGAATTGAGACAACGCTTGGTGGTTGTTTTGAAAAGGTTCCTTCGTATCGATCCTCTCCTGAACCGATGTAGAAGGTAGAAGGAAACGACTCTGCATTGCGTGATTGTAATGCTTCGAACCGATGTGTTGGAGTATAGATGGGTTCGAAATCCACATTCGTATGGATGGAGTATACTTGTGCTGTGATGGGTTCGAAACTGACATTCGAACCGATGTGAATGAATGGATTCGAACTAGCAGTTCGTTTCGGTAGGTTGTGGATGGAGTTGCGAACAGGGGCCTCGAATCAATGTGCCCACTGTGCGTTTCGCATCGATGCAACTCATGGTCCTGCTGTGTACTTCATATCGATGAGGTGTGAGGGTAACTTCGAACCTACACGGCATTAGGCAAATGGCTTCGAATGGATGTTTCGAAACGATCCATGCTATGACTGGTTGCGACCGGTCGCGTTTACCGGAAGGGGAATCGTCTCGGTCAAAATCAAAACTCCATATAAATAGCAGTGGGCCTGCCACTTTTTCACTTTTCACTTTTTACTCTCGCCTTGCTTTGACTATGTTCTGCATCGTCTCGAAGCTTCAAAGGAGAAAACACTGTGTCGCGTCATCGAATCAACCAAGATTCAAGTCTTCAATCTCTCGAATCCATCATTCAAACTAGGTAACTAGCCTCGAATCCAAACGGCAAAGCCATTTCGAACCCATCTCTTCTTCATCGATTGCTCGTTCCAGTGATTGGCAAAACCAGATCTGGTTTGGAGGGGGGACTTCGAATCGATACGTGGGCTCGAGTTCGAATCGATGATGGCGGCGTCACTTTCCCTTGGATTTCGCCTCGATCACTGGAATGAATTTATGGGGTGACGCAGTTCGCACCGATAGACCATCTTTGATGGGTCCATTCGAATCGATGGTTTCGAGCCCATCAGCCATCGGTACGAAGTTCTCCACTTTGCATCGATACGAAGGGCATCGATTCGAACGTGGTCGATGTGAAGTTGAGGGTTTGCTTATCAATTCAAACCAGTTGACCAAGGTTGGATTCGAAGTCCTGCTTCATTGGTCGATTCGAGTGCGCCTTTCTACATCGATTCGAAGTGACGTGAGCATGGGTTCGAATGAGCTCCCTTTGTTCGGTTCGAACCCTCTATGTTGGATACCAAAGTTTGACATTTTCTAAGCATAATTCCGGCGAGCTTCATCCTTGCATATTTGGACTTTGATAATCACGCTGCATACTTGACCATCTTTCGAAGCTCGTCGATGGAACCATAACGAATTCTATCCAAATCAAATTCCATCATACAAGCGGTTTAGTGATGACGGTCACCGATGACGGTCATTGTAACTGGGGAAATTAGCTTTGTCGTTTGCATGTTTATTGAACTCTGCAATATTTATTCAAGTAATGCATGGCACTGTACAACATACATTCATACACTTTACACTGGGGAATGCACGGGTCCTTTGTTGTCTAACGATGGTTTCTAATGAGTTAGCTAGTTATGGAACCGTCAAATTCACAACAGCAGGAGGTTCAAAGTACAGCTGCTCCGAGACTAGAGGTCCCAGATATCGAACCTGAGATCATTGGTCCGGCCCCGGATGAACTTCCCAATGCATCTTTCATTGCCAATCCTTCGGATTCCGTTCAATCGAATATTTCTGAAGACATGTTAGGGAGAATATGCTTGAGGCACGGCCTGTCACTGGATGACGTGTTATTGCCAGGGCCGAACGATAGACCACACAACCCGCCGGAGGGATATACAGCATTTAATCGCCATGCGTGTGCGGCTGGTACACTTCCTCCATTCAACGAGTATATAAGGGAAGTGTTGTCTTTTTTGAGGATCGCCCCATCTCAACTACACCCGAACGGATATGCGTCCGTGAACAGTTTATTCATCGTCTTCATGGAGTACCTTCATAGACCACCGATCCCGACCGAGATTAGATATCTATTTAACTTCAAGACCCGAGGTGATTATCCTTCCTTCACATTTCTAGAAGTAGTGAGGAATTGTCAAGTGGTCACTGGGTCCTGGACCAGGTTGAGCTACTATAGGACGGAATGGTTCTATGTTAGATGTCCTCCGGGGTTTGCCCGGCGATGGTTATTCAGACGTGAGTGTAGCTGAGTTATTAAGTAATTATTAAGGCAATTGCGGTCAAAGTGAAACTTATGTTTTTTCTCTTCTTCACAGCGACGATTCAGCGCCTGAGGGCGAGCGCTTTAAGTAGATGGTGCGAGTACTCCGGGGAGTCCCGAGCGAAGATAGGGATATCGAGTCGATTTTGACCGATAGGAATCTCCGGACTTACGGATTGATTGAACGAGGGCAGAGCATACTGTTTGACGGGGCACTAAGGATTGTCTCTAAAAAACGAGTCAAGCACAAGAAGCCCAAAGTTATCATAGCCGAGGAGGCTGATTCTGAAAGAACTCATACTGACGACGAGCCATTGTTGGAGCCTACAGACATGGTTCAGGATGTTGAAGAGCAAAGAAAAGGCAAGGCAGCCGTCGTCACGTCAACTAAGAAGGGGAGATGGAAATTGGTTGTTACGGCCTGATCCTCTCCCGGAGTTAGAATTTCTGAGATGTTTCCTCTGCGAACTGAAAGTCTTTACGAAGGGCTTACCGATCTTCCAATCCCGGATGATGTGTCTTTTCAACATGATGTCGGGTTGGAGGAGTTCCATCGTACTCTAGAATTGAGCGAGCCATTTATTACTAGCTCAGTCGACACTTCTGGTTGGTCGGGGGGAATACATATTCACACACATTTCACGACACCACATAGCCCTGAGTCCTAGGTCATCGGTTTCGAGAAACCACTAATTTTATTCTCATTTCGCTTTGCAGATATTATGACTGGACGCGGTTCGATGCTAGGGAGCCTATGACATGCTTGCAAATCTTCCTCATACTACGAGTCACAACGGAGAGAAGGAGACAGGGGTTACGATCGCAGGTACTCCGGGTATTCTAGCCAAGAACGGAGAGATAGGGATTACAGACATCGGTCTCGATCGCGCACTCCTCCTCCAAGAGTTCCTATACAACCTCCTGTCCATGTTTCTCGTCCTTCTGATTCCTCGTACTACCAGTCGGCCTCTCAATCTTCTAGGCATGAATCTCGCCATCCCAGATCTGAGGCAATGCCTCCAGTAGTTGCGGAACAAACTCCTACTGAAATTTCGGGGGAAGGAGCAATCAGGCTTGCTCAACTGAAGAAGGACTTTCCAAATATTTGCTTTGATAATTACATTTTTCCTCTTCACTTGAAAAGAATTCTGCCGGAGGCCGAGCAGACGGCGCACGATTATGTGCACGACTTTTATGCCCAATACAGGGCGTGGTATAAGGCGGCCGAGAAAGCGTCGACATTGGCCTTTGAGCGTGGGGCCACCATCGAGAAATTGCAGGCTGAGTTAGCTCAACAGAGCCGTATTGTTGATGTGCTAAACACTGAAGCTGAATCCTCTCGGAAATCTGAAACGGAGGCTATCAAAAAAGCCGACGAGGCCCAGGAAACAATGGATAGAATGAAACATGAGCACTATGCCACGGTAGAGGATATGGGCCACCGAAACACCCTGGTCACTGCCGAGAGGGACGCAGCCCTAAAGGAGTTGAACGAGCTTAAGTCCAAATTCGTCAAAATCGCCAAGGACAGGGATGATGCGAATAATGCAGCCCAGGAGGCGTGTGAACAAGCCGTGATTCTCCGGACTAAACGGGATGCGACAGTAGCCAAGGTTTAGGCGGTTGAGACGAAGGTTGAGGAGAAACTTCAACAGGCGGAGGCCAGGCTGGAGGCCGATATTGAAGATTTGCTCATCACTTACAATGCCAATGTGTTGAGATACAGAAATTTGGCCTGGCTCCAGGATTACCCGATACACCTCCACAGCGCTTGGGGTCGTTTGGTTGAGGAAGAGGAGGAGGCGCATCCGGATGAATCGGTCGACCTATTCGAACTCGAAAACCGTTTGCTGACAGATGACGAGAAGAAGATCCTCCATGACGCTATTATTGCTCATGAGAAGGAGCTGATTGGTGGCCAATCTCTGAAAGTTGGAGAGGGATCAGGTGTTGAGCATCATTCTACTGTCATTGATGTCACCGCTCCACCTTCGTCAGTGTCTATATCTGTTGGTCACTCACAATCCGTTCCTGCTTACGACCCAGAACAGCCGCGGTTATCTCCCATTCGGGAGCATACTTCTGAGGCCGCTCAGTCGTCCACAAGTCAAACTGGGGAAGGTATTCCGAACTTATCTCAAGTGTTTTCCAAATAGAGAGTTTGTTCTGAAGCAGTTACTGATAACCTCTTCTTATCTTTGTTTAGTGACTGGAGTTGCCCCGATTGCCGCGGCCCAAGAATCAAGCAAAGGGGATAAGGCCATCACTACCGAGACTACTGTTGTAACTGCAGTATCAACCGAGGCGGCGCAGGGGGGCGGATTATCTCTTGATGAACAAATGGTGAGCGAGCTGCTCGGTGAGCAGGGTGGCTTCTCCACAAACCTGCCGTTCATCATTAGTGACCTCCCGCCAACCTCTACCTCTTCAATGCAGACTGCGGATGCCCCCAGCCAAGCCCAGATGATTCGTGATGAAGAGATCCTGGCCGAGATTCATGCAGAATTAGAAGCTGCGTGGCAAAGTGGTAGTGTTGGTGGTGGCACGGCGGCGCAGAGCCCAGCACCTGCGAGGATAGTATTGTCGGGTGGCACTATCCCATCTTCCGTTGCGGGTTCGGTCCCTCCTACTCCTCCGACAGGGAGCCTTCATTTAGATTCGAGTTCTGAGGAGGACGTAGATATTATGCCCCCAGCCCAAGAGCAACCACCGGAGAGGAGGTCGTCCAAACGAAGGATTTCCATTCCTAGCGATTCTGATGACGAACCGCTGATAAGGAAGCCAAGAAAGAAGGAATAGATCGGCCTCCCAAGCAGATTTTTCGGTAGATAGGAACTTGTTTTCGTTTTTTGTTAGTAGGCCATGTATAGATGCAGGTTCGGCCCCTGCTAGTAGGCATTCTTTTTTGGGAAAACTTATTTTCATGTAAGTCCTTGTCTTCAGTTAGTTGAAATAAAATTTAGTTTCTTTGTTTCAACTCTCATTTCTTTTGTGCTTAAGTGTTTGTAGTGTCTTGTTTTCAGTCCGGTGCACTTGTGGTGTTTTTACCGTCAAATGGAATTCGTTTTTTGTTTGCCAAGTTTGAGAATCTTGGACGCAAGTTGCGATCAATGAATAATCGAACTTCGGACTTTGTATCACTTTGGTTAGCGATTAACACTTAGCTTTTTTTGCCCCCTAGTCTCGGGGAATAACATTTGTGTTTTGGTGGTTGAGTGCGTTTATTGCAAACCTTAAGCACATGTCCACATTCCGGGGACTGAAGATAATTTGAGATCGATAATCCGGTTCGTACTCCGGGAATTCGAGAGTTATCGATGTTTGTAATGCGGTTCACGCTCCGGGAACTAGGAATTGATGTTCACATTCCAACCCACACTCTGCGAACTTGGAGCTAGTATTAGCATTTCAGTTCGCGCTACGAGAACTTTGACTTGGTATTTGTGCTCCAATTCGCACTACGGGAATTTGGAGAAAACATGTATGTTTGGGTTCGCACTTTGGGAACCTGGAATTAATGTTTGTACTCCGACTCGCGTTTCGGGAATCTGGAGTTAGCCGCTGGATGGTCGGTCACATCTATTTGGGCCTCTTTTTTTTTTGGAATTCGTTCACACTCTGCGAACGATGGATTTGATGTTTATACTCCAATTCGCACTCTGGGAATTTGGAGTCCGTTCACGCTGTGGGAACGAATTATTGAATGTTTATACTCCAATTCACACTCTGGGAAGTTGGAGTCCGTTCACGCTGTGGGAACGAATTGTTGAATGTTTATACTCCAATTCACACTCTGGGAAGTTGGAGTCCGTTCACGCTGTGGGAACGAATTGTCGAATGTTTATACTCCAATTCACGCTCTGGAAAGTTGGAGTCCGTTCACGCTGTGGGAACGAATTGTCGAATGTTTATACTCCAATTCACGCTCTGGGAAGTTGGAGTCCGTTCACGCTGTGGGAACGAATTGTTGAATGTTTATACTCCAATTCACGCTCTGGGAAGTTGGAGTCCGTTCGTGCTCTGGGAACGAATTATTGAATGCTTATACTCCAATTCACGCTCTGGGAAGTTGGAGTCCGTTCGCGCTCTGGGACGAATTATTGAATGTTTATACTCCAATTCACGCTCTGGGAAGTTGGAGTCCGTTCGCGCTCTGGGAACGAATTATTGAATGTTTATACTCCAATTCACGCTCCGGGAAGTTGGAGTCCGTTCACGCTCTGGGAACGAATTATTGAATGTTTATACTCTAATTCACGCTCTGGGAAGTTGGAGTCCGTTCGCGCTCTGGGAACGAATTATTGAATGTTTATACTCCAATTCACGCTCTGGGAAGTTGGAGTCCGTTCGCGCTCTGGGAACAAATTATTGAATGGACTGTCGTGTGTTGGTCCAGTTCAGCCTTTGACATGAGGGCTTGCCCCCGAGCTGGGGTTTCACTTAGTGAGTGGCCGGTCGAATGCAGTCACTCACTATTTGAATAAATTCCATTGTTTGATGGAACTTAGCTCTTCGTGTGTCGTGATTGTTGAACGTTGTATTCGATGAATCACAGCTCTAACTTGAAGAGATAGTATTTTATTGCTGAAATAAGAAAATATGGCAAAGTCAGTGCCTTATTACAAATTCAAATTTCAGAATGTAAAGGAAACTGCAAAGCATTCATAGATTGAAGGAGCCTGTTATGTGTGAAAGTGATGAGGATCTTCGTCGTTCCAGGCTCCTGAGTAAGTAGGTCCGCCACTGATGGCGTTTATCACCAATCTTCCACGAGGACAAGTCGAGTCCTCCTGTCTCGACCGATTGGGTCCATTGTTTGGATTTGATGGGCCCGCTTCTCTGGGCTGCGGTGTCCGCACAAACTGTTCCAGCTTCCTTTCTCTGATCAGTTTTTCCACAAGATCCTGTAAGTGACGACATTCGTTCGTATTGTGCCCGTAGCTTTCATGGAACCTGCAAAACTTTCCCGTCTGGATTTGTCTTTCTGACGACGGTCTTGGTGTAGGTTTTTGATATTGAATTGTATCGTAGGTTTGTAAGTACAAGTCCTCTAGTGATGTATTTAGAGGAGTGTAACTGTCGAACATTGGATTCTTGCGATGCGGGCCACGATTTTGATCTTGTTTTTTAATTTGATTCACGCTTTCTCTTCGCCGAGCTTGTTTATTTTTAATGTTCAACTGGACTTTTCCGGAGTTCTCACCGGACTGTTTTATTGCAACATTGCTTTTGATCTCTTCCGCATTTGATCCTGCGTCAGTTTGTTTCCTAGACTGTTTCGCATCTTCCCGTCTCAGGAATTGAGCTGCTTTGGCATGGAAACGGTCCAATGATGCAGGTGGTTTCCCAGCTAGCCAATTTCCAAATTCAGAATCGGGGTCGATCCCCTTAGTCAAAGCCATAAGGATGGAGTTGTCGTTTGGATTACTAATCTCCGCACATGCAGTATGGAACCTCTCTAAGTAGTGTCTGAGTGTCTCTCCAGGAGCTTGCGTGACACTAGATAGAGTGTTGACATCTTTTGGCCTTGCGACGTGCATGCAGAATTGCTCAACGAATTTTGTGGCTAACTGATCGTAGGAAGAGACGGATCGAGGTGGAAGTCGGGTGAACCACATGGTAGCGATGCCCCCCAAGGATATGGGGAAACTACGACATTTCACTGCATCATCAGCCCTGGCAGCAGTCATCGACCATTCATATTTTAGAATATGTTGGTTGGGGTCGGAGTTTCCCTCCTACATGGGTAGAGTGGGCATTCGGAATCGCCGTCGGGGTTCAGCAGTAAGAATATCGTCCGTAAAGGGAGTGTGACTTCGGTAAACTCCCCAATCGTCGTTTGTGAATCCCTGACTCTCACGGTTCATCTGACGTATCATAGTTGAAAGATCCGGCATTTGCGCCAGAGTATGATCATGTTCCATACTTTGGGTTTGAACTGGATATCGTCGACGGTCCAAGTCTCGCCTTCTTGGCTCATAGTCCTCTGGGACGTACGGCTCAGGAGTATGCCCGCTATGACGACGGTCCAGGTCCGACTGATCTTGGGCGTCGATCCCTGGTTCAGCCGCAACGTTAGTGGTGCGGTATTCTACGGCGTGGTGAGGAACGGCACCTCCTCGGGAGGAGGGTCCGGTTTGGAAACTGGCTGACGGACCAACTCTAAGTTGTCCAACGGTCAATGTCGGTTGATTTCCAACGGGCGGCATACGACTCCCATCTAGCCGGGGTCGTGGAGGCCGGTTATGATAATCAAAGGATGAAGAACTTTCGCTGGATGAGCGAGAGGCATGGTCTCTCATGGATCTCTTTCGTTTTTGGCGATCCAGCTTGTTGATTAGCTCAGCGTTAGCGCGTAGCTGTTCTTCTAGTTGTCGCCGACTCTGGGTCAGCTCTTGGAGTAGCAACTGCAACTCTTGTCGGGTAACCGGACCCGACGGTTCCGAGTGCCCAGCGACATCTTGATTAGATGACGGTAGAGGGGCAGGATTCTGTCTATCCTGTTCTTCTTGATTGACAGCGTTTGAGGTGGTTCTTGTGCTAACCATCTTGAGAGTTGAATTCCTTTCCTAGACTTTATGCAAATCTGAATAGAAGGGAAGGAAATTGGATTTAACGATCTGGATCTCTCTCTTAGATTTATTCAATCTGGTATCGATGACAGATCCAATGAGCAGGAGAAAATCTGGGTTTTCTCAGTGAAAGCACCAAAGTGTTTGCGTCAAAATTGGGCACAACACTCTTCGGGAGTCGTTGAAAAGATAATAACGAAGAATGTAAATTCAAAACAGATATTATCTAACAAAAACACCAATCAGCAGTAAAATAAATGCGTAGACAAGCGATTTATAGTGGTTCGGCGTATTGCCTACGTCCACTGTGAAGCGTTTTGATGTTTTATTGATTCTCTTTCAATGATTACAAGTTGTTGCAGCAATCAACAGCAAGTTACAACTGGAAATTCGAAATCAACAGTAAAATTATGATGTGGGATGATGGAGATCTCGATCCGGCAGAGTCTGGGCGCTTGAGAGTCGAAAGATCCCTTTTCTGTTGGCTCTGGAGCTCTATTTATAGGCGTAGGATGCCGATATTTCGCTGGAAATTCGGGAGACCACTTCTGGCACGTTAGGGGGGCCCACACGCCTGGTCTCAGGAAGTTTGGGCCCACTTTGGCATCGGTTCAAACTCCATTCGAATCGATAAAGAATTCATCCAATCGAGGTGAAATTTGGTGTGGGAATTCTACAACATGTATTCAAGCTTCTGTGAAAATTTCATGGGATTTGGATCAGTGGATTGGGAGATATGATGGATTCGAAATGGGGTTCACTGCATGGCTGTTTGGTTCGAAACCATGCGTTCGAATCGATGGTTTCGAAACCATGGTGGCACGTGTCTTCGTGTTGACATGGAGCGCACACTTCGCCTCGATCCGGGTTTTGCTCCGAGTTGAATGCTTCGACTCCATATATTTCGGCGCATTCGAACCGATGAAAGACATGTCACCTTGGCCAGTTGACCCAGTGGATTCGAACGAAGCTTCTTGGATGGGTTCGAATGAGGCTTCATGGATGGATTCGAACATGGCCTCCGTGATGGGTTCGAACAAGGCTTCTGTGATGGGTTCGAACAAGGCTTCTGTGATGGGTTCGAAAAACCGAAGCTTAGTGGATTCGAACAAGGATCTTTGGATGGATACGAGCCTTACAAACTCTCCATGGACATGAGCCCCACTGGCGCGAACCAGATGGATTCGAAGTTGATGGAGTCGAGTCGAGGCATTCCGATGGGTTCGAAGTCCCTCGGTTCGAAGTCCATCGGTTCGAAGGTGATCGGTTGGAATGGTGCATGATGATGGGTTCGAAACCAGTGTGTTCACTTCAAGTTGGACCGATCATAACTTGAGCGTATGAACTCGAATTGACTCGAAATTTGAGAAGGCGGCTTCTATGACCTCTCTTGTCACATCCTATAAATTGTAGCACAATTCGGGCTCGGACAAAATTCAGTGATATCCATAGCAAAACGAAGTATGACCAATCTCTGATACAAACTATCCTTTGTTTTTCGATCGATCTTTTGGTATCACGGGTTTGCCAAAAAGCGGGATAACAATTTCAAAATGGTATTTTATACTTCAAAAGTCAAAGGTCATTTCAAATTCAAGTACCATTTCAAATCCATTTCAAAATATCAAAATATCGCATCCTTTCAAACCCTCATTCATTTTTATCAAATTTAAATATCATTCCAAATCACATTTCAAAATGGTTTATATTTCAAATCAAAATACTCCATTTTAACCATTTAAAAATGAAGTTATTATACTTAATAATCAAATATTAAATTCCCAAAATTTTAGCTTTTTCAAAATACATTATTCACTTAAATTCACTAAAATAGTGAAATTTCAGCTTTCGCAATATTTAGAAATTGCTACGGTAATTTACATTTGAAAACAGTTCAATTAAGCAAAGACGGCATTTAAAACTGTCGTAATAGTTCAGGCTCAAGTTTTAGTTTCTGCAACTATAGCACTTACAAAGTGCTGTAGTATCACTTAGTTAACTTTAGCTATAGTTCATTTGTATAAACTACAGCACTTAAAAATGCTGTAATATCCCTTGCTTATTCAAGTTAACTTCAGAAATGATAGCATTTTTGAAATGCTGTTAATTAAATTCCAGATTTTGAATACAATTTCAGAAACAATTAAACTTTGATTTAAACCATTTTAACTTATAAGAATCATATTTTCTCACTCAAAAATGTTCATTTAAATACCCGTTTAATTTATGATTTTATAAAGTAAATTTTAAACATAAAATCAATTTTTTTAAATAATTTATTTATTAAAGTCAAGCATACCGATTACTATTCTTTATATTTTAAAATTTAACTTAACACTTAAGTTTAAATTTCCATTTCCATATATGACTTATTTTTCATTTTATTTACTTAATTTAAAATTCACTTTTAAACAAAATTCTAAAATTTCAAATTTAAGTTATGTTTCAAATTTCAACTTAACCATTTATTTATTTCACATTTGAACTTGTAGAAAATCATTAACACTTTATAAGATTTTAATTCAATTTAAATCAAAATATCATAAATTTACATTTTTAAAATACATTAAAAATTCTAGAAAATATATACAATAACCACGGGTCTGTATAATATTTTCTAACCTAGGTCAAGTGATGCAGATAATATATCATTTCAATCCGTAATTTACAAGGAAAAATCTGGGTTCTATCATTTCAAACCCGCAATCCCAAGTTAAACAAAATAAATAAAAATCGTTCGGGCCTATCATTTCATCCCATAATGATTTTTCCCTATTCAAAAGTCCGTTCGGCTACGTATCATTTCAACCCATAGTGATTCTATTCTACAAGGAACTTGTATTGTGAGAAACATATATAAATAACAATATAACATCATGTAGCAGTAATAGATGATATGACAGGTTTATTAACATGGCTAACATCATATGAATCATATCACAGGTAGGTATAACATGATAATATAATTCTATAGATTCACTTGCTATCAATTTACTAATTATATAAGTATAGATGTCATGTGTGAAATACTCACCTCTTAACGCTGAAGTTAACAAAACCAGACACACAAAGAAAGATCTAGAAAGCACGATAGCACGACTACGGATTCAAGTGAGGGGAGAGCCAAGATGACTATCTTATACACAAAAAATAAAACAGGATATTGCAACATAAATTTGCAACACAAATATCATTGAACAACTTGAAATAAAAACACAACAAAGAACTAAACAACATGACCTTGCTTTCACCACTCATATGCTCGGCCATAGGGTTCAAGTGCTCGGTCATGGCTATATGTTTGGGTCGGGTATGTGTCAATATGGCTCGGCTAGTAAAGAGATGAATGGCAGTGGTTTATAACATGAAGCATAGACAAGGCATGGCAAAATAGTGGAGTTTTTGTCACATTTCTTGGCTCGGCCATTGCAAGTGGTGGCTCAACCTTGCTTGGTTCAGGCCTGGTGAGGCCAAAGGTGATGTCTTGCTGGTGGTGGTGGTTCTTGGGGTGGCCGAGAGGAGTATGTGAAGGGATGTGGCATGTAGGGTTCGGCTATGCTTGTTTTAAGGGGATGTTTGCTATTTTTGAGGGGTTTTCATCATAGGGGTGCCACGGCCTGTCATGATCAGATGATTTGATGATGGTTGCAGTCGTGCAAGGTGGAGGTGATGGTCGGTGGTGATGGAGGGGTTTATGGCCGAGCAACATGAGAGAAAACAAGGCAAGAATTAAATGAAAACAAAGAAGAAAAGAAAAGAAAATGCCATGACTTACCAAAGTTTTTTTTTCCAGAAATTGTTGATAGCTGAAAATTTTGAGATGAAAGAAACTTTCTCACATGAAAAATGAAAAGAATATACGGCTAAAGAAAGAAATATGAACGGCTACCCAATGAAAAGTCAATTGCAAAATGAAAGGACAAATGGTAAGTGAAAAGTCATAACATATGAAAAGTTTTTGACCCTTTATATTTCTTATTCCTTTTATTCATTTTAAACAAAATAAAAGTAAGTAAATAAAATAGAAAAAAAAACAAAATAAAGTAGGAAAGAAAATAAATAATTAATTTTTCGAAAAATATAAAATAATTAAGAAAATGGCTTAATAATTGAAACTAGGATTTGAAAATAGTCAATAAAATACAACAAGCTTTGGAAAATTATAACCACACTTTAAAAATGTTTTAAAAATAAAATATTGAAATAAAAATAAATTAAAAAATATTTTCAAAACGAAAAAAAAATCAAATTTAAAAATATTTATAAAATATTGAAATAAAAATAAATTTAAAAATATTTTCAAAACGAAAAAAAAATCAAATTTAAAAATATTTCAAAAATCTAGGGTTGTTACACTCTCCCTTACTCAAATCTTTTCGTCCTCGAAAAGAACGAACAAGGAAAATAAAGAAAGCAAGATAGAAGGGCAAAATAGTACCTTAAACGAACAATTCTAGATTCGAAGCACGAATGCTCTCCTACGTCTTCCAGGTACAATCTCGATCATCAGTACTCCACTGTACTATGACCAGACTAACAGATTTCCTTCTTGGCTGCTTCGTACCTCTGTCGACAATATGAAGTGGCTTCCTCTTGATAGTCAGAATAGGCTCAATATCCAAACTATCAAGAGCAGAAGGCTAAACAATAAGAGATGGGTCATGAAGATACTGGCGAAGATGAGAGGCATGAAATACATCATGCACTCCAGATAGCTTCTCTGGCAAATCCAGACGATAAGCCAAAGAACCAACTATTTCCACAATGCAAAAAGGACCAAAGAATCTAGGAGAAAGCTTCCCTCTACGACCAAAGCGAATGACATTCCTAAAGGGAGAGACCTTAAGGAAAACCTGATCACCAACAGCAAACTCCAAACTCCGCCTACGCCTACGCCTATCAACGTACTTCTTCTTCCTATCCTGAGCAACCCTCAACTTCCTCTTAATCTTCTCAACTTCTCAGAAGCCTCCAAAACCAAATCAAGACCAAGAACCAAATGATTACCGGATTCAATCCAGTAAGATGGAGATCTACAAGGCCGTCCGTAATGAGCAGCAAACGAAGATGTTTTGATACTGGCCTGAATTCAGAGATGGAATGAGATAGATAAAGGATTAAGGTAAGCTTAAAACAGAAGATTAGATTATACCTGATAACTATTATTGTAGGTGAATTCGACAAGATGGAGATGATCTTCCCAAGATCCTCCATAATCAAGCACATAAGCATGAAGAAGATCTTCGAGAATCTGATTTACTCTTTCCGTTTGACCTGTGGATGGTAAGCAGTGCTCAGATTCAGATGAGTACCCAAAGATTCCTAAAAAATTTCCAAAACTCACTGGTAAAGATGGGATCACGATCACAAACAATACTGAGAGGAACACCATGGAGACGAACAATCTATCTTATGTAGATCTCAGATAAGCTAGAAGCAGAACGAGTAGACTTGACCGGAATGAAATAAGTGGACTTGGTCAGTCTATCCATAATAAACCAGATACTCTCATTACCCCTCCTAGACCTCGGTAGTCCATCAATGAAATCCATGGAAACCTGTTCCCACATCCAATTGGGAATCTCAAGGGGCTGCAACAAACCAGGGGTCTTTAGATGATCGGCCTTGACTTGCTGACAAGTCACACACCGAATAACAAAGATAGAGATATCCCGCTTCATACCCTTCCACCAATAAAGGCTCTTCATATCTTGATACATCTTCGAAACACCAGGATGAATAGAAAGTCTGGATCGATGATTCTCTCGAAGCAACTCCTGCCTCAATCCATCAACATTTGGGACACAAATCCTACCATTAATCATCAAAATCCCACTATCATCGATCTGAGCTCCACTACTACCACTACTAGTACCACCAACCCTGCTACGAACACTCTCCTTCTGCTTAGCCTCATCCTGCTTAGCCTTGATATGATCCAAAAGAGGAGAAGAAACAACAAGCTGACACAACAAAACCTTCTTCCGACTCAGAGCATTGGCCATAACATTGCTTTACCGGGAGTATAGCTAATATCGAGCTCGTAAGAAGCAGAAACTCAAGCCAACGAACTTACCTCTGATTCAATTCCTTCTGGGTGAAGATATATCTCAGAGACCGATGATCGGTGAAAAGCTCAAACTTAGCTCCAAGAAGATGATGCCTCCAGAGCTTCAAAGCAAAGACAACAGCAAGCAACTCTAAATCATGAGTAGCATAATTAGCTTCATGGGTTTTCAACTGACGGCTGGCATAGGCAATGACCTTACCATCCTGCATGAGAACAACACCTAATCCCTCACGACTAGCATCAGTATATACCGTCAATCCCTCA
This sequence comes from Allium cepa, assembly GCA_030765085.1. Taxonomy (NCBI): domain Eukaryota; kingdom Viridiplantae; phylum Streptophyta; class Magnoliopsida; order Asparagales; family Amaryllidaceae; genus Allium; species Allium cepa. The sequence goes on from CM060934.1 coordinate 712,318,532, forward strand.
TTTCCATTCGGAATGGTAAGAATTGGTGCGGAATTTAGCTTGCTCTTTAACTCATCGAATGCAGCTTCACACTTCTTATCCCAAATGAACTTAGCATTTTTACGAGTCAAAGCAGTGAGAGGTGCAGCAATCCGAGCAAAATTTTCAATGAATCTCCGGTAATAATCGGCAAGGCCTAGAAAACTACGAATATTTGATGGAGTCTTAGGAGTTTTCCAATCCTGTAACAAAATAGGGGGAAATAAGAACAATAGAAAAGATAGAATACTTAAATGATGAAGGAAAAGAGAAAGAAAGAAAGACTTACATTGATCACAACGATCTTGGCTGGATCAATAGAAACTCCATTACCAGAAACAATATGTCCAAGAAATCAGACTTCATCCTTCCAGAAATGGAATTTAGAAATTTTAACCTTCAATTGATGATTTATAAGAATTTCCAGAACAGATTTCAAGTGCAACTCATGCTCTTTCTTGGTCTTAGAAAAGAAAAGGATATCATCAACAAAGACTAGAACAAATTTATTAAGCATATCACGAAAAACATGATTCATCAAATCAACAAAGAAAGCAGGAGCATTATTCAAACCAAAAGGCATGACTAGCCATTCATAAAACCCATTCTCAGTACAGAAAGCAGTCTTGGGAATGCTTTCCTCGGCAACCCTGAGATGGTGAAAACCTGTGGCAAGATCAAGCTGAGAGAAAACAGTGGCACCATAAAGCTGATCGAACATATCATTTATACGAGGCATTGGATATCTGTTTTTCAAAGTGAGCTTGTTCAGCTCCTTATAATCAACACACATCCTAAAAGATCCATCGGACTTGGTGACGAAAACCACCGCTTCTCCCCATTCGGAATGGCCAGGTCTGATCAGACCTTTGGAGAACAAGTCCTCAATTTGCTTTATTAACTCAACATTCTCGCGGGGTTCCATTCTTCTAGGAGTAAGAATTACAGGTCGAGCTCTAGGAATAAGATCAACGCGGAAATCAATTTCCCACTTAGAAGGTAAAGCAGTGACTTCACCAAATACATCTAGATAGAATCTGACCATATGGGTCGAATGAAGATCACTAGGAGAATAATCTAGAGAATAAATCAAACTGTCGGCAAAATCCTGACGCATGCAGCACTGAATAGTCAAGGAATTTCCTTGATCATCAACAAGATAAACAGACCGGGCTTTACAAGATATACAGGTATCATGCCTTCCAAGCCAATCACTTCCAAGCAATAAATCAAAAGCATCGAAGCCCAAAACATAGAAGTCACCACTGAAGAAATGATCAGATAGAGAAGTTTCACTTGCTTACAAATCCGATTAAGGTTTGCGGGACACCCAATTGGATTTGAAACACATAAAGGTACATAATCATACTCAGGAGAAAGAAGATGCTCGAACTTATCACACAAATCAACATAAATAATACTATGGGAAGCTCCAGTATCAAATAAAACACTAACAGGATGCTGAAATAAAGAAAAGGTGCCCTATAGAGTACCTTGGTCATCACTAGGAGCAGGTGCCGGAGCTGGAGAAGATGTAGAGGTGCCAACAAATATACCATAAGGCTTATCCTTCTGCTGGGTAGGGCAATCCTTCCTAAAATGACCAGGCTGAAGACAAATATGACAGAGATCACGCCTCACCAACTGAGCAGGTGGAGGAACAACAACACCAGCTAAAGTAGGACAACTATTGGAATAGTGTCCCTTCTGATCACATCTGAAACAGGTGATGGAAGAAAGATCAACATGCTACCTCTGAGAAGGGGAAGATGATGAAGATTCCAAACCCGGATTCTTGAGCCAATTCTTCTTCTGTTGGTGGAAATTAGGCTTTCGCTTCCTAGAATTAGCAGAGGAAGACCGAGATAAAGGAGCACCAGAAACAGCAGGACCCTTAGAAGTAGGGTTCTCATATCGGATAGCCATATCCATAAGCTGGGTAAATGTGCAATGAACATGGGAAATGAGACGGTCATAATACTTAGGGCGAGCACCAGCTATGAACTTCTCATTCTTCTTGAAAGGAGTGTCAATCAGGCTGGGACCAAACTTGGAAAGTTCATTGAACTTCCTCTCATACTCAAAAAAGACATGCTTCCCTGCTTGAGATCCATGAACTCTTTATAAAGTTGGGATTTCCCAGCCTCGGGCATCCACTTAGCAATGAAAGCATCCCTGAAAAGATGATAGATAAGCTTAGAAAAGGCATGAAGAGATAGAAAATTGAATTCAAAGAAACACGAGAAGATACCTAAACTGCTCCCAAGTAATATCAGCCTCGACAGTGTTAGCCGCAACCGACTCCCACCAATCCAGGGCAGCCTTCGGTAACTGCCATGTTGCTAACTGACGCTTCTGAGCATCAGTAATATCAAGACCAATAAATATCCTCTCTAAACTCCGCAACCATTACTGGGCCTCAATAATGCTCTCTGAACCAGAAAACTTGGTGCCACCAAGTTGAGTGAATTCCTTATAGAGAACAGTAAACCTAACAGGTGCAATAGGTTGAGGAGCTAGGGAAAGACCACGACCCCTACCTCTGGCATTTCCTCGATTCATCCTGAAAAATCAAGAATGAATTTAGGACAAGATAAAGAGAAGACACAGATAAATTAAGATAAGACCAGATAAATTCACTTGGATGAATATCCTAAAGAAGAAAACACTAAAAAGGTAGATACGAAAGGAAGGAAGTTAAGAAGAAAATTTCCTTTAAAAACAAGAAAATTTTATATCAAAATAATCTTTGAAAAATCCTTTGAAAAATCATTTTGAAAATCACTTTATACTTTGAAAATACGTTCTCTCACAAAGAATGATTCTAAGGTTGATTTCACTCATTCTAGAGTATTTCTACCCTATCTCTAATGAGTTTTTTCTCCGCAAGCTATGGTTTTCCTAAAACCAAAGCTCTGATACCAAATGTAACAACCCACTATTTTGTACCATTCAAATCGACAATAATCCACACATGTCAGACTTGAAAGATGCAAAATAACAGATTGTAATAAAAGTTGGAGGAAATAAAATCAATCATACAGAATCACAGACACAGAAATATCAGAATAACTCGCAACAGAAATTAAATACCATAGTAGTTCATGAAGCTACTATAACAAAGTCTCAAAACAAATACATAATATCAGTCTGAAAACAACATACAAGAAATCTCAAATACATAGAAGTTCACTAATACATGAGCTGAAATAGAACAACTGAAACTGAAATAGATAGATAACTAGATTAGTAGAATCTCCAGCGATTCCTAGCTCCAGAAAGAGAAATCCAAAGCTGTGAATACTCAGGCTGACCCGAGCATAAAGTAAAACACAAAACACTCGAGTCAGGACATACATACTTATATAAAGTAAACCAACTCAAGTGAACTGCAGTAAATGAACAAGTAACTTAAAGGATGCTTGGGACCACCCATCCTCTAAGGATTCGTTAAACTATTTACTATGTAGTAATATTGCGCTATTATAATAATGTCTACAGTAAAATAAACTTACTTTACAATAGTGTTAAGGGGTTACCCATATAGCTCTTAACACAAAATAATGCCAATGGTCTGTACAGTACCTGTATATCTCCTGATCGGGAGACTATGAGAAGATACTCCATAGGTACGACACAAATAGAAACTCGTAGTAAGGCTCTTTATGGTAGGTGACACGGTACACGAGGCAATGCCACGGTAGATATACCAATTATGCACAACGGCCGGTGGTAACGTAGTAGCTACTACGCCCACCTCGGAACACACTCCCAAATCAAAGGGTGGCCACCAAACAATCAAAAAGTAATAGAATGGTATCAAAGGAATGTGTTCGACAAGAGGAGCTACCCCTTTTGGCTCGAGATCGCTCCTGTTTTAGCCACCTTAAGCCAACTTACGAGAGTCAGGTCCACGTAATATACCTCAAGAACATCGCCACCATCCTACTTCATTCTGGAATCTCCACCGCGTACACAGTTGTTAAAGTGATTTTCAGTATCGACAGAGAGTATGTCCATATCCGATCCCGGTCTCTTTAACAACCAATCATTATTATAACCCGTGGTTATAAATTTCAAAATGGTATTTTATACTTCAAAAATCAAAGATCATTTCAAATTCAAGTACCATTTCAAATCCATTTCAAAATATCAAAATATCGCATCCTTCCAAACCCTCATTCATTTTTATTAAATTTAAATATCATTCCAAATCACATTTCAAAATGGTTTATATTTCAAATCAAAATACTCCATTTTAACCATTAAAAAACGAAGTTATTATACTTAATAATCAAATATTAAATTCTGAAAATTTTAGCTTTTTCAAAGTACATTATTCACTTAAATTCACTAAAATAGTGAAATTTCAGCTTTCGCAACATTTAGAAAATGCTACAGTAAGTTACATTTGAAAACAATTAAATTAAGCAAAGACAGCATTTAAAACTGCCGTAATAGTTCAGGTTCAAGTTTTAGTTTCTGCAACTTTAGCACTTACAAAGTGCTGTAGTATCACTTAGTTAACTTTAGCTATAGTTAATTTGTATCAACTACAGCACTTAGAAATGCTGTAATATCCCTTACTTATTCAAGTTAACTTCAGAAATGATAGCATTTCTGAAATGCTGTTAATTAAATTCTAGATTTCCAATTTAATTTTAGAAACAATTAAACTTTGAATAAACCATTTTAACTTCTAAAAATTATATTTTCTCACTCAAAAATGTTCATTTAAATACCCATTTAACTTATGATTTTTATAAAGTAAATTTACACATAAAATCAATTTTTTTTAAATAATTTACTTATTAAATTCAAGCATACCAATTTCTATTCTTTATATTTTAAAATTTAACTTTACACTTAATTTTAAATTTTCATTTCCAAATATAGCTTATTTTTCATTTATTTACTTAATTTAAAATTCACTTTTAAACAAAATTCTAAAATTTCAAATTTAAGTTATATTTCAAATTTCAACTTAACCATTTATTTATTTCACATTTTAACTTGTAGAAAATCATTAACAATTTATAAAAATCATTTTTAATTCAATTTAAATCAAAATATCATTAATTTACATTTTTAAAATACTTTAAAAATTCTAGAAAATATTATACAAATTCCAGAAAATATATACAGTAACCACGGTTTGTATAATATTTTCTAACCTTGGTCAAGTGATACAGATAATATATCATTTCAATCCATAATTTACAAGGAAAAATCCAAGTTCTATCATTTCAAACCCGCAATCCCAAGTTAAACAAAATAAATAAAAATTGTTCAAGCCTATCATTTCAGCCTATAACGATTTTTCCCTATTCTAAAGTCCGTTCGGTTATGTATCATTTCAACCCACAGTGATTATATTCTACAGGGAACTTGCAGTGTGAGAAACAAATATAAATAACAATATAGCATCATATAGCAGTAACAGATGATATGAAAGGTTTATTAATAGGGTTAACATCATATGAATCATGTCACAGGCAGGTATAACATGATAATATAATTCTACAGATTCACTTGCTATCAATTCACTAATTATATAAGTATAGATGTCATGTGTGAAATACTCACCTCTTAACGCTGAAGTTAACAAAACAAGACACACAAAGAAAGATCCAGAAAGCATGACAACATGACTACGGATTCAAGTGAGGGGAGAGCCAAGATGATTATCTTGTACACAACAAACAAAACAAGATATTGCAACATAAATTTGCAACACAAATGTCGTTGAACAACTTGAAATAAAAACACAACAAAGAACTAAACAACATGACCTTGCTTTCACCACTCACATGCTCAGCCATAGGGTTCAAATGCTCGGTCATGGCTATGTGTTTGGGTCGGGTATGGGTTAGTACGGCTCGGCTAGTAAAGAGATTAAGGGTAGTGGTTTATAACATGAAGCATACACAAGGCATGGAAAAATAGTGGAGTTTTTGTCACATTTCTTGTCTCGGCCATGGCAAGTGGTGGATCGGCCTTGCTTGGTTCAGGCCTGGTGTTGGTGTAGCAGCGGCCAAAGGTGATGTCTTGCTAGTGGTTCTAGGGTTGGCCGAGAGGAGTATATGAAGGGATGTGGCATGTAGGGTTCGGCTATGCTTGTTTTAAGGGGATGTTTGCTATTTTTGAGGGGTTTTCATCATAGGGGTGACACGGCCTGTCATAGTCAGAGGAGTTGATGATGGTTGCAGCCATGCAAGGTAGAGGTGATGGTTGGTGGCGATGGAGGGGTTTATGGCCGAGCAACATGAGAGAAAACAAGGTAAGAATTAAATGAAAACAATGAAGAAAAGAAGGGAAAATGCCATGACTTACCAAAGTTTTTTTTCTTCAGAAATTGTTGATAGCCGAAAGTTTTGAGATGAAAGAAACTTTATCACGTGAAAAATGAAAAGAATATATGGCTAAAGAAATATGAACGGCTACCCAATGAAAAGTCAATTGCAAAATGAAAGGACAAAAGGAAAATGAAAAGTCATAGCATATGAAAAGTTTTTGACCCTTTATATTTCCTATTTCTTTTATTCATTTTAAACAAAATAAAAGTAAGTAAATAAAATAGAAAAAAAATAAAGTAGGAAAGAAAATAAATAAATAATTTTTAGAAAAATATAAAATAATTAAGAAAATAGCCTGTTAATTGAAACTGGGATTTAAAAATTGTAAATAAAATACAGTAAGCTTTGGAAAATTATAACCACACTTTAAAAATGTTTTAAAAATAAAATCTTGAAATCAAAATAAATTTAAAAATATTTTCAAAATGAAAAAAAATCAAATTTAAAAATATTTCAAAAATCTACGGTTGTTACAATACTTTTGCAAACTTTGCTAGAACAGGCTAGTGAACAACGAATCCCAGTCAATAATAATAGTGCTAGGCTCCCCATGCAATTTCACTTTTATCTTTACATGTAGTTTTGCTAATTTTGACGCAATCCTCTTAGCCTTTACTAGAATGAATGGGCACACTTAGCTAGTCTGCCAACTATGACATATATGCCCTCTATGAAGTCCATAGATACTGAATCTCATTTCTACACTAGAACCTCTAACGGTTGCTGGAGCTCACTTTGCTTTTGATGTTCTACCTTCACCTACTTTCAGGTAAGACATCTTCTTACATACTCTCCTACATCTTTATTCATCCCTTCCTAGAAAAAACTCATACTTATGTCTTGGTACATCTTCGAACCTCCAGGGTGTATGGTAAACTTTAAACAATGAAAATTTTCCAATGCTTCCTTCTCCAATTCTTCAATACTCGGAACATACAACCTACCATTCTTTCTTATTCTGCCCTCTCTATTAACAGTGAATGCCTTCTGCTGTACTGCTCCGACTCTTGAGCCCAAGTTCCTCGTTATATCAATGCAGAACCTGTCCCTCTTCCGTAGTTTAGCAATTCTTTCTATCAGTGCATGACTTACTTCCAGGCATGATAACATCTTGAACTACTACTCGAACCCGCACTAGGTTGAAAATTCACATCACACGTAGACAATGTTCCTAATATGGTTCATTCCTCTATCATAGCCAAAACACAATTTTGCTATTTTCAGTTTAAGGCATTAGCTACTTTGTCTACTTTTCCTAAGGTATACTCTATTCCAAAATCGTATGATGCTAGAAACTCTAACCACCTACTGCCTCATGTTCAGCTCCTTTTCAGAGAACAAATATCTCAAGGACTTGCGGTTAGTATACAACTCAAACCTCTCCCTTAAGAAATAATATTTCCAAATCTTCAATGCGAAGATGACTGCTGCCAACTCCAAATTATGCGTTGGATACCAAACTTCATTGGGTCATAATTGCCTAGATGCATCAGCAATTACCCTATTCTTCTGCCTCACTACTGCACCAAACCCTAAACCTGATGCATTAGTGTATATGATCATATCATCATTCCCTTCAGAGACTAACAACATAGGTACATTCATCAATCTATACTTCAATTCTTAGAGTGCCTTCTCACACTCCAACGTCCAAACAAACTGCTCATCCTTTCTGGCCAGTCTTGTCATCGGCATTGCTATACGGGAGAAGTTCTTAATGAATCTTCGATAAAAACCAGCCAATCCTAAGAAACTTCGCACCTCGGTCATAGTCTCGGATCTCTTTCACCTATTTACTGCCTCTTCCTTCGAAGCATCTGTCGCTAATATTTCTTCTGAAATCAAATGGCCTAGGAACTTCACTTTCCTCCTCCAAAAATGACACTTATAAAATTTCGCCTTTAACTTATATTGTCTTAATGTCTCCAGCACATGCCTTTGGTGAACTACATGTTCATCCTCATCCTTAGAGTACATTGAATGTCACCCAACACCAAAACTTGCTTATCCTACTTATCTTGGAAGACCTGATTCATCAAATCTATAAAGAAAGCAAGTATGTTGGTTAGTCCAAATAGCATTACTAATCACTCATATGAACCGTATCTCGTTCTACACGCAGTCAAAGGAATGGCTTTCCTCCATAACTCTCAGTTGATGGAACCTTGTAGACAAGTCCAACTTTGAAAACACCCTAGCACTACTTAACAAATCAAACAGATCATCAATTCTCGACAGAAGTTACCTATTCTTCACCATCCTTTCATTCAGCTTTCGATAGTATATGCACAGTCTTAAAGACCCATCAGACTTCTTTAAGAATAATTCTGTTGCTCCCTAAGGTGAACAGCTTGGCCTTATGAAGCTCTTTCCTTTTAACTCTGCCAATTTCTTCTTCAACTTCTCGATCTTCTTTGGAGACATTCTACTTGGGAGTCGAATAAGTGGTTCAGTCCTATTTAGAACTCCACCGCTCATAAGGGTAGCGACCCTGAAACTGATTCAAACACATATCAAAATCCTTTACTACCCGTATTGTGCTAAGATGGTCTTCTTATGAAGCCAAAGCAAATAAAATGCCTTTGCACCCTGCTCCACATTCCTCCAAGACCATATACACTCTATATCTACAGTCCGAATGACTTAGAGTAATGATCCTTTTAGCGCAGTGTACTCTTGCACTATATTTCTCCAACCAGTCCATCCCTAAAATAACTCCAAATCCTATGAAGTCAAACATGTAGGGATCATAATAAAACTTACACCTACTTAACTTAATATCTAGGTTAGTGCATCTCAATCTAGAATGGATATCCTCCTATCAGATTTGCTACACATATGGAAGTAACTAAATAGGTAACTCCTAAAACAAGTCTACCAATCAACTCTCTAGCTATACATGAACACATAGTTCCAATATCAAATAGTACTATAACTAAAATACTAGAAATCAAAGTCATACCTTTCAAGACTTTCCCCTTTCTCTTTCCTTGCCAGATGGTCCTTCCTTTGGTCACTCCAAAGCATAAATCTACGTTTTAAGCTTTGGGCATTCCTTCTTCAAATGTCCTACTTTGTCACATTTGAAGCACTTCATCTTCTCAGATTCCTTAGGCATAGGTAACCTTGAAGCGTAATGCCCCTTATGACCATAGCTAAAGCATACTACCTCTGTGTTAGCAACTGCACTCCCTTTCCCTTCTATGCTCCTTTCTGTCCTTTCGTATATATGGGTAAACTTCTTCTTCTACTCTTCTTTAGGTCTCTTCTCTACCCTTCTTTGCTCCTGGTACATCCTTTCATACCTTCTAACCATGTCAAGTACAAACTCAAAAGGAGATGCTAGATGAGCCATCACATTATGGTCAAGACCTTGCTTCAATCCCCTAATAAACTTCTCATTCTTCTTCATCTTACCATAGTTAGCCAATGACTCAAGCTTCTAGATGTACCTTTCCACTACAACAGATCAATAAACTCTCTTAGCAGCACACTCTGTTGAGATTTTGATACAAACCATGCCTCAAACCTCTCTTTAAACTGCTCCTAAGTAATCTCCACCTCTGAGGTCTCAAAATTACTGTCTCCCACCAGTCTAGTGCTTCTTCCTTCAACTGCCTTGATGCCAGCCTTCTCTTCTGTGCATCATTCAATCTTAACGACCGGACTTGTAGTGATTTGATATTTTCGATGATGACTTGGCATAACAATTTGACTCTTCTACACTTAAACTTCTGGCCCAATACTCACTGAATTGCCATATAAATACTACCTATCTACAACTAGAGATGGATCTTTTTAGGGGAGAGAGCCACCATTACTCTACTGGAATTCCTTCATTCTTCAACTTCCTTCTCCCTCACAATAGTCATCAAGGGCGGTATCGTGATTCTCTTGTCAACCCTTGTACTTCTGACTTATTCTAACTCATTATAATTTAGATCCAAGGACTAACTAGTTGATATCCAGATAGATTTAACTAGTATAATCATAATAAAAATTGATTAAAGTGGACATGGGCCAGAGTCAGCCGAACCACTATAACAATTATGTGCCCCTTATCTTACATCTGCTTTTTATCTGTTGTTTATATAAGATTTGTGTTGCTGATTATCTACGTCGGTGCTTTTACACTCGATCCAGGACATTGATCCATTTTTTGGTTCATAAAAGGTCTAAGTCGATCAGTTATCAGTTCTTACCAAACTGATTAAAGGGATGAGATAGAGATTCCATAATTGACCCCAAATGAAAATGGGAGATTGATAAAGTTAGGGATTTTCCCTAGAGTCATTTATGTAATTTGTTACATATATCTAACTCGTTGATGAATCTTGTTCAAAATAAAAGCCATTTCCTTTCTATTATATACTTGATATAATGAGTTATATTGATTAATTTAATTTAAAGTATATTAGATAGAAAATCCATAAATGGTATATTTTGTGATAATAGTTAAAAGGTGTTATAACCATGAGTAATTTATCATAATGAAATTAAACATATTGTTTTAAATATTCCTAGTCAAGATGTATTGAGACTGGATATCGATACATCCGTTGAGAGTAGAATATATGCTCTCCAAATGTTGGGCAATATATTACTCATGACTACTGAAGGCACCTAGGGGTTATGTATTGATAGTTTTTGGATAACTATGAAATTATTCACTTGATAGTTTTTTGTTGGTTAATATAACTAAGGTCAAACAAAAAATATCGATGTGACAAAATACATTGTTCTCTTTGCTTGAGAATGCTGCCGATCTTCAATGTGAAAACTCTGCTTTAATTATAGTTAAGGCATGGCACGATATAACAACTCGCATGTTAATAGGCTTGGATTTCGACTAAATCGAAACCCAAGTCCATCATGGTATGGATCGTTGATGTTGATAACCTATAATAAACATAAGTATATTAGAGAGCTATCTATATAAATTCACAGTAGAATAGAAGAAATATAATAGGATTTATATGCTGACCAAGGCTATACCTTGGAACCTTCACTTTTGCCCCCAAATCTTTTCCAACTTTTCCTTATTTTTGGATGTTAAAACATAAAAGGTATAAAAAGAAGGGCAACAATGTAAAAATTTCCATCTAACTTCCTTTTGCGGCATAAAGATACAGATTTAGGAAAACATAATTTTGAAAATTTTAGATGTTAGAAATTGTGTATTAGGTATTGGATGGTAGGAATTAGATGCAAAATTGGTTGAACCATACTCTTATTTGTAGGAATGGAAATTATTGGGTGAAAGCAAAAAAAAATTACTTTTGAAAACTTACATACATATAGAACTTCTGAATGTATATGTTATTTATAGCATATTTTCAAAAAATTTTAAAAGAATGCATCCATATAGGAGGCACCAATTTAGAATTATTTAGCATGTATATCATATATGTTGTGATACACCATGCATTTGTACAATTTTCGCTGCAAAATTGGTTGTACACAAATAATTGCACACTATGTTACATGATTCCACGCTTAAGGAATTTCAGAGACGAAATTCTTTTAAACGGGAGTGTGTAATACCTTGTAAAATTAACGGTAATTAATAAATAATTATTAAATCTTAAAAAGGAATTTGAGCAAACATCAAAATATTACAATGAAGCTTGCACTGTTGCGTTTGTGGTGATTTTCTGAGCAACTTTCATATTTGGAGTTTTGCGATTGAGTTCAAACGAAGAAGTTATCAGGGTTTAAAGTTTTTGAAACGAAAATAATTAAAAAAGGAAAAAAGGAAATAAATAATAGTCATCATGTGGACCCATCAGTTAACCTCCTCCTTAGGCCGGTTGACTAGTCTATTGTTGGCGGCTAGGGTTGAACCTTGATCAAACAGCTAAGATTTAATTATTTTAAATATAACATATGCGATTGATTCGAACGTCTATAAATAAAGGCCCAACCCATTACTTTTCTTCTCATATTTTTAGACCAAAATAGCAGAGCTCTGCCATTTTCCCTTACCACTATTTCTATTAATTATAAATATTATATTATAATATATATGTATAATCGAAGAAGGGCGGAAAATAAAAGAGAAGAGAAGGAGCGAATCAATACTGCAAAAAAAGGTAAATTTGATGATTATAAATTTCCTACTTAACCCAAATTTCTTCTCAGATCTATAATTCTAATGACATGTATATACCTTGTTATACATATTTTTGGATTAAAAAGAAAAATGATTCGAATTAAAAGGGTGAATTCGAATCTGGGTGATTTGGAAAGCTAGAAAGGTAAGTGGGAAATTATAAAATTTATATATAGCATTGAAATTTATATAGTTGGGTTTTATTTAATCTTTATGCGTATGCAAGATCTATGGAGTTATATGCCTAGGAAGAATGTATTCAATCGAAATCTTGCCTACATATTATGCAAGTTAGGTAATTGGAATAGGAATGGTATTTACACCCTAATACAGAAATTTGGAAATCAGTCCCTAAATTGGTTAAAGTAGAATGTTGATGAGATACAAGATTTATTCCGAATTTATGATAATTGGGCTGTATACTGCTAGTATTAATTTTGATTGCCCTAATTTGTCTTAGAATGTGAATTTCTAAGTTTTAATTTATTCAGAGCGTTGTAGGTACAATTTAGTTGTTACTATTTCCATATAACTTCCATAAATTATCAAATTCCTCCAACTATGTATAAAAAATGCATCATTTGAAATAATAAGGAATATACCAAAAATGAAAAAGATGTGTAAGGCATGGTTATTCTTCTCCGTAGTTTGCACTATCTATTTTAATAAAAGAAAAGAGATATTCCTTGCAATTTCAAACCAAGAAAATTCTCACTTTTGGGTAGTTTATGAAAAGTTATAACAGTAATCCTTTTTAGAAAGGATGGCTTTAATATATTAAATTATAAAAATAGATGTTTCTTAGAGAATGTACATACAAGTATGTTTTGGAATTCCTAAGTGTAGGAATTAGTGAGTTAGAAATAGGAATATATATGCACATATAACCACGCCTATCGATTAAATATATATATATATATATATATATATATATATATATAATCAATGCTCGTAATAGTTATAATTAGGACTCATAGTTATTATTGGCGCAGTAAACTATTGGACTAGGAGGTGTAGATGGAAAAGAGATAGTAACTTCAAAATTAGTAGGGAAATAAATGTACAGTTGATTGGGCGTTACAACAGTTAAGCAAGGCATGACTGACCACTCATAAAGTTAGTCAGGTATACAAAAAGCAATCTTCTAAATACTATCATTGGCCACACGCAACTGATAGAATCTAGTAACCAAGTTAGGCCGAGAGAACACTTCGCTCCAACCAACTGATCAAAGAGATTGCCTATGCAGGGAAATGGGTAATAATTCTTTTTTATCGGCTTATTTAGCTCACGATAATAGACATAGAGCCTTATAAAACCATCTTCCCTGATGCCAAAGACATCCGATGCCCCCACACTGAAATACTCCTCCTAATGAAGCCCTTCAATAGCTCATTTATTATTTAGTTCACGTCTTTCCTTAGGAGTCATATGCCTCAAAGGTAAGGCAACAGGTATGGCGTTCTCTATAAGATAAATCCGAAACTCAATCTCTCTCTAAGATGGAAAACTAGTGATCTTGAAAAAGACATTTGGATAGTTTTGAATTAGTGGCATTGAATCTAACTCATCATGCAGTAGGTCTAAAGAATATAGGTAACTCAACATAATCGAAGCTTTGGGATTGCAATAAACCTCAAAATTAGGTCCACTACAAGTACCTAAACGAAAAACCTTCCTGTCATAATTTAAGATTGCCTCGTATATGGTCATCTTGTCTATACCCAATATCATCCCAATTCCATAAAATCATAAGCCAAAAGCATCGCAATCGAACTCAAACCCTAAAATTAACAATTTCAAACCCTACATATCATAGATAAATAAACCGATCCTCCAACAGGGTTTCATACAACTACCGGATCTATAACTAGGCTAGTATTTAAGTGCAACTCATCTGCAAGTCTATTCGAGATAAAAGAGTGTGATGCGCTAGTGTCAAATAGGTAAATTCGATAAAGTTAACACGCCTTCAATTGCAACCATCTTCCCTTTGTCCGCTGCTAAAGAACACTCAAGCTAGGAACAACATCCATTATGTAAGCAACAACCACTTAGGTAGAGATCTTTGATGGTGCCGGACACTCCCTCCTAATGTGCACAAATTGGTGTAGTTGAAACATTTGATCTTTAAGATGCCTGTCTTGCACACTTTCGCAAAACGCCCATTCCTACCACATCTTTTGCAGCTGAGCTGCTGCTTCTTAATCGTCCCTTTAGCACCTATTCCACCCTTGTACTAATTCTACGAGGATGTATTTCTTTTTGACTTCTTGGGTTCACTCTTCACTTGCTCCTTGGAAACAACATTCAACAAGGCCATCTCCATCAAACCCTCGAAAGTCACACCCATGGGAATGCGACTAAGGGCTAAATCTTGAAAAGGTTAATTTAGCCCCTTTGCAAACTTCAAAGGTTTCTTGTGAGGGGTACTGATAAGATCCAACCCAAAACTAACCAACTCAATAAACTGATTTACATATTCCTTCATCGACATCTGTTCTTGCTGCAAGTGTATGAACTTCTCCACTGTACTCCCTACTCTAGCATAGAAAGGAACTTTATCTCAAAATGCCTCCTAAACTCTCCCTAAGTCATTTTTCCCTCATCGGTCTCTGCCACTACGACGTCTCACCAATTCAGAGCCTCTCCTTATAAATGCCATATAGAAGCAATCTTCAAAGGTCATTTCCAAGACCATCAATCTGAAGATCATCTCACATGTGCAGATCCATATCTTCAAGTTAACATACAACCCAGTCCCTACATACGCTTTCCTTCCTGACTCACAAAGTCCTTACATGGTGCCTGCTCTATGGGTCTTCTATTAGGGTTAAGCTCGGCTTGTCATCCCACTTGCAGATATCGACGGAACCAAATCAGTTGGTTTACCTCTGGAATCTCAACTGCATCACCCGAGCCACAACCAGAAAGATTGCTTGTCCTCTTTATCTGTAATTTAGAAATTATCAGCGACTTTTCCATATATGGTATTGGAAAGAATAAGTGATAGCATTTATTTAATTATATTTATATATAAATCCTTTGAAAAACTTTTGATCTATAAATATACATATATGTATACTCACTTTTAGAAATCCATTTTGAAAATCTTTCTTAAACCCCTTTTTAGAAAAAAAATTCAAACCTTTTTAAGTACATTCTCCCAATATGCACCTAACTCTTGAAGATTTTTTTAAACCTATGTTTTGAAACCAAATGTGACAACATGAAAATCTAGACCCAATGATCCAATGTCTAGGGTGACTTTCAAATTCGCGTTGTGGCAAAAATTATGAGCTACCTGGATTTTTAAGTACGATAAATAGTTATATGTAGAGTAATGGAAAGTAATAGAAGTGCTAATTCCAAGCATGCCTCTCCACATACGAGATCTGGGAAAATCACTTGCTACCCTGTCTTCCTGTGGTGTGGGAACAAAAAAGAAAGAATTAGGTCAGACAAAAGTATTGTGAATGAACTACATATTAACATATGGTGATCATATGCAGTTGACTTCATTAATACTCTATCTGACTTAGGGTGTCCTACTTGTGTTTGTGAACTACTTACTGAGGTAGGTTTCGTTAACCTAAGGATTATAGTTCTAAATACACCTACACCCAACATCTTGTGAAGGTTTATACATAGGGTCGAAAAATTAAACAAACCTCAAAATTCAACTAATAACTACTGGAACTACTCCAACATACGTTCACCTATAATATCAAACTTGGGAATACATTTCCAAATATTGATTAGATGTATAGTATTTACGCATAGGTGAATCCTGCAATGTCGACTCTCATCAAAGAAGTCATAGGGTCTTCTACATCCATGTCCACTCTCAATGGTAAGGTAACACCACTTATTGCATAACTTCGGGCATCCATCAACAACAAAGTATCATGTCCTCATCACCGTATATAGCAAGGAACTTCCCGGTAGTGCTCGGCTACACACTTCTATAGGCTTCGTTTTAGTATTATATGTGCACCATTGAACCTTACAGTGAGTGTAATTTACAGCATAATCACCCCAGTCGAATATCGTCCACATTGAAAAAATAGCGTCTAGTCCCCGTTACCAATGCACACATCTATTCGGTCCATCTCAAATTAAAAGATATGATTTCAACTACAAAACCTCTTGAGTTACTTCATTTAGATTTGTTTGGTCCATCTCAAATTCAGTCAATAAATCACAATAAATATGTTTTTGTAATTGTAGATGATTATTCGAGATTTACATGAACAATTTTTCTAAAACATAAAAGTGATTCTTTTGATTTATTTAAAATTTTTGCAAAAAGAATTCAAAATCAACTTTCTTTAAAAATCAAAACTATTCATAGTGATCATCGTGGACAGTTTGAAAAGGAAAATTTTAAGAATTTCTGTAATAAAAAGGAATAACTCATAAATTTTCTTTTCCAAGAACTCCATAACAGAACAGAGTGGTAGAGCATAAAAACAGGATGATTCAAGAGTGTGCAAGAACTATGCTTTCAGATAGTAAATTACTAAGAAATTTTTTGGCGGAAACAGTCGCCACAGCTTGTTACATTTTGAATTGGATTTTAAATAGACCTCTAACGAATAAAACATATGAACTTCTTTTCAATAAGAAACCAAAGGTATCTTATTTTAAAGTTTCTGGAAGTAAATGCTTTATTCTAAATACAAAGGACAATTTGGATAAATTTGATTCTAAATCTGACAAAGGAATATTTACGGATATACTAATAGGAGTAAAGCATGCAGAGTTTACAATTTAAAAACCAACACCATTGAAGAAACAATTAATGTATCTTTTGATGAAAATTTAAAGATTTTGTTCAAATAACTGATGATGATGATTTTGTTACTTCAAATAATGAATCGAATGAAATAAATTGTGAAACCGTTCATCCTAATAAAAGGACCAGGCTTTTAAAAGATCATCTTATAGAAAATATAATAGGAAATATGCAATCTATTGTTTGAACTAGAAATCAACTAAACAAGATGAGTAATGTAGCTTTTATATCGAATATTGAACCCAAAAATCCAAAGGAAGCATCATCTGATGGTTCATGAATTCTTTCTATGTAAGAAGAACTGAATCAATTCACCAAAAATGATGTATGGGAACTTATTCCTAGACCTGTGGACAAAACTATAATAGGAACTAAATGGGTTTATAAAAATAAAATGAATGAACTAGGTGAGGTCATTAGAAACAAAGCTCGGTTAGTCGCGCAAGGTTATTATCAAGAAGAAGGAATAGAATTTGATATAACCTTTGCACCCGTAGCAAGATTAGAAGCCATTAGAATTCTACTTGCTTTCGCAAACCACAACAATTTCAAATTATTTCAAATGGATGTCAAAAGTGCCATTTTGAATGGTTTTGTTAAAGAGGATGTTCATGTTGAACAACCTCTACCTTTTGAAGTAGAAAAGTTTCCAAATCATGTTTACATATCAAAGAAAGCTTTATATGGTCTGAAACAAGCTCCTAGAGCCTCGTATGACAGACTAAGATCTTAACTACTACAATCAAAATTAGAAATTGGTAGAGTAAATAATACTTTTTTTATTAAAAGAAACAAAAATGATATCCAATCAGTGCAGATTTATGTAGTTGATATCATTTTTGGATCAACAAACAATGAAATGAACAAAGAGTTTTTTGAAAAAATGACAAAAGAGTTTGAGATGAGCCATATGGATGAACTTACTTTCTTTTTAGGATTGCAAATAAAACAATTAGATAGTGGTATTTTCATTAGTCAAGAAAGGTATGCTAGGAATCTAGTTAGTAAGTTTGGTATGACCACTACGAATGGAATACCCACTCCTATGGAAACCAATGAAGCCTTGAATAAAGAAGACATGTTAAAGTTGTTGATCAAATACTATACAGAGGAATGATTGGATCACTACTCTATATAATTGAGAGTACGCCTAATATCATGAATAGTGTCTGTCTCTGTGCAAGATACCAATCCCAACCCAAAGAAACCCACTTAAAAGCTGTTAAACGTATCCTAAGATATGTTAAGCACGCTTTAGACTATGGCCTATTTTACCCTAAGAATGATTCATTTGATTTAATTTTGTATTATGATGCTCACTATGCTGGTTGTAAATCAGACCGAAAAAGTACATGTGGAACTTGTCACTTTTTAGGGCATTCTCTTTTTCATAGTTTAGTAAAAAACAAAATACTGTCTCACCATCAACAACTGAAGTAGAATATATCTCTGCTGCTTTGGCTTGTTCTCAAGTTATCTATATGCAACAGACCCTAAAGGATTTTGGATTAAATATTTCAAAATCACCAATTTATTGTAAGAATACAAGTGCAATTAATTTATCCAAAATCCTACTCAGCATGCCAGAACCAAACATATTGATATTTGACATCTTTTTCTCGAAGATAATATAAGTAAAGAGATTATTTCTCTTGAATTTATCAACACTGAGAATCAAATAGCTGATATTCTGACCAAACCCTTAAATCATCAACCTTTACTAAATTAAGAAGAGAACTAGGTTTTTTTTCTATAACTAAGATATAGAATATAGATACAGTAACATATATATATATATATATATAAATAAATAGAGAAAAACAAAATTGTCAAAATTTTCGAAAGGATGTCGACATGCCCCTACCCCCCATGTCGATATACAACTGTCGGATTTGAAATTTTGATTTTTCCTCAAAAATCAGTTTGGTGGTTATATAACCATAATATTTCGAATTCATCTGTCTTAGCACTTCATTTTCCTTATAATAAACTTCTAAAAATACAAATTAATGGCTTTCTCTTCTAAATTAAACCAAAATGCAACCATTTCCTTCCCTTCTCCTAATTCTGGTCCATTGCAACGCACTACATTGGCTCAAGTAATGAAGATCGAAGAAATTATGAAGGATTCTCTGAAAATGATGACTGAATTACAAGTCATGCAAATAAGGATGGCCAAGGAACAAGAGAAACGACGCAAGATTCTTAGAAATTTGCAAAAATTTCTAATGGATAATCATGCAGACCGTACTATGATTGAAGATGATTCCTCTAATATACGTTTTCATAATCCATTAGAGGACGATCGAAGAAGAAGAAGAAGAAGAAGAAGAAGAGGAAGAAGCGCAAATGGACGAGGATGATAATGTTGTTTGCATTGGAGAAGTCTGTAATGACAAAAAATGGTAATTTGGTCGAACAACATGGAAACTTTTGTCTCCATTACCCTAATTATTAGATTCTCAAGTCACCAATTGTCAAGGACTCTTGTTAGGTTGTTATTATATTAATGTTTTTGTATTTTGTGTACTTGTATATATTTGTGTCTATGTTCATATATATATATATATATATATATATATATATATGTAATGTAACATCATATATAATAAAATTATATTTATGTTTCGCTTATTACACTTCATTATCAGCATTTAGTTCCATAGTATTAGTTTAAGGGGGAGTTATGTAGTTTAGGATTAGTTTTGGTTGATGACAAAGGTGAAAATTATAAAATAGGATAGTTAGGTTATTAGTTATACTTAGATTAAGGGGGAGTTAGTAGATTAAGGTGGATTTGTTGGAATTAGGGGGAGTCAAAGTAGAATCAGAGTTTGGTGGAGTATATTTTATAAACATTGTTGTCATCATCAAAAAGGGGGAAATTATTTTTTCCTGAGGTGATGGTTTTGATGACAACAACCTTAGGACTTGTTATAAAATATAAATACTAATATCTTTGTCGAGATATATATGTGTCTGTGTGTCTATATATATATATATATATGCAGGCATTGAGAATGAAGACTGTACAATATAGAGATTCAAGACCGACAAATTCTAGATTGTAGAAATCAAGACTAAAGACTCATGAGTATCAAGATTACCAAGAGTTCAAGATATTAAGATAAGAAATAGAGTCTAGATTTATGTTAAAACTTTATAATAGCACTAAAATCTTTATTCGGATTTTAATTGTGGAATGGAATCCACTTTCTTTCTTTAATAGTGGGATGGAACCCATGGCCTCTTTAGTGGAATGGAACCCACATCCTTCTCTAGTGAAATGGAATCGACGAATTTTTCAAAATGACTTATTTGCGGATTTTTCCAAAATTATCTTTTTAATAAGAATTCATTCTCTCGGTTTAAATATTTTAGCCTTAATTCAAAAACTATTTTTAATCATATTAATTTCAAAATCATTTCTTGTCTTTTAAACTATCTCTTGATTTTAATGTTTTAGCTTTAATCTCAAAATATTTATATATTTATTTTTTTATTACTTTATATTTCATAAGATCACTTTCCAAAGGTTTTTATAATCATAAAGTATATTCAAAATAGTTTACAAAGTTCTAAGAATGTTTCGAAAAACTTTAGAAAGAAAATCTCTTTTAGAAAAATACTAACGGATCTCGACATGCCAATACACCCCCATGTCGACATGGTAGCCGTAGATTTTAAAATTCAAATTTTCAAAAGAAGTGTCTATTCGCTAAAACCTTTCACGAATGGACTTGATCATTATTCTTCTATATATATCAGTTGTTTTCAATAAATTTTCACTTAAGATTTCTTTGTTTTCTCTCCTCTTTCTCTTCCATTCTTAACAAACTCTATGGAAATCCTAAGTGTATCAAACTTGATCGTCTCTAGTTTGATTCTCTGCCACTCTCTCTCTAAGATCTAAATGCTATTCAGAGTTATAGGATCACTTGTAATCAAAGATCGAAAAATCGAAATGTATCGAGTCTCTCTCTATCAAAATGTGATTGGAAACGGTGTGATTGTGGCCCCGTAAATCAATTGGGTATGATTTAAGCTGTAAATACATTAGGTGATCTTGTTGATTAGTTAAATCAAGAAAGTTTGCCCTTGACTCAAAGGCAAGAAGGTGTATCTCGTGGCCTTGAAATCGAGGTTGTAATATCGATATTATATTTGAAAAGAAATCTGCATAAGAAATTGTGTATGACTAGATGTAGGGTAACTTCAAACCAGTATAAAATTCCGATATGTTCTTTCCTTTACTGCTTTTATATACTATTTGCATCTGTGTCTGGTTCTGTGATTGTCTCTGTGTTCGTGAATTGCATCTATTTGAGTTTAATTTGAAAAGATTTCAAAAGGATTAATAAAATTAATTAAACACTATTCACCACCTCTCTAGTGTTATTTCTGCCTTAAGATCCGTAATTCGCATTTCCTACAATACTTTGAAAATTGGACTTAGTACAGGGAAGTTACGTGCAATAGAAGAATTGAAAATAGAATAAACACTCAAAAAAATTCATAAAAACTTCACCATTACCGGTCGACCTAAGATGGTCGATGGTCGAGGGATAGCGGTTGACCTGAAGCGCAAGGGGTCGACTGTAGCCAATGTTAAATCGAGGGTAATTAGCTGCATTGTGACATGTTTGAATGGTCATCATTATTTATGTCGTGGCCAAGCTGAGATATGCATGTGAGATGACCTTGAAGATTCTCTAGGCTAAATCGAACATCCTAAACAAACTGATAATCCCTATAAATTCAAGCCCAATCTAACCTAAATCTCATATAATAATTCACAGTAACGAAAATTTGCCCAATTCTAGTCGCTCCTCTAAACATAAAATTCTTCAAAAATCAAAATAAAATCAATCTAAAAGAACACAAGCAATTGAATATAGATAGAGCAAGCAGAGCTAGCATACAGAGGGGTGATTCACAAGTAAAGAAAATAGGAAGAGCTTAGGCTTCAGGCCAGTGAGAACAAATTTAATTAGTTATTATTTACAGTTAAAATTGAACTATTCTCTATGATCTTGGATAATGTTAGAAACCTTAAATTGAAGCCTATGATCTAGGATAGGGAGTGGAATCACTGTAAAATGTTAAACTTATTCTTTTTTTTTATTAACCTGTAAAACACTAGTAAATCCTAAATTTGTAAACCCTAGATTTAACAAATTGGCATTGAAATTTAAAATATGGAGTGGTCAAATTAGTAACTAGGGTTTGATGTAAAGATAACGACACGAATTAAATCAAAATCATCAATAGACATTAAAATCAGAAGAACCCTTAATTTGTATGTACGATTGATCGACCCCTGATCACCAGCCGTTGACCTATTAGGATTAGTCGTCAACCGGTAGAGCCTAACCGGTAGACATATAAATCGTAGAAAGTGAACCTCGGCCTTAGGCATAAAATTTATAATAAAAATTAACATGAAAAATAATTTCTTAGAGGCCTATTTTAGGGCATTTGAATGTATATTAAGAGTGATAGGGAAGCTAGTTCCCTATGAGAGGATGCTAGGTCATTATGGTGTTGGGTAAATGTTCTTTATCCAATTTAGGGTTGAGTAACCGATTGGAGGCGATGTATTTTCATAAATGGCACTCATAAGAGGTTCCACGGTGGATGCACAATAATAATGAGGATGCCTAAATGAGTGGGCCCAACATGACGGAAATCCTAATATGCATGATTTTTGACGCGACGTAATATAGTTTGAGTAGAGGATCTCGACGTGTCCAATAAAAGGCCAAAATTATGTTCGAGAAGGGGAAGTAGGTGTAGATGATGGAACATACCAGCCAGTCGACATTTCTGGTTCTTCCTCTCTAGGCATAGTGAGAAATGGGTAAACGTAGTTAGAGAAAAATTTGTTCCCCACAGTAACCAAGTGGTAGTGTTTCAATAGTTTGTAGCCAAAAGGGCAGTGCTTTCATATTGAGTAGCTCTAGGAATGGTGGTTGATTATTAGATGTGAGGTTCAGTCTATAGTTTGATCCTTGATGTAGCCTACACAAATTGTAGTGTAGGTATGTATTAGACCAGAATCCTTAGGTAATAGAAGTTAGGGATTCACACACACTTATATCATGTCGTATGTCATCTAGAGTAGTATTAAAGTTAACTACACACGATCATCATATATTAAACTTGTACTCATTCACCAAACCTTTTTCCTGACACATCCCCTTCTTTCCACTTTTCCCAACCACATGATGATAGGTTTGCGGTTAATTGGGCATAGTATGTGGAGAAAGGAGCTTCATGTTCGAGCTTTCATATTCTTTATTATCTGTTATGTAGTTACTCACTAGATTAAAGTCTGTAAAACATATATCGTCTTTTGAAAACAGTGTATATGGCAATTAAGTATTTGGAGATTATTTTCCCAAATGTCTATTTTTTAGTAATTATAATTTAATTCCTTCCACTTTGCAATCTGAAAGTATAGAATGTCTTACAATTTACCCTTATAATTATGCTTTGGGCTGTTTTAATAACCAACATCTCGTATTTCTTAACATGATGCGAGTCCGAAAGTCACACTAGACTTTGGATTAGTGTGTTGGGAAGTGTGGGTTATTACGTTTGATATCAGAGCTTAGGTTTTAGATTCCTAGGATTTATATGCGTACCGAGAGAATGTACTGGAAAGTTTTGAATTTTTTTTTTCAAAAGGTTTTTCAAAATGGACTTTTGAAAGGTATATATATGTATATGTATGTATAGATAAAAGGTTTCAAAGGTTTTACACATACATAAGTGTAACATGAAAGAAAGATATTAAGTATCTTGCCAAGTACTATCTTTGGGAAAGTTGAAGATAATTCTCAATCACAGATAGTGAGAATGAGTACAAGTTTTAGAGGAATGGCTCTAGAAAGGAAGCTAAGTTTCTGAGCGTGAACATCCCTATATGGTTCCCATCAGTATCTAAAGCGAGGAGATAAGATGAGCCCAACCCAACTAAGGGAGTGAAACTATAATTTTCTGATATGTGTATTAATATACAACATCCTTTATATTTTTACCCATAAACTAGTTATTGGCCTATCCCTTAGAGAAGAAGATAATTGTGGTCAGGATAAGTGTTTAGGTTATAAAAGTTGAGGTAAAAAATGAACTTTTCACATTTATTAGAGTTTGCCTCATAAAGAAAGGCTAGCAAAGGTTTTATATACCAGTTAACACTAGCAAGTAAATTATGGACTTAAGGGCGAGTAAATAGGATTAGCACGAAGAGACCATATAATATGAATATGAGGTTGACAACAGAAGAACTTTGTAAATTTAAGACATGTTCCCCAATCAAGATAAAACCCTATTCTCATATTGGTAGTAGTTGCAAGGACCACTATTCACCTAAAGGTATAGCTAGAGTACTCTAATATTGAAGTTGGACTATTTTGGAAAATAAACTTGAGTTAGCTATCTTTGAAGAGAAAGATGGAAATCTTATACACAAAGCATTGTTAAGCATGAGTTGGCTTAGGTAATTAGCTTGCTATTGTCTACTCCAATTTAAGAGATGAACCAATGAAAATGTCTTTTTAAAAGTTAGAAACTGTAGATATTTGATGTTTCAAATAGAAGAGAAATTTGATTTATGATTTTATATGAATTAATCCGACAAACCTTATGGAAATTGTTTAAAAAGTAAAACCAGAGAATTTGATAAAAGTGATTTTCAATAACTTTTTTAAAGCTTCTGTTTTGTCTTTTAGGCACATTGTTATACTTGTCCTCAATATGTATTGTGCTTTTTAGAATAGAACTTTTGTAAAATAAAAAAATAATGAGGAGGTATGCAAGATCCAACTTTTGAACTCTTTTTATAAATTAGAAATTGTTGGTACTTAAAAGTGTCTTTTATTGATGTTTTGTTAAACTCTGAAATAAAAATTGTAATAAGTCAAAAATTCCACATTTTCTTTTAAAAATATACTTTTGTGAAAATTTCTTATTTATGAAAGAAAATCTTAAAATAGAATGTTTTATGTACATTTTGCTAATATGAGCTTAACCGTTTTTGATAATTTAATTAAAAAATAATAATATGATCTTGATAAGAAGGAAATGCTTGTTAAAATGATAAGAGAGTTTTACCATTTTAAAACTTACAAATTTGGTTGAAATAGAGTTAATATCAAAGGCTCTGGTTCAAAAGGGGTAAAGTGAAAATATTATAATTATCACTTAAATATAAATAAAAAGGAAAAGAAATAAATTAGAGTTAGATAAATAGGATTAAACATCCCACCAGGATTGAATTTCTATGGATTTTGGAAGCCTTGAAATGGTTGGGATCGAGATAAAAAGGAAACATGGGAATTAAGCGACCTTTTCAATCAACGTTTGAATTAGAAGGACATGATACTAGGTCAGACTTCCTATACTAGTGAAGGGTGAGCACCACCTTATATCTTTTTTACCCAAGTATGGTTTGAATCGTATAATATTTGTGTGAGAAAGTTTGGAAAGTATGGTTTAGGTGAAACATATTCTGGAATGAGTGTAGCAACCCTAGATTTTTGAAATATTTTTAAATTTGATTTTATTTCATTATGAAAATATTTTAAAATTTATTTTATTTCAAGATTGTATTTTTAAAACATTTTTTTTGAGTGTAGTAGTTATTTTTCCAAAACTAGTTATATTTTGTTTTCAATTTTCAGTACTAGTTTACGTATATTAAACTATTTTCTTATATTTTTCTATTTTTCCTAAAATTTGTTTTTTTATTTCATTTTCACTTTATTTTGTATTCATTATATTTGTATTTACATGATTTTTATTTAGATTTATTTGAATAAAGAAAAGGGAAATTTCAAGAGACTTAAAGCTTTAAACTTTTGACCTTCCATCTACTCACCTTTTCATTTCGGGCCAACCTTTCCCAAAGCTATTAGCCGTGACTTTCTTTTGCATTTCACGTAAAAACATCTCTTTCTCACTTTACTACACACTCCACTTTCAGATCTGAGAAAAAAATGGTAATGGCTTCTTAAAATTATTCTACGTTTTCTTATCATTTTATTGAATTTTCCATTGAAATTTTGCCTTGCCTCTTCATATATTTGCTCGGCCTAATCCCTCATCACCTCCACTAATCAGCTCCACCACCATCCATGGCCACATCACCCTCCTCCCCCTTTGTCCAGTCAAGGCCGTGATCTATATATGTTGCTTGCACCACAAAACTCCACAAACCCTTCAACAATTGCCTAGCTGAATCCCTTAATGCCAATACCCCTTCATTTTTCCACCTTGGCCACCCCATAGCCGCCGCCACCTCTTGCCGCAACTCCAGACATCACCTAACCACCACCTTGCATGGTCGAGCCCACAGCACTTCACGCCGAACCAAAGTTTGCACAAACACCCACTTCTTTTGCCTACCCCTTTATCTTCCTTCATGTTGTAACTCAAGCACCTTCACACCTTACTAGCCGTGTCTATATGAACCTATACCCGACCCAAATCACCACTATGGACAAGCACATTAGACCCCTAGGATGAGCATGTTATGGTTGAGGCAATGGTCAAATCAGTTTGTTCAGTGTTGTCTTTATTTTTAATTGTTTCAATATGAATATTTGGGTTGAAATATTATTCATATTTGTCTTGTTTTATTGGTTGTGTACAAGATCACTAGCTTGGTTCTCTTCCTACTCTAGTCTTAAGTCATGCTATCATGCTTTTCGGGCTTTGTTTGTGTGCTTTTTCTTGCTATCTCTAGCTTGAAACAAGTGAGTAACCACACTTGATATATTTACTTACATAAACTGTGAAGTGACACCATGTGAATTTGTAAAACTGCTATAACATGTTATACCTGCCTATGATACGATTTATATGATGTTCACCCTATTAATAAACCTGTCATATCATCTGTTACATGTTTATTAATATGTCATATCATCTGTTACTGTTATATAATGCTATGCTGTTATTTATATCTGTTTATCACACTGCAAGTTCCCTGTAGAATAGAATCACTATGGGTTTAGATGATACATACCCGAATGGACTTTAGAATAGAGAAAAATCTTTATGGGCAGAAATGATAGGCTGAGAATTTTTTATTTATTTTATTTACTTGGGACTGCGGGTTTAAAATGATAGAACCCGGGTTTTCTTTGTAAATTACGGATTGAAATGATACATTATCCGTATCACTTGACTTAAGTTAGAAAATTATATATAGATCCGTGGCTAAATATATTTTCTAGAATTTTTAAAGTATTTTAAAATGTAAATATTATGATATTTCGATTTAAATTTAATTAGAAATGATTTTTATAAAATATTAGTGATTTTCTATAAGTTAAATAAGTGAAATAAATAAATGGTAAAGTAGAATTTGAAATATGAGTAAATTTTGGAATTTATGATTTTGTTTATAAATGGAGTTTAAATTAAGTAAAAAAATATGATAATTTGATTTAAATTTGAATTTAAATTGATTTTTAGAAAGTGTTATTGATTTTTTCTATAAATTAAAAATGGTTAAATGAATGAATGTTTAAATGTAATATGAAATATAACTTAACTTAGAAAATGTGAAATGTGTTTTAAAATTAAAAGTTAAGTTAAGAAAAATAAAATGGTATTTAAATTTAATTTATGAATTGGTAAATTAAATTAAGGTATAAAGTAAATGAAATGTTATGAAATTGTACAATGATTTTAATAAGTAAATTATTAAAATTGATAATTATTTATGAAATTTACTTTATAAAAATCTTAAGTTAAAGAGTATTTAAATGATCATTTTAAAGTGAGAAAATATGAATTTAATAAGTTATAATAGTTTAAATTAAATTTTTATTGCTTATGAAATTGTATTGAAAACTTGGAATTTAATTGACAGCATTTCAGAAATGCTATCATTTATGAAGTAAAGAATATTACAGCATTTCTAAGTACCGTAGTTGATAAAATGAACTAAGGGCTATTACAACACTTTTTAAGTGCTGTAGTTGCAGAAACTAAACTTAAACCTGAACCATTATAGCAGTTTTTAAATGCTGTCATTGCTAAATTGAATTGTTTTCAAATGTAACTTTCCATAGCATTTTCTAAGTGCCGCGAAAGCTGAAATTTCACTGGTTTTAATGTATTTAAGCAAATAAACGAACTCAGAAAAGGCTAAATTTTTTGGAAATTAAATATTTGAATTTTAAATAAACTGACTTCACTTTTAAATGGTTTAAATGGAGTATTTTAATTTGAAATATAAACATTTTTGAAATGTGATTTGGAATGGTATTTAAATTTAATAAAATGAATGAGGTTTTTGAAAGATATAATATGTTGATATTTTGAAATGGATTTGAAATGATATTTGATTTTCGAAGTATAAAACAATATTTTCAAAATTATAACCACGGGTTATAATAACGATTGGTTGTTAAAGAGACCGAGATCGGATATAGACATACTCACTATCGATACCGAAAACCACTTTAACAACTGTGTACGCGGTGGAGATTCCAAAACGAAGTAGGATGATGGCGATGTACTTGAGGCATATTACATGGACCCGACTCCCATGAGTGGGCATAAGGTGGCTAAAACTGGAGCGATCTTGGGCCAAGTGAGGTCATTCCTCCGATCGGACATACTTCTTTGATACCATTCTATTACTGTTTTGATTGATTGGGTGCACCCCTTGATTTTGGAGTGTGGCTCGAGGTGGGCGTAGTGGCTGCTACGTTACCACCAGCCCGTGTGCGTAATTGGTATTCTACCGTGGAATTGCCTTGTGTGCCGTGGCATCTACCATAGCAAGCTTTACCACGAGTTTGTTTATCTCCGGTAGCCCGTGGAGTATTTAGGGTAGTCTCCCGATCTGGAGATATGCTAATACCGGATGGACTACTAGGACTATTATGTGTTAAGGGGAATATTGGGTCACTCCTTAACGCTATTTTAAAGTAAGTTTATTTTACTGTATACATTATTATAATAGCACGATATTACTACATAGTAAATAGTTTAACGGATCCTTAGAGGATGGGAGGTCCCAAGCATCCTTTAAGTTACTTGTACTTTAATATAGTTCACTTGAGTTGGTTTATATTATTTAAGTATGTATGTCCTGACTCGAGTGTTATGTGTCTTGCTCTATGCTCTGATCAGCCTGAGCATTCACAGCTTTGGATTTCTCTTTCTGGAACTAGCTTGATATTCTACCTATCTAGTTATTTATCTATTTCAGTTGTTGTATTTCAGCTTGTATTAGTGGACTTCTATGTATTTGGGATTTCTACTGTATTGTTTTTAGACTGATATTATGTATTTTTTTGTGAGACTCCGTTATAGTAGCTTCATGAACTACTATGGTATTTTATATACCGCTGTGAGTTATTCTGGTATTTCTGTGTCTATGATTCTATGAATGATTTTATTTGCTCCAATTTTATTTACAATCTATTACTTTGAATTATTCAACTCTGACATGTGTGGATTATTGTTGATTTGAATGGTCCAAAATAGTGGGTCGTTACATTTGGTATCTGAGCTTTGGTTTTAGGCAAACCATAGCCCACAGAGCGAAAACCCATTAGAGATATGGTAAAAATACCCTAGAATCAGTGAAATCAATCTCAGAATCATATCTTTGTGAGAGAATGTATTTTCAAAGTATAAAAATGATTTTCCAAATGATTTTTCAAAGGATTTTTCAAAGAATTATTTTGATATAAAATTTTCTTGTTTTAAAAGCAATTTTCTAAACTTCCTTCCTTTCGTATCTACCCTGTTATTATTTTTCTTTCATTAGGATATTCATCCAAGTGAATTTTATCTTATCTTATCTTTTTCATCTCTATACCTTGTCCTAAATTCATTCTTGATTTTTCAGGATGAATCGAGGAAATAACAGAGGTAGGGGTCGTGGTATTGCCCTAGCTCCTTAGCCTGCTGCACCTGTTAAGTTCACCGTTCTCTATAAGGAATTCACTCAACTTGGAGGTACCAAGTTTTCTGGTTCAGAAAGCATCATTGAGGCTCATCAATGGTTGTGTAGTTTAGGGAGGATATTTATTGGTCTTGAGATTACTGATGCCCAGAAGCGTTAGTTAGCATCATGGAAGCTCTAAGAGTCTGCCCGAGATTGGTGGAAGTCTGTTACAGCTAACACCGTCGAGGCTGATATTACTTGGGAGTAGTTTAGGTATCCTTTGTGTTATCTTGAATTTTTGTTCCTATTTTCCTTTCTTGTGAATCTATCTTAAGTTTGTTCTGTATCTCTTTTCTAGGGAGGCTTTTGTGGCAAAATGGATGCCAGAAGCCAGTAAATCTCAGCTTTATCATGAATTCATGGTTCTCAAGCAGGGTGCTATGTCCTTTTCTGATTATGAGAGGAAGTTCAATGAACTTTCCAAATTCGGTCCTAGCCAGATAGACAATCCTCTCAAGAAGAATGAGAAGTTCATTGCTGGTGCTCGTCCTGAGTACTATAGTCGTCTCATTTCTCATGTTCATGGCACTTTTACCCAGCTTATGGATATGGCTATCAGTTATGTGAACCCTACTTCTAAGGGTCCTGCTGGTGCTCCTTCATCTCAATCTTCCTCTGCTAATTCTAGGAAGAGAAATCCTAATTTCCTCCAGCAGAAGAAGAATTGGCACAAGCATCCGGGTTTGGGATCTTCATCATCCACTCCTTCTCAGAGGCAACCTGTTGATCTTTCTTCTATCACCTGCTTCAGATGTGATCAGAAGGGACACTATGCCAATAGCTGTCCTACTTTAGCTGGTGTTGCTGTTCCTCCACCTGCTCAGTTGGCTAGGCGTGATCTCTACCATATCTGTCTCCATCCTGGTCATTTTAGGAAGGATTGCCCTACCCACAAGAAGGTTAAGCCTTCTGGTATATTTTTTGTCTCATTTGCATCTTCTCCAGTTCTTGCACCTGCTCCTACTCCTGGTGATGACCAATGTACTCTTCAGGGTACATTTACTTTATTTCATCATCCTGTTCGTGTTTTATTTGATACTGGAGCTTCCCATAGTTTTATTTATATTGATTTGTGTGATAATTTTGAACATCTCCTTTCTCCTGGGTATGCTTCTGTTCCGTTATGTGTTTCAAATTCCATTGGGGGTCCCACCAACCTTAATCGGATTTGTAAGCAAGTGAAACTTCTCTATTCTGATCGTCGCTTTAGTGGTGATTTTTATGTTCTGGGCTTCGATGCTTTTGATTTATTGCTTGGAGGTGATTGGCTTGGAAGGCATGATGCCCGTAACTCTTGTAAAGCCCGGTCTATTTATCTTGTAAATGATCAAGGAAATTCCTTGACTATTCAATTCTGGATGCCTCAGGATTTTGCTGGCAGCTTTATTTATTCTCTAGATTCTTCTCCTGGTGATCTTGATTCGACTCCTATAGTCCGACTCTATCCCAATGTATTTGGTGAAGTCACTTCTTTGCCTCCTAAGCAGGAAATTGATTTTCGGATTGATCTTATTCCTGGTGCTCGACCTGTTGTTCTTCCTCCTAAAAGAATGGCACCCCACGAGAAGGTTTAGTTAAGGAAGAAAATTAAGGACTTGTCTTCCAAAGGCCTGATTAGGACTAGCTTTTCTGAATGGGGAGCAACGGTGGTTTTCGTCACCAAGTCCGATGGTTCTTTGAGGATGTGTGTTGATTATAGGGAGCTGAACAAGCTCATTATGAAAAATAGATATCCAATGCCTCGTATCAATGATATGTTTGATCAGCTTTATGGTGCTACTGTTTTCTCTCAGCTTAATCTTGCCACGGGTTTTCATCAGCTCAGGGTTGCTGCGGAAAGTATTCCTAAGACTACTTTCCGCACTGAGAATGCGTTCTATGAATGGTTAGTCATGCCTTTTGGTTTGACTAATGCTCCTTCTTTCTTTGTTGATTCGATGAATTGTGTCTTTCATGATGTGCTTAATAAATTTGTTCTAGTCTTCGTTGATGATATCCTTGTCTTCTCTAAGACAAAGGAAGAGCATGATTCGCATTTGAAATCTGTTCTGGAGACTCTCAGAAATCATCACTTAAAGGATAAATTTTCTAAATGCCATTTCTGGAAGGATGAAGTCCGATTTCGTAGGCATATTGTTTATGGTAATGGAGCTTCTGTTGATCCAGTCAAGATCGATGTGATCAATGTAAGCTTTTCTTTTCTCTCTTTTCGTTTATCATTTAATTATCCTATCTTTTCGGTTGTCCTTATGTTCTCCCTGTTCTGTTACAGAATTGGAAAACTCCAATGACTCCATCTGATATCCGTAGTTTTTTGGGCCTAGCCGGTTATTACCAGAAATTCATCGAGAATTTTTCTTGGATTGCTGCACCTCTCACAGCTTTAACTCGTAAGAATGCTAAGTTTATCTGGGATAAGAAGTGTGAAGCTACATTCAATGAGTTAAAGAGCAAGCTAACTTCTGCACCAGTTCTTACCGTTTCGAATGGAAGTGAGGGATAGATGGTATACACTGATGCTAGTCATGAGAGTTTGGATGCTATTCTCATGCAGGATGATAAGGTCATTGCCTATGCCAACCGTTAGTTGAAAACCCATGAGGAAAATTATGCTGCTCGTGATTTAGAGTTGCTTGTTGTTGTCTTTGCATTGAAGCTTTGGAGGCATAATCTTCTGGGAACCAAGTTTGAGCTTTTCACCGATCATCAGCCTCTAAGATATATCTTCTTCCAGAAGGATTTGAATCAGAGGCAAGTTTGTTGGCTTGAGTTTCTGGCTTCTTGCGACCTCGATATTAGCTATACTTCTGGCAAAGCTAATGTTGTGGCCGATGCTTTGAGTCGGAAAAAGGCTTTGTTGTGTCAGCTTGTTATTTCTTCTTCTCCTCCTTTGGATCGTATCATGGCTAAGTAGGATGAGGATGCGATGCTTAGATCGATGAAGGAGAGTGTTCGTAGCAGGGTTGGTGGTATTAGTGGTAGTGGAGCTCAGATCGATGATAGAGGGATGTTGAGGATTAATGGTAGGATTTGTGTCCCGAATGTTGATGGTTTGTGGAAGGAGTTTCTTTAGGAGAATCATCGATCCAGACTTTCTATTCATCCTGGTGTGTCGATGATGTATCAGGATATGAAGAGGCTTTATTGGTGGAGAGCGATGATGCGGGATATCTCTATCTTTGTTAGTCAGTGTGCGACTTGTCATCAAGTCAAAGCCGATTACCAGAAGACCATTGGTTTGTTGCAGCCCCTTGAGATTCCCAACTGGAAGTGGGAACAGGTTTCCATGGATTTCATCGATGGTTTACTGAGGACTCGGAGGGGTATTGAGAGTATCTGGGTTATTGTGGATAGACTGACCAAGTCCGCTCATTTCATTCCGGTCAAGTCTACTCGTTCTGCTTCTAGTTTGTCTGAGATCTACATGAGAGAGATTGTTCGTCTCCACGGTGTTCCTTTCAGCATTGTTTGTGATCGTGATCCTATCTTTACCAGTTAGTTTTGGAAAGCTTTTCAAGAATCTCTGGGTACTAATCTGAATCTGAGCACTGCTTACCATCCACAGACCGATGGAAACAGAAAGAGTGAATCAGATCTCAAGGATCTTCTTCGTGCTTGTGTGCCTGATTATGGAGGATCTTGGAAATATCATCTCCTTCTTGTCGAATTCACCTACAATAATAATTATCACGTATGATCTAATCTTCTGCTTTAAACCTATCTTAATCTCTTTATCTATCTCATTCCATCTTGAGATTCAGGCCAGTATTAAAATGTCTCCATTTGCTACTCTATACGTATGACCTTGTAGATCTTCATCTTGCTTGATTGAATCCGGTAATCATTTGGTTCTTGGTCCTGATCTGATTTTGAAAGCTTCTGAGAGAGTTGAGGAGATTAAGAGGAGGTTGAAAGCTGCTCAGGATAGGCAGAGGAAGGATGCTGATAGGCGTAGGTGGAATTTGGAGTTTGCTGTTGGTGATCAGGTTTTCCTTACGGCCTCTCCCTTAAGGAATGTCATTCGCTTTGGTCGTAGAAGGAAGCTTTCTCCTAGGTTCATTGGTCCTTTCCGCATTGTGGAAAGAGTTGGCTCTTTGGCTTATCGTCTGGATTTTCCCGAAAAGCTTTCTAGAGTGCATGATGTATTCCATGTCTCTCATCTTCGCCGATATCTTCATGATCCATCTCTTATTGTCTAGCCTTGTTCTCTTGATAGTTTGGATATTGAGCCTAATCTGACTGTCGAGAAGAAGCCTCTTCGTATTGTCGACAGAGGTACGAAGCAGCTCAAAAGAAAATCTGTTAGTCTAGTCAAAGTACAGTGGAGTACTGATGATCGAGATTGTACCTGGAAGACGGAGGAGAGCATTTGTGCTTCGAATTCAGAATTGTTCGTTTTAGGTACTATTTGCTTTCTATCTTGTTTCCTTTCCTTATTTTCCATGTCCGTTCTTTTCGAGGACGAAAAGATTTGAGTGGGGAAGAGTGTAGCAACCCTAGTTTTTTGAAATATTTTTTGAATTTGATTTTATTTTTTATTATGGAAATATTTTAAAGTTTATTTTATTTCAAGATTGTATTTTTAAAACATTTTTTTAAGTGTGGTAGTTATTTTTCCAAAACTAGTTATATTTTGTTTTCAATTTTCAATACTAGTTTACATATGTTAAACTCTTTTCTTATATTTTTCTATTTTTCCTAAAAATTATTTATTTATTTCATTTTCACTTTATTTTTTATCCATTTTATTTTTATTACATGATTTTTATTTTTATTTATTTGAATAAAGAAAAGGGAAATTTCAAGAGACTTAAAGCTTTAAACTTTTGACCTTCCATCTACACACCTTTTCATTTTGGGCCGACCTTTCCCAAAGCTATTAGCCGTGACTTTTTTTTGCATTTCACATAAAAACATCTCTTTCTCACTTCACTACACATGCTACTTTTAGATCTGAGAAAAAAGGTAACGACTTCTTAAAAATTTTCTACTTTTCCTTATTATTTTATTGAATTTTCCATTGAAATTTTGCCTTGCCTCTTCATGTATTTTCTCGGCCTAACCCCTCCATCACCTCCACCACCATCCATGGCCACATCACCCTCCTTCCCCTCTGTCCAGTCAAGGCCATGACCTATATATGTTGCTTGCAC
This sequence comes from Allium cepa, assembly GCA_030765085.1. Classification (NCBI taxonomy): domain Eukaryota; kingdom Viridiplantae; phylum Streptophyta; class Magnoliopsida; order Asparagales; family Amaryllidaceae; genus Allium; species Allium cepa. The sequence continues at coordinate 712,353,948 of CM060934.1, forward strand.
CACAAAACTCCACAAACCCTTCAACAATTGCCTAGCCGAACCCCTTAATGCCAATACCCCTTCATTTTTCAACCTTGGCCACCCTATAGACGCCACCACCTACTCCTTCACCACCTCTGGCCGCAACCCCAGACATCACCTGACCACCACCTTGCATGGCCGAGCCCACATCACTTTAGGCTGAACCAATGTTTGCACAAAAACCCACTTCTTTTGCCTACCCCTTTATCTTCCTTCATGTTGTAACTCAAGCACCTTCACACCTTACTAGCCATGCCTATATGAACCTATACCCAACCCAAATCACCACTATGGCCGAGCACATCATACCCCTAGGCCGAGCATATGATGGTTGAGGCAATGGTCAAATCAATTTGTTCATTGTTGCCTTTATTTTTAATTGTTTCAGTATGAATATTTGGGTTGAAATAGTATTTATATTTGTCTTGTTTTATTGGTTGTGTACAAGATCACTAGCTTGCTTCTCTTCCCACTCGAGTACTAAGTCGTGCTATCGTGCTTTCTGGGCTTTGTTTGTGTGCTTTGTCTTGCTATCTCCATCTTGAAACAAGTGAGTAATCACACTTGACATATTTACTTATATAAACTGTGAAGTGACACCAAGTGAATTTGTAAAACTGCTATATCATGTTATACCTGCCTATGATATGATTTATATGATGATCACCCTGTTAATAAACCTGTCATATCATCTGTTACCTATTTATAAATCTGTCATATCATCTGTTACTGCTATATAATGCTATGCTGTTATATATATATATATGTTTATCACACTGCAAGTTCCCTATAGAATACAATCACTATGGGTTGAAATGATACACACCCGAAGGGACTTTAGAATATGGAAAAATCATTGTGGGCTGAAATGATATGCCTGAATGATTTTTATTTATTTTATTTACTTGGGACTGTGGGTTTGAAATGATAGAACCCGGATTTTCTTTATAAATTACGGATTGAAATGATATATTATCCGTACCACTTGACTTAGGTTAGAAAATTATATACAGACCCATGGTTAAATATATTTTTCTAGAATTTTAAAAGTATTTTAAAATGTAAATATTATGATATTTTGATTTAAATTTAATTAAAAATGAGTTTTAGAAAATATTAGTGATTTTCTACAAGTTAAATAAGTGAAATAAATAACTGGTAAAGTAGAATTTGAAATATAAGTAAATTTTGCAATTTATGATTTTGTTTATAAGTGGAGTTTAAATTAAGTAAAAAATATATATGATAATTTGATTTAAATTTGAATTAAATTGATTTTTATAAAGTGTTATTGATTTTTTCTATAAATTAAAAATGGTTAGATAAATGAATGTTTAAATGTAATTTGAAATATAACTTAAATTAGAAAATATGAAATGTATTTTAAAAGTTAAAGTTAAGTTAAGAAAAATAAAATGGAATTTAAATTTAATTTATGAAATGGTAAATTAAATTAAGGTATAAAGTAAATTAAATGTTATGAAATTATACAATGATTTTAATAAGTGAATTATTAAAATTGATAATTATTTGTGAAATTTATAAAAATCTTAAGTCAAAGTGTATTTAAATGATCATTTTAAAGTGAGAAAATATGATTTTTATAAGTTATAATAGTTTAAATTAAATTTTTATTGTTTATGAAATTGTATTGAAAACTTGGAATTTAATTTACGGCATTTCAGAAATGCTATCATTTCTGAAGTAAAGAATGTCATAGCATTTCTAAGTGCTGTAGTTGATAAAATGAACTAAGGGCTATTACAACACTTTGTATGTGCTGTAGTTGCAGAAACTAAACTTAAACCTGAACTATTACAGCAGTTCTTAAATGTTGCTTTTGCTAAATTGAATTGTTTTCAAATGTAACTTTCTGTAGCATTTTCTAAGTGCTGCGAAAGCTGAAATTTTGCTGGTTTTAATGTATTTAAGTAAATAAACGAACTCTGAAAAGGCTAAATTTTTTGGAAATTGAATATTTGAATTTTAAATAAAATGACTTCACTTTTAAATGGTTAAATGGAGTATTTATTTTGAAATATAAACATTTTTGAAATGTGATTTGGAATGGTATTTAAATTTAATAAAATGAATGTGGTTTTGAAAGATATAATATGTTGATATTTTGAAATGGATTTGAAATGATATTAAATTTTCGAAGTATAAAACACCATTTTCAAAATTATAACCATGGGTTATAATAATGATTAGTTGTTAAAGAGATCAGGATCGGATATAGACATACTCTCTATCGATACCAAAACCACTTTAACAACTATGTACACGGTGGAGATTCCAGAACGAAGTAGGATGGTGGCGACGTTCTTGAGGTATATTACGTGGACCCGACTCCCGTGAGCTGGCATAAGGTGGCTAAAATAGGAGCGATCTCGGGCCAAGTGAGGTCATTCCTCCAATCAGACACACTTCTTCGATACCATTTTATTACTGTAGTGAATGATTGGGTGCACCCTTTGATTTTGGAGTGTGGCTCGAGGTGGGCGTAGTAGCTGCTACGTTACCCCCAGTCCGTGTGCGTAATTGGTATATCTACCCTGGCATTGTCTTGTGTGCCATGTCACCTACCATAGCGAGTTTTACTACGTGCTTATTTTTCTCCCGTAGCCCATGGAGTATTTAGGGTAGTCTCCCGATCCGGAGATATGCTGATACTGGATGGACTACTAGGACTATTACGTGTTAAGTGGAATATTGGGCCACTCCTTAACGCTATTTTAAAGTAAATTTATTTTACTGTAGATATTATTATCATAGCGCAATATTATTACATAGTAAATAGTTTAACGGATCCTTAGAGGATGGGCAGCCCCAAGCATTCTTTAAGTTACTTGTACTTTATTACTGTTCACTTGAGTTGGTTTACATTATATAAGTATGTTTGTCCCGACTCGAGTGTATTGTGTCTTGATTTACGCTCTGGTCAGCCTGAGTATTCACAGCTTTGTATTTCTCTTTTTGGATCTAGCTGGAGATTCTACCCATCTAGTTATTTATCTATTTCAGTTTTCTATTTCATCTTGTATTAGTGGACTTCTATGTATTTGAGATTTCTATTATGTTGTTTTCAGACTGATATTACGTATTTGTTTTGAGACTCGGTTATAGTAGCTTCATGAACTAGTATGGTATTTTATATTCCACTGCGAGTTATTATGATATTTCTATGTCTGTGATTCTGTTAATGATTTTATTTGCTCCAATTTTATTTACAATCTATTATTTTGAATTATTCAAGTCTGACATGTGTGGATTATTGTTGATTTGAATGGTCCAAAATAGTGGGTCGTTACAATGAGGAAATAGTAAGCCAATATGGTTATTATTAAGGGATGCTATGTAACGACCCGTAATTTTCTATAATTTAAATTTGTTAATTTATTAAGATTTTGGTAATTTAATATTTAAGTAAATAAAAATTTGTAATTTCATAACGTAATAATAACTAAATTAAAATGAAACAATGTTAATCCAAGTTAACTGCTAAAAATCTTAACGAAATTCTAATTCATTACCATTTAAATGCTATGCTTGGTTATCATTTAAATATAAGAAAATAAAAGTAAGTATTGAATTAACCAAGGGAATAATATACTGATTAATAGTAATTGAATGGGATTAGTGTTAGGAAACTAATGGTAACAATTGTTTGTAAATAATAAGCCTATAAATATGATTAACAGTTAATGATGACAATTAATATGGGCTATCTATTTATTTAGCCTATTAAATAATTTGAGATCAAATATGAAGTTAAATGAATTTGGTAGTCAATACAAATAGGGATGGAAATTTGGAGAATATTAATGTAAGACAAACAAATATTAATAAAATTAATAAAAGAATGGAAAACCAAGATTTATTAATTTATTGGGATTTAAATTTAATAATTGGTTAATTGCAAATAATTGAAATTTAATATTTAAATATTACGTTAATGGAAATTAAGTTGAAAATTGAGAATATTATGTAATAAATCATGAACCAATGTTGATTTCATCCATTTGATAATGATAGATTAAATAATAGGATGAAAGGTCAAATTAAATGGATTTTTGGTAATTAAAATTTTAATTTTGGAATTTAAAGAAATTGAAATTAAACACTGAAATAGAGGAATTAATCAATTTTAAATTGATATCTAAATTTGTTAAATTAGTGTGAATGATTTAGAAATATAAAAATGATAAGAATAGTCAATTTTAGAATTGAAATTGAAATTTTGATTTAATTAATCAATTATTAATTTATTTAATTAATAGGAAAATAGCCATTTTGACCACTGACTTGGGTTTCTACGAAACCAGTGTCATCATATCCGTAATGGTGAATTATTGTAGGATTTCAAGTTTCGTAGCGATCGGACGTGCCGTCTGATCGTACGGGATCGAAACGCCTTGAAATGAATTAAATTGAAATCAACTGAAATCAATTTGAAATAACTTGATTTTAGCATAACCTCTTCAAACGATGGAATTTCGATGGAATTTGGACCTGAAACTTGTTCCATTGATTTTAAAATATTTTAAAACATCTATTTTGATATATGGGTTGACCTAATTTCGTTCCGGAGTCGAAACGGGCATTTCGGGCATCATTCAATTTATCTGGTCCGTTCTTTCTGTTTCAGCTCTGTCTATATATACCCTGTTATAAACCTTAAATCATTTCTTATTCCTCATTTCGGTACGTACAATTCAGCTGTCTCTCCTCCTTAATTGCAGTCATACAAACTCTCAATTCGAAATACAATTGCAATTCAAAATCAAATCAAAATTTCAAACTCCACAAACTATATCGAATTATATATGGATTTGAAGCTCTCGACGAGCGCAAGTCAGACATACGATTCGTTTTTCAATTCGATGCATCGTTTATCCAGAAATTCAAGTTGAACCTTAGCCGTCCATAGGCTAGGGTTTTGATCCAATGGCGGATTCGCGATGATAGGAAGATCAGAGGGTATGGCCTTGTAGAGATCGACGAGTAGCATGCATCTATGGGTTTCTTTGTTGCCAGAAGTGTTTGGGTTGGCTGAATTTGGTGCGTGATGAGGGACGTTCACCGCGACGGCATAGTGTCCCAGAGATGGCCGTGACCTCCTTGGTAGGTCGGATCTGGACGAGCATCACGATGATGCTCTCTGATCGCGATGGAATCTTCGTGGTCGACGGCTAGTTGGAGAGGCGGCTAGGGTTTCTTCCTGGATCGGGTTGCTCGAACGCGAGAGAGTAGCATACGTGGAGAAGGTAACGTGGCTCAAACGTACTGGTTTGTTTTCCTTTTATTTTATTTTATTCTAATTTTGATTTCAATCGTTCTAACGTGCACAACTTTCACGTACAAGGTCCAATTCAAGCGTGGTTTCCACCGCTAGGTTCGTATTGGAATTTCGGACATTTTGATGCTGGTTTGGATGAATTCTAAGATTGTTTGAATTTTGGGTTTAAATTGGGTTTAAATTCAATTTAAATTCAGAAAGTGAGTGTTTTAACCCACTCACAACTTCTAAAATTTCTTATGCACGTTATATTAATTTCTGATGTGATTAGAAATTTATTTATGACTGTTTGGCATATCTTTATCATCATTACAGTTAAATTGAATTTTATTTAATTAAATTGTTATTTAATTTTTTATTGCAAATAAACTGCGAGTTAAATTGAATTTTATTTAATTAAATTGTTATTTAATTTTTTATTGCATATAAACTGCGAGTTAAATTGTTATTTAATTTATTATTGAATATAAACTGCCAGTAAATACTTGTTATTTATTATCTGTTCTATTTTGATGTTATTGTTTGAATTGGATGATGATTGTGGTAAATGGTTGATGATTGATATTGGATGAATGGATGTTGTATTTTATATGGTTATAACTGCAAGTTGTTATGCATTTATATTTCATTTGGGATTGCGGATTGAAATGATATATAACCGTATTTTTATTTTAAATTATGGATTGAAATGATAAATATCCAGATCACCTGACCACATGGTAGAAAATTATATACAAACACCGTGGTCTATATGTAAAATATTTTGAAAATGATTTCTATGGTTTTGGAAAGAAATATATGGTTTAATGAATATTGATTTTTGATATTATATAAATATTATTTTTATATATGGTTAAATGCTTGAATTTAAGCTATGTATAAGTTTGTTAAATAAAAATTAAGTTTAGTAATAGAGTTTGATTTTTATTAAAATAAAGGTGAGTAAGTATTTAAATTATATTTCAATATAGAGTGTATAACGATTTAAATAAATTAAGGTTGGGAGAAAAATTAGAGATTTATTGAAATTAAATTTATTTAAGAATTAAACTCAAAAAGGTTGATGCAAAAGTTATTAAATTGGAAATTTTAAAAGGTATAATTATTATAACTTGATTTTGGGGTCAAGTTGAATTAAATGATTATTTGAAGTATAAGTGAATTGAAGGAAATATTTAATTAGCTGTAATTTGAGTTTTATTTAAATGTAAGGGTTTTATTATGTAAAATATTTCAAAACTAAATAATATAAAATTTAATTGTTGAATCGAAATTATCAAATTTAGTTTTGAAATTTTGGAATATTTAAATCCCTGAAATATATCGAAATTGAATGTTTTATAGAAACTGAAATGTTTCGAAGTTATGGATTTCAATGTATATTTTTAGAAGTGTTATAATTTCAAGTGTTTGGTTTCGAAGTGTATAAATTTGAAAGTGCTATGATTTTGGAAAAGGGATAAATTTGAAATAAAAACGATATTATATTGATTTGGGTTTTATTAAAAATGATATCATATTGGTTTGGTTTTTGAAGTGGAATTATATTGTATTTATATGGTTTTGAATGGATATTATATTCGGTTTTGAAGTATAATTATTTTGAAATGACCGTGGTGTTGTAATAACGTTTGGTTGTTAAAGAGACCGGGATCGGAAGTTGTCATACTCTCTGCCAACTCCGAAAACCACTTTAACAACCGTGTACGCAGTGGAGATTCCAGAATGAAGTAGGATGGTGGCGGCGTTCCTTTGAGGTATGAACATGGACTCGACTCCCATGAGTTGGCTTAAGGTGGCTAAAACAGGAGCGATCTCAGGCCAGTGAGGTAGCCCTCTTATCGGACACACTCCTTCAATACCATTCTACTACTCTATGATTGATTGGGCCCTTTGATTTTTTGGGGTGTGGCTCGAGGTGGGCGGTAGCTGTGCGCTATGCGTCACCACCAGCCCGTATGCCTAATTGGTATATCTACCCTGGCATTTCCTTATGTGCCGTGTCACCTACCCTAGCGAGCCTTATACGAGTTTGATTTGTGTCGTACCTATAGAATATCTTCTCGTATTCTCCCGATCAAGAGATATGCAGGTACTGTATAGACTATTGACACTATTACATCTTAAGGGCTATATTAGTAACCCCTTAACGCTATTTTAAAGTAAGTTTACTTTACTAATAGACATTATTATAATAGCGAAATATTACTACATAGTAAATAGTTTAATGGATCCTTAAGGGATGTGAATCCCGAGCATCTCCAAGTTACTGCACTCACGTTTGACACTGGATAGGAGATGTCAAATCCCGTAAACATCTCTGATTCCGTTACACTCATATTTATTTCAGTTGATTTAACTTACATAAGATCTTTTAGTTATGACTCGAGTGTTTTGTCTTTTCAATTCGCTCGGGTCAGTCTGAGCATTACAAGATTTGAAGACTTTATTTTGGAGGACGAAGATGAAGATATTATTACTATTATCTATTTTGTTATTCACTGCATCATGTACTCTGCTGCATTTTATTATTCTCTGGTATATGAAACTCTGATATGTATTGTATAAGTATAATCAAATGTTTTGTAAATAGCTTCATGAACTGTTTATTTGGTCATTATATTTTATCGTTCCGCTACAAGATTCTATTTTGTTTTTTTATTCTCTTCTTTTTCTCATTTACTCCAAAACAATCCGCCCTTCTGTATGGTTTAACTCTGACGTGTGTGGTTTATCGTCAATTTAAAGCATATAAAAAGGCGGGATGTTACATCTGGTATCAGAGCTTTGGTTTAGCGAAAACCTTAACTTTGTTGGGTCTGACTCTTTATTAATAGGATAGTAATACCCTATAATGAGTCGCTGAGTGTATATACAAGAGAGAGCGTATTTGTTAGTATATAAAAAGGTTTTAATATTGTGTTAATTTGTTCCGTTTTGTATTTATAAATTCTGGTTGGTGCATAGGATGCTATGAAATCAATAGGGATTTCTAAACACTTAATAGGACAGACCGACACAATATTTGTTTTGAATATAGGTGAATGAAATAATTCTGCCTATTATATTTTCTATATATAAAGTAATAAATTCTATAAAGGTTATATTTGGTTGTAATATATTGGTTGTTAGGTTGTGGAACTTTTGGATATTAGTTGAAAATAAGATTGAAACAAAATGAATGAAAGATCGGAAACTTAGAACTTGAGTTTCGGGACTTTCGAAAATTTTTATTTTGAATGATTTTGGAATATTATAATAATATTATTTAAAAGTATTTTTTTGATGTGAATATTTCGATATAATTTGAAAGAATTGTTGTAAAGAAACTTTGAAAGGAAATAAATTCTGTACTCCCCTCTCTGTTGTTGGGAAATAATTTCGATGATGAGTGCACGCATCATCGACATTCATTTTCGAGTTTCGAAGTGGGAAGGCCACTGTAGTAGTTCTACTGTAGATTTATTTTGATAAACAAATATAAATTTTAAATTGTTTTAAATATAATTAGATATATATAAGTTGTAAGGATATACATTTATCTATTATTTCAAAAATGATTTGAAATTTAACCCGGTATTTAGTTCTTAAGTTTCCGTTAATTAATAGTTTCAATTATTGTAGTGAAATTGAATGTAACTAATTAATAATTGGAACCTCTAATTTAAAATAAGAGATTAAATGCTAGGTTATAAATGAAATTTCAAGAAAGATGAAATTGTAACCTATAGAAAAAAACAAAAGATAGGATTATTGAACATTAAATTAGTTTAAAAGAAATATGATAAACTTGTATAATTTTCAATTGCATTCTTCAACGTATATATAACTTACTAACTATAAAAAGAAAATATTAAAAGAAAACATAATGGGAAATTTTGCAAGTAAAATTTGAATACTATAAATAAATGAATGTTAATAAATGGAATTATGTAATAATGAATGAATGGATAAATAATGCGATAAAGCGGAAACTGACATGACATTAATAAAAGAAGATGAATATTTGTAAGTAATAAATGAAAATAAAGGAAATAAACATTGAATCAATAAATAAAAGTAAAAGTTTGTAAGAAGTAAAGGTAAATTAAAAAGACAAATCATTATATGGATGAAAAGGAAATCAAACAACAAATGTTATGAAATGAAATTAATAAAAATTAGCTTGATCTATTGTTTGGAATGGTTGTTTGTTTGGTTTATGGTTGTTTGGGGAAATGATACTTTAAAATTGTTTGGATGTATGAATAATCTATCTAGTTTCATCTGAGGCTGTTGAGTAAATAGTGCACTTAGTAGTTTATTTTTCATTATGTACAATTTAAAGTTTTAAACCGAACAACTGTTTATTTTGTTTGATATGAATGGATGATTAGTTGTGTTGATTTACGTGATGATTGTATGCCTTGTTGCAGGTGATTGTTGTTTATATTGGATTGTTTATTTGTGGTTGAAAACACCTTTAAATATTTCATTTTATATAATTATTAACCTCTTTTAGATTATATAAGTGAAATATAGGTTATGGAAGCAATTGCCACTGCTTTTGGTTTCACAGATAAGCGTTAATTGCCCGACAAATAGGTACGTTTTCGGATTACGGGTTTATGGCGTTATCATATTTTTTTTCCCGTGTTGGGATATATTATTTTGGAAATTATATGTGATATTTGTTATATTTGATATTATATTTTCTCCAGAGCCTCTCTGTACAAAGGAGACTCTACCGAAATTTTTCATAAACTTTGTGGACTTAGAAATTTTTTGAAAAATGTTTTCCAAACTTTATTAATTTAAAGTATAAAAAGATATAATGGTTATAAATTGGTATATTTTATTCAAATTAATGTATTATGTAAATTTATTTGTTTATAAATTTAATATTTTAAGTAAGATATATTGGTTCCTAATTCTTCTTTTCCCTTTCTTTTCCTTTTCGGGGACGAAAAGTTTTGAGTGGGGGAGAGTGTAACGACCCGTAATTTTCTATAATTTTTTTTTTTAATTTATTAAGATTTTGGTAATTAATGTTTAAGGAAATAAAAATTTGTAATTTCATAACGTAATAATAACTAAATTAAAATGAAACAATGTTAATCCAAGTTAACTGTTAAAAATCTTAATGAAATTCTAATTCATTGCCATTTAAATACTATGCTTGGTTATCAATTAAATATAAGAAAATAAAAGTAAGTATTGAATTAACCAAGGGAATAATATATTGATTAATAGTAATTGAATGGGATTAGTGTTAGGAAACTAATGGTAACAATTGTTTGTAAATAATAAGCCTTTAAATATGATTAATAGTTAATGATGATAATTAATATGGGCTATCTATTTATTTAGCCTATTAAATAAATTGAGATCAAATTTTCAATAAAATGAATTTTGGTAGTCAATACAAATAGGGATGGAAATTTGGAGAATATTAATGAAAGACAAACAAATATTAATAAACTTAGTAAAAGAATGGAGAACCAAGATTTATTAATTTATTGGGATTTAAATTTAATAATTGGATTAATTGCAAATAATTGAAATTTAATATTTAAATATTACATTAATGGAAATTAAGTTGAAAATTGAGAATATTATGTAATAAATCGTGAACCAATGTTGATTTCATCCATTTGATAATGATAGATTAAATAATAGGATGAAAGGTCAAATTAAATGGATTTATGGAAATTAAAATTTTAATTTCTGAATTTAATGAAATTGAAATTAAACACAGAAATTGAGGAATTAATCAATTTTAAGTTGACATCAAAAAATTTTAAATTAGTGTGAATGATTTAGAAATATAAAAATGATAAGAATTGTCAATTTTAGAACTGAAATTGAAAATTAGATTTAATTAATTAATTGTTAATTTATTTAATTAATAGGAAAATAGCCATTTTGGACACTGACTCGGATTTCAATGAAACCCGTTTCATCGAATCCGTAACGGTGAATTATTGTAGGACTTCAAGTTTCGTAGCGATCAGACTTACCGTTTGATCGTACGGTCTCGAAACGCCTTGAAATCAATTAAATTGAAATCAATTTGAAATAACTTGATTTTAGCATAACTTCTTCATACGATGGAATTTGGACCTAAAACCCATTCCATTGATTTTAAAATATTTTAAAACATATATTTTGATATATGGGTTGACCCAATTTCGTTTCGGAGTCGAAACGGGCATTTCAGGCCATATACCGTTCAATTTATCTGGTCCGTTCTTTCTGTTTCAGCTCTGTCTATATATATCCTGTTATAAACCCTAAATCATTTCTTATTCCTCATTTCTGTATGTATAATTCAGCTATCTCTCCTCCTCAATGGCAGCCATGCAAACTCTCAATTCCAAATACAATTGCAATTCAAAATCAAATCAAAATTTCAAACTCCACAAACTATATCGAATAATATATGGATTTGAAGCTCTTGACGAGCGCAAGTCAGATATACGTTTCGTTTTTCAATTCAATGCATCGTTTAACTAGAAACTCAAGTTGAACCTCAGCCGTCCATAGGCTAGGGTTTTGATCCAACGGCGAATTCGCGATGATAGGACGATCGGAGGGTATGGCCTTGTAGAGATCGATGAGTAGCACGCATCTATGGGTTTCTTTATTGCCAGAAGTGTTTGGGTTGGCCGAATTTGGTGCATGAAGAGGGACGTTCACCATGATGGCACGGCGTCCCGAAGATGGACGTGACCTCCATTGTAGGTCCGATCTAGAAGAGCATCACGATGATGCTCTATGATCGCGATGGAATCTTCATCGTCGATGGCTAGTTGGAGAGGCGGCTAGGGTTTCTTCCTGGATCGGGTTGCTCAAATGCGTGAGAGTAGCGTACGTGGAGAAGGTGACGTGGCTCAAACATTCTGGTTTGTTTTCTTTTTATTTTATTTTATTCTAATTTTGATTTCAATCGTTCTAACTTGCACAACTTTCAAACTCCTCTGCTAGGTTCATATTGGAATTCCGGACATTTTGACGCTGGTTAGGACGAATTCCGAGATTGTTCAAATTTTGGGTTTAAATTGGGTTTAAATTCAATTTAAATTCAAAAGGTGAGTGTTTTAACCCACTCACAACTTCTAAAATTTCTTATGCATGTTAAATTATTTTCTGATGTGATTAGAAATTTATTTATGACTGTTTGGCATATATTTATCATCGTTCCAGTTAAATTGAATTTTATTTAATTAAATTGTTATTTAATTTATTATTGCATATAAACTGCCAGTTAAATTGTTATTTAATTTATTATTGAATATAAACTGCCAGTAAATACCTGTTATTTATTATCTGTTCTATTTTGATGTTATTGTTTGAATTGGATGATGATTGTGGTAAATGGTTGATGATTGATATTGGATGAATGGATGTTGTATTTTATATGGTTATAAACTGCAAGTTGTTATGTATTTATGTTTCATTTGGGATTGCGGTTTGAAATGATATATAACCGTATTTTTATTTTAAATTATGGATTGAAATGATAAATATCCGTATCACTTGACCATAGGGTAGAAAATTATATACAAACACCTCGGTCTATATCTAAAATATTTTGAAAATGATGTCTATGGTTTTGGAAAGAAATATATGGTTTAATGAATATTGATTTTTGATATGATATAAATATTATTTTTATATATAATTAAATGCTTGAATTTAAGCTATGTATAAGTTTGTTAAATAAAAATTAAGTTTAATAATAGAGTTTGATTTCTATCAAAATAAAGGTGAGTAAGTATTTAAATTTTATTTTAACACAGAGTGTATAATGATTTAAATAAATTAAGGTTGGGAGATAAATTGGAAATTTATTTGAAATTAAATTTATTTAAGAATTAAACTCAAAAAGGTTGATGTGAAAGTTATTAAATTGGAAATTTTAAAAGGTATAATTATTATAACTTGATTTTGAGGTCAAGGTGAATTAAATGATTATTTCAAGTATAAGTGAATTGAAGGAAATATTTAGTTAGTTGTAATTTGAGTTTTATTTAAATGATAAGGGATTTATTATGTAAAATAATTCAAAACTAAATAATATTGTTGAATCGAAATTATCAAGTTTAGTTTTGAAATTTTGGAATAATTAAAGCCTTGAAATATATCGAAATTGGAATGTTTTATAGAAATTGAAATGTTTCGAAGTTATGGATTTCAAAGTATATTTTGTAGAAGTGTTATAATTTCAAATGTTTGGTTTCGAAGTGTATAAATTTGAAAGTGCTATGATTTTGGAAAAGGGATATATTTGAAATAAAAACGATACTCTATCGATTTGGATTTTATTAAAAATGATATCATGTTTGTTTGGTTTTTGAAGTGGAAATTATATCGTATTTATATGGTTTTGAATGTATATTATATTATGGTTTTGAAGTATAATTATTATGAAATGACCGCAGTATTATAATAATGTTTGGTTGTTAAAAAGATCGGGATCGGAACTTGTCATACTCTCTGCCAACTCCGAAAACCACTTAAACAACCGTGTATACGGTGGAGATTCAAGAATGAAGTAGGATGGCGGCGTCGTTCCTTTGAGGTATGAACGTGGACCCTACTCCTATGAGTTGGCTTAAGGTGGCTAAAACAGGAGCGATCTCGGGCCAGTGGGGTAGCCCCTCTTATCGGACACACTCCTTCGATACCATTCTATTACTCTGTGATTGATTGGGCCCTTTGATTTTTGGGGGAGTGGCTCGAGGTGGGCGGTAGCTACGCGCTATGCATCACCACCTGCCCATGTGCGTAACTGGTATATCTACCCTAGCATTGCCTTGTGTGCCGTGTCACCTACCCTAGCGAGCCTTGTACGAGTTTGATTTGTGTCGTACCCATGGAGTATCTTCTCATAGTCTCCCGATCAGGAGATATGCAGGTACTGTATAGACTAGTGACACTATTACGTGTTAAGGGCTATATGGGTAACCCCTTAACGCTATTTTAAAGTAAGTTTATTTTACTAATAGACGTTATTATAATAGCGAAATATTAGTACATAGTAAATATTTTAACGGATCCTTAGGAGATGTGAATACCGAGCATCTCCTAAGTTACCGTACTCACGTTTGACACTAAATAGGAGATATCAAATCCCGTAAACATCTCTGACGCTATTACACTCATATTTATTTTAGTTGGTTTAACTTACATAAGATCTTTTAGTTCCGACTCGAGTGTTTTGTCTTTTCAATTCGCTCGGGTCAGTTTAAGCATTACAAGATTTGAAGACTTTATTTTGGAGGACAAAGACAAAGATATTATTACTATTATCTATTTTATTATTCGCTGCATCATGTACTCCACTGCATTTTATTATTCTCTGGTATGTGAAACACTGATATGTAGTGTATAAGTATAATCAAATGTTTTGTAAACAGCTTCATGAACTATTTATTTGGTTATTATATTTTTTCGTTTCGCTGCAAGATTCTATTTTGTTTTTTTCTTCTCTGCTTTTTCTTATTTACCCTATAACAATCCGCCCTTCTGTATGGTTTAAGTCTGACGTATGTGGTTTATCGTTGATTTAAAGTGCATAAAAGGCGGGATGTTGCATGCTAAGTGTGCAAGGAGTTTTATCCAGTTCGAATTGTAAAAAGGGCTAAGTAGGGTCTACTTCTATCCTTATATGGTGCATCAAGTGACTACTAGGAATTTCCTTGATTACATTAGGCAATCATGGAACTGTATGTTTAGGTTTGGTGCTATAGCGGCAAGATAGGTACCATATAGGTAAGGATAGGATACCTGAAGGTTACGGGTTGATTAGATGGACATGAGTTGGAAGTTGCATTAGTGGGAGAGTAGTGTCTATAGTAGCATTATGCGGTGATTTTAGTGGAAATTGGTTTCCACGGTAGCCTATGGGCGGTGTTACCTTATTAGGTTCTATCATTGTAGATGTTTTTCGAGTATGCCTAGGTAAATATTGGAATTATAGGGTTAGAAATTTAAACATATTGGAATCTTGAAAATGTGGGGTAGTAGTAGTCCCTAAAACTTATAGATCGTGTGATGGCCCAGATTTGTAGATTTGAATGACGTGTTCAAGTAAAATGTAAAGTAAGTTGTCAGAGCAGATTGTTAGGTAATGGATATGGATTAGTAAGCACAAATTGGAAGCTGTTATAAAATGGAAATGAGATTTAAGTAATATTTTAATTCATTGAATTGTAGACGGTTGCAATCTAATTTGTTTGGATTATCAAATTTAAATTTATAAAAGTGTATCATTTGAAATGATAAGGAATACGTCCGAACAGAAAGAGATGTATTTAATATAGATGTTTACCATATATGTACTGTCTATTTCGATAATTATGTAAAAGATAATTCCTTGTAATTCCAAACGTGACATAAATTCTCCTTTTGGATAAGACATAGAAATCTACAATGTCAACCTTTCTTTTGGAAGAGATGTAGTTCTAATACATTAAAATACAGAAATTTATAAGTACAAACCAAACTATTAGTCATCACGTCTATAGGATAGAAAAGGCAAGGCATCATTCCATATTGAGTTGTCTCAACAATGAAATAATTGGAATAAGGTGATAATAGGTTATGTATGGTAAAAAGGTCTCATTTATGGAAAGACATTAAGAAATGGTTAAAGTTATGGAAGTACAAACCACAAAAAAGCATCCTAGTTAAAATTTTAGTAAAGATTATGCAATGAATGGTTAATTCCAGGATTTAGATCTCCGTCGAGAGAAGGATATTATTACTTGCACACATTGAGAATGCGAATGCAATTTTTATAGAAAATTATATTAAGAAATTTTTGATAAGTCATAGAGGAAGGGATAAAAAGGATTCTTCTCAATCATCCTTTAGATTAAGAAGACTATTTACTTAAAGAAATTCATGGAAGACTAACTTAGAATACAAAGTTGTGTGCATAGCAGTCGCACGCGAGCAAAGCACCACTTAGGTTAATATCACCAATGCTAAAATGATTCTATGTTATTACCTCAATTAATTTTAGACAGTTGAGTACTTACTCATAAAACTTGGGGAAGATCCCGATGGACTATTAACGTGATACCCAGATACCATGATTGTAGAGGGATTGAGGAAACCAACCAGAAGCATAATGAAATAGTTTAAGTCGAATTGAATTGGAAAAGAAGTTCTGCTATTTTCAAAATTTTAAGAAATCACAAGTTTGGATACCCTTGGGTAAAGCGGTGAAATAGCAAAGAGCTAAGTAGGAAATATCCAAGAAGAGACACCATCCACATTTGAGTTGTCTCACTTGATATCTTGGAGTTGATATGATTATGAGGTGTACCACTAGATGAGTTAAGGCAGTATGTTATGCATTAAAGATTTCATAAAGCTACAGTTCATGGGAGCATACTTATGCTTGTTTAGCATGGTGATTGTCGACACCATTTGAGTTAGTAGCAAGTTTTGTAGAAAATTACCTATGCACATATATTCGGATTAAAAGTTTATGCTAGTGGTAAAGGATGAGAAATGCATTTGAAAAAAAGGATGGATTTGACTCATTGAAGGACAAGGACAACACTAGATAAGCAGAAAGCATGTACCAATGGGAGACATGGAGTATGAAATGACTCTAATTTCGCTACTTTAAAAAATAAGAGATTTCATTTGGCTTAAATTTAAAAGAATTTAAAACTTAAATAAATAAGTTATATATGATAAATAATAATAGAGAAACTACTTATTCTTATGGTTGATAATTAAAAAGTAAAATTTTGAATTTTAGAACAAACCAACAAAACTTAAGTTTTGTTAAAAATAAATAAAGGCTTAAATAAATGGATTTATATATTTATTTGAAAAGATAAACCTTATTAAAAACATCTAAGAAAGATAATGGAAGTATATTAATAATCATTTTACAAAATAACCAAATTTTGTCGCATTTTGTAAGTTTTACATGCACTATAAAATTAGAGATTTTGATATTATTAAAATACGATTTTAAAATATAAAGAGAAATGTTTTAATTTATTTAAAGAAGCAAGAAGTTCATTTTTAAGTTTGGTTTGCATCAATATATAGCTTAACAAAAACGTCAAAATGTGATCAGAACATGTTTGTCGAAAATCAACGTTTTGTTCAAAATAAGTTGCCCCAACATTATTGCACCTTTTTTTAACATGATTTTAACACATATTAACACATATTAAAACATCACAATTAGTCACATCAAAAGATAAGAAAATATCTAAGATATTTTCATAATATACTTAAATAATCATACTTAAAAGTTAAAGTAATTAAAAAGAAAGCTTACCATTACCTTTCATCTCCTTACACTCATTTCCATCACCATTAATGCTTAAGTCATATCACTTATGGAAAAGGAGCAAAATGATTAATTAACATTTTTAAGGTGTAAGAAAAAGAGAAGAAATCATGTCATAAGTACAAAATCAAATCAACACATCAATTCCACATTAATACACTTCATTTCAACACTAATAACAAATCAAATTTTTGCATTGGAAAGTGTGAAAGGGAAGACAAAGTTTGACTTGATAAAAAGGGTATTTTGGTCTTTTTGGCTAAGGATAATATGTTAATTTGGTTGTAAAACTTCAACTATAAATAAGCATTGATACCCTTCATTTTTGCACAATTCATTCTTTACCTTTCTCTTCACTTTCTCCATCTTCTTCACTTCCATATCTATGGCATCCAACCTTTCTTCTTCTTCCACTACTTCCTTCCCCTTCCTCCACTTTCCTTCTACCTCTAAGCCATTCACCTTCTACCACCTATACTCCTCCTCCAAAATACCAAAAGCCTCTCCACCCTCGGCCAGAACCTCCCTACACGCCTCCAACAACCAAACCCACCTCAATACCACACACAACCCCACCTACACACTACGACCGAGCCCTCCAAATCACCTACCCACCTCAAAACACAAGCCTAACCCCTTCGCACACCCCTACCCCAAGGCCATACCCTCCTCTTAGCCCACGGCCATACTAAAAAAGAGAAGATAAAAAATGAAAAGAAAAAGGAAAGAAAAGAAAAAGGAAAGAAAAGAAAAAAGAGAGAAGGAAAGGAAACGAAAAAATTCGAGACGTATGGAAATTGCACGTTAGCTTGAGAGACGCGTATCTTATGTAAAAGATTGACGGAGTGGAAATAAAGGTAAGAAAATTCTTACCGCCATATAATTGATTTTTGAGTTGATTTGCCATAATAGATAATCATTTTTTAATGATATGGATGTTTGAATAATTATTCGAATGTTGGATAATCCATAGTAATGTTATGACATTTACCGTATTGAATATGTTAATGTCATATGATTTTTTGTATAGTTGTGATGTTAATATAGACATCAAATTTCTGTCATTTTGATTAGGTGATCTCTTTGTTAAAGACCCAATTTTGGTGATATAAGATACTTTGAAAAAATAAGTCTCTTTTCAATTGTAATTGAAATTAAAGTAGAAATAAAAGAGAATTTGAAATTTGAAGTGAAACGGATTAAAAGAATAGTTAAATTGAAATTGAAATTGAGATGAATAGTGAGATTGAAACTGAAATTGATTTTGAAAACTGAAAGTAAAATTAAGGTTGAATTTGAGTTTAAATTAAAATTAGATTTGAAATCGAAGCTTTAATTGAGTTTAATTTGAAGTTAGAATTGAAATTGAAGTGAAATTGGACTTTAAAATTTAATATTAAAATAATATGAATATAATAATAATATTATGATATGGTAATAGTGGAAATTCATTTTAAAAGATTTAAAAGGTAAAAATATTGATATAAAATGATTTCTGATGATTTTATAAGTGTTAAAATTCAATTCGAATAGATTATTTCAAATATTGGAAAATAAATTAAAACTAGGTGCGTCACGCAACGGTAGTTCGCGATTTCGCGCCGAAAAGTTCAAATGAATGTGTAGAGTGGAACATAGCTCGGAATTCTTCGAGATAAGAAACTTTCGAACTATTATATCCATACCTTCTAAAAGAAGTAAGAAAATCAAAATTTCGTTGAGTAGATTTTGAATTAAGTCCAAAACAATTTTCTAGAAAAATCGTGCTAGTGTAGTTAAGTGACCATAACGGGAAATCAGTTTAAAAGGACTTCCTAATTATGGAAAAATATGGAATAAATTGGATAAATCCATTTAAATCGTTTAAAAGAGATTTGAAGTGGAAAATATGAATTTTAAAATATTAATCAAATAAGTTTATATAGCACTTTCCATAGCACTTTTATACTGCGAATTCTATAACTTTTTTGAATATGAGTTTAAACGTGACGATTTTTCCTGGAATCAATTGTGAATGTTTTTTAAAAAGGAAACTAGGTGTTTAAAGATAATTTGAAATCTTTATGACCAATTCCAAAATAAAGTTGATAATCGAGTATGTGGTAACGACTAGTACATTTGTCCCGCCTGTGAGATCTAGGAAGATAAAACTAGGTGTTAAACTAAGGTTAGGGATGGAGCGACCAGTGGCCTGAACATACCTAGCCTCTATTTTCTTTTCTTAAGTGAGGGGTGGAACAGATCGAAAGGAAAGCCCGGATGCTCCAAAAAAATTGTATTAAGTTTCTGAAATAAAAGAAGATCGGTATTATCCAAAATTTGAGCAATCTCTAAAATGAATAAACTACAACTTGGATTGCATAGAGATAATCTTCTTCTCTTTGGTATTAAAATCCAAAGAGGGAACTCGTCCTATTCTTGGAATTTAAAAGGTGTTCTCACCATTATTCTGCCCATAGCACTTGCTGAATACAGAAATTTATGTTGAGTGAAATTAGAATGATTTCAATGATCTTATTTACTCAAAAATGTTTGCTAAGATTGATTTTTTGACGACCCGCCCTTCTCGACCCTCGAAAATCGACCCAAAATACCCCACAGTATGATATACCGACGATCAAGTGCTGGAAAGACAGACTGTTGAGGAAAAGGAAAGAAGGTAGAAGAAAGAAGGAACTAAACAATATAAGAATCTCACAGTCGTAGAGGAATAAAATATAATATATAATATCAGATCTTTACACAAAATGAAAGCTATATCTGTTTTATACAATATATCATCAGAGTATCACAAACAAACAATATTTACCAGTCAGACAATTCCAAACAACCACAGCAGCGGATATATACAAGTACGGATAATACGTCTCGGACTCCAGCTCCTCTCCTGCTCCATAGCATCCTATCCTGAACATATATTACTCGATCTGACCCGAGCATTATAATGAAATAACACCCGAGTCAGTCTAGAATACCAGCTGATAATAATGCACACAAATTGATTATTAAAGTTTCAAAAATTCTTTGAAAACAAAAGCATCTCGTAAGACCACGCCACAAATAAACATGTCGGGTTTTTACCTTACGATAGCTAAAACACTTTTTATAAAACTCCTTTGATATTATAATAGGGTCTATATGCAAATACTTATAAAATAGCCGAATTTGTTACATTATTAAATTCCAGCTGCTAGCCACAATCGTGGGTAATACAAACAAAACTCGTAAAAGGCGCGTAGAGAGAATGGATTTCCAACTAATGGCTAGGCACTGGGGTACCACCTGTCACAGTACCTGGTCTAGATCAGTGTACCGAGGACCACGCCCGATCCCCTGCAACACAAGGCCGGGACTAGCCCTTACTGGATAATCCCGAGTTAGATCACCCCACGGTTGGGATCAGCAACCGCACCACTAAGCCGAATAAAAGGGGACATCTAGACAGGGATGACCTCACCCTGAATGGGTGCTACCCACCTAGCCTTGCTGCATAACCCCTAATTTTCAGTCATTCCCGGTTGATGAGGCTTGAGGCTAAGCGTTACCTTTTAGCACATTTCACTTAGAATGCCCATCGTCCACCTGACGATGTTCCGAAAGCATTCATCCATACAAGTCCGTCTCGGGTTCGAACGGAACCGAAGGCACTACTCCTACTACATCCATTTGGAAATATCCTCAAGATTAGTAACGACTGGACCTTGCACTTCACTGCTTCATCTTCGACTCCGAACTCGGTTTTCGCACGAAAACGTACAAACCAGATCGAAGTGGTTTTCGAGAAATTAATCCCGATCCCGGTCTCTTCGAAACGATCAACGCATTGTCCAATATTGATAGTCGGTGATTCAACTATCAATTAATATTCACAAACATCCATCACACAATAAATAATTGCCCGATTATTTATTTTCCTTAAAAATATCTTTGCGAGATATAATTCCATTTTCAGATCCTTTTGAAAACACTTTTCAAACCCAATTCTTCTCATGGAATAGATTCTCAAATCTTTCCTTCCTCTGAAAACATCCAAGTACCAATATTTAAGGTTTAAAATAATTTAAACACTTTATCCTTGAAAATACATTAAAACATTTATATTAAATCTACTTACATACTTAATTTAAAATATACATATACTTTTAAAAATATTTCAAATCAAACTGCTTTATAAAATATAAACTATTTCTTCAAAATAAAGTTAAGTCATACTAAGTTTAAAATAAAGTTATGAAACTCTATACAATTTTTTTATAAATCTTTAACTAATTATCTTTAAAATAGAACCATTTTATAAAGTATAAATATTAATAATATTCTTTAAGTTACGAATCTGACAACGTATGTACAAGTTACGAATTATTAAAGTTTGAATAACATTTAAAAAAAAATTCTTTTTATTTTAATTTATATTTACCAAACAAAGACAGGCCGCACCTTCTTCCCTCTCGCAACTGAATCGCGCACGAAACCCATCAGCCACGTTTGATTCCCCTTTTGCCGCGGCCACTAAAATCCAACGGACAACGATTGGCTTCCTTCATACGAGTCGCCTTCGCCATGTGATGCACTGCCCGAAGCCTTACCAAGCTCGGTGGCCCCCTTTGCTCTGGAAATGGGGACGAACGTGCCCTCATGGTCACTCGATTAACGACGATTCCCTCACCTGAACCCGATCATAATCGTCCATCTCGAAGAACTCGACGATCTCTTCATCTTCATAGTTGAAAGTTTTCGAAATCATCGAGGGGATGGAAAGATAAAAGAGGGAGAAGGTGATAAGCTTTCGGCCATTCATTCCTATGGTGGCGGCTGAGAATTTTCTGCTAGGGTTTCCTTATTAAACGTGCTTTATAAACGTTAATTAAGATTATTTTATTAGTAAAATTTCCAAATAACAAGCTTATACAAACGAACTCCAAACAACGCATGCCAACAGGCGTTTCTAAGGTTTTACCTATGTTCCGAATACAATGGGACGTGTTTCGGAAGCTAATTTGGTCGTATTCGCGAGTTATGGAAATAAACGATCAATTTTAAATTAAATCGATTAAAATAGTTTCTATGCGTTTTGAGGTGCCATGGTCAAACGACAACTCCGATTGCTACGAAAATTAAAATCCGATAATAACTAACTATTACGAATCCAATGGAACTAGTTTCATCGAATTCCAAGACTGTGCCCCGGAAGGCTATTTTAACTCGTCGATAAAGTCGAGCGATGTTCAAAATCGTCGAAATCATTTAAAATTTTACTTTTAAAACTTTGTTAACTCTATTATAAATCGTATAAAATTTATATTCACGTTAGAAATCATTCTGATTTAGTTCGAACCAAAATCTGATTATTTTCATTATTATATTATTAAAGTCCATTATTAAATTAATATAAAATTCCAAATTCAACGTATCGATTTTTAATTCCATCCAACAGTCCAATATTATAATTCAGATCCAAATAGACTTAAAATAAATTTTAGAATCTATTTTTATATCTATTTACTCCCAGAATCACCAATTATCCCAATTCCAATATTAAATTATTATTATTCAAATCTCAATTAAATTCCCGTATTTGAAATTTAACTAATTGTATTAATTTGACCAAAATCTTTTTATTTCAAAATCAAATTCAAAATTCACATTTAACATTTAAAATGAATTAAATGTTTAAAATTGACGACTAGAAATTCTGGGTCGTTACATTCCTCCCCCTTTATAAAAATTTCGTCCCCGAAATTTGCTTAGGTAGAAAGAGTGCTCCCAACTCAATAGCAAAACCTACTTAGTGAAAATATCAATTTCATTTTTCCTAATTTCTTTAACTTCAAATCAAAACTGCTAGTTTCGATCCCTATTCCAAAATCCTTTTTATTTTAATTTTAAATTGAAATCAATTTATCGTTAACAAAACATTTCAAAATTTTCAAAAAATTTCGAACTCCCAAAATTTTCGGAAAATTTTGGCAGAGTCTCCCTTGTACGGAGGAGCTTTTGCAATATCACAATAGATATAAATATATATACTTCGACCCACACGGTCGGAAAACCAAAAACAATTCATATTTCCTATTTTTATTACGTAGGCGTACCTTTTATTAGCATTTTAAAAGCATGCGGCTAATTTATATTGCATATATGCGCTCCAACTCTATCTACTGCCTCCCGTACCTATACTTACTCAAACAAACACATTAGTTACATAGTTTAACCAAGCAAACTTCATAATTCAACCTGTTAACCATATATTATAAGCAAATCCCAAGATTTCAATCTCCATTTTAATTTTCTAACAAATCCAAATTCATTTTATTTCACACTAATAATTTACATATAAGTTTGCAACATATAAGTCATATTTAACACGACCAATTCATCTTTGTACCAATTAAGCTCATATTCACATAAAATTGGTTTATAAGCCTTATTTACATAAATTTACTCCTATTCAATTTCCAATTGACGGACAATCAATTTTATTTTCAATTTGATTCATTCGCATTTATATACAAGTCCACTTAATGAGATTTCAATCCATTTCAAGTTGATTTAAAAACCCATTTCATTTACTTCTTTCAACCAATTCAATTTCTATTTACAAACAAACGACCAATTTCTATGCAAATTCTAATGTTATTAATGCAAGTAACCATTTCTTGAGCTTATAACCATTTGAAATTAATTCCAACTTAGATTTATATTAATTTTATTTAATTCTGCATGGTTCACAATCCAAGCATTCTTATTCCATTGCAATTTTTAAATCAAATCCTTATTCTCACTTCAAATTTATCATTCAACTTAAGTTTAAATTAATATCATCCCATTCTATATTACTTACAACTCATACATCCTTATTTTATCACAATAATTAATTAAAATTCTTTCACTTGCATTTAAATTTTATTGTCTAAACAAATTTCATTCAAGATCACTTATAAAGCTCTACCACAGTTATTTTCCAATTTGCTTAAGTTCTTTCAATTTCACAATATTTCCATTTCTTCTTATATCAATTTTATTTTTATTTAATTTGATTCTCATTCAATCAAATTCCAATTCATTTACAATTTTTAATTAAAATTGTTTACTTATTCACTCCATTTTAAATTTATTTTATTAATAATATAACCACTTTAAATTATTTCACTCATTTGAATTTATTTACAATTCAAACCGTCACTATTATAATCTAATTCCATTATTTATTCAAACTCTCAACTTTTTATTGCTAAAACTAAATCCCATACTAGAACTGGGTTTTTATTTTTCTTTTCAAAATTTTCTTAACAAGCCACCAAAATTTCATCCATGCCAATACAAATTCCTTTTAATTTAGTTTACACAAAATTCATTTTCAAGCTTCTTTTTATTTAATTTAGCTTACGCTTAATTCCTTCTCAAACAATTCCTTTGGATTTAGTTGAGTTAAAATTTTATTCATACAATATCCTTTCAACTTAATTAAATTTTCTTTCAATTCAATTCTTCTTCAAATTTAGTTCAAGTTTAACTAAATTTATTCAGCCAACTCAATTCATGCTATTACCTTTACTATTTTAAATAAGAATTTAGTTCTATTCAAAATTATTTGTAACACAACTGAATTTCGATTTTAATTCAATCTAAATTCAACTCAAATCCAATTTTAATTCTCCATATACAGGTTCAAAACTTATTTACTAACTTAAGTTCATTCACATTTTTTATATTTTATATTTTCTTCATCTTATTTCAATTCACATTTCATTTGAGATTAAGTTTTAATTCACCATACCATTCAACTATTTCCCATTTGTGATTATAATTTCATTTTCTATTTATAAGTTCACCAACTTATTTACTTAAAAGATTATATTGGTCATTTGAGTTCTTCATCTTATAATCACAATTCCAAATTCTATATATATCTATGTATCCCTGAATTCTTAAAGACACAAATTTTCTTTCAATTTAATTCTTTGCAAATTTTAAATCCATAATCTCAGATTATAAGTATAACACTTAATAGCTTATGGGTACAATTCGTTACACAATGACCCACAATTACAAAGTCATTTTACATTTCGATTTAATCAAAATCAATTTAATTCTAAGCCCGATTTATTTAACTTATCCCAAGTTAAATTCAAATTTTCAATTCACTTCAATATATTCAAGTTAAATTTTAAATCCAGGACTAAAATTTTCATTTCCTTCTTATTTATATCAACTTCACTTAATAAGTTCAATAGTTGATTCATTTTAACTTTACACATTATTTAAATAGAATTTTCCAGAATTCAATTACCTGGTTTTATTTCAAAACCATTTTGAAATAATATCTAATATATACCCATTTGGTTTATCAATCAAATCTCCAGATTTCCAAAACAACTTGGTTGTACCAAAACAATTTCCTCCTTTTAAACTTCTGAAACACCATGTGTATCAACCAAATCTAAACAGATATCATACCCAATTACTATGGAAGCAATCCATCACTTTAGAAACTCGAAAATGAATTCTAATGATATGGCCATCATCATCAGGATTATTTTCCTGCAACTGAAGTGAGTTCAATGCTTCCTTACTTTCCCAAATTCATTCCAAAACAGTTTCCATTCAAACATATTACCCAAAATAATATTACATCATTGCCATCAAATCTTTGAAAAATATTTCAACATTCCCAAGATTTTAAATTTCCAAACTTTTGTTTTCATTACATTTAAAATCCTTTCCAAAATTTCCGGGATTTACATTCTGGTTTAATTCAAATTTAGTATTCTTCTTTTGTATAATTTATACTCATAGAATTTTATTTGATTATAACCTTTTCAAATTTTAGAATAAATTTTATATTCTTACTTGATTAAGATATCCACATCCAAACAATCAAAAATATAATAATTTCAGAAATTTTTTATTTCTTTTATATCAAAATATAATTTTGGGTAAAATTATTTCATTTACCCATTTTAAAAACAATACTATGTCGGTTTATCTAGTTTAAGAGTTTAGAAACCCCTACCGATATGGTTGTACTTCCCGTACCGACCATAATTCATAAACACTCAACCGATAAGTCTACACGGTATAAAAACAATTTTATATTCTTTAACAAGTACGCTCTCATAGCTATTAATACGCTCAACTCATTATAGAGTACTATTGACTCTATATCTAATGAGTAATTTCCCCACCAAAGCCTAGGTTTTCGCCAACCTAAGCTCTGATACCAAGTGTGACGACCCGCCTTCTCGACCCTCGAAAATCGACACAAAATACCCCACGGTATCATATGCCAACGATCAAGTGCCGGAAAAGATAGATTGTTGAGGAAAAAGAAAGAAGGTAGAAGAAAGAAGGAACTAAACAATATCAGAATCTCACAGTCGCAGCGTAATAAAATATAATATATAATATATAATATCAGACCTTTACACAAAATGAAAGCTATATCTGTTTTATACAATATATCATCAAAGTATCACAAACAAACAATATTTACCAGTCAGGAAATTCGAAACAACCACAGCAGCGGATATATACAAGTACGGATAATACGTCTAACCGCTGGTAGCGGCTCACTCGACTGGTAGGCTTTTCAACCATCCCAGCCCCACCATGGCTCACATTGGTACCTCGGGTTTGCTTTTACGGCCAGCCTCTCGACTCGCAACCAACCCCAAAAGGCCTTATACTACCCCCGGGGAATTGTAGGGGTAAGAGTCTCCCGTTTGCCACCAAAAGCAAAGCGAGAACCCTCTATCATGTTGTAATATAGCAAACCCGATTCCGGTCTCTTCGAAACGATCAACGCATTGTCCAATATTGATAGTCGATGATTTAACTATCAATTAATATTCACAAACATCCATCACACAATAAATAATTGCCCAATTATTTATTTTCCTTAAAAATATCTTTGCGAGATATAATTCCATTTTCAAATCCTTTTGAAAACACTTTTCAAATCCAATTCTTCTCATGGAATAGATTCCCAAATCTTTCTTTCCTCTGAAAACATCTAAGTACCAATATTTAAGGTTTAAAATAATTTAAATACTTTATCCTTGAAAATACATTAAAAAATTTATATTAAATCTACTTACATACTTAATTTAAAATATACATATACTTTTAAAAATATTTCGAATCAAACTGCTTTATAAAATATAAACTATTTCTTCAAAATAAAGTTAAGTCATACTAAGTTTAAAATAAAGTTATGAAACTCTATACAATTTTTTTTATAAATCTTTAACTAATTATCTTTAAAATAGAACCATTTTAAAAGTATAAATATTAATAATATTCTTTAAAACATAATGCTAATTACCCTTTTAAAATAAGTACTTCTACAATTACCTTGATAAATGTTCACTTTTTAAATTTTTACAACTTAAATAATTTCTAGAAACCATTCTTTAATACAACTTCTAACCTATTAAAAACCTGCTTTAAAAACGTACTTGGCTTTTCAGGGAAATACACTTCCATTTTAGGATAACCCAAAGAATTCTTTTTATCAATCCAACACGATTTACCCCAATTCAATTTTACGTTTATCCCGTAAATTCCTTTCTATACTTTAAAAATAGCCCCTTTTATTTTTAAACACATTGCTATTTTCCTGGAAATCACTTACAAATATATGTTAAAAATATTTAAAATAAAGCTTCTAGAAATTACTTGATTGAAAATAATACTTAAGGAAATATATAGAGGTTTCCTAAGTACTTTAAGTCAAGTTTAACTTTTAAAAATAAAGTTATTAAATTAAATATTTATATTATAATTTGCTTTTGAGAACTTAATACTACTTTACCTTTAAAATAATTAAATACCAAAATTTCTTAAATAAATATTTACTTATACTTAAAACGATTACGAATAATATTTCTTTCTAAAATATTCTAAACATATTTAAACTGCAGATTTATATTTGAAAACTTTTCTTAAAAACATACTAAAGTTTCCAGGAGAAAGCACACTTCCCATCCTTTAAAAATAAATCTCGCTATTATTTATACAATTCACATTTTCCTTTAAATTTCACAATTTTAAACATTTCAAATCATCAACCAATTTCTTGAATTTAATTCCTTTTAAATTCTTTACTTAATAATTTCTTTGATTTCCTTAAAACCAATTTATTTATATTTAAATTCCCAGGTCGTATTCACCAAATCATAGCACAACACAATTTAATTTTCAATTTAATCTATCACAGTATATAAATGAAACACAGCATAACAAGATCCAAATTAATTTATCACCGAATATAAATGAGATTTATCACAGAATATAAATAAATTTCTATTTGTGAGGAATCCAGTTAGATCCCTCCAACCTGTTTCCCTGCATCCACAGATATTAGCACAACAAATAAATATCGATTTAATTTGATAATAATTATCATATTCAGCTAAACAACCAATCAAACATTTAAATATTAGCTATTTAAATTACTGGTATCCAGATGTGAGTGAGAATAACTCACCATGGGTTTTCGACGAGCGTTCAAATTTAAATTAAATCGAACGGCGATTGATTTAATCCAAATTTTTACTTGCTCCGAATGATCCCAGAATTACTCCACTGCGTAGATCTTGTCTCTGCGATTCCGGCGTTACCAAATTCGTTGAAATCTGACAACGTATGTTCAAGTTACGAATTGTTAAAGTTTGAACAACATTTTAACACAAATTTTCTTTTTATTTTAATTTATATTTACCAAACAAAGACAGGCCACACCTTCTTCCCTCTTGCAACCGAATCGTGCACGAACCCATCAGCCACATTCGATTCCCCTTTTGCCGTGGCCACTAAACTCCACCGAAGAACGATCGGCTTCCTTCATACGAGACGCCTTCGCCACATGATGCACTGCCCGAAGTCTTACCAAGATCAGTGGCCCCCTTTGCTTTGGAAACGAGGACAAATGTGCCCTCTTGGTCACTCGATTGACGACGATTCCCTCACCCGAACCCGATCATAATCGTCCATCTCGAAGAACTCGACGATCTCTTCATCTTCGTAGTTGAAAGTTTTCGAAATCATCGAGGGGATGGAAAGATAAAAGAGGGAGAAGGTGATAAACTTTCGGCCATTCATTCCTATGGTGGCGGCGGAGAATTTTCTGCTAGGGTTTCCTTATTAAACGTGCTTTAAAAACGTTAATTAATATTATTTTATTAGTAAAATTTCCAAATAACAAGCTTATACAAACGAACTCCAAACAACGCGTGCCGACAGGCGTTTCTAAAGTTTTACCTACGTTTCAAACACAATGGGACGTGTTTCGAAAGCTAATTTGGTCGTATGCACGAGTTACAGAAATAAACGATCAATTTTAAATTAAATCGATTAAAATAGTTTCTATGCGTTTTGAGCTGCCAGGGTCAAACGACAACTCCGATTGCTACGAAAATTGAAATCCGATAATAACTAACTATTACGGATCCAATGGAACTAGTTTCGTCGAATTCCAAGACTGTGCCCCGGAAGGCTATTTTAACTTGTCGATAAATTCGAGCGATGTTCAAAATAGTCGAAATCATTTAAAATTTCACTTTTAAAACTTTTTTAACTCTACTATAAATCGTATAAAATTTATATTCACATTAGAAATCATTCTGATTTAGTTCGAACCAAAATCTGATTATTTGCACTATTATATTATTAAAGTCCATTATCAAATTAATATAAAATTCCAAATTCAACCTATCGACTTTTAATTCCATCCAACAGTCCAATATTATAATTCAGATCCAAGTAGACTTAAAATAAATTTTAGAATCTATTTTTATATCTATTTACACCCAGAATCACCAATATTAAATTATTATTATTATTCAAATCTCAATTAAATTCCCATATTCGTAATTTAACTAATTTTATTAATTTGACAAAAATCTTTTTATTTCAAAATCAAATTCAAAATTCACATTTAACATTTAAAATGAATTAAATGTTCAAAATTGACGACTAGAAATTCTGGGTCGTTATAGATTTTAGGGTTTATCTTAAACGATGTCTTAGATAACATTGTTTCTAACCTGCTTAAAAGTTAAGGAATTTGGATCGGGAGTTAAGTGAGGAAATTTGAGATATTATCCAAAGCTAAAGATTAAATTACTTAGAATTATTCTAAGTCAAAAGAAAGAGATCTCGAAATCATCCAAAAAGAATTAGAGTGAAAAGAGACTTAATGATCCTGTATACTCATATTCACTTTTTATCGATGATTGGCTTTAAAGGAACCGGGATCGGATTTGGGTGATTCATATCCCAAAAATCACTTTGAACCAATGTATACGTTTGAATGTGAAGAGGTGTTGAAGATAATAATCATTGAAGACCGTGGATCTTCATAGCATGAGGACTGCTTGTTGAAATGCTCTGGGTAGCTCCTATTATAGAGTTATTGTAGTAGTGGTCTCCTCGTTGTGGAGATTTTTCGGATTGCAAGGACTACTCGCTACTAGTGGTAGTAGGAGAGTGCCTTCGATTTGTCTTGTTCCTGGACAACTTGTATGGATTTTTATCTGACATTGCATTTCAAAAGATTTCATACATTGGTTTTTACAAACATACATCTGTGGTGGCAGAGAAGGAAACTT
The DNA here is from genome assembly GCA_030765085.1 of Allium cepa. Taxonomy (NCBI): domain Eukaryota; kingdom Viridiplantae; phylum Streptophyta; class Magnoliopsida; order Asparagales; family Amaryllidaceae; genus Allium; species Allium cepa. The sequence goes on from CM060934.1 coordinate 712,385,185, forward strand.
CTCTTAGCATAACACACTCCTTGAGAGAGCTTAAGTGTTGTATTTTTGTGGAAGGCAATTTTCAATCAACGGAAATGGCAACGTGGCATTCAGCGATGTGATATGTTTTATGTGAAAAGGTAATTGTTGCCTCAAGCCTCATCAACCGAAAATGATCGAAATAGGGTAAGATGCAGCAAGGCTAAGTGGTTCATTCCCAATTAGGGTATGATCATCCCCTTCTAGATATATTTCTTCTCGCTATGACGTTAGGGATGTAAATTAATGTGGTTTGTATGCTCGGGCACCCGGTTCAAAGGTCGGTAACAACCGCGGGATGATATATTCGATACTATCTATTTACGGAGATAGGCCGGTCTTGTGTTGGTAGAGGATCGTTTGTGATGGTCCTCTGTACATTCCTCTGGAGATGTATTGCCGGAAGGTAGTCCCTTCATCTGGTCACTTGTATGGAATCTCATTCTCCAGTAAGAACCTACGGTTTTGTTTGTAGAGCCTTTTATGCTGAGATTTAATAATGGTAATAATTTCGGCTAAGATTAATAAGTTTATTTGCAAATGTTTTCCAAGATATGTCATCAGAAATAATATCAAAGGTTTTGATATAAAAGTGTTTTAGTTATCATGAGGTAAAAACCCGTCCATGTTTATATATGGGCATTGTCTTATGGGATACTCTTTCTTTTCAAAGGCTTTTATTTAAAGGCTGATATATGACACTATCATTAATTATTGAGTATTTCTCACGCTAGTTTATCAAGCCTGATCTGGGTATTTTCAACACTCGGGCCAGATCCGAGTAGTTTTAGGTTTAGTCGAAGATGGTTGGAATTTCCAAAGGAGAGCTAGAGATATTCATCTACATTTCTATTATCCGCTGTGCTTTTTTTTACTTTGATGTTTGCCAGCAATTGTAAGGACAAATATTTATAACCGTCAAAACTGAATTTAGGTTAAACTCTGATATATGTATTTAAAACTTTTCCGCTGTAAAGATATTGTTCGATATTATATGTTATTCCATTCATGCGAGATTTTTTTCTGTCTTTATTTTCTTTCTACCCTTAATGATCCGCTTATTAGTACAATTTGAGTTGGACATATATGTTTTATTGTCGATTCAAAGGGTACGGAAAAACGGGTCATTATAGAGTAGTCCAAGGAGCTGAGTCATCTACAGTCCATAGAGGTAAATCCATAATTGGAAGCAAACGTATAGAAAAATCCCCAAAGCAAGGTAGAATACGGCAAAATTATTAGGGAGCCGTCATTAGGTACGTTCAAAAGTGTCTATGCGATGCAGTTACCAAGGTCAAGCTGTGTCAGTTAGGGAAAGTTAAAAAAAATAGGTGAGTCCTTTGATAGCAATGCACCAATCCGTATTTTTGGGCATGGGACAAATCGACTCTGTAATGAAATAATTAAACTTGTTAGAACCCAGTAAGGAGATTATCCAGTTGAGAGTATATAGGAGCTTGAGGATAAAGTTCTAGCTATCCATCCTAAACTCTTTTCTGGTACCTTTCCATTTCGGTTAGAAAAGAATAGAACTTTTGTATTTAGATTCTAGCTTAGTAGAGACCATTAGATGGTAAGACTGGTTGCAAATGTGTCATTTTGACATGTTATGGATGATGGATGCTAGTGGATGTATTGTTTGATTATTTCTTTTACACAACTAAGACAATATATCCTCTAGGTAGTACACACATTCACATTATCTCTTTATTGTATAGTTTTTTATATATGACACGATGGATGCTTGATTGTCGTTTATCTTATTGAGCATTATGCATATGGATGTTGCATATGAATTGAATGGTTGCGCATAAATGTAGAATTACTTAGGATGTTACATACATTTTGGATGCATGACATAAGCTCTTGCATGATAAGAGATCGACTAGATTAGGAGACCACCTACTTTTTTCATTAGTATAGGTTCACTTGCATTTAACAATGCATATATATGTAAATATTTCATTAGAAAAGTTCTAAGGACAATGATTGTCCATGGATGATGGATGAGTAGATGATTGTAGATATTGGCTATTGTACGTATAAGCTACATTTTTCCATCCTTTGAGATTTCAAGGATGAAATCCTTTAAGGAGGGAGAATGTAACACCTTAAAAGTTTAATGGAAATTTAGTAAGAAAATTGAATTTAAATGAAAAAGGACTATAAAGGAAAATTTGCACAGACATTCAAATTTGGCTACAAAACTTGAACCAATGCATTCGTAGCGATTTTATAGATGATTTTCATATATAACATCTCGAAACTGGAGTTAGCGTGGAGAAATTATAGGTGTTGGAAGAATTGAAAATAGAATAAACATTTTAAAAAACATTACAAAAATTCTCTGTGACCCGTCAACCTAAGATGGTCGATGGTCGACCTAGAAGGGCATGGGGTCAACCATAGCCTGTATTAAATCGAGGGTAATTAGCTACATTGTAATGTGTTTGAACGGTTTAATTAATTCGTGGACAAGTTGAGAAACACATATGAGATGACTCTGAAGATTCTCTACACTAGACACAACGTCCTAAACAAATTGGTAATCCTTATAAATGAAAGCCTAATTTAACCTAAATCTCATATAACAGTTCATAGTAATGAAACTGTACCCGATTCTAGTCTCTCCTCTAAACCTAAAATTCTTCTAAAATCAAAATAAAATCAACCTAAAAGAACACAAGCAATTAAACTAGAGCAAGTGGAGCAAGTATACTAAGGGGAAATTCTCAAGCAAGCAAATAGGAAGAGCTTAGGCATGAGGTGGGTATGAATAATTTTAATTAGGTGGTTATTTACAGTTCAAATTAATTTATTATCTATGTAGGATAATGTTAAAAACCATAAATCGAAACTTATAATCTAGGATAGGGATTGGAATTAGTGTAAACTGTTAAACCTATTTTTTTAATTAACCTGTAAAACACTGAAATCAGTAAACCCTAAATCTTTAAACCCAAAATTTAACAAATTGGTATTGAAATTGAAAATATGGACTCATCAACGTAGTAATTTGGGTTCAGTGTAAATGATTAACGACATGAATTAAATCAAAATCATCAATCGACAATAAAATTTGGAAGAACCCTTAATTTTTTCCTATGAGCGGTCGAACCCTGACCCCCAACGTCGACCGATAGCGGCCGACCGGTTAGGATTAGTGATCGACCAATTGCGTGTAAATTACAAATATTGAACCTTGGTCTAAGACCGAGTTTTGTAATAAAGATTAACATGAACAATGATTGTTTATGTGCCTATTTAAAGTAATTCGGATCTATATTAGGAGTAGTAGGGAAGCTAGTTTCCTATGAGAGGACGCTAACTCGTTGTAGTGTTGGGTTAATGTTCTTTACCCAATTTGGGATCATGTAATCGATTGGCGGCAATGTATTTTTGCAAATGGCACTTACGGGAGGTTTCACATTTGATGCATAACGCTGATGAGGATGCTTGATGGGGTGGCCCGGGCATAACAAGAATCCCAGTATGCATAATTTCTGACATGACATGATATGGTTTCAATAGAAGATCTCGGGGTACGCAATAAGAGGCCAACACTACGATCAAGAGGTGGAAGTGGGTGCAGACAATGAGATACACCGATGAATCAGCATTTCAGGTTCTTCCTCTCTAGGCATAGTGATAAATGGGTAGATGTATTTAGGAGGAAATCAGTTCCCCATAGTAGCCTAGTGGTAGTGGTTCCATAGTTAGTAACCAAGAGGGTGGTATTTGCATATTAAGTAGCTCTAAGAGCAGTGGCCGATAGTTAGATATGAGGTGCAATCCGTAATTCGATCCGCATAGTAACCTACATAAATTATAGTGTAGGTATGTATTAAACCAATACCCATAGGTAATGGACCTTAGGAATTCATGACACTTGTACCACACCCCATGTCATTTAGAGTTGCATTAAAATTAACTGCACATAATCATCACATATTAAACATGTACTCATTCACCATACTCTTATCAGATCCACCCCCTTGTTCCATTTTTCCCCACCATAGGATGACAGGTTAGCAGTTGATTGGGAATAGTATGTAGAGAAAGGAGCTTCGTGTTAGAGTTCTCATATTCTTTGTTGTCCATCATGTTGTTACTCACCGTATTAAAAGTCTATTTTTCAATACTTATATTTTAATCACTTCCGCTAAGACATGTGAAAGTGTAGAATGTCTTAGCATTTACCCTTATAATTATGCTATGTAATGTTAACAACTCATATTTCTTGGTATGATGCGAGTACGAAAGTCACACTAGGCTTTGGATCGGTGTGCCTGAAAGTGCGGCTGTCGATCGATTCCATTGAGCCTGTGGATCGGTCAAAGTTGTTTTACTTTTTTTCGTTTTAATATTTGTTCATTCATTGTTAACTACAAATTGTTCATTATAGTAAACCCTAATATGTAAATCTATAATTTCTAATCGTTTCATTTTCCATGTTTAATTTCATATTCAATTTCAGTAAACCAAATTAACTTAGGTGTAGAAGCAACAGGGTTATATCTATTTATATTTGGTTTGACAAAAAGGTTGTGTTGAACCTAAATCAACTTTTATCCAACCAATTTTTTTAACAAAATCTAGATTGAACAGAAAGGACTCAAATTCATATAGGTTAAATTACCATCAAATTCTCAATCCACTATAGTTATTAGGTAATCATTAAGTTAAATTAAACAATTCTGGATCAAATAGGGTATAACAAACTTTATTAGATGTAAATCATTATATTAATTATGAACCCACTAACCTTTAGAAAAGATATCCCCATTTTAGTTCACTTGGAATCACCTCCGCATGGTTTAGAACTCTCCTTAATTTGATTTGATTCCCTTTTCTTAAATCTCTTAAATTCAATTTTTAGTTTTGTTTTTAAAGAAAAGTGATTTAGCAGAAAAAGGGTTGAGTTTTAGACAAACGAAGTTTTGTTATGATCAGTTGAAATCAGGGTTGTCATTATTAGGTTAGGGTTCTATTCATAGGGGCTCAGATCATCATCTGCGATTAAAATGATTTAAATAATATCCAGGTTGTTTAGCCAAAACATGAACCTTAGCCTGAATGCTTCGATCAGTCGGCTGTTTGACTTAGAGCGGTCGACCATTAGGGATCAACTGTTCCAAACAACGACGTCGACCAGTGGGGCTTACTTTTTATAAATATATGTTTCCTTATTCAATAATTTAATTATTTTCGATTCCAAACTTCTAAACATTAATAAAAATTTCATAGAGCTTAGATTTCAAAACATTATATATGAAAATTGTTCAAAAATTGCTATAAATGCAATGGTGCAAGTTTAAAAGAAATTCTGATATTTGAGAAAATTCCATTTTTACCTTTGTTACATTTAATTTAATTTCCAATTGAATTCTATGGTGTTTTACAGCTTAATAAAGTAAAATTAAAGCTTTCTAAAACCAAGAAAGTAATAAATTTAGCCAAAATGTCACATCACCTCCTAAGTGACATGTGAACATTAATATTCGAACAATTCGATATTAATCTCTGACCATATTTACACCCAATGAGTAACACAAACGAAATGTTTAATACTATTGTAACCAAACGATATAATTAATTTCTAATTTTTATAAATTATTAAATTAATTAATATGTATATGAAATATTAGTTATATAAATTTATTTTCATTTGATCAATAAATATTATTAAATATATTTTTAATAGTTATAAGTATATTAATCGGTATACGATATTGATATGTGTTTAAATTGGATTTAAATGCAAAATATTTTTTGTTACGGCTTTAAAGCCCATGTTGGGGGTTGGTTGGTTTGGTCATGATGAGGGCATAAAAGTTTGCAGCCATATAATGGCAAGTTGGACTTGGTTTGGATGGATAAGGGATAGAGAATTGCAATGAGATAAGAAAGGTTCTTGATCCTAGCTTGTCTCCAAGCTCTCCTCTATATATGTATATATTAGAGAACTTTTTGAAGCCTCCACGTTCTCGACCTCTAGCTGAAAATTAAATCATCCCATCCCTCTATTTCCAAATACAAATCAAGTAAAACAAATACTATTTGATAGTCGGTGGTCATCGGTTAAGGCGCTAGCAATCTGATGGGTCGAAGATTAGTTCAAGGAACAGATCTCATCGTTTCAAGGTGTACTTGAGGGCATTGGTAATAAGGTAAATTTTTTAGTTTATGAATGTATATTAATCTGTAGAATATATAAATATATATATTTTGGTAGTTAGTGATGATTTTATTATAGCAATATATTGTCACAATCTGAATGGTTGTATGAATATACACACACACACACACACTTTTATGAAAATTCATGATATAAACATGCATATATTTCTCACGGTAGAGAAAATAAAAAATTATATTTTTTAATTTAAATTGATTTATTGTTCATTATTTAATTTGTACAAGATTTATAATTCAAATATTAAACCATACATTGCATAAAATATGGTTTCAAAATTTTATTACTTGTAATATTATACTTAAATTATTTTTAGCAGTATTAAAATAAGTTCTATATTTATGTATACTGGTTAAATATTATTTAAACCATTTAGTTCTGTAAATAAATAGTATTAATACATATATATATGTATGCTATAAAATATGTTTTATATTTCATAAAATTAAATTTACATCTAATATAACTTTTGGAGGAAAAGAAAACATATTAAAATTTTATATAATTCAATATATTAAATAATAACTAAAATTAATAAATTGATTCTGAAATTGATTTTAAATTACAAAATACATATAAAAGATATGATTATCATAATATCTACCATACTTTTGTAAAATTATTTAAATTTGATATTATCTTAAAAAATATTTTTTATTAATGTATGCTATATTTCCACATAGAAATATCTATTTATATATTTTAAAATTAAAAACAAAAAGAACATCATTTTCTTGAGCTATACAATAGGCATGTATATGTATGTTTTACTTTATATATTTTATTTAAGTGTATATATATTATTAATTTTACTAGATATTAATAAATATATATTATATACATTAACTTAGAAAATTGTATTTTTAGTTATGATTTCGAATTTCCAGTAAAATAAAAAATAATTTAATTTACATACACATATTATATATAAGTTTCATATACATATATGTATATGTATATGTATGCATGCATGCGTGCATGCATGTATGTATATTTCACAAAATAATTTAAAAATAAAAAATACATGTACATATATTTTGCAACATTCTATATACATGAAATAAAGCATTTAAACATACATTTGGACAATATATTTGTATAATAAATGAGCTAACATGTCCGTTGTAATGTAAATCCCAGCACTTATTTATGGACATGTTATACCTTGCATGGATTGCTTCGTTACACATGCACACATACATATATGTGTATATCTTACACGTATGTGCATATATAACATAATATTAACTACATAATATAAAACTATACTATAAATTTCAATAAAACAATAATTTTATTTAAAAAATATTTACAAATGTGCTAAATAAATAAGACTACATTGGCCTAATAAAGATCCAAAATGGTAACAAAATTATAATTTACCCATTACTTTCGCTATGGGCGGGCCTTGTTCCAACAATGGTATCAGAGTGCAATAGCCTATGCGGTCTAAATTAATCATTTAAGGGTTAATTGATTAAGATGATTAAGCTCACAGCTTTGATTGAAGGGCATCAAGAAAGGTAGTGTCGAAGGATTAATTTTGGGTATCAAGTACTCTGCCCTTCCTAGCTACATGGTTCAATGTGAGTCCAAAGATTGCCCTAATAGAAAACATCAATTTTGAATTAGGCCTTGGCAAATTTTCAAAATTGTTAGAAAATTAAATTTATAAGATTTTAAATTTAGTAGTTAAATTTAAAATAAAATATATATACATGTTATAATGTTATAATATAGTAAAAAATTAAAATGCTTGAAAATTAATATAAATTAATTTCGAAGTTTATGAAATTTATTAGTGAGGCTAATAAAATATATTAATTAAATAAGTTATTTAATTAACAAATATATATATGTATTATATATGTTATGTTGTTTTAAAATGTTAAATTAACATACGTACTTGTATGTATATAATGAATTTCGAAATTAGTATAAATTTAATTAAAATTGTTTGTTAAATAAATTAATTAAAAAGGCAATTAATGAACTATTACACATATTGTAATATCCCAGTAATTTGATCATTATGATTTGAATATTTTATTAAAATTAAATTAAATAATTGAATTTTGGAATTTAATAACTTGAATTCAAATATATTGATCATTTAAATATTTATTAAATGGATTTAACAGTCTTATCATACTCCTTTAATTAATAAATAATATTCGTGAATTCAATTTACAATAACCAATAGTTCAGATATATATCGACAATGTGATCGAAAAATATAAAACGATATCTAAATGTGTGAAATCATCATTCTACGGAAGTAACTCGGATTTTGTCAAACTATTGCCATCGGAACAGGAATAATAATGCGATGCACGTCGACGAGTTTCGCATCGGTCGAACAGATCGTTTGATCGAGCGAGCTTTAAACGCGTAACGACTAATTTTAAAGAATTAAAATAATATAATTAAAGTTAAAAGGCCAACTTTTGTATACATTGGATTTAGGTCCTAAAAATAGTTCCGTTGAGTTCGAAATAAGGGTATTTGGCTATAAATGTTGGTGTGCATGCCTCAATTGGAGTTCGTAAATTTTTGGGCATGAATTGTGTTAGAGCGAATCCTATATAAGGATACCCATCCCTCTTTCATTTGTCCAAGCCCTAACTCTAACCCTTCCATCTATCGGCCCTTATTCTCTATGACCACTAGAGGCCGAATCGGGCCTCGACACCAACTACTAAACTGAGCGTCTCGTTGAGATGTATTGATTTGACGGTTGGATTGATCTATTTCAATGCGTGGTGGTTAGGATCTGAAAATGAATGGCGGTGGGTTTTAGCCCTCATTCGCAGCAGTGGAGGGGAGATAGGAGTTGGGACTACTGATGATGGGAAGCTCTTGGACCAAGCTAACTTGGGGCATGATGTGGCGATGACGAGCAAGGAAAGTGAGTGACGTCAGGGTTGAGTTATTGCGGCATAGGTTTTAAATGAAGGGGGGTTATGGTTAATCTAATTTGGCGATCAGTATTAATGATGTAATTATTAATATAATTATATTGTTTAATTTTAAAATCTTATAAAACCAAAGTTTGTTTCACATGAGGTCAGATTGAGATGCGGTCAGTCGCGTTAGACTCATATCGGTGATATCTTCATTTTGCAATTGGAATAGTGGAGTTTGGAACTTGTAGAATTTTATGCTAAAATCGAATGACGTTAGATTTTAGTTCAAACCGAAACGCCTCGGTCGCCAGCTGAAATTTCGATGAGGGAAACTCACCTCTTTGGACATACCAGTATACTATATAATAGATAAAATTTACCATTATTGTTTGGTTGAAATTATTGGCTGATTGGTTAAAATATCCGCTTTGAAAAGCAATTAGTATTTAGAATTGAAGTGCAGGACAATTTGTAGAGGAATCCGGATTTCTCAAATTTTTGATTATTAATTTCCAGTTATATTACTATTGTTTTGTTTCGGTTATAACCGAGTTATATGGATTGTTAATTGCTGAATCTTGAACGTTTAGCGCTATTAGTTATTACATTGGTATATGTTCAAAACTTAGTCCTAGTAGTGATAAAAATCAATAACAAAGTTGGTTAAGTACTTTTGGTGGCTATTGCCTCAATTTAATATTTCAAAATATTATTAATTGTGATTTGGCTCAAAATTGGTTTTTGATTCGGAGAATGATTTTAAATCTAATCCTTGAGTTTTCTAGAATATTTTTATTTAAGAAGATTTTAAACTTCACTTTTTTACCCCAACCTTTCTATCTGTCTTTTCTAAACCATTTAGAAATATTTTAAAGTTGTTTAACTATTGTTTAATACTATTTCAAATATATTTTTTTTTATCTATATTTGATTATTTGAAGTTATTTATCAATATTTCTATATTGTAAAATTTAATTTATTTAAATAATTAATATTGTTTGAAGATAATTAGTAATTATTATTTATTAAAAATGTAACGACCTGCCTTTTTGCCCATCGAAGGTCCATATGAAACACTACCACTGTGTTCAAATGTCGCTCATCCAATCGATAAAAGGGCAGATTGTTAGGGTTAATAAATAGAAAAGAACAGAGTATAGAGAAATAGAATCTCATAGCAGAAACGACAACATATAATATAACAAGACAGTAGAATCTGTCAACTCCAAACATAAAGAGTATACCAGAGTCAAAAACAAACCTTATAGGCTGGACAATTATAAAATTCTAACCGTACAAATGCTGATAGGTATTCTATATAATATAGCGGAATATAAAATACTACGATAGGTGAATATTTAGCTACCCTCTACGATCTCCAGACCCTCAAAGATAACCTGGGAAAGTACTCGGTCTGACCCAAGCATTATAAATAAGTAACACACGGATCAGTTTGAAAATACCATCGTGAGATAACTCGAATAATGGGGTACATATATATAACTTCTATGAGACCACACTGCTAATGGGGAATGGGTTTTTTCTTCACAAGATTAACATCTATACAGGCAAGAGCAGAAATAAATATCAGGAAACAATTCCAAATATGAATGACTATAAATATATTAAACCAGACTTGAAAGAATGGAAATAAACCAAGTAAAATCCAGACTGAACAGAATTGATAGAACAAGGAAACAGTCCAATATGATAGAATGGACTAAATAAGGTAACAATCCAAACTTGATAGAATGGACTAAATAAACACTTAAATGCCTTGGTGAGTTTTTGGCTCTACTCGTGGCAATTTAAAGCTAAAACAGATTCAGGATTTTTGAATCAAATAAGGAAAGGAAATTTTCCAACAAATGACAAGGAAAGGCACCCCTTCTTGAAGTATATCTCTAGTAATATACTTCTGAAAAGATCATTTACCCTGTGACACTTCTTGGGTAATACCAAGCCAGACCCTATCAAACCTTACCGAGTATCTGAATATTTCCTCATTTTATTGCACAACCAAATCCAAACTAGATGAGATGTGAAAATACTCTAGTGGGAGCAACCCTACATAGCATGGCTACCTCTCGCGCTTTTGGTTTAGTCATTTCGGACAAAGGATAGCAACGCTCAATGGAGCAATAAATCATCTTAGAATGACGATATTAAACTAGCTGAAGTAACCAATAGCTGAGAAAACAAGTATCGATGGTATAAAACGATCGTATAATTTTAGACAAGTCAAGGTAGTATTACCTTAAAGCCATGTCCAACAATTATTCTTAACTTTTGAAATAGCGACAAGTTTACTTCTTCGATGTTTAGTGCTAATTATACAAATAAATCATTTCCATATAAGTGATTTGCTTTACAGAAATAATTTGTTCCCATAAACAACTCAAACTTTTACTTTAAAATAAAAATATTGAGCTTGTGCTTGATTTCCATATTGGTAAAACATTTTTAGAATTAGCTCCTGATTGTTAAAACGTTAAGAGAAAAAAATTTCCAAGTGCACGACCCTGAATGCCTAAACCAACATTAGAACGAACACCCAAAAATTATCCAATCTAACATGCCAATAATCAAGTTCAAATTCCTTTTTATAACTTTAAAACGATACTAATTATCCTAAAAAATAATTAATGACATTTATTTTTTTAAATAAACAAATTCATTGTCTTTAATAAAACAGATCATTATTTCCAAACACTTTTCTAACATAAGTAAATCAACTTTAAATCAGTTGATTAAGGCAATTTTATCGTATTAGTTAATTTACTTAAATCATTTTTATTAAATCAATTAGTTAACTTTAAATATCATTAATTAAAAAGATTTATTAAATTAAAATAATCATTAGTTAAAACGAATAAGTCATCTCAAACATCATTTATTAAAATGATAAGTAAGTTTTTAAATGCCATTAATTAAAACACTAATCAAGTTTAAATAAGCATAACTTAATTAAATTAATTAAACTCAAACTCCATTAGCTAAAACAACTAATTTAAACATTATATGTTAAAATGATTTATTTGATTATAAAACATCATTAATTAAGATGGTTAATTAATTTTTCAAAACTATTAGTTAAACCAATTAATTAATTTTAGACAATTATCAATTAAAACAATTAATTAAAGTTCAATATCATTAATTAAAATGAATTAACCAAATTCAAATATCATTATTTAAAAGGATTAATTACTTTTAAATATCATTAAATTACAATGATTATTAATTTTAATTATCATTAATTAAAATAATTAACTAGACTCAAATAATCATTAGTTAAACGATTAATTAAGTACAAAACATTATTAGCAACAAAGATCAATTCAATCTAAAGGCAAACTAATTTTTAAATGATCATTTATTAAACTGGTTAATAAATCTCAAAATCATTAGTTAAAATGATTAATTTTTTTTAAATTTCATTACTCTAAATGATTAATAAATTTTAATATTTCATTTAGAGGAAACACAAGCTCAAGTTTATATGACAAAGTTTGGGTAGGAAATTTAATAAATGACGATACAGTGAAATTGCAATAACGACAATTAACAAGTTAAATGGAATATCAATATTTATTTTTAATTAAGGATCAATCAATATAATAGCATAAGGATGTAAAAAAAAAATATTAGCGAGAAACCCCCTTTGGGTCTCTCTACATATTTTTCCTGCAAAACAATGGTTATATATATATATATATATATATGCGTGTATATATACGTATATATATATATATATGTATATGTATATATATATATATATATATATATATATATATATATATATATATATGTATATATATGTATATTGTGACGCCCCACCTCTATACCAGGTGAAATGATATAGAATAAGAGATATGACTAAACACATAATAATCACAATGCCAAGCTGTGATAAATATAAGTAATTGAAAATCAACAAGAGATTAATTAATATCACCAAATCTACACAAGAATCAAAGAAAATGTCATACTCCTTATTTCGTTCACCAAACCATAAACATTTACAATTATATCAATGTCAATCACAAAAATCGATGACACACAAATTCACCAATTCACAAATATTGATAAAACTTATCAATGGAAATCACGAAAATTGGTGAAGCACAAATTCTAGAAATCATCTCAAGAAATTCAGACAATGACACTCGAATTCACCTATGCACAAAAATTGATAAATCACATCAGTAGAAATCACAAAAATAGGTGAAGAAGAAAGTTCCGGAATTCGACACACGAAATCCAGAAATCACACAAAATAGGGGGGAGGCCTATCACACGAACGGGAGCATGAAAACTCACCAACATTGTATCACACGAACGAGACGCTATCTCATGGTAGCTAGCCATTAATTTTTGACACACGAACGGCCGGAAGACCATGGGGCGCTACCCCACATATGTGAGTTGAAACTCACACAAACGGGGTTTAGTCTCCCTCGTAGACAAAGAGACATCGCACATTGCTAGTCTAAATCACAAAAATGATCGTCATGATCATCAAGAAGTGTCAATTACAGTAAGCTAGTAAATATATGAGCTTAGCTTCATGTCCCATAATCACTAGCTTTACTTAAATATTTACGAATAAATTGTAGATCTCCACTAGAAAATTGTCACAGGAGATTCAATCGAACAAGTCCAAGAATTAACCGACGAAGTAAACGCAAGCGTTTCATACCACTTGTTTCACTAAGTCGTTTAATTAGATTTCTCATACGAGTGAGGTAAAGGTTTGTATATAATAATAGATTGGAAATTGGTTTGAGAAAACGAGCTTTGTAATAAAATAGTGTTGAAATCATTTGAAGAAAGAGTTTTGATATTTACTATTAGTATCGAAACCTTTATATTTTTAAAGTGACAAATCACAAAGAAGATTGTAGGAACAATCAATCACTAAAATTCACATACGAAGATGTGAATAAAATCCAAAGAAACCGATAAAGAATCCATCGAAATGGATATTCAAAAATCCCTAAAAAGGAGTCATCAAAGTCATAATAAATGATAACAACAAATAGGATCATCACGAATCGATTTAAATTGGAAATTCAATCCAAAAAGGCAAAATGGACTCAAACAGCAGGTTCAGTCGACTGAACAGAGTTTTCAGTCGATTGACCCTGTACCTGAAAATTTTCCAGGTTCAGGAAACTTTCTGTTTCCAGTTTCAGTCGACTGAACAGAGGATTCAGTCTACTGAATCATGCCTGGAAACTTTAGGGTTCCAGGTTCAGTCGACTGAACCTTGCCTGGGCTGTTTTTCAGCCTATCCAAATGAAGAGCAAACTCTTCCAAAATGCATCCGGACGAACATTGGCTCTAAGGGTTTATGCCCATCGGCAACCCAGCCCTATATGCTCCTCGATGCATCACCAAAAGCATGATCAAACATCCATAAAAGGATTTCACACAAATTTGACTTAAAAACCCAAAAATTGGAATATTCACAAAACCAATCCAAATCAAGAGCAAATGCACATGAAGAAGTGTTAGGAATTCATACCCAACAACCAAAGACAATTATAGTCATAGATGTGAGATAAAAATCTCACCTTTGAACCCAAACGATTGAAAAAGATGCTTGAAAGCAAAGGAGAATCAACCACTCTTCAAATCCAACTCAAGAAGCTTGATTCTAAGCTTTTAAAGAAGAACATTCCCAAAGTTAGGTTTAGGAATTTCTGAAATTGATAAGAGATTGAGTTGGAGAAGAAGAAGAGAAGCTTACCAATGGGTTCTTCTATTAGTTTGGAGCTAGAACTTGATTTGCAAAAGAAAACTAGGGCTTGAGTTTTAATTTCCCATCTCTCCCACCATTGTTGCTAAAGCTTGAGTGTTAGGAATTGGAAATGAAGTAAATGAGGAGTTGAAGTGGAGTTGGGACTGAATACATAAGTGGGGTTATTGGGCTCAGCCCAAACCAAAGCCCTAAGCAAAAAGTAGCAAAATTCAACTTTCTCCAAACTTATCGACGCTTATACTCAAAAAGGTCGTAAACGGCATTTTAAACTCAATGGGAGTGGTCCCGAGTCCTAATTCGAACGTATGCAAAAAGTAGCTTTTCGGACTAAAATCCGAATACGATACCATATTTAAATAAAACATTTAAATATATAAATCATAACATATGCGGGTTGTTACAGACTCCCCTCTTTAAAGAAATTGCGTCCTCGCAATATTTAAGAAGAGAATATAAAGTAACAACCATAAAAGCATATTCAATCCAAAAGAAGATTGAAATAAGAAGTTCACCTTAAAGAGCACGAGAGAGTAAGTCCGGATGTGTTCGCTCGATGAACTCTCTAGATTCCCAAGAACAATCCTTAGGATTTGAAGACCATTGAACTTTAACAAGCGAAACATCTTTATTTCGAAGGCGCTTGACCTTCGAAGCAATAATACGAATAGGATGTTGCTCATAAGTTAAATTGGGCGAAACTTTAATCTCTTCCACAACACCGGGCTCAAGAATAGAATCGGAATCTCGAAGACACTTCTGAAGTTGAGAAACGTGAAACACGTCATGGATAGTAGAAAATTGAGCCGGTAATAAAAGGCGATATGCCATGGAACCAATACGTTCAGTGATAGAAAATGGCCCAATATATCGAGGCGCTAACTTTCCCGATCGACTGAAACGCACAACACCTTTCATAGGTGACACACGAATGAACACAAGATCTCCCACAGAAAACTCTAACTTCCTTCTCCGGTTATCGGCATAGGATTTTTGTCTACTCTGGGCTTCTTTCATCCTATGTCGAATAAATTCAATCTTTTCTGTGGAATCACGAATAAGATCTGGACCTAAAACCTGTTTCTCACCGGCCTCAAGCCAACAAGAAGGAGATCGGCATGGCCTTCCATAGAGTGCCTCGAAAGGTGCCATACCAATACTAGATTGGAAGCTATTATTATAGGAAAATTCAACAAGTGAAATATGATCTTCCCAACTTCCGCCAAAATCAAGAACACAAGCACGAAGAAGATCTTCAAGTGTTTGATTCACATGCTCAGTTTGTCCATCGGACTGGGGGTGATAAGCGGTGCTAAAATTAAGCTTCGTTCCTAAAGCTTTTTGAAGACTCTTCCAAAATCCACTAGTAAAAAATGGATCACGATCGCTAACAATAGAAGTAGGAACTCCATGCAATTTAACAATTTCTTTGATAAAGAGTTTGGCCAAAAGAGGAACGGTTCGATTGGACCGAACGGGAATAAAATGGGGGGGATTTAGTAAGTCTATCAACAATCACCCATAAGCTATCATGACCCGAACGAGAACGGGGAAGGCCATCTATAAAATCCATGGAAATTTGGTCCCACTTCCAAATTGGAATTTCTAAAGGTTGCAATAACCCACCGGGATTTTGATGTTCGGCCTTAACGAGTTGGCAAGTCATGCAACGCTTAACGAAGTTAGCGATGTCAAGTTTCATTCCCTTCCAATAATAAAGTCGTTTCATATCCGCGTACATTTTACTACTACCGGGATGAATGGTAAATTTAGAACGATGTGAATCTTCTAAAATATCTTTACGAAGATCACTACCGAATGCCGCCACGGGAATCGATATCAAAGTCTTTCAAACCTTCAATATCAATTTTATCCTTAAAATTTTGGCCAAGAAGAGCCAATTCGGGATCTAGCCCTTCAGCTTCAAGAATGCAGTCTAACAGAGAAGGATGAGCCTCAAGGCTACATAAAACAAGAGATGAACATAAATCGGAAACACGGTCTCGAATTTCGCAAGTGGATAAAATCTCGAGATCGTTCCATTCGGATATCATCATAGAAACAATCGCTTGTTGCTTTCGACTAAGTGCATCCGCAACGCGGTTTCCCTTTCCAGGAGTATAAAGGATATCAAGATCATAAGGAGCAAGGAACTCGAGCCATCGCTGTTGACGCAAATTAAGTTCCTTTTGAGAGAATAAATACTTCAAAGACTTATGATCGGTATAAAGAATAAATTTCTCCCCCAATAGAAAATGACGCCAAATTCGAAGAGCGAAAACAATAGCCGCGAGCTCTAAATCATGTGTGGCATATCTAGTCTCGGCCGGCTTCAATTGCCTTGAAGCATAAGCAATAACACGTTCTTTTTGCATAAGAACGGCACCCAAACCAATGCGACTAGCATCGGTATAAACAACGAAATCTTGATTCCCCTCGGGAATTACAAGAATAGGAGCATCGGAAAGGAGTTCTTTCAATTTCTGGAAAGAAGCTTCACATTTGTCTGACCAAATGTATTTAACGCCTTTCTTTGTTAAGCTAGTGAGAGGCACGGCAATCTTAGAAAAGTCTTTGATAAAACGACGGTAATAGCCCGCCAATCCAAGAAAACTACGAATCTCTGTCACACTCTCCGGTCTCTTCCAATCTTGAATCGCTTCAATCTTTGAAGGATCCACGGAAATTCCGGATTCGGAAATAATATGACTGAGAAACTTCACACGAGATTGCCAAAAGTGGCATTTAGAAAATTTTGCTTTTAATTGATTACTCCTAAGAGTTTCCAACACAATCCGAAGATGTTTTTCACGCTCCTCCTCGGTTTTAGAATACACAAGAATATCATCGATAAAGATGAGAACAAACCGGTCGAGGAAGTCTTTGAAAACTGTATTCATAAGGTCAACGAAATAAGCCGGAGCATTCGTTAGACCAAATGGCATAACAAGCCATTCATAAGATCCATAGCGAGTACGGAACGATGTCAAAGGAATGCTATCCTTTGCAATACGAAGCTAATGGAATCCAGTAGCTAAGTCTAATTGTGAAAAGACTCTAGCACCACTAAGTTGATCGAATAGATCATCAATCCAAGGTAAAGGATATTTGTTTTTGATAGTAAGATCATTAAGCTTGCGGTAGTCAATGCAAAGCCTAAGTGTTCCATCGGATTTCTTCACAAAAATAGCTGAAGCTCCCCAAGACGAGGAACTAGAGCGAATAAATTGCTTCGTTTCCAAATCGGATAATTGTATGCGCATCTCCTCATTTTCTTTATTGGACAAACGATAAGGAGGACGAGTGACAGGTTGAGCTCCAGGAATGAGATTAATTCTGAACTCAATTGCTCGCTTAGGTGGTAATCCTAAAACGGGCTCCAATATGTCGGAAAATTCACGAACGACGTGAATAAGAGAAATAATATCACCCTCATCATCATCATCATTGTCATCACGAGGATTTAAAGAATATAAAGATGCAACCAAGCTGGAATCTGAATCTTTAAGATTAATAGAAATCTGCTTAACAGATTGAGGATGTCGAAGATGAATAGTCCGCTCAGGACATAGGATATGAGCTTCATAACGGTTAAGCCAATCCATTCCCAAAATCATTCCAAAACCTAAATAACGCATGACATGCAAATCGGCTCGGAAAGAAAAATCACACAAAATAATCTCGACATCTTCACACAATAAACTGATTGTCGCGGACCCACCAACCGGATTCGCAATTCTCAAAGAAGTCATTAAACACAAAACATCCAAAGAAAAAGTATCAACAAGTTCTTTTGATATAAAAGAATGGGACGCACCCGTATCAAAAAAAACTCAAATAAGATGATCAGGAAATAAAATAATTCCATCCAGAATAGAATGAGAAATACCTTGGCCACGAGATGTGTTGCCAGGGGCTAGAGCAACATTAAGCTTTCCCTCCTTCCTATTTTGAAGTTTGGGACATACATGCATAAAATGGTCCAGGCTTTTGCAATAGCGACAAGTACGAGGCTTTGAACACTTGTTCGCAAAATGGTCTTTCGAACCACAATTATAGCATTTCCCTTGAGTAGAGGAAAAGGTCTTTTCAACAGGAGTTGCTTGCCTCCCTTTCTTATTGGGATAAGGGCCTTTGAATTTGTTTGGCCTCTTCTTGTTATTGAAGTTTGGTTTGGAACCCACCACCTCAACATCATTCTCCCTATCCGCCTCTTCAAGACGAAGAGCGATATCAACAAGTTGGTCGAAAGAACTTCTAATTTTAGAAGTAATGGCTTCTTGAGATCTTTGTTTAAGCCATAGACGAATCTCTGGTTCTTCTTTAAAGGGGTGTTGATGTATTCAACCCCATATTTGGAAAGCGACTCGAAGGAGGCGACGTAATCAGTCACGGAGGACTCACCTTGAACAAGGTCTATAAATCGCCGAGCCAATGTCACTTTCTCTGCTTCTGGTACAAATTTCAACTCAAAGCATTCCCGGAATTGCTCCCAGGTGAGATCTGCTTCATTAATCTCAGAAATAAGAAGCTCGTACCAGTCCAATGCTCTTTCTCGGACCATACTAGAGGCTACCTGAACTCGGTGAAGGTCAATAAGATTCATGCGAGAAAAGATTCGATCTCATGACCTTAGCCAAGCCTGTACTTCAATAATAGTTTCGGAACCTTTGAATGGGTCCCCACCCAAATTAGTGTAATCGCTGCACAAGCGTGCAAATCCCAACTTTGGGTGAGTAGGTTCCGGGTTAGCTCCAGCTGCTTGAGCATTCGTCACTAAATCAAGAAGCTGTTGAGCAGTCATAAAAACTCCATCCTGGGGCGGAGTGCCAGATGGTACGGCTCTGGGGCGGCCTGGTCTAGACATTTCTCTTCCTTTAGAAAGAAAGAAGAACAAGGAGAAGATTATTCACTAATGAATATCAAGCAATCTTGATAGATAAAACAAGGAATCATAAAAGAAAATAGGATGAATCGGTACGAAGACTCGAAGTAAATCCTAATGCACGACTCCTAAGATGGACTTAGGATGATGATCCTTGTTATAATATTCCTATTGTTCAGAAGTTTGGCTCTGATACCAAGCTGTGACGCCCCACCTCTATACCCACGCTAGCCAAGAACACTACGGAGTAATGCTGTCAACTAGCACGGAGAATAAGGCTGTTGAGGAGCGACCATCCGTTTAATTTCTTTGGGCAAGTACCGATATGCCAGATAAAAATATAACTTTTCATCACAAGAGGAAATCCGACATACCGACACAAACTCAAAGCTAGTACACAGTGGCTAAAGTAATCTTCGGAAACAAATATAGAAATAAGCATAACACAAATCATTCACAGATAATTCATATCACAAAGGCGGAAGAAGATATGAATATATAATTAACACATGAAAGTGTATATCAGAGTAGTGGTCAAAAAGATCCACAATAATACAAAAGAATAGCAACACGTGCTATACAAAAGAATACAACTATGAGTCTATATCTCAAGTGTGTACAACAAAATAAACTACTAATCTAAGTAGTTAGCCAAAAGTCAGAGAAATCAATCCCAAGTGAGAAGTCAAGCTGAAGCACCTGCAACATCTCGGTCTGACCCGAGTATTATTTAATAAGAAAATAATAAACGGATCAGTCTAACTATAAATATCAGGTGAAATGATATAGAATAAGAGATATGACTAAACACATAATAATCACAATGCCAAGCTGTGATAAATATAAGTAATTGAAACTCAACAAGAGATTAATAAATATCACCAAATCTACACAAGAATCAAAGAAAATGTCATCTCCTTATTTCGTTCACCAAACCATAAATATTGACGATTATATCAATGTCAATCACAAAAGTCGATGACACACAAATTCACCAATGCAAAAATATTGATAAAACTTATCAATGGAAATCACGAAAATTGGTGAAGCACAAATTCTAGAAATCATCTAAAGAAATCCAGACAATGACACACGAATTCACCTATGCACAAAAATTGATAAATCACATCAATAGAAATCACAAAAATAGGTGAAGAAGAAAGTTCCAGAATTCGACACACGAAATCCAGAAATCACACAAAATAGGGGGGAGGCCTATCACACGAACGGGAGCATGAAAACTCACCAACATTTGTATCACACGAACGAGACGCTATCTCATGGTAGCTAGCCATTAATTTTTGACACACGAACGGCCCGAAGACCATGGGGCGCTACCCCACATATGTGAGTTGAAACTCACACAAACGAGGTTTAGTCTCCCTCGTAGACAAAGAGACATCGCACATTGCTAGTCTAAATCACAAAAATGATCGTCATGATCATCATGAAGTGTCAATTACAGTAAGCTAGTAAATATATGAGTTTAGCTTCATGTCCCATAACCACTAGCTTAACTTAAATATTTACGAACAAATTGTAGATCTCCACTAGAAAATTGTCACAGGAGATTCAATCGAACAAGTCCAAGAATTAACCGACAAAGTAAACGCAAGTGTTTCATACCACTTGTTTCACTAAGTCGTTTAATTAGATTTCTCATACGAGTGAGGTAAAGGTTTGTATATACTAATAGATTGGAAATTGGTTTGAGAAAACGAGCTTTGTAATAAAATAGTGTTGAAATCATTTGAAGAAAGAGTTTTGATATTTACTATTAGTATCGAAACCTTTATATTTTTAAAGTGACAAATCACAAAGAAGATTGTAGGAACAATCAATCACTAAAATTCACATACGAAGATGTGAATAAAATCCAAAGAAACTGATAAAGAATCCATCAAAATGGATATTCAAAAATCCCTAAAAAGGAGTCATCAAAGTCATAATAAATGATAACAACAAATAGGATCATCACGAATCGATTTAAATTGGAAATTCAATCCAAAAAGGCAAAATGGACTCAAACAGCAGGTTCAGTCGACTGAACAGAGTTTTTAGTCGACTGACCCTGTACCTGGATATTTTCCAGGTTCAGGAAACTTTTTGTTTCCAGTTTCAGTCGACTGAACAGAGGATTCAGTCGACTGAATCATGCCTGGAAACTTTCGGGTTCCAGGTTCAGTCGATTGAACAGAAGATTCAGTCGATTGAATCATGCCTGGGCTGTTTTTCAGCCTATCCAAATGAAGAGCAAACTCTTCCAAAATGCATCCGGACGAACATTGGCTCTAAGGGTTTATGCCCATCGGCAACCCGGCCCTATATGCTCCTCGATGCATCACCAAAAGCATGATCAAACATCCATAAAAGGATTTCACACAAATTTGACTTAAAAACCCAAAAATTGGAATATTCACAAAACCAATCCAAATCAAGAGCAAATGCACATGAAGAAGTGTTAGGAATTCATACCCAACAACCAAAGACAATTATAGTCATAGATGTGAGATAAAAATCTCACCTTTGAATCCAAACGATTGAAGAAGATGCTTGAAAGCAAAGGAGAATCAACCACTCTTCAAATCCAACTCAAGAAGCTTGATTCTAAGCTTTTAAAGAAGAACATTCCCAAATTTAGGTTTAGGAATTTCTGAAATTGATAGGAGATTGAGTTGGAGAAGAAGAAGAGAAGCTTACCAATGGGTTCTTCTATTAGTTTGGAGCTAGAACTTGATTTGCAAAAGAAAACTAGGGCTTGAGTTTTAATTTCCCATCTCTCCCACCATTGTTGCTAAAGCTTGAGTGTTAGGAATTGGACATGAAGTAAATGAGGAGTTGAAGTGGAGTTGGGACTGAATACATAAGTGGGGTTATTGGGCTCAGCCCAAACCAAAGCCATAAGCAAAAAGTAGCAAAATTCAACTTTCCCCAAACTTATCGAAGCTTATACTCAAAAAGGTCGCAAACGGCATTTTAAACTCAATGGGAGTGGTCCCGAGTCCTAATTCGACCATATGCAAAAAGTAGCTTTTTGGACTAAAATCCGACTAGATACCATATTTAAATAAAACATTTAAATACATAAATCATAACATATGCGGGTTGTTACATATATATATATATATATGTATATATATATTATATGGGTTTTATAATGATCAAATTTGTATTGCCCATTTTCCAAACGGAAATTCGACTACACGACCAATCAAATAATTTAATTAACATCCAAGCAATCAATAAATATTTATAACAACATTGATAAGATATAATAAAATTTAATGCGAGTTAAACTCACCTTGATTACAGTTATTGGCAAAGCATTCAGTTTGAACTAAAACCGAATGAGCGTTCGATTTTAGTTTAAAATTCTACAAGCTTCGAACTCCACTAATCCAATTCCGAAGTGTAGACGTCAACACCACAAGTACAATGCAACCGACCATACTTGATTTGTTCCTCGTACGAGACATATAGTCAATTTATAAGCTAAGAATTTAATTAAATCAATTAATTACCCAATTAACATTACTAATTACCCTCAATCCTATTTCTCCCCTAATTCTAATCCTCTTCCACCTGTAACAAGAAATGCACGCAGGTACACTGACAATGTCGTGCATGCATGCCTCCATTCACCCACCATAGACCCAAAAAAACATTCGATCACTCCGACCGACTCTCCATCACAGTCTCTACCTTCCTGAACCCAAACTTTGGAGATCGATCGCCAGAAGATGAATGCGACTTGATGGACTCAAGGCTACGGGGAAATACGACACACCACCCTATCGTGCACCGCACCTCCTCAAACTCTAGCTGCAGCTGTACCTTGTCACCACAAAGCCACTGCCATCCTCAGTATCACCAAACTTCTGCCACAGGGCACGAAATCTAGAACCCTAGGTTATGCGCTCTAAGTCGAAGCCATGAAATACACTACTGTACTAAATAAAAACCATAGAACCGAAGCTCTAGCGGATACGAATTCAATAAATCCAAAATTGTGATTTTTAGAAGCCTAGATTATTTTACGTTGAATTTTGAATGGGCGGCCATTTTGATTTTTTTGAACAAAAGAGGATCAGCCATTTATTTGATAGCAAATAGGTAGAAGAGGATGAATAGAAAAAACAAAGTGTTGATTTCTTCCATTTTATAACAAGATAAAGAAAAACATAATGATGACATTTCCTTTTCTCATAACAAAAAGTTTCTCGAGCCGTCCAAAATGTACGTGACATCTAATCTTTAATTTAAATTTGAATTTTGATTTGATTTCCAATGATTTTTAAAATGAAATATTTATGGTACCCTGCTACACTATATTTCGTTTGACTATGAACCATGGATGACCGAAATAAAAATATTATCATGCACTAATATGCGCCACGATCATAAATCAACAGTGAATTACCCAGATTATTTTATTTTGATAAATTTCCCAAATATCATCGTTTGCCTATAAATAGTCAAACGAATATTTTCAATAGTTTCCAAATTAAAAAATTGGAAAAAATCTAGTAAATTAAATTATAAATATGTCAATAGAAATCGAATCATAAAACTAAAAAATAAGTTTTCCGATTCATTATTCGAACTCTTCATCATTGTAAATAAATTTGCAATTGGATTCATGAATATTATTTATTAATTTAAAAGGGAGTTAAATGAAATTATTAAATCCTTTTAATTAACATTTAATTCATAATTCAAATATTTAAACATTCCCTATATTTTAATTATAAGATACTAAATTCCAAAATCCAACTATTTAAATATTTTAAAATTAATTAAACTTTTAAGATCAAATAACTAAAATTATGGGATGTTACATCCTCCCCTCTTAAATGAATTTCGTCCCGAAATTCCTAAGGATGAAAAGGCTTTCAAATCTTTAAGTTTAAAACTATTAATTAAAATGAGTTATTAAACTTATTAACTTTTCAAAATCAATTAGCTGGAATAGGTTCTAAAATTTCCAAGTCTTTTTAAATTGGCCCGCATATACCAACTAATTCCCTTCCATTCATTCATTCCAAGTAATAACCCAAAAATCAAATTTTATTTATCAATTTTTTTTTCAAACTTCTCAAAAAATTTCAAACTCTTAAATTTATAAAAAAAATTCGCCAGCAACTCCTTTGCGCAGCTCGATCGGTACAACTACAAATCGCCTCAATCGGCTCCAAACTAATCAAAGTAAACAAAAGCCAAGTGCCTCCCATATTGGGGGCATAAAATCATCAACCAATTTAAATTTCCTAAATTTATTGCATACTTTTTGCATTTGATTTATATTTTAACAAGTAATTTATTATCTCTCTCTACAAATGCAGGTGCACAAGAATCAAATAAAAATCTCTTGCATACCTGTACTTACATAATATAAAAGATAATCAGGATGACAAAGGCGATGTGATGTAACTTTACATGCAAAAACTGGTCTGATATAAATCTACATCCAATCAACAATCCATATCTCAATCATATGTGACAAAATACAAAGAATGTTATGTAATAGATGTTATGCATCCAATTATTTCAAATGATAGTTTTAGATCTAAATACCTTGGTTTTCCAGGAATTCCGGTTCCTCCAAAAACATCAACTAGAGTGAATAAATATCATCTCTTTCCCAAAATCTTCAAAAACAGCATTTTTCAAATTCATTGGGGTTTAGGACATAATAAGAACAATTTAGAATCCTTTGTCTATAAATTTAAACTTCATAGACATTGGTAACAATCTATTCAACTCAATCAAATTCCGTAAAGAAATAAACTAACACTAATAGTTAATCAAATTCCATAAGGCAAAACTTATATCTTAACATTGTTTCGAAATGTCAAATGACCAACAACCGAATTTTTAACTTAGATTCAACACTTTTTTTTCGACAATATAGATAATTATCTAAGCATGCTATTTTGCTCATTAGCCTTTGGTTATTGCTTAGAAGATTATCCAAACTAACTTGGACAAAATGGAAGGTTATATTTTATATTTTGTTTGTTTCTTATTTATAAAAAAATTTCTAATTCACTTATAATTTCACCTAGTATTTTATTTAATACTAAAATTAATTATGAATTATCATATAAATTATCACCCAAGTGTTAAAATATTCTATAAAGTTATTTCTTTATAAAACTTCAAATAATAACTTATTCCCCTTTATTTACTTGTATAATACCCTTCTCTATTCTAAGAGTACATACGCTTATTTTACCTTTTTAAAGTTCTAGACAGAGATCAAATCAAATTACAGTTTCTTAAAAATCGAGTCAACCTATTAACCCTTTTAACTTAGGGTGTTAAAATGAATAATGCTTATGGGTTCACCCAATCAGTAACTAGTTTACACTACTTGGATGTTCTTTTTAATACAACTATACAATTTTAATAAAAATGACATTTATTAAAACTTTCTTATTTGATTTAACAAAACAACTATACAATTTTAATAAAAATAACATTTATCAAAACTTTCTTATTTGATTTAACCCGATCTACATGTGCTAAAGTATCTCCTATCTTATCTAATATAAAAGTCTTAATTATCAAAGCAATCTCTTATTAGAACTACCTTTTGTGTTTGAAACCAATTCCTTTTTTGGGAAATTAAAAATTAGATGCCCAGTTTTAATTTCAAAGCTTATTCCTGAAAGCAAATTGCATATATTTTGATGTATATCAACTTCAAACAATTTAATTATTAAAACACACTTTGGATTTATTCAGGTTTGAACTCACTTCGGTCGCACAATGAGAATGAGAATGAGAATAATTTACGAAGCACTCCACAACATTCGCCTAAGCGAAATCTGATCGTCACTTAGAAGATTAATCAGATCACCACAAAGCTACTAAGAAAATGCATCGCTTTTTTAAATTTTACTTTCCAAATTATATTCACTTTTGATTATTTTCAAAAGTACCGCTATTTCATTTCTCAAAAACCTTTTTGAGATCATTTCTAAAAACTCCAGGATTTAGATTCATAAATCCATTTTTAAACATATTTTAGAAACTAAACTTATATAAAATTTCCTTTATATAAAATCATTTTATATTATAATAATTCTTCTTTATTATAATCAAATATTCTCAAATGATTATTACCTAAATGTTTTATCTTACCATTTAGACTATATTTACAACATTTTATTAAAGTTTAATCCTTAACTCACTATTATTAAATGGCGAGTTGTTTTTAACTTAATCATATTCCCCGAATACCTTATAGTGAGATCATGAAAATTGGGTTCGTTTTAAATCCAAGCTATAAATGATTCTAGATAAACCGAGCACCATTTAGCAATTAACAAACAATAGTATTTAGATTAAGCATAACCGAGCAAATAATAGTGATAATAAATGTGTATCATCACATTTAAGCCAATACACTTGATGACTATGAAAGATTTTGAAAATTATTCTTTTATATATATAAAATATAATCCTAGGCAAATTTGCCAAAATTTTCAAAATTTTTATTACCTTGTCCGTTGGCCTTGGACAAGTGTTTGGAAATCCCTATCAATACGGTGGCGTCCCGTGTCTCATCCATAATTCATAAAAACTCAATAGACTAGTTAACATAATAAGTTTTTATAACATTAACAAATACGCTCTCATATTCTAGCGACCAGCAGTTCCATACCCTTTGAGTTGATAATAATTCGCTCCTGTTCAACCCAAATTGTACGAAAGAGCGAATAACTAGGGCAAAGAAGAATAAAGACGTAGAAGAAAATAGAACAACATAAAATCTCATAATCGTAGCGCAACGCAAATATAATATATCATAACATATTTTTATACAAAAGAGTCTGTATCTGTTTGGACTTACAACCATCAAAGAACTATGATCAATACACCAATATGGACAGTTACAATCACTTGTCCTCATATAGTGGAAATATAAATCAAGAACGAAGATATGCCTACTCCTCTTGCTTGCCTCTTGAGCTCTATAGCATTCTATCCTGAATCTGTAATACTTGGTCTGACCCAAGCGTTATAATAAAATAACACCCGAGTCAGTCTGAAAAACCAACATGAGAAAACACACTCAATTTGAATTATTAGAGTTATCAAAATCCTTTGAAAAATAAAGGTATCTCGTAAGACCTCGTCACACATAAACACAACGGGTTTGCTCCTTGCGATAACCAAAACATTTTATAAAAACTTCAGTGATATTATAATAGTGTTTAAATACAAATACTTATTCAAATAGCTGAAGTTGTTACATTAATTAAATTCCGGCATACTAGGCTCTATAAACAAAACCGTAAGCTCATATTAGAGCATGGATTCCAATGATTTACTGGGCCACCGAGGTACCGCCCACCACAGTACAGCTCTAGAACAATGTACCAAGGACCATGCCGGGATCCCCTACTACACAAGACAAGCCTACCCCTAACCTGGATAGTCCGAATATGTTATCACCCCGGGTGTTCCCACCCTTACTATCGAGTGCTACTTCTTTCATGCACAACCATATCCATAATAAATAGGTTTCCATGGACATCTAGAATAGCGATAACATACCCTAATTGGGTGCAGCCACTTAGCCTTACCGCATCTCCCATGTTTTAGTCATTCCTGGTTGATGGGGTTCGAGGTTAAGCGTTACATTTCAAGGACAATTTTACTTATAATGCTCATCGTCCTCCAATGACGATGTTATGATAGCATTCGTCCATAAAGTTGTCCTAGGTCTGGACAAACCAAATCACCGTCTTCGTCATCTTCATGGAATTCATTTGTTACGTTCAAACCGGATCGAAGTGGTTTTCGGATAATATCCAATCCCGATATCTTCGAAATGATTAATGAAATTGGCCAATATTGATAGACGGTTATCTAACTATCGATAAAACATCCATAAGTAGACCTAGGCCTTATTTATAATCTCTAAAATATTTATTTCAAAACATCTTCACCAAGATATATATTCAATCTCTTTTAATGTTTCTATATGTGAAAACAATTTCAATCCTTGGATCCATAACAGAACATTCCTCATTTTCAATATTAATAAATATTCCCAACTTCCCTTTTTATAATACTTAGAAAATACTTCTATTCCAAATAATTTTTCCACTAAAAATATTTTCCAAAATCTTCCTTTCAATAGTTAGGAAAAATATATAATTCCCAAAATCATTTTAAGACTAAAACTTGAAAATATTCATAACTTATCTCATATATCTCCAAAATTTTAATAAATTCTTCCTACAATTTCCAAACCGATTATACTTATTTAGAATCCTAACCAACCATTTATGACTCCCTTAAACGAATTCGAAATATTTTCAAAGTTATCGCATCTAAACATTGGAAATCTTCTTAAGTCTCTAACATTTCATTTATAAGATTTCTCTTACCAAAACTTATCCTTTAATAAAACCCTTCTACACATCTCGAGAGAATTTATAAATAAATTTGCAAATATTTCAAAACTATATATATATATGTATATATATGTATGTATAATGAGTGTTTTCTTTAAAGAATAGTAATTTATTTAAAATATGTTTAAGTTATCATTAAAATATTGAAAACACTTTTATAACATCTATAACTAATTTTTAGATAAACAATTAAATTTCCAAAGCTGAATTTAAAAGTTACAATTTATTAAATAAATAGATAACATTTGAAAATATACTTACCAATATATTTCAATCTCAATTAGTTTAAAATTCCATAGTTTTAAAATAATAAAATCTTCCTTTTAAAACAAACTCACATCTAAAAATCAAAAATTTATTTTTAAAACCCCAATAACTAGTTTAACTTATAAATTCCTCTCGATTTCCATCACATTGCTTCCATTCCGATTTCCTTAACCATTTTTCACTTTTCAAAAATAGTAATCCACTATTTTCCTCACCCTATTTCCATATTCTAATATAATTTTACCTATGAATTTTATATTTTTCAATTTATCATCCTGATATCGATTTCCTTTGTTTATAAACATCGTTTATACATTTTTATAACTCCGTTGAGTTTTTCTCTTATTTATAAAAACAATCTCATTTATAAAATTCCATTACATAAATTCTTTTCTTATAAATTCTATCTATACTTCCAATCCATTTTTAATGTTGATTTTAACTCCTTTTCATATAATAGAATACCATTTACAAGTTCATTTATATAATTAATTTTTAAAATCACTATTCAAAACCATTCACGAATAGTTACGTACAACCCAAAATTAATATTTATTATTCCCAATTCAATTTTCTTAAAAATAATTCAATTTCCAATATAAACATTTTTATATCAAAAATACCCTTTCAAATTCCTTTAAATTAAAAATCATAATTTATGGAATTTAAAATATTGAAATTCAGGCCAGTGCTACAGTAACATCCAATAATTCAAATTACAACAATAATCTATACATATTTATTTCACACATCATATATCACTATATATGACAAATAAACAATATACTAAGGAATCTAGGTGGATCCCTCTAACCTGTTTCCCTGCATCCATAGATGTTAATACAACATAAAAATACCAAGCCCACTTCGAGAGGGATATCGCGGTATATAGGGTCATCAGCTATTATGCGGGACGCATAAGGTCTCATCCGCTATAATATGCGGGAATATCACTTCAAATACTAATATATATGCATACATACATACATACATACATACATACATACATACATACATACATACATACATACATACATACATACATACATACATACATATATATATATATATATATATATATACATACACGCACACATATATACTATTATATACGTTATAACATCCTACTGATAATAATAATTATCGAATCATTCAATCAACCAATAATTTAAACTGGCAATCGAAAAATGAGTGAGATTTGCTCATTTTGATTTATTTGCATACCTGATCCAATCCGACTGTTTATTTTTATCAAGTTATTAAATAAATTTATGTAATCTTGAATTCTTAATAAATTCGTGATTCATTTATACGAGGTTTAAAAATCATGAATTAAAACTAATAACTGTTTAATTACCTCCCTACTTAATTTCACTAAAGATCTGACAACCCAGGCATGTTGATGCAAATTCCATATTAGTACTGTATTACAAGAGATGAACAACTTCGATCTGACCTCCTCTTCGAGCATCGCCTTCCAGTTGTCACTACCCCGACCTCAACCACTCTTATCGCGGCTTGGAGTCGCTCGGATCCTACTGCCTCGCGTTGCCAAACCCTAGATGCGACCTTCGAAATCAGCCTTCCTCCTCAGGCGACTAGTCAACGTTCGAAACAAATCGCCGACCATCGTAGTTCATCCCATCGAAGCCCAGCCTCGCGCCTTCATCTCCCAATCCCGCGAATTCGCTCCTCGCTCATGCACGCGCGCTCTGCTTTCGATGACGAAGCCTAGCCCTAATCCCTTGCGACCCACGATCACTTCAAAACCCACAAGCACGATCAATAGCGAGGTCCCCCTCGTCGCCTGCCAATTCAATCTCAATCGCATTGGTTCTCCCCATTTTTCTTCGAATACGAATTTTGATTCATTTGTTTTCTTTAAAGAAGTAAAACAATACGCGATTGAATTTTTTTCTTCAGTTGAACGAATTCATTTTCGTTCGAGGAGAACAGATTTTCAATTTTTTTTACTAAGAGAAGACGAAGTGAGCGCGACGACACGATTTCGAAGACGAAAGCGGTATCTTTGTACGTGATAGGTGGCGTGAATCAGAAAGCAAAGTTTTGACTTGACTAATTATAATATTATTTAATTATAAATATCTCATTTTAACAAATTAAAAAATTTGATCTCCTATCGAGGCATACCGCTAGGCGTCTA
This sequence comes from Allium cepa, assembly GCA_030765085.1. Classification (NCBI taxonomy): domain Eukaryota; kingdom Viridiplantae; phylum Streptophyta; class Magnoliopsida; order Asparagales; family Amaryllidaceae; genus Allium; species Allium cepa. Next base: position 712,416,816 of record CM060934.1, read on the forward strand.
TATGTTATACCCCTATTCCGAACGCGATAGAAAAGGTTTCGAGTCCTAATTCGATCGTATGGAAAAGATAGCTTTTGGACCCAATTACATATTGAATTTTCGATATAAATTTCAACGAGTTTATATCACGTACGATCAAACGATAACTCCAAACACTACGATGCCCCGGATCGCTATTTTAACTCGTCGATTAAATCGACGATGTCAAAATTTTGTGAAATCGCTTAAAATCCCAGTTTTAAAGCCTTGCTGGCTAAAATATAATTCCAAATTCAATATTTAAATCCATTTAAATATTCAAAATTAACCTTCGAAAAATCCAGGTCGTTACATTTATATATAATACTCTCAAACTCATTCTATGATGTCGCTTAACTTATCTCTAATGAGCCAAATCCTACCAAAGCCAAGGTTCCCACTTAACCTTGCGCTATAATACCAAATGTAACGACCTTCCTTTTTTCCCATCGAAGGTCGACACAAAACACTACTACTGCGTTCAAATATCGCTCATCCAATCGATAAAAGGGCAGATTGTTAGGGTAAATAAAAAGAAAAGAATAGAGAACAGAGAAATAGAATCTCACAGTGGAATTGACAATATATAATATAACATGGACAGTAGAAACTGCTACTCCAAACATACAGAGTATATCAGAGTTAAAAACAAACCTTGTCGGTTGGATAGTTATAAAATCCAGACCTTAGAATGTCGATAGGTATTCTATATAATACAACGTAATATAAAATACTACGATAGGTAAATCTTCAACTTCCCTCCATGATCTCCAAAACTTCAAAGACAACCTGGGAAATACTCGATCTGACCTAAGCATTATTGTAACAACCCATAATTTTATCAATTATTTAAATAAGATTTATTTAAAACTTTGATTTTAAATCATTTAAAATTTGAAAATTTGCAATTTTACAATGTATTTTTGGGATTTGTTGAGAATGATTTTTCCAAACATGATAAAGTAAAGATTATATCAAATTTAAATTTTTGGTCAACTTTGGTCAAAGTTTGACTTTCAGTTGAAATTTTTATATTTGAATTTTTAATTTCTATTCTTTTTCTTTGAAGGTGGATTTGATTCTAACATTCTTTATGCTTTTCGTTTCGTCAAATTTTGATTCATACTTTTTAAATCTATAAAGTTTCAGCGTTTTACATGCAATTATTTTCTGTATTTTATTTCTCCTATTTTTATTTGGGTTTTGGGCTTGATTTGGTTCATGATCTGGTTTGGTTTACTTAATGGGCTTGGCTAATGGGCTAATATTCCTAATAGACATCTCTTTGTCTATTCATTGTGAAGAGATGCCTCTTGAGAAAAATGTACGTACAAAACATTTTTGACTTCTCATTCTTCTTCTTCCTTCAGCCAAAAACTACAGTAAGTTCTCTTTTTCCTTTTTCCAATTTTTCTTATTTTTTCTCCCTATTCTTCATTTCGGCCTAAACCTCCTTCCTCGAGCCGACCTCACCTCCATCCAAACCACCACCATGATGATTGACCATCACCATCACCACCCCATGTCGTGACTTGCCATGGCCAAATCACCACATTCCCTTGCCAAAAACCTAGTTGACCCCTTGTTTTCCTCTTTCCCTTCTTATTTTCCTTGGCCACCATCTCCTATTGCTTAGCCATGACCAATCCCCTTCCCTAGCCATGCCAAGTTGCATTTAAACCATCATGGCCATGCATATAAACCAAGTAGCCAAGCCCAATTGACCATGGCCGAACCCAAGATGACCACAGGCCGAACCCAAAGGCATTCTCCTTTGCCTTTTTTCCTTCCTATGCTTTGCCTTCCTTTGTTTGACCATAGCCGAGCCTTGTAACACTTCAAATCTAGCCTATCCATGCCCATCATCAAGTGGTTGAGTCTAATAATCATGGTCGAGCCCAAAACACAGGTGGTCGAGCCTAATTTCTAAAGTGGCCGAGCCATTTGTGTTGATACTAGCCTATTTACTTTGTGTTTTATTTTTTTCTTTTATGTATAATTAGTTTGCTTATATATTTTATTTCCTTTGCTTCTAAGATTTGGATTTGGGCTCTACTTCTCCTCGAGATTGATTCATGCTTTGTCGTGCCTTTTCGGAAATTGTCTTTTGTTTGAATTATCATCTCTAACCAAAGAAGGCGAATTTATCACTCTCGACTATGTACTTATATTCTAATGAATCAATCACTTATGGAATTGTAGTAGTGATATGTTATGATGATAGCAGTTTCATATATGCCTACGATATGATGTTATATGATGTTATCACCTTATGTTATTCATGGTTATCACATGACTTGATTTGCTATGTTATTATGTTTATTTTATATTTTATGTTTCTCACGCTGCAAGTTCCCTCGCAATGGGTTGAAAGGATACACAACCGAAGGGAATTTAGAATAGGGAAAAATCGTTATTAGCTGAAACGTTAGGCTCAAGCGATTTTTATTTGACTTGGGATTGTGGGTTTGAAATGATAAAACCCGGGATTTAATAAATTATGGATTGAAATGATACATATCTGTATCACTTGACCAAGGTTAGAAAATATTATACAGACCTGTGGTTGATTTTAAATAGTTTTCTAAAAATTATTAAGTATTTGGAAATTTTAAAATATGTAAATTTTTAACTTAAATTTTTTTAAGTGACTAAAATTATATATATATATATATTGTTTTCTCTAAGTTAAAATTTTATAAATAAATAAATGGTTTAAGATTGTAATTTAAATCCATCCTAGTATATAAATATTTTATTTAGGAAATGGATATTTATATAAAATAATAGTTCTTTATTATAAAATTAAATATAGGTCAAAATGTACTTTTAACCTAATATAAGAAATTATAGTTTTAATTGGATATTTTTGTAATAAATTTTATTTAACTAAAATCATAGTTTAATTAATATCCAAATGAATAATTTTTATAATAAAATATATCTTACATAATAACTATGATAAAAATTGGAGATATGATGTTTTAAATATGTTATAGTAGAATTTGTAGCATTTCTGAAATGCTATTATTTTAGGTTATGTTTTAAAAATGCTGCTATTTCTAAAAATATAACATTTTCAAAATGCTAGTACATAATATTACATTTTCAAAGTGCTATTACATTTTTAAAGTGTTATGATTTTGGAAAAGGGTATATTTGAAATGGAAATGATATCGTATTAATATGGTTTTGAAATGGTGATGATATTTTGGTTTTGAAGTATAAATTATTTTGAAATAACCACGGGTTATGATAATGTTTGGTTGTTAAAGAGACCGGGATCGGAAGTTGTCATACTCTCTGCCAACTCCGAAAACTGCTTTAACAACCGTGTACATGGGGGAGATTCCAGAATGAAGTAGGATGGTGGCAACGATCCTATATGAGGTATATACATGCTCCCGACTCCCGTGGGTTAGCATAATGTGGCTAAAACAGGAGCAATCGACGGGCCAAGTGTGGTAGCTCCTTCGATCGGACACACTACTTCGTATGCCATTCTATTACTTTGTGATTGATTTGGTGGGCACCTTTGATTTTTTTTTTGCGAGTGTGGCTTAAGGTAGGCGGTAGTGGCTGCTATGCATTATCACCAACCCGGAGGTGCAATTGGTATATCTACCCTGGCATTGCCTAGTTGTGCCGTGTCACCTACCCTAGCGCACCTTATATGAGTTTGATTTGTTCATACCTATGGAGTATCCTCTGGCAGCCTCTCGACCTGGAGGTACTACGGTACTGTATAGACTATTGGCACTATAAAATGTGTTAAGGGGGATATGGGTAACGCCTTAACACTATTTTAATAGTTTAATTTACTTTAGACATTATTATAGCATATATTACTACATAGTAGATAGCTTAATGGATCCTTAAAGGATGGACGATCCCAAGCATCCTTTAAGCTACTTGTGCATTTCTATTACAGCTCACTTAATTTTATTTACATTTTATTAGTATGTATATCCTGACTTGAGTGTTTTGTGTTTTGCTTTATGCTTGGGTCAGCCTGAGTATCCCAGCTTTGGATTCATCTTTAGGAGCTAGAGATTTGTTAGAGATTTATCTATCTATCTAGTTGTCTATAAATTTCCATTTTAGTTATTTCATTTCAGCCTTTGATTATGTATTTGTGGACTTATGTATTTGGATTTCCATTGTATTTGCTTTTAGACTTTGGTATTATGTATTTTTTGTGACTATGTATGTAGTAGCTTCATGAACTACTATGCTTATTTTATTTCCGCTGCGAGTTATTCTGATATTTTGTGTCTGTGATTCAGTGATTGGTTTTATTTGCTCCAAATATATTAACAACTGTTGTTTTTAATTATTCAAGTGTGGTGGCATGTGTGCCTACCAATGCACTTGGAGGGTGCAGCATGATAGGGGGTTCTCGCATTTGGTTTGGTAGCGAGCGGATGACTCTTACTCCTACATGTTCCTACGGGGGTTGGTGCAGTCGAGAGACTGGACGTAAAGGCGGAACACAGGTACCAATGTATGCTATAATGGGCGTTACCCCACTGACAGGTGATCTGTTACATTTGGTATCTGAGCTTTGGTTTTAGGCAAATCTTAGCCTACGGAGCAAAAACTCATTAGAGATAGGATAGAAATACCCTAAAATGAGTGAAATCAATCTTAGAATCATTTCTTTTTGAGAGACGTATTTTCAAGTATAGATGATTTTCAAATGATTATTAATGGGTTTTAAAAGATTATTTTGATATAAATTTTTCTTGTTTAAAATCTTATTTTTCCTAATTTTCCTTTCTTTCCTTATCCACGTTGTTAATTAAATTCTTTGATTAGGATTTCCATTCTAGTTGAATCTTGTCTTCGTTTCTCCTTTACCTTGTCCTAAAATTCATTCTTGATTTTTCAGGTGGAATCGTAGGAATGCCAGAGGTCGAGGGCGTGGTGTTGCACCGGTTCCAGAGCCTGTTGCACCCATTAGGTTTACCTCTCTCTGTAAGGAGTTCACTCAGCTTGGTGGCACCAAGTTTACTGGAGCAAAGAGCATCATAGAGACTCAGCAGTGGTTAAAGGATTTGGAGAGGATTTTCTCTGGTCTTGAGATCACGGATGCTTAGGAACATCAGTTGGCAGCTTGGTAGTTGAAGGAGGCAACCTTGGATTGATGGGAGTCTGTTACGGCTCACACGATCGAGGCTGATATTTCTTGGAAGCAGTTTAGGTATCATCTTGTGTTGGTTCTTGATTTCGGTTCGGTTTTCTTTCTTTCTTTGGAATCTTTCTTATGTTTCAATATCGTGCTTTAGGGATGCTTTTGTGGCTAAGTGGATGCCCGAAGCAGGGAAGTCTTAGCTATATAGGGAGTTTATGGATCTTAAGTAGGGAGGCATGTCGTTTTCTGAGTATGAGCGGAAGTTCAATGAACTTTCCTAGTTTGGTCCTAGCTTGATTGACACCCCTCTTAAGAAGAATGAGAAGTTTATAGCTGGAGCTCGCCTAGAGTATTATGATCATCTCATTTCTCATGTGCATAGCCCCTTCACTGAATTGATGGATATAGCCATCAGGTATGAGAATCCTACTTCTAAGGATCCTTCTGTTGTTCATGCTACTTCATTTCAGCGTTCCTCTGGTAACCCTAAGAAGAGGAAGTCTAATTTCCATCAGCAGAAGAAGAATTGGAATAAGACCCCAGGTTTGGGATCTTCTTCTTCTCAGAGGCAGCCTATCGACCTATCTTCCATCACTTGCTTCAAGTGTGATCAGAAGGGACACTATGCAAATAGTTGCCATACTCTAATTGGTGCTGCTGTTCGCCCAACTCAGTTGACTAGGTGTGATCTCTGTCATATTTGCCTGCAACATAGCCACTTCAGGAAGGATTATCCTACCTAGCAGAAGACAAGCCATATGGTATCTTTGCGGTTACCTCTGCCACTCCACCTGCTCCTAGTGATACCCAAGGTACTCTTCAGGGCACTTTTTCTCTGTTTAATTTTCGTATTCGTGTTTATTTGATACTGGAGCTTTCCATAGTTTTATTTCTATGGATCTTTGTGATAAGTTTGAGCACCTCCTTTCTCTTGAGTTTGCTGATGAACCTTTGTGTGTTAAAAATTCTATTGGTGGTCCTGCGAACCTTAATAGGATTTGTAGAAGGGTGAAACTCTTCTACTCTAGCTTTCATTTTTCTGGTGATTTCTATGTTCTGGGTTTGTTGCTTTTGATATATTGCTTAGAGAAGATTGGCTGAGGAATCATGAAGCCGTTATCTCTTGTATAACCTGAACTGTTTCTCTTGTGGGTGATAAAGGTGATCCTTTAGTGATTCAGTGCCGCATGCCTTAGGATTATGCTGGCAGCTTTATTTATTTTCTTGATTCTTCTTCTGGTGATCTTGACTCAACTCAAACTCTATCCCAATGTATTTAGTGAAGTCACTTCTTTACCTTCTAAGTAGGAGTCAAATCCTGTATTGATCTTTTTCCTGGAGCTCGACCTATAGTTCTTCCTCCTAGAAGAATGGCACCCCATGAGAAGGTTGAGTTGAGGAAGCAACTTGAGGACTTGTTCTCCAAAGGTCCAATCAGACCTAGCCATTCTGAATGGGGAGTAGTGGTAGTTTTTTCACTAAGTTTGATGCTTCTTTAAGGATGTGTGTTAATTATAGAGAGCTGAACAAGCTCACTATGAAAAACAGATATCCTATGCCTCTTATCAATGATATGTTTGATCAGCTCTATGGAGCTACTGTTTTCTCTTAGCTTAATGTTGCCACATGTTTCCATCATCTCACAGTTGCTGAGAAAAGTATTCCCAATACTATTTTCCATACTGAGAATGGTTTCTATGAATTGTTAGTTATGCCTTTTGAAATGCCCTAGCTTTCTTTGTTGATCTTATGAATCGTTTTTTCCATAATGTTCTTAACAAGTTTGTTTTAGTCTTTGTCGATGATATTCTTGTCTTCTCTAAGTCAAGGGAAGAACATGAGTCACATTTGAATTTTATTTTGGAGATTCTTAGGAATCATCAGTTGAAGGATAAATTCTCAAAATGCCATTTATGGAAGGATGAAGTCCGATTTCTCGGGCATATCGTTTCTGGTAATAGAGTTTCTATTGATCCAGTTAAGATCGCTGCAATCAATGTAAGTCTTCCTTCTCTTCTCTCTCTGTAATTTGATCATTCCATCTTTTTCGTAGTTCTTATTTCTCCCTATTCTCTCGCAGGATTGGGAAACTCCTAGGACTCCATCTGATATCCATAGTTTTCTCGGCCTTGTTGGTTATTATCAGAGATTCATTTAGAATTTTTTCCGGATTGCTATACTTCTCACTGCTTTAACTCGTAAGAATGCTAAGTTTATTTGGAATGATAAGTGTGAAACGGCATTCAATGAGTTAAAGCACAAGCTTACTTCTGCACCAGTTCTTACCGTTCCAAATGGAAATGAGGGATTAACGATATACACTAATGCTAGTCATGAGGGTTTGGGAGCTGTTCTGATGCAAGATGGGAAGATCAACGCTTATGTCAGTCGTCAATTGAAGACCCATGAAGCCAACTATGCAGCCCATGATTTGGAATTGTTTGCTGTGGTTTTTTCTTTGAAGATTTGGAGGCATCATCTTTTGGGAGCTAAGTTTGAGCTCTTTATGGATCATCAGCCTTTGAGGTATATTTTCATCCAGAAGTATTTGAATCAAAGGCAGGTTAGGTGGCTTGAGTTTCTTGCTTCTTATGACCTCGACATCGACTATACCCCTGGGAAGGCTAATGTTGTGGCCAACGCTTTGAGTCGAAAGAATACGATGTTGACTCAGCTTGTTGTTTCTTCTTCTTCCCCTATGGATCGTATCATTGCTAAGCAGGATGTGGATGGGATGCTTAAGCTTATAAAGGAGAATGTTCTTAACAGGGTTGGTGTTAGTAGTCAGGATGGTGGGGGAGCTCAGATCGATGATAGAGGGATTTTGAGGATTAAATATCGAATTTCTGTCTCGGATGTTGATGGTTTGAGGCAAGAGTTACTTCGGGAGAATCATCGATCTAGAATTTTTATTCATCCAGGAGTGATGAAGATGTATTAGGATATGAGGAAGCTATATTGGTGGAAGGGTACGAAGTGTGATATCTCTATCTTTGTTAGTAAGTGTGCGACTTGTCAGCAAGTCAAGGCCAATCATCAGAAGACCCCTGGTTTATTGCAGCCTCTTGAGGTTCCCAATTGAAAATGGGAACAGGTACCCATGGATTTTATTGATGGATTACCGAGGACTAGGAAGGGTAATGAGAGGATTTGGGTTATTGTGGATAGATTGACTAAGTCAGCTCATTTCATTCTGGTCAAGTCTACTCGTTCTGCTTCTAGTTTGGCTGAGATTTATATGAGGGAGATTGTTCGTCTTCGTGGTGTTCCTATCGTTATTATTTGTGATAGAGATCCTATCTTTACTAGCCAGTTTTGGAGAGCTATTCAAGAATCTTTAGGTACTCGCTTGAATCTGAGTGCTGCTTACCATCCACAGACCGACGGTCAAATGGAAAGGGTGAATCTGATTCTAGAGGATCTTCTTTGTGCCAGTGTCCACGACTACGGAGGATCTTGGGAAGATAGTTTCCATCTTGTTGAATTCACTCAGAACAACAGTTATCCGGTATAATCTCAAATTTTTGTGTCTTAATCTTGTCTTAATCCTTTATCTATCTCATTTCATCTTTGGAATCCAGGCTAGTATTGCAATGTCTCCGTTTGCTGCTCTTTACAGACGACCTTGCAGATCTCCATCTTGCTGGATTGAATCCGGCAATCGTTTGGTCCTTGGTCCTGATATGTTTCTGGAGGCTTTTGAGAAAGTTGAGGAGATTAAGAGGAAGATGAGGAGTGCTCAGGATAGACAGAAGAAGTATGATGATTGGCGAAGGAGGAGTTTGGAGTTTTCTATTGGTGATCAGGTTTTCCTTAAGGTCTCTCCCTTAAGGAACGTGATTCGGTTTGGTCGGAGAGGGAAGCTTGCTCTTAGATTCATCGGTCCTTTCCATATTTTAGAGAGGATTGGTTCTTTAGCTTATTGCCTGGATTTACCTGAGAAGTTTTCTTGAGTGCATAATGTATTCCATGTTTCGCATCTCTGTCGGTATCAACATGATCCATCTTTTATTGTCCAGCATTCAGCTCTAGAGAGTTTGGTTATTAAGCTAAACCTCAATATCGAGAGGAAGCCACTTCGTATTATCGATAGAGGTACGAAGCAGCTAAGAAAGAAATCTATCACCCTAGTCAAAGTGCAATGGAGTATTGATGATCGGGATTGTACTTGGAAAATGGAGGAGAGCATGCGTGCTTCAAATCCGAAATTATTTGTTTTAGGTACTATTCATTATTCTATCTTATCTTATTTTGCTTTCCGTATCTCGTTCCTTTTCGGGGACGAAAAGTTTTGAGTGGGGGAGAGTGTAACAACCCATAATTTTATCAACAATGTAAATAAGATTTATTTGAAACTATGATTTTAAATCATTTGAAATTTGAAAATTTGAAATTTTACAATGTATTTTTGGGATTTGTTGAGAATTATTTTTCCAAACATGATAATTAAAGATTTTTCTGAAATTTAAATTTTTGGTCAACTTTGGTTAAAGTTCAACTTTCAGTTGAAATTTTTAAATTGAATTTTTAATTTCTATTCTTCTTCTTTGAAGCTGGTTTTGATTCTAACATTCTCTATGCTTTTCATTTCGTCAGATTCTGATTCATACTTTTTGAATCTGCAAAGTTTCAGAGTTTTACACGTAATTATTTTCCGTATTTTATTTCTCCTATTTTTATTTGGATTTTGGGCTTGATTTAGTTCATGATCTGGTTTGGTTTACTTGATAGGCTTGGCTAACGGGCTAATATTCCTAATAGACATCTCTTTGTCTATTCATTGTGAAGAGATGCCTCTTCAGAAAAATGTACGTACAAAATATTTCTGACTTCCCATTCCTTCTCATTCTTCTTCTTCCTTCAGCCAAAAACTACAATAAGTTCTCTTCGTCCTTTTTCCAATTTTTCTTATTTTTTCTCCCTCTTCTTTATTTCGGCCTAAACCCTTCCTCTAGCCGACATCACCTCCATCCAAACCGCCACCATGATGATCGGCCATCACCATCACCACCCCATGGTCGTGACTTGCTATGGCAAATCACCACATTCCCTTGCCAAAAAACCTAGCCAACCCCTTGTTTTCCTATTTCCCTTCTTATTTGCCTCGGCCACCATCTCCTATTGCCTAGCAGTGACCATTACCCTCCCTTATCCATGCCTAGTTGCCTTCAAACCATCATGGCCGTGCATATAAACCAAGTAGACGAAACCAATTGACCATGGCCGAACCCAAGATGACCATAGGTCGAACCCAAATTCATTTTCCTTTGCCTTTTTGCCTTCCCATGCTTTGCCTTCCTTTGCTTGACTATAGCCAAGCCTTGTAGCACTTCAAATCTAGCCTAGTCGTGCCTATCATCAAGTGGTTGAGCCTAATAATCATAGCCGAGCCCAACATACAGGTGGTCGAGCCTGATTTCTAAAGTGGTCAAGCCATTTGTGTTGATACTGGCCTATTTAATTTGTGTTTTATTTTATTCTTTTATGTATAATTAGCTTGCTTATATATTTTATTTTTTTGCTTCTAAGATTTAGATTTGGGTTTAGCTTCTCCTCGAGATTGATGTGTGCTTTGTTGTGCCTTTTCGGGAATTGTCTTGTGTTTGAATTATCATCTCTAGCCAAAGAAGGTGAGTTTATCACTCTCGACTATGTACTTATATTCTAGTGAATCAATGACTTGTGGAATTGTAGTAGTGATATGCGATGATGATAGTAGTTTTATATATGCTTGTGATATGATATTATATGATGATATCACTTTATGTTATACATGTTTATCACATGACATGATATGCTATGTTATTCTATTCATTTTATATTTTATGTTTCTTGCACCGCAAGTTCCCTCACTATGGGTTGAAATGATACATACCCGAACGGACTTTAGAATACAGAAAATAGTTACGAGCTGAAATGATAGGCTCAAGCGATTTTTATTTGACTTGGGATTGCGGGTTTGAAATGATAAAACCCAGGATTTTTATAAATTACGGATTGAAATGATACATATCTGTATCACTTGACCTAGGTTAGAAAATATTATATAGACCCGTGGTTGATTTTGAATAGTTTTCTTAAAATCATTAAGTATTTGGAAATTTTAAAATATGTCAATTTTTAACTTAAATTTTGTTTTAAGCGATTCAAATAATATATATATATATATAGGTTTTCTATAAGTTAAAATTTTATAAATAAATAAATGGTTTAAGATTGTAATTTAAGTTTTTTTATGATATATATTTTTTATTTAACTTAATAATTTAATTTGAAGAAATTTTAAATCTAACTTAGTATATAAATATTTTATTTGGGAAATGGATATTTATATAAAATAATAGTTCTTTATTATAAAATTAAATATAGTTCAAAATGTACTTTTAACCTAATATTAGGAATTTTAGTTTTAATTGGATATTTTTGTAATAAATTTTATTTAACTAAAATCATAGTTTAATTTATATCCAAATGAATAATTTTGTATGATAAAATAGATCTTACATATAGCTATGATAAAAATTGGAGATATGATGTTTTAAATATGTTATAGTAGAATTAGTAGCATTTCTGAAATGCTATGTTATTTTAGGTGATGTTTCAAAAATGCTTTTATTTCTAAAAGTATAATATTTTCGAAATGCAACTATATAATATTACATTTTCAAAGTGCTATGTTTTTCTAAATATTACATTTTTAAAGTGTTATAATTTTGGAAAGGGTATATTTGAAATGGAAATGATATCATATTAATATAGTTTTGAAATGGTAATGATATTTTGGTTTTGAAGTATAAATTATTTTGAAATAACCACGAGTTATAATAACGGTTGGTTGTTAAAGAGACCGAGATCGAAAGTTTTCATACACTCAGCCAACTCCAAAAACCTCTTTAACAACCGTGTATGCAGGGGAGATTCCAAAATGAAGTAGGATGGTGGAGACGATCCTATATGATATATATACATGGACCCGACTCCCGTGAGTTGGCATAAGGTGGCTAAAACAGGAGCAATCGACTGGCCAAGTGAGGTAGCTCCTCCAATCAGGCACACTCCTTCGTATGTCATTCTATTACTTTGTGATTGATTTGGTGCGCACCTTTGATTTTTTTTGAGAGTGTGGCTCGAGGTGGACGGTAGTGGATGTTATGCGTTACCACCATCTTGGAAGTGCAATTGGCATATCTACCCTGGCATTTCCTAGTTGTGCCATGTCGCCTACCCTAGTGCGTCTTGTACGAGTTTGATTTGTGTCGTACCTATTGAGTATCCTCTGGTAGACTCCTGATCTGGAGGTATTACGGTATTGTATAGAATATTGGCACTATAAAATGTGTTAGAGGGGGATATGGGTAACTCCTTAATGCTATTTTAATAGTTTATTTTACTTTAGACATTATTATATTAGCATATATTACTACATAGTAGATAGTTTAACGGATCCTTAAAGAATGGGCGATCCCAAGCATCCGTTAAGATACTTGTGATTTCTATTACAGCTCACTTGAGTTGATTTACGTTTTATAAGTATGTATGTCCTGATTCGAGTGTTTTGTGTTTTGCTTTACGCTCGGGTCAGCCTGAGTATCCTAGCTTTGGATTCATCTTCTGGAGCTAGAGATTTGTTGGAGACTTATCTATCTATCTAGTTGTCCATCAATTTCCCTTTCTGTTATTTTGTTTCAGCCTTTGATTATGGATTAGTGGACTTATGTATTTGTATTTCCTATTGTATTTGCTTTCAGATTCTGGTATTATGTATTTTTTGTGACTATGTATGTAGTAGCTTCATGAACTCTTATGGTTATTTTATTTCCGCTGTGAGTTATTCTGATATTTTGTGTTTGTGATTCTGTGATTGGTTTTATTTGCTCCAAACATATTAACAATCTGTTGTTTTGAATTATCCAAGTCCGACATGTGTGGTTTTATTATCGATTTGAATGGTCCAAAATAGTTGGTCGTTAAATTATAAATAATTAACACCTGGATTAGTTTGGAAATACCAGCCTGAGGTAACCCGAGTAATGGGGAACATATATAAAACTTCTATGAGACCACGCTGCTAATGCAGAACAAGTTTTTACCTCAAAAGAATAACATCTACACAAGCAAGAACAGAAATAAATATCAGAAAGTAAATCCAAATATGAATGACTATAAATAATATTAAACTATACTTGAAAGAATAGAAATAAATCAAGTAAAATCCAAACTGGACAAAATGGAAAGAATAAGAGTAACGGTCCAACTTAATGGAATGGACTAAATAAGGTAATAATTCAAACTTGATAGAATGAATTAAATAAGATAATAGTCCAACTTGATAGAATGGACTAAATAAGGTAATAGTCCATCTTGATAGAATGGACTAAATAAACACTTAAATGCCATAGTGAGAAGTTGGCTCTACAAGTGGAAATTTAATGCTAAAACAGATTCAGGGTTTTTGAATCAAATAAGGAAACGAAGTTTTCTAAAAAATGACAAGGAAGGTGCACCCCCTTGACCTATACCTCTAATAATATACTTCTGAGAAGCTCATTTACACTGTGACACTTCTCGGACAATACTAATCCCAACCCTGCCAGACCTTGTTGAATATGCGCTTATATGATTTTTGTTTGATGATAATAAACATATATACATTCGTTTAAATGTATTTGATAATATACTATTTTATTTTTATTTTTTTATTTTTTTTCACAGATTAAATAAATATTTGCAGAATAAAATAAATAACACGAAATTTGAATTCAAACGAATATTTTATTCAAACAAATATTTATTACATCTTTGAATAGTACAATTTCAAGCTCTCACTATAACTATACAACGTTGATTACAATTACATCACATTTCACATTTACAATTCACCTCACTACATATCACTCACACTCGTATATATCTTCAACTGCATTCCAGTTTGAATCCAGCATCTGAGCAATCTGCAAAAATATTCACTAACGCAGTAAAATTGAAAATAAAATATTTTTGCAATTCAAAATAAAAGATGATTTTGAAAACATTGTTTGCCTCAGTTATTTGGGTTGTTCTTCATAATTTAAATTTGAATTCATCATACACGAACAACTTGTGACATACACAGTATATTACTGTATATGCCACAAGGCCGTGCACACCGATATATACACTTGATTGATTTACAGGGACAGGTGAGCACAGGTCAAACCCAAATATACAGACAGGTTCAACTCAGGTGCAATATATTCAAAATCACGACACAAGCACAAGGTCAAACCCGAGTTTTTAAAACTGGGTTCAACACAAGGCAGTCATGAAGTATGCAAAGAGCTCGAGCATGAGATATGGCAACTACAGTAATGCATCAGTCACCAAACACTACAAACAAGCAACATGGCTGAACATTGATCAAGACACTAAGCAATAGCAATGCATGTATAATGGAACCAGTGACAATAGTGGATATCAAGTAAGACAACTACAAATGCTCAAACTCAATGGTCAGAATGAAAACAGTGGTCAATGCCGAGATACAAAATACTCAATGCATGCAACAATGTGCACAGGCCAGAAACAATATCAAAATGCAAGCACAACTTTACAACAAGTCCAGCAACATGAATTGGAACTACACCAGTGCACAGATACAAGTTCAAGTGCTCAGTGCAGACCAGGTTACAACATGTGAAGACTACAATGCACATGCAAAGATACAAAGACCAGCTGCAAAATGAAGCACCAGTTGAACTATAGCAGTGCAGACCAACCCAATTACAACCCAAGATGCAAATGTACATTATGGCAGTGAACTATCAAGTACAAAGTGAATGAAGTGAAATGGTCGAGCTGTTATAGCAGCCATGCATATCGAATAAAACATGGTCTGCAGCTCAAATCAGTAAGCAACACAGTGGCAGCATGCTTGAAGTTACAATGCAATGCAAACAGCAATGCACTAAGCAATTGAAGCAGTTAAAACATGGAAACAAGAAAACATGAAGCAACTCAACAATCAACATAACGACCAAATGGCCAACATGAAACTGCAAATACCCATGCCCAAACTCATATGCAACAGCAACTCAAAGTTCAGGTCTACAGAATGAAGATGAACTCTACCATGTACACAAGTGCAACAAGCAGTGCTCAGGACCAAGTGAACAACGTATGTGATACAACTTCAAGTATATATGCAGTAAATTGGATGTAGTAGTTATTCTTTCCCAAACACATACATATACATGCATACATCAAAATCGAGACATTGCAAACTGTAACATAGCCAAGAATAATTCACAAATCAGAAATCACGTGTGTGACAAATTGAAACAGTCAATACCAAGTCGAAGCCAGTGATAACCAAACGTCTCAAAGCAAGGCATAGAATCAAGTTATGAAAAATATACGAACGTGACAAAGTCAAATGTCACAAACCAAAGCTGTGGCCACCACGTAAAAATAAATCAACCACAATTACAATTCAAAGCCGTGGGATGCAAGTAACAGAAGTATTCGCATATGAATTGGTCAAGGTAAAATCGCAAGCATCAAAACAATATCTGATAGCCGAAGTCCAGTTGAACAAGTCCAAAATCAAAGCCGTGGCCAAGCAAAATTGAACAAGTCGTTTTTGTTTTAAAATTCGTGTTATTCAAGTTATATGACCAAGTCAGATAAATCACGAGCATTCAAGTAAATCGAATGGCCAAAAGCACAAAATTGAAAAATTCAAATATATTCAGACGAACGCAATACAAGGAGATCGAGCACCTATAAAATACCCAATCATCATCGGCAATTATCTGATCGAATTCAAGCATAAAATCAGAAAAGCACAAAGTATAAAATTACATACCAAAGCCAAATTCGATCAACGAAGTAGCCGACGTGAGCAACAATCAATCAAGAATACACGCAAAAGATCATCGAATCAATCCACAAACCATCGGCGCTTCAAAAGCCCTAATTTGGAGATCAGGGACGAAGCCCTAAAATTGAAAGAGGAACGGCCACCATTGTATACGCAACCAAACAAAGCAAAGAAAAAAGAAAATAAAGAGACGGGTCGAATTGAAGAAAGGGCCGGCCTATTGTTTTAAAAGGGAGAAATATTTTTTATATAGGGGTTTTTAATTAGGGTTTAATTTTAATTTGCTTTTTAATTTGTAATTTTCCTTTTTAAACCGTTTTAATTTTTCTAGTCGTGTGACTAGGGTGCAAACTACGGTGTGTAGTTTGGGAATTTGCAACTCGGTAGTTGAGTTGTGGTCAAGGTTTTGAGCGTAGAGTTAGATTAGTCAATAGCGGTGTATAGCGAGTTTACGTGTGTAAGCGAGGGACTATCTAATTTCTAGTAGAAACCTTGGGGGCAGCACGTAGGCAGGTTTTTGCCGAAGCTGGGTAAATTCTGTGTTGTTCTGTTTTATTCTGTTATTTATATTCTGCGATATCTGTGCTGCTATTCTGTGATCTGAATTGAAATAAATTTATAAGCTTCCGCGATTAATTTTTATAATTTACACTATCACCCTATTCACCCCCCCCTCTAGGGTGAAATCTATCCTACAAGTGGTATCGGAGCTAGGAATAGAAGTCAACATTTGTTTTAAAAATTCTATTTTTTTGAAAAAATCAGTTTTTGTTTAAAAATTCGAATTTTTAAAATGGCTTCTTTTAATAATGCTTTTGCAGAAGGTCAATCCATAGTTAGACCACCAATGTTCAATGGTGAATATGCTTTTTGGAAAAATAGGATGAATTTTTTTTTGAAAACCATTGACGCTTGGGATATTGTTGAGACAGGTTATAGAATACCAACTATAACTGTAGATGATCAGGAAATAGAGAAACCAAAGGAACAATGGACAGAACTAGAAAATAAATTACAGAATACTAATGCCAAAGCTATGAATTCTATTATCTGTTCATTGGATCAATTTGAATTTAATCGTGTCTCACATTGTCTAACTGCGTAGGAAATATGGCACATACTAGAAGTGACTCACGAAGGAACATCTCAAGTCAAAGAATCTCGCCTTGCAATGCTAAGCAGCGAATACGAGAACTTCAAAATGGCGAAGGAAGAAAATGTCAAAGAGATGTACGGACGACTCTCCAATATCGTATACAAATCAAAAGCTCTCGGAAAAACATACACCGAATTAGAAATAGTCCGGAAAATCCTCAGAGTCCTTCCACGAAGCTTTGAAGCAAAAGTAACTGCCATACAAGAATCAAAAGATTTAAAACTACTTAAAGTTGAGGAACTCATCGGAAATCTCACCACTTATGAGCTTGAAATGAAATTCAAAGAAGAGCGTGAAGGAGGTGACACTCAAAAGAAATCAATAGCTCTCAAAGGAACAACCGAAAGTGATGATGATAACGATGAAGATGATGGAGCAGCAGAATTGGAGCTGTTAATAAGGAAATTCAAAAAATGGAATCAAAAACATGGAAATTCAGCTCGAATTCATAAAGCAAAAAGCAGAATAGCCAAAGCACTAGACTACTCAGAAGAACAAAAGTTTATTTGTTATAATTGCAACAAACCCGGCCATATCAAGCCCGATTGTCCACAAATTAAATCCAGCCACGGAAAGAAACAGAAAAAGAAAAGTTTTGCAGCCACTTGGGATGAAATAGACGAGAATGATCAAAGCACTGGAAGTGAAAGCGAAAAGGCAGAATTGTGTCTTCGAGGTGATACAACTGACAGTGACGATGATGAGCCAAGTGAGGTATCAAAACTTACCCATTCTGAGTTGCTTATATATTTTCATGAAGTAAACGGTTGTTTTGAACGACTTAGGGAAAAATACGCCAAACTTGAATCACAAAAAGATACTTTGATAGAATGTAATAAACAACTTGATCAATTAGTTAAAACCTATCAAAGTAGGATCCCTAAGTGTGATAAGTGTCCAACATTTGATGAGGAAATTAAAAAATCAGAAATTAAAATAAAATCGCTTGAAAATGAAATTCTGATTTTAAAGGAGAATGAAAATACTAGGAGAGAGAATTCTATTAAAAAGTGCACACAGTTGTTAAACGAAAATGAATCTCTCAAATCAAAAGTCCAACAATTGTCTACGACTTTAGATAAATTTTCAAAAAGTGAAAAATCGTTGAATATGCTATTAGGAAAGCAAATTGTTAATACGGTTAGACAAGGACTTGGATTTAATAATTCGAAAATTGTTGAAAACAAGATTAATCAAGTTAATTCTATGTGCACAATTTGTAGAAAATTTGGACACGATCACAATAATTGTTGGTATAGACCCAAACATGTGAAAACTATACCGATTTGGATTCCAAAAGGCACAAATATAAAATCTCTCAAAGTTAAACAAATTTGGGTGCCAAAGGGAACAATTATAAATAGTTTTGGGTCTACACAAAATTATTTTTCAAAATTTTCTGCCACTAACAACCATGGACCTATAAAAACAAATAGGTCACATAAAATTTTCATCGTGTAGGTGTGGTGGCGGGCTAAGGAAGAACAATAGTGTTACCTAGATTTTTGGCTGTTCCAGAAACACAACGGGCGACAAAGCTAAGTTCCTTAGCCTAGTATAAGGGTGACAGAATCACAATGAACAACGACGAGAAATATCGTAAAGGTAAAGACAGGTAAAAGTATATTTATTTGTACGATATATTAAATGTGATAATCTGTACCATTTTCTGAATAAAATCAGCCAATTATGATATGATGATGATTTAATGATGATTTTGATTCTGACTTTATTCAAAATTGATTAGCCATTTATATTCTTATGCCAAAAACACTATAAAATTCTCTAGAATTACTTGATATATAAGTTTGAGAGAAAAATAGTGTTTTGATTGGATAATAATATTGTTGTTATAATATTTTTGGCTAAATCTATATTCATGTTTTGACACAGCCTCGATTTAAAATCCTAATGAATTCTATTTTAAAAATTGTGAAAAGGATGTTAAATTTTTTTTGAAATTGTTGAAACTATTAAGAAATTGCTTTGAAATAAAAATAACGTTTGATGGCTTCTAAAATTGACACTTTAATATATGATTGATTGTTGACACGGTTTTCATTTCAAATCCAAGAGAATTTCATTTAAAATTTGTTGATAATAATCATGAGAAATTTCTTAATCTGGTCTTTGACATTCAACGAGTGAATTTTGAGTGAAATTTAAATTCAGATGCAGATTACACTGGTAATATGGTTGATAGAAAAATTACTAGTGGAACATGATTAATTTTTGACACATTCATTAACTGCATCGTTTTTCAAAGAAAATATCTGCATATTTTTCATTTCAAATAATTTTCAAATAGCAGAAAATTTTCTTTTAAAACCCCCTGGAGAAAATCATTTTTGACCATATTTTCAGATTAGTCATTTTGAAAAATTGGTTTCATAATTATTTTTGAATTTGATTTTAAATGACTATATTGACTAATCTGACTCCCTAATGTTTATCGAAAAGAAAAATAGTAATAGAAAAAGTGATGAGTGTTGATATTTATCATATATTATAACTCGAGAAAGTATAATTAGAAAATTTCTTTAGAAATTTAAACAAGAGTTATAAAACTTTTTGTTGGTAAAAATTCCATGACCATCTCTATATCTAACATATTTCTAACAACTATCATTCATCAAAATTCTATATAGTTTGTCGATATGTGATATTTTAAACAGGAATCGTTCGTTTTTCACTTTCACATTAAAAATATATATATATATATATATATATATATATATATATATATACCAAAGTATTCACTCTCATTTAAAAGTCCTCACGGTTATGCATGGGTGAATTACTTGGAATTTGTTATGTGCTTCCATGCTCATTTAAAAGTCCTCACGGTTATGCATGTATGGAACGCATATCAAAAGTTGATTTTCTTTCTTTCTTTTAAAATAAACAAGTTGATTCTAATCCCATTTAAAAGTCCTCACGGTTATGCGTGGTTAGAAGATACTTGAATTCATTTTTTTTAAAAATAAAATTGGAATACTACTAATCTCATTTAAAAGTCCTAACGGTTATGCATGATTAGTAGATATTCAAATTCCTGATATAAAAATACCACAAATAGACACAATTGTATGGTTTTATATGATGACATCATCTCCATCATTCTAAAAGTGGAATATGCGCCTAACAATATTTTTTATGATTTTTGTTTGATTTTCTATTGAAATTTAATATTTATATTCAATTGGGTTTTAATGTTGGATTAATATCGATCACTTTATCTCTATTTTCTCGAACTCTATTATTCTTTTGATGATAACAAAAGGGGGAGAGAAAAGTTAAGATTTTGTCAAATAGAATCAATCAAAGGCCAAACAATTTTTCATTTGCATATAGGCTCATTCACACATTTTATTTGTATGCATATATGTAGGGGGAGTCATATATGTAGGGGGAGTATCATATAGAAAGGAAGCATTCAAATAGGGGGAGCAATTGAAATTATCAAATACATTTAATATATTCAAAATCTTAAATATATGTTTGTTATCATCAAAAGGGGGAGATTGTTGAATATGCGCTTATATGATTTTTGTTTGATGATAATAAACATATATACATTCGTTTAAATGTATTTGATAATATACTATTTTATTTTTATTTTTTTATTTTTGTTCACAGATTAAATAAATATTTGCAGAATAAAATAAATAACACGAAATTTGAATTCAAACGAATATTTTATTCAAACAAATATTTATTACATCTTTGAATAGTACAATTTCAAGCTCTCACTATAACTATACAACGTTGATTACAATTACATCACATTTCACATTTACAATTCACCTCACTACATATCACTCACACTCGTATATATCTTCAACTGCATTCCAGTTTGAATCCAGCATCTGAGCAATCTGCAAAAATATTCACTAACGCAGTAAAATTGAAAATAAAATATTTTTGCAATTCAAAATAAAAGATGATTTTGAAAACATTGTTTGCCTCAGTTATTTGGGTTGTTCTTCATAATTTAAATTTGAATTCATCATACACGAACAACTTGTGACATACACAGTATATTACTGTATATGCCACAAGGCCGTGCACACCGATATATACACTTGATTGATTTACAGGGACAGGTGAGCACAGGTCAAACCCAAATATACAGACAGGTTCAACTCAGGTGCAATATATTCAAAATCACGACACAAGCACAAGGTCAAACCCGAGTTTTTAAAACTGGGTTCAACACAAGGCAGTCATGAAGTATGCAAAGAGCTCGAGCATGAGATATGGCAACTACAATAATGCATCAGTCACCAAACACTACAAACAAGCAACATGGCTGAACATTGATCAAGACACTAAGCAATAGCAATGCATGTATAATGGAACCAGTGACAATAGTGGATATCAAGTAATACAACTACAAATGCTCAAACTCAATGGTCAGAATGAAAACAGTGGTCAATGCCGAGATACAAAATACTCAATGCATGCAACAATGTGCACAGGCCAGAAACAATATCAAAATGCAAGCACAACTTTACAACAAGTCCAGCAACATGAATTGGAACTACACCAGTGCACAGATACAAGTTCAAGTGCTCAGTGCAGACCAGGTTACAACATGTGAAGACTACAATGCACATGCAAAGATACAAAGACCAGCTGCAAAATGAAGCACCAGTTGAACTATAGCAGTGCAGACCAACCCAATTACAACCCAAGATGCAAATGTACATTATGGCAGTGAACTATCAAGTACAAAGTGAATGAAGTGAAATGGTCGAGCTGTTATAGCAGCCATGCATATCGAATAAAACATGGTCTGCAGCTCAAATCAGTAAGCAACACAGTGGCAGCATGCTTGAAGTTACAATGCAATGCAAACAGCAATGCACTAAGCAATTGAAGCAGTTAAAACATGGAAACAAGAAAACATGAAGCAACTCAACAATCAACATAACGACCAAATGGCCAACATGAAACTGCAAATACCCATGCCCAAACTCATATGCAACAGCAACTCAAAGTTCAGGTCTACAGAATGAAGATGAACTCTACCATGTACACAAGTGCAACAAGCAGTGCTCAGGACCAAGTGAACAACGTATGTGATACAACTTCAAGTATATATGCAGTAAATTGGATGTAGTAGTTATTCTTTCCCAAACACATACGTATACATGCATACATCAAAATCGAGACATTGCAAACTGTAACATAGCCAAGAATAATTCACAAATCAGAAATCACGTGTGTGACAAATTGAAACAGTCAATACCAAGTCGAAGCCAGTGATAACCAAACGTCTCAAAGCAAGGCATAGAATCAAGTTATGAAAAATATACGAACGTGACAAAGTCAAATGTCACAAACCAAAGCTGTGGCCACCACGTAAAAATAAATCAACCACAATTACAATTCAAAGCCGTGGGATGCAAGTAACAGAAGTATTCGCATATGAATTGGTCAAGGTAAAATCGCAAGCATCAAAACAATATCTGATAGCCGAAGTCCAGTTGAACAAGTCCAAAATCAAAGCCGTGGCCAAGCAAAATTGAACAAGTCGTTTTTGTTTTAAAATTCGTGTTATTCAAGTTATATGACCAAGTCAGATAAATCACGAGCATTCAAGTAAATCGAATGGCCAAAAGCACAAAATTGAAAAATTCAAATATATTCAGACGAACGCAATACAAGGAGATCAAGCACCTATAAAATACCCAATCATCATCGGCAATTATCTGATCGAATTCAAGCATAAAATCAGAAAAGCACAAAGTATAAAATTACATACCAAAGCCAAATTCGATCAACGAAGTAGCCGACGTGAGCAACAATCAATCAAGAATACACGCAAAAGATCATCGAATCAATCCACAAACCATCGGCGCTTCAAAAGCCCTAATTTGGAGATCAGGGACGAAGCCCTAAAATTGAAAGAGGAACGGCCACCATTGTATATGCAACCAAACAAAGCAAAGAAAAAAGAAAATAAAGAGACGGGTCGAATTGAAGAAAGGGCCGGCCTATTGTTTTAAAAGGGAGAAATATTTTTTATATAGGGGTTTTTAATTGGGTTTAATTTTAATTTGTTTTTTAATTTGTAATTTTCCTTTTTAAACCGTTTTAATTTTTCTAGTCGTGTGACTAGGGTCCAAACTACGGTGTGTAGTTTGGGAATTTTCAACTCGGTAGTTGAGTTGTGGTCAAGGTTTTGAGCGTAGAGTTAGATTAGTCAATAGCGGTGTATAGCGAGTTTACGTGTGTAAGCGAGGGACTATCTAATTTCTAGTAGAAACCTTGGGGGCAGCACGTAGGCAGGTTTTTGCCGAAGCTGGGTAAATTCTGTGTTGTTCTGTTTTATTCTGTTATTTATATTCTGCGATATCTGTGCTGCTATTCTGTGATCTGAATTGAAATAAATTTATAAGCTTCCGCGATTAATTTTTATAATTTACACTATCACCCTATTCACCCCCCCCCCTCTAGGGTGAAATCGATCCTACAGACCTTACCGAGCATCCGAATATTTCCACATCTAAATTTACAATCGAATCCAAACTAGATGAGATGTGAATACCCTAATGGGAGTAACCCCACATAGCTTGGCTTCCTCTCTCTCTTTTGGTTTAGTCATTTCTGACAAAGGATAGCAACGCTTAATAGAGCAATAAATAGTCTTAGAATAATGGTATTAAATTAGCTAAAGTAACCGATAGCCGAGATTACAACTATCGAGGATATAAAACGATCGTATATGGAAACTAAGTCATGTATACTTATCACCACTCATTGAATTCAAACTTGCACTTTTTCTTGGTTAACAATAATACCGGACAAGTCAAGGTAGTGTTACCTCAAAGTCATGTCCATCTATTATTTTTAACTTTTGAAATAACGACTAGTTTACTTCTTTGATGTTTATTGCTAATTTTACAAATAAATCATTTCCACATAAGTGATTCGCTTTACGGAAATAATTTATTTCCATAAATGAATCAAACTTCTACTTTAAAAAAAGACCGAACTTGTGTTTGATATCCATACATTTTTAGAATTTGTTCCTGATTGTTAACACGTTAAGAGAATAATTTTTCCAAGTGCGTGACCACGAAGGCCTAAACCAACATCACACCGTATACCTAGAAGATTGTCCAACCTAATATCCCAATAATCGAGTTCCAATTCCTTTTAATAACTTTAAAACAATATTCATTATCCCAAAAGATAATTATTCACATTTAATTTTTTTAAATAAACAGATCCATTATCTTTAATAAAACAGATAATTATTTCCAAACACTTTATAACACTGGTAAATCAACTTTAAATTAATCGATTAAGGAAATTTTATCATATTAGTTAATTTACTTAAATCATTTTTATTAAATCAATTAATTAACTTTAAATATCATTGACTAAAAAGATTTATTAAATTTAAATAATCATTAGTTAAAAATGAAAAAGTCATCTCAAACATCATTTATTAAAATGATAAGTAACTTCTTAAATACCATTAATTAAATGCTAATCAAGTTCAAATAAGCATAACTTAATTAAATTAATTAAACTCAAACTCCATTAGCTAAACCAACTAATTTAAACATCATTTTTTAAATGATTGATATAATTGTAAGACATCATTAATTAAGATGGTTAACTAATTTTTAAACACTACTAGTTAAACCAATTAATTAAATTTAAATAACTATCAATTAAAACAATTAATTAAAGTTCAATATCATTAATTAAAATGAATTAATCAAATTCAAATATCATTATTTAAAAGGATTAATTACTTTTAAATATCAATAAATTACAATGATTATTAATTTCAATTATCATTAGTTAACATAATTAATTAAACTCCATCATCATTAATTAAAATAAATAACTAGACTCAAATAATCATTAGTTAAACGATTAATTAAGTACAAAACATCATTAGCAACAATGATTAATTAAATCTAAAGATAAACCAATTTTTAAATCGTCGTTTATTAAATTCGTTAATAAATCTTAAAATCATTAGCTAAAATGATTAATTATTTTTTAAATTATCATTACTGCAAATGATTAATAAATTTTAATATTCCATTTAGCGAAAACACAAGCTCAAGTTCATATGATAGAGTCTGGATAGGAAATTTAATAAATAATGACATAGCGAAATCACTATAATGAAAATTAACAAATTATACTATGATATTCCATAATTTCAAGCAATTTAAAACAAGATAACCTCCTTTTTAAATTATTTAAAATTGGCAAAATTGTTATTTTAAAACAAATAATATGGATTGTTTATATGTATATATATATATAAGGCTTTAAATAGAATTATTGTTTACAAATTGAATTTGTGTTCGTTTAAATGTATTTATATATAAGTTAATTGGATATTAAATTAAATTTGAATTTAAATTTAAAATTTCAAAAGATAGATCTCTTAAAATAATATTGGATTTAAAATATATTATCTATGATTTCATTTAGAATATAATTGGTTTTATATTATTTTCTTTAAAGGATTTTATTTATAAAAATTAAGAAAAGTAATTATTAAATAGTAAATTTAATATAAAAGTTTTATAAACCATTTTAAAATTAATTAAAACACGCATAATTACACGTACTAATTTATGAAATCATGTTAATAACAAGTGTAAGTTAATAAACATTTGCAAATGACAGATGTAAACAAATTAAACAAGTGTCGCCTTTTTATTTTTATTTTCTTTAATTTTTAAGAATCATAAATTTAGTCTATATATGCATCTATCTCTTCTCTTCATTTCTTTTTCTATCTTCTCATTTTCAAAACAAAGAAAACCTAAGCCCTGTAAACATTATACAAACTCAAAACAATGCATGTAACCTGTAATCAAATTTCTAACTAGAGAATTAAAACAATAACCACCTATCTACGAACATGCAGCAAATCAAAGATTCACTTTTATCAAGTTAGATCATCTCAACAACAAAGATTTTCAGTTTTCAAAAGATCATCAAAAGAATTCAAGTATTTTTCCAGTTTTCTAGCTAGCAAATTTTCCAGTTAACAAGTTTTCAAACGATCAAGTATTTTTCCAGATCATCATAGCATTCAGTTTTCAAAACCAAGGAGACATTCCATTTTTCAAGTATTTCCCCGTTCCAAATATCTCTGTTCATTTTTTTGGTGAGTAAACAAACTAATAATTGTTTAAAATCTGTTGCCTGAGATAGGATTATGAAATAATGATGTGGTAATGGTTCGCATGAATGGAAATTTGCCTTGCATGTTGATAAATATGAGAA
Organism: Allium cepa; assembly: GCA_030765085.1. Taxonomy (NCBI): domain Eukaryota; kingdom Viridiplantae; phylum Streptophyta; class Magnoliopsida; order Asparagales; family Amaryllidaceae; genus Allium; species Allium cepa. The sequence continues at coordinate 712,443,258 of CM060934.1, forward strand.
TGTTAACTGTGCATGTCTGAGAGCAAGAAACTTGCTCTGTTCTATTTTTTACCGGTTCAAAAACCTTTCAAAATTCAAAATCTCTTTAACTAATCTCTGATAGGTTTTGGTTTCCAAACAAAATATGTCTGTTTAAACATAAAATAAGGTTTAAAAATATATTTAAGTAAAACAAGTTTGTATATCTCTGGAAATCAAGAAAATATAGTAGAAACTTAAAACGTGTTGAAATTCAAGCATCATAATTCTATGTTTTACTTATATAATCTTGATCACCATCAAGATTCATGATTTTTGAGAGTTGATTCACGATTTATAGTGTTGTATCATGTGAGGAAATCGTGGTTGACCAGAAAATGGGTTTTGAGGTTTTTTTGGGGATCGGGGAACTCGGGAGGGTCGAGATCGCCACTAGAGGAGGCCAGGGTGAAGGAGAGCTCGGGAAAAATGTTAGGTGGTTTTATTATCCACCATAGCGGCGACATTTGGTCGGAGTAGGGTTTAAACCCTAAGTTTGGTTGAGGTCTGAAATTGGGCGACTGCGTCGTCTCTCTAGCATCGGATTTCATCAGACTTGGGAGGATGGAAGCATGGAAGGCCGGAGAGGGTGCGGTCGGAGTTTCAGGGATGTTGTTGGTCGGCATCGATGGGTCGAGGAAGTTTTCAGGCGATGAATTTGTTTCCAGGCTTTTCCAAAAGCTCGATTTTGATTTTTGGTTTGTATTGGAGTTTTGGTGGTCAGGATCAGGGATGTTTGGCGATTGTCGATGTGTGGGAGGTATTGGCAATGGTCAGGGTGGTGTTGATCTCTGGTGCATGTGCACAACGAGGATGGAGTATCGGTAGGTTTGGGGTAGTGGTGTGTCTCGAAGGGAAACTCAGGAATAGGAGTGTTTTGCTCGAGTTCGACTTTGGGTTAGCGTGAGTATGAAGTCATGTTTCAGGTTTTAAAGTTAAAACTAAATTTAAGTTTAAAAAAAGAAAGGGGATTTTCTCGGGCGATGACAAGGGAGAATATCGGGTTGAACCCGAAGTAATGTTATTATAATTTTAAAAAGTTTAATAAAAGCATGTTTTTGAAATAAAAAACAAATCAAGTTTAAACCACTTTCTTAAATAAATTTCTTCTATATATAATAAATGTTTTTATTTAATAATGGGTTTAAGGAAGTTGAATGATTTATGCTACTTAAATTAATTTGGTAAATTCTTAAGTTATTTTTAACTTAAATTAAATGGTTTAATTAAATAGTAAAAGATTAAAGATTTAGATTTATATGATAATGGTAATTAAGTAATTAATAACATAAATGGTTTATCTTAAATTTCATTAAGGTTTGGATGATTAAATATTAATTAAATTAATAAAGTAATTAAAGAGTAATTGATTAATTTAATTAATTAATGATTAAGGATTAATTAATTAATAATTAATGGTAATAAATTAATTAATTAGAGATTAATTAATTTATAATTAGAGGTTAATTAATTAGTAATTAGAATTAATTAATTTGTAATTAGGATTGATTAATTAAGTAATTAAGATTAATTAATTTATAATTAGAGATTAATTAGTTAAGTAATTAAAGATTAATTAAGTGGTAATTAAGCATTAATTAATTAAGTAATTAGAGATAAATCAATTGGTAATTAAGGATTGATTCACTGGTAATTAAGGATTAATTAATTTATAATTAAGGGTTATTAATTAATAATTAAGGTTTATTACTTAATAATTCAGTATCATTAATCAGTAATTAAAGATTAATTAATTGATTTATAAAGGTAATTAACGAATTATTATTTAATTCAAATGGGTTGTAATTAATTAATGATTGATTAAGCAGAGTTAGGTGATTAATTCTTAAGTAATTGATTTAATTTGAATTAATTAAATTACTTATAGTATGGATTAATAAGTCCTGCTTTTGGATGATTGATTGTATAGAATTTCTAGATTGATTGATATCTATAGTATGATAATCTGTGATATTCTATGATGTGATATGCCTTCGATATAGCTGTGATAAATGTGCGTTATTTATCAGTGATGAATACTGTGTGAATTCAAAGTACTGAATTGAATTAGATTGTTTAAACCTTAAACAACTTGACTTTTAAGACGGCGTTTGGATTTCGATGAGACCGGGATTGGATATCTGATTTGATTATCTGAAAACCACATCGATCCAAGTTAAACGATAGGTCATGAAATCTCAAGTAAATATGGAGATGGAGATTCAGAGTGCAAGGGTTATTGTCGTTAACTCTGAGGGTGATTCCAAAATGAATGTAACGAGATAATGCCTTCGGTTTCGTTCGAACCCGGAACGAACTTGTATGGATGAATGCTATCAGACTATCGTCAATGGAGGACGATAAGCATTCCAAGTTAAGTGTTCTCTAAAGGTAATCGTAGCCTCAAGCCTCATCAACCAGGAATGGCTAAAACAGGGGAGGTGCGCACAAGGCTAAGTGGGTAGCACCCAAGTAAGATAAGATTTTCCCCTGTCTAGAGGTCCCTTTTATTCGGCTGTGTGGGCGGTTGTTGGCCACAACCGTGGGGTTGTCTTATTTGGACTATCCAGTAAGAGGTAGCTCTGGCTTTGTGATACAAGGGGATCAGGGTGGATCCTCGGTATGGTGATCTAGGCCACATACTATGACGGGTGTTAACCCTATCTCGGTTACGACTCAAGAGATGCCGACTCAGAAGAGTTGCCGACCTAATTAGTTAAGAAACATGCCGATCTAATACTTTCACATAGATGCCGACCTAAGGCATAAAGAAGTTCCGACTCAACAGCGCAAGCACGAAGACCGATCTAAAGCTTTAGCAGGTTGGCCGACCTAACTAGTTAACAAGGTGACCGACCCAATTCGATGCCGACCCAGAAGAGTTGCCGACCTAAGGCCATGCTGATCTAACAGATCCAATAGGTTGCCGACTTAAGGTTTCAATAAGTTGCCGACCTAGTGCTTCAGAAGGATCCGACCTAACATGTTGCTGACCTAACTACCCAATGAAGTCACCGACTTAACTAAGGGACCGGCTTAACATGCCTACCGACCTAATTGAATGGAACAAGTTCACGACTTACGCTTGAGTCGTGACCGACTCATGACCTGTTTAAACATGCACTCCCAGTTAAGTCGGGAGCAATGCATTAAAGAGGGGGAGACGACCTACTGCCCAGCTTGTCTCGGCACCGACCTACGACTCAGCTTATCTCGGCCGCAACTCAATTCAGACAGGCTTGCTTCCATTAAGTCGCGGGCTTAGCTCGTTAGATCGGCAATGAGATAGGTTAAGTCGGTCACGACTTATACTGAGTCGGTGGCGACTTAGAACTTAGCAAAATTTCCAGACCAGAACTCTTATAAATAGAGGACCACTTCCAACGTTCAAAGGACTTTTTTTTGGGCTCATTCTCTTCAAGCGCCATTACTCCGCCGAATTCCAGACTACTTCAAAGCTCTTGAGATCCAACAAACTTCTAAAGGAACTCCATGAAGATATCATCTACATTCACCATGGATTTGAAGATGATTGTCAACATCAAAGTTTGAGCTACTTGTTTTACATATCCTATCACTTGAAGTGTGTTGTAATTGAAAGATCTTGTAAAGAATTGTAATCAAACTAGTGATAAAGAGATTAAAGTGGACGTAGGCTTGATTATAAGCCGAACCACTATAAATACTGTGTCTCTTACTGTTTTTCTGCATACTTACTGCTTATTTCTGATTCCCGTACGAACGGGTGGTGCTTTCACAATCACATCTTATACACCAGGGTGTTAGCGTTCAAATTTAAGCGTTAACATTTTGGTGCTTTCACTGAGAATTGAACTCAGGACTTCTATCATCATTGCTTTACAGAAGATTTGTAGAGAGAATTTCCTTGAAGACTAGAAGTCTAGCAGAAATTATGGCTTCTGAAAGGAAACGAAAGTTTTTGAGGTTTGAAGGTACTAGCAGCAACGCCATTGCTCTTCCCGCATTAGGGGAAACAGCTTCAACTATTGGGGTCACAAAGGCTGAATTAAAGGCTGTGATTTATGGAATATATCAACACATGGAAGTTCAAAGTAATAGAATACTGGACAAGATGAACACATTGCAAGAGGAAGTCCGTCGACTAGAAAGCAATATAAAAACCATTGCTAAGGAGGCTCAGGTTTCAGAAGAATGGAATATTCCTCAACGAGCAACTGGCATTATTGGACCATTCCCCCAAACAGAAAGTTCATGGCCACGACCAACTATCCACGAACGTTTGTCAAGGGCAACTTTCGAGAGAATAGTTGACGACCACCCATTGAGTCCTGGTAACGACGAAGAATACATACCGGAGATGATTGAACAAAGAGAGGACGATGGAGGGAAAAGAAAGCAGAAGCTCTTGAAAAAAGCTCGACGCTTCAGATCCTCTGACTTCACTCCCTTGACCGACACTCCGGAAAATATCTTCTTGGCAACAAAGGACGTTGTTGTGTACCCCAAACCATCTCTGTTGAGAAGAAGCGCAACAGACAATGGAAAATTCTGCCGATTTCACAATCAGCCTGGCCATGACACCAATCAATGTCGCCATTTAAGAAAGGAGATTGAAGAGTTGCTCAAACAGAATGAACTGCAACAATATGTGAAAAGAGATGGAATTAACTACTCCTCATCCTCCAAGGTGCAGCTGGTGTCCGCTCAACAATGTAGCTCAAATAAAAGAACCGTGGCACAGGGAAATGAAGGACCTATCATCAGTATCGTCACAGCAAGCCCTCACCAGATAGGAAAAAATTGGATGAGACGGGAAGACATGCACACGCTTCAGGAAGACCTTCAAAGTGAAAGGAAGTTTCGATTCTGAAAAACGTTGCCATCCAATCCTTTCAAGCCAAAAGATTCAATCCCTAAAGCTTGGGGCAACAACTGCTTTCTTACTTTACTTGAATACTATGTTTCAAATTTGTAAAGGAATGCTGATCCAATAATTCTTGTATCAAAATCTGTTATAAAGACAGTGCAAATAAATAATAAAAACTATAAGCCTTGTTCTCCCTATTATTACAAGTCGCTTATTTTATTTCGATATGTGAAATATTCTAAGAATGTCACTAAAATTATCAATCTAAATTTGCAGGCAATCAATGTCCAGCCGATTCGTTACAATATCAAGCAACCCTTGGTAGCTTTCTAAAGCAAGTCTTAAGTGACGAAAGTCCAGGGGCAAAGCCTAAATAAGAAATACTCTAAGCAAATAAATAAGATTTGGCTAGAGTATGCTTCTTCAGTTAAAACCACCTGCCAACAGAAGAAGATAGTGCACACTTAAGGATGGCACTGAGGCACTGCTAATATAATCAATCAAGTTCGCAACTGTCAAAAGAGAACCAATTCCAAGAACTTGGAATAATAGCCACTTACATCCATATTTTACATAAAAACTCTGCTGAGATATTGCAATAAATTTACAGATATATGATTCTCTTGTTAAGGGCAATTGCAAGGCAGGCAAATAACAACAGCAGTAAAGTGAATATAGGCCCAATTCTGGCTAAATCACTATAATTCTCGTGTTCCCTACTATTATAAACTGCTCTGTTTTATTTTGGCGTATGAAATACGTTGAGCGTGTTGCTAAAAAGACCATTTAATAATGCAGGCCATAAAACAAGACTTACCAGTCATGAGACGAAGCGATCCGCAACAACATCCAGTAGTCAAGCACTGAGCCATTCAAAATTCCCATATCCAAATCTTACAAAAGGAGAACTTCAACCGAAAGTAAGCAAGGTGGATAAAAGCAGATCATATATAGCTAACCGCAAATGTATGAACAAACAAACGGCCAGTTAAAGAACCTACATCTGCCACCACCAATTTGCTTAACTATAAAATATATTCCTTTGGGTAAGGGAGAGGCTTGGCAGCTAAAAGCAATGACCCTTGTGAAGTAATGGGAATTGTCAACATGAATCAACGGCAAAAAAGTATGCGAGAGCAAGCATCAGCCAACAAAAGATCATTTCGGAAGTGCCAGCCCTTTTTGAAGGCATAATTCCTCAGGGGATAGAGACCTCAAGCGGGCTCCATCGAAAAAGGTGTCTCTCTCGTTACAAAGTCGTGGAGTTACCAGCCAACACACTCCCGAGAATCCATCCAGACAAGAAAAGGAAACTCCAAACTTCCTGACAATAACCCTCCTCTGGGGCACACATTTCACCACAATCGGTCGACATATTCCCGTGAGATGAAAAGCCCTCTTCGGAGGCCGAATGCTTCTCTACGGAGACCGAATGCTTCTCCTCAGAGACCAAAGCCCTCTTCGGAGGCCAAAAGCCCTTTTCAGAGGCCAAATGCTTCTCTATGGAGGCCGAATGCTTCTCCTCAGAGACCAAAGCCCTCTTCGGAGGCCAAAAGCCCTCTTCAGAGGCCGAATGCTTTTCTACGGAGACCGAATGCTTCTCCTCAGAGACCAAAGCCCTCTTCGGAGGCCAAAAGCCCTCTTCAGAGGCCGAATGCTTCTCTACGGGGACCGAATGCTTCTCCTCAGAGACCAAAGCCCTCTTCGGAGGCCAAAAGCCCTCTTCGGAGGCCGAATGCTTCTCTACGGAGACCGAATGCTTCTCCTCAGAGACCAAAGCCCTCTTCGGAGGCCAAAAGCCCTCTTCAGAGGCCGAATGCTTCTCTACGGAGACCGAATGCTTCTCCTCAGAGACCAAAGCCCTCTTCGGAGGCCAAAAGCCCTCTTCAGAGGCCAAATGCTTCTCTACGGAGACCGAATGCTTCTCCTCAGAGACCAAAGCCCTCTTCGGAGGCCAAAAGCCCTCTTCAGAGGCCAAATGCTTCTCTATGGAGGCCGAATGCTTCTCCTCAGAGACCAAAGCCCTCTTCGGAGGCCAAAAGCCCTCTTCAGAGGCCGAATGCTTCTCTACGGAGACCGAATGCTTCTCCTCAGAGACCAAAGCCCTCTTCGGAGGCCAAAAGCCCTCTTCAGAGGCCAAATGCTTCTCTATGGAGGCCGAATGCTTCTCCTCAGAGACCAAAGCCCTCTTCGGAGGCCAAAAGCCCTCTTCAGAGGCCGAATGCTTTTCTACGGAGACCGAATGCTTCTCCTCAGAGACCAAAGCCCTCTTCGGAGGCCAAAAGCCCTCTTCAGAGGCCGAATGCTTCTCTACGGGGACCGAATGCTTCTCCTCAGAGACCAAAGCCCTCTTCGGAGGCCAAAAGCCCTCTTCAGAGGCCGAATGCTTCTCTACGGAGACCGAATGCTTCTCCTCAGAGACCAAAGCTACCATCAGCGGCACAAGTCCTCTTCGGAGGCGCAACTCTTCGGAGGATAAAAGACCTCTAATGGGTCATACGCCACAAAAAAGAAAGTTCTCTACTCAACAAAAAAGATTGGAGGAGTCATGACCCTCCAACCATGAGAGAGTAACTTCCAGGCGATGAAAACCCTCTCTGAGGCACATTTCACCAGGAGTTAAAGTGTTATAACCGCTCTTCGGGATTTCACTTCACCAGAGTTGAAATGTAAACAAAATAAAAGCCCTCTTCGGAGGCCCATTTCACCAGGAGTTGAAGTGTTATAACCGCTCTTCGGGATTTCACTTCACCAGAGTTGAAATGTAAACAAAATAAAAGCCCTCTTCGGAGGCCCATTTCACCAGGAGTTGAAGTGTTATAACCGCTCTTCGGGATTTCACTTCACCAGAGTTGAAATGTAAACAAAATAAAAGCCCTCTTCGGAGGCACATTTCGCCAGGAGTTGAAGTGTAGCAACCGCTCTTCGGAATTTCACTTCACCAAAGTTGAAATGTAAAAACAAAGACCTTCTTGAAAGCACACGTTTCACCGAGATTGAAATAAAACTTCCAAGTGTTGAAACGTGAAAAGGCTTTCTTCAAAGGCACAACTCTTTGGGGGTACACGTTTCACCAAGATTGAAATAAAACTTCCAAGTGTTGGAACGTGAGAAATCCCTCCTCAGAGGTACAACCCCCTCCCGGGAACACAATTAAGAAAAAAGACCTCTTTGGAAACCCACGTTTCACCGAGATTGAAATAAAACTTCCAAGTGTTGAAACGTGAAAAGGATTTCTAAAGCATAACTCTTTGGAGGTACACGTTTCACCGAGATTGAAATAAAACTTCCAAGTGTTGAAACGTGAAAAAATCCCTCCTCAGAGGTACAACTTTCTATAAAAAAAAAAAATCCTCATCAAAAGCGTACTTTAACTTTCAAAGGAAAAATAATTTGCCTACTGTGGGAAATGATCGTAAAAAGAAAAGAAGTTAAAGTACCCTTCAGAGGTCCGCTTTACCACATAGAGGAATTCACTTGATGAGATATGCACATAAGCAAAAGAAAAAAGTGATTTCTTCGAACGACCAAGCGTAAAAACTTATACGAAGGGAGTTGTACTCTATAAAATTTTCTTTAAAATAATTATTCTTTAGCAAATAAGAGTGTAAGTCCCCTCGAGGTATAGAATATTGCAGCATACTTATGGAATGGGGGCAATATAGTATAATTACACACAATATGGTATAACTAAACCAGCAAAAGGTAACGCTCAAGTAACATACCATAAGCTCGCTGCAATATCAAATAAACTCATGCCAAAACGAATAACAAATGTATTCTTTAATTCAAACAAAAGTTTGTACAAACGAGGAATCATTTTATTCAATTACAACGCAGGTACAGGTTTCAAAATAAAGAAAAGCGGGGGCCGGTACCCGCACAATTCTCGGCCAGTACATGCAAAACACAAAAAACTAGAAACTGAAGATCTTCACTTCTTTTTGCTGCCTTTAGACCCTTTACCCGGCCGAATGATCAGCTTTTCAGGTCGACCAGTGGGTATAAGGGAGGAAGGAGAGGTAGGCGCAGCTGGCCCAACTTCCGGCTCCTCTTCAGTGGCGGTTGCGAGGCAGAAGGAGGCACCGCCGGAAGAGATGAAGGAAGGATGACCGGAGGAGTAGAAGTTTGAGCAGCGCTTGGTACTCTCTCTACAGAAGAAAAAAGATTAAAGTCAGTAAAAAGAGGAGATGAGGGTTCACCAATGAAGTCAGTAAAGAGAGGAGATGAAGGCTCGTCAAGGTTGAGAAAATAGCCAAGGAGCTCGTGAAACTCATGTGAAATAAGCGAGTAACCAGCTTGAGCAGAATTGACAGTAGCGAAATTAACAGTGAAGTTACCTGAAGAAGCTGGTTTCCTGATATCGACTTCATAAGCTTGCGTATCAGCGCTCTCTTCACCCTCGTCTCCACCTTGTGTGCTTGTAATATCAGCGGTAACTTTGGTGGGAGAAGCGAGATGGGAACTGGAACCAATAATGTCGACTTCAGACGAAGAAGGTGGCTGGACTAGAGTAGTTGAAGTGGTTTTCCCCAGCTGATCCCCTTCCGTCACTTCGGTTCTTAGTTTGGCAAGTTGTCCCTTTCCCCTGGCAAGAGCAGCGCGAGCGTCTTCATCAAAATAATGCCTTTCCAGGGCTGACTCATCATAACCAGCACCTTCAGCACCAAGCATATCGAGGGCGGCCTCCCACACTTCAGCTAAAGTGATCTCGTACTTGGGACCAAGAAAGGCGAGGCTTCCACGCCCCAAGACGCTATGCAAGTAGAAGTCGAATAATGTTGAGCCGAAGCTGTTTTTGGTCGCCTCATGAGATTCTTCGGCTGCGATTTTGCCGGCGACAGCCTCATCGCGCTCCCTTTCAGTTCTGGCAAGCTGAAGCTTGAGCATTTGCATCTCCGCCTCCTGGGAGTTGTTTTTCTTTCGAAGCTCGGCAATATCAGAGACATAGCCGTCACTGATTCTTTTTTGTACTTCAAGCCTGTCCTCAGCGTCTCTCTGACTGGCATGAGCATCTCTAACTTGTCTGAGAAGCACTTCTTCTTTTTGAGAGTATGAAGTAGAGGAAGCAGCAAGCTCGTCTTTCAACTTCTCAACCTTTGCTTCGAGCCCCTCGTTGTAGGAAGTAATACTTCTCATCTCGGTATCATGCTGCTCAAGGACCTTCTGCCACTCAGCCTTATCGTTTTCCATGGTGAGCATAGCCTCTAAGTTGGCACGGTTAACTCGTTGAAGCTCATCAACAAGCTTCTGCCAGTTTGACATCCTCTCGATATCAAGTTTAACGGCGTCAAGATTTCGTAGCATAGCAGGCTTGTCAATAGGGACTAGGTCGAGATCGAACCTCACACCCTTTAAACACCACTGCGGAAAACGACTTTGTAAAGTGGCTGGGCCCGGTCCCACTTGAAATTTAGGCCTACTTATTATTGTCTGGATGTCCTCCTTCCCAAGAGCAGGAGAGTCAGAAGTAATATCAAGAGGGGCAGGGGCAGTAGGCTTGTCGGGAGTGGTGGAAGCATGTCTCTCACCATGTCGAGCTCGTTTGCTCGAATCTTCTACTACATGACCTTTTCCCCGGTCATCGTGTGATTTCCTTTTATAGGAATCGTCACCTCTCTGCGGGGAGTCGCGATGCTCATCCCTATCCCTCCTTTCCCGAGCTTTTCGAGCAGCCCTCTCTTCATCAGACTCCCTATAGGAAGAGAAGTAGCGCCCATAATTATACTGTCCACGCCCACCATAGCGTTGAAAATCTTGATAGTATGATCCACCGCGTGTCATTGGAGAATCTGAAATAAGAAAAGATAAGCTTCAGAAATCTTTAAAGCATAAGAAGATAAGTGTATAAGTGTGCTGGAAAATTCTTAAGTGGTGTGTGAAGTGCAAACTACTCGCATTGGGCTAACGAACCACTTCTCAGTTGGGGGGATGTAATAGGTTTCGCTATCGGTGGCAATTCTTGGAATAAAAAAGTTGGAGTCAGTTGGAGGGCAGATGTCACTTCAATTGTTGGAGGTATAACTTTACCACGAGCAGGATCATCTTTAGAGAGCTCTTGGGAAGAGATAAATAAGTCACTTAAATCCCCAAAGACATCATCATCGTCATGCCTAGCCTGGTTCCCTCCATCAGTTCCTTTATCGGCATTTTTCATAGTTTGGGAAGGTTGCTCCTCTTCTTCTTCAGTAATGGGGGGAAGCGCGGACTTTTCGGATGGCCCCGTGTCGTCTCGTGGAGTAGAGCACTTCACTAATGGAGTTCCAGTAGAAGTTTCTCCCTGCACACGATCTTTAGTGGAGACCGAGGCGTCGAGAGTTTTCGTCGGAGAATCGGGAACTTCAGTCGGAGCTTCACAAAGCTGAGTATAGCGAGAAGGGTGGAGAAGTTCGTATTGATGTAGAAATTCGTCGCTTAGTAGAAACTTGATACTTCTCTCTTCTGCGGCTACAGCGCTCAGTCTATCAAAAGTCTGCCTATGTATCGGATCTCTAGAGGGAAGGGGAAGTGCTAAAAAAAGCAAAGAATGAGATTAGCAATTTGGACCCCGAAAAGAGTTAAGAAAGAAAGTGGAAAGACGGAAATAAATGATCTTACTTCCTACTCTCCAAGAAGCATAAAACTCTGGGGGACTGCGAGCAAAGAAAAATTGGTTTAAAAATCCATGGACACTTTCAGTAAGATCAAGAATGAGCTTGCGGTTTCTTGCACTTCTCACAATGATAAGAGAAGGATGGTCTTTGCTCTTTGCAAACGAGCATAAGTAGCGAATTTCTTCGAAGCTCGGCAGTCGGTCAAGATGTCTTCTGAACAAAACAGCCAACCCCATCAAGATAGCGTAACCATTAGGATGAAGTTGGAACGGAGAAATTGACATCCGGAGAAGAAGAATTCGAAGAAAGTCATTGAAAGGTGGGATCGCCCCACTTAAGCACATTTGACGATTAACCGCGACAAAACCATAGGGAGGTCTGTCAGCAGTATCATTTGGTCCGGGAAATATGACATCATCTTCAGCAAAGCCGAATTGAGTACGCAACTGAATAAATGTTCTCGAAGATAGAATAGTCGAAGTTCTTTCCGGAGGATTCTCTATAGGAGCAGTTACCGGGAAAGTTTCTTCTTCTTGACTTGCTACTTCTTCTCTTTGATGGGAAGTCATTCTACACAAGCAATTGGATATTCAAACATGAAGGTGCACGTTTCCTAAAGTGTGTGAAGTGTTGTACAAGTATCAATCAAACAATAAGCAAAGGTAACTGGAATAAAACCTAGCAAACATTTGTTAGTTATAAAAACCAGGAATCTTTGTTTTGAGTTTGAATATGCAAATACAATGTTGATGCAAGCAAATCAGTTCAAATTGTTGATACTTTGCATTAATATTCTACTTTAGTCAATTGATTCACAACATTTCATGCAATATGTTCATATCTTTTATCTTGTCTTAACTAATCTGTCATTTGATATGGGCAGTCAATGGCAGTATGTGCGCCTTGGTTTTCTTTGTTTGTATGTTATTCTCAACAGGTTTGCGGCTCAAAAGTGAGAATGATCTGTGAAGTAATACAATGACGTTCAAACAAATTTAAAGTTGGGGCAGTACAAAGTTTGATCACAATTCAAAGTTTATTCAGCTTAGTCCGGTAGTCAAAGTCAAAATGCATAAAGTGGGTATATGCTCCTAAACGTCAAAGCCTAAGTACTATCTCGGCTACGTTCTAAAAATCTTTTACGGGATAAGGTTAGATCGGTAGCGGGTCAAGGTCAAGATGATTTAACTTGGCAACTCGTTCACTAGGTCGCAAGTTCTGGTTCAAAAGGCAGGAATTTCTCAAGTGTTAGCTCGGTCACGACTTAAGCTTTAAAGTTTGAGTCGGTAAACTTCTTTCTGGCATTATCTCGGTCACGGTTTAAATCTTAGATCGGCAGAATGGTAGGTCGGTGGGTTTCCCACATGCATTAACACGGCCACGATTTAAGGATTGAATCGGCCAAAAGCTAAGTCGCCTGAAATCAACGGGTCGCATCAAAATGAATACTTCGATCCACTCAAACCGTTAGCTACCCCCTCGAATCAAAAAACCCACACTTCATTCCTATTAGTTCATACTTCCAGATCGTCCAATGCACCAATTCAAAACCTTGCAATCCTAGCACACATCAAAATCCACTAGCCTGCATCGGTGAACCATCTTCATCGTCTCATCGGACAGTTAAAATCGAACCTAGCAACCTAAACTCCATCAGCCGTGAACATAATGGGATTCGCGATAAAGCGTCATGTCAGGGAGTGATTTAGATGGTGAAATTCACGAACTAACAGTGATCTATAATCGAAGAAGAGGATTCACTTACGCTCTGAATAGTAGGAAGTGCTGATGATCAGGTAGAATGGAATCGCCTTTAAGAACTCAGGAGAATTTTAATGGCGGAATTAAGAGAGCAGGTAATGAAAAAGAAGAAGGGGATATGATTTATACCTCGTGGTGAAAGGAACTGAAGCGGCATTTCACCGGCCTAACTTTTGGACCGTGCCCGATCTAATAACGTGCCGACTCAATGAAGGGCCGAGATAAGAGATAATTCGAAGCACACGACTTAAGCCTAAGACGTATACTTCGAGGGGCAAATGTTAACCCTATCTCGGTTACGACTCAAGAGATGCCGACTCAGAAGAGTTGCCGACCTAATTAGTTAAGAAACATGCCGATCTAATACTTTCACATAGATGCCGACCTAAGGCATAAAGAAGTTCCGACTCAACAGCGCAAGCACGAAGACCGATCTAAAGCTTTAGCAGGTTGGCCGACCTAACTAGTTAACAAGGTGACCGACCCAATTCGATGCCGACCCAGAAGAGTTGCCGACCTAAGGCCATGCTGATCTAACAGATCCAATAGGTTGCCGACTTAAGGTTTCAATAAGTTGCCGACCTAGTGCTTCAGAAGGATCCGACCTAACATGTTGCTGACCTAACTACCCAATGAAGTCACCGACTTAACTAAGGGACCGGCTTAACATGCCTACCGACCTAATTGAATGGAACAAGTTCACGACTTACGCTTGAGTCGTGACCGACTCATGACCTGTTTAAACATGCACTCCCAGTTAAGTCGGGAGCAATGCATTAAAGAGGGGGAGACGACCTACTGCCCAGCTTGTCTCGGCACCGACCTACGACTCAGCTTATCTCGGCCGCAACTCAATTCAGACAGGCTTGCTTCCATTAAGTCGCGGGCTTAGCTCGTTAGATCGGCAATGAGATAGGTTAAGTCGGTCACGACTTATACTGAGTCGGTGGCGACTTAGAACTTAGCAAAATTTCCAGACCAGAACTCTTATAAATAGAGGACCACTTCCAACGTTCAAAGGACTTTTTTTTGGGCTCATTCTCTTCAAGCGCCATTACTCCGCCGAATTCCAGACTACTTCAAAGCTCTTGAGATCCAACAAACTTCTAAAGGAACTCCATGAAGATATCATCTACATTCACCATGGATTTGAAGATGATTGTCAACATCAAAGTTTGAGCTACTTGTTTTACATATCCTATCACTTGAAGTGTGTTGTAATTGAAAGATCTTGTAAAGAATTGTAATCAAACTAGTGATAAAGAGATTAAAGTGGACGTAGGCTTGATTATAAGCCGAACCACTATAAATACTGTGTCTCTTACTGTTTTTCTGCATACTTACTGCTTATTTCTGATTCCCGTACGAACGGGTGGTGCTTTCACAATCACATCTTATACACCAGGGTGTTAGCGTTCAAATTTAAGCGTTAACAACGGGTGGTACCCCAGTAGCCCTGCCATTGATGGAAATCCATTCTCCCTACGTGCCCTTACGATTTTGATTGTAGAACCCACTTTATGGCTAGTATGCTAGAATTTAATAATGTAACAATTTCAGCTATGTGAATATTTATTTGAAGACCCTAGATACTATTATAATATAACTGGATTTCCTATCAAATGTTTTGGTTATCGTAAGGGAAAAACTTGTCCATGTTTATTTGCGAAGAGTCTTACGCGATACCTTTATTAAAGGTTTTTCAAGTTAAACAACTTAACCGTTTAGTCACACCAGACCCATGTCTGACCCAAATTTTAGTATGTTTTTCTTAAACTGTTGGGTACTCAAATTTTTATGAGTAGCCAAGTGATCAGGTTTGGCTTGACGAATTTTTGGGACAGCTTGGAGCTAGAGTCTGGGCGTAGCCATATCTATATATTTCCGCTGTGTGTTTCTTTTTTCTATAGTATTTTGGAATGTATTGGATAGACGGGTCGTCACAACCATCTAATGTGATGATGTTGTAACTGTGTAACTCTAATGTAATGATTATGTTATATCTATGTGAAATATTATATTTTGTTCCGTTTTCGCTGTGAGATTCTGATGTTATTGTTTCTTTCTTTCTATCTATTATTTTTCTACCTATTTCTTTCTTATTGATGATACGTCTATCTGTGGAATGAAAGGCGGATCATCATAGTTGGTATCAGAGCACCAGGTTGAGATAATACCTAGGCTTTGGAGTAGTATCTATCTTGAGAGTGTGTATTTGTAATTTTTTATATAACTATATAACTATCTAAATTTGTTAGGTTACCTGTCTATGTTGCCAACATGAGTTCAAGAGGAAGGAGAGGCAGAGATGTAGGGAGCATGTCGACCAATAATGGAAGTGGTCAGACTGCTATCGAGGCTGTGAATTCAACACCGCCTCGAGTAAGTTTTGCTACTTTGTGTACGGATTTCACCAATCTGGGAGGAAGACCCTTTAAAGGATCGGAGTCCATTATAGAAGTTCAGGCCTGGTTACGCTCGTGCGAGCGAATTTTTAAGAGTTTGGATCTATCTGACGAGCAGAAGAGAGTGATGGCATCGTGGCAACTTCAAGAAGGTGCTGCAGCTTGGTGGGATGAACTTACAACAAATATTTCAGAAGATGATATTTCGTGGAGTAAGTTTAAGGAATTGTTTGAGGAACAGTTCATGTCGACAGCTGGAAGGACTCGTCTATATAGAGATTTTATGGATCTGAAGCAAAGGAGTGTGTCGGTTTTAGAATATGAGAACAAGTTCAATGAATTATCTTGCTAGGGTCCTGGTTTGATCGACAACTCCCTCGAGAAGAATGAGATGTTTTGTTTTGGGAATGAGGCCTGAGTTCCACGAGAAGATGACGGCTCATCTTAAGGGATCTTTCATGGAGTTGATCGACGTGGCATTAAGATATAAGGAGCTTATGAACAAGAAACCGTTGGCATCTGCAGCAGCACCAAGTAGAACTTCTTCCAATCCAAATAAAAGGAAATTCAACCCAAATTGGAATAAGAAAAGCAAAGGGAAACATGGAGGAAACAATGGACCTTGTAAGTGTTATGTGTGTCAGCAAGAAGGTCACTTGGCTAAGCAGTGTCCCAGGATTAGATCGTAGCAGCAGCAGCAGTGCCAGAGTGGACCGGGTTCAGCGTTGGTTCAGCAGTCCTTATGTTTCAACTGTCATCAGCCGGGGCACATGGTGAAGGCTTGTTGGCTTCTGTAGAAGGCCCAGCAGAACAAGGTGTTTTCTCTTGAAGGTGGTCCTTCTTCTTCTTCTAAAGGCAAAGGCATTTTGGAAGGTACTTTGCTTTTGGATGGTATTGTTATTAGAGTTCTGTTTGATTCTGGTGCACCTCTTAGTTTTGTTTCTTTGGATTCAATAGAAAAGTTTCATCTTTTCCCTAGTTTGGTGGACCGCCTTATTTTTGTATCCAATCCTATAGGCAGAGTAACCAGGTTAGATGAAACCTATAGAGACCTAAGGATTTCTTATTTGTCTCATAGTTTTTCTTGCAACCAATTTGTATTGGATTTCAAAGTGTTTGATCTTATTTTGGGTATGGATTAGTTGGATAAGTATAAGGTGGTTTTGATTTGTGAAGAGAGAACTGTGATTTTGGAAATTGAGTTAGGAAGAATCGCAAAAGTGACTTGCGATAATTCTGGAGTTCATTTGAGTAATCTTTTGCATGGAATTGAGGCATCTCCAGAAGGTGTAGAGTCCATCGAAGTAGTCAGAGATTTTCTAGATATCTTTGAGGAAGTTAAAGGTTTGCCCCCTCATCGAGAGATAGAGTTTTGAATCAATTTGGTTCCGGGAGCAATACCTGTTGTTCAGCCCAGCAGAAGGATGGCGCTGAAGGAGAGAGAAGAGCTGGTGAAGCAGAACCAAGATTTCTTAGAGAAAGGTTTGATATGGCCTAGTTTTTCCAATTGGGGTTCTGCCATAGTCTTTGTGCCCAAGTCAGATGGGTCTTTGAGATTCTGCGTGGATTACCGGGAGTTGAATAAGGTTACTATTAGGAATAAGTATCCATTGCCCCGTATAGATGATCTTTTTGATCAACTCATGGATCTTCTGTTTTCTCCCAGTTTAGCTTCAGGTTTCCACCAGTTAAGGGTAGCTGAGGACAGTATACCCTTGACTGCGTTCAGGGGGCCCAATTGTTTTTATAAGTGGTTGGTTATGCCTTTTGATCTGACCAATGCTCCTGCTTATTTTATGGATTTGATGAACCGAGTTTTCCTGGATGTGTTGAATAAGTTCGTACTCGTGTTCATCGATGACATTCTTGTCTACTCCAAGTCTGAAGAGGAGCATAAGCAACATTTGGGGATAGTGTTGGAGACTTTGAGGAGGCATGATTTGAAGGCTAAGTTTTTGAAGTGCCATTTTTGGAAATCGGAGGTCAGATTTTCGGGGTATATTGTTTCTGGAAAGGGTATTTCTATAGATCCGGCCAAGGTAGCTACTATTCATGAATGGAAGAAACCGCAGACTCCGACGGAAGTCCGCAGTTTTCTGGGTTTGGCAGGGTACTACACGAAATTTATAAGGAATTATTCTAAGATTTCTTCGTAGTTAACCATGTTGACTCGGAAAGGAGCAAAGTTTAAGTGGACCCCCAAGCGTGAAGAAGCTTTCTTGGATTTAAAGGCAAGGCTGACCAGTGCATCTGTTTTAGCTATTCTTGATGGTAAGAGCAAGTTCGAGGTCTACATAGATGCTTGTGGAGTTGGGCTGGGTGCAGTTCTGATGCGAAATGGGAAAGTGGTTGCGTATGTGAGCAGGCAGTTGAAGCCTCATAAAAAGAATTATGCTACGCACGAACTAGAATTGTTGGCCATCATCTTTGCTTTGAAGATCTGGAGGCACTATCTATTGGGAGAGAATTTCGAGCTTTTCATGGATCACAAACCCTTGAAGTACTTTTCTCCCAGAAGGATCTAAATTTGAGGCAGCAGAGGTGGGTAGAATTTTTGGCATCCTATGATTTGGACATCCTCTATACTCCAGGAAGGCGAATGTTGTGGCTGATGCTCTGAGTAGGAACGCAGTTATGTCTATATTGTTCCGTCTCTTTTGGAAAGGATTGCGAGTAAGCAAGGATCAGATAGAAGATTAAGAGGAATCATCAGGAAATTCAAGAATAGTCAGTATTCCAGTTTTGAGATTGATGACCAGGGGACTTTGAGGTCAACGGAAGGATTTGTGTTTCAAATTTCAAGGATTTGAAGCAAGAAGTTCTATCAGAGAGTCATTGCTTCAGGCTGAATATCCACCCAGGGATTTCAAAGATGTATGAGGATATGAAAAGAGTCTTCTGGTGGCCGGGCATGAAGAAGGATATTGCTGCTTTCGTCAATATATGCGCGATCTGCCGCAGGTGAAAGGTGATCAACAGAAGACTGTAGGATTGTTGCAGCATCTAGAAGTTCCTAAGTGGAAGTGGGAAATGATATCTATGGATTTTGTCGATGGTTTGCCATGGACCAGAAAGGTAAATGAAGGAATATGGGTAATTATAGACCGATTGACCAAGAGCACCCATTTTATCGGGTTAAGGCGACCAGGAATGCAGCATCTTTAGCAGAGATTTTCTTGAAGGAGATTGTCAGACTGCATGGTGTTCCCGTCAGCGTAGTAAGTGATCGTGACCCAATCTTCACCAGTAAATTTTGGGAGGCTTTACAATCAGCATTAGGTACGAGATTGAGTTTGAATACAGCCTATCATCCCCAGACCGACGGAAAAACGGAAAGGCTGAACCGAATAACGGAAAGGCTGAACCGAATTCTTGAGGATACGCTAAGGGCTTGTGTATTGGATTTTGGTGGATCTTGGGAGGAACATCTGCATTTAGTGGAATTCTCATATAATAATAGTTATTAGGCGAGTATCAAGATGGCACCCTTTGAAGCTTTGTACGAGAGACTTTATAGATTACCGTCCTGTTGGGTAGAATCAGGAGATCGTCTTGTTCTTGGTCCAGATTTGATCCGAGAGGCATCTGTGAAGGTGGTGCTTATCAAGAAGAGAATGAAAGCATCACAGGATTGCCGAAAGAGTTATGCAGACAAGAGACGGAGGCAATTGGAATTTGAGATCGGAGATTTGGTCTTTGTCAAAGTTTCCTCGATTAAAGGATCGATAAGATTAGGAAAGAAGGGAAAACTTGCCCCATGGTATATTGGTCCGTTCCAAGTGCTTAAGAGAATTGGCGTTGTGGCCTATAGGATTGATTGCCAGTCCGGATGGCTGGAATTCACAATGTTTTTCACGTATCTCATCTGAGGAAATATGTGAGCCAGGAGTGCAAGAAGATTTAGAGATCGAACCATATTTATCTATAGCCAGGCATCCAATCCAGATAGTTGATCAAGATGAGAAGCAGCTCAGGATTAAGGTGGTGAAGCTGGTCAAGGTGCAGTGGAGCGAGGATCCCAGAGATTGTACCTAGGAAACACTGGATAGTTTTAGTAAGGCCTATCCGGATTTGTGTCTGGATAGCTTGTAATGTTTGTTGAATGAATTGTTTGTTTGGTTGTTAGTGTATAGTTGATATGAATGCTTGGATTGTTTAAAATAATTTTTTTGGATTATCTTTTGCTTATAAATTTCAAGGACGGAATTCTTTTAAGTGGGGGAGGAATGTGATATCCCAGAATTTCAAGCAATTTAAAATATCATAATCTCCTCTTTAAATTATTTAAAATTGGCAAAATTGTTATTTTAAAATTAATAATGTGGATTGTTTATACGTATATATATAAGGCTTTAAATAGAATTATTATTTTCAAATTGAATTTGTGTTTGTTTAAATGTGTGTGTGTGTGTATATATATATAAGTTAATTGGATTTTAAATTGAATTTGAAATTAAATTTGAAATTTCAAAAGATAGATCTCTTAAAATAATATTGGATTTAAAATATATTATATATGATTTTATTTAGAATATAATTAGTTTTATATTATCTTCTTAAAAGGATTTTATTTATATAAACTAAGAAACGTAATTATTAAATAGTAAATTAAATATAAAAGTTTAATAAACCATTTTAAAATTAATTAAAACATGCATAATTACAGGTGTTAATTTATGAAATCATGTTAATAACAAGTGTAAGTTAGTAAACATTTGCAAATGACAAATGTAAACAAATTAAACAAGTGTCACCTTTTTATTTTTATTTTCTTTAATTTTTAAAAATCATAAATTTAGTCTATATATGCATCTATCTCTTCTCTCCATTTCTTTTTCTATCTTCTCATTTTCAAAACAAAGAAAACCTATGCCCTTTAAACATTATACAAACTCAAAACAAAGTTTGTAACTTGTAATCAAATTTCTAACCAGAGAATTAAAACAAAAACCACCTATCTACAAACCTGCAGCAAATCAAAGATTCAGTTTTATCAAGTAAGATCATCTCAACAACAAAGATTTTCAGTTTTCAAAAGATCATCAAAACATTCAAGTATTTTTCTAGTTTTCAAGCTAGCAAAATTTCCAGTTAACAAGTTTTCAAAGGATCAAGTATTTTTCCAAATCATCATAGCATTCAGTTTTCAAAACCAAGGAGACATTCCAGTTTTCAAGTATTTTCAAGTTCCTGCTCCAAATCTCTCTGTTCATTTTTCTGGTGAGTAAACAAACTAATAGTTGTTTAAAATCTGTTGCATGAGATAGGATTATGAAACAATGATGTGATAATTGTTTGCATGAGTGGAAATTTGCCCTGCATGTTGATTAATATAGGAATGTTAATTGTGCATGTCTGAGAGCAAGGAAACTTGCTTTGTTCATTTTTTTACAGGTTTAAAAACCTTTCAAAATTCAAAATCTCTTTAACTAATCTCTGATAGGTTTTGGTTTCCAAACAAAATATGTCTGTTTAAACATAAATTAAGGTTTAAAACATATTTAAGTAAAACAAGTTTGTATATCTCTGGGAATCAAGAAAATACAGTAGAAACTTAAAACTTGTTGAAATTCAAGCATTATAATTCTATGTTTTACATAAATAATCTTGATCAACATTAAGATCCATGATTTTTAAGAGTTGATTCAGGATTTATAGTGTTGTATCGAGTGAGGAAATCGGGGTTGACCAGAAAATGGGTTTTGAGGTTTTTCTAGTAATCGGTGAACTCGGAGGGAAGTGATCGCCACTGGAGGAGGCCAGGGTAAAGGCGAGCTCGAGAAAATTGTCAGGTAGTTTTATTACCCACCGTGGTGGCGACAATTGGTCGGAGTAGGGTTTAAACCCTAAGTTTGGTCAAGATTTGGAATTGGGCGACTGTGTCGTCTCACTAGCATTGGAATTCATCGGACTTGGGAGGATGGAAGCATGGAAGGCCGGAGGGGGTGTGGCCGGAGTTTCAGGGATGCTGGTGGTCGGCGTCAAGGGGTCGAGGAAGTTTTCAGGCGATGAATTTGGTTCTAGGCTTGTTCAAAAGCTCGATTTCGATTTTTGGTTTGTATTGGAGCTTTGGTGTTCGGTATCAGGGATGTTTGGCGATCGTCGATGTGCAGGAGGTATCAGCAATGGTTTGGGTGGCGTTGATCTCTGGTGCATGTGCACGGCGAGGCTGGAGTATCAGTAGGCTTGGGGTAGTGGTGTGTCTCGAAGGGAAACTCGGGAATAGGAGTGTTTTGCTCGAGTTCGACTTCGGGTTAGCGTGAGTATGAACTCATGTTTCAGGTTTATAGTTGAAACTAAATTTAGGTTTAAACAAAAAGCAAGGGGATTTTCTCAGGGGATGACCTGGGACGATATTGGGTTGAACCCGAAGTAATGTTATTATAATTTTAATTTTTTTAATAAAAGCAAGTTTTTGAAATTTAAAACAAATTAAGTTTAAAACTCTTTCTTAAATAAATTTCTTCAATATATAATAAATGTTTTTATTTAATAATGGGTTTAAGGAAGTTGAATGATTTATGTTACTTAAATTAATTTGGTAAATTCTTAAGTTACTTTTAATTTAAATTAAATGGTTGAATTAAATAGTAAAAGATTAAAGATTTAGATTTATATGATAATCGTAATTAAGTAATTAATAAGATAAATGGTTTATCTTAAATTTCATTATGGTTTTGATGATTAAAGATTAATTAAATTAATTAATGAATTAAAGAGTAATTGATCTATTTTAATTAGTTAACGATTAAGGATTAATTAATTAATAAATAAGGGTTAAAATTAATTAATTAGAGAATAATTAATTTTTTATTAGAGATTAATTAATTAGTAATTAGAATTAATTAATTTGTAATTAGGATTGATTAATTAAGTAGTTAAGTTTAATTAATTTATAATTAGAGATTAATTAATTAAGTAATTAAAGATTAATTAAGTGGTAATTAAGCATTGATTAATTATGTAATTAGAGATTAATCAATTGGTAATTAAGGATTGATTAACTGGTAGTTAAGGATTAATTAATTTTTAATTAAGGGTTAGTAATTAATAATTAAGGTTTATTAATTAATAATTAAGTATAATTAATCAGTAATTAAAGATTAATTAATTGATTTATAAAGGTAATTAAAGAATTATTAATTAATTTAAATGGGTTGCAATTAATTAATGATCGATTTAGCAGGGTTAGGTGATTAATTCTTAAGTAATTAATTCAATTTGAATTAATGAAATTAATTATAGTATGCATTAGTAAGTCCTGTCTATGGATGATTGATTGTATAGAGTTTCTGGATTTATTAATACCTGTAATATGATAATCTGTGATATTCTATGGTGTGATATGCCTTGGATATAGCTGTGATAAATGTGTATTATTTATCAGTGATGAATACTATGTGAATTCAAAGTATTGAATTGAATTAAATTATTTAAACCTTAAAGAACTTGACCTTTTAGACGATGTTTGGATTTCGATGAGACTGGGATTGGATATCAGATTTGATTATCTGAAAACCACATCGATCCAAGTTAAACGATAGGTCATGAAATCTCAAGTAAAGATCGAGATGGAGATTCAGAGTGCAAGCGTTATTGTCGTTAACTCTGAGGGTGATTCCAAAATGAATGTAACGAGATAATGCCTTCGGTTTCGTTCGAACCCGGAACGAACTTGTATGGATGAATGCTATCAGACCGTGAATGGCTAAAACAGGGGAGGTGCGCGCAAGGCTAAGTGGGTAGCACCCAAGTAGGATAAGATTTCCCCCTGTCTAGAGGTCCCTTTTATTCGGCTGTGTGGACAGTTGTTGGCCACAACCATGGGGTTGTCTTATTCGGACTATCCAGTATGGGTAGCTTCGACTTTGTGATGCAAGGGATCAGGGTTGATCCTCGGTACGGTGATCTAGGCCATGTACTGTGACGGACGGTACCCCAGTAGCCCCGCCATTGATGGAAATCCATTCTCCCTACGTGCCCTTACGGTTTTGATTGTAGAACCCACTTTGTGGCTAGTATGCTAGAATCAATATCAAAGTCTCTTAAACTTTCAATACCAATTTTATCCCTACAACTTTGGCTAAGAAGAGCCAATTCGGGATCTTGCTTTTGAGCTTCAAGAATGCGGTCTAAAAGAAAAGGATGAGCCTCAAGGCTACATAAAGCAAGAGATGAACATAAATCGGATACACGATCTCTAATCTCACAAGTGGATAAAATCTCAAGATCATTCCACTCGGATATCATCATAGAAACAACTGCTTGTTGCTTACGACTAAGTGCATCGGCAACACGATTTCCCTTTCCGGTAGTATAAAAAATGTCAAGCTCATAAGATGCAAGGAACTCGAGCTAACGTTGTTGACGCAATTTAAGTTCCTTTTGTGAAAATAAATAATTCAAAGATTTATGATCGGTATAGAGAACAAATTTCTCTCCCAAAAGATAATGGCGCCAAATTTTAAGGGCGAAAACAATAGCCGCGAGCTCTAAATCATGAGTGACATATCTAGTCTCGGCTGGCTTCAATTGCCTAGAAGCATAAGCAATAACACGTTCTCTTTGCATAAGAACGGCACCCAAACCAACACGACTAGCATCGGTATAAACAATAAAATCTTGGTTTCCCTCGGAAATCACAAGAATAGGAGCATCGGAAAGGAGTTCTTTTAATTTCTGAAAAGAAGCTTCACATTTGTCCGACCAAATATATTTAACACCTTTCTTTGTTAAGCTAGTAAGAGGCATGACAATTTTAGAAAAGTCTTTTATGAAACGGCGGTAGTAACCTGCCAATCCAAGAAAACTACGGATCTCCGTCACACTCTCCGGTCTCTTCCAATTTTGAATCGCTTCAATCTTTCAAGGATCCACGGAAATTTCGGATTCGGAAATGATATGACCGAGAAACTTCACATGAGATTGCCAAAAGTGGAATTTAGAAAATTTTGCTTTCAATTGATTGCTCCTAAGAGTTTCCAACACAATCTGAAGATGCTTTTCATGCTCGTCCTCGGTTTTAGAATACACAAGAATATCATCAATAAAGATGGGAACAAATCGATCGAGGAAGTCTTTGGAAACTCTATTCATAAGGTCAATGAAATAAGCCGAAGCATTCGTCAAACCAAATGGCATAACAAGCCATTCATAAGATCCATAACGAGTATGGAATGATGTCAAAGGAATGCTATCCTCTGCAATATGAAGCTGATGAAAACCGGTTGCTAAGTGTAATTGTTAGCACCACTAAGTTGATCGAATAGATCATCAATCCGAGGTAAAGGATATTTATTCTTGATAGTAAGATCATTAAGCTTGCGGTAGTCAACGCAAAGCCTAAGTGTACTATCGGATTTCTTCACAAAAATAGCCGAAACTCCCCAAGGAGAGGAACTAGAGCGAGTAAATTTTTTCATCTCCAATTCGGATAATTGTTTGCGCATCTCCTCATTTTCCTTATTGGACATGCGATAAGGAGGACGAGTGATAGGTTGAGCTCCAGGGATGAGATTAATTTTGAACTCAATTGCTCGCTTAGGTAGCAATCCTAAAACGGGCTCAAATATGTCGGAAAATTCACGAACAACGTGAATAAGAGAAATGACATCTTCCTCATCATCATTATCGTCATCATGAGGATTTAAAGAATATAAAGATGCAACCAAGTTGGAATCCGAATCTTTAAGATAAATAGAAATCTGCTTAACAAATTGAGGATGTCGAAGATGAATAGTCCGCTTAGGACATAGGATTTGAGCTTCATAGCGGTTAAGCCAATCCATTCCCAAAATCATTCCAAAGCCTAAATAAGGCATGACATGCAAATCGGCTCGAAGAGAAAAATCACACAAAATAATCTCGACATCTTTACAAAGTAAACTAATTATTGCGGATCCACCAACCGGGTTCTCAATTCTCAAAGAAGTCATTAAAGCAACAACACTTAAAGAAAAAGTATCAACAAGTTCCTTTGATATAAAAGAATGGGACGCACCCGTATCAAAAAGAACTAGAATAGGTTGATCATGAAATAAAATAATGCCATCAAGGATAGAATGAGAAATACCTTGACCACGAGAAGTGTTGCTAGGGGCTTGTGCAACATTTAACTTTCCCTCCTTCTTGCCTTGAAGTCCGGGACATGAAGATAAAAGATGACCCGAAATTTTGCAATAGCGACAAAAGAGAGGTTTCGAACATCTATTGGCATAATGGTCTTTAGAACCACAATTGTAGCATTGCCCACTACTAGGGGCAGAATCTTTGCCATCGGAGTTGCTTGCTTCCCTTTCTTATTGGGATAAGGATTTGAATTTAATAGGCCTTTTCTTGTTGTTGTTGAATTTTGGTTTGGCACCCACAACATCAACATCACTTTCTTTATCTGCCTCTTCAAGTCGAAGAGCGATATCAACAAGCTGATCAAAAGAAACTTCTAACTTTAGAAGTAATGGCTTCTTGAGATTTTTGTTCAAGCCATAGACAAATCTTTGGTTCTTCTTCAAAGGGGTGTTTATATATTCGACCCCGTATTTAGAAAGTGACTCGAATGATGCGACATAGTCTGCCACGGAGGATTCACTTTAAACAAGGTCTATGAAACGATGAGCCAATGTCACCTTCTCAGCTTTTGGCACAAATTTTAACTCGAATCGTTCCCGGAATTTCTCCTAAGTAAGATCCGCTTCAATAATTTCAAAAATAAGAAGCTCATACCAATCTAATGCTCTTTCTTGGAGCATACTTGAAGCCACTTGGACACGGTGAAGATCAATTAGATTCATGCGAGTAAAGATGCGATCGCATGTTTTGAGCCAAGCTTCGACTTGAATGACGCTTCCGGAACCCTTAAATGGCTTCCCACCCAAGTTGGTATAGTCACTACACAAACGTGCAAATCCGAACTTAGGGTGAGTAGTCCCTGGATTGGGTCCAGCAGCCTGAGCATTCTTCACGAGATCTAAAAGCTGCTGGGCAGACATAAATACTCCATCTTGGGGAGTAACACTAGATTGACCGGCGCTGGGACGGCCAGGTTTAACCATTTCTCTTATTTAAGAAAGAAAGAAAGAAGAATAAAAAGGTTATTCACAAAATGAATATCAAACAATAATGGTTGATAAAACAAGATGTCACAAAGAAAATAGGATAGAACGGTTCGAAGACCTGAATAAAATCCTAAGGCATGACTCCTAATATGGACTTAGGACGATGATCCTTGTTAAATTATTCTACATGGTTTCGAAGTTTGGCTCTGATACCAAGCTGTGACGCCCCACCTCTATACCCACGCTAGCCAAGGACACCACATGGTAATGCCGTCAACTGGCACGGAGAATAAGGCTGTTGAGGAGCGACCATCCGTGTAATTGCTTTGTGCGAGTATCGATATGCCAGATATAAATATAAACTTTAATTTCTAGAGGGAATCTGATATACCGATGCAAACTCAAAGCTACTACACTGTGGTTATAATATCTTAGGAAACAAATATAGAAATATCATAACACAAATCAGTCACAGAAGTTCATATCACAAAGGTGGAAACAGATATGAATATTACACATGAAAGTGTATATGAGAGTGGTGGTCAAACAAGATCCACAATAACACAAAATAATAGTTACAAGTGCTACACAAAAGAATAAGTGTACATCAATGAGTCTATATCTCAAATGTATACAACCAAAAACTACTAATCTAAGTAGTTAGCCAAAAGTCAGGATAATAATCCCAGATGAGAAGTCAAGCAGAAGCACTTGTAACATCTCGGTCTGACCCGAGTATTATTTAATAAGAAAATAATAAACGGATCAGTCTAACTATAAATATCAGATAAAATGATATAGAATAAGAGATATGACAAAAACGTGATATAACCATAAAGCCATACTATGATAAGTATGTAATTGAAAATCAACCAGAGATTAATCAATATCACAAGAATCTTCTCAAAGATCAAAAGAATGTCATACTCTTTAGTTTTATTCACCAAGTCACAAATATCGACATCATATCGATGCCAATCATAAAAGCTGGTGGATCACAAATTCTAGAAATCATCAATAGAAATCCAAAAATCACGAAAAGGGGGAGGCCTATCACAAAACGGGAGCATGAAAACTCATCAACACGTGTATCACAAACGGGACGTTATCCCATGGCCGCTAACCATAGAGTCGGTGCAACGACGTAGTACAATATCGGTATGCCCGAGGAACCTGAAACTCGAATAATTCGGAACAACGACGTAGTACAACGGTACGCCCGATGATCCTGATAAGTTGGTACAACAACGTAGTACAAAGGTACGTCCGATGCACCAAACTCCATAAAAGAACATGGGTCGCTAGCCCACAAAAATTGAGTCGAAACTCCAAACAATACATAGGTCGTTAGCCTATAAAAGAAATGAGACGAAACTCAATAAAACGAGGTACCGTCCCCTACGTGGACAAATAACGTAGCATATCGCTAATCTAAATCACAAAATGATCATCATTGATCATCAAGAAGTGTCAATTACACTAAGCTAGTAAATATATGAGCTTAGCTTCATGTCCCATAACCACTAGCTTAACTTAAATATTTACGAACAAACTGTAAGTCCCCACTCGAAAAATGTCACAAGAAATTCAATCGAACAAGTCTAAGAATTAACCGACGAAGTAAACGCAAGCGTTTCATACCACTTGTTTTACTAAGTCGTTTAATTAGATTTCTCACACGTGTGAGGTAAAGGTTTATATATACTAATAGATTGGAAAATGGTTTAAGAAACAAGCTTTGTAATAAAATAGTGTTGAAATCGCTTTAATGAAAGAGTTTTGATATTTACTACTAGTATAGAAAACCTTTATATATTTTTTAAAGTGACAAATCACAAAAATGATTGTAGAAACAATCAATCACTAAAATTCACATACGAAGACGTGAATTAATTCCAAAGAAATCGATATCAAATCTATCAAAATGGATATTTCCAAAAAATCCCAAAGAAAATGTCATCAAAGTCGATAATAGATGATAACAACAAAAGGGAATCAACACGAATCGATAAAATTGGAATTCTTAAACAAAATAGGCAAGCAGGCAAAACACAGCAGATTCAGACGTCTGAAATAGGTGGTTCAGACGTCTGAGTCTGGAAAATTAGAAATTTTCCAGAACGTAATTCAGACTCTGAACCAAATGTTTCAGACGTCTCAAATAGGTGTTTTTTAGCCTATTTCCTTTCTGTTTGAAAACGAGCCAATTCATACGTCTGAAATTCCAGATTCAGACGTCTGAAACTGGAATTCAAACCATTTCCTGAACCTCGACCAAAAATGGCCAAATGAATATCGAAAGCGATCGGACGAGCAAATGACGACTAAGGATTTACGCCACGTGACAACCCAGCCTTAACGACTCTTCGATACGCCTCAAATATCAATGTCCAAATACCCATAATAGGATTTTCATAGATTTTGATTTCAAAACACCAAAAATTGGAATATATACCAAATCAATCCAAACCAAAATCAACTGCACAAGAATAAGTGTTAGGAATTCATACCTAACAATCGAAGATAATTATAGACTGAGATGTGAGATAAAAATCTCACCTTTAAACCCAAAACTATGAAGAAGAAGCTATAGAGCAATGGCAAGGACAATCACTCTTCAATTCCAACCCAAAGAGCTTGAATCTAAGCTTAAAAGAGAAACACCTCGTAAATTAGGTTTAGGAATTTCTGAAATTGGTAAGAGAATGAGTTGGAGAAGAAGAAGAGGAGGAGGCTTACCAAAGCTTCTTCTATAAATTTGGAGCTAGAATTTGATTTGCAAATGGAAACTAGGGCTTGGAGTTTTAATTTCCCATTCCTCTCTCCATTGTGGCTAAAGCTTGAGTATTAGGAAATAGAAATGAAGTAATGAAGAGAAGAAGGGTGAAGCTTGGGTCTAATGGGCTGAAACAAAACCAAAGCCCTAAGTGAAAAGTAGCAAAATTCCACTAACTCCAAACATATCAAAGTTTATACTCAAAAAGGTCGCAAACATCATTTTGAACTCAATGGGGGTGGTCTCGAGTCCTAATTCGAATGTTTGCAAAAAGTAGCTTTTCGGACTAAAATCCGACTAACGATGAATTATTTTAAATAAAATATTTAAATATTCAATCGTAAAATATGCGGGTTGTTACAAGATACCTTTATTTTAAAGGTTTTTCAAGTTAAACAACTTAACTATTTACTCACACCACACCCATGTCTGACCTGGAGTTTATTCTGTTTTTCTTAAACTCTTGGGTACTCAAATTTTTATGAGTAGCTAAGTGATCAGGTTTGCCTTGACGAATTTTTGGGGCAGCTTGGAGCTGGAGTCTTTGCATAGCTATATAAATATCTTTCCACTGTGTGTTTCTTTTGTCTGTAGTATTTTGGAATGTACTGGATAGACGGGTCTTCACGACCGTCTAATGTGATGATGTTGTAACTGTGTAACTTTGATGTAATGATTATGTAATATCTATGTGAAATATTATATTTTGTTCTGTTTCCACTATGAGATTCTGATGTTGTTTTTTCTTTCTTTCTATCTATTCTTTTTCTACCTATTTCTTTCTCATTGATGATACGTCTTTTTGTGGAATGAAAGGAGGGTCGTCACATATACGGAATATCAATATTTATTTTCAATTAACCATCATCAATATGATAGCATAAGGATGTAAAATAAATTATTGGCGGGAAACCCCCTTTGGGTCTTTCTACATATTTTCCCTGCAAAACAATGGTTATGGATTATATATATATATATATATATATATATTATATGGGTTTTATAACGATCAAATTTATATCATCCATTTTCCAATCGAAAATTCAACCAGACAACCAATCAAACAATTTAATTAACATCCAAGCTATCTATAAACATTTACAACATTACTGATATGATAAAATAAAATTTAATGTAAGTTAAAATCACCTTGATTACAGTTATCAGCAATGCATTGGGTTTGAACGAAAACCGAATGAGCATTCGATTTTTGTTTTAAATTCTATAAGCTCCGAACTTCACCAATTCAAATCCAAAGTGTAGAAATCAACAACACAGGTACAATGCAACTGACTGCACTTGATTTGGACCTCGTATAAGACATATATTCAACATATAAGCCAATGATTTAATTAAATCAATTAATTACTCAATTAACATTATTAATTATCCTCAATCCGATTTCTCCCTCAATGGTAGTCCTCTTCCACATGTAACAAGAAATGCACGCAGGTACATTGACAATGCCATGCATGCACGCCTCCATTCACCCACCTCGGACAATGAAAACAACATTTGATCACTTCGATCGATTCTCCATTGCAATCTCTACCTTCGTGAACCCAAATCTTGGAGCTCGATCACCAAAAAAATAAATTCGACTTGATGGACTCATGGCTATAAGTAAATATGATGCACCACCATATCATGCATCACACCTCCTCAAACTCTAGCCGCAGCTGCACCTTGTCACCACAAAGCCAATGCCATCCTACGTATAACCAAACTTCAACCATAAGGCAAGAAATCCAAAATCCTAGCTTCGGCGCTACAAATCGAACCCACAACCACTATTGCACTTAAAAAAACTATAGAAACGAAGCTATAGCGAATAAGAATTCAACGAATCCAAGACTGTGATTTTTGTAGTCTAGATTGTTTTATATTGAAGTTTGAATGGGCTTCCATTTTTATTTTTTTTGAACCAAAAGAGGATCGGCCATATATTCGATAGCTTACAGGTAGAAGAGGATGAATAAAAAACTAAGTGTTGATTTCATCCATTTTGTAATAAGATAAAGAAAAACATAACGGCGATGTTTCCTTTTCTCATAATAAAAAGTTTCTCGAGCCGTCCAAAATGTTCATGACATCAAATTTTCATTTAAAATTTGAATTTTGATTTGATTTACAATGATTTTTAAAATGAAATATTTATGGTACTCTGCTAAGCTATATTTTATTCAAGTACGGATCAAGGGTGACCGAAATAAAAATATAATTGTGCACTAATATGCGACACGATCATAAATCAATAGTGAATTACATAGATTGTTTTATTTTGAGTAATTTTCCAAATATCATCGTTTGTCGATAATCCGATGCCACACCACTATGCTCACACTAACCAAGGACAATATTGGGTAATGTCGTCAATTAGTACGAAGAATAAGGCTGTTTATGAGCGACCATATATGTATTGCTTTGTGCGAGTACCGATATGTCAGATAGCATGTCACGCATTTCATTTCAAGAGGAAATCTGACATATCAAATACAAACTCAATGCTACTACATAGTGGCTATGTGGCCTTCGGAAACAAATATAAAATAAGCATAACATAAATTAGTTACAGATATTTATATCACTAAGGCGGAAAAAGATATGAATATAACACATAGAAGTGAACATCAAAGTAATGGTCATACAAGATCCAATATATCACAAAAGAATATATAAAAGTGCTAGATAAAAGAATATGTATATATCAAGGAGTCTCTATCTCGAATGTACAAAAATAAAAACTACTAAGCTAAAGTAGTTATCCAAAAGTCAGACGACGGTCCCTGATAAGAAGTCAAGTGGAAGCACTTGAAACACCTCGGTCTGATCCGAGTGTTATTTAAGAAGAAAAATAATATATGGATCAGTTTAGGTATAATTATCATGTAAGATGAGATAGGATAAGAGATATGACAAACATATATGATAACAATGAAAATCATACATTATCCCAAATTTTCTCAAACAACAAAAAGAATGTCATATTCTTTATTTTTATTCACCAAACCACAAATATTGATAGAGCTTATCAATGCAAATCATAAAAATTGGTAAAATACAAATTCTAAAAATCAATAATTAGAAATAAAAAAACAAAAGAAGAGGGAACAAGCCTATCACAAATGAGAGCATGAAAACTCACCAACACATGTATCATAAACTGGACACTATCCCATGGGTCACTAACCCATAAATTAGGGGTACATTCCCCCCTTAAGGACAAATGAGCAGATAAAAAGATACGCCTCATGCATAGACTTATTAAGCCGATTGCTCCACGAATGGTCAAAAGACCATGGGTCACTACCCCACCAAACTGAGCCGAAGCTCCACAAAACGGGGTACAGTCCCCACGCGGACTAAGAGACATTGCACATCGCAAGTCTAAATCATAAAATGATCATCATTGATCAATAAAATGTAAATTACACTAAGCTAGTAAATAAATGAGTCTAGCTTCATGTCCCATAACCACTGGTTTAACCTAAATATTAACGAACAAATTGTAGATTTCCACTTGAAAATTGTCACAAGATTTCAATCAAACAAGTCTAAGAATTAACCGACGAAGTAAACGCAAGCGTTTCATACCACTTATTTTGCTAAATCGTTTAATTGGATTTCTCATACGAATGAGGTGACGGTAGGTATGTACTAATAGATAGGAAAACGGTTTTAAAAACGAGCTATGTATTAAAAGTTATGTTGAAATCTTTTTTGGGAAAGAGATTGAGTATTTACTACTAGTATAGAAACCTTTGTATTTTAAAGTAACGAATCATAGAAACGATTGTAAAAACGTTCTTTCATTAAAAATTCACATTCGACGACGTGAATCAAAACCAAGAAAATCAATATCGAATCCATTAAATGGATATTCCTAAAAATCCCGAAAAGAAGTCATCAAAGTCGATAGTAAATAACAACAACTAACCAGATTAACAAAAATCGATAAAATGAAAAGTCACATAAAAATAGGCAAATTGGCTGAATTTAGCAGCACCAGATGTCTAGTAGTTTTCGCAGACATGTGAGTTGAAGGTCTGGAAGTTTTCTTCCATATCGCTCAGATGTTTGGGAATAACCTCAAACGTCTGAGAAGTAGGTCTGGAATTTTTATTCCTTTGCATCAGACGTCTGAGAGTTTTCCCAGACGTCTGACCAAAAGCTCAGGACAAAATTTGCCCAGGCCATTGATGGCCAAATCAACTCGAAAGTAATCGAATGAGCGATAATGACTAAGGATTTATGCCAAGCGACAACCCAGCCCTATAGGCTCTTCAATACACCTCCAATAACATGTCCAAATATCTATAGTAGAATTTTCATATATTTTGACTTCAAAATATCAAAATTGAAAAATTCACCAAACCAGTTCAATTCAAAAGCAATTTAACATGAAATAGATGTTAGGAACTCATACCTAACATCAAAAATGAAAGCTACAGACATAGATGTGAGTTCAAGAACTCACCTTTAAACTCAAAAACAAGGAATGGGAAGCTCTAAAACAAAGAAATATCAATCTCTCTTCAACTTCACATCAAGAACCTTCAATCTATGATCAAATGCTAATTTTTTTCTAAGTTAGGTTATAGGAAAAATCAAGAATTGAAGAGGAATTGAGATGGAGAAGACGAAGAGCATGCTTACCTGAGCTTCTCCTTGATTTTGGAACTTGAATTTGAATTTTCTAAGAGAACTAGGGCTTAGGAATTTTGATTTCCTCCTACTACCATTTTTCCTAGGGATTGAGTGTATTAAGAAATTATGAGAGGAATGAACAAGGAGGCGAGGAGTTAGGGTATTTGGTTGAGGAGTTTGGGTTCTCTTATTCGGTTATTGATCTAGAACACAACCCAAAGCCTAAATAAAATACCAAAATCCGAATCAACTCCAAACATATCAATGTTTACACTCAAACAAGTTTTAAATATCGTTTTAGACTCAATGAAAGTGGTCTCGAGTCCGGATTCGGCTGTTTACAAAATGTCAAGTTTTGGACTTTAAATTAAATCAACGACGCTATATTTAAATATGAAAACGTAAAATATGCGGGTTGTTGCAGAATCCCCTCCTTAAAGAAATTGCGTCCTCACAATATTTTAAGAAGGAAATAAAGAGTAACAACCATTTCATGACATAACCAAACAAAGAATTTTTTTAAATGAGTTCACCTTAAGGTGCACGAGAGAGTAAGTTCGGATGTGTTTGCTCGATGAATTCCTTGGATTCCCAAGAACAATCCTTAGGATATGCAGACCATTGAAATTTCACAAGCGGAACATCTTTACTACAAAGGTGTTTAACCTCCGTAGCAATGATAGGAATAGGATGTTGTGCATAAGTCAAATTAGATGAAACTTCAATTTCTTCAATAACACCGGGCTCAAGAATATAATCAGAATCTCTAAGGCATTTTTATAGTTGAGAAACATGGAATACGTCATGAATAGCAGAAAATTGAGGCAGTAATAAACGGCGATAAGCCACGGAACCAATGCAATCGGTGATGGGAAATCGGCCAATATATCGAGATGCTAATTTTCTCAAATAACTGAAATGCACAACACCTTTCGTTGGTGAAGGACAAATAAATACCAAATCTCCCATAAAAAATTCTAATTTCCTTCTTAGGTTTTTGGCATAGGATTTTTGTCTACTTTGAGCTTCTCTCATCCTATGACGAATAAGGTCTATCTTTTCTATGGAATCAAAAATAAAATCTGGACCTAAAACCAGCTTCTCACCGACTTCAAGCCAACAAGAAGGAGATCGGCATGGCCTTTCATAGGGGACCTCGAAAGGTGCCGTATAATACGAGGTTAGAAGCTATGATTGTAAGAAAACTCAACAAGTGAAATATGATCTTCCCAACTTCCATCAAAATCAAGAACACGTTCGCGAAGAAGATCTTCAAGAGTTTGATTCACATGCTCGGTTTGTCCATCGGACCGAGGATGATAAGCGATGCTAAAATTAAGCTTCGTTCCCAAAGCTTTTTGAAGACCTTTCCAAAATAACTCTAGTAAAAAATGGATCATGATTGCTAACAATAGAAGTAGGAACTCCATGCAATTTAACAATTTCTTTGACAAAAAGTTTGGCCAAAAGATATACGGTCTGATTGGGCCGAACATTAATAAAATGGATAGATTTTGTAAGTCTATCTACAATCACTCATAAACTATCATGACCCAAACAAGAATAGGGAAGTCCATCAATATAGTCCATGGAAATTTGATCCCACTTCCAAACAAGAATGTCTAAAGGGTGCAATAGCCCACCAAGCCTTTAATGCTCGGCCTTTATGAGTTGGCAAGTTATATAATGCTTAATAAAGTTGGCAAAATTAGATTCATTGTATCCTAATAATAAAGTCGTTTTATGTCCATATATATTTTACTACTACCGGGATGAATAGTAAATTTAGAGGGATGAGAATCTTCTAAAATGTCTTTACGGAGATCACTGATATTAGGCACAATATGTCTACCAAATTTTCGAATGCCTTCACGAGTATTGATTTGAAAGTCTTTTAAACCATTAACATTATTCTTATCCCTTCAACATTGGAAAAGTTGAGCCAATTCAGGATCGTGCTTTTGAGCTTCAAGATGCGGTCTAAAAGGGAAGGATGAGCCTCAAGGCTACATAAAACAAGAGATGGACACGAATTAGATTCACGATCTCGAATCTTACAAGTAGAGAAAGTCTCGAGATCATTCCATTTAGATATCATCATGGAAACAATTGCTTGTTGCTTTCGGCTAAGGGCATCGGCAACATGATTTCCCTTTCTAGGAGTATAGAGAATATCGACATCATAAGATGCAAGGAATTCAAGCCAATGTTGTTGATGCAAATTAAGTTTCTTTTGAGAAAATAAATACTTCAAATATTTATGATCGGTGTAGAGAACAAATTTCTCTCCAAAAGACAATGACGCCAAA
Source organism: Allium cepa (assembly GCA_030765085.1). NCBI lineage: Eukaryota > Viridiplantae > Streptophyta > Magnoliopsida > Asparagales > Amaryllidaceae > Allium > Allium cepa. The sequence goes on from CM060934.1 coordinate 712,479,670, forward strand.
TTCTAAGAGCGAAAACAACAGCCGCGAGCTCTAAATCATAAATGGAATATCTAGTCTCGACGGGGTTTAATTTCATAGATGAAAAGCAATAAGACATTCCCTTTTCATGAGAATGGCTCCCAAACCAACATGACTAGCATCGATATAAACAATAACGTCTTGGTTTCCTTCGAGAATCACAAGAATAAGAACATCAGAAAGGAGTTCTTTTAATTTCTGATAAGCAGCTTCATATTTGTCTAACCAAATGTACTTAACACCCTTCTTTGTCAAACTAGTAAGTGGTACGAAATTTTTGGAAAAGCCTTCTATGAACAACGGTAATAGTCCACCAATCCAAGAAAACTATGGATTTCCGCCATACTCTCTGGTCTCTTCCAATTCTGAATCGCTTCAATCTTTGAAGGATCCAAGGAAATTTCGAATTCAGAAATAATATGTCCTAAAAATTTCTAATGGGATTGCCAAAAGTGGCACTAAGAAAATTTTGCTTTCAATTGATTGCTCCTAAGGGTTTCCAACACAGTTCGAAGATCTTTCTCATGCTCTTCCTCGATTTAGAATAAACAAGAATATCATCTATAAAGATGAGGACAAATCGATCGAGGAAATTTTTGGAAACTCGATTCATAAGGTCAACGAAATAAGCTGGAGCAATATAAAACCAAATGGCATACCAAGCCATTCGTAAGATCCATAACGAGTATGAAACGATGTCAAAGGAATGTTATCCTCTACAATTCGAAGTTGATGAAAATCGGTTGCTAATTCTAACCATGAAAAGACTCTAGCAGTGCTAAGTTGATCGAATAGATCATCAATCCAAGGTAAGGGATATTTATTCTTAATGGTAAGATCATTATGCTTGCGGTAGTCAATGCAAAGCCTAAGCGTACCAACGGATTTCTTCACAAAGATAGCTAAAGCTCCCCAAGGAGAGGAACTAGAATGAATAAACCATTTTGCTTTCAATTCGGATAATTATTTACGCATCTCCTTATTTTCCTTATTGGACATACGATAGGGAGGACGAGTGATAGGTAGAGCTCTAGGGATTAGATTAATTCTGAACTCAATTGCTTGCTTAGGGGTTGATCTTAAAACGGGCTCAAATGTATCAGGAAATTCACAAACAACGTGAATAAGGGAAATGAAATCTTCCTTATCATCATTATCGTCATCATGTGGATTTAGAGAATATAAGGATGCCATCGAATTGGAACTTGAATCATTAAGAACAATAGAAATCTACTTAACAGATTGGGGATGTTGAAGATCGACAGTCCTCTCGGGACATAGGATGTGGGCATCATAACGATTAAGCCAATCCATTCCCAAAACCATTCCAAAACCTAAGTAAAGCATAACATGAAAATTGGCACGGTAAGCATAATCACATAAAATAATTTCAACATCCTTACAAAATAAACTGAGCGTTGCAGATCCACCAGCTGGATTCACAATTCTTAATAAAGTCATCAGGCCCATAACATTTAAAGAAAAAGTATCAAAATGTTCTTTTGATACAAAAGAGTAAGATGCACCCATATCAAAAAGAACTCGAATAGGATGATCATGAAACATAATAGTGCCATCAAGGATAGAATGAGGAATACCTTGATCAAGAGAAGTGTTGCTAGGGGATTGCACAACATTCAGCTTTCCCTCTTTCTTGCTTTGAAGTTTGGGACATGTAGATATATGATGACCAAAACTTTTGCAATAGCGACAATAAAGGGGTTTCGGACACATATTTGCATAATAGTCCTTATAATCACAATTGTAGCATTCTCCACGATTAGTAGTAGGAGTCGTTGCTACTGAAGTTGCTTGCTTCCATTTCTTTTTAGGATTAGGTTTGAACTTATTATCGGGATGCCTCTTGTTGTTGTTGTTGAAGTTCTCCTTGGTACCCACAACTTCGACATCACTTTCTTTATCGGCCTCTTCAAGTCGAAGAGCAATATCTACAAGCTGTTCGAAAGGAACTTCTAATTTCAAAAGTAAAGCCTTTTTGAGGTTCTTATTCAACCCATAGATAAACCTTCGATTTTTCTTCAATTGGGCATTAATATATTCGACCGCATATTTAGAGAGGAATTCAAATGATGCAATGTAATTCATCACAGAAGATTCACCTTAAACAAGGTCAATAAAGCGTTGAGCTAAAGTTACTTTTTCAGCTTGCGGCACAAACTTTAATTCGAACCTTTCTCGGAATTGCTCCTAAGTAAGATTCGATTCGACAATTTTCGAAATCAAAAGCACATACCAATAAAATGCTCTCTACTGGTGCATGCTAGAAGCCACTTGGACTCGATGTAGATCCACAAGATTCATGCGAGAAAAGATGTGATCGCATGTTGTAAGCCAAGCTAGGACTTCTATAACGCTTTCAGAACCCCTGAATGGCCTTCCATCCAAATTGGTATAATCACTGCACAAGCGTGCAAATCCAAATTCAAGATTAGCAGGCTCAGGTATGGGTCCAGCAGCTTGGGCATTCTTTACAAGATCCAAAAGGTGTTGGGCAGACTGATATGCCATCTTGAGGAGTAGCACTGGATTGACCGACGTTGGGGCGGCTAGGTCTAACTGTTTTTCTTCTTTAATAAAGAAAGAAAGAAGAGGAAAAAGGTTATTCTCAGAATGAATTCAAATAAGCTAGATAGGAAAAAAAAGCATCGTAAAAGAAAATAGGATAGAATGGGTCCTAAGACTCGAATTAAATCTTAAGGCACGATTCCTGAGAGAGACTTAGGACAATGATCCTTGTCATAATATCTTAAATTGTACCGAAGTTTGGCTCTGATACCATGCTGTGACGCCCCACCTCTATACTCACACTAACCAAGGACACACTTGGTAATGCCATTAATTAGTACGAAGAATAAGGCTGTTGAGGAGCGACCATCTGTGCAATTGCTTTGTGCGAGTACCGATATGTCAAATAGTTTGTCATGCATTTTATTTCAAGAGGAAATCTGATATATTAAATACAAAACTCAAAGATACTACACAGTAGCTATGTGGCTTTTGAAATAAATATAAATAAGCATAACATAAATCAGTCATAGATATTCATATCACTAAGGTAGAAACAAATATGAATATAACACATAGAAGTGAACATCAAAGTCATGATCATACAAGATCCACTACGTCACAAAAGAATAGGTACAAGTGCTAGACAAAAGAATATGTATACATCAAGGAGTCTCTATCTTGACTGTATAAAAACAAAAACTACCAAGTTAAAGTAGTTAGCCAAAAGTCGGATGACAATCCCTGATAAGAAGTCAAGTGGAAGAACCTAAAACACCTTTGTCTGATTCTAGTATTATTTAAGCAGAAAAATAATAAATAGATCATTCTAGCTATAATTATCATATAAGATGAGATAGGATAAGAGATATGATAAATATATATATGAAAATAATGAAAATCATACAATATCTCAAATTTTCTCAAACACCAAAAAGAATGTAATATTCTTTATTTTTATTCACCAAACCACAAATATTGATAGAGCTTATCAATGCAAATCACAAAAATTGATGAAACAAAAATTCTAAAATTCAATAGTTAGAAATCCAGAAAACATAAAATAAGGGGGAAGAAGTCTATCACAAACGGGAGCATGAAAACTCACCAACACGTGTATCATAAACGGGACGCTATTCCATGGGTCGCTAACCTATAAAATACGGGGTACAGTCCCTCCTTGAGGACGAATGTGCCAAACATTGACGCACCCAAAAAGATATGCCACATGCGCAGACTTATTAATCCGATTGCTCCACAAATAGTCAAAAGACCATGGGTCGCTACCCCACCGAATTGAGCCGAAGCTCCACAAAATGGGGTACGGTCCCCCATGCAAACTAAGAGACATTGCACATCGCAAGTCTAAATAACAAAATGATCATCATTGATCAATAAACTGTAAATTACACCAAGCTAGTAAATAAATGAGTTTATCTTAATGTCCTATAACCACTGGTTTAACTAAAATATTTATGATCAAATTGTAGATTTCCACTCGAAAATTGTCACAAGATTTCAATCGAACAAGCTAAGAATTAACTGACGAAGTAAACACAAGCATCTCATACAGCTTGTTTTGTTAAGTCGCTTAATTGGATTTCTCATACGAATGAGGTAAAGGTTGGCATATACTAATAGATTCGAAAATGGTTTTAAAAACGAGCTTTGTATTAAAAGTAATGTTGAAATCTTTTTTCTGAAAGAGTTTGAGTATTTACTGCTAGTATAGAAACCTTATGACAACCCGGAATTTTTGGTTATTTGAAATAGAAATATTTAATTGATTTTAAATATTTGAAAGTTAGTTTAACTTGAATTTCAAATATCACTACTTTATGGATAATTTAAATATCGAATTTAATCATTGAAAATTGGATAAAATATGAAATCTAAGGTTTCGAGCTTGTTGAAAATATCACAAGGGCATGAGAAATTTATATTGATAATACTAAAGGTAATAGAACCTTTAAAATTGAATTTAAAGATGGTCTGTTCAGTTTTGAAATTTTATTGTTTAAATTGAATTTAAAATAACCTTCCAAGGCACAGTCTCAGATTTTGACGAAACAAGTTCCATTGGATCCATAATAGTGTATAATTATCGTATTTCAATTTTCGTTGCATTTGAAGTTGTCGTGTGATCGTACGGTAGATAAACGCGTTGAATTTATATCGAATTTAATACAATAATTGGGTCCAAAAACCTATCTTCTACGTACGATCGAATTAGGACTCGGAACCTTTTTGATTGCGTTCGGAATATGAGGATAACCTTATGAACACCTAGCGGCATGCCTCGATAAGAGGTCGAGATTGTGAGTGTGAAAATTGTAACAATTTGAATATGAAATTTAAATTTAAATAAATAATAATAAATTGCATTGGGACTATTGCAGATCGTGTGGACACGTAATGGGACTTTAAAACACGTGTTGAACTGCATTTACACGCGTCTTAAATAAAAAATTATGTTGATGAATTTCTCCTTAAAATAGAAGAACGAACGAAACCTTCCTTCCCTCAGCTTCATTTTCAAATCACAACAGCCCTTCCTCTTTCTCTGTAGAAAAATATAGAGTCCACTTTGTTGGCACCAAAAATGGTCACAAACCCCAATATCGTGAAAGCACCTGTATATGAATACAAATCAGTAATATTCAACACAAATCTCATATCTAAACAATATCAAGCACAGTAATTCAAAAATAACAATCAGAAACACAGAATTTATAGTGGTTCGGCGATCTTGCCTACGTCCACTCTGAAGCTTATGATTTTATTGATTCACTTGATGATTTCAATCTGTTACAGCAGATTACAGTAAGCTATATCTCTGATGTTTGAATACAATGGTGATAAAAGGATGTGGAGTTGAATCCGGCAGAGTCTAGACGTCGAATGGCCCAAAGATCCTTTTTCTGTAGGCTTCAGGGGGCTATTTATATGCGTAGGAGGCTGAGATCGCGCTCAAACTTCGGGAGACTTCTTCTGCGACCGACCCCACCAAGTTTCGACTCGATCTGTGATCGATACGAAATGATTTTGTATCCATCAAAAATTGATCCAATCGAGCTGAAACATGGCAGGAACATTCTTCACCTTGTATGGAAGCTTCTGTGAAAATTTCATAGCACTTGGACTTGTGGTTTAGGAGATATGATCGATACGAGTTGGAGTTTCTGGGTTGGCTGTTCGCTTCGACTCGATCACTTTGAATCCATGTATTTGAATCGATGGATGCATGTGCCTTCGAGACGACGTGGTGCGCACATCTCGCATCGATCCGCCTCTTGCTCCGAGTTGACCGCTTCGACTCCATGAGTTTCGCCTCGTTTGTATCGATGACTGTTGCATTGCTCGAATCCACCAATAATGTGTACTTCGCATCAGTTCGCAGTGTGCCCACTTCGTATCGATGGAGGTGGATGGATACGAAGTGAGAACAACTGATGGATACGAACCAAGGTTCTCTGATGGATTCGACCAAATGCCTTTTTTATGGAATCGATACGAACTAAGGTTTATTGGATGGATACGAGACCAACCGACTCGAAGTAGGGTGTATCGATGGATGCTAAGCGGTGTGGGTTGATTGATGCGATCGTCATCGATTTGAACCTGGTGGATATGAATCTGATGGATTCGAATAGACCAATGCATGATTTCCTGATGGATGCGAACGACGGATTCGAACTGCTCTAAACTCAATGGATACGAACACGCTGAGGCGATGCCTATTTGATCGATTCGAAACCGATCGATTCGAACAGACCGATATCATGTTATTGATCGATTCGAACTCAATCGATTCGAAGTATGTGGAACCTGATAGATTTGAACAAAAAAAATATTGATGGATACGAATCTGATGGATTCGAAATGGACATCTCCTCAACTATTTGATGGATACGAACAGCGTATTTTAGCTAACTTACATTGATCATATCTCAATCATACGAACTCCGATTAACCTGAAATTTGAAACACTGGCTTTTATGATCTTGCTTTTCATGTCCTTTCAGTTGTAGCCTGATCTGGGCTCGAACAAAATTCATCGATATCCATAGCGAAGCAATGTATAACCAATCTTTGAGATGAGCTGTCTTTTGTTTTCGACCGATCTTTTGGTATCACGGCTTTGCCAAAAAGTGGGATAACACACTTCAAAAATAAAAATAAAGGGGAGATTCAATTCAAACCAAATCAATTCAAATTTGTATTTCGAGTACATCCTCGCTAGTGTATTCCTCTTCGCCCTTGATTTTTGGTATTGGATACTTCTGCTTCGAGTCGAATCTGCGTTGAGTCTAGTGATGTAGCATAAGGGATGAGCGTAGACGGCGTATAGAACTTTCAAGAACGAGGTTTGTCTCTGATGCTAGAGCCTTGGCCTCGTGTGACGCGTCGAAGTTGAAGAGGTTTTTGAGAAGATGAAAGAGAAGGAAATGAGAGTTCGACTCGAATTGAACGCGAGGTTCCGTTTGGTAGGGGATGATTTCCGGCAACGTTTCTGGATATCTCAGGTAACCTGCTACCTTCTTCAACGCAATCAGTTTCAGTCCAGCTTTGGATTCTCTTTGAGTTCCCACGCGCTTGTAGGCCGCAATGATCAGTTAGTCAGAATTTCGAAAAGAGCGGCTAATCGATTTTTGTTTTTCGATTCGATTTAAGGTAAGTTGTTTTGAACTTTTTCATTTAAATGTTACTTAAGTATAAACTTTTAATTTAACTTATTAATTTTTATTGTGTGTATTAGTATAGTGGAATTTAAAAGTTAAATTAAGCTAAGATTTAGCCAAGCCTGATTTCTTGCAATTCTAGTTCATTTAAGTGAACTAAGGAGTTAATTAAAACCAGATTTATATATATATATATTGGAAAAATAATGTATGGGTGATTAACATGTTTAACTAATTGATTTAATTTTTTTAGTTACCGAAGATTAATTATCTTGAGAAAATTAGTTTAAAATAAATTATTGGTTAACTAAATTAAAGAATGGTGATAAATTATTCAATTAATTCAAAATATTAATGAAATTATATAATGTTTATACAAGGTTTAAAATCATGGAAACAAGCCAGTTTGGAATGGATTGCAAACAACACAATTAAAGATGAGTTAAACTCACTCATCTGGATACCTATTAAGTTTAAATGGTTAAATTTAAATTATTGGTTGTTGATTGCATTGATAATTGTTATCGATTTGGATGTGATAGTATATATTGGAGTGATTGATTTCCCGCATTATATAGTGGATGAGACCCTATGCGCTGCATAATAGCGGATGAGATAGTATAACCCCATATACCGCGGTATTCCACCTCAAAGTGGAATTGGTATTTTATATTTTGCTAACATCTGTGGATGCAGGGAAACAAGTTGGAGGGATCCAACTGGATTCCTCAAATTTATTTAGATTGTTTTAATATTCTGTGATATGGTTCGTTTGATGATCCGTGATAACATTTTTTTGGAAATTGAAATATTTGATGCTATGGTTAGATTGAATATATTTGGGTATATTGAGTCATCAAAATATAATGACTAGATTTTTGAATGGAAATAAAAAGGAAAATTTTAAAGTAAAATAATTCTAGAGAATTTGGATAATTAAAAAAATGAATTGGGAGAAAAATAGAATATAGTAGTTGATTCTAAAATTTTAATAAATAAATTCCAAGTGTGGGAAAGGAGATTTTTGAATATATGGGAATAAATGAATTTTTTTAACTTCAGTGGTATTATTTAAAGGAATAAAAGATTTAATCAATTCAGGATTTAAATATTTAGGAAAAATAAAAGAAGGATTTTAACATAAATATGGAATTGGTAGTTTCAGTTAAAATAAGATTTTAGATTTTAATAAAGAAGATAAATCTGGAATCAATGGGTTTTAAAATAAAATTGAGTAAGTAAAAAGAATTTATTTTTAATGGAGTAAATTGTAAAAATCGATTTAGAAACTGATTTAGTGATTTAAAAGAGGATGAGACTATGGAATTATTAAACTGGGTTTATAAATTGCAATAAGATATCAGTAGATATTTGAAAGTATAAATTTCACGATGGAAATTTATAAAGGATGGGTAATTTGTTTTAAAAATAAATAATTGTTTATTTTTAAATGTGAAAGAGAAGTGCATTTCCCTAAAAAGCCAAATACGTTTTTCAAGCAGATTTTTATGTATAAATTAAAAGTTTTGAAGATGAATTGAAAGAACGTTTTTATGAAATTATTATTTAAGTTGTCTAAAAATTTTAAAGTAAATATTTACTTAAAATTAATTATAGTAGTAATTATTTGAAAGGTTTGACTAGCATTATGATTTTAAAGATAATTACTATAAATTAGTTTTATTTTAAAGATAGTTTGGTTAAAGTTTTATTTGAAAACTTGTATAGAATTTCGTAACTCTTATTTTAAATTTAGTTTGGCTTAACTTTTATTTTAAAAATTAGTTTTATATTTTATAAAGTAGTTTTATTTTAAATATTTTTAAAGTATATATTTTGGATAAAGTTTTTAAGTAATTTAATTTAAATGTTTAAATTATAATTTAGAATAAAATGATTTAAATTGTTTTAAAATCTAAAATACTTGGACTTGGTTGTTTTCAGTGGAAATAAATAAATAATTGGGAAATTTATTCCGTGAGAGATAGTGATTTGAAAACTGTTTTCAAAGGCATGAAGTGTGAAAAATATGTTGCAAAGATATTTTAGAAATAAATAATTTGGGAAATTATTAACGTCTAATGGTTGTATGTGAATGTTATTTGATAGTTAAAAAACCAACTATCAATATTATTCAATGCGCTGATCGTTTCGAAGAGATTGAGATCGGGAATAATTTTCTGAAAACCACTTCGATCCGGTTTGAACGTTTTCGTGAGGAAGACAGGAGTTTGGAGTCAAAGATGGAGCAGTGAAGTGCTGAGGCTAATCGATACTAATCCTGAGGGTGATTACAGTATGGATGTAGTAGGAGCAGTGCCATCGGTTCCGTTCGAACCCGAAATGGGCTGATATGGACGAATGCTTTCAGAACATCATTCGGAGGACGATGAGCATTCTAAGTGATTATGTGCTAAAAGAAGGTGATGCATAGCCTCGAGCCTCATCAACCAGGAATGGATAAAACAGGGGCGCAAGGCTAAGTGGCTAGCGACCAATTAGGGTAAGGTCACCCCTGTCCAGATGTCCCGTTTTATTATGGATATGTGGCGACTGCTGATCCCAACCGTGGGGTGAACTTATTCGGACTATCCAGTAAGGGGTAGCTCCAGTCTTGTGATGAGGGGATCAGGGTGGATCCTTGGTACGGTGATTTAGACCACGTACTGTGACGGTTTTGATTGTGCCCAACTATTGCTAAAACGTGAGATGCAAGCATTTCAGCTAGATTCTATTTTACTTTCTATAGACACTATTATAATATCAAACGGATTTTGATAAAAATGTTTTGGTTATTGTAAGGAAAAAACCCGGCATGTTTATTTGTGGCGTGGTCTTACGAGATACCTTTGATTTCAAAAAGATTTTGAAAACTTTAATAATCCAATTGAGTGTATTTTCTCACGCTGGTTTTCTGAACTGACTCGGGTGTTATTTAACTATAATGCTCGGGTTAGACCGAGTATTATAGAGTACAGATTTGGGATGGACTGCTATGGAGCTCTGGAGACGAGCTGGATGGCGAGACGTACTTTTGTACTTGATTATTATTATTTCGTTGCGTCAGAACATGTTACTGAACTGTCCGAATTTGATGAAATGATTGTTGTACTGAGAAATGTACGTATATATGATGACACAGATTCTTTGTATTTAAAGTCGATGTTATATCATATTTTATTCCGCTGTGTTTGTGAGATTCTGATATTGTTTTCTATTTCTTCTTCTACCTCCTTCTTCTTTAGCCATAATGGTTCGATTTTTCGGCATTCGATTGTTCGACATTTGATACCGTGGCCGTATAAATGTCGATTTTCTGGCGTCGAAAAATCGAGTCATTACATTATGGTACCAGAGCAGAAGGTTAAGCGAGAACCTTGGCTCTGGTGGGGATTACTCATTAAAATAGAGTCCATAGTACTCTAGAATGAGTTTGAGTGTATTAAAAGATATGAGTGCATATTTGTTACTTGTTAGTGAATATAAAGTTTTTTTTATATTGTGTTGACTTATCGGTTAAGTGTTTATGAATTCTGGTCGATATATGCGACACCATGTGATCGATAGGGGTTTCTAAACTCTTAAACAAGTTAAACCGACACAGTATTGTTTTAAAATTGGATAAATGAAATAATTTTACCCAAATTATTTTTTATATAAAAGAAATAATTTTTCGTTATATTTATATATGGTTGCTTGTTGATAGAGAAGGATTTAATTCAAATTAGAGAAGGATTCCTTAAATAGCATAACCAGAGTTAAAGATTAATTCATATAACAGAATAGAATTTGTAATGTGAATTATAAATATGTTTTATACTGGAAATGAAATGAAATTCCAGAGTAAATGTTTGAATATGAGTTGAAAGAATTCTGAATTTGAAAATTTAATTCCTTTGAGTTTGAAAATGATTTTCGAAGGTTGTGGATAAATAATAGTGATATTATTTGGAAAATATTTTTGAATTAGAATTGAAATCTGGTGAGATTTGGAATTTAATAATATTTGTAGGGGTTATAAAGAGATAAATGCATTGAAATCTTTTCGGTCACTGGAAAATAACTTCGGTGATGACTACAGCATCATCAATGTTCATTTTCGAGTTTCCAGGAGAGGAATTGCTACCAAATTGTTCTAAATTAGAGTGGTTTGTGAAACTGGGTTTGGTTTTGAGATCCAAAGAAATAATTGATTTCAAAAGTGATTTCGCAATGTTGTGAAATTGTTTAAAACTCTGGAAACTTATCTAAAATGTTTATGGAAATATAAATGGGTTTGATAACTCGAAAAATTTGAAATTTTCTAGAATAAGAAAACTTAACTTTAAGAAGAGCAAATGTATGTGTGAAACCCAAATAAGTTGGAAGGTAAACTAATTAATTGAAGTAAATTAAAAGAAGTTAGCAAATGTAATTAAATTTGGAATACTTATAGAATATTAAAATTTAAATTGAATAGGAGTGTTATTAAATCTAGATGAGTAAAGATGAATGTAAAGAGAAAAGTCTAGGTGGACTAAGTGAAATGGTTACTTACATAAAATTTATTTAGATGAAAATAAATTTGTGAATGAATAAATGAATTTACAATTGCAAGTAAATAAGACAATAAAGTAAGTTAGTAAAGCAAGTCAATTAAATGAAGTAAATTCAAGAGATTGTGAATGGAATGAAAATAAGTTGAAAAACTTATCGAAACTTAAAATTTGGATTGAAACTGAATAGTTGAATTGTGTTAAATAAAGTGAAATAGAAAATTAGTCAGGTTAGACTAAATAAAACAAAGTATTGAAACTAAAATTTGTAAGTACTGATTTATTTAATGGTAAGCAAATGAACTAAAATTTAATATTAGGATGTTTATTAATTTAAATTGTGCATAGTAAAGTGAATTGAAAATTTAGTTCTAAGTGGATTAAAAATAGTAAAATTTTGGGAATAGAAGTGTTTGAGATATGAATAAATTGGTAAGTGGGATTAGTTAAGGAAGGGATTAAATAAAAATGGTTGAGATAAGATGTATAGAATTAAATATTTAAAATTGGAGGGTAAACTGAATTTGAATAGAATTGAAACAAAGATGAATAGAAATGGATATATTACTTCAGTAAAGAAGCAGAAATAAACATTTAAGTGTAAAATATTTATCTTGAACTGAAGAAATGGATGGTAAATTCTTAAGTAAAACTGGAATTGAGAAATATACCAAGTAAAAAAAATTGGTATTGGAAAATATTCAAAGTTAATAAATGAAGGGTTAATAAGGATATGAAATGATAATTGTGAATGAGTGGATAGAAATCAAGATGAGTGTGAATAAAAAGAGATTTGAGATAGATAAAATCAATTGGAAATAAATACGTAGGATATATGTATATTATTTTATTCGCATAGTGATTTGATCCAGATTCGAGCGTTGAATTTCGAGGTAGATATACCAATCCGTGTTGGGATTTTTCACTTGATTTTCGATGGCGAACCCTGGATATGGATTTTTAATTAATTCTGCAAATTCTCTATCATAGTAAATGGCTATGCAAGGAGAATGACGGTTTCTGATCAAGAAACCAGATCTGTGTCCACACTAGGAAGTCGGAGGGGACGAAACTAGTTCGGAAGTGAAATTGTGTGATCGAGTGAGCGATCGAATTGGGTATTGCGTACGGATGAATGAAATAGATATGAAAACTTTTGTAAAGAAATGTATAAAATGATTTTGGAAGCTATGATTGGATGTTATTGCTAAGTAGGATATGCAGGTGTTAAAAAGCAAAAGGGGATTGAGATTTTTGATTTTTGAAGATAAATTGAAATTTGCTCGGCAAAGGTATGTATTTGAATTTCTGTATGAAATTTGATGATTTTTTGGTCTAGCCACTTGGCTTTTTGTTTTCTTGTGAAATCTGGGGGCCTGTAGAGGCATTTTGTAGTTGTACCGAGCTAGCCGCGTAAAGGAGACGTTGGCGAAATTTTTCAAAATTTAAGGAGTTAGAAAAAGTTTGAGAAAATTTTGATAATTTAAAATTTGATTTTAAATTTAAATTTGAATTGTTAAGTAAATAATATTGTTTGGAAGTTATGGATAAGTTTGGGAAGTTAATAAGAGGATAGTGTGTCTTTAATAAAAAGATTGTTTGGAGAAGTTGTCGAAACTGTTTGGTTTGGGAGGTTGTTAAAACTATTTGGTGTGTGAAAATAGTTAACGGGTTGTGGGACATTTCTCTTAACTAGTAATTTCAGGGAAGAAATTCTTTTAAGGGGGGAGGAATGTGATGACCCGGGATTTCTGGATATTTGAAATTGAAATATTTAATTATATTTGAAAGTTAGTTTAACTTGAATTTCAAATATCACTAATTTTTGAATAATTTAAATATTGAATTTAATCATTGAAAATTGGATAAAATATGAAATCTGAGGTTTCGAGCTTGTTGAAAATATTTCAAGGGCTTGAGAAATTTATATTGATAATACTGAAGGTAATAGAACCTTTAAAATTGAATTTAGAGCTGGTTTGTTCAGTTTTGAAATTTTATTGTTTAACTTGAATTTAAAAATTGCATTCCGAGGAACAGTCTTGGATTTCGACGAAACCAATTCCATTAGATCCATAATAGTGTATTATTATCAGATTTCAATTTTCGTTGCATTTGAGTTGTTCTGTGATCGTATGATAGATAAACGCGTTGAATTTGCATCGAATTTAATATAATAACTGGGTCCATAAAGCTATCTTCTACATACGATCGAATTAGGACTCGGAACCTTTTCCATTACTTTCGAAATAGGGGTATAACCTTGTGAGTGCGAAAATTGAAATGATTTGAATTTGAAATTTAAATTTAAATAAATAATAATAAATTGCATTGGGACTATTGCAAATCTATGTGGACACGTAATGGGACTTTAAAACACGTGTTGAACTGCATTTACACGCGTCTTAAATAAAAAAATTATGTTGATGAATTTCTCGTTAAAATTGAAGAACGAACGAAACCTTCCTTCCCTCAGCTTCATTTTCAAATCACAACACCTCTTTCTCTGTAAAAAAATAATATGGAGTCCACTTCAAAAATAAAAATAAAGGCGAGATTCAATTCAAACCGAATCAAGTCAAATTTGTATCACGAATTCATCCTCGTCAATGTATTCCTCTTCGCCCTTGATCTTCGGTATTGGATACTTCTGCTTCGAGTCGAATCTGCGTTAAATCTAGTGATGTAGCACTAGGGCTAAGCGTAGACGGCGTTTAGAACTTCCACGAACGAGGTTTGTCGCTGATGTTGGAGCCATGGCCTCGTGTGACGCGTCGAAGTTGAAGATGTTTTTGAGAAGAGGAAAGATAAGGAAATGATAGTTCGACTCGAATTAAACGCGAGGTTCCATTTGGTAGGGGGTGATCTCCAGCAATGTTTCTAGATATCTCAGATCCCCCGCTACCCTCTTCAAAGCAATCAGTTCAGTCCAGCTTAGGATTCTCCTCCAATTCCCTCTTGCTTTGGTCCTGCACTTATAGGCCGCAACGGTTAGTTGGTCAGAATTTCGAAAAGAGCAGCTGATCGATTTTTGTTTTCCGATTCGATTTGAGGTAAGTTGTTTTTAACCTTTTCATTTAAATGTTATTTAAGTATAAACTTTTAATTTAACTTATTGATTTCTATTTCATGTATTAGTATAGTGGAATTTAAAAGTTAAATTAAGTTAAGATTTAGCCAAGCCTGATTTCTAGCAATTCTAGTTCATTTAAGTGAACTAAGGAGTTATTTAAAACCAGATTTTTACAGATATATATATATATATATATATATATATATATATATATATTGGCAAAATAATTATGGGTGATTAACGTGTTTAACTAATTAATTTTATTTTTTAGTTACCGAAAATTAATTATCTTAAGAAAATTAGTTTAAAAATAAATTATTGGTTAATTAAATTATAAAATGGTGATAAATTATTCAATTTCATTCAAAATATTTATGAAATTATATAATGTTTATACAAGGTTTAAAATCATGGAAACAAGCAATTTTGGAATGGATTGCAAATAGCAAAATTAAAGGTGAGTTAAATTCACTCATCTAGATACCTTTTAAGTTTAAATGGTTAAATTTAAATTATTGGTTGTTGATTGCATTGGTAATTGTTATCAGTTTGGATATGATAGTATATATAGTAATATATATATATAGTATATGTTGGAGTGATTGATTTCCCGCATTATACAGCGGATGAGACCATATGCGCCGCATAATAGCGGATGGGATAATATAACCCCATATACCGTGATATTCCACCTCGAAGTGGAATTGGTATTTTATATTGTGCTAACATCTGTGGATGCAAAGAAATAGGTTGGAAGGATCCAACTGGATTCCTCAAATTTATTTAGATTGTTTTAATATTCTGTAATATGGTTTATTTGATGATCCGTGATAACATTTTTTGGAAATTAAAATATTTGATGCTATGGTTGGATTGAATATATTTGGGTATATTGAGTCATCAAAATATAAAGACTGGATTTGTGAAAGGAAATAAAAAGGAAAATTTTAAAGTAAAATAATTCTAGAGAATTTGGATAATTAAAAAAATGAATTGGGAGAAAAATAGAATATAGAAGTTGATTTTAAAATTATAATAAATAAATTCCAAGTGTGGGAAAGGAGATTTTTGAATAAATGGGAATAAATGAATTTTTTTAACTTAAGTGGTATTATTTAAAGGAATAAAAGATTTAATCAATTTAGGATTTAAATATTTAGGAAAAATAAAAGAATAATTTTAAAATAAGATTTTAAATTTTAATAAAGAAGATAAATCTTGAATTAGTGGGTTTTCAAATAAAAATGAGTAAGTAAAAAGAAATTATTTTCATTAGAGTAAATTGTGAAAATCGGTTTGGAAACTGATTTAGTGATTTAAAAGAGGACGAGACTATGGAATTTACAAACTGGGTTTATAAAGTGAAATAAGATATCAGTAAATGTTTGGAAGTATAAATTTCATGATGGAAATTTATAAAGGAATGGGTAATTTGTTTTAAAAATAAATAGTGGTTTATTTTTAAAAATGAAAGAGAAGTGTATTTCCTTGCAAAGCCAAGTACGTTTTTCAAGCAGATTTTTATGTATAAGTTAAAAGTTTTAAAGATGTTTTGAAAGAATGTTTTTGTGAAACTATTATTTAAGTTGTTTAAAATTTTTAAAGTAAATATTTATTTAAAATTAATTATAGTAGTAATTATTTGAAAGGTTTGACTAGTATTATGATTTTAAAGATAATTATTAATATTTATATTTTATAAATTAGTTTTATTTTAAAGATAGTCTGGTTAAAGTTTATTTGAAAACTTGTATAGAATTTCATAGCTCTTGGTTTAAATTTAGTTTGGCTTAACTTTTATTTAAAAATTAGTTTTATATTTCATTAAGTAGTTTTATTTTAAATATTTTTAAAGTACATATTTTGGATAAAGTGTTTAAGTAATTTAATTTAAATTTTTAAAGTATAATTTAGAATAAAATGATTTAAATTGTTTTAAAATCTAAAATATTTGGACTTGGTTGTTTTTAGTGGAAATAAATAAATAATTGGGAAATTTATTCCGTGAGAGAAGTTTATTTGAAAACTGTTTTCAAAGGGATGAGGTGTTAAAAATATCTTGCAAGGATATTTTGGAAATAAATAATTTGGGAAATTATTAATGTCTGATGGTCGTACGTGAATGTTATTTGATAGTTAAATAACCAACTATCAATATTGGCCAATGCGCTGATCGTTTCAAAGAGACCGGGATCGAGAATATTTTTTCAAAAACCACTTCGATCTGGTTCGAACGTGTTCATGAGGAAGACAAGAGTTTGGAGTCGAAGATGGAGCAGTGAAGTGCAAGGCCTAATCGCTACTAATTCTGAGGGTGATTCCAGAATGGATGTAGTAGGAGTAGTGCCTTCGGTTCCGTTCGAACCCGGAACGGACTTGTATGGACGAATGCTTTTAGAACATCGTCCGTAGGATGATGAGCATTCTAAGTTATTGTGTGCTACAAAAAGGTCATGCGTAGCCTCGAGCCTCAACCGGGAATGGCTTAAACAGGGGAGGTGCACATTAGGCTAAGTGGCTAGCTACCAATTAGGGTAAGGTCACCCCTATCTAGATGTCCCTTTTTATTTCGGTTGTGTGGCGGTTGCTGATCCCAACCACAGGGTGAACTTATTCGAACTATCCAGTAAGGGGTAGCTCCGGTCTTGTGATGTAGGGGATCAGGGTAGATCTTTGGTACGGTGATCTAGATCACGTACTGTGATGGGCGGTACCCCAGTAGCCCTGCCATTGTATGGAATCCAACTTCCAATAAGAGCCTGTACGGTTTTGATTGTGCCCAACTATTGCCGAAACATGAGATGCAAGCATTTCAGCTAGATTCTATTTTACTTTCCATAGACACTATTATAATATCAGACGGATTTTGATAAAAATGTTTTGGTTATCATAAGGTAAAAACCTAGCTTGTTTGTTTGTGGCGCGGTCTTATAAGATACCTTTGATTTCAAAAGGATTTTGAAAATTTTAATAATCCAATTGAGTGTATTTTCTCACGCTGGTTTTTCAGGCTGGGTCGGGTGTTATTTAACTATAATGCTCAGGTCAAACCGAGTATTATATAGTACAGATTTGGGATGGACTGCTGTGGAGCTCAGGAGACGAGCTGGATGGCGTGACATACTTCCGTACTTGATTATTATTATTCCGCTGTGTAAGGACATGTTACTGAACTATCCGGATTTGATGAAATGATTGTTGTACTATGAGAAATGTATGTTTATATGATGATACAGATTATTTGTATTTAAAGTCGATGTTATATATCATATTTTATTCCGCTGCATTTGTGAGATTTTGATATTGTTTTCTATTTCTTCTTCTACTTCCTTCTTCTTTAGCCCTAATGGTTATTTATTAATGATGTTCTAAAGG
This sequence comes from Allium cepa, assembly GCA_030765085.1. Classification (NCBI taxonomy): domain Eukaryota; kingdom Viridiplantae; phylum Streptophyta; class Magnoliopsida; order Asparagales; family Amaryllidaceae; genus Allium; species Allium cepa. The sequence continues at coordinate 712,497,879 of CM060934.1, forward strand.
AAAATTTATTATGTTACAAGCGTTGTCGAAAAACTAATTTATTATTTATTTATGATGTTTAAAGTTAATCTGTTTATCTGATTGATGGTATTTATAAATAATGAATGGATTTGTAAAAGGAATCTTTTAATAAAAGTGTTTACAAATGAAAATGAGGCTTTGGGATTTATAAAGGATTTTCAAAAAGCTTTATAAACGATTTTTATAATGGAGTTATATAAAGGAAAAGAGTTTTATACATTGTTTTAGAGATCTATAAAAGAGTTTTATAAATGATTTTGGATTTATAAAAGAGTTTTATAATTGATCTTGGATATTTTTAAAATAAGCTTTATATATGATTTTGGATCTTTATAAAAGAGTTTTGTAAATGATTTTAGATATTTATAAAAGAAGTTTTATAAATGATTTTGGATATTTGTAAAAGAGTTTTATAAATGGCTTTGGATATTTATAAAAGAGTTTTATAAATAAACTTGGAGATTTATTAAGAGTTTTATAAACGAATTTGGAATTTTTGTAAAGGAGATGTTCATAAATGAGAGAGATTTATTAAAAGGATTTAGTGAAGAAATTTATAAAAGTAATTGAGATTGGATTTTCCTAAATTAACCTTCTTAATTTTGACGGTGTGGACATTCATTTCATGCTTAACATCGAAGGATGGTGTTAGGATTAATCCTTCTCTCCGTTTCTTTTAAAATTATATTTATTTTAATCCTTTGACATGATTTTAAAATAAGAAAACTTTCATAATGTACTATGAACATATTTATATCGTTGAGATAAGTATATAAATACATTTTCTAAGTAGGGAAAGTGTAGTGTTTTTGTGAATATACTTACATCGTTGAAATAAGTATATGAATATTTTTCCAAGTATTGAAAGGAGTATAAATAGTCTATGAATATATCTTTGTAAAAGTATTTGATATAAGTATTTATAAAGTAATTTTAATTAATCAAAGGATTAATTAAAGAGGCTAATAGGTGTTTGTGATTAACCAACTTTATTTTCCTTCAGAAATTAAAATCACTGGTTGAATCGTTTGTTATTTGATAGTTAAATAACCGACTATCAAATGTTGGCCTGTTTTAAATCTTTCATTATCGGTTCAGGGAGACGGGGATCAGGTATGTTATTTGAAAACCACTTCAAAACTTCTTGATGATGATAGTTTTGAAGAGGGAGTTCTTTGAATTGCAAGGGCTACTTGTGACTAATCTTGAGGGTGACTCCAAAATGGATGCAGTGGAAGTAGTGCCTTCGGTTTCATTCGGACGCAGAGCAAGCTTGTATGGATAAATGCAAGCATTGCATTACAGCTAGAAGGTCGCGTTAGCATTCCTGGTGGGATATGCTTAGAGAAAAGATAAAATCATTGCTTCAACTCTTACAACCCGGGAAATGGCTAAAACAAAGTAGATGAGGCAGTGTTATGTGGGTCACACCCATTAAGGTGTGTTATCACCTTTCTAGATCATTATATTATGGATTTGGTTGTGCATAAGAGCTCTCGATTAAGGTTGGAAAGCAAATGTGGTAATGACATATTTAGTACTATCCAGTAAGGGGGAGGACGATCTTGTATTGATAGAGGGGCAAATGCGTTTGTTGCCATCTGTACATTTTATCTGGAGATGTACCATATAGAAGGTAGTCTCTTACCTTCCATTGTTTGAATTCATTCTCCAATAAGCACCGTTCAGATTTAGTTGTAATATCTATTATGTTGGAATTTAATTAATATGACAATTTTGGCTATATTCAATATTTATTTTAAACCCTGGACACTATGATGATATCCGAAGATTTCTATGAAATGTTTTGGTTATCGTAAGGTAAAAACCCATCCATGTTTATGTGTGGCATAGTCTTACAAGATATATTTATTTCGAAAAGTTTTATAACATTAAAATTCATTGGATGTGTGTTTCTCACGATGGTTTACCAGACTTATCTGGGTGTCATTTATCTTATAATGCTCGAGTCAGACCGAGTATATTTTCAGATCTAGTTTGGATGCCTTGGAGCTTCTAGAGACCGGTTGGATATCCAAGATATATCTCTCGCACATCCTTTATTTCCACTACATGCGTTCCTTTATTTGTCAGAATTTGTGAGGACGAGTTGTTATAACTGTCTAGGCTGATGATTAGTGATTAAGTGTACTATGATTTTGATGTATATATATTACAGTTTCTTTTGTAAAGATTTATTGTATATTATATATTACTCGGCATGATGCATTACAACAAAAAAGATCTTTCACGGAGTTTGGAAATGCTGCCATAAACATTAGCAGCGTTTCGAAGAATGCCGCCTAATGTCGGGATGCAATAGTGAGGAAATACTGCAGCGTTTTGAAGAACGTTGCCTAATGTCGTACGGCAATAGAGTGAGGAAATATTGCAACGTTTTAAAAATGTTGCTAACAAAAAGGCTACATAAGCTTTTGCAAAAGCTGCAGTAAATCAATTTTGCAACATTTTATAAATGATGCAAACTCATTTAGCCGCTATGTTTTGATTGTTGCAGCGTTTTCATTTTGCTTCAGTTTGTTTTTCTACAACGTTTTAGTACTTTTTAATATTGGACCTCTTTTGAAATGCTACAGTACATCACCTTTTTGCAACATGTTACACCTATTGCAGCCTTTTTGAAATCCTACGGTACATCAACCTTTTTGCAACATTTTACACCCATGATAGTGGTTTTAAAACAATTATTAAAATCATGTATAATATATTCAAAAGAAAATTGTTGAATTTATAAAACACTAATAGATATAATATGATAACATATGCATTATGAAGATTAAACATAATCAAAGCTGCATCAATTTCATACACCATAAAATTTGTTCATATACAGTATTTCATGAACAATGTTTTAAGCAAAAATGTTAGCGACATAAAATCTTACAAAAAGAGCTTGCTAAAAGAGAAAATATAAATCATGAAAAGTCCAAGTTCTCCTCCTTCAAAAGTCCAATACACCTATAAGAAAAAAAAGCAATTAGAGATCAGCGATAGAAGAGAACAAATATGAATTTATTTAGCATCAAATATGGCAACTTCAAGTTAATTTGACTAGCTCAAACAGTAGAAAATCCCATCCCTAATTATCGGTCAAATAACCCAATTAAAATTGGGTCACTTTGCAAATGTTAAATTTACATCCACAAGCCAAATGTACCTACAAAAAATTTCAAATTGCAGTGCTTCTCCTATAGAGATGCCTACAATATATGTATATGATGCTAAAAACATACATTTTTGAATCCATAACGCGTGGCTAAGTAGTGTTTTTTGTACATACCTAAAGAACTGGCGAAAGAAGCTTTCCCGAACAAAATTATTTAATAACTAAACATTATTTCACATTCATATTGTTGAAATCATATGACTTATTAAAATCTTACCATGCATAAGAAGGTGGGGTTTCTGATCCAGATACTAGTATGTAGTTTCACAAAAATTTGTCCCGTTGGTGAGTTTGAATCTTAAAGGATCTGCACAACATAAACAAAAATGAAATTTTGAAAAAAATATATAACAGAATACATCACAAGTTATATCTTATTCAGGTTACACGATACAATTGCAACAAGAAAATTACCATTAGAGAACTCATAATCATTAGACTGGGTTTCCTTCTCCCACTCCTTCCATTTGAGAATCTAGATGATAAAGCAAAAAACAAATAAATTACTTTGAAATTTATAAGTAAACATATAAAATTGAAGTTGAATTACCTTTGCTCTTCCTAAAGCCATGGTGATAGCACTGTATGCAACATGAAATATAGCCTAGAAAAATATGAAAATTTGCAGCTGATGTAGTCCATTTATCGATACAAGTGGAACCTTTCCCTGTTATCACAAAAATAGATTATTTACTGGTTGAGTATAAACACAATTCAATTTTTAAGACAGATATATCTGAAACACAAAGACTTGTTTATGCTATATCACAAATACCAAAAGAACATTTAGTTTATGATTATCTATAAAATACAAAGAGAATTCGAAAATATGCATTCTTTATGATATACTACAATCTAAGGACTTTAAAATTAAGCAACAAAAGGAAATTTTCATTTTTATAAGATAATAACAGTCTTCATATTAGATATGTAAAGACACATAAGTTTTAACGATTTTAACAACGCAATTAACTAAATTTTTGCTTGAAATTAAACAGTAAAATTTGATAATGAGAATTTGATATTTAGAATACGTCTACTTAGACATAGTAAATGGTAAATTTTTATTTGAAAATATGAAAGTTAGTTCCGTTGTGCAATTTTCAATTTCAATTTTAATTAGTTAATTTGATGAAAATAAAATGTTTTCAGAGATCTAAATATTTTTATATAATAAAATTGTAAATCATTTTCGGAGTGAGGCTTCGTATTTCGTTTCGCTAAATTTGGATTGCTATAACCTCATTTATCTTATTTTGAGAGAATTTGCAGCAATTTGGCAGCGAATATCGAGTTTTGATAAAATGATCGTATCACTGATATCTGTGTTCCATTCTGTTCGTCTCGTTGTTTTGATCTTCGCATTATATTCATTCCTATATTTTGATGCCCGGTACGTGGAGAAATCCGCGCAACGGTTAACCGTACCGGTCAACGTTTCTGAAGTCTTTTGGTTTCTGGTGTCTTTTCATTATCCACGGTATTAACCAACAACCATTTGCTTTCGATTATTCCTTATATTTAATATCTGACTATTACTATTCCTATCGTTCAATATATTATTTGATGTAATTTCCTCTCCCCACTTTTCTTGGTCTATTCTGTTCCATAATTTAGAAATATATATACGCTATATATTGTACAAAGTTGCTTTTGTCTCAGTAGCCCTTCATTTCTTCTTCCACTTGAAGCTTTTTTTCTTTTGCCTTCTTATCTTCTTTCCCATCATGCCCAAAACCTTCGACCCGCCGCTGCAAAACCTATCGCGCACGTTGCTCCACGTCTCACCTCGGTCGCCAGCAAGCCCATCCTAGCCACCACGGTTCCGACCACAACCAATCTCCTACCCGGACTCGTCTCTTCTTGTCACCAGCTGAGAGCCATAGTTCATCCTCTCTTTTCTCATTACCTTGACCCTCCCTTCGACCTTCCTGTCGTCCGCCTAGACAATGGCCACATCAGCCACACCACGCCCCACACAAAACTCCGCCATCCACAACAACTCAGATCTTTTCTCTCCACCCTTCCAAGCCTCACTAACCGCGCCATCTTCCTCCCACCTGCAGTCGAACTCCAACACAAACACCACTGCCTGCCTCTACATCAGCCTATCACTGCTTTACACCACCTAGGCGTGTGCCGCCTTGGCCTCTACTTCACATGGCCGAGCACATACCGAGCACTCTCAGCAAAAGCAGTCGCCTATGCAGTAACGATCTGGGATTTTCGACACTCGAAAATTGACATCAATACACCCACTGTATAAAATGCCTAGCAGTCGAGTGACAGAAATACTAGTTCATTAGCGGTGAAGAAGAAAAGGTAGAAGAAAAGAAAATAGAACAACACAGAATCTCATAATCGCAGTGGAACAGAATATAATATATAACAGCAGATTTTAAATACAAGAACTGTACTGTTAATATACAAACTACTATTAGAGTACAACAATTCAATACATCAATTTAAATAGTTTAACAACTTGCCCAGATATACATAACTCACACAGCAGAAAATACCAAGTACGTGATATACGCCTACACTTCTCTAGCTTGTCTCCTAGGATCCATAGCCTTTAACCTGAACTTGTAATACTTGGTCTAACCCGAGCATTATAATAAAATAACAGCCGAGTCAGTCTAGAAAATGAGCATGAGAAAACACACTCAATTTGAATTATAAACTTTTCAAAATCCTTGAAAAACAAAGGTATCTCGTAAGACCACGTCACAAATAAACACGGTGGGTTTTTACCTTACGATAACCAAAACATTTTTATCAAATCCGTCTGTTATTATAATAGTGTCTATATAAAGTAAATAGAATATAGCTAAAATGCTTGCATCTCATGTTCCAGCATAGTTAGGCATAATCAAAACTGTACGGCGCTTAATGGAGAAGGGATTCCATTGAATGGCTGGGCCACTAGGGAACCGCCCGTCACAGTACACCTCTAAAACTATATACCGAAGACCACGTCGAGATCCCTAGAGACATAAGACCGGCCTACCCCTAACCTGGATAGACCGGATATGTTAACACCTCGGGTGTTCCCACCCTTACCACCAAGTGCTCCTTCCATGCACAACCATATCCATAAATGAGGTTTTCGAAGGACATCCAGAAAGGTAAAAACATACCCTACTTGGGTACGACCCACTTAGCCTTGCTGCATCTCCACTGTTTTAGTCATTCCCCGGTTGATGAGGCTCGACGCTAGGCATTACCTTTTAGGAACACAATTTTACTTAGAATGCTCATCGTCCTCCAATGACGATGTTCTGATAGCATTCGTCCATACAAGTTGTCCTGCATCTAGACAAATCAAATCACCGTCTTCATCATCCTCATGATATTCATTTGTAACGTTCAAACCGGATCGAAGATGTTTTCGAATAATTAAATCTAATCCTGGTCTCTTCGAACTAATTAACGAAATTGGTCAAAATTAATAGTCGGTTATTTAACTATCAACACACATCCATGAACAATCATCGGTCCTTATTATAAATTTACCAAAAATTTATTTAAAAAATATCTTTTATAAGATATTACTTTCCATACTTCAACATTTTGAAAATTGTTTTCAAACCTTTTTATTTTCAACGGAATATTTCCAACCATTTCCAATGCTAAGAATATTTTCCCACTTCATTTTATATTCAACACTTAGAAAATGCTCCTTTTGTTTCCTATTTCTCTTTCTCAAAATCATTTACAATTTTATTTGTAAATTTCCTTAATCGTTTTACACGAATTCTATAAATTCCTTAATTAATTCCCTTAATATTTTCAAAACCAATTATACTTGCTTATAAACTCGATTCCCTTTATACTTCTTAATGAATTCTATTTTCATTCTTCGAATTTCACTTTTATTTAACTTCCTCGAAAAAAAATTTACCTTCCTTCCCAATTCCATTAAGAATTATCTTATAAATCATATTCACTGAATAACCCATTTTCTCGGCTTCTGTGAAGGTTTATAAATAAATTTAAAACATTTCAAACTATATATATAAGTATTTTAAAGAAAAAATAATAATTTATTTTTAAGACATACTCAAATAGTTATAAAATATTGAAATAATTTAATGACATCACTTTCAAAGCGGGTTTTGAAAATTTAGATTTTCATTAAAATAAATATTAAGTATTTTAAAAACTCACTTCTGAATATTCAATACCAACTAACTTCAAAATTTACATAGAAATTTCCTTTTTCAAATTTAAGAACTTAACTTATTGTTAAAAATATATTTTTAAGAACTGAATAACCAAATTTTCGATTTGTAACCCCTCTCGATTTCCATCACATCACTCCCATTCGGGTCTTCTTAACCATCTTCACTTTAAAATAGCATCTACCATTTTTCTCACCCTATTTCCATATTCCAACAAAAATTCTCCCCATAAATTTACATTTCAAACTTATCATCCGATATCACTTCCCCTTTATTTATAAACTCCGTTTATAAATTTTTATAACTCATTTTGAGTTCCACTAAGAATAATCTCATTTGTAAAATTCCATTTTATAAATTTAACTCCTTTAAAAATCCATTTACTTTTGCCAATCTATTTTCAATATCGATTTCAACCGTTCTTCCGGAATATCATTTTTAAATCCAGTCTTTAAAAATTCCTTTATATGATTAATTTTAAACTCTCCATTCAAAATATTTTCCCGCATTATTTAATACGATCAAAAATTCACCATTCTTATTCAAGCCAGTCTCTTTTAAGTAGTCCAAATTTCGTTATATAAGTTTTTATATTTAAAAAATCTCTTTTGAATTCCTTAAAATTAAAAATAATATTTATGGTATTTAATATTTTCATAGTTAATTTCCATGCCATTATATCATTTAAACTTTTAAAACGCACAGAAATCCAGCGTTTGTATATGTGTGTGTGTATATATATATATATATGAAAAATACTAATGTATTTGAGGAATCCAGTTGGATCCCTCCAACCTAATTTTCGTGCATCCATAAATGTTAGACAATAATAAAAATACCAATCCCACTTCGAGGGGGATATCGCGGTATATAAAATTATCCGCTATTATGCGGGACGCATAAGGTCTCATTCACTATAAAATGCGAAAATATCACTCCAATACTAATATATAAACTATATATATATATAAAACCATTCAACAGATAATTAAATTTCTCAATCAATCAAGCATCCAAAAATTTAAATTTAAACATTTCAATTTCAAAAGTGGAAATCCCAATGAGTAAGAAATTCTCACCTTGGTTTTTATTTGCCGAACATCTAGAATTTATACTTCCAAAAATCCAAACTAGCTACGAAAAACCCCAAATAAATTCCTATAACAGTTCACGCACAGACCCACGACTTCCTCCTGACATCGACTCAGCCCATCTCCAAGTCGAACACTCCCATCACCACTTCCCCCCTCCCAAAATCGTGGCCACCTCCATAAATTCAAACCTGCGATCGAGCGCCTCCCACTTAAGCCTCCATCATCCCTTGCCGACCTCAAATACAGATCGCGAGTTCCTCCCTACATCCCGCGACGTCTCGTGCCTTCCAAAACGAGTATCCAACACCTCGCTATTCAGGATCATCGCACGCGCCACCTCCATCATCGGGCTACCCGCCATCGCGCTCAAGCTTCCCCCTCCCATTTCCACCAGTCATGAACTGCCGATGTCTCACGCCCAGCCAATACCCATGCATACGTTCGCACGTACGCGAACTCCTCCTCATCTCGATTTCCACCCCTCCCCGCGAACGCCGCCATCGAGTTGGGTTCGTGGATTACCGATCGGCGTGGATTACCGATCGGCTTCGATTTGATTATTGTTTGCTTTCTCTCTCTTTTTTTGAGTCAATTTTTACTTCCCTTTGGCTCCGATTAAAATTTGGATTTCGTTCAAAAATAGAAGAGGAAGGATGAATTTGAACTGGGAAGCTTCGTTCCATTTTTTTATTTTTTGTGTTTCCGTTCGGCCATGCTTTTTGAAAGGAGAGGAAGCATTCTTTTGGAGGCAAAGGAAACGTATAAGGGATCCAATAGGACAATGATGCGATGGAATATACGGCTGAAAAGTAGGTTGACTGGGCAATATTTTTATTCAAATTCCAAACATCTCGATTTAGTTACCTAGAAATCTCGAGGCCCTATTAAGGCATGCCGCTAGGCGATAATAATGTTATACCCCTATTCCAAACGCAATGGAAAAGGTTTCGAGTCCTAATTCGATCGTATGGAAAAGATGGCTTTTTGGACCCAATTATTATATTGAATTTTCGATAAAAATCTCATCGCGTTTATATCTCGTACGAACAAACGGTAACTCCAAACGCTACGAAATTTGAAATCCGGTAATAATACATTATTACGGATCTAATGGAACTAGTTTCGTCAAATTCTGAGACCATGTCCTGGAAGGCTATTTTTAAATGTCAATTTATAAGATATATCTTAATTTTGAACAAATCACTTTTAAATTCGATTTTAAAAGTTGCATTATCTTTAGTATTGTTAATATAAATTTTACAAGCCTTTAGATTATTTTCATCAAGCTTAAAACTCCAGATTCACTATTTTAACCAATATTCAATTATAACTTCAATAATTAAATTATCCAATAAATCGCTATATTTAAATTCTGAATTTATTTTATAAATAAACCCCAATTTCCATATGCATAATTAATCTATAATTCAAATTTGATATTTAAAACCATTCAAATGGTCACAATTTACTGTCGAAAAATCCATGTCTATACATTCTTCTCCCTTAAAATAATTTCGTCCCAGAAATTGCTAACGTAGGAAAAATGCTCTAAACCCATTAATCTATTAAACGCACTTAGTGAAGGCTTGATGTTTCACTTTTTAAAACCTTTACCTTCATCCAAACAATTTGTTTTCCATTCTAAACAATAATCCTTTATTTCGATTACAAATCCAAAATCACATTTTCATTAACAAAAAATTTCAAACACCCTAAATTTTCGAATTTTTTTTACCGAGTCTCCCCTGTATGAAGAGCCTTTTGCAATATAACAAGAGAGATAAATATGTATTTATCGACACACGTGGTCGAAAAACAAAATATATAATAATATATAACCATTTTTTATTTTTTATTGCGTAGGCGTGCCTTAATTTAGCATTTTAAGCGTTATTTAGCGAGCGGCTTATTTCATATGCAATTCTGCAACTCGAACCTAGCCCAAAAATCTTCATGTACCTGTACATACTCAATTTAAACCCGTAAGTACCCAATTATGGAATTTTAATAATAATTCATTTTTTTAAAATAGCTAAACACACAAACTTCATAAACCAACATGCCAAACATAAATTGTAAGCAATTATAAAGTTCTGATTCTAATTTTTTTTTATTGCTTTCAATTGATCCATATTTAATTCGAAACGATTTGTAACTAAATTAACTTGTATTCAATTTGTTCTTATACAAAACAAACCTTATCAACTCCAAATTGATTAAAACCAATTTATTCACATTCTATTTATCCATAGAATTTATAGTTTACTTTCGTTTGCGATGAACAACAATTTTACTATACAAATTCGGCGCTATCCATTTAAATAAAATAACCATCTTAGTTTATAGCTATTTTAAATTGATTTCAAATCAATTTATAATTAATTCTATTCTATTTCAGCTTGTATATATGAGTCGAATTTCATTTATTACTCAATTTTGGTTTCCCATTTATTTATTCCTGATTCCAAATTTTCACTAAATTTTTATTTCATTTAAGGTTTATGCCATATGGTTTTTATAATACTCCACAATGCAAAATTTATATTAACTTCGATTCGATATTATTCTAATCCAATTCAAATTTTATAACCTATAGTTATGTAGTCACTTTAAAATTCTCAATTACATATTTTAACTCAATTCCATATAACTCAAATCCAATTCATTTTTTAAATTTCAATTCTTTTTTTACCCAAAATTCCAATACCATATTCAAATTATTCATACTTAAATTAAATTTCACTGCAAACCAATTTATTTTACTTTATTCAATTTAATCCCACCATTTGTTTCACTATAATCCGCATTTGATTTGTTTTTCTCTTAAGTGAATTCTATTGCTAGCTCGAATCCATAATAAATATTAAAACCTATTTGATATTCTTTTCTATCCATTCCAATTTCATCAACTTAGCTCGATTTAAATTCAAATCCCTATAAATTTACTTTTACCCATTCAATTTAATTATCTTTCTCAAGTTAAGTTAAATTTATAGAATCCATTTTTAATTAATTCACTATATTATCGCCATCACTTCATTTATTTATCCCATTTTCTTTGCTTAAATTTTTAATTTTTATCTATTTTAACTTTACTCAAGCTAAAATTTAATTCCGAAACCCAATTTTCATACTTTCCTTTTTTAGAATCATTTTCAGTTTATAAGTTTATAACTTATTTTCCTATGATCTCTAAATTATTTAAATAAGGATTCAAAAATTCAAACACCCGTATTTTTTTTATATTTTAAACCAAACCTAGTTTTTATCCAAAACAGATTCCCTTTGGAATTTCCAAAACAAAACTGGTTTGCCCAACAAATCAATTACGGTAGCAATTCGTCGCTTAGAAAACTCGAAAATGAATACTGGTGATGCTAGCGTCATCACCAGAATTATTTTCCAGCGACTAAAGTGAGTTCAGTGCTATATCTCGAAAATCCATTTAAACTATTTTCTTTCAAAAATATTTTCAACAATAGTACTCTAATCATTTTTCCATACCACTTTGAAAAATATTTTTTCAACTTTCTGGGATATAAATTTCCAGATCCTGGTTTGAATCCATTTTAATTAAAATCCATTTGTATAATTTATACTTATACAAATTTCCATTCGGTTATATAAACCATTTTCAATTTTATAATCTTATCCAATTATACTAATAACCAACACACCAATGTACTCTAATAATTCTAGAAAAATTATTTCCCTTTTATCCAAAAATAGGGTAAAATTATTTCACTTACCCGCTTCAAAACAATACTGTGTCAAATTGCTCTATTCAAGTGTTTAGAAACCGATATCGATACAGTTGTACGGACTATTCCGATCAGAGTTCATAACCACTCCATAAATCAACCAACGGAACATAAAACTATTTTTATATTCACTAACAAACACACGCTCATATTTATTAATACACTAAAACTCATTCTAGAATACTACTGACTCTATCTCTAATGAGTAATCCCCACTAGAGCCAAGTTTCTCGCTTAACCTTCAGCTCTGATACCAAGTGTAATGATTTGGGATTTTTAACCCTCGAAAATCGATATCAATACGCCCACTGTGTAAAATGCCGAGCAGCCGAGTGCCGAAAATACCAGTTCATTAGGGGTGAAGAAGAAAAGATAAAAGGAAAGAAAATAGAACAACACAGAATCTTACAATCACAGGAACAAAATACAATGTATAACAATAGATTTTAAATATAAGAATTGTACTATTAATGTACTTACCACTATCAGAGTACAACAATTCAATACATCAATCTGGAATGTTTAACAACTTGCCTTGTTATACATAACTCACATAGCAGAAAATACTAAGTACGTGATATACGCCTGAACTCCTGAAGCTCGTCCCTTGGGCTCCATAGCCTTTAACCTAAATTTTAATACTCGGTCTGTAGAGCATTATAATAATATAACACCCGAGTCAGTTTAGAAAACCAGCATAAAGAAACACATTCAATTTGAATTATTAACTTCACAAAATCCTTTGAAAACAAAGGTATCTCGTAAGACCACATCACAAATAAACACGACGGGTTTTTTCCTTACGATAATCAAAACATTTTTATCAAATCCGTCTGATATTATAATAGTGTCTATAGAAAGTAAATAGAATATAGCTGAAATGCTTGCATCTCACGTTCCAGCATAGTTGAGCACAACCAAAATCGTACGGCGCTTATTGGAGAATGGATTCTATCGTATGACTAGGCCACTGGGGTACCGCCCATCACAGTACACCTCTAGAACCATGTACCGAGGACTATGCCGGAATCCCCTGCTACACAAGACCGGCCTACCCCTAACCTGGATAGACCGAATATGATATCACCTCAGGTATTCCTACCCTTACTACCGAGCGCTCCTTCCATGCACAACCATATCCATAAATGGTAGGTTTATTTAGACATCTAGAAAGGTGATAATATAACCTACTTGGGTGCGACCCACTTAGCCTTGCTGCATCTCCCCTGTTTTAGTTATTCCCCGGTTGATAAGGCTCAAGGCTAAGAATTACCTTTCAAGAAATAATTTTACTTAGAATGCTCATCGTCCTCCAATGATGATGTTCTGATAGGATTCGTCCATACGAGATGTCTTAGGTCTGGACAAACCAAATCACCATCTTCATCATCTTCATGGTATATATTTGTAACATTCAAACCGGATTGAAGTAGTTTTCAGATAATTAAATCCGATCCCGGTCTCTTCAAAACGATTAACGAAATTGGCCAAAATCAGTACTCGGTTATTTAACTATCAACACACGTTCATAAACAATCATCAGTCCTTATTATAAATTTACCAAAAATTCATTTAAAGAAAATATCTTTTATAAGATATTACTTCCCATACTTCAAATTTTGAAAATAGTTTTCAAACCTTTTTATTTTCAATGGAACGTTTCCAACCTTTCCTAATACTTAGAATATTTTCCCACTTCATTTTATATTTAACACTTAGAACATACTCCTTTTGTTCCAATTTCTCTTTCTCAAAATCATTTACAATTTTATTTGCAAGTTTCCCAACTTGTTTTACACGAATTCTATAAATTCCAGAATTCCTTAATTAATTCGCTTAATATTTTCAAAACCAATTATACTTGCTTGTTATCTCAATTCCTTTTATACTTCTTTATGAATTCTATTTTCATTCTTCGAAGTTCACATTTATTTAACTTCCTCAAAAAATTTGCTGCCTTCCTTCCCAATTCCATTTAAGAATTTTCTTATAAATCATATTCATCGAATAGCCCATTTTCTCAGCTTCGGATAAGGTTTATAAATAAATTTAAAACATTTCAAAACTCTATGCATATATATATATATATATATATATATAATATATATATATAAGTATTTCAAAGAAAACTATAATATTTTATTTTTAAGACATATCCAAATAATTATTTAAAATATTGAAATACTTTATATGACATCACTTTCAAAGAGGGTTTTGAAAATTTAAATTTTCATTAAAATAAATATTAAGTATTTTAAAAACTCACTTCTAAATATTCAATACTAACTAACTTTAAAATTTACATAGTTTGATACATAAAAATTTCTTTTTCCAAATTTAAAAACTTAACTTATTCTTAAAAATATATTTTTAAAATATGAATAATCAAATTTTCAATTTATAACCCTTCTCGATTTCCATCACACCCATTCGAGTCTCCTTAACAATCTTCACTTTAAAATAGTATCTACCATTTTTCTCACCCTATTCCCATATTCCAATATGAATTCTTTCCATAAATATTTCAAACTTATCATCCAATATCAATCCCCTTTTATTTATAAACTCCATTTATAAATTTTTATAACTCTTTTTGAGTTCCATTAAAAATAATCTCATTTATAAAATTCCATTTTATAAATTCAATTCCTTTAAAAATCCATCTACTTTTGCAAATTTATTTTCAGTATCGATTTCAACCCTTTTTCCTGAATATCATTTTTAAATCCACTCTTTAAAAATTCCTTTATATAATTTATTTTAAACTCTCTATTCAAAATATTTTCCCGTATTATTTAATACGAACAAAAATTCACCATTCTTATACAAGCCATTCTCTTTTAAATAATCCAAATTTCGTTGTACAAATTTTTATATTAGAAAAATCTCTTTTTAAATCCTTAAAATTTAAAAGAATATTTATTGTATTTAATGTTTCCACATTTAATTTCCATACCATTATATCATTTAAAATTTTACAACACACAAAAATCCAGCATTTATATATATATATATATATGAAAATACTAATTTATTTTAGAAATCCAGTTGGATCCCTCTAACCTGTTTTTCCTACATCCACAGATGTTAGGAAATAATAAAAATATCAATCCCACTTTGAGGGGGATATCATAGTATATAAGGCCATCTGCTATTATGCGGGGCGCATAGGGTCTCATCCGCTATAATGTGCGGGAATATCACTCCAATACTAATATATATACTACTATATATATATATAACCATTCAACAGATAATTAAATTTCTCAATCAAGCAAGCATCCAAAAATTTAAATTTAAACATTTAAATTTTAAAAGTGGAAATCCAAATGAGTGAGAAATTCTCACCTTAGTTTTTATTTGTCAAACATCTAGAATATAGACTTCCAAAAATCAAAACTGGCTCCGAAAAATCCCAAATAAATTTCTATATCGGTTCACGCACAAACCCTCGACATCCCCCTGACATCGAATAGCCTATCTCCAAGTCGAACACTCATATCGTCGCTGCCCCTCCCAAAAACCGCGGCCACCTCCATCAATTTGAACCTCAGGATAGAGCGCCTCCCCTTCGGCCTCCACCATCCCTTGCCGACCTCAAATACAGATCGGACTTCCCCCTTACATCCCACGACCTTGCATGCCTTCCAAAACGAGCAGCCAACACCTCGCCACTTTAGATCATCGCGTGCGCCACGTCCATTGACAGGCCGCCTACCATCGCGCTCGAGCTTCCCTTTTCCCATTTCCACCAATCGCGAACTTTCGTTGTCTCATGCCTAGCCAACACCCATGAATACATTCACATGTACGTGAATTCCTCCTCATCTCGGTTTCCGCCTTGCGAATGCTGCCATCAAGTTAAGTTCGAGTATTACCGATCGGCTTCTATTACGATCGTTGGTTGCTTTCTCTTTTTTTGAGTTGATTTCTGTTACCTTTGGCTCCGATTGAAATTTGGATTTCATTTAAAAATAGAAAAGGAAGAATGAATATGAATTGGGAAGCTTCGTTCCTTTTTTATTTTTATTTTTTTGTGTTTCTATTCGACCTTGCTTTTTGAAAGGAGAGGAAGCTTGCTTTTGGAGGCAAAGGAAATGTATAAAGGACATAATAGGACCGTGATGCAATGGAATATATGGCTAAAAAGTAGGTTGACTAGGCAATATATTTATTTAAATTCCAAACGTGTCAATTTAAGCAACTTAAAATCTCGAAGCCCTATCGAGGCATGCCGCTAGGCGTTTATAATGTTATACCCCTATTCCAAATGCAATGGAAAGTTTTCTCGCCCTAATCGATCGTATGGATAGCTTTTTGTACCAATTATTACATTGAATTTTCAATAAAAATCTCGGCGCATTTATATCTCGCACGACCAAATGATAACTCCAAACGCTACGAAATTTGAAACCCGATAATTATACATTATTACAGATCTAATGGAACTGCTTTTGTCGAATTCCAAGACCGTGTCCCGTAAGGCTATTTTTAAATGTCAATTTAAAATATATATTTTAATTTTGAACAAATCACTTTTAAATTTGATTTTAAAAGTTGCATTGTCTTTCGTATTATCAATATAACTTTTACAAGCCTTTAAATTATTTTCATCAAGCTTAAAACTCCAGATTCACTATTTTAACCAATATTCAACTATAAACTTCAATAATTAAATTATCCAATAAATCGCTATATTTAAATTCTGAATTTATTTTATAAATAAACCCCAATTACCATATTCATAATCAATCTATGATTCAAATTCCTTATCTAAAACCATTTAAATGTTCACAATTTACCGTTGAAAAATCCGGGTCGCTACATACGTGAGCTGTTGCCCCCCTTCGCTCCATCTCCCCTCCAATCTCTGGTCTGCGTATTATCGTATTTTTTTTATGAAGCTGCACCCTTGCTTTACTTCATATTTATAATTATAAAACCATAGATATGAGACCTTCACATATATTTGAAAGCAATAGCCATTTTCTTCTTTTATTTGTATATTACATGTTTATATACTATTCGCACATAATATAATGATATAAATTTATTTAAATTTACTTGTTTTTCCCGAGGTACTCCTTGCAGCCTTCCTTTGTTCGGATATATATAATAGGTTTATATATATACGTTTGTATATCTATATGTTGCCTATATGCTACAGCATCATCTGTATGTATGTATATAGTAGCTTTAAAGTATATATGTTGAGGTATGAATGTATGTATATAATATGTTAAAGTATTTACTTAAATTATGTTAATATCTTTAAAATTGTGTTTTGTAATAACTTTAGAATATATATATATATATATATATATATTGTTTAATGATTTTGCAATATAATATATATGTAAAGATTTTTATTTTTTATGAAATTGAATAAAATATATATATAAAACGATTTTTCATATTAAATATTTGTTTTAAAATGAACATTGATTTTGAATAGAAATTATAATATATATATATATATATATATATCTTTGTTCAAGATTGCTATGATTTGTTTCCATCGATTCAAATTTCTAACTTCATCGCTGTTCGAATCTGCATTTGGGTGTCGTGTCCATATCCATGTGCATATCTGTGTCACTTTCTCCGCCATCATTGTCTCCATAGCCTCGAAAGCTGAGCAGTCACTCACGATTAACATTCTTATATATAGTAAATATAATTCACATGAAATGGCTATAAAAATATGCTATTAAATTTGAATTGTTAGTTATTTAATTTTTAAATATGATATGTCATTATCTGCAATTGTTTACCTATGACACATGATACCATAACCTGTTGTATATATTATATTTAAATTTGTTGCTGATCATATATGCATGTTGTTGGTATATTATGTTATTATCATTTTTGCTCTCACTCTGCAAGTTCTTTGTTAGTTTAGAACTCACTATAGGTTGAAATGATACATACCTGAATGATCTCGCAGTTAGAGGAAAATCGTTATGGGTTGACATGATAAACCAAAGCGATTTTCTTTGATTTGAAATTTCGAGATTGCGGGTTAAGATGATATATACCCATAAATATCTAAATTGCAGATTAAAATGATAAATATTTGTATCACTTGACCATATAGGATAGAAAATTATATACGAACACCGTTGTCCATATTATGAAAATGATTTCCAAAGTTTTGAAAGGAAATATATGGGTTTTTAATAAATATTGATTTTTAAATATAATGTATAACTGTTATTTTTATATTTGTGTAAACATAGATTTTAAAGTTATATGTTTTGGCAATTTTAAATTTATAAGCTATTTTTGAAAATATAATTTTTAAGATTTTTCTTATAACTTTATTATTTAAAAAAATAAGATTTAATTTAATAAAATTTAATCTAATTAATATATACATTATGTTTAAGTATTTATTTAAAATTATATTTTAAAAATAGGTTTTGTAGTAACTTCAATAAATTAAGGTTGGGAAGATAAATTGAGATTGATTTGAAATTGTATTTATATAAGAGTTGGAAAAAAATTGATTGATCTGAAACTCGTTAATATTGTGATTTTATAGATATGATTTTATAACTTGATAACTGGATGTTGATTTAGGGTGAATAAATGAATATTTTCAATTTAAAATAAAATTGAAATTGAATATTTAATATTGATTTAAAGTTGTAATGTGAAATTGCATTCAGATATTGTTAAAAATGATTAAGTTGAATTTTGAAATATAAATAAAATTTATCCGATTGAGTTATTGTAAATTATTGGAATATGTAAACTTTGAAACTTACTTAAATTGGAAGTAGTTTCAATTTGTAGTTCAAACCTAGATTTGGAATTGATATAAATTAAAACGATTTTTAATGAGAATTCGAATTAAACCTTTAGCCTTTGTAATTGAAATCGTTGAACAGAGATTGATTTGAATTGAATTTTGGAACTAAAATTGATTTGAATTCGTTTTGGAAATTGGAAGAAACAATTCTAATTTGAAACTATTTTTGATATAAACTCTTTTTAATCTGTAAACTACTTTTTTATATAAATTATTTTAATTTATTTACTGTTTTAATCTATAGCCTGTTTTAAATATAAACTTTTTTTTAATATATAAACTATTTTTAATATATAAACTATTTTAATCTATAAACTATTTTTAATATATAAATTATCTTTATTGATAACTACTTCCATACACACACACTCTCTATTTTCAATATGTAAACTGTTGAGTTGGAACTCTTATGACTTATATTTAATGGATTAAAATTCGAATATTTTGATATGATTGTTTAAACTATTTGTTGTTATGATTCTGGAAATGAATATGATTTGAAGTGAATATGATTTCGAAAGTGAATATGATTTCGAAAGTAATATTGTATTTTGATATGAAGCATGAACTGTTTGAAATAAAATAACCATGGTGTGAAATAAGCATTTGGTTGTTAAAGAGACCGGGATCGGATATTGTCACACTCTCCGCCAATACCCAAAACCACTTTTACAACTATGTACGTGGTGAAGATTCCAGAAGTAGGATGGTTTGGCGAACTGTAACGACCCGCTATTTTGGACCATTCAAATTCGACAATAAAACCGTACATGTCCGACTTGAATAATTCAAAATACCGAATTGTTAATAAAAATTTGGCAAAACTTAAAATATACAGTAAATAAATCAATCATAGATCACTTACACAGAGTAATACAATGCAGCGGAATAGATAAAGAATAGTAGTTTATGAAGCTACTATATACATTGGAGATAGAAATAAATACAATTGAATATCTTAGATATAGTGAAGTCTCCAGTATGCGCAGATGACTTCTCTGAACAAATCAACAGGATGACTGAAAGGATAGATAGCTGGATCTTCAAGCAAGGCTCCAACTTCGAAGGTGAGTCTCAAATGCTGTATCACTCAGTCTGACCCGAGCGTAAAGCAAAACACAAAACACTCGAGTCAGGATTAACATTCTTATATCTATAAATCTAACTCAAGTGAAATATCAACTGAAATATAATTAACTCAAAGAATGTTTGGAATAACCATCCTCTAAGGGTCCATGGAACTATCTACAGGGTAGAAATATACACTATAACACCGTGGTTCTTTCATCTTAATTTATACTTCAAAACCAAAACATCATTTTCACTCCAAATATCTCTATATTTCCCAAATAGTGTTTATATATATTAAATAATTTATACAGTAAAGTATTTTCAATTCCCTCAACTTAACAAATCGTTTCAACATTAACCCAACCTTCCCATTCAAATTAAATTCAATTCCCAATTTATCAATCTCAAATTCAAATTTGAAATCACAAAATACCCCCTTTATATTCCAATATATTTCAAACTTTAAGTATTCAACGTTTCAAACTAATTTTTATTCAATTTAGCTTCTAAATAATAAATTCAAATTTAGTTCAACCTAAATTTATATTTTAATTCAGTTTAGTTTCTAAATAACAAATTCAACTATATTTATTTCAAATACAGATCTAAATCTCGAAATCGCCATTTAAATTCCAATATAGCTCAAAGCTTTAATATTTACAAGTTCAATTCAAGTCGATTTAATTAAATAAATCCTTATTTAAATACCATTTTTAATAAACCCAAATGTACCTCCCAATCCTATTTTTTCAATTTATTACGAGAAAGATCTATTTGAAATATAGATTTCCATAGATACTCAACTATATTATATGTATTAAATCAATCTAATTTAAATCAAATATTACGACTAAATCTATATATAAAATTTCCATTTATATAATATCTTAAGAATCAAAATTTATTAAACCGTATATTTCTTTCCAAAATTATAGAAATAATTTCAAAATATTTATATGGACCAACGGTGTCTGTATATATATTTCCTACCATATAGTCAAGTGCTACGGATATTTATCATTTCAATCCGTACACTAAATATATTCGGGTGGATATCATTTCAACCCGAAATCCAAAATTTTAAATTAAATCAAAAATCGCTTGGGTCTATCATTTCAACCCGTAACGAAATTATCCTATTCTAAAGTCCGTTCGGGTATGTATCTTTTCAACCCATAGTGATTTCTATACTAATAGGGAACTTGCAGAGTGATAACAGATATGAAAATAATAATAACAACAAGCATATATCATCAAAATAAATATAAACAATAAGATATGGTATCATATCCCATAAGTGAACAGTTACCGATAAAAGCATATATAACAATTTAAATCTAACAGCAGCATATTTCAATTGTCATTTCAATTGAAATTAAATTTAATAAATAAAAGAACGTTAATCGTGAGTGATTGCTCACCTTTCGAGGCTAGAGATATATGATGATGAAATAAGCTACGAAATCCAAAGCAACGCTGGATGGACAAGATTTGATGCAGAAAATAGGCACGACGGACAAGGCTGATAATGGGAAATCGATGAGAATGAATCGAATCAATTTTGATATTACAGAAAAAAATATAAATTATTATGATATTAATTCTCCCAAAACCAATTTTCAAATTAAAAATGTATATTTAAAATCTATATATACCTATATGTAATTTAAACATAATTCGTCCAAAAAAAACCATTGTATTATATTTTATAGTCAATAATTATTATAAAAACAATATAACCACTTATTGTAATATATATTACTTAAAAAAAAAACCCATGAAAGCAACCTATATATGTTCATAATAAAAATGTATATATAGAAATTCCAAATGCATAGCCTATATTCGGTTATATATATATATATATTACGTAAGTCTGAAACAAACACCTAAACGCATATATATGTCTCGAGATTTATAAACAACAAAATACTTATAATGACACATGCACTCATATACTTATATAGACTGTGAACAAGTATACATACTATGCCGTATAAAATCCAACACTAAAAAAAGTAAACTCACACTGAAAACATTTTAGTCAATTATTAAATATATATATTAACTAGCGTATAAAACTAACGTATCCTGTAACTTTATAATATATAAGCTATATCAGATATGAACTATCATTATATCAGATATATAAATAGTTAAACATTTTATACAAAACTATCATAACTTTATTAAATTAAACATACATTACACACTTACACAAATAGACCGTAAACTGTAAAACTTCACCCATTTTAAAGTGGTAACAATACGCTTGCTAAAAATATAACCCACATAGCTCGTACTTCCCTATAAAACTATATAAATATTTGTAAGCTAACCATTAATATAGTCTAATTCACAATATGCATACCTTTATAACTTTAAATCAAATGTGTATATATATACTTATAACCAGTTATTCACAAAATACATAGCTTTAAACATATCATATATTTAAATACATATACAATCGACTGATAAGATGAGTATGCTTTACGTTTTATATATGTACTAACTTTTTATATAATATTTATATATACACTTATCAAATTTTATAACATGCGAACAAAATTTTATATTATATAGAATCTGAAAACTGCAAACATTTCATACTTGGAACCATACTATATTTATAAGATGTATATATGATATCTTAAATCAAAAAAAAAAAACTTACTTTGCTATAATACATACAATATTACTGCATAGATATACATTACTGACATATATTAAACTATATATTAACTAATATATAACCTTCAAACTTTTAAAATTGAATACCAACGTGACACATAAAATATAAAACAATCAAGTTATCAAATCTCTATACATAGTATAATATCATACACACTATGAACGAAAAAAAAAGAAAAAAAAAAAGAATACTGTTATGAACTCATATATATAATACCATATGATACATAACTAACATGAATTTAAAATCATGTAGGACAGATCACATATTCCAAATACAGACTTATAGAAAATATACAATAACACATATATATTATAAATATATGCTAACCTATTACTCAAAGATAACGTGTGGCATGATTGTTGATGGTGAAGGCTCTGAGGATGGCTGAGCATGCAGGCGATGACAACACGTGTAGAGAGATATGTGCATGAGAGGAGGAGAGAAAAACGCGGAGGGAGAGGGATGAGTTGGATGTGGTGGGTGACGAAGCGATGGGAGGTGGAAGCACGGTAAAAGAAGGGAGAAAATAGGTGGATCTGTAGAAAGAAAAATGAAAGAAGGAGGAGGAAGAAAACTTAAAATGAGGAATGAGATTGGAAGTGACAGCAGTTTGCAATATGAAAGAAACGAAGTCAAACAAGGTTATAAAGGCAAAATAAATAAAGAAAAGAACCGTTGCATACGAAACGTATACAATAAATATGAATTGATTTGAATAGTAATGGTCAAATTCAGCTAAAAAGATTAAAGCGAATAAATACGGAGCATTGGTTATGGTAAAGTAACGCACAAAATTAGGGGAATAACAAAGGAAAGGACTGGTCAAAATAAATGAATGTAAACGTGCAACGAATATAAAAATCTATATAATTGAACCGATGGAAACGAAGGAAGTAAATAAAAGAAAGGGAACGAAGGAAAAAAAATGAGCTGTGTCCCGAGCATAAATAAAAGTGGTAATGTATGAGAGGAATGAGAAAAACAAACGGGCACAATTTGAAATCAATGCAATAAAACGGCCAAAAGCTGATTTTTAGGAAAATTATTAAAGAAATATTCCTTGGGCTGCGCGTTTGAGATCCGAAAAGGCATGGAAATCAAAAAGTTATAATTTAGATTGGAATGAAAACGTACAGGAAATAATAAAGGAAAAAAAAAATAAATGCGAAATAATCATATAGCATTTATTACGTTTCAAACTTTTGACATGGCATGGGATGGAAACAGCTGTACGCTAATTGAGAAGCTATTAAAGCAATTTATTATTAGTGGCATGTTATACGTTTTTATATTTATTTATTTCCTAGATCTCAATTCATATCTGATTATACTATGCAGATTTATCTTTATTATTAAACGTTCAAAAAGAATAAAACGTATACAAATTTTCTTGATTTTCGAAACAAAATTAACGGCTAAAAGATGATGAAGGGACAAAATATAAGAAAGGGAAAGAGATGAATGCGTACAATTATTTATAAGAAAAGAGAGAGAAAAGAAAAACCCACAATTAAAATGAATGAATGAACGCTGAAAGTCAGTCAGGAATATAGAAGGTACAATATGAAATAATGGTAATCACAACTACTTTTTTTAATGCAGACCTTAAATCAACCCTTAAAACATATACTTCATATATGTAGTTAAATATAGTATATACTTCTCTTCTTCTTTGGTTCATATGATATATGAAACCCTTAACTATCGTATTTATAGCTGACGACATATGTATAGATATACTAAATATGCACTAAAATAAACTGGAAATGGTGACACAAAAACGCAAAATCAAATATATATATATATATATATTTAACATGACTAGAAATCAAACTTCAGTAAAACTATATACTAGTATCAAGACTAACATATATATATAGCTATTATAACACATATAAATTAAATAAAACTTGGTATAAATACGCTTTACTATATATACACTTCAAATAGACCATCATACATATACAGTGGTTTTCCAAAATAACTATATATGGAACGTACTCAACATACTTAAAATTTACACACCTTGCTGAAAAGCAAAAGGAGACCGTAAATTTATTACCCACGCTATTGATATTTATACCCAATAGAAATGAACTATGCTACCAAATTTACATCAAACTTAACTTATATTATAGTATAAATAATAGTTTATAAAGTTTTTGTACTAGATCTTATAGGTATAACCACAACCAAACTTTAAAATATATGTACACAGCTCGTACTACAAATCATTAATATACATAACATATTTTCTTTTCTTTTTTCAAAATTTTATTATTAATAATTTCTCAAAATCCAATTCAATACGTTAAATACCAATTAAAAATTGCTAAAATTTTATGGGTCGTTACACGAACGATTATGTATGAGCTATTTACCTAACCCTAACTCCTGTGAGTCAGCTTAGATGTGACAAAAATAGGAGTCATGCCAAGCTAAGTGAGGTCGCACCTCCGATCGGGCATATTTCTTCGATACTATTCTATTACTTTGTGATTTGATTGGGTGCACCTTTGATTTTAGGAGTGTGTCTCGAGGTGGTCGGTAGTAGTTGCTATGCGTTATCACAAGTCCGGATCCGCAAACGTTATATCTACCCTGTCATTGCCTCTCGTGACGTGTTCACATGCTCTATCGCACCTTCTACGAGTATTTTTTGTACCATACCTATAGGGTGTCCTCTAGGTAAACCACCGGTTTGATAGAGCTTACGGTATTTTATAGACTACGGAATATATAAAATGTGTTATGGGGGATAAGGGTGACGCCTTAACACTGTTTTAATAGTTTACTTTACTATAGACATTATTTATGCAACGTATTGTACTATGTATATAGTTTAACGGATCCTTAGAGGATGGGAATCATAAACATACTTTAAGTTATTTTGTACTTCATTTGACATTTCACTTGAGTTGAATTTACTGGTATAAGAATGTTAATCCTGACTCGAGTGTTAAGTGTTTTGCTTTATGCTCGGGTCAGACTGAGTGACACGGGATTTTACACTCACCTTTGGAGCTTGGAGCTTTGCTTGAAGATCTGTCTTTATCTATTTAGCGTTCAGTTATATCCGGTTATTTATGTTTAGTCTTGTCAGTTACCTTTTATTTGAGACTACTTTGTATTTGAGATTTCTATTATATTTGTTTCAGATTTTGATGTTTATATAGTGCCTTCAAGAACTACTATTTATCTTTTCCACTGCTTATTGTTATATTTCTCTTTATCAGTGATTCTGTGATTGATTTTATTTACTTTATATGTTAAGTTTTTCCAAATATAAATTAACAGTATGTTGTTTTGAGCAATTCAAGTTTGATATGAGCGGATGATTGTCGATTTGAACGGTTCAAAATAGCAGGATGTTACAGGGTATTCAACGTACCTTAGCACATGTATTTGCTACAGCACCAGCTAAGATTCTTCGGGTACCAGAAGTGCTATAAGCATCTTCATTCCAAATCAATAGCCTCCTTTTTGACTTGCCATTATCCTTTTCTATTTCCTTAATACTTAGTTTGCAAGGCAACATAATATTTGTTGTTTTTTTTCGATATGCATATTTTATCTATGTAATTTTTCCCAAATGTTAACAGCAAGGAAATGAATCCTAAAACCATCAATTATGAAGGAGAAAAAAAGGATTGAATAATGATGAATTCGTCGCTTATATGGTGAAATCAGTCTTATCATACCTGCTTCACCTTTTCTAGTGCTTCAGACAAAGCTTTTTTCTGTTTCACCATGAACCACTATAATCAAAAATATTATTAGAAATGTCATATTTATATCAATTTAAATTTATTCAACACACTTTAAAATGTCAATGGTATTATAATATGGCACTTGAAAATGCAACTAATAGCAGGTTTCAAATTTACATTGCAGGAAGGCATTTATCTTGTAAGTGTGATTAATTACATATTAAAACTTAGAAATTAATAATCTAAATGATATAGACATTAAAAATGTAATTTTATGAAATTGCAAGCATACATAGAATAATAATAAAACATATAAACCATTAAAACATTTCATGACTCCATATGCAACTGCTTACTCATTATCCACACATTTTATTATGTTTGGTACAAAAGTCTCAGCTCACAAAACCACCAAATTTATGTTAACTTTGTACTAATACAAATCATATTTGACCAACTAAATTTTACAATTATTGTGTGCATTGGTAGACCAAGTTCAAACTCTTATAGCACAGGAATAAGAATTCAAATTTAAGAAACAATACAAGACCTATTGTAATTTATGGAAGTTATGGAATATAAGCAAAGATTGTTTTTCATTCAATTTTGAGATCCTAATCTTTGGTGCTAAAGATTGAAAGATAACATTAGAGTTGTAATTACTAATCATATATTAAACAAATGTTCCAATAACAAAGCAAAGTCATAAGTAGTGAAAATAGTTAGGCTTTGGAGAACTTCTTATCATAAATAATTCCTTGTTTCAAGAAGCATCCATTATTTTTTGGTAGATATTAAGAAATGGAAGATTGATTTCAAATATTGATATGGAAACCTACATTCAGCAATATAAAAGTCCAATAATAAATAAAAATATAAATGTACATGTTCTTTGCACTTATAACTATAGAGGTGTCACAAAAATAACCAAAATACTCAAGATACACATTTTGACATCATTTTGGTTTTGTAAATAAATACTTATATTTCGAGCAGAACAATAGATATGGGTCCATGAGAGAACACAGTGGTCTAAATTTTATAAAACATAGTTACTTTTTTGTTGCACCGATCCAATAGGATATTGTCAGTATTTATAGTTGCAATTTTTATAGTATAATTTAATTTTCACAAAAAAAGTTAACTTAGTTAAATTTTATAAAATTTAGTTAGCTTTGTTCAATTTATATTAAATTTAGTTAATTTAGTTAGCTTTTATAAACTTAATTAATTTTTATTAACTTAGTTAATACTTAAAAACTTAATAAAATTTTATAAACTAAATTAATTTTTATAAACTTAGTTGATATTTTAAAACTTAACTAATTTTTATAAATTTAGTAAATTTAGTTTTTTTAAAAATAGTTAACTTAATTTATTTTTGTAAAACTTAGTCAACTTAGTTAAATTTTAATAAAACATAATTTCTTTAGCTAATTTTTATAAAACTTAGTTAACTTGGTTAATTTAGTTAATTTTATTCGCTTAATTATTTTTTTCAAATTTTATTATTTTTTATAAATTTTATAAACTTGTTTAATTTTATATGACTTAGTTTACTTAGTTAATTTTCAAAATCTTAGTTATTTTTTGTAAAACTTTGTCTACTTGGTTATTTTTAATGTAGTTACTTTATTTTATAAAACATAGTTAACTTTGTTCATTTTATAAAGTTATTTAATTTATTCAAATTTTTAAAATTTAATTAGTTTTTATAAACTTAGTTATTTCTATAAACTATTTAACTTTTATATAATTTAGTTAATTTTAAAAAAAAAATTATAAAACTTAGTCCACTTTTTACCAACCTTAATTAATTCACTCAATAACTATATATAGCTAACTTATTCAACTTTTACAAATTTATTTAATTTTTATAAAACTTAATTGCTTTATTTAATTCATAAAATTTATTTAACTTAATTAAATTTTATAAACTTATTTACTTTGGTATATATAAATGATTACTGCCATTTTAATTTATTAATTTATATTTTACTTAGAATAAAGAATAACCGATATGATACAAACTCCAAATGAACTATTTTTAAAATAAAGTAAAAAGAGTAACGGTACCTCTAATATGTAGAGATTGTCGTTAACATCACTGTATATACTTTCAGCTCTGTCTCTAGAAATTTGCATCACAATCTCGTCATGTTCTATGTATAGATACAACGTCCTCAATAATTAACGTAACAGTGCTTGCATTAGCTGCCAAAAAAATAAAAATTCAACAACCACATACACTATGGTTTTACGATATAATTTTTTTAGGCAAATAAGTGGATAAACGCATAGAACTGTACTCTGTCTGCAAAACAATCATTTTTAACAAATATGACGAAATAATGACAAGGTACATAACATAAAGGAATTTAAAGTACTTAAGAAATATCAGTTCCAGCAATAGAAGGTGAATGTAAGATCAATCAGATGCTGGAGTATGAAGCGCTTTCCAAACGGCCACATCGGCTTGAAAAGTCCAAAATACCAAGTTTCATTATTGAACACTCTTTTCTATATAAACCAACTACAAGTAATTAAGCAAA
The DNA here is from genome assembly GCA_030765085.1 of Allium cepa. Taxonomy (NCBI): domain Eukaryota; kingdom Viridiplantae; phylum Streptophyta; class Magnoliopsida; order Asparagales; family Amaryllidaceae; genus Allium; species Allium cepa. The sequence goes on from CM060934.1 coordinate 712,526,974, forward strand.
CAAAAATAAAAACAAGTTCTATTATATAACTGCACAGATGATGAGTATCATGCAAGGCATGACCATTTGGAAAGCTCCAATTCTAGTCTAGATTGGTAGATTCAGTAAGCACAACTTGATATTCAAGAATAGCGCCAATAAGTCAAACCAAGCACATCATCTCCATCTTGAAGCAACCGATCCAATTCTGGCCATAATATCTCTCTCGTGTTGTTATTTTATTTTTGGTTATTTTCCATAAAAGCGTTTTAATATCCAAAAATTACCATTTCATGAAACATGCCATGTCAAACAAAGACAATACAATCAACAACTACTTCATCAACAACTACTTCACCATTTTCTGCAACATCGCACCCTTTCACAAAAATTAATGTACATGCCATTCAAAACTATCACCAATTGACATACAATTACTATTTCATGACTCATGCGCTACAATCTCCAATCCATCGGCCACATTGTCATCCCCTTTCAAAAATGTCTTGCCTGAAGCAATATCATCCCCATTAGCAATTATTCCAACATTGTCACCAACAGTCCTCCTACCTTCAACCTTTGAACTCGTATTACTACACTATCCCAACTTTGGCCCAACATTTAATGCTGACTTTCTACATCATAAACCTCATTCACATACATGCCCCTACAGGCTGCACCCTTTTCATAGATATGGCATTCAGAACAGTATTACCAATAGCCATAGAACTCATCATCAGCACGCCATTACTAAACATACTAGTGCCAACCATATGAACCAACCCATCACTCAGTTCCTCACCCGCAGTAGCAAGACATTATAATATTATGCTTTGTTTTTGTTGTGTAAAACGGAAATTTAATCGTTTTTATAACTTTGTTTCTATTTTTGTAAAATGACAAGTGATCTAATTCCCTTGTAATATTATGCTTTAAATAAATTTCCTATAATTTATGCGATGAATACACTAAGTCACCAAGCAACAAAATGCATTGTGCTGTTGATGCCCCCCTAAAACTGGTCAAAAACAAAATTAGACTAATGGTACAATGAACTGTATTTATCGATAGCAAAAATTTAAAAAGTTAACCAATCAATAGTTACATTTTGTACTAATTCTCGAGAAATACAAAGGAAGTCAACTTCACTACATTTCCCCATAATACTAAAATCAAATTGATTTTTAATGAAGGAAAGGAAAGATGCAATAGATTTCTAAGAATAGGCAGTAATGCTAACTGATAGTTAAGTCTGCTAGGTTATAATACTAAAAGGTTGTTTCTTTTTTCTTTCATGCCAATTTCATTTAATTTGATTTCTCTATTCATGCATGATTCCTATCTCTTTTTTTTTTGTCTCGTTCTTGCCTCTTAAATTCTCCCTCTCCCAACTTTATCCTACGTTTAAAATTTATACAGTAGTCTCAAGCTTTAAGACTACATCTAACTCTCTAATCAGTATAATACGCATTTTTTTGATAAATCGATATGAATTTCTTTTATAAAAAATAGCTAGCCATAATTGAAAATGTTGTATCAATATATGTTCTTGTTTATTGAACATAATATTTTATGGCATTTAGTCAATAGTATTTCCAGAAAGAAAAAAGAGAACTTGAAAACATTAAAATGCTAAATGTTATAAACACAAACATAACACTAGAGCCTTATCAGACCTGCCATATGACAAAAAACAACCACTACTTCGCACAATCATTGAATTCAGACAAGCTCGAAACCAGGTATGAAATTTTTGTTCTGGCCTATACCAGATCTCGATGGTCTCCCTTCTCTGTTGCAACAAGTTCGTCCAACTTTTCACTCATCGAAACATAACATTTTTGAGCCTCTTCAACGGTGAGATCCTCCAAAATCATTAACTTGTCATAAGTTTCATTGCATTTTGGGTGTCCGCTCATTTACATTTTCAAGCATATCCAAGCCGAAGCTCGACAATTTCCTAGTCAATGATGGTTAGACTAGATGAGGGACCAATGAATCTACTTTGGTAGGGTCAAAAGACTGCAAAAGAGGAGTCATTCTCACCCTCATCTATTTGGTTTTCATCTTGCACTGCATCAATGTCTTCTAAAGTTATGGCATGTGGTAATAGATTACTAAACAAGTGTAACTACCTGAAATTTGCACCGTACTTCCTTAAATTTAACTCCAGCTATACTGGTTTGATGAGGCACCGATACTTCTCCATACTTGTTTATTATTTGTCGCACACTTACTGCATATTTTGTTTTTGTATCACTGCCTACATTCTTGCTGTTGTTTTCTTTATGAGCTACCTCACTTTTCGTAGTTTTCTTCATGAGCTGTAGTTAATTTAGTTTATTTTTACATTTAGTTAATTTTTACGAAACTTAATCAACTTAGTTAAATTTAGCTAATTTTTATAAAACTTAATTAATCTAGTTAACACTTTATAAAACATAGTTTTAATAAAACTTGTATGATTTTTATAAAACCTGTATAATTTTTATAAAACTGGTACAATTTTTATAAACCAGTTATAGCATTGATGAAGTATGTGTAAAATCAATATTGTTGGTGCACATTTTTGCATAGATGTAAAATTAAACAAAGACTGGTATAGATGCCTTATTAGTGTTGTAAGAAATTAGCACTAAATGATTGTCTAAAAAGAATGTAAGTTTTCCTTATTCATAATATATCAATATCTAATTTATGTTAGAAACCATTTTCTAATTACCAAACTAACTTTATAACTTTAAGCTAGATATCTGTATACTATATATGAAAAATGCACTCCACATATTTATCAAAGTTAACTAATTATTTACCACAATGACGATTTATAATTTTTCAAAGGGACAATTATGCTAAATGTATACCATTCAATTATGTGCAAGATATATATATATATATATATATATATATATATATATATATATGAAAAGGGTAAAGTCAATCTTTAACAAAAGCCGCAACAATTAAGTATTTTTTTTCAATAGTTCCCAAGTAAATAAAAATGCAGCAAGCAGAAGCAACACAATCGTTTAAAAATGACAATAATTTAATGTTGAAACTGCTAACGTGGGTAGTTATAATTACACTACTTATGTGAATATCCTTAACAAAAACAAAGCCCACAAGCAAGCACACCTGTCATATCTTATGTGCCTTTTATATATATAAACATACATTCACACACACACACACACACACATTTTTCAACAATAAACTGCATGCGTAGTTTATTAGACTCCTACTTCCTCACCCTTCATTCAATTCGTTTTTTTTTCGATTTCAATTTTTCCAAAGCAGGTCTACTTCACAAATTTCCCCATGGATCATGAAACAAAAGATTTAAACAATACGGTTATCTATCCTTCTCTCATCAAAACGATCGATATCAAACCCGAAATTCAGTTCAACATGGCTTTGGAACTTTGTATAATAGATCAATATCTAATTTATGTTAAAAATAACATGGCTTTGCAACTTTGTTTACCTGGAACAGTTATAGTAAATTTAGAAGATGAAAGCCAGACCTTCAGCAACGATACATATGTTAATGAAGAGTTTATAACAGCAATATTGGCTAGTACTGGATGCTTATCCGGACTCATATACTTATCAGTCTAGTTCAGTTCACTTGCCATGTCTACACCAAAAGCTTCAGCCACTATAACAATATGCACATATCATATTAAGCTACCATAACATACATATTGCTTATCATTTAATTTGCATGTTTTGATTTTATTTCAAAAGTTATGTGTATATAGATGCATATGTGGGGGCATGGATCAGAATACCGAAAAGGGTTAGGCTTCCTAAAGGGAACACAAGAGATAGCAATAGTGAAGCTTCCATGCTACTGCTGCACCATAGGATGCAGAAACAACATAAACCATCCTTGGGTGAAGCCATTAAAAGACTTCAAAACATTACAAACACACTACAAAAGGAAGCATGGGATGAAGCCATTCAAGTGTAGGAAATGCACCAAACCATTTGCTGTTAAATGAGACTAGCGAACTCATGAGAAGAACTACAGTAAGTTGTCATTTGGCATGTGTGGTTCTTATTTCAAGCATGAGAGGTCGTTAAATGATCATGTTCGATCCTTTGGCCTTCATAACAATTAATGGTATCGACGATTTCATAATTTTTGAAGGATAACCAGATATTAAGCATGGCCCGCACAAAAGTGAAATGAGTAAGATGAAATACCTTAGCAAACTCTTTATTGGGTACCTAGAGTTTCTTTCGAGAGTTTTTAACCTCAACTAAAGTTCCTCTCTCGTAAAATTCAAGAAAGAAAGACTCTGGAAAAAAATTCGAAATCTGAAATCAATAAAGCGTGGAATTAAGGACATTTCTAGTAGGAACCCAATTTTTCTAAATTCGAACAAATTTCAAATTAAAACTTCTATTGGAATCAAACACAGAGAGACCCATACCATAATCGAAGATGAGGAGCTATCGACATGGACTTGACGGTGAAGATCTTTGACAAGCATTAATGGGGAGGAGCCAGTGGAAAAGTTGCAGTAGGGATAAATGAGGTTGGAGAAATATTTTTGATGATTGGGGAAGCATGGAATAAATGCGTATAGGAGTAGGCTGCTTGTGAATTGAAATTTTTGGGAAATAAGGAATGAAAATTAAGGGAAATAGGTGGTGTAGTGAATTGTTGGCATGCATAGAATTGGTTTGGGCAGCATTTCATGAGTTTTATTTACAGAGTTAAAATGTTTAAAACTGCATTTTAATTAAAAAGCTGCGATCTATAGCTGCCAAAAATAAATTTTCTTATAGTGATGTGAGATTCTATTCTATTTTTCTTTGTTTTCCCCAACAATTTGTTCTTCCAACACTTAGATACTCGACACATGAATACCGTGGATATATTAGAAGGTTGAAAAGGCATGTCATTACCCCTGTATCAGAGCTTAGTTTGAGCGAACACCTAGGCCTTAGTGGGGTAACTTATTATAGTTGGGTTTAGTAATACCATATAATGAGTAACTCATCACAGACAGGGATAGTAGCATCTTAGAATGAGTTGAATGTATTATATACATATAAGCACGTATTTATTAGTGTATAAAAATGTTTTATATTATGTTCTTTGACTTGTTAATTTGAATTTTGGATTTGGGTCAATAGGAGTAGCTAACATTATCGATAGGGATTTCAAAATACTTGAACAAGGCCAGATAGGTACAATAATTGTTTAAAAAGTGGCAAATGAAATAATTTTACCAAGATTTATATTTTTTATATAAAGTAATAATTTTTGTAAAATTATTATAGTTACAATGGTGTCCTTGTTTGTTAGGAAATGATAATATTTAATTATTACCATTTATTGTTTGGTTAGTCATGCTCACCCAGTTAGGTGCTTAGTTATTGCAGGTTAATTGAGTAGTTGTGCCCAATCAGTTTATAGGCATTGACTATTGTGGTTGATTAGGAGCAATTTATCCATTTCACCGCATGGGTTAGGTAAATAGTAATTGTGAGAAAATTGAAACGAACACCTAGGGAATTCATTTTCACAATTTGACTATAAGGCATTGAGTGATAATGTTGGGTTATAATTTAACTTTAATAGAAGTTGTCTATTATTATTTAAATAAGGTAACATTTGTGAAATGATTTCATATAATGAAGTGAAATTATATAAGAATAATATATAAATGTGGTTTGTAAACAGAAAGAGTTTAAGTTGAGAATTTGAGAACTTAAATCCCGATGTTTTGGAAATTATTTTTCAAAAGTTATGAAAATAACAATAGTGGTATTATTTCGAAGTATTTTTAAATAAGAAAAGTATTTTAAGGATTTTGAAGGTGATAGAAAGTGTTACCCCGCCTTTTGGCAAGGCCGTGATACCAAAAAATTGACTGAGAACTAAAGACAGTTCATCCTAGAAAAAGGTATACACAGGTTCGCAATGGATACTGTAAATTTTTCCCAAGCCCGGATCAAGCTACAATTAACTTGACATGACAAGCAAAGTCATGAAAGCCAACATTTCAAATTTCAAGTCAATCGGAGTTCGTATGCTCATGATATGATCGATGCAACTCAAGTGATCGCCTGGTTTGTATCCATGAAGCAATCAGAGAGAGAGACCTCCTTCGCATCGATCCTGTTCGAATCCATCAATTGCGCATGGTTTCGTATCAATCAGTAACAAGTGAGTCCACTTCTTATCCATCCAGGTAGCTCTTTTCATACCCATCAAAACCACCTCTCTACGTATCCATCAAGCTCGTTCCCTTTCATATCCATCAATGTTAATCATTTCGTATTGATTCCATTTCCACACACTTCGTGTCAATCCTTCCATCCACACATTTTGTATCGGACAGCCAATAATCGATACGAAGAGCGCATGACAGATTGATATGAATGATGTCACCTTCCATCGATACGAAGCAGCCTACAATTGTCGATACGAAGCCAATAACGAGAACCGATATAAAGCAGCCACTGAAGCAACGGTATGAAAAGAGCTGTCCAGGTCGATACGAAGAGTAATTCCAGGTCGATACAAATAAAGCACGATTCAAATGACAGAAAAAGTCACTCGGCATGAAAAGTGGATTGATCCAAGAAGTTAGAGCCACGTCAACCAGCAAGCACATGCTCGGAAGCGATACGAACAGAGCGATGTGAAGTGGATCGATGCGAACTCAACAACCTTCAATAAATCGAGAATTTCATCGATCATAACTCAAAATCTAGAAGCCCAAATGCGGCCAAATTTTTATAGGAGCTTGCGTACATCCTCAAGAATGTTCATGATCGATCCCAACTCGATTGGACTAAATCCTGATCGATATGAGTTGCATTCGCATCAATGACGGATTGACTCCAAACGGTCAGGGATTGGTCGTGTGTGCCCACCCATGTGAGAGTAGAGGTCTTTCGAGATCCAAGCGAGATATTTGCAACCTACACCTATAAATAGCAGCCCAGAACCTAGTGAAAAAGGACTTTTGGCTCTTCTACATCTAGACTCTACCGAAATCACTGTTGTACTTGAGTTTTACTATTATAATTCGTTGTAACCAACAAGCAAAAGTTAATAAAAGTCAATCATTTCATGGTGGACATAGGCCACACGCCGAACCACTCTAAATCCGGGTGTTTTTATGTGTTTTTCTTGCTTATTATTGCTGTGTTTGTTAAATCTGCCTCATTTTACATTTATATTCTTTATTTTATCTCTTCAATCATGTCCGAAGAGTGTTGTGCCAATTTTGATACAAACACTTTGGTGCTTTCACTGAGAGAATCCAATTTTTCTCCTACTCATTAGATCTACCCTCGATATCAGATTGCATAAATCTAAGAAGAAGATCCCGATTTCAAGTCTAAAGTTCTTTCATCCTATTTAGATTTGCATTAAGTCTATGAAAGAGCTTCGCTATCCATCATGGTTAACACTAGGACCACTTCAACTGCTGCGGATCCAAAAGGATGGGACAGATAGAACCCCGTATAACTACCTCCTATGGATCAGAATATTGCCAAACCATCAGATGTACAAGGCCTTGTCACTAGGGAAGAGTTCCAACTTCTAATGCAAGAACTGATGTGGAGTCGACAACAACTTATTCAGCAACTGCGTGCCAACGCAGAATTGACCAATCAACTGAATCATCAAAGACGAAGGAGATCCAGAAGGGATTAGGATTCTTCTTCATCGACCGAGAGATCAGTCCCTTTTGACTTCCACCATAGATCCATGCGCCCACGAATGGATAGGAGCTACACACAAGCTACTGAAGAGTAGTGCATCTTGAACCTTAGGCAGCCGAGGGTTGGCCCATCAACTAGCCGTTAGACTGGACCCTCCTACCAAGGAGGTACTGTTCCTTATCATGTTATGGATAACCGCACTACCACCACTGCTACTGAATTGGGAGTTGATGCCCAAAACTGGAGATATCCAAACCATCGCCAATGTGAATACACCCTTGAGTCGTATGTCCGCAAGAACTTAGAACTAAGGAGATGAGACATGGACCATCGACTGCGACCGACCCATCGTCGCATTGTGGAACTCAATCACTCCTTGGCTCAGTAGGCTTAGAGTGTCCAGATGTCAGACGTCCCGACGATGATCCATCAGATAATCCGTGAAAGTCAAGGTCTCACCAATAACGATTGGGGAATCTCCCATAGTCATACTCCTTTTGCAGATGATATACTCTATGTTAAACCACCTCAGCGATTCAGGATGCCAACTCTACCCATTTATGAAGGAAGCTCTGATCCTAATCAGCATATCTTAAAGTACGAATGGTTGATGAACACCGCATGAGCCGATGATGCGGTCAAGTGTCGAAGCTTCCCGATTTCTCTAAGGGACATATCAGCCATGTGGTTTACTCCTTTACCACCTTGATCTCTCTCGTGTTTTGATCAGTTGGCAACAAAGTTTTTTAAACAATTCTGCATGCATGTCATAAGGCCGACAGATGTTATTACCTTGTCTAGTGCCACTCAAACTCCTGGAGAGACATTTAGATGCTATTTGGAGAGGTTTCATGCTGCTTGCGTCGAGATTAGTAGTCCCAATGATAATTCATTTCTGATGGCACTAACTAAGGGGATCAATCTAGATTTCGAATTCGGCAACTGGGTAGCTGGAAAACCTCCTGCATCATTGGACCATTTCTATTCCAAGGCAGCCAAGTGCAATTGAACATACAAAATAAACAGAATCAACAGAAAGATAATGCAAATCAAAACAGGAAACGAGATCAAAATCGTGGGCCACGACATACGGCTCCTATATTTGAAAATTATACTCCTTTGAATACGTCATTGGAAATGTGTATTTACAGACCTGCAATACTATTCAGTATAAGAAACCTGCTCCAAAGCAATCATTGGATAAACCGATTCAGACAGGGAAGTTTTATAGATTCCACAAAACCTTTGGCCATAAGACGAATGAGTGTCGTCATTTGCAGGATATCATTGAGAAGTTGATACGTGAGAGAAGTTGGAGTTGTTTGTGTGGGCACCGCGGTCAGGAGGTGCGGGTCCATCAAATTAGAACCATATACCAAATCAGGCAAGACCGGAGGAACCCGCTCATACTGGCAGGAGGTTGGTGATAAATACTGTTAGTAGTGGTCCTCATCCAACAGACCGAAGCTGGAAGGAAATGGAGTCGTATGCCAGCTCTATCAGGCATGCGAGCTTCGAATGTTGTAGTAGTTTGGAAGATGGGGCTCTGGCCAAGCAAAAGAAAACGATGACAGATGACATCATATTTCGAGATAGAGATGCCGACGGGGTTGAAGCCCCAACCAATGATCCACTTGTCATATCAGCTCAAGTATGTCCTGCTTGGATGAAGAGGATCTTAGAAGACAGTGGAAGCTCTGTAAACATATTGTTTAAGCAAGCCTATGACCACATGAAAATGAAAGCCAAAGATTTGAAGCCTCGTCAGTCCCGTATCCATGGCTTCAATGAGAGTGCAACTATAACCACTATAGCGATGGAACTGCCAGTTGAGGGAATCAAAGAATGTCAAAGAGTACGAATATTATAGTTTTTTGTGTTGGATTTAGACTTGCCATACAATGCTTTCTTGGGCCGACTAGCCCTAGCTGAATTTAGGGCTTCCATTGCCGCTTGATGTTTGACTTCAAAATTCCCTACCGACGATGGAGTTGGAGTCGTTCAGGGAGACCAGGCTGTTGGACGAGCCTGTTATGTTGCTGAGCTGCAAGAGGCGCAGCAAAAAGAAAAAGGGAAGGGCAAGAGGAATCTCTCTACGTCTGCTTTATTGAGAATTGACAGCTAACGCCTGGCCTTGGCCCAGGAACCCCAACCAATTCCCAAGGGATCTTGACCTAAGAGATACCGAAAGTGAAGACGAAAGTAAAGACAGTCAAGCTTCCCCAGCCGAGCTGACAATCGATGTTCTGATCGACAATGACGACGATTCTAAAATGATAAAGATTGGATCTTAGCTATGCCAACAGATTCAAGAGGAATTGGTTGAATTTCTCTAGGCAAACCTCGACATGTTTACCTGGACACATTCTGATATGTGTGGAATCTCCCCGAATATCGTGAGAAACACATTGAATATTGACCCACGGCATGTCCGAGTTAAGCAAAAAAGGCATGATGTGGATCTAGAGAGATTTGCTGCCCTTAAAGAAGAGGTAAATAAGCTTAAATTGAACGGTTTATTCGAGATGCATTGTACCCGAAATGGGTGTCAAATCCTATATTCGTCCGAAAGCCAAATGGGAAATGGAGAACATGTGTTGACTTCTTGGATTTGAATAAAGCTTGCTCTAAATATAGTTTCCGCTGCCCCAAATCGATCTGCTCGTAGACTCAATGGCTGGACATGAAATCTTATCCTTCATGGATGCGTACTCTGCCTACAATCAGATACCCATGCACTTAACTGACCAGGAGCATACCATCTTTGTGACTGATCTGGGACTTTACTGCTACCAAGTCATGCCATTTTGACTTAAAAACACCGAAGCAACTAACAATGGTTATTTAATCGAATGTTCTCTAACAAGATCGAAATAACCATAGAAGTATATGTGGACGGCATGCTCGTGAAGTCATGATTCTCCACTGATCATATAGAGATCTGGATTCAATGTTCAACATCCTCCGAGAATATAGAATGAAACTCAACCAGTTGAAATGTCACTTTGGGGTCGCATCCAGAAAATTCCTTGGGTTTATCATCAATGCTTGAGGGATCGAAACTAATCCTGAAATGATCTAGGCAATCAGAAATCTTAAGACTCTAAGAACTATAAAGCAAGTCCAAAGCCTCAATGGGAAGGTAGCCGCACTGAGCAGGTTCATGTCAAAATCAACTGACAAATGCAATCCCTTCTTTGACATGATCAGAAAAGGGAAACAAAACTTTGAATGGACTGATGAATGTGAGAGTTCATTCCGAGAATTGATTCAACACCTCTCCACACTAGCTATTCTGTCAAAGCCCGTTCATCATGAGAGGTTATACATTTACTTGGCGATGTCAGAAAACACAGTCAGTGTTTCCCTAATTCGGGAGGAAGACCGAATACAACAGTCAGTATATTACATTAGCAAACGACTGACTGGAGCAGAGAGAAATTATCCGAAGCTAGAAAAGTTGGCTTATTGTCTTGTCATCGCCTCAAGGAAGCTTCATACGTATTTCCAGGCTCATCCTATCACCGTTTACACTGACCAGCCATTACGATAGGTCCATACGCAACCTGAGATGTCTGGTAGGTTACTCAAGTGGAATATCGAGCTAATTCAATCTGACATTACTTACACTCCAAGGCGAGCCATTCAAGGACAAGTCCAAGCAAATTTCATAGCTGAATTTACTATCCCAGAGGACTTGCTCGAAACCAGTGAATCTCCCAAGTATATCTAGACGTTGCAAACTGATGGTGCATCAAATGACCGTTGCCCAAGTGTCGGGGTTGTACTTGAAAGTCCAGAAGGTCCATCTATATGCTATGTTTTAAAGTTCGATTTTTCTTGCGACCAACAACGAAGCTGAATATCAATCCCTACTTGCTGGATTGAGACTTGCCAGAGATTTAAAAATTATTGAATTGGAAATTTATTGTGATTCGCAATTGGTCTTGTGTCAGGCTCGGGAAGAGTACCAGGCCAAAGACCGAAGGCTGGCTATTTACCAAGCTCGGGTCCAGGAGTTAATGAATTAGTTTGATTATTATGCAGTCTATTGCGTACCCCGACAGCGCAATCAGAAAGCTGATTCGTTAGCTAAGTTATCCAGTATACGTGAAGCACAACAAAATGGGAATCGTTCCCGTGGAAACATTATCTTCCCAGAGCATCAATTAGATGGAAATAGATTGGGCATTTAAGGTCATTCTCGATAAGGAGTCATGGATGACTCCGTTCAGAAATTATCTCGAGCATGGGACCCCGCCAAAGCACAGGAGTGAAAAGAGACAAGTTCTTCGAAAAGCTTTGCGGTCCACTATTCAGAATGAAGTCATATATAAGAGAGCGTACTCTGTGCCTTTACTCTGGTGTATCACTCATGATGAAATCAAATGAGTATTGTGTGATGTACACGAAGGAGAATGTGGCGATCACACCAGGAGGCAAGCTCTCACCAAGAAAGTGCTCCGGTACAGATACTATTGGCCGACTGTAAACCGCGACGCATTGGGCTATGCCAGAAAATATGACAGATGTCAAAGACACACTCGGATTCCTAGAGCCCCACCTACTGAAATAACTAAGATGGCCAGTCCATGGCCATTTGTAGTATGGGGCATTGACATTATTGGCTCTCTACCTTTAGCCAAAGGTGGGGTGAAGTACGCCATCGTCGCAGTTGATTACTTTACCAAATGGACGGAAGCTGAACCCCTTGTTAAAATCACGACAAAGAAAATGATCAACTTTGTAGTGCGCAACATTATCTGCCAATTTGGTCTCCCATATACCATTGTCACAGACAACGGATCCCAATTCACATTGTTGAATTTAAAAATTTCTGTCAATGGTTCCATATCCAGAAGAAGTTCTCTGCAGTAGCACACCCTCAAGCCGATGGATGGGTTGAAGCTGTTAATAAAGTTATAAAGTCTATTCTGAAGAAACGATTGGAAAATGCCGGAGGTAAATGAATCGATGAAGTTCCTTTAGCTTTGTGGGCTTATCGGACAACCCACAAATCTGCGACCGACCACCCTTCATTCCCTCTTTCTTACGGTTCTGAAGCTGTTATTCCAGTCGAGATTGAAGTACCTTCTCATCGTATTACTTATTATGATCCGAAACAAATGTTATATTACTTGCTGAATCTTTGGATTTATTAGATGAGAAGTGTGAAGAGGCTGATTTGAGGGCAGCCGTAAATCGAAGTCAAGTCGCTCGAATATACAATGCGAAGGTCCAACCTCGAATCTTTGAACTCGACGATCTTGTGCTCGAGAGAATTTACCTGGCTCCTTTACATATGAAATCAATGTGGGAAGGACCGTATGTCATTGAACGAAAGCTCGGAGGTGGTACATTCAAATTATCGACCGTTGACAGTCTCACTCTGCCAAGAGCCTGGAACAGCGAAAGTCTACGTCGTTATTACACATAACAAGCTCTGTTTATTTATTCAGTCTATTTTTCATTTGCAATTTGTTTATGCATTTTGAAATTTTAATTTGTGATAAGGCAGCTGACTTTGCCGTATTTTCTTATTTTAGCAATAAAATGCAATTTTTTCGAGCCAGAGCTGTGATTTTTTGAAATGCGTCATACGACCATCACTATGTATGAAGAGCTAAGTTCCACCATACGGTGGGATTTATTCAAATAAGGAGTGACTGATGCGAACGGTCACTCACTATGTGAAACCCGAGCTCGGGGACAAGTCATCACACTAAAGCCAAAAAAGGATTGATACACGATAATCCTCTAACAAACTTCATATTCCCAAAGTACGAACTGGAGTATAAACCTGTAAATGCGGTTTCGAAGAGGGTAGATCCATCCACATAATGACTTCGTTTGTATCTTAACCAAGTTTGAGGAGGATGGATCCGTCCATCTAACGAGCTCGCTTGTTAACTTAGGGTGGATGTGAACTGACCATCCAGGATCCCGATAGATTCATCATTCCCGGAGTACGAACGAAATCCTAAAGCCCAAAAAAATTTGACTGACTATCTGTCGGCCAATTCTAGATTCCTAGAGTGCAAGATGGTGTATAAACATAAATACAGAGAGGGTGTGGTTCGACCACCCATCAATTAACTCCGGATTCCTAGAGTACAAACTGGAATATAAACATCTACTAACTCTAAGTCCCCAGCGTGTGGACTGGAGTACAAACACCGGCTAACTCTAAATCCTCAGAGTGTAGATTGGAGTTTAAACACAAATCGGATACGAATCGACGATCCATAAGACAACTTTGGTCCCCGGAGTGCAATCAGAGCATAAATGTAAATTGGGTGTGACTGACCACCCACGAATCAATCTGAGTCCCCAGAAGTGTAGACGCAATTCTAAATATCGAATGGGTGTGACTGACCGCCCATGAAAATAACTCAAGTCCCCGACGCGTGGACTTATCACTAAAACTTAAGCGGACACAATCGACCATCAATGAACAAGTGAAATCCCAAAGTGTGGATGCAATCACCAATTGATGATCGAGTGTGGTTCGACTACTCGAATTCGCCATGTGTCAACTTCATTTCATAAAGATAGCAATCGATGTGTTAAAGGCAAATGGCGATCTCTAACCGATCTTTCCAAAGTATCCCCTAATTTGGGGGCAGAACTTAAGTACCAGTCACTGAGTAAAATAGTGCAGCATCGAAATTCGACTTAACACTCGGTCGCGACTCAAAGCCGTGGCCTTGGAACTTAACAACTAAACCCGGGCTTGATTCGGAGACCAAAATTTCATAAGTACAATGAATTGAAGTTTAAATGCTGGAACACTTAAACAGATGAAAACAAGTTGTACATAAGACAAAATGAGATTTTATTTCAACTATTCTTTTGAAGAAAAAGATAAGTGCACAATTATACCAAAAGTCCTACTGATAGGGGCCAAACCCGCATCTATACACGGCCTACAAAAAGAAAGAAAGGGTAGATTCCTATCTGTCTACCAAAAATGAGTCGACAAAGCATATATATTCTTTCTTTTTTCTTGGCTTCTTCTTCGGCATTGACCTTCGACGTTGACCCATTGGAGCTGCCACTTGGCTTCCTCTTTGAGCCCTTGCCTTTTGGCGGCTGATCTCCTATCGGGGGCATTATACTTACTTCCTCCACCGAACTCACATGTATTGGAATGCTTCCCGAAGGCGGAGTTGAAGGGATAGGATCAACATTAGGTGGCAGGAGAGGCACACTAGTGTCAACGACCGTACCACCAGGAGAAATCATTCATAATGGGGATGGACTAGGGGCCGCCATTCCACCTCCAAAGATACTAGCCCGGGTAACTGCTTCCATTTGGCATTAATTTCGGCTATTATTTCCACTTCGTAAATTGTTTAAGCCTCACCGAGAATGTTGGTAGCTAGGCCTGAGGAGCTGGTCATAAGCGCGCCTCCACCCATAACAAATGGTAGATCAGCAAAGGGATCACTGTGATGATCGAGAAGTTCCTCCATCATCTGTTCATCAAAATTAGGTGTGCTATCCTATGCTCCGTCCATTGGTGCAGTGGTTGTTGTGGTGGTCGCTTCTGTTATGATGGCCTCCTGCATGTGATGCGATTCTTGAGTTGCAGGAGGCACAATCGATGTGTTCTAATCACTTGATAGAGATAAAGAAAATATTGTTAGTGATTACTTTAATTAGCATTTTTTATTTTGAGCAAGTGTAGGAAATATCTAGAATACTTTCCTCGGTTTTTCTCACAGGTGGCGGGGCAGCTTCAGAAATGTGCTCGTGAACTGGAGATAACCATGGTTGATCAGGATTATAAGTAGGAACAGACTGAGGATCAACCAAGGATATAGAATTCGGTTGAGTTGGCGCAAGAGTTCCAGAACTTACATCATGGTGCTCAAGAGCAGAACCTTCTCCAGCCTCCGAGTATTGAGTGCTAAGTTTCTCCTTTTCATATGCGATCATGATATCATGGAAAACTTTCCTTTCATCTTCACTCAACACCCGGTTCTTGAGCTTGAATTCATCAATCGATTCAGCTTGGTGTTCGGCCTTTACGTCTTCTGACAATCGGCCCCAAGCATTATACAAGTGTATTGGACAATTATCGAGCTAGGTCAGTTTTTATGCTTCGAGACATTAGTGTTGTATATAATCATAATGTCTTCAATGTCAGCCTCTAACCTAGCTTCCGCCATTTTAATTTCATCCTCAACATTGGCCCCGGCCTCCCGAATTTTGAGTGCTGCCATGTCCCTTTCACCCCAGAGCACCATAGCTTGTTCGCACGCCTCCTAGGCTGCTTTGTTTGCATCATCCTTTTCTTTGATGATTTCAGAGAGTTTAACTTTAAGCTCATTTAGTTCCTTCAGAGCAGCATCCATCTCGGTCGTAACAGTGGTGTTTTGGTGGCCCATCTCCTCGATCAAAGCAAAATGCATATGTCGCATCCTTTCAATGGATTGATTTTCCTCATCGACTATCTTGGTGGCCTCTATTTTGGATTTTCGAGAAGATATATCTACATTATTTAGCTCTTGAATTATACAGTCTTTTTGGGCAAGGTCGGTTTCTAACTTCTCAATTGTTTTTGCTTGATCAAAAGCCACCATCGATTCTTTATCCGTGGTTATCATCCACTCCTTGTATTAGGTATCAATATTATGGATGTAATCATGCACATTTGTTCCACCTCAACTGGAATTTTTCTTGAAGTGCGGAGGTAAGATAAAGCCGTCGAAACAAATGTTTGAAAAATCTTTTCTCAACTGGACGATTCTTACCGCTTCTTCCCCAGTAGGCTCGGTGATTGCTTGTTCAGTAATAGTGGGAGCTTCAGCCTCAGACCTGCGATGATACAAATCAGACCTAGGAACTTGAGAAGATGGTTTTTGGCATGGAGGCTCTAAGGGATGTTAATCATGGCTTGAGGGTTGTGTTGGAGCTCGAGGAGGTGGAGAGCGTGATCAGGAGCGATATCTGTATTCTCTATCTCTATCCCTCTCCCTCTCATGACATTCTTGACTAGAATAACTGTGATTGCGGTTTCTGTCTGCTTCCTTCCTACGGGACTCATAGTATGAACTAGATGACTGGCGTGTGGAGCGGAGGCTTCCCAACATAGATTCTCGTCTAGTCATCATATCTGTAGAATAGATAGAAAAGCAAGATCAGTAATCTCTAGAAATGAATAACTTATGATTGGAAATCGTGTAGTGCCGTAAAGTGTATATATGCATGTGTTAAACACCCCGAACAACCTGATATGTCGGCCACACTTATAGGAATTGACTCGCTTAAATCTATGGCGCTTTGAAGACCTTCCAGTCCGGTGTCGTGCTGGAGCGACACATAGTTCGAAATTGGAATGTCGGCAAGCCCATCAAAAGGATTCCTTATTTGTGCGGGAGGAGCCTACGAGATTCTAACACCGGAGACTGGCAAAGACACAATCATGGATTTCCATTTCAAAGTCTTATGACGCTTATATGCTACTGCCTTGCCTTTTCTCGTTCTCTCTAAATCTTGAAAACTGTCATGAGGCCCGGCCACGAGTTCATCATCAGTAGGCGTGTTCTGTACATCACCCTCCTCAGCTATTACGATCCCAGGCACTCTATGTTATCCCGTCTCACCGGGGCTGCCTTAAGCGATCCCTCTAGTATTATACTTTGATTTCAACGATTAGCCTGGCAATCCTCAAGTTTCTATCTGTAGGCACCAAGTCCATGTCTCTCATCTTGACCGGCACTTCCTGAAGAATCTGTACTTTTTCTTGGAAACAAGCACTTTTGGGTCATGAAATTGCGGCTGTAAAGGAAAGAATATGTTAATTTAAATGTCGGTTATGACTATCTCATTAGCTACTGGAAAAGGTGTAGCACTTACGTCTGACTAACCATCGGCTGGCGAATCTTAGAGGGTATCGAACGTAGAACCGCTCCGTCTTAAAATAACGAAGCCTAGTCCAAGATCCTATCACCACTTAGAAATTCCTAACTGCCTCTAGAAATGTGAAGGATGGATTGTCTCCCCAACTCTTGACATTAAAGAAGTATCTGACTTCTTCCGGAGTTGGGGGTCGAAAGAGTTGTTTCATGAAAACGATGAATAAACTGTTTAACAGTGCATATCCATTTGGATGTAATTGCGATGGAGCGATTTTGAAGAAAGGTAACACTTCTTAAATATACTGCTTGAATGGAGGAAGTGCTCCAGCTGTGCATAAATGCCGATTAAAGTCCGTGAATCCTTATGGGGGAGCATGTCGCCTGTCATTTGGTCCAGGTAGCAAAACGTTATCTTATGGTAGACCATGCCTTAAGCATATTCGTCCCAACATATCTTAGGAGACATTAGACGGCATAGAATCTTGAGGGTTCATGATAAAAGTTGCTCCAGGCAGCTCGTCCAGAGCTGGACCTATTACTTTAGCTGCAATGGTCGGCATCTCTATTATCGGAGAAGACGAACTTTGAGGCTCCTGCTGTTGTAAGCTTGTAGATTCCATAACTAATCAACTCATCAAAAGCCATCATTATATGATATCAAGCTCATGTGTTCCTCGGTGTGAAGTGCATGAATGTGTTGTGCAATGCAGTGCTACATAATGCTTAAAAGATTCTATAGAATTTTAGAAATGTTCAAACGACGAGACATCGAAATCCAACTGGAGTGATCGTCATTGCTGACCGTCACAACCATGCCATCCAGACTTTATATACCAATCTAAGTTAAAGTATGTTAAAATTTTGTCAAGTTACAGTTCCATCGACGAGCTTCGAAGGGAAGTCAAATATGCAGTTTAACGGTTAAGTCGAGATTTGCAAGGCAGAAGCTCGTCGGAGTCAGGTTTTTCGTATCCATCAAGATTTAAACTTAGATCATTTAACAAAAATTCAATTTCGTATCGATCGGGTAAGACTGGGATTCGTATCGATCTGAAACCTTCGGCTTCGCATCGATCACCGGCCTAGTCTTCGTATCGATCACTGGAGTCCGAACTTTGTATCGATCATGTGGGCGAAGTCTTTATATCGATTGCTCCAGATCGATACAAACTCCTACCATCCTCGATTGGTACGAATCTCACCCTTCCATTTAGCACTTCTAGGATCGATACGAACTGCTAGTGTTCCCAGATTGATACGGATTACTTCACAATGTTACAACACTCCACCTCTTATCCATCAGTCGACCTTCTTCCCTAAGCTATTTGAACACCATTGCTCCTTCCTCAATCTTGCTCCAACCCAACTCTGGTAATGACGTCGCCGGAATCGGCCATGACCTTGAACGAATTGGCATAGAAACTCGAATCTCATCATTTTAGAATGGAATGGATTGGTTAATTACCTAAGTTGGGAAATTAGTTCGAAGGAACGAAGAGTTTGATGATTTGGGATGAAGATAGTTTTCATTTCCCTAGTGCTCTATCGATACGAAAGCAGAAAGTAAAATGATGGCAAGTTATATTTTTCTAAGTCCAGAGAGCATTCATGTTGGTTTGATCCAAAGAATGTGGTGATTCCTATCCCAGTAGAATCGATGCGAAGCCATCTCTTCATATCCATCCACCATCGGTCCGAGATGAAACTGTTCGAACCCATCGATAACATACCAGTATAGAGTGCCAATTTCATATCCATCTATTTAGAAACCTTGAAAGTCGTATCCATTGATATGAACGAGACAGCGGAGACTTATTTTGACAATTTTGACCCATCAGCAATCCATCGATGCGAAAAGGCGACTTCGTATCCATTACTGTGAGGTATGCTAGTACTCATATCCGTCGATACGAGGCACACAAAAAACAACCAATCCATGTTGTTCGTCATCGATACAAAAACAATTTTTCGACTTTTCACATCAACCCAGGAGAGGATCGATATGAAGACACTCCAAGACAACCACCAAGCGTTGGTACAACTCGAATTTCACATCGATTTAGGAGTGGATCGATACATAATTCAATAAGAGAAAACTGACAACGACTCGTGAGCGTGCGAACGATAATGAGAGTCCGATTAACATACGTACATGTATGATAGACTAACATCCAAAATTTTAAAGTGTTCACAGAAATTGAATGCTCACCTAATGACAATTATGACAACAAACAACAATTTGCCATCATTCAACACTCAGTTACAACAGTTCACAGTACAATAATTAGTAGCAAACGATTCATTATTTATATTACCAAAGATCAATCAAAAGTTACACCTTTCGACGAGAAGACAACAACCATTCAGACAAGTCAGATAAAACTATTCAGAATGAAAATTACAACTTTTCAAAGCACGTCATGTTCTCACAAGACGTACTTTGGAGGGCAAATGTTATCCTGCCTTTTGGTAAGGCCGTGACACTAAGAAATTGACGGAGAACCAAAGACAAGTCATCTTGGAAAATGGTATACACAGGTTCACTATGGATACTGGTAAATTTTGCCCGAGTCCAAATCGAGCTACAATTCACATGGCATGACAAGAAAATCCATGAAAGCTAACATTCCAAATTTCAAGTCAATCGGAGTTCATATGCTCAAGATATGATTGATGCAACTCAAGTGATCGCCTTGTTCGTATCCATGAAGCAATCAGGGAGAGAGACCTCCTTCGCATTGATCTTGTTCGAATCCATCAACTGCATAGGGTTTCGTATCGATCAGTAACTAGTGAGTCCCCTTCATATCCATCCGGGCAGCTCTCTTCGTACCCATCAAAAACCACCTCTCTTCTTATCCATCAAGCTCGTTCCCTTTCATATCCATCAATGTTCATCGTTTCGTATTGATTCCATTTCCACACACTTCGTATCGATCCCCCCATCCACACAATTTGTATCGGTCAGCCAATAATCGATACGAAGAGCACATGACAGATCGATACGAATGACGTCACCTTCCATCGATATGAACCAGCCTACAATTTTCGATACGAAGCCAACAACAAATACGGATACGAAGCAACCTCTGAAGCATCGATAGGAAAAGAGCTGTCCAGGTCGATATGAAGAATAATTCCAGGTTGACACGAACAAAGCACGATTCAAATGACAGAAATAGTCACTCGGCAAGAAAATTTTATCGGTTCAAGAAGTTAGCTCCATGTCAACCAACAAGCATGTGCTCGGAAGTGATTCGAACAGAGCGATGCAAAGTGGATCGACGCAAACTTAGCAGCCTTCAATAAATCGAAACTTGCATCAATCATAGCTCAAAATCTAAAATTCCAAATGCCACCAAATTTTCACAGGAGCTAACGTACATCCTCGGGAATGTTCATGATCGATCATAACTCGATTGGACTAAATCCTAATCAATACGAATTACGGTCGTATCGATCATGGATCGACTCCAAACGGTCAAGGATCGATCGTGTGGGCCTACCCATGCGAGAGAATGGTCTTTCGAGATCTGAACGAGATATTTGCAACCTATGCCTATAAATAGCAACCTAAAACCTACTGAAAAAGGACTTTTGGCTCTTCTACGTCCAGACTCTACCGAAATCACTGTTGTACTCGATTTTTACTATTGTAATTCATTGTAACCAGCCAGCAAAAATTAATAAAATTTAATCATTTCATAGTGGACGTAGGCCATACGCTGAACCACTCTAAATCCATGTGTTTCTGTGCATTTTTCTTGCTTAATTTTGGTGTTTTTGTTAGATCTGCCTCACTTTACATTTATATTCTTCATTTTATCTCTTCAAACTGATCCGAAGAGTGTTGTGCCCAATTTTGGTACAAACAGAAAGCACTGAACTCACTTCTATCGTTGGAAAATAATTCTAATGACGACCGCAACGTCATCGGTGTTCATTTTCTAGTTTCTAAGTGAGGGATTGCTACCATAGTATTTTGTCATAGAGTTATTTGGATAAAAGAAATTTGTTTTGAATTCCAAAAGTATGATTTAATATACTGAAGAAGAAATGTAAATAATATTTATTTCAAAATAGAGTTGAAATAAAATCAGATGTTTTAAGTCTGAAGTTTTCGGTCAAATTTTTATATATATGCATTATTCTATACAATAGGGTAGTTTGGTTTTGCATCTCATTTTGACATGTTGTTTGGTAATTTTTCATTTCTTGAAATGAAATGAAATTTTAGACGATTCGGACAGTCGGGGCTTCCGAATTTAATATAGAAATTGAAGCTAAGTGTTGTGAGAAATTGTAAGAAAAATAAGTTTTTGTAACTTGTAAACTTAAAGAGAATAAGATTTAAATCAAGTTTTAAATTTGTTGAATATATTGGTTAAGAAAACAGTTTGAAATTTGTACATACACTCTTCGGATGTGGAAGAGTATTATACGAATATAAACTTAAGTCGTGGAATATTTATACGCTTAAGTAATGCTGTATGAGATAGTTCAAAAATGAATTTAGTATTAAGTGAAAAGGTTATAAAACTTAATTAAAGTGATTAATAAACACAATTTGTGTCTTATAATATGTTTATCCACTTAAGTAAGGATTTTATGAAATGGTTCATGAGTAATTTTAGTATTAAAGGAAATGTACTAGAAGTGGAAATGAATATGAATTAAAAAAGGTAAAGCTGAGAAAGCAATTAGAACAAATATGTAGGGTGTACGTAGATCATTTTGTTCGTATAAAAATTCTTGATTCCAATTTCGAGCACATGAATTCAAGGTGATTTCTACCGATCCGAACAAAGATTTTTACTCAATTCTTGATGGAGAACACTTGATACAGATTTTTGATATGATTCCAAAGTTTTTTATCATGGTATATGGCTATGTAAGGAGAATGGAGGTTTCTAATCAAGGAACCTGAGCGGAGTCCGCACTAGAGTGATCGAATGTACGATACTAGTTCGAAAGTGAAATTGTGTGATAGAGCGAGAGATCGAATTTGATACAGTATGGATGATATATATAGATCATACGTGTTATATTGAAAATATATGATTTTGACATTTATAAATGCAAGTATATGGTTAGATATCTTTTGTAAGTAAGATGTAGGTTCATGGAAGCAAAGGCTAGTTTAAAGCTCTTGGTTTCTTGGGTAGAGTTGTTTGCTCGACTAATAGGTACGCTTTAATATATATTTTTTGGTTGGATGATTTTATCCCACGGATATGCGAGGCTACTTGGCTTTTGTTTCCTTTTGTTGGTTTGGGCCCATAGTGGCAATTTGTAGGTTTTACAATCGAGTCGCGCAAAGGAAGTCTGTAGAAATTTTCCGTAATATTTGGGTTTTAATTAAGTAATAACTGGTAACTCATTTTAATTAACAAGTTTTTAAACCTTGAAGATTTGGCGACATTTTCTTCCTTATGAATTTAAGGGATGAAATTCTATTAAGGGGGGAGAATGTAACATCCAGAAATTTAATCGTTTTTATTTTGAATATTTAATTAATTTTAAATATTTAAATAATTCGATTTAGGAATTTGATAGCTTGAATTAGAATATAATAGTCATTTAAATATTTGAATTATGAATTAAATATTAATTAAATGGATTTAATAGTCTTATTTAACTCCTATAATTAATAAATAATACTGGTACATTCAATTTGTAAATTTAATAATAATAATAACAAATATTTAGGATAAATATCGATAATGTGATCGAAAAATATAAAAAGATATTTGCATGTGTGAAATTATCATTCCAAGGAACTATTAGGATTATATCCAAACTAATGCCATCGGACTGAAATAATAATGCGATGCAATCTGACGAGTTTTATGTCGATCGGACGTACCATATGATCGAGCGAGCTCGAAACACGTAACGATTAACTTTAGAGAATTAAAATAATGTAATTGGATTTTAAAAAGCTAAATTTTCTATACTTTGGAATTAGGTCCCGAAAATAGTTCCATTGAGTTCAGAATAGTGGTATTTAGCTGGAAAGGCCAGTGAGCATGCCTCGATTGGAGTTCATAAATTTTTGGGCGTGAATATTGTTAGAGAGAATTCTATATAAGGGCACCCAGCCCTCTCTCATTTTCCTAAGCCCTAACTTTAACCCCTCTATCCATCGGCCCTTATTCTCATGACCACCGAAGGCCGAATCAAGCCTCAACCCCAGCTACTAACATGAGCTTTTAAGTGAGAAGTAGTGATTCGATAGTTATATCGACGCGTGGTGGCCAGGATATAAAGATGAAAAGCGGTGGGTATTAGCCCTCATTCACGGCAACAGAGAAGAGATAGGAAGCACGACTGCTGGCAAAGGGAAGCTCTTGGACTAGGCTACCTTGGGACATGATGCGGCGGTGGATGGTGGCGCCTGGCGGCGGTGATGAGCAAGGAAATCGAGCGGTGTCCGAGTTGAGTTATTGCGGCTTGGGTTATAAACGAATCGGGATTAGGGTTAAGATAATTAGGTAATTAGTGTTAATGATGTAATTAGTGATATAATTATATTATTTAATTCTAAAATCTTATAAAACCAAAATTCATTTCACATGAGGTTAGATTTAGACGCGGTTAGTCGCGTTGGACTCGTATGGACAATATCTTCATTTTGGAATTGGATTGGTGGAGTTTGGAACTTGTTAAACTAGAACTCCTTGCCATCAATTGGAATTTCGGTGAGTTTTAACTCACCTCTTTGGAAATATCGGCATATTATAGGTAAAAATTTATTGTTTGTGTTTGGTTTAAATTATTAGCCGATTGGTTGAAATATCCACTTTGAAAAGCAATTAGTATTTAAAATTGAAATATAGGAAAATTCATAGAGGAATCTGAATTTCTCGTAATTGTGATTATTAATTTAGAGTTATGTTCCTGTTTTTTATTTCAGTTATAACCATGTTAAATGGATTATTAGTTGCTAAATCTTGAATGTTTAGCACTACTAGTTATGACATTGTTATATGTTCAAAACTTAACCCTTGTAGCGATAAAAATCAACAACAACATTGGTTAAGTGCTTTGGTGGTTATTAGTCTGAATTTAGTATTTTGAAATACTATTAATTTGCATTTGGCTTGAAATTGGTTTTTGATTAGGAGAATAATTTTAAATCTAACCTTTGGATTTTCTAGAATATTTTTATTTAAGCGGATTTTGAACTTCTCTATTTTACCCCAACCTTTCTATTTGTCTTTTCTATACCATTTAGAAATGTTTTAAAGTTGTTTTACTACTGTTTAATAGTGTTTTTATTTTTTTGTTTATGTTTGATTGTTTGAAGTTATTTATCGATATTTTAATATGGTAAAAAGTTATTTATTAAATAATTAATATTGTTTGAAGACAATGAATAATTTTATTTATTAAAATATTTGGAATTTATAATAGTTATTTATTAGTAACGTTTTGGAATTATTAATTATTAATAATGTTTTGGAAGTTAGTTAATTATTATTTATTATAATAATGTTTGAAAATTAATTATTATTGTTGTATTAATAATGTTTGAAATTATTAAATATTATATTTATGATGTTTTGAAGTTATTAATTATTATATAAATAAAGAGTTTTGGAGTAAAATATTTATTTTACTAATGTTGTTCTAAAGGAAAATTTATTACATTACTAGTGTTTTGGAAAAACTTATTTATTATTTATTTTTGATGTTTAAAGTTAATCAACTTATCAAATTGATTGTAATTATAAATAATGAATTGATTTATAAAAGGAATCTCATTTAATAAAAGAGTTTACAAATGAAAATGTGGTTTTGGGATTTATAAACGATTTTAGAAAGGCTTTATAAAGGATTTTTATAGTGGAGTTTTACAAAGGAAAAGAGTTTTATAAATTGTTTTAGAGATTTATAAAAGAGTTTTATAAATGATTTTGGATTTATAAAAGAGTTTTATAAATGATTATGAATATGTATAAAATAAATTTTATAAATGGTTTCAAATATTTGTAAAAGAGTTTTGTAAATGGTTTTGGATATTTATAAAAGTTTTATAAATAAACTTGGAGATTTATTAAGAGTTTTATAAATGGATTTGAAATTTTAGTAAAGGAGATGTTCATAAATGAAAGAGATTTATTAAAAGGATTTACTGAAAAATTTATAAAAGAAATTGAGTTTTGATTTCCCTAAATTGACTTTCTTAGTTTTGGTGGTGTAGACATTCATTTCATGCTTAACATCGAAGGTATAGTGCTTGGATTTATCTTTATCTCTGTTTTTTTAAATAATATTTATTTTGATCCATTGATTTTGAAATAAAAATTCTTTCATGATATTTTGTAAATATACTTATACTGTAGAGATAAATATATGAATACACTTTCTAAGTAGGGAAAGTATAGTGTTTTTGTGAATACACTTATACCGTAGAAATAAGTATATTGATTTTTCTCGAAGTATTGAAAGGAGTAAAAGGGTTTGTGAATATATCTTTGTATAGGTATTTTGATACAAAGTTTTAACAAAGTGATTTTAATTAATGAAAGGATTATTTAAAGAAGCAAATAGGTGCCTTATGCTAAACCAACATTATTTTCATTTAGAAATTAAATCTCTGGTTGAATTATTTGTTATTTGATAGTTAAATAACCGATTATCAAATGTTGGCTTGTTTTAAAACTACTGTTGTATGTTCTTGGTGACCAGGATCGGATATGTTATCTAAAAACCACTTCGACCTGACATAAGCATTTGAATGGCAAACATCTTGATGACAATAATTTCGAATGTGGAGTTCTATAAAGTACAGGGGCTATTTGCTACTAATCTTGAGGGTGATACCAAAATAGATGCAGTGGAAGTAGTACCTTTGGTTTCGTTCAAACCCAAAACAAACTTGTATGGATGATAGTTGGTACTACATTACTTTGTATATGGCAGTGCTAGCATTCTAAATGGGATTTGCTAAGTCAAAAGGTAAAATCTTTGCCTCATGCCTCGCAACCTGAGAAAAGGCTCAAATAGGGTAGATGTGATCGGGCTATGTGGGTCGCACCCATTAGGGTGTCTCACTGCCTTTCTAGATCATCATATTATGGATTTGGCGGTGCATTAGAGCTCTCGATTAAGTTTGAAAGCAACTAGAGTAATGCAATATTTGGTACTATCTAGTAAGGGGTAGGCCAGTCAAGTTTTGGTAGAGGGGCAAATGCGTTTGTTGCCCTCGGTACATTTTATCTAGAGATGTACTATATAGAAGGTAATCCCTTACATTGCCATTGTTGGATTCCTTTCTTAAATAAGTGCCATGTGGACTTAATTGTATACATATTATGCTGGAATTTAATTAATGCAACAATTTTGGCTATATCTAATATTTATTTTAAACCCTAGACACTATGATAATATCAGAAGATTTCCTATGAAATGTTTTGGTTACTGTAAGATAAAACCAATCCGTGTTTATGTGCAGCATAGTCTTATAAGATACCTTTATTTTGAAAAGTTTTTATAATATTAAAATTCATCTGATGTGTGTTTCTCACGCTGGTTTACAAGACTAATCCGAGGGTTATTTTTCTTATAATGCTCAGGCCAAACTGGGCATATTTTCAGATCTAGTTTGGATGCCTTGGAGTTTCAGAAGACATGCTGAATGTCCAATACATATCCCTCATATATTCTTTACTTCCACTACGTGTTTGCTTTTTTAGTCAGCATTTGTGAGGATAGGTTGTTATAACTGTCCAGGCTGATGATTAGTGATTAGTGCACTCCGATTTTAATATATAAATATATATATTACATTTTTATTTTGTTTAGATCTGTTGTATGTTATATATTACTCATCATGATGTGGGATTTTGTTCTATGTTTTCTTTTCCCCAACAATCTGTCTTTCTGGCACTTGAATGCTCAGCATGTGAATACCTTGGATGTATTAGTGTCAAATTTTAAGGGTTAAAATGTCAAGTCGTTACACAAATATATATGATATATATTATATACAATAAAGGTTGTAGTATATAATAAATATTTAATATAATTATTATATTAAGATAATATAAAATTAACTAAAATGTTAATTAATTAAATAAGATTCAATTAATATAACATTATACATAAGACTATTATACAAGTAATATGAAATGTAAACGTTATATAATAATAAAACTTATGTG
This sequence comes from Allium cepa, assembly GCA_030765085.1. NCBI lineage: Eukaryota > Viridiplantae > Streptophyta > Magnoliopsida > Asparagales > Amaryllidaceae > Allium > Allium cepa. The sequence continues at coordinate 712,554,683 of CM060934.1, forward strand.
GTATGAATGTGTAGATTGATTGTGGAACATTAAGAAACCCTAAATAGACTTATGGAATAAATACATACGTAAATATACGTATACCTTGATTTCTGATGTATCCGACACTTAAATTACGAAGGTATTTCATAAGAATACATTATTTCATTAGTCGATATCACTCAATATAATTTGTTAAAGATTATGAATCTTTAATATAATGTTGTCCTTTACCAAATATATTAATAAATTACTTGAATACTACTTAGTTATTATGAAAACTCAAGCTAGTGATGTTATGTGTAGTATTATTAATATATTGAATAGACGAGGAAGATAACGATGTATTTATTGAGCATACTCAAGGTACATATACTATACTTAGGCCATAGCAAAATGGTAGGTACGAATGAATAATTTCACTCTGATTTGTTGATCAAACTCAAGGTCAAAGTGAAATTAGGACAAGGTACCAAGGGTTATAAGTTTTGTGTGATACAACCGATAAAGAGCCATTCACCATTTGTGGAGTTATGACCTGGTGAGCAAACTGAAGGTTGGAATTCCAAGATGGGTGAGTCCTAACACTCACTAGTGAAGTCGAAAGACTTCTATATTTTGACTTAGGATTGGTGAAACATAAAAGACTAGCGGGAGCATTATTAAAATTTAAATGATAACATTTAACCTGTCAAATATTGTAAGAGTGTATGTTATATAATGGTATAATAATCCACAATGATAAATTTGTGCATTTAATATGATTGATAAAATATTTATCAATTAAGATATACATTTGACCTAAATTGACGATTGACAAATAGAAATATAACATACACTTACTAATAAATGCTTGTTGCATGTTGACGTTTCAACACCCATGCAAGCATCTGAATTTACAACCACTAAATATGTTCATAATTTGGTCGCTTACATGTTTATTTGGTTTTGACCATGTATTGCATTCTATGAGTTTCGAACTCAAAAGCAATACAAGACTATGGATATTTGGTCTATATAAAATCGCATATAAATATTATATGATGAACGGTCATAGTTCATAGTGTACGACATTTCAATGAAATCAGTTTATCCAAAATAGGAAAATAAACCACTGTGCAAGATCAGGTATTCGATTTGATTGATTAGAATAAATATAATATTAAATGTAATACAAGTCTAAAACTACAATATAAATATAAAAATTTGATTGTTGAAATGTCAGTTTGATCTTTTTACGTAAAGTGCATCATATTTGATGTCCTTAAATATTAAGGATGATCAAATGCATTTTTTCAAAGAGTTCGTTATGATATTGTAGTGAGGGATTACTTTTGAATGGTTCAACCATTTAGAAAGAAAAATGAGTGTATAAGAGTAAGTGGATTTAAGGTACAGTTATGATGAAGAGAATGAATAGTCACTTCTGCTTCATAAAGAAACATCAGAAACGAGAATTATAATAATTATAATTGATACTTGACATTGTAATTGGAAATACAATTCTGTTCCGATATGTATGTCCATATAGAAAGTTGTTTTATTTGAGATTTATTTCTTTGAGTTCAAGATATTTGATCAAAGAACTCTTCGCTATAAATTAGTTGCAGCATATGAAATAAATAATCTATATTAAGTGAATAATGGACCTCTCAATTTAGTGCGTTATTATAATAATGGCGGAAATTGTGGGAGCATGCTATATAACACCTATTGATTGCATCAAATTACAAAAAAAAAAATGTAAAACCATGCCGAATATTATTTATGAATAATGACTATATCGGTGTCAACTGAAAAATAGACACGGGTATAGTTCAATGTGAATATTATGAATATTCGTTATGAAATAAAACTATTGTTTGCACCAAAAGTTGACACAAACACCCAATATATTATTTGCAAAGAAATAAATAAAGAATCCGAAATCAAAACAGAGGAAACAAGCAGAAAATTAGTAAAAAGTAATGATAAAGTTTATAATTGCTCAAATTTCTGAGTACAAGAGAGTTCAGATTGGAATCTACAATTACAATGGAGTACAAAGAAAACCACGACTTTAAGATCCTTCAAATGAGTTATGAACCTTGTATTATAGGCGTAAACAACCGAATATCTCCTGAAAATTCATCGGTAGAATCTCTAGATGTAGACGAGGTCATCCAAAAAATTCGAGGTCTAATTCCCAATGGCGAGCGATCAGGACCGATCGATCGAGCCATCCACGTAGCGATGCGCGATTAGTTGTTTAGGTCCCCCTCCATTGTAGCTTCATGTTTCTAAAGTTTTTTGAACAGGTGCTTTCATGTTTTTAGAGATATCAATCGATTCTCGTTGAGTTGAACTGCAGATTCAAGCTGTTCATAGCCATAGTGATCCAATCTGATCCTCTACCTACGGGAAGCACTAATCCATCCTTAGAATGCTCTATAGATTCTATCTCTTGGTCTTGCTTGATCGGTACTTCACATTGTCGTCTGTACGTGATCTAAAGTCTCTGTGATCACCTCCTCGGGTTACTTTCCTTATCTATCATTAAATCTAACTTACCCAATAGTCTAGATATGGCTGGGTCAAAAGGCTGGATAATACTTGCCCCCTAAAGTATGTATTGTTTCCTACCTGACATGCTTTGAACTGAAACAAGTAAGAGCTGCCGAAAAAGATTCCACTTAGTTTTCTGAACAGTCGTTATCCTTCCATTTAATTGTTCTTCCAAAGAATAGAATCTCTCTCCATTCGTCCCGATGTTCGGTCAATTTTTGTCAATATAAATTCGAAATGTAATATCTAGTCTTTGTCTATGATCAATTTTATTGAGCCTATAAATTAAGGCTTTTGTTATCTGCAATGACATTTTTCTATGAGATCTACGTAATAGTTCAATCTCTATCGATTAAAGATATTGAATGTTGGGTATGTACATGTACATATTCATGGGTCATTGTCAATATCACATAGTTTAAATATATTTGCATTGCTATATTCTTCATCATCCATTTACATTTTCTTTTTTTATTTCTTTTTTTAAAACATAAGTAAAGGGCATTCGGTACCAATCTCATATGCAAGGGGATCGATGTCGATCCCTAAGTTTAGGCAGACTTAGCTAATTTTAGGCCAGTGGGTTTGGCCTTCTTTTGCATATATATGCCAGATGTATAAGATAAATGCTTAATCCTTTTCGCTTTACTTGATTTACTTAACTGATCCAACCCAAGTGTCCCTAGTAATCGCCGTTAACAAGCTTTAGATAAGAAAATCACCAACTTCTTCAATCCCTTCGTCAATCCAGCCCTTCTCTACCCTCTACAACCTTCACCATTACCTAAAGCAAATTCGCCACCTTCATTAACCCAATCTCAAAAACCAACTCCAACATTCCCTACTTGAATCGAATCCGACCCCTCGCTCACCCTTTGTTGTTGAATCTTTTGATCATTGAATTACATAGGTGGGTTTTGATATTGTCAAATGTAATTTAAGCGACAAGATGATGGGTTTATTACGTCGATATTCGTAGGTTTAGGGTTCGATAGTAAATATTAGAAAAGATGAAGCGGCGAAGATGGAAGGATCGGCTAATGATAAGCGATCGACTATCATATGGCAAAAAAGAGTCGATGTGGATCCACGACAAGTGTGGGAAAGATGCCATGAAGTAATGAGGAGGGATCGGTCGATGTGTGATCGACTAATGGGATCGGATGGAAAAATGGTGGAGATGAAATGAAGTAGTGAAGATTAGGGGATCGGTAGTGATACACGATTGATGATGTGATGCGACCAGTTTCTTGATGGAATGGAGGGAAGGAAGTGAAATGACGGAACTTAGGTGATCGGTTGATAATAGGGATCAGTTTAGGCATATTAGAATCCAAAATGGCATAGGGCATTGCTACCTATGTGAGGGATCGGGTATGGTCCCCCGACCTAGGGAGAATCAGGCAATTTTCATTCTTGTTTGAGCACACTTGAATTTTATGACTTGATTACACAAACTTGTGCATAAATGAATCCGAACCATGGATATGTGATATTTGAACATGATCTTGAATACCTTAATACTTGAACATGATCTTGAATACCTTAATACTTGGACATGATACTTGATCTTGAATTAGAGACTTACATATGATCATGAACTCAAATACTTGAATTTCAGAACAAATGCTTATGACTTAGAATTTGAATGTTTGGAATTATATGGCTTGAATGAATCTGAAGTCGCACACTTTCTAATATGATTTGAACTTGGACAAGTATAACGTATAGTCTCAAATGAACTTGAATGCAAATTCCATACTCCATTATGCCGACGACTGATCATGTATCTTAGATAAAATCCATGACCATCGACGTAAAAGCTAGTTGGGATGGTCAGCGATGATGGTCGCCCTGGTCGAATCCCAATGTCTGATCATAACTGTCGTTTTAATTCTAAATTATGTATTTTTACACTACAAAACACTACACCACACCACACTAGTTTACACTTAGCATTGGTAGAACAGTTTAGTTTTTCTAATGATTACAATCTGCTAAGTTTGATTCCTATGGGTTCTAAATGCTCGAAGTATTTAGCTTCTATGGTTACTGAACAAACTACTTCTCCTGATAATCCCGATGCTGAGTCAAGTTTTGCAACAATATCTACTCAAAACTCACTAGGCCATCAATCTGAATAGCTTGAAAATTCTCAAAAAGTGCTAGAAATTCCTTCGAACATGAAGCAGAAATCGAGCCAGCACCTAACACTTTAGAATATGCTATATTTTTAAATGATCTAGATGACTCATAAGCTTCAAAGGTTGATGAGGCCTCTTTCCACAGACTGTGCTTTAAATACGAGATTCTATACATGGATATGCGTGTCCCATCTTGTAACGATAGGGCTCACTTACCCTTAGATGGGTATACTGCATGTAACCAGTTTATGTGATGGGCGGGTTGCACTCCGCCTTTCAACCCATTCATTCAGAAAATACAGCATTACTTAAGATTAGCGTCAACTCAGTTGCATTCAAATAGCTATGCATTTATGCACTACATGTAAATGATATTCCTTGAATTCTTATATCGTGAGCTGACTCCAGAAGACATCAAATTCATTTATAATCCCAAGCGATGACATGGAAGCCTCTCGTATACTTTCCTCGATTTAGTCACCAACTGCCAGGTTGTAACTGACGCTTGGAACAAACAGTGCATTTTTAAAAATGAATGGTTCTATGTGCGCTGCCCACCTGGTTTAGTAGGATGGTGGCTGGAAGGATGTAAGTGTCATTCCGAACTTAACCTGAAGTGCATTTATTCAAATCATATCCTAAATTAAGTAGTTTTTTTATTAGACATTGCAGGTGGCCATCCCCGTCCTACCGATGACATATACTCAGACGACCTTTTCAGCTCTAAAAAATATATAATGACGGATAGACACATTAGATCTCTTCTCCACGATGAGCTCTTTTTTGTCTTTGGCTTACTAGAAAAAGCCATAGTATGGGATTGCCGAGAAACACCAAGGAGGAAGTTGTAGAAAGAAGAGTCATCCTTGGGCAGGAAGGTAACAAAGTTGATCCTATCGTGTCCCTGGTCAAAGGTGCTCAAGATATCGCTGAGGAAGGCGAGGTATGGGGCGATGCTGATGAGCATGGCCATGACGGTATGAGCTCAAGTCATGATCCTACGGTCGGATTTACCCAAGACCCATAGCTTCCCATTCCAAAAAAGAGAAGAATAAAAAGGCTCATTCATAAGCTTCGTAGAGGGCAGGTCTCCAGGAAATCCAAGTCAACCTTTGCTGCTACATATCGATCTAGCTCTCTGCCTCTAGAAAATTTATTTGAGGGGCCGTCCGACGTTCAAATTCCCGATAATTTTGGGTATTATGATTTTGCCAATATAAGCCTCGAGGGATCTCAATCCCCTGACATTCCCCCCACTAGCATAGGAGAGATTACTACAGTAAGGAAAGCTCCAGTAACTAGTCCGTTAGGGATACATTAGGACACTCACGATCACATGAACTGCACTGCACGACAATTATCCACTTTTAGCTCCAGTGAATCTTATACACTTTCATTTTTTTGCAAGCTCGATGGGACGCCCTTATAACTATAATTGCTTGAAGATATCAGTATACTCTCAACTGTCTTGTTTTAGCCTAGTCGAGGTCCGGACCCCGGTCGAGACAGAGAAGGGTATGAAGGAAGAGAATATCGAGACCAAAGCCACCAATTCAAGGACTCATCGTCCAAAAATAAATCAAAATCTCAGCCTTCTCACCACAAGGGTGCCAGCCAACATCCCACTACACATAGTAGTATTAAGTCGCTACCTCATGTTCCCACTTCGACTATTGTGCCTGAGCAACATTCAGGTTCTTTTGGCACCCATCGATCTTCGAAATGCCAGTCTAGCATAGAAGGTCCTGATACTTCATCCAGCAAGCACACCAGATGAGCCCTCTCAGCCTCGACTGCTCTTGATGCCACTATTGTTGAGAAGATGGTTGAGCTCAAGGCCATAATTCCTAAGTAGTGCTTTGAAGAGATCAAAATTTTTCTCGCTTAGCATTCAATTCTTCCAAAGGCCAAGGGCTCAAAGCTCTCTTACGTTGATGATGTCTATGTCCAACACGGTACAACTCTCCGTGTAGTTGAGAGAATATCTGAGGTGTCAATGGAAAGGAAACACAAAATTGAGTTCTTAACTCTTGGGGCGATCCATGACAAGACATCATCAAGTACTTGGACGAGGAGGTCAAGCAGTTAGATATTAAGCTGGTCGATGCCAATAGCAAGTCTTTTGAAGCCATCGAGTATTTAATGAAAGTGCACTTAGCTAAACTGGACACTGCCGTTCATTGTTGTGGTACTTTAGCCTTTGAAAAAGACGTCTTATAGAAGGAGAAGGATGTGATAAAAAAGATAATGATGCTTTGGCCCTTCGTATTAAACAGCTTAAGGAGGAGCTTGAGAAGGAAAAGCAGGAAAAACATGAGGCTCGGCTGGAGTCTCAACGATACGACGAGGAGATCGTCGAGGCTCATGAAGCTAAAATATAGGCTAATAAACAACTTGCGCAAATAGAGGCCCTCAAGGAAAAGGGTAAGGAGGTGGGTCGAACAGAGATAAAGGACGATTCAATCCGTTACTAATACATTATAGTGCATATGTTCTCATTAATCGCAACCTCCGCTTCCTTAGAAAGGGGTATCCTGGGTCGGTCGTTGAAGCTTAGGACCATATTCTGGACCTGGAAACGAAGTCATTCAGTCATGTTGAAGAGGATGAAGAGAAGTTCATTGGTGAAATATTGCACGATGAAGAGGCTAATAAACTCAAGGCTGATCAGTTTACTCAATGATCCAGCGATCATCGGAAAGAGGAAAGATTGCGGTGAAGACTTGAGATCTATTTCCCAAGATCCTTCTACAACTCTAGCAACTGGTGCTTCAATTTCTCATTCCCTAGAAAAGGATGCGGCTACCATCCAGATCATCTAGGGATGCACAAATCCGCTCTCTTCGATTTTGGAAGGCGGCACTCCAGATACAATTGAAATCCAATCCGATGAAGGTATATCTCTTACTTCTCTGATGTTCGAGAAACATATCACGCCTGATAGTCGTGGGCTAACCCATAGGTCTTCATGAAATTGCTAGTCCATTTACATCCGTCCATGCTCCTGACAATGATGTTATCCTAGGACAATGGGCGCAGACCATAGGGTCCACTACAACCACCACTATATAGGTGGCTCCTACCGATCAACCTGCTGAGATTCTCATCCTGGATGTTGAAGTCATAGGGGCTTTGAATGAAGAAAAGACCGATGACAGGCAGAGCCAGGATGAAACAGAGGATGTTGTAGTAACCCATGCCTCTAAACACATTGATAAATGTAGCATAAAGGAGCATATTGAAAAGGAGGAGATGGATTTGCAAGCCAAAAGGGAGACTGCTGAAGTGGATATTACTCCACTCTAATTTATACCATCGGACGATGTTACTCCTAAAGCGGTCGATCCTTTTGTATCCCAAAGTGAGACTACTTCTATCTCTAAAAGCATTTCTTCTAATGGTGGGTAAGGCAAAAGAGGATCGAAGAGGAGAGGACTACGGTAGCTTCGGAGAATCCACCTCGAAGAATACCCTAAAGAAGCCCAAAAAAGGGGAGAAATAGCTGTTGAACCGGCTTGGGTGATGCGTAGCTAGGTAGCTAGTTTCTTTTTGTTGGCTGTAATTGTGCATGTACAACCCTTTTTTGGCTTTTAGTTTCTGAAATAAACTTATACTTAGTTTCCAAGTTTCAGTATGTGAACAAAAATTCTTTCTTTCCTATTCAGCTTTTGTACGAAACTTATTTAAGTGTTTATTATTATGTTTTCCATTCAATATACTTGTAATTCATTGCTCGTCATTCAAGTTGCAATATCTTTCGGTTACCCATTGCTTCGGGTGCCGATCCGACAAATCCATCTCATCACCTCCTTTCAGCTATGGCCTTTGGTCATATCAAACATTAGATGTGAGCCACAGCGTAATGCTGTCATGTTCAATGGTTAAGTAATTATACTCATTTCCCCAGCCTTCAGTTAGCGAAGTTAATTCATGGACGGTCGGTTCCCGTACATGATGAGTTAATACTCCTAATGTTGGATTCAGGCTAGAGTTAGTGAGTGAACGGTCCAAACACACTCATTCGTTTTGTTTATGTTCTTATCCGCACTTTGGAGATCAGAGTTAGCCAATAGGCGGTCAATCACACCTGTTTTATTTTTATAATTTAGCATACACTTTTGGGACTGAAGCTATTTTGGGAGACAGTCGAATCGCATTTCCTTTGGTTAATTCCTTGCTCCCAAGTCTGGGGCAAAAGTCGAAGAATGGTAAGTCGTGTCACGACTACTTTTACTTTACATTCTACCTGTCGAATCGAGAGACGAAGTTGGTTAACGGATGGTTGAGCCACACCCGTTCTCTATTTTATATCCAGCCCGTCGAATTGCAGGTAAGAGTTAATGGATTAACGGTCGAGTCACATTCACTTTGTTTAATTTGATTATGGACCTAAGTACTTGGTTGGCACCAAACTCCGAGTATTTGTTGGTTTATACTATCCATATATAGATGTAAGTTTATGACGGTCAGGATTCAGCGCTCGAAAATCGACATCCATACTTCACCCGTATTCGAATGCCGCAGATTCAAACGTTGAAATCCGATTCGCCATAGCTTATAACAACATTAGGTGATAACAACATAGCGGAAACAGAAGAATAGTTTTTATTGATAAACAAATGGATACAACATTCTGATAAAATGATATGATTAACATTATCAGAGATACACGACAGCGGAAAGATAACAGCGACAACTTCATTGCCAAGCTCCAACCAGAAGCGAGAACCATCATCATGTTGAACTTGAAGCAAACTCGGTGCACAATGCGATTGCCAAAATCCAAAGATAAGAAAGATTGCCAAAAAGCTACATCTACTAGCTGACTTTCCGATAACCTGACTCCAGACTGCCCATGTGAAAAAATTTTGGGCATCCAGAGTGTAGAAAGGGAACAATAAATTCCAGGTCAGTCATGGGACTGGTGTGAGCAAACAAAACAGTTTTCTTTGAAAAAAACAAACAATAAGAAATTAAAAGAAATTCGATATGCTTTTTGGAAAATGTAACTACAATAAGGCCTCCCACCACACGCACAATGTGATCGCACACTTAGAGGAGATTTCTCCTTATGATAGTCAAACATGCTTGATACGCGAAAATCCTTTTGATATTATTATTAGTGCATAGTGCAGAAAACAATTCAAAAATATAATATTAATCTTAGCCAGCATACCACCATTCTAGTATACCTATTATAGCTACCATGTTCAATGACAGGTTACCACCACATTCCATGGCAGGTAATACAACTAAAATCATACAGGGCTCGTATTGTTTGATTGAATTTTCAACAAATGGTCAGGCCAAGGAACATCCTTTACAGAATGGGTATGCCTCTGGAGGGACGCCCCGAGAACTTAACCAGCTCTCTACCAACACAAGACCGGGTTACCTCTGTAACTAGGTGACTGCTGACACGCGTATGACATCCCCCGATCGTCACCGACCTTTATTCCGGGATTCATCAACAAATTGCGACAACCACATATGTTAAATATCTAGGCTCCATGTCATGATACCACTTTTTATCTAGAAGGAAATGCACATACCCTAAAGGGCGCGACCCTCATAACCTTGCTACATCCTTCCTGTTTCGACCATTTTCGAGGTGTAAGGTCCGACGAAGTCTCGTCTACAAAGCTACGCTTTTCACAAAAGTCATGCTTCGATCAACAAATGATCAGCAACACTTGGCATGCCACATTACCAAATTGGGAATATATCACTAGTAACCATCAACTACATAACCTTTGAGCTCGTACATCTCAGAGAAGGGTGTTAAGCTAAGAATATAAATTCTTCGCCACCAAACAAAAATGTATTTGATAGAAACCAGCTTTACATCTCAAAGTGAAAGGTCAGACATTCGTCCATACAAGTCCATCCTAGGTCTGAATGGAACCGAAGGCACTTCAAAGAGGCCCTTGCAAATCCAAATAATCCATAATCACGTCCGGACTCCCCATCACATAGGGAAATCTCTATACCTGGGCCATTCGGTGCAGAGACATTCGATAGGTAATCCTTTCGCTTTCGAAAATACCCAATCTTCACCACCGTCTTCAAATGCTATCCATTTCCTCGTATCATTAATTCAGGATGGGTTTTATGACATAAAGTCCTTTCCCGCCTAAACTGAATAATGAACGCTAATTTTTAAAAACATATGGATTTATTGGAATCTTAGTTAAGTCGCAACTTTTAGCCCGGAACCTTTCCTTTTGAATGGTTTAAACAAATTTCCACTTTTAATCTTTTTAAACAAAAGATTCACCTTGAAGATCCTCTTCAATTTGAAAACAATGTTCACCAATCTTTAACAAAGATTTATTCACAAATTTCAAAATTGTTTCCATTTTGATTCACCAATAACTTGAAATCCTTTCAACAAAATTTGGAAATCCTTTCTTTATATGAAAATCACTATCATTTGAAAACAAATGCTTTTCATTTCTAGAAAATCCGATTAAATTTGCTCGAGTAAAAGCCTTTCAAAGCATACATTGGAAAATCAGCAAACTGCCATACTCGACAAGCTCTATTTAAATTAAATTTAAATTCCCAAAATAATTTATTCAGTATACTTCAAAATGGTTAAAAATCCAATATATATATATATATATATTGTGTAACTTTGTGTAACCCTTTCAACCCATAGTTTCCAAAATAATTTCAAAACTTTAATAAGACATATCATATTCAAACTAAATTTTAGTTTCAAACTTCCTTTCCAAAAGCTTTTTATATTCAACTCTTCCAAATCAATTATATTCAAAATTGAACTTTTAAAATCATTTCATCATTCTGAATAAAATAATATTAAATTCAAATATCTGTGATTTAACCAATTCCCTGTGAAATCCATATTTTTGTGTGTGTGTGGTGTAGTCTAAGGGCTTTGCACACAACAATAAAATATCACAACCATTATCAATTCAAGTACAACAATATTGATAAGAGGTATTACATTATAACGCTTATCTTTCATTCACAGATAAACAAGTAATACCATCACAGATAAATAAATCACAGTTCGTAACTCAATTCAAAACAATCATTTCACAGAATCATCACACATTAAAGATATCAAACAATTCAAGGCATTTAATACAATACAATCATCCATAAGCAAGATCAATTTAAATTAATTACTTATGAATTAATTACCCAATCCTGCTTAATTAATATTAATTAATTACAAGCCATTGGCTATTATTAATGAAATTAATTAATCATCCTTAATTATCCAACTTAATCAATTATCTTAAATTAATTAATTAATTATCCTTAATTAATCACATAAATTAATTAACCTTAAGTTAATTACATAAATTAATTAACCCATAATTAATTACATTAATTAGTCATCCTCTAATTAATTAGTTAACCTTTAATTATTAAGTAATTAATCCTTAATTATCCTTTAATTACTTAACCTTTAATTACAAATTATCTTTTAATTACTTTCATTAAGTAATTAACCTTTAAGTAATTAATTATCCTTAATTAATTACATTAATTAATCAACCTTTAATTACATTAAAGTAATTAACCTTTAAGTAATCACATTAAGTAATTAACCTTTAATTACTTACATTAATAAATCAATCTTTGATTAATTACGTTAATTAATTATAATTACTAATTAATTACCCTTTAGTTACAAATTAATTAATATTTAATCATTACTTAATTAACTTTAAATTAAGTAATTATTAAATTACAAATTAATAATCCTTTAAATCTTAAGACAACTCATTTATCTTAATTAATTACAAATACCATTTGAAAACAATTAGGGATCACATTGATCAATCACTTAATATATCATTATTTTAAAACCAAAATAATTGATCTTTAAAACATTTAACTCTTTGAAACAAATTTATTATTAATCCATAAATTAACTTAGATCCTTAAGTCAATTAACAACTAAAAATATCTTTATCTTTTTAATTCACTTCTAAATTAAGCTGTTTAATTCTTTATATAAAAATAGGCTTAAGAATTAATTAATGAAAGCATATGTGTGTGTGTATATATTTAAAATATTTTAAACTTGATTAATTTAAATTAAAAACCTTTAATTAATTCACAAATATACACACATTGTATAAAAGAATTAGTTTAACAAAATTTGTTAAAACTTGATTAACTTTTGAAACTTGTTTAATTTTTAAATTTCAAAAATTGGAAAATCATAAACCCAAGATGACTCCGGGTATCAACCGAGCCCAGAGCAATTTTTCCCGAGCAATCCCCGAGCTACCCCTTTTCTTTTTAAGACATGATTTTATTTTAAATTTTAAAAACTATTACTAACACGCGTACCAACCTAGACTTCAACCCGAGGTTTTCTTCGAGCCCTCGCCACAATTTCTCAAGCACGACTTCGAGTTATCCTTCTTCTTCCCAAATTCCTCAAACCATTACCAGACATAGATGATACTTATGCACATGCACCAGCAATCGGCACTGCTCCGATCATCGCCACCCTCACCGACAAGTCGACAACAACCGCCCTGACCACCAGACCAGCCAGCTCTGGCGAACTTAACTGGAATCGAAATCGAGCTACCAAGTATCTATCTGGAACCCAACACCCCATCGAAAAATACCTCACTATGACGCCACCGATCGTAGAACCCACGCCGATCCACCAGAACCTCCGCTTGAGTCCTCTGCTTCTGTTCCCTCAGGTCCGATTGGCTCCGATGCACCGACGTCGACGAAATCACCTCGTCTACCATTTCGACCAATATAGTACATTAAACCCTAAATCAACGCCGTTCAACCACTCTGATGATCGAGAAATGCTTCGAGCGTTTTTCCTGAGTTCCCCCATCCTCCACCTTCCTCCAATTACGATCCCGACGAACAACTATACATTGTTCGCCATAAATTGAACGAAAACCAAAATCCGTTCAACTCGAAATATCTCGACCATCCCAGACTTAATAATCATAATTTTAACATCAAAAATCATTGTTTTCTAGCACGAATCAGAGTATATAAATGAAACTTGGAATTTAATACTTGATTTTTCTGATATAAAATGTTCATTACTGTAATTTTCCAATTTTAAAATATTTACTCAATAAATACACTTGAAACCATTATTAAAATTGGTATTACGTAGTTACAATCACTTTTTATTTAGAGATCGAAACTTCAAAAAGGATTCGGTGGGATGATTTGCATTTTTGAACGGGTTTCAAAACCTATAAAGTAAGAACAGAGGTAACTTTTTTTTCTATATACAGGCATGCATACATATATTTACAAACATGCAGGCATATTCATACAATCATACAAGTAGATTCCACATCATATTTCAAGGATCATCAAGATAAAATAGGTTTAAGATTTCATAGAGGAAGTTTACTCACCTGGAAATGTTAATAGAGAACAGACTTTTGATTTTGATCCGGAATTGATTTAAATTTTTGGTCTGCTACTTTGATTATTTTAGTTGTATCTGATCTTTGCTTTAAACTGATATGAATCTTGCTTCTTTGATTTTGTTAAACTTATCCTTCTTAGTTTGGAGATTGAAGGAGTTGCTTTGTTGAGATGATCCTAGATCTACATGTTGATCTGAAGCTTGTTTTGATTTTTTTATTAACTTTGTTGTGATCTATACTTGAAACCGGAATTGTTTTTAACTGGATTTTATTTTTGATCTGAGTTTGTATGCTTTTGAGTTTTTTTCCAGGTTTTAGTTTCTTAGGTTTTGAATATGTGAAAATAAGATGAGAAAGAGGTATAGATGTATATATATAATCTTATAATCCTTTTTTTATTACTATTAAAAATAAAATAAAAATAAGTGACACTTGGATTTCAAACTAACACTTGTAAATTATAAGTTGTATTAAGCTTCCACTTGTTATACATGTTTTTATTTATCTTACAGATATTTGAACGTAGGTAATTTGTGTTTAAACCCTTATTTATTAAGTACTTATGCTTTTTATAAGTTATGTAATAAATTTATATATGTATTATGTTTACATATGTATTATGTTTATATCTTAAATATATATATATAAACCGTGTATAATTAAAAAGTGTTTTAAACCTTACATTAATTTGAGTATTATGTATATATACAAATTAAACTTAGTTATGTTTTATACACACACACACATATATATATATATATATTATATTGGAATTTGACCCTTTAAGTAGCTTTTGAAATTTTATTATATTAAATTCAAAATATAACTTCCATATATATATATATATATACATATGTATTTTATATACAAAATTAGAAAACCAATTTTATTAATTTTAAAATATAGTGTTTTTCAAATCCCATTTATCTCTAAGATATTTATTTATGAATTTTAAAATTCAAATTTCTAATTACAATCTATTTATACATATATATACATAAACAACACAAATTCTATTCATATTTGAATTTTAATTCCAAAATTCAATTTATAATCAATTTATATATATAAATAAACAAACAAATATCTTATTTAATTTGAAAAAACTCAAATTAATTCACAATTAAATCCAAAAATTTATTTGATTTCCAAATTAAAATTGGCTTAAAACGGGATCGTTACAAAGTTGGTCATATATCACAACCATTATATTATGCATAAACAATTCACAGATACGGAAGGAACTTCAGACTTTATTGCATACTGAAAAAGAAGCGATAGAATCTGTCTTATTACTTTGAATTCAACTACGAAGGAAAATTCTAGATTAAATAGAACTCAATGAAACAAAACTAAGTAAAAATAGCATCATAAATTATTGTTATTCCATGCTCTAGGGAGTATAATGTCATCAACAGCCATTGGCTTGAAAATTCCATTTGCAAGCTCCTGATTAATGACAAATGGCCCTCCCCATTTTGAACCCATGTTTAATGGGCTAAGAGAGATCTGTTTTAGGACAAGATCGCCAATTTCAAAAGTCTTGCTTTGGACTTTAACAGTATAGTATCACAACTCAATGTTGGTGTGCAGCCGCCCTCAAATCGGCTTCTTCACGCTTTTCATCAACTATATCTAGAGATTCCAAAAGGCGATCTCTATTAGTTCTGGGGTCATAATGAGTTACTCGATGAGAAGGGACCTCAAGTTCCATAGGAATCACAGCTTCAGAGCCATAAACAAGGACGAATGGAGTATAGCCAATAACAGACTTGTGAATGGTTCTGTATATCCATAATGCTGATGGGAGCTCATCAACCCACTTGCCACTAGCCTTTTCCAAACGCTTCTACGTATTGGACATCATGATTTTGTTGACAGCTTTGACTTGTCCCTTAGCTTGAGGGTGAGTTACTACCGTAATTTCTCACTATGATGTCGGCAACAGAAGCCTATGACTCAATACTATCGAATTGGGTCCTGTTGTCGATTATGATTGTTGGAGGGAACCAAAATGACAGATGATGTTTCGAATAATAAAATTGATTATTTTCTTCATATTTATCATGGCCAAAGGTTCAAATTCAGCGCATTTAGTGAAGTAATCAACTACTACGATGGTGTACTTCACACCATTTTTGGAAATTGGCAAGGAGCCGATGATGTACGTACCCCAAGTAGCAAACGACCATGGACTGACAATCTGAGCGATTTCCGTCGGCGGGGCTCTCTGAATTTTCACAAATACCTAGCACTTGCCATATTGTCTAGCATAATCAGCGACATCTCAATTTACAGTAGGCCATAAATAACCATAGTCGAGTATCTTATTCACCAGCGCTTGCCTTCGGTATAATCGCCACATTCTTCTACATGGACTTCTCTTAATACTCGCTTGATTTCATCGTTGGCGATACAACGAAGCAGTAGGATGGAGAAACCCTTCCTGCGTATGTCTTCTTCTTAAATGATGTATCATTGAGCTTTACGAATGATCTACTGGTTTTCTTCCACCATTCAGAAAGGATTCCCGTTTGCAAATAGTCTTTATTCAGAGTCATCCATGACTCTTTATCGGGTTCCGCCTCTAAGACCCAATCAATCTCCATCTCGTTACTGCTCGGAATGTTAAGTACTTCAACTGGGACCAACCCCATTTGTGATGCATCCCCAAACTGGACAGCTTAGCTAGTGAGTCGGCTTTCTCATCCTATTATCTGGGGATGTGTGTAATGGTGGAAATCTGTTAGTAGCTCTTGGACTTAGTTGAGGCAAGGAACAAGTCGTGCTCCATTGGCTTGATATTCTCCCCTGACTTGGTTTACCACTAACTGGTAATCACAAAAAATTTGCAAAGCTTTTACTCCTAGCTCTCTAGCAAATTTAAGCCCAACGATTAAGGCTTCATATTCAGCTTTGTTATCAGTTGCAGGGAAGTTAAGTTTCAGGGCGTAGTAGTTCGAGCTTTCCTTAAGAGTTACTATTATGACCCCGGTGCCAGAACACCGTCGTTAGAGCTCCATTCGTGTACATCTTCCATTGGATGGTAGATTCTCCACTGCACTCCAAAGAGTCACCTTGTGCAGTGAATTCCGCTATAAAGTCCACCGGTGCTTATCCTTGGATGGCTCATCGAGGGAGATAAGCAATATCGAACTGCTTTAATTCGATGTTCCATTTTAGTAACCTTCCAAACGTCTCAGGTCGCTGTAGAACATAGCATAACGGCTAGTTAGTGAAAACATTGATTGGATGAGCCTTAAAATAAGGCAAAGTTTTCTTGATGCAATCAAGAGGCAGTATGCGAGTTTCTCCAAATTTGGGTAGTTTCCTTTAGCACATGTCAATCACTTACTAACGTAATACACTAGCCTTTGGATCCTATCCTCTTCACATAGCAGTACAGCACTTATGGCATGTATTGACACTGCTAATTAGATATACAAGTCTTCATGATCTAGCGGCTTGAATAAGATGGAGGGTCTCTTTAAGTGATGTACTAGAGCTTGAAACGCATCAACACAATTCTCCATCCATTCAAACTTTCTTTACTCTCTACTTATTAAATCGAAGAAAGGAATGCACTTGTCGGTGGCTTAAGAGACGAAATGGCTTAGGGAGATAACCTTTCCATTTACTTTACACCTTCTTGATTATCTTCGGCACTTGGATATCCCTTATTGCCCGAATCTTCTCGAGATTGGCTTCAATTCCATGATAGTTGACGACTAAACCTAAGAATTTACCTAACCTAACGTCGAAAGAGCATTTCAAAGGGTTAGGTTTCATTCCATATTTCCGTAGAAAACTAGACATCTCTGCCACATCATCAATGTGGTCGTTTGATTGCTGTGGCTTTATGAGCATATTATCCACATATACTTCCATTGATCGCCCGATCTGGTCTTTGAACATCCAGTTGACCAGTCTCTAGTAAGTAGCTCCAGCTTCTTTAGCCCAAAATGCATCATAATGTAGCAGTACAACCCTAAATCAGCAATGAATCTGGTGTGTTCGTGTCGGGGACATGCATCAGGATCTGATTATATCCGGAGTATGCATCGATGAATGAAAGCAGTTCATGTCTAGTGGTTGAGTCTAGAAACTAGTTGATTCTTGAAAGTGGAAAGCTGTTTTTCGAGCATGCCTTGTTCAGGTCTGAGCTATCGATGCATGTCCGCCACTTTCCATTAGTTTTTCTCACAAAAACTGGATTGGACTCCTATTTCGCATAGAGGGAATCATGGATAAACCCCTTTTTTTAGTTTATCCACCTCCTCTTTAAGTATATCAGATCTCTTCAGATCCATGCCGCATTATTTTTTTTCATCGGGATATGCCTTGGATCGATATTCAATGCATGGCTCGTGATAGTTAGTGAGATCCCACACATTTCAAAATGGGTCTATGCAAACACATCAAGATTCACTCAGAGAAAACCAGCTAATACCTTCGTCATTGTTGCATTAAGCTGTGATCATATTTTTAGGACCCGAGATGGGTCATCGTGGCTGATCATGATGTCAATCATCAGCTTAGCAAGTGTAGCCTTAGTTTCTTTAGGCTCCTCTTCTTCATCTCTCAGATTTATATCTTTATAGAATCGAATGTGGTGCCCAAGCCAAGGCTAAGACGTTTATTGCTAAGCTTCATTAGTTTTGATGTACAGAAGCTTCTTCATATTCTTTCCTTTTTCTCTGCGCTAAGTGTCTCTCAACTCAGCCACATAACAAGCATGGTCAGTTGCCCGATCTCCGTGGATAATTCCCATACCTTTATCTTTTGGGAATTCTAGTGTTAAGCACAAAGAGGCGATAGCTGCCCCAAACTCAGCATGGGCCGATCGTCCCAAAAAAGCATTGTATGGAGAGTTCACATCCATCACAGTAAACGGCAGCACCTACACTCTCCTTCGGCTATTGTCTCCTAATTCCACCAGTGGCTCGACAAAGCCTACTGCTTCAGGTGCAATACTGGTAAAGCCATGAATACGGTCTTTGCATGGTTTCAGATGCTTAGCTTCTAGTAACATCTATTCATGTGCCTTTTTGAAAATGATATTCACAGAACTTCCACAATCAATCAGAATCTTTCTCGCTAATGCGGGGCCGATCATGGCCGAGATCACATTTGGGTCGATCATATAGGCCTCTACCTGGTCTGCATCTCTACTTTGAAACACGATATTATCTATCATAGGTTGCTGCTGCTTTGCTAGAGCATCGTCCTCCGTGTTCAAGCAACATTCGTTGTCAACATGTCTGATAGCATTCACATAACGCTCCATTTCATTTCAGCTTTTGTCGGCAGACGTGGTTCTCCAATAATGGTATTAATTACTAATTTCCCCGTGGTTTGCCGATGTTCCTCAACACTGGGTGGATCTTGTCCTCAATTGGGGTCAGATGTCCCTTGCATGTCATCCTGTAGGACTTTAACAAATTTCCGCAACTTTCTTTCTCAAATTAATTTCTAAATAACATTACGGAGGTGGCAACACTCGTCCTTGGTATGTCCATAACTTTTTTGAAAATCTAAAGTACCTTCCGGACTGTCTTTGCTTCTCCATCGTTTCCTTCGGAGGTGGTTTCCTATACTACATAGTGTTACAAGTCGATAGATAAACATTCTCTAGCAACGTATTCAACAACATGTATACATCAAATGATGGGACCCTCGCCTTCCCTTTCTCAGAATCCCATCTTCGATCCTAGTTTCTATCGTTGCCCTGCTTATTTGGTTTTTTTTTAACATTGATTTGAAATTTTCATAGAACTATCACCGGACTGCTTCAATGCCACATTACTTTGTACTCCCTTGGTGCTTGAGCCTATAACATCTCTCTTCCTAGTTCACTTTGCTTCCTTCTTTCTCAAAACTGAGCCGCCTTTGCAATGAAATGACCCAACGTAGAAGGAGGCTTTCTCACTAACCAATCGCCAAATTCGGAATCAGGATCGACTCCCCTAGTCGGTGCCATGAATATTGCATTATCATTTGGATTACTGACTTCTGTAAAAGTTGTGTTAAAAAATTTCAAAAAAACTTTCAGTGATTCCCGGAAGCCTGGACTAAGTTAGAGAGTGACATTACATCCTTAGGTCAAGTCATACGCATGCAAAACTACTCGAGGAACTTCTTTGCTAACTCATCAAATGAAGAGATTGATCAAGGTGGTAGCTTGGTGAACCGTATGGTCCCAACATCTTCCAAAAAATGGAAAAACACATGCACTTGACTTCATCAGTTGCTTGGGCAGAATCCATGCGTTATTCATACCTCAAGAGGTGCTGCTTGGGGTTGGTATTTCCTACATAGGCAAGCATCGAAGCATATGGAACTTTCATGGATATTTTGCATATAGAATGTTGTCGATGAATGGAGTATGACTTTTGGAGAGTTCCCAATCATCGTTGGTCAAGCCATGATTTTCTTTCACTAGCTGCTTTACCATAGTTGTTAAGCCTAGTGTTTGGAAAGTTGGTGCCAGTTGGTAGTCGTATTCCACCTCATGTGAGAGACCCGATCCATGCCCCCAACAGCACAATGTTGCATTGGCTCGACTTGCTCTTGACCTATTTCTTGAGCAGTGGTTCTATCATCATCTCCCAACAGTTGTCCAACCATATTCGCCTGTGCTCCAGCACCCTGATCGATTGTGGCACCATCAGAGTAAGCTCTTCCACCTACATGTTGACCGCCCTTTTGTTTAGAGGTTTTAATGTCGATGCCCTAGGGAGTTCGGTACCGATCGTTGTCGATCGGCCATAGCAGATCGCCTGATCTCGTACCGGTGTTCCAACTGCATATGCACCCATTTTGCAACGTCTATTTCTATGATAGTCGTTGGATGAGAAGGAGTTTTATGATCCTAAATATGGAGTGGGCTCCCTTCAAGTATTTCCACATTGATCTTTCAAATGGTTCATCAAGTCGAAGTTAGCCTAGATTTGTTGGTTGATCTGCTGACGGCTATCCATCAATTTCTTCATTAGGACTTCAAAGTCTGCTTTGGAGATGTATTTGACTGGACGCTGAGCATCAACGGTCAATAGTTGTACATTTTGATCAACTTGTTGAACACTAGCATCATCATTTCCTTCAATAGCACAGGAAGTAGTAGACTTTCCTTTGGCCATGGCCAATAGCTTCCTTCTAAAACTTTTTTAAATCTGAGTTGAAACGAAAACTTATCTGCAGAAGTTTGGATCTGTCTCGCGGATATAGAAATCCACTAGTGATGAGATCTAATCAGGTAGGGAATTCATTCTCAATGAAATCACCAAAATATTTGTATCAAAAGTTGGCACAAACACCCAATATATTATATGTAGAGGAAAAAATGAAGAAATCGAAATTGAAACAGAGGAAAAAGGCTGAAAATAGGTAAAAAAAAATAACGACAAACATATTTACAATGGTTTGACATTAAATGTCTACATCCACTTTGATGAAATAGCTTTATTAATCACTTTAATCTCTATATACAAGTGGGATCGGATTGGAATCCATAATTACAAAGGAGTACAAAGAAAGTAACAGCCTCAAGACCGTTCAAATGAGCTATGAACCCTACATTTATTGGCGTAGACGACCGAATATCTTCAAGAAAATTCACCCACATAATCTCTAGATGCAGATGAGCTCACCCAGAAAATTTTGAGTTCTAATTCCCAATGGGGATAGATCAGGGCCGATCGGTCGAGACGATCACGTGGCGACGCTCGATCGGTTATGTACGTACCCCACCATGCTAGCTTCATGTTTTCGAAGTTGTTTGCATAGTTTTTTCATGTTTTTAGAGATATTGATCGATTATCATTGAGTTGAACTGCTGATTCAAGTTGTTCATAGCCATAGTGATGCGATCTGATCTCCTGCCTAAGGGAGGCACTAATCTATATTAGAATTTTCTGTAGATTCCATCTCATGGTCTTGCTTGATCGTTACTTCCCATGTTGTCTATACTTGATCTCTGGTCTCTATGATCACCTCCTAGGGTTGCTTGCCCTATCTATCATCGAGTCTAACATGCCTAGTAGTCTGGATATAGCCGTGTCAAAATGTCAGATAACAACTATAACGTGTGTTTATTTTGATAACAAAATTGATGCATTGAAAAATACTGAAGTATCTTAAATTATTTACAATTATTTTGGAATTATAAACAAAACCATGGTTTTAAGAAATAATTTTATTATAATTTAAGTATATCTTAAACAATTAAGGTCTAAGTCACCATTTAGTGGGAGCATCATAAGAGTTGATGAACTCTTCGAATTTATACATATAGATGTATGCAATCACAAATCTATTCATACCAAAATGATTTCATATATTTAGTCATATTCGTAGATTAGTTATCACATACATGGGCAGGTGTATATGATACACATGTATATGTCAATGATAAGCTCATAGAATATAAAATGGAAGTAAATAAAATAGTATGCGATGAAAATGATTCGATGTGATCAAATATGCGAGATATTGGAAGAGTTCTGTATGTACCTGATATATTTAAAAATCGGTCTGAAAGGTCACTCCTTCCAATAATACAGAATGATATATTGATAACGAGTAAATGAACTTTGTTAGGTAAGTCAAGATTAATGATGAGTGAAGTGGAGTTAAACTATTTCTATAAGGTGCGTACTTAATAGTAGTGTACAAGGTTAAAATTAATATCATTCAAAGAATAGTTTACATAACCATATGAGATAAGAGTTTATAAGAAACCCCTATATACCCTAGGCCACGAATTTGCAGGTTGTGTGAGTCGAAAGACTGGATGAAGTAATTGTACGTAAGGGATCTTGTATGAATCGTCCCAAGATAATTTTGGGAACGACAGCCATTGGATGACTAATTTATGTTATGAACATAAATATATTATGAGCTAATGCAAAATTAGTTTTCTATAATGCAATCCATAAAATGTTTATGAATGCCCATTCTATTGAATAGAGAAACCACTATTGTTTCAAGAAATATCGGCTTTGTAGTGAAGGAATTTCTTTAAGAAATTATTGGTATAACATGAAGTTGGATACGATTCAAGCATAAAACTAATTAGAAGGAATGAAATGAAATTGATTGAACCTAAATGAACACAATACATTAGAACGTCTAATTAGTATTCTTCTACATTAAAGAGAATCCATAAGTTTCCTGTCAATGTCAAGAATAAATAATCCTTGGTTGTTTAATTAAACCATTAAGAGTATTAACTCTATGACATGGTACGATGTGAAAATTCAAAATAGATCCAAGTACATTATCAAAATATCATTTTGATAGTTGCATAAAAAAGGGATATGATCCATTGGCCGTAAATATGTCTTTAAGAGAAAGACAAATGCAGGTGGAATATAGTGAGCCACATTGATAAGAATAATACTACGAATTTCAGTTGTTGAAATTAATGTAATAGCAATTCACCATTTGATGCACTCAAATCAGTTCGAATTTACACATAAAATTATTTTTTAGTATGACATCGTGTTCGGCACCTATATGCTGAAATGAAAATTCTAAATAATGATAGCGTATACTAACCAAAGTGTCTCGAAGTTAGTGGGAGCGATATTGAGTTTGTGAGTTTTTGGATATGATCTAAGAAATGATCGAAAGTATTATTTTATAGGCATCGGAATTGAATAAATATTTTGATAGAAATGTCAAATAGTTTGATTATCAGTCAAAATGTAGTGGAAGCTTGTGTTCATAAGAAAGAATGTTAAAAGGTACATAGGTATTTCTAAACCATGAGTAAACAACACGCTGCGGATTGTTAACGATGTGCTTATGTTAAAATCAACTTTAGTTGTTTTAATACTCGACATTGGATTTGTAAATGATGTCTTTTATTGTAACTATAAAAGATATTGGGAATTTCCCAAACATTATGCAATGCCACCTTAAAATGTTTAATATGGAACACGTAAGATGGATTCCTTATGCATTGGCATTAGGAATTATCATACATGTTATGTTGTCTACGAAATCAGGATTTGTTTATGTATTTGATACATGAAGAAAATATCAAATCCAAATTGATATCACTAAATGATTTTTGAGGTGTTCTCAGGTATTCATGAAATACTTGAGAATTATTTATAGAAACAATAAACTCCTTATGAAGGAGTGTCCAAACTCAAACTTTCATAAGTGATATTGAGTGTAATACGTCAATAATATATTCAAGTTAAGAATCTTTAAATTGGAGATGTTCAAAATGAAAGGCTATCGCCGATTCAATGAAAAAGACTAAACACATCGCCTTAATTGCACTGCAATAAATGCAATGTATATAAATATAAATGCATAAATTTGTAACTGACCCGAAGGTGATTCAAATGTTGAGAATCCCATAACATTGTTATATGATAACAATGTCATGATATAGTTCATAACAGAACGTAGAGCTCACTGAAGGTTAAGAGACATACTTCGAATTGTTCCACATGTATCGGTAATTTATCAATGTTGGAGGGAGTTGAATGACATAGTAGATAATTAAAACATAAAGCATATAGATTCACTAGAGGACTGACCAAATTGGTTTTTAAAGAAATCGATTAGAGAAGTTGGAATAAGATTCCATTAATGACCCCAAGTGCAAGTGGGAGATTAATAGAGCCAGAGGTATGCCTTAAGGGAAATTATGTAATTTGTTACATATATCTGATTCAATAAACCAATCTTGTTTGAAATAAATAGGTTTCCTTTATATTATGTACTTGATATAACGTGTCATACTAATTAATTAAAAGTATATTTAATAGAGAATCCATAAATGATATGTTTTTTGATAATAGTTACAAAGTATTGTAACGATGAGTAATTTATCATGATGAAAATAAATACATCATTTTAGATATTCCTAATCAATATTTATCGAGACTGGATATCGATTGATCGGTTGAGATTAGAGTAGGTAACGCACTCCAAATGTAAGGCGGTGTACTACTCATGGTTTCTAGGGGCACCGAGAGGTTACGTGGTGGTAATTATTAGATAACCATGGAATGACTTACTCGGTATTTTTATGTTGGTTAATATAACTAAGGTCAAATAGAAAATATCGATATAACAAAATAACGTAATTCTCATGACTGGAGAATACCGTTGTGTTGAATATGCGCTTTGCGCTTATATGGTTTTTTGTTTGATGATAATAAACATATACATTCATTTAAATGTATTTGTTAATATACTATTTATTTTCACAGATTAAATAAATATTTGCTGAATAAAATAAATAACACAGATTTTGAATTCAAACGAATATTTTATTCAAACAAATATTTATTACAATTTTGAATAGTACAAATTCAAGCTCTCACTATTCACTATACAACTTTGATACAAATTCAATTACATCACAATTTTACATTTACAACTGACCTCACTACATATCACTCACACTCGTATTTTGTCTTCAACTGCATTCCAGTTTGAATCCAGTATCTAAGAAATCTGCAAAAATATTCACTAACGCAGTAAAATTGAAAAAGAAATATTTTTGCAATATAAAATGAAATACGATTTTTGAAGATATGATTTGCCTTAATTATTTGGGTTGTTCGTCATAATTTACATTTGAATTCATCACACACGAACAATGTGACATGCACAGTGTATCACTGTACATGCCACAAGGCCGTGCACATCTATATACACTTGATAATGCTACAGGGACAGGTGAGCACAGGCCAAACCCAAATGAAAAGCCGGGTTCAACTCACATGCAATATATCACAACACGAGCACAAGGTCAAACCCGAGTTTTTTTTTTGAAACTGGATTCAACACAGGGCAGTTAAACATGTCAAAAAAAGTTGCAACATGGATATCATAAGCAATGAACAGACCCACAATGAAAATCAAGTTCAAGCCAGTGCCAACAAAGAATCAAGTCTCGACCAAAAACCAGTTACTCAATGCATGCAACATGGTGTACAAGCTCAATGAAGATTGCAGCAAAAATGCAGACCAACCAGAGTGAAGAACATGGATGTCAAAGGCAATACACAAGTGGACAGTGCAGACAATAGTCAAGATCACGCAAGCAAATGTCCAAACAACAAACATCACAGCACATGCACATCAACCAAACAGTGGCAAATGAAGTACAGTATGCAAACATGAAGGGATTACAACTACAAATGAAAACTGGCAACAACAAGTTCAAGTGAGTCAAGTTCAGGCCAGAAGCTCAAGAAACGTCAATGATACAAGAAAAAGTATGAGTAAAACCAAACCGCAAAGCCAAGCATGATACAGTGATACAAATGCAACACAGTAGGAACCACAATGCAAGCCGAGCATCAAGACACTAAGCAACTGAAACAAGCCAGCAACTATCAAAGTTCAAGTTATACAAGACAGCTACAAACTCAAATGATGCAAATGCACAAGTACAGACCGAGCAAAATCAAGAAAGAATTTTCAAAAATGACCGAAGCCAAATGTAACAGCAGTTTTTTTTTAAAAAATCAGGTCAAAGCCGAGTGCAACAATGCTTGAAAATTACAGCAACAACAGAACCAAGCAATCAATAAATCAACGGCCGGAGTCATGTAGCAATTCTCAAGTCAAGGCCGAAGCAGTAGCAATCAAGGAGCCAACCAAGTCAAAGCCGTATGTTTTAATCAAACAGGTCAACAGAAAAAGGAAATCAAAGCCGTAGTCAACAACGTGATGACCAAGGAGTCGATCAATGCCGTGAATATCAAGCAATCGAAGAATATACGATTACGAACAAGTCAGAAATAATCACGAGCATCCAAATAACATCAATCGGTAGAGAACTAAAATTGACAAATTCAAATAACATCAGACGAACACATTTCAAGGAAATCGAACGCATATATAAACCCACAATCATCATCGGCTAAAGGCATCGAGTTCAAGTACGAATACACAAAAGCACAAAAGCATAAAATCACATACCGAATCAAGGAGACGAACTCGATCCAAATTGAAGAGACGTGAGCAAATCAGGGAGCATCGAAGCCTACTATTGAACGGTATCGAGCGGCGCTTCAATTTGTACAACCCTAATTTTGAAAGCAAGGAGCAAAAGAGCAGAAGCCCTAATTTCTGAAGAAAGAGGATTGGCCACCATTTCACAAGCCAAAAAGGAACGGGTTAAAGAAAAGAGAATAGGGCCGGCCTATTTTAATTTTAAAGGCTTTAGTTTATTTTAATAAGGGTTTAAGTGTTTGTTAATTATTTGTATTTTAATTGTTGTTTTTATTTTTCAAATCAAATCTTGGTAAATCACCACCTAGGGATTAGGTAGTGTCAGATTGTCTAGTTAGAATTAGTTCAGTGAGCAGGGTGTGCGAGTTTGCAAAACTCTATAGGCGGGGGCAGAGTTTGCGAGTAAGCAAAACTCTATAGGCGGAGCAGGGTGTGCGAGTCTAGTAGAGTGTTTGTGAGCGGGAGCAAAGGTTTGCGAGTCTAGTAGAGTGTTTGTAAGCGGGATACTATTTAATTCTAATAGAAATCTGGGAATGCAGCAGTAGGCAGGGGTTCCCGAAGCTGGGTAAATTTTGTGTGTGATTTACTTTTCAGCATATTTATTTCTGCAGTTTATTTCTGTGTTTAATTCGAGAAAATTTGCTATAACCCTATTCACCCCCCCCTCTAGGGTTAATCTAGATCCTACAAGTGGTATCAGAGCCCGGTATTTTTTCTTTAACTCTAGAGTCATGAATTCACCGAATAATACTTTTACTAAGGGGGAATCTATTACTAGGCCGCCCATGTTTAATAATTCAGAAGCAAGTTCAGAGGAATCTAGTGAGATCTGTTGGCGAGCTAAGGAGCAACAAGAATGGTTTCTAGATTCAGGGTGTTCTAGACATATGACAGGTGACAAATCGAAGTTCCTTAGCCTAGAGAATTTTAAAGGTGGGAATGTGATCATGGGAGACAATAGTAAGTGTAAGGTTATTGGTAAAGGTGAAGTAGGTAATGTTACTTTTTCCTTGACTAATGTTTTATACGTTGATAATTTGCATCACAATCTCATTTCTATTAGCCAACTATGTGACAAAGGTATGAATGTGTTTTTTGATAGTGATACTTGTAAAATCATTGATAAATCTTCTAATAACATTGTTTTTATGGGCAAAAGAAAAGGAAATGTTTACTCGCTTTCGTTCGACAATCTAAATCTTTCTAGATGTTTGGTAGCCACTAACGAAGAGGCATCTTTATGGCATAGGAGACTTGGACATGCTAGCATGAGCCTCTTTAAAAAACTTGAAATGAAATAATTAGTCAGAGGGTTACCACATCAGAAATTTAAAAATAATAAAGTGTGTAAAGCATGTTCCTTGGGCAAGCTTAGTCGATCATCGTTTCACCCTAAAAACATTGTTAGCACATCAAGGGTCCTTTAATTAATTCACATGGACTTATTTGGACCAAATGAAATCACAAGCTTGAATGGGAAACGTTATTGTTATGTTTTGGTTGATGATTATTCTAGATTTACATGGGTTTATTTCTTAGCCAAAAAGTCTGAATCTTTTGATTATTTTTCAAAATTTGTAAAACTTGTTCAAAATGAAAAAGGAGTTTCAATTAAAACCTTGAGAAGTGATCATGGAGGCGAATTTGAAAATTTGGAATTTGAAAACTTTTGTGAAGAAAATGGTTTAAAACATGAATTTTCTGCTCCACGAACACCTCAACAAAATGGGGTGGTTGAAAGGAAAAATCATACATTGCAGGAATTGGCTAGATCCATGTTGAGTGAGTATAAACTACCTCTAACCTTTTGGGCAGAGGCAGTGAATACTTCGTGCTATATAATGAATAGAGTAATGATTAGACCAATACTTGGAAAAACATCTTATGAATTGTGGCATGAAAGGAAACCTAACATTTCTTATTTTCGTGTATTTGGATGTCCTTGTTTCATTCTTAACACAGGTGATCAACTTGGAAAATTTGAATCAAAGGCTGATGAAGGAATTTTCATGGGCTATTCAACAAGAAGCAAGGCTTACAGAATATACAACAAACGAACAAAGACAATTGTTGAATCAATCAATGTGAAATTCGAAGAATCTGACCTGGAAAGGACGACTGAAAAGACGGATGACGATGGGGTAGATCATGAAGGCATTGAAGATGGAACATCTAGTGAGAAAGCTGAAAATAGAACTGTTGATGCTGGTAGATTGAAATTCAAATCCAATCATCCTCCTAAATTGGTTATAGGTGATCCTACGGAAGGTATACGTACTCGCTCTTCATTTGATAAAAATTTGTGTTCGTTTTGTTGTCACAGTGGTTTTATTTCTGAAATTGAACCTGATTCTGTTGAAATGGATCTTAATGATGAAAGTTGGGTTTTAGCAATGCAAGATGAACTTAATCAATTTGAGAGAAATAAAGTTTGGAAATTAGTTCCCAGGCCTAATGACTAT
Source organism: Allium cepa (assembly GCA_030765085.1). Lineage (NCBI taxonomy): Eukaryota > Viridiplantae > Streptophyta > Magnoliopsida > Asparagales > Amaryllidaceae > Allium > Allium cepa. The sequence goes on from CM060934.1 coordinate 712,584,209, forward strand.
CCAATTGTTGGAACTAAATGGGTGTTCAAAAATAAACTTGATGAATCAGGAAATGTAATTAGAAACAAAGCTAGGTTGGTCGCAAAAGGATATAACCAAATAGAAGGCATAGATTTTGATGAAAATTTGCTCCAGTTGCTAGGTTAGAAGCCATTAGGATTTTGCTAAGTTTTGCATGTTATAAGGGTTTCAAACTTAAACAAATGGATGTAAAAAGTGCCTATTTGAACGGTGATTTGAAAGAAGAAGTTTTTGTTGAACAACCCCCCGGTTTTGAAAATCATGATTTTCCAAATCATGTGTATAAATTAGAAAAAGCATTATATGGACTTAAGCAAGCTCCTAGAGCTTGGTATGACTGCCTTTGTACATATCTTTTGAAAAATGGTTTTAAAAAGGGGAGTGCTGACACGACACTATTTCTATTACATAAAGGAAGTGAATTTTTGATTGTTCAGATTTATGTGGATGATATCATTTATGGTGCTACTAATGAACACTTGTGCGAGAAACTTGAACAAGTCATGCAGGCTAAATCTGAGATGAGCTTGGTTGGAGAATTGAAATATTTTCTTGGATTTCAAATCAAGCAAAGCAGTGATGGTATTTTCATCTCACAATCCAAGTATGTGTTGGAACTGTTGAAGAAATTTGGAATTGAGAATTCCAAACCATTGAGAACTCCTATGAGTCCATCAACAAAGTTGGACAAAGACGAGAAAGGAATTGCTATTGATCAGAAGAAATATCAAGGAATAATTGGTTCACTTCTCTATCTTACTGCTTCTAGACCTGATATTATGTTTTCTGTGTGTTTGTGTGCACGTTTTCAATCTAACCCTAAAGAATCTCATTTGAAAGCCACTAAACGAATTTTGAGATATCTTTCACACACACACAAATTTGGATTATGGTACCCTTCTGGTGAAAATTTTGATTTAGTTGGTTATTCTGATGCTGATTATGCTGGTTCATTGGTTGATAGAAAAAGTACTAGTGGGACATGTTTCATGCTAGGACATTCATTAGTTTCATGGTCAAGTAGAAAACATAATTGTGTTGCATTAACTACCACTGAAGCAGAATATATTGCTTTAGGCAGTTGTTGTGCTCAAATTTTATGGATGATGCAAACTCTTTCTGATTTTGGCTTAGCTTATAAACAAGTTCCATTAAAATGTGATAGTAAAAGTGCAATAGACTTGTCAAATAATCCTGTTCATCATTCACGCACAAAACACATTGATGTGAGACACCACTTTCTTAGAGATCACATTGCTAAGGAAGACATTTGCATTGAACATGTTTCAACTGAGGCACAACTTGCTGATATTTTCACAAAATCCCTCCCCGAAGACAGATTTTCCAGATTACGTTTGGATTTGGGGATTATGGAAATTGACTAATTTGACCCCCTATTAATTATCTGAAAAGATATATAGTGATTGAAAATAAGATAAGTGTTGATATTAATCATATATTATGACTCGAGATAGTATAATTAGTAAATTTCTTTAGAAATTTAAACAAGAGTTATAAAACTTTTGTTGGTAAAAATTCCATGACCATCTCTATTTCTATCATATTTCTAACAACCATCACTCATCAAAATTCTATATAGTATGTCAATATGTGGTATTTTAAACGGGAAATCATTTGTGCTTCAATTTATTATATTTTTAGCAATAAAAAAAATATCCAAAGTATTCACTCTCATTTAAAAGTCCTCACGGTTATGCATGGGTGAATTACTTGGATTTTTGATTATGTGCTTTCATGCTCATTTAAAAGTCCTCACGGTTATGCATGTATGGAACGCATATCAAAATTAATTGATTAAATAGACAAGTTGATTCTAATCCCATTTAAAAGTCCTCACGGTTATGCGTGGTTAGAAGATACTTGAATTCATTTTTAAAATAAAAATAAAAATTGTGAATACTACTAATCTCATTTAAAAGTCCTAACGGTTATGCATGGTTAGTAGATATTCAAATTTCCTGAAATAAATATACCACAAATAGACACAACTATGTGGTTTTATTTGATGAAATCATTCCTATCATTCTAAAGTGGAATATGCGTCAATTAAAGTATTTATGATTTTTGTTTGACTTTTATCGAAATTTAATATTTATATTCAATTGAGTTTTAATGTTGATTTAATATCGATCACCTTATCTCTATTCTCTCTAACACTATTATTCTTTTGCTGATAACAAAAGGGGGAGAGAAAATTTAAGATTTTGTCAAATAGAATCAAGTAAAGGTCAAATAATTTTCCATTTGCATATAGGCTCATTTGTATATATTTCTATTTGTATGCATATATGTAGAGGGAGTATTGTGTAGAGAGGGAGCATTCAAATAGGGGGAGCAAATTGATCGATCAAATACATTTAATAAATTCAAAATCTTAAATATATGTTTGTTATCATCAAATGGGGGAGATTGTTGAATATGCGCTTTGTGCTTATATGGTTTTTTGTTTGATGATAATAAACATATACATTCATTTAAATGTATTTGTTAATATACTATTTATTTTCACAGATTAAATAAATATTTGCTGCATAAAATAAATAACACAGATTTTGAATTCAAACGAATATTTTATTCAAACAAATATTTATTACAATTTTGAATAGTACAAATTCAAGCTCTCACTATTCACTATACAACTTTGATACAAATTCAATTACATCACAATTTTACATTTACAATTGACCTCACTACATATCACTCACACTCGTATTTTGTCTTCAACTGCATTCCAGTTTGAATCCAGTATCTGAGAAATCTGCAAAAATATTCACTAACGCAGTAAAATTGAAAAAGAAATATTTTTGCAATATAAAATGAAATACATTTTTGAAGATATGATTTGCCTCAGTTAATTGGGTTGTTCGTCATAATTTACATTTGAATTCATCACACACGAACAATGTGACATGCACAGTGTATCACTATACATGCCACAAGGCCGTGCACATCGATATACACTTGATAATGCTACAGGGACAGGTGAGCACAGGCCAAACCCAAATGAAAAGCCGGATCCAACTCACATGCAATATATCACAACACGAGCACAAGGTCAAACCCGAGTTTTTTTTTTGAAACTGGATTCAACACAGGGCAGTTAAACATGTCAAAAACAGTTGCAACATGGATATCATAAGCAATGAACAGACCCACAATGAAAATCAAGTTCAAGCCAGTGCCAACAAAGAATCAAGTCTCGACCAAAAACCAGTTACTCAATGCATGCAACATGGTGTACAAGCTCAATGAAGATTGCAGCAAAATTGCAGACCAACCAGAGTGAAGAACATGGATGTCAAAGGCAATACACAAGTGGACAGTGCAGACAATAGTCAAGATCACACAAGCAAATGTCCAAACAACAAACATCACAGCACATGCACATCAACCAAACAGTGGAAAATGAAGTACAGTATGCAAACATGAAAGGAATACAACTACAAATGAAAACTGGCAACAACAAGTTCAAGTGAGTCAAGTTCAGGCCAGAAGCTCAAGAAACATCAATGATACAAGAAAAAGTAATGAGTAAAACGAAACCGCAAAGCCAAGCATGATACAGTGATACAAATGCAACACGGTGGGAACCACAATGCAAGTCGAGCATCAAGACACTAAGCAACTGAAACAAGCCAACAACTATCGAAGTTCAAGTTATACAAGACAGCTACAAACTCAAATGATGCAAATGCACAAGTACAGGCCGAGCAAAATCAAGAAAGAATTTTCAAAAATGACCGAAGCCAAATGTAACAGCAGTTTTTTTTTAAAAATCAGGTCAAAGCCGAGTGCAACAATGCTTGAAAATTACAGCAACAACAGAACCAAGCAATCAATAAATCAATGGCCGGAGTCATGTAGCAATTCTTAAGTCAAGGCCGAAGCAGTAGCAATCAAGGAGCTGACCAAGTCAAAGCTGTATGTTTTAATCAAACAAGTCAACAGAAAAAGGAAATCAAAGCCGTAGTCAACAACGTGATGACCAAGGAGTCGATCAATGCCGTGAATATCAAGTAATCGAAGAATATACGATTACGAACAAGTCAGAAATAATCACGAGCATCCAAATAACATCAATCGGCAGAGAACTAAAATTGACAGATTCAAATAACATTAGACAAACGCATTTCAAGGAAATCGAACGCATATATAAACCCACAATCATCATCGGCTAAAGGCATCGAGTACAAATACGAATATACAAAAGCACAAAAGCATAACATCACATACCGAATCAAGGAGACGAACTTGATCCAAATTGAAGAGCCGTGAGCAAATCAAGGAGCATCGGAGCCTACTATTGAACGGTATCGAGTGGCGCTTCAATTTGTACAACCCTAATTTTGAAAGCAAGGAGCAAAAGAGAAGAAGCCCTAATTTCTGAAGAAAGAGGATCGGCTACCATTTCACAAGCCAAAAAGGAACGGGTTAAAGAAAAGAGAATAGGGCCGGCCTATTTTAATTTTAAAGGCTTTAGTTTATTTTAATCAGGGTTTAAGTGTTTGTTAATTATTTGTCTTTTAATTGTTGTTTTTATTTTTCAAATCAAATATTGGTAAATCACCACTTAGGGATTAGCTAGTGTCAGATTGTCGAGTTAGAATTAGTTCAGTGAGCAGGGTGTGCGAGTTTGCAAAACTCTATAGGCGGGAGCAGAGTTTGCGAGTAAGCGATACTCTATAGGCGGAGCAGGGTGTGCGAGTCTAGTAGAATGTTTGTGAGCGGAAGCAAAGGTTTGCGAGTCTAGTAGAGTGTTTGTAAGCGGGATACTGTTTAATTCTAATATAAATCTGGGAATGCAGCAGTAGGCAGGGGTTGCCGAAGCTGGGTAAATTTTGTGTGTGATTTACTTTTCAGCATATTTATTTCTGCAGTTTATTTCTGTGTTTAATTCGAGAAAATTTGCTATAACCCTATTCACCCCCCCCCCCTCTAGGGTTAATCTAGATCCTACACGTTGATCTTCAATATGAAAGCACTACTTTGATAATAGTTATATTATGGCACAACATTCATTGGATAATTATAGTTGTGTCGAGTGGAAGCATTGGAAACACTGTTCAAGAGAGGATTCGTCTCCTCGGTTATATGAGGTTAGAACCACAATCAACTAAAGTCAGCTCAAAGTCAAGATCTCTGGCCAGAGCATTTTGGTTAATAATAATTGTTCTTACTAAACCAAGGACTTTGTGTTTGGATTATAGAGCTGAATATGGACGATAATGGAATTTTGACTATTACAAATTCCATAAGTCCAAAATGATATAGTTTGACGAAGAGAATTGGTGTAAATAATTATCACAACCGGGTAACGATTAATAAAGTAAAATTGAATTTTACCAAAAACAAGTAAGCAATAATTTCGGCCAAAATTTCACACCACCTGCTAAGTGATGTATGAATGTTAATATTCAAATAATTTTATATTAATCACTGACCAAATTTACATCTTACTGGTCACATAACCAAAATATTGAATATTCCTTTGACCAAACATCTTAATTAATTTGTAATTGTTGTAAATTAATTTAATTAATTAATAGTTATGAAATATTAGTTGTATAATTTTATTTTTATTTGATGTACAAATATTACAATATATATTTATTATAGTTTAAATATATTAATCGATATACGACATCTATACGTGTTTAAATTAGATTTAAATGTAAAATATTTTATTTGGGATTTAAATGGGTTTGAATCCCATATTTGGGGCTGGTTGGTTCAGCCATGATGAGGGCATAAAGTGGTGCGACCATATGATTGCAAGTTAGACTTGGTTTGGATGATAAGGAATAGAGAATTTGTAAGAGATAAAAAAGAATCTAGATCCTAACTTTCCTCTAACCTCTCCTTTACATAAGCATCTCAACTCACACCTATTAGAGAAAATTAGATGCCTCCAAGTCCTCTACCTCTGGCTAAATATTAACTCCTCCTATCCTTCTGTTTCCAAACAAAAATCAAAGTAAAACAAATACTATTTGATAACTGGTGGTCATCGGCTCAAGCTAGCAATTTTGTAGATCGAAAATTAGTTCAAGGAGTAGATATCATCATTTCAAGGTGTACTTATGGGCATTGGTAATAAGGTAAATTTTCTAATTTATCAATGTATATTAATGTACAGATTATATATATATGTGTGTGTGTGTGTGTATCATGTATTTTTTTGGTAGTCAGGTGATGATTCTGTTATATCAATATATTGTCACGTTTTGGATGGTTGTATGAATATATATACTTCAACAAAAAGATAAAATAAAAATTTATGACATAAACATGCATATAATGCTCTTGACAAAGAAAATAAAAAAATTAGATTTTTTAATTTAAATTAATCTAATTTTCAAAATTGAATTTGTATAAGATTTATAATTCCAATATTAAATCATACATTGCATAAAACAAGGATTTAAAATTTTATATAAGTATTATTGTACTTAAAATATTTTTGGTAGCATTAAATAATTTTTATATTTAAATTTATTAGATAAATATTATTTAAATCATTTAATTATACAAATAAATAATAGTAATATATATTTTTGTATGTTATAAAATATGTTTTATATTTCATAAAATTAAATTTACATCTAATATAACTTTCAATAGAAAAGAAAAAATATTAAATTTTTATATAATTTAAATATTTTAAATAATAACTAAAATTAATAAATTGATTTTAAAGTACAAAATACGTATAAAATATTTGTATATCATGATATCTTCGAAATTTTTACTGAAACATTTAAATTTGACATTATCTTTAAAAATTATTATTTCACTCAAACCGGCCGTTAGGGAGGTTTGTCTAATGTAAGCCTTGTGAAATAAATACTCTACAGCCCATTTTTAGGAGATAGATCTGCGCATTTCTTCCCAAATCCGATTATCCCCATATTTTTTATTATTTTGATTCTATCGCTATTCTCGATTCCTTCATGGATCCTGATTCTATCTCTATTCTCCCTTGTAAAATCTCTAATCTCAAATTTTAACTTATCTCATCATTAAGTTCATTTTACTTTCCTCCCCTGCAATTAAACCTTAACTCGCTATCATTTTTTCCCTCATGCACTGATCTGATGCGCCACCAATATACTAGAAACCACCGAATCACCAAACTGCATCACCTCCACTGCCAACTTCACCTACAGTTCCACCTGATTTGCCGACCATATTTTTCCTCACACGCTGATCCACCACCAAGAAAGCTAAAACCACCAATGCCGCCAAACTACGTTGCCTCGCCAACATCATCAACATATCGACTTGATTTTGCCCCCATCGATCAATTATAAATGGTATGATTATTTTTTCTTGATAATACGGTGCTACTGTACATATGCTCAGTGGTTTAGTTAATAGGTTGGCTTACTATTTTTCTTTTAGTGTTTGTTTGTGCTTTAAATTTAAATGGCATGTGAAAATTAAAATCTCTAATGGTTTCAAATTTTATGATTTTTTTTCTCCAAAATTTCAAAATAAAATTTATGATATAACCTCATTTTAGATTATGTTAAGAAGTTCTAATTTGTTTTTAAAATTTTGAGTTTCTAAACAACTTTTAGATTTTTTGAAAGAAATGAACAATTTAAAAAACTTCCATAATAATTAATTCAGTTGAATTATCCAATTCAAAGAGAACATTACTTTTGACATAATAGATATGTTACTATAATTTTATTTCAGTTTGGAAATTAGCAAATAAAGGAGCTTGTTTGGATAGTAGATGTGCTGATTGGAATTCAACTGGTTAAACGGCACCCATGCCTAGTGGAGGTATCAAAATCTCCTGATTTATCATTACTTTTTGTCACTTTTACAATAAATGATGTTTAATTATGTAACATACCAGATTTTATCATTTTGATTTCGAATATTTAATTAATTCTAAACATTTAAGTAATTGCATTTTAAAACATAAATAACTTATATTCAAATATGTGGGTTATTTAAATTTTGAATTTTGAATTTGAATTAAAAATTAAATAAACAGATTTAATAGCCTTATTTAACTCCTTTTAATTAATAAATAATAATGATGGACTCATTTTGTAAATTTGTTTACTATAATAAATAGTTCGAATAAGTGACAGGAACATAATTCGTTAGTAAACCTACATGATTTTTTGTTGTAGTATTTTTAGTTTAATTTATAGGATCTTTATATAATTTTTAGTTTGGAAATATTCAAATTATCGTTTGGTAATTTTTCGACGAACGACGGTGTTTTTGAAGTTTTACGAATTAGATAATCAATGTATATTATTGTTGTTTTGGAATCATGTCACATTTTTGTGCACGGTTATATTTTTTTGTTTGTCGTTCGTGATTCATATGCAAATGAAATTCTGTGCGGTGGCGTGCTGGAAATTACAAAATAAACCAAAGTCAACCCTTGGAAGAAAAGCAACACACTTCTCTTTTCTTTGTTTTTCCACTTTTCTATTTTCATTTCCCGTAACCGAAAACAAAGTAAGCTACCTCCTTCAAAAATCAAAATAAAAATTTACTCAATATAAAAATGTAAAACAAAAATCTTTGATCTCGTGTTGAGTAGATCTACAATTCTATACCCATTTTGTAGTGCGCAACTTCGTTTAGAGTTATTCGATAGTTATAAACGAGAGAAAAGGAAACTAGGATTTTAGATTTCAGCCGATCTAGGAGGAAGATAAGGTTCGTCGTTGATTTCTTTGGGTTTGTCGAGCGAAGGAGCCTCCATGGAGATGTTTTGGCATGGAGCGGCTCATCGGGGGTGGAAAGCGGCTATTGCCTGTAGCCGAGCAAGGCACTGTCAGGTCGCGATGACCTAGGGCGAATCGAGATTTTCCAATTGGGATCAGAAACGGAGAGGATGACATGAGGAGCGCGTAGGATCTGATAGATTTTGATTTCACTGTGAGGTGAGGGAGCATTCGATGTTGATAGTCGGTGGTGATGGGTTATCTTATACACGATGTATACATGTATCAGACGTTTGTAATCTGAAAAGGGGGAAGATGGACTAACGATGCGACTAAGAGTAATGATTATTTAACTAAGTAATTAATCATTTCCGTTAGCTCAAAACCTTATAAAATTTAACTCAAAACCTTATAAAATTAATTTATTGCTCATAAGAGATTGGATTCGGATGTGGTCAGTTGCTTTTGACTCGTAGGAATTTAGCTACACGTTGGAACTAGTTTCATCGAATTTGTAGCAAGTGGAATTTTGAGGAAAAATCGAACGACATTCGATTTTAGACCAAATCGGAATGCGAAAGGGTCAATTGGAATTTTGGTGAGTTTACCCACCTCTAAGTAAATTATATAATATCTGCTTTGCTACAGATTATTGTTTAACACTTGGATGACAGTTTATATTATTGTTTGATTATTTGTTTGGATTTGAATTTCTGCTTGAAAAGCATATGCATAAATAACCATTGTGCTGCAAGAAATAAAAACAGAAAGAAACTCGAACTGTAGACATAGCGAACTGGTCGCTATGGAACATTTTGAAATACACATTCATTTGTGTGATTTACTGGGGACCTTTTTAGAGAGATCCCAAGGGTTTCTCTCCAATATAATTTACTTATATCCTTATGTTGCTTATATTGTTGATTGGTTAAAATAATTACGACATACAGTTGAATTATGTAAGTGCCGTTATAGCGATTATCGTTATACTATCACTCATAAAATATAATCCCCTTAACCTTTTTGTGTGTTGAATTTGAGTTTGTATTTTCATATATGAATGTTTGGTCGTGTTTTACACGCTGAAAGTTATTTAAACCATATTATCAAGTATTTTGAAAATTTTGAAAATAAAGGATAAATGCTGATTAAAATTTATAAAATGGAGTTATAAATTTAATTAATTATCTGTTGGAATGATTAAAGCTGTTTTAAATTTACAAAAAGATTATACATTTGATTTAATTATATTTTGAAAAGTTAGTGATGTTTAAATTTTTAAAGGTTATTTATCTTAAATATTTTTTAAATTCTTTTCAATGGGTTTGTAAGGATTGTATAAGTATTTGAAAATAATTGAAGGCTTAAATATATACTTAATTAGTATTTAACTATAACAAGGTTAATTAACAAATTTATTAATGATGTTTAAAGTTAATTAACTAATTTAATAAAAGTGTTTTAAAGATTAATTAATCGATTTAATAAAAGTATTTTAAGATTAATTATCTGATGTAATAAAAGTGAGTAAAGTTAATTAATTGATTTAATAAAGGTGATTAAATTTAATTAATTGATTTATTAAATGAGTTATCAGTTCGACCAAGTATCTCTGGAGATAATCAATCTGGCTTTAAATTTATAAAAGAATTATATCAATTATCTTTCAGGATGCTTAACATTGTTTTAAATTTATGAAAGCATTTTAATTGATTTATTATCTGATGGGATAATAAATGTTGTTTGAAATTTATAATTGATACTTTCTAAATGAGGAATTCTTTGAAAAAAGGAATTGTTTTTAAAAATAAAGCTAAGTGTAAATTGTTTTGGGTTTATAGAATTTTTTTAAATTATATTTGTTTTTTCCCTTCTTTTTAATTCACTTCGAAATATAATTAGCTCTTTAAAAAAGAATATTTTTAAAGAGTATTTTTAAAGAGTTTTACAAATATTTGTTTATGAGAAAACCAAGCACAAGTTTGGGTTTTAAAAGTTTAAAAGTTTGATTCGGTTACAGAAATGATAAGAAATTTAATTTCTATGAACGATATTACTTATAGGAAAATGATTTAGTCATACTCTTAGCACTAAACGTCAAGGTATGGAAATTCATTTCTACCTCGAAGATTAAATATGTTATCAAGGCAATGCATAGAGGTAACACTACCTTCACTTGCTAGCTTCATTTTTAACCAAGGAATGGTATAAATTTGAAACCGACAAGTGGTGGTATGGGTATAAGCTTTAATTTCCATGTACGGTCAGTTTAAATATTCCCAATAGTTGATTTATTGACTATCGATTTAGCTTTCTTCTTTGTGATCGTCAAATTAAGATGATTTGTTGCTCATTTGAACGTTGATATCTTTTGTCGAAAATGATTAAAACCAAGAGTAAGTGGGGGCCAAGCTATGCGGACTTGCTCCCATTAGGGTATCATCACATCTACTCTAGACCAGTTTTGGATATATAAGCACTGAGAAATGGAATATTTGGATATTCGGCAAGCTTAGCAGGGTCCGGCTTGAAGTTCCTGAGAGAGTAATAAAGTATATGACCCCCTCGAACTAGAGGTATACTTTCGATGATGGGATGCACCCTCCTAGCCATTGTTGGAAAATTCCTTTTCTCGTTGTTGATTCAAATTTTTGAATTATTTTCTTAATTGCATCGAGAGATGACCGAAGCTTTTCTCGATGTTTAATTATTTGCGTCCATTGTCTAAGTTTTGATTTTGATCTTATTTATACCTTTTCTTTCATGTTGGTTTTGTTCTAATTTACTTTCATTCTTTAATTTATGGATGTTGTTCTTGTGAGGTAAAAACATGTTATGTGTTTAGCGGGTTGGTCTCACAGAATTATTATATGTTCATCATATTACTTGATTTTTCTCACGCTGGTATGTCCAGACTGATCTAGGTGTTATTTTATTATAATGCTTGGGTCAGACCAAGTTTTTTCAGGTTGTCATTAGTCGGACTTGGAGCTTATGGAGTAGAGCTAGATATTCACCTGCCGTAGTATTCTATTTCTGCTATATTGTTATATGTACCCATTCGTAATCGTAAGGTCGGGAAGCTATAACTATCCAGGGTGATGATGTTTGTTTTTAACTCTGATACATCATGTATTTTAGAGTGACATCTTTTACTGTCATTGTTATATTATATGTTGTCGTCCCATTGTGAGATTATGCTTTGCCTTGTTCGTTTTCTTTTTCTTTTACCTTAACAATCTTCATTTCCAGCGATTGGATGTTTAGCGTTAGAATACCACGGATGTATTTGGTGTCGACTTTTGATAGTCGAAAAGGCGGGTTGTTATAGTTGGTATGAGAGCGAAAAGTCAAGCGATAACTGTAACGACCTGTAATTTTCAATAATTAAAATTAGTTATTTAATAAGGTTTTGTGAATTTAATGTTGAAAGAAATAAAAATCTACGATTTAATAATGAAAATATAACTAGAATGCAATGTAATAGTATTAATTTAAGGCAACATATAACTACTTTAAATGTAATTCCAAATTAATTAAAACGATTATAAGTTAAAATTGGTATAGATTGTAAATATATCAACTGTAATATCATGTATTAATTGATAATTGGATTAAAAGAGAAATTGATAATTTAAACGTTATATTAATTAATGAAATAAGGTGTAATTAATTATAATTGATAAAAGTAGCGTTGTAGTAGTAGTTATAACAGTTGTTTGTAAATAATAAACTTACAAATGTTATGAAATGCAGAAATGGTGATAATTGTTGTTTGTTACCGATATATTTAAGCAGTTACAATTAAATGAAATTAAATGTTATGTAAATTGTGTTAAGATGATAATTGTAAAATGGTTAATGTGAAAATGTGTAGAAATATTAATTATGTTTAAAAGGCAATAATGGATGCAATAAAAAGAGTGGGACTAAGATAAATTTATTTTATTGAGATTTTAAATTTTAATAAAATAAAAAAATTCAATATAAATAGAATATAGTAGTTAATTTAAATAAAAGATGAAATTATAGCATATTAGTGAAATAAGATATAAACAAATATTAACTATGTTATTAGAGTAATAATTGATTGAAACCAAATTAGATCAATTTATTTGAATTAAATTATAATTAATTGGATTAATTACAGTTGAAACTGAACACTGTATTTTGGGAAAATAATTAACAATGAAATTTTAGGTCAACTTGTTTTAAGTTATTATAAATGTCTAATTAATCAAATGGATGAATTTGTTAATTTATAAATATTGAATTAAAAAGTGATTAAATAATTTAATATTAATTTATTTAAATAACGTGAAAATCACCATTTTGGCCACTGTCTCGGATTTCGACGAGACCAGTTTCATCGGATCCGTAACAGTGAATTATTGTAGGAGTTCATGTTTCGTGGCGATCGGACTTATCGTTTGATCGTAAGGACTCAAAACGCGTAGAAATTAATTTAAATGGGAATCAATTTGAAATAAGCTGATTTGAAGCCAACTTCTTCATAGATGGAATTAGGACTTGGAACAAATTTTGTTAAGTTTAAAAATATCGAAAACATCTATTTTGATATATAGGATTACCCATATTCGTTTTGGAAACGAAACGAGCTTTTCGGGTCGTTTATTATTCAACTTTCAAATCGATCTAACCCATTCATTTCTATTTCTGATCTGCCTATATACAACCAGTTATAAACCCTAGATATTTCTTATTCCATTTTCCAGTATGTACGATTCTATCTACTTCTCTCTTGTTAGTGGCAAAAACCAATTCAAACTCGAAACCCTAATTCCCAAATTTAATTCAATTCCAAAATCAAACTCCACCAAACCCTATCGAATTATATACCATTTTAAGCTCTCAACAATACAAATCTGCATCAAGTGTTCATTTTTGGAAATGATGCTCGAATCAATCTGAAATCTCGGTCAAAGCTCACAATTCGCGGACCCTTAATGTCGAATTTGGAGTTTTCGATTTTGGCCTCGATTAACGAAATTAAGATATGGGTTTTGTCATGCTCGGCTCCAGGAGCTCAGCGGTGGTGATCGTGAGGGCTAATTCGGTCTAGAGTGGTTGGAACGGCCGTGTTAGGGTTTGGCAAACCCAAATGGTAGCCGCGGCAACGTTGCTTCGGGGAACGCCGGAGTGGTACTGGAGGGTGCGACATGGATAGGCGAGGGTGTTGAGGGTGATCGGTGACTCGCAGGCACCTGGTGGTGATCGTGATCGGCGGTCAAAGTTATGGTTAGGTTTTTGTTCGCGTGCTTGAATGAGTGGATGAAAGTGACGTGTAATGTTTTTGTCCTTTTTTGTTTATTTTAATTTAAATTTAATTTTTAAATCATTCTAACACGCATAACTTTTACATATGAGGTCCAATTTATGCGCGGTTTGTTTCATTGGGATCGTATCGAAATTCCGGAAATTTTGTTGTTGGTTTTGGGATCGTATCGAAATTCCAGAAATTTTGTTGTTGGTTTGGATGAATTCTGAGACTGTTTGATTTTTGGACTTAAATTGGATTTTTAATCGATTTAAAATCAAAGGCGAGTGATGTAACCCACTCACAATTACTAAACTACCTTATGTTAATGTTAGCACCAAAATTGGTCACTAACAACCTTGAACAGAGTGATAGAGAGATTAATGAAGAAAGTAAAATTAAACATAGAAGTAATGCAATTGACTGCGAAAAGAACAAAAAAAATGAGAACACCAGATTTATAGTGGTTTGGCGTAATTACCTACGTTTACTTTGAATATAATGTTCATTACTTTTCCAATCACTTGATTACAGATACAATCCGTGAATAAACAACTTGAATACAAATTTTAATGAAAAAGAAGCGAATACAGAAAATGGCAGAGTCTCCCTGGAGTTCTGGTAAAAAGGTCCCTTCAACTATACCCCTGCCTCTCTATTTATGGATGAAGATAGGGTGGACTCCTTGTGCAGGCCCAAGACCAAGGATACTCAACCCATAGTTGGAGGTGAGGTGGACCGAACAAGCCATGCTAACCCACGTCTACCGAACCACCCATGCCAATCCAGATATACCGAATCCCCAAGGCAGAACGGTGGTCGCTGATCCACTTTGGTTGAGCTCGGATTTTCTTGTGAGTGATTCAGGCTAAGTGATGGTTTGAGCCGAAGTGAAAGGATGCCGAACGTATTTCCCTGACTTGGCGGCTATAGCCGAACCACTTCTTTTTTATGCACCTTGGCCAACCCGCCACGGCCAGACCATCCAAACCGAACCTCCTAAAGTTGCCGACCACATCAAGATCGACCCCAATATAGTCTTTCATTATAGCCGACCTACTTCGACCAAACCATTGTTGTTGACTCGACCTAATGCATATAGCCGATCGAGAATAACCGACCAAGAACACCCGAACTGCACTCCAAGCACCGACCCATCATCCATCACACATTGACCCTTACTCATCGAGGCCGACTTAGAATAATCGCTATTATAACTTAAAGCGGACCAATCCTTGATGTTATGCTCGCTTACGTTCAATTATATCTTCTATAACCTTCTATTTATAGCCAGGCTAAGGTGCCAGGTAACAGTTAGTCAAATTAAATTTATGATGTGATTAGAAATCAACTGGTTGATGTTTGGTATGTTTAAATTGTTATTCTGGTTAAATTTGACTTTTACTACATTGAATTATCGTTCAATTTGAACTTGTTTTGAATTAAATTGCCATTTAATTTGTTACTGAATTTAAATTTCCAGTTAATCACTGTAAATGATAATTCATTATTTGTTGAAATTTATTGTCGAATAGGATGATGATTATGATAGATGTTTGGTTGTTGATATTGGATGAT
The DNA here is from genome assembly GCA_030765085.1 of Allium cepa. Lineage (NCBI taxonomy): Eukaryota > Viridiplantae > Streptophyta > Magnoliopsida > Asparagales > Amaryllidaceae > Allium > Allium cepa. The sequence goes on from CM060934.1 coordinate 712,599,806, forward strand.
TGGAGGTTATGTTTGATTTATATATTGTTATCACTCTGGAAGTTCCCTATATGTTGAAATGATACATACCCGAACGATCTGTAGGTTAGGAAAAAATCGTTATAGGTTGGAATGATAGATTTGAGCGATTTTATGGATTTTTAATTAATTCGGGATTGCGGTTTGAAATGATATATAACTGTAAAATTGTAAATAACGGATTGAAATGATAAATATCTTTATCACTTGACCCTTGGGTAGAAAATTATGTACGGACACCGGATTGGTTAAATTAAATGATTTTTGAATCTTTGAAATTTTGAATTCACTTAACTAATATTTTGAAAAAGAAATTAATATGTATAAACTGAAGTATTTTCGATAATTCAAGTTTTAATGCTAAAAGGGGAATTGATTTAATGAATTGTTCAAAGAATTGAAATTGAAATTTCAAGGCTGAAGTGTCGAATATAAATGAATTTATCGGAATTGAGTTATTGGAATGTTTTGGAACTTTGAAATCTATTTAAACTAATTTAAACTATTTTATCAATTTAAATTATATTAATTAATTTTAAACTATTATAACCTATTTAATACAATTTAATCTATTGCACATATTTTAAACTATTTAATCTATTTTAAATCATTTAATATAACTTATATCTATTTAATCTATTTTAAAATTTATTCATCTATTTAAAATCTACTTAATATTATTTAAATCTATTTAATCTATTTAAATCATTTTAAACTGACTAAATCAAGCTTAAATCTATTTAAACTATTTTTACTATTTAAACTATTTTAAATATATTTAAACTTTTTAAAACTATATAAACTATTTATAATTACCTAAAGTATTTTCCAAAATTTTAGACAGTGTAAAGTTGAATTATTTATACCTAAATCCTTGATGATGATACAACCTAAGTTGGAATTTGAAATCGATACCTTTTTGTGAAATGACATATTTGAGTGAATATGATGATTTTAAAATGAAGAATTTATTTAACATAACCTATCGATAATTTCAAAGTGAATATGATTTGGAAGTGAATATGATTTTGAAGGTGAATATAGTTTGAAAGTGAACATGATTTCGAAAGAGAATATGATTTGGAATTTAATATGATATTTTGATATAAGTTGTAAATTGACTTTTTAAAAATGTAAAAGAACCATCCGGTGTGAAATAAGCGTTTTGTTGTTAAAGAGACCGGGATCGGATATTGTCATACTCTCTGCCAATACTGAAAACCACTTTAACAACTGCGTACGTGGTGGAGATTCTAGAAATGAAGTAGGATGGTTTGGCGAACGATTTCTGTATGAGGTATTGAGGTGACCCTGACTCCCGTGAGTCAGCTTAGATGTGATTAAAACAGGAGCTATACCTGGGCCAAGTGAGGTCATTCCTCCAATCGGACATGCTTCTTCGATACCATATTTTGACTTTGTGATGATTTGGGGGCCACCCCTCGATTCTGATTATGGGAGTGTGCTCCAAGGTGGGCGGTAGTAACTATTATGCATTACCACCAGCCCGGTTCTGCAATTGGTAAATCTACCATGGCATTGCCTCGAGTGCCGTGTTCACATGCCCTAGAGTGCCTTCTACGAGTTTGTTTTGTACCGTACCTTTGGGGTGTCCTCCAAGTAAACCACCGGTTTGGTTGAGCTTACGGCATTTGTATAGACTACGGGAATATATAAAATATCTTAAGGGGGATATAGGTAACGCCATAATGCTATTTTAGTACTTTACTTTACTGTAGACATATTATAATAGCGTATTGTACTACATAGTAGATATTTTAACAGATCCTTAGGAGATGTAAATCATGAACATCTCTTAAGTTACTACACTCATGTTAGACACTGGGTAAGAGATGTCAAAACCCGTAAATATCTCTTATGCTGTCGCACTCATATTTATTTACCTTTGATTTAATTTATATAAGATCATTTAGTTTTGACTCGAGTGTTTTGTCTTTTTAATTCGCTCGGGTCTGCCTAAGCATTTCAGGGTTGAAGACCTTATTTCTGGAGGATGAAGACGAAGATTTGTAGTATTATTATTTATGATATGATTCCACTACATCATGTGGTTCCACTGCATTTATTTATTTTTTTATTCCAATTTTATGTAACTCTGATTTTTGTGTTGTAAAAGAATAATCAAATGTATTTATAAAATAGCTTCATGACCTATTATTTGATTATTATATTTTGTCATTGCCTTGCGAGATTCCGTATTTTTTTTATTTCTTTCTTTTTTCCTTGTTAGACCCATAACAATCTGCCCTTTTGAATGATTTGAGTCTGGCATGTGTGTCTGCTTGAAACGCCCAAAAAGGTAGGTCGTTCCAGTTGGTATTAGAGCTTTTCTTTAGCGATAACCTTAACTTTGTGGGGTCTAACTCATATAAATATGGTAGTAATACCCTAGAATGAATCGCTTAGTGCATATATATGAGAAAGCGTATTTGATAGTGTTGTAAAAGGTTTTTTTGTATTGTGTTAATTTGTTCCTTTTTGTATTTATTAATTCTGTCAGTGCATAGGACGCTATGACATCGATAGGGATTTCTAAACGCTTAATAAAGCAGACTGACATAATACTTATTTTGAAATATAAACAAATGAAATAATTTTTCCTATTATATATTTTATATATAAAATAATAAATTTATAAATGATATAGTTGGTTGATATATATTTGTTTGCTAGGAAGTGAAATTTCGTAAACATTGATTGAAAAATAAGATGAACGAATAGAATGAATATAAATTGAATTTTGAGAATTTAAGTTTCGAAATTTTGGAAATTTCTTTCAAAGGATTTCTAAAATATAATATTAATAGTATTTAAAGTTATTTTCTAATATAAATATTTCAATATAATTTGAAAGAAATGTTTTAAATAGAATTTAAAGGAAATAAGTTCTGTACACCCCCTCTGTCGTTGGAAAATAATTTCGGTGATGAGTGCATGCATCATCGACGTTCATTTTCGAGTTTCAAAGTGGGAAGACCGTTGTAGTAATTTTACTACACAATTATTTTGATAAATTAATCTTGATTTTTGAATTCAAAATATGATTTGATATATATAAAAGATATGATTATATATATTGTCTTAAAATAATTGAAATGAAACCCGGGTGTTTAGTACTTAAGTTTCTATAAATCATAAATGGGTAAGAAATTTAAAATTTGTAAACTGTAAATAAAAAGAAAATGAAAATAAGAAAATGAAAATAAGAAAATGTAACTATTGAACATTTTGACTTAAAATAAATATGAAAACTTGTGTAACATTTTATTTCATTCTAAAAGACATCTATATATACCTTACCAAAATATTAAAAGTTGAAATGTTAAATAGGATATGTGATAGAATATTATACAAATACAACTTTAGTAAATGAAAGTGTTCAATGGAATCATTTTCATAAATGAGAATTATGATATTATATACTGTTATAAACTTTGGATCATTAGTTGAAATGTTACTAATCAAATGTAATAGAAACGTGAATAATATAAGGAAAATGATTATAAACTTAGGTTAACATTTTAAGCTATTTATAATCAGATTGAATAGAAAAGGTGAATACCGTAAGTAAATAATTATAAACTTGAATTAATATGGAAGCCATTTAGAATTAAAATGTGTATTATATAAATTGAATGATTATAACTTTAGCGAACATTGGAAATGATTTAGAAATGGAGTTAATATTCAATAACACTTTATATGGAAGAATGAATGTGAAAAAGAAATAATCTATAAATGGTGAATTAAATTATAAAGAAAGTTACCTAATAATGATTAATCCAACAATTAAAATAAAAGTAACTTATTTAAGTAATGAATGTAAAGTAACAAAATGAAAGAAAAGGGCATTATATGAATAAAGAAGAAATGAACTTTTGTAAGTAATAATGAATGTAAATTTATGAAAATAAAAATTATATGAATGAGAAAAGAAAAATTAAAGATGAAAAAAGGAAATCGTACTAAATTGTAAATGTGAAGTAAACTGAAATATAAGGTATACAATACTTCAATAATTAATCCATTTATAATTCAAATGATTGAAATGGATATAACTTATGTAGGTACAGAATGTAAAGTAATGAAATAGGCCTTACATGAATGAATGAAAATTAAAATTTTGCAAGTAATGAACGTGAATTAAAGAAAATCATTGTATGAAAAAGAAGAACAATAAAAGATGTGAAAAGATAAATATAGAAAATTTAAAATGTGTTGAATTCTTGGTTGTTGGACTTATGGATTGGTTGGAAAAAGATACTTCTATTTTGCATGGAGATGTATAAATAATCTATAAAGTTATCTGCGATTGTTGAGTGTATGGCTTACTTCATTGTTTATTTATCATTTTATATGATTAGAAGTTCTGAACCCGAACAAACCATTTTTTTGTTGCTATGGATGTATAATTTATATTTTGACTATAGGTGATGATTGTATGATTTGGCTGTAAGAAATTGTTGTTATGTGGAGTGGTTTTGTTATTATTAGTTGAAACAATTTAAAATATTTCTCTTTTATATAATTATCAACCTTTTTGGATTATATAAGTGCAATACAGGTTATGGAAGCAATTGCTACTGCTTTTGGCTTCATAATTTAAGCGTTGTTTCCCTGACAAATAGGTACATTCTCGGATTACGGTTTTTATAGTGATATAATATTCTTTTCCCATGGATTTGGGATATTTTATTTTGAAAAATGTGATATATATAGATACTATTATTTCTCCCGGTCCTGTCCGTATAAAGGATACTCTGCCGAAATTTTCCATGAATTTTGGACTTAGAAAAATTTTGTGAAATGTTTTCTAAACTTTTGCAAATTTGAATATAAAGGATTAATTGTTATAAATTGATATTTTTTTTAAGTTATTTAATTATGTAAATAAATTGTTTACAAATTTAATATTTTGAATAAGATATATTAATTATAAATTCCTTTCTTTACCTTTTCGAGGACGAAAAGTTTTAAGAAGGGGAGAGTGTAACGACCCGTAATTTTCGATAATTAAAATTAGTTATTTAATAAGGTTTTGTGAATTTAATGTTGGAAGAAATAAAAACCTGTAATTTAATAATGAAAATATAACTGGAATGCAATGTAATAGTATCAATTTAAGATAACTTATAACTGCTTTAAATATAATTCCAAATTAATTAAAATGATTAAAAGTTAAAATTGGTATAGATTGTAAATAAATCAATTGTAATATCGTGTATTAATTGATAATTGGATTAAAAGAGAAATTGATAATTTAAATGTTTTAATAATTAATAAAATAAGGTGTAATTAATTGTAATTGATAAATGTATTGTTATAATAGTAGTTATAACAGTTGTTTGTAAATAATAAACTTACAAATGTTATGAAATGTAGAAATGGTGATAATTGTTGTTTGCTACCAATATATTTAAGCAGTTGCAATTAAATGAAATTAAATGTTACATAAAATGAGTAAAGATGATAACTGTAAAATGGTAAAAGTAACAAAATGTATAGAAATATTAATTATGTTTACAAGGTAATAATGGATGTAATAAAAAGAGTGGGACTAAGATAACTTTCTTTTATCAAGATTTAAATTATAATAAAATTAACAAAATTCAATATAATTGGAATATAGTAGTTAATACAAATAAAAGATGGAAATTGTAGCATATTAGTGAAATAAGATATGAATAAATATTAACTATGTTATTAGAGTAATAATTGATTAAATATAATGATTGAACCCAAATTAGATCAATTTATTTGAATTAAATTATAATTAATTAGATTAATTGCTGTTGAAACTAAACACTGTTTTTTGGGAAAATATTTAACACTCAAATTTTAGGTCAACTTGTTTTAAGTCATTATAAATGTCTAAGTAATCTAAAGGATGAAATTTGTTAGTTTATAAATATTGAATTAAAAAGTGATTAATTAATTTAATATTAATTTATTTAAATAACGTGAAAATAGCCATTTTGGCCACTATCTTGGATTTCGACGAGACTAGTTTCATCGGATCCATAATAGTGAATTATTTTAGGATTTCAAGTTTCGTAGTGATTGGACTTGTCGTTTGATAGTACGGACTCGAAACACGTTGAAATTAATTTAATTTAATCAATTTAAAATAAGCTGATTTTAAGCTAACTTCTTCAGACGATGGAATTAGGACTTGGAACCTATTCCATTGAGTTTAAAAATATTGGAAACATCTATTTTGATATATGGGGTTATCCATGTTCGTTTCGAAAACGAATCGAGCTTTTCGGGTCGTTTATCGTTCAACTTTCAAATTGATCTAACCCATTCATTTCTATTTTTGAGCTACCTATATATAACATGTTATAAACCCTAGATATTCCTTATTCCATTTTTTTGTACCTACAATTATATTTGCTTCTCTCTTGTCAATGGCATAAACCAATTCAAACTCGAAACCCTAATTCCCAAATTGCAAACTCAATTTCAAATTCAATTCTAAAATCAAACTCCTTCAAACTGTAAGGACCCGATTCTTCGTCTTCCGAAAATTCAACATCGATACTCACTTTATCGACTGCCGAGCAATCGAACGACGGAAAACCGAACACTTAGGGTTTTAAGAAAAAGAAAAAGACAGAAAAGATAGAAAAAGGTAGAAAATAGAGAGAAAAGAAAATAGAAAATAGAACGGAACAGAAAGAAAAACAACAGAACAACATCAGAATCTCACAATTCGCAGCGGAACAACATATAATAATAAATGAATAATCTTTAAACAAAGAACTATATCAGTTATTACATTTTATACATTACATTTCATTACATCATACCATCATCAGAGTGTACAACATCATACAACATCAACATACAGCGGAAAAAGAAATACTATATACTAATTATACGCCATGCCATCCATCTTGCCTCCAGCAACTCCAAAATACCCAGAATATCCTGATAAACCTAACTCTTGACTGCCCATGTGGAAATTGGTGGGCACCCAGAGTTTAGGAAGGAAAACAATAAACTCCAAGTCAGTCATGTGACTGGTGTGAGAACTCAAAACAGTTTATTTATCTTTGAAAACAAAATAGAGGAATATTTTTAAAGTCAATTCGCAATGCTTTTTAAAAATGAGACTACCATAAGGCCTCCCGCACACACACACACAATGCAAACGCAGAATCGGAGGAGATTTCTCCTTATGATAGTCAAAGATGCTTGATACGCATTAAAAAGAACATTTGATATTATTACTAGTGCATAGTGTAGAGAAAAATTCATTTCGAAAGTAGAATATAAATCTTAGCCAACATACGACCATTATCGTATGCCTACTATAGCTACCATCCAAACAGTGGTGACCACCATAAGTGAATGGCAGGTTCTACAACTAATACCGTACAAAGTTTCGTATTGGGAATTGGATTTCCAACGAATGATCAGGCCAAGGAACTTCCCATTGCCACATGAGAATGCCTCTGGATGGACATCCCCGAGAACCAAACCGGATCTCTACCAACACAAGGCCGGGTTACCCCTAACTGAGTAACAACTGACCGAATATGCCATCCCCCGGTCCTTTGGGACCTTTCACCGAGCGCTCGCAATCAATTCACACAATCATAAAGTGTTTTCAACATGAGTAAGTATCTGGGCTCCATACCATGATACCACCCTTTTCCAGAAGGAAATGCACACATCCTAAAGGGCGCTACCCCTCATAACCTTGCCGCATCTTTCCTGTTTTGACCATTCCCGAGGTGTGAGGCTCGACGAAGTCACGTCCACAAAAACATACTTTATACAAAAGCCATGCTTTGGGTCAACAAATGATCATAGAAATGATCACCAGGATAGACGATCAAACAAATGATCCTATCACAAATAATCAACACAATGATCATTTCAGCAACACTCAGCATGTCACATTACCAAATTGGGAATATATCGCTGATAACCTTCAACTACATAACCTCTGAGCTCGTACGTCTCAGAGAAAGGTGTTAAGCTAAAAGAATAAATTCTTCGCCACCAACAGAAATATATTTGAAAGAAATCTGCTTTATATCTCAATTTGTAATGTCAGACATACAATCCATACAAGTCTGTTCCGGGCTCGAACAAAACCGAAGGCACTTCTCACGAAGCCCTTGCAATCCGGGTATTCACAATCCCGATCGAATTTCCCATCACTTAGGGAATCTCTATACCAGGAGCTACCCAGTGCAGAGACAATCGATTGGTCATCCTATCGCTCTCGCAAATATCCGTTCTTCAACACCGATCTTCAAATGCAATTCACATCGACGTATCACATATTCGGAATGGGTTATACGACCCCATGGTCCTTTCCCGGTTAACCCGAATAGTGAGCGCTTATTCAAAAATAAGTGTGGCATTCAAATTCAAACAAATCACATCAATTACCCATTCAAAGGGAAATATTGATTGTCGGTTATTGAACTATCAATGGATATGCACACATCACCAGATTCCAAATAATTTTCCAAAATATCTTTACAAGATATATAATTTTCACACTTCAAAAATAAATCAATATTTATTTTTAAACAAATTCCCCTTTCCTTTATAAATTCCTTAGTGAATTTATAATCAAAAATATCTATGAATATTCGATTTCAATTATTCATTTCAATTTATCTTCAAAAAGATAAATTCTTTAATATTCACCTTATATTGGAAAACATTTCCATACTTATTTAATAAGTAATTCACAAATCTTTTATTTTCAACACTTGGAAAATATTCAATATACTTCAATCGAAATTAAGTATATATTTCATTCTTTAAGGAAATCGTTCTCTTAAACATATTTATTTGGGCCAAAAACGAATGTTGCGTAAAACATCGTTACGACAACCCAAAATCACTAGTATAGGGATTCGAAATTAAAATAGATATATAAATCCCAATACTATACAAAACATTTCCTTTCGGAAATCATTTACTATAACAACAGTGTTATAGTCCACTATTTCCTTTTATTTCTCGAAAACGTCTATTTCAACAATAAATGTTGAAATCTATGGTTTCAAATCTCAACATATTTTAAAACATCGTTAGATGTTTTAATTCTATTTAAAACATCAAATCTAAACATTTTCTTTAACATATTATTCACTATTCAAAAACGTGAATATACTACGTTAACAATTTTCATCCTTTTATACATTCCATTTTAAAGGATTATTCACAGTTAAAAACGTGAATATAACTTCATTAATAGGTTTCAACAATTTACTTCTTAAAATAAGTCGTTTTCGAATTTATAAAACAACGTTTGTAAATTCCTTTTCTATTTATTTTATAACAACTCCTTTTATAAATTCCTTTATTAACCTATTCGATTTATAACTCAATTATAAACCAAAGGTTCCTATTATAAATTTACTTATAATTTATTTGTTTGAAAAATCGTTCCTTTGAACTTCATAATTATAAATCTTATAACTTATAAGATTCAATTATTTATCCAAACCTAATCTTTCAATAACTTTATAAATTTTATAAACCTACTGCTTATAAAATTCCATTTATAACTTCACCGTTTATAATTCTATAAATTTCATTCATTTATAAAATTCATTCACAATTCATTCTAACACTTATAAAAACTCGTTTTATAATTCAAAATATTCTAATTTATAAATATCCATTTTATAAATCTTATATACAAATCAGTTTGTATTATTATTCTAAAACATCTTTAATCTCCTTTATAATTTTACTATTTTGATTTATAAAAAAAATCAAGTTTTATAAATCCTATATTTAAACTTTTCACAATAAATTCTAAAATCCCAATTTAACTATTTTATAAAACCATTAACCTCATATTTTCAAAAATAAATCTTTAATCTTATTTCTCAAAATCATAATTTTTATAACTTTAAAAATTATAACGTTTATTTATTTAAAATGGGTCAATTCAAAAATATTTTATAAACGTATACTTTCAAAAATCACTTTAAAAATCATTTTAAAATCCCAAACTTTGGTTCAATGATGCTACATACCAAATAGTCAATCACGACAACAACGATATCATATATCGATATGATAATTCATCAAATATCGAAATATCTGAAATCAAATAAATACTGTTGAGGAATCCAGTTGGATCCCTCCAACCTGTTTTCCTGCATCCACAAACATTAGCACAATACCAGTTTCGCTCCAGTACGAAATTATCGCGGTATATGGGATTTAAAATATTATCCGCTTAATAGACGGCGCAATAAGGTCTCATCTGCTAAACAAATGCGGGAAATCAATAACTCCAATATATACATATGCCAATATATATATAATGCTATTATATATAATACCAATTTCACTGTTTATGAAATATTCGCGGTATATGTTTTTAATAAATAACATCCGCTTACTAACGGCTCATAATGTCTATTTTAACAATCAATAGATAACCATCATCATTCAAACATGCATTCAAATATTTTAAATCTAACTATTTAAAATAAAATCGAAACCGATTCGATTGAGTGAGAAGTTCTCACCTTGATTTTAATTCCGTTTTAGCGATTTATTTCGAATAAAATTAAACGGACGTTTAATTTTACCCAAAATTCTCACTAACTCCAAACGACTCCAATCCAATTTCATCGCGTAGTGCTCGTCCATACGATTCCAACGCAACTGGTTTCGCGCATTTTCGACCTCGTATGAAAAAGATATTGATTTTACAAGTTTACACGATTTTAATAAACTAATTACAACATTAATTTATAATTAAAACCCTACATCTATCTCTGGCCGTTGGATCTGTGTTGAATCAAATCAGGGCCGCAAGCTGATGTTTCTCCCCCACGCGAATTTTTTTCCTCCAGATCGTGAAACCCACCCATCGGCCGCCCATCTACAAGGAATTGTCGCTCCACGTACAAGCACTTCTAGGTCGATCAACTACCTTCGTTCAACTCGCCTACGCGAGAGCTATCCACGGCCCAGACATGGCCAGGCTCGGTCACACATAGGGGCTCGAAAACGAGCACGAACTCGAGGACTTTGAGCTTCGATTGCCGTTGATTGGTGATGAAGTTCGCGATCATAACCGTTGAACACGAAGATCTCTCTGAGCTCTACAAGATTCTAGTTGAAAGTTTTATGAATGGTTGCTTGGATCTGAAGATTTGGAGGGAAGATGATGGACAATTTTTGGCCATCAATAGTTTACTGGAGGCTACAACTAAATTAGGGTTTTAGTTTTATTTTTCTTTTTGTTTTTAGAGTGAAGGGGCTATTTATAGGAAAAAATCGAACACTATTCATTTCAATTTTCCAAACTCCGATTCACGCGCCGTAACCAGCGTTTCTAGGGTTTATCCCGCGTTCCGGACACAATGGAACAGGTTTCGGAAGCTAATTCGGACATCTGTGCGAGTTATGGCTATAAACGTTCAATTTAAATTAAACCGATTTAAACGATTTTCTAGGCGTTTTAATTTGTACAGGACAAACGGTAAATCCAATTGACACGAAATTTGAAACCATACAATAATATCACATTACGGATCTGATGAAACTGGTTTCGTCGAAATCCGAGACTGTTTGAAAAATGACTATTTTAACTCGCCAAATTAATATTAAAAATAATTCGATGCGTTTCGAGCTGCCACGATCAAACGATAACTCCGATTGACACGAAAATTGAAATCCGGTAATAACTAAGTATTACGGATCCAATGGAACTGGTTTCTTCCAATTCTGAGACTGTTTAAAAATTGACTATTTTCACTAGTCGATTTAAATATTAAAATATTCAATTTTCACAAATTAACTTTTAATTCGATTTTAAAAGTTCTAAAATATCATTCTAACTTCAATATGATAAAATAAAATTTTACAAATCATTTTCAATCATATTTAGCTCAATTTTCAATTATTTCCATAATTTAACATATTAAATTATCGATTTAATTATTCAATTAAATCCAATAATTCAAATAAAAATTATTCGACTTATAAATTTCACTTATTAATATTTAAAATTAATTAAATATTCAAATTTAAATTGCTAAAATTTCTTGGTTGTTACACAAACCCTATCGAATTATATACCGTATTGAAGCTCTCAACAATACGAATCTGCTTTAAGTGTACGTTTTTGGAAATGATGCTTGAATCAATCTAAAACCTCGATCAAAGCTCACAATTCGCGAACCCTAAACGTCAAATTGGGGGTTTTCGATTTTGGCCTCGATTAGCAAAATTGAGATATGGGTTTTTTCATGCTCGGCTCCAGGAGCTCGGAGGTGATGGTCATGAGGGCTAATTCGGCCAGAGGTGGTTGGAACGGCTGTGTTAGGGTTCGACAAACCCAAATGGTGGCGGTGGCGGCGTTGCTTCGGGGAAGGCCGAAGTGGTACTGGTGAGTGCGGCATGGATAGGCGATGGTGTTGAGGGTGATCGACGACTCGCAGGAAGCCAGTAGCGATTGTGATCGGCGGTCAAAGCTGCGGCTATGGTTTTTGTTCGCGTGCTTGAATGAGTGGATGAAAGTGACGTATAATGTTTTTGTCCTTTTTTGTTTATTTTAATTTAAAATTAATTTTCAAATCATTCTAACACGCATAACGTTTACATATGAGATCCAATTCAAACGCGGTTTGTTTCGTTGGGATCGTATCGAAATTCTGGACATTATGACGATGGTTTGGATGAATTCGGAGACAGTTTGAATTCTGTGCCTAAATTGGATTTTTAATCGATTTAAAATCAAAGGTGAGTGTTTAAACCCACTCACAATAACTAAACTACCTTAGGTTAGTTAACTTAAATTTATGATGTGATTAGAAATAAACTGATTGATTTTTGGTATATTTAAATTGTTATTTTGGTTAAATTTGACTTTTACTACATTTAATCATCGTTTAATTTGAATTTATTTTGAATTAAATTGCCATTTAATTTATTGTTGAATTTAAATTGCCAGTTAATTACCTATAAGTGATAATCTATTATTTGTTGAAATTTATTGGTCGAATTGGATGATGATTTTGTTGGATGTTTGGTTGTTGATATTGGATGATTGGATGTTATGTTTGATATATATATATATATTGTTATCGCTCTGCAAGTTCCCTATGGGTTGAAATGATGCATACCCGAACGATCTATAGATTAGGGAAAAATCGTTATGGTTGAAATGATAGATTTGAGCGATTTTATGGATTTTTAATTAATTCGGGATTCCGGTTTGAAATGATATATAACCGTAAAATTTTAAATAGCGGATTAAAATAATAAATATCCGTGCCACTTGACCCTAGGATAGAAAATTATATACGGACACTGGATTGGGTAAATTAAATGATTTTTGAATCTTTCAAATTTTGTAATTCAGTTAACTACTATTCTGAAAAAGAAATTGATTTATATAAACTGAAGTACTTTTGATAATCCAAGTGTTAATATTGAAAGCGGAATTATTCAAATAATTTAAATTGGAATTTCAAGGTTGAAGTGTCAAATATAAATGAATTTACCGAAATTGAGTTATTAGAAATGTTTGGATATAACTTTGAAATCTATTTAAACTAATTTAAACTATTTTATCAATTTAAACTATTTTAATTAATTTTAATCTATTATAACCTATTTAATGCAATTTAATCTATTTTACCTATTTTAAACTAATTAAACTTATTCAATCTATTTTAAATCCATTTAATATAATTTAAATCTATTTAATCTATTTTAAAATTTATTATATCTATTTAAAATCTACTTAATATAATTTAATCTATATTCAATCTATTTACATCATTTTAAACTAATTAAATCAAATTTAAATCTATTCAAACTAATTTTACTATTTAAACTATTTTAAATCTATTTAAACTGTTTTAAAACTATATAAAATTTTTATAATTACCTAAACTATTTTCTAAAATTTCTGACTGTGCAAAGTTGAAGTATTTATATATAAATCCTTGATGATGACACAACCTAAGTTGGTATTTGAAATCGATACCTTTTTGTGAAATGATATATTTGTATGAATATGATGATTTTAAAATGAAGAATTTATTTAACATAACTTATCGATAATTTCAAAGTGAATATGATTTGGAAGTGAATATGATATTGAAAGTGAACATAGTTTGAAAGTGAATATAACTTCGAAAGAGAATATGATTTGGAATTGAATATGATATTTTTATATAAATTGTGAAGTGACTTTTTGAGAATGTAAAAGAACCATCCGGTGTGAAATAAGCATTTGGTTGTTAAAGAGACCGGGATGGGATATTGTCGTACTGTTTGCCAATACCGAAAACCACTTTAACAACTGTGTACATGATGGAGATTTCAGAAATGAAGTAGGATGGTTTGGCGAACGATTTTTGTATGAAATATTGACGTGACCCTGACTCTCGTTAGTCAGCTTAGATGTGACTAAAACATGAGCTACACCTAGACCAAGTGAGACCATTCCTTCAATCGGACATGCTTCTCCGATACCATATTATGACTTTGTGATGATTTGCTGGCCACCCCACGATTTTGATTATGAGAGTGTGTTCCAGGGTGGGCGGTAGTAGCTGTTATGCGTTACCACCAGCCCAGTTTTGCAATTGGTAAATCTACACTGGCATTGACTCGAGTGCAGTGTTCGCATACCCTAGAGCGCCTTCTACGAGCTTGTTTTGTAACGTACCTATGGGGAGTCTTCTGGATAAACCACCGGTTTGGTGGATCTTATGGCATTGTATAAACTACGAGAATATATAAAATGCATTAAGGGGGATATGCGTAACTTTTTAACGCTATTTTAATACTTTACTTTACTGTAGACATTTTATAATAGCATATTATACTACATAGTAGATAGTTTAACGGATCCTTAGGAGATGTAAATCTTGAACATCTCTTAAGTTACTACACTCACGTTAGACACAGGATAAGAGATGTCAAAATCCGTAAACATCTCTGGCGCCGTCACACTCATATTTTTTTACTGTTGATTCAATTTACATAAGATCGTTTAGTTCTGACTCGAGTGTTTTGTCTTTTTAATTCGCTTGGGCCAGCCTGAGCATTTCAGGTTGAAGATCTTATTTCTGGAGGACGAACATGAAGATTTGTATTATTATTATTTATGATATGATTCCAATGCATCATGTTGTTCTGCTACATTTATTTATTTCTTTATTCCTATTTTATGTAACTCTGATTTTTGTGTCGTAAAAGAATAATCAAATGTATTTATAAACTAGCTTCATGAACTGTTATTTGATTATTATATTTTGTCATGTCCCTGCGAGATTCTGTATTTGTTTTGTTTCTTTCTCTTTTTCTTGTTTACCCATAACAATCTGCCCTTTTGAATGGTTTGAGTCTGGCATGCGTGTCTGCTTAAAATATCCAAAAGGCAGGTCGTTATAATAACCTTGGCTTTGGTGGGGTAAACTCATTAGAGATAGGGTAAGTGACACCCTAGAGTGATTTGAGAGTATTATATATACGAGAGCATATTTGTTATTTCTATAAAAACATATTGTGTTAATTTGTGTATTGAGTAATTTATGAATTCTCATCGAGACGTGGGATGCCGTGGCGTCGATAGGGATTTCTAAACACTTGAACTAGGCAAAAAGACACGTTGATTTTTGAAAATTTGGTAAATAAAATATTTTACCTAGGATTATATATATATATATATATATAAAGGAATAATTTACAAACTAATATAGTTATTTATGTTGTGTCTGTTTATTATCATTGCTGTTTGATTTCTTATGCTCGAGTAATTATGGGCATTAACTATCGTTTGTTGGTTGTTAAATTATGCTCGGTAAGTTTTTGGGTATTTGTTGTTTTAATAATTTTGATTACCGTGAAAATGAACTCCTTATGAATTGAGTTTTACAATTTGACTATAAGGTGTTCGGAGAAAATGTTAAGTCAAAAGTCATTTAATAATGTTGAGTTAAAAGTAAAACTTTTAATAAAAGTTGTTTAATATAATTTAAATGGAAAGATAAGACAATTAGAGGATAAATATTTGTAAAAAAATTACTATAATAAAGGAGAGTTATTATAATATGAGATGATTTTATATGAAGGCAATTTTATATTAATTTGGTTTATAAAATGTGTTTTAAAAGGGCTTTAGAGAATTTAAATCCGGGCATTGCTTGAATTGATTTTACAATGATATTTGAGAAAAGTAATTGTGGTATTATATGGAAATATTTGCAAGTACAAATATTTCAAAGAGAATTTTTTTAATGATAA
Organism: Allium cepa; assembly: GCA_030765085.1. Classification (NCBI taxonomy): domain Eukaryota; kingdom Viridiplantae; phylum Streptophyta; class Magnoliopsida; order Asparagales; family Amaryllidaceae; genus Allium; species Allium cepa. The sequence goes on from CM060934.1 coordinate 712,616,108, forward strand.
ATTTTCTATGGATAGTTCATGGGAAAACATCTCGATTAGTTTTGTGGCAATGTGAATAATCTTCTAAATAACGATCAAATGTTAATATAAAAATCTTCATTATATAACTAGTGAGTTGTATTGGAATGATATTAGATTCAATTATAAGGGTCAGAATAGATTTTTATTAGATAACATTTTCACCATTATTTGTTGGTATATTTGGTTTGACAGAAATCAACGTATTTTTAGTAATACTAATTTAAGCTTGGAGCCCTTAATATATTCTATTTCTATTTTTATTTAAACTGGATTTCGAATCCTAGTTATAAATTAAATAAAAATTTAAATTTTAAGGAGTTTTTTAGAAAAACGAAATTTCGTATAGATTCTTTTAAGAAACCATGTTTTCGAATAGATTTAATAATATAATCTAAGTTTAAATTACTTAGATATTCATTCTGAATATACTCTCAATGTTTTGCCTTTATTAGAATATTGTTTTTTTGTAATCAATTTTGTGCATTATATTACTTGTGCTATGATTTCTATATTCTCTAGCACATTATGGATTATAATTACCTTTTCAATAACATGATTTTTAGATTTAACATTTGGTTTGTAAAGCTTGTGGTATTATATTTAAAGATTGATGGAGTTGTTCCTCTCAACATTGCCCGAGTGGAAAATTTCCATTTATGATTTTATAATAATATCCTATAGTTTTTAGATTTCTTGGTGTTTATATTGTTGTACTCACCGTTTTTTAGTTGGGATCTTACAGATTTTTGATTCACTCTTTCGTATTTTTAACTTGTTTTTTAAAAAGAACTATTTTCAATTTTACTGTCAGATTCGTGATTCCAAGTTAATTTATGAAATTAACCTTAACAATTTATCACATAGTATTAGTTTTTTCAACATTTGAAGCTCGTGTTTTTACTAGAAGTTCTGTGACATATTATGGTGTATAATTATTAATTTTGTGGTTAGTTGTATGTTTATTATACCATTTTAATCTTTATTAGAGATTGATATTACTTATGTTTAAATAATTTTCTTTAGTATGTTAAAAGCTTTTCCATAGTTTAGGTTTTAGTTGTTGTTTCTTATATACTCTCAAGCTTCTTCTTATTATACTGGCAAATTTTTTAGTTTGATATTTCTATATTTGTTTTTTCCCTAATGACGTACTTCATGTTTCAGGGATCGATTTGAGGAAATGGGTGTTTTATGATTAACTGTTTTGTCTAATGATGTGCGAAAAATTGCAATCTTATTATCTACATGTTGTTTCAAGATTTGGGGTTGATATACTCTAGACATGCATGCTCTTTTTACTTGCTTTTTTGCTTTGTATTGTTTAAAATCAGTTTTAGTTGCATGGTTAAGGTGGATTTTGCTGGATTAATATAACATTTGGTTAATTTAATGACCTGTAATTTTCGATAATTAAAAATATTAAATTAAATAAGATTTTGGAATTTAATGTTTAGTGAAATTAAAATTTATGATTTATTAATGAGAAAATAACTAGAATACAATTAACAATGTTGTTTGGATGTTGGTGAAACTATTTTTAATATAATTTGAATCAGTTGAAATAATTGTGAAGTAAATTGGGTTATAATTGTAAATAAGAAATTAAATTGGTTACCAATGAATTAATGAAATTTACATGTTATAATTAATACGTTAAAGGATAATAACTGTGAAGTATGAATGTAAATAAATGTAAACTAATGTTAATTATATTCACAGGGTATTGTTGATCAAATAAGAAGAATATAAATCTAAATAAATGAATTTATTGGAAATTAAATTATAATTCATGAATTCGTTACTATTGCAATTGAACCCTGAAATTTGTGTAATATTTAAATATTAGATTAGCACGGAAAAAATTATTTTAAAAGATTATAATTTCTGTGTAATCAAGAATGATGAAAATTATTAATTATTAAATTTGAGTTTAAAAGTGATTAAACCTATTTAATAATAATTTAACCGATTGACGGGAAATCTACCATTTTGGCCATTATCTCAGATTTCAACGAAACTAGATTCATTGAATCCGTGACAGTGAATTATTGTAGGATTTCAAGTTTCGTAGCGATCAGACTTGTTGTTTGATCGTGTGGGCTCGAAACACGTAGAAGTTAATTAAAAGAATTTAAATGAATATAATCTGATTTTAAAAGCCAACTTATGTATATAATGGAATTTGGATTTGAAACCAGTTCCATTGAGTTTAAAAATATTGAAAACCTATATTTCAATAAATTGGATGACCTACCTTAGTTTCGAAAATGGAACAGACACTTCTGGTTCGCGTAATCGTTTTGATCTGCCCATTCATCCTTATCTATCCTCGTCTATATAAATAGGCTTCTTTTCTAAAACCTTAGCTGTCTATTTCATTTGCTGTACGAACTTTTTATTTTCTCCTTCTTCCTTCTAATGGCAGAAACTTAATTCCTAAATTCTAGAACCCTAATTTCAAATTTCAAATTAATTTCAAAGTTTCAAACTCCTCAAACTATGCCATACAATATACCGTTTCGAAGCTCTCAACAAGTGTAACCTAGATCTGCAATCCTTTTTTGCAATTGATTCTCAGTTTGGCCAGAAATCGCTGATTTAGTCTTGGCCGTCAAAACTAGGGTTTGCTTTTCGACAGTGGATCTTCGTCGATAGGACGATCAGGTGGTGCCACGGTGTAGAGGGTGTTGAGGAATATAATTTTTTGTTTGGACGGATTGTTATCTGGTATATTTAAATTATCATTCAAATTTAATTTGAATTTATATTGAATTTAATTGCCATTTTTAAACTAATATTGGAATTTAAACTGTTTGTTAAATACCGGATTGATAACCAGTTAATTGTTGTGATTTATTGGTTGATTTGAATGATGATTGTGATGGTTGCTTAATTGTAGACATTTTGGATTATTTGATGTTATATTTATTTATATGTTCTTATCATGCTGTAAGTTCCCTTAGTTATTGTTAGAAAAATCACTATGGTTTGAAATGATACATACTCGAACGGTCTTATAGATTAGGAAATACTGTTATGGGTTGAAATGATAAACTCAAGTGGTTTTATGGATTTTGAATTTTATTCGGGATTGCGGGTTGAAATGATATATACCCGTAAATTTAAATTTGTTATGGGTTGAAATGATATATATCCTTATCACTTGACGATTGGGTAGAAAATTATATACGAACACCAGATTGGTTAAATTAAATGATTTTAAATCCTTAAATTTTGAATCCAATTAAATGGTATTTTGAAATAAAATTAGATTTATATGAACAGAATTATTTTCAAAAATCCAAGCTTTAAAGGGTTGAAATTGAAATTGGTTTCAATGAATTGTTTAAAGAGTTTAATTTGAAATGTTAAAGTTAAATTTTGAAATATGAATGAAATCTATCAAAATTGAGTTACTGTAAACGTTTGAATATTTAAACTTTGAAACCTATTGAATTTGAAGTGGTTTAAATTTGTAGTTCAAACATGGATTTGAACTAAATATAAATTGAAATGGTTTTAATGAAAATTTGAACTGAAACCTTTAGACTTTTGAATTGAAATCACTGATGCAGATTGATTTAAATTTAATTTTGGAACTAAAGTTGATTTGAATTGATTTGTGAAATTGGAAGAAACAATTCTAATCTGAAACTATTTTCGATATGAACTCTTTTAATATACAAATTCTTTTACACATAAATTATTTTTCTCATATAAATCATTTTAATATATTAATAATTATTAATACATTAACTATCTTAATATATAACCTATTTTAATATAAACTATTTCTAATATATAGACTATCTTAATATATAAACTATTTCTAATATATAAACTATCTTAATCTATAACCTATTTTTAAAATATAAACTATTTTTAATGTATAACTATTCTAATATAATAACTACTTTCAATATTCAAATAGTTTGAAAATTGGAACTGTTATCATTTGGATTTAATTGATTTAAATATGAATATTTTGATATGGTGGTTTAACCTATTTTGTGGTTATGATTTTGATAAATGAAAATGATTTTAAGCGAATAATGATTTCGAAAGTGAATATGATTTCGAAAGTGAATATGATTTTGAAGTGAATATGATATTTTGATATCAATTACGAATCGGTTTTGGAAATGTAAAAGAACCAACCGGTGTGAAATAAGCGTTTGGATGTTAAAGAGACCAGGATCAGATATTGCCATACTCTCTTTTAATACCGAAAACCACTTAAACAACTGCACATGTTGGTGAATCCAGAATGAAGTAGGATGGTTTGGCGAACGCTATTGTATGAGGTATGAACGCAGCCCTGACCCCCTCGGGTCAACTTGATATCACTAAAACAAGAGCCACACCGGGCCAAATGGGGTCGCACCCCCGATTGGGTACATTTCTTCGATACCATGTCTATTACTTTGTGATTGATTTAGTGGCTACTCCTCGATTTGGATTATGGGAGCGTGTCTATATATGGGCAGTAGTAGTTGCTATGCGTTACCACCAGTCCAAGTTTGCAAAATGTTAGTACCCTACCCTAGACATTGCCTTGCATGCCTTGTCATATACCTTGTCATCCCATTATGAGTTTGGTTTGTGTCTTACCTATGGAGTGCTCTCTGATAGCCCACCAGTTTATGGTGGAGTTTACAGTGCTATATAGACTATGACATTTATATGTGTTAAGGGGATATGGGTAACGCCTTAACGCTATTTTAATACTTTACTTCACTCTAGGCATATTATAATAGCGTATTGTACTATGTATGTAGAGAGTTTAACGGATCCTTAGAAGATGGAATCCCGAACATCTCTTAAGTTATTGCATGCACTTAGACACTGGATGGGAGATGTAAAATCTTGTAAACTCCTCTGAATCCATTGCACCAATATTTATTTATTGTTGATTTAAGTTACATAAGATGTTTTAGTTTCGAATCGAGTATTTTGTCTTTACATTATGCTAGGGTAAATTTCAGCTTTTTAGTGTATGGAAAACTATTTTTCTGAAGGATGAAGACGAAGATTTAGTACACTATTACTGTTTATTATATTTATTCCACCGCATCATGTTGTTCCTCTGCATTATTTATTTATTTATTCCTACTGTAAGCATGACTCTAATTTGTGTTTTAAAAGTGTAATCAAATGTTATTTGTAAAACAGCCTAATGAACTGTTTGTTTGATTATTATATTTTGTCATTCCACTGTGAGATTCTATGTTTTGTTTTTCTTCCTTTTGTCTTATTTTCTTATTTACCTCATTAACAATTCTCCATTTTAAAGGTTTGAATTGACATGTGTGGTTTACTATTGATTTACACCATCCAAAAAGGTGGGTTGTTATATTTGGTATCAAAGCGAGATTTAGCGATAACCTTAGCTTTATGGGGTCTGACTCATTAGAGGTGGTGTAGTAATACCCTAGAATGAGTTTATCTGAGTGTATATATATGAGAAAGCATATACTTATTAGTGTTATATAAATGATTTTATATTGCTTTAATTTGTTATGTTTAGTATTTACAAATTCTGGTGGTACATAGGATGCTATGGCATCGATAGGTATTTCTAAACACTTATTAGGGAATTCCGACACAATATTGTTTTTGCAATATGGGAAAATGAAATAATTTTTCCCAGTATTATATTTTGTATATAAAAGAATAAATTTTGTAGATGGATATAGTTGTATTTAATATGTTTGTTTGTTAGGAAGTGGAATTTTATAAATATTGGTTGCAAAATAGAATTTACAAATAATGTGAATAAATTGGAAAATTGAGAACTTAAGTTTCGGGATTTGAAATTTGTTTTCAAAAGATTTTGGAATATAATATTAGTATTATTTGAAGTATCTTCGAATATAAATATGTTCAATGTGATTTAAAAGAAACGTTTTAAAGGAATTTTAAAAGGAAATAAGTTCAGTACTTTCCTCTTTTGTCGCTGGAAAATAATTTCGGTGATGATTGCCACATCATCGACATTCATTTTCGAGTTTCAAAGTGGAAAGACCGCTTTAGTAGTTTTACTACACATTTTTTTTTGTAAAAAATCTTAATTTTTAATTTCTAATTATGATTGGATATATAATATCTATGTGTATGTATGTGTGTGTGTCTATGTATATCATTTAAATGATTTGAAATCAAACCCAGTATTTAGTTCTTAAATTTCAACCAGTTAGGGATTTCAATTATTGCAATGAAATGAAATCTTAACTATTTTAATAATTGGAAACTTCTAAGATGGAAAATAAGAAATTAAAAGCTAAGTGATTAATGAAACTATAAAGAAATTGGAAATTTGTCAATTGTAAATTAAAGGTAATGAAATTTAGAAGATGTAAATTATTGAATACTTTTGCTAACTAAAATGAATAAGATAAATTTGTATAATATTCAAATTGCATTCTTAAAACATGGATACAACTTAACAGATATGTTTAAAAGTTGAAATGTTAATAGGAATATGTGATAGAATAGTATGCAAGTAAAAGCATAATGATATAAATGCCTCAAAAATGAATATATGTCTATAAATAAAAGAATTAAGATATTACTAGAATATTATTAACTTAAGTTATGTTTTGAGGTGATTTACAATTAAATAGAATAGTTAAAAGTGAATACTATTTAAATAAATAATTATAAACTTAAAGAAATGATGAGATGATTCATAAATAGTTTTAGTATTAAATGGTACTATATAGGAAGAAATAAATTGAAATTAAAGAATAAAGAAACTTAAATATGAATTTATTCACTAGCAAATATGTCGAGTTATATATATATATATATATATATATTATGAATATGAATTAAATTGTAAGGAAAATTATGTAATACTTTAAGAATTTATTCGTTGGTGATTTTAATATTGAATGAGAAATAAATTTTATAAGTAATGAAGTTAAATTAACAAAAAATAATCATCGTTTGAGTGAATGAAAATAAATGAACAGTAAATGATAAGAAAGGAAATTAGTAAGAATAAACTAAAATAATATTTGAAATTCTTGGTTGTTTTGGCTTAGGGGTTGTTAGGGAAATGATACTTCGATTTGTTTGGGATTGTATGAATAATCTATTAAGAAATTACCAAACGCTGCTGAGCGTAAGGTATACTTGATAGTTATTTATCACCTTTGTACGATCAAAAGTTTCTGAACCTTGGTTGCTATTGATTGTTTGATAGTTTCCTTTGCATATGATGCTCATGTTGTTTTGTTTCCATATGTTTTGTGTTAGTTTGCTTTAGTTACTAATTGACAAAACTAAATATTTCTCTTGTACATAATTCTCACTATTTTGGATTATATAAGTAAAATACAGCTTTATGGAAGCAATAGCTACTGATTTTGGTTTCATAAATAAAGTTGTTTGCCCGAAAAATAGGTAAGTTTTCGGATTACGGTTTTATAGCAATATTTTATTGTTTTTTCTATGGTTTGGGATATTTTATTTTTGAAACATAATATATATTGTTATTATTAATATAATTATTCTTCCAGACCTATCTGTATCAATGAGACTCTACAGAAATTTTTCATGAATTTAAGACTTGGAATTTTTTTGTGAAAGTGAAATATTTTCAAACTTTTATTAAACTTGAATATGAAAGATTTAATTGTTTATAAATGGATATATTTTGTTTAAAATACTTAATTATGCAAATTTAAGGTGTCTATAAATGGATTATTTGAAATAAAATATATTAGTACTTAGTTCTTTCTTGTTCCTTTTCGACGATGAAAAGTTTTGAGTGGGGAAGAGTGTAACGACCCGTAATTTTCAGTAATTAAAAATATTAAATTAAATAAGATTTTGAAATTGAATGTCAGGAGAAATTAAAATTTATGATTTATTAATGAGAAAATAACTAGAATATGATTAGCAATCTTGTTCGGATGTTATTGAAACTATTTTTAATGTAATTTCAGTCAATTTAAATAATTGTAAAGTAAATTAGGTTGTAATTGTAAATAAGGAATTAAATATGTAATCAATGGAAGTAATGAAATTTAAATATTGTACTTAATATAGTAAAGGATGATAACTGTGAAGTATGTGTTAGTCCTGGAGATGGTAGTTTTGACGACAACAACCTTAGGACTTGTTATAAATATAAATACTAACGTTATGGTTTAGATACATATGTATATACAGAATATTAACATGCATGTACCAAGAATGAAGACTGTACAGTATAGAGATTCAAGACTAAAGATATCAAGATTGTAGACTCATGAGTATCAAGATGTCAAGAGTTCAAGATTTCAACAGTACAAGATAAGTATTGCATCTAGAATTATGTTATAACTTCTTGAAAGCACTTACATCTTTATTCTAAATTTATTCGTGGAATGGAATCCACTTCGAGCCTGTTAAAGGGATGGAAGCCACGACAATATCTATTGGAACATATAGTGGTCCTATCTTGATATGCACTAATTTTGTAAAATGCTTTTCAAAAATATATATCTCTTGCTTTTAAAAAATGTTTTTAAATCTTTCTTTTCAAAAGGACATCTCTCTTGGTTTCAAATATTTTAGCCTCAAAACTATTTTTATCATTTTTAATATTTTGATTTCAAAATTGTCCTTGTTTTTAAGCCATCTCTTGATTTAAATATTGGCTTTAAAATATTTATATACTCATATTTTAAATCACTTTATAGATTAAAATTATATATATTAAAAATTACTTTCTAAACTCTTTTATATGTTAAAACTATGTTCAAATATATTTATAAAGTTTAGAAATTGTTTTGAAAAATTATAGAAACCAATTTTAATAAGAAAATAAAAATATCAGTTTTGCCTTGCGCATGTCGACGTCCCTCAACCCCTCATGTCGACATGGTGTCCGTTCTTTTCAAATTTCAATTTTAAAAAGAAGTATTTATTCATCTTATCCTTTCACGAACAGATATGGCTGTTGCACTACTATAAATACCAGTAAGTTCTAAATGAATTTTTTACTAGATTTCGATTATTTTTCTCCTCTTCATCTTCCATATTTATTCTAAAGAATCCTAAACCATACTTTGTCGAAATACCAAGTGAATCAAACTTGATTATCGCTTGTTTGATTCTCTGCCACTCTCTCCATAAGATCTTAGTGCTATTTAGAGTTATAGATTCTTTTGTAAATCAAACTGTTAAGTAAAAGGTACGGTTGAGCCTTGAAATCAGTTGGGTGTGATTATAGCCTCGGAAATCAATTAGGTGATCTTGTAGCTTGGTTAAATCAAGAGAGTTTGCCCTGGACTTGAATACAGGAGGGTGTACCTCGTAGCCATGAAACGGAGGGTGTAATTTGGGAGATTATTTTGATAAGAAATCCGTATGATTGTACAGATTGGCTGTAGGGTAACTCCGAACCATTATAAAACCCTGGTATGTTCTCTCCTTTACTGCTTTTATTTAGTATTTGCATCTGTGTCTGATTCTGTGATTATATCCGTGTCTGCAAATTGCATTTGTTCGTGATTAAATTATATAAATATCAAAAAGATTTAGAAAATCCATAAAACACTATTCACCCCCCCTCTAGTGTTATTCCAGCCTTAAGATCCGTAATCTGCATTTCTCACATTTGGTATTAGAGCGTTGGTTTTCAAAGTTTTCATAATTTGAATTTTGAAAAGTTTTTAAAATGGCTACAAACATTGGTTCTGTTAACACTATCACTAGTTCATTTGTAGAGGGTCAGTCTACTGTTAGACCACCACTTTTTAATGGCAGTAACTATGCATATTAGGCATGCAGAATGAAAATGTATTTACAGTCAATAGGATTAGACACTTGGAATATCACACAAACTGAATATTCTGAACTCACAACTAGTTTTGCACAGTGGACCGCTGAGCAAAAGATTATTGCACAAAATAATTCCAAAGCCATGAATATTTTATTTTGTTCACTTGATAGGAATGAATTAAATAGAGCATCTGTTTGTAAGTCTGCATATGATATCAGGAAAACTTTGCAAGTTACTCATGAAGGAACAAGCAAAGTCAAATAGACCAAAATATCCATACTCACAAATCAGATTCAATTATTCAAAATGAATTCTAATAAGTCCATTTCAGATATGTATAGCAGATTTTCGGATATTGTGCATTCTCTAATATCATTGGGAAAATGTTTTTTGAGGAAGATCAAGTCAGAAAAATTCTAAATTCTTTTACTCCGGAATGGGATCAGAAAACTCTTGCAATTGAAGAAGCAAATGATATCGATACTTTAAAGATTGAAGAATTGATTAGAAATCTAATGTCATTCGAAGTGCAAATGCAAGGGAGAAGAGATAGCAAGGTATTCGAAAAGAAGTCAATTGCGTTCAATGCATTAACAGATGGATCGGACTCGGGAAGTGATGATGATGATGAAGAAATAGCTTTCATGACAAAGAATTTTCAGAAGTTTCTGAAATACAAAAAGATGAACAACTTCAAAAAGAATGATCATAGGAATTCTGGAAATCATAATGAAGTACCAAACCACGTCAAATGTTTCAACTGTGACGAACCAGGCCATCTCAAAAGAGACTGTCCGCATCCTGATAAGCAAAAGTTTCCTGTAAGCAATGATTGTACAAAGAAAAGGAAAAGAGCGTATACCGCTACACTAGACGATGCAGACTCAGACTCATCCTCAAGCAATGATGATCAGAAGACGGAAAATTCAAATATGTGCTTTACGGCTATTCATGGTTCCGATGATCTCGGAGATACGAATCTAGAAAAAGGTACACGTTTACAATATATTGGTTGAAATTGTTTGCTTAAAATTGTTTGATTGTTTTTTAAATTATGTGTTGTTTGAATTTTAAATTTTTATTACTATTTTTATTTTTATGTTCAATATTATAATATTTTTTATTAAAATAGTATTATTATATTTAATATTACTCTAGAAAATATATAGACATTGAAAATAATATATATATATATATATATATATTAAAGTATATAGGAAAATATAAATCACATGAATTCACCGACCTATGTCGACATGGCCATACCCATGATGTCAACATCCCTGTCATAAATTTGAAATTCAAATTTGAATTCACATCTTTGAATTTCCCTTACCTTTTCACCAAATCCAATGTTCTTGAAATGTACCTCTTGACTAGAGAACATATCTGTTGAATATGAATTTATTTTCATTATCTTATCATACCTTTTCACTTTCATTTTAAAATTCAAACTCTCTTTCACTCTTTCAAACTTACTACACTCTTCAAAAATGCCTTCATCAAGCACTCCATCCACAATGAGGCTATCTAAAACCAATAAAAGTATCTCTATAATGATCCGGAAGCAATCAAGGCTTATATAAGCTATGCTAATTTCGAAAAAGTTCATACGAGAAAGTTTGCTATCTTTAGCGATTTCTCTACATATGAAATCAATATTCTTCTTGAAGAGAATCATATCCTTAGTCTTTTTGAAAATTCTCAAAATGATTTTGTTTGTTACCCAAACCTTATTAAAATGTTTTATGCGAATTTGAGTCGTGGTTTTTATGAAGGAAATGAAGATGAAATTTGGAGTAGTGTTAAAGACACTAAAATTGTTTTAAATTGTGAAATTTTGGGTAACTTTCTCAATTGCAAGAATTTGGGAATATATATTTCTACTTTTAATATTGATGAACATGATCGTGAGACATTTCATCACATTTTCGAAGGAATGACAACTTTGAATTTAAAAATCATAGCTTTCGTCCAAAAGCACGTATTGTCAATCTTCTTTTGCAACATACTATTGCTCCTAGATCAAGAAATTTCAATAACCCGACTTTAAAAGTTTGTAAAGCTCTTTTTACTATCTTTGGTCATTATGAAATTAATTGGGCGCAAGTGATTATGGATGAACTTCGTCCTAAACGGTTGGAAATGGGTGAGAATACCCTGTATTATGGAGTCTATCTCACTCAGATTTTTAATTATTTTGGCGTTGATTACAAAAGGGAAGAATTTGTTTCAAGAAAAGTGTTTAATCATGCCAACATTTCTCTCAAGAAAATTCCTTTCGTATTTTAACAACATGAATCTCTTGCCGAAAAGGATGAAAGATTGGCACATGAAGATATGGAGGATGTAACGACCCAAATTTTCGACGCCTGAAAGTCGACATCGAAACGTCCACTGTATCCAATGCATCACAGTCGAATGTCGGAAAACCAAACCGTTAGGGTTAAAGATGAAGAAACAGAAACAATAATAGAATCTCACATTTCGCAGTGGAACAAATATAATATATGAATGAATAATCTTTAAAACAAAAGCATTATATCTGTTACTACAATACAACATCAAAGTTTGCAACGAACAACATAAAACTGGTAGTTATAATAACTTGTGTACAAGAATAATTTGACTTGCAATTACCCAAACGCAACGGACACTACATAGTATAATGATACGCTTCGCCATCCAGTTTGCTCCTGATCTCCACAGCATCTCTTTTCTGACTTCGTTGCAGAATAACTGATAACCTGACTCTAGGCTGCCCGTGTGGAAAATTGTGGACACCCAGAGTTTAGAACGGGAACAATAAACTCAAAGTCAGTCATGGGACTGGTGTGAGATCTTAAAAACAGTTATTTTCAGAAAGAAAATAGAAAGAAATCCGCTATGCTTTTGGAAAATGAAACTACCATAAGGCCTCCCGCCACACACAAAATGCAAACGCAGAATTGGAGGAGATTTCTCCTTCTGATAGTCAAACATGCTTGATACGCAAAATCCTTTGATATGATTATTATCAGTGCATAGTGTGGAAAACATTTCGAAAGTATAATATTAATCTTAGCCAGCATAGGCATTTCACACTTATGCCTACTATAGCTACCATGTTCAATAGCAGGTTACCGCCACATTCCATGGCAGGTTATACAACTAAAACCGTACAGGACACGTATTGTTTCTTTGGATTTCTAATAAATGGTCAGGCTAAGGAACTTCCTACTGCCACATGGGTACGCCTCTAGAGGGACGTCCCAATAACTTAACCAGTCCTCTGCCAACACAAGGCCGGGTTACCACTGTAACTATGTAACTACTACATGGGTATGCCATCCCCCAGTCGCTTGCGACCTTTATCCGAGGATTCTCAACCACAAAGCAACAACCACAAAGTATAATAAATTTGCAACAACAACATAGGTAAAATATTTGCGCTCCATACAATGATACTACCCTTTTCCAGAAGGAAATGACACACCCTCAGGGGGCGCTACCCCCAAATAACATTGCCGCATCTTTCCTGTTTCGACCATTTCCGGGGTGTGAAGTCCGACGAGGTCTCGTCCACAAAGCTACACTTTTCACAAAGTCATGCTTTGATCAACAAATGATCAGCAGCACTTCGCATGCCGCATTATTAAATTGGGATTATATCACTAATAACCATCAACTACATAACCTCTGAGCTCGTACGTCTCAGAGAAGGGTGTTAAGCAAAGAGAATAAATTCTCCGCCACTAACAGAAATGTATTTGATAGAAATCAGCTTTATATCTCAAAGTGTAATGTCAGACACACATCCATACAAGTCCGTTTCCGGATTGAACGGAACCGAAGGCACTTCAAAGAAACCCTTGCAAATCCGGATAATCTCTAATCACGTCTGGAATCCCCATCAAAAAGGGTGATGAAATCTCTATACCAGAGCAACTCGGTGCGGAGACATTCGACGAGTAATCCTTTTGTTTTCGAAAATACCCGGTATTCAACACCATCTTCAAATTTAATCCCATTTCGTCGTATCATTATTCGGAATGGGTTTTATGACACAAAGTCCTCTCCCGGCTAATCGGAGTAATGAGCGCTTATTTTAAAAAATAAGTGTTACATTCAGATTTCAACAAATCACAACAAATTTTCCACTTTGATCTTTTAAACAAAGGGTCCTTCACAATCACAAAGGTTCGATGTGGTTTTCGGATATCCATTTGCAATTCAACCCCCGGTCGCATCGAAATTCAAATGTCATTAAAAGGCCAATATTGATAGTTGAGTATTTAACTATCAATCAACATTTACATTTCGAATTCAACACTTTGAAACAAATTTCAAATTACTTTCCATATTTCAATCCTTTGAAAACAAATTTCAAATCATTTTCCTTACGTGGAATATATTTCCAAATATTTATTCATTTCCATTGAAAATCTACCGAGTTCAAATACTTTAAAATAATTTAAATCACTTATCCAAAATATTCTGGAAAACATTTAAAATAAAACTACCTTTAGTTAAATATTAGTTATGAAAATATTATATTAATTATCACAAATATAAGACTTCAAGTCCAAACTAATTTTAAAATAAAAATTAGTAGGCAGGGTATAAATATTTAAATAACTATCTTCTAAATCAAATATTAATTTAATCTTTAAAAATAATCCCTTATATAATTAATAAAATAATTTTTTACTCTAAAGTTTTAAAACAATTTTCAAAACTAATTTCTCCAACAATATTATTTTAAAACCAAATCTAGAACTTTTAATTTTATTTCAAAAGCTATTTTAAAAATGTACTCGGCTTTCTAGAGAAGAATCCTCTTTTTCTATTACAAAATGGTCCATTCAAATAAATTAATAAATCTACTCGATTTATTTTAATTTACATTCTAAATTTGTAAATTTCTTTCCACATTTCTAAAAATAAATCGATATTTATTTTTAAAACAAAATTCCCTTTCCTTCACTAAATTTGCACTGTGAATTTTAAACTTTCAAATATCCACCGATATACGATTTTCAAATCGTTTTCCAAATATTTACCTTGAACACCAAATCAATTTCAAATTGATTTTCAAATTAATTTCAATCCCCAAATCAAATTCCAAATTGATTTCTAAATTTATTTCAATTAACAAATCAACTTTTCATATCGATTTCCCATAGATTTATTTTAAAACCCAAAACAAAATTTTCAAATCGATTTCTAAAATTTATTTTAACTCCAAATCAAATCCCAAATCGATTTCTAAAATTAATTTCAAGCCAAATTAAATCCCAAATTTAATTTAAAAATTATTTCCTTTTTAAATAAATTATTTTATCTCTTTCAAATATATAAAATCTGTATCTTAAATAATTTCTTCAACTATTAAACAATATTATTCGAAATTCCTTTATAAAATAATTTTCCCATAATTTTTGGAATTTATTTAATAAGTTTTCAAAATAAAACTTTATCTATTCAAATTTCTTTTTTTTTTTTGAATTCACCCAATTCTTTAAATGAATTTATTATAAATTTTCTACCCAAATTTCGAAATCCAATTTTTTATTCATTTCTGGTATCCTACGACACCAAAAATATATTCGGCTAAATTATAGCCTTCAACGATCTTAATCACCAATATAATCACACAGAGATTATAAATAGATAAACACACAACATATGAAACAAAATCAAATGTTTGAGGAACCCAGTTGGATCCCTCCAACCTGTTTCCCTGCATCCACAGATGTTAGCACAACAATTAAATACCCATTCCACTTCTATGTGGAATATCGCGGTATATGGGGTTTATAAAATAACATCCGCTATTATGCGGCGCATAGGGTATCATCCGCTATATAATGCGGGAAATCAATCGCTCCAAATACATATATAATACCAATTCCACTTCGAGGTGGAATATCGCGGTATATGGGTTTAATATAATATCATCCGCTATGAGACGGCGCATAAGGTCTAAACTAATTTAACTAATAATAAATCAATCATCCAAGCACACAGTCAATCAATTTTAAATCTAACTATTTAAAATTTAAATCAGAATGATTGAGTGAGAAGATCTCACCTTTGCTCCTTCATTTCGCAATCCATTTACAATTTGACCCGTTTCTTGATTTTAGACCTTGTATAACAATTACACTATTTATTAACATTTGAACTAATCGAATAATTAAATTTATATATAATAAATTTTATTTTATCTAATAATTAAATTTCCGACTAGTAATAATTAATTTAAAAAAACATATATGGATTTAAAAATTTTGTTTTTTCTCTCTATAAACTCTTCAAACATCTTACAGTTCCTGTATAAATTTCCAAAATCCAAATTTACATAACTTTCTAATTCAATATATTTAAAACTGCTGCCTTTATGGATTATCCAGATCTTTTCCAGTTTAACATGAAAAAGAAAAACAGTATAAAACTTCATTTAAAAATTATTCCCAATTTAGAAATATTTTTGCTTTAAACTTCATATAATTGTTTTACTGTTTTAAACCTCTGTTTTTCAAACCTTATATATACATTTATATATAATCTAATAAAATAAAATAAATTAGAATAAAATACTTACACTGCTGCCTAAATGCCAAAGTCGATCTCAACATCAAAATCGTTGCGATGACCAAAAGGTGACGCCGCGCCGCCAATCCGGTTGTGAGCTCGATGCCAACCACGCCACGTCCAAATCTCCTTCCTGTAATCACATGCCCCAGTGACCTCGAATCCAGATCACACCACCTCTATCATCGATTACCCAGCCTTCCGTTATCGACGGCGCAAGCACTGACCCTCTGCCATAAACTCGAAACCCACACGAAGCAAAATCCAAATCTCCATTGAAATCGGCTTCGACCCCATCCCTTTATTCCATTACGAACGAAATCAATTTCGTTTGTTCGTTCATTCCAAAGGAGAGGCTCGCGATTTGTTTGACAGAGAGGAGGAAAGGAATCGATAGATTGAGAGGAGGGAGGGACTCAAGCGAAGAGATTTCGTTCTGCAATGCTTTATGATTTTTGAACAATTGAAAAGCTCAACTTCGATTTGAATTTGATAAAAGCGGCCATTAACTCGACTTTCATTTTTGTTTTTAGAGAAAAGCTCGGTTATATTAATTTTTCTTTTTCTGTTTGCATTAGTTTTCAAAGAATACATGTGTAAAAATTATCAGAAAAAATGAAGCACGTGTTGTTCAAAAGGATACGTGTAGAATTGCCTTATAAAAATATTATTAAATACACATATGTATATATTTAATTTAAATACAAATTCAAATCGTTCCGATTTCCATGATTCAAAATTTCGATCTTCACTCGATGCATGCGCTAGGCGTTTATAAGGTTTTACGCCTGTTCCAAACGTAATGGAAAATGTTCTGAGTCCATATTCGATCATATGGAGAAGATAGCTTTTTAAACCCAGTTATTAAATTAAATTTCGATAAAATTTTCAGCGCGTTTGCTTGTCGTACGGCCAAACGATCACTCTGAATGCTATGAAAATTGAAATCCGATAATAAAACAATATTACGGATCCAATGGAACTGGTTTCATTGAATTCCGAGACTCTGCCCCGGAAGGCTATTTTTAAATATCGATTTAAATGATAAATTTTCAAACCTGATTAAAGCATTTTCAATTCCAATTCTGAAGCTTTCATTATCTTCAGCGTTGTCAATATAAATTTTCTAAGCCGTCAAATTATTTTTAATCAGCTTAGAAATAGAAATTTCAATATTTTATCCAACTTCAATAAATTAATTTCAATAATTTAATTGCCAAATTCATTCTGATATCTAAAATTCTTGTCAGACTATCTTTCAAACATTTAAAAATCACTTAACTATTTCAATTTCTAGTGTTCAATATTCTGGGTCGTCACATCCTTCCCACCTTAAACGAATTTCATCCCGAAATTACTAGTTAAGAAGAATGGTCCTTAACCCATTTATCATTTTCCCAAAACCAAATAGTTTCAACTTTCCAAAACAAATCTTTTTATTAGAGACCCATTATCCTTTCAACAAACTTTCCAAAATCTTTCATGGTTCCCAAACAACATTGTTTTCCTAACAATTCAAATTTAAATTTCAAATTAGCAGAAATTTCTCAAAATTTTTCTAACTCCCTAAATTTTCCAAATTTTTTGCCAGCGTCTCCTTTGCGTGGCTAGCTCGGTACGACTACAAAACGGCACCGCGGGCCCCCAGATTCAAAAAGAAAACAAAAAAGCCAATCAGTTGGACAAGAAAATCATCAAATTCCATATAGAAATTTAAAATACATACCTTTTCCGAGCAATTCAAATTTTATCTTCGAATCAAATCCCAATTCCATTTTCTTTAATACACCTGTACATCCTGCTAGCCATAATATCCGATTACAACATTCAAATTGATTTTGCACATTCCTTCACAAAATTACAACATTCAAATTTATCCTGCTAGCCAAAATTCCCAACTAATTCGTATCACCATTTAAAATTAGTTTCTTTTACTAATTCAATACAAGTTCTAATTCATTTCATCTCAAACCATTTTTTTATTTCCACCTTTATTATCTTTAGTTCACTTCGAACTAATTTTACAATTTCATTTTATTTTACACAATTCAAATTAGTTTTCAATATTCAGTTTCAATTCCAGTTTTATTCTTTGTTCATTCCCACAAATTTATTTTCAATTCACCATTTTAGTTTATAACCACTTATATTTAAATTGGATCTCAAATTCCATTTGAATTCAATTCACCTTTCATTTACAATCATTTAATTCAATTCATTCTAAACCATATCTATTTGGTCATTTCTTTAATAAATTTCAATTACTAATTTTATTTTAATACTCTGCTTTACAAATCAAATTCAATTCCAATTCCAATTCCAATTCCATTTCTACTTGCTTACAAATTCGAAAAGAATTTCAACATTCAATTTCACTTTCATTTTTAGTTCCACTTGAATTAAATTTTCCTTCCAACTTATTTTGTTTCCATATTTACTTTTATCTAACTTCTCTTTAAGTTAAATTTTTTATTTTAACGACTTCAAACTTTACAAGTTATCAACTTAATGATATTCCATAAATATTTTATATAACATTCCAGAGTCTTTTCAACCTTTCAAAAATCATTTTTGAAATTAATTCAAATTTTCTTTTGAATTTCCAAAACCAAATCCATTTTGCAAACAACTCCCGTTTAAAATAATTCGGCAGTAAGTTCTCCCTTGGAAACTCGAAAATGAACATCGATGATGCTGTAGTCATCACCGAAGTTATTTTCCAGCGACTGAAAAGAGTTTAGAGCTTTCATCCCTCCAAAAACATTTTTCGAAACCCTTGAAAATCATTTCCAAACTCAAAAGGGATTTAAACTTTTCACCAAAATTTCAAAATTTTCAAATCCTTTCAAAAACATTTCCAAATATTCCTCTGGAATTCTATTTCAAATTACATCTACAATTTATATTTGCAAATCCCATTTGTATATGGATTTTATTTTCTTAGCTTTTGGTTATGTTTTCAATTTCTATTCAATAACCAATGATAATAATTTAATATTATCACTTCCTAACATCTAAGCAACCATATACTATAATAATTTACAGAAAATTTATTCCTTTTATAAACGAAAATTGTTTGGGTAAAATTATTTCATTTACCACGTTTTAAAACAATATCGTGTTGAATTGTTCTGCACAAGTGTTTAGAGATCCCAATCGATAGAGTTGTATAGACTATACCGACCAAAATCCATATACCACTCAACAAACCAATCATCACAATATAAAACAATTTTTATATTCACTAACAAATACGCGCTCATATCTATTATTACACTCAAACTCGTTCTAGAGTACTACTGACTCTATCTCTAATGAGTAATTCCCACCACAGTCGAATGTCGAAAAACCGAACCGTTAGGGTTAAAGAAGAAGAAGATAGAAGAAGAAACAGAAATAATAACAAAATCTCACATTTTGCAGCGGAACAAATATAATAAATGAATGAATAATCTTTAAAACAAAAGCACTATATCTATTATTACAATACAACATCAAAGTTTACAACGAACAACATAAAACTGGTAGTTATAATAACTTGTGTACAAGAAAAATTTGACTCGTAATTACCCAAACGCAACGGACACTACATAGTATAATGATACGCTTCGCCATCCAGCTTGCTCCTGATCTCCACAGCATCTCTTTTCTGACTTCGTTCCAGAATAACTGATAACTTGACTCTAGGCTTCCCGTGTGGAAAATTGTGGGCACCCAGAGTTTAGAAAGAGAACAATGAACTCCAGGTCAGTCATGGGACTAGTGTGAGATCTTAAAACAGTTATTTTCACAAAGAAAATAAAAAGGAATCCGCTATGCTTTTGAAAAAGAAACTACCTTTAGGCCTCCCGCCACACACACACAATGCAAACGCAGAATTGGAGGAGATTTCTCCTTATGATAGTCATGCTTGATACGCAAAATCCTTTGATCTTATTATAATTAGTGCATAGTGTGGAAAACATTTCGAAAGTATAATATTAATCTTAGCCAGCATAGGCATTTCGAACTTATGCCTACTATAGCTACCATATTCAATAGCAGGTTACCGCTACATTTCATGGCAGGTTATACAACTAAAACCGTACAGGACGCGTATTGTTTCTTTGGATTTCCAACAAATGGTCAGGCTAAGAAACTTCCTACTGCCACATGGGTACGCTTCTGGAGGGACTTCCCGAGAACTTAACCATCTCTCTGCCAACACAAGGCCGGGTTACCTCTGTAACTAGGTAACTACTACACGAGTATGCCATCCCCCAGTCGTTTGCGACCTTTATCCGAGGATCCTCACCATAAAGCAACAACCACAAAGTATAATAAATTTGCAGCAACAACATAGGTAAAATATATGGGCTCCATACCATGATACTACCCTTTTCCAGAAGGAAATGACAAACCCTCAAGGGGAGCTACCCCCAAAGAACCTTCCTGCATCTTTCCTGTTTCGACCATTTCCGGGGTGTGAAGTCCGACGAGGTCTCGTCCACAAAGCTACACTTTTCACAAAGTCATGCTTTGATCAACAAATGATCAGCAGTACTTCGTATGCCACATTACCAAATTGGGAGTATATCACTAATAGCCATCAACTATATAACCTACGAGCTCGTACGTCTTAGAAAAGGGTGTTAAGCTAAGAAAATAAATTCTCCACCACCAACAGAAATGTATTTGATAGAAATCAGCTTTATATCTCAAAGTGTAATGTCGGACACACATCCATACAAGTGCGTTCCGGGATCGAATGGAACCGAAGGCACTTCAAAGAAGCCCTTGCAAATCTGGATATTCACTAATCACGTTTGGAATCCCATCACAAAGGGTGATAAAATCTCCATACCGGTGCAACTCGGTGCAGAGACATTCGACAGGTAATCCTTTCGTTTTCGAAAATACCCGGTCTTCAAAACCATCTTCAAATGTAATCCAATTTCGTCGTATCATTATTGGGAATGGGTTTTATAACACAAAGTCCTCTCCCGGGTAATTCGAACAACGGGCGCTTATTTTAAAAAATAAGTTGTTACATTCAGATTTCAACAAATCACAACAAAATTTCCACTTTGATCTTTTAAATAAAGGATCCTTCACAATCACAAAGGTTCGATGTGGTTTTCGAATATCCATTTGGAATTTGACCCCTGTTCGCATCGAAATTCAAATGTCATTAAAAGGCCAATATTAATAGTCGGTTATTTAACTATCAATCAACATTCACAACAACCACTATCAAACATTATTCTAACAATCACCCAGATTTAAATAATTTTCCTAAATTACTTATTTTCAAAATATCTTCGCAAGATATATTATTTTTTTACAACTTCAACACTTTGAAACAAATTTCAAATTACCTTCCACATTTCAATCCTTTGAAAACAAATTTCAAATCATTTTCCTTGCGCGGAATATATTTCCAAATATTTATTCATTTCTACTGAAAATCTACCGAGTTTAAATACTTTAAAATAGTTTATATCACTTATCCAAAATATTCTGGAAAACATTTAAAATAAAAATACCTTTAGTTAAATATTAGTTATGAAAATATTATACTAATTATCACAAATATAACACTTCAAGTCCAAACTAATTTTAAAATAAAATTAGTAGATAGGATATAAATATTTAAATAACTATCTTCTAAATCAAATATCAATTTAATCTTTAAAAATAATCCCCTATATAATTAATTAAACAATTTTTTACTCTAAAGTTTTAAAACAATTTTCAAAACTAATTTCTCCCACAATATTATTTTAAAACCAAATCTAGAACTTTTAATTTTATTTAAAAAACTATTTTAAAAATATACTCGGCTTTCTAAAGAAGAATCCTCTTTTTCTATTACAAAATGGTCCATTCAAATAAATTAATAAATCTTCTCGATTTATTTTAATTTACATTCCAAATTTGTAAATTTCTATCCATATTTTTAAAAATAAATCAATATTTATTTTTAAAACAAAATTCCCTTTCCTTTATAAAATTTCCATTGTCAATTTTATACTTTTAAATATCCACTGATATACGATTTTCAAATCGTTTTCCAAATATTCACCTTCAACACCAAATCAATTTCAATTTGATTTTCAAATTTATTTCGATCACCAAATCAAATTCCAAATTGATTTCTAAATTTATTTCAATTAACAAATCAATTTTTCATATCGATTTCCCAAAGATTTATTTTAAATCCTCATAACAAATATTTCAAATCGATTTCTAAAATTTATTTTAACTCCAAATTAAATCCCAAATCGATCTAAAATTAATTTCAACCCCAAATTAAATCCCAAATTTAATTTCTAAATTTATTTCCTTTTTAAATAAATTCTTTTATCTCTTTAAAATATTTAAAATCCGAATCTTAAATAATTTCTTCAACTATTAAACAATATTACTCGAAATTCCTTTATAAAAATATTTTCCCATATATTTTGGAATTTATTCAATAAGTTTTCAAAATAAAACTTTATCTATTCAAATTTCTTTTTTTTAAATTCACCCAATTCTTTATATGAATTTATTATAAATTTTCTACCCAAATTTCAAAATCCAATTTTATTTATTTATTTCTGGTATCCTACAATACCAAAAATATATTCGGCTAAATTATAGCCTTCAACGATTTTAATCACCAATATAATCACACAGAGATTATAAATAAATAAACACACAACATATGGAAAAAAATCAAATGTTTGAGGAACCCCGTTGGATCCCTCCAACCTGTATCCCTGCATGCACAGACGTTAGCACAACAATTAAATACCCATTCCACTTCGTGGTGGAAAATCGCGGTATATGGGGTTTATAAAATATCATCCGCTGTTATGCGGTGCTTAGGGTCTCATCCGCTATATAATGCGGGAAATCAATCACTCTAAATACATATATAATACCAATTCCACTTCGAGGTGGAATATCGCGGTATATGGGTTTAATATAATATCATCTGCTATTATGCGACGCATGGGGTCTAAACTAAAATAATTGATAATAAATCAATTATCCAAGCACACAGTCAATCAATTTAAATCTAACTATTCAAAATTTAAATCGAAAAAATATTTGATTGAGTGAGAAGATCTCACCTTTGCTCTTCATTTCGCAAACCATTTCCAATTTGGCTTGTTTCTCGATTTTAGACCTTGTATAAACAATTATACAATTTATTAACATTTGAACTAATCGAATAATTAAATTTCTATCTAATAAATTTTATTTTATCTAGTAATTAAATTTCAAACTAATAATTATTTAAAAAAATCATATATGGATTTTAAAATTTTGTTTTTTCTCTATAAACTCTTCAAACATCTTACAGTTTTTCTAAAATCCAAATTTTATATAACTTTCTAATTCAATATATTTAAAACCGCTGCCTTTATGGATTATCCAGATCTTTTCCAGTTTAACATGAAAAAGAAAAACAGTATAAAACTTCATTTAAAAATTATTCCCAATTTATAAATATTTCTTCTTTAAACTTCGTATAATTGTTATACTGTTTTAAACCTCTGTTTTTCAAACCTTATATATACATTTGTATTCTAATAAAATAAAATAAATTAGAATAAAATACTTACAGTGCTGGCTAAATGTCGAAGTCGATCTCAACATCAAAATCGTTGCGATGACCTACAGGCGACGCCGCGCCGCCAATCCGGTTGCGAGCTCGATGCAACCACGCCACTTCCAAATCTCCTTCCTATAATCGCATGCCCTCGTGACCTCGAATCTAGATCGCACCACCTCCATTATCGATTACCCAGCCTTCCCTGATCGACGACGCAAGCTCTAACCCTCTGCCACAAACTCGAAACCCACGCGAAGCAAAATCCAAATCTCAATTGAAATCGGATTCGACCCCATCTCTTTATTCCATTACGAACGAAATCAATTTCATTTGTTCGTTCGTTCCACTGGAGAGGCTCGCGATTTGTTTAACAAAGAGGAGGAAAGGAATCGATAGATTGAGAGGAGGGAGGGGCTCAAGCGAAGAGATTTCATTCTGCCATGCTTTATGATTTTTGAACGATTGAAAAGCTTAGCTTCGATTTGAATTTGATAAAGGAAGCGACCATTAACTCGACTTTCATTTTTGTTTTTGGAGAAAAGCTCGGTTCTATTAATTTTTCTTTTTATGTTTGCATTAGTTTTCAAAGAATACGCGTGTAAAAATTATCAGAAAAAATGAAGCATGTGTTGTTCAAAAGGATCCGTGTAGAATTGCCTTATAAAAATATTATTAAATACATATATGTATATATTTAATTTAAATACAAATTCAAATCGTTCTGATTCCATGATTCAAAATTTCGATCTCCACTCGAAGCGTGCCGCTAGGCGTTTATAAGGTTTTACACCTATTCTGAATGCAATGGAAAAGGTTCCGAATCCAAATTCGATTGTGTGGAGAAGATAGCTTTTTAAACCCAGTTGTTAAATTAAATTTCGATAAAAAATTTAGCGCGTTTGCTTATCGTATGGCCAAACGATCACTCCGAATGATACGAAAATCAAAATCCGATAATAAAACAATATTACGGATCCAATGGAACTGATTTCGTTGAATTCCGAGGCTGTGCCCCAGAAGGCTATTTTTAAATATCGATTTAAACGATAAATTTTCAAACCTGATTAAAGCATTTTCAAATCCAATTCTGAAGCTTTCATTATCTTCAGTGTTCTCAATATAAATTTTCTAAGCCATCAAATTATTTTTAATCAGCTTAAAAATAGAAAATTCAATATTTTATCTAACTTCAATAAATTAATTTCAATAATTTAATTGCCAAATCATTCTGATATCTGAAATTCAAGTCAGACTATCTTTCAAACATTTAAAAATCACTTAAACGTTTCAATTTCTAGTGTCCAAAATTCTGGGTCATCACATCCTTCCCTCCCTAAAAGAATTTCGTTCCGAAATTACTAGTTAAGAAGAATGATCATTAACCCATTTACCATTTTCCCAAAACCAAACAGTTTCAACTTTCCAAAACAAATCTTTCTATTAAAGACCCATTATCATTTCAACTAACTTTCCAAAATCTTTCACGGTTCCCAAACAATATTATTTTCCTAACAATTCAAATTTAAATTTGAATTCAAATTTCAAATTATCAAAAATTTCTCAAAATTTTTCTAACTCCCTAAATTTTCGAATTTTTTTACCAGTGTCTCCTTTGCATGGCTTACTCGGTACGACTACAAATCGCCACCGTGGGCCCCCAGATTCAAAAAGAAAACAAAAAAGCCAAGCGGCTGGATAAGAAAATCATCAAATTCCATATAGAAATTTAAAATACATACCTTTTCGAGCAATTCAAATTTTATCTCCGAAATCAAATCCCAATTCCATTTTCTTTAATACACCTGTATATTCTACTAGCCATAATATCCAATTACAACATTCAAATTTATTTTGCACATTCCTTTACAAAATTTCAATACTTACTTCTTATACCATCTTTACTTTACTATTGAAGTTATATATCCATTTTCGTTCAATCTTGCATTTTCACTTTCATTTTAATTCAGTTTACAATTTCAATTTATTTGGATTCGGTTTAACTTCTGAATATTGAATTTTATCAATTATCTTTCATTCCCAACTGATTCGTATCACTATTTTAAATTAGTTTATTTTACTAATTCATTACAAGATCTAATTCATTTCATCTCAAACCATTTTTTATTTCCACCTTTATTATCTTTAGTTCACTTTGAACTAATTTTATAACTTCATTTTATTTTACACAATTCAAATTAGTTTTCAATATTCAGTTTCAATTCTAGTTTTATTCTTTGTTCATTCCCACAAATTTATTTTCAATTCACCATTTTGGTTTATAACCACTTATATTTAAATTGGATCTCAAATTCCATATGAATTCAATTCACTTTTCATTTACAATTATTGAATTCAATTCATTCTAAACCATATCTATTTGGTCATTTCTTTAATAAATTTCACTTATTAATTTTATTTTAATACTCCACTTTACAAATCAAATTCAATTCCAATTCCAATTCCAATTCCCGTTCTATTTGCTTATAAATTGGAAATGAATTTCAACATTCAATTTCACCTTCATTTTTAATTCCACTTGAATTAAATTTTCCTTCCAGCTTATTTTGTTTCCAAGTTTACTTTTATCTAACTTCTCTTTAAGTTAGATTTTTTATTTTAACAACTTCAAAATTTACAAGTTATCAAGTTAATGATATTCAATAAATATTTTATATGATATTCTAGAGTCTTTTCAACCTTTCAAAAATCGTTTTTGAAATAAATTCAAATTTTCTTTTGAATTTCGAAAACCAAATCCATTTTGCAAACAACTCCCATTTAAAATAATTCGACAGCAATTTCTCCCCTGGAAACTCGAAAATGAGCATCGATGGTGCTGCAGTCATCACCGAAGTTATTTTCCAGCGACCGAAAAGAGTTTAGAGCTTTCATCCCTCCAAAAACATTTTTCCAAACCCTTGAAAATCATTTTCAAACTCAAAAGGGATTTTAACTTTTCAAATCCTTTCAAAAACATTTCCAAATATTCCTATGGAATTCTATTTCAAATTACATTTAAAATTTATATTTGCAAATCCCATTTGTATATGGACTTTATTTCTTAGCTTTTGGTTATGTTTTCAATTTCTATTCAATAACCAATGATAATAATTTAATATTATCACTTCCTAACATCCAAGCAACCATATACTATAATAATTTACAGAAAATTTATTCCTTTTATGTACGAAAATAGTTTAGGTAAAATTATTTCATTTACCTCATTTTAAAACAATATCATATTGAATTGTTCTACACAAGTGTTTAGAGATCCCTATCGATAGAGTTGTACAGACTATACCGACCAGAATCCATAAACCACTCAACAAACCATTCATCACAATATAAAACAATTTTTATATTCACTAACAAATACGCGCTCATATCTATTATTACACTCAAACTCGTTCTAGGGTACTACTGACTCTATCTCTAATGAGTAATTCCCACCAGAGCCTAGGTTGTCGCTTAACCAAATGCTCTGATACCAATCTGTAACGAACCAATTTTTCGATGCCCGAAAGTCGACATCGATACATCCAGTGTATCCAATGCAACACAGTCGAATGTTGGAAAACCGAACCGTTAGGGTTAAAGAAGAAGAAGAAAGAAGAAGAAACAGAAACAATAACAGAATATCACATTTCGCAGTGGAACAAATATAATAGATGAATGAATAATCTTTAAAACAAAAGCACTATATCTATTATTACAATAC
Organism: Allium cepa; assembly: GCA_030765085.1. Taxonomy (NCBI): domain Eukaryota; kingdom Viridiplantae; phylum Streptophyta; class Magnoliopsida; order Asparagales; family Amaryllidaceae; genus Allium; species Allium cepa. The sequence continues at coordinate 712,643,783 of CM060934.1, forward strand.
GACATCAAAGTTTACAACGAACAACACAAAACTGGCAGTTATAATAACTTGTGTATAAGAAAATTTTGACTCGCAATTACCCAAACGCAACGGACACTACATAGTATAATGATACGCTTCGCCATCCAGCTTGCTCCTAATCTCCACAGCATCTCTTTTCTGACTTCGTTCCAGAATAACTGATAACCTGACTCTAGGCTGTCCGTGTGGAAAATTATGGGCACCCAGAGTTTAGAAAGGGAACAATAAACTCCAGGTCAGTCATGGGACTGGTGTGAGATCTTAAAAACAGTTATTTTCACAAGGAAATTAAAAAGAAATCCGCTATTCTTTTGGAAAATGAAACTACCATAAAGCCTCCCGCTACACACACAACGCAAACGCAAAAATGGAGGAGATTTCTCCTTATGATTGTCAAACATGCTTGATACGCAAAATCCTTTGATATTATTATTATTATTAGTGCATAGTGTGGAAAAATTTTCAAAAATATAATATTAATCTTTGCCACCATAGGCATTTCGCACTTATGCCTGCTATATCTATCATGTTCAATAGCGGGTTACCTCCACATTCCATGGCAGGTTATACAACTAAAACCGTACAGGGCACGTATTGTTTCTTTGGATTTCCAACAAATGGTCAGGCTAAGGAACTTCCTACTTCCACATGGGTACGCCTCTAGAGGGACGTCCCGAGAACTTAACCAGCTCTTTGCCAACACAAGGCCGGGTTATCTCTGTAACTAGGTAACTACTACACGAGTATGCCATCCCTCGGTCATTTGCGACCTTTATCCGAGGATTCTCAACCACAAAGCAACAGCCACAAAGTATAATAAATTTGCAGCAACAACATAGGTAAAATATCTGGGCTCCATACCATGATACTACCTTTTCCAGAAGGAAATGACATACCCTCAGGGGGCGCTACCCCCGAATAACCTTGCCGCATCTTTTCTGTTTTGACCATTTCCGGGGTGTGAAGTCCAACGAGGTCTCGTCCACAAACCTACACTTCTCATAAAGTCATGCTTTGATCAACAAATGATCAGCAGCACTTTGTATGCCACATTACCAAATTGGGAGTATATCACTAATAACCATCAACTGCATAACCTCTGAGCTCGTACGTCTCACAGAAGGGTGTTAAGCTAAAAGAATAAATTCTCCGCCACCAGTAGAAATGTATTTGATAGAAATCATCTTTATACCTCAAAGCATAATGTCAGACACACATCCATACAAGTCCGTTCCAGGATCAAACGGAACCGAAAGCACTTCAAAGAAGCCTTTGCAAATCCGGATATTCACTAATCACATCTAGAATCCCCATCACAAAGGTAATAAAATCTCTATACCGGAGCAACCCGGTGCAGAGACATTCGATAGGTAATCCTTTCATTTTCAAAAATACCCGATCTTCAACACCATCTTCAAATGTAATCCCATTTCATCGTATCATTATTCGGAATGGGTTTTATGACACAAAGTCCTCTCCCAGCAATCGGAGTAACGAGCGTTTATTTTAAAAAATAAGTGTTACATTCAGATTTCAGCAAATCACAACAAATTTTCCACTTTGATCTTTTAAACAAAGGATCCTTCACAATCACAAAGGTTCGATGTGGTTTTCGAATATCCATTTGAAATTCGACCCTCGGCCGCATCGAAATTCAAATGTCATTAAAAGGCCAATATTGATAGTCGGTTATTTAACTATCAATCAACATTCACAACAACCACTATCAAACAATATTCACAACAATCACCCAAATTTAAATAATTTTTCCAAATTATTTATTTTCAGAATATCTTCGCAAGATATTTTTTTTACAACTTCAACACTTTGAAATAAATTTCAAATTACTTTCCACATTTCAATCCTTTGAAAACTAATTTCAAATCATTTTCCTTACACGGAATATATTTCCAAATATTTATTCATTTCCACCGAAACTCTGCCGAGTTCAAATACTTTAAAATAATTTAAATCACTTATCCAAAATAATCTAAAAAACATTTAAAATAAAACTACCTTTAGTTAAATATTAGTTATGACAATATTATACTAATTATCACAAATATAAGACTTCAAGTCCAAACTAATTTTAAAATAAAATTAGTAGATAGGGTATAAATATTTAAATAACTATCTTCTAAATCAAATATCAATTTAATCTTTAAAAATAATCCCTTATATAATTAATTAAATAATTTTTTACTCTAAAGCTTTAAAACAATTTTCAAAACTAATTTCTCCAACAATATTATTTTAAAACCAAATCTAGAACTTTTAATTTTAGTTCAAAAGCTATTTTAAAAATATACTCGGCTTTCCAGAGAAGAATCCTCTTTTTCTATTACAAAATGGTCCATTCAAATAAATTAACAAATCTTCTCGATTTATTTTAATTTACATTCTAAATTTGTAAATTTCTTTCCATATTTTTAAAAATAAATCGATATTTATTTTTAAAAGAAAATTCCCTTTCATTTATAAAATTTTCATTGTGAATTTTAAACTTTCAAATATCCACTGATATACGATTTTCAAATCGTTTTCCAAATATTCACCTTCAACACCAAATCAATTTCAAATTTATTTTCAAATTTATTTTCAATTTTATTTCAATCGCCAAATCAAATTTCAAATTGATTTCTAAATTTATTTCAATTAACAAATCAATTTTTCATATCGATTTCCCAAAGATTTATTTTAAAACCCTAAAATAATTTTTTTCAATTCGATTTCTAAAATTTATTTTAACTCCAAATTAAATCCCAAATCGATTTCTAAAATTAATTTCAACCCCAAATTAAATCCCAAATTTAATTTCTAAATTTATTTCCTTTTTAAATAAATTCTTTTATCTCTTTCAAATATTTAAAATCCGTATCTTAAATAATTTCTTCAACTATTAAACAATATTACTCGAAATTCCTTTATAAAAATATTTTCCCATATGTTTTGGAATTTATTCAATAAGTTTTCAAAATAAAACTTTATATATTCAAATTTCTTTTTTTAAAATTCACCCAATTCTTTAAATGAATTTATTATAAATTTTCTACCCAAATTTCAAAATCCAATTTTTTTATTTACTTATGGTATCATACGATACCAAAAATATATTCGGCTAATTTATAGCCTTCAAGATTTTAATCACCAATATAATCACACAGAGATTATAAATAAATAAACACACAACATATGAAACAAAATCAAATGTTTGAGGAACCCAGTTGGATCCCTCCAACCAGTTTCCCTGCATCCACAGACTTTAGCGAAACATTTAAATACCCATTCCACTTCGAGGTGGAATATCGTGGTATATAGGGCTTATAAAATACCATCCGCTATTATACGGCGCATAGGGTCTCATCCGCTATATAATGCGGGAAATCAATCACTCCAAATACATATATAAAACCAATTCCACTTCGAGGTGGAATATCGCGGTTTATGGGTTTAATATAATATACGCATAGGGTCTAAAATAATATAACTAATAATAAATCAATCATCCAAGCACACAGTCAATCAATTTTAAATCTAACTATTCAAAATTTAAATCAGAAAAATATTTGATTGAGTGAAAAGATCTCACCTTTGCTCCTTCATTTCGCAATCCATTTCCATTTGACTTGTTTCTCGATTTTAGACCTTGAATAAACAATTATACAATTTATTAACATTTGAGCTAATCGAATAATTAAATTTCTATCTAATAAAATTTATTTTATCTAATAATTAAATTTCAAACTAATAATAATTAATTTTTTTTTTAAAATATATGGTTTTAAAATTTTGTTTTTCTCTCTATAAACTCTTTAAACATCTTACAGTTCCTATATAAATTTCCAAAATCCAAATTTTATATAAATTTCTAATTCAATATATTTAAAACTGCTGCTTTTATGGATTATCCTGATCTTTTCCAGTTTAACATGAAAAAGAAAAACAGCATAAAACTTCATTTAAAAATTATTCCCAATTTAGAAATATTTCTGCTTTAAACTTCGTATAATTGTTTTACTGTTTTAAACCTCTATTTTTCAAACCTTTTATATACATTTGTATATAATCTAATAAAATAAAATAAATTAGAATAAAATACTTACACTGCTGCCTAAATGTCGAAGTCGATCCCAACATAGAAATCGTTGCGATGACCTACAGGCGACGCCGCACCGCCAATCCGGTTGCGAGCTCGATGCCAACCACGCCACTTCCAAATCTCCTTCCTATAATCGCCCGCCCCCGTGACCTTGAATCCAGATCGCACCAATTCCATCATCGATTACCCAGCCTTCCCTTATCGACGACGCAAGCTTTGATCCTCTGCCACAAACTCGAAACCCACACGAAGCGAAATCCAAATCTCAATTGAAATCGGCTTCGACCACATCTCTTTATTCCATTACGAAAAAAATCAATTTCGTTTGTTCGTTCGTTCCACAGGAGAGGCTCACGATTTGTTTAACAAAGAGGAGGAAAGGAATCGATAGATTGAGAGGAGGGAGTGGCTCGAGCGAAGAGATTTCATTCTGCCATGCTTTATGATTTTTGAACAATTGAAAAGCTCAACTTCGATTTGAATTTGATAAAGGAAGCGGCCATTAAATCGACTTTCATTTTTGTTTTCAGAGAAAAGCTCGGTTCTATTAATTTTTCTTTTTCTGTATGCGTTAGTTTTCAAAGAATACGCGTGTAAAAATTGTCAAAAAAAATGAAGCACGTGTTATTCAAAAGGATACGTGTAGAATTGCCTTATAAAAATATTATTAAATACATATATGTATATATTTAATTTAAATGCAAATTCAAATCATTTCGATTTCCATGATTCAAAATTTCGATCTCCACTCGAGGCGTGCCACTAGGCGTTTGAAAGGTTTTACGCCTATTCCGAACGCAATGGAAAAGGTTCCGAGTCCAAATTCCATTGTATGGAGAAGATAGCTTTTTAAACCCAGCTATTAAATTAAATTTCGATAAAATTTTCAGCGCGTTTGCTTGTCGTACGGCTAAACAATCACTCTGAATGCTACGAAAATTGAAATCCGATAATAAAACAATATTACGGATCCAATAGAACTGGTTTTGTTGAATTCCGAGACTGTTCCCCGGAAGGCTATTTTTAAATATCGATTTGGACGATAAATTTTCAAACCTGATTAAGGCATTTTCAAATCCAATTCTGAAGCTTCCATTAACTTCAGTGTTGTTAATATAAATTTTCTAAGCATCAAATTATTTTTAATCAGCTTAAATATAGAAAATTCAATATTTTATCCAACTTCAATAAATTAATTTCAATAATTTAATTGCCAAATTCATTCTGATATCTGAAATTCAAGTCAGGCTATCTTTCAAACATTTAAAAATCACTTAAATATTTCAATTTCTAGTGTTCAAAATTCTGGGTCGTCACAGAGGCTAGAGATGAAGAAGAAGTAGAAAGGGAGGAAATGAAAATTGAAGAAGATAACGAAGAAACCTCTTTAGAAAGTATTGAATATCCTACCAATGCTAACAATCCTTTTAACAAAACTCTCCTCAAAAGTCAAAAGATTATAGTGGAAAATCAATGGATTCTCAAAAGATCCGTTAGTAAGAAATTGGATAAAATGTCCACCAATATGAACAAATTCTTTGCTAAAGTTGGTCGGAAACTTGGCTTATCATCCTCCTCCTCATCCTTTAGCACATTCTAGGAAGTAGGTTGTGATGTATTAGTTTGTTTTGTGTGAGCTTGTATTGTTCTTTTCATCATATTATGTAGTATCTTATCTATCATCTATTTATAAAAATCATCTATCTTATTTTTTCTACCTTATCGTGTCTCTGGAATAAATGTTAGTATAATATATAAGTTTATATATATACATACTTATTCACAAAATAAATAAGGCACATAAATTAACAGACCCATGTCGACATGCCTCTACCCCCTATGTCGACATATAACTGTCAGATTTGGTTATTTTTAAAATTTTGAAATTAAAATAACTAACTCACGTCTATTCATTTTAAACGAATTTCTGCCCGTTTAAACACCTGTTTCTTCCATAAATTTGTAATCTTTTCATTTCTACTAATCTCTATTTGCATCTCTTCACTACTTATCAAAAATGGCTTCCTCTTCTCAAACTCTAAGTGATAATCTTGAAGAAACTCTCAATTCATTCGAGAATATACTTATTTTTATTCTCCAAAATCATAGACACTTAGAACTAAATCAAATGCAGGTGATAAATGAACAAGAGAAGCATTTCGATGCCCTCCGTTGGATGATTTCTTCCCTCAACAAAGATGATCTCGATGCAAATCCTGTAGGAACTTTGATTCAAGATAATGAAGACCGGGAAGTTATTAAAAAGGATCCTATTTTTGGAGAAGAAGGATGGGTTGAAGTTCCTAAAAATATTTGATCTCCTTATGGTTTGAATTGCATGTTTTTGAATTGTGTGATTTGATTTGATTTGCTAGCATTTGATTAGAATTGATTTGGTTTGAATGGATTGTATAACATTATATGAAACATAGTATATTTTTATTGGGTTTAAACTTTCATGTTTGTCATGTATTTATTATTAACTCATGTTATATATATATATATATATATATATATATATATATATATATATATATATATATATATATATATAATCCATCATAATTTATCACAAATACTCCAGTATAAGACTAAGGAGGAGTTCTATAAGTTTAGGATAAGTTTTTTGTTGATGACAAATGGGGAGAAATATAAAATAGAGTAGTTAGAGTAGTTAGGCTTAGATTAAAGGGGAGCCATTGTGAAGGAGAAGTATATTTTATAAACATAGGCTGTCATCATAAAAAAAGGGGAGATTGTTAGTTCTTGAGATGATGGTTTTGATGATAACAAGCTTAGGATTTGTTATAAAATATAAATACTGACGTTATGGTTTAGATATATATGTATATGCAGGATATAAACATGCAGGTACCAAGAATGAAGACTATACAGTATAGAGATTCAAGACTGATGATATCAAGATTGAAGACTCATGAGTATCAAGATATCAAGAGTTCAAGATTTCAATAGTATAAGATAAGTATTGAGTTTAGAATTATGTTAAAACTTCTTGAAAGCACTTACATCTTTATTCGAAATTTATTCGTGGAATAGAATTCACTTCGAGCCTGCTAATGGGATGGAACACTAGTGGGATGGAACCCACGACAATATCTATTGGAACATATAGTGGTCCTATTTTGATATCCACTAATTTTATAAAAATGATTTTCAAAAATATATATCTCTTGTTTTTAAAAAAGTTTTCAAAGCTTTCTTTTCAAAAAGACATCTCTCTTGGTTTTAAATATTTCAGCCTCAAAACTAATTTTTCATTTTTAATATTTTAATTTCAAAATTGTCCTTATTTTTAAACCATCTCTTATTTTAAATATTTAGATTTAAAATATTTGTATACTTAGATTTTAGATCACTTTATAGATTAAGATTATATATATTAAAAATTACTTTCTAAACTCTTTTATAGGTCTAAACTATATTCAAATATATTTACAAACTTTAGAAATAGTTTGAAAAAATTATAGAAACCAATTTTAATAAGAAAATAGAAACATCAATTTTTCCTTGAGCATGTCGACATCCGTCAACCCCCGTGTCGACATGATGTCCTTTATTTTCAAATTTTAATTTTCAAAAGAAGTGTCTATTCGTCGTATCCTTTCATGAATAGATATAGTTGTTGCTCTACTATTAATTCCAGTAAGTTCTAAACGAATTTCTTACCATATTTCAATTATTTTCTCTCCTCTTCATCTTCCACATTTATTCTAAAGAATCCGAAACTATACTCTGCCGAAATACCAAGTGAACCAAACTTGATTATCTCTTGTTTGGTTCTCTGCCACTCTCTCCATAAGATCTCATTGCTATTCAGAGTTATAGAATCTTTTGTAAATCAAACTGTTAAGTAAAAGGTGCGGTTGAGCCTTGAAATCAATTGGGTGTGATTGTAGTGTGGAAATCAATTAGGTGATCTTGAAGCCTGGTTAAATGAAGACAGTTTACACTGTGCTCAAATATAGGATGGCATACTCGTAGCCTTCAAACAGAGGGTGTAATCTGGAAGATTATTTTGATAAGAAATCCGTATGATTGTACGGGACTAGATGTAGGATAACTCCAAACCAGTATAAAATCCTAGTGTGTTCTTTCCTTTACTGCTTTTATTTAGTATTTGCATCAATGTCTGATTCTGTGATTATATTTATGTCTATGAACAAAAAGATTTAGAAAATTCATAAAACACTATTCACCCCTCACCCCACTACTGTTATTCCAGCCTTAAGATCTATAATCTGCATATCTCACGGTATGAATGTAAAATTTTAATTAAATTCATAGGTATTGTTGATTAAATAAAAAGAACGTAAATCTAAATAAATGAATTTATTACTATTGCAATTGAACCTCGAAATTTGTGTAATATTTAAATATTGGATTAGCATGGAAAAATTTATGTTAAAAGATTATAATTTTCGTGTAATCAAGAATGATGATAATTGTTAATTATTAATTTTGAATTTAAAAGTGATTAAACTATTTAATAATAATTAATTAATTAACGGGAAATTTAGCCATTTTGGCCACTATCTCGGATTTCGACGAAACCAGTTTATCCATAACAGTGAATTATTGTAAGATTTCTAGTTTTGTAGCGATTGGACATGTTGTTTGATCGTGCGGGCTCGAAATGCGTAGAAATCAATTAAAAGAATTTAAATGAATATAATCTGATTTTAAAAGCTAACTTCGGTATACAATGGAATTTGTGTTTGAAACAAGTTCTATTGAGTTTAAAAATATTGAAAACCTATATTTCGATATGTTGGATGACCTACCTTCATTTCGAAAAAGGAGCGGGTCTTTTCGGGTTCGTATAATCGTTTTGATCTGTCCATTCTTCCTTTTCTATCCTTGTCTATATAAATTGACTTCTTTTCTGTAACCCTAGCTATCTATTCCATTTGCGGTATGTACTTCTTATCCGCTCCTTCTTCCTGTCCAATGGTAGAAACCTAATCCCCAAATTCTAGAACCCTAATTTCAAATTTCAAATCAATTTCAAAATTTCAAACTCCTCAAACTATGCCATATAATATACCATTTCGAAGCTGTCGACGAGCGCAACCTAGATCTACAATCCGTTTTCGCAATTTGGTTCTCATTTTGGCCAGAAATCGATGATTTAGTCTTGGCCATCGAAACTAAGGTTTGCTTTTCAAAAGTGGATCTTCGTCGATAGGACAATCAGGTGGTGCCGGAGTGTAGAGGGTGTTGAGGCAAGTCGATCTAGTTGTTTGGTTCCGGTTGAAGATAGTAGGGTTCATCGAAATTGAACCTAAAAGGCGGCGGTGGCGGTTCATTAAAAGATGGAGGTGGTAGGTCACGCGGCTAGAGATGGGGTGGCTGGAGGTGGGATGGCCAACGACAAGATTAGATGGCTGAGACATGGTCGGAGGGAGGCACGACAACTCGATTTTGAGTGGCGGCTTCGTATGTCTGGGTGTGGTCATGTACGTTAACGCATGAATTGGGGTTTTGCCAAGGTGATCTGAATTTATAATTCTGCCCTTGTTTTAATTTTCATTAAAATTTAAATTTATAATCTTCTAGCTGGCATAACTTTTTCATACGAGCACGGATTCATATGCGGTTTTCTCCATTACGATCGTATTGAAATTCCAGACATTATGGAACTTATTTGGCTATATTATGAGATGGTTAATTTTTTGGGTCTAATTTGGATTTTAAATCGACGACAAATCAAAGGTGAGTGTTTTAACCCACTTACAACTACTAAACCATCTTATGTTAGTTAAATTAAATTTACGATGTGATTAGAAATTTATGGATTGCAGTTTGGTATACTTAAATTGTAACTCAAATTTAATTTGAATTTATATTGAATTTAATTGTCATTTTTAAATTAATATTGAAATTTAAACTGTTTGTTAAATATCGGATTGATAACCAGTTAATTGTTGTGATTTATTAGTTGATTTGAATGATGATTGTGATGGATGCTTAATTGTAGAAATTTTGGACGATTTGATTTTATGTTTATTTATATGTTATTATCACACTGCAAGTTCCCTTAGTTATTGTTAAGAAAATCACTATGGATTGAAATGATACATACCCGAACAATCTTATAGATTAGGGAAAAATCGTTATAGGTTGAAATGATAAACTCAAACGGTTTTATGGATTTTGAATTTCATTTGGGATTCCGGGTTGAAATGATATATACCCATAAATTTAAATTTATTGCAGTTTGAAACGATACATATCTGTATCACTTGACCATAGGGTAAAAAATTATATACGGACACCAGATTGGTTAAATTAAATGATTTTAAATCCTTAAATTTTAAATTCAATTAATGATATTTTGAAATAAAATTAGATTTATATGAACTGAGTTATTTCAAAAATCCAAGCTTTAAAGGGTTGAAATTGAAATTGGTTTAAATCAATTGTTTAGAGAATTCAAAATGAAATCTTAAAGTTGAATTTGAAATATAAATGAATCTATCAAAATTGAGTTACTATAAACGTTTCAATATTTAAACTTTGAAACCGATGGAATTTGAAGTGGTTTAAATTTGCAGTTCAAACATGGATTTGAAGTGGATATAAATTGAAATGGTTTAAATGAAAATTTGAATTGAAACCTTTACCATTTGAATTGAAATCATTGAACATAGATTGATTTAAATTGAATTTTGGAACTAAAGTTGATTTGAATTGATTTGAACTGATTTGTGAAATTGGAAGAAAAAATTCTAATTTGAAACTATTTTCAATATAAACTCTTTTAAAATAAAAATTCTTTTACATATAATACATAACATATAATATATACATTTAAAACACATAATATAGTATATAAAGTTGGCACAGCCTTAAATATACTCGTAGACCCCATATATATATATATATATATTTACTTTCATATGATGTAATACTTATGCAATCAAATATGTATATATGTGGGCTTCTCAACAAATTTCCATATGCAGACAAATTTAGATATAAAACATATATGCACACATATAACTAAACATATATAATATTACTGAACTTTAACATATAGGAATATATACATATACATATACATATATATATATATATATATATATATATATATATGCGAAAGCGGTTGGAACAAATGCAAAACAAAATATGAATGTTGGCATAAAAGAGAATATATATATATATATATATATGTATATATGTATATATGTATATACATGTATGTATGTATATATATGCGAATGCGGTTGGAACAAATGCAAAACAAAATATGCATGCTAACATATAAGAATATATATATATATATATACATATATGTATATATACACACACATATATGTATACACACGCACACGCATATGTATGTGTGTGTATGCGACAGCAGCTGGAACAAATGCAAAATAAATATGCATGCTTCTGGTGATATATATATATATATATATATATATATATATATATATATATGTATGTATGTATATATATATGCGAAAGCGGTTGGAACAAATGCAAAACAAATATGCATGCTTCAGGGAATGCCCACCTTAACATATAAGACTTATATATATTGCTGGCTTCATACATAAGAACAATGCAAAACAAAAGTTGTTGCTGTTCACGGACTTGAGGGATGAAGGCATGGGCTTGCGGAAGAAGTTGATGCTAGGTGATAGGCTGTGTTGTAGCTAGTGTTTGTGGGCAAGTTGTTGTGAGGCCAGCAGAGAAACGGGTTGAGAAGCGGCTGGAAGAGTGGGCTCGGCATAGGGTTTTGGCGGCGGGGTTGCACATGAGGAGAAGATGGGTTCGGTGATGGATGTTTGAAACTTGCGTGGGAAGGGAAGCCATGGTGATCAGTAAATATGAAGAGCACGAGCAGGTAAGGAAAAAGTTAGAGGAGAGGAATTGGCAAGCTACGGTAAATAAAATAGAAAGCTTTTTATTATAATATATATTCTTTCTTTTGAAGTAAGGTGATCGAAATATAAAAATGAAAGGACAAACCCAACTGTATATTGAACTATAGGAATAGAAAAGGTCAAGATGTTGATTCAAAAATTATTAATAATACGCGGCTATTGATTTTACACGGTCGACAATGGATGGACAAAGGAACCCAAAAGGCTCAATACGGCTACCGATACGTTCAACCTTTTCATGGTTTTTCGCCGCGTATCGGACGTCGAATTATGGAAATGAATATACCATGGAGATCAGCACAATAAGATGAAAAGAATGGAACGCAGATATGAGAGATACGATTATTCTTTCAAAACTCGAATTTTTGTTGCCGAAAATGCTGTTAAACTGCCAAAAATAAGACAAATGGAGGTAGAGCAGTCCAAATTTGACGAAACGAAATATGATGTCACACTCATAAAATGATAAACATTTTTATTATATAAAAATATCCGAATTTTGAAAACATTTTTTCCATCAAATATTAACTGATTTAAATTAAAGTTGAAAATTACACAAAAAAATAAACTTCCATATTATTTGATGAAACTTTACCATTTGTATGTTTAAATATACGTATTCCAAATATCAAATTTCTATTACAAAATTTTATTGTTTATTTTTCATGAAAAATTCAGTTAATTATGTTATAAAACCTATTAAAAGTTATGGGTCGTTACACTCTCCCCCACTCAAAACTTTTCGTCCTGAAAAGGAATGAGGTAGAACCAGAAAGGAAAATAGATTGAAATGCAAAATACAACAATAAATTCAAAACCATATAAATTTAAATTTAAATTAATTAATATTCAACAATTAGGTTTCAATCTATTTTATTCGATCAATAACTATTCATATTATTCATGTTTTGTTGATTTCCATTCCATGCATTTGCATTCATTTATTTGTTTTCAACTTATTAACTTTTGTCGCAAAAATTTTCTTTCAAAACCAACTTTATTTCATTTATCTCCTTTACTTAATCCATTTGATTCTAATTAAGTTACTTTCATTTATAGTTCAATTCAGCCATTCATATGTTCATATTTATTTACCCAAATTGCTTTTTCTATTTATTATTCGATTTGTTTCACTTACATTTTATATTGTATATTATTCAATCACATTCAATTGTTTTCCTTGGTGAGTTATTGTTTCATAATATAATTGAAACACTATAAAAATTTACAATATTTTTATTAACCAAGATTTTAATTTGAACAATTTATTGCTTTAGTTTCTCTTGAATGACCTTCAATTACACATTCGCATTCATTTTTAAATTTTTGAATAATTCGAGTAAGTTATATATGTTTTAGAAAGCAATTAAGTATCATACAAATTAATTTAATCCTAGTTTAACTATTTCAAGTTTTTTTAATTTCATTTCTCATTTTGGACACTCCAATTATTCAAAATTTTGATTCATTCCAATAATTTAAAATTATCGTTTAACATAAAGCTTAAGGGTTAAATTTTCGGTTTTACCTCAAACCATTTTGAAATATATATATATATATATATATATATATATATATATATTATAAATAAAATCATACAAAAGAAATTCAAGGCAAATCTATTTTTTTTAAAAGGTGTAGCAAAGCTACAAAATGGTCCTCCACTTTGAGACTCGAAAATGAATGTCGATGATGCAGCAGTCATCATCAAAATTATTTTCTAGTGACAAAAGAGGAGAGTACTGACTTACTTCATTTAAAATTTCTTTGGAAACAATTTCCATTCGAAAATACTTCTAATTAATTTATTCTAAAACTTTAAAACCAATTTTTTTTTTTAAATACCGGAATTTGAATTCTCAAATTCTTAATTTAAATTCATTTCAATTCCAAATCAATTTATAAACCATGTTTTATAATTTCAACACCGTATGACATATAATAATAGAAATTGATTTAGTTGTGTTGGCAAAATAATGAATGAAAATCTAGTATTATCATTTCTAAGAACTAATTCAATTAACTATCCAATTTCATAAAAAATATACTTTTATATATAAAATATAACTTTACATAAAATTATATCATTTACTAATTTGGAATACAATATCATGTCAGTTTTCTCTTGTTCAAGTGTTATGGAATTCCTATCGATAGCGTAGGCCAGACGAATCGATCAAAACCCCAAATCAACCTTAACAATGCAAACAACCCAATATAAAACATTTTTATATAAATTACAAAATACACTCCCTCACAGGATGATTCAAGAATGGATTCTGAAACAAGGATAGAGATTCAAGTCTAGATGAACCCTAGTCAAAGAGGATTCTTACTACGATGATAGACTCGAAAAGAATATAAGATAATTAAATTGCAAAAGAAGAAATGGATAGACCTATTTTTATCGCGGCGACCTTAACCGGGTCAACTAAGATTCTAGGAATAAGATCGATGCGGAAATTCAATCTCCTTCTTGAGGGAAGAGAAGTTACTCTACCAAAACATCAGGATTATCCTTGACTATCGGGTAAGTTAAGATCATTAAGTTGAACATTAAACGAAAAGATAGAACTACCTACTTTATCCAAAGGCATTAGACATTCGATCACAAGAGAATACCCTAGTTGTCTACTAAAGAAATAGTTTGGGATTTGTAAGAGATAATGGCATCATAAACCGAGGACAAAGAAATCTCCAGTGAATCGATGCTGTTGTAAAAGAGTTTCACCCCCTTACAATTTATACGAAGGTTGGCGGGACTGGTTTATGGGATTAGTTGCACAAAGGATGAAGTTAACAGTTGAGGTTGGAGCTACGGGATGCTCCAGTATTAAAAGGACGTGAACAGGAGAAGACAAGAAAGTATTTTCAAAACAAAGAGGAGAGTTCCAAAATTCAAAGGAAAATAAAAAAGAGAGGAAGCAACTGCAATTAAATTTACTCCATATGCTAAGTTTTCCCTAAAGCAGAGCTCTGATACCAATTGTAACGACCCACTATTTTGAACCGTTCAAATTGGCAATCATCCACTCATGTCAGACTTGAATTGCTCAAAACAACAGATTGTTGATTTTATATTTGGCAAAACTTATCATATACAGTAAATAAATCAATCACAGAATCACAAACACAGAGTAATATAACAATAAGCAGCGGAATAAATAAATAGTAGTTTATGAAGCTACTATAAAACATCAGAGTTAAAAAAAATACAACAGATATCTTGAATACACAGAAGTTACTAATACAAATGCCAATGATAAGTCTGAACAAAACAACAGGAATAACTGAAGTAACTGGAAATGTGACGACCCGGAATTTTTAACAATTTAAAATGGAATAATAAATTGATTTTTACCATTTGAAAGGTTAATTTCAGCTTGAATTCCAAAATATTAATATTTATTAGATAATTAATGTATTGAATTATATAATAGAAATTGGGTAAATTGTTGAATTTGAGATTTTAAGCCTATTAAAAATAATTTGAAGGCTTATAAAATTTACAATGATGATACTGAAGATAATTGAATGATTAAAATTTTATTTAAAGGTAATTTGTACAAGTTTAATAATATATCGTTTAAATTAAATTTAAAAATAGCCTTCCGAGGCACAGTCTTGGAATTGGACGGAAACAGTTCCATTGGATCCGTAATAGTTAATTATTATCGGATTTCAAGTTTCATAGCAATCGGAGTTGTCGTTTGACCCTGGCAGCTCAAAACGCTTAGAGATATTTAATCAATTTAATTTAAATTTTGATCATTTACTTTCGTAACTCGCGCTTACGATCGAATTGACTTCCGAAACAAGTTCCGTTGTGTTCAGAACGCGGGTAAAACCTTATAATCGCCTAGCGGTATTCCTTAAGGAGAGTTTTAATTTTTATTGGCAATTAACGGGACGGTTTGGAAGTTTTATAAATTTAAAGTAATATATGTTAGAGATATTTTGTGCAAGGCTTACTCGGGAAGCTTTCTCAAATCGGTAATTATCAGTGTCCTCTTTAAAATCTTCTAGGAGAAGCCGATCGTTTCCTTCTCCCCTTCTAATTCAACCTCTTAGATCGATCCGAAGTTCCCCCTTTTCTTCTTCAATTTCAATTTCAATCCAGTTAAAAAAAAAAAAGGATGGCCGTAGCATTCGAAAATAGGGGCGACGCGGTCATAATCAAGCTCGAATTTGGGCTAGGGAGAAGAGGCGCTGTCGTGATTATTGAAGGGGGGTTAGGGTTTCTATGGAATGGATAATCGCTGCACGCGGTGTTGAATTGGGGAGGCTGCCTCGATGGAGATGCACGCGAGGTTAGGCGTCGTCGTTGGCAAGGCGCGAGATGGAAGTCGCGATCGAGAGGCGCCTGTTCGAGGCTGCGACGCGCGGGTCATTTTGGCGACTGGATGGTTCGTTGGAGATCGAGCAGTGGGTCGCGATGTGGGGTAGTGGAGCTAGGTCTTGGAGTTGCGTTCGAGCAGGGGATGAAGTGGAAGGTGGCAGCAGTTTGATGCTTGTTCGTGGACCGGAGGCGAAGCAATGCATAGCGATAGAGAAGTGGTTGTCTGTGTTTAGGATGGGGAGATGAGAAGGTATTGTTTTTTTTCTGAAATTTAAAAATTTATTTTATTTTTAGTGGTTGAAGAATATAAATATAGATTTAGATCGCTAATATAGTTTATGATATATTCATACGAGGTTCAAATTTATGAAAACAAGTTGAGTTTGGCTCATAGCGATGAAGGGGAAACGAATTGGCAAATTTAAAGGAAATCAAAGGTGAGTAAATCTCACTCTGTTGGATTTTTAAAAATTTAAATGGTTAAATTTAAATATTTGGTTGAATGATTGAATTTATTTGATTTGCACTGTGAATAGACGATCTTGTGATTTTGGATGGTTCTCGAGTTAATTGGTTGCTTAACTCAAAGTATTGGGAATTATAAGTTGTTTTAAACTTAAAACAAGAAATAAGAAAATGCTTCCGTTTAAAAGTTACAAACGGCTAAATGATTTGCGATACTTTCAATTGGTGGGATAATTAGGATGAATAATCATTTAATTTAATTAATTAATGATTTGGGTTACTAAATTCAGTAATTAAAGGTTTGAATAAATAATAAATTAAGTTGTAAGTTAATTAACTAAGTATAAATATTCAGAAGAATCATTTGATGGTGTGATAAATTATCACTTAATGTAATAAATAAGTGTAGTTACTTTGTGAATTTATCAAGAAATTAATTAAGATATTAATTAAGAAGTAATTGATTTATTAATGAAGTAAATAAAGAAATAGTGAATTACATATTGAGATTAACCGAGAATGATTAATATGGAGGTTGAATTAAAGTAATTAATTTAGATTAGGACAAATCAAACATAATTGGAAATCATTAGATTATATAATCAACGATGAAGTTAAAAGATCGATTAATTAAGTTGAATTAATCATAAGACTCATGAGAAATTAATTAATGTAAGTAGTTAAGAATTAGTGTAATTGATTCTTGTTAATTAATTTGTGAAGTAATTAAAGATTACCCATTGATTTGGTAAGAATAATTAATATCGTGAAATTAATTAAAGATAAATTCTTGAATGAAATTGGAAGATAATTAATTCAGGGTAATTAATTAAGATGAAAATGAAGGATTGATTAATCAATTGATTGGGAATTAATTAATATTGAAAGAAGAAATCTAGGTGATTGAGGTTTGAAATTCAATTTAAATAAACTGAATTGATTTGTATGATTAAACTATACTATGGATGATCGAATGGTATTGGATGTTTTGAATATGTTGATATCTCTGATATGAAATGTTGTGTATTTCATTTGGATAATTTGAGATTAGTATGACATGTGATCTGAGGAGACCGGGATCGGTATTAGGAAAACACCCGAAACCACTTCGGATTAAAAATAAATTGATGTGTAAATCAATAGACTGAAATGAAATGATTTAAGTGAATGGGAATATTTTATCTAAGTTTGGTACTTAGAAACTAACGAGTGAAAAGGGTGTTGTCTATAGTAAATTGTGAATGCGTTAAATTGATATATGTTGACCCGGGTTTTAAATAAGTTGACTGTTTTGGTATCCCATGTTAGTTGGGTTTACTCACGCTGGTTTCCAGCCTGACCTGGGTGTTACTTTGGCGTAATGCTCGGGTCAGACCGAGTATTACTGATTTTCAGGTTAGGACGTTCAGGAGCTCAGGAGGCTAGCTGGTGGCAGTATCGTATAGAATATATCCACTGTATTTATATCATTGTTTATCTGAGTCATGATAATTGTAAATATTCAGTGACTGTATATTATGTGAAACTCTGATGTATATTAAATGCAATCGACAGTTATAATATTCTTTTGTAAACTGTTATTATTTATTATTATATATTATCCGCTGCGAATGTGAGAGGTTTGTTGTTTCTGTTCTTCTTCTTCTATCTCTTTCTTCTTTTTCATAACTATCTGGAATTTTCGGGTTCGGAAATTTCGGGTCGTTACATTTGGTATCAGAGCTGAAGGTTAAGCGAGAACATTGGCTCTGGTGGGGATTACTCATTAAATAGAGTTCGTAGAACTCTATAATGAGTTGAGTATATGTATATATGAGCGCGTACTTGTTATTTTCTTATATAAAGATTTTAAATGGTTTTATATAAAAGTATATTTTGATATCTAAAACAATATTTCCTTCTAATAAAAATTAAGGTGATTAGGTGTTAAATTATTGGAATTAAGTTAAGAAGGACTATAATACAACCAAATTAAAATAAAATTAATTAAAAATGAAACTCTAGAATTAGAACCCAGAAATTAAAATTGTTTGAAACTTTAAATGAACAAAGTTAAATTTGGTTTAAAAAGGTTAAACCAATCTTTGTGAATATAGCTCGAATTATATAATTCGAGATGGTTTAAATTTGAAGTTGGAATTGAACTCATTCAAATTGAATTCGATTTGAATTAATTGGATTTGGGATGGAAGATGTATAAGTTCAAAAATATTTAAATGGGAGATTTGAATTGGATTGAATTGGAATGATTGAAATTGAAGTGGGTTCAATTGAATGGATATTAGTCCAAAGTAATTGGAATAATTTTGGAATTTTAATTTAAGTGGAATTGGTTTAAAATCAAAAAGGAATTTGAAACATAGATTGTAAATGTAATTTATAAATTGAAATAAACTTCATAAATAAATGAGACTATAATTTGGAATAGAATTCCAAAGAATATTTGAAAAGAAGGTAAGACGGAAATTCCAGAGCAATGTTTAGATATGAATTGGGTGGATTGGGAAAATTTAAAATCCCTTTGGATTTGAAAGTGATTTCAAAAGGTTTTGGAGAAATAATAGTATTATTTCAAAATAAAAATAAAAAAAAATAAATAAATTTGGTGATGAATTTGAAATCTGGGAGATTTAGAGTTAAAAATATTTGGAAGTGTTTTTAGAGAGATGAAAGCATTGAACTCTTTTGGTCACTGGAAAATAAAGTCGGTGATGACTGCAGCATTATCGATGTTTATTTTCGAGTTTCTAAAAGAGAAAGTTGCTACCAAATTGTTTTAAATTGGAATTGTGTGTGAACTGGGCTTAGTTTTGAAATTCAAAGGGATAATTGAATTCGCCAGAGAATTTTGGATAGTTGAATTCTAAAGTGATATTGGAATTTTGGAAATTTGTTTAAACTCTGGAATCTTGATTAAAATATTATGGAATAATAAAAATATATTGGATAAATAAAATGTATAACTCCAAGTTAAAAGCAAATGTGAATGTAATTGATTATAAATAGAAGTTGAAAGATTTAAATTATAATTAAAGTTGTACAAGTTTAAAATTCAAATGGGAAATTTGTATTGGATTAACTTGAAAAGGGTATTGAACTTGAAGAGAGTTCAATTGATATTAGTCCAGATTTATGCGAATAATTTGGAATTAAAATTAAGGTGGAATTGGTTTAAGATCAAATGGAATTTGATTTGAAGTTGGAAAGAAATTGAAAATTAATTCAATTGAGTTGGGAATGAATCAAGTCCAATGGAAATTGGAGTTAATTAAATTGGGATTGGGTCAATTTAAATGGAGTGGAAATTTAAATTGAATTGTTGGGGAAGTGAACAGTTTTGACTCTAGACCATTTTCAATGTAAATTGTTTTAATATAAGTAGTTTTAAATCTATTTTCTTATCTACTTACCATACAACTTTCTTTTTAAACCCAAACTATTTTTATACTGGTTTTTGCCACTACTTTTGGAACTATTAAACTATTTTACAACTATATTATAAACTAATTACTAATTTTCAACTAAGTTACGAGTTAATTTCTATTTAACAACTATTTTGTAATTATCTAAAATTTCTATGACTATTTAACTATTTCTCAACTATTTTATAATTAGTTAACTATTTTACAATTATTTTGCAAACTAATAATTATTTTTCAACTACTTACCTTTTTTTTTTTAACTTTTCAAGCTATTTTTCTAAATTGGTCAGAGTTCAAACTGTTATTGATTAAGTACCCAACTGAGATAAGGATTGAAGTACCAATCCAATTTGGGATTAATGTAAAGGTAAATAAGGAATGTGAAATGGTTCTTTTGAACTGAAAGAATATTTTGAGAAATATGAAATGAATAAAGATGAAAATTGGTTATTTCTATGGTTTTTGAGAGTGTTTGGAGTATAAAAGGTGTTTTATACAAGAAAGTAAGGATCCAAAGTTTTAAAAAATTTATTTATATATATCAAAATATGTATAAAGGATCCTATGAGGATTTTGAAAAAAAATTTGGGAACCTTTGGATTTGAAAAAGGCTTTTGAGTTTTGGGTAAAATCAATATTGAATTTGGAAAGCCTAGTTTGAAAATTATCGATTTTGGAAATAATCGATTTTGTGTAAAGGAGCTTTGATAAAATTCATACTAGGTGTATAATTTGAAAGATACTATATGTGTATAGTATAAAGTGTTTTGATGATAGCTCTGGGGAAAAAGGCGCTCCCTTGGAATGGACTTCTCAGGAGTGCCACTGGGTGGCGCTGCCTTGAGCCCCAAGGGGGGGTTCTAAAGTTGATCCTGTGAGGAGTCCGGACAAAACTAGTTCCTGAGGATTATGAGTTGAGTTACCATAGCGTAAGTCGTGTGTGCCGCGGAGAGCCAACAGTTACATGGACTTTTGTTGTGACTGCAACGTAACCCAGGATGTAACTGCGACCTATGGTAACATTTGCAAAAGTCGTGTGAGCCGCTGAGAGCCAACAGTCTGCGTTTGAGTTTATCTCGGTAGACTGCGACCTGTGTAGGAGTGGAGAAGTTTCATTTCGACAGCGAAATCAGAGGCCGCGGAGAGCCTGCAGTTACATAGACTTTTGCTGCGACGGCAACGTAACCCTGGATGTAACTGTGATCTGTTGTGTGGGATCCATGGCGTAATCGAGAGGCCGCGGAGAGCCTGCAGTTACATGGACTTTTGTTGAGACTGCAACGTAACCCTGGTATGTAACTGTGACCATGGATGGGTGTGATGATTTCCAGAGCATTCTCACCAAAGATATTTCCTTTATTTTCAAAAATTGTTTTCTATATTTCAATAAAGTTGTTTTCCAAGTGTTTTCACTGGGTGTTGAGAATGGGTTTACCAAGTACTTATAGATTTTCAGTCCTACGCCCGATCAACGTATGACTGAATTTCTGTGAGAACAAGGATGGACTGGTTGAGACATCGAGTTATAAGAAATATTTTTAAAAAGCTATTTTAATTGTATTGTCTAAATTTGAAGGCATTCCTAAATTTTAAAGTAAAAAGGGGATTTCAAACTGGAATTATAAAATAAAATTTGGACTCGGGAAATTTCAATGAAGCGATTCTTTGAAATAAAATCGCATATTGATTTGAAAGTTGGCAGTAAGCTAATTAACAAAATAATTACTTGATGGAGTATGTTAATAAAATTTAACTTTGGTTAATAAATGGATTGTAAATTAATAATGGAGTTTGGAAATGAATTCAAATTGTAAATAGAACTCGACTTGGATTTAATAATAGAAATAGTTTGAGTTGCAAAGCAAAATCCAAGTTGATAGAAATAAATTGAGATGGCCTTGTATTAATAAAATAAATTCGAAATAAACAAGTAAATTAAAAATTTTAATGGGATCACTGGAATTATATAATAAATGGATGAAGCCTGATGAATAAATTTTTTTAATTAAACTCTAATTGGAATTGGATTATTAGACTGGACTTAAGTTCGGTGGCATATGTGTCTGGATATTGTTTTGATAAATTGAGAAGGGGGTTAAATTTACAATGAAGGAGATGGGCTAACTGAATTAAATGGAATTTGATTTAAT
This sequence comes from Allium cepa, assembly GCA_030765085.1. Taxonomy (NCBI): domain Eukaryota; kingdom Viridiplantae; phylum Streptophyta; class Magnoliopsida; order Asparagales; family Amaryllidaceae; genus Allium; species Allium cepa. The sequence continues at coordinate 712,666,192 of CM060934.1, forward strand.
GAGAATCAAATTTAATGGAAGTGAACTTAAGTTGATGTTGGAATAAATTAAAGTAATTAACTTAAGTTTAAAGTTTATGGAAGCTTGGCTTCGAATAAGGATAAAAGCCTATTAAGTTAAAACTTGGATAAAATTTATTTGGAAATGGAAACAAAGTGTATATATTAAATCCTTCTTATAAAAATCAATATTCAATTTAAATACATATTTAAAATAAATCTATATTATATTTTAAAACTAATAATTTATTTTTTTAAATGAAATAAAATCTTTATATACACTTTTAAAATCAATATTCAATTTGAATCATGTATCAAAATAAATTCTCCTACTTATGTTTGGAAATAAATTTTAAATTCAAAACCCAAAAATAATATATGTACATAAAATCTATATTCATTTCAAAATATTAATCATAATGTATTATATATTTATACATTTCAAAATATCAACCTTTATTAAAACATATAATATATACCATATAATATACACATTTAAAACACATAATGTAATATATAAAGTAGGCACATCTATAAATATACTCGTAGATCATGTGTGTGTGTGTGTGTATTTACTTTTATACGATATAATACTTATGCAACCAAATATGCATATATGCGGGCTTCTCAACAAATTTACATATGCAGACAAATTTAGATATAAAACATATCTGCAAACATATAACTAAACATATGTAATATAACTAAACCTTAACATATAAGGATATATATATACATATATGCAAAAGCGGCTAGAACAATGCGAAACAAAATATGAATGTTGACATATAAGAATATATATATGTGAAAGCGGGTACAACAAATGCAAAACAAAATGTGAATGTTAATACATATTCTTATATATGCGAAAGCGGCTGGAACAAATGCAAAAAAAATATGAATGTAAACATATAAGAATATATATATATATATATATATATATATATCTGTGTGTGTGTGTGTGCGAAAGCGGTTGGAACAAATGCAAAACAAAATATGCATGCTAACATATAAGAATATATATGCGAAAGCGTCTGGAACAAATACAAAACAAAATGTGCATGCTTCGGGGAATGCTTACCTTAACATATAAGACTTATATATATTGCTAGCTTCACATATAAGAACAAAGCAAAACAAAAGTTGTTGTTGTTCACGGACTTGAGGGACGAAGGCATGGGCTTGCGGCAGAAGCTGATGCCAGGTGATAGGCGGTGTTGTAGCTGGTGTTTGTGGGAGAGTTGTTGTGAGGCCAGAGAGCAGCGGAGAGACGGGGTAGAGAAGCGGCTGGAAGAGTGGGCTCGGCATAGGGTTTTGGTGATGGGGTTGCACGTTAGGAGGAGATGGGTTCGATGATGGATGTGTGGAACTTGCGTGGGAAGGGAAGCTACGGTGGTCAGCAAATATAAAGAGCACGAACAGGTAATGAAAAACGTGGAGGAGAGGAATAGGCAAGCTATTGTAAATAAAATAGAATTTTTTTTATTATAGCATATAATCTTTCTTTTGAAGTAAGCGACCGAAATAAAAAAATGAATGGACAAATACAAGTGTATATTGAACTGTGGGAATAGAAATGGTCAAGACGTTAATTCAAAAAACATTAATAACCCATGACTATAGATTTTACACAGTGGACAATGGATGGACAAAGAAAACTAAAAGGCTCAATACGGTTACCGAGATGGTCAACCGTTTCACGGTTTTTCTCCACGTATCGGATGTCGAATTACAAAAATGGATATACCGTAGAGATCAGTAAGATAAGATGAACAGGATGGTACATGGATATGAGAAATACAATCATCCTATCAAAACCTAAATTTTTGTTGCCGAAAATGCTGCTAAATCGCTGAAAATAAGACAAACGGAAGCGGTCCAAATTTGTAATGACCCGATTTTTCAAGCCTTTCGCATCCGCACATGTCTGACTTCAATTTCTCAAAAAATCAGATTGTTAATTTATATTTGGCAAAACTCAACATATACAGTAAATAAATCAATCACAGAATCACAGACACAGAGTAATATAACAATAAGCACCGAAAACAAATAAATAGTAGTTCATGAAGCTACTATATAACTTCATCAGAATACGAAACAAAATACAATAGAAATCTCAAAAACAATGTAGTCTCAAATACAAAAAGATGACAAGTCTGAACGAAACAACTGGATAGCTAAAAACTGAATAGATATAGATGGATCTTCAGGCAAAGCTCCAAAGGTGAGTCTCAAATGCTATGACACTCATTCTGACCCAAACGTGAAGCAAAACACTAAACACTCGAGCCAGGGTCTGCATTCTTATATTAATAAATTCAACTCAAGTGAAATGTCAACTGAAATACAAATGACTTAAAGGATGTTTGGGATTTCCATCCTCTAGGGATTCATGGAGCTATCTACTATGTAGTAATATACGCTATTATATAGTAAAGTAAAAGTATTAAAATAGCGTTAAGGTGTTACCCAAATCCCCCTTAACACATTTCATATATTTCCATTGTCTATACAATGCTGTACGCTCCTCCGTAAACTGCCCAGAGGACATAACATAGGTACGGTATAAAACAAACTCGTAGAAGGCGGGATAGGGCATGCGACATGGCACTCGAGACAATGCCAGGGTAGATATACCGTTTGCGGATCCGGACTGATGGTGACGCGTAGCAGCTACTATCGCCTACCTCGTGAAACACTCTCAAATCAAAGGTGCAACCAATCAAATCACAAAAGCAATAGAGTGACATCAAAGAAATGTGTCCGATAGGAGGAATGACCTCACTTGGCCCGGCGTGGCTCCTGTTTTAGCTGCATCAAGCTGACTCACGGGAGTCAGGGCTACGTAAATACCATATAGAATCATCGCCAAACCATCCCATTTCATTTTGGAATCCCCACCACGTACACAGTTGTTAAAGTGGTTTTCGCTATTGGCAGAGAGTACGACAATATCCGATCCTGGTCTCTTTAACAACCAAACGCTTATTCCACACCGTGGTCATTTCATTTCAAATTATTTATACTTTATATCAGAATATCATATTCAAATTCAAACCATATGAATTCAATATCGTTATCCTTTTTAAATAATTTTCATTTTCAAGATCCTAACACTTTCAAATTTATAACACTTTCAAAATCATAGCACTTTTAAAATCATATCACTTTGGAAATCATAGCACTTTTGAAACCATAACTTTTGAAATCATAACACTTCCGACTTAAACAGTTGAGATATTGAAAAATAGTATATACATTAAAATAGTATATATATTAAAATAATTTATATATTAAAATGGTTTATATATATTAAAAATACTTTATATAATGAAAAAGTTTCCTCCAATTTCTCAAATTGATTAAATCAGCTTAAATTCCAAAATTTCCATTTAAATCACTTCCAGTTTAACCATTTCCATTTAAAGGTCAACGATTCAATTCAAATTCTCAATAAACTATTTCATGTTTATCGAATTCAAATCCAGGTTTTGAACTACCACTTAAATTCTAATAAGATTCAAGTTTAAATATTCAACATTTACAATAAAAATTTCATTTATATTTCAACATTAACTTTAATTTTATTCAAATTCGAAAGTATACACTTAATCATTTTAATAACAATTATTTAAAGTCCCAATTTATAAATTTAAATCAATAATAAATATTAAATCTCAATTTTAAGTAAAATTTAGACTATTTATTTAATCACCTTTTCTCTAATCCGGTTATCAATCAAAATTTTCAAAATCTCAAAATCAATAAGTTCAAGTAAATTCTTATTTAAATTCAATTATTAACCAATTTAAATTCCAAGTCAACACCAATTTATCCTCCTATCCTTCATTATTAAATTTATAAAATCTATTTTAAAAATATTAATATAAATTTAAGTAAATACTTAAACTTATTATGTACTAATTAAACAAAAAAATTATTAGATTAAATCTTATTATTAAATGTATATTTTATACTAAATATTATTTTATACATTTTTAAAATAATAAGATTACAAGAAAAATCTTGAAAATTAATATTTTCAAAACTAACTTATAAATTGAAATTTCCAAAACATATCCTTTTAAAATCTAAATTTTTATAAAATAAATATCTTTGTATTATACTTAAAATTAATATTCAATAAAATCCATCTATTTCTTTTCAAAACATTGGTAATTATTTCAAAATATAGATTAACGGTGTCCGTATATAATTTTCTATCCTATGGTCAAGTGATACGGATATTTATCATTTCAATCCGTAATTTAAATATCTATGGGTATATATCATTTCATCTCGCGATCCCTATATTTAAAAATCAATGAAAATCGCTTGGGTTTATCATTTCAACCCATAATGATTTTTCGTTACTCTACAATATCGTTTGGGTATGTATCATTTCAACCCACAGGGATTTTAAATTAATAGGGAACTTGCAGAGTGAGAACAAAGATGATAAAAATATAACATATCAGTGGCAGGCATATATCATCAGTGATAAATTAAATAAAATATATACAGCAGGATATAGTGTCATATCTCACAGGTGAACAGATACTGATAATGACATATCATATATAACAATTAACTAATTAACAGTTCAATTTAGCAGCATATTTCAATTGTCATTTCAAATGAAATCAAATTTAATAAATATAAGAATTTTAATCATGAATGATCACTCACCTTTTGAGGCTAGAGAGATTGACAATGAAATGGATTACGAATTCAAGCATGAATTTTCAAAGCAAAGCAAGATTGGCACGAATTCGACAAACAAAGCTGATAAATAGGAATCGATGAAATAAATCAGAATCAGCTTGATATAATTGAAATTAAATGTATACTATATTATTATTTTCCTTAAAACCAATATTCAATTTAAAAATACATATTTAAAATGACATATCTATATATTACGTTTAAATTAAAGTCAAAACATATACTTTCTCAATATTTAATTTATAACCCATATATATTTTTCAAAGATTTCCAAAATCTAACAACAATTTGCAAATAAATTAAACATAGCATAAATAATAAAGTTATTTCAACAATTTATTTTAAGATCTTAATATGAATCTAAATTAATACCTTCAAACATATAATGTATATATACCTTCCCTCTTTGATAATAAATGCTCACATCATCTAAAATTTTACTTTACTTTATATATCTAAACAGCAGCATTATACTAGACAAAATTTAACTTATATAACTTGCCTTATTATTATATATAACTTCATAGTCTTATAAATTTGCAACAGTTGTTATAACAATATATATGCTCGTACCACCTTCTGTCCTCTTTTTTTACCAATAGGAAGAGTTTGCACGATGATGAGCTGAGGCTCCACGAACATGCATATGAACTTGGAATATATATATATATATATATATATATATATATATATATGAAACGCACGAACTGTTGTACACATGTTTGAGGATGCAGGGGAAAGAGTTGTGGTGGTGGACAGCTAGGTCAGACGAGGTCGGAGAACAATGGCTGTCAAGTGGAGGGTTGTTGCTTGGAGGTAGCATGGGCTGTCAGTGGATAAGCGCTCAACGATGATAGTTAAAGGTGGAAGCTGTGCCGGCTTTGGTCTTGGAGGTTGTGGACATGGATCTGGAGATGGGTGTTAGGCATGGTGTGATAGTGGCTGGTAGAGCACGAAGGGGTTGTTAGATCAGTCGTAGAGGGAAGGTGGAGCAGGTGCTAGTTTGGTTTTGTGGGTCCGACACAGCGGCTTGGAGATGAAAAGATGGTGATAGCGTTTGGTCTTGGGTGGAACAGCACATCGATGTTCCAGTGGGGAGGCTCGCGGCAGCTTTTGAGGGGAGGAGCGTGGCTGTGACGGGTGAGACAAATGGAGAAGTGGTCGGCGATGGTTAAAGGATGAAGGCGGAGTTAAAGTGGACAAGCAAGAAAGAGAGAGGCATGAAGTGAATGGTGAATGTCAAGAAGGAGAAACATGCAGTAGGTCCAAATCAATGAAGCAAACTTTTTTTTCTAGAACAAGAATGGACGAAATGAAAAATTAAAGGAAGAGGAAATGTTGCAAACAAGAAGAAGGGGAAAAGGAAGAGTTAGAACTAGAATAATATATTGAACAAAAGGAAAATACAAAAACGCAGTACTTAAATTCTGTGGAATATTAAAAGGAAATGGTTATTGATGTATACGGTTGAAAAATGGAAGGACACAGAACCCAAAAGGCATGAATGCGGAACCGATATGGCTAATGTTTCGCTGATTTTCGTCACATATCGAACATCGAAACACACAAATGAATATACTGCGGAGATCATCACGACGAGACGAACAGAATTGTACAAATATATCAGCGATATGACCGTCCTATCAAAAGTCGATATTCATTGCCAAATGGCTGCAAATTCGCTGAAAATAAGATAAACAAAGCTAGGGAAGTCAAAATTCGATGAAACGAAAGATGATGTCTCACTCAGAATATATTGAACTTTTTTGTTATATAAAAATATTCGGGTTTGAGAAATATTTTATTACCATCAAATATTAACTGATTTAAATTATATATTACACAAAAAAAACTAACATTCACATTTTCCATTGAAAATTCTCCATTTGCCATGTATAAACAGACGCCTACCAAATATCAAATTTTTATTTCCAAATTCAATTATATAAAATTTCACAAAATTCAGTTAATTACATCATTAAAACCGTTGAAATTTCCAGGTCGTTACATTCTCCCCCACTTAAAATTTTTCGTCCCCGAAAAGGAAGAGAAAGGAGAATAGAAATAACCAGAAAGAAAAGAGATTGAAATATAAAACGCAACGATTAATTTAAATCATATAAATTTAAATTAATTAATATTCAACCATTTTGGTTTAATCCATTTTATTAAACCAATAGATAGTCATTCAATTCAAAATTGTTAGTTCAATTATTTATTTAAACCATATAAATTCCCTTTAGTTTTTTAAATTGATTCTTTTTTTCAATTGATTCGGTTTCAACCCATTTTATTCAATTAATAGCTATTTATTATATCCATATTTTGTTGATTCAATTTAATATATTTCAATCAATAGATTAGATTTCGATTTATTAGCATATGATACAAAATTTCCTTTTCAAAAACTAAATTTACTTTAGGTAACCCATTTATTAAATCACTTTGGTTTCCCTTAAGTTGGTTTCACTTAAAATTCAATTTCACTATTCTTAAGTTCATATTTACTTACTCAAATAACATTTCTTATAACATAGATTAACCGTAAAAATATTTAGTATACAACTAGATCTCCATTTCTGAATCCCTTATCAAGATTCATTTTTTTTGACATCTTATTATTTACATATATTATTGTATATTATTCAATTACATTCAAACCCTTTCGAGGCAAGTTTTTATAAAAAAATTCGAATGTAATTAAACACTATACAAATTTCTTTTGTTTACAACATTCCTAATAAGCAAAATCCCGGTTTGAATATTTTAATTGCTTAAACTTCTCTTGTATAACCTTCACTTTTCATTCACATAAACTGTAAATTGAGCACTATACCAATTTACTTGTAATTTATAGTATTTTTGTTAAGCAAAAGAAATTAATATGAAAAATCTGTTATTTAAGTTTTCCTTTTGTATAACCTTCAAATGCAACTTTATCTTAACATATCAACTTTCTAAATAATTCAAGCTATACATGTTTATTAGAATGCATTTGAAATAAATTTCATTCTAGTTCAACTATTTCAAGTTATTTTAAATTCCAATTTAAATTTTTAAACACTTCAAATATTTCACAAATTTTAATTTGCTTCAATAATTGAAAACCCTAACTTAACACGGAATTTAAGGATTTAAGTTTCCTGTTTCCCTTCAAAGTATTTTGAAATAATTATATATATATATATTTTATACATCAAATTATACACAAGAAATTTAAATCATTTCCAAAATAAAATTGTAGCAAAGCTACTGTAACAACCCACATATTTATCGATTTTATATTTAAACATTTTATCGTTAATCGGATATTGGTCCGAAAAGCTACTTTTTGCAAACGGTCAAATTAGGACTCGAGACCACTTCCATTGAGTTCGAAATTCCGTTTACAATTTTTTTTATGTATAAACATTGATAGGTTTGGAGTTAGTGGAATTTCACTTACTTTTCCCGCTTTGGACCTTGGGTTAGATTAGCCATTATAACTCAAATCCACTTCTCTCCTTCTCCTCACTCTTCATAAATTTCTACCAAACACAAACTTTAACATTAATGGTGAGTGGAAAGGGAAATTAGAAACTCCAAGCCTAGGTTTCAACTCCAACTCCATCATTCAACTCCAAATTCAAGGAAAAAGCATTGGATTCAAGCTTGTAGTTGCTTCTCCATTCACCTTCAAGCTTTACCTTCATAATTTGATGAAAAGGTGAGATTTTTATCTCACAATTCTAGTCTATAACCAAATTGGACTGTCGGGAATGATTCCCCATCACTTTTGCACGTACATTTGCATTTGGTTTGGATTGGATTGGCGAAAAACTCCAATTTTTAGCGTTTTTGGTGAAAAAATTGCACTTAGGTCGTTTTGGCAAAATTGGCACTTCGGAGTTAGGTCGTATGGACCTTAGGTCATAGGTCGTATGGATCTTAGGTCGTAGGTCGTTCTGGCCATTTCTAACGTCTTCGGAGTTAGGTCGTATGGACCTTAGGTCGCAAGGTCGCAAGGTCGCAAGGTCGTAGGTCGCGTGGCCATCTTCTTTAGACCGTTAGGTCGCGAGTGTTAGGTCGTTAGACCTTACCTTCTTTAGGTCGCATGACTATTTGGACGCTTGAGCAGTTTAGGTCGTTAGACCTTAATACAGTTAGGTCGTTAGACCATTTAGGTCGCAAGACCACAAGGTCGTTAGGTCGAAGAACCTTAAGCTGTTATACCTTTTAGGCCGCTCGACCTAGTTAGGCCGTTAGGTCGCATGACCTTATTCCAGCTAGGTCGTTAGGCCTTTGTGCCGTTAGGTCACGTGCCCTCTGCAAATCTTTAGGTCGCATGACCTCGTATCTGACCTTAGGTCGTTAGGTCGTATTTGACCTTAGGTCGGTAGATCGTAAAGACTTTAAGTCGTTTCCCCCCACTAGGTCGCTCACCTGGTTGAGTCGCACCTTACCTTAGCGAGTTTCCCTTAGGTCGCGTACCCCCTTAAGTCGCTCGACCACTAGGTCGCGAACACCTTTAGGTCGCGTACCCCCTTAAGTCGCTCGACCACTAGGTCGCGAACACCTTTAGGTCGCTCGATCCTATCCTCCCTTAGGTCTTCACTAGGTCGTACCGTTTTGGACGGGGCGCTGCCACGCACCCCACCGGGGGCGCTGCCCTCGGGACCCGCGCGACCTGACCGGGCAGGTCGAACCCCGTAGCGGGGGGGTTGCCCCCCGCACCCCCACCTTGAGGGGGTTGCCACCCCCCTGGACCCCCCCTCCGTAGGGGATCTTATCTGAAAAACATTCAACAGAACTTGCTGATTTCCTTGGATTCTTATCGCATCTTCGAATGTGATCTTTGTGATTGATTGTTTTACAATCGCTTCTGTGATTTGTCACTTTAAAATATGAAGGTTTCAATACAGTAGTAAATATCAAAACTCTTTCAACAAAATGATTTCAACTCTATTTTCAATAACTAAGCTCTTTTCTTAAACCGTTTTCCAAATCTACTAGTATATACAAACCTTTACCTCACTCAGATGAGAAATCTAATTAAACGGCTTAGTAAAACAAGTGGTATGAAACGCTGGCGTTCACTTCATCGGTTAATTCTTGGACTTGTTCGATTGAACCTCTTGTGATAATTTTCTAGTGAAGATTTACAATTTGTTCGTAAACATTTAAGTTAAGCAAGTGGTTATGGGACACGAAGCTAAACTTTTATATTTACTAGCTTAGTGTAATTGACACTTCTCGTTGATCATGACGATCATTTTATGATTTAGACTAGCAATTGTGTGATGTCTCTTTGTTTGCAAGGTTAGACTAGACCTCATTGGTGTGATTCCGACTCACACATATCTCTTTGTCCGCAAGGTTAGTCTAGACACCATTTGTGTGATTCCACTCACATATACCTTTTTGTTGCGAGATTAGGCTAGACACCACTTGTGTGATTCCACTCACACATACCTTTTTGCTTTTTGGTTAGCCTAGACCTCACCTGGGTGATTCCGACTCACCCATATGGGGTAGCTCCCCATGGTCTTCGGACCGTCATGTGATAGGCCTCTTTCCCTTTTTCTGTGATTTTTGGATTTCTTGTGTTGATTTCTGGAATTTATGTCATTGACTTGTTATGAGTACAAGTTTAGGGTATGATGCCCTCTTTGGATCTTTGAGAAGATTCTTGTGATATCGATTTATCTCTTATTGATTGATCTTCTGTTGATCATCATTTGCATACTGATAGTAGTATGTCAGTATGGATATTTTATGTTTATGCCATATCTTTTATTTTATACCATGTCATCTGATATTTATAGCTAGACTGATCCGTTTATTATTTTCTTAAATAATACTCGGGTCAGACCGAGATGTTACAGGTGCTTCTGCTTGACTTCTTCCCGGGATTTGCTACTTTGACTTTTGGCTAACTATTTAGATTAGCATTTTTTGTTGTATACACTTGAGACATAGACTCATAGTTGTATTCTTTTGTATAGCATGTGTTTCTATTCTTTTGTATTATTGTGGATCTTTTTGACCACTACTCTGATGTACACTTTCATGTGCTAGTTATATATTCATATCTTCTTCCGCCTTTGTGATATGGATGTCTGTGACTGATTTGTGTTATGCTTATTTCTATGTTTGTTTCCGAAGATTATTTATAGCCACCGTGTGATAAGCAATCACATGGATGGTCGCTCCTCAACAGCCTTATTCTCCATGCTAGTTGACAGCACTACACCGTAGTGTTCTTGGCTAGTGTGGGTATTGAGGTGGTGCGTTACAGCTACTAGGTGGCCTCTCCACTTCGAGACTCGAAAATGAATGTCGATGATGTTGCAGTCATCATCGAAATTATTTTTCAGCGACAATTGAAGAGAGTATGGACTTAATTCTTTTAAAATTATTTGGAAATGATCCCATTTGAAAATACTTTCAATCAATAAATTTTTAGGACTTTGAAAAACCAAATTTGAAAATCACTAAAAATTAAATTCTCTAATTCTTTTAATTTGAACTTATTTCATTTGCAAATCAAATTTATAAACTATATTTATAAAATTTGTCTCCATATAACTTACAACGACAGTTAATTGTTTAGAAATTTTGACAAACAATAATGAAAATCTAGTATTATCATTTCTAACAACCAACTCATTTAACTATCCAATTTTATAAAATTATACTTTTATATATAAAATATAACCATATATAAAATTTATATCATTTACAAATTTTAGAAAATAGTATTGTGTCAGTTTGCTCTGTTCAAGTGTTTTGGAATTTCTATCGATAGCGTAGGCCAGATGAATCGATTGAAATGCAAAATCAAACTTAACAACTCAAACAACATAGTAGAAAACATTTTATATTAATTACAAATACACTTCCTTACAGGATGATTCAAAAATAGTTCTAGAATAAGGATAGAGATTCAAATTTAGAGGAACCCTAACAAGGAGAATTCTGACTAAGCGGATAGGCTCGAGAGGAAGACAGATAGATTACAAAGAGAAAAGATGGATAGACTTATATAAATCGTGGGTGACCTTAACCAGGTCAATCAAGATTCCAGGGATAAGATCGATGCAGAAATTCAATTTCCCGCTTGAAGGGGAGAGGGGTGACTTCACCCAATATCAGGAAAATCTCTGATTATCGGAGTGGAGTCGAGATTACAAGGGAATTGCCTCAATCGTCTACTAGAGATAGTTCGGGCTTTGCAAGGGATAACAGTATCATCACCGAGGATGTAGAAATCTCTAGTGAATCGATGCCAGTTGTAAAGGAGTTTCACCCCTTTATAAGTCATACAAAAGTTGGCGGGACTACCGATTGATTAGACACACACAAGGATGAAGTTTGCTAATTGGGGTGGTAAGATGAACTCAAATTCATAATAGAGATCAATCAAAGTGGAGCTATGGGATGCTCTAGAATCAAGAGGAACATGAACAGGAGAAGACAAGAATGAAATTTCAGAAAAAAGGGGATGATTCCAAAGTACAAAGGAAACCAATTCAAAGACGAATAACTCAAGCTGGAACAAAGTTGATTCGGTAGTTAAATGTTACTCTATATGCTAAGTTTTGTCTAAACCAGAGCTTTGATATCAACTGTAACGAGCTGATATTTTTAACCTTTCGCATCCGCACATGTCTAACTTGAATTGCTCAAAATATTAGATTGTTAATTTATATTTGGCAAAACTCAACATATACAGTAAATGAATTAATCACAGAATCATAAACACAAAGTAATATGACAATAAGCAGCGGAAACAGATAAATAGTAGTTCATGAGGCTACAATATAAACATCATAGTATGAAACAAAAGACAATAGAAATCTCAATACAATGTAATATCGAATACAAAAAGATGACAAGTCTAAACGAAAAAATTGTATAGTTGAAAACTGAATAGATATAGATGGATCTTCAAGCAAAGCTCCAAAGGTGAGTCTCAAATGTTGTGACACTCGATTTGACCCAAGCGTAAAGCAAAACACAATACACTCGAGTCAGGATTTACATTCTTATACAAATGAATTCAACTCAAGTGAAATGTCAATTGAAATACAACTGACTTAAAGGATGTTTGGGATTTCCAGTCTCTAAGGATTCATGGAGCTTTCTACTATGTAGTAGTATACGCTATTATAATATGTTTATAGTAAAGTAAAAGTACTAAAATAGCGTTAAGGCATTACCCATATCCCCCTTAACACATTTTATATATTCCCGTAATCTATACAATGCCATACGCTCCTCCATAAACTGCAGGTTTACCTAGAGGACATCACATAGGTACGGTACAAAACAAACTCGTAGAAGGCACGATAGGGCATGCGACAAGGCACTCGAGGCAATGCCAGAGTATATGTACTGTTTGCGGATCCGGACTGGTGGTAACGCATAGCAGCTACTACCGCCCACCTCATGACACACTCCTAAATCAAACGTGCACCCAATCAAATCAAAAAAAACAATAGAATGGTATCGAAGAAATGTGTCCGATAGGAGGAATGATGCGACGACCCAGAATTTTTGGATATTTGAAATTGAAATATTCGGTTGATTTTAAATATTTGAAAGGTTAGATCAATTTGAATTTAAATATCCTGTTTATTTGGGCAATTAAATTATTGAATTTAATAAATGAAAATTGGGTAAAATATTGAATCTTGATTTTTAAGCTAGTTTAAAATATTTCAAAGGCTTGTAAAATTTATATTTATAGTACTAGATATAATAGGAGTTGTAAATTTAATTTGGAAGTGTTTTGTTCAGTTTTAAAAATATATCGTTTAAATTGATATTTAAAAATAGCCTTCCGAGGCACAGTCTCAGAATTCGACGAAACAAGTACCATTGGATCCGTAATACTGTTTTATTATTGGATTTCAATTTTCGTAGTGTTTGGAGTGATCCTTTGGCTGTATGGTAGATAAACCCGCTGAAATCTATATCGAAAATTCAATATAATAATTGGATCCAACAAGCTATCTTCTTCATAAGATCGAATTAGGACTCGAAACCTTTTCCATTGCATTCGGAATAGGGGTTTAACACTATAGACGCCTAGCGGCATGCCTTGATTGGAGATAGAGATTGCGAGTTGCAAAAACCGAGACGATTTTAATTCGAATTTAAATTTAAACATAAATAATAATATTATTGTATTTAATACTATGGCAGGTTTGGAAGACCCATACTCTGTATTTCAACACGTCTCCTACATCTTTTTACATATGCATCTTCTTGTTTCTTTTATGTTTTTTTTTTAAAAAGCAAGCAGAAATCAAAATCGAAAGCTTTTTTTCAAAAAAAAGGGATAGTCATGGCCGTTCAGTTCAATATCTCGAGTGAAAAATCAAACCGGCCAATAAAAATAAATAAAAATGGTGAAAATCAAATTTGAATCGAAGAGTGGCCGCCTCGTTCCTTTTGCTTCGCGGCTACTTTTTCAAATCTACGGCTCGATCGATTTGGCAATCAAATCGCGAGTCGTATCATTGGGAGGTAGGGTCGGCGAACTTGCGACTCGAGAGAGAAGCTTTTGCGTCTTGCCTTGTGGTCGTGAAGCGGGGTGAATCGCGAGCTCGGGGATTGGGGTTTCGATGGCATCCTGATGGAGGAAGCAGTGAAGCTTCGATCTGTTCGAACTCGCGATTGGTGGGGGAGTGGATGGCCGTGATCTGGTGGAGTGCATCTAGGTAAGGGGTTGCTTTCGTCATTTTGGGTAGTTTTTCTTCTTCTTTCTTTTCTTTTTTGAATTTGTTTTTAATTTTAGAAAAAACATATATATAAATATTTTATAACAAGTTATAAACAGTTTATTTAAAATTTAAAGTAGTGAGGTATATTACAGTAGTTGATTTTTAATTTGAATATTAATATATATATACCTATATATATCTCTATAAATTAGAAAACACATGTTACAATAAGATATTAGTTGTTCTACTTTAATTTAATATTTTGAAATTTATGTTAAGTAAAACTTTAATTTGACTTATTGTTTATTTAGATATTGAGAAATTTACAATAAAGAAAAAAGTTTACAGTAAGGAGAAATAATTACAGTAAAGTATAAAATAATTTTGTGTGTGTATATATATATATATATATATTCACATACATGTTTTAATTTAGAATAGTAAATATATGTAGAGGTAAGGTTTTGAAAATGGAAGATTTTAAAATGTTAGAGTTTATATAACAATAGATTTTTAAATCTATATAGACTATTTTATAAGTATATATATGAAGTTTCAAGAATAAAAGTAAATATATGTACACACACATTTAGATTTACCGATTTATTTAAATTAACAAATTTGGTGACTTAAATTGTTCAATTAACTTATTAAATTTATTGTAGTCACTAAAAGATTTTAAAAAAAGGAAAGTATCAGTTTAAATTAGATTGTCAGTTAATTGAACTAAATAAATGATAATTGATTATCCGATTATTCAGAGTGTTAATAAACCATATAATGTTTATACAAGGTCTGAAACCGTGAAGAAATGGTCGAGATGGAAATTGATTGCAAACAAAAATAAAAAGTGAGTTAATCTCACTCATCTGAATTATTATTTAAATTTAAATAGTTAAATTTAAATTTTTAGTTGAATGATTGAATTGTTTGGATGTGGTATATTATATATAGTAGTATATATATATTGGAGTGATTGATTTCCCGCATTATATAGCGAAAGAGACCCTATGCGCCCCGCATAATAGCGGATGACCCCATATACCACGATATCCCGCCGTGAAGCGGGATTGATATTTTTATATTGTGCTAACATCTGTGGATGCATGGAAACAGGTTGGAGGGATCCAACTGGATTCCTCAAAATTATTTAGATTGTTTAATATTCTTTGATATGATTTATTTGATAATTTGTGATAAATTATATTGGTAAATGAAAATATTGGATGCTATGGTTTGATTGAATATATATTTGGGTATACCGAGTTATCAAAAATATATAGATTGGGTTTTTGAAGAGAAAAAAGGAGAATTCTTAAGTAAATAATTATAAAGGTTTTGGAAAAGGATAAAAGTTGATTTTTAAATTCTAATAAATAAATTCTAAGTATGGAAAAGGAGATTTTTGAATAAATAGGAATAAGTGGATTTTTAAACCTTAAGTGATATTAATTAAAGGAATAAAAGATTTATTTTAAATTCAGAATTTAAATGGTTTAGGAAGAAATAAAATATGAATTTTGAAATAAATATGAAATTGGTATTTTCAATTTAAATAAGATTTTAAATCATAATTAAGAACTTAAATCTGAAATTAAAGGGTTTTAAAATAAACTGAGATAGTAAAGGAAGTTATTTTTAAAATGGAGTAAAATTTGGAAATCGGTTTGGAAACTGATTTAGTGTTTGAAACTGTGGTTTAAAAGAAGGATGAGACTATGAAATTTATAAACTGGGTTTATGAAGTGAAATATTTATCAGAGGATAATTTGGAAATGCAAATTTAGAATGGGTAATTTGTTTTAAAAATAAATAGTGATTTATTTTTAAAGGTGTGGAAAGGAAAGTGTATTTCCCTAGAAAGCCAAGTATATTTTCAAAGAAAGATTTCCAAGTATAAGATAGAGGTTTTAAAGTGGTTTTAAAAGGATGTTTTAGAGAATTTTTATTATTTTAAATTGTTTTAGAATTTTAAAGTAAATATTTATTTAAACTAATTATAGTAGTAATTGTATGGGTTTAGCTAGTATTATGATTCAAAAGATAATTATGTAATATGTGTACCTTATAGAATAATTTTCTATTTTAGTTTTGGCCTTAGTTTTATATGAGAAATAAGTATAAAATTGTAATAAATTTTTTTAAATAATTTATTTCAAGTGTTTTGAGTATATTTTTAAAAGTTTTAAATAGTTTTCATTTTAAGTGTTTTGAATGGTTTTATTTTAAAATGTTTAAAGAATATATATAGTTTTGGATAAAGTGATTTAAATTATTCTAAAAGTCTATAATATTAAGGCATGGCGATTTTCAGTGGAAATAAAACAATTGGGTAGGAATTTTCTTCCGAGAAAGAAAAGTGATTTGAAACTATATTTTTTTCAAAGGGTTGAAGAGTGGAAATATATCTTGCGAAGATATTTTGAGGTTAATAAATAATTTGGGAAATTATTTAGTCTGATGGTTGTTTGTGAATGTTATGTGATAGTTAAATAACCGACTATCAATATTGGCCAATGCGTTGATCGTTTTGAAGAGATAGGGATCAGGATTAATTTTTCGAAAACCACTTCGATCTGATTTGAACGTTTTCGTCAAGAAGACAAGAACTTGGAGTCGAAGATAGAGCAGTGAAGTGAAAGGGATAATCGCTACTAATCTTGAGGGTGATTCCAAAATGGATGTAGTAGGAGTAGTGCTTTCGGTTCCGTTCGAACCCGGAACGGACTTGTATGGACGAATGCTTTCAAAACATCGTCAGGAGGACAATGAGCATTCTAAGTGAATGCGTGCTAAAAAGGTAACGCATAACCTCAAGCCTCATCAACCAGGAATGTCTAAAACAGGGGAGGTGCACACAAGCCTAAGTGGCTAGCAACAAATTTGGGTAAGGTCACCCCTGTCTAGAGGTCCATTTTATTTGGATGTGTGGGTGGTTGCTAATCCCAACCGTGGGGTGAACTTATTCGGACTATCCAGTAAGGGGTAGCTCCAGTCTTGTGATGTAGAAGATCAGGGTGGATCCTTGGTACGGTGATCTAGACCACGTACTGTGACGGGCGGTAACCCAGTAGCCCTGCCATTGTATGGAATCCAATATCCAATAAGCGCATGTATGGTTTTGATTGTGCCCAACTATGCTGAAACGTTAGATGCAAGCATTTCAGCTAGATTCTATTTTACTTTCTATAGACACTATTATAACATCAGACGGATTTGATAAAAATGTTTTGGTTATCGTAAGGTAAAAAGCGACATGTTTATTTGTGGCGTGGTCTTACGAGATACCTTTGATTTCAAAAGAATTTTGAAACTTTAATAATCAAATTGAGTGTGTTTTATCACACTATTTTTCCAAACCGACTCAGGTATTATTTTACTGTAATGCTCGGGTCAGACCAAGTATTATAGGATACAGGAAAGAATGTTGTGGAGCTTAGAAGACGAGGTGGATAGCGGGATGTATCAAACGTATTTATAAATATTCTGCTGTGTATGATTAAATATATAGTCAGATTTGTAGGGATAGGATATGATAACTGTCCAGTTGTGTGTTATAGATGTTGTTGTACTCTGATATTGTAATGTATAAACAGATATAGTTCTTTGTTTTAAAGATTAATCATTTATCTATTATATATTGTTCCGCTGCGATTGTGAGATTCTGATATTGTTTCTATTTCTTCTTCTACCTCCTTCTTCTTTAACCATAATGGTTCAATTTTCCGGCATTCGATTGTTTGACATTTGATACAGTGGACATATTGATGTCGATTTTCGGACGTTAAAAAATCATGTCATTACAAATGACCTCATTTGGCCTGGCATGCCTCCTGTTTTAGCCGCATCAAGCTAACTCATGGGAGTCAGGGCTACGTAAATACCATATAGAATTGTCACCAAACCATCCTACTTTATTCTGGAATCTCCACCAAGTACACGGTTGTTGAAGTGAGTTGAAGTATTGGCAGAGATTATAACAATATTCGATCCCAGTCTCTTTTTATAACCAAACGCTTATTTCACACCATGGTCATTTCATTTCAAATAATTTATATTTTATATCAAAATATCGTATTCGAATTCATAACATATTAATTCAATATCGTTATCCACTTTAAATAATATTCATTTCCAAAATCGTAACACTTTCAAATTTATAACACTTTTGAATCATAGCACTTCTGAAATCATAACACTTTGGAAATCATAACATTTTTGAAACCATAACACTATGGAATCATAACACTTTTGAAACCATAACACTTTGGAAATCATAACACTTCTGACTTAAACAGTTTAGATATAGAAAAATAGTACATACATTAACATAGTTATAATTAAAATAATATATATATATATATATATAAAATAATTTATATGTTAAAATGGTTTATATATATTTAAAATACTTTATATAATGAAATATTTTCCTCCAATTTCTCAAATCGATTCAAATCAGCTTAAATTCCAAAATTTCAATTTAAATCACTTCTAGTTTAACCATTTCCATTTAAAGGCCAAAGATTCAATTCAAATTCCCAATAAGCTATTTTAATGTTTATCGATTTCAAATCCAGGTTTTGAACTATCGCTTAAATTCCAATAAGATTAAGTTTAAATATTCAACATTTAAAATAAAAATTTCATTTATATTTCAACACTAACTTTAATTTTATTCGAATTGGAAAGTATTCACTTAATCATTTCAATAACAATTATTTAAAGTCCAAATTTATAAATTTAAATCAATATTAAATATTCAATTTCAATTTTCTTTAAAATTGAGAATATTCATTTAATCACCTTTTCTCTAAACAAGTTATCAATCAAAATTTTCAAAATCTCAAATTCAGTAAGTTCAAGTAAATTCTTTTTTAAATTCAATTATTAACCAATTTAAATTCTAAGTCAACATCGATTTATCCTCCTATCCTTTATTATTAAAGTTATAGAATCTATTTTTAAAATATTAATATAAATTTAAGTAAATACTTAAACATATTATATACTAATTAAATTAAATTTTTATTACATTAAATCTTATTATTAAATGTATATTTTATATTAAATATTGTTTTATACATATTTAGAATAATAAGATTACAAGAAAAATGTTAAAAATTAATATTTTCAAAACTAACTTATAAATTGAAATTTCCAAAACATATCCTTTTAAAATCTAAACTTTTATAAAATAAAATACCTTTATATTATATTTAAAATAAATATTTAATAAAATCCATCTATTTCTTTTCAAAACATTGGGAATTATTTCAGAATATAGACTAACGGTGTCCGTATATAATTTTCTATCCTATGATCAAGTGATAGGGATCATTTCAATCCGTAATTTAAATATCTACAGATACATATCATTTCAACCGACGATCCCAATATTTAAAAATCAATGAAAATCGACTAGGTTCATCATTTCAACCCAATATGATTTTTCCTTATTTTACAATATTGTTCAGGTATGTATCATTTCAACCCATAAGGATTTCAAATTAACAGGGAACTTGCAGAGTGAGAACAAAGATGATAAACATATAACATATCAGTAGTAGGCATATATCATAAGTGATAAATTAAATTAAATATATACGGCAGGAAGGTGTTATATCTCACAGGTGAATAGATATAGATAATGGCATATCTCATATAATAATTAACTAATTAACAGTTCAATTTAGCAGCATATTTCAATTATCGTTTCAAATGAAATCAGATTTAATAAATATAAGAATGTTAATCATGACTGATATCTCACCTTTCAAGGCTAGAGAGATTTGACAATGAAATGGGTTACGAATCCAAACATGAATTTTCAAAGCAAAGCAAGATTGGCACGAATTCAGCGAATAAAGCTGATAAATAGGAATCGATGAAACAAATTAGAGTTAGCTTGATATAATTGAAACGAAATGTATATTATATTATTATTTTCCTTAAAAAAATACTGAATTTAGAAATACAGATTTAAAATGACATATCAATATATTACCTTTAAATTAAAGTCAAAACATATACTTTCTTAATATTCAATTTATAACCCATATATATTTTTCAAAGATTTCCATAATCTGACGACATTTTGCAAATAAATTAAACATAGCATAAATAATAAATTTATTTCAACAATTTATTTTAAGATCTTAATATAAATCTAAATAAATACCTTCAAACTTATAATGTATGTATACTTCCCTCTATGAACATAAGTGCTTACATAATCTAAAATTTTACTTTACTTTATATATATAAATAGCAGTATTACACTAGACAAAATTTATCATATATAACTTGCCTTATTATTATATATAACTTTACAGTCTTATAAATATGCAACAGTTGTTATAACAATATATATGAACGTACCCCCTTCTGCTCTCTCTTTTTTTTCCAACAGGAAGAGGCTGCACGAAGATGAGCTCAGGCTTCACGAACATGCATACAAACTAGGAATATATATATGTGTGTGTGTGTGTGTGTGTGTATGTATATGTATTTTCATATCATAGAGGCGGAATGCATATATGTGTGTGTGTGTGTCTATATATATATGAGACGCATGAACTGCTGTACACGTGTTTAAGGATGCAGGGGAACGAGTTGAGGTGGTGGACAGCTAGGTCAGACGAGGTCGGAGAATGATGGCTTTCAAGTGGAGGGTTGTTGCTTGGAGGTGGTGTGGGCTATCGGTGGATGAGCGCTCAACGGAGGCAGTTGAAGGTGGAAGCGGTGCTAGGCTGTGGTCTCGGAGGCTGTGGACGCGGATCTGGAGATGGGTGTTAGGCATGGTGTGATGGTGGCTGGTGAAGCACGGAGGGGTTGTCAGTTTGGTCATAGAGGGAAGGTGGAGCAGGTGCTAGTTTGGGTTTGTGGGTCCGACACTTGACTTGGAGATGAAAAGATGTTGATGGCATTTGGTCTCGGGTGGATCAGCACATCGATGTTAAAGTGGGGAGGATCGCGGCTGCTTTGGAGGGGAGGAGTGTGGCGGTGATGGATGAGGCAAATGGAGAAGTGGTCGGCAATGGTTAAAGGATGAAGGCAGAGTTAAAAGGGTTCAAGCAAGAGCGAGAGGCGTAAACTGAATGGTGAATGGCAAGAAGGAGAAACACGTAGCAGTTCCAAAACAATGAAGCAAACTTAATTTTTTTATAGAACGAAAATGGACGGAATGAAAAATCAAAGGAAAAGGAAATGTTGCAAACGAGAAGAAAGGGAAAAAGAAGAGTTGGAACCAGAATAATATATTGAACAAAGGGAAAATACAGAAAGGCTGGATTTAGATGCTTTGGAATATTGATAGGAAATGGCTATTGATATATACGGTGAAAATTGAAAGGACACAGAACCCAAAATCACGAATGCGGAACCGATATGGCTAATGCGAGCTGATTTTTGCCGCATACCGGACATCGAAACACACAAATGAATATAGTGTGAAAATCAGCACAACGAGACGAACAGAATGGTACACTGATATTAACGATATGATTGTCCTATCAAAAGTCGATATTTGCTGCCAAACAGCTGCAAATTTGCTGAAAATAAGTTAAACGAAGCTAAAGAAATCAAAATTTGATGAAATGAAAGATGACATCTCATCGAAAAATATTAACATTTTTGTTATGTAAAAATATGTAGTTTTGAGAAATATTTTATTACCATCAAATATTAACTGATTTAAATAGAAAATTACACAACAAAACTAACTTTCACATTTTCTAATGAAAATTCTCCATTTGCCGTGTTTAAATAGACGCATACCAAATATCAAATTTTTGTTTCCAAATTCAATTATATAAAATTTCACAAAATTCATTTAATTACATTATTAAAACCATTGAAATTTTCGAGTCATTACAAAATTTAACGAAGAAATATGACGTCTCACTCAGAAAATGATTTAATTAAAGTCGAAAATTACATAAAAAATAAACTTCCATATTATCTGATGAAAATTTGCCATATTCTATGTTTAAATAGACATATTCCAAATATCTAATTTCCATTACAAAATTTTATTGTTTATTTTCATGAAAATTCAGTTAATTACATTATTAAACCCATCAAAATTTACGGGTCATTAGCATTTATATAAAAATGTGTTAAAGAAGTTATGGGTAACGCGTTAATGCTATTCTAATATTTTACTTTACTATAGGCATATTATAATAGCATATTGTACTATGTGTGTAGATAGTTTAAGGATCCTCAGGAGATGGAATCCCAAATATCTCGTAAGTTATTGCATGCACGTTAGACACTCGATAGGAGATGTAAAATCCCATAAACACATCTGAAGCCGTTGCACTCATACTTATCGATTTTTGATTTAACTTATATAATATCTTTTAGTTCTGACTCGAGTGTTTTGTCATTTCATTACGCTCGGGTCAGTCTGAGCATTTCAGTGTATTGAAGACTAATTTTCTATAGGACAAAGACGAAGATTTAGCATACTATTACTGTTTATTATATTTATTCCACTTCATTATTTTGTTCTGCTGCATTATTTATTTATTCATGCTGTATGTATAACTCTGATTTGTATTGTAAAAGTGTAACCAAATGTTATTTGTAAACAGCTTCATGAACTGTTTATTTGATTATTATATTTTGTCATTCCGTTGTGAGGTTCTGTTTTTTGTTTTTCTTCCTTTTCTCCTATTTTCTTATTTACCCCACTGGCAATCCTCCATTTTGAATGGTTTCAGTTGACATGTGTGGTTTATTGTCGATTTAAACCGTCCAAAAGGTGGGTCGTTACAGTTAATATAAGTATGCTGTAGTTATTTACGTTCTTGTGAGGATCACTCATTTTTCTCGAGAAAAAATAACGATCAAATGTTTTCTCGGACGAATGTTGTAGTGTACTTAGTAAACTCTTTATCATTATGCGATCGAAATGAGTTGGAATTTGAACGAACCCAAAGTGAGTGTTAGTGAATAAATTGTTAAAGTATTTTTTTATATATAAAATATATGTTGAATGATGATTTTACTGATTCTCCTAATATTCTTTTGATCAACGGAGCATAATATTAATTTTCTAGATTTATAGTTTATAGGCTTTTAGCTTTATAGTTTGTTTCTTTTTATGCCATTTAGTTTTCAAAATCTCTATTTCTTAACTTTAGAATTAGTTAAGATATTGCATAATGAACTTTGATCCTTTTACTAGTCTTTCACTTATTTTAGTTTCTTTATTGTTTTATAATTTTAACTTTAGTTTTTTACTTTTACTTCATCAATACATATATCTGTATATAAATTTCATATCTATACATATATGTAAATTCTTATATTTTCCTTTAGTTCCATTTACAGATACAGGTTTAGGCCAGAAATGGTGCTCATTACTATTTGTTGCTTTTAGGATTGCTATTGATAGAATTGTAGTGAGACGTTCGTTCTGTACATTCCGCGCTGGCAGTGAGGCGTTCGTTTTGGTTCTTCCGCATTGTAGTGTGGCATTCTTTCTGTGGTGGAGCTGCCAGTTGATCTCCTAGGTGCCCTTGGTTGCATCATGGTTCATTTGCTTTTGTTGCGAGATGTTCATTCTGGATCATCGATACATACAGTGAGGCGTTCATTCTGGATCTTCCACCCTTGCAGCGAAGCGTGCTTTCTCTACTGGAGCTACCTATCGATCTCTTCTGTTTTGGGTTGCATCATGGATTTTTTGGGTACTTCTAACACGACATTATCGGGTGGTGGCCTTGTTGAAGCTTGATAATGAGGTGTAATGGACGATGGCCTTACCATAGCTCATTCTTGAAGTAACTGAGTTCTTTTTCTTCGATTTTTGTATTACAATTTGTTACCTACTGGGCATGTTGGCGGCTCCTTTATTTTAAGTGATACACACACGTGCATACGCACGCGCATACATGTGTGCTCTCCTCTTTTAAGCATGCATTTCTCTCAAAAAATTATACGTTAAATGATTTAAAAATGATTTTAAAACAAAAACTGAGTATTTAGTTATTAAGTTTCCATAAAGTAAATTGATTTACAAATAAAAAGTGTTGATGCCTAAAATGGTCATCAACACCCAATAGATTCTAATAGAGATTAAATGAAGAATAAAATTAAAATAGAGCAAAAATTATAAATGAACACACAGAATTTTTATAGTGGTTCGACAATCTTGGCCTATATCCACTTCATATTTTATTGATATTCCACTTGATATCATTACAAGAGTGTTTGGATCAGCTGGAATCCATTAGTATAAAAGTGAAGAATAAAAATGGCAGAGCCTTGGCAGAGAAAGAAACCCACTTTTCCAATGCCATGCTTGCTGTATTTATAGGGGAAGATGAGCATGGACCGGATCGAAATTTTGGCAGAAGGTTTAGGAGACCGAGACGAGGCAACCAAAAAATTTACAGGCCCATCGAGGCCCACAATAGGGATATGCACCGATCCCTATAAATGCATCCAAATGGGTAGTTTTCCCTATGATGGGTGTCCCATGATGTTAGCTACTTGCTCCCCAAATTTTGTGCAATTCCAATTTGCGGTTTGTGAGATATCGCATTTTCCATGAAGTAATGTTGCTTGAATTTTGATTTCTATCAATCCTTATAGAGGGATAGGTACCGATCCCTCCAACTTGCTCAAAATGCCTTGTGATCCCTACGAGGTGTTCCACATGTCCTAGTTATCTTATAATCAAAGTTTCATGTTGATAATGTATGTACATTTTGAGTTATTGACCGATCATTGTTGCAATTTGTAGTGAAAGATAAATATGGATGAACCCTTTTATACTTATCCCTTTTATACTGACCCTTTTTATATCGATCCCTTTCAAGAGGTGAAGAAATTTGCTTATGACTTAAGTATACGAACTCCAAATGACTTAAAACTGGGAATGCAGCCTCATGGGGCCTTCCTCGTCACTCTTTATCGATCTTACCAAAGTTTGGGAATTAATTGAGGATATATACCGATCCCCTAAGGAAAGGGATAGGAACTGAAGCCCTGCCCAGGGAAGGCATTTTTCCATACTTAGAATATATTGAAAAGTCTAACCGTTGGCCTCGGTTGATCGTTGCTTCATATCATTACCCGCGCTTGATTTGTGAGCCTAATAATCATCTCTTCAGGTTGTCTTCCTCGATGAATGCATGGTCTAACTTGTCGGGTCGGCCTGAATATAGCCGAACCAAAAGGCCGAATAACCAAAAGTATTTTAATAAAATAATGTATTGACAAATGAAAGTTAAAACCCTTCGAAAGAAAAAATAAGAATTTAACTCAAGTTTAAAATGGGATAAATTGGATAGGAAGGTTTCAAAAGAATTGTTTATTAAAAACCATTATTTTTATTTAAACATCTAAGTTATGTAAACTATTTGATGTTGGGCCGACTGAGTAAATATCTTTCCTTAGAGCACCCTAAGGCAAAAGTTCATAGTTGTCGACCCAGTTTTAAAGCTCATATATGTTTGGTCCTTCATTTGAATTTTGAAAAATAAATTAAAATTGTTATTTTGTAGGTACTCTTAAGATCTAGAAGAGTATTATACAAGTAGATAAAAGTGGAATAGGTTTTTTCTAAAGTTTAATGTTTACAAAGTTGAAGGTTTATAAAATGTCTATCAACTTAAGTTAAAATTTTAGAAATAATTCATAAACAATTTTAGTACTAAATGAAATAATATAAATAAAGAATGAAAGTGATTTAGAAAGATATTGGTGTAGTTAAGAAACCATTCGGATTAAGTATGTAAGTTACATGTAAATCATTTTATTTGCATGGTTTTTGAGTTAGGATTCGAGTACATAACTTTGGGGTGACTCACACCCTTCGAAAAAGGATTTCTCACTTGGTTCTTGTCAACGAACACTTGATTCAGATTCTTGATATAATACTGAGTTTTCCATCATAGTACATAGCTATGCAAAGAGAGCGGAGGTTTCTAATTGAGAACCTGATCGGTGTCCGTACTAGGAAGGTTGATAAGCAATACTGGTTTAGCAGTAAAGTATATGCATCAGAGCGAGTGATCGGATCAGAAATCGCTTACAGATGATTTATATACATCATATGGACTTAAGTACATTTTTATAAACTGTTATATGGCTTAAGGAAGTTAAGGAGTGACTTTCAATTTTGTTTAAGGGGGCTTAAATTATCTTCCAAGCAATAACCAAAGGCAGACGAGCGTAATGGTACGCTTAGTAAATTATCTATATCCTTAGACGATCAAGAAAGTTGTGAACCTAAGACAAATTCTGAATATTGGTTGTTAGTCATTTAACATTTTAAATAATGTTAAGTGTTAGTTTATTCCTTTATGAAATTTGATTTGATTTATTGTGTGATTTTATAGATTACAGCTTATAAAAGAAATATTGGTTGTACATAGGATTTAAATTTTGGTTGTACATAGGATTTAAATTTCAGGATTTAAATTTTGGTTGTACATAGGATTTAAATTTTGTTAGTTTATTCCTTTATGAAATATTGGTTGTACATAGGATTTAAATTTTGGTGCTTTTGAAAGAAAAAAAAGTGATTTCAAAGGAATTATGAAAGAAATAATAATAAATCTATCCTAAAAAAAACCTTGTTGAAGTACTATTATTTCAGGAGATTTGAAAAGAGTTTTTGTGAAGTGATTTTTTAAATATTTTAGGTTATGATTAAATTTGGGTGATTGGGAGTTTTTCGATTTGGAAGACTCGCCAATTATATTTGTTTACTCTAGTTGTTTTTAGGAAGAACCGGAATAGCACTAGATGCTTCATGTTGTTTTGATCTCAAGTTATAACATGCTTCGGTGGGAGGAGCCCCCTTCTTGTCATAATTGATAATGATTTTAATTTTTTTCTCTTTGGAGGAATTTGAAAATATATTTTGAATATAAAATCTAAGCTATTTAGTTCCAACCTATCTTTTAAAAATATTGGATGCTTAGTATTCTATTATAGAGAATTCTCTATACTTTTGTTGCATATGGTTGTTACTTGCTTTATTTTTTTATTGCTTATAGTTGTTGTCTCATTTATATTACTTGAGCTTATGATAGATATAGCAGTGTACTACCCTTTTCAACATGATTCTCTTTTGGATTATAAGTACAAGATAGGTATAGAGAAAAAAGAGATTACCGTTTGATTTCTTGCGCACTTACATTTGCATTGAGGTAGTAAATTGCTTGCTAAAAAACAAATGCATAAGAGGTATGTATTAGGTTTAAAATTTGGTAATTGACTGATGATTTTATGCCTCAAATATGTGAAGCCACTTAGCTTTTGTTTCTTTGTTGATTTAAGGCCATTATGGTGAGTTGTAGTTCTTCAGATCTAGCCACGCAAATGAGGTTCTGTCGAAATTTTCTATAATATAAGGGACTTAAAAAGTGTAATAACTCTTTTTAATTAATAGTTTTAAACCTTTAGGGTGTGGAGACATTTTCTTCCTTTAGGAATTTAAGGGATGAAATTATTTTGAGGAAGGAGAATGTGACATCCTGAAATTTTACTGTTTTGATTTTGAATATTTAATTAATTTTAAATATTTAAATAATTGATTTTTAAAGTATAAATAAATTATATTCAAACATATGGATTATTTAAATATTTGAATTATTTGATTTTTAAATCATAAATAACTTATATTCAAATATATGGATTATTTAAATATTTGAATTATGAATTAAATATTTTAATTTTGGATTAAAATTAATTAAATGGATTTAATAGCCTTATTTAACTTTTTTTAATTGATAAATAATAATGGTAGGCTCATTTATAAATTTATTTACTACAGTAGATAGTTTGAATAAATAGGAAGAAAATAATTTGTTAGTAAAATGACTTAATTTTTGTTGTAGTATTTTTAATTGTATTTATAGGATATCTTCATAATTTTTAATTTAAAAAATAATCAAATTATGATTTGATGATTTTTCAACAGACGATGGTAACTTTGAAGTTTTACAGAATTAGATAACTAGTTTATATTATTATTGTTTCGGGATCGTATTACATTTTTGTGTGCGATTTTCATTTTGTTTTGTCGTTCGGGGTTCATACGTGAATAAAATTTTGTGTGGAAATGCGTCGGAAATTTCAAAACAAACCAAAGTCAACACTTCAGAGAAAAGCAACACATTTCACGTTTCTTTGTTTATTAACTTTTCTATTTTCATTTCCTGTAACTGAAAACAAAGGAAACTACCTCTTTAAAAAAAAATAAAGATTTACCTAACATAAAATGTAAAACAAAAATCTTTGATCTCTTATTGAGTATATATACTATTTTATACCCGTCTTCTAGTGCGTAACTTTCATTGGAGTTATTCAATAGTTATGAATGAGAGGAAAGAAAACTAAGGTTTTAGATTTTTGTCGACCGAGGGGGAGATCATGTTTAGCATTGATTTCTATAGGTTTGTTGAAGGAAGGAGCCCCTTTAACACCCCTAATTTTTATTAACATAATTTAGAGGATTTAATTGGATACATTAAATAGAATAATGTAAATTTTAAGTGATAAGGGGTTGAGATTTGAATAAATACATAGAGGTTTTGCTCAATTAATTAATTAAATGGGCTTAAGAACGATTTCTAAGCTAATTAAATTAGAAAAGTGCATATTAGGAATTAGCCGCACTTGTTACCATAACCTTTATATATATTTCTGTTCCTTATATGATTCACATTTATTCACAAAAACCTAAAATGCAAACATAAAAAGGAGCCAACCAATGTTGGGAAAAAAAGAGAAGAGAAATCAAAGTAAAGCTAAGGATTAAAGCGAGGGAAATTTAATCTCAATCCAATCTCCTTACCGTAATCAAGGTGAATTATAATTTATACCATTTCTATTTTGTTTTATGAATATATTTTTTGGATATAAGATTAAATTCATTTTTTATGATGATTTAGATGATGATATGCTTGAATTATAATCTGTTTGATTTAAACAAAATTGTTTAAAAAGGGGATTTATTTGGTTTTAGGGAAAAACCGATGTAAATTTATTTTTGAATGACATGGAAAAATTATGTAAAACATCATTTTGGAGTTGGGTTTTAATTTTTACAATTTTCCAAGCTATGGAAAGATTGTTTTGAATTTTCAAAGTAAAACATGGTTAATTGGGTTTAGAAATTTATTTTAGAAATTTTATGGAGAATTTGGGTCTAAAATTTAGATATGTTAGACAACATGATAAAAGTGAATATCTGTTGTTTCTGGAGATTTTTCCAAAGTAATTTGGTATGGAAATTAAATTATTTTAGAAGGAAGGATTTAATTGCGTTATTGTTTTTGTTTAATGGAAGTGCTTATTTGCAAAATTAACCTTGGTTTAGATCTGAAATTAAGCGGTAGTTATTTTGGTAAAGAATTTGAAAAGCTGAGGCAACCAATCACACGTTTACATGTGGGTAGGTTAGTTAGATAGAATTTTATTTAATTGGCATTAATCAGCTTTTACTTATAGAAGTAGGTTTCGCTTCTATTAGAAGTGCCTTTCGACTCTAATGCTTCCGCTCCTTCTCAGTCGAAACCAACCAAAGCTGAAACTAATACACATGGTACCAATGATATTGGTACGATGTGGATTGAAGAAAGTGGAAGGCATGGTGTTAAAAGCATTGCTTCCGATATGGTCGATGTTTGCGCCAAAATTGGTCACAAACCCCGAATGTAATGAAAGCACTAGTGTTTACACACAAATCCTTAGCATCTAGTCACAGATCTTAGATTCAGATGATGAAGAGAGTGAAAATGAAGAAATGACAAAATTAAAATGGAAGAAAGTAAGACAAGGCACAAGATATATAATGGTTCAGCTATCTCCGGCCAACGTCCATTTTGAATTAATCCTTTTATTTCCTTTTGATTACAGTTACAATCCTTTGAATATCAATAACCAAAATAAAAGAGTTTTTTTCCCAAAAGAAGAAGAAGATCCCCCTTATTTGTTGCAATAGAGATGTTATTTATAGGTGCGGAGATGGAAATATCTGCC
The DNA here is from genome assembly GCA_030765085.1 of Allium cepa. Lineage (NCBI taxonomy): Eukaryota > Viridiplantae > Streptophyta > Magnoliopsida > Asparagales > Amaryllidaceae > Allium > Allium cepa. The sequence continues at coordinate 712,696,640 of CM060934.1, forward strand.
TTGAATTTTGGAATAACCTTTCTTATGTGTAGGTGGGCCCACATAATCGATATGGAGTGGTTTGGGATCGATCCAAGATTGATCCATGTTGTCTTTGTATCCATCATGAAACGGTCCAATCGAGCTGAGATTGATCATGGTCGTTCTTGAGATGATATGCAAGCTTCTGTGAAAATTTCATGGCATTTGGATTTGTAGATTGAGAGTTATGATCGATCCAAGATTGAGATTACTATGGAGGCTGAAAGCTTTGTATCAATTGATTCGTATCAATCACCTTTGTATCCATCATACCAACATCCACCCGAGTCTTACACCTTGATCCACGTGATGCACCTCTTCCCTCGATCGGTTCCTTCGTATCGATCGATATGAAATGGCTCATGAGTGCTTTTTGTATCCATCCAGCATTCTTCTTTCGCATCGGTCCCAAGTGTTTTGGTGAAGCATACACCTTCATATCAATCTGAGTTGGATCGATACATTTTATGATCGATCTGAAGCAAGGTGCAAAGTGTGTTATCCATATTCATATCATCTCGATTGATATGAAAGCATCGATATAGATGTATCAATCTGAAGCATACTGCCATGTCCATTTTGATCGATACGAAAGTATCTTTACGAATTGCTTTTCCATGAATATTGATCCATCCATAACTTGAACATATAAACTCCAGTTGACCTGAAATTCGAGATGTAGCCACATCGAGCCTTGTTTATCATTCCTGATCGATCCTACCTTGATTGGACCTTGGTACAATTCCTATGATTTAGATCATAGCCTTGTTCCCAATCGATCTTCGATCTTGATATCCATCCTTTTTAGTCAATTTGTTGATATCCCAGCCTTGACCAAAAGGCGAGGTAACATTTGCCCCCCCCCCCCCCCCCCAAACATGCCTTGCAGTAGGAAGATGCGTTTTGAATAGCTTTGAATTCGATATCCAAAGCCCATATTCCATCCATAGCCATATCATCTGATCCATAGTCCAATCCATTTCCAAGCCATTCTATCCAAGTGCCATAGCCATATCCTTATCCAAATCCACAATTGCCCTGAGTCGATATCCGATTTCAAATCTAGTAACCAAATCTTTAACCAATCCCATATCCATCCAAACCTAATAACCGAGTTCTAATCCATCCATACCCAGTAATCAATAACCAAATTCATCACCTCTTCGGGTCGATATTCGAATCTAGGACCGCTTTGGGCCCTTAGCCAAATACGGGACCACTTCGGGTTCGTTCCTAAATCCTTAGCTGTTCATAGCCAATTTTTGAATAAATAACCTCTTAGGGTTCTTGCCAAGCGTGGTCCACACTCGACGACCTTTATTAAGCAATGCCTTGGCATAAGTCCTAGAATGACGGTGATCCTAGTTTAGTGTCCCTGAACGCTGAGTAATATCATGGCTTATGTCCTAAGCCGAATCCTGGTCTCTTCGGACCCTTACTAAGCATAGTCCATACCTGATGACCTAAATAAGTTGATTCGCCACATCCAGACGAAGCGACTTAGCTTTTTCCAGGTATAATCCATACCTGATGACCTTTTACTAAAGCCAGATAAAAATCCAATCTGAAATCCAGATCAAATTAGAAAACCAAAAATCCATATCAAAAATCCAAATCAGGATCAAAACAAAAGGACAAGCATCCAAACATAAATCCAAACCAGAAAATCAACAAAACTAAGAGTCCAAACCAAACTCCAAAACCAAACTAGAAAAAGAAAATGCCCAAACCAGAAAGGAAAAGTAGATTTCACAAACTAGGGCATTATGGTTTATCATCATCTCAAAACATGCCCAGAGGCTATATCCGTCTCCGTACTTGAGTAAGTGACTTAGCTGTATGCCCGGAGTTGCTACTTATTCCATACTACCCAGATCAGTCGATGACCAACTGACCATCATACATTGGCCTTGCGTCGTCATTATTTGAGGTAGAAGGGGGCTTCTCCTGTTCCACTGCTGCATTCTGAGTCCTGACGTACTGCTGCAATTGACCACTCCTTACATGCTCCTCGATTATATCCTTTAGATGCCTACAACTGTTAGTATCATGCCCTTCCAAGTCTTGAAAGAGACTGTTCCTTCCCGATGCCCTCTCGCATTCCGAGGGTTCCCTCCTTGCCGACCTTCGGTACGGAAGGCGATCTCGAGTTTCCATATATATCTGTTCCAATATCCCATTCAGTCCTGTGTAAGTGGAGAATTTTGGTTCTCCCCGCCCTTTCCTTGCCCTGCTAGAATCGTCATCCTACTTTCTCTTTCCTTTATCCTTATCCTTACCCGAGCTCTCACCGGATGGTCCTCCATCCTTAACCATGTTCACCTCCTTTGGCTTCATATCCAAGCATACATCCTTCTACCGAAGGAACCTTTCGGCCTCATGAAAGAATTACCCAAGATCCATTGGTGGATCCCGCATCAATGATATCTTAAAATTTAAGTTTTCCCTGACTCTTGACACTGTCGCCATTAGAACCGTTGATGGATTCTGCCGATCCATCGAAGTAACCGCCGCATCAAACTGGGTTAAGAAAGTCCTAAGCGACTCTCATGTCCTCTATTTTGCTGATGTCGGTGTCAACACATTTTTTGGCCTCTTGATATAAATCCTAAACTGCTTTATAAACCTATCTTCCAATTCTGTACATGTCCTAATAGAACCATTTTCCAGCTGCCTGAACCACGTAGCAGCTATATCAATCAAGTACAGGGGGAAACATCGGGCCATAACCTCCACCTATTCCCCCTTACTTCTATGTGTCTTGTATACCTCGTCAAACAATCGGTAGGATCTGTCCTAGCATTGTATGCTTCTAAAGTAGGCAATTTAAACTCTGGCGGATTCCTAGCCACCCTGATGTTATGGGTAAATGGACTCCTGCTTACTCCTTCCAGATCTCTGTTTATTAGAACTCCGTGCATGGGTTGACTAATAATTTCCGCCAACCGACGCTCTCCGTCAAAGGCTGTCTCCTGTCTTCATTTCTTAACAGCCCCCTAAGTCCTTGAGGGAGTTTTGGTATGCACTCTTCGTCATGCATTCCTGTATTCCTGTCGAAACCATGCAATGCAGCGTCACGTGATATTCTTCCATGAATTGGTCTAGCATTACATGGTGGTATGCCCCCGAGTCTAGGTCCATCCAAGTTGATAGTTGTTTGCTGATTGGGGGCTACTCCCTGCTGAACTGCTCTATCTTATTGCCAATTGAGTCCCTCTGATCCAGCTCTGTGGATCTGTGGTCCGAGAGCTCCTGGTGCTCCTGCTTGTCCAAACTGTCTGAGAAGGTTCAGCATCATATCCTCCTGCCTTTTCAGCACCCGCTCCTTCATAGAATCCATCATAGTCTGCATCTCATCCCTCATGATGTAGATGGATACCTGATCTGCTCCAGCTTCGGAGGAAGCCTATTGACTTCCCTTTCGTTGGCTCCACTCTGGTAATATCCTTCTAGCTGATTACCTAACCAAGGTTCTTTATAAATCTGATCCTTCATCTTTCCAAATCTGAACTCCAAATCCGGTATAGCGAGTGTTTGTGTTCTCAGTGAAAGTACCAAAGTGTTTGCGCCAAAATTGGTCATAAACCCCAAATGTAATGAAAGCACCAGTGTTTATACACAAATCCTTAGTATCCAGTCACAGATCTCAGATCCAGATGATGTAGAGAGTAAGAATGAAGAAGTAACAAAACTAAAATGGAAGAAGTTAAGACAAGACACAAGACTTATAGTGGTTCGGCTATCTCTGACCTACGTCCACTTTGAATTGATCCTTTTATTTCCTTCACATCCCAATTGCAGTTACAATCCTTTGAATATCAATAACCAAAATGACAGAGTTTTTTTGCCCAAAACAAGAAGAAACCCTTATTTGTTGCAATGGAGGTGCTATTTAAAGGTGCAGACCTGGAAATATCTACCTTGATTCTTCGAATACCCTTTCTCATGTGCAAGTGGGACCACATAATCGATCTGGAGTGCTTTGGAGCGATCCAAGATCGATCCATGTTGTCTTCGTATCCATCAAGATTGGTCCAATCGAGCTGAGATTGATCATGGTCATTCTTGAGATGATATGCAAGCTTCTATGAAAATTTCATGGCATTTGGAATTGTAGTTTGAGATTATGATCGATCCAAGATTGAGATTGCTAAGAAGGATGAAGGCTTCATATCGATTAATTCGCATCAATCACCTTCGTATCCATCATACCACCATCCATCCGAGTCTTGCAACTTGATCCACGCGATGCGCTCCTTCCCTTGACCGGTTCCTTTGTATCGATCGATACGAACATGATCGATACGAAATGTCTCCTTTGTGCTTTTTGTATCTATCCGACATCCTTCTTTCTCATTGGTCCTAAGCATTCTGGTGGAGCATATACCTTCATATCAATCTGAGTTGGATCGATACATACTATGATGGATCCGAACCAAGGTGCAACGTGTGTTGTCCATATCCATCTCGATCTATACGAGAGCATCGATATAAAAGCATTGATATGGATGTATCAATCCGAAGCATACTACCATGTCCACTTTGATCGATATGAAAGTATCGATACGAATTGGTTTTCTGTGAATATTGATCCATCCATAACTTGAGCATATGAACTCCGATTGACCTGAAATTCGAAATGTAGCCCCAACGAGCATTGTTTATCACTCCTGATCGATCCTACCGTGATTGGAGCTTGGTCCAATTTTGATGGTATCAAACATAGCCTTGTTTTCAATCAATCTTCAATCCTGATATCCATCATTTTTAGCCAATTTGTTGATATCCCAGCCTTAACCAAAAGGCGGGTTAACAATCGATACCTTTGCCTTGTTTTAAAACGTTTAGCGCCTGCCTTGTTTTATTAAAGCTTTCGAAGGAGTCAAAAAATGCTTTCGAAAGGGATTCTAATTAGCTTTCAAAGGGGTTTCCATTTTATGTTTAAAAGTAAGAGCTTCCAAATGAGTTCCTTTATTTGTACATTAACGCTTTCGAAAGTACTGGTTCCAACCTAGTCGAGACCCTGCTGTCGTTCTTTTGCCTTTCGAATATATTGAAGTCATCAATGCTTTCGAAGGGTAGTTTTTGTTTTAAAGATGTTCTAAGCCACTTCCTAAATGCTTTTGAAAGGGTCCAAGGGTTTCGAAGGCAATTGCTTCAAAAGGGAGTTTCGATGCCATCCTTTAGTGTTTTGCTTAAATGATTTGAAGCTTTCAAAAGGAGGGTGCTGACACCTTCAAGTTTTCTCCAATACTTTTATATGATAAAAAATGATTTCAAAAGAGATACTTTCGTTTATACTCACTTCGACCCAAATGAAATTTTTAAGTATAAACCCAATGGTTTCGGAAGGGATACTTCCAAAGGTTTCAAAACGGTTACTTTCAGTGGTTTCGAAGTTAAGCTTCTAAGTGTTAAAAAGTAATACTTTATTACATTCGAAAGAGTGGTTTTAAATATTTTCCAATGGCAGGGGCCTGAAGTTTTGAAAAGGGGTTTATATGCTTCGAAGGAGGTTATCCAGTGAGGTCGAAAGCAAAGTTTTCAAGGTTTCGAAAGCCTTAGTTTTTCAAAACAAATTACCCAATCTCATTTTAAAGGAAAAACCCATGGCTAACTAAAGGGGTTTTGAAATGGTTTTAAGAAGAAGCTTTCCGTGATAAAATATTAGGTTAAAGGGATTATCCATGCTTGATATGAAAATAATTTCAACGATATAAAACCCACGCGAGTGGTATTGTTATGTTATTATGTTTGATTCTACAAATATGTATGTATGTGTATGTGTGTGTGTGTGTGTGTATATTCACATTGTCATGAACCATAATAATAATGTAGGGAAGGGAAGAATAACCAGCTAGGTTGACCCAGTAATGAATATAAATTAAATTAATTAAAGATATTGGCAGGTGCCAATAGGTTCAAAGTAAGCCCATGAAAACCGTGTTTAGGAAAAGATATTGGCAGTGGCCAATAGGTTCATAGTAATCTCATGAAAAATATGTATAAATGAAGATGTCAGGAAGACAGGTTCATAGTAGCCCATGAAATCTATGATTTGATATTGGCAGGGGCCAATAGGTTTGCAATTAGCCCATTAAAACTGTATCTAAATAAATATATTGACAAAATTCAATAGGTTCCTAGTCAACCCATGAAAACTAAGTAAGAGAAAGATATTGGATTATCAATAGGTTCAGGGAGAACCTATGAAATAATAAAGATATTGGCAGGGGCCAATAGATTCTTAGTGATCCCATGAACACTATGAAATAGGACAGGAAGTCTATAAATATTTAACCTGTTATCAATCAGCCCATGAAAACTATTAGATTAATAGTAACTCTAAAAACTATAATTGAGAAAGATAGTCAAAATGAACGGGGATGGGTAATCTAGAATTGATTTACTTGTTTTGCATATTATCATATTATATTATTTTGAGATGTTTTAACCATTATGGATGTAGGAGCATAGTATAAGGTTTTATAAAGGTTTTAGGATACTAGTGAAGGGAAAACCCGTTCCGCTAAGCAGCATTTTCTCACTAGATATCCAAATTGTTTGAGATGGTAGATTATTATTCATACCAGGCTTTATGTCTGACTCGAAATTTTTCTTTTTCCCTTAAACTCTATGGTACTCAATTGATTTTGAATAGTTTGAGAGTTCACGTTTTCAAGTACCTCATTAGACGAGTAAGTTTCTAGAGACGTGTAGGAGGCATGATAGCTATCCAGAGTTCCCTTTTAAATTGATTCCGCTGTGTGGTTGTTGTAAAGGCAAAGTTGTTAAATTGCCTATATATATTCTGATCATCTAAGGGGCATCTTCATATATCACTCTTGGCGTATGTCGTAATAAATGTATTTTCTCTGAACGTGGTTAACGATTGTGGGATTATGTAATGATTTGAAATGGAACGTGGAACTTGTTTGATGTTTTAAATTTTTTCCATATTCATGTGTTTCTGTGTATCAATGTATCTAACATTACCATATTTGGTCGCCAAGGATTAATAACTATAGATGAGTACATTGTCTGCAGCCGTTAGTTTTGGGCCTCTAAGTAGGGGATGTTACAAATTAGTATTAGAGCATAGGTTTATGAAACTTAATAGAAATTTAAATCTAAAACGATTTCAATTATAATCCAATGAATCTAAAAATAAGATCAGGTCTTGGGTTAACGCTATAGTAACGTACTTGTGTTTGATATACATATATATATATATATATATATATTTACATAAGTATATATTCCCCTCTCTCTTTGACCGTTCTTCTGTATCTTACTAAGGCTCGTATGCAAATTTACGAGAAAGAAGACATGGAAGCAGGAAACAGAAGAGGAAATCTCCGTAGAGGAAGCAGCACAACCAATGGAAATGTTCGACCTAATACCAGGAGGACCCAAGGTCGACGGGCTAATGCTAACCAAAATGTTGATGCCAATGTGGTTGTTGGTAGTCCACTAGTGGACATAGGGGCGATGTATCAGTGCTTTGTCAATATTAAGAGCTTTGCTGGAGTTGCTGGTAATGTTGGAGAAGCTAATCCTGTAGCTCTAGTTGGGAATAATTATGCTAAGATGAGCAGAGATTACACTAATCTTGTGAGAAGCCATTTATGGGGTCAGAGAATGCCATAGAGGTAGAGAATTGGCTATTGCATTGTGAGCTTATCTTTGCTGATTTGGGTTTGAATGATGAGCAGATGAGAAGGTTGGCCTCTAAGCAGTTGCAAGGGTCAACACTTCAATGGTGGAATAGTGTTACTATCAGAATTCCAGAGGAGGAATTGACTTGGGCTGATTTTCGAAGGAGATTTGAATATAGGTTTATGTCTAAGGTTGCTAAACCGGCACTGTTGAGGAAGTTTTTGGATCTAGAGCCGGGTGAGATGTTAATTGTATAGTATGCTACTAAGTTTGATAAGTTGTTCTGCTATGGATATAATTCTATAGACACTATCATCAGAAGAAATGAGATGTTCATTTGAGGATAGAGAGCTGAGCTTGCTAAGAGGACCCTGCCACATATCTGTGGTCCTAGTAATGTGGTGGTGGAGATGGAAATTCGCCAATAAGAGATGCTTGCTATTTTGCTAGAGAGAAGCCAGTTGAAATCCAAGGTTCTTAAGGAAAGAAAAGAAAATTCTTTATGAAGAAAGGAGCCATAAGGAAGATGGTACCAAGAAGGAAAAGGCTAATTTAGTTTGCTTTAAGTGTGGCAAGAAGGGTTATTATGCAAATGAATGTCGGTAAGGCAAAGGGAAGAATGCTGCAGATAAGAAGAATGTAAAGAGCTTTAACTGTGATCAAGTTGGGCATTATAAGAATCAGTTTCCAGAATCGGTTAGGGCAGACAAGGGAAAGGTTTTTGTTGTTGGACCATCGTCTACTAAGCCAACTGTAGCTGATAAAGGGAATACAATAATGGAAGGTCCATTTTTGATTCAGAGTATACCGGTTAGGTTACTATTTGATATCGGCGCATCACATTCATTTATATCATAGTATTTAGTCGATAGGTTATGCTTAAAACCCACATACCTTATTACACTCTTAAGGGTTGCGATTCCAATAGGAGGGCGGCAGCTTTGGGAATGAAATGTGACCAATTAGAGCTTGACTTGTTAGGTCATAAGTTTGCATGTAGTCTGTATGTTTTCGATTTCATAGATTTTAGAATCATTTTGGGTATGGATTGGTTGAGTAAGTATGAGGCTAGGATATTTTTCCAGGATGGGAGATATCACTAAGACACCCTGATAGTCTAACTAAATTTTATTCTTAATGTAGAATTCTGATCAGAGTAGTTTTGCTTTGTTAAGCACTATGGAAGTGGGTGAAGAGTTAAGTCAGGTTCGAGTAGCGAGAGGTTTGTAGACGTTTGTGAGCCAATCATAAAACTACCATCGAAACAAGCTATTGAGTTTCGGATAGATCTTGTGCCAGGAGCTCAATCTATAAGTAGACCACCTAGCAGGATGACACCGACTGAAATGATGGAATTGAAGGTGCAGCTAGTGGATCTATAAGGAAGGAATTTTATTAGACCAAGCAGTTTGCTTTAGGGAGCGGCTGTGGTATTCGTAAAGAAAGCAGATGGGTCGTTGAGGATGTGTATCGACTATCGTAAGTTGATCGAGAGGATGATTAAGAAGAAGTATCCTTTGCCGAGAATTGATGATCTACTTGATCAGTTGAGTGGAGCTAGAGTATTTTCCCAGTTGGATTTAGCGATAGGTTTCCATTAGTTAAGCATTGCAGAAGACAGTATTACTTTGACAACATTTTAAACTAGGTATGGTTCATATGAGTGGCTAGTAATGCCATTCGGGTTAACGAATGCACCTGCTTTCTTCGTTGATTTGATGAACCGAGTTTTTTGAGAGTACTTGGATGGGTTTGTGCTAGTGTTTATAGACGACATTTTGGTGTAATCTAAGGATGAAAGGGACCAAGCGAATCTTAGAGTTGTGCTTGAGATGCTGAGGCAGTGTCAGCTAAAGGCGAAGTTTTACAAGTGTCATTTTCGAAAGAAAGAGGTTAATTTTCTTGGTCACGTGGTTTCAAAAAAAGGGTTGTTAGTCAATCTAATAAAGATCGAAGCTGTTAATAATTGAAAGAGACCAGAGATGATGACTGAGATTAGAAGTTTTCTTGGACCAACTGGCTATTATCGAAGATTCATCAAGGATTTCTCATGGATAGCAGCACTTTTGATGAAGCCAACACGGAAGGAGGTGAAGTTTATTTGGTTTGACAAATGCGAGGAAGCATTTCTTAACTTAAAGTATTTTTTGACCAATGCACCTATCTTAGTAGTTCCAGATGGAAACCAAGGGTTGGTGGTGTATACCTATGCATGTGGGACTGGATTGGTAGCTGTGTTGATGCAGAAGGGTAAAGTGATTGCCTACGCCTCATGACAGCTTAGACCCAATGAAGTGAGATATCCGACTCATGATTTGGAGTTAGCTGCGGTGATCTTCGCATTGAAGATTTGGAGACATTATCTTTTAGGGGAGAGATTTGAGCTATACATAAGTCATAAGTCTTTATGATACTTATTCTCTCAGAAGGAGTTGAATATGAGACAACAGAGGTGGCTGGAGTTTTTAGCTGCTTGTGATTTTGATACAGAGTATACACCAGGGAATGGTAATAAAGTAGCGGATGCTCTTAGCAGAAGACATCAGAATGTGGTATTAGCTAAGTTGGCAGAATGGAAGGATTTAGAACATTTGACTACTTGTTATGTGCAGTTAAGATCGGCTGCTAGTTCTAGTCAGAGTACCACTATGTTGTCCTGTTTAGAAGTTCGATCGGTATTGACCGAAAGGATAGCTTCAAAGCAGAAAGAGGATCCAGTATTAGCCAAGAGAATTAGAAGGCTTGGGGTTGGAACTGAGATTGATGATCTAAAGGATTTTAGTGTTGACCAGAGGGTATGGTTGAGAAAGAAGGGACGATTATGTATTCCAAATATCGTGGACTCAAGGAAAGATGTTCTTGGGAAATTTCACCGATCCAAGTTTATGATTCATCTTGGAGGGTCCAAGATGTATCAAGATATGAATGGGAACTTCTATTGGGAAGGTATGAAGAGGGATGTTGGCTTGTGGGTTACACAATGTGCAAACTATCAACAAGTGAATGCCGGAAGTCGAGTGGATTGCTTCAGCCTTTAGGGATTTTAGTTTGAAAATGAGACTTGATATCCATGGATTTTGTAAACTGGTTGCCAAGGTCAAATAGGGGAAATTAAAGTATATGGGTCATAGTGGACAGATTGACCAAGAGTGCCCATTTCATTCTTGTAAAGTCTACCAAGACCATACCTGTTTTAGCTAAGTTATTCATGAACATAGTTAGGCTACATGGAATTCCTAGTTTCATAATCATTGACGGAGATGCTTTGTTCATTAGTGAATTCTTAAAGAGTCTACGGAAGGTGTTAGGCACTAAGCTCAAAATTAGTACTGCATATCACCCTCATACGGATGGGCAGACAGAGGAGTCAATAAGGTATTCGAGGATTTACTAAGAGCGTGTGTATTAGAACTTGGTGGATCTTAGGAGGATCACCTACATTTGGTTGATTTTTTCTATTATAATAATTATCAGACTAGTATAGGAATGGTACCTTTTAAAGCTTTCTATGGAAGGCCATGCAAATCACCAGCATGTTGGTTGGAGACTGGAGACAGATTAGTCTTAGGTCCAGATTTGGTTAAGGAGGCGTCAGAGAAGATTGAGTTGATTCAAGAAAGGATGAAGGAAGCTCAGTCCAGACAGAAGAGTTTCGCAGATAAAAGGTGTAAAGACATAGAGTTCTCAGTTGGAGACATGGTTTTAATTAAAGTATCACCGATGAAGGGTGTGGGACGGTTCGAGAAGTCGGGAAAACTGGCGTCGAAATATGTTGGTCCATTTTAGATTATAGAAAGGATTAGAGAGCTCGCATGTAGAGTAGAGTTGCCGAACGATATGGCAGGTATCCATAATGTATTTCATGTGTCTCATCTTTGAAAGTATATGCATGATCAAGAGACTACTTGTTCTCCGACAGGATTGGAAGATTAGGTAGTAGAGCCTGATGTGAATTTTGTTAGACAACCAGTTCGAGTTATAGCGAGAGCTGAGAAAAGACTGAGTAACAAGACCGTTAAGTTGGTGAAAGCTCAATGGAGCAACAACGAGAAGGACTGTACTTGGGAGATAGAAGACATGATTCGAGATACTTATCCTAATCTGCTTTGTCGGTATGTCTATATTAGATTTATATAGATAATTTCTAGTTAGGTAGACTAGTATGGTTGTTAGGAGTCATTACAGATGATTGCTATGTTTAGTATGTTCTCCTTACTGAATTTCAAGGATGAAATTCTTTAAGGAAGGGAGCTTGTAACACCAGTAATTTTTAATAACATTATTTAGAAGATTTAATTGGATAGATTAAATAGAATAATGTAAACGTTAAGTGATAAGGCAATTGAGATTTCAATAAAAACATATAGGCTGTGCTCAATCAATTAATTAAACGGGCTTAAGAATGGTTTCTAAGCTAATTAAGTTACATAAGGCTATGTTAGGAATTAGCTGCTCTTGTTACCATAACCCTTATATATATTTCCATTCCTTATACCATTCACGTTTATTCACAAAATGTAAAATACAAATATAAAGAGGAGTCGGCCATTGCCAGGAAGAAAAGAGAAGAGAAATCAAAGCAAAGCTAAGGGAAATTAATCTTAATCCAATCTTCTTATCTTAATCAAGGTGAATAATAATTTATACCATCTCTATTTTGTTTTATGAACATATGTTTTCTGATTTAAGATTAAATTCAATTTTATGATGATTTGGATGACGATATTCTTGAATTATACTTTGTTTAATTTAAACAAAATTGTTTAAAAAGAGGATTCATGCTGTTTTAGGGAAAAACTGATAGAAATTGATTTTTGAATGCAATGGAAAAATTATATGTTATGTAAAACATGATTTGGAGTTGGATTTTAATTTTGATTTTTCCAAGATATGGAAAGATTGTCATGTATTTTCAAAGGAAAATATGGTTAATTAGGTTTAGAAATTTATTTTAGAAATTATATTGAGAATTTGGATTTGAAATTTAGATATGTTAGATAACACGATGAAAGTGAATTTCTGTGATTTTTGGGGATTTTCCCTAAGAAATTTGCTATGGAAATTAAATTATTTTAGAAGGAAGGACTTAATTGCATTATTGTTTTTGTTTAATGGAAGAGCTTATTAGCTAAATTAACCTTGGTTTAGATCTGAAATTTAGCGGCAATTATTTTGGTAAAGAATTTGAAAAGTTGAGGCAACTAATCACATGTTTACACATGGGTAGGTTAGTTAGATAGAATTTGTTTTAGTTAGAATTAATCGACTTTTACTCGGAAAACCAGGTTCCGCCTCTATTAGAAGTCCTTTCAACTCCAATGCTTCCGCTCCATCTCAGTCGAAACAAACCTAAGCCGAAACCGATACACATGGTATCAATGATATGGGTACGAAGTGGATTGGAGAAAGCAGAAGGCATGGTGTCGAAAGCATTGCTTTCGATGGGGTCGATACCTTTATCCTGTTTTAAAATGTTAAGCACTTGCCTTGTTTCATTAAAGCTTTAGAAGGAGTCGAAACATATGCTTCAGAAATGGGTTTTTATCAACCTTGAAGGGGTTTCCATTTTATGTTTTAGCAGCTAAAGCTTTCGGATGAGCTCCTTTATTTGTAAAATAATGCTTTCGAAAATAGTGGTTCGGACCTAGTCGATACTCTACTGCTATTCTTTTGCCTTTCGCGTATATTGAAGTCATCAATGCTTTCGAAGGGTAGTTTTTATTTTAAAGATGTTCTAAGCCACTTCCCAAATGCTTTCGAAATGGTCCAAGGGTGTCGAGGCAATGGCTTAGAAAGGTGGTTTTAATGCTATCCTTCAGTGTTTTACTTAAATGATTTGAAGCTTTCGAAAGGATGGTGCCGGCACCATCAAGTTTTCCTCAATACTTTATATGATAAAGAATGGTTTCGAAAGAGATACTTTCGTTTATATTCGCTTTGACCCAAATGATATTTTAAATATAAACCCAATGGTTTCGGAAGGGATACTTCCAAAGGTTTCAAAAGGGGTACTTTCAATGGTTTTGAAGCTATGCTTCTAAAAGTTAATAAGTAACATAAGAAAGGTTAGTGTTTTAAAAGGCAGGGGCATGTTGTTTTGAAAAGGGATTTATATGCTTCCGAAAGAGGTTATCTAGTGAGGTTGAAAGCAAAGTTTTGAAGGTTTAGAAAGCCTTAGTTTTTCAAAACAAATAACCGAATCTCATTTTAAAGGAAAACCCCATGGATAAGTAAACGAGTTTTGAAATGGTTTTGAGAAGAAGCTTTTCACGATAAAATAGAAGGTTAAAGGGATTAAGCATGTTTCATATGAAAATAATTTCAAGGATATAAAACCCACGGGAGTGGTATTGTTATGTTATTATGTTTGCCTCTTCAAATTTTCTTTTTTTGAAACTTGGTTGAAGATTTTATTGCCAAATTGATGTTTGGGCTCAAAGCCCATAAATACAAAATCGGTCGTATAAGCAAGAGATAACTACAAATAAATTACATAGATAGTTTAAAGGAAAAACTATCCCCAACTCAAACTTTCCAAAACAGGCTATCATGGCGGCTCCCAAGAGTCTTGTTGCATTCCTGAGCAGTCTACCCTCCACTTCATCCTCTCCATCAATTGTCTTTCGGGTCACGTTGGGCTGGTGAGCTTCTTTTTGCTTATTCGATTGATTATTGTACTCGTATCCCTGTTAATTTGGGAACTGACTATTTGATCTTCCATTTCTTTTTTGTTGAATGCCCTGTGGTTCCTTTCTCTCCAGATGTGCCATATGGTAGTTATGAAGCTAATTTTGAGTATTCTTGCAACAAGTACCAACCATTGCTCCAACTGTTTAGGTAAAAGATTTCATCTTTCAGCGATTTAACTTCATTTGAGTTGATAAATTTCATTTTTTGTGAGCCCCATACTATTTTGGTATAAGAACATTCGAGAAACAAATGTGTATGACTTTATTTTCATTTTTGCTTAGATTGCACATAGTTTCTTCAATTATCCCCCATTTTTGTAACCGATCTTTAGTGGGAAGTCTACCTAATATGGCTTTATACATTGTGTGAGCCATCTTTGGATTAACAGATTTGCTCCAGATAATTTTATACCAGTCAACCTTCTTATGTCCGTTCCTCGTCTCTTCCCATACTTTGTGAAATAAGAATTGACCTTTATTGGAATTTTTCATACACCATACATCATCTGTTCTATACCTGTATATCGGCATACTTTGAATCTCTTCTTTAAAGTTCCTAGTAATAAGCTGGTTATCACATCTCCACTTGTCCCCTTCTATAATGCTTGAAATAGTACGACTAAGGTTACCGTAGTCTGAGAAGACTTCCCAACCTATTCTATCAATCAAATTTTTATTCTGTATTTCCAAAGATCTATTTTTTGGCCATTTGCTATTTCCCATTTAATGACTGGCTTTAGGTCTTCTCTGAATTTCAAGATATTTTTCCATATGACTTAGGCATTATTGTCTATGGAATTTGTCCAAAAATTGTCTTTGATATACCTTGTTCTCATCCATTTAGGCCATATGTTCTCAGAAGTTAATATATTACATGCCATCTTGATATCATACACCTTTTTTAAGTTCAAATAAATCTTTTAATCCAACTCCACGTTCTTTCTTCAGTTTGCACAACTCTTTATAACTAATTTTATGTAATTTTCCCCTCCAAATAAAGTCTGCACAAACTGAGTTAATTTTACCCAAAGAACAATTCAGTATTTGAAAAGTTTGAAGCCAAAATCTAACTTTAGATTTGATCACTTTGTGTACTAGCTCAACCCTGCCTGCGAAAGACAATAACTTGGATCTCCAACCTTGAAGTTTCTCTCTAATACTATCTATGAGTTAACCACATTCTTTATCTATAATGGAGTTCGTTGACAGTGGTATCCCTAAATATTTGACTAGCAGCTTCCCATCAGAAACCCTATTCTACTAAGAAAATTTTGTTTGTTTTTGCAATACTTATTGAAATAACATTTTGTTTTCCCCTCATTAAGTTTCAAACCACCATACAGATCAAGTAGATAGAATATGTTTTTGAGAGTATTAATGCATGTGTAGAAGCTTTCATGATAATAATGAGGACAACGGCATAAATCAGATGTGTTACCTTTGGTGTAATTTTATGTACCAGTAGTATATTGTTTTGATGACTTGCTATCTCCATTAGGAGGAAGAACCATTCAATTGCAACTGCAAACAGATAGAGGGAGAGAGGATCCCCCGCCTTATACCGCTGTTACTTGATATAAATCCTTTAGGGACTCCATTAAAAAGGATAGAATATATATGTATATATATAATATATATATTCACATTGTTATGAACCCATAATGATAGTTTGGGGAAGGCCAGAATAACCAGCTACGTTGACCCAATAGTGAATATAAATTAAATTAATTAAAGATATTGGCAGGGGCCAACAGGTTCGTAGTAAGCCCATAAACTGTGTATTTGAAAAGATATTAGCAGGGGCTAACAGTTTCACAGTAAGCCCGTGCAAACTATGTATAAATGAAGATGTCAGGAAGACAAGTTTATAGTTAGCCCATGAAAACTATGATTTGTTGGCAGGGCCAATAGGTTTGTAGTTGGCCCATGAAAACTATATTCGGATTAAGATATTGACGGAAGTCAATAGGTTCCTAGTCAACCCATGAAAATTAGGATAAGAAAATGATATTGGAGTTACAAATAGGTACAGGGAGAACCCATGAAACAATAAAGATATTGGCATGGACCAATAGGTTCTTAATAATCCCATGAAAACTATGAAATAGGACAGGGAGTCCATAAACATTTAATCGGTTATTAGTCAACCAATGAAAACTATTAGTTTGATAGTAAATCTAGAAACTATAACTGAGACAGATAGTCAAAATGAATGGGGATGGGTAATCTAGAATTGATTTACTTGTTTTGCATATCATCATAATATTATTTTGAGATCTTTTAACCATTGTGGATGCAGGAGCACAATATATGATTTTGTAAAAGTTTTATCATACTAGTGAGGGGAGAACCCGTTCTGCTAAGCGACGTTGTCCCACTAAATATCTAAATGGTTTGAGATGGTAGATTATTATTCATACTAGGCTTTATGTCTGACTCGAAGTTTATGTTTTCCCCTTAAACTCTCGGATACTCAATTGATTTTGAGTTGTTTGAGAGTTGAGATTTTCAGGTACCTCTTTAGACGAATAAGCTTTCGGAGACATGCATGAGGCATGATAACTATCTGGAGTTCCCTTTTATTTTGATTTCAATGTGTTGTTATTGTAAAGGCAAAGTTGTTAAATTTCCTATATATACTCTGATCATCCAAGAAGACATATTCATATGTCACTCTTGGCGTATGTTGTAATAAATATATTTTTTATGAACGTGATTAACGATTGTGGGATTATGTAATGAAGTTGAGATGTTTTGAAATGGAATGTGGAACTTGTTTGATGTTATAAATTTTTTCCATATTCACGTGCTTCTATGTATCATTGTATCTAACATTACCGTATTTGCCCGCCAAGGATTAATAACTACGGATAACCGCAGCATTGTAGCGGTTAGTTTTAGACCTCCAAGTAAGGGATGTTACAACCTCCATGGTGATGTTTTGGCTTGGAGTGGCTCATTATGGTAGAAAGTGATTATTGTCTAAAGCTGAGCAAGGTGCCTAAAGCCAAGCAAGGTACGGTCGGTTTGCGATGACTTAGGTCGAATCCAGTTTCGAAAATGGGGGTCGAGGGCGGAGAGGATGAGACGAGGAGGGCGTAGGATCTGAACAGATTTGATTTCGCCATGAGGTGAGGGAGTAATCGATGCTGCTAGACATCGGTGATGGGTTGTCCTGTACACAATGTGCACATGCATTAAGCGTTTGTAATTTGAAAAGGGAGAAAGATGGATTAATAATGTGATTAAGGTTAATGATTATTTAATTAAGTAACTAATCATTTCAATTAATTCAAAACATTATAAAATTGATGTCTTGCTCACATGAAATCGAATTCGGATGTAGTCAGTTGCATTAGACTCGTAGGAATGTTAGCTACGCATTTGAACAGTTTCATCGAATCCAGAGCAAGTGTAATTTTAGGGAAAAGTCGAACGTCGTTCGATTTTAGACCAAACCAAATTGCGAAAGCGTCAACTGGAATTTTGGTGAGTTTTCTCACTTATAAATAAATTATATGATATCTATGTTGCTATAGATTATTGTTGAATGCTTAGATGATATTTTATATTGTTGTTTGATCATTTGTTTGGATTTAAATTTTCGTTTAAAAAGCGAATGACATAAATAACCATTATATTGCAAAGAACAAAAAAGGAAGGAAAGTCAAAGTGTAGACGCAACGAATCGGTTTCTATGGAACACTTTAAAATATACAGCCATATGTGTGACTTACATGGGACTTTTGTAGAGAGGCCCTAAGGGTTTTCTTACCAATATTAATTTACTTATTTCCGTATGTTTCTTATATTGTTGATCGGTTGAAATAATTGTGACATACTGATTTTCGTTATACCATCACTTATAAAATATCACCCCTTAATCCCTTTTTGTATAATGAACTCGAGCTTATGTTTTCACAAAATAAATGTTTAATCGTGTTTGGCATTTTGAAAGCTGTTTTAACCATATTTTTAAGTATTTTGAGAATTTTGAAAATAAAGGATAAGTGTTGATTAAAATTTACAAAAGTAGTTATAAATTTAATTAATTACCTTTCAGAATGGTTAAGGTAGTCTTAAATTTATAAAAGGATTATAAATTGGATTTAATTATCTTTTGGATAATTAAAGATGTTTAAATTTTTAAAGGTTATTTACCCTAAATATTTTGTAAATTCTTTTCAAATGGGTTTGTAAGGATTGTATAAGTATTAGAAAAGAATTGGAGATTTATATATATTCTTAACTAGTATTTATATATAATAAAGTTAATTAATATATTTATCAACGATGTTTAAAGTTAATTAACTGTTTTAATAATAGTGTTTTAAAGGTTTAATTAACTGATTTACTAAAAGTGTTTTAGATTAATTAACTGATGTAATAAAAGTGATTAAAGTTAATTAACTAATTTAATAAAGGTTTTTATAAGTTCGATTAATTGCCTTTGGGTATAATCAATATGGCTATAAATTTATAAAAGAATTATATAAATTATCTTTCAAGATGAATAAAATTGCTTTAAATGTTGTTTGAAATTTATAAACAACAGTTTTTAAATGAGAAAATCTTTTAAAAAGGAATTATTTCTAAAAGTAAAGCTAAGTGTAAATTATTTTAGGTTTATAGTAAACAATATTTTAATGACATTTATTTGTACCCTTCTTTTTAATATACTCAGAAACATAATTAGTTGTTTAGAAAGTAATATTTTTCAAGAGTAATTTTAAAGTGTTTTGCAAATATTTGTGATGTGAAAATCAAGCTCAAGTTCAGGTTTTAAAAGTTTAAATGTTTAATTTGGTTACAGAGTGGGTAAGAAATTTAATTTTCATAAACGGTATAACTTATATGGAAAGGATCTAGTCATACTATTAGCACTAAACGCCGAGGTATGGAAACACATTCCTACATCGAAGATTAAAAATGTTGTCAAGGAAATGACTAGAGGTAATACAACATTCACTTGCCGGTTTCATTTTTAACCGAAGGATAGTACAAGTTTGAAATCAATGAGTAGTTGTAAGAGTATTATAACACCCCGTAATTTAGCATTAGTTATTTAATTAGTTGGTTAATTAGTTAGACTTCAAAAATGGAATTTGTAGAAACGAAGGAATTTGACCATGAAACTTGCATTATTGCGTTCGTGGCAAAATTTTGAGCAACTTTCATGTTTAGAGTTTGTGATCGAAGTCCGAACGAAGAAGCTATGGACAAAAAACGAATTCAGAACGAAAGTAAATAAATTAGAAAAATTAACTATTCTAACCCGGGCCTACAGGTCGACCCACCATCATGGGTAGTCGACCAAAGGCGGTCAATCCCTAAGTAGGAGCAGTCAATCATTTCCTGTGTGGTGGCTATGGTTATCCAAGGACCAACGGCTCAGATTTAATATATTTCAATCTGACGATTGTGGTTGATTCTTATGCCTATTAATTCAGGCCTAACCCTCCCTTCTCTTCTCATATATTTTGGAGGCAGTAGTGAAGCTCTGCCATTTCTTATTCTCCACTTTCTTTCTAGATTATAAAAAAACATTTATATCTATATTCATACATATTGGAGAAGAATAGAAATTTGATAAAAAGAAGAACAGAAGAGAATCAACTATATGCATATTTGTGGTAATTTATATATATTTCTATATTTGTATTTATTTTCTTTCTCAATCTCAAATCTCTTCTCAGATTTTTTAATTCTAATGTATATATATACCCTTTTATACATATTTCTTGGATTAAAGAGGATTTGGAGATGAATTTATGGTTCTACTTCAAATCTGGAGATTTGGATCGCTTTTGAAAGGTGAGTGGGAAATTTTATATGCTGTTTATGCTTTTAAATCAATTCCGTTGGAATACATTTGATTTTTATACCTAAATCGATTTTATTTGCGAATTGTAGGCTTAAATTAGTATAGAAAACTATGGCCTACATATTCTTGTTTTAGACTTAATTTGAAATATGTTTACACCTAGATTTGAAAATTAGTCCCAAAGATTTTAGAATTTAAATGTTGTATACTTAATTCTAGATTTGTACTTAGGTGTAAAATAGGAATTTTGTATTATTGCCCAAATTTGTGCTAGGTTGTAGATTTTTGATAGTTTGATTCATAGGAAGAATATCTGTTTGATGTTTATAAACTTGTTTACATTTTCCACTTTTGATTCAAAGGGAGATGTTAGATTTAACAAGTAATACCCACAAATAAAAAAGGAAGAGATGCGTAAAGTACAGATTTATTCTCCGTAGTTTGCACTGTTTATTCCAAATAAAAAGAAATTACTCATTCCTTGTAATTTCAAACGTAGTAAATCTTTCCTCTTGTGTTAAAACCAATTTACCGAAATCACAGTGGAAAATCTTCCTAAGGAATTCAATTCTAACAAATTAAATGCGAAAAACATATTGTAGTTACATATTTATGACTAGAATATATTTAGATAAGAATAAGTAGTTTATACATATTTAATGCATTGATAAAGGAGAACAGCGCTTATTCGCACGTTGTTTATGCGTAACATTCATTAGTTATTATTATATTTAGGAAAGCGAATATGGAGCATTTGGAAATGCAGTAATTCCTATTAAAGGACAATAAATTAAGAATCGCCAATAATTAGTAGGAAATAAGGAATTGTAACCCTAATTAATAGGTAATTAATGGGAAATAATGGATAAGGTTAGATTATGGGTTACAATTGGTTAATTGAAGACTGGAACTCCAATTAATGCGCAATTAATGGAAATGAATTTGGGAGTTACAATAAATAAGGACAAATGGAGAAAAAAGGGCTGATAAAAATGGAATAGAAATAAAAGGTTACTAATTTGAAATTTGTAATCATACATGAATGTCTTAGGAAATGTCCGTTAGGATTTTATTAAACCAACATTTATGAGCATAAAAAGGGAATTTATAAGTAGATAAGTATTTAAGATAAATCTTATTGCATTAGATAAAAGGGAATTAGTAAACTAAGTCCAATTGTAACACCCCTAATTTTTGATAACACTATTTAGGAGATTTAATTTGCTAACTTAAATATAATAATGAAAAGATTAATTGGTTAAGGAAATTGAGATTTTTATAATAAGGGTATAGCCATGCCAGATTGAATTATTGAACTAAGGAAAAAAATGAATTATATAACGGCAATACAGGAAGCAGTATTATTCTTATACCCTAAACCTCCTAACCCATATTCTATACGTTCATTTCTATATTCACAAAACTAAAACCAAAGCAAGAGGCCGGCCAACATTTAGGGAAGAAAAGAGAAGATAAGCAAGATTTCAAAGGGAAAGCTTAAGCAACTTAATCAAGATCAAATCTCAAAATCATTAATCTCAAAGCTAAGGTGAATAATGATTACATCTCATGTTTTTAATTATTTTCAGTTTTAGACTGAATTCGAAAATATTTTGCAAATGTTTTACCATGTTATGATTGATTAAAATAAATATATACTTGTTGATGATTTTCGCTGTTTCATATAGATTTTATGATAAGAATTGATTATAAAACCTATTAGTTGACATCCAATTGACTTGCGATTTTAATCTGAGGTCGGAAATATTATTTTGGAGATAGATTTCAAGTTTCATAATTTTCTGATTTATGTGGTTTTATTATGAATTTTCTAGTGAAGAAAATGTTAATTTGGGTTTTAAATTATTTACCGCCAACATATGATGGCTATGGGTCAAAAATTTAAATATGTTAGAAAACGTATTAAAAGTTATTTACTGGATTTTTGGAAAATTTTCCTACGTTTTTTGTTAAGTATGTAAAATTATTTATGGCATGGGACTTAAATGTTTTATATATTTAAAATAGGAGAAGAGGCAATTTGCAAATGTTTTGAATAATTAATTTTGAGTTCGGCAACATTTTCTGAAAAATATTTTGAAAAAAGAAAAAAAGAAGCAACCAATTATATAATGAAAAATAAGAAGGTTAGTTGAAAAAAAAATTCCTTTTTAAGCTAAAAAACAGATTTCCTAGGTTTCGCTGTTCTACCGTCTTCGAAAGCCATCTTTCAACTTCATTCCTCTGCTTCTAACCTCGGTCGAAACCAATACACATGGTATCAAACCTTGGTACGTAGTGGATTGGAGATAGGCGAAAGGTACAGGGTTGAAACATATGCTTCAAGGGAGGTCAAATCCTTTTATGGCTTTCAAATGGAAATGCGCCTGCTTTGCTTTAGAAAGGAATGGTTTCGAACAAGATAGCTTTTGAATTGGTCAATGGTATTAAAGAAAGAATGCTTTCGAATGAGATTGCGCCTTTGTTTCAAAGTAAATGCTTTTGATGGGGTCGAAACCCCTACCGCCAATTTTTTACCCTTCACAGCAGTGTCTTCCAAAGGGTTCCTTTGTTTTAGAAATAAGATCCGCTTTTCCAATGCTTTCGAAAGAGATGGTGTCGAACCCTCCACTTTCTTTACTCAGGAAAATTGTTTTCGAAAAAGTGCTTTCGACTTGGTTGTTTTAAGACCCTTTTGTTCTGTTGAAAGATAAACCCATAGTTCCAATTTAAATGGTTTAATGGTTTCATAACTATGTTCCACAAGCTTTTACTTGAAACCTGTGCTTTCAAAAAGTTTGATTATGGTAAAGGACTTAGATGCTTTCGAAAGATTTAAACTACGGTTTCAAAGGGGAGGTTCCCCAATGGTTTTGAAAGGTACTTAAAGCATTTTAAATGGAAGGTTTTCGATTGTTTTCGAAAGGCAAGTTATATGTTTTGAAAAGAGGATTTCTAAGGTTTATAAAGCTTTCGAAATAGATGTTCCTAGTGTTTTCGAAAGAAAAATTGCAAATGGTTTTGAAAGGTATTATTTGGCCTTTCAGCCTAAGGTTATAAAGTAAAGTAGTTTAATTATATGGAAAGTGGTACTTTCAGTGGTTTTGAAAGGGGTACTTTCAATGGTTATGAAAGAGGTACTCTCAATGGTTTCGAATGGGTTGTATAAAGATTTTAAACAAAGGTTTCGAATGATCCACCTTGGCAATATAGCCTAAGTGTTTTAAGTTAAAAAAGGGTTTTGACTTATTTTGGAGGGATAGGTATTCCCCATTATATTTCATCAACATTATTTTGGGTAAAGTATATATAACATGGCAAATAGCTTAAAATAAAGCAAAGAATGTATTTTCCTTGTGTAAGTATGATTTAAAAGGTTAAATCATTTTGAATAGGTTTTCAAGAAAATTTTTAAAGGGTAGTTAACCCTAAGGAAATGACCCAGATTAGAAGACCAGATGGGACTGGTGTAACATCGCGCCCTATTCATTAGCTATTAGCCCCTAGCTAATTTAGTCCAAAATTCCTCTGTGTAAGGCTTAGTCACAGGTAAGACTTAAATGATGGTTAATCACATAAAGGAATATTTATGTACAGAGGTAGGTTATTGGTGAGCCCGCAAAACCATTAGGATCAGTTGACCCTGGGAGAAGTAAGTTAAGGATAGACCATCCAAAAGTATGTCTAACAGTTGTCAGATAATTTATTATTTTGTCAGGTAGGTCCGAGTTAGCCAAAGGTGCCAAACAAAACTACAGTTTGTTCGACAACTGGTCCATTCATTACTTATTTTGAGCATACATGATATTTTCTATTATTGATATGATCAGTTGGACTAACCAGTTTTGGTTGCAGGATTATGATTTGCAAAAGATATGTTTCAAAAAGATATTAATAAGGGGAAATCCATTCCGCTAAGCGGCGTGATCTCACTTAATATCAAATAACCGAGATGTATAGTATTATTCACACCATGCTTTATGTCTGACTCGAAGTTTATGTTTTTCCCCTTAAACTCTCAGGTGGTCAAAATTGATTTAATTAGACCGAGGGTTAAGATTTTTAAGTTTTAGTAGGTGGACGAATAAAGCTTTCGAAGACAAGCAAGAGGCTGAAGTTAGCTAATTAGGACTTGTTCAGATTGTTTTATTCCGCTGTGTTGTATTAAGTCAGTTATAACTATTTAGTACTCTAGTCATCCAAGGGGGAATTTCATATGTCGCTCTTAGGGTATTTTGTAATAATTATATTTGATATGAACTTGGGAAACAGTTGGGATTATGTTATGGAATATTAAACATGTTTTGTAAAATGTAATCATAATTTTTTTTGAAATCTGTGGTTCATGTGCTTCTGATATAATAGATACCATTACATTGCCGTATTTGGTCATCGGAAGTTAATACTATGGATGACTGCAGCATTTGTAGCGCTTAGCTTCAGACCTCCAGATAGAGAATGTTACACCAATGTCTACCTAAGATGATATAAGTAAAGACTTAGGATAGTTAATTGGACTTAGTGGGTAAGCGATGCGAGATTAGTAGAGTCACTCGATGGAAGAATGCCCTTCACTTTGAGGCAACCAGCAGTTGTGCACTTACTACTGATGTGAGATACTACTAATCCTAGAACCCGTGATGACGTAAGAGATTGGGCCTGCTTTCTTAATTGAAAAGTATTAAATGGTCAAAATTTGGAATTAGAAGCGGTAAGGGATATCTTCATAAGGGGTCGATTCTTAAGTGGCTATATGGTCCGCCTTTCTCTTAAAAGGAAGTATTAAGTAACCTGGTGAGATTCCAAATAAATAAGGATGTATCTAAAGGATTTATTTCAGTGTTGAGGTATTAGGTGGCTATTTTAGGGTCTGTCTCACTACTGAATGAAGTAACCTAATAAGATTCCATATTATAGTTAAGAGTGATAATAGATATCTTTGGAATGGGTCGCTTCGGGTTTGAGGGATTAAATGGTTGATCTAGGGTTTGCCTCTCTCCTAAAAAGAAGTATTAATTAATCTAGTGAGATTCTAGACAATGTCAGCTAGATTGTACTAGTAAAAAGCCTTGATGATAGGTATTAAATGATAATAGCATGTCCATAAATACATGTTAAATGGTCAAGGGTCTGCCTAGTCCTTATTAATGAGGTATTAAGTCGATTGGGTATAGTCTCTCACATTGCTAACGCCGTAATAACGATAATACCAATGATAAGTTCACCTGAGGATAGGTATTAAGTGAAGTAGGACCTACCTAGAATATAGGTATTAAATGGTTAGAAGTCGATCTAGTCCAATTAAAGATATTAAGTGGCCTGCGTAGTATCTCTTGCATGGCTACAATTTTATAGGAGATAGACGTGGTGGTAGCTGAAAATTAAATTTTGAAAGCCTTAAATAGTGGTTAGAGGTCTTTGTAGTTAGGACCCAGCGCCCATTGACAACATTGTTAGAAAACCACCTTAGGAATATATCTTAAATGATAGGCTCTACCTTGATTGTTGTCTTAAATGGCAGAGTCTACCTATTTCTCTTTTAAAAGTATTATGTGGTGATTATAGAAGTCTACTTAATATTTAGATGTATTAAGTGGAAAATGAGTTTGGAAGTATTGGGTGGTTGATAAGGTTTCATCGGTACTTTATCCCTTAGGGATGGGTAGGTAAGTTATCGTAAGTGTAATGCAAGGTTAGATTAGAGTTACAAACCTTAATAGACATAATAATTAAATGGAAACCAATCGGTCTAAATTTATGTTATGGACAGTTTATAGATTTTCTAGTCACCAGAACGTTGTTCTGATCCACTGCTTAGCACAACCTATAGATAGATTTAGAGGAACAGGTCACTGGAGCTGTTAGTTGTTGGAGAAGTCCCTTTTTTCTCATGCTCGATGTTGATGTGACAATCTGCTATCCAAGGTAGTAGTCACGGTCAGTATTCTTATCCTATTATTGTTTCCGCTGTAAGTTTAGATTTCTATTCAATCACTGATAATGCTCATGCTTATTCGTAGGTACCAAATCCAACGATTCATGCTTTGATGGACTTATGTTTCGATTTTTGTCGAAATTTAGGCACCATTGAGGCATGGGTTGCTACATTTGGTATTATGGCCTAAGTTGGTAAATCAGAGGAACTGTGACAAACTGAGAGAACATATTCGTACTTTCCTATCTTGTATAATTATATTTTTATGCTAGATTCTAAGAATTCCGACTATAGAAGTAATTGTAGTTCCACTATGAGGAAGTAGGCAAAGAAACTATGGGTTGGTTATATATTAGAGTTAAGGTTTTTACACCAAATCCGAAGTACCCCACATAGTGTTGGCAATGCATAAAGTGTTGTTCATAAAGAGCATGAGTATGACATATGGCACAATCCCAAAGATTGGAGGTGTTCGACTTGATGGTCGGGATTCTAGCTACTTTGTGATTTTGGATTTTAGATTTTGATGATCAGTTCCAGTCGGAGATACACATTTAATCCAGATGGGTGGGAAATTAGAGTCTGTATGTCGTAATTACCTAGAAGCAAGTTTTTGCTAGGGTACATTCATTGATTACCTCATTGATGGCAAACCAGATTTTTATTTGAATGATTAATGTAAACTGCTTAGTTTAAAACCTGTGAGAGATTTATAAATTATATTTTGGAAATACCTTAAAGTTTAGAGAAAGGGTTTATAAAGAAGTTTTAGGAAATTTTCAAAATTTTAATTCTCAAAGAAACATGTATACCACTAAGTTAGTCATGTTAATAAAATTTTAGGTTATAAAAGATTAATTTTGGAAATCCATAAATATTTGTATGTATATATCAATAAAGGCATGGTTATGATTTTGGCAAGGAAATAGTTTTTCCATTTGGGAAATTTGTGCTTTAACAGAAGGTTTTGGAGACCCTGAAATATTTATATTATAAGTTGATTTTAAGAGAAGTTTTGGTATGAAATAGTATTTGTTATTTAAAAACAAGTATAAAGGAGCATATATTTAGCTCGGTGATTTTTTCGTCTATAAAATCGAGGTTTTTAGATTTTCTCTCTTTACGGTACAGACAAAATAGGAATGACATTCAATTTTATTGGGGTATGATGTGAAGTGTTATTGTACCACTAGCTATTGAAAGAAATATTTCCGTGCGAAGCAGGTAAGAAATAACAACTAGAGTATTTTCGAGTTTTTGGAATTATTGTTGGTTACAGCAGGTTTGTTGGGACTACTGTGAATTTTTGGAGCATGGTTCGAAAATAGGTGGTGGGCCTTGACACTGCCGTGGTGATGATAAGAATTTTCCAGATTGTGTCAAATCAAAGGAGGCGGTGTGAAACGATTATAATTATTTAATCCAACCTTAATTGGGCCTAGGTTTAATTAACATCCAAAACCCATCTAGTGGTTGACCACCTAGCAGTAAACCTAGAGTGGTCTACTAGTTAATGAGTTTCCGCTCAACTTGAACGTAGAAAAGGACTATAAAAGTCGCATTCGAGTTTCCCCAATTGCAATCTTTTGTTCCTTTTTCTTCAATCAGCCAAACCCAATCTCCAGTCTTCTTCTTCTCCAAGTTGCAGCTTTTATCATCCAATCCCCACTAAGGCAATGCCGTTTTTCTCTTGGAGTAGCAGCCTTGACTCTCCCTCATGCGGGTTTTGCACGTTCGATCTCACCCCACCACTACTTCAGATCTAAATCCTATTCCCTCCCTCCGACCAATTCTTAGCCCAAGACACCTTTTCGCACCGCTAGTTTTTCCTCGCACCATTATGGTCTCAACCCTCAAGAGGCCACTTGGCTAGACCGAGATGAGCAGAAGGTTTCGCTGCTTTGGGTTGGAAGAGCTATTCGTCATGGTAGGATTTGCACCGATCCCCTGCTTCGAGACTTTTGAGCGAGAATGTTACCCATGATGCATCTGCTTTCTGATGTCCTGTTAGCATAGAATTTTGATAGAGGCAATAGTTTGCTTCATTTGAAGATGAAGAGTGTCTTCATTGAGCCGACTAATGATGATCTTGTCGCGACTTTGGAGGCCTCTACGAAGGACGCGGACTTGGATGATTTTGAGGCGACTGACTCAATGATTTTATAGCAGATCTTTTTTCAGGATGTTGGTGTTCGAAAGATAGATAATCCATGTCCGTTAGTTATGTGCATAATTCAGCATAACGTCATGCCTAACACAGGAAGTTACGACGTGATTGTTGAAATGATGGATTTTCTATTGATTAGAAAACCATCGAAAATATAATATTATAAAATCACAAGTGCGCAGCATATAATTGTAGTACATATGTGAGTACGGGTCGATCCATAAGGAAAGAATTAAATTCTAATATTACTTAATCAAAAATAGCCCAAGGCTTTGAAATTGTTTTAAACTAAGAAAATTGTAGAAAACAAACTAGAGTATAAGTGAATAAAACTATAAGATTAAGAAGCAATTTAGAGGAAAATCCACTTTCCATCATTCATATAAATCAACACAAAATTCATCTATAATCTCTCATTTAAATTTTACATGGAAATGATTGATGTGTTTATTATAAGTATGGTTTATTTGTGCTATTATTTAGCACAATTTAAACCATCAAACTCTAACACGCCATTCAAAACCTCTTATCATTTCTCATAAAAATGATATGAGATTAAAATTAATTTCTATTTTAAGCATCCTCTATTCACTATAAACTAATAACATATATCATCAAATTTTGAATCTATTTTGACCTTTATCATCAAAATCACCTAGGCAAATGATCAAATAGTTTATGTTTATGTTAAATTAAGCATAGTTTATATGAGATATCAACATAGACTAGCAGATTCACAATAAAAGAAATATGAACTATCATCATTCTAGTTTCCATTAAGCATAAAATAGAGATCATAGATGCAACCATGTTATGTTGATTTAGTATGATTCGTGAGAGCTTCATCACCCCTAAATTGAAGGGGTTTAGCTTTTCATATTTGAACTCATATCAACACAAAATGATTTAAGCATAAAAAGCAAGGAAAATGAGAGCTAATTAAAAGAAAAGAGAACTAACTACTTGCATAAAATAAATATAAACTAATTGCATGAATTAAATCTATACTATTAACATGAAATAAAAGGGACATACTAACATAAAAGAGAATTAAATAAAATAGCATAAGTGAAAAGAGCATGTAAACAAATGCAAATAAGAAGAAGGCTAAGAAGCCATTAAAAAGACATTTCATTTATCATTATTTTATGCCTATAACATGCATAAAGAATAAGAGCTAATAACATGAAACATAAGGGGTACTTATACATGCTTAAAACCCTAATTTCATTTTTAGGGGATTACCAAAAATGCCCTTGAGATTGTGTAGCCTCCAAGTTATCATTAGGAAATTCATTAGTCTCCACTACCATGTGCATGTGTTTTCATTACGATCCATTAAGTAGTAGGAATGTGGGTTCCTCCATGTTGCATTATTTATTTTCTTTTCTACTTTCTTTTGGCCTTGAATACTTGTGCATGCATATATCCATGAAACTTCATCCAATTTGCACTCAATTTCCTACAAAAAAAATAAAAATATGCAAATAAATTTTCTCAAAATTAACACATACACAAAATTACCATTTTGCCCAAATGAAGATGAATGAATGATAATTTGAAAACAATTTAGGTTTTGGTTTGAACATGTAAAATACCTAAATATGCTCACTTATTTTAATAAAAGAATTTTAAATATGCGAGCAAAAATATACATTTTTACGTGCACATCAAATACCCCGACATTTATCTTTTTATTCGTCCTCGAATAAACTAAAACTTGGATAAATCCATTTTCGTAGGAAACACGATTGCATTAAGCATATGCACCAAGCTATTAAACCTCTAGGTATAGGACGAGTGTTGTCTCATGAAGGTTTTCAGTGCGTACTACAAAAAATCCAGACGCGATATGCAAATTCTTATGCAACTACATGATGCAAATTTTTTGAAAATATTTACAAATGAAGAATTTACTTTTAAATTGGCATAAGTGAGTTAGATATAAGTTTTGGTTATTATCAAGAAATTTTGGTCTTTTTACTCATTAAAACTTCCAAGAAAAATTGAGTTATCATCACAATTAGACTCTAGTTTGGTTAGTTGTTTTGGTTGATAACATAATGAAACTATGAAATGAGTCCTTTAGTTGATTATCGAAGTTTTGCGAAGTGGCATTTTTATTTCTTTTGAATAACAAGTCAAATCAAATAAGTGAAGATAGTGCTCGTGTTTCAATTGCTTGCTCTCCCTATTTTGAAAAATATTAACATTATTATTTGCACACCTAACTTAAATAAACTAGGCCAGATGTACCGATCATGCACTATCTTCTGGGCTTACGTGAGAAGAGTATAGAGCGTGGCGAGTGTAAACACTTGCATAGGACACATGACTCTAGGTGTTTATTATTATCATTTTAATTTTATTTAAATACACCAAACTCAGGTAAATTAAGGCCAGATATATCGATCATGCACTGCCTTTCGGACCTATATGAGAAAGGTACAGAGCATGGCGAGTGTACATACTTACATGTGAACACATAACTCTAAGTGTTTCTTATTTTTAGGAATTTTTCTTTTTTGAAAATAGAGAGTTATGAAAAATCATCTAAGCACCACTTAACTTAGAAAATCAAAAATGCTATCGCCTTTACTTTAAATCAACCACTCTTTTAAACAAAGATTACAATTAGAATATACTTCATAATTATCACATATGAACCTTCGTATATACTAGTTACACTATAGCTACTTGTAATCAATCTTTTCTTTTAATTTTTGTTAATACAAGTAATTTTTCAATAATTTCAATTTAATAATAAAAAACGTATACCTATTTTATCGTGTTTCTTCAAAAGTAAGTCAATATGCTAAAAAAATTGTTTTGGGTTTTCTGTTTTAAGGAAAATGTGAAAAAATTAAACCATGAAAAATCAAAATAAACATGAGACTTTCCCCCAGAATTGATTTTGACGGTGACTCCATGGTCAACGTATGATATAATGAGTGTAATGGAGAAAAATATGTACATATTTACTAGAGAGGATTAAAATTTATTCTTGTAACATCCCGCCTTTTCGCACGCTTTAAGTCGACACACGTGCCAATTCAAACCATACGGAAGGGCGGATTGTTATGGGGTAAATAAGAAAAACAGAGAAGAAAAAAACTAAACAGAATCTCACAGCGGAAGGATAAAATATAATAATAAATATACAGTTCATAAAACTGTTTACAAACCATTTGATTCTTCTTTATACAATAAATATCAGAGTTCACATACCAATAAATATCAATGCAGCGGAATTAAATAGTGTAGTGGAATAATATAGTAGATAGTAATACTACAAATCTTCGTCTTCGTCCTCCAAAATAAAATCTTCAAATCCTGAAACGCTCGGACTGACCCGAGCGAATTGAAAAGACAAAACACTCGAGTCAGAACTAAAAGATCTTATGTAAGTTAAATTAACTGAAATAAATATGAGTGCAGTTACTCAAAAGATGCTCGGGATTTACATCTCTTTAGGATCCGTTAAACTATTTACTATGTAGTATATTTCGCTATTATAATAGTGTCTAATTGTAAAATAAACTTACTTTTTAATAGCGTTAAGGGGTTACCCACATAGCCCTTAACACAAATAATGCCAATAGTCTTTACAGTACCGTAATACCTCCTGATCGGGAGGCTACCAGAGGATACTCCATAGGTACGACACAAATAGAAACTCGCAGTAAAGGCTCGGTATGGTAGGTGACACGGCACAACTAGGCAATGCCAGGGTAGATATACCTATTGCTATCCGGGCTGGTGGAAACGCGCAGCACGCAGCTACCGCCCACCTCTAACAACACCCCCAAATCAAAAATCAAAAGTGGCCACCGAATCAATCCAAAAGTCCGAGTATAATATCGAAGGAGTGCGTACGATCAGAGGAATGACCTCATTGGCCCGAGAATCGCTCCTGTTTTAGCCACCTTATGCCTACTCACGGGAGTCGGGTCCACTATTTACCTCATAGGAAACGCCGCCACCAACCTACTTCATTCTGGAATCTCCACCGCGTACACGGTTATTAAAGTGGTTTTTGGAGTTGGCAGAGAGTATGACAACTTCCGATCCCGGTCTCTTTAACAACCAAACGTTATTATAACACCGCGGTCTTTAAAAATAGTTTATGCTTTAAAACCAGAATATAATTATCTATTTCAGAACCCATAAATACGATATCATTTCCATTTCCAAGACAATTCATTTTGATATTATTTTTATAAAACCCAAATCAATAATATCATTTTATTTCAAATATATTTCTTTTCCAAAATCATACTGCTTTAAAATTTATAATTTCAGGAAACCAACCATTTGAATTATAACTTTCAAAACATAATACTTCGAAACTCATAGCTTTAAAACCATACTTCTAAAACTTGAATGGTTTGGATATTCAAACAGCATATAGGATAAAATAGTCTGAATTCAAAATTAATTTATAATTAATTTCCGCGACTTCACAAATTTATTCATTTAAAATTTTAGGTCTAAACCCCATAAATTTAGATCTACTTCAATTTCAATAAACACTTCGATTTCAATATATTCAACTTTGAGTGTTTAACAATTTTAGAACTAAGGTTGGAAATTCTATTCAACAATTTATTGTCCTATTATTTAGTTTTGAAACATTCACAAAATAAATCCATAAAATAAAACTCAAATTTCTAACAATTAAATATTTCATTCAATTTATTTATACTAGAAATATTCATTTAACTTATCTTGAATAAAAATCCAGTTATAAATATCATACCTTTTAAAATTTCCAAGTTTAATAGGTTTACACCAACTTGTGGAGTTTCATTTTTAAATAAGCTCAATTTCAAATAAATTTCCAATTTATTTTCCAATCTTAATTTTTTTGAACCATTGAAACTCTATATATACAATATCTTAAACCTGTACTTAATCATATAATATAAATTATCAAACTCCATTATTCAACTTATTCATTTATATTTAACATATTTATGCATAGCTTAAATTCAACAATTTAACTATATATGTATATATAAAATATATTTATATCATATCCAAATTTAATATTTATTAAACCGTATCATATCCAAACCATAAAAATCATTTCAAAAATAATTTTATATATATACTGCGGTGCCTGTATATAATTTTCTATCCTATGGTCAAGTGATACAGATATTTATCATTTCAATCCGCAATTAAAATTTTTTTACGGTTATATATCATTTCAAACCGCAATCCCGAAGGAAATGAAAATGCATAATAACTTGCAGTTCATATAATATAGAACATATCATCCATTCATCCAATATCAATCATCAACCAATTTATTGCAATCATCATCAATTTAACCAACCATCAATATAGAGCATATAAAATATAACAGGTAATAAATAAAAGGTATTAACCAACAGTTTATATTCAATAATAAATTTAATAACCGTTTAGCTAGAAGTTTATATGCAAATAAATATATTTTAACTGTCAATTTATATGCAAAAATAAAATTAATTAACAGTTAGATTAAATAAATGCGATGTAACTGAGATGATGTATAAAACATGCCAAACAGTCATAAATAAATTTCTACTCATATCTTAAATCAATTTAACAAACATAAGAAACCTTAGAAGTTGTGAGTGGGTTAAAACACTCAACTTTTGAATTTAAATGAATTCAAATCCAAATTAGACCCAAAAATTTGACAGTCTCGGAATCTGTCCAAACCAGCGTCATCAAGTCTGGAATTTTATTACGATCCTGATGAAAAAAATCGCGCGTCAAAACGGATCATGAATGCAAAAGTTATTCGATTTAAACGATTAGGAATCAAGTAAAAAAACAAATAATAAAAAGAAAACACTCGCGTTGAATTCACCCACACGCACATGACCTTCTCCCCGAAAACACGCTACAGAAACCAGGTGCAAAACGCGTACAGTACGCGGTCCTTGACCGGAAATTCGCATCGCCTTGCCGGCCGTGGCCAGCTGCGCCGCGCCGCGCCGCCCCCCTCCTGCTCATCTCTGATCCACCCTCACGCCCGCCCGTTGCCCCAAAGCCACCTCGTTGTACTGTAAAACGAAGCCGCCGCCACCTCCAATACAAAACCCTAATCCAGCTTTTCACCCAAATCAGACCGCCGAACCACCAAACCAACACCTAGATGCGATGCATGCTCGACTCTCTCCAAAACCCAGAAACCAAATTCCGATCAGGCGACAAAAAATTTCGACCCAACGGATGGCCGAGAATAAACTAGGGTTTTCTGGAAAAAATTTAATTCGGTTTCAAAAACGAATTGCACCATTGAATTACGCTCTTCGAGAGAATTAACATATATTTTTTTGAGATTTTTCTGAGGATTTTGAAATTTTAGCTTTGGCTTTGATTTTTTTGAAATTTGAATTTAGATCTAGGGTTTGTAGACATTGGAAAGAGGAGGAGCTGAAGAAATGAACGCACAAACAAATGAGAATAGATGGAGGCTAGTGTTTATAACTAGGTTTACATAGGTAGGTTAGAGATAGAGTAGATGGATCTGATAAACAAATGTGCTACCGCTAACGTGGCCCAAAAAGCCCGTTCTGACCCCGGAACGAAATTGGGTAAACCATATATCGAAATAGGTGTTTTAAAATATTCTGAACGCGATGGAAAAGGTTTCACGTCCAAATTCCATCGTATGAAGAAGTTATGCTGAAATCAATATTTTCAAGTTGATTTCAAATTGATTTCAATTAAATCGATTTCAAGGCGTTTCGCGTTCGTACGATCAAACGACAAGTCTGATTGCTACGAAACTTCAAACCCGACAATAATTCACTGTTACGGATCCGATGAAACTAGTTTCATTGAAATCCGAGTCCGTGACCAAAATGGCAATTTTTATATTAATTAATAAATCAAGAATTAGTAAATAAAACCAATTTTTATATTTCAGTTTTAGAATTGGAAATTTATCACTTAATAATTCTCAAACATTTAAAATGATTTAACAATTCTTTAAATGTCAATTTATTAAAGATTAAATCAATATAAATCTTCAATTTCATAAAATTCAAAGTTATAGATAAATTTCCAAAATTTCCTTTTAATTGAATTAACCTATATTTATTCCATTCATTAATTTCAAATATAAGGGTTTACCATTGGATTTAAAATTATCACATAAATATTTCCCGTTTCCAACTTAATTTTTGAATTAACGTAATAATTACATATTTGATTTTTTATTCATTTGCAATAAATCCAAATATTATAAATTAAATAAATTAACTCACGGTAAAAATTCAAATTCTATAATTCATAAATTTTATCACCTTGATTTACTCATAAATTTATAATTCCTTAAACAAATTCCCATCTCAAATTTTAAAAATGTAAATTATTTCACCAATTATATTATTTATTTTAATTTCTTAAAATAATCCCTTTATTATACTTTGAATCCAATTAATTTTAATAAGTTTCCAATTAAACGGATTAGATTCAATTCCAACCTTACACATAAGTTTAGGTTATAATCAATTTATAATGCATTTCTTTCTTAGTTATTACTTTACATACTTCTCGCATAAATTTCACAAATAAACATAATTTTTACAGTAACGCTTATAATAAATACGATCCTATAATTACTCAACATTTAAACGAATGTCATTTCATTTTCCATTAGTGTAACATTCATTTATTTTATTATCACTTATTACAATTTCTAACTCCATTAACCAATAAGCAGGTAATTTATAATATATGTTACAAATTTTGAATTAATCGCTATTCATTATTATTGACTTTAATTTAGCATTACTTACCTTGCATTGACATTGTTACTTAAAATCCCTATCCAATTGCAATTAATATTCTAATGAATACATTTTCTCTTTCCGTTATGTTATTAATTATCATCAAGGCACATCTAATTATCTTTATTGGCAAATGAGTGAATTTACTAGTAACCCACTATTATCACCTTTAATATACTTGTATATTTATTCTTCACAACAACTATTACCTATCAAAATTTATTTCGCCCCTAAATATAAAATTTGCAATTGTTCTTATTATCATATCCCATTTACTAAGTCATAACATTTGAATTAATTCATTAATTTGAAATGTTCATTCAAGTTCATAAATTATTAACTTGAAATAACGTATCCCTAATTAAAATCAATTATTGTAACAATGTGTCCTTACACTTACTAATTTAATGCCTACCCTATATTTTCCATATTCACATTATATCCAGGTACAATACTTACACCATTTTATTTATTGAAATTTGATTCGTATTACAAATAAATAGGCTTTAATTACCATTCATATATTTTATTTTAGCCTTCATTTCGATATTAATTTACTCCCTTTATTATTTCTATTAAAAATTAATTACAAAATCCTATTAAATTAACAAATTAAATTGTCGAAATATACGGGTCGTTACACTCTCCCCCACTCAAAACTTTTCGTCCCCGAAAAGGAAAAGAAGGGAAACGAAGAAATAAGAAATCAATATACTTTATTCACACATTAACTTTATAAACAATTAAATTTATAAAATTAATTAATTTAGATAAAATATCTCAATTTATAACCATTAAATCTTTTTTTCCTCTTTTTTTTTAAATTGCTATAGTTTGGAAAACATTTTCAAAATATTTCCATGTTCACAATTTACGGAAAATTTTGACAGAGTCTCCTTTGTACGGAGAGGCTCGGGAGAAAATAAAATATTAATATAACAAAATATCACATATAATACCCAAAATATTATATCCCAACATGGGAAAATATATAAAATATCGCTATAAACCGTAATCTGAAAACGTACCTATTTGTCGGGCAATTTACGCTTAATTTATGGAACCAAAAGCAATAGCAATTGCTTCCATAACCTGCATTTCACTTATAAACTCCAAAGGGTTAACAATTTATATAAAGTGAAATATTTAAGTGGTTTCAATCACTAACAATAAATCAATACAACAACCATCAATTTCAACAAACAGCATACACCACAAATACGAAACAACCATTCAACAAACAAACAAATAGTTGTTCGGGTTCAAAAATTTTAAATTGTATGGAATGAAGAATAAACTACTAGCGCATCATTTACTCAGCAGTCTTAGATAAAACTAAATAGATTATTCATTCACCCAAACCCAATTTTAAAGAATCTTACCCAAACAACCATAACCAAACAACAGCAATTCCTACTAACAAATCAAATTAACTCATTATTAATTTTATTTCATACATTAGTTATTTGATTTCCTTTTTTTCATTCATTCAGTGATTACTTAAAAAAAATTCATTTATTTCTTTCAATTTTATTTAGAAATAACTTCAACCCTTTTTCTTAAGTTTACAATTTCTCTTTATTATATTACATTCATTTATAATTGCATGACCACATCTATTTACACTTTAATTGCTTAAGTTTATAATCATCTATTTGTCATACTTACCTCTAATTATATTTACTTGGTAAAATTTCAATTTATAACTTAAGTTATAACATTTAGTTCTCATTTAACAGCAATTTCATTGAATACTTTCATTATTTCAAATTTCTACTTGTAAAATATTCTATTACAATCTCTTATTAAACATTTCAACTTTTAATATTTGGTAAGTTATATACATGTTTTTAAGAATGTAATTAAAATCATACAAGTTTCTATTATTTCCTTTAATTAATTCATTGTTCAATAAATTTTTACCCACTGTCTTATAAGTTACAATTTCAACTTACTTTTTATTTCCTTTATAACTTAGCCTATCTTCTTACCTAATTTAGAGGTTTCATTTATTAATTACTTACCTTTCATTTTACTACAATAATTGAAACAATTAATTAATGGAAATTTAAGAATTTAATACCAGGTTAAATTTCAAATTATTTTAAAATAATAGATAAATATATTCTTACAACTTATATATCTCTAATTATATTAAAACAATTCAAAATTTATATATTTTTTCAAAAATGAATCTGCAGTAAAACTACTACAGTGGCATTTCCCTTCGAGAAAATGAAAGTCGATGATGCGGCCGCCATCACCGAAATTATTTTCCAACGACAGAGAGGAAAGTACAAACTTATTTTCTCCAAAATCCTCTTTAAAACAATTCTTCCGAATTATATTAAAATATTTATATCAGAAAATACTTATAAACAATATTATTATATTCCAAAATTTATTCGAAAGAAATTTCAAAACCCCGGATCTTAAGTCCTAAATTTCCAAATTTCATTTATTTTATTTTTCAATCTTATTTCAATTATTATTTATACACTTTATTACCTAACAACCAATCTATTTCACTAAATATAGATATAATTTGAAATTTTTTATTTTATATATAGAAAGTATAATAGGCAAAATTATTTCATTCACCTATATTAAAAAAATATTATGTCGGTCTGTCCTATTAAGTGTTTAGAAATCCCTATTGATGTCATAGCGTCCCATGCAACAACAAGAATTTATAAATACAAAACGGAACAGATTAACACAATAGTAAAACTTTTTTATAACACTAACAAATACACTCTCTCTCATATATACACTCAGCGACTCCCATAGGGTATTACTACCCTATTAATAAAGAGTCAAACCCCACAAAGCTAAGGTTTATCGCTAAACCAAAGCTATGATACCATATGTAACATCCCGCCTTTTCGCGCACGTTAAATCGACACACGTGCCAATTCAAACCGTACGGAAGGGCGGATTGTTATGGGGTAAATAATAAAAAAAGAGAAGAAAAAACTAGACAGAATCTCACAGCGGAAGGATAAAATATAATAATAAATATAAAGTTCATAAAACTGTTTACAAACCATTTGATTCTTCTTTATACAATAAATATCAGAGTTCACATACCAATAAATATCAATGCAACGGAATTAAATAGTGTAGTGGAATAATATAGTAGATAGTAATACTACAAATCTTCGTCTTCGTCCTCCAGAATAAAATCTTCAAATCCTGAAATGCTCGGACTGACCCTAGCGAATTGAAAAGACAAAACACTCGAGTCAGAACTAAAAGATCTTATGTAAGTTAAATTAACTGAAATAAATATGAGTGCAGTAACACAAAAGATGCTCGGGATTTACATCTCTTAAGGATCCGTTAAACTATTTACTATGTAGTATATTTTGCTATTATAATAGTGTCTAATTGTAAAATAAACTTACTTTTTAATAGCGTTAAGGGGTTACCCATATAGCCCTTAACACAAATAATGCCAATAGTCTATACAGTACCGTAATACCTCCTGATCGGGAGGCTACCAGAGGATACTTCATAGGTACAACACAAATAGAAACTCGTAGTAAAGGTTCGGTATGGTAGGTGACACGGCACAACTAGGCAATGACAGGGTAGACATACCAATTGCTATCCGGGCTGGTGGAAACGCGCAGCGCGCAGCTACCGCCCACCTCGAACAACACCCCCCAATCAAAAATCAAAAGTGGCCACCGAATCAATCCAAAAGTCAGAGTATAATATCGAAGGAGTGCTTTCGATCAGAGGAATGACCTCATTGGCCCGAGAATCGCTCCTGTTTTAGCCACCTTATGCCAACTCACGGGAGTCGTGCCCACGTATTTACCTCATAGGAAACGCCGCCACCAACCT
Organism: Allium cepa; assembly: GCA_030765085.1. Lineage (NCBI taxonomy): Eukaryota > Viridiplantae > Streptophyta > Magnoliopsida > Asparagales > Amaryllidaceae > Allium > Allium cepa. The sequence goes on from CM060934.1 coordinate 712,736,580, forward strand.
ACTTCATTCTGGAATCTCCACTGCGTATACGGTTACTAAAGTGGTTTTCAGAGTTGGCAGAGAGTATGAAAACTTCCGATCCCGGTCTCTTTAACAACCAAACGTTATTATAACACCACGGTCTTTAAAAATAGTTTATACTTTAAAACCAGAATATAATTATCCATTTCAAAACCCATAAATACGATATCATTTCCATTTCCAAGACAGTTCATTTTGATATTATTTTTATAAAACCCAAATCAATAATATCATTTTATTTCAAATATATTTCTTTCCCAAAATCATACTGCTTTAAAATTTATAATTTTAGGAAACCAACCATTTAAATTATAACTTTCAAAACATAATACTTCAAAACTCATAGCTTTAAAACCATACTTCTAAAACTTGAATGGTTTGGATATTCAAACAGTATATAGAATAAAATAGTATAAATTCAAAATTACTTTATAAATAATTTCCGTGACTTCACAAATTTATTCAATTAAAATATTAGGTCTGAACCCCATAAATGTAGATTTACTTCAATTTCAATAAACACTTCGATTTCAATATATTCAACTTTGAGTGTTTAACAATTTCAGAACTAAGGTTGGAAATTCTATTCAACAATTTGTTGTCCTATTATTTAGTTTTGAAACATTCACAAAATAAATCCATAAAATAAAACTCAAATTTCTAACAATTCAATATTTCATTCAATTTATTTATACTAGAAATATTCATTTAACTTATCTTGAATAAAAATCTAGTTATAAATATCATACCTTTTAAAATTTTCAAGTTTAATAGGTTTACACCAACTTGTGGAGTTTCATTTTTAAATAAGCTCAATTTCAAAGAAATTTCCAATTTATTTTCCAATCTTAATTTGTTTGAACCATTGATACTCTATATATATACAATATCTTAAACGTGTACTTAATCATATAATATAAATTATCAAACTCCATTATTCAACTTATTCATTTATATTTAACATATTTATGCATAGCTTAAATTTAACAATTTAACTATATATGTATATATAAAATATATTTATATCATATCCAAATTTAATATTTATTAAACCATATCATATCCAAACCATAAAAAATCATTTCAAAAATAATTTTATATATATACCGCGGTGCCTGTACATAATTTTCTATTATATGGTCAAGTGATACGGATATTTATCATTTCAATCCGCAATTAAATTTTTTTTTACGGTTATATATCATTTCAAACCGCAATCCCGAATGAAATGAAAATGCATAATAACTTGCAGTTTATATAATATAGAACACATCATCCATTCATCCAATATCAATCATCAACCAATTTATTGCAATCATCATCAATTTAACCAATCATCAATATAGAGCATATAAAATATAACAGGTAATAAATAAAAGGTATTAACTAACAGTTTATATTCAATAATAAATTTAATAACTGTTTAACTAGCAGTTTATATGCAAATAAATATATTTTAACTGACAATTTATATGCAAAAATAAAATTAATTAACAGTTAAATTAAATAAATGCGATGTAACTGAGATGATGTATAAAACATGCCAAACAGTCATAAATAAATTTCTACTCATATCTTAAATCAATTTAACAAACATAAGAAACCTTAGAAGTTGTGAGTGGGTTAAAACACTCACCTTTCGAATTTAAATTGAATTCAAATCCAAATTAGACCCAAAAATTTGACAGTCTCGGAATCTGTCCAAACCAGCGTCATCAAGTCCGGAATTTTATTAGATCCTAACAAAAAAATCGGGCGTCAAACGGATCATGAATGCAAAATTTATTCGATTTAAACGATTTGGAATCAAAAAAAAACAAATAATAAAAAGAAAACACTCACGTTGAATTCACCCACATGCACGTGACCTTCTCCCCGAAAACATGCTACAGCAACCAGGTGCAAAACGCGTATAGTACGCGACCCTTGACCAGAAATTCGCATCGTCTTGCCGGCCGTGGCCAGCTGCGCCACGTCGCCCCCTCCTGCTTGTCTCCGATCCACCCTCACAGCCGCCCGTTGCCCCAAAGCCACCTCGTTATACTGTGGAACGAAGCCGCCGCCACCTCTAATACAAAACCCTAATCCAGCTTTTCACCCAAATCAGACCGTCGAACCACCAGACAAACCACCTAGATGCGATGCACGCTCGACTCTCTCCAAAACGCAGAAACCAAATTCCGATCATGCGACAAAAAATTTCGACGCAACGGATGGCTGAGAATAAACTAGGGTTTTCTGCAAAAAAATTAATTCAGTTTCAAAAACGAATTGCACCATTGAATTACGCTCGTCGAGAGCATTAACATATATTTTTTTGAGATTTTTCTGAGGATTTTGAAATTTTAGCTTTGGATTAGAATTTTTTGAAATTTGAACTTAGATCTAGGGTTTGTAGCCATTGGGAAGAGGAGGAGCTGAAGAAATGAATGCACAAACAAATGAGAATAGATGGAAGCTAGTGTTTATAACTGGGTTTATATAGGTAGGTTAGAGATAGAGTAGATGGATCCGATAAACAAACGTGTTACCGCTAACATGGCCCAAAAAGCCCGTTCTGACCCCGGAACGAAATTGGGTAAACCCATATATCAAAATAGGTGTTCTAAAATATTTTGAACGCGATGGAAAAGGTTTCACATCCTAATTCCATCGTATGAAGAAGTTATACTGAAATCAATATTTTCAAATTGATTTCAAATTGATTTCAATTAAATAGATTTCAAGGCGTTTCGCGTTCGTACGATCAAACGACAAGTCTGATTGCTACGAAACTTCAAACCCTACAATAATTCACTGTTACGGTTCCGATGAAACTGGTTTCGTCGGAATCCGAGTCCGTGACCAAAATGGCTATTTTTATATTAATTAATAAATCAAGAATTAGTAAATAAAACCAATTTTTATATTTCAGTTTTAGAATTGGAAATTTATCACTTAATAATTCTCAAACATTTAAAATGATTTAACCATTTTTTAAATGTCAATTTATTAAAGATTAAATCAATATAAATCTTCAATTTCATAAAATTCAAAATTATAGATAAATTTTCAAAATTTCCTTTTAATTGAATTAACCTATATTTATTCCATTCATTAATTTCAAATATAAGGGTTTACCATTGGATTTAAAATTATCACATAAATATTTCCCGTTTCCAACTTAATTTCTAAATTAACGTAATAATTACATATTTGATTTTTTATTCATTTGCAATAAATCCAACTATTATAAATTAAATAAATTAACTCACGATAAAAATTCAAATTCTATAATTCATAAATTTTATCACCTTGATTTACTCATAAATTTATAATTCCTTAAACAAATTCCCATCTCAAATTTTAAAAATATAAATTAATTCACCAATTATATTATTTATTTTAATTTCTTAAAATAATCCCTTTATTACACTTTGAATCCAATTTATTTTAATAAGTTTCCAATTTAACGGATTAGATTCAATTCCAACCTTACACATAAGTTTAGGTTATAATCAATTTATAACGTATTTCTTTCTTAGTTATTACTTTACATACTTCTCGCATAAATTTCACAATTAAACATAATTTTTAAAGTAACACTTATAATAAATACGATCCTATAATTACTCAACATTTAAACGAACGTTATTTCATTTTTCATTAGTGTAACATTCGTTTATTTTATTATCACTTATTACAACTTCTAACCCCATTAACCAATAAGCAGGTAATTTATAATATATGTTACAAATTTTGAATTAATCGCTATTCATTATTATTGACTTTAATTTAGCATTACTTACCTTGCATTGACATTGTTACTTAAAATCCCTATCCAATTGCAATTAATATTCTAATGAATACATTTTCTCTTTCCGTTATGTTATTAAATATCATCAAGGCACATCTAATTATCTTTATTGGTAAATGAGTGAATTTACTAGTAACCCACTATTATCACCTTTAATATACTTGTATATTTATTCTTCACAACAACTATTACCTATCAAAATTTATTTCACCCCTAAATACCAAATTTGCAATTGTTCTTATTATCATTTCCCATTTACTAAGTCATAACATTTGAATTAATTCATTAAATTGAAATGTTCATTCAAGTTCATAAATTATTAACTTGAAATAACGTATCCCTAATTAAAATCAATTACTGTAACAATGTGTCCTTACACGTACTAATTTAATGCCTACCCTATATTTTTCATATTCACATTATATCCAGGTACAATACTTACACCATTTTATTTATTGAAACTTGATTCATATTACAAATAAATAGGCTTTAATTACCATTCATATATTTTATTTTAGCCTTCATTTCGATATTAATTTACCCCCTTTATTACTTCTATTAAAAATTAATTACAAAATCCTATTAAATTAACAAATTAAATTGTAGAAATATACAGGTCGTTACACTTATAAAGGTAGTGGGGCTCATGAAGAGTCATAAGCTCCTTCCCTCGATCACTCGCCAATTCCAAGTAAAGTTTAAAACAATGACCTTTGACTTTAAAAATCGATCCATCGATATGGTTTTCTATTTCTATGGCACCATGTGGAAAAACAGTATGTACCACGTATGGTCATGTCCACCTTGATTTTAGTTTCCGAAGGAAAAATGAAGTCGAGAGTCATAAAAACACTTTGATTTGTCGAAAATGTTTTCTTAGGATTGATTTGTCATTAAAAAAAATTGTTCTTCTTTGTAAATTTTCTCATTTTCATATGCGTCATTCCTAATCTCCTTTAATTCATTGATTAGCAATTTGCTATTTTTGCCAACTTTTTCAAGATCAAAGTTTATGTTTTTAATCGCCCACAAAGCTTTATTTTCAATTTGACAGGTAAATGGCACGCTTTAACATAAATTAACCTAAAAGGAGACATCCATAGATTAGTTTTATTCATAGTTCTATAGGCCCAGAGAGCATCTGTCAACCAATCTTTTCGATTTTATTCGTAATTTTCCCCAAAATTTGCTTGATTTGGCGATTTTACACCTCAAATTAACCATAAGTTTGAGGATGATAAGGAGTCGATAACTTGTGAGTTATCGAGTATTTCTTCATTAGAGTTTCAAATGATTGATTACAGAAATGGGTTCCATTATTGATTATTATTGTGCGATGTGTTCCAAACCTCAAAAAGATGTTTTCATTTATGAATTTCACAACAACTTCGTGGTCATTAGTTTTACATGGAATGGCTTCAACTCATTTAGAGACGTAATCAACAACAAGAAGAATGTATAAGTTTTCAAAAGAGTTGGGAAACGGTCTGATAAAGCCAATACCCCAAACGTCAAAGATTTCGATAGTAAGAATGAGGCTCAAAGGCATCATGTTTCATCAAGAGATTTTTCCAAACATTTGGCAGCGATCACTAGTTTTATTGAACACGAATGCATCTTTGAAAAGTGTAGGTCAGTAATAACCACATTGGAGCACCTTTTCTACAATTTTATTTGGACCGAAATGACCACCATAAGCTTGGTCATGGCAAAAAGAAAGGACGATCTTAATTTTGCAATCTAGGATGCAATGTCGAATCATTTGGTTAGAACAATACTTAAATAAGTATGGATCATCCCAATAGAAATATTTCACTTGCGAAAGAAATTTGTTTTTACCTTGTTTTGACCAAAATGAAGGAGTTTCCTTAGTAGTTATATAGTTTACTATATAGCATACTATGGATCGATGGAAACGAAAGGGAGTTGTTCATCACGAAAGTTCTCGTTGATCGGTAAAGAAGATGGCGCATTTGCAAGACGTGATAGATAATCAGCAATGACGTTGTCGGATCCTTTTTTATCTTTGATTGTAAGGTCAAATTCTCGGAGTAAAAGGATCCAACGGATCAAATGAGACTTAGCATCCTTTTCAGCGAAAAGGTACCTAAGAGAGTAATATTTAGTGTAAGCAGTAATGTATAAGCCAATCAAATAAGGTTGGAACTTTTCGAGCGCAAAGACTACCACTAGAAGCTCTTTTTTAATGGTTATGTAATTCAGTTGAGCATAAAGCCATACCAGCATAGTAAATGACATTAAGAATTTTGTGGATGCATTGTCCTAAGACAGCATCAAACGCAAAGTTAGAAGCGTCACACATTATTTCGATAGGAAAATCCTAATTGGGAGAACAAATGATGGGAGTGGAAATGAATTCATTCTTTGGATGTTCGAATGCAGAAACACTGTCAGAATTTAAGTCAAATGGAATGTCTTTTCCAAGAAGAATCGTTAGAGGTTGATCAATTTTACTAAAGTTTTTCACAAAAATTCGATATAAATCGGCATGTCCTAGAGATGAACGAATGTCCTTGATAGATTTACGAATGGGTAGATTTGCAATTTTGTCAACTTGCACTTTATTACCGCTATGCCTTTGTTTGAAATGACATGCCCAAGGACAATTCAATGTTTGACTATAAAATGGTTTTTTTTTCCCAATTTAACGTTTAGAGTTTGTCCTTGAATCGATTCAGAACCATCTCAATATGGTTTAAGCACTTGGAAACAAGTTCCCAAAGATGGAAAAATCGTCCATAAACACTTCCAATAAGCGTTCAATCATGTCTGAAAAGATGCTAACCATGCATATTTCGAAAGCAGCAGGAGCATTGCAAAGGCCGAATGGCGCACGTTAATACGTCAAGATGCCAAAGGGACATGTGAAAATTGTTTTCTCTTGATCTTTAGGAGTGATCGAAATACAGTTATAACTAGAATAACCATCTAGAAAGCAATAAAATTTGTGGCTATCTAAGTGTCCAAGCATTTGGTCAATGAAATGAAAAGGAAAGTGATTTTATGTGCTGCGGCATGTAATTTTCGATAATCACTGCAAATGCGCCAACCCATTTGAGTACGAGTTGGAATGAGTTCATTAGCGTCGTTTGTGATAATGGTAAGTTCGGACTTTTAAGGCATGACATGAATTGGGCAAACCAATGAACTATCAAAAATGGGGTATATGATTTCTTTATTGAGGAGCTTAAGAATTTCGTCTTGAACCGCATCCTTCATTTTAGGGTTAAGCCTACATTGTGCATCACGAACAGGCTTGGCTTCATCAACTAAGTGGATGCGATGTTGAACAAGAGTAGGACTAATTCCCTTAATATCATTAATCGACTATCCAATTGCCGCTTTGTTTTTTGACAGAATTAAACGAAGGGAAGCTTCTTGGTCAAGAGAAAATTTTGAAGAAATTATGGCAGGAAACATTTCATTGTCACCTAAGTATGCGTACTTGAGGTGATCAAGAAGATGTTGAGTTTGAACCTAGGTTTCTCGGTCAAAGAATTCAGTTGAAGGTTTGACTCAACCATGAGAGGTTCAAAAGGAAGCACATTTACAATCTTGTTAAGCTCATCTTGAAATAGTTGTTCGTATTCGGTCTCGCTTTTGTTGTTAAGGCCAATTATTTCATTATCATAATTTTCTTGAATGGAGCTAACTTCCAACGTTTGGTCAAGTGGTTTGTTCGATTGATTTTCAAGATTAAAAATGTTAAGATTCAAAATCATGTTTCCAAAAGAAATTTTCATTTAACCATTTTGGTAATTGATTAGGGCATTTGAAGTGTCTAAGAAAGATCATCCTAAAATCAATGGAATTTGACTCATCGGATTGTTCATGGATTGCATTTCAAGAACAATGAAATCGACGGGGAATATGAACTGACCAATTTTGATGAGTATGTCCTTGATTTCTCCCATAGGTTTCTTTATCGGACAATCGACAAATTGAAGAATTCCTTTCATCGGTTTTAGTTAACCCAAGCCAAGTTGCCAGTAAACTGAATAAGGAATCAAATTGAAACTCGCACCCAAGTCTAGTAAGCACTTATTAATTGTCTTGTCTTCTATCATGCACGAGATCGTCGGACATCCAGGATCTTTGTATTTCATGGGGATTGAATGAGACAAGACTTCGCTAAGACTGGCAGCTAAGAAAATTTTCTTGGATTCAAGAGTGTGTCTTTTTTGAGTACACAAGTCTTTCAACGATCTAGCGTAAGTTAGGATAAACTATCAAGAAGAGGGATGTTCACTTTGATTTGTTTGAAAATTTCCAAAATCTTTTCCATTTAATCGGAATGTTTCTTAAGGTTGAAGTCGGTGTGGAAATGGAATTTGAAACTTAGTAGGTTGGTTTACTTGAGTGAAAGAAGAATTTGGATTAGAATTTGATTCGATTTTGACTCAATGTTTTGTTCAAAATCGCTTGTCGTTTTCGAAATGTCAAGATGAGCTTTCGGTAAATCGTTTGGATTGACAACTTGGTTATCGATTAGTTTACCAAAATGCAAAGTCGTGATAGCATTCATTTAGTTCACATTGCTATCTTGAATGACATAAGCTTGATTTGAGTTCATGTTTTGAGTTCTAGGGTTCGGAACTAGCTGACTTAGAAACGTACCTCATTCACGTTCACTCACAAAAGTGGCTAATTGACTCATTTGCATGTACGAGGTTAACAAATATTGCAAATTGCTATTTGACTGGAGGTTTTGAGTGGTCGCTTTAGCTAAAGTTTCAAGACTTTTCTCAAGTGCAATCATTCGTTTATCGTCTTAGAGAGTGAAATATTGTTGTAGTTGATTTTGAGATGGAGCCGTAAAACTTTGTTGAAAGTGATTGGGCTGAAAAGAAGGATTCGAAGCATTATTCAAAAATGCTTGAAAATTGGGACGAACCAAATTCATATTAGAATTATTTTGGTTCCATGTAATGTTATGATGATTTCTCCGACAAGGACTATGCGTTGGAGAAAACGGGACATTCTTAACCTTGTTAAAAACATTGAGTTATTGTACCGAATTAGGGCACAGATCGACGATGTGATTCGTATCGTTACATTTATAACACAATGGTTAGGAAGCTTTGTTTATTTGATTGGATGATAAAACATTGTCAAATTTATTGATCATTAAATCGATTTTAACTTCCAAAGCCATTGATGATCCGATCGACCGTGTGCTCGATCGTGAATAAATGGATTTCTCATTAGACCATTTCCCATTAGGATGATTTTTGGGCCAAGTTCTTAAGGAATTTCCAAGCATCATCATGATGTTGGGTAGGAAAATTGCCTTGGTACATCGATTCAAGCATGGTTCGTGAACTATTTTCAAGTCCATCGTATAAGATTTGACAAAAAGTCCATTTTTCAAAATTATCGCATGCATATGTTGGTCTTTGTTTCCAAAGGGTAGAACTTTTTTAAAAAAATTTAACGAATTCTTCTCAAGTTTTGATTGAGTTCGATGATAAGTTCATTTTTTAGCATAATTGGTAAGTGCAATGGAATTAACCAAAGTTTGATTACATCGTCATATAATTGTTGGAGTTTAATGGTTGCACATACTTGTTCAAATTTCGTTAAGAAGACGTATTGGTCTTCATGTTCAAAATTGCCAAATTTCGGGATTGTGGCAATAAGATTTGAATGAATTTTGAAGTGATTACCCGTTAGAGCGAGTAATGTGACACAAGAAGGAATAGAAACTCCATGGGGAAAGATTCTATCCATGAGATTTCAGGGAGGGTTTTCATTAGCCATTGTTGGAGGATCGTTCGTTCGAGTTAAATGATTTATCATTGTGTCATGAGTCCAGACACTCATGCACAAGTGAAATGATCAAGGAGAGAAAGACGTGAGAATCAAGGTTATAAGAATGAAACAAGGTTTAGAAAATGAAATGAAGTAAAAAAATTCTTTTCTTTTATTTTTTTAAAGGAAAAATATTTACCAAAAAGAATTTATTTTTCAAAAGGGAGATTTGATTTGTTTTTTTTGTTTTTTCTAAAATGTTTTTGTTTTGTTTTTTATTTTTTCTTTTGGAAAAGATTTTTTGGATTTTGGTTTTTTTTAAATTAAATTAAGTAAAGTGCTTGTTTTTAGGATTTTTTTGATTTTGTTTGCTTTTTTTCAAAGGAAAATATTTATTTTGGATTTTTGTTTAAAACTACGTTAAGGAAAATAAGATTTTTTTTAATTTTGGATTTTTTTATATGCATGAACTAATGCAACTAAATGAATGTAAGGACTTGACTACAAATTTTCACTCCTTAGCAGCTCCTAATCCAAAATTGTATAATCACACTTTGACCTAATTCAACAAAATAGTTCTTAGCCAGGTAACGAATAGGGGTTATCGGTGTACATAAATCACCGTAGCAATGCAACCGAAGGTTTAAGTATCTTCGGAGAAACAATCACTATAATATCTATGAATCATCATAATATTTATAAATGATTATTGTTCTATCGTAGCGTAGACACCAAGAAATAAATTGTTAAAAGAAGACAACTTGTCAAGATACGATTAAGCCATAGATGAGCCCGTGACACCCTTAAGTCCAACATCTAAACGTTATTATTGGTCAAATTCTAAAATGATATGCAATTAGTAGGCTAAGTTAGAGGTGATGAAATCCCATATCTTACGTGAAGTTGGGTATTGGCCTTAGAAAATAAAATAAGATGAAATGAATGCAAAACAGAAATTAAATATGTATTAACAATGTAATTATGAATGATATTTGATTTTTATTTTTTTATAAAATACAAGCAACCAAAAATGCAGAATGATAATAGCAAGAGATAAGAACATGATATCAAAGTGTGTAGAATTATTAGTAAATTTATTTTAAAAGCAGCAAAAAAAATTTTAGGCAAGCAAAGCAAAGCAATTCCTCTTCTTTTGATTTTCTGCAATTTGGAACCAATAGTGTTGTAAAATGATTTTTTTCTTCATTTTTTTGAAACTTTTTTTAGAAAGCTAAGATACTAAAAAAACTCACACAAGAAATCAACCTCGGCCCACTTGTAAACAAGCCAACCCTATATGCACAAATGACTTTTCCTCGATCCTTCTCTCTGTTTATAACAAAACAGGGCCAACTAAAACAAACTCAAAACAGAAAAAGGAAAAAAATGAAATAAAACACGATTTTGAAATCACGGTTTGTAATTCGAGTTTTTCTGAAGTCGGATTTGTGTTCGAATTGGATGAGGATTAGGTGAGGTTGGGTCGTAGGTTTGAGCATTAAGGCGATTTAGGAATAAGCAAATTGTGATAGCGAGTGCAAATGGAGTTTACTGAAGGCAATTGTTTCGAATCTGGGTATTGCAGTGACAGATTTGGATTTTGATAGTCTGCGGTTATTTTTCGGATTCTGATTATAGGTGTTTTGTGGTGATTTAAGATTTTAAAGGTGGAGTTCTTGTGATTTAAGTGTATTATTGGTTGTAGGAGGGTATTCGGGTGATAAGGTTGACACACAAGCTTGTGAAGTTGGCTGATGAGGGTTTGTATGGGGATGTTGCGGTTGAGTGCTGTGATGTTGCAGTTTTGGTCGTGGAGTTGTATTGTTAGATGGTGATGGTGTAGGGTTTGGCCGAGGCAGGAAGGAGATTTCTGGATGTTTGGTTGGAAGAGGTAGTTAGGTGATGGAGGAGATGCTTCAAGAGACGATTTTGGTGTTGTAGTAGTTCAGATTGACTTTGAGTTTGCAGTGATATTTTGTTGTGGGTGGAGTGGCAGTTTGAATGATAGGTAGTGATGGTTCCTTGAAGAGATTGAAGGAAGGTTGTTGTGGCAGTTTTGTTTGTATGCAGAGAGGAGGAAGAGAGTGTATGGTATGATGGTGACTGGTGAGGTGCTGCAGCAGAGGGACTTGTGTTTAAAGTATGGTAATGGTGAATGCATGGAGTGAAGGTGGTGTTACGAGTGTGGCTTCGTGTTTGTGACGAAGGTAGTGTTGTTGTAGGAGATTGGAGATAGAAGTGGAGATGGTCTTGCAAATTTGAAAATAGAAAAATGGCACTTGAAAACAAAATTTTCATTTTTAATTCAATGTACCACAAAGCAAAATGAATACTACAAACATAAAACAATGAGAAAAATTGAACATAATACGCTGAAATAGGGAATGAAGTTTTCTTGGTAAAGAACAAATGCATAGTAAGCAAATGAACTACAGAATGTAAAAATGCATACAAGATCAGTAGCGAATGCACATTAAGCAAATTGTAACAAAGGCACCAAGGATGTTTTTTTACATAAAATTAACACAAAATAAATGAAAACAAATATAAAAATAAGTCGATGAGTAAGATTAAAATTAAATTTCTATCATTGGCAACGGCGCCAAAAACTTGTTAAAACTACGGATTTTCTATTGTTTGGAAAACCGTCAAAAATATACCATTATAAAACCGCAAGCACACGACGTACAATCGTACTACGTATTCCAGTACGGATTGATCTACAGAGAAAGAATTAAATCATAATATTACTCAATCAAATTAGGCCAAGGTTTTGAAATGTTATAAACTATGAAAATTGTAGAAAACAAACAAGAGCAAAACTGAATAAAACAATTAGATTAAGGAGCAATTTAGAGGCAAATTCACTTCTAATCATTTATATAAATCAACACAAAATTCAGCTATAATCTCTCATTTAAATTTTAAGTAAAAATGATTGATATGTTTATTATAAATATGGTTTGTTTGTGCTATTACTTAACACAACTTTAATCATCAAACTCTAACACACCATTCAAACTCACTTGTCAATTCTCATGAAAATGACATGAAATTAAAACTAAAATCTATTTTAAGCATGATCTATTTACTATGAACTAGTAACGTAGATCATCAAATTTTGATTCTAGTTTGATTTTCATCATTAAAATCACTTAGGCAAATGATCAAATAGTTTGTATTTATTTTAGGTTAACCATTGTCTATTTGAGATGTCAACCTAGACTATCAAATTCACTAAAAAAGAAACATAAACTATCACTATTCATAATTTTCATTAAGAACAAAAGAGAGGTCATAAATGCAACCATGTTATAGTAGCTTAATTTGATTCATGAGAGCATCATTGCCCCTAAATTGAAGGGGTTTAGCTTTTTTTTATTTGAATTTACATCAACACAAAATGATCTAAGCATAAAAATCTAGGAAAATGAGAGCTAATTAAAAGAGAAGGGAACTAGCTACTTGCATAAAATAAATCTAAACTAATTGCATGAATTAAATCTACCTTATTAACATGAAATAAAAGAGACATACTAACATAAAAGGGCATGAAATAAAATAGCATAAGAGAAAAGTGCATCTAAACAAAAGCAAATAATCTTAGCCTTTAAAAAGACATATTATTTATCATTGATTTTGTGGCTACAACATGCATAAAAAAAGAGCTAATTACATCAAACATAAGGGGTATTTATAAATGCTTAAACCCCTAATTCCATTTTTAGGGGACTATCAAAAATGCCCTTAGTATTTTGTAGCGTCCAAGTAATCATTAGGGAATTAGTTAATTCCTATTAACGTGTGCATGTCCTTTTAATTATGGTCCATTAAGTAGTGGGCATGTTGGCTCCTCCATGTTGTGTTATTTCTTTTCTTTTCTACATTTTTTCGGCCTTGAATACTTATGCATGCATATATCCAAGAAGCTCCATCCAATTTGTAGTCAATTTCCTACAAATAAAAATGCGCAAATAAAATTTTTCATAATTAATTCATGCACAAAATTACCATTTTGCACCTAAATGAAAATGAATGAATGATGATTTGAAAAAAAATTAGATTTTGGTTTAAAAATATAAAATTCCCTAATATGCTCACTTATTTTAATAAAAGACGATTAAATATAGAAGTAAAAATATACATTTGCACATCATAGATCAATCTCTTGGTGCGGAAGACAGCCTATGTTAGTGTTGGCAGCATCGCCGTCAATTAGACCCACACGTTTATGATGAAATTTGATGACCAAGGATTAACACTCCATAGCGTCACTTTCTACATTTTCACCTATCTATCTCGTCTTTAGGTAGTACGTGTGAACCTCCTGTAGAGGCAGTTTAGTAGAAGGTTCCTTTCGCCATCATTAGATCCATCCTTTGGATTGGCCATCATGAGATTAGGTGCATGGCCACCAAGATACGACCATTCAAGGGTTACAAGAATGAATCGAGCTTCAACCCGGGAGCAAGTCATCTTGCAGTCTATAGGCATTGTTTTAGGAGTTATGATGTTGTTTTCTTTTCCTTTCTAGCATTTGTTTTTTACTTTTAGGCTATTTGGATTGTAACTATTAGTTGTCTCTTGTAAAAGGCACGCACGATATTATGAGTTTCTATTTATTTACCGTATTATTGTTTCTAGACATGGGAACCGCTCCTATATACGCATATTAAAGAAGTAGTATAAATATGGGAATCCCATGAAGACACTTGAGTAACAGCAAATGCAATATAAGATTGGAAGTTTAGAATGGTTGGAAAATTTTAGCGAAGGACATGATAAAATTATTTTGGTATCAGGGGACATTGCTCATATTTTTCAAAAGCTGAAATTTTTGAATAATAAATGCGTTGACATTTTTCATTTATGTAAAATGTAAAGTTTTTAGGTAAAGGTTAGTCATAGAATTTTAGAATTTAGTTTATGCATTTAGCGCATAACCGACTTTCGACTGCGCTGAAATTGTGGCTCGGTCTAGCAAAAATTTTTGAATGAAAATATTATGAAAAGTTTCCCCCTGATTTGAAAAGTTCTCTTTTGAAAAAAAGTTTTAAGATTTTAATTATTTTTTACTCTTAAATTATATTTAGAGTTTTTATTCAAAATCTTATTTCAAGAAAAAATGTGCATCTAAATATTATGGGATCTTATTTTGAAGTAAAAATTTGAAAAGTAGGAAAGGTTTTTATGAAATTTTTGATTTTGAAGGCCATATGTTAGGCATAGGGAAGGAAAATAGAGTTAGAATTTACGAATTTAGCGGTTCATTATGATCGACGATGCGATAAATGCAAGTGATAACAACGGAATAACTGTATTAGCCTTGGAATTTTTATTTCCATACCTTGTCGACGATGCGCTCGAGTTTATTTTTAGACTCAATTCCGTTTTAGAGCTTGAAAATAAGCCTTCTTATGCGTTTCATACGTGGAAAATTTGGAGTAAATCCAGGGGCAACGGGGAAAATTTCCACTGTACTATGGGAATTGGAAGATAATAGAGTGGTAAGTATGTTAAATTCTTCACCTAAATTCCTTTTTCCGACATAGGAGTAAATTTAGGAAGCGATTTTTCGACGCGTTAGATTATTGGATTGTAGGAAGTGGATACAAAAATTGGTTGCTTCGTACTTTTATTCGTCGGAGTATAGGGGTTTCGGTAGAAAAGAGTTTTCAGAAAGCTAAATACATATAGAATTGCCAGTATATATGCAGGTTGCTTGCCTCATATTTCCAAAATGTTTTCAAAAGAAATGCTTTCATATAGGAGGATCTAATTTAGAATCATTCTGCATATATATTTTCTATGTGTAAAATGATACACTATGCACATGTTCACGTTCGGTTGCAAAATTGGTCGTACACTCATTATTTGTGTAGTTTAGGATAATTAGGAGCCAAAAGCATGACTTGGTCATTAGTGAAATTTCAGGACGAAATTCATTTTAAGGGGGAAGAGTGTAACATCACGTAATTTGGCATTAGTTATTAAATTACTTAATTAATTCAGGCTTCAAAAATGTAATTTTTGCAAACAATGGAATTTAATCATGAAACTTGCACCATTGCATTCGTGGTGAAATTCTGAGCAAATTTCATATTTGGAGTTTTGCGGTCGGGGTCCAAATGAAAAAGTTACGGACGAAAACGAATTCGGAACGAAAATAAATAAATTAGAAAAATTAAATAATTTAGGCCAGGCCTACAGGTCACCATCATGGGTGGTCGACCCCTAAGTAGTGGGTAGTCGACCATTCCCTGTGTGGCTGTAACGACCAGATATTTTCAACCATTCGCATCCACACATGTCGGACTTGAATTGCTCAAAATACCGAATTGTAAATATAAATTTGGCAAATCTCAGAAAATAAAACAAATAAATAAATCATAGAATCACAGACACAGTGTCATATAATGCAGTGCAAGCAAAAGGATAGTAGTTCATGAAGCTACTATATAAATATACATCAAACAAGGTACAACAGAAGTCTCAATATGATAATCAAGCACAAAGCTGAATACATTACTTGAATCAACTGGATAACTGAAAGTGGAATAGATAGCTGGATCTTCAAGCAAAGCTCCAACTCCGTAGCTGAGTCTCTAATGCTGTATCACTCAGTCTGACTCGAGCGTAAAGTAAAACACAAAACGCTCGAATTATGACATACATACTTATATAGTGTAAACCAACTCAAGTGAACTGTAATAGAAGGTACAAGTATCTTAAAAGATGCTTGGGACCGCCCATCCTCTAAGGATCCGTTAAACTATTTACTATGTAGTAATATTTCGCTATTATAATAATGTCCATAGTAAAATAAACTTACTTTTAAATAGCATTAAGGGGTTATCCATATAGCCCTTAACACGTAATAGTGCCAATAGTCTATACAGTACCTGCATATCTCCTGATCGGGAGACTACGAGAAGATACTCCATAGGTACGACACAAATCAAACTCGTAGTAAAGCTCACTAGGATAGGTGACACGGCACAACTAGACAATGCCAGGGTAGATATACCAATTACGCATCCGGACTGGTGGTGACGCATAGCGCACAGCTACCACCCCCCTCGAGACACATCCCAAAAATCAAAGGGCCCAAATCAATCACAAAGTAATAGAATAGTATCGAAGGAGTGCGTCCGATAAGAGGAGTTGCCTCGCTGGCCCGGAATCGCTCCTTTTTAACCACCTTATGCCAACTCATAGGAGTTGGGTCCACGTATGTATCTTAGTAGAACGTCGCCACCATCCTACTTCATTCTGGAATCTCCACCGCGTACACTGTTGTTAAAGTTGTTTTCGGTGTTGGCAGAGAGTATGACAACTTCTGATCCGAATCTCTTTAACATTTAACAACCAAACGTTATTATTACTCATGGATATTTATTTCAAACATTTCTGTTGGAAAACCATTTAAAACCAAATACCATTACTTTCCAAAATAATACCCATTTCAAAACTAAATACTATATTATTTCATTTCAAAACCAAACCAATATATCATTTAAATAAAACCCACATTTCCAAATCACACAATATTTCCTTCAATCTATTTAGCTTGAAATATTCCTTTAAATTATCTTAAACATGCCACTTTATAAAGTCATATTATTAAATCTTTAATTTCAACAAGCTTCAAATTAACTGATATAAAGACAATTCTTAATTAAATACAATTTCCAATAAATTCATTTCCAAAATCATATTACTTTCAAGTTGTAACAACTCTGAAACCAACATTTTGAATCATATTTATTCAGACCATCTAAATTCAATGTTAATATCTTCCAAACAAGATTCATTTAACCATTTAAATTCAATGTCAAATAATATTCATTTCAAAGTTGTAGCATTTATAAGTTTATTCATTCAATTTTAAACTTTCTAAAACATTGTATATTTCAAAACAGCGGCATTTATAAAGTGCTGCGGCAGGTATATTTAATATATATCAAAACATAGTTCAAATTCGAAAAATACAGCATTTCAGAAATGCTGTTATAGGTTTATTTGAAAATTTCAACACCTCGTTCAAATTTTAGCAACTGCAGCACTTCAGAAATGGTGTAATACGTTTCTTTAGTACAATTCAAGCCATAGTTCAATTTCCAGAAATTACAGCACTTCAGAAATGCTGTTATAGGTCTTTTTAGTATAATTCAAGCCATAGTTCAATTTATAGAAATTACAGCACTTCAGAAATGCTGTTATAGGTCTTTTTAGTATAACTCAAGCCATAGTTCATTTAACCACAGCATTTCAGAAACGCTATAATTTCTGTTATACCTTTTAAAACAATATATCTTCAATTTTTCTCAATTTTAACTTATCAAACTTATTCCACTTTTCAAAAAATTTATTTGGATATTACTTAACTTATAAGTTTTAATAAAATAACATTTATTAATAAATATCCAATTTAAATTAAACATCCATTTGTTAATTCAATACTTGATAAATTGCTTAACCTTTATTCCAATAAATAACTTAATAATTTATTTAACATACCCATCTAATAAGTAAATTAAATTTCCATTTATTTGCTTAACTTAATATTTCCATTTAAAATCAAATTTCAAATTTCCAAGTTAAGTCATTATTTAAATTACATTTTACCATTTTAAAACCATAACTATTTATTTTATGCAACATAACATTTCACAAAGGAACATTTTGTCATAGTTAATATAACAATCAAATTTCCTAAATAGATCTATTCATTTAGACATCAATTCAATTATGATTCCAAGTTAAATAAACTTATTATAAATGTCCCATAAAATGTATTTCATTTTATTTATTCAAAATTGCATTATTTATTATACAAAATATGTCCATTTCAAGAAATAACCTTTATTAAAATTAATAGGTTAGATTTAAGATTCCAAATTAAATCAAACTTAATTATTAAGTTCTTTATCATAAATAAGATTCTTTAAACTCCATCCAAAACCAATTAACTTATAAAAAAATTAACTTATAGACAAAAAATATTTCTTTACACTTTAAAGCATTAAATCAAATTAAGTTAAAATTTTCATATATTTATAATTTCAAAATACTTAATAATTTTCAAAAAATATTTAAAATACTAAATAAATTTTTAGGAAAATATCATTTAAAAATATAACCATGGGCCTGTATAATATTTTCTAACCTAGATCAAGTGATACAGATATGTATCATCTCAATTCGCAATTTAAAAGAAAAATCCGAGTTCTGTCATTTCAAACCCACAATCCCAAGTAAAATAAATGCAATGAAAATCGTTCGAGCCTATCATTTCAGCCCATAATGATTTTTCCTTATTCTAAAGTCCGTTCGGGTATGTATCATTTCAACCATGGTGATAGGGAACTTGCAGTAATGATACAGTAAATAAAATGAACAGTATATCATATAATAACATATTAGATGATGTAACAAATATACAAACAGCATTTAACATCATATAACATATCATACGCATGTATGAATAACATATAAATTTATAAAGGTCCACTTGTCATTATTCCACAATAATGTAAGTACATATGTCTAGAGTGATAAAACTCACCTTTTTAAAAGCTAGAATCAAATTTACAATACACAATTGAAACTCCGCAAAGCACGACCAAACTTTTGAGTAGATGGAGAGTCAAGATCCATATCTTGTATATAACAAATACACAAATCATAATAATAAGATTCAACACAACAAAAGTTAAATTAAACAATGCAATTATGAATCAAAGAGGACATAACCTTGCTTTCGATCACCAAGTGGGCTCGGCCATGGTCTAATAGGCTAGATCACATCATGTCATGCTCGGCCTAAGTGGGTTAGAGGCAAGCTAGGCTTGGTTTAAGTCATGTATGCATGGCTAGGTGGTGTTAGTGTGGTGTGGCCTAGGCTAATAGGAGGAAGGAGATGAAATCTAGGAGTTTGGCTAGGGTTTCAAGGCCTTTGGTGATGGATTCTCATCTAGGGGTCATGGCCATGCTTTGTGGTGATGGAGGAGGTGGAGATGGTCGGTAGGGTGATGGTGGAGATGCTGATGAGGTCGGCTAGGGGTGGTGCAAGGTAGAGGCCGAGAAAATCATGAGGAAAAACAAAGAAAAAGGAAAAAGAGAATAGGAAAAGAAGAAGAGGAAGGAGAAGCCATGGATATTAGATCTAGCATTTTTTCCTCATGCAAATGAAATATGTGAAGTGAGAACTTTTCACTTGAAATAATAATAAAAGTGGTGGCTAGGGTTTGTATGAAAAGGAACGGTTAGAGATGTAGGTTCTAGAAAATGAAAGGCTAGCAAATTAAAAGGCACCATTTAAGGAGAAAGAATCTTGTCTATTTTTTTCTCTGTTTGCATGCAATGAAAAAGGCAACAAATAAACAAAACAGTAATCTATATCTCTTGAAATTCCTAAGTTGTTATTAAAAGTAAAATCAATCAAAAATCAATTAAATATATTCAAAGTTTATACAAATAAAATAGAAAATAAAAATTAAAGAAACAAACACAGGGAAATAGAAAATAAAATATAGGAAGTCATTGCGTGTAAACATTGTATTTTTATCAAATTTAAAAGTATAAGATTAGATTCCCAATAAATCCATATTAACATTGCTTTATATACCAATACATTAATAACTTCCCAATTCATCCAAATTTCAATTAGCAAAGTAATTAATTTCATTCTCTTACCATAAATCTATTTGTTATGAATTAAATTCCCATAAGTTATAATTAATTTCATATAAACTGATTTGATTCAATTCTAGTCGTTTTTTTTATTAAGTCTATACTACTCTACAAACTTCATTAATATTCATTTATCTTTCATTACATTAATATATATTCAAATATCCATTTTCCTTTGTATTAACAGTTGTTTTCAATTATATTGAATTTGTCAAAAGTATACATTTATTATGATTGAAACCTCAATTAATTCATTTAGATATGTTTCATTCTTTTATATTATCTTATGAATAAAATATGCATTTCCATTGCTTTATTACATTCACACTTTACAGTTATGGTTCTTACTGTCATTAATGAACATTTATTTACATTTGAATACAATTGATTTCCAATTCATTTTATTGCCTAAATAGACAACTTAAAATAGTTGTTAACATTATCTTTATTACACTCAAGTTTATC
Source organism: Allium cepa (assembly GCA_030765085.1). Lineage (NCBI taxonomy): Eukaryota > Viridiplantae > Streptophyta > Magnoliopsida > Asparagales > Amaryllidaceae > Allium > Allium cepa. Next base: position 712,757,329 of record CM060934.1, read on the forward strand.
ATTTTCTCTAATTATCATAATTGCTTACAAAATGTTAAATTCATTCAATTACCACAGATTATACACTAATTCATTCGTTCGCACTACACTTACCCTTGTTTTCTTATATTCAAATTTTATACCTAAATCTAACATTTACAAATAAATTAATAGACCAATTAAATAGGAACTTACAACCGTTACTATTACTTTGAATCACATTAATGAATTCATTATTATTTACAAATCAAATGTTACAATTACTTAATTAACACTAATTTACTTCAATTTATATTGATAATATATTGTCTCTTTAATGATTCAACATTCACACTTGTTTTCTTATATTCAAATCTATAACTATGTGCAACAATTTAAATTATTTCAATTAGTTGAAATTTCATAATTAGTTTTAATTACATTGTTACATTTCATTTTAACATTTGTTTCACTATTAGATTACAAAGTCTTTATTCTTCCAATTTTCAATACCAAAATCGTATTAAATCAAGAAATTATATTATTGAGAATTTACAGGTCCTTACACTCTCCCCCGCTCAAAACTTTTCGTCCCCGAAAAGGAAAAAGAAGGGAAAGAAAGAATTAAGTAAATAATACATCTTATTCAAAAATACTAACTATATAAACAAATAAATTTTAAAAATTAATTAATTTGAATAAAATATGCCAATTTATTTAAAAATTCCTTTAACATCAATTTATATTGTAAGTTATCCAATTAACCCTTTATTCTATTTACCTCAATTACTCCTTTTATAACTAAAATTTAAGTGTATAACATTTATTATAACCACTCAAATTTTATTTATAAAAATCCTTTTATATTGTATATTATCCAATTACATATTTAACTTTTAATAATTAAGGTAAGTTATATTAGAATGCAATTTGGTGTTATACAAATAAAATTTTCTAATCCAATTATTCAACTTAAATATTTATTCAAAATTTTGGTTTCATTTTATGATTGAAATTACCCTTTAAGATAAAATTTAAGAATTAAATTCCCAATCAACTTCAAACCATTTGAGATAAATAATTATATATACATAATATATATCAAATAGAATTTGAAATCATACACCAATATATATAATATAAATCAAGTCATATCTTTAGAAAATTCAAATAAATTTAATTCACCAAAGCAGGACTGTAGCAAAACTACAGAATGGTCCCTACACTCTGAAACTCAAAAATGAATGTCGATGATGCTGCAGCCATCATCGAAATTATTTTCCAGCGACAAAGAGAAGAGCGCTGATTTACAAATTAAAATTCTTTGAAACAGTTTCTACTTTAAATAATACACCCTTTAAAACTTTAAACACAAAGTTTAAAACCATCGGAAATTAAATTCTTAGTTTCTTGTTCTAAATTCATTTAAATTTCCAAATTAATTTATAGCCATATTTCATAGTTCAATTATTTATATGAATCAAAAGCTAATGGTTACAAGCTTTATTCAAATCAAATATTATTTCTCAACATCCAATCAATTAACCATCAAAATTTAGGAAACTATTCAAAATTTATTTCATTTACTAAATTTGAAAACTATATTGTGTCGGTCTGCTTTGTTCAAGTGTTTTGGAGATCATATCGATAGAATTGACCAGACGAATCAATCGGAAACCCAAATAAACATCAACAATTCAAACAACACAATATATAAAACACTTTCAATACAAGTTTACAAATACACTATACAGGAACAGAATTTCAAAGCAAGGATAGATATTCAAATTTGATTAACTCAAATCAAAGAAAATTATGGTATGAAAATAAGTTGGAAACAAAAGGTGAGATGATTAACTAACCGAATAAGGAAATGGATAAGCTTATATAAATCGTGGGCAACCTTTACCGGGTCAACCGTGACTTCAAGAATTAGATCGATGCAGAATCTTGAGGTAAATCTACATTCGATCTCAAGAGATAGAACTCGGGATAACAAGAGATGCTAGCATCTAACCGAGGATATTTAGAAATCTCTGATGAATAAACGCCAATTGTAAAGGAGTTTCACCCCTTTACACATTATTAGAATGTTGGAGGGACCGCCAATTCATTATAAAGATCATTCAAGGTGGAGCTATGGGATACTTCAGAATCAAAATAAGATGAATAGTGGGGACAAGAATGGATTTCGGAACCAAGGGAACGTTCCAAAATTCAAAGGAAATAGAGTCAAAGAGAAAGATACTCAAGCTCGAACAAAAGTGATTCTATAAATAAATTTACCATATATGCTAAGTTTTGCCTAGAGCCAAAGCTCTGATACCAAATATAACAACCCGATATTTTCAACCATTCGCATACACACATGTTGGACTTGAATTGCTCAAAATACCGAATTGTAAATATAAATTGGGCAAATCTCAGAATATACAGCAAATAAATAGATCATAAAATCACAGAGGCAGAGTATTATAATGTAGCGGAAGCAAAGAGATAGTAGTTCATGAAGCTACTATATAAATATACATCAGAGTCAAACAAGGTACAATAGAAGTTTTAATATGATAATCAAGTACAAAGCTGAATACATCACTGGAATCAATAGGATAACTGAAAGTGGAATAGATAGCTGGATCTTTAATCAAAGCTCCAACTCCGTAGGTGAGTCTCTAATGCTGTATCACTCAGTCTGACCCGAGCGTAGAGAAAAACACAAAACACTCGAGTCAGGACATACGTACTTATACAATGTAAACCAACTCAAGTGAACTGTAATAGAAGGTACAAGTAGCTTAAAGGATGCTTGGGACCGTCCATCCTTTAAGGATTCGTTAAACTATTTACTATATAGTAATATTTCACTATTATAATAATGTTTATAGTAAAATAAACTTAATTTTAAATAACATTAAGGGGTTACCCGTATAGCCCTTAACACGTAATAGTGCCAATAGTCTATACAGTATCTGCTATCTCCTGATCGGGAGATACGAGAAGATACTCCATAGGTGCGGCACAAATCAAACTCGTAGTAAAGCACGCTAGGGTAGGTGACACGGCACAACTAGGCAATGCCAGGGTAGATATACCAATTACGCATCCGGGCTGGTGGTGACGCATAACACGCAGCTACCGCCCACCTAGAGCCACACCCTCAAAAATCAAAGGGCCCAAATCAATCACAAAGTAATAGAATGGTATCGAAGGAGTGTGTTCGATAAGAGGAGCTACCTCACTGGCCTAGAATCGCTCCTGTTTTAGCCACCTTATGTCAACTCATGGGAGTTAGATCCTCGTATATACCTTAGTAGAATGTCGCCACCATCCTACTTCATTCTGAAATCTCCACCGCGTACACGGTTGTTAAAGTGGTTTTCGGAGTTGGTAGAGAGTATGACAATTTCCGATCCCGGTCTTTTTAACAACCAAACGTTATTATTACCCATGGATATTTATTTCAAACATTTCTATTCCAAAACCATTTAAAGCCAAATATCATTACTTTCCAAAATAATATCCATTTCAAAACTATATACCATATTATTTTATTTCAAAACCAAACCAATATATCATTTAAATAAAACCTACATTTCCAAATCAATGAATATTTCCTTCAATCTATTTAACTTGAAATATTCCTTTAAATTATCTTAAACCAGCCACTTTATAAAGTCATATTCTTAAATCTTTAATTTCTACAAGTTTCAAATTAATAGATATAAAGACAATTCTTAATTAAATACAATTTCCAATAAATTCATTTCCAAAATCCTATTACTTTCAAGTTATAACTATTCTAAAACGAATTTTTTTGAAATATATTTATTTAGACCATCTAAATTCAATGTTAATATCTTCCAAACAAGATTCATTTAATAATTTAAATTCAATGTCAAATAATATTCATTTCAAAGTTGTAGCATTTATAAGTTCACTCATTCAATTTTAAACTTTCCAAAACGTTGTATATTTCAAAACAGCAGCATTTATAAAGTGTTACAGTAGGCATATTTAGTATATATCAAAACGTAGTTCAAATTCAGAAACTATAGCATTTCAGAAATGCTGTTATAGGTTTATTTGGAAATTTCAGCACCTCGTTCAAATTTCAGCAACTGCAGCACTTCAGAAATGTTGTTATAGGTTTCTTTAGTTTAATTCAAGCCATAGTTCAACTTTCAGAAATTACAGCACTTCAAAAATGTTGTTATAGGTCTTTTTAGTATAATTCAAGCCATAGTTCAATTTCCAAAAATTACAGCACTTTAGAAATGCTGTCATAGGTCTTTTTAGTATAATTCAAGCCATAATTTATTTAACCCCAGCATTTCAGAAATGCTATAATTTCTGTTATACCTTTTAAAACAATATATCTTCAATTTTTCTCATTTTTAACTTATCAAACTTATTCCACTTTTCAAAAATTTTATTTAGATATTACTTAACTTTTAAATTTTAATAAAATAATATTTATTAATAAATATCCAATTTAAATTAAACATCCATTTGTTAAGTCAATACTTGATAAATTGCTTAACCTTTATTCTAATAAATAACTTAATAATTTATTTAACATACCTATTTCATAAATAAATTAAATTTACATTTATTTGCTTAACTTAATATTTCCATTTAAAACCAAATTTCAAATTTCCAAGTTAAGTCATTATTTAAGTTACATTTTCCTATTTTAAAACCATAACTATTTATTTTACACAACATAACATTTCACAAAAGAACATTTTATCATAGATAATATAACAATCAAATTTCCTAAATAGATCTATTCATTTAGACATCAATTCAACTATGATTCCAAGTTAAATAAACTTATTACAAATGTCCCATAAAATGTATTTCATTTTAGTAATTCAAAATTGCATTATTTATTATACACAATATGTCCATTTCAAGAAATAACCTTTATTAAAATTACTAGGTTAGATTTAAGATTCCAAATAAAATCAAACTTAATTATTAAGCTCTTTATCATAAATAAGACTCTTTAAACTCCATCCAAAACCAATTAACTTATAAAAAAATTAACTTATAGACAAACAATATTTCTTTACACTTTAAAGCATTAAATCAAATTAAGTTAAAATTTTCATATATTTATAATTTCAAAATACTTAAAAATTTTCAGAAAATATTAAAAATACTTAATAAATTTTTAGGAAAATATCATTTAAAAATATAACAATGGGCCTATATAATATTTTCTAACCAAGGTCAAGTGATACGGATATGTATCACTTCAATCCGTAATTTAAAAGAAAAATCCGGGTTCTATCATTTCAAATCCGCTATCCCAAGTAAAACAAATGCAATAAAAATCATTCGAGCCTATTATTTCAGCCCATGGTGATTTTTCCTTATTCTAAAGTCTGTTTTGGTATGTATCATTTCAACCCATAGTGATAGGGAACTTGCAGTAATGATACAGTAAATAAAATGAACAGTATATCATATAATAACATATTACATGATGTAACAAATATATAAACAACATTTAACATTATATAACATATCATAGACATGTATGAATTACATATCAATTTATACTGATCCACTTGTCATTATTCCATAATAATATAAGTATATATGTCTAGGGTGATAAAACTCGCCTTTTTAAAAGCTAAAATCAAATTCACAACACACAACTGAAACTCCGCAAAGCATGACAAGGCACGACCAAACTTTTGAGTAGATGGAGAGTCAAGATCCATATCTTGTATATAACAAATACACAAATCATAAGAATAAGATTCAACACAACAAAGATGGATTAAACAATGCAATTATGAATCAAAGAGGACATAACCTTGCTTTCAACCACCAAGTGGGCTCGGCTATTGTAACAACCCTGATTTTTGAGGTTACCTATTAATACTAAATTATAGCGGTAGTTATAATTTAATATTGTAAATTAAAATAAAATTGAAGATTTTAAATTGTTTATTTGGAATAAACAATGAATTTTGGAAATTAGAATGAGAAAATAAAGTTTGGAACTTTATTTTATTTGTTTGGGTTTATAATAAATGGAAAATAGTTTTTATTTAGAGAAAATGCAATAATTGTATTAATTATTGGCAATTACTTATTTTAATAATTTTTAAAGGAAGTGTTTGATTTTTAAAGGCTGTTTATTTAAATAAAAAGGTGGAAATTGTTGTAAAAATGAGCTTTAATTATAAATTTGAGTTTAGAATGGTTAGTTATATTTTTCTAAGCAAGAAAAATATTTTTATGGAATTTTGGAAGTTAAAAATAAGGTTTTGTGCATTTATTTGTGGAAATTATGTATTTTTGTAAAATAAAGGTTTTTATTAATAAAAATGTTTTAAATACTAAAATTATCTTCTTCTTTTTTATGATGTAAACATTTTATTTAATATGTATGTAAGTTCACATATTTTGTTTGGTTTAAAAACTTGAGGAAAATGTAATTTGTTTTGTAAAATAGTGTACTTAAGCATAGTTGTTTATGTACATGAATCAAAACTTAGGCCATTAGATTTTTCTTTTAAATGTTGGGTCCAAGCCCACTTAACCTAAATCTGAAAGAAGGAAATGAGAAAACAAATTGTCTGTACGTTCATTTTCCTACCTCACCTTCTTCTTCCTCAAAGGCAAAAAATCAAAAGAGAAACCATCCCTCTTTTAAGAATCCAAGCTTCAAATTCCAAATTAAATCAATATTTTGCTGAAAATTATTAAATTAAAGCTCTTTCAATAGGTAATCAATATCTAAACCTTATAATTTCATTAAATTCTTGATTTGAGAAGTAGGTTTCTAATTTACTCTATATCTTGTGTTGCATGTTTGTAAAGCTTCATTTTTAGGTTATTGAAGCCATTTTCTAGGTCAAAACTCTTTTCTTTGCAAGCAAAATCATTTAATTTGCTGCCAACAAATCCTAAGGTGAGTATTATCTCACACTTCTAACTTAAATAAGCTTGAATGTCAATTACACGTTGTCTTCCTTGTTGTTTGCTGGAATTTTATTTTTTCCAGAGTTGAACTTGAAACTAATTTAACCATATCTCTCTCGTTTCTTATCCAAATATGATGATTTTAGATGTTCTGGAAAGCTTAGGCTTTTAGCTAAAAGTTTCATATTTTGAGTTTTATGAATTTTTGAGTGTAATTCAGTCGAAAATGCACTTCTTTGTCGCTGTCCCGAGAGCAAAAGACAGTGACAATGAATCCAGACCTGAAAATTGTTTTGAGCATATCGTTTGACTCGTAAGTCCAAATAAGGCGATTCTTTTTTTGACTTCTAGCTAAGACAATTATCTACAACTTTCATGTTTTATGATCTATTAAATTCTATGATATACAAGGTCGAATTGGCTCTTTAAGCCGCAGCCCTGTTGTTATGTTAATTGTTCACAGTTTTGCAATTTTGGGCCTGAGAATTAAAATCGTCATAACTTTTGGCTCGGTTGTCCAAATTGGATGATTATTTTTCTGTGATTTATCTTTTTTAATGATCTTCAACTTTCATGTTTTAAGATTTAACAAATTCTAGCTTCTACAGGGACGAAATGTCACTTTAAGCCGCAGCCCTGTTGTTATGCATATTATTCTCAGTTTTATAATTTTATACCTGAGAATTAGAATTGCCATAACTTTTGACTGGAATGTCCAAATTAGTTGATTCTTTTTCTGACTTTAAGCTATGACAATTATCTTCAACTTATATGTTTTATGTTTTCTCAAATTTTGAGTTTAAAAGGTGCAAACTGGCAATACAAGCCGCAGGCCTGAGTTCTTTTGCAATGTTTGACCATTTTCCGTTGAATTGTTTTCAAATTCGATGATTCGAGCATTTTTTTTAGAGATGGTTCTAAAAGGCTAACTCCTACTAATAGAAAATCCGACATTAACATTGATTCGCACTATGAATTGACGGTTTCATTTGGGTTTTATCGTATGTTAATTTTGTTGAATTTTCATCGATTTTTGCTGTTTCTGTGCACGTGTTTTCTAAACCATTTTCGAAATGATTTTCAAAATGGAAAAGCATGCAAATTAAATGTTTTACAAAAATTTATAATTATTTTATATATATAATACACACTTTTATACTATTCGAACATATGAGAAAGAGAATTAAACGATTTAGTAAAACACGTGGTATGGGACATGTGCGTTTACTATTTCGGTTAATTTCGGACTTGTACGATCGAAGCTATTTGAGATTATTGATTCTGAGATGTTTTGCCAGTTTATGAAGCATTTTGAGTTTTATAATTCCTATTTATTGGAATTATTTAAGATGGTCAATATTTGGCAAGTATTATGGTTTGAGATCTCCTATGTAGGAGTATGGTCGATGAGAACCATCATGATGTTTAATTCATGATGTTTTATTTAATTGCCAATGATATAGGGCAAGCCTCGAGTTTATGATTTCATATTTTGAGGTTTATGGTTTATGATGAACCATTATGATGTTTTCACTTGTCGAGGAGATGAGACAAGTTACGATGCCATTTAATACTTGTAGATGAGACGAGACGAGTATGATGTCTTTTTATCACTTGCCAATGAGATGAGGCAAGATATGATTTTCTGAGTTTTATGTTGTTTCTAGTGTGGCATCGACTAGTGGCTAGTAAACTGCTAAGTGCGAACGTGTGGTATGGGACACTCGTTAACACTTTTTGGGTTCCTATCCGTGAGTTTGTGACACATTCACGATGTTTACCTAACAGAACTGCTTGGAGAGGTGTTAGCGACCTTGTCATAAGGACGAACTGCTTGGGAGGTGTTAGCGACCTTGTTAGGGCTGACAAAATAGCTTGGAGAGGTGTTAGCGACCTTGTCATGAGGACGAACTGCTTTGGGAGGTGTCAGCGACCTTGTTAGGCAGACAAAATAGCTTGGAGAGGTGTTAGCGACCTTGTCATGAGGACGAACTGCTTTGGGAGGTGTTAGCGACCTTGTCTGAGACTTCAGCCATCTGAGTTTAGCACGTGCAGCATTGCTTCGGCATTACAATCGGGGATTTGGCCAATCCGGATTTTCTGAGTTTCTGTTTTATTGTGATTTCACCTTTTTAAGATGTTTTATTACATCGATAGCCTAGTGCTATATGAGATGTTATATATATGGAGATTTCAATTATGATGTTTGAACTCTTATCGAGTTCCTTGAGTTATGAGTTTTAATAATTTCAGGATTTTATAAGATATTCTGGTTTTGCCATTTTGGCAAGTAGAGATTGAGGTTTATATACATTTATACCGATGAGATGAGGTATAATTGAATTTGGAGATTCATCTATAGTTGAATTTTGGATCATCCTATTTGAGAATGTTTTATGTTTGCCATTTCAACGAGTGTTGTATTGATATTTCTCCTTTTGAGGGTTTATGGTTCATGGAAACCATGCAGACATTTTGGGATGTCACCGATAATATGAGACACTTGTGTTTGATTTGAGTATTGAGTTTGAGTTACCTCCTTCGAGGTATTTGTTCACTTAAGTAGCGTTTGTTACTTAAGTGTTGAGCTTATAATTTTATCGATTCATTCTTCTCTCTCGAGAAGAAGTATCTTCGTGTCTATTCAGCTTCATATTACCGATATTGACTGATTTGTGTAGCTAGACTGACCCGTGTATTTATACTCGGGTCAGACCGAGTTGTTTCAGGTATCATGTATTGGACTTAGCTTGAAGTTGATGCTGGATATTAGCTCCCCTTTCTCTTGAGCAATTTCTGTCCTTTCGCATACTCTGATGTATTTATATTTGATTCAATGTATATGGTATGGTAGTGAACCATCTTTATTGTATTCATATTGTATTGTACTAAAAATGTATCATTGTATATGTATATACATGATGTTGATTACTGTTCTGTGATGTGCTTTACATTTAGTTATTGTATTTTGTTTTGATAGATCCGTTAGCCACCTATAGTCTTGGATTATGCATTTACTGTGTATGTCGATCCATTGAGATAGAAAAGAAAAATCATATTGCATTTATCGACGTATTCAGTAAATGTTAAGACAAAGTTATAGATGGTCGCCCTTAACCAGCCCTGTTCTCCGCTTTAGTAGACGGAATTACTCGTTAATTCTCTTTACTAAGGTGGGTCTCGGGGTGGGGCGTTACAGCTATGGTCTAATAGGCTAGACCACATCATGTCATGCTAAGCCTTAGTGGGTTAGAGGCAAGCTAGGCTTGGTTTAGGTCATGTAAGCACGGCTAAGTGGTGTTAGTGTGGTGTGGCCGAGGCTAATCGGAGGAAGGAGATGAAATCTAGGAGTTTGGCTGGTGTTTCAAGGCCTTTGGTGATGGATTCTCATCTTGGGGTCATGGCCATGCCTTGGAGTGATGGACGAGGTGGTGATGATCAACATGGTGATGGTTGAGATGGTGATGAGGTCGGCTAGGGTTGGTACAAGGTGGAGGCCGAGCAAATCATGTGGCAAAACAAAGAAAAATGAAAAAGAAAATAGAAAAAAAAGAGGAAGGAGAAGCCATGGATATTAGATCTAGCATTTTTTTTCTCACGCAAATGAAATATGTGAAGTAAGAACTTTTCACGTGAAATAATAATAAAAGTGGCGGCTAGGGTGTGTGGGAAAAAAACGATTAGAGTTGTAGGGTCTAGAAAATGAAAGGCTACCAAATTAAAAGGCACCATTTAAGAAGAAAGAATCTTGTCTATTTTTTTTCTTTGTTTGCACGCAATGAAAAGGCAACAAATAAACAAAACAGTAATCTATATCTCTTGAAATTCCTAAGCTATTATTAAAAGTCAAATCAATCAAAAATTAACTAAATATATTCTAAGTTTATACAAATAAAATAGAAAATATAAATTAAAGAAACAAACACAGGGAAATAGAAAATAAAATATAGAAAGTCATTGCGTGTAAACACTATATTTTTATCAAATTTAAAAGTATAAGATTAAATTCCCAATAAATCCATATTAACATTGATTTTATACTAATACATTAATAACTTCTCAATTCATCCAAATTTCAATTAGCAAAGTAATTAATTTCATTCTCTTACCATAAATCTATTTGTTATGAATTGAATTCCCATAAGTTATAATTAATTTCAAATAAACTGATTTGATTCAATTCTAATCCCTTTTTATTAAGTCTATAATGTTCTACAAACCTCGTTAATATTCGTTTATGTTTCATTATAGTAACATATATTCAAATATTCATCTTTCCTTTGTACTAACAGTTGTTTTTAATTATATTGAATTTTTCAAAAGTATACATTTATTATGATTGGAACCTCAACTAATTAATTCAGATAGGTTTCATTCTTTTATATTATCTTATGAATAAAATATGCATTTCTATTTCTTTATTACATTCACACTTTACAATTACGGTCCTTACTCTCATTGATGAACATTAATTTACATTTGAATACAATTGATTTCCAATTCATTTTATAGCCTAAATAGACAAACATATAATATTTGTTACCATTATCTTTATTACACTCAAATTTATCATTTTCTCTAATCATCATAATTGCTTACAAAATGTTAAATTCATTTAATTACCATAGATTATAACTAATTCATTCGTTCGCACCACACTTACCCTTATTTTCTTATATTCAAATTTTATACCTAAATCTAACATTTACAACTAAATTAATAGACCAATTAAATAGTAACTTACAACCGTAACTATTACTTTAAATCACATTAATGAATTCATTATTATTTACAAATCAAATGTTACAATTACTTAATTAACACTGATTTACTTTAATTTATATTGATCATATATTAACTCATTAATGATTCAACATTCACACTTGTTTTCTTCTATTCAAATCTATAACTAAGTGCAACAATTTACATTATTTCAATTAATTGAAATTTCATAATTAGTTTTAATTACATTGTTAAATTTCATTTTAACGTTTGTTTAACTATTAAATTACAAAGTCTTTATTCTTCCAATTTTAATTACCAAAATCGTATTAAATCAACAAATTATATTATTGAGAATATACCGGTCGTTACAGTGGCGGTTAGGGTTAGCCTAGGCCCAACTGCCTGAATTTCATATATTTCGATATGACGGTTGAGGTTGATTCTTACGCCTGTAAATTCAGGCCTAACCCTCCCTTCTCTTCTTATATTTTTCTAGAGGCGACGGCGAAGTCCATTTCTTATTCTCCACTTCCTTTCTATATTATAAAAATAAGATATTTATATTTATACAAATTGGAGAAGAATAGAAATCTGATAAAAAGAAGAAGAGAAGAGAATCAACTATACGCATATTTTAGATAATTTACATACATACATACATACAAAGATATATATATATATATATATATATATATATATATTTGTATCTATTTTCTCTTTCAATCCCAAATATCTTCTGATAATTTTAATGTATGTCTATACCCTTTTATACGGATTTCTTGGATTAAAGATGATTTAGAGATGAATTGAGATTCTACTTTAGGTCAGTAGACTTGGATCGCTTTTAAAAGGTGAGTGAGAAATTTTATATATTGTTTTTTATTTTAAATTAATTTTGTTGGCATACATTTGATTTTTATGCCTAAATCAATTTTATTTTTGAATTGTAGGCATAAATTAGTATAGAAAACTATTGTGTACGTATTCTTGTTTTAGACTTAATTTGAAATATGTTTACACTTTGTTCTGAAAATCAGTCCCAAAGATTTCAGAATTTAATATTGTATATTCTATTCTAGATATGTACTTAGGTGTAAAAAAGGATTTTTGGATTATTGCCCAAATTTGTGCTAGGACTATAGATTTTTCATAGTTTAATTTGTGAGAAGAATATATGTTTGATGTTTTATAAATTTGTTTACTTTTTTCACTTTTGATTCAAAAGCGCAAAGTTTGATTAAACAAGGAAAACCCACAAACAAAAAGGGAAGAGATTTGTAAAGTACAGATTTATTCTTCGTAGTTTACGCTATTTATTCCAAATAAAAAGAAATCATCCGTTCCTTTTAAATTTCAAGTGTAGTAAATCTTTCCTTTTGTGTTAAAACTCAATTATGAAAATTATAGTGAAAAATCTTCTTAAGGAATTTAATTCTAGAAAATTAAATATGAAAAACATAATCTTGTTATATATTTATGACTAGAATATATTTGAATAAGAATAAGTAGTTTACACATATTAATTGTGTTAATAAAGGAGAACAACTTTTATTTGAGTGTTATTTATGTGTAACGTTCATTAGTTATTATTATATTTAGGAAAGCGAATAGGTAGAATTTGGAAATATAGTAATTCATATTAATGGGCAATAAATAAAGAGTTGCTAATAATTAATTGGAATAAAGGATTGTAACCCTAATTAATGGACAATTAATGAGACATAATGGATAGGATTGGATTAGGGGTTACAGTTGGTTAGTTAAATATTATGACTCCAATTAATGAGCAATTAATGGAAACAAATTTAGAAGTTACAATTAACAAGGGAAAATGGATAAAATTGGGCTAATAAAAATGGAATGGATATAAAAGTTACTAGATTGAAGTTAGTAATCGTATATAAATGCCTTATGAAATGTTCGTTTGGATTTTGTCGACAAATTGACATTTATATGTATAAAAAGGGGATTTATGGATAGATAAGTATTTAAGGTAAATCTTATTGCCTTAAATAAAAAGGGAATTAGTAAGAAAAGTCCAATATCTACCAAAGATAATATAAGTAAAGACTTAGGATGGTGAATTTGACTTAGTAGGTCAGTGATGCAAGGTCAGTACAGCCACTCAACGGAAGAATGCCCTTCACTTTGTGGTTACCAGCAGTCGGGTGCACTTACTACAGATGTGGGATATCACTAATCCTAGAACCCATGATGACGTAAGAGATTGGGCCTGCTTTCTTAATTGAAAAGTACTTAGTGGTCCAAATTTTGAATTAGGAGAGATGAGGGATAGCTTCATGGGGGTTCGCTTCTGGTTTGAGGTATTAAATAGTTGTAGGGTCTGCCTTTCTTCTTAAAGGAAGTATTAAGTAACCTAGTGAGATTTGAAATAAATAAGGATGTCTCTAAAAGGCTTTATTTCAGTGTTGAGGTACTAAGTGGCTATTTTAGGGCCCGCCTCCCCACCGAATGAAGTAATCTAATAAGATTCCATATTTATAATTAAGAGTGATAGTGGATATCTTGGGAATGGCTCGCTTCGGGTTTGAGGGATTATGGGATTGATCTAGGGTTCGCCTCTCTCCTAAAAAGAATTCTTAAGTAACCTAGTGAGATTCTAGGCAATGTCAGATAAATAGTACCAGTGAAGAGTCCACCTTGGTATTAGGTATCAAATGACAAAGGCATACCCATAAATAGGTGTTAAATGGTCAGGGGTCTGCCTAGTCCTTATCAATGAGGCATTAAGTGGCATGAGGATAGTCTCTCATATTGCTAAGGCCATAATAACGATAGTACAAGGAGTCACCTAAGGATAGGTATTAAGTAATGTAAGACCTGCCTAGAATATAGGTATTAAATGGTGAGAAGTCGTTACACGGCCAAGGCTTTCAACCCTTGCAAATCACACTAATACGTCCACTATATTACAGGCCAAGAAATCGAATGCCAGAAAACCCAATTATTAGAGAAAAGAAAGAAGGAAGAAGATAAGAAGAAAACTAAACAACACATAATCTAACAACAAAACGAACAATATATAATATACATCAAATATTTACAAAAAAAACTATAATATGCGTACATACAAACATCAATCGGAGTATACTAATCTATTTCAGCCTGGACAATTATAACAGCATGTCTTCACAATTGCTGATAAATACCATCAGTGAATGCAGCGGAGAAATAACAATTCTACGTTAATACGTCTCTGGCCTCCAATTCGTCTCCTGAAGCTCCAAGGCATCCAAGCTAATTTGTAATATGCTCAGTTTGATCCAAGCATTATAGTAAAATAGCACCCGAGTCGGTCTGGAAAACCAGCGTGAGAAAAAACACAACCAACTAGATTTCTAAAGTTATATTAAAAAACTTTGAAATCAAAAAGTATCTAGTAAGACTATGCCGCACATAAACACGGATGGGTTTCTACCTTACGATAACCAAAACCTTTTCTATAGAAAATCCATTTATATTATAATAATGTCTATGGGTCAAAGTAAAATATTAATATAACTGAAACGCTTGCATCTCACATTTCAGCATAGTTCAGCACAGCTAAGTCAGTACTGCACTTATTGGAGAATAAATTCCATACAATGACTGGGCTGTTGGGGTACCGCCCATCAAGGTGCATCTCTAGATAAAATAACGCCGAGGAATTTGCCTGGATCCCCAGCCAACACAGGGCCGGCCGACAACTTGACTAGTATTGCCAAATATGATCACCCCTCCATTAGTGGTCCCCGAAAGCTACAAATGGGAGATAACCGCGACTCTAGATAGGGATGATCATACCCTACTTGGGAGCGACTCACTTAGCCTTACTGCTTCTCCCATGTTTTAGTCATTTTCGGTTGATGAGGCTTGAGGCTACGTTTTACCTTTTATATAGCGCTTCCCACTTGGAAAGCTAATACTCCTTTCTAGGCAACAATGCAAGACTAGCATTCATCCATACAAGTTCGTTCTAGGACTGAATGAAATAGTTGAGAGCTCCGTCTCCAATTCTATCATCTTCAAGCTGTCTTCACTTCAAAACACATTCATTGGATCGAAGTGGTTTTCGGGTAACATACCCAATCCCCATCTCTTCGAAACAACATTCATTAATTTCCAGTAAACACAACCCCGAATCTTTAGGAAATAAACAGTCAAAGATAAAATCGAAAATCACCTCCTAACCGATAGTGGATGGATTTCCTTGTCATTGCCCTACGAGAACGAAATGAAATTTAGACGCACATTACAACATCATCGGAGATGACTATACCATATAACGCACGTGTTTCTCCAAGAAAATTCCAAAGTTACGTTTGGGTCCAATTTCGATAGTCGGTTCTCTAACTTTCGAATAACAAACATTTAACCCAGGGTTTATCCCATGGGGAAAACGAACATTGGTTAAGCACATAAAGCCTCCTTTTATAAACCTTCCATAAATAAAACCAATTGTAAATTACTTGTATAAGAATACTTTTAAAAAGATATATCTACCAATTTCTATATTTTCAATACTTAGAAAATATCCATACACCTATCTCAATGGTGCAGGTGTATTTACACATTAGGAAATATTTTCTTTCATTTCAATTCAAAAATCATTCGTGAACTCCTTATAATTCTCTAAATCATTTATAAACCATAGGAATGTTTGTCCGTGGCCGTAGTTCGGTGGTAAGGGGTCCTCCCTGACTTCGAAGAGGTTGGGAGTTCGAGTCCCTTCCCCAGGACCTACAGCCCCCCTTTGAGGATAGCATTAAAAACCAACCTAGCTATTGTGGACCATCTGGGTTGGGCTCTAATCTTCGGATTAGGGTTTTCTAATAACTTACAAGATTTCCTTTTTTAATTCGTGGCATTTCCCTCCTCTCTTTCTATTTACTCCATCCCATCCCCGTCAACTCAACTGTTCATCTCTTCTCCTATCGCCATACCTCATATACCCTCACCTTGCCCCGACGTGGTATGTCCCGTACCTCTTCTTCCTCCTCCTTTCCCTTTTCCCTCTGCCTCCCCTGATTGAGCTCCATCCTCTCATTTCCCTAACTCTTTACCTTTTGTTTCTTCTCCTATATCTCCTCCTCCCCTTTGATTTTGGCCTCTGTTCCTCCTTCTTTCCAGCTTGAACAAGCTTGGACTTTTCTTTTTATGCGTATGCCTCGCAACGCTGGGAAGTAAATGCCTATTCATGTCCCTTCTTCCTTTATTGGAGAATTTATGGTTCCCCCTTTTGAAGTCATCACTGCGGGCTCTCTAGTATGGGGTGAATACTTAGTGGGTGTCTTTCTAGACAAACCACTATCACACACTGCTGTTGTAGAGTATTTAAATAAAATTTGGGGACTCAGAGGTAACATTCAAGTAAAGCCTGATAGCTCGATTTTTTGTTTCTATTGCTTGATGGAGAAGACAGACAAAGAATAATTCAAAATGACCCCATCATTATCAAAAATAAATTGTTCATAATAAAGCAATCCTAATGTGAATAATGTATATGGGTTAGTCAGAGTTGTCCCAGTTTTGGTTCAATTTTTAAATATTCTCATGTTTTTTATTCAATGCTAGGTATAAACTGGTTGGCAAACAGACTAGGGAAATTAGTATCCCTGGATGGAAACACTGAAAAAAAATTGTGACTCCGCTATGCAAAGTGCTTAATTGAAATCTATCCTAATGATGAATTGATGGAATCTTTTTTAGTGCTATCTCCTTATGGTAATAGCCAAAGGATTTATGTGAAATATCTATAGAATCTGGAAATATGTACAATGTGCAACGTGTTTGGGCATCTAACTACTTCATGCCAAAATGGTGAAGTAGAAGAGAAAGGAGGAAAACAAAATGGGAGGACACTTGAAACTGAAATAAATGGAGAATAAGGAAAAGGAACAGAAGAAAATATTGACAATGATAGAGGTTGTGGACAAGAAAGAATTCCTAAGAAACAAGTTTGGACAAAGGTAACAAATAAGAGAAGCTTTGTGTCAGTCGATAACAATCATAGTGCAGATAAGGTTTCAATTCTTGTAAGTCATAAATAGGTGAATTATGAAGAAAGGCAGATGAAAAGAAATAATAATCAAAATTCTCGTAAATAAAATGTCAGGTGTGAAATAAAAGTAAAGGAAATAGAAGAGAATGATAAAATAATAGCAAGAAATACTTTTGATGCATTAAATGAGATAGAAGAGGGAGAAATGATATCTGATGATGAGGAAGGAACAAAAATAAATGAATTTGAAAGTGAAGAGAATAATAAAAATGGTGACAATAATAAACTTGATGATATGCACAAAGAGAAACAAATGCAAAAGAAGATAATGTATGCTTAGAAAACGAAGGCTATGAAAAAGACAAAGAAACCCAAAAGCATACAAGATTAGTGAATGAGCTCAATGTGGTATGGGTGCACCATAATCAAGTGGCTATGATACGTGATCACCTGATATCCAGAATAGACATAGAAATAAATCCCCCCTCTATTTGCAACTATGCTAATAAAAGCCTGTATGTTTGCAAGCACATTGATATACCAGAACATGATGAAACCTCATACATATCCCCTTTTTCATCCTCATTAAAATTGAATATAGGCAGCATATCCATATTTCAATCCCTTGATATGGTGAAATCTCCATACATGTTATCTCCTCCTCTCCTTTCCGTTGTTTCAAACAA
Organism: Allium cepa; assembly: GCA_030765085.1. Classification (NCBI taxonomy): domain Eukaryota; kingdom Viridiplantae; phylum Streptophyta; class Magnoliopsida; order Asparagales; family Amaryllidaceae; genus Allium; species Allium cepa. The sequence goes on from CM060934.1 coordinate 712,775,641, forward strand.
AAAAAACCAAGCATCCAAAAAATAAAAAAAAACAGCAAGCCTAAACCGAAATCCCCATCATCCCTTAAACTGGTAGCAAAATCAAATTTCCTTGGCTCAAACGCAACACCTCTCCCTCACAAATCTTGTTTGCTCTCCCCTATTTGCTCTGAGGATGAACATAATAAATCGTTCGGTTCATACCCAGAAAATACTCCTTCCTCTTCTCAGAGATGAACCAGAAATTCTTATAAAACCCTACCTCTATATAATATATATATATATATATATATATATGATGACAAAAAATATGCATAGAACATTATAGGAGTTCACAAAGAATGCATGTTGATCCCAAAAAAACTAATAAAAGAATTCCCCGTATCTTTGTTAGCTCTATCAGAAACAAAGCTTAATCATGAACTATCTACAAAGGCAGCTTCCTATATAAACCCTTCTTGGTCATATATCACAAATCCTTCTCGTGCCCCTGTGGTAGACTCCTCATAATCTATAATCCTTTGATTTTCAAGATTGATACCATATTGGTAGATAAACAGTTCATTCATTGCCATGCTCAACTTCTCTCTTCATCCATTTCCTCACCTTCATTTATGCAGAAAACTCCTCTGCAATTAGGCAAAATCTTCATAACTACCTTCCTCACCTTAGACAGAATTCTTATCCTTGGATTTTTATTGGGGATTTCAACAGCTCTTACTTATCTTCTCATAAATCATCTGGTATCCCTCTTTCCCTATTTGAGCTTAACCCTCTCCTTGATACTATGAATAATGCTTATATTACTGAAATTCCATTTAATGGCTCTCCAAGTGGTATCAGGACTCTAACCAAAATTGACCATGGATTTGCCAACTACAAAACTTTTATTCAATGGCCTTCTATCAATATACATATTCCCATGCCCATTCTTTCTGATTATTGCCCCCTCATTCTAAATCTTGGAGATGCTATCATAGAAAGAAAGGTTAATTTTAAATTTTTTGATATATGGATAAATGATAATTCATTCATGCAGGTAGTAAGGATGCTTGGTCTATGTAATCTTATAGGAACCTATGCTCAAACTTTAACAAAAATTAAAAAAAAAAAAAAGATAAAACTGAGACTATGGGAAAAATCCAAATATGGAACTGGCAATAGAAGATCTCTCTAAATACAACTAGAGCTTGAAAAGATAAAACTGCAAGAACTTTTCAATGGATCCTTCTCTATCTCTCACAGAATCTAACCTAGTAAAGAATTTGGAGGAAGCAATATCTGATGAAACACATATGATAAGACGGAAAATTTTGGAAAATTCGAAACTATATGGAGACAGAAACTCCAAATTTTATCATGCCTCCTTAAAGGTAAGGAACTCTAAAGCTAACATTCATTCCATCAAAGACAAGTATGGCATTCTTCAGAATTCCCCTTTAGAAGTAAATAAAGCCTTTCTTGACTACTACACTAATTTGTTGAGACCAAATGATATGTCTACTATGGATAATTCTTTCACCTTTCTTCTTCCTCTTGACACTCTGAATGAAGAACAACAAGCATCTCTCATCTCACCTATATCAGAACTTGAAATTAAAGAGTCAATATTCACAATGAAAAAATCTGCTGTGGGGGTCCTGAGAGATTCAATGCGGTTTTCTTTATACACTGCTGGGAAATCATATCATATGATGCAATTAAAGCAATTAATAACTTTTTCACTACTAGTAAAATCCTTTTATCCATAAACTCAACCAACCTTTCCCTGATCCCCAAGGTATCTTGTCCTTCAGATGTGTCTCAATTCAGGCCTGTAGCATGCTACAACATAATATATAAAAGCATAGCAAGAATTCTTGCTTCAAGGACAAAGAATGTGATAAACCATTTAATCTCTAAAAATCAAGCTACTTTTATTCCTGAAATAAGCGTTTTAGACTATGTCTTAATATCTCATGAACTATTGAATGGATACTCAAATAAAAATATATCTCCTAGAGCTATGATGAAGATTGACATAAAGAATGCATTTGATACGGTGTTATCCACGTAGTGGAAAAAATTGAGATGTAACGACCCACCATTCATTCCATAGAATGACGCATCATTAATAAGAAAGAAAGGGATAGAAAAGAGAAAGATAGAGAAGAAAGAAACCAAACAACATCAGAATCTCACAGCGGAACAAATAAATTATATTATATCACATAAGATATTACATAGTATCATATACGTCAGAGATACACAGCTTATACAACACATACTAGACAGTTATAAACACCTGTTTAGGTATTAAAACTCAAGTACAACACAGATAACACCACATAGATCAACACAGCGGAACCATAATATATCTACAAACGTTGAAGCCTCCTGCTCCATTGCTCCTCCAAAATTCGTCAAAGCAAACCTGAATCCCTTGGTTACTCGTAAAAATTTGAGTAACCAAGAGTTTAGGAAAACAGAAATAAACTCCGGGTCAGACATGGGTCTGGTGTAAGTAAACGGTTTAAACTTGCTTAACTTTAAAAACCTTTGAAAACAAAGGTATCACGTAAGAATCCCCACACATAAACATGGGTAAGTTTTTACCTTACGCTAACCAAAACATTGATAGGAAATTCTGTGATTTATAATAGGGTCTAGGGTTTTCAAGTAAATAAAAAATAGTCGAAATTGTTACATTCATTAAATTCCATCTACTAGCCACAAAAGTGGGTACTATAATCAAAACTGTAAGGGAACGTAGGAAGAATGGGTTTCCATCAATGGCAGGGCTACTAGGGTACCGCCCGTCACAATACGTAGCCTAGATCACCGTACCAAGGATCCACCCTAAATCCCCTGCAACACAAGGCCGGAACCATCCCTTACTGGACAGTCCCGAACAAGACAACCCCACAGTTGTTTCTAACCAACTGCCCACATAGCCGAATAAAAAGGGACTCTAGACAGGGATCCATCTCATACTACTTGGGTGCTACCCACTTAGCCTTGCTGCACCTCCCCTGTTTTAGCCATTCCCGGTTGATGAGGCTTGAGGCTACGATTACCTTAAGAGAACACATCTCTTAGAATGCTCATCGTCCACCTGACGATGTTCTGAAAGCATTCAATCCATACAAGTTCGTTCCGGTTGGAATGAAACCGAAGGCATTATCTCGTAACACTCATTTTGGAATCACCCTCAGAGTTAACGACGATAACCCTTGCACTCTCAATCTTCATCTTCACTTGAGATTCACGACCTATCGTTAATTTGGATCGATGTGTTTTCGGATATCCAAATCTGGAAACCCGATCCCGGTCTCATCGAAATCCAAAATGCCATTTTTTGGTCCAAGTTGTTTTAAAGTTAAAGCAATTCAATTCTATTATCTATATACACATAGATAGATAATTCACATATCACAATAGATAATCCACATTATCATCACAAATAGATAATTCACATTATCATCATACTTCAACCAAAGCATCCATATCGCACAGCATCACTCATCTCATATCTGAGATCTAAAACCATTCAAGACAATCAATATCATCCATCCATACATAAGCAAGGATTAATTAATCACACTATATTTAATTAATTTATAATGAATTAAATTAATTGCTTGCATCTCTAATTAATTTAAAATAAATTAAATTAATTACTTTCATTACATAAATCCTGCTTACATAACCATTAATTAATTACAAATCAATTAATTATTCACCATCTAATCATTCATCTTAATTAATCATCCTTGATTAATTATTCTTTAATTATATTCAGGTAATTAGCCTTAATTAATTTCATAAATTAATCATTTTTAACCATTTACAGTAATTAACCTTTAATTACTTTCATTAATTACATTAATTAATAATCCTTAATTAATTACTTCCATTAATTAACTATAATTAATTACATTGAACCTTAATTAATTACATTAATTAATCATGCTTTAATTAAGTTCATAAACAGTAATTAACTATTCTTAATTACTTCTTAATTAACTTCTATTACCTTTATAAATCCTTTGATCAATTACACCAAGTAATTAATCCTTAATTACTTTTACCAAGTAATTATCCTTCAAATTACTTCCTATTAAGTAATTCCCCTTATATCAATTACATCCAGTAATTCATCAATTACTTACCTTAAGTAATTACTTTTATAAAATCTCATTAAGTAATTATACTTAATCAATTACCAAGTGACCATCTTTAATTAATTAACAAATTAACTAACTTAAATTAATCACATTCATCTCATAAATCACAATCGAGTAATTCATCCCTTAATTACCCTTTAAACAAATTAATCAATCCTTAATTACAGATTAATTATTTTTCAATTATTAATTAATAAACCTTAATTATTAATCAATATCTTTTAATACAAAGCAATCGATCCTTAATTACTTTATAATTAATTAATTAACCTTAATTAACTAATTAATTATCTCTTAATTATTAATTAATAGAACTTAATTATTAATTAACAACCTTAATTGCAAATTAATTAATCCATAATTACAAATTAATCAACCTTTAATGATAATTAATTAACCCTTAATAATAATTAATCCTTAATTAACTTTAATTATAGATTAATAATCTCTTAATTGTTAATCAAGTAAACCTAATTATTCCTTAATAAAACTTTATTAAGTACTTCTTAATTACCAGTTTAATTAACCCTTAATTACTTAATTAATTAATTTCTAATTACAAATTAAATAATATCTAATCATTAATTAATCCATCATAATTATTAGTTAATTATATTAATTATTCTAAATTAATTACTTAATTAATCCTTATCAATAGTTAATTAAATTAGTTAATTTACTTAAATTTTCTTAAATAACTTAATTAATTCCAACTCATTAAAATCTTAATTATCCTTAAGATAAATCATTATCTTTAAAACATTTGATCTTTAGAAATTAACTAACTTAATTAAATCATTAATTAAGTTTTAAAATAAAATAATCCTTAATTACTTATCCCAATTATTAATCAAAAATTCTTAATTACATGTTAATAAATCACTTGAAACCCTTAACTGTTAATTAATATATCACTAATCATTAACTAATTCAATTAATTAATCACTCTTTAATTATCTCATTAATTATCAAACTTTAATTAAGTTTTTAAGATAAAAACATTCTCTTATTAATTTCTTTTTTTTCGTTTCAAATTAAGTTTGAAAATAACTTAAGTATTTAACTTAATACATTTAAGTTTAAACAAATCATACAACTTAATTTATTCAAAACATTCATTACAAAGAAATGAATTTTCAAGAAATTGATTTAACTTGATTATTTAAATTTAAAACTTAATTTTATTTAAATTTAAAAAAACTTGTTAATATTTTACTTGGGTTTAACTCATATGTACTTGAACCAAAACCAAAAACATCTTCATCTTTTCTTCTTTGTAAAGGAGTTTGATTCAAATTTCAAAACTGTTTGGTTTAAATTTAACTGTTAAAAACTTTAACAGTGCACTCACAAACTCGCATCGACCTTGAGACGAACCCGAGCAAATCATTATTTTCCCCGAGTCAACCCGAAGGAAACCACTTCGTCCCCAAATCAAAAAATGGTGCACTGATCATCTTGTACACCTGCACCAAACATCTATGAACTTCTGGAATCAACGACCACCGTTGACAAGTCCCATTCGACCTCCTCCCACCATCTGACCATTCAGATATCAACATCAAACCCAGAAACAAGATCGAGCTACCTCGATCGAACTATCCAGTTGAAACTGGAATTCAACCACTGCCAGAAAAGAACCTTGCCTAATCGATTCTGGCCACTGAAAGATGATCAACCTCGACCACACCTTGCCAAACTCTTACGCAACCAATCCCTTCAACCTCGGCTCACTCGATCAACCATAGGTGACGCCCTCCTCCTAGTTCTGACCACAACCAAAATTAGGTTTTAAAACTAAATCGAGCAATTCCCAACGCCACAGTGGATTAACCACCTTCCATCCATTTTTGTTTGAGAGATAATTTCAGGTTTGATAAATTTCTAGTTTTGTTTGAATTTGAAAATGTGAAAATAAACAAAGAAAAAAAAGAGAGAGGGATATAGGCTTATATAGATTTGAATTAAAAATTATTTAGATTAAACAAAAATGGAAAATAAATTATGCCACTTGTTATCATACTTACACTTGTCATGTGACGCCCCACCTCTATACCCACGCTAGCCAAGGACACTACGGGGTAATGCCGTCAACTAGCACGGAGAATAAGGCTGTTGAGGAGCGACCATCCGTGTAATTGCTTAGTGCGAGCACCGATATGTCAGATAGTATAACATGCATTTTCTTTTCAAGAGGGAATCCAACATACCGATACAAACTCAAAACTACTACACAGTGGCTATATATATTCTTCGAAAACAAATATAGAAATATCATAACACAAATCAGTCACAGATATCCATATCACAAAGGCGGAAAAAGATATGAATATAACATATAGAAGTGTACATCAGAGTAGTGGTCAAACAAGATCCACAATATCACAAAAGAATAGTTACAAGTGCAAGACAAAAGAATAAGTATACATCCTAGAGTCTATATCTCAAATGTATACTACAAAATAAACTACTAATCTAAGTAGTTAGCCAAAAGTCAGAATAATAACTCCAGAAGAGGAGTCAAGTAGAAGCACCTGCAACTCGGTCTGACCTGAGTATTATTTAATAAGAAAATAATAAACGAATCAGACTAACTATAAATATCAGATGTAATGATATAGGATAAGGATATGGCATAAACATTTAAAACCATAATACCATACTATGACAAGTATGTAATTGAAAACCAACCAGAGATTAATCAATATCACAAGAATCTTCTCAAAGATCAAAAGGAATGTCATACTCCTTATTTCATAAACCAAGCCACAAATATTGACAACCTATAAATGCCAATCATAAAATTGGTGAAATTCAAATTCTCGAAATCATCAATAGAAATCCCCAACTAGACCATGGCATATCATACACAAACATAACGAACCTCCAACTGGATTTGTCACAACCAATGGCCTATCAACAATATCTGGTTTCAAACCTAACCGGCCTACCAAATCATCACAAACAAAAGAATGAGACGCTCCAGTATCAAATAACACTCTAACTGGAACACCACAAATGGAAAGAGTACCTTGAACCGCCACACTCTTCCCCTTCTCTTCAGCAGTAGGAGCTTTCGAAGATGACGGCACAGCTCCCATAGCAAAAGCTTGCACAATCTGCCTATCTCTCCTTGGTTCCGGACAATCCCTCCTGAAATGCCCTGGCTTATCACAGTTGTGGCACTTCGCCGGTGCCCTAGGATTCTTACAATTCTTGGAAAGATGACCCTTCTGCTGGCAATTGTAGCAAGTCACTTCGCCCTTCGGCTTCTTCTGGCCATCCTTACCCTTCTGTTGCTGCTGCTTCCTCTTCTTGTTTCCACCCTGCTGTGGTTTAGACTCTTCCTTGGTCACAGCAACAACAGAACTCTCCCTAGGAAACAAACTCTCATGCCTGAGAGCTTTTTCCACAAGCTTCTCAAACGGATCGTCTAAGTGATCCACCAATTGCCTCCCAAGATAAGCGTCCAAACCGGTCACAAACTTCTCATTCTTCTGATAGGGAGAATCAATATACGATCGAGCATACTTGGACAAAGCTTCAAACTCAGAAACATACTAAAAAACTGGTCTCCCACCTTGCTTGAGCTCCACAAACTTCTTAAACAGAACAGATTTTTGAGCCGTAGAGATGAACTTAGCTTCAAATCTAACTTGGAATTGCTCCCAAGTAATCTCCTCCTCCGGAGTATCAATGGTGATAGAATTCCACCAATCCGAAGCTCTCCCTTGAAGTTGCCTTGATGCGAGCTTCCTCTTAGTTGCATCCTCAATTCCCAAGTCACCGAAAATCCTTCTACAAGCATCTATCCATCTCTGCACTTCAATGGTCGATTCCGTTCCCAAGAAAACCTTTCCTCCAAGAGAAGTATAGTCCTTGCAAAGCTTACAAAATCCACTGGTCTTGGAGCTTGAACTTGAACTCCCACATCCACTGATGATCCTGAAGCTGGTATTCTCCTCATGATCGAAGTCATCATGGCCTCAAACATAGGAGTATAATCAACAGCTTCCCTAGCAGCACGGCTTTCCCTCGCAGTTTGTCTCTCACTTCGACTCATCCTTAATATCTGTAAAAAGAATGATTAGAACACCTTAAGAAACAACTGCATAAGGAGTTCAAATCCCTCTAAGCTACTATATTATATATATAGTAATCATCCATCAAAATACAATTACGTCTCTCATACGTAGTTACGTCAGCGAGCGTTGACTAAAATCGATTAACCAAAGCTCCGATACCAAATGTGACGACCGCCCATGACTCCCGCACGGAAACAAGGGAATGGTGCGCTGAAGGTGTGCCAGGCAGCCATGGGTGACCGTCAAGGTAGAATAAACATCGCAGAATCTATCGTACAACTCACAGCGCATGGATAAAATACAATAGAGAAATATAATATAGTGAAGCTCCATAGAATAGGACATCATCATATAAGCATCATAATAGTTTTATACAAACATATGAATCATCCATACATCAAAGCCTCACTACATAACACTCAAATAAATACAGCAGCGGAACACCCAGTACATATAATATGAAATAATATGCAAAAGCCTCCTTCTCGTCTTCGTCATCATCAGCGTAGATCTCCAAGAACAGCACCTGTCACCTGCTACCTAGTCTGCCCATCCCAACATGGATGAACAGCCCAAGGTAATAAGAGGAGACATAAAACCTTGAGTCAGACAAAGTCTTAGTGAGCAGTAAATCAACTATTAAACATACCAAAAGAGCATAAGGGATAAAAGGAATAGGAACCAAACCATCCCACTCCACCTCGTTCTACAGTGATAGCCCCGGACACACACTAAGGAGAAACAAGCATAACATAACAGATAATTAAGGTAAAGCAATAATCACTCGAGTCAAGGTCGATGTTTTCCAAATACAAACCCCCAAGGCCTAAACCAAGATCAGATAAGCACCCAGAAAACACCGCTCATGAGGCCGAATGATGATACAACCAAACGTCCAAACATCCATGACTTTGGCTATCACTGTTATCATTGCCTGGATTTCACCGTTAGTTGAATGACCACCTGTCAAGGGCTAATGGTAACCCCGGTTCTAGACATAACTCCGCACGTCGTCGCAGCCCGTGCCTAGGAATTTTCGCAACTACCCAGAGTACTAGCACGTCGTCGCAGCCCGTGCTTGGAACATCGTCGCTGCCCGTTCCAACGTACTCTTGCTTTGAGCATGCTAGAACCTTCAACAACGATGAGATCTCAGCCTCCTAGTCATCCTCCTCGACGACTATTTCCATACTAGCTCAAGCGCCTCTCAAGCTAACCATTATCAACCAACTCGCATCGCATCATCGAGTTATCAACATGCTTGGGATGATCCCGTCTGGATTAAACCAAGGCTATCTCACATCATGCTTCGCTTTATCGCATCATAGCAAAGTCTCATCTCAACATCATGGCTTGCCTCATCGCATCATGGCAAAGTCCCATCTCAATATCATCTAATCCATACATATGAGCTTCAACATCCGCTTCATATGCCACAAGCAGCTTTCACCATTCAAGAGCCTTTCCACTTAGCTTTTGAATCATCTTCGACCATCTTGTCTAGATCTAACTATCAATCAACTAACATACATAGCAATCAATCAAATCAATTATTAGCTTAAGCAATCAAGTAATCAAATATGGTCTAAGTAGGCATTTATAACTACAATGGCAATTTCGTAAATAAATGAGCATAGATATAACATACATGAATCATGGGTTTTTAGCATAGATCTAACAAATATAAATCATGGGTTTTTATCTCTACAACTTGATGAATGAACTTGCATAAGTAAACATCTTCATAAGTAATGGATCTACACTTGGATCTAAAGAAAAATGCATAAAATCACTATCTACAACACTCCAACAAACCACCAATCCAATATACTCCTTTGGGTCCGCGTGAGAGATAACCACCACTCACCGAATCACCCAAACACTTCAAAAACTATCAACTTCAGATCTGGACAGCAAGGATTCAAGCTTGATTCGTCGAAATCCCGCTTGAAACGATGAAATCTAGCTTCGTCGGATGAAGATCTTCTACTTTGGCTCTTGGATCTTCAATCTTGATCTTCGATCTTGTATAGATGTTAGAACTAGATTGGAGTGGAGAAAAGAAGTGAAGAACTGTTATATACGAACTCTCAAAATGGCAGCACTTCGTCGCTTCGAAATCCGGATCCCAAAAAGTGCACTAGTGGTCGCGTATTTATAGGCTGAATCGCCCCTTAGGTCGCCCAGATCTTAACTCGTAGGCTCGCTATTAGGTCGTTGCCGACCTAAAAAGTCTCGACCTATCTATACTACGACCTAAGACCCACAGTATGCACGCGACCTAAAAACATAAGCGCGCGACCTATCAATCTATGCAACCTACCTTAGGTCGTCTAACGACCTAACTGCACCACATAACTACCCAGCGACCTACGACTCATCGAACCCAACGACCTACGACCTAACTGGGACGAGGCTTATCACACGACCTAAAAACTCAACGACTTACTAAGGTCGCTCACGACCTAACTGGGTTACGACCTATCAAATCCACTCGACCTAACACACCCCCTATCTTAGGTCGCTTACAACCTATCTATACACAGCAAACTTAGGTCGTTAATCCTCCTAGGTCGGTCAAATACTTATGTAGGTTAAATTCCTTAGGTCGTTAACTACCTCTAACCCATTAACTCGTCTAACTGCTAGGTCGTTAACCCTAAGTCGCTCATATCTATAGGTCGCTCCACTCGACCTAACTCCCTCACGACTTAAACTGCTCTAAGCCTTAACTCGCTAACTCTTAGGTCGGTCATTCCTATAGGTCGTAACTCGTTAACTACCGACCTAACTTAAGTCGCCCCTACACGAGTTAGCTTCCCCACACGATCTAACTACCATACGACTTAGGCTGTAGATGACATAAACAACAATAACGACCTAATAATTCTACGATTTATCGATACGTAAAATACGGGTCGTTACATTCTCTCCCCCTTAGGAATTTCGCCCCCGAAATTCCAAGCAAACAAGAGCAACCAAAACTATTCTGCATGCCTACCATCCATAGCAATCAACAAACCATGCATCCAAATTCTAGCCTAGCATGCAGAATTCTAAGATTAGAACAAGTTACAAATTCATGAGATGTCACGACACCTGAGGGCCACACCTCGAAGAGTTCAGGATGAGCTGCCTTCATCCTCTCTTCCTCCTCCCATGTACAGTCGTTAACATCATCACTCCATTGTACCTTGAGCAACGTAATCGTCTTCCTCCTAAGTTGTTTCGTGTCGGTTTCTACAACACGAAGCGGCTTACGAGGTCTCGTAACAACTGGATCAACCTCCAAATCTTCACAGCTATCAGCAGAAACCACTGTATTCGAGTTGTGCACATACTTCCGCAGATATGATACATGAAAAACATTGTGTACACCCGACATCTTTTCCGATAACTCCAATCTATAAGCGAGCTTCCCAATTCGCTCGATAATCGGGAATGGTCCAACAAATCTGGGAGTCAATTTTCCTTTCTTCCCGAATCGAATAACATTCTTCAGAAAGAAATTTTCACAAAAACCATATCACCTACGTCGAATTCCAAATCTTTTCGACGCTTATCGGCATAACTCTTCTGGCGGTCTTGGGCTGCCTTCATTCGTTGCCGAATGACCGCTATACAATCCGAAGTCTGACGAATCATCTCAGGCCCAAGTATCAGCTTTTCTCCAGTTTCCAACCAACATGTTGGAGAGTTACACGGTCTTCCATACAGTGCCCCATATGGTGCCATACCAATACTTGACGGGTAACTGTTATTATATGCAAATTCCACCAAATGAAGATGATCTTCCCATGATCCTCCGAAATCCAAAACACATGCCCTCAGAAGATCTTCCAAAACTCGGTTGACTCTCTCAGTCTGACCATCTGTTTGAGGATGATAAGCTGTACTCAAACACAACTCGGTTCCCAAAACCTCCTGGAAGCTCTTCCAAAATCCACTAGTGAACAATGGGTCTCGATCACTCACTATACTCTTCGGAATACCATGGAATCGAACTATCCACTTAACATAAAGCTCAGCCAACTTCGATGCAGTCCTAGTTGATCGAACAGGAATGAACCTTGCACTCTTGGTCAACCGATCTACTATGACCCAAATCCCTTCATTCCCTGCTCTTGTTCTAGGTAGGCCATCGATAAAATCCATCGACACTTGCTCCCACTTCCATATAGGAACCTCTAATGGCTGAAGTAATCCACTGGGCTTTTTCTGCTCAGCTTTCACCAACTGGCAGTTCATACACTTGGAAATAAAATTTCCAACATCCTTCTTCATGCCTTCCCAATAATAGGTTCTCTTCATATCCCGATACATCTTATTTCCACCTGGATGAATTGTCAACTTTGAGTGATGACTTTCTCTAAGAACTTCATCTCTCAATCCATCTACATTGGGAAAAACTAGTCGTCCTTGCTTCCGAAGCCAACCCTCTCGATCGACTTCGAATCCTTTATCCTTTTCGGGGTCAATCCAGATTCCAAATCTCGGATAATCTTGACAAGCTTATCGTCTCGCTTTTGGCACTCGCCAATTCTCTCCACAAGAGTAGGCCTTATCGATAAGTTTGCCAACATCTCGGATTCCAACTCACACCTAGGCCTAAAGTCAAATTCAGCCAAATACTCTAGACTCTTCCATTCCGAAAACATGGCTCCCAATCCTGCATGTCTTCGACTTAACGCATCTGCCACTGCGTTGCCTTTTCCCGGAGTATAGGCTATACCAAAATCATACGATGGTAAAAACTCTAGCCATCGTTGCTGACGAAGATTCAAATCCTTTTGGGAGAAAAGATACTTTAACGACTTATGATCTGTAAACAATTCGAATCGAACTCCCAATAGATAATGTCTCCACATCTTCAGAGCAAAAACAATCGCCGCTAACTCCAAATCATGAGTCGGGTAATTCCTTTCATGCGGCTTTAGTTGTCGACTTGCATACGCAACAACTTTATCCTTCTGCATTAGCACTGCTCCAAGTCCAGTACCACATGCATCGGTGTAAACCACCATCTCATCATTCCCACTTGGAATAGTCAAAACAGGAGCACTTGTTAGTCGTTCTCTTAGGATTACGAAAGCTTGCTCACACTTATCATCCCATCTGAACACTTGGTTCTTCTTCGTCAATCCTGTTAACGGTGCAGCTATCTTGGAAAAGTCTTTGATAAACCGACGATAATATCCTGCTAATCCAAGAAAGCTTCTTACATCGGATGCATTCTTAGGTCTAACCCAATCCTGGATTGCTGCCACCTTAGCGGGATCAACCGCTATTCCATTTCCAGAAATAACATGGCCTAAGAATCTCACTTCACTCTTCCAGAAGTGACACTTCGAAAACTTAGCCTTCAGCTGATGTTTCCGTAAGATTTCCAAAACAATACGCAAGTGCGTCTTGTGCTCTTCCTCAGTTCTGGAATAAATCAGAATATCATCCACGAACACAAGCACGAACTTATTCAACTGATCTCTGAACACTCTATTCATAAGATCCACAAAATATGCTGGTGCGTTAGTCAATCCAAACGGCATTACCAGCCACTCATAAAAACCGGATGGTGTCCTAAAAGCAGTCTTCGGCACACTATCCTTAGCCACTCTCAACTGGTGAAATCCCGTTGCCAAATCCATCTGAGAGAACACCTTAGCCTCGTGAAGCTGATCAAACAAGTCATCTATCCTCGGCAATGGATACTTGTTCTTCTTAGTCACCTTATTCAGCTCATGATAATCCACACACAACCTCAACGATCCATCCGCTTTGGTTGCGAACACAACTGGTGCACCCCATTCGGACACACTACGCCGAATGAATCCTTTCTGTAAAAGGTCATCAACTTGCACCTTCAACTCTTGCTGCTCCCTAGGCGCCATCCGCCTAAGAGGCATCACAACAGGTCTGGCTCCCTCAACTAGATCGATACAAAACTCGATCTCCCTATGCGGCGGTAACCCTTTGACCTCGTCAAAGACATCCTCAAATCCATTCACAATAGGCACCGATGACAGTCCATCCCGTGGAACAACCAGCGAATACATGAAGCTCATGAAGACGCCTTCTTCATGCTTACATCGTATCACAACCTTTCGCCCTTCCACATTCCCGACTGTCACCTCCAGCCTCTCACAATCAATCCTTGCTGCATACTTCCTAAGCCAGTCCATCCCCAAAATAATTCCGAACCCCGCAAAGTTCAGAACAAAGCAATCACAAACAAACGAGCAATCATGACTCGACACAACTAGACCATGGCATATCATACACAAACATAACGAACCCCCAACTGGATTTGTCACAACCAATGGCCTATCAACAATATCCGGTTTCAAACCTAACCGGCCTACCAAATCATCACAAACAAAAGAATGAGACACTCCAGTATCAAATAACACTCTAACTGGAACACCACAAATGGAAAGAGTACCTTGAACCACCACACTCTTCCCCTTCTCTTCAGCAGTAGGAGCTTTCGAAGATGACGGCACAGCTCCCATAGCAAAAGCTTGCACAATCTGCCTATCTCTCCTTGGTTCCGATCAATCCCTCCTGAAATGCCCTGGCTTATCACAGTTGTGGCACTTCGCCGGTGCCCTAGGATTCTTACAATTCTTGGAAAGATGGCCCTTCTGCTGGCAATTGTAGCAAGTCACTTCGCCCTTCGGCTTCTTCTGGCCATCCTTACCCTTCTGTTGCTGCTGCTTCCTCTTCTTATTTCCACCCTGCTATGGTTTAGACTCTTCCTTGGTCACAGCAACAACAGAACTCTCCCTAGGAAACAAACTCTCATGCCTGAGAGCTTTTTCCACAAGCTTCTCAAACGGATCGTCTAAGTGATCCACCAATTGCCTCCCAAGATAAGCGTCCAAATCGGTCACAAACTTCTCATTCTTCTGATAGGGAGAATCAATATACGATCGAGCATACTTGGACAAAGCTTCAAACTCAGAAACATACTCAAGAACTGGTCTCCCACCTTGCTTGAGCTCCACAAACTTCTTAAACAGAACAGATTTCTGAGCCATAGAGATGAACTTAGCTTCAAATCTAACTTGGAATTGCTCCCAAGTAATCTCCTCCTCCGGAGTATCAATGGTGATAGAATTCCACCAATCCGAAGCTCTCCCTTGAAGTTGCCTTGATGCGAGCTTCCTCTTAGTTGCATCCTCAATTCCCAAGTCACCGAAAATCCTTCTATAAGCATCTATCCATCTCTGCACTTCAATGGTCGATTCCGTTCCCAAGAAAACCTTTCCTCCAAGAGAAGTATAGTCCTTGCAAAGCTTAGCAAAATCCACTGGTCTTGGAGCTTGAACTTGAACTCCCACATCCACTGATGATCCTGAAGCTGGTATTCTCCTCATGATCGAAGTCATCATGGCCTCAAACATAGGAGTATAATCAACAGCTTCCCTAGCAGCACGGCTTTCCCTCGCAGTTTGTCTCTCACTTCGACTCATCCTTAATATCTGTAAAAAGAATGATTAGAACACCTTAAGAAACAACTGCATAAGGAGTTCAAATCCCTCTAAGCTACTATATTATATATATAGTAATCATCCATCAAAATACAATTACGTCTCTCATACGTAGTTACGTCAGCGAGCGTTGGCTAAAATCGATTAACCAAAGCTCCGATACCAAATGTGACGACCGCCCATGACTCCCGCACGGAAACAAGGGAATGGTGCGCTGAAGGTGTGCCAGGCAGCCATGGGTGACCGTCAAGGTAGAATAAACATCGCAGAATCTATCGTACAACTCACAGCGCATGGATAAAATACAATAGAGAAATATAATATAGTGAAGCTCCATAAAACAGGACATCATCATATAAGCATCATAATAGTTTTATACAAACATATGAATCATCCATACATCAAAGCCTCACTACATAACACTCAAACAAATACAGCAGCGGAACACCCAGTACATATAATATGAAATAATATGCAAAAGCCTCCTTCTCGTCTTCGTCATCATCAGCGTAGATCTCCAAGAACAGCACCTGTCACCTGCTACCTAGTCTGCCCATCCCAACATGGATGAACAGCCCAAGGTAATAAGAGGAGACATAAAACCTTGAGTCAGACAAAGTCTTAGTGAGCAGTAAATCAACTATCAAACATACCAAAAGAGCATAAGGGATAAAAGGAATAGGAACCAAACCATCCCACTCCACCTCGTTCTACAGTGATAGCCCCGGACACACACTAAGGAGGAACAAGCATAACATAACAGATAATTAAGGTAAAGCAATAATCACTCGAGTCAAGGTCGATGTTTTCCAAATAAAAACCCCTAAGGCCTAAACCAAGATCAGATAAGCACCCAGAAAACACCGCTCATGAGGCCGAATGATGATACAACCAAACGTCCAAACATCCATGACTCTGGCTATCACTGTTATCATTGCCTTGGTTTCACCGTTAGTTGAATGACCACCTGTCAAGGGCTAATGGTAACCCCGGTTCTAGACATAACTCCGCACGTCGTCGCAGCCCGTGCCTAGGAATTTTCGCAACTACCCAGAGTACTAGCACGTCGTCGCAGCCCGTGCTTGGAACGTCGTCGCAGCCCGTTCCAACGTACTCTTGCTTTGAGCATGCTAGAACCTTCAACAACGATGAGATCTCAGCCTCCTAGTCATCCTCCTCGACGACTATTTCCATACTAGCTCAAGCGCCTCTCAAGCTAACCATTATCAACCAACTCGCATCACATCATCGAGTTATCAACATGCTTGGGATGATCCCGTCTGGATTAAACCAAGGCTATCTCACATCATGCTTCGCTTTATCGCATCATAGCAAAGTCTCATCTCAACATCATGGCTTGCCTCATCGCATCATGGCAAAGTCCCATCTCAACATCATCTAATCCATACATATGAGCTTCAACATCCGCTTCATATGCCACAAGCAGCTTTCACCATTCAAGAGCCTTTCCACTTAGCTTTTGAATCATCTTCGACCATCTTGTCTAGATCTAACTATCAATCAACTAACATACATAGCAATCAATCAAATCAATTATTAGCTTAAGCAATCAAGTAATCAAATATGGTCTAAGTAGGCATTTATAACTACAATGGCAATTTCGTAAATAAATGAGCATAGATATAACATACATGAATCATGGGTTTTTAGCATAGATCTAACAAATATAAATCATGGGTTTTTATCTCCACAACTTGATGAATGAACTTGCATAAGTAAACATCTTCATAAGTAATGGATCTACACTTGGATCTAAAGAAAAATGCATAAAATCACTATCTACAACACTCCAACAAACCACAAATCCAATATACTCCTTTGGGTCCGCGTGAGAGATAACCACCACTCACCGAATCACCCAAACACTTCAAAAACTATCAACTTCAGATCTGGACAGCAAGGATTCAAGCTTGATTCGTCGAAATCCCGCTTGAAACGATGAAATCTAGCTTCGTCGGATGAAGATCTTCAACTTTGGCTCTTGGATCTTCAATCTTGATCTTCGATCTTGTATAGATGTTAGAACTAGATTGGAGTGGAGAAAAGAAGTGAAGAACTGTTATAGACGAACTCTCAAAATGGCAGCACTTCGTCGCTTCGAAATCCGGATCCCAAAAAGTGCACTAGTGGTCGCGTATTTATAGGCTGAATCGCCCCTTAGGTCGCCCAGATCTTAACTCGTAGGCTCGCTATTAGGTCGTTCCCGACCTAAAAAGTCTCGACCTATCTATACTACGACCTAAGACCCACAGTATGCACGCGACCTAAAAACATAAGCGCGCGACCTATCAATCTATGCAACCTACCTTAGGTCATCTAACGACCTAACTGCACCACAAAACTACCCAGCGACCTACGACTCATCGAACCCAACGACCTACGACCTAACTAGGACGAGGCTTATCACACGACCTAAAAACTCAATGACTTACTAAGGTCGCTCACGACCTAACTGGGTTACGACCTATCAAATCCACTCGACCTAACACACCCCCTATCTTAGGTCGCTTACAACCTATCTATACACAGCAAACTTAGGTCGTCAATCCTCCTAGGTCGGTCAAATACTTATGTAGGTTAAATTCCTTAGGTCGTTAACTACCTCTAACCCATTAACTCGTCTAACTGCTAGGTCGTTAACCCTAAGTCGCTCATATCTATAGGTCGCTCCACTCGACCTAACTCCCTCACGACCTAAACTGCTCTAAGCCTTAACTCGCTAACTCTTAGGTCGGTCATTCCTATAGGTTGTAACTCGTTAACTACCGACCTAACTTAAGTCGCCCCTACACGAGTTAGCTTCCCCACACGATCTAACTACCATACGACTTAGGCTATAGATGACATAAACAACACTAACGACCTAATAATTCTACGATTTATCGATACGTAAAATACGGGTCGTTACATTCTCTCCCCCTTAGAAATTTCGCCCCCGAAATTCCAAGCAAACAAGAGCAACCAAAACTATTCTGCATGCCTACCATCCATAGCAATCAACAAACCATGCATCCAAATTCTAGCCTAGCATGCAGAATTCTAAGATTAGAACAAGTTACAAATTCATGAGATGTCACGACACCTGAGGGCCACACCTCGAAGAGTTCAGGATGAGCTGCCTTCATCCTCTCTTCCTCCTCCCATGTACAGTCGTTAACATCATCACTCCATTGTACCTTGAGCAACGTAATCGTCTTCCTCCTAAGCTGTTTCGTGTCGGTTTCTACAACACGAAGCGGCTTACGAGGTCTCGTAACAACTGGATCAACCTCCAAATCTTCACAGCTATCAGCAGAAACCACTGTATTCGAGTTGTGCACATACTTCCGCAGATATGATACATGAAAAACATTGTGTACACCCGACATCTTTTCCGATAACTCCAATCTATAAGCGAGCTTCCCAATTCGCTCGATAATCGGGAATGGTCCAACAAATCTCGGAGTCAATTTTCCTTTCTTCCCGAATCGAATAACATTCTTCAGAAAGAAATTTTCACAAAAACCATATCACCTACGTCGAATTCCAAATCTTTTCGACGCTTATCGGCATAACTCTTTTGACGGTCTTGGGCTGCCTTCATTCGTTGCCGAATGACCTCTATACAATCCGAAGTCTGACGAATCATCTCAGGCCCAAGTATCAGCTTTTCTCCAGTTTCCAACCAACATGTTGGAGAGTTACACGGTCTTCCATACAGTGCCTCATATGGTGCCATACCAATACTTGACTGGTAACTGTTATTATATGCAAATTCCACCAAATGAAGATGATCTTCCCATGATCCTCCGAAATCCAAAACACATGCCCTCAGAAGATCTTCCAAAACTCGGTTGACTCTCTCAGTCTGACCATCTGTTTGAGGATGATAAGCTGTACTCAAACACAACTCGGTTCCCAAAACCTCCTGGAAGCTCTTCCAAAATCCACTAGTGAACAATGGGTCTCAATCACTCACTATACTCTTCGGAATACCATGGAATCGAACTATCCACTTAACATAAAGCTCAGCCAACTTCGATGCAGTCTTAGTTGATCGAACAGGAATGAACCTTGCACTCTTGGTCAACCGATCTACTATGACCCAAATCCCTTCATTCCCTGCTCTGGTTCTAGGTAGGCCATCGATAAAATCCATCGACACTTGCTCCCACTTCCATATAGGAACCTCTAATGGCTGAAGTAATCCACTGGGCTTTTTCTGCTCAGCTTTCACCAACTGGCAGTTCATACACTTGGAAATAAAATTTCCAACATCCTTCTTCATGCCTTCCCAATAATAGGTTCTCTTCATATCCCGATACATCTTATTTCCACCTGGATGAATTGTCAACTTTGAGTGATGACTTTCTCTAAGAACTTCATCTCTTAATCCATCAACATTGGGAACAACTAGTCGTCCTTGCTTCCGAAGCCAACCCTCTCGATCGACTTCGAATCCTTTATCCTTTTCTGGGCCCAATCCAGATTCCAAATCTCGGATAATCTTGACAAGCTTATCGTCTCGCTTTTGGCTCTCGCCAATTCTCTCCACAAGAGTAGGCCTTATCGATAAGTTTGCCAACATCTCGGATTCCAACTCACACCTAGGCCTAAAGTCAAATTCAGCCAAATACTCTAGACTCTTCCATTCCGAAAACATGGCTCCCAATCCTGCATGTCTTCGACTTAACGCATCTGCCACTGCGTTGCCTTTTCCCGGAGTATAGGCTATACCAAAATCATACGATGGTAAAAACTCTAGCCATCGTTGCTGACGAAGATTCAAATCTTTTTGGGAGAAAAGATACTTTAACGACTTATGATCTGTAAACAATTCGAATCGAACTCCCAATAGATAATGTCTCCACATCTTCAGAGCAAAAACAATCGCCGCTAACTCCAAATCATGAGTCGGGTAATTCCTTTCATGCGGCTTTAGTTGTCGACTTGCATATGCAACAACTTTATCCTTCTGCATTAGCACTGCTCCATGTCCAGTACCACATGCATCGGTGTAAACCACCATCTCATCATTCCCACTTGGAATAGTCAAAACAGGAGCACTTGTTAGTCGCTCTTTTAGGATTACGAAAGCTTGCTCACACTTATCATCCCATCTGAACACTTGGTTCTTCTTCGTCAATCCTGTTAACGGTGCAGCTATCTTGGAAAAGTCTTTGATAAACCGACGATAATATCCTGCTAATCCAAGAAAGCTTCTTACATCGGATGCATTCTTAGGTCTAACCCAATCCTGGATTGCTGCCACCTTAGCGGGATCAACCGCTATTCCATTTCCAGAAATAACATGGCCTAAGAATCTCACTTCACTCTTCCAGAAGTGACACTTCGAAAACTTAGCCTTCAGCTGATGTTTCCGTAAGATTTCCAAAACAATACGCAAGTGCGTCTTGTGCTCTTCCTCAGTTCTGGAATAAATCAGAATATCATCCACGAACACAAGCACGAACTTATTCAACTGATCTCTGAACACTCTATTCATAAGATCCACAAAATATGCTGGTGCGTTAGTCAATCCAAACGGCATTACCAGCCACTCATAAAAACCGGATGGTGTCCTAAAAGCAGTCTTCGGCACACTATCCTTAGCCACTCTCAACTGGTGAAATCCCGTTGCCAAATCCATCTGAGAGAACACCTTAGCCTCGTGAAGCTGATCAAACAAGTCATCTATCATCGGCAATGGATACTTGTTCTTCTTAGTCACCTTATTCAGCTCATGATAATCCACACACAACCTCAACGATCCATCCGCTTTGGTTGCGAACACAACTGGTGCACCCCATTCGGACACACTACGCCGAATGAATCCTTTCTGTAAAAGGTCATCAACTTGCACCTTCAACTCTTGCTGCTCCCTAGGCGCCATCCGCCTAAGAGGCATCACAACAGGTCTGGCTCCCTCAACTAGATCGATACAAAACTCGATCTCCCTATGCGGCGGTAACCCTTTGACCTCGTCAAAGACATCCTCAAATCCATTCACAATAGGCACCGATGACAGTCCATCCCGTGGAACAACCAGCGAATACATGAAGCTCAAAAGACGCCTTCTTCATGCTTACATCGTATCACAACCTTTCGCCCTTCCACATTCCCGACTGTCACCTCCAGCCTCTCACAATCAATCCTTGCTGCATACTTCCTAAGCCAGTCCATCCCCAAAATAATTCCGAACCCCGCAAAGTTCAGAACAAAGCAATCACAAACAAACGAGCAATCATGACTCGACACAACTAGACCATGGCATATCATACACAAACATAACGAACCCCCAACTGGATTTGTCACAACCAATGGCCTATCAACAATATCCGGTTTCAAACCTAACCGGCCTACCAAATCATCACAAACAAAAGAATGAGACGCTCCAGTATCAAATAACACTCTAACTGGAACACCACAAATGGAAAGAGTACCTTGAACCACCACACTCTTCCCCTTCTCTTCAGCAGTAGGAGCTTTCGAAGATGACGGCACAGCTCCCATAGCAAAAGCTTGCACAATCTGCCTATCTCTCCTTGGTTCCGATCAATCCCTCCTGAAATGCCCTGGCTTATCACAGTTGTGGCACTTCGCCGGTGCCCTAGGATTCTTACAATTCTTGGAAAGATGGCCCTTCTGCTGGCAATTGTAGCAAGTCACTTCGCCCTTCGGCTTCTTCTGGCCATCCTTACCCTTCTGTTGCTGCTGCTTCCTCTTCTTATTTCCACCCTGCTGTGGTTTAGACTCTTCCTTGGTCACAGCAACAACAGAACTCTCCCTAGGAAACAAACTCTCATGCCTGAGAGCTTTTTCCACAAGCTTCTCAAACGGATCGTCTAAGTGATCCACCAATTGCCTCCCAAGATAAGCGTCCAAATCGGTCACAAACTTCTCATTCTTCTGATAGGGAGAATCAATATACGATCGAGCATACTTGGACAAAGCTTCAAACTCAGAAACATACTCAAGAACTGGTCTCCCACCTTGCTTGAGCTCCACAAACTTCTTAAACAGAACAGATTTCTGAGCCGTAGAGATGAACTTAGCTTCAAATCTAACTTGGAATTGCTCCCAAGTAATCTCCTCCTCCGGAGTATCAATGGTGATAGAATTCCACCAATCCGAAGCTCTCCCTTGAAGTTGCCTTGATGCGAGCTTCCTCTTAGTTGCATCCTCAATTCCCAAGTCACCGAAAATCCTTCTACAAGCATCTATCCATCTCTGCACTTCAATGGTCGATTCCGTTCCCAAGAAAACCTTTCCTCCAAGAGAAGTATAGTCCTTGCAAAGCTTAGCAAAATCCACTGGTCTTGGAGCTTGAACTTGAACTCCCACATCCACTGATGATCCTGAAGCTGGTATTCTCCTCATGATCGAAGTCATCATGGCCTCAAACATAGAAGTATAATCAACAGCTTCCCTAGCAGCACGGCTTTCCCTCGCAGTTTGTCTCTCACTTCGACTCATCCTTAATATCTGTAAAAAGAATGATTAGAACACCTTAAGAAACAACTGCATAAGGAGTTCAAATCCCTCTAAGCTACTATATTATATATATAGTAATCATCCATCAAAATACAATTACGTCTCTCATACGTAGTTACGTCAGCGAGCGTTGGCTAAAATCGATTAACCAAAGCTCCGATACCAAATGTGACGACCGCCCATGACTCCCGCACGGAAACAAGGGAATGGTGCGCTGAAGGTGTGCCAGGCAGCCATGGGTGACCGTCAAGGTAGAATAAACATCGCAGAATCTATCGTACAACTCACAGCGCATGGATAAAATACAATAGAGAAATATAATATAGTGAAGCTCCATAAAACAGGACATCATCATATAAGCATCATAATAGTTTTATACAAACATATGAATCATCCATACATCAAAGCCTCACTACATAACACTCAAACAAATACAGCAGCGGAACACCCAGTACATATAATATGAAATAATATGCAAAAGCCTCCTTCTCGTCTTCGTCATCATCAGCGTAGATCTCCAAGAACAGCACCTGTCACCTGCTACCTAGTCTGCCCATCCCAACATGGATGAACAGCCCAAGGTAATAAGAGGAGACATAAAACCTTGAGTCAGACAAAGTCTTAGTGAGCAGTAAATCAACTATCAAACATACCAAAAGAGCATAAGGGATAAAAGGAATAGGAACCAAACCATCCCACTCCACCTCGTTCTACAGTGATAGCCCCGGACACACACTAAGGAGGAACAAGCATAACATAACAGATAATTAAGGTAAAGCAATAATCACTCGAGTCAAGGTCGATGTTTTCCAAATACAAACCCCCAAGGCCTAAACCAAGATCAAATAAGCACCCAGAAAACACCGCTCATGAGGCCGAATGATGATACAACCAAACGTCCAAACATCCATGACTCTGGCTATCACTGTTATCATTGCCTTGATTTCACCGTTAGTTGAATGACCACCTGTCAAGGGCTAATGGTAACCCCGGTTCTAGACATAACTCCGCACGTCGTCGCAGCCCGTGCCTAGGAATTTTCGCAACTACCCAGAGTACTAGCACGTCGTCGCAGCCCGTGCTTGGAACGTCGTCGCAGCCCGTTCCAACGTACTCTTGCTTTGAGCATGCTAGAACCTTCAACAACGATGAGATCTCAGCCTCCTAGTCATCCTCCTCGACGACTATTTCCATACTAGCTCAAGCGCCTCTCAAGCTAACCATTATCAACCAACTCGCATCGCATCATCGAGTTATCAACATGCTTGGGATGATCCCGTCTGGATTAAACCAAGGCTATCTCACATCATGCTTCGCTTTATCGCATCATAGCAAAGTCTCATCTCAACATCATGGCTTGCCT
This sequence comes from Allium cepa, assembly GCA_030765085.1. Taxonomy (NCBI): domain Eukaryota; kingdom Viridiplantae; phylum Streptophyta; class Magnoliopsida; order Asparagales; family Amaryllidaceae; genus Allium; species Allium cepa. Next base: position 712,800,218 of record CM060934.1, read on the forward strand.
CATCACATCATGGCAAAGTCCCATCTCAACATCATCTAATCCATACATATGAGCTTCAACATCCGCTTCATATGCCACAAGCAGCTTTCACCATTCAAGAGCCTTTCCACTTAGCTTTTGAATCATCTTCGACCATCTTGTCTAGATCTAACTATCAATCAACTAACATACATAGCAATCAATCAAATCAATTATTAGCTTAAGCAATCAAGTAATCAAATATGGTCTAAGTAGACATTTATAACTACAATGGCAATTTCGTAAATAAATGAGCATAGATATAACATACATGAATCATGGGTTTTTAGCATAGATCTAACAAATATAAATCATGGGTTTTTATCTCTACAACTTGATGAATGAACTTGCATAAGTAAACATCTTCATAAGTAATGGATCTACACTTGGATCTAAAGAAAAATGCATAAAATCACTATCTACAACACTCCAACAAACCACCAATCCAATATACTCCTTTAGGTCCGCGTGAGAGATAACCACCACTCACCGAATCACCCAAACACTTCAAAAACTATCAACTTCAGATCTGGACAGCAAGGATTCAAGCTTGATTCGTCGAAATCCCGCTTGAAACGATGAAATCTAGCTTCGTTGGATGAAGATCTTCAACTTTGGCTCTTGGATCTTCAATCTTGATCTTCGATCTTGTATAGATGTTAGAACTAGATTGGAGTGGAGAAAAGAAGTGAAGAACTGTTATAGACGAACTCTCAAAATGGCAGCACTTCGTCGCTTCGAAATCCGGATCCCAAAAAGTGCACTAGTGGTCGCGTATTTATAGGCTGAATCGCCCCTTAGGTCGCCCAGATCTTAACTCGTAGGCTCGCTATTAGGTCGTTGCCGACCTAAAAAGTCTCGACCTATCTATACTACGACCTAAGACCCACAGTATGCACGCGACCTAAAAACATAAGCGCGTGACCTATCAATCTATGCAACCTACCTTAGGTCGTCTAACGACCTAACTGCACCACATAACTACCCAGCGACCTACGACTCATCGAACCCAACGACCTACGACCTAACTGGGACGAGGCTTATCACACGACCTAAAAACTCAACGACTTACTAAGTTCGCTCACGACCTAACTGGGTTACGACCTATCAAATCCACTCGACCTAACACACCCCCTATCTTAGGTCGCTTACAACCTATCTATACACAGCAAACTTAGGTCGTTAATCCTCCTAGGTCGGTCAAATACTTATGTAGGTTAAATTCCTTAGGTCGTTAACTACCTCTAACCCATTAACTCGTCTAACTGCTAGGTCGTTAACCCTAAGTCGCTCATATCTATAGGTCGCTCCACTCGACCTAACTCCCTCACGACCTAAACTGCTCTAAGCCTTAACTCGTTAACTCTTAGGTCGGTCATTCCTATAGGTCGTAACTCGTTAACTACCGACCTAACTTAAGTCGCCCCTACACGAGTTAGCTTCCCCACACGATCTAACTACCATACGACTTAGGCTATAGATGACATAAACAACACTAACGACCTAATAATTCTACGATTTATCGATACGTAAAATACGGGTCGTTACAGACTGGAACCTAGGCAGTTTTTCTGCCTATACAAATGATGTGCAAACCCAACCAATACGCGACCGATCGAGCAATGGCGCAAGGTATTTATGACAATCGGCAACCCGTCCCTATAGGCTCTTCGATGCATCACCAAAAACATGTTCAAACAACAAAGCTATGATTTTTGAAGATTTGAACCCAAAACACCAAAAATTGGAATATTCACAAAACCATCCAAGTCGAAATCAAATGCACATGAATAAGTGTTAGGAATTCATACCTAACAATCAAAGATAGTCATAGACATAGATGTGAGATAAAAATCTCACCTTTAGACCCAAAACAAATGAATGAGAAGCTTGAAGACAAGGGAAGATCAACCACGCTTCAATTTCAACACAAGAAACTTGAATCTAAGCTTAAAAGAGAAACATTTCCCAAATTAAGTTTAGGAATTTTCTGAAATCAAAGAGAGAATGAGTTGGAGAAGAAGGTGATGATACTTACCAATGCTTCTCTTTGAATTTGGAGCTAGAACTTGATTTGCAAATGAAAACTAGGGCTAGGGATTTTAATTCTTTTTTTTTCCCCCATTATTCTCTTTAGAACTGAAAAGATAAGGAAGAGGGAATGAATGAAGAGAAGTGGTTCAGTTTGGGGTATTAAGTTGGCTAGTGGGCTGAACCCAAAGCCAAACCCATAGTGAAAAAGGTCAAATTTTTAGCTAGCTCCAAACATAACAATGTTTATACTCGAAAAGGTTAAAAACAGCATTTTAAACTCAATGGAAGGGGTCTCGAATCCCAATTTGACTATTTGCAAAAAGTAGGTTTTCGGACTAAAATCCGACGAACGATGAAATATTTAAATATACAATCGATAAATATGCGGGTTGTTACAGACTCCCCTTCTTAAAGAAATTGCATCCTCGCAATCTTAAGAAATAAATGAATAGAAGTAACAACCATAAAAGCATATCAACACAAAAGAAATTTGAAATAGAAAGTTCACCTTAAAGAGCACGAGAAAGTAAGTCCGGATGTGTTCGCTCGATGAATTCTCTGGATTCCCAAGAACAATCCTTAGGATTTGAGGACCATTGAACTTTCACAAGAGGAACATCTTTATTTCGAAGGCGTTTGACCTCCAAAGCAGTAATACAAATAGGATGTTGCTCATAAGTTAAATTCGATGAAACTTCAATTTCTTCCACAACACCGGGCTCAAGAATAGAATCGGAATCTCGAAGGCATTTCCGTAATTGAGAAACGAGAAACACGTCATGAATAGCAGAAAACTGAGCCGGTAATAAGAGGCGATAAGCCACGGAACCAATACGTTCAGTGATAGGAAATGGACTAATATATCGTGGTGCTAACTTTCCCGGTCGGTTGAAACGTACAACACCCTTCATAGGTGAAACACGAGTAAACACAAAATCTCCCACAGAAAATTCTAATTTCCTTCTTCGGTTATCGGCATAGGATTATTGTCTACTTTGGGCTTCTTTCATCCTATGACGAATAAGGTCAATCTTTTCTGTGGAATCATGAATAAAATCTGGACCAGAAACCAGCTTCTCACCGTCCTCAAGCCAACAAGAAGGTGACCGGCATGGCCTTCCATAGAGAGCCTCAAAAGGTTCCATACCAATAGTAAATTGGAAGCAATTATTATAGGAAAACTCAACAAGAGAAATATGATCTTCCCAACTTCCACCAAAATCAAGAACACAAGAACGAAGAAGATCTTCAAGAGTTTGATTCACACGCTCAAATATGTCGGAGAATTCACGAACAACGTGAATAAGAGAAATGACATCTTCCTCATCATCATTATCATCATCATGAGGATTTAAAGAATGTAAAGATGCAGCCAAGCTGGAATCCGAATCTTTAAGATCAATAGAAATCTGCTTAACAGATTGAGGATGTCGAAGATGAATAGTCCGCTCAGGACAAAGAATTTGAGCTTCATAGCGGTTAAGCCAATCCATTCCCAAAATCATTCCAAAGCCTAAGTAGCGCATAACATGCAAATCTGCTCGGAAAGGAAAATCACACAAAATAATCTCGACATCTTTACAAAGCAAACTAAGTGTTGCGGATCCGCCAACCGGATTTGCGATTCTCAAAGAAGTCATTAAAGCAATAACACTTAAAGAAAAAGTATCAACAAGTTCTTTTGATATAAAAGAATGGGATGCACCCGTATCAAAAAGAACTCGAATAGGTTGATCATGAAACATAATAATGCCATCAAGGATAGAATGATAAATACCTTAACCACGAGAAGTGTTGCTAGGGGCTTGTGAAACATTAATCTTTCCCTCCTTCTTGCCTTGAAGTTTAGGACATGCAGATATAAAATGACCCGAACTTTTGCAATAGCGACAAAAGAGAGGTTTCGGGCATTTATTGGCATAATGGTCTTTAGAACCACAATTGAAGCATTGCCCACTATTATAGGAAGAAGTCTTTGCTTCAGGAGTTGCTTGCTTTCCTTTCTTATTAGGATACGGGCCTTTGGACTTAATAGGCCTTTTCTTGTTGTTGTTGAAGTTTGGTTTGGCACCCACAACTTCAACATCACTCTCCTTATCCGCCTCTTCAAGTCAAAGAGCGATATCAACGAGTTGATCAAAAGAAACTTCTAACTTTAGAAGTAATGGCTTTTTAATATTTTTGTTCAATCCATAGATGAATCTTTGGTTCTTCTTGAATGGGGGTGTTTATGTATTCGACCCCGTATTTAGAAAGTGACTCAAAGGATGCGACATAATCTGCCACAAAGGATTCACCTTGAACAAGGTCAATGAAACGACGAGCCAATGTCACTTTCTTAGCTTCTGGCACAAACTTTAATTCGAACCGTTCTCGGAATTTCTCCCAAGTAAGATCCGCTTCATTTATTTCAGAAATCAAAAGCTCGTACCAGTCTAATGCTCTTTCTTGGAGCATACTAGAGGCCAACTGGACACGGTGAAGATCAATAAGATTCATGCGAGGAAAGACTCGATCGCATGTTCTTAGCCAAGCTTGGACTTCAATAATGGTTTCAGAACCTTTGAATGACTTCCCACCCAAATTGATATAATCGTTGCACAAACGTGCAAATCCAGACTTAGGGTGAGTAGACTCCGGATTAGAACCGGCTGCTTGAGCATTCTTTACTAGATCAAGAAGCTGCTGGGCAGACATAAATACTCCATCTTGGGGAGTAGCACTAGATTGACCGGCGCTGGGACGGCCAGGTCTAACCATTCCTCTTCATTAAGAAATAAAGAAGAAGAAAAAGGTTATTCACTAAATGAATATCAAACAATAACGATTGATAAAACAAGGAATCACAAAATAAAATAGGATAGGACGGTACGAAGACACGAATTAAATCCTAAGGCACGACTCCTAAGATGGACTTAGGACTATGATCCTTGTTAAATTATTCTACATTGTTCCGAAGTTTGGCTCTGATACCAAGCTGTGACGCCCCACCTCTATACCTACGCTAGCCAAGGACATTACGGTGTAATGCCATCAACTAGCACGAAGAATAAGGCTGTTGAGGAGCGACCATCCGTGTAATTGCTTAGTGCGAGCACCGATATGTCAGATAGTACAACATGCATTTTCTTTTCAAGAGGGAATCCGACATACCGATACAAACTCAAAACTACTACACAGTGGCTATATATATTCTTCAGAAACAAATATAGAAATATCATAACACAAATTGGTCACAGTATCATAAAGGCGGAAAAAGATATGAATATTACACATAGAAGTGTACATCAGAGTAGTGGTCAAACAAGATCCACAATATCACAAAAGAATAGTTACAAGTGTTAGACAAAATATTAAGTATACATCCTGGAGTCTATATCTCAAATGTATACTACAAAATAAACTTCTAATCTAAGTAGTTAGCCAAAAGTCAGAATAATAACTCCAGAAGAGGTGTCAAGTAGAAGCACCTGCAACATCTCGGTCTGACCCGAGTATTATTTAATAAGAAAATAATAAACAGATCAGTCTAACGATAAATATCAGATGTAATGATATAGGATAAGAGATATCGCATAAACATATAAAACCATAATACCATACTATGACAAGTATGTAATTGAAAACCAACCAGAGTTAATCAATATCACAAGAATCTTCTCAAAGATCAAAAGGAATGTCATACTCCTTATTTCATTCACCAAGCCACAAATATTGACAACCTATAAATGCCAATCATAAAATTGGTGAAATTCAAATTCTAGAAATCATCAATAGAAATCCAGGGATCACAAAAAGGGGGGCCTATCACAAAACGGAAGCCTGAAAACTCACCAATATGAGTATCACAAACTAGGCGCTATCCCATGGTCGCTAACTATAGAGCCGGTGCAACGACGTAGTACAATGGTACGCCCGAGGAACCAGAAACTCTTAACATTCGAAACAACAACGTAGTACAACGGTACGCCCGAAGATCCGAACTCCATAAAAACGTGGGTCGCTAGCCCACAAAAATTGGGTCGAAACCCCAAGAAATAAATAGGTCGTTATCCTAAAATAAAAATGAGGCGAAACTCAATAAAATGAGGTACCGTGCCCTTCGTGGACAAAGAAACATAGCATAGCGCTAGTCTAAAATACAAAAATGATCCTCAATGATCATCAAGAAAGTGTCAATTACTCTAAGATAGTAAATATATGAGCTTAGCTTCATGTCCCATAACCACTAGCTTAACTTAAATATTTACGAGCAAATTGTAGATGTCCACTAGAAAATTGTCACAAGAGATTCAGTCGAACAAGTCCAAGAATTAACCAACAAAGTAAACGCAAGCGTTTCATACCGCTTGTTTTACTAAGTCATTTAATTAGATTTATCAAACGAGTGAGGTAAAGGTTTGTATATGCTAATAGATTGAAAAACGGTTTAAAAAACGAGCTTTGTAATAAAACAGTGTTGAAATCGTTTTAATGGAAGATTTTTGATATTTACTATTAGTATAGAAAACCTTTATATTTTTAAAGTGACAAATCACAGAAATGATTGTAGAAACAATCAATCACTAAAATTCACATTCGAAGACTTGAATAAAATCCAAAGAAATCGACATCAAATCCATTAAAATGGGTATTTTCAAAAATCCCAAAATAGAAGTCATCAAAGTCGAATAACAATTGATACAACAAGTGGGAATAAAACCGAATCGATTAAATTTGGAAACACAAGAGAAATAGACAAAAATAGGCATAATAGGCATTTAAGAGCAGGTCAGTCGGCTGGCTCAATGAGTTCAGTCGACTGACTGCAGGAAACAGAGACCCATGTCTCAGTTATCTGCCTTTGTTACGCCAATTGGCTACGGCCAGTCGACTGGATTCAAAGTCCAGTCGACTGGCTGGAACCTAGGCAGTTTTTCTACCTATACAAATGACGTGCAAACCCAACCAATACGCGACCGATCAAGCAATGGCGCAAGGGATTTATGCCAATCGGCAACCCGGCCCTATAGGCTCTTCGATGCATCACCAAAAACATGTTCAAACAACAAAGCTATGATTTTTGAAGATTTGAACTCAAAACACCAAAAATTGGAATATTCACAAAACCAATCTAAGTCGAAATCAAATGCACATGGATAAGTGTTAGGAATTCATACCTAACAATCAAAGATAATCATAGACTTAGATGTGAGATAAAAATCTCACCTTTAAACCCAAAACAAATGAATGAGAAGCTTGAAGACAAGGGAAGATCAACGACACTTCAATCTCAACACAAGAAGCTTGAATCTAAGCTTAAAAGAGAAACATTTCCCAAATTAGGTTTAGGAATTTTCTGAAATCAAAGAGAGAATGAGTTGGAGAAGAAGGAGATGTACTTACCAATGCTTCTCTTTGAATTTGGAGCTAGAACTTGATTTGCAAATGAAAACTAGGGCTTAGGATTTTAATTCTTTTTTTCTTTTCCCCTATTATTCTCTTTAGAACTGAAAAGATAAGGAAGAGGGAATGAATGAAGAGAAGTGGTTCAGTTTGGGGTATTAAGTTGGCTAGTGGGCTGAACCCAAACCCAAACCCAAAGTGAAAAAGGTCAAATTTTTAGCTAGCTCCAAACATATCAATGTTTATACTCAAAAAGGTTGCAAACGGCATTTTGAACTCAATGGAAGGGGTCTCGAGTCCCAATTCGACTATTTGCAAAATGTAGGTTTTCGGACTAAAATCCGACGAACGATGAAATATTTAAATAAAATATTTAAATATACAATCGATAAATATGAGGGTTGTTACATGCCATCTATATTAATTAATTATCTAACACATGTTTTAACATGCACATAAAATTAACACTTTTCATTATTTATCTTCATTTGTTTTTAAAATTATTTTTAAATGATTTAAAAGCTTTTGTAATGAGTTTTCCTAATAAATAGATATATTTTAAATGCCTTTCTAATTTATATAAATAAAACTTTTTAAAAGAAATATAATATAAACCAGTTATAATTCAAATAAAATCATGTATAATATTCATTTAATCCATTTTTAAATGCTAATATAACTTTTGTAATTATTTACCATTCAGTAAACACTTTTCAAATTTATATAAATAACATCTTTAAGGAAAACAATAAAAAACAAAATCTTATTTAAATAAAAACATTATTCATACATTTCATATCAAAATATATTAAAACACTTATCTTTAATATTCAAACTTAAATACAGATTCAGATTTAAATTTTACTTTTAAAATCTAATTTAAAACGATCAACTCAAACATTTATTTTTTAAATAAACACATTATTAAATTTAAAATTGATTACTCCATTTTAAAAACAACTTAAATACATACATACATATATACATACATACATACATACATACATACATACATATATATATTAAACAATACTTATTAAATTTGAAAATAACAAGTCTATTTAAAATCAAATTTATAAACTAACACAAATTAAATAATAACTCTTATTTAAAAATCAAATCTATAACCATGATTAAAACATCACATTATTATTATTTGGTTATTTATATTTTAAAATAACAATTTTATCCATTTTAAATAATTTAAATTAAGAGATTATCACATTTTACATTCACTGAAATTCTGGGATATCACATTCCTCCCCCCTAAAAGAATTTCGTCCCTGAAATTTAAAACAAAAGATAATCTAAAGATTTTTAATTTTATTTCAACCATCCAAGCATAACATCAACCATACACTATCAGTCAGACGACCATTCATCAAACAAACAATTCATCCAAACAAACAATTCTAGCTATCCGGACATAGATCCGGATAAGCTTCCTAAAATTATCCAGAGTTTCCCAAATAAAGATACTGGGATGCTCATTCTACTAAATCCAAACTGGCTACACCAATAAGCTACTGAGCTCCCACTCATCTAGATCTACAATCTACACATGATATCTAACCACAGACAAGATCGACTCAACTACCAAACCCTCCTAAACTGCTGGTTCCAAAACCAGTGATGGATCATACACGTACTCCCTCAGAGATACGTGAAATACATTGAATCTCAGTCTTTCAAATTGACAATTCAAACCTGCAGACCAAAACACTAATCCACACAAAACTTAGAAAGATCCAATATACTATGGAGCTAACCTCACAATCTTACCCAATCTTATTGCTCCCTTTACCGGAGAAAACCTCAACAACATCAAAGTCTCCAACTTCGAATTCCAAATTCCTCCATCTCTTATCCACAGAACTCTTCTGACGATCCTAGGCTGCCTACATCCTTTCTGATCAGCTCAACCTTCGATGATTCTTCTTGGACAAACTAGATCAAAAACAATCCAACAAACAGATCCTCTGAAGATCTACCGAAATCAAGAACACGAACTCTACTCCACAATCATCAGTAGATTCCAAACTTACTTTCCTATCTAAAAAAGACAAAACAGATGCACTCTCCCATCTGGCTTTCAGATCCTAAAAACTTCCTGTAGAAACCCTTAAATCCAAATACTGCAACTTCCGGTTGCTTCCACTCTAGAACAACAACTACCTAGCTTCCGCTGCACAACTCTGATCTGGAGCAGATAAGAATTCCGTGGATGAACATGAGCACAAACTTGACCAACACACCTCAGAAAACTTGGTTTCTCAGATCCATAAAGAGAAAACACAAAAGTCTCCAAAATCTTGAGCTGCTTCACCAAAACCTCTTTCCAGAAGACATCCGAAAAATCTCTGACAACTCTATAACTCCTATATCCTCTAGAGATGCCACAAACTCAAGCAAAAGATTACCCAAGAGAACACTCAGCTATCGCAAGTCACTTTTGCGATACTATCCAGTCCAATATCCAAAGATACTGTTCTTTCTTCACCATCAGATCAGCTTACGTTTATCTAGCCAATCCATCGAAGAAATGGATCCACTTTGCCGCTTCTAGACTCCACTTTTAAGAAACTGCTAAGCCAAAAGATCTTCCAGCAGGAATACAGAACACTTCGAGCTACACCGCTGCCACAGATGCCAAAGACTCCTTATCCAAATCTCCTTGAGAAACTTGGATCTCAAACCAAACGCAGACATCCTGCTGAACTCAGCCACATCACTGATGTAGACACACTTCCTTATACTTGTTCCAAAGAAAACATCGTTGGAAACAATCCATAGTCACTGCGTCTCATCACACAGCTACTACTTCCCGAAGTAGCCAAAATACCATCACTTGCTTTTGCTCAACCGACAGATCCAAACTCTCGAAAATCCGCTCATACGAGCGTGATCATCTTACACTTCAAACATGAACTCCGAACCTTAACAGGTTTCCTTCAAAGATCAATGAAATCCTTACACCACTGCAAAGCTCACTTGAGACGGTATTAGGTCTACAGTCTCGACAGATACACTTCCAACCTCAAACATTCAAATTCCAACCATTGGTAGTCGTGTTACACACACCACTGCCCTATTTGACTTTAGAACACATATTGGAAAACCCGAACAGGTAACCCAATAGATAGGTAGAAAAAGATATATATATATATATATATATATATTACAAGTACGCTCTCTCAAGATATAACCACTCCAGAGCCTAGATACTATCTCAACATATGCTTTGATACCACTGTAACGACCCGCCATTCATTCCACAAAATGATGCATCATTAATAAGAAAGAAAGGGATAGAAAAGAGAAGATGGAGAAGAAAGAAACTAAACAACATCAGAATCTCACAGCGGAACGAATAAATTATATTATATCACATAAGATATTACATAGTATCATATACATCAGAGATACACAGCTTATACAACACATACTAGACAGTTATAAACATCTGTCTAGTTATTACAACTCAAGTACAACACAAATAACATCACATAGATCAACACAGCGGAACCACAATATATCTACAAATGTTGAAGCCTCCTGCTCCATTGCTCCTCCAGAATTCATCAAAGCAAACCTGTACCCAAGAGTTTAGGAAAACTAAAATAAACTCCGGGTCAGACATGGGTCTGGTGTGAGTAAACGGGTTAAAGTTGCTTAACTTCAAAAACCTTTGAAAACAAATGTATCACGTAAGACTCCCCACACATAAACATGGGTAAGTTTTTACCTTATGCTAACCAAAACATTGATAAGAAAATCTGTGACATTATAACAGGGTCTAGGGATTTCAAGTAAATAGAAAATAGTAGAAATTGTTGCATTCATTAAATTCCAGCTACAAGCCACAAAAATGGGTAATCAAAACCGTAAGGGCGTGTAGGAAGAATGGGTTTCCATCAATGGCAGGGCTACTGGGGTACCGCTCGTCACAGTACGTGGCCTAGATCACCGTACCGAGGATCCACCCTAAATCCCCTGCAACACAAGGTCGGAACCATCCCTTACTGGACAGTCCCGAACAAGACAACCCCACAGTGGTTTCGAACCAACTGCCCACATAGCCGAATAAAAAGGGACTCTAGACAGGGGTCCATCTCATCCTACTTGGGTACTACCCACTTAGCCTTGCTGTACCTCCCATGTTTTAGCGATTCTTGGTTAATGAGGCTTGAGGCTACGATTACCTTAAGAGAACACATCTCTTAGAATGCTCAACGTCCACCTGACGATGTTTTGAAAGCATTCAATCCATACAAGTACATTCCAGGTTCGAATGAAACCGAAGGCATTATCTCGTTACACTCATTTTGGAATCACCCTCAGAGTTAACGACGATAACCCTTACACTCTCAATCTTCATCTTCACTTGAGATTCACGTCCTATCGTTAATTTGGATCGATGTGTTTTTGGATATCCAAATCTGGAAACCCGATCCCGGTCTCATCGAAATCCAAAACGCCATTTTTAGGTCCAAGTTGTTTTAAAGTTAAAGCAATTCAATTCTATTATCTATATACACATAGATAGATAATTCACATATCACAATAGATAATCCACATTATCATCACAAATAGATAATTCACATTATCATCATACTTCAACCAAAGCATCCATATCGCACAGCATCACTCATCTCATATCTAAGATCTAAAACCATTCAAGACAATCAATATCATCCATCCATACATAAGCAAGGATTAATTAATCACACTATATTTAATTAATTTATAATGAATTAAATTAATTTCTTGCATCTCTAATTAATTTAAAATAAATTAAATTAATTACTTTCATTACATAACTCCTGCTTACATAACCATTAATTAATTACAAATCAATTAATTAATTACCATCTAATCATTCATCTTAATTAATCATCCTTGATTAATTATTCTTTAATTATATTCAAGTAATTAGCCTTAATTAATTTGACAAATAATTATTCTTTACCATTTACAGTAATTAACCTCTAATTACTTTCATTAATCATATTAATTAATAATCCTTAATTAATTACTTCCATTAATTAACTATAATTAATTAAATTGATCCTTAGTTAATTACATTAATTAATCATGCTTTAATTAATTGCTTTCATTAATCAACCTTAACAATCATAAATAGTAATTAACTATTCTTGATTACTTCTTAATTAACTTCTATTACCTTTATAAATCCTTTGATCAATTACACCAAGTAATTAATCCTTAATTACTTTTACCAAGTAATTATCCTTCAAATTAGTTCCCATTATGTAATTCCCCTTATATCAATTACATCCAGTAATTCATCAATTACTTACCTTAAGTAATTACTCTTATCAAATCTCATTAAGTAATTATACTTAATCAATTACCAAGTGACAATCTTTAATTAATTAACAAATTAATTAACTTAAATTAATCACATTCATCTCATAAATCACAATCGAGTAATTCATCCCTTCATTACCCTTTAAACAAATTAATTAATCCTTAATTACAGATTAATTGTTTTTCAATTATTAATTAATAAACCTTAATTATTAATCAATATCCGTTAATACAAAGTAATCGATCCTTAATTACTTTACAATTAATTAATTAACCTTAATTGTCTAATTAATTATCTCCTAATTATTAATTAATAAAACTTAATTATTAATTAACAACCTTAATTGCAAATTAATTAATCTATAATTACAAATTAATCAATCCTTAATGACAATTAATTAACCCTGAATAATAGTTAATTAATCCTTAATTAACTTTAATTTTTGTTTGCACCAAAATTGGTCACTAACACCCTTAGAGAGATTGTGTAGAGAGATTAATGAAGAGAGTAAATTAAAATAGAGAAAAATATGTAAATTTCAGTGCAGATAACAAGAACACCAAATTTATAGTGGTTCGGCGTAACTGCCTGTGTCCACTTTGAAGTTGATTTCTGTTGATTTCCTCAATAGTTGATTACAGATACAATCTGTTTCTAATTACTTGAATACAATTGCAAAACCAAAGACTAAGTCTTGAAAGAGTGTTGAATGCGGCAGAGTTTCCCCAATGTTCCAAAGAAAACTGATCCCTTTCACTGTGCCCCTGCCTCTCTATTTATAGACGAAAATGGATTGGACTTCCCTGGTGGGCCTGGTGGCTGAATATCTCGGCCCAAATGGAGTAATCTCTATGCGCCGACTCATAGATGCCGAACGTCGAATGCCGGACAGGGCATGAATGCCAAACAATCTCCTCATGCCGGGCGCAGTGAGGATGAACACTCTGAATGCCGTGGGAAGAATTTGCACCGAACGATACTAGAAGCCGAACCAGTGACTTGGCCGAACGACTAGATGCCGAACCCTCATCTCCATGCCAAACGAAGTGAGGTGCTGAATGGCGAGTGTATGCCGAGCAGTAGTTGAAGTTGATTGAGATTGATTGAATGCCGAACAATATGGCATCATGCCAAACAAGGCGAAGCCGAACGTCCTGATTGCCGGACACCCTGAATGCCGAGCAGTAGCCAATGCCGAACGCTCTCTAGATGCTGAGTGTTATCCAATGTCTAACGCTCTCTAGATGTCGAGCGCTATCCTATGCCGAACGCTCTTTTGATGTCGAGCACTATCTAATGTCGAACGCTTCTTCAAGCCAAACGGTCTCGAGGTGCCGAACAAGATTCATGCCGAACCTTCATGGATGCCGAATCTTCATGGATGCCGACCATTCCTTGTATGCCGGACGTTCTTCTGGCGCCGGACGTTTAGAATTCCGAGTAGCCTGGTCAAATCTCCAGGAACCACTTGGCCCTCAAAGTGTATCGCATGACCGAACGTGATACGCTTTGGACTACGAGTCCTTTATGCTTCGCTCCAAACCTTGGCCCGTCATCTTTGGAGGTTGTTTTCTTGTGAACACTTGATGAGGTGGTGTGTGCCGAACGTAACGTGAATGCCGAACAATACAACCGAAGCCGGATGCTCCACGTGTGCCGAGCGGCTTTGTATGCCGAAGCCGAACGATGCGACTTTGACCGGTTCCACCGGCAATAGCCTCTTCGACTTCTTCTTCTTCCCTATAAAGGCCAGCGTTTTCCCCCTTCTCCTCTTTTCACTTTTTTACCTCCGCTATATCATACTTGCAAATTTAACCTAATAACAGCCATTCCTTCCCAATCCATTCGGCATTAACCAAAGTCATGCCCTTAACCCCTGATTTCTCCAAGTCTCGATCTACTAACTAAGTAATGATCCACTAACTAAGTAATGATCCCTCTATCTAAGTCCTTTCCCCGAATAAATGAGTTTTAACACGACGCTCGAGTCCGTAAATTAGAACTGTAGCTGATAGGTGTTGCACGGACGAGTGAAGCAAAGTTCGAATAGGATATTTCTTTGGGTAAGATGGTATGGAGGGAAAGAGAAGTGGCCAGAGTCGAGTACACGGGGGAGATGTTGGGAGGTGCATTGTGGTTCGGCATGGATCTCTTGTGCCAAACGAGATTGGAGGAAAAGAAAGAATAGAGGAGGAGTACGAAGTGGCTAGGATGCGGAACAACATGGTCTGGTATGACTCACCGAACGATCCGTCCTGGTGGTTCGGTCTGGATGAAGGAAGAGAGGAAAAAATGAAACCGTAGTGAAGGGAGGAGTGCCGAGCATTGGGGCTCGGCGTAACTTTGGTTCGGCGTGACTCCCCACATGCCGAACAGTGGGTTGGGAGGTTAGGGTGGAAGCATGAATTAGATGGGATGCCGAGTGTTATTTCAGCCGAACAGAATTTTGGCCGAACGATACTCCGTCGTACGCTTCGAATGAACGATAGTTTGGCCAAACAATTTTGAGGCCGAACGGTAGCTAGGCCGAGCGAAGGTTTGGTCGAACAATATTCAGGCCGAACAACTTTTAGGTCGAGCCATTATGAATGCCGAACCATCCCTTAGCTTAGGCCGATCACTTGTTTATCTTGCCTAATCACATAACAAAACAAGGATAAGGACTCCAGCATACTAGCATATCGAACTGATCCGGACTGATAACTTCCTAGTTTCGGTAGACATGAACCCGAATTTAAATCGACATAATCGGATAACTTCATCTAACATTTTCTGAATCCGAAACTGTAAACACCATAAGGCGGGCTTTTGGAGACGGTCAGCGATGACGGTCTTCAAAGACGACGATTAGAAGCTCATTTTTATAATATTAACTCTGTGGCTTTCAATTTTTAGCGCTTACACATGATTGTTCGCACTAATTCACACACCACATGGGGGGATTCTTGTGTTGTTATTTCTAACGTCGATTGTTTTTCAAGTATAGTTCAAAAAGGTGCTCTCGTCAACCTCAATATTTATCGGAGATGTCTAAGAAATCTAGCTCTGCCAAGATCTTGGATAGACCCGGGCCGTCTTCTAAACAAGGGGTCGTGGATACTTCTAGTCCGTTGACTTCCCCCACTCATAACTTAGCTCCCTATGCCCTGGAAGCATCGATTCTTTTGGACAACCCGGTCGATTCTCAAGCTTCGAAGGTCAATGAAGCTGCGCTTTGGCGAGTATGCTCTATCCACGGAAACCCATTTGACGATGTGCTGGTTCCATCGGGGCACGATCATCCACACCTTCCCCAAGTTGGATACATGATCTGTAATAAGTTTATGTGCTGGGTCGGAAGTGTGCCACCGTTTAACTTATTTCTTCGGGACGCGCTGCAATACATTGACATCGCCCCGTCGCAACTGCACCCAAACGGTCACGCCTTCATCTATGGCACCTACATCCTCTTCATGACCGTCTTCTCTAGGCCTCCGACTCTGGGCCACATCAAATACATTTATATGATCAAGAAGCGGAGAGATAGCCCCTCTTTGGTATTCCTCGAACCGCACCACAAATGTCAGATTTTAACCGGGGCGTAGAGCAAGTTTTCCCTGTACAAACAGGAATGGTTCTATGTGCGTTGCCCTCCTGGTTTCGCGAGGAGATGGGTTGAAGGAAGTAAGTCTTCTTCTTGAAATGATACTCATGTTTGGTCAAAGCTATGCCTTTTCTAACTCTTGTTTCATCTTCTCAGGTACCAATCCACGTCCTGATGGCCGTGGATATTCTGAGGCCGTTGAAGCTATTAGAACTCTTCCCATCGAAGAACGAGACATCCAAACTCTCATTTCAAATGAGTCACTATCGAGGTTTGAACTGTTAGCAGAAGGTCATCGGGTAAGCTCCCTGAGGGCGTCTCCATACCCAAGCCCGCATCCAACAAAGAGAAAAAATTAGCCGAGTCGTCATCACGTCACACCCCTGGTGCACAGAAAGAGGGGGAAATTCAAGGGAATGAAACACCCGAAGCACAAGGTGAGAACTTGGGTCCCACTCAGGATCCGATAGTCGAAGTACACGATATGGAAATGTCATCTTCCCCTTCAAAGATGAAAAAGGGATTGACGTACAAGATTAGAAAAGAGAAGGCTGGCGGAACTTCAAAAGTTACACTCATTCCAACGGAGAAAGAGGCCTCTTCACAGCATATAGAATGTTCTTTAAATGGCCTATCGAACCTCTCCATTCCCGATGACCTGCTCAATTATGACTTCGACGATCCGGAAGTATTTCAACTTCACTCGCCCATTAGAGGCGATGCGGGTGCTCTAGCCCAGAGTCAGGAGAGAAAACTCCCATTAGTAAAGCAACTGGTCCGTCGGGGTGAGACACTAGGACATGCACAAACACTTGCACTTCAATTTGCACTTAGATTTTTGTCATCGTGCTACTCTTCTCATTGCTAACTCTTTCTCAAATTTCATACAGGTGGCATAGGACGTACACACGGCATTGATCGCCTCTACGGGTCGTCTGTTTTCTATCACTCCGGGCGTGAGTCGGGTTTCGGGAGACGTCGGGACAGAGACGACGATGGCGATAGGGATTATCATTCCCGGGACTCATCATCTCGAAAGAAAACATACTATCAGCCCAAGTACCACCATCATCCCTCTTCTCATTCGGAACCTAGCAAAGACAAGCGCGGCTATAAAGGGTCGCAATCCAATGCCCCCCGGGATCAACACTCTGACTCCTCTACCACTCAACAGTCCCAAGATCCTCACAGGAGAGCCGAACTTTCAAAGCTGTCTCCTCCCGCTCCTGCAATAGACCCGACAGTATCGGAGAGGATGGCCGAGCTTAAAGATAAATTTCCGAAAATCTGCTTCGATGGCCTAAAATTCCTCCCGGCGATTCATCATATCCCTGGTCATGTCAAGCAGAGCGACATAGCCTGTACCAACGACGTCAATGTTCAACATGACGCGTTTGTTCATTTGGCTGAAAAACTTTCTGAAGTCTCCATGGAGTGCCAACATGAAATCGATCACCTGAAGCTTGAGGCTATCCACGACAAAGACATCATTAAGGCTCAAGACGAAGAAATCGCAACTTACAAGTCTGAACTTGATGTCGCCCACCGAAGCGCCAAAGACACCGCGGAGGACATCACTCGTCTAGAAGCAACTCACAAGAAAGAACTCGACGAGGCGGTTCAGCGCTGTGGGGATTTGGCTCTAGAGAAGGACTAAGTTCAAAAGGAGAGGGACACAATCAGCCCCCGCGTCAAGGAACTAGAGGAGCAGCTCCGTAGAGAGAAGGAAGAGAAAATGGCAGCCCAAGAGGAGTCACAACGATACTGTGATGAGATCGTTGCCACTCGACTCTTGAAAGAAAAACTTGAGGGCGAGCTTTCCAGAGTCGAGGCGTTAAAGAGGGAGGCCCGTGAAGAGGGCAAGAGGATAGCGTCCATCAATATCGACTAGCGTCTTGAGGCGGCTAGAGAAGAAGGCAGGGAGGAGGTCAAAAATATGTTTGACCTGCTAATTGTTGAGTTCAACGCCCGCATTCTCATGCATCGAGACTTGACTTTCTTCGGCGAGGGTTATCTTGAATCTCTGGCCGAGGCGTGGGAGACTTTAATCAAAATTAGAAAGGCCGAGCACGGTACCGAAGAGATTGACGAGGGGGCCTTGATAAAAGAATTCCTCAAGGGAAACGTGCCTTCGGACTTGTCTGCAGCTAAAACTATATATGGCGAAGGTTCTCCCTCAAATAAAGGGAAAGAAGTTATTACTGGTCCATCCGGGGCCGTGCCACCAGCTCATGCGCCTACTCGATCGGCCGATACTCGATCCATTTGAGCAGCATATTGGTTACAATCCGGAGGACCCTGGCCTTGGCGTCCATATTTTGTCTCCCATTCCGGAGGGTGATACCCCTTCGACGGCTGAGAGCCTGCCGGAACCTGGTAGATAACTCTTCACTTTAAGATTTCAAATATCGTCATTCTTTATGAAGGACTATTGTATTCTAATGCTTGTTTTTCATGCTTTCACGCAGGTCGTTCTGATCCCAGGCCTAATCTGAGGAGCGATGTCGCCAAGGAGGTGGAGGAAAAGATAGGTGAGGCCGGTTAGGCAGGAGAAGCTCCCGGGCCAGATGCTCAGGTGATTGGGGCGCTAGATGAAGACAAATCTGAGACTTCTTCTCCCATCGAGGGGAGTTATGAAGTAGAGATCACAGGCACCTCCGAACACACATCTGAGATGAGTATGAAGGAGCGGCTCGAGAAGGAGAAGAGAGAGACGGCCGAGATCAAGTTCGAGCCTCGAGTTGTGGACCTAGACGATCCCTTGCACAAGCCATTGAAAGTCATTCTCCCTGGCAGGTCCAAGCCCGTGGATGTTCCCCGTACTTCTACAGCTGCTACCCCTCCATCAAAGAAGAGTACCAAGGGTAAACGCACATGGGAGGAGTCGTTCGAGAAGGTCATAGAGGTGAGGAAGTCTAAGAAGCACAAGAAGTAACCATTACTCTTGTTCAACGAGAGTTAGTTTAAGTTATATAATTATTTTCATCTACTTCCATAGTCTTTGTAAATAGATTGTCTACTCCGAACTTTGTAGTAAAAACTTTGTCTGAATAAAGTTTAGTTTCCCTTTTTTCTGTCTTTCAAAAGGCTCTTGTCATTCAATTTTTGTATGATTGTGATTTAAATCCGAGCTATTGTGAATAACATGGACTTCTCGGTTCACCTTCATATAGCTCAGAGATTCTTCGAGAGTTATTCATTCTTCCTTCTGCGCTTCACGCACTTAGAGTACTTTTTAGTCCGCATATCGGGGACTTAGAGTACTCTAGTCCGCGCTCTGGGGACTTGGAGATTTGAGTCGATTACACTCGAGTCCGCACTCTGGGGACTTAGGGTACTCCAGTCCGCACTCCGGGGACTTGGAGATTTAGAATAGTTTATACTCGAGTCCGCACTCCGGGGACTTAGAGTACCCCGGTCTGCACTCCGAGACTTGGAGATTTTGAATCGTTTATACTCGAGCCTGCACTCCGAGGACTTAGAGCACTCCAGTCCGCACTCCGGAGACTTGGAGGTTTTGAATCGTTTATACTCGAGTCCGAACTCCGGGGACTTGGAGTACTCTAGTCCGCACTCCTGGGACTTGGAGATTTTGTGTTGTTTATACTCGAGTCCGTACTCCGGGGACTTAGAGTACTCCAGTCTGCACTCCGGGGACTTAGAGATTTTGAATCGTTTATACTCTAGTCCGCACTCCGAGGACTTTAAGTACTCCGGTCTGTACTCCGGGGACTTGGAGATTTTGTGTTGTTTATACTCGAGTCCGCACTCCGGGGACTTGGAGATTTTGAGTTGTTTATACTCGAGTCCGCACTCCGGGGACTTAGAGTACTCCATTCCGCACTCCGGGGACTTGGAGATTTTGAATCGTTTATACTCGAGTTCGCACTCTGGGGACTTAGAGTACTCCAGTCCGCACTCCGGGGACTTAGATATTTTGAATCGTTTATACTCGAGTCCGCACTCTGGGGACTTAGAGTACTCCAGTTCGCACGACGGGGACTTGGAGATTTTGAATCGTTTGCGCATGTTCGTACGTCGACCAGAATAATATGGCTTCGTTTGCCTATCACAGGATCATCATACGCAGAGACATCGGTAATTTATGGAGAAGATGGCTTCAAGCCTTTATTAATGAAAGCAAGCTGAATTGTCTTACAATATGCCAAGAACTAGAAATAAAGGCGTACTGGAAATAAATGCAACTAATACATGAAAGAAATAGACTAAGTATAATAATGCCGCAAGTGCTCGCTGTTCCATGCTCGGGGGAGTGTCGCACCTTTGACAGTCGCTAGCTTGAAAGTTCCTCCTCCAAGCTTCCATTCGATGACGTATGGACCTTCCCATGCGGGATTCATATGAGACGGTATCGGAAAAACTCATTTCAAAACGAGGTCTCCTACACTAAAAATTCTTGGTCGGACCTTTTCGTTATAATATTTTGCGACTCTATGTCTGTATGCGGCTACTATAAAATTGGCCTCTTCGCATTTTTCGTCAATGAAGTCCAATGATTCCAATAAAAGATTCTGCTTCGACTCGGGGTCGTAATAAGTTACCCGATGTGATGGAACTTCAAGTTCAACGGGTATGACAGCTTCCGTGTCATATGTCAATTCGAATGGAGTGTGGCCAGTCGCGGTCTTGTGGGTGGTCCTGTAGGCCCAAAGCGCTGTTGGAAGTTCATCCACCTACTTGCCTCTAGCCTTTTCCAAACGTTTTTTCAATATGGACTTGATTATCTTGTTTACGGCTTCCACTTGTCCGTTGGCTTTCGGATGAGCAACCGCTGCAAACTTCTTCTCAATGCCATATTTCTGACAAAATTCTTTGAACTCCTTGCTTTCGAATTGAGTCCTATTGTCTGTAATGATAGTCCTTGGAAGGCCAAAACGGCATATGATATTTCGTACGACGAAATTAATAACCTTCTTGGTGGCTATTGTGGCCAGAGGCTCTGCTTCTGCCCATTTGGTGAAGTAGTCAACTGCAACTATTGCATATTTCGCCCCACCTTTGGCTATGGGTAAAGAACCAACTAGGTCAATTCCCCACATTGCAAATGGCCAGGGACTAACCATTTGCGTGAGTTCCGTCGGCCGGGCTCTCGGGATTTTTGCATATATCTGGCATTTATCACATCTCCTTACATAGTCTGCAGCATCATGATTCACAGTTGGCCAGTAGTATCCATAACGGAGGATCTTCTTTGCTAATGTCTGCCTCCCAGTATAGTCGCCGCACTCTCCTTCATGTACTTCCTCCAAGACTAGTTTTTTCTCACCATGGGCAATGCATCGGAGTAGTGGGGTCAAGAATCCCCTTCGATACATTATTTCATCCTGTATTACATAGCGAGAAGCCTTACGAAGGACTTGTCGTCTTTCGCTCCTTTCTTTGGGTAAGATCTCGAATAGCAGGTACTGCTTGATTGGGATCATCCACGATTCCTTCTCGATTTCTGTTTCTAACAAAAAATCTACCTCCATCATATCTATACTCGAAGCATGGAGGATCTCAACAGGAAATAATCCCATTTGCTGTGCGTCGCTTGGGCTTGCGAATTTTGCCAATGAATCGGCTGCTCTGTTTCGCTCACGCAGGACATGCGAAATGTCATAATACTCGAGATTCGCTAGCAGCTCCTGAACTCGAACCAAATATGAGGCAAGTCTCTGCCCTTTTGTTTGGTAGTCTCCTCGCACTTGGTACACCACCAGCTGCGAGTCGCTGAAGATTTCAACCGATTTTACTTCCAGTTCTTTGATAAGTTTCAAGCCGGCGATCAACGCTTCATATTCGGCTTCTTTATTCGTCGCTGTGAATTCGAGCTTCAAAGTGTAGCAGACTGGTTAGTTCTCAGGAGTTACAAGAACAATACCAACTCCCAAACAACGGCCGTTAGATGCCCCATCGGTGTACATCTTCCACCAAACGGGAGGTATGACATTATGGTCGTTTGATTCATCTGCCATAGTAAATTCAGCAATGAAGTCAGCTAGTGCTTGTCCTTGTATGGCCCTTCACGGCAGGTAGGTAATGTCGAACTGACTTAACTCAATATTCCATTTAAGCATTCTCCCGAAAACTCTGGTCGTTGGAGTATCTGCCGCAAAGGTTGGTCAGTGTAGACACTGATCGAGTATGCCTGAAAATACGGGCGAAGCTTGCGTGATGCAATCACCAAGCTATATGCTAGTTTTTCAATCTTTGGATAATTTCCTTCTGCCCCCGTCAAACGTTTACTAACATAGTACACTGGCTTTTGAACCCGGTCTTCCTCGTGAACCAAGGCTGTACTGATAGCGTGCTGGGATACAGCCAAGTATATGTACAACATTTCGTGGTCTATTAGTTTCGACAATACCGGGGGACTTTCTAAGTGCTTTACAAGAGCTCTGAATGCTTCCTCACAGTCGGATGTCCACTCGAAATTCCTCTTTCCCTTCTTTATAACATCTAAGAAAGGAATACACTTGTCTGTGGCCCTGGATATGAATCGGCTCAGCGCGGCCACCTTTCCGTTCAAGCTTTGCACCTGCTTTATGGTTCTGGGCACTTGTATATCACGGATGGCTTGAATCTTCTCTGGGTTGGCCTCGATTCCTCGTGCATTCACAATGAAACCCAAAAACTTTCACGATGCTACGCCGAATGAACACTTCAAAGGATTGATCTTCATTCCATATTGTCTAAGTATGTCAAACATCTCTGCTAAGTCTCGGATGTGGTCATTCGACTGCCGTGACTTCACGAGCATGTCATCCACATAAACTTCCATCGTTTTACCAATCTGTTCGTTGAACATCGGATTCACCAAACGCTGATAAGTTGCTCCCATGTTTTTCAATCCAAAGGGCATCACTACATAGCAATACAACCCAACGTTTATGACAAAACTGGTGTGTTCTTGGTCTGGGAGATGCATCAGGATTTGGTTATATCCAGAGTACGCATCCATAAATGATAGTAATTCGTGCCCGGTGGTAGAGTCGACGAGCTGGTCGATTCTAGGTAAAGGGAAATTATCCTTCGGGCATGCTTTATTCAGATCGGAGTAATCAACACAAGTACTCCACTTTCCATTTGCTTTCTTCACTAGCACTGGGTTAGATACCCATGGGAAAGAGGGCGTCGCGGACGAACCCATTGGCTTTGAGTTTGTCCACCTCCTCTTTAAGAGCCGCAGACCTCTCTGGGTCCATACCTCTCCTTTTCTGTTTTACGGGAACGTACTTTGGGTCTATGTTCAACATATGACTCGCGATTGTAGGCGAAATTCCACGCATGTTAGAATGTGTCCAAGCGAAGACATCAAGATTCGCTCAGAGGAAGTCAGCGAGGTTCTTGGCCACCACGGGGTCGAGTTGTGATCCAATTTTAAGAATTCGTGATGGGTCATCCTGGCTGACTGGGATATCGATTGTTAGTTCAACCGGTGCTACATTTGATTCCCTGGGTCTCCCATCATCGTCTCTCGGATCTATGTCTCTATGGATCCAAGAATGTTGCCCGAGCCAGGGCTCGGGCGCTACTTGTCAATCATCAGCATTTCGGATGCGGACGGAGCGGTCCGCAACCTTTCCTTTCTCTCTACGCTGAGCCTATCTCAGCTCAGCCACATAGCAAGCACGTCCGGTCGCCTGATCGCCGTGTACCACTCCAACACCACTGTCTGTGGGAAATTTTAACATCAGACACCAAGGGGCCAATGCTTCCCTAAATTATGCCAAGGCTGGACGTCCTAGAAATACGTTATATTGAGAGTCAACGTCCAACACTATGATTGGTAGGATCCGTACCCTTCTATGGTCACCTTGCCCCAGTTCAACTGGTAACTCCAAATATCCCACTGCATCCGTTGCTACGCCATTAAAGCCATGGATTCTGGCAATGGATGGTTTCAAATCCTTAGTCTCCAGCTTCATTTGGTCGTATGCCTTCTTGAAGATGATGTTAACGGAACTTCGGCAATCAATTAGAATTCTCTTTACAAACGTCGGCCCGATTGTCGCAGATATGACCATCGGGTCGATGGTAGGGGCCTCCACCTTATCCGCATTGCTGCTCCTGAATACAATATCATCATCCATCGTGTGCTGCTGCTTTGCAGGGGTCCCATCCTCCACATTCGAACAGCACTCATACTCTGCATGTGTTAAAGAGTTAGCATATCGCTCCATCTTCTGCCAATTCTTATCCGCAGGATGAGGTCCGCCAGCAATCATAATGATAACCAATCTACCCACAGTTTGAGCAGGTTGTTCTGGTTGGCGTGGAGCTGGCCCACGTTCGTGGTCCGATGTCTCTTGTCTTCCGTCTTGTGGGTCTTTGACGAACTCCTACAGCTTCTTCTGTCTAATCAGCTTTTCTATAGCATCAAGGAGGTGTCTACACTCCTCTGTGTTGTGCTCATAAGACTCGTGAAAGCGACAGTACTTCCCAGTCCGCTTCTGCTCCTCCGTTGATTCCTTTGGGCGTGGTTTCCTATACGGAAAAGTGTTGCAAGTTGACAAATAGATGTTCTCAAGTGATGCGTTGAGCGGGGTGTATTCATTGTATGTCAGGATCCTTGACTTCCATTTCCCCATATCTCTTTTCTTTCTAGGATTTCCACCTCCGGATCCTTTAGACTGCCCAGGCTTGCTTTCGACGTTGACTTGAGCTTTTCCCGAATTATCGCCGGTTTGCTTCATGGCGACGGTACTCTTTAGAGTCTCTTGAGCAGGCCCTGGTGCCTTGTCTCGTCTTGTCCATCGGGCTTCTTCTCTTCTTATGAACTAATGAGCTTTCGAGTAAAAACGGTCCAGCATGGCTGGGGGTTTTTCCGCCAACCAATCTCCGAATTCAGAGTCTGGATCCACTCCATGCATTACCTCCATCAAAATTGCATGGTCGTTTGGATTGCTCACTTCGGTAGCAGTAACATGAAATCTCTACAGGCATGCTTTCAATGACTTCCCGGAGCTTGGATTACGCTTGATAAGGACATCACATCCTTTGGACGAGTGGTGTGTATCCTGAATTGCTCTATGAATTTCATTGCCAATTCGTCAAAGCTGGATATAGACCACGGGGGAAGTCGAGTAAACCACATGGTGGAAATTCCGGACAGGGTGATTGGGAAGCACCTACACTTGGTTGCGTCCTTAGCTCTTGCAGAATCCATCATCCATCCGTACCTCATCACATGCTGCCTGGGATCAGTCTTCCCTTCGTAGGCTGGGATAGCCGGCATATTGAACTTCTTCGGGTACTCAGCCTGCAGGATACCATCCGTAAAGGGAGTATGGCTTCTGGACACTCCCCAATCTTCATTGGTCAAGCCTTGGTTTTCTCTCATCAACTGCCTGACTGTAGCTGTTAAGTCTGGAGTTTGTATGGTGGATGGAAGGTTGGGTTCCGTTCCACGGGACCGTGCGGGTTGATGTCCCGCCTGATTTGGGTCTTGGAGATTCGGATGTCCAGTCTCTTCGCGAGCTTGATTCCAAACTCCTACTTGTGCCCCTTCATCCTTACGACGTCTACTCCTAGGAGGTTCGTCAGCTGACGTTGAACTGTCAAATTCAGAATAAGGGGCAGGGTTGCCTCCAGCATTCTGGCGCTGTTGCTGAGCGAGCTGAGTCATGAGGTTAGTGTTGGCTTGAATCTGCTCACCAAGTTGCCTTCTACTTTCTTTGAGTTCTTTTATCAAGTCGTCGAACTCTGTTCGGGAAACGATTTCGGCTTGGTTTTGGGTGGAGGGCCCTGCACCTCTTGTTGCTTGTTGATTTCTAGGTCGAACTTGTTGTACGCTAGCAGTTTCGTGGACATCTGCGTTGTGGGAGGCCGATCTGGTTCATGGTCTTCCGATGGAAGAATTGTTGGTTATAACTCTAAAGAGAATCAACAGACGTCTTGTCAATGATCTTGGATCTCCTTTGGGGATTTATGCAATCCAGTAGCTACAAAGCAGATCCTAACAGCCTGAGAATTCAATTCTCAGTGAAAGCACCAAAATGTTCGCACCAAAATTGGTCACTAACACCCTTAGAGAGATTGTGTAGAGAGATTAATGAAGAGAATAAATTAAAATAGAGAAAAATATGTAAATTTCAGTGCAGAGAACAAGAACACCAAATTTATAGTGGTTCGGCGTAACTGCCTACGTCCACTTTGAAGTTGATTTCTATTGATTTCCTTGATAGTTGATTACAGATACAATCCATTTCTAATTACTTGAATACAATTGCAAAACCAAAGACTAAGTCTTGAAAGAGTGTTGAATGCGGCAGAGTTTCCCCAGTGTTCCTAAAAAAACTGATCCCTTTCACAGTGCCCCTGCCTCTCTATTTATAGACGAAAATGGGTTGGACTTCCCTGATGGGCCTGGTGGCTGAATATCTTGGCCCAAATGGAGTAATCTCTGTGTGCCGACCCATAGATGCCGAACGTCGAATGGCGGACAGGGCATGAATGCTGAACAATCTCCTCATGCCGAGCGCAGCGAGGCCGAACACTCTGAATGCCGTGGGAAGCATTTGCACCGAACGATACTGGAAGCCGAACCAGTGACTTGGCCGAACGACTAGATGCCGAACCATCATCTCCATGCCAAACAAAGTGAGGTGCTGAATGGCGAGTGTATGCCGAGCAGTAGTTGAAGTTGATTGAGATAGGTTGAATGCCGAACAATATGGTATCATGCCGAACAAGGCGAAGCCGAACGTCCTGACTGCCGGACACCCTGAATGCCGAGCAGTAGCCAATGCCGAACGCTCTCTAGATGCCGAGCATTATCCAATGTCGAACGCTCTGTAGATGTCGAGCGCTATCCTATGCCCAACGCTCTTTTGATGCCATGCACTATCTAATGTCGAATGCTTCTTCATGTTGAACGGTCTCGGGGTGCCGAACAAGATTCATGCCGAACCTTCATGGATGCCGAACCTTCGTGGATGCCGACCGTTTCTTGTATGCCGGACGTTCTTTTGGTGCCGAACGTTTATAATGCCGAGTACCAAGTTGTCTGGTCAAATCTTCAGGAAACAATTATAGATTAATAATATCTTAATTATTAATCAAGCAAACCTAATTATTACTTAATAAAACTTTATTAAGTACTTCTTAATTACCAGTTTAATTAACCCTTAATTACTTAATTAATTTCTAATTACAAAATAATTAATCTCTAATCATTAATTAATCCATCATAATTATTAGTTAATTTAATTAATTATTCTTAACTAATTACTTAATTAATCTTTATCAATAATTAATTAATTTACTTAATTTACTTGAATTTTCTTAATTAACTTAATTAATTCCAACTCATTAAAATCTTAATTATCCTTAAGATAAATCACTATCTTTAAAACATTTGATCTTTAGAAATTAACTTACTTAATTAAACCATTAATTATGTTTTAAAATAAAATAATCCTTAATTACTTATCCCAATTATTAACTAATAATTCTTAATTACAAGTTAATAAATCACTTGAAACCCTTAACTGTTAATTAATAAATCACTAATCATTAACTAATTCAATTAATTAATCACTCTTTAATTATCTCATTAATTATCAAACTTTAATTAAGTTTTTAAGATAAAAACATTTTCTTATTAATTTCTTTTTTTTCATTTCAAATTAAGTTCGAAAATAACTTAAGTATTTAACTTAATGCATTTAAGTTTAAACAAATCATACAACTTAATTTATTCAAAACATTCATTACAAAGAAATGAATTTTCAAGAAATTGATTTAACTTGATTATTTAAAATTTAAAACTTACTTTTATTTTAATCTAAAAAAACTTGTTAATATTTCATTTGGGTTTAACCATATGTACTTGAATCAAAACAAAATGCATCTTCATCTTTTCTTCTTTGTAAAGGAGTTTGATTTAAATTTAAAACTGTGGTTTAAAGTAAACTGTTAAAAACTTTAACAGTGCACTCACAAACTCGCGTAGACCTAGAGACGAACCCGAGCAAATCATTATTTTCCCCGAGTCAACCTGAAGGAAACCACTTCGTCCCCAAATCAAACAATGGTGCACCGATCATCTTGTGCACCTGCACCAAACATCTGTGAACTTCTGGAATCAACGACCACCGTTGACAAGTCCCATTCGACCTCCTCCCACCATCTAACCATTCAGATATCCACATCAAACCCAGAAACAAGATCGAGCTACCTCGATCGAACTATCCAGTTGAAACTGGAATTCAACCACTGCCAGAAAAGAACCTTGCCAGATCGATTCTGGCCATCGGAAGATGATCAACCTCGACCGCACCTTGCCAAACTCCTACGCAACTAATCTCTTCAACCTTGACTCACTCGATCAACCATAGGTAACGCCCTCCTCCCAATTCTGACCACAACCAAAATTAGGTTTTAAAACTAAATCGAGCAATTCCCAATGCCACATTGGATTAAGCACCTTCCACCCATTTTTGCCGACTCCTCTAATCATCCATCTAGCTTCAACAAGAAACACGATCGCCAAAAACACTCCAGTCACCAGAAAACCCCAAAACTCCAAACTGTGGTCAACTAAGAACTGCACCCATAATACAATTCTAAAAATTGTAATTTTTGTTTTAAAAATCTTGTTTTCCAGTGATGATTCAAGACGTAAACCTAAATCAATAAAATACAAAATTTAGTTTTACAAGTTTAACAGATTTGTACTGTTATTTGTCAAATACAAGCATATTTTAAATC
The DNA here is from genome assembly GCA_030765085.1 of Allium cepa. Taxonomy (NCBI): domain Eukaryota; kingdom Viridiplantae; phylum Streptophyta; class Magnoliopsida; order Asparagales; family Amaryllidaceae; genus Allium; species Allium cepa. Next base: position 712,829,287 of record CM060934.1, read on the forward strand.
TTACATACTTGTTTATATTTTTTGTACTTAGATTATGCTAAAACTAAGTTATTTTGTTTTTAATCCAAGTGTTAACAATGATTAAATAAAAAGATATGAATTTTGATTGATGGGTAAACACTGAAACCTGGAAAACAGAGATATATTGACATGCACAGTTCAAATCAGAAGCATACACACAACATATATACTTATATATATAAACATATGCAAAGCACTTTCAACACAGCAATTTCACATGCAACTAGTTCATTTACTTAAGCTTTTATGTAAATGTTTACTCACCTTTGAAAGAAATACAGAGAACTAAAGCAGTTTTTGACAGAGCTCGAAGAACTGGAAACTTTAGAACTGAGTGCCTTGAATTATTTAAAAATTGTAAAGCTTGCTTTGAAAACTTTTGCTTTGGCTTCAGATTTACTTGCATGCATTCTTGAAATGTTATAGACTTGAGGATAGATGGTGACAGGTTTGATTGTTTACAGAGTATTGGTCTAGCGCTTGAAAAAGGGTTACAGATTTGATTTTGAAACAGAAAAATGGTTGCAGGCTTTGGTTGTTTACAGAGCTTGATGGATAGAGGGTTACAGGTTTGCATTGCATATGGGTTTGAATTTGGTTTCAGGTCTGAGAACAATGATTCTGGGTTGCATTGCAGATTTGAAAAATGTGACAGGTTTTGGTTTTGATTTTTCAAGCTTATAGAATTTGTTTTTGAGAAATTTCTGGTTTTGGTCTCATTTTTTTTGTTTGAGAGATGATTTCAGGTTTGATAAATTTCTAGTTTTGGTTTGAAATTGAAAATGTGAAAATGAACAGAGAAAAAAAAGAGAGGGGGATATAGGCTTATATAGATTTGAATTAAAAATTATTTAGATTAAACAAAAATGAAAAATAAATTATGCCACTTATTATCATACTTACACTTGTCATCTATATTAATTAATTACCTAACACATGTTTTAACATGCATATAAAATTAACACTTCTCATTATTTATCTTCATTTTTTTAAAATTGTTTTTAAATGATTTAAAAGCTTTTATAACGATTTTTCCTAATAAATAAATATATTTTAAATGCCTTTCTAATTTATATAAATAAAATTTTTTAAAAGAAATGTAATATAAACCAATTATAATTCAAATAAAATCATATATAATATACATTTAATCCATTTTTAAATGCTAATATAACTTTTACATTTATTTACCATTCAATAAACACTTTTCAAATTTATATAAATAACATCTTTAAGGAAAACAATAAAAAAAAATCTTATTTAAATAAAAACATTATTCATACATTTCATATCAAAATATATTAAAATACTTATCTTTAAAGATTTAAACTTAAATCCAAATTCAAATTTAAATTTTACTTTTAAAATCTAATTTAAAAAAATCAACTCAAACATTTATATTTTTAAATAAACACATTATTAAATTTGAAATTGATTACTCCATTTTAAGAACAACTTAAATACACACACACACACACATATATTTATATATATATATATATATATATATATATATATATTTCAAAAAATACTTATTAAATTTGAAAATAACAAGTCTATTTAAAATCAAATTTATAAACTAACACAAATTAGATAATACCTCTTATTAAAAATCAAATCTATAACCATAATTAAAACATCACATTATTATTATTTGGTTATTTATATTTGAAAATAACAATTTTATCAATTTTAAATAATTTAAATTAAGAGATTATCACATTCTAAATTCCTTGAAATTCTGGGATATCACATGAGATTTCCAAACAAATTTTGCAACTGGATATATCAATGCATATCAACTGCTAGGTACTCCCTTGTTTATAATGCTCAAACAATTGGATATTTTAAAGGGAAAAAAGGCTTGGTACAAGGTGATCCAATATTCCCATACTTATTGATTTTAGTTATGGAGACTTTGACCCTTGCCTTTCATAAACAAGTTGCTGCGAAGAAGTTTAAACTAAACCCCAAATGTGAACTGCCTCTGATAACTGCTCTTGCATTTGCTGATGATCTAGTTATACTGACAAGGCCATCTAAAGATTCTTTATCTCCTATCATTAATACTTTGGAGGAATTTCAAAAATTCTCTGGTCTTAGCAATAATTATGAAAAGTCACATATTCTTCTTGCAGGTATCTCTGATAGCTTGGCTAGGCAATGTTTTGAGATCACAAAAATGCAACCACTCGAGAACAACAACATGAAATATCTAGGAGTTCCTCTAGCAACTAAAATAATCTCTCTTCTCCAATGCATTCCTATGTATGAAAAAATAACCGAGTTGATGAATAGACGGCAGAATAGATTTTTGTATCAGCTTGGCAGATTGGTAATAATAAGCTCTCTGATAATATATATGATTGTTTACTGGTGTAGAACTTTCATACTGCCTATCAAACTTTTGAATATAATAAGAACAACTATTATTCTTATGGTCAGGATCTATAACTTCAAAAAAACTTTCTACTATTGCCTTTAACAAAACTTAGATGCTAAAAAAGAATGGTGGTTTGGGTATAATGAACATAAGAGCATGGAACTATGCTGCATTTCCTAAACATTTTCATTGCATTCTTAACAAATCTGACAGCATTTAGGTTAAATGGTCCCTGCTTCACAACTTGAAGAATGAAGACATATGGATTTCTGAAGCTAAACAAGACTACAGTTAGATATGGAAATTTATCATGAATACCGGAGACATCTATCTTCCTTATATGCAAATCGAAATGAATAGAACAGGTAGAGAGAAATTCTGGACATTGCTATGGATTGATAGAGGAGTTATACTGCTGAAAACATTAAGCCATGAGCAAGTTTAGTTGACTGGGATCCCTCAAAATGCAAGAGCTACTTCTTACACAAGAAATGGAGTTATATCAATCCCTCTTTCAGGGAATGTTCAGATTGATGGTATATGGAGTAAATACAACAAACGTTCATATACTTTTTCTAAAGTGCAAAAATATAGATGGATGGGAGACAAGAAGGAGCATTTTATATCTCTGGCATACAAGGCTATAACTAAAGTTGAAATTATACCTAAATTTCCATGGTATAGCAGAGTCTGGAACGGGAGCACAAATGAAAAACTGAATTTCATGTTGTGGAAAGCATTATAGAATGCTATTCGCACTTTATCTAATTTGTCGAACAAGGGGATTGATATAAATAATTCTTGTGTCTTCTGCAGATGTAGGCAAGAAGATACCACCCCTTATCCTTTACTTGTTCCTTTTCTTATTTCCTCTAGAATAAAATAAAGCAGAAAGAAATGTGTGAAGCACCTGTTAGAGAAAGCAAGAAGGAATGGGAAAATATATTCAAAGCTACTAGGCTGAAAGATTCAAACTCCATTCAGTTGCTTATAATGCTCGAAATTTTTGTTACTAAGCTGTGGAAGGCAACGAATGAGAGGATTTTTTTTAAAAAAATTATAAAGGAATAATGGTTCTATTCAAGGACATGGTCATGGGTATACGCAATGCTATGAAATTTGCTAATGTCAGCTGCAAATCCTATGAAATTGAGAGATGGTATATGTGAGGAGGGTTCCTTACTTTTGTCACGTTTTGTTTGTATTTTTGAAAACTAAATTTCATGTCATGGAAAGCATTGCGGAATGCTTTTCACGCTTTATCTAATTTGTCGAGCAAGGGGATTGATATAAATAATTCTTGTTTCTTCTGCAGATGTATGCAAGAAGATAACCACCACTTATTCTTTACTTGTTCCTTTTCTTATTTCCTCTAGAAGAAAATAAAGCAGAAAGAAATGTGTGAAGCTCCTGCTAGAGAAAGCAAGAAGGAATGGACAAATATATTTAAAGCTACTAGGCTGAAAGATTCAAACTCCATTCACTTGCTTATTATGCTCAAAATTTTTGTTACTAAGATGTGGAAGGCAAGGAATGAGAGGATTTTTAACAAAAAATATAAAGGAATAATAGTTATATTCAAGGACATGGTCATGGGTATATGCAATGCTATGAAATTTGCTAATGTCGGTTTCAAATCATATGAAATTGAGAGATGGTATATGTGAGGATGGTTCCTTACTTTTATCATGTTTTGTTCATATTTTCGGTCTTTCTTTTCCCTAGTTTCTATGTTTTTTCTTGTTTATGGATGTAACTCATTTCTTACATTTTATGAATAAATGGTAGGGGTCATTTCTCCCCGCTAGATTTGCCAAAAAAATACCTTTAAAACTATATTAATTTAATTAAATAACTTTAGAACAATATTAATATAATTAAATAGATAATCCTTAGAATAAAAATATTTCTGAAACCCAATTTTGGATTTAAAAATTGTTTCTTTTCTCAAAACAAATATTGTGTCGGTCTTTCCTATTAAGTGTTTAGAAATCCATATCGATGTCATAACATCATGTGCACCAACTAGAATTTATAAATACAAAATGGAACAAATTAGCACAATAAAAAAATATTTTATAAAACTAACAAATACGCTCTCTCATATATATACACTCAGCGACTCATCATAGGGTATTACTACCCTATTAATAAAGAGACGGACCCCATAAAGCTAAGGTTTTCGCTAAACCTGGCTCTGATACCAACTGTAACATCCCGCCTTTTGGACAGTTTAAGCAGACACACGTGCCAACTCAAACCATATAGAAGGGCGGATTGTTATTGGGGTAAATAAGAAAAAGCAGAGAGAAAAAACAAAATAGAATAGCAGAATGGCAAAATATAATAATCAAATAACAGTTCATGAAGCTGTTACAAAACTTTTGATTATACTTATACAACATAGAATTAGAGTTACACATATCAGAGATAAATAACTAACAATACAGCGGAACAGTGTGATGCAGTGGAATAATATAGTAAATAATAATAATAAAATCTTCATCTTTGTCCTCTAAAAATAAGATCTTCTAATCCTGAAATGCTCAAGTTGACCCGAGCGAATTGAAAAGACAAAATACTTGAGTTTGAACTAAAAGATCTTATGTAAGTTAAATCAACGGTAAATAAATATGAGTGGAACGGCATCAGAGAAGCTTATGGGGTTTGACATCTCCGACCCAGTGTCTAACGTGAGTGTAGTAACTCAAGAGATGATCGAGATTTACACCTCCTAAGGATCCGTTAAACTATCTATTATGTAGTAATACATTATTATAATAATTTCTAACGTAAAGTATACTATTTAAAAATAGCGTTAAGGCTTTACATATTCCACCTTAACACATTTTCGGATGGCAATAGTCTATACGGTACCGTAACTCCCCGTAAACTGGAGTTGCCAGAGGATGCCCCATAGGTACGACATAAAACAAACTCGTAGAAGGCGTGCTAGGGTAAGTGACATGGCACAACTAGGCAATGCTAGGTTAGATACACCAATTACACTTTCAGACTATTGGTAACACATAGCCGCAACTACCGCCCAACTCAAAACACGCTCCCGAGTAAAAATCGAAGGAAGGCCACCGAATAAATCAAAAGTCAGAATATAGTATCGATGGAGTGTGTCTGATCGGAGGAGCTACCACACTTGGCCCGTCAATTGCTCCTGTTTTAGCCACCTTGTGCTAACTCACGGGAGTTAGGTCCATGTAAACATACCTTTAGGATTGTCACCACCATCCTACTTCATTCTAGAATCTCCACCGCGTGCATAGTTGTCAAAGTGGTTTTCGGTATTGGTAGAGAGTATGACAACATCCGATGCCGGTCTCTTTGACAACCAATCGCTTATTACACCGGATGGTTCTTTTACATTTCAAAAATCATTTCATAATTGACATCAAAATATCATATTCAAATCATATCACTTTCGAAATCATTACTTAAATATATTTCCTTTCAAAGTCAAATTCATAATTTATATCAAAATATCGTATTCTCAAAATTATATCACTTTCAAATCATATTTCTTCCAAAAGTCATATTTCTAAAACAGCTTAAGTGCTCGCTACAAAATCATCATTTCAATTCTTTATAACATTCATTATTCCAACTTAGGTTATAACGTCATTTAACCTTATTCTCTTTTTAAAACAATTGAAATGAATTTAAACACTTCCACTTTACTAAATCTGGAAATTTAGAAATAGTTATAAATAGTTAAAATGCTCCAAAATAGTTTAATTACTGGTAAAGTACTTTTAATTTGATTTAAGATAGTTAAATAGATTAAATTTAGATTAAATATAATTAAAATAGATTATATAAATTTAAAATAGATTAATTATATTTAAAATAAATTAAAATGGTCTAATTGGTTTAAAAATAAATCAAATTGGTTTTAAAATAGATCAAAAAAATTTATATAGTTAATATCAGCTAAATAGTTTAAATAAATTAGAAAATCTTAATAATTCGAAATTTTAAAATATTATATTTTAAAAACAGTTTACTTAAAAATATGAGTTTGAAACTAATTCCAAAATAAACTTTTCATTTCATTTCAACATATTTGGACCATTTTAAATTTCCAAATCGACAAACCAAAGTTCAATAAACCATCGAATTTCATATCATTTCAGTCCAGGTTCAAATATCAAATTTCGAATCACTCCAATTCCAAAAATAATTCAAAGTTATTTTCAAACAAATTTAATAACTCAATTTCAATAGAATTTCATTTATACATAAAAGTTTAACTTCAAACTTCCAATTTAATTTCTTCAAGAAATTCCTTTTTAAACCAATTCACATTTCAACGTAAAACTTAATTTTTCAATAATACTTCAATTTATATAAATCAAAATTTCATTTCAAAATTTCATTTAATTAAATTCAAAAATTTAAGGGTTTTTAAAATCATTTAATTTAACCAATATGCTGTCCGTATATAATTTTCTAACCTAGGGTCAAGTGATATTAATATTTATCATTTCATTCTGCAGTTTAAAACTTTTATGGTTATATATCATTTCAAACCATAATCCCGAATTAATAAAAATCCATAACGAACTTGTAGTTTATAACGATATAAAATAAAAAAATACATCCACCCAATATCAACAATCAACATCCATCGCAATCATCATCCAGAACAATCGATAAATATCAATATAGAACTGATAATCGATAATGGGTATTTACTGGTAGTTTACATTCAATAATAAATTAAATAACGATTTAATTCAAATAAATACAAATTAACTGAGATGACTAAAATTTAACAGACACTCATAAATAGATTTCGAATCACGTCATAAATTAAATTTAACAAACATAAGAAATTTTAGAAGTTGTGAGTGGGTTAAAACGCTCACCTTTGAATTTAAATCGAATTTAAATTCAATTTAAACCCAAAATTGGAACGGTCTCAGAATTCACCCAAACTAGTGTCAAAATGTCCGGAATTTCAACACGATTCTAACGCAAGAAACCACGCGTGGATCGGACCTCGTATGCAAAAGATATTGATATTAGAAATTTTAAAATCATAATTTAAATAAAATAAAAATATGAAGTGATCAGCCAATAGGAAACGGCCACGTCGCAACTTCATCATCGAAACCCTAGTTGTGCCTTCGTTTGCGACTAACTCGCGTAAGCAGCTGCCATATTCGAACCCCTTTGATCGAAAATCGCGCCCCTTACAAGCCAATCCACGCCGATCCAATAGCATCACCTTGACAGCCACATCACGCCGCACTCACGACCATTGACCGGTCCCTACTGCGCCACCCATCCATCGCTAGGCCGAGGGTGAAAATCGACACTTCATCATTGTTTTGTGGTAAATTCTGAAAGAGTTATGGCAAACGATCACTACCCTTGGACCTGCTCTCCGCCCTCTTCCCAACACCGCTTCCCAAATCGTCGATCGGACAATGATCCACCGTTGAATCGTCCAAAATCTAGAATGGACGGACCAGGTTCATTCTCGATTTCTGGGCAAATGGTGTATCGAATGGAAAAACTAATTATTGTAGAAGATTGCTGTAATGGCCCATTTTTCGTACCCTTTGAATCGGCAATAAACCACACATGTCCAACTCAAATTGTATGAATAAGCGGAACATTAAGGGTAGAAAGAAAAATAAAGACGGAACAGAATCTCACATGAATGGAATAACATATATTATTTCAATAATAATCTTTACAGCGGAAAATTTTAAATACAATATCTGAGTCTAACCTAGATTCAGCTTGGACAGTTATAACACCTTCCCTTACAAATGCTGACAAACAACAAAACAAATGCACTAGAGGAAGCAGATAATAGAATACATCCATTCGATGATGAAGATCTCCAGCTCTCCTTTGGAAACTCCAACCGTCTTCAACTCAACCTGAAACTACTCGGATCTAGCCCGAGTATTGAAAATACCCGGATCAGGCTCGATAAACCAGCGTGAGATACTCGAAATTCAAAATAACATTGTCATCAAAATCTTGAAAAGAAGGGTATCTCATAAGACCGCGCCCACACATAAACACGGACGGGTTTTTACCTTATGATAACCAAAATACTTTTATATCAAAACCTTTGATATTATATCTAATGACATCTCTTTGAAAACATTTGCAAATAAACTTATTCAAATAAGGTATCAATATCTGGACTAAGTCTTAGGCAATATATCCGGAATGGGTCAACGGAATATACGGAACGGAATATATGATACCAGAAAGGGGGTAGCTGAAATGTTTGCAAGCCATTACAACTATTTTGGGAATACAATCAAAATCTTAAATCTCGTATTGGGATTGGATTTCCAACATGATAGGGAACTAGTGACCTATTCTTTGATCCACGCATAACAAACATAGTTTCCACAGTGCCTTAATCGCTTTTCTCAAACTAGTCACTTGGAACTATACTTGCTATACTACCACTGATAACCGGTAGTTTCCTGCTTTTCTCAAGCTAACCACTTTATCAAAATGGGGCAATAAATTCCTTGAGGGACGTATCCCCTAAAGGGCCAAACGTATTTGACACCACTATACACACTCACTTATTCCAAATTTGCATCTGTTAGACCACATAGTATCCCATTATAACCGGGGTGTGAGGCTCGCGAAGTTACGATCAATTTATTCAAAACCACGCTTATTGCAAAACCACGCTTTGATCATAACAAGTTCCACTTTGAATGCCACATTGTCATTCCCCGTCACATGACTGATTTCTAGAAAAGTATAACTTCCTGGGCTCATATGTCTCGGGAAAGGGTGTTAAGCTAAAAGAAGTTTCCTTCTTCGCCACCAACTGATATACATTTATAGAAACCACTCAAATGTGATTTAGATTACAAAGTCAGACAAACATCCATACAAGTTCGTTCAGTGACTAAACGAAACCGAAGGCACACTCCTACTACCACTAGTAGCGAGTAGTCCTTGCAATCCGAAAAATCCTCACAACGAGGATACCACTGCTATAAATAACTCCATAATGGGAGCGACCCAGAGCATGTTCAACAAGCAGTCCTTATGCTATGAGGATCCACGGTCTTCAATAATCATCATCTTCAACATGTTTTCACTTTCGAACGTATACATTGGTTCGAAGTGGTTTTCGGATAGGAATTTTCCAAATCCGACTCCGGTTCCTTCGAAGCCAATCATCGCTTAAAAAGATGTTAAGTTCATATATGGATATCAATCATCAATCAATTACTTCATCTTTTATCTAATCAAATATCTTTCTTAGGTACATTCTTTTCAATTTATTCCATTTTCTTATCAAGAGTATATGGAATCATTAAGCTTCATTTATCAAATCGTTTGGTTTAGTAAACTTTTCTTAAATCCTGGAATAATTCCAAATCATTTTCTCTTTTACTTAGTAAAACCTTTCCAAATCATTCATTAAATCTTAATCAAATATTTTTCTTCTTAACTTTTAACTTAGGTAAAATATTCCCTTTTTATAATATCACTTTCCAAAACATCCATTTAATTTAAAGGATTATTCACTGTCCAAAATCGCGAATATAATTCCTTTAATAAACTTTCTCATTTAACTTATCAAATTAAATTGATTTCAGATTTACAAAACAGTGTTTATAAATTCCATTTATATTTTATAAACTTCCATATATAAAATTTCTTTACTAACAAATTCCATTTATATCTCACTTATAAGTTAAAATCCAATTATAATTTAATTACTTATAAAACTCTTATTTACAAATTCATTCCTTTTGAATCTTATTATTATAAAATCCATTACAAATTCTTTTCTAAATTTCAATTGCAAACCCATATATAAATTTGATTACAATCCCATTTAATATTTATAAAACACTTTTATAATTCCATAACTTTTGTTTATAAAATATCAATTTTATAAATCTTATATGTAGACCATTTATAATAAATTCAAAGAATTTATTTCTTTTCTTTATCTTAGAAAAACTTAATTATGATCTTTTAGAGCATCCGGGCTTTCCTTTCGATATGTTCCACCCCTCGCCTAAGTAGAGAAAATACAGGCTAGGTAAGTTCAGGGCAATGGTTGCTCCACTTCTAATCTTAGTTAAACACCTTGTTTTATCTTCCCAGATCTCACAGATGGGACAAATGAACTAGTCGTTTCCGCATACTCAGTTTGTTATTATATTTAATCTACTTCACTTTTTGTTTAAGTGGTATAAACAATTTATCTTAACCATTTATTCAAACTCTTATTAAAACATCCAAATCATCTTTAAATAGCTTAATTATTATTATAAAATAATTCACAAAATATGTAGGAAAGAATTATTAAGTTTAAAACTGCATTTCAAAAGTTATTTCAAACTGCTGCGAAAAGCCTCGCGAAAAGTGTTGCAAATAGCGTTTTAAAAGCTATATTCTTCAAAACGACTTTTATATCATTTAGAAATGCATATTTTCAACTTAAATATCTTTTAATACATTTTGAAATATTTTTAGGATTTATTTCATATTTTTAAAATATTTAAAATATTATTTTAAACTTTGGTCATTTTACTGCAAAAGCGCGATTTTTCTAGAAAATTATTTTGGACGTATTTGAAATATACAAGATAAAATCTTGATTTCATTCCGTTATTTCTTTAAACATATTTAAATGTTTATAAAACATTTCTAACTCATTTAAAACTATTTCCAAAAGGTTTAAGCATTCCATATACACCATTTCATTTTCAGAAGGAAAGTAATTTCCTTTGTGCTTAGCGACGTGTATTAACGTGACTTGGTAAAATAATTTAACAATCACATCAAACAATCAATACTTGATGATCAAAACATATATAAACATTCGGAGCAATCATAACACATCATCAAACATGTGTGTCTATATATATATATATATATATATATATATATATATATATATATATATATATATATATAGTAGATATGCTGAATAGAGTTTCTTACCATAAACCAAAGCGATTAACTTATTACCAACATTCTAATCAACCAACACTTCACTAATTAATTCCTACTCCATTAGACACTAGCAAACAACACCCTCTCCCTTCTAATAGCTTGGCCGAGGCTTAAGATGGAGGTTGGCCGAAAATATAGAGAAGAAACGATAGAGCTTTGAACTTGAATTTCCAAGATTTAGATCCGAAAAATGTGTCATTTTCTCTCTTGTTTTTGACTCTTTTACTCTCAAAATTTGAAAAAATTATTAACTGAAAGTTGTTGAGAATTCTTTTCTATTGAATTTGAAAAAAAGAATCAATTGAATCCAAGTTGTTTTGAGGGAGATATGATAGAAGAAAAAAGAGGTATTGTCGGATTGTTAAAAATGAACCCCGAAAATACACTTCAAAGAATTGAGTTTCAAATATAGCAAACCATAAAACTGGAAAAAGTGATCAACATAAAAGTTGTATCCACTGGAATTTCATATGTTTTGAAAACAATAATTTTTTAATTATGTTTTTTATGATCAAGTTATGATCAAAACAAAATGGCCTATTCTCTGGCTTAAAAACTGGGCCAGAGAATGTACTGGAAAGAAGTGGAATTTTTACATATTTATGCTAAGAACTGGACATAGTGGTCAACATAAAAGTTGTAGCCACTAGAAAAATAAATGATTTGGAAAAATGAATTTTGCATTTTTATTAGATTGTGAAGAAATTATGACCGAGAGAAAAAGAGGTAAAATATTGAGAAAAGATGAGTTTGATTTGAAGAGCATGAACATTGATTTCTTTTGAATATTTATAAATATTTTGACATTATTTCTTTTTAATTTTTTCTATGGCTTGGAAGCCATCAAAGATAAGAGGAATAATATGAAGAAGCTTGAGAAAAGAAGAAGAAGAAAAATGTGTATGAAAGTGAAGAAGGAGGTGGATATTTATAGAAAAAGAAAGAAGTGGTAAATTTATCAAAATAACCTCTTACCAAATTACCAAACTAACCTTACTTCAACCTAAAGCAATCTATACTTTTTAAATACTTAACATCATCTTTCATATTCGTACTTTACGTCTTAGTCACTTAAAGATTAAGTAAAAAATATCATAATTATGTTGGCTTTGATTTGACGTGATTTGATGTTTACTTTTTCTTACTTTTGTAAATTCTTACTTACTTTTACTAATGACTTCTAGAAGTTTTCTAATCTTATTAAGTAAAAGTCAAAATGTTTAATGAATTAATTAATACTTAATAGTTTTGAATATATGTTTCTATATAAGAAAATAAAGGTGCGACGACATTGCGACAACTTTTAATCGACAAAACGTTGTTTTTCGACAAAATGTTTTACGGTCACATTTTGACGTTTTAGTTAAACTATTTATTTATGTAAACCAAATTTAAAAATAAATTTATATAATGCTATTTAAAAATATAGACACTCATAAATTAATCAAGATAATTTATTTAACCATTGAACATACTTTTCTGAAATCAGCATTTTGTCACTTTTGTCGTTATAGGCAAATGTTACTATTTTTGTGTATACTTCTCTTTCCAAATCCTATCTAATATTGTTTGAATAATAAAACCTTACCTATTTTACATTTAAAATAAATTTATTTATTATATTTTAAAGTGGTCAAATTCTGGGTCGTTACAATTACGCTCGTTGAGTGCTTCGAAATGATATATAATTTGATAAGGTTTGGAGGAGTTCGATTTTTGGAATTAAATTTGAAATTGAATTTGAGATTTGGGAATTTGGTTTTATCTGCCACTGAAATGAGGAGTTGAGAAGAAATGTATGATAAATGAATACGAGGAGCGGTTAGGTTTATAATGAGGTATTTATGGACAGAGCTGAAAACAAAAAGAATTGACCTAATTGATTGAACGATAAATGACCTGAAAAGCCCGTTTCGATTCTGGAACGAAAATGGGTCAACCCATATATCAAAATGGATGTTTTCAAATATTTTAAACTTAATGGAACAGGTTTCAAGTCCTAATTCCATCGTATGAAGAAGTTACGTTAAAATTAGTTTATTTCAAATTGATTTCAATTAAATTGATTTCTAGGCGTTTCAAGTCTGTACGATCAAACGACAAGTCATATCGCTACGAAACTTGAAATCCTACAATACTTCACTGTTGCGGATCCGATGAAACTGGTTTTGTCGAAATCCGAGACAGTTTCCAAAATATTTATATTTCGGTTAATTAAATAAATTAATATTAAATTAATTAAATCACTTTTTCAATTCAAAGTTAATAAATCACAATTTCTATCATTTTTGATTGCTTGGACATTTACCACCATTTAAAACAAATTTAGATATCAATTCAAAGCAAATTATTTACCAATTACAGTGTTTAACTTCAATTGTAATTAAATCAAATATTTAAAATTTAATTCCATTAAATTGTTTTTATTTGATTTCAATCTTTATACTTAACCCATTATTACTCAATTAACCTGGTTAATAGTTGTTTGTCTTTCACTACATTGATATTTTCCAATTCTCATCTTTATTTGTACTAACAACTATATTTCTATTTATAGTGAACTTTTGCCAATTTTACACACTAAGTATACTTTAAAAATCCCAATTTATTACTTATCTTGGTTTCCTTCTTTTACTGAATCAATTTATTATATTATGAATGAAATTAACATTTCTATTCCTTTTATTGCATCCACATTTTACAATTATGGTCCTAACTCGCTTTAATGAAACATTTATTTACATTTAATTATAATTGATTTCCTATTAATTTTATAGACTAATTAAATAGGTAACTTGTAATAATCGTTACCATAAATTTTAATTTCACTTATGAATTCATTATTCACAAACAAATGTTACTAACACAAATTTTATTCAATGGTCATTTATTTCATACTGTTTCATTTATTAATTTAATGTTTGCATTTGTTTTCCTATATCAATTTATAACCAAGTATTACAATTTACATTATTTCAATTAATTGTAATTTCATTCAAATTGTTAATTATTAACTTTAATTATCATTTGTTACTTCATTTCAGTATTCATTTCATTATTAAATTACATATTTTTATTTCTTTCAAAATTAATTACCAAAATCTTATTAAATTAAGAATTTAAATCCTCGAAAATTAAAGGTTGTTACACAAAATCAAAATTTATTTATCAAAAATTTCTCAAAAATTTTCTTACGAGTTAAATTTACGAAAAATATTGCCAGCGTCTCCTTTGCACGGCTAGATCAAGAAAACTACAAACTACCTCTCCAAGTCCAAACCAACAAAAGAAAACAAAAGCCAAGTGGCTCAATCATAAAACCATCAAGTTTAAACAACAATTTAAACATATACCTTTTGGTCAGACAACCAAATTTCCACTTATGAAATCAAGGGCAGTAACTAGTTCTTGTTTTTATACACCTGCATCTCATTTACCAATGACATCCAATCATATAGTTTGCAGTCACATTATTCTATAATTTCAACTTTCAACATTTGCTTTACTAAAGATGTACGATGTATATATATATCACCCATATGCAATGTCATATCCGATCGCTCACTCGATCACACAATTTCACTTCTGAACTAGTATCGTTCACAAGAGTAGTCTAGTGCGGACTTAGATCCGGTCCTTTGATTAGAAACCGCCATTCTCCTTGCATAGCCATATACTATGATAGAAAGTTCTAGAATCAACCAAAAATCCATACCCAGTGTTCGTCCTTGAGAATCGAGTGAAAAATCCTTGTTCGGACCGATGTAAATTATCTCCAAATTTTGTACTCGAATCTGGACCAAACCGCTATACGAATAAAATAATATGCATACAACTTACGTATTTATTTAATTTGATTTCTTAGCTATCCCAATTTCTTTATTCACATTCACTTACTACTTAGTATATTCTTTCAATACCAATTACCATTTAAGAAATCTTTCACCAAATTCTATGTTTAAAAACATCACTCCATACTAAATTCATTTATGAATTATTCCATACAATTTTACTTAAGTTTATAAACATTTTATACAACTCTCGTGTTTATTTTCAATTTACAACTTAAGTTCATATTTGATTTAAATCAAAGTCAATTTCAATTCCATTTAACTCAATCCATCTTCCTATTTCAATATTCAATTTTATCAAAAACATTCAAACCATATTCAAATTACTAATTCATTCAACTAGCACATTTCACTAATCCATTTCAAATTTTAATCAATATTATTTGCAACAATCACTTCATTTACCTTTGCCTAAGTCAAATTTCTTTTCAAATCCATTTATTTAACTTAACATAAGTTAAATTTTATTCCATAATTCAATTTCAAAATTACTTTTCTTAACCTCCATATCCAACAAATTTAAAAAAAATGTTTTACTTGCTAATTCTAAAATTTATAAGTTGTAAAACTTATTTTCTCCTATTTTCATAAAATACTTGAATGATCATTTTCAAGTTTAAATGCCCCATTCTTATTTATTTCAAATCATTTTGAAATATTATATATAAATAAAATCCACTTTGTATATCAAATCATTCTTTTTGAATCTAAATCGATACTAGTTTTACCAAAACAAATCACCAATGGTAGCAATTCCTCTCTTGGAAATCCGAAAATGAACGTTGATGATGTTGTAGTCATTATCGAAATTATTTTCCAACGATCGAAGTGAGTTCACTGCTTTTATTTTTCTCTAAAGTCCTTTTAAATATTTCTATTCAAAATATTTTCTGAATAATATTATTATTATTTTCCAAAACTTTGAAAAAACCATTTCCAAAATCAACGGGATTTAAAATTTTCAATTCCCAGCATTTATATCCTTTTAATTTATAAACCGCTTTTATAAATCAAATTTACATAATATCACTTTGGTTACATGAAATCATTTCTTAATTGTTAATCTCTGTTTGCAATATAATAACAACTACTTTTACTAGAGCACAACAACAAATAATAATAATCTAACATTATCGTTTCCTAACAACCAAGCAAAATTATTCCTTTATATAAAATGTAATCAAGGCAAAATTATTTCATTTACCCAATTCCAAAACAATACCATGTCGAATTGCTCTGTTCAAGTATTTAAAGATCCCTATCAATAACGTTAATTACTTGTACTGACCAGAATCCATAAGCCACTCAATAGATCAACCAACATAATATTAAAAATATTTATAACACTAAAAAATACGCGTTCATATATATGCACTCAAACTCATTCTAAGGTGCTATTGACTCCATCTCTAATGAGTACCTCACCAAAGCAAAGGTTCTCATTTAACCTTCAGCTCTGATACCAAATTGTAATGACTGATGCTTTTTGACCCTCAAAAATCGACACTAGTACATCCACTGTATTACATGCCGAGAAATCGAATGCCAAAAAACCCGATTATTAGACAAAAGAAAGAAGGAAGAAGATAAGAAGAAAATTAAAAAATATAGAATCTCACAGGGGAACGAATAATTTATAATTTACATCAAATCTTTACACAAACAACTATTATATGTGTATGCACAAACATCAATCAGAGTATGCTAACCTATTTCAGCCTGAACAGTTATAATAGCATGTCCTCACAATCGGTGATAAATACCATCAGTGATACATCAGAAAAATAACCATCTACATTAATACGTCTTTGGCCTCGAACTCGTCTCCTGAAGCTCCAAAGCATCCAAACTAATCTGTAATATGCTCGATCTAACCCGAGCATTATAATAAAACAACACCCGAGTCCCTTTGGAAAACCAGCATGAGAAAAACACACCCAACTGGATTTTTAAAGTTATATAAAAAATCTTTGAAATCGAAAGGTATCTCGTAAGACCATGCCGTGCATAAACACGGACAGGTTTTACCTTACGATAACCAAAACATTTTCTATAGAAAATTCATTTATATTATAATAATGTCCAGAGGTCAAATTAAAATATGAATATAACTCAAATGCTTGCATCTCACATTTCAGCATAGTTGGGCACAACTAAGTCTGTACGGCGCTTATTGGAGAATGGATTCCATACAATGATTGGGCTATTGGGGTACCGCTCGTTACGGTGCATCTCTATATAAAATAACACCGAGGACCTCGCCTGGATCTTCTGCCAACACAGGACCGGTATGCCACTTGACTAATAGTACTGAATGTGATCACCAACCCCCCCCCCCCCCCCCCACTACTAGGCCCCCAAGCATACAAATGAGAGATAATAGCAACTCTAGATAGGGATGATCATACCCAACCTGGGAGCGACCCACTTAGCCCTGCTGCATCTCCTGTTTTAATCATTATCAATTGATGGGGCTTGAGGCTACGTTTTAACTTTTATATAGCACTTTCCACTTGGAATGCTAATACTCTCTTCTGGACAACAATGCAATACTAGCATTCATCCATACAAGTTCATTCTCGGACTGAACGAAACAGTTGAGATCTCCATCCCCAATACCGTCTTCTTCAAGATGTCTTCACTTCGGAACGCACTCGTTGGATCGAAGTGTTTTCGGGTAACATACCCGATCCCCGTCTCTTCGAAAAAAACATTCGTTAATTTCCAATAAACTTAACTCCGGTTCTTTAGGAAATAAACGATCAAAGATAAGATCGAAGATCACCTCCTAACCGTTAGTGGACGGATTTCCTTATCATTTTCCTACAAGAACGAAATGAAATTTAAACACAAAGTACAACATCATTGGATATGGCCGTGCCATATAACTTCCGTGTTTCTCATAGATATTTCCAAAGTTATGTTTAGATTCAATTTCGATGATCGGTTATTTGACTATCGAATAACAAACATTCAATCAAGAATTTATTCCACAGGGAAAACCAACAATAGTTAAGCACATAAACAATCACTAGCCTCCTTTTATAAATCTTTCATAAATATAACCATTTGTAAATTACTTGTATAAGAATACTTTTACAAAGATATATCCACCAACTCCTATATTTCAATACTTAGAAAATATCCATATACTTATCACAACGGTATAAGTATGTTTACATACTGAGAAATATTTTCTTTTATTTCGATTCAAAAATCATTCGTAAACTCCTTATGATTCTTTAATTCATTTATAGACCATTTTATAAGACTTCTGGAACGATATATAAAACTTCTTTTATACATTTCAATCATTTATAAATTCTTCTATACATTTCCAAAACTCATTTGTAAATCCTTTATAAATCTCAAACCATTTATAAAACTTTTTTATAAATCTAAAAACCCGTTTCTAAATTTTTTTATGAATATCCAACCATTTATATAACTCTTTAACCTTGTAAATAATCTTCCCTTAAGTCTTTAAACCATTTTATAAACTCCTTTATAAAATCAAAGTCTTTCACTCTATTCATGGGTCTCGGAAAACAATTACAAACAATTAAAAACTTTTACTTCAAACATCGTTATATAATAATAATAATAATAATAATTGACAATAAACATTGTAAATAAATGAAAATTATTAACTTTTAAACATCTTAAAAATAAAATTTCAAAATTTCAAAATTTTGTTTAAATAACAATAATAATTCATCTTTACCATATTTATAAATAATAATGATTGGTTTCAAAACCTAATTAATAATCCTTATTATTAATCCCAAATCATAATTATTCGTGGAATAATTAACTTTTCCAAATATTAACATTTTGATAAATTCTTTAAAACCATGTTAGCTATAAATATATAAATTTAAAACAGTACTAATATAATTAAATAACCTTAAAATAAGATAACAAAAATTAAATAACTTCAAAACAATATTAATATAATTAAGCACTTTAAACAATATTACTATAGTCAAATAACTTTAAAATAATATTAATATAATTAAATAGCCCTAAATTAATACTACTATAATTAATTAACTTTAAAAAAATTATATAATTAAATAACCTTAAAATAATATTAATGTAATTAATTAACTTTAAAAAATATTAATATAATTAAATAACCTTAAATTAATATTAACACAATATTAATATAATTAAATAACCTTAAAATAATATTACTACATTAATTAACTTTAAAAAAATATTAATATAATTAAATAACCATAAAATAATATTACAATAATTAATTAACTTTAAAATAATATTACTATAATTATTTACTTTAAAACAAAATTAATATAATTAAACACTTTAAAACAATATTACTATAATTAAATAACTTTAAAACAATAATAATATAATTAAGAATTTTAAAACAATATTAATATAATTAATTACTTTTAAAACAATATTAATTTCGTTAAATCACTTTAAAATAATATTAATATAATTAAATAGATAATCCTTAAAACAAAATATTTTTGAAACAAAAACCAATTCCAACTTAGACGATAATTTTATAGTATTTTTAAAATACTAATTTGAGGCCAATAGCCACCCAACACGTAGCTAATATCGATATTGAATTTCTATCACTGTTGCGTTTTATTTTCAAACAGACAACGATATTATAACCACAATGTCCACAATCATTTTATTTATTCAATAATCCATATTAAAAAAATGTTATTGAAATAATTCAATAATAGCGAGGAATCCCGTTGGATCCCTCCAACCTATTTCCCCCACATCACAACAATATATAATCATATAAAATAAATCAACCACTTCGAGGTGGGATTCATATACAAAGGATCATCTGCTCTTACATAGAAACATAATAGGGTCTCATACGCTCTAATATGCGGGAATATTCAATCCAACCAATATAAATATAGTAATTCATTCAAACAATCATCCAATAATTTTTATCAATTATATATCATACTAGTTAACTAAAAAGGTGAGTTTAACTCCCCGATTTTTTTGTCATCGCCGAGGCGTTCCGGTTTGGAACTAAAATCGAACGACATCCGATTTTAGCCCAATTTTTAATTGTCTCCAAATCCAATCAAACCAGCTCCATCATGAAGATCTCCTCGACACGAGTCCAAGGCAAAAAACAACGTTTGAATCCGACCTCATATGAGCGAGGTACCAAATTTATAAGTTATCGATAAATTTTAATTTATAATTGAATAACTTTAACATATTTACAAGTTTATCCCAATCACTATCTTCTTCCCCAAATTAAACGTGCACAATGATGCATGAAATGGCAGTGCACAAGCATGTGCATGCATGGCCAAACGACACCTCCATGCCACCATTCGACAAGCCACCTTCGTCGTTTCTTCTCCCTTCCCGATCTCCACTCGCCCATACCTAAATCTCCTTGTGTGGCTTGCTCGATTAAAACTCAACCTGGGCCAAGCTTCGTCGTCCATACAATTGAGCGATCACCATCCCTTAGCCACACCTTACGAAACTTGGACCGTAACTTCTCTTTCATCCCATGAATGCAACCACCATCTCGATTTCCCCTAAATCCACCGGAACAGCTCGACAATGCCGACCCTAGCTCCTAAACCTATTAGACTGTTCACCATCACCAATAGCTGTCGCAACCTCCCGAAACCTATCTATATGAAGATCTTATCGAATCGAGAATTTTAAAGCTCGTTTCATGATTTTTAGGCTTGTACTGGATTTGATTTTAAATTTTTAAAAAAAAATAGACCTTTTGATTTGCTCATTGGAAATCAAATTTAAAGAGGGGAATGTATGGTTCAACATGGGAAGGTATGGGTAGGATACGGTCAGAACGTGGGAAGGTATGGCTTGAGTATGAATATTATAAATTAATATATATTATTTAGATTTTAATTTATCAAGCTATAAAACACCCGAAAATTTCGAACTCCAAATGAGGCGTGTTGCCTAGCATTGTTATACTCCTATTCCGAATGCAGTGGAACTCATTTCGAGACCTAATTCGATCATATGTAGAAGATAGGTTTTTGAACCCAATTATTATATTAAATTTTCAATATTAAATTCTATTAGTTTCGACCTTGCACGACCAAACGATTCATCCGATAACCATAAATTTGATGATGCAATATAATTCACTAGATGGATCTAATGAAACTAGTTTCGTTAAAATCTAAGATAGTTCACCGAAAGGCTATGTTTATATGTTAATTAAAACGAGTTAATTTTAAAATCAGTTAAATCACTTTTAAAGCCAATCTGAACGATGTTTTTGACATTAATAATTTAAACCGTTTAAATATTAAAATGATATTTTGACATTTATAATTGTAGTATTAATACTTTTTTCAAACTCAAATGATGATTTCACTGTGTATCATAACATCTTTTGATCAAAGGGCCATAATGATGTCTTTGATTTGTTTTAGATATTGTTTTAGCTCTTTTTCTTTTAGTTTGTAGATCTTTAAGTTCATTTGATCATGGATTCCTTTTTGTATTTTTTCTAATCTTTATTTTATTCTTCATATTAGCTTAACTCTTATATCATTATTTCTATTTCTTTTATACATTTATATGTATATAAATGTCATTTATATACATATATGTGTATCATTCTAACTATTTTCTTTAGTTCCGTTTCAGACATAGGTCTTGGGCTAGATATGGTGCTAGTTTCTTATTGTAGGTACATAGAATTGCGGCTTGCAGGATTGCTGTATGTAGGGAGGGGTTTTACTCAGTTCATCTTCATCTTCATTATGGCGCTCTATTTATAGGAAGATTCACTATTCGTTTATCCACTACTTCCATTTTTACTGAGGCTTCAGAAATGTGTTTCCAGTCCAGATAATTTGCAGTTTTGTATCAGATCATTCGCTTTTCCATGCCTTCAGAGTTAGTAGCATGGAGTTGCCTTCTTAGATAGAGTTGGCTTCCAGTTTCAGTGAAAATTTCATAGTTTTTCAGGTACTTATAACACCTTAATATCAAGCGGTGGCCATGCCGGAGCTCGATATTGGGGTGTAATGGACGGGGCCATGCAGAAGCTCATTTTAGGAGTACCTGAGTTTTTCCTATGATTTTTGTACTTAGACAAGCTTTTTGCCAGGCATGTTGACAGCACCTTGTCTTGTCATATATATATATATATATATATATATATATATATGTGTATATGTATGTATGTATGTATGTATGTATATATTTACATGTGTGCTCTCCTTTTTTTAGAGGATCACACGTTTTTCTTAAAAAAAACTTTTAAATCAAATTTAAGAGTTTTATTATCTTCATTCTTATTAATAGAAATTAAATAAGCTTTTAAATCATTTTTATCCAGCTTAAAATTCAAGATTCAATCTTTTAAACAATTCCAATTATTAAATTCAACAATTAAATTATCCAATAAATCATTACATTTAAAATTCAAGTTATTTAACCTATAAAATTAACTTTTCAATATTCAAAATCAATTAAATATTCCAATCTCAAATGACTAAAATTCTGGATCGTTACAGGTCGTCCTAGTCCTTTTAAAGGTATTAAGTAGCTTGGGTACTGTCTCTTACGTGGCTATGATTTTATGGGTGATAGACGTAGTAATAGTTGGATGTTAAATGTTGGAAGCATTAAATAGTGGATAGAGGTCTTTATAGCTAAAACTCACCGACCGTTGACAATATTATTAGAAAACCACATTGGAAATAGGTCTTAAATGACGAAGTCTACCTTGATTGAGGTCTTAAATGAAAGAGTCTACCTATTCCTCTTTTAGAAGTAGTATGTGGTGATTATAGAAGCCTTCTACTTATTTGGACGTATTAATTGACAAATGGGTTTGGAAGTATTGGGTGGTTGATAAGTCTTCGTCGGTATTTTGTACCTTGGGGATGGGTAGGTAAGTTAGCGTGTGTGCGCAATGCAAGGTTGGATTAGAATTCTAACCTTAACAGACCTAATAATTAAATGGAAACCAATTGATCTAAATTTATGTTATGGGCAGTTTATCAATTATTCAGTCACCAAAATGTTATTCTGATCCCCTTCTCATTGCAATCCATAGGACAGATTTAGAGAAACTGGTCACTAGGGTTGGACATGTTTGGATGTTGGAGAAGTCCTATTTTATCTCATGCTCGAGTTGATATAACAATCTGTTATCCAAGGAATACCATTAATTCTAAGGTAGTAGTCATAATTGGTATTCTTATCCTATTATTGTTTCTGCTGTGAGTTTTGGTTTCTACTCAATCTTCGATAATGCTCGTGCTTATTGCAGGTACCAAATCCAACGATATGTGCTCTGCTAGACTTGGATTTCTATTTTTGTTGAAATTTAGGCACCATTGATGTATGGGTTGTTACAGGTATGAGATTTAATTTCCATATATAATCATTTTAAATATTGCCGATTGTTGATTTAGTGACTATCGATTCAGCTTTGTTTTTGTTTATAGTCGATTTAAGATGAATTGTTGCTTATTTGAGCATTGATATCCTTTGTTAGGAATGACTAAAACCAAAGAGCGAGTTGGGGCCAAATTGTATGGGGTTGCTCCCATTAGGGTATCTCACATCTACTCTAGATCGGTTTCAGATATATGTGCACTGAGATATGGAATACTCAAATACTCTGTAAAGTTGGCCAGGTCCGGCTTGGAGTTCCTAGGAGAGTCACAGAGTATATGACCCTTTCGAGTATATATTCTGGAGGTATACTTTCAGTAAGATGGGTGCACCCTCCTAGTCATTGTTGGAAAATTCCTTTCCTTATTGTTATTCGAATATTTTAATTGTTTTCATAATTGCATCGAGAAGTGGCTTGAGCTCTTCTCGATGTTTAATTATTTGTGTCCATCCTCTAATTTTGAATTTTAATCTTGTTTATGCCTATGGTTGCAAGTTGGGTTTTGTTTAAATTTGTTTCCATTCTTTCATTTATGGATGTTGTTCTTATGAGGTAAAAACGTGTTCCATGTTTAGCAGCGTGATCTCACAAATTTATTATATGTTCATCATATTACTTGAGTTTTCTCATGCTAATATTTTCAAACTAATCTGGATGTTATTTTATTATAATGGTCAAATCAGAATGAGTGTTTCCAAGTTTTCGTTGATAGGACATGGAGCTCATGGAACAAAGCCGATGTTCACCTACCGTATTATTTCATCTTCGTTGTATTATTATATATACCCATCAACAATTGTAAGGTCGGTAAGTTATAACTATCCAAGTTGATGAGGCTTGTTTTTAACTCTAATATACCATATATTTTAGAGTGACAGTTTTTACTGTCTTTGTTATAGTATATGTTGTCATTACATTGTGAGATTATGTTTTCTCCTGTTCTTTTCTTTTTCTATTTACCGTAAAAATCTTCCTTTTCGATGATTGGATGTTTGGTACTGGAATACCGTGAATGTATTTTGTGTCAACTTTCGATAGAGAAAAAGCGGATCGTTACAAATTAACTTTTTGCAGATCTTCATTCCTGCATAAGCCCTTCAACCAATTTGAAATGGTGATTACTCATTGTCTTGGGGAAAGCAATTGCATGGTTCAACATTGGTTGGAGATCCCTTTCGAGTAAGTTTTTGTAAACCTAAGAGAAGACAAAGTGGATTTGGAGGTGAAGCTTAGAATAATCACCATTCTGAATTGATTCAATTATAACCCGAAATTGATCTAAAATGGCTAGTGTTTCTCTCTAGAATGGCTTTATTTTTATGTAGAGCTAATTCAGTCGACCAAACTTTAAGTTATATTTTAAATTTTAATGAATACCCATTGAATGGTAAGTGAATTCATGTATTTTGCAAGGATAGGAGTATAACTAAATAGATGCAAGAGAAAGTTAAAACTTACGTATGAGTAACTATGCATGATGAATTAACTATAAGACAATTTTTTCTTCATGAATAATTGTCTTAATTCCAATCTAATTTGAAATGATCGAAGTTTAATGAGTACTTATTCACTAGGTAAAGTGGACGTCAATGAAATAATGGGTTTTTTTTGTAGTCAATCGTAAAGGTATAGTTGTATGTGTCATGTACTCAAGTTTATGAAGCATAATTATTAAACCTCAAATTTGTCAGCGTGCATAGGAATTATTGTTCACTATTTAGGACTACTTGCATAACTTTAGCTTATGAGATGATTCACATATTCTACATTTTGCGCAAATACATTACATTTTTTGTTGCAGTGGGATTTTCATTACAATTGGTTGTCTATTTTAATGACTGTAACATCAATCATCTTGAGCAATTTTCTTCATCATCATTTGCATATAGTAGTTCATTAAGGCTTAGAATTCTTTATTTTATTGTAGAAAGCAAGCAATGGATTACACTGAGAGTTAAGAAGATGAAGTGATGATGCATGGATTTAGATTTCGCCAACTAGATGAAGAATCGGTTAGCTTTTGCCTTGGCAATTTTTTTTTAAAAAAACCTCTTTATGTTGAAACGATTAAACATTTGTAAATCTATGATTATGTTTTTTGCTTTTGCTATGTAGTCGGTGCCATTATCTGTATATTATTATTAACCAGTTATAAATCTTTAATATTCTATCAAATGTTGTTATTTAACATAAGGCGACTGGAATATTAAGTTTATTTAATAAGTGATTTAATTGGTTATATTATTTCACCACTTACCAAAGTTACACCATTTTGCATTTTCTTAGAAGTAACATATAAACCACTCTGCGTTTTGTTTTGAGTAACATATGAACACAAATTATTTACAGGTGGGCAAACAAAGATGTTAATTATTTTTGAATTTATGGAAAATGGTCGTTCCTACCGTTGTACGGTTGTACTAGTTAATATATATTATATTTCTATATAGAAATATCTATTTATATATTTTAAAATAAAATAAAAACAAAAAAATCATTTGCCATGAGCTATGTAATAGGCATGTGTGTGTGTGTGTGTTTTATTTCATATATTTTATTTAAGTGTGTGTGTACGTATATATTATTAATTTTATAAGATATTAATATACATATATATATATATACAGACAATAAATTTAAAAAAATTATGGTTTTGAATTTCCAGTAACATAAAAAAATTAATATAATTTTAAATGATTTAATATACATATTATATATATAAGTTATATGTATGTATGTACGTATATTTCATAAATTAATCTTAAAAAAACATATGTATATACATATATTTTTGTAATTTTTTATATACATGAAATAAAGTATATAATACATTTGTGTACTAGATGAGCTAACTCATCCATTGTAGTGCAAATCCTAACACTTATATATAAGCATATTATACCTTGTATGGATTGTTATGTTACACATGTACACACACTTATATGTGTATATGATACATACATATATATAATATAACATTAACCACATAATATAAAACTATATTATAAATTTAAATAAAATAATGATTTTATTTAAAAGATATTTAGACATGCTGTAAATAAATTAGACTTTATATGCCTAATAAAGAACTAAAATGGTAAAAAATTGAAATCCACCCATTACTTCTGCTAGAGGCTGGCCTAGTTCCAACACTAACCCCCTCCTCATTGTAACCCATAGGAAAGATTTAAAGGGATGGGATACCGGTGCAAGACGGGAACTACAGATGATGAAGCTTTCTGATTCATGCTCAGCGCTTGCAAGAGAATTAAATAGTAAAGGAATAATATTGACTCCAAGGTAGTAGCCTTGTTCAGCGTATATGTTCTATGATATATTTTTTATTCCACTGTGAGTTTATGTAGATAAATCTCTAATATACTTATGTTTATTACAATGATCCGTACCTTAATGGACTTGATGTAACACCCCATCCCGGAACAGACCTAAATTTCAACCCAAAAAGGCCCATCGAAACTTAGATCCATTCTAAGGTTAGTTGCTGGTAGAACTAAGAGAACAATAGAATAGAGCCATAAATAAACTTTCAGAACTCACAGCGGATGGAACAAAATATAATAGAAAAGTGTATTCATTTATTTCAAAACCATAAAAATGTCATAATACAAAATTCCATAAAAATAATACCCGTTACAATAATTGTCTAAATATATGGATGCACATATAAGTAAGTAAGAATAACAAAAAGTGCCACAACCCAAGCTTCTCCATCTCTAAGCATCGTCGTCGTCATCACTCCATTCTTAACCTGTGTTGTAATGAAGAGAGAGCCGGAACAAGTGTCTAGTGAAAAAAAAACTTGAGTCTTACCTTTTTAGTACTTGGGCAGTATATTTCAAAATGAGAATATGTCTACAAACATAAAACCATTAAAATCATTTAATACTTATTTATAATGAAAGAAGGCGGGTCAAACCACTTAATACTTTCCATTTTAGAAGCAGGTTTCTAAAATCTCATATCACAATTATACGTCATAAATAGCTAATAATGTGAGTGACAACACCTATGCCAATTAATACTTTCAAATTGAAAATAGGCAGACTCTAGTCATTTAAGACCTTAATTAAGGCAGACCCTATCATTTGTGACCTAACTGCAGAAGTGTGCTCCTCAATGGTACTATCTAGCTGACATCACATGAACTCTCATAGGCCACTTAAAACTTTCAAGTGGAAAATATGCATATTCTGACCATTTAAGACCTTAAATAAGACAGATCCCATCATTTAAGACCTATTTCCAGAAGAGGACCCTTGTAAAGATACCAGCTAACATGTCCCTTGGCCATTTAACACTTTATCTCGAAAAAAGAGGTGGGTCCAACCACTTAATACCTCAAAAGCCCAAGAAACCCCTTCGTTTTATGGTCCATACTCATAATGACGTTTCACATTAGTCCACTAGTCACAGGAACTGGTAGCCAGATTAGCTGGGTAGATTCGCATCATAACAAATATTTATCATAAGGATGTCTTACATCAATAAAATTGTACTCAATTGTTGGTAACCTCAAAGTGAAAGGCAAACTTCTGTCATGTAACCATATTGACCTCGTATCCCTATGACTTAGCCACAAACCAATTACTCTATACACGCACACACATACTCATTTCACCATTTCCTAAATAAATCTTTATAAGGAATCTTCCTTATTATGCCTCAAAATAATAATTAGGCTATATAAGAGTTTCCTCTTATTTTCACCAAACAATCAATTACCTTCCTAATGGGGAAATAAGTGAAAATAAATGCCCAATTTATTAGGCCATATACGTAGTAATTATACTTAATTACACAAAATAGAGATATATAAATATTCGGGCCTAATAAGTCCTAAATGCATGGATTTTACGCTTTAAACTAGCATTAAATGTCAATTCCCTAACCAATTATTATTACAAATCATTTTCTTCAAATTCTCAAGATTTCATGGGATTTTAATTTCCAAAACAGGGAATAAATAATCACAACCAAAATTGTAATAATAGACTTGTAAATAAAATAGAAACTCAACCAAAACTGCAATAACAAACTTGTAAATAAAATAGAAATTCGATTTATTACACCAATTCAATGGAATATCTTAAACAATAAGAATTGCAATCTAAATCTATATTATATTCAACTCTTTTCTTAAAAAGAAATAAAAAAGGATAAATGGTGTAACCTACGAATAGAATTCGTAATCTAAACCCTTTATTTTATCGAAGGATCACAATTTGACCCAAAAAAGAAGGAGAAGTAGAATAGACTATAAAATTACCAATAATTGCATAAATGAAACAAATTCCATCTAATCAGTGCAAATAATTGGAAATCTCAACATATAATTGACATATCGAAATAAAAAAGAATTTTAGGGAATTTTATCTATCATATTTTTGAAATCCCAAAATCCCTAAGACATATTCAAATCCAAAAGGAAATATACTAAACAATCACTGAAAAAAATTCTAAGTTTCCACTCACATAATAGCCTTAGCTTTGCCTTCTTTGGATTTACATGCATCACAATCTCTTCCAGAATCTCTCTCTTTTTGATAGATACATACACAATAGGAAAGAGATATATATTTCTATGAGATTCGGTTTAGTTGGAGGAGAATAGAATAAGAATAGGTTGGAGGAAGAAGATAATAAATAGAAAACGGATTGGATTCTTACATGAATCCTCTATGGAGTTTCTGAATCTAATTTGGAGAGGTAACAATGACAGAGTTTCGCTATTGTTCCCAAAAAAAAATTATGGATAAAAGTGAAAGGTCTAGGGTCTAATTTATAGTGGTTGGAAATGCACCAACCATTGAATGATAATAGATTAAAAATGGATAAATCAGGAACATATAGCTCATCAAAATAGGCTCCACAACAGGAAAGTGGTCGACCCCCATGCTCCAAGCGATCGACCCCAATGGTCGACCCTTACGGTTGACCTTTAGGTTAAGCCCTTGAGATGCTGGGTCGACTTCTTCCCTTATTTTGGAAAGGTATTTTACCGTTGCTTGATTATTCATTAATTTCATACCTTAATTAACTTTAAACATTAGTTGCTAATTTTTAACATTACTTAACCCCCAAGTCTATTCATAATTAATTTTAAATTTCAAATTAGGGAATCAATTATTTATTTGAATCCTATTCAAATTACTTTAAATTTGAACCAACTTCAAACGCTTATAACTTCTTCGTTCGAGCTCTATTTTTAGCATATTATATATAGAAATTGATTAGAATTCACCATGAATGCAATGGTACAGCTTTCATGGTCAAATTCCAAATTTTATAAAATTTCCATTTTCTTATCACATTTAGTTTAATTTACTTCATTTATTTATTGTTTATTTTACAGGGTGTTACATTCTCCCCACCCCCCTTTAAAAAGGATTTCGTCCCAAAATCTTTCAAGGTGCGAACAACTTAACATGCAATAATAATAACATCCATGTTATACAATTAAGTTATCTACACAACCATCTACTCAATCAATAGTGCAACGTGATTATGTACTGTAGACATACTAAAATGAGCTCTACCTAGTCAATCCTAGTGTGAGTGTGTAATGTGTCATGAAAGTATGTATGAAAATACCCTAAACATGCATAAAAATTTCTATATGAGTGTAAAGTGGTTGTGAAAAAATGTAACAACCCTCTCCTACCAACCAATCTAACATCCACGATGAAACCAAAATCCTAATTTTGTAGAGAAAATTTTCTAAAGAAAGGTTTAGGACGAAAAGTCCTCATGCCACCCATCAGATTTTCTCACCATTGTACTCGAACCTATCTAATTCTTTGTTGCGGAGCCTCCGAGTTCCATGCTCTACGATGCATGCAATGACATGGGACACAATTATCTCCATCTTAAAATCCTCCAATTGATTAGGCTCCACAGCAATTGTTATGTTATGAAGGTATTTCCTCAAAAGCAAAAATGTCATGGACTCTAGCCAATATAAAAGTTTTCTTATTTTTCTCATATTGGGAAAAAGCCCAATAAATCTGATTCCTACTTTCCAACTAGCCAAATCGTACGCTACCTAATCAATTCTGACTTTCCAAAGTCTCTCGATACAAATTTGATCCGTGTAGAATTTTTTTGCGGTTTCCCATCCATAATTTGACGATTTGCTTGGTCTCCCCAATAAAATGCTTCAAGAGTGCCATACTAATTGTCCATTGATGACTACAATCCTACGCAAATTCTACTAAGGATAAGCACTACTCCTAAGGTTCTTCAAAGTCCAAGATGCAGGCTCTTAACAAATCCTCCAATTTTCCATACATTCCTTCAGTTTGTCCGTCGGTCTTCAGTCAGTAAGCGATGCTATGATTCAATGAAGTTCCTAAAGCTTCTAGAAAACCCCTCCAAATTTTCTAGTAAACTAAGGGTTGTTGTTACCAATGATGCAAGGTGCGACTCCATAAATGTGACGACCGCCCATGACTCCCGCACCAAATCAAGGAAATAATGCGCTAAAAGGTGTGCCAGGCAGCCATGGACGATAGTCAGGGTAAAACAAAACAGAAGAATCTCTATCGCATAACTCACAGCGCATGGATAAAATACAATAGAGAAATATAATATAGTGAAGCTCCATAGAACAGAACATCATCATATAAGCATCACAGTAGTTTCATACAATCATCTACTCAAATCCATACATGAAAGCCTCACTACAAATCACTCAACCAAATACAGCAGCGGATACCCAGTACATATAGTAAGAAAACTAATATGCAAAGCCTCCTGCTCGTCTTCGTCATCTTTAGCGTAGAACTCCTAGCACAGCACCTGTCACCTGCTACCTAGTCTGCCCATCCCGACATGGATGAACAGCCCAAGGTAATAAGAGGAGACATAAAACCTTGAGTCAGACAAAGTCTTAGTGAGCAGTAAATCAACTATCAAGCATACCAAAAGAGCATAAAGGATAAAAGGAATAGGAACCAAACCATCCCACTCCACCTCTTTCTACAGTGATAGCCCCAGACATACACTAAGGAGAAGCAAGCATAACAACATAGACAATTAAGGTAAAGCGAATACCACTCGAGTCAAGGACGATGTTTTCCAAATACAAACCCCCAAGGCCTAAACCAAGATCAGATAAGCACCCAGAAAACACCGCTCTTGAAGCCGAATGATAATACAACCAAACATCCATGACTCTGGCTATCACTGTTATCCTTGCCTCGATTTCACCGTTAGTTGAATGACCATCTGTCAAGGGCTAATGGTAACCCCGGTTCTAACCATAACTCCGCACACTGCCTTGTGCCTAGGACTTATCTACTTTGCCCAGAGTACTCAACTACCTACCTGTAGTCTTTTGGGTGTCCCGACTACCTACCTGTAGTCGTTATGGGCGCCCCATGTACTCTTGCTTTTGAGCATGCTAGAACCTTCAACAACGACGAGATCCAAGCCTCCTAGCCATCCTTCTTGACGACTATCCTCATACAAGCTCAAGCTACCTCTTGAACAATCCATTATCAACCAACTTGAACTACTCTTCAAGTTATCAACATGCTTGGAATGATCCCTGCTTGGATTAAGCCAAGACTCACATCATACTTCGCTTCATCGCATCAAAGCAAAGTCTCAACTCAACAACATGGTTTGCCTCATCAAATCATGGCAAAGTCCCATCTCAACATCATCCAATCTATACATATGAGCTTCAACATCCGCTACATATGCCTTAAGAAGCTTTCACCATTCAAGAGCCTTCTTCCATAGCTTTTGAATCCTCTTTCATCATCTTGTTCCAAATCAACTACTAGCTAACTTGGAAACAATCAAATCAATCATACATTCAAATAATCAATCATTCAAACAAGATCTATTAAGCAATTTAAGCAATATCAACTATAATGGCAATTTCGTAAATAAACGAGCAAAAGTCCAACATATGTGAAATCATGGTTTTTAGCATAGATCTATCAATTATAAAACATGGGTTTTGTCTCTAATGCTTATTAAACAAACTTGCATAAGTAAACATCTTCAAAAACCATGGATCTAGACTTAGATCTAAGAAAAATGCATGAAATCTCTAACTTTAACACCCAAACATGCCACCAATCCAATATACTCCTTTGGATCCGCGTGGGAGATAACTACCACTCACCAAATCACCAAAACACCTCAAAAACTAAACACTTCAGATCTGGACAGCGAAGATCAAGGCTTGATCCGGCAATATCTCGTCTCAATCGATGAAATCTAGCTCAAACGGATGAAGATCTTCAACTTTGGCACTTGAATCTTCAATCTAAATCTTCGATCTTGGATGGATGTTAGAACTAGATTGGAATAGAGAAAAGAAGGTGAAGAAATGTTGTAGTCGAGTCTTCAAAATGGCAGCACTTCGTCGCTTCAAAAACCGGTGCCAAAAAGTGAGCCAAACCCCTCTATTTATAGGCTGGATCAACCATGAGTCGTCGTCCCTATGAGTCGTCCATGACTCATCATGAGTCGTTGCCGACTTATCAGCCCTTACCGACTCAACATAACACTGCCTACTTACCATGAGTCGTTCACGACTCATTGCCATGACGACCTACCCCAGCCGACTCAACTGCACAGCCTTCCGACTCAAGCCAACGACTCAATACACCAAGGCACAAGGTCATACGACTCAAACCCAAACCGACTCAACACCTACCGACTCACGACTCAAGACCAGTGCCGACTCAACATAAGTCGGTCACGACCTAAAAGCCTCCGACCTAAGACACTGCCGCGTTTTCCCCAAGTCCTAAGTCGTACGACGACTCAACAATACACACTCACGACTCAACTATGATGCCGACTCACGACTCATCAGGCCCTACGACTCAAAACCCTGCCGACTCATTACCCACGACCTAAGCCTAAACCCCTTAAGTCGCTACACCCTTAACCCGTTAACTCCTTAACTCGGCAAACCCTATGAGTCGTAACTCGTTGACTCGGCCACACTTCTTATCTCGGCCCTCTATGAGTCGGTCATCCTATGAGTCGCCTAACTTCTTGAGTCGGTCCATCCTTATCTCGGCCAACACTTTAAACCGCTACCCCTCCTTGAGTCGGTCCCCTATGAGTCGGTCACGACTCATCACTTGTACCCGGGTTAACTTCTAAACGACTCAAGCTAGAAGCAACACAAACAACACTATCGACCTGCAAATTCTACGATTTATCGACTCGTAAAATACGGGTCGTTACATTCTCTCCCCCTTAGGAATTTCGCCCTCGAAATTCCAAGCAAACAACAGCAATCACAATTATTCCGCATGCCTACCATCCATAGCAATCAACAAACCATGCATCCAATTCTAACCTAGCATGCAGAATTCTATGACTTAGAACAAGCTACAAATTCATGAGATGTCACGACACTTTAGGGCCATACCTCGAAGAGTCCGGGATGAGCTGCCTTCATCCTCTCTTCCTCCTCCCATGTACAGTCGTTAACATCATCACTCCATTGTACCTTGAGCAACGTAATCGTCTTCCTCCTAAGCTGTTTCGTATCGGTTTCAACAATACGAAGCGGCTTACGAGGTCTCGAAACAACAGGATCAACCTCCAAGTCTTCACAGCTATCAGCAGAAACCACCGTAGTTGGGTCGTGCACATACTTCCGTAGATAAGATACATGAAAAACATTGTGCACACCCGCCATCTTTTCCGGTAACTCCAATCTATAAGCGAGCTTTCCAATTCGCTCGATAATCGGAAATGGTCCAACAAATCTCGGAGTCAATTTCCCTTTCTTCCCGAATCTAACAACATTCTTCAATGGGGAAATCTTCACAAAAACCATATTACCCACGTCGAATTCCAAATCCTTTCGACGATTATCTGCATAACTTTTCTGACGATCTTGGGCTGCCTTCATTCTTTGCCGAATGTTCTCTATACGATCCGAAGTCTGTCGAATCATCTCTGGCCCAAGTATCAGCTTTTCTCCAGTTTCCAACCAACATGTCGGAGAGTTACACGGTCTTCCATATAATGCCTCATATGGTGCCATACCAATACTCGACTGATAACTGTTATTATAAGCAAATTCCACCAAATGAAGGTGATCTTCCCATGATCCTCCGAAGTCCAAAACACATGCTCTAAGAAGATCTTCCAAAACTCGGTTGACTCTCTCAGTCTGACCATCTGTTTGAGGGTGATAAGCTGTACTCAAACACAATTCGGTTCCCAGGACTTCCTGGAAGCTCTTCCAAAACCTACTAGTGAACAATGGGTCTCGATCGCTCACTACACTCTTCGGAACACCATGGAATCGAACAATCCACTTCACATAAAGCTCAGCCAACTTCGATGCGGTCCTAGTCGATCGAACAGGAATGAATCTTGCACTCTTGGTCAAACGATCTACTATGACCCAAATCCCTTCATTCCCTGCTCTTGTCCTAGGTAGACCATCGATAAAGTCCATCGACACTTGCTCCCACTTCCATGTAGGAACCTCTAATGGCTGAAGCAATCCACTGGGCTTCTTCTGCTCAGCTTTCACCAACTGGCAATTCATACACTTGGAAATAAAATTTCCAACATCCTTCTTCATACCTTCCCAGTAGTAGGTTCTCTTCATATCCCGATACATCTTATTTCCACCTGGATGAATTGTCAACTTCGAGTGATGACTCTCCCTCAGAACTTCATCTCTCAATCCATCTACATCGGGAACAACTAGTCGCCCTTGCTTTCGAAGCCAACCCTCTCGATCGACTTCAAATCCTTTATCCTTTTCTGGATCCAATCCGGATTCCAAATCACGGATAATCTTGATAAGCTTATCATCTCTCCTTTGCCTCTCGCCAATTCTTTCCACAAGAGTAGGCCTTATCGATAAGTTTGCCAACATCTCAGGTTCCAATTCACATCTAGGCCTGAAATCAAATCCAGCCAAATACTCAAGACTCTTCCATTCCGAAAACATGGCTCCCAATCCTGCATGTCTTCGACTTAACGCATCAGCCACTGCGTTACCTTTCCTTGGAGTATAGGCTATACCAAAATCATACGATGCTAAGAACTCTAGCCACCTTTGCTGTCGAAGATTCAAATCCTTTTGGGAAAACAGATACTTCAACGACTTATGATCTGTAAACAGCTCGAATCTAACTCCCAATAGATAGTGTCTCCACATCTTCAAAGCAAACACAATCGCCGCTAACTCCAAATCATGAGTCGGATAATTCCTTTCATGCGGCTTTAGTTGTCGACTAGCATACGCAACAACTTTATGCTTCTGCATTAGCACCGCTCCTAGTCCAGTGCCACATGCATCGGTGTAAACCACCATCTCATCATTCCCACTTGGAATAGTCAAAACAGGAGCGCTCGTCAGTCGCTCTTTCAGGATTACGAAAGCTTGCTCACACTTATCATCCCATCTGAACACTTGGTTCTTCTTCGTCAATCCTGTCAACGGTGCAGCTATCTTGGAAAAGTCTTTGATAAACCGACGATAATATCCTGCTAATCCAAGAAAACTTCTCACATCAGATGCATTCTTAGGCCTAACCCAATCCTGGATCGCTGCCACCTTAGCGGGATCAACCGCTATTCCATTTCCAGAAATAACATGACCTAAGAACCTCACTTCATTCTTCCAGAAGTGACACTTCGAAAACTTAGCCTTCAGCTGATGTTTCCGTAAGATTCCTAAAACAATCCTCAAGTGCGTCTTGTGCTCTTCCTCAGTTCTGGAATAAACCAAAATATCATCCACGAACACAAGCACGAACTTATTCAACTGATCTCTGAACACTCTATTCATAAGATCCACAAAATATGCTGGCGCGTTAGTCAACCCAAACGGCATTACCAGCCACTCATAAAACCCGGATGGTGTCCTGAAAGCAGTCTTCGGCACACTATCCTTCGCCACTCTCAACTGGTGAAATCCCGTTGCCAAATCCATCTGAGAAAACACCTTAGCCTCGTGAAGCTGATCAAACAAGTCATCTATTCTCGGCAATGGATACTTGTTCTTCCTAGTCACCTTATTCAGCTCACGATAATCAACACACAACCTCAACGATCCATCCGTTTTGGTTGCGAACACAACGGGCGCACCCCATTCGGACACACTTCTCCGAATGAATCCTTTCCGCAAAAGGTCATCAACTTGCACCTTCAGCTCTTGCTGCTCCCTCGGTGCCATCCGCCTAAGAGGCATCACAACAGGTCTGGCTCCCTCAACTAGATCGATACGAAACTCGATCTCCCTATGCGGCGGCAACCCTTTGACTTTGTCAAAGACGTCCTCAAATCCATTCACAATAGGCACCGATGACAGTCCATTCCGTGGAAAAACCAGCGAATACATGAAGCTCATGAAGACGCCTTCCTCATGCGTACATCGTATCACAACCTTTCGCCCTTCCACATTCCCGACTGTCACCTCAAGCCTTTCACAATCAATCCTTGCCGCATACTTCCTAAGCCAGTCCATACCCAAAATAATTCCGAACCCCGCAAAGTTCAGAACAAAGCAATCACAAACAAACGAGCAATCATGACTCGACACAACTAGACCACGGCATATCATACACAAACATGACGAACCCCCCACTGGATTAGTCACAACCAATGGCCTATCAACAATATCCGGTTTCAAACCTAACCGGCCTACCAAATCATCACAAACAAAAGAATGCGATGCTCCAGTATCAAACAACACTCTGACTGGAACACCACAAATGGAAAGAGTACCTTGAACCACCACACTCTTCCCCTTCTCTTCAACAGTAGGAACTCTTGAAGACGACGGCACAGCTTCCAAAGCATAAGCTTGCACAACCTGCCTATCTTTCCTCGGCTCTGGACAGTCCTTCTTGATATGTCCCAGCTTATCACAGTTGTGGCACTTCAACTGCACCTTTGGATTCTTGCAATCCCGGGAGAGATGACCCTTCTGTCGGCAGTTGTAGCAGGTCACTTCACCTCTCGGCTTCTTCTGGCCATCCTTACCTTTCTGTTGCTGCTGCTTCCTCTTCCTATTTCCACTCTGCTGTGGTTTAGATCCTTCCCTGGTTACAGCAACAACAGAACTTTCCTTAGGGAATAAACTCTCATGCCTAAGAGCTTTCTCCACAAGCTTCTCAAATGGATCGTCCAGATGATCCACTAACTGCCTCCCAAGATAAGCATCCAGACCAGTCACAAACTTTTCATTCTTCTGGTAGGGAGAATCAGTATATGATCTGGCATACTTAGACAAAGCTTCGAACTCAGAAATATACTCAAGAACAGGCCTTCCCCCTTGCTTGAGCTCCACAAACCTCTTAAACAAGACAGATTTCTGGGAAGTAGAGATGAACTTAGCTTCAAATCTAACTTGGAATTGCTCCCAAGTAATCTCTTCTTCTGGAGTATCGATGGTGATAGAATTCCACCAATCAGCAGCTCTTCCCTGAAGCTGTCTCGATGCAAGCTTCCTCTTAGTTGCATCCTCAATCCCTAAGTCACCAAAGATTCTTTTGCAAGCATCAATCCATCTCTGCACCTCAATAGTCGACTCCGTCCCCAAGAAAACTTTCCCTCCAAGAGCAGTATAATCCTTGCAAAGCTTGGCAAAATCCACCGGTCTCGGAGCTTGGACTTGAACTCCCACATCCACAGATGATCCTGAAGTTGGTATTCTCCTCATGATTGAAGTCATCATGGCCTCAAACATAGGAGCATAATCAACAGCTTCCCTAGCATCACGGCTACCCCTCGCAGCTTGTCTCTCACTTCGACTCATCCTTAATATCTGTAAATAAGAATGATTAGAACACCTTAAGAAACAACTGCATAAGGAGTTCAAACCCTTCTAAACTACTATATTATATATAGTAATCATCCATCAAATTACAATTACGTCTCTCTTACGTAGTTACATCAGCGAGCGTTGGCTAAAATCGATTAACCAAAGCTCTGATACCAAATGTGACGACCGCCCATGACTCCCGCACCAAATCAAGGAAATAATGCGCTAAAAGGTGTGCCAGGCAGCCATGGACGATAGTCAGGGTAAAACAAAACAGAAGAATCTCTATCGCATAACTCACAGCGCATGGATAAAATACAATAGAGAAATATAATATAGTGAAGCTCCATAGAACAGAACATCATCATATAAGCATCACAGTAGTTTCATACAATCATCTACTCAAATCCATACATGAAAGCCTCACTACAAATCACTCAACCAAATACAGCAGCGGATACCCAGTACATATAGTAAGAAAACTAATATGCAAAGCCTCCTGCTCGTCTTCGTCATCTTTAGCGTAGAACTCCTAGCACAGCACCTGTCACCTGCTACCTAGTCTGCCCATCCCGACATGGATGAACAGCCCAAGGTAATAAGAGGAGACATAAAACCTTGAGTCAGACAAAGTCTTAGTGAGCAGTAAATCAACTATCAAGCATACCAAAAGAGCATAAAGGATAAAAGGAATAGGAACCAAACCATCCCACTCCACCTCTTTCTACAGTGATAGCCCCAGACATACACTAAGGAGAAGCAAGCATAACAACATAGACAATTAAGGTAAAGCGAATACCACTCGAGTCAAGGACGATGTTTTCCAAATACAAACCCCCAAGGCCTAAACCAAGATCAGATAAGCACCCAGAAAACACCGCTCTTGAAGCCGAATGATAATACAACCAAACATCCATGACTCTGGCTATCACTGTTATCCTTGCCTCGATTTCACCGTTAGTTGAATGACCATCTGTCAAGGGCTAATGGTAACCCCGGTTCTAACCATAACTCCGCACACTGCCTTGTGCCTAGGACTTATCTACTTTGCCCAGAGTACTCAACTACCTACCTGTAGTCTTTTGGGTGTCCCGACTACCTACCTGTAGTCGTTATGGGCGCCCCATGTACTCTTGCTTTTGAGCATGCTAGAACCTTCAACAACGACGAGATCCAAGCCTCCTAGCCATCCTTCTTGACGACTATCCTCATACAAGCTCAAGCTACCTCTTGAACAATCCATTATCAACCAACTTGAACTACTCTTCAAGTTATCAACATGCTTGGAATGATCCCTGCTTGGATTAAGCCAAGACTCACATCATACTTCGCTTCATCGCATCAAAGCAAAGTCTCAACTCAACAACATGGTTTGCCTCATCAAATCATGGCAAAGTCCCATCTCAACATCATCCAATCTATACATATGAGCTTCAACATCCGCTACATATGCCTTAAGCAGCTTTCACCATTCAAGAGCCTTCTTCCATAGCTTTTGAATCCTCTTTCATCATCTTGTTCCAAATCAACTACTAGCTAACTTGGAAACAATCAAATCAATCATACATTCAAATAATCAATCATTCAAACAAGATCTATTAAGCAATTTAAGCAATATCAACTATAATGGCAATTTCGTAAATAAACGAGCAAAAGTCCAACATATGTGAAATCATGGTTTTTAGCATAGATCTATCAATTATAAAACATGGGTTTTGTCTCTAATGCTTATTAAACAAACTTGCATAAGTAAACATCTTCAAAAACCATGGATCTAGACTTAGATCTAAGAAAAATGCATGAAATCTCTAACTTTAACACCCAAACATGCCACCAATCCAATATACTCCTTTGGATCCGCGTGGGAGATAACTACCACTCACCAAATCACCAAAACACCTCAAAAACTAAACACTTCAGATCTGGACAGCGAAGATCAAGGCTTGATCCGGCAATATCTCGTCTCAATCGATGAAATCTAGCTCAAACGGATGAAGATCTTCAACTTTGGCACTTGAATCTTCAATCTAAATCTTCGATCTTGGATGGATGTTAGAACTAGATTGGAATAGAGAAAAGAAGGTGAAGAAATGTTGTAGTCGAGTCTTCAAAATGGCAGCACTTCGTCGCTTCAAAAACCGGTGCCAAAAAGTGAGCCAAACCCCTCTATTTATAGGCTGGATCAACCAT
Organism: Allium cepa; assembly: GCA_030765085.1. Taxonomy (NCBI): domain Eukaryota; kingdom Viridiplantae; phylum Streptophyta; class Magnoliopsida; order Asparagales; family Amaryllidaceae; genus Allium; species Allium cepa. The sequence goes on from CM060934.1 coordinate 712,869,930, forward strand.
GAGTCGTCGTCCCTATGAGTCGTCCACGACTCATCATGAGTCGTTGCCGACTTATCAGCCCTTACCGACTCAACATAACACTGCCTACTTACCATGAGTCGTTCACGACTCATTGCCATGACGACCTACCCCAGCCGACTCAACTGCACAGCCTTCCGACTCAAGCCAACGACTCAATACACCAAGGCACAAGGTCATACGACTCAAACCCAAACCGACTCAACACCTACCGACTCACGACTCAAGACCAGTGCCGACTCAACATAAGTCGGTCACGACCTAAAAGCCTCCGACCTAAGACACTGCCGCGTTTTCCCCAAGTCCTAAGTCGTACGACGACTCAACAATACACACTCACGACTCAACTATGATGCCGACTCACGACTCATCAGGCCCTACGACTCAAAACCCTGCCGACTCATTACCCACGACCTAAGCCTAAACCCCTTAAGTCGCTACACCCTTAACCCGTTAACTCCTTAACTCGGCAAACCCTATGAGTCGTAACTCGTTGACTCGGCCACACTTCTTATCTCGGCCCTCTATGAGTCGGTCATCCTATGAGTCGCCTAACTTCTTGAGTCGGTCCATCCTTATCTCGGCCAACACTTTAAACCGCTACCCCTCCTTGAGTCGGTCCCCTATGAGTCGGTCACGACTCATCACTTGTACCCGGGTTAACTTCTAAACGACTCAAGCTAGAAGCAACACAAACAACACTATCGACCTGCAAATTCTACGATTTATCGACTCGTAAAATACGGGTCGTTACAATAAAGCTGTGTTGGAGGGCTACTGTTCCACTGCTTCTAACGGAAAATTTCTACCACCTTCTTCTTAACCCTTGATCAACGTGAATTTCATTCTCATTCCTATACATTTTCTCTTTTCCTTGCACGGTGGCATTTGAGCTAAATCCTTTATGTTTCCCAAAACCTAAAGTTTTGAGATTGAAACATTTACTCACTTTAGACTTCTAACTAATTTTCTCGTTAACTTCCAGTTTTACTTATGGTCTATCACTAGTTAAGTGTTCCCGTAAAATTTTCTTATTTACTTTGCCTCCCAACATCAAGTGGTTTAAATCAAACTCATAAAGTCTACCCAGGAATAACGGGAATATATCTTATACCACATCATCCACTTTTTCAATAACTAAGGAAGACAACTAGTGACTATAATCTAAGAACTCCAACAGAAAATTTTACAGGAAGTCGTCATTTATTAGTTAATATAAATGGTGTTGAGGTCCTACCACTCCTTTTTGAATTAAGATGGGTTATCTTTAATATTTTATTCCATTGTTAACCATTTTCTTTATTTTCCTTTTTTTGATCTTTAATAAATATGGTCCATTTATTGTGTCAATTAATATCCATAGCAGTTGATCATCACTATCAGAATTAGACCATTTCCAATTAATCCTTATTCAATCTTTTAACCTTCTTCAGGTTTTCAAAATTCATCCATTACTCAAATTTCTGTCTTCCTTAAATGCAATATCAAGTTTCCTTAATCAATCCCCATTAGATAACTTTTCCTCTCACTAATTACAAACATATTTCCCGTTAAATTTGTAATTAACGTCCACATATCCCAATCTATCAATTAATAATTAATACGCATATAATTGTAATCTATTCTATCTATATGTATTCTAGTCATTTAGCGTAGTTGTACGATACATATATCTAAGTACTAATTCTACAACTAGAATACTCATTTTCATATTTTAATTTATCGAATCTATCCTTCAAGAAATATTACCATCATAATTTCTCATAAATTAACAGCAGGTGAACGTTTTGATTTGTTTGAAATTATAAGGAAATATTTATTTTCTTATTATGGAAATAGATAGTGTAAACTATGGAAAAGAATATTCATCTCGTACACATCTCTTTCCTTTGCAGTGTATTCCTTGTTACTTCAAAAAGCGCACTTTTATATGTATTTGAAATTAGATAATCCATGGAAATTATACGAAAATTGCTCCAAATTAAATTATAAAAATTCATATTCTATGGGCAACCTAATTTACAATCCAATAATAGATTTAGAATATCTATGTACTTAACCAACTTCTTCAAATAGAGGTCTAAGACTGGCTTTAAATTTCTAGATCAGGTTGTGCATTCTATTTTTATTTTATTCATATCCTAAAAAACTATAATATATCCTAACTTGGTCATAATTCATATCTGCTCATAACTTTCTCATATAAAAATAAATATCTTCATACAAATAAACTTATTTAAAAATGAGCATTTATTACTTCATTTCTTGCAACACTTAAAACATAAAGTATCAAATTCAATATCTCCATCTTTGAAAATTTAAACTTAAAAAAAACTTTATCAAAGATTCAAAATTCCTTTGTTCCCAAATAGAAATAAAATAATCTCTTGCAACACTTTTCTTTATCAAAGCCAGTATTATTATTATTATTCAAATAACTTTTGTATTCAAATTAGGAAAAACATATAAAATTTTCACCTTTACATAAATGCTTCTCCTTATACAATATCGAACTTACTTATCAATCATCATTTAAATCTAATCAATGGTCAAAGATACCTTTTACAACTTTATATGATAGAAAAATAGGTGAAATGGACAAAGATAGCTTCTATCTTACTCTATTACCCCTTTCAATATCTCATCTAGTAGAATTCACAATTCTATTATTACCTAAATTCCAGCCATTATTCACTTCATCGCCTTATATGGTAATTCTCTCCTTCCTATACTATCATACATTCCTTTCTTTCTATTTTCTATTTTTCTATCCAAAAATAGGTGTTATTCCTATCTATAAACCCCAAAAAAGAGTTCTAAAGAAGGAACTTTTAGGTTTATAAACAATGAAAAAATAGAAGGATTAAAGAATCAAAAATTGAAATCTTTTCAATCAAATTAAAAAGGTTAACGAATGAAAACTTTTCAAGTCATTAGTTTACAATTAAAACCATAAACCATTTTGTCCTAAAGAAATTCACCACTTTTAAAAATTGTATTACCTTTCTAAACTTTTCTAAAACTAATGGTGATATATTTCCAAATCTATCTAAAATCATATTTATATTTTCAAAAATTTCCAACTTATACAATATATAAGAAGTTGTAGAGGGAGGATCTTTTAAATTTATTGCATAGGATATATAACATGGAAAAATAGAAGAGTACAAAAACAAGGAATTTGAAAGCTTTTCTAATCCAATCAAATTTTAAATTGTGAAGTTAATAAATGGAAACTTTTTTCCAACTTCTAAAATCACCAAAAAATTTAAATTAAAATCACCTACCAAAAATGTTTCGCCGCCTTTTAAATTTACAACCTCTTTTCAAACTGTTTATAAAACAAACGGTGATATAATTTAAAAGTCATCTGAAACCACTTTTTATCAAAAATTTCTAACTTATAAGGTTTCCATTTTTAAATATTTTGAAATGAACTTTCCAAAATTTTTAAGGGGTTTTCAAAGAAACTTTTTTATCAAATTATGTCCCAAATGGTAGGATCAATATTTGTTCTTTCTTTTAAACCTTTGTATTTTACCTTTTAAAAATCTAATTTCCTCTTTGTGGCGATAATGTATTCCATTTTATGGAAGTTTGCTCCTTTCCTTAGTTTCATATTTTATTAATACATAATACTTTCACTTATTACCTCCATAAATGTTAATTTGCCTATATTAATTGTCAGCCTAAAGGACGTTTCCTTAAGTTCATTTATTTCCTATCAACATTTCCATCTACAATTCATATCCCTCTTACATTCATACTTATTGGGCCTGCAATGATAAGGAAGCCTAAGTCCTACAAAAAGTATAAATTTAACTCTATTTATTTTCCAACTCATAGTTGTTGCGTCCACCCATTCGGAACATAGTGGCAACTACTTCTATAGTTGGAATTTATAGAGTTAAGCGTAAATTCAAAATAAGTAAATATATATAGTATGAGTTTCGAAAATATTTTCAAAAACCTTTTTCAAAAATAACAAATACGCCACTCATACGCATATTAGACTTTCCCTGTTGATCGGGCAACCTAGACTCTGATATCAAATGTAACAACCCATCCTGGAACATGCCTAAATTTCGACCCAGAAATGGTCCATCGAAACTTATATCCATTTTGAGGTAAGTTGTTGGTAGAACTAAGAAAATAATAGTATAGAAGCATAACTAAACTTCAGAACTCACAATGGACGGAATAAAATCTAATAGCAAAGTGTACCCATTCATTTCAAAACCATAAAATGTCATAATGCAAAATTCCCTAAAAATCGTAATATAATATCCATTACGACAGTTGTCTAAATACATAGGCACACATAAAAGTAAGTAATAATAACAAATACTGCCACAAGCCAAGTTTCTCCATCTCTAAGCATTGTCACCATCATCGCTCCGTCCTCAACTTGTGTTGTAATGAGGATGGAGTCAGAACAACAAATGTCTGGTGAATAAAAACCCCAAGTCTTGAAAAGCACCATTGTCCAAGTGGTTAATTGATTCGGCTTTGGTGCAGGAGGTCACAAGTTCGAAACTGGCTTTCGAATGTTTATTTGACATGGGATATGTTATCCCAATGATTTGTTGTATATAAAGTACAGTTCAAAAAAAAAACCACCCAAGTCTTACCTTTTTAGTACTTGGATAGTATATTACAAAATAAAAATATGTATACGAATATAAAACCAATAAAATCTTTTCATACCTCTTTATAAAGAAAGGAGGCGGTCCAACCACTTAATATCTTCCATTCTAGAAGCAGGTTTCTAAAATCTCATATCCCAATCATATGTCATAAATAGCTAATATGTAAGAGACGGTACCCAACCCACGTAATACTTCGAAGTGAAAAATAGGCAGACTCTTTTCATTTAAGACCTTAATTAAGGCAGATCCCATTATTTAAGACCAATTTCCAAAAGTGTGCTCGTTAATGGTAATGTCTAGTTGACATCACATGGAATCTCATAGGCCACTTAATACTTCCAAGCGGAAAATATGCAGACTCTGGTCATTTAAGACCTTAAATAAGGAAGACCCATTTATGACCTATTTTCAAAAGCGGTCCCCTATAGAGATACCATCTAACTTGTCCTCTTGGTCCTTTAATAATTCATATGGGAAAAGAGGCTGGTCGAGACACTTACTACCTCAAAACCCCAAAGTAGGCCATTCGTCTTATGGCCCATACTCAGAATGACCTCTCACATTTGTACGTAATTCATAGAATCTATTAGCCAGATTAGCTGGGCAGATTTTTCCTATGGAATTTGGAACAAACCTTGCATCATTACGAATATTTATCATAAGGATATCTCACATCAATAAAAGTTCACACAACTATTGGTAGCCTTAAATTAAAGGGCGGACTTCCATCATGTAACTCTATTGATCTCGCATCCCTATGACTTAGCCACAAAACAATTACTCTCCATATACATACATACATTAATATATATATATATATATATATATATATATATATATATATATATATAAACACACTCATCTCACCATTTCATAAATACGATCTTATAAGGAATCTTCTTTATTACGCCTTAAAATAATAATTATGCTATATAATAATTTCCTTTTATTTTCACCCAACAATCAATTACCTTCATAATGAAGAAATAAATGAAAATAAATGCCTAATTAACTACGCCATATACGTAGTAAAACGTCAATTACGTAAATAGAAATAAATAAATTTTCGCGCCTAATAAGTTCTAAACGCACGAATTTTATGCTCTAAACTAGCGTTAAATGTCAATTCCTTATCCAATTATTATTACAAGTCATTTTTCTTCAAATTCCTAAGATTTCATGGGATTCTAATGTCCAAAATAGGGAATAAATATTCATAACCAAAACTGCAATAATAGAGTTATAAATAAAATAGAAACTCAATTATTACACTAGTTCAATGAAATATAATAATAAGAATTGCAATCTAAACCTCATATTCTATTCAACTCATCTTTTATAAAGAAAATAGATAATAATAAGTGGTGTAAACTACGAATAGAATCCATAATCTAAAGCCCTTATTTTATTGAAGGATCATAATTAAACCCAAATAAGAAGGAGAAATGCAATATAATATAAAATTATCAAAAATTGCATAAACGAAACAAATTCCATCAAGTTAATTTAATTGACATATCGAAACAAAATGGAATTTTGGGGGATCTTATCTATCATAATTTCGAAATCTCGAAATCCCTAAGGTATATTCAAATCCAAAAAGAAATACACTAAACAATAGTTGAAAAGAAACACTAAGATTTCCGCTCATAGAGTCACCTTAGCTTTGCCTACTTTGGATTTGCATGCCTCATAATCTCTTCCAAAATCTCTCTCTTTTTGATATATACATACACAATAGGGAAGAGTATATATATATTAGATTCAGAATAGTAGGAGGAGAATGGAATAAGAATAGGTTGGAGAAAGAAGAAATAAATAGAAAATAAATTGGATTTTTATTTGAATTCTCTATGGAGTTTCTGAATCTAATTTGAAGAGATAACAATGACAGTGTTTCGCTATTGTTCCCAAAATATTTATGTATAAAAGTGAAAGGTTTAGGGTCTAATTTATAATGGTACGCATCAAAATCGTTAAATGAGAATAGATTAAAATCGATAAATCTGAAACATACAACTCATCAAAATAGACTCCACAACAGGGAAGTTGGTCGATCCCCATGCTCCAAGCGGTTGACCCCTTGAGGCGGTGGGTTGACTTCTTCCCTTATTTTGGAAGGTGTTCATTTTATTTTATTGTTGCTTGATTATTTATTGATTTCATATCCTAATTAACTTTTAACGTTAATTGCTAATTTTTAACGTTACTTAACCTCTAAGTCTAATCATAATTAATTTCAAATTTCAAATTAGGAAATTAATTATTTATTTGAATCCTACTCAAATTACTTTAAATCTGAAAACTTCAAACGCTCATAATTCTTCTTTTGAGCTCTATATATTTAACATATTATATATAGAAATTAATCAGAATTTCACCACGAATGCAACGATATAGCTTTCGTGGTCATATTTCAACTTTTATAAAAATTTCATTTTCTGCCTTATCATGTTTAATTTAATTTACTTCGTTTATTTATGGTTAATTTTATGAGGTGTTAAACTTGGGTTTCAACTTAGTCGAAATTTGAGCCTATTAATCTGTGGGTTGTTACACGTAGCATTCATCGGACGACTATGGTTATGTTAAGTGTAAACATTGAAAGTAAAACACTATTCAAGAGATGATTCGTTTTCTCAGTTATATGAGGTTAGTATCATGATCAAGTGATGTCAACTCAAAGTCAAAGTCTTTGGTTGGAGCGATTCGATTTTTAATAATTTTTATTATTTTTGTGTTTGGAGTATAGAGTTGAATGTGAAAAATAATGGAATTTTGACCATTACCAAATTTCATAAGTCTTAATGTGGTATAGTTTTGACCGTTACCAAATTCCCTAAAAAAAATCAAAGATTTAATTAATTTTGTAATTTTTGTAAATTAATTAATATTTAAGGAATATTAATTATTATTTAACGTATTTGATGTTTGGAAGTTGTTTGTAATTATTTGAATGCATTTATAAAAGCTTATTTACGTGCATTGATATACGGTATCGTTGTAATTTTAAATGGATTGAAATAAGGGATTTTCAATCAAATGGCTTCTTAGTTCAGGGCAATGAATTTTAAGGACAATAATTCTAAAAAAAATTAGTTTTAAGACAATTTATAGAAATAAGATAAACGAAGTTATCATTTTTCAGTTATACAGAAAAATGATATATGAATTTATCATTTTTCTGTATAACTTAAAAATATAATCATTTTTCTGTAGATTGTTCTTGAAACTAATTATTCAGAAGCGATGTCCTTAAAACTCATTACCTTGGAATGAGAAGCCCTCCAACCTAATTTCCACTGTAAATAAAAATTAATTGCATGAAGCGGTTTATGAAAATTTTGTGTCATTCGATGGTATGTAATTTCAGCCATATCATGTAAAGATAGAAGTGGAGAGAGAGGTAATCAAATTAATTAGAGAAGTTTTAATTAAAGAATAATGAAACGTAAGTGGTTCATTCATCTTTTGCAAAGATCGGATGTGGATCTTGGAGATCTTAGAAAATTTCTTCATTTGAGAAAATTTATACACCCACAAAAGTTTAAAGAATTGAAAACAAGTTAAGGAAAGAATAAAAAAAGGCTAAAAGATTTCAATCTTTACATTTCCTTAATTGCCATTTAAATGTCATTTACCTTTTCTTTTAATGTCACTTTAAATGCACCACTACCCATTCATTTAGATCTTTTTGTCTCAAACCTATTCATACATTAAATTATTCTTTTCATCTAATACATAAGTTAATTCTAATATGTCTGTGTATAAATTTTCTAATATAAGTTTAAATTATTTTATGACAATCATTGCTCATATGAGCGTTTATACGTTATAGATGCAAATCCCAACATTAAGTCATTAACTATGTACACCATTCTGCCATGTTGCACTTACACATTTCACATTGGAGTATAGTTGAGTATACTCACAATCTATACCTAGTATAAATTCGGTCATCAATATTATTTAATAAGTCAATCAATTTAATAAAAGATAGACATAAAGTTTCCCTTAATTAACCGTATAAATTAAGAAAAATAAACGAAAATTTTTATTCTCTACATTGATTTTAACATGTGACTTTACACGGAGTGCATTTGATATATTCCATTTTATATAAACATTTCGTATTGATCAAAAATATAAATATTCAAAACCATTTTAAAGAAAGTTAAATAAAGTAAGATTTTATTTAAAGCTTTATTAGATTTGATTTAAAATCCAGTTAGACTTCATAAGCCCACTACATTCAAAAATGGTAATAAAAAAACATTGAAATTCACTTATTCTTCCACTGTGAGATGACCTAATTCCAACATGTCCGACGATTCAAATCACACTACACAAGTTTTGAATCTGTGACCTTTTACATCAAGATCGAAATGTCATAACCACAGGCACAGTCAAAGCGTCTAAAATGTTAATCTCTTAACTCTAAAATCATTCTCTTTTAGCTAAATTAAGATTCTCAAATGAATTTAAATAAATCTCTGTTAACTAATTTTACCTAACCACTCATTATTAGTTAATTACTCATTTTAAATACACTTGGCATATCATATATTATTATCAGTTCAGTACATTTTTGTAATTTAATGTGTTAAAATAGTTAATTTAACGATAAAGCGGTATATATATCAATAATATGGGTGTTACATACTACTTTTGGAATATTATATACTAAAGATATTACATAGACACCAGTTTTGAAGTGTAATATGTGATAAAGTAAACATATTATTTAATGGACACTACTTTTAAAGCCCTCAATCTAGTCCTTTCTTCATAAAATGTCAAAATTTGATTTATAAAAAGATACACTTAAGAAGAGTTAAAAAGGATATAATCTAACAATTTGTAGTAAAATTTATTTAAAACCTCTTTAGGAGTGTTAACTATCAAATTGTAATACAACAACTTGTATAAAACTTTTTATTCATTTTTTTTTGAGATGTTAAAAATTGAAGGAAAAGAAAAATGAAAATACAAGTATGATACATACAATAAACGTAAAAATTACAAATTACTCGAGCTGTACATAACGTACAATAAATGTTCGTTAAATAATAGGTTAATACTTAATATGGTAATAAATGTTATACAAGAAATTGAAGAACTAAACAATAGTGCTCTCTAAAAAGTGGTCTGGAAATAAAAATGAATCCAGAATGGCTGTGCGGTATTATAAGAGAATAGAAGAGAATGTAGCTGAAGGAATTAAAAATATTCTTGTAAGAACCCAGAGCATTGGTAAATTCAGCTAGTGAGTGTCCACTCCAACTCATAATATAATCTCGGATGCTATTTTTTTACCGGAAGTGTATAAAACTCGAATATGAATCTGTTATCAGATCTAGACGTCCTTTTACCATTATGACACACCCGTACAAAAGCTAAAGCGACTTTGTACAAGGAGGAAATGATTTGTACTGGATACATGACGTACATCATGCTATACACAGTCTAGGTCCTTGTCTTGTTATTTGTGGCGGCTACATTATATGTGGACGTGTTACTGACTTGTAACACTAACAGAGAACATACATCTGGTGTACGTGTATGATTCAAAAGTCTTTAATTACATGAATATTTTTAACGACTTTGATTAATCAAATTAATTAATTAGTTAACCACCAAGGGTGACATTGGACAGGGGCACACGAAATCTGAGGATGGAGTATTTGAACTCGGGCAGTATTGATCAGTTACGTAATCCAGCATGGGTTTATCAAAGAAGAAAACAATACAGACGAGAAGATACAAAATTTGATAAGCTACATGTGTATGGACAGATTTTACTTTAATAGACCAATCTACCCTTAAAACTCATCTCCCAATAGAATTGTCAGCTACGGAAAAACAAAATCAAAAAATGTAACAAAAACAATAAAAGACTAAACGCAGAAATGAAAACTTAAAAAAAGGGAGTGCTCGGTCTAAAATGAGTTTTATGTTTTGAGTTTTCACCATAAATTATAAAATATGGGAGAAGCAGAAGGACGGATGTGATGGGAGAAAGATTAAAGGAATCATGAAAAGAACTCGAAAACTATGAAATGACGAATTGTTTTCGCGCTTCTTTTATTTCTCAAAACATGAAAAATAAAAAAGGATTGTTTTTTATTTTGTATGTTAACTTTGTTTTTTAAATCGATCGTTTTCCACACGTTACATGCGTCGTGCGGATTTTTTGTATGGACGAAAATCCAAAATTAGAGTAAACTAAGCTCTGCTAAGTATTGCCATCTAAACTCCCCTGTCGAGCACTCTAGAGCACTCTAATTACTCTGTGGAAGAGAAGCTTTTAGATGACCAAGGGGCAATTAACTTCTCTGTTTTTCTACAAGTATTAAAAAAATTCGGATAAGGCACAAAATGAATACATTGGCAAGTCTCGAAAAAGATAGGTGAAGCAAAGATCAACAATAATATTACACGTAGACATCTCAATATAATTTCAAAAACAATCAGCGAAACTAAGTCAATAATAATACAAATTATTATAGAACATAAGGTCACAGCCAAAACTACCTTGAACAACGTCTACACCATAACCAAACTATGATTTTATTTTTGCAGCTCTCAAGAATATAGACCAAATCCAATGACTGGTATGTTCGACCATTCCACGAAAGTGACCAAAGTACCTGAGATTGATACACATTACAAATTATAAAAGCACACAGTCCATACAGAAGGAGACCTATAAATTTAACTTCTCGGTTTTCTCACGAATATGATCAATTATATGGTTGTTGAATTCGCCGCTTTCATGAACTTGTTTGACCTGTTTATCATACTCGTCTTCATCTTCCTCCTCCTCCTCTTCGGGTACATCTTCATCGTCTTCATCTTCTTCGACCCATCCATACTTGGATATCGACTTTGAAGGTTCAAGCTTGGTCCTAGCTTCCCCTACAATCTTCATAATGTCCTCAATGGTTTGCATAGAAAATGTTGGGGCATTGTAGTCCCTCTTAAAATATACGGCTTGAGCGGCTTCTGTTAATTCTCTTGGCAAGTTCTTTAGAAACCATGGATGGCTCTTTATGTCTTTGATAGAAATTCTCTATCATAAAAAGAAACAGATATGTTGATTACTATGTAAAGAGAGTCGAGTGAATCAGGAATATGGGTTATTTACCCGTGCAGGATTAGCAACAAAGATGCGGGCAAGGAGTTGCCTGCAGTCCTGAGATACATGAACATAGTCGGGGATTTTGTATTGAACTTGCATTATTCTCTGTATATATATCAGATCAAGGCTTAGTACAATTGATCATCCATTTTAGATGATTGGATTCGGGACAAATCGAAGATTATCTTACTCCGATTGTTTTACGGAAATTCTTTGGGTCGTCCTGGTCTTCAAATGGATAAGCTCCAACCAGCATCACATACAGTGTAACTCCACAAGACCATACATCTGCCATCTAAATTAACCACAGCTATTTATGCTTACTAATACACAAGCGCGTGCGCACACAATGAATATTCAAATTCGCCATGAAAAACAAAAGTTGCAAAATTATATTGTACTTAATTTGTTGAACAAAAATTAAATGATAACAGATCTAACATTCTCAAAGGTCTGAACTGATTTCTTCATCAACATAAGAACAAGGATAACAATGATTTCCCACCTGCACAGCTACGTAGAGATCTATTGTTTGCACCATGGTATACACTTGATTTTTACCTATTCAGTTCTATTACTCATTTTATTCTACGACCAAACGTTTTTCACTCCCAATAATGTTTGCTTTTTCTTTGCCAATCAGAATGTGTTGATAATATACCAATTAACATTGAAAATGAATTGCTGAATAGAAAGAGGATAAGGAAAAAAAAACAAAAGTAATAAACAATGTAAAATGTAGTGTCGATAGGAAGCCACGATATATATATGATTTTTGCATATATTTTATCCTTAAATGTACGAGAAATAGAAAATAATAACAAAAATATTATTTATGATAGTGGCTTTCATGCTTGCACAAACGTAAAATATTGCCATAAAATTTTAGTGTTATACTGAACTTTTCAACAAGATGGATCCAGCAGCCCTTGCCCTTGCCCAAATTTAACATTAAAAAAAAAGAAAAAAAAAGGTTTTTACTATCAAAGCTAGGTAGTCAATAACAATGAAACATCGATGGAGAACCACTATGCAATACATCAAAAAATACCGAAGAAAATATATCAAAAAAATAGCGATAGGTTTGTCATCATAACCCTACAGAAAATGAGCTAAGAGTTAACTAGGATTATTTGTAGCTAGTTGACAAGGTTACTTGGCTTTCATAGTGTGCCTTGGCTTCAGCAAGGTGTTACTTGGGTATCGAGGATGTCTGTTTGGCTTTCACGGCGTGTTACTTGGCTTTCAAGGATGGTTACTTACCTTTCAAGGGTGGAAATTGCTTAAATATTAAGTAAAAAAAAAGTAAATGTTTGTTAGAAGTGGACAAAAATTGACTGTTTTGTAAAAACCTTAGTACCACTGATGGCCCAATTAGATAGGTCGAGAAAGAGACCTGTGTTAGTTGGCCATTGTGCTCAAAAGACTCCAAATAAATTATTAAAAAAAAGAATAAGAAGAAGAAAAGGAAAGAAAGAATAAAAACCATCGTAAATTAAATAAAAATTAAGCACTGTATGTTAACAAAGCAATGAGACCAGCTGCTTGCATGTCATTTCTAAAATTGGGAACTCGAGTATTTGGACCAATGATGTAAATTAAATATTTGTCAAGGTTTTATGTGTCTTCTCTTCGCTTGGTTTTTCATGTCTTCTCTTTGCTTGGTTTTTCATGCTTTCTTTGCTTATTTTTCTCATGGTATATTTTTATCCTTGTCCTTGTATGTTCATGTTCTTTCTTTCCTCTTTTTCTTCCTCAATTTTGTACAGGCATTTTCTTAAATAACTTTGTTTACTTATTAAATTATATGCAATAAACCTGTAAATTCGAGTACAAAAGGGGAAAAAAAACCAAAAGTAAGGAAATATATTTATAAAACTATATATTTGAATTAGATTATCAACATCGATATATGCATCATTCACAAACTTCAACTAGAGAGTAATGGAATTCAATTAGAATACAAAATTATGTAGTAGATACCTAAATCATTATTCACATTTTAAAATTCAGATCTAATTCTCGTAAATACCTAAATCATTAATTTCATTTAAGTTCTCCACATTCCCAAATTCTTACACTTCCTTCGATAACATAAGTTATATTTTCACTTTCACCCTTCACGACTTTAAAATTATCTTGTTAATACAAACTTTTCAGTTCCAAATTTACGCATCATTTATCTCAAAAATTTATTACAAATCTGGTGGCAAACTTGAAATTTATATAGACAATGTCTTTTACGAATTTTGAACTCTGACTAAATAAATCTGACTAAAATTGAATAAACATAATTAGGTAGCATTCATTCACGTAACAAACAAATATTAAATTTAGTAAAATAATCAATCTAATCCATACCACATTTATCCTAACAAATATAATTATTTTCACATGCAAAACCGCATAAATTTTACAACTTCTATTAAAAAAACAAATTAGATTTTTAACATTTTCTGAAATATTATCATATAATATGGACGGGGTTACACATTAGTCTTCTTTGGATAACCAGACCATTTTTTAATTAAGAAAAAAAAAACATTTCCTCCTCCACTACAACAAACTTTCACAAATATTCTGGTCAACAGTATACCAATCCACGGGAAAAAATATTGCAAATAAGCTTTGGTTCAATAATTGTGATTTACGAATAGATGTCATTGAGTGCAGCTTACTCGCAAACAACATACATTGTGAGGTGGTGCTTCAATTTTTTAAAATTTAATTAATGGATAATACAATTGTAAAGATTTATTGTACGTTAACTTTAATGATTCTACTACATACAATCCAGACAAATTGGATCTACCAAAAAGCAGGCCAAAAATAGTTGTCCAAAGATGCCAATGACCGGGCCGCCCCAGGAGAGAGGGTAATTTTTGCCTAAAGCGGTAGTTTGAACACGGTCTTACTTAACAACTTAATTTTGAAACGGGAACAAGTAAATGGGAGGAGCATTGTAAGGTTTGTAGGCTTATTGAGAGATCGGACTACTAATAACCCAAGCGTAACATCCAACCTTTAGTTAATCTTAAGATGATAAAACTATGAATGATCCAACTAATTTAACTTCAGGTACAACCTTAAAGAGAGATGGGTAGCATACGCCACTAACAAAATGCATAGCTTCGTAAGCATAATCTAATAACCTTCTGTTTGACTAGCAAAAGGAGAACGAGAATTCTCTCCCAATAAGTTTAGCTTTTAAATTAATGAAGGTTAGTTTAAGTCTTTATATTGACTCAAATAAATTATACACTGTACTCATTTCTATTCCACGGTACTGCTTAACTATTCCACCACTTGCTATTGTTCCAATCTAAAGAAGAAAAACACAATGACTAAAAAGCATTCCTAGAAAGATATGCACAGATATATAGCTTTTGCATTTAAATTTGACAATCTCACTGTTCAAAGATACATATTCACAGCCTCCAAAAAATATTTCAAACTTTACAGCATTTCTTGGCAAACATAGCACGTGTCAAAAGCTTCAGCCAACGTGTAAAACCGCACTACTACTCGTGATGTTTACATCATCGGCCCTACAATAGTGTGGTGCTAAGGCCCTCGTTAACAAATACACTTTTGTCTTATTGCTAACAAATTTTTACCAAACGATACAATACAAACAAAATTATTCCTACTTCCCACCCGAGTCACATCCAACCCTAACTTAAGTCATAATAATAGGCCTAATACTGCAATTGAAATTTGTTGGGGGTAAGTGTGAAAATTAAGCATGTACCTTGCCATCATATTCCCTTCTGGACAGAACTTCAGGAGCAATGTAAGCCGGTGTTCCAACTGTTGATTTTGGTCTTGAGTGAAGCAAAGATGACTATTTTGCAAAATAAAATGAAGAACTACAATTAAAAATTTGCTAATAACATTGTAGGCTCAAGCCTCCAAAGCAAATTAGTTGACGAAAAAAAAAACAAAAAAAAAACAAAAAAAAACCTTAGAATATCCAAAATCGCAAATTTTGAGTCTAGGAGCTGGGCTTCCATCCAGCAAAGTGTTCTCCAGCTTCAAATCTCTATGGCAAATTTGCTAAATACCACAATAAAGAATACTCACGATTTTGTATCAGTTTATAAAAATTTGTGTTATTATTTTTTACTACTGTATGTATTACCATGAAATGGCAATAGCTGACGCCAGAAATGAGCTGCTGGAAGAAATATCTTGCCTAAGACGACACAAGAGTCATTTAATTCAAACGAATTTGATTATTTTTTTTTTAAAGGCGACATAATAATTAAACAAAGGAAACACCTCGTCTTCGCTAAATCTCCCGGCGTTGCAAATCCTCTCAAATAATTCTCCACCAGCAGCATACTCCATCACTATGGCCAGATGCGTAGGCGTCAATACAACCTTTGTAACACAAAAAGACCACAAACTATATTAAATTTTCAAACATATAGAATCCCCTCTGTAACTTTTTTTCCGGTAACTCTTGGTTGTTTACCTCCTTGAATCGAATTATATTCGGATGACGAAGCGACCTATGATTGATAATCTCCCTCGCCACATTCTCATCGATCTGAAATTCAAAATCACTGAATAAGTTTGCTTAACGAAATAAAAATGATAACTAGATCTAACCTTTTGGCCTCGCTCGATGTATTTCATGGCGACTAGCTCTTTGGTTTCTTTATTTCGCATCAACCTTGCAACGCCAAAGTTACCCGATCCAATATCTCTTACTAGCTCGTATTTCTCCATTATAATTTACTGAAATGAAAGGTGCAATGATTTGGTTTGCTTCTATTGTGGGTTTCTGCTAATAAATTGAGTTTCGATTTTGGGTTTTTTGGGATGGATTTGTTCCAATTTATTGTGAGAAAATTGTGCTGATGCTCAGAAATGGAGAAAGTTGGGAATGAATACATGGAAGGAATGAGTTATTTATTAAGATTTAATATAACGATGAGGAGATTGATGACATCTTGGCCGTTGATTTCCGATTAAAGTA
The DNA here is from genome assembly GCA_030765085.1 of Allium cepa. Classification (NCBI taxonomy): domain Eukaryota; kingdom Viridiplantae; phylum Streptophyta; class Magnoliopsida; order Asparagales; family Amaryllidaceae; genus Allium; species Allium cepa. The sequence continues at coordinate 712,886,722 of CM060934.1, forward strand.
TTTTAAACGCCAAAAATCAAATTGTGCGCTTAATAAAATGTAAGCATTTTTTGTCATTCAAGATAGGCTGAAACAAATTCTTCGTCGTCAATTTTTCGTGTCCAAACTTGTCCATTATACAAGTCTTGTCGACAATCGACATACATATATACCTAACTATTTTAACTGATGGTTAGTTGGTTAGTATGCGAATGAGTTCATAGGAACAGGGTGATCAGGGTTAGAGTTTACTTTAGTGGATATAGCAAGGAAAATCCTAAGTAATTTATTGTTCTTGAACTTAAATCAATCAACTTACATAGGCTTATAGCTATTGTATAAAAGTATAATTGCTTTAATGTAAGTTTTCTTGTTTCATAAGCGAGTCTTACGGACAAAATAAAATAGATAATGAGTTGTAACTTAGCCGATGGGACGCATTAAACATTTACTTAATTGTGAAATTTATTTCATAAGATAGTTCTTCGTTATATGAAAAAGCTCAAATTTATGAATACTAGTTACTAAAATCTCATTTTATCACTTTACATATTTGGTACTCAAAACAGTGTGTTTAGAACGAGTTTCTGGGACAGGTTAACATTTTCCATATTTTGCATGATCTTCCAAACGTTATTTAATATCTTTATCCAACTAACGGTAGAATGCAACGATCATCAAAATGTGCTTTGTTGCCAAATTTATCCTGGTTTATTTGAGCGACATTTTCAATTTTGATTATTATTTGAGTCTACATTGTTATGTTGTCCATAGTTTAACTAATCGATGCATTGAAATGTTATACAAAATTAGTATAGCTAGCTCTGACTATGAGACATTTATTAGCAACACACAGATGGATTCGCATTGGGAAAAAGAAAGGTCAAAGTTTTGGATTAACAAATTGAAGAGTCGGCAAGCATGCATACGCAACTTTCAAATTCTTATATGTACAAGGAATATATAAATAAAGTATCCTATGGAGCGAAAGATAATTTTAATAACAAAGATAATATGTTAATTATAATTCAGTTAAGAAAATAGAGATATTGAATATAGGAAATTATATATCCAAGTATATTGTACTTTTATTAATTTACAAAACAAAGAACTTAAAATTAATCATTTTAATAAATTTCACAAATTTATTTATAAAATCAAGGTTGTATCATATAGTGTTTAAAAGGTTAAATTTTAAAACTTACAACCTCTATAACATAGGAAATATTAATTCATTTGAAATTACAAACTATAAAAAAAATCGTCCAACCACTGTCTCGGTGGTTAAGCGTTCTGGTTTTGTTTCATGAGGTTACAAATTCTAATCACGTGCAAAGCGTGTTTCGAACCGCTAGACATATGTTGACTTGAGGTATGTTATGTACTACCTAAGATTTATTGTACAACTATGTATCGCCACATAAGTATCCAATTTCAAAAAAAATTAATATGTTTTTATTTAAGAAGAATATTACCATTTAAAACAAAATCCCAATTTTCTTAGCAGAAAATTCATGAAGATACTTATAAATTGTATCTATTTTTAGAAAAACATAGCACAAGCTCGAGATGATGTTATAGCCATATTTATATATAAAAAGGCCAATACGATATATATTGGTCGATGCAACAACCCTACAACGAATAATCAACACACAATCATCGGCACAATGTCATATGTTGTTTACATGCGTGGAAAATTCCAAAAAAAAAAATGTACGTATAAGATGTTTCACATGCATGTAAGCCCACAAAAATATAATTAAAACAAGCATCAAAAATAATTTACAGTTGCTAATTTAATTAGCCTTACAATTGTGATATCCATGTGGCATATCCCTGCCTTCAATTGAGTTAATTAACATTCTCTCATGTCACTGGAGGAGTAAGTTGTTTTTCCATCCATATTTTGACTCGTTATGGCTTGAGAATAATTTTTCCAACATCATTGCAATGTGTTGACTAAAAATTTAGGCAACCTCATAATTATAATTAAGAGGCGATATTAGAAAATGCTATTTACTGATACCTCAACTTGTAAATTGAAAAATGAGGAGATGATGTTTACAAAAATAAGTAAAGCACACAGCATAGAGTGGTTCGATCGACGTTGATTTACTCCACTATGAAAGATTGCTTACTGCTTTACTTCTCTTAAAATAGACGTGATTACAAGAGTTAACCCGCTTTTGAGCCAAAACAAATTACATTTGGGCATCGAATATTAAAACGAGGACGAAACGACTTGAAATCTTGGGACACAGTTTAGATGAAGCAAATGAGTGGCTCGAAGAAAATTCATCCAATAAAATGCTAAGGAAATAGGTCGGTGCCGATATGCTCATGTCGGTGCCAACATGTATTTCTCCACAATCATCCACTCTGTGAGGACCCGCAAATTCGTACTCCTTGAATATACACTAATCTCCATTGATTAACTCAAGATGAACGGAAGTACGAATTCTTAGGTTTTTTTAAAAAAAAGGAAAAAGATAGAAGAAGAGAGAAAAGATAGAACAGAACAAAAAAAACAGCAGAACAGTATCAGAATCTCACAATCGCAGTGGAACAACATATAATAGATAAATGAATAATCTTTAAACAAAAAAATTATATCAGTTATTACATTACATCATCAGAGTGTACAACAACAAACAACAATAAATAGCAGAAAAGAAACACTATATACTAGTGAATACGCCATGTCATCCAGCTTGCCTCCAGCAACTCCTGAATTCCAGAATATCCTGATAAACCTTAACTCTTGACTGCCCGTGTGGAAATTGGTGGGCACCCAGAGTTTAGGAAGGAAAACAATAAACTCCGAGTCAGTCATGTGACTGGTGTGAGAACTCAAAACAGTTTATCTTTAAAACAAAGAATATGATAATTTTAAAATAGATTCGCAATGCTTTTAAAAATGAGACTACCATAAGGCCTCCCGCACACACACACAATGCAAACGCAGAATCGGAGGAGATTTCTCCTTATGATAGTCAAAGATGCTTGATACGCATTAAAAAGAAACATTTCATATTATTACTAGTGCATAGTGTAGGAAAAATCATTTCGAAAATAAAGATATAAATCTTAGCCAGCATAGGCATTCCGCACTTATGCCTACTATAGCTACCATGTTCAATAGCAGGTTACCGCCACATTCCATGGCAGGTTATATAACTAAAACCGTACAAGGCTCGTATTGTTTATTTGGATTTCCAACAAATGGTCAGGCCAAGGAACTTCCCATTGCCACATGAAAACGCCTCTGGAATGACGTCCCGAGAACCAAACCGGATCTCTGCCAACACAAGGCCGGGTTACCCCTAACTGAGTAACTACTGACACAAATATGTCATCTGTAATGACCCAGAATTTTGATTAATTAAAATTTGTATATTTAATTAATTTTAAATATTAATAAGTGAAATTATATGTAACAACCCGCATATTTATCGATTTTATATTTAAATATTTTATTTAAATATTTTATCGTTCGTCGGATTTTGGTCCGAAAATCTACTTTTTGCAAACAGTCGAATTGGGACTCGAGACCACCCCCATTGAGTTCAAAATGACATTTGTGACCTTTTTGAGTATAAACTTCGATATGTTTGGAGATAGTAGAATTTTGACATTTTTCACTTAGGGCTTTGGTTTGGGCTGAACCCATCTTACTAACTCAGTCCCAACCAACTCCAACTCTTCATTACTTCATTTCTAATTCCTAACTCTTCAAACTTTAGCAACAATGGTGGAAGAGAGTGGAAATTAAAACTCCAAGCCCTAGTTCCTTTTGCTAGCTCAAGTTCTTGCTCCAAAATCAAGGAGAACCCATTAGTAAGCATCTCCTCCTTCTTCTCCAACTCATTCTCTCTTTGATTTCAGAAAATTCCTAAACCTAATTTAGGAAATATTTCTCTTTTAAGCTTAGATTGAAGCTTCTTGAGTTGTTATTGAAGAGTTATTGATCTTAGCTTGTTTTTAAAGCTTCTCCTTCATTGATTTGGGTTCAAAGGTGAGATTTTTATCTCACATCTATGCTTATATTTATCTTCGATTGTTAAGTATGAATTCCTAACACTTATTCGTGTGCAATTGCTTTTGGTTTGGATTGATTTGGTGAATATTCCAATTTTTAGTGTTTTGGGTTCAAATCCTTAAAAATCATAGCTTTGATGTTCAAATGCGTTTTTGGTGATGCATCTGATGCATCGAGGAGCCAATAGGATCGGGTAGCCGGTGGGCATAATTCCCTATCGTCCGTGCTCGTTCGGTTGCGAATTGGTGGAGTTTGCACGTCAATTAAATGGGTTTCAATTTGCTGAACATCAGGATCGGCCGACCGAACCCCTGGGCCGGTCGACCGACCTGCTACTAAGGTTCGTAGGCACCTTTCTGTCTCTGGTCCGGTCGACTGGCTACAGGGCTTAGCCGACCGACCTGTAGAATGGGCACTTCCTGCCTCTGTTTGGAAGTGCAGGCTACAGGGCTCGGTCGACCGAGCTCAGGGTCCGGTCGACTGACCTGCTACCCCGTGCACTTCTGTTTTTGGTTCGGTCAACCGACTCAGGGAGTCCGGTCGACCGACGTGCTGCTATTTGCCAACTATGCCTATTTTGCCTAGTTGTCTGAAATTCCAACTTTAATCGATTTGTGTTATTTCCCTATTTGTTGTTATCATTTGTTATAGACTTTGATGACTTATTTTCTTCGGAAATTCTTGGAATATCCATTTCGATGGATTCGGTATCGATTTCTTTGGATTCTATTCACGTCTTCAAATGTGAATTTTAGTGATTGATTGTTCCTACAATCTTCTTTGTGATTTGTCACTTTAAAAATATAAAGGTTTTCTATACTAGTGGTAAATATCAAAACTCTTTCTTCAAATGATTTCAACACTATTTTATTACAAAGCTCGTTTTCTCAAACCATTTCCAATCTATTAGTATATACAAACCTTTACCTCACTCGTATGAGAAATCTAATTAAACGGCTTAGTAAAACAAGTGGTATGAAACACTTGCGTTTACTTCGTCGGTTAATTCTTGGACTTGTTCGATTGAAACTCTTGTGACAATTTTCTAGTGGAGATCTACAATTTGTTCGTAAATATTTAAGTTAAGCTAGTGGTTATGGGACATGAAGCTAAGCTCATATATTTACTAGCTTACTGTAATCGACACTTCTCTGTGATCATGACGATCATTTTTATGTTTTAGACTAGCATTGTGCGATGTCTTTTTGATTTGGTTCATCGGATGTCGCGCTGTACGACGTCGATGCTCCGAATTATTTGATACATTGGATGTACCGTTTGCACTACATCAATGTCTTTGCTTTTGATTCATTGGATGGGATGTACCGTTTGCACTACATCAATGATATGCTTTTGATACATTGGATGTACCGTTTGCACCACATCAATGTCTTTGCTTTTGATACATTGGATGTACCGTTTGCACTACATCAATGTCTTTGCTTTTGATTCATTGGATGTACCGTTTGCACTACATCAATGATATGCTTTTGATACATTGGATGTACCGTTTGCACTACATCAACGTCTTTGCTTTTGATACATTGGATGTACCGTTTGCACTACATCAATATCTTTTCTTTTGATTCATTGGATGTACTGTTTGCACTACATCAATGATATGCTTTTGATACATTGGATGTACCGTTTGCACTACATCAATGTCTTTGCTTGGTGATTCATTGGATGTACCGTTTGCACTACATCAATGTCTTGGCCATCCTTTTCTTGTGATTTCTGGATTTCTTGTGTTGAATTCTGGAATTTATGTTTCACCAACTTTTACGATTGGCATTGATATATATGTCATTTATTGTGGCTTGGTGAATGAAATTAGGAGTATGACATTCCTTTTTTATCTTTGAGAAGATCTTTGCGATATTGATTAATCTCTTGTTGATTTTCAATTACTTATATATCATAGCTTGGCATTGTGATTATTATACGTTTAGTCATATCTCTTATTCTATATCATTTCATCTGATATTTATAACTAGACTGATCCGTTTATTATTTTCTTCTTAAATAATACTCGGGTCAGACCGAGATATTACAGGTGCTTCGCTTGACTTATCTTCTGGGGTTATCATATGATCTTTTGGCTAACTACTTTAGTTTAGTAGTTTTTGTTGTATACATTTGAGATACAGACTCTATGATGTATACTTATTCTTTTGTCTAGCACTTGTATCTATTCTCTTTGATATTGTGGATCTTGTTTGACCACTACTCTGATGTACACTTTCATGTGTTATATTCATATCTATTTCCGCCTTTGTGATATGAATTATCTGTGACTGATTTGTGTTATGTTTATTTCTATATTTGTTTCCGAAGACCTTTATAGCCACTGTGTAGTAGCTTTGAGTTTGTGTCGGTATGTCGGATTTATTCTATCTGGCATATCGGTGCTCGCGCAAAGCAATTACACGGATGGTCGCTCCTCAACAGCCTTATTCTCCGTGCTAGTTGACAGCATTACTCCGTAGTGTTCTTGGCTAGAGTGGGTATAGAGGTGGGGCGTCACATTATAAGTCGAATAAATTTTATTTCGAATAATTAGATTTAATTGGATAATTAAATTGATAATCTAATATGTGAAATTACAGAAAAAATTGAAAATTGGGTAAAATATGATTGAAAATGATTTGTAAAATTTTATTTTATCATATTGAAGTTAGAAAGATGTTTGTGAACTTTTAAAATCGAATTAAGAGTTAATTTGTGAAAATTGAATATTTTAATATTTAATCGACTAGTGAAATTAGCCATTTTTCGAACAGTCTCAGAATTGGACGAAACAAGGTCCATTGGATCCGTAATAGTTTGTTATTACCGGATTTCAATTTTCGTAGCAATTGGAGTTATCGTTTGATCGTGGCAGCTCGAAACACATCGAAATTGTTTTTAATGTTAATTTGGCGAGTTAAAATAGTCATTTTTCAAACAGTCTCGCATTTTGAAGAAACCAATTTCATCGGATCTGTAATGTGATATTATTGTATGGTTTCAAATTTCGTGTCAATCGGATTTACCGTTTGTCCGGTGCAAGCTAAAACGCCTAGAAATTTGATTTACCGATTTAATTTTAAATCGAACGTTTATTGCCATAACTCGCACAGATGATCGAATTAGCTCCCGAAACACGTTCCATTGTGTTTGAAACACGGGGTAAACATTAGAAACGCCAACCGGCACGCTTCGTTTGGAGTTCGGAAATTCCGGGTGAATAGTTAATTGGAATATTTTCTATAAAAGTCCCTAGAATCTTCATTTTTGCAAAATTAAAAGAGGCCTAGGGTTCAGAAACCTAGCCGCTGGCCTCATAAAAACAATGGCCGAAATTTACAGTTCTTCCTCCTCAAATTTCTTCAAATCCGTGCAACGATTCAAGAAACTTTCTACATGAAAGTTGTAGATGACAATGAGATCTTGATATCCAACGGTTGTGATCGAAATTGGAGTCATGGATCGATGGGAAATCGCGTATGAAGCCGAGATGTTCACGCACATTTTCCTATGCCTATGGTCGACCGAGCCTCGAGCTCTTCTGGCCGTGGGTGGTGCTAGGCTGGGCGCGCATAGTGGAGGGGCCTGATCGATGTGAAGTGGACCGTAGTGGTCGCGTGAATTAGGGCTAGGGGGCGGCTATGGGTTGCGTGTTACTGGAGAGAGTTACGAACGTGAGTTTGGGGAAGATGGTTTTTGCGTTCTACGGTGGTGATTGCTGGGAGCAAGGATCGTGCGGCCCGAGTTAATTAGGTTTAAAATTAGAAATTATGTTGTAAATATTAATATTTAAAATTCGTGAATGTTTAAATTAACGTATCTTTTTCATACGAGGTCGAAAACGCGCGAAACCAGTTGCGTTGGAATCGTATGGACAAGCACTACGCTATGGAATTGGATTGGAGTCCTTTGGAGTTAGTGAAAATTTTGGGTAAAATTAAACGTCCGTTTATTTATTCGAAATAAAACGCTAAAACGAAATTGAAATCAAGGTGAGAACTTCTCACTCAATCGAATTTCGATTTTGATTTCAAATAGTTAGATTTAAAATTCTTGAATGCATGTTTGAATGATGGTTGTTATCTATTGATTGTTAAAATAGACATTATGCGCCGTTAGTAAGCGGATGTTATTTATTAAAAACATATACCGCGAATATTTCATAAACAGTGAAATTGGTATTATTTATGTACTTGGAATTGATTTCCCGCAGTATATAGTGGATGAGACCCTATTGCGCCGCCTATTAAGCGGATAATATTTTAAATCCTATATACCGCGATAATTCCGTACTGGTACGGAATTGGTATTGTGCTAACATCTTTGGATGCAGGAAAACAGGTTGGAGGGATCCAACTAGATTCCTCAACAGTATTTATTTGATTTCAGATATTTTGATATTTGATGGATTATCATATCGATATATGATGTCGTTGTTGTCGTGATTGACTATTTGGTATGTAGCATCATTGGGCCAAATTTTGGAATTTTAAAAGGATTTTAAAATTGATTTTTTGAAAGTATACGTTTATAAAATATTTTTGGAATTGATCCATTTTAAATAAATAACGTTATAATTTTAATGTTATAAAAATTATGATTTTTGAGAAATATAGTTAAAGGTTGATTTTTGAAAATATGGGGTTAACGATTTTATAAAATAGTTTAAATTGGGATTTTTTTTGAATTTATTATAAAAAGTTTAAAAAATAAGGTTATGAAATTTGATTATTTTATAAATCAAAATGATGAAATTATAAAGGAGTTTAAAGACGTATTTTAAAAGAATAGTATAAATAGATTTATATAAAGGATTTATAAATTGATATTTATAAATTAAAATATTTGAATTATAAAACGAGTTTTTATAAGTGTTAGAATGAATTGTAAATGAATTTCATAAATGAATGAAATTTATAGCATTATAAACGGTGAAGTTATAAATGGAATTTTATAAGCAGTATGTTTATAAAATTTGTAAAAGTTATTAAAAGAATAAGTTTTGGGTAAATAAATGAATCTTATAGGTTATAAGATTTATAATTTGGGAAGTTAAAGAAACAATTTTGTAAATAAATAAATTATAAGCATTTAACTTATAATATGAACTTTTGGTGTGTAATTGAGCTATAAATTGAAATAGATTTATAAAAGGAAATTGTTATAAAATAAATAGAAATGGAAATTATAAACATTGTTTTATAAATCCTCAAAACGACTTATTTTGGATAAGTAAATTGCTATAGCATATTAAAGGAGTTATATTCACGTTTTAGACAGTGAATAATCCTTTAAGATAAAATGTATAGAAATGATGAAATTGGTTAATGAAGTATATTCACGTTTTTGGATAGTGAATAATATGTTAAAGAAAATGTTTTGGATGTGATGTTTTAAATAGAATTAAAACGATCCAACGATGTTCTTAAAATGTGTTAAGATTCGAAACCATAGATTTCAACATTCATTGTTGAAATAGACGTTTTCGAGAAATAGAAGGAAATGGTGGACTATAACACTGTTGTTATAGTAAATGATTTCCGAAAGGAAATGTTTTATTTAGTATTGGGATTTATATATATCTATCTTAAATTTGAATCCCTATACTAGTGATTTTGGGGCGTTGTAACGATGTTTTACGTAACATTCGTTTTGGCCCAAATAAATATGTTTAAGAGAATGATTTCCTTAAAGAATGAAATATATACTTAATTTCGATTTAAGTATATTGAATATTTTCCAAAGGTTGAAAATAAATAGATTGTGAATTACTTATTAATAAATAAGTATGGAAATGTTTTTCCAATGTGAAATGAAACGTTTTGAGAATTTATCTTTTTGAAGATAAATTGAAAATGAATAATTGAAACCGTATGTCAGTAGGTATTTTGAAATATAAATTCACTATGGAATTTATAAAAGAAAGGGGAATTTGTTTAAAAATAAATATTGATTTATTTTTGAAGTGTGAAAATTATTTATCTTGTAAAGATATTTTTGGGAACCAAATAATTTGAAAAATTATTTGGAATCTTGTGATGTTGTGCATATCCATTGATAGTTCAATAACCGTACCTTTGAATGGGTATTTGTTGTAATTGTTTGAATTTGAATGCCACGCTTATTTTTAAATAAGCGCTCACTATTTGGGTTAACCGGGAAAAGACTTTGGGGTCGTATAACCCATTCCGAATATGTGATACGTCGTTATGAATTGCATGTGAAGACCGATGTTGAAGACCGGATATTTTTGAAAGCGAAAGGACAACTCGTCGAATGTCTTTGCATCGACTGGTCCCCTGTATAGAGACTCCATATGTGATGGGAAGTCCGAACGTGATTTGTGAATATCCAGATTGCAAGGACTTCTTTGTAAGTGCCTTCGGTTCTGTTCGATCCCGGAACAGACTTGTATGGATAGTATGTCTGACGTTACAAATTGAGATATAAAGCAGATTTCTTTCAAATATATTTCTGTTGGTGGTGGAGAATTTATTCTCTTAGCTTAACACCCTTCTCTGAGACGTACGAGCTCAGAGGTTATGTAGTTGATGGTTATTAGCGATATATTCCCAATTTGGTAATGTGACATGCTGAGTGTTGTTGTGAAATGATCATTGTTTGATCATTTCTGATATGATCATTTGTTTGATCGTTTATCTTTGTGATCATTTCTATGATCATTTGTTGACCCAAAGCATGGCTTTGTACCAAAGCGTGGCTTTGTGGACGAAACTTCGTCGAACCTCACACCCCGGAATGGTCAAAACAGGAAAGATGCAGCAAGGTTATGAGGGGTAGCTCCCTTTAGGGTATGTGCATTTCCTTCTGGAAAAGGGTGGTATCATGGTATGGAGCCCAGATACATACTTATGTTGAAACACTTTATTATTTTGGTGTGATGTTGGTTACGAGCGCTCGGATAAAGGTCCCAAAGGACCGGGGGATGGCATACTCGTGTCAGTAGTTACCCAGTTAGGGGTAACCCGGCCTTGTGTTGGCAGAGATCCGGTTTGGTTCTCCGGGACGTCCTTCCAGAGGCGTTCTCATGTGGCAATGGGAAGTTCCTTGGCCTGACCATTTGTTGGAAATCCAAAGAAACAATACGATCTTGTACGGTTTTAGTTGTATAACCTGCTATGGAATGTGGCGGTAACCTGCTATTGAATATAGTAGCTATAGTAGGCATACGATAATGGTCGTATGTTGGCTAAGATTTATATTCTACTTTCGAAATTGTTTTATACACTATGCACTAGTAATAATATCAAATGTTTTTTTTATGCGTATCAAGCATCTTTGACTATCATAAGGAGAAATCTCCTCCGATTCTGCGTTTGCATTGTGTGTGTGTGCGGGAGGCCTTATGGTAGTCTCATTCTTAAAAGCATTATGAATTGACTTTAAAAAAAAATATTCCTCTATTTTGAATTTAAAAATAAACTGTTTTGAGTTCTCACACCAGTCTTGCTTGTCTTAGTGAAATGTGATGGGGGGTTCTCGCTTCGCGGTTTGGTGGCGAACGGAAGACTCTTGTCCCCACACGTCCTCTTTACGGGGTTGGTTAGGCGTAAGCTGAGACAGTTGAGAGGCTGGCCGTAAAAGCAAGTTTGGGTTATCAGTGTGAGCCACGGTGGGTCTGGGATGGTTGCAAAGCCTACCGGTCGCTGCTGACGGAAATGAGGTCCCTTACAGCTGGTACCAGAGCATATGGTTAAGCGACAACCATGGCTCTGTTGGGTATTACTCATTAGAGATAGAGTCAGTAGTACTCTAGAATGAGTTGAGTGTAATAATAGCTATGAGAGCGTATTTGTTAGTGAATATAAAAAAATTATTTTGTATTGTGTTGACTTATCGGTTGATTGTTTATAGATTCCGGTCGATGTAGTCTTGCTAACTATCGTAGATAGGGGTTTCTAAACTCTTAAACAAGATAAATCGACACGATATTGTTTTAAATTGGGTGAATGGAATAATTTTACCTTGAGTATATTTTATATATAAAGGAATAGTTTTTCAGAATTATTAAAGTGTATATAAGTTGATTATTTAGTTGTTTGAATAATCTAAATAAAAGAATAATTGTATAAGTAAAAAGAATTATAAGAATTGAATTATAATTAAAGTGATTTACAATTGCGAAATAAACTTATATATATAAGAAATGAAACTATATGAATATATTTATGAATATGAGTTGTAAATAAAAAATGAATTTAAAGTTAAATGGAAATTTACTTTAGAATTGGAATCTGAATTGATTTATAAGTGGGAATTTAAGTTATGTAAAACTAAGTGATGTTTATAAAATGGAGTATAACTTAAGTGATGTTGGATGAAGTTGATTTTGGTATCAAAGTAAATTATTAAAGTTAAGTGAATCTTAAATAGAATTGAATTTGATTTGGGAGTGAACCAACTTGAATATGAATTAGTGAATATAAACTAATTGAAAATGAATTTTAGTAAAAACATCCACTGTAAATGAATCAAACATGATTAAATTGAAAACCCAATTCATTGAATATTAATGAGAATATGAATGAATATTTATTGGTTATGGATGTTAGTTGAATGCTAGTATGGATGTTAGTTGGTTGATGGTTGAATATATATTGCTTTTACTACATTTGCTATGTTGGCATATATAGTTATTATGTTGCTATATGATGTATATTGATATTATTTTCATATATACATATTCTCATTTGTTTGTTGAGTGTTTAGTAGGTGCGGATCGCGTTTGCTTCGCATTTGGAGCTCGCTTTCGCGCTATATTAGCCGTATATGCTCGCTAATAAAATATAAGGTACATATCTCGGATTAAATATCGTACTTTTACATTTTTTTCCCTGCGGGATGCCTCATCACTTGATGAGATGTATATTTGTGATATATATATTGTCATTTTTTTTCGGATCGAGCCGCGCAAAGGAGACCATGACGAATTTGTCCAAAAATTTAAGGCGTTAGAATATTTTTAAGAAAAATTGGAAAATTTTGAAAACTATAACTTTGATTTGGAGTTGAAAGTTAAACACTATAGTAGTTGTGTTTGAAAAGATAACTAAGTATGATTTGAAAACTTAGTAAAGATTTTGTAAGAAGTTTAACTATGAATTTTGGGAAAGTTAATAGATTCTGTAACTTTTCTTACTTGGTAATTTCGAGAACGAAATTCTGTTAAAGGGGAAAGTATGTAACGACCCAGAATTTTAATTAATTAAAATTTGTATATTTAATTAATTTTAAATATTAATAAGTGAAATTATAAGTCGAATAAATTTTATTTCGAATAATTAGATTTAATTGGATAATTAAATCGATAATTTAATATGTGAAATTACAGAAAAAATTGAAAATTGGGTAAAATATGATTGAAAATGATTTGTAAAATTTTATTTTATCATATTGAAGTTAGAAAGATGTTTGTGAACTTTTAAAATCGAATTAAGAGTTAATTTGTGAAAATTGAATATTTTAATATTTAATCGACTAGTGAAATTAGCCATTTTTCGAACAGTCTCAGAATTGGACGAAACTAGTTTCATTGGATCTGTAATAGTTTGTTATTACCGGATTTCAATTTTCGTAGCAATTGGAGTTATCGTTTGATCGTGGCAGCTCGAAACACATCGAAATTGTTTTTAACGTTAATTTGGCGAGTTAAAATAGTCATTTTTCAAACAGTCTCGGATTTCGACGAAACTAGTTTCATCGGATCCATAATGTGATATTATTGTATGTTTTCGAATTTCGTTTCAATCGGATTTATCGTTTGTCCTGTACAAGCTAAAACGCCTAGAAATTTGATTTACCGATTTAATTTTAAATCGAACGTTTATTGCCATAACTTACACAGATGACCGAATTAGCTCCCGAAACATGTTCCATTGTGTTCGAAACACGGGGTAAACCTTAAAAAGGCCAACCGGCACGCTTCGTTTGGAGTTCGGAAATTCCGGGTGAATAGTAAATTGGAATATTTTCTATAAAAGCCCCTAGAATCTTCATTTTTGCAAAATTAAAAGAGGCCTAGGGTTTAGAAACCTAGCCGCCGGCCTCATAGAAATCAATGGCCGAAATTTACAGTTCTTCCTCCTTAAATTTCTTCAAATCCGTGCAACAATTCAAGAAACTTTCTACATGAAAGTTGTAGATGACAATGAGATCTTGATATCCAAAGGTTGTGATCGAAATTGGAGTCATGGATCGATGGGAAATCACGTATGAAGCCGAGATTATCACGCACGTTTTCCTATGCCTATGGTCGACCGTGCCTCGAGCTCTTCTGGCCGTGGGTGGTGCTAGGCTAGGCGCGCATAGTGGAGGGGCCTGATCGATGTGAAGTGGACCGTAGTGGTCGCGTGAATTAGGGCTAGGGGGGCGGCTATGGGTTGCGTGTTACTGGAGATAGTTACGAACGTGAGTTTGGGGAAGATGGGTTTTGCATTCTACGGTGGTGATTGCTGGGAGCAAGGATCGTGCGACCCGAGTTAATTAGGTTTAAAATTAGAAATTATGTTGTAAATATTAATATTTAAAATTCGTGAATGTTTAAATTAACGTATCTTTTTCATACGAGGTCGAAAACACGCGAAACCAGTTGCGTTGGAATTGTATGGACGAGCACTACGCTATGGAATTGGATTGGATTCATTTGGAGTTAGTGAAAATTTTGGGTAAAATTAAACGTCCGTTTAATTTTATTCGAAATAAAACGCTAAAACGAAATTGAAATCAAGGTGAGAACTTCTCACTCAATCGAACCAGTTTCGATTTTAATTTTAAATAGTTAGATTTAAAATTCTTGAATGCATGTTTGAATGATGGTTGTTATCTATTGATTGTTAAAATAGACATTATGCGCAGTTAGTAAGCGGATGTTATTTATTAAAAACATATACCGCGAATATTTCATAAACAGTGAAATTGGTATTATTTATGTACTTGGAATTGATTTCCCATAGTATATAGCGGATGAGACCCTATTGCGCCGCCTATTAAGCGGATAATATTTTAAATCCTATATACTGCGATAATTCCGTACTGGAACGGAATTGGTATTGTGCTAACATCTTTGAATGCAGGAAAACAGGTTGGAGGGATCCAACTGGATTCCTCAACAGTATTTATTTGATTTCAGATATTTTGATATTTGATGGATTATCATATCGATATATGATGTCGTTGTTGTCGTGATTGACTATTTGGTATGTAGCATCATTGGGCCAAATTTTGGAATTTTAAAAGGATTTTAAAATTGATTTTTTGAAAGTATACGTTTGTAAAATATTTTTGGAATTGATCCATTTTAAATAAATAACGTTATAATTTTAATGTTATAAAAATTATGATTTTTGAGAAATATAGTTAAAGGTTGATTTTTGAAAATATGGGGTTAACGATTTTATAAAATAGTTTAAATTGGGATTTTTTTTTGAATTTATTATAAAAAGTTTAAAAAATAAGGTTATGAAATTTGATTATTTTATAAATCAAAATGATGAAATTATAAAGGAGTTTAAAGACGTATTTTAAAAGAATAGTATAAATTGATTTATATAAAGGATTTATAAATTGATATTTATAAATTAAAATATTTGAATTATAAAACGAGTTTTTATAAGTATTAGAATGAATTGTAAATGAATTTCATAAATGAATGAAATTTATAGAATTATAAATGGTGAAGTTATAAATGGAATTTTATAAGCAGTATGTTTATAAAATTTGTAAAAGTTATTAAAAGAATAAGTTTTGGGTAAATAAATGAATCTTATAGGTTATAAGATTTATAATTTGGAAAGTTAAAGAAACGATTTTGTAAATAAATAAATTATAAGCATTTAACTTATAATATGAACTTTTGGTGTGTAATTGAGTTATAAATTGAAATAGATTTATAAAAGGAAATTGTTATAAAATAAATAGAAATGGAAATTATAAACATTGTTTTATAAATCCTCAAAACGACTTATTTTGGATAAGTAAATTGCTATAGCATATTAAAGGAGTTATATTCACGTTTTAGACAGTGAATAATCCTTTAAGATAAAATGTATAGAAATGATGAAATTGGTTAATGAAGTATATTCACGTTTTTGGATAGCGAATAATATGTTAAAGAAAATGTTTTGGATGTGATGTTTTAAATAGAATTAAAACGATCCAACGATGTTTTTAAAATGTGTTCAGATTCGAAACCATAGATTTCAACATTCATTGTTGAAATAGACGTTTTCGAGAAATAGAAGGAAATGGTGGACTATAACACTATTGTTATAGTAAATGATTTCCGAAAGGAAATGTTTTATTTAGTATTGGGATTTATATATATCTATCTTAAATTCGAATCCCTATACTAGTGATTTTGGGACGTTGTAACGAAGTTTTACGTAACATTCGTTTTGGCCCAAATAAATATGTTTAAGAGAATGATTTCCTTAAAGAATGAAATATATACTTAATTTCGATTTAAGTATATTGAATATTTTCCAAAGGTTGAAAATAAATAGATTGTGAATTACTTATTAATAAATAAGTATGGAAATGTTTTTCCAATGTGAAATGAAATGTTTTGAGAATTTATCTTTTTGAAGATAAATTGAAAATGAATAATTGAAACCGTATGTCAGTAGGTATTTTGAAATATAAATTCACTATGGAATTTATAAAAGAAAGGGGAATTTGTTTAAAAATAAATATTGATTTATTTTTGAAGTGTGAAAATTATTTATCTTGTAAAGATATTTTTGGGAAATAAATAATTTGAAAAATTATTTGGAATTTTGTGATGTTGTGCATATCCATTGATAGTTCAATAACCGACTATCAATATTTACCTTTGAATGGGTATTTGTTGTGATTGTTTGAATTTGAATGCCACACTTATTTTTAAATAAGCGCTCACTATTCGGGTTAACCGGGAAAAGACTTTGGGGTCGTATAACCCATTCCGAATATGTGATACGTCGTTATGAATTGCATTTGTAGACCGGTGTTGAAGACCGGATATTTTTGAAAGCGAAAGGAAAACTCCTTGAATGTCTTTGCATCGACTGGTCCCCGGTATAGAGACCCCATATGTGATGGGAAGTCCGAACGTGACTAGTGAATATCCGGATTGCAAGGACTTCTTTGTAAGTACCTTCGGTTCTGTTCGATCCCGGAACAGACTTTTATGGATAGTATGTCTGACGTTACAAATTGAGATATAAAGCAGATTTCTTTCAAATATATTTCTGTTGGTGGCGGAGAATTTATTCTCTTAGCTTAACACCCTTCTCTAAGACGTACGAGCTCAGAGGTTATGTAGTTGATGGTTATTAGCGGTATATTCCCAATTTGGTAATGTGACATGCTGAGTGTTGTTGTGAAATGATCATTGTTTGATCATTTGTGATATGATCATTTGTTTGATCGTTTATCTTTGTGATCATTTCTATGATCATTTGTTGACCCAAAGCATGGCTTTGTGGACGAAACTTCGTCGAACCTCACACCACGGAATGGTCAAAACAGGAAAGATGCAGCAAGGTTATGAGGGGTAGCTCCCTTTAGGGTATGTGCATTTCCTTCTGGAAAAGGGTGATATCATGGTATGGAGCCCAGATACTTACTCATGTTGAAACACTTTATTATTTTGGTGCGATGTTGGTTACGAGCGCTCGGATAAAGGTCCCAAAGGACCGGGGGATGACATACTCGTGTCAGTAGTTACCCAGTTAGGGGTAAACCGGCCTTGTGTTGGCAGAGATCCGGTTTGGTACTCGGGGACGTCCTTCTAGAGACGTTCTCATGTGGCAATGTGAAGTTCCTTGGCCTGACCATTTGTTGGAAATCCAAAGAAACAATACGATCTTGTACGGTTTTAGTTGTATAACCTGCTATGGAATGTGGCGGTAACCTGCTATTGAACATAGTAGCTATAGTAGGCATACGATAATGGTCGTATGTTGGCTAAGATTTATATTCTACTTTCAAAATTGTTTTATACACTATGCACTAGTAATAATATCAAATGTTTTTATTATGCGTATCAAGCATCTTTGACTATCATAAGGAGAAATCTCCTCCGATTCTGCGTTTGCATTGTGTGTGTGTGCGGGAGGCCTTATGGTAGTCTCATTCTTAAAAGCATTGCGAATTGACTTTAAAAAAAATATATTCCTCTATTTTGAATTTGAAAATAAACTATTTTGAGTTCTCACACCAGTCACATGACTGACTCGGAGTTTATTGTTTTCCTTCTTAAACTCTGGGTGCCCACCAATTTCCACACAGGCAGTCAAGAGTTAAGGTTTATCAGGATATTCTGGAATTCAAGAGTTGCTGGAGGCAAGATGGATGGCATGGCGTATCACTAGTATATATTATGTTCTTTTTTTCCGCTGCATTGTTTGTTGTTGTTCACTCTGATAATGTAATGTAATTGTGTTGTAATGTAATAACTGATATAGTTCTTTGTTTAAAGATTATTCATTTATCTATTATATGTTGTTCTGCTGCGATTGTGAGATTCTGATGTTGTTCTGTTATTGTTTCCTTTCTGTTTTATTCTATATTTTCTCTCTTCTTCTACCTTTTTCTTTTTCTTAAAACCCTAAGTGTTCGGTTTTCCGGCATTCGAGTGCTCGGCAGTTGATACAGTGAACGTATTGATGTCGGTTTTCGAAAGTCGAAGAATCGGGTCCTTACAGCATCCCCCGATCGTAACCGATCTACATCCGAGGATTCTCGATTTCCAACTACACAAAGTAATAAGTTTGCAGCACAACATAGGTTAAGTATCTGAGCTCCATACCATGATACCACCTATATCCAAAAGGAATGACATACACTAAAGGGGCGCTACCCCCTAATAACCTTGCCGCATCCTTCCTGTTTTGACCATTTTCGGGGTGTGAGGTCCGACGAAGTCTCGTCCACAAAGCCACGCTTTGGGTCAACAAATGATCAAAGTAATGATCACAAAGATAAATGATCAAACAAATGATCATATCACAAATGATCAAACAATGATCATTTCACAGCAACACTCAGCGTGTCACATTACCAAATTGGGAATATATCGCTGATAACCATCAACTACATAACCTCTGAGCTCGTACGTCTCAGAGAAGGGTGTTAAGCTAAGAGAATAAATTCTCCGCCACCAACAAAAATATATTTGAAAGAAATCAGCTTTATATCTCAATTTGTAATGTCAGACATACTATCCATACAAGTCTGTTCCGGGATCGAACATAATCGAAGGCACTTACAAAGAAGTCCTTGCAATCCGGATATTCACTAATCACGTCCGGACTTCTCATCACATATGGAGTCTTTATACCGGGGACCAGTCGATGCAAAGACATTCGATGAGTTGTTCTTTCGCTTTTGAAAATATCCGGTCTTCAACACCGGTCTTCAAATGCAATTCATAACGACGTATCACATATTCGGAATGGGTTATACGATCCCAAGGTCCTTTCCTGGCTAACCCGAATAGTGAGCGCTTATTTAAAAATAAGCGTGGCATTCAAATTCAAACAAATCACAACAAATACCTATTTAAAGGTATTTATTGATAGTCGGTTATTGAACTATCAATGGATATGCACAACATCACTAGATTCCAAATAATTTTCCAAATTATTTATTTTCCAAAATATCTTTACAAGATATATAATTTTCACACTTCAACCATTTGAAAACAATTTTCAAATCACTTTTTACCTTTACCATTTTTGAAAACAAATTTCAATCATTTTCCTTACGCGGAAATACTTTCATTTCAACATGGTTCATTTAAACCCATTAAATAAATCCTTAACGATTTACTTTATATTTACGTTCCAAATCCGTAAATTTATTCCCACACTTCAAAAATAAATCAACGTTTATTTTTAAACAAATTCCCCTTTTCATTTATAAATTCCGTAGTGAATTTACATTCCAAAATATTTATGAATACACGATTTCAATTATTCATTTTCAATTTATCTTCAAAAAGATAAATTCTCAAAAACGTTTCATTTCACATTGGAAAAACATTTCCATACTTACTTATTGATAAGTAATTCACAAATCTATTTATTTTCAACATTTGGAAAATATTCAATATACTTAAATCGAAATTAAGTATATATTTCATTCTTTAAGGAAATCATTCTCTTAAACATATTTATTTGGGCCAAAACGAATGTTGCGTAAAACATCATTACGACAACCCAAAGTCACTAGTATAGGGATTCGAAATTAAAATAGATATATAAATCCCAATACTATACAAAACATTTCCTTTCGGAAATCATTTACTATAACAACAGTGTTATAGTCCACCATTTCCTTCTATTTCTCGAAAACATCTATTTCAACAATGAATGTTGAAATCTATGGTTTCGAATCTTAACACATTTTAAAAACATCGTTAGATCGTTTTAATTCTGTTTAAAACATCACATCCAAAACATTTTCTTTAACATATTATTCACTATCCAAAAACGTGAATATACTTCGTTAACCAATTCATCATTTCTATACATTTTATTTTAAAAGGATTATTCACTGTCTAAAACGTGAATATAACACCATTAATAAGTTATAACAATTTACTTATCAAAATAAGCCGTTTGCGGATTTATAAAACAATGTTTATAAATTCCATTTCTATTTATTTTATAACAACTTCCTTTTATAAATCTCCTTTATTAAGCTATTTCAATTTATAACTCAATTATATACCAAAAGTTCATATTATAAGTTAAATACTTACAATTTATTTGTTTACAAAATCGTTCTTTTAAACTTCTCAAATTATAAATCTTATAACTTATAAGATTCATTTATTTACCCAAATCTATTCTTTTAATAACTTTACAAATTTTATAAATCTACCGCTTATAAATTCCATTTATAACTTCACCGTTTATAATTCAATAAATTTCATTCATTTATGAAATTCATTTACAATTCACTCTAACACTTATAAAAACTCGTTTTATAATTCAAATATTTTTAATTTATAAATATCAATTTATAAATCTTTTATATAAATCAATTTATATTATTATTTTAAAACATCTTTAACCTCCTTTATAATTTCACCATTTTCTTTGATTTATAAAATAATCAAATCTCATAAATCCTATATTTTAACTTTTTATAATAAATTCAAAAATCCCGATTTAAAATTATTTTATAAAATCATTAACCCCATACTTTCAAAAATCAACTTTTAACTATATTTCTCAAAAATCATAATTTTTATAACATTAAAATTATAACGTTTATTTATTTAAAATGAATCAATTCCAAAAATATTTTATAAACGTATACTTTCAAAAATCACTTTAAAAATCCTTTTAAAATTCCAAAATGGGCGCAAATGATGCTACGCACCAAATAGTCAATCACGACAACAATGACATCATATACCTATATATGATAATCAACGAATATCAAAATATCCATAATCAAATAAATACTGTTGAGGAATCCAGTTGGATCCCTCCAACCTGTTTCCCTGCATCCAAAGATGTTAGCACAATACCAATTCCGTTTCCAAACGAAATATCGCGGTATATAGGATTTAAAATATTATCCGCCTAATAGACGGCGCAATAGGGTCTCATCCGCTATATAATGCGGGAAATCAACTCCAAGTACATGAATAATACCAATTTCACTGTACTGTGAAATATTCGCGGTATATGTTTTTAATAAATTACCTCCGTTTACTAACGGCGTATAATGTCTATTTTAACAATCAATAGATAACAATCATCATTCAAACATACATTCAAGAATTTTAAATCTAACTATTTAAAATTAAAATCGAAACCGATTCGATTGAGTGAGAAGTTCTCACCTTGATTTCAATTTCGTTTTCAGCTTTTATTTCGAATAAAATTAAACGGACGTTTAATTTTACCCGAAATTTTCACTAGCTCCAAACGACCCCAATCAAATTCCGTAGCGTAGTGCTTGTCCATACGAACCCAACGCAACTGGTTTCGTGCGTTTGTGACCTCGTATGAAAAAGATATGCATATTTAAAGTTACACGAATTTATATATATAAATTTTACAATTTTTTTCTATATTTTCGAAACCTAATTTGCATCAAGCCGTTGATCCTCACCCCTGCAAATCACAGCCGCTCAACGCAACTTCATCTCCTACCCAGTAAACATCACGCGACCGAAACCCATAGCACGTTCACAAACCCTAATAGCCGCACCAAATTCAAGCATCTTCATGTTGATCAGAGCCTTCCACATCGAAGCCCTCGCCAAGAGCCACCTTCGGCCAGTGATCGCACGCGCACGGCCCCATCATCGCGCCTATAAACGCGTGCGAACGTGACAACTTCGAGCCCAAATCTTCGTTGATCCAAAGCTCCAAACACGATCATACCCGTTGGATATCTAGAACTCACTGGCCTCTACAATCTTCTAGTTAGAAGATTTTCGAAATGAGTTATGGATTGGAAGAAAATGAGGAGAGAAGAAACGAGATTTTCGGCCATTAATTTTATATGGAGGCAGCGGCTGATGGTTTGACCTAGGGTTTAATTTCGCTTTTGCAAAATGAAATATAAAGGGGCTTATATAGAAAAAATACGCGACACTATTCATCCCGGATTTTCCGAACTCCAAACGAAGCGTGCTAGTTGGCGTTCCTATGGTTTACCCCGCGTTCCGAACACAATGGAATGTGTTTCGGGAGCTAATTCGATCATATGTGCGAGTTATGGCAATAAACGATCAATTTTAAAATTAAATCGGTAAATCAAATTTCTAGGCGTTTTGGCTTGCCCCGGACAAACGGTAAATCCGATTGACGCGAAATTTGATATCATACAATAATGTCACATTACGGATCCGATGAAACTTGTTTCGTCGAAATCCGAGACTGTTTGAAAAATGGCTATTTTAACTCGCCAAATAAATATTAAAACAATTTCGATGCGTTTCGAGCTGCCACGGTCAAACGAAAACTCTGATTGCTACGAAAATTGAAATCCGATAAGAACAAACTATTACGGATCCAATGGAACTAATTTCGTCCAATTCTAAGACTGTTCGAAAAATGGCTAATTTCACTAGTCGATAAATATTAAAATATTAAATTTTCACAAATAGACTCTAAATTCAATTTTAAAAGTTCACAAACATCTTTCTAGCTTCAATATGATAAAATAAAATTTTACAAATCATTTTCAATCATATTTAACCCAATTTTCAATTATTTCTGTAATTTAACATATTAAATTATCGATTTAATTATTCAATTAAATCCAATTATTCGAAATAAAATTTATTCGACTTATAAATTTCACTTATTAATATTTAAAATCAATTAAATATACAAATTTTAATTGACAGAAATTCTGGGTCGTTACAATCTTCCCCCTTAAAAGAATTTTGTCCTCGAAATTACCAAGTAAAAAAAGTTGTAGAATCTATTAACTTTCCATAAATCCATAGTTAAACTTCTTATAATAACTTTACCAAGTTTCCAAATCCAAACTTAGTTATCTTTTCAAAAACAACTATTATCGTTTAACTTTCAATTCCAAATCAAAGTTATAGTTTTCAAAATTTTCCAATTTTTCTCAAAAATATTCTAACGCCTTAAATTTTCGGAAAAATTCGCCATAGTCTCCTTTGCGCGGCTCGATCCAAAAAAATGATAGTATATATATCACAAATATACATCTCATCAAGTGATGAGGCATCCCGCAGGGAAAAAAAAATGTAAAAGTACGATATTTAATCCGAGATATGCACCTTATATATTATTAGCGAGCATATCGGCTAATATAGCGCGAAAGCGAGCTCCAAATGCGAAGCAAACGCGATCCGCACCTACTAAACACTCAACAAACAGATGAGAAACATGTATATAGACAATAGTATCGATATACAACATATAGCAACATAATAACTATATATGCCAACATAGCAAATGCAGTAAAAGCAATATATTCAACCATCAACCAACTATCATCCATCTAGCATCCATAACCAATAAATATTCATTCATATTCTCATTAATATTCAATGAAATGGGTTTTTATTTAATCATATTTGATTCATTAACAGTGGATGTTTTTACTAACATTCATTTTCAATTAGTTTATACTCACTAATTCATATTCAAGTTGGTTCACTTCCAAATCAAATTCAATTCTATTTGAGATTCACTTAACTTCCAATTGGATTTCAATTACTTTAGCTTTCAATTTCATTAACACTTAATGAATTATATACAATCAACTAACTATCATATATCAACCAATGTATATTAATTACAACCAAATTCCTTTGCTTATATTCATTCAATTTGGTTTAACACCTTTACTTTCAATTGGTTTAATGTAAATTGAGTTTCATTCAATTATTCAACTTTTCCAATAACATTAGATTTTAATGAATTAACACTTACATTCATTATTTCGTATTAACTTAATTTACATTTAATTGATTAACATTCAATCCATTCATTCAATTCAATTACTAAAGTTGAATTTCATTACATAACTCAAGTTTATATCCATCACTTCACTTTATTAATTTACTTTGACATCAAAATCAACTTCATTCAACATCTCTTAAGTTATATTCCATTTCAACATTATTTGGCTTTACTTAACTTAAATTCCCATTTGTAAATCAAATTCAGATTCCAATTCTAAAGTAAATTTTATTTAACCTTTACCAAATTCAAATCTCATCACTTATTCAAACTCATTTTTTTATTTACAACTCATATTCATAAATATATTCATATAGTTTCACTCCTTATATATATAAGTTTATTTCACAATTGTAAATCACTTTAATTATAATTCAATTCTTATAATTCTTTTGCTTATACAATTATTCTTTTATTTAGATTATTCAAACATCTTTTAATTAACTTATATATATATATTCTTACATTTTCAATCAACCAAACAATCAACTTATATACACTTTAATAATTCTGAAAAATTATTCCTTTATATATAAAATATACTCAAGGTAAAATTATTTCATTTACCCAATTTAAAACAATATCGTGTCGGTTTATCTTGTTTAAGAGTTTAGAAACCCCTATCTACGATAGTTAGCTAGACTACATCGACCGGAATCTATAAACAATCAACCGATAAGTCAACACAATACAAAACAATTTTATATTCACTAACAAATACGCACTCATAGCTATTATTACACTCAAACTCATTCTGGAGTACTACTGACTCTATCTCTAATGAGTAACACCCAACAGAGCCATGGTTGTCGCTTAGCCATATGCTCTGATACCAGATGTGAGGACCCGCAATTCCGTACTCCTTGAATATACACTAATCTCCATTGATTAACTCAAGATGAACGGAAATACGAATTCTTAGGTTTTTAAAAAAAAGAAAAAGATAGAAGAAGAGAGAAAAGATAGAACAGAACAAAAAAAATAGCAGAACAATATCAAAATCTCACAATCGCAGCGGAACAACATATAATAGATAAATGAATAATCTTTAAACAAAAGAATTATATCAGTTATTACATTACATTACATTACATTACATTACATTACATCATCAGAGTGTACAACAACAAACAACAATAAACAGCGGAAAAGAAATACTATTTACTAGTGAACACGCCATGCCATCCAGCTTGCCTCCAGCAACTCCTGAATTCCAGAATATCCTGATAAACCTTAACGCTTGACTGCCCATGTGGAAATTGGTGGGCACCCAGAGTTTAGGAAGGAAAACAATAAACTCCGAGTCAGTCATGTGACTGGTGTGAGAACTCAAAGCAGTTTATCTTTAAAACAAAGAATAGGATAATTTTAAAATAGATTCGCAATGTTTTAAAAATGAGACTACCATGCAATGCAAATGCAGAATCGGAGGAGATTTCTTCTTATGATAGTCAAAGATGCTTGATACGCATTAAAAAGAAACATTTGATATTATTACTAGTGCATAGTGTAGGAAAAATCATTTCGAAAATAAAGATATAAATCTTAGCCAGCATAGGCATTCCGCACTTATGCCTACTATAGCTACCATGTTCAATAGCAGGTTACCGCCACATTCCATGGCAGGTTATACAACTAAAACCGTACAAGGCTCGTATTGTTTCTTTGGATTTCCAACAAATGGTCAGGCCAAGGAACTTCCCATTGCCACATGGAAATGCCTCTGGAATGACGTCCCGAGAACCAAACCGGATCTGTGCCAACACAAGGCCAGGTTACCCCTAACTGGGTAACTACTGACACGAATATGCCATCCCCCGATCGTAACCGATCTACATCCGAGGATCCTCGATTTCCAACAACCACAAAGTCATAAGTTTGTAGCACAACATAGGTTAAGTATCTGGGCTCCATACTATGATACCACCTCTATCCAGAAGGAATGACATACACTAAAGGGGCGCTACCCCCTAATAACCTTGCCGCATCCTTCCTGTTTTGACCATTTTCGGGGTGTGAGGTCCGACGAAGTCTCGTCCACAAAGCCACGCTTTGGTACAAAGTCATGCTTTGGGTCAACAAATGATCAAAGTAATGATCACAAAGGTAAATGATCAAACAAATGATCATATCACAAATGATTAAACAATGATCATTTCACAGCAACACTCAGCGTGTCACATTACCAAATTGGGAATATATCGCTGATAACCATCAACTACATAACCTCTGAGCTCGTACGTCTCAGAGAAGGGTGTTAAGCTAAGAGAATAAATTCTCCGCCACCAACAAAAATATATTTGAAAGAAATCAGCTTTATATCTCAATTTGTAATGTCAGACATACTATCCATACAAGTCTGTTCCGGGATCGAACATAATCGAAGGCACTTACAAAGAAGTCCTTGCAATCCGGATATTCACTAATCACGTCCGGACTTCTCATCACATATGGAGTCTTTATACCGGGGACCAGTCGATGCAAAGACATTCGACGAGTTGTCCTTTAGCTTTTGAAAATATCCTATCTTCAACACCGGTCTTCAAATGCAATTCATAACGACGTATCACATATTCGGAATGGGTTATACGACCCCAAGGTCCTTTCCCGGCTAACCCGAATAGTGAGCGCTTATTTAAAAATAAGCGTGGCATTCAAATTCAAACAAATCACAACAAATACCTATTTAAAGGTATTTATTGATAGTCGGTTATTGAACTATCAATGGATATGCACAACATCACCAGATTCCAAATAATTTTCCAAATTATTTATTTTCCAAAAATATTTTTACAAGATATATAAATTTCACACTTCAACCATTTGAAAACAATTTCCAAATCACTTTTTACCTTTACCATTTTTGAAAACAAATTTCAATCATTTTCCTTACGCGGAAATACTTTCATTTCAACATGGTTCATTTAAACCCATTAAATAAATCCTTAACGATTTACTTTATATTTACGTTCCAAATCCGTAAATTTATTCCCACACTTCAAAAATAAATCAACGTTTATTTTTAAACAAATTCCCCTTTCCATTTATAAATTCCATAGTGAATTTACATTCCAGAATATTTATGAATACACGATTTCAATTATTCATTTTCAATTTATCTTCAAAAAGATAAATTCTCAAAAACGTTTCATTTCACATTGGAAAAACATTTCCATACTTACTTATTGATAAGTAATTCACAAATCTATTTATTTTCAACATTTGGAAAATATTCAATATACTTAAATCGAAATTAAGTATATATTTCATTCTTTAAGGAAATCATTCTCTTAAACATATTTATTTGGGCCAAAACGAATGTTGCGTAAAACATCATTACGACAACCCAAAATCACTAGTATAGGGATTCGAAATTAAAATAGATATATAAATCCTAATACTATACAAAACATTTCCTTTCGGAAATCATTTACTATAAGAACAGTGTTATAGTCCACCATTTCCTTCTATTTCTCGAAAACATCTATTTCAACAATGAATGTTGAAATCTATGGTTTCGAATCTTAACACATTTTAAAAACATCGTTAGATCGTTTTAATTCTGTTTAAAACATCACATCCAAAACATTTTCTTTAACATATTATTCACTATCCAAAAACGTGAATATACTTCGTTAACCAATTCATCATTTCTATACATTTTATTTTAAAAGGATTATTCACTGTCTAAAACGTGAATATAACACCATTAATAAGTTATAACAATTTACTTATCAAAATAAGCCGTTTGCGGATTTATAAAACAATGTTTATAAATTCCATTTCTATTTATTTTATAACAACTTCCTTTTATAAATCTCCTTTATAAGCTATTTCAATTTATAACTCAATTATATACCAAAAGTTCATATTATAAGTTAAATACTTACAATTTATTTGTTTACAAAATCGTTCTTTTAAACTTCTCAAATTATAAATCTTATAACTTATAAGATTCATTTATTTACCCAAATCTATTCTTTTAATAACTTTACAAATTTTATAAATCTACCGCTTATAAATTCCATTTATAACTTCACCGTTTATAATTCTATAAATTTCATTCATTTATGAAATTCATTTACAATTCACTCTAACACTTATAAAAACTCGTTTTATAATTCAAATATTTTTAATTTATAAATATCAATTTATAAATCTTTTATATAAATCAATTTATATTATTATTTTAAAACATCTTTAACCTCCTTTATAATTTCACCATTTTCTTTGATTTATAAAATAATCAAATCTCATAAATCCTATATTTTAACTTTTTATAATAAATTCAAAAATCCCGATTTAAACTTATTTTATAAAATCATTAACCCCATACTTTCAAAAATCAACTTTTAACTATATTTCTCAAAAATCATAATTTTTATAACATTAAAATTATAACGTTTATTTATTTAAAATGAATCAATTCCAAAAATATTTTATAAACGTATACTTTCAAAAATCACTTTAAAAATCCTTTTAAAAATCCAAACGAAATATCGCGGTATATAGGATTTAAAATATTACCCGCTTAATAGACGGCGCAATAGGGTCTCATCCGCTATATAATGCGGGAAATCAACTCCAAGTACATGAATAATACCAATTTCACTGTACTGTGAAATATTCGCGGTATATGTTTTTAATAAATAACCTCCGTTTACTAACGGCGTATAATGTTTATTTTAACAATCAATAGATAACAATCATCATTCAAACATACATTCAAGAATTTTAAATCTAACTATTTAAAATTAAAATCGAAACCGATTCGATTGAGTGGAAGTTCTCACCTTGATTTCAATTTCGTTTTCAGCTTTTATTTCGAATAAAATTAAATGGACGTTTAATTTTACCCGAAATTTTTGCTAGCTCCAAATGACCCCAATCCATTTCCATTGCATAGTGCTCGTCCATACGAACCCAATGCAACTGGTTTCGTGCGTTTTCGACCTCGTATGAAAAAGATATGCATATTTAAAGTTACACGAATATATATATATAAATTTTACAAATTTTTTTATATTTTCGAAACCTAATTTGCATCAAGCCGTTGATCCTCACCCCTGCAAATCACAGCCGCTCAACACAACTTCATCTCCTACCCAGTAAACATCACGCGACCGAAACCCATAGCACGTTCACAAACCCTAATAGCCGCACCCAATTCAAGCATCTTCATGTTGATCACAGCCTTCCACATCGAAGCCCTCGCCAAGAGCCACCTTCGGCCAGTGACCGCACGCGCACGGCCCCATCATCGCGCCTAAAAACGCGTGCGAACGTGACAACTTCGAGCCCAAATCGCCGTTGATCCAAAGCTCCAAACACGATCATACCCGTTGGATATCTAGAACTCACTGGCCTCTACAATCTTCTGGTTGGAAGTTTTTCGAAATGAGTTACGGATTGGAAGAAAATGAGGAGGGAAGAAACAAGATTTTTGGCCATTAATTTTATATGGAGGCGGCGGCTGATGGTTTGACCTAGGGTTTAATTTCTCTTTTGCAAAATGAAATATAGAGGGGCTTATATAGAAAAAATACGCGACACTATTCATCCCGGATTTTCCGAACTCCAAACAAAGCGTGCCGGTTGGCATTCCTAAGGTTTACCCCGTGTTCCGAACACAATGGAACGTGTTTCGCGAGCTAATTCGATCATCTGTGCAAGTTATGGCAATAAACGATCAATTTTAAAATTAAATCGGTAAATCAAATTTCTAGGCGTTTTGGATTGCCTTGGACAAACGGTAAATCCGATTGACACGAAATTTGAAACCATACAATAATATCACATTACGGATCCGATGAAACTATTTTCTTTGAAATCCGAGACTGTTTGAAAAATGGCTATTTTAACTCGCCAAATAAATATTAAAACAATTTCGATGCGTTTCGAGCTGCCACGGTCAAACGAAAACTCCGATTGCTACAAAAATTGAAATCCGATAATAACAAACTATTACGGATCCAATGGAACTAGTTTCGTCCAATTCCGAGACTGTTCAAAAAATGGCAAATTTCACTAGTCGATAAAATATTAAAATATTAAATTTTCACAAATAAACTCTAAATTCAATTTTTAAAGTTCACAAACATCTTTCTAACTTCAATATGATAAAATAAAATTTTACAAATCATTTTCAATCATATTTAACCCAATTTTCAATTATTTCTGTAATTTAACATATTAAATTATCGATTTAATTATTCAATTAAATCCAATTATTCGAAATAAAATTTATTCGACTTATAAATTTCACTTATTAATATTTAAAATCAATTAAATAAACAAATTTTAATTGACAGAAATTCTGGGTCGTTACACACTCCAACTTTACACAAGTTTTTATCTGCCACTTCCATGTGTGTCGAAGAGGTAAGAGTTTTGTATAACGTATTTCAGGAGCTGAACAATTAAGACGGTAGAATAAATCAAGTGATGAAGGAACAATTATCAAAATCAACCATTAAAAAATGGAAACAACATGGGACACCGCAAAATGAAGTAAGAAGGTGGATGTAAGAAAGTTCGAAATGTTTCGAATAAAGAAAACATGTCAGCACTTACATATTTAAGTCGGTATCGACATGTCTGGTTAACCGGAGGGTTCTGCGGTTTGGCACGTGACTTCGGGACGATCTTTGGACTTTGCTATAAGTGGACTTCCGACCCAAAACGACTATTTATCTATAAATATCAGTCTACCTGCAATCAAGTAGAGATCTTTCTACTTAGGCTCTTTCCTGATCTTCAGTTCGTCACTCTGTACCGGATCTCTCTACCATTGGAGACTCTCTCTCTTCTTCACTTCTATTATCTACCTCTCAAACTCTCTAGAAACTCTACTATAAATCCGAGATCCACTAGATAGATGTCGGATCTGATACGACTAGTCGTAATTCAGAGAGAGAACAACTAGTAAAAGAGATTGAAGTAGACGTGGGCTGGAGATTACACCAAATCACTATAAAAATTCTTATGTATTCTTTACTTTTATGTTATTTTTATTTTCGTGATCTAAGATTTCTAGTGCTCTTGCATCTATTATAAAAGAACCAGTGCTTTTAACCGATTTCTGGGTGTTGATCCATTTTTTGGGTTAACATTTTGATGCTTCATTAAGAATAAAGAACCAGATCTGAAGACTTGAAGCTTGAATCTGAGATTTGGAAAACATAAAGTGGCCTAACACTAGATTTAAGCTGGAATAAGCCAACCAAAACATGGAGGCAGCCATGAGATGTCCTCAAATTCTCATCAGTCCATCTATATGACTAGAGAGGAGATGGAGAAAATGATAAAGGAGATGCAAGATGGATTAATAGCTCAACAACTGGAAATGCTTGAAGGGTTTTTTTCCAAAGAATGGGATAAAGAAGAATAGCTAGAGTTGTAGGAATTCGAAATTGAGTGCTAGGACCTAATGTTAAAGCAACTTACGTTGGAGCGGAGCAAACTGGAACAATACCTCCACAAATAGAATAACTCAATAAAGACCCAAATTAACTCGGTACCGAGACAATTATACCCGGGGCTGATGTGAACTTGGAACGTGCTAGAATGCGAGGAGAAAATGATGCTGGAGTTAGAACACAAATCCAAATATGATTAGGCAACGATCGAAAGAGTATGTGCTAGAGCCTCTCCATGGTAATAAAGGATAGAATGAAGCAGAAGAGCAGGTCCTAGTGCTAATGTGCAACAAGAGGAGTACGTGCCAGGGTATGTAACAAAGTTCCCCTACAGAAGTAGGGGGCATAATATCACTTTTGGACGAAGATCATCATTGGACGGTAAAAGCCAAATTGCTGAATTGATAAGAAGAATAGTTAGAGGTGGACCCCCAAATCAGAGTTTGGAGGATGTAAACAGGAATCTGTTTACTTTCATTATTCGAAATGCAAGAAATCCTCCTGATTTCAAGCTTTCGACACTGGAAATGTACGACGAGAAATTGGAACCGACGGTTCGTCTGATGAGATACATCTAACATATGGAGGTATTGGGCGCTTCTAAAGAGGTAATGGGGTGGTGCTTTCCATTATACTTAACAAACTTGGAGGTGATGTGGTTCAGACAAATAAAGAATTGGTCCATAAGAACATGGAACGACTTGGTGAATAGGTTTTTAAGACAATTCAGAGTTCACGTCTCACAATCAAAGAATGTGATGACGCTATCAAGCATGAAACAAAGGCCCGAAGAGACCTTAGGAAGTTATTTGATAAGACTTAATGTTATAAAAACAATTGCCGATAAGCCAGATCCATCAATAATCTTAATGGCAATAGTATCTGGAGTCATGAGTAGGACCGACTTCAAAATTGCACTTAAAAGGGATCTACAGATGGATCTTGTGGAATTATATTATGAAGTTGAAGATATTTGCATCAAGAAGATGCCGTAGCTAAGGATGCTGAAATTAATATTGTGAATGATAGTGGAATGATTGGAGCAAGGAATGAAAATGACAAAGGAAAGAGAAGAGCTGATGATGACTTAGAGGTACCGAAACGATAGAGGAGGGAGCCGAAATTCTCCTCATACATTGCTTTAACTGATACCCCATAGAAGATATATTTGGACACTAAGGGGCAAATCACCTATCGGAGGCCTGCTAGAAGAGAGCCTATTGATTGGGAGAAAAGGTCTGGAAGTTTTGCATCTTCCATAAGCTGGGTGGACATGAAATGAACAAGCGCCAGCTCCTTCACAATATGATAGAGGAACTGGTTAGAGCAACCAGCTGCAACAGTATGTTAGGAATCAAACTGCAATGGTGCAGCCGGGGCAACCATCATCTACAACAAATGCATCAAGGAACAAACAGGGATCTAGTTCGAGACCTGAAATCCCATGATCGGGATAAACGGGATTCGAATCTGATTTCCATGTTTTTTTTGTTTCCTTCTTGCTCTTTATTTTTCGTATTAAGCAATAAAGACGATAATGACCTCATGCCGCTTAAACGTACATGGGATCCTGAACGATCCTTAGGCATGCTTTGAGTTGGATGCCCAAGATAACTACTTAGGACGATAATAACATTGAACCACTTACGTGTGCACGGGACCTAGATTGGTCCCTAGGCACGCTTTGGGTCAGATATTTAGGATGGATAATTAGGACTTTTGCTTATTTGCTTTAATTTAAATATTTGACTTTTGAACAATCCATATTGAATGTGATGATTGATTTGCTTTAAGTCCTGTTCGAAGAGCAGGACAGGAGTGTAGGGAGCAAGTCCCGTCGTCGGAGAGTAAGTGGATGGAATTGTATGATATTGATCACTTTAACTCCCATCCAAAGAGATGGGATTTCGACAATTAAAAATAGTAAATTTAATAAATTTTTTGTAATTAAATGCTGAAAGAAATTAAAATTTAAGACTTATAACTGGAATAATACTAAAATGAAATGCAAAAATGTTAATTAAAGCTAAATATTAATAATTTGAATGAAATTCCAATTAATTGAAATAGTTTTAGGGTATACCTTGTTATAAAGTGAACATAGGAAAAGAATATAAATATTGAATTCATTAATGAAATAATATATAATTAATTGAAACTGACTAAAATTAGTGTTAGGTAAGACATTTGTAACATTTTTTTGTAAATAATGAATTCATAGTGTGATTTAAAAGTTAGTGATAATAGTTACTGTAAGTTACCTATTTAATTAGTCTATAAAGTATAATTGGAAATCAATTGAAATTAAATGTAAATAAATGTTACATTAATGGAAGTTAAAGCAATAACTGTAAATTGTGAATGTAGTAGAATGAATAGAAATGTAAATTTATTCATAAGGTAATAATTAAGCTAATAGAAGAATGAAACTGGGATAAATAATTAACTAGGACTTTGAAATTATAATTAATGTGAAAAAATTGACAAAATCCAATATCATTGAAATATAGTAGTCAACACAAATTAAAGATGAAAATGGTAAATTAATGTAATAAAATATATAATAATGTAAACTATGTATGTAGGAAAATAATTGATTGAGTATAAAGATTGGAATCAAATATAATCAATTTATTGAAATTAAATTATAATTAATTAGATTTAATCACAGTTGGAATTAAACATTGTAATTGGTAAATTTATTTACTTTAAATTGATATCTAAGTTGTTTAAATTTTTGTGATTGTTTAAGAAATCAAAAATGATAAAATTAGTCAATTATAGAATTGAAATTTGAAAATTTAATTTAATTAATTCAGTATTAATTTATCTATTAGTACGAAAATAGCCAGTTTGGCCACGGTCTTGGATTTTGACGAAACTAGTTTCATCAGATCCGTAATGATGAATTATTATAGGATTCCAAGTTTTGTAGTGATCGGACTTGTCGTTTGATCGTACGGGCTCGAAACACATAGAAATCAATTTAATTGAAATCAGTTGAAATCAATTGAAATCAATTTGAAATAAGCTGATTTTAACATAACTTCTTCATACAATGGAATTTGGACTTGAAACCTGTTTCATTGAGTATAAAAATAATGAAAACATCTATACTGATATATAGGATGGCCCATTTCCGCTTCGGGAACGAAACATGCTTTTCGGGTCGTTCATCGTCCAATTCCCAATTCAATCTTGTCCGTTCTTTCTATCTTCAGCTATACCTATAAATAGATCATTATAAAGCCTAGCCGCTCCTCATATTCATTTGTCTATATGTACATTTCAGTCTATTCCTCCCTCTCAATGGCAGAAACAAACTCAAATTTCCAAATCCTCGAATTCAAATTCAAATTCAAAACCAAATCAAAAATTAAAACTCCTCAATATATATTGAATTATATATCAATTTGAAGCTCTCGACGAGCGCAAGTCAATTATGTGATTCGTTTTCGATCTAGGTTGCTGTGTGGTCGAAATTGAATGATCAAGTCATGGCCGTTCATTGCGTCTTCATCAATCTTTGGCCGATCGTCTGATCGGAGGCACTGGACTGTGGAGATGATCGAGGGGGAGTCGTCGGTGGGTTTGTGTGGTGGTGTGGCTTCTAGATCGTCGGAAAAACTCAAAATAGGGTTTTATATAGAGGCGGCGGCTGGGCACGTTTTCCAGTTCGATCGGCGATGAGGTGTTCGTGGGTGGTCGGGGGATGAGGCGTAGGTGATCGACGACTCGTAGGAGGTCGTAGGCGATCGTGAATTGTGATCGATGTTCGACGGCTTTCGTGTTCAGCGCGATGAATAGTTTCATGGCTAGGGTTTCAATTAGAAGAGAATGCGGCGACATGGCTTGCTATGGTTCGTCCTTTCCTTTTCTTTTATTTCATTTTATTTAAATCGTTCAATTCTTCTAACATCCATAACTTTTACATACGAGGTCCGTTTCATGTGCAGTTTTCTCCGCTAGGATTGTACCAAAATTCTGAACATTTTGACCCTGGTTTGGACGAATTCAGACACTTTTAATTTTGGGTTTAAATTGGATTTAAGATCAATTTAAATTCAAAGGTGAGTGTTTTGACCCACTCACAACTTCTAAAATTTCTTCTGTTTGTTAGATTAATTTTATGATGTGATTGAAAATCTATTTAAGGATGTTTAGTATATTTAAATCATCATCTCAGTTAATTTAAATTTATTTGAATTAAATCGTTATTTAATTTATTATTGAATTTAAATTGCCAGTTAAATACTTGTTGTTGATTTTAATTATCTATTGATGTTTATTGATTAATTTCGATAATGATTGTGATTGATTATTGATTGTTGATATTGGATGAATGAGTGTTGTATTTTATATCATTATAGTACTGCAAGTTCACTATGGGTTGAAATGATACATACCCGAACGATCTTATAGATTAGGGGGGAATCGTTATGGGTTGAAATGATAAACCTGAACGGTTTTCGTTGATTTGAAATGTTGATTTTAGGTACTGGTTGAAATGACGTATATCATATAATTTCTTGAATTTGGATTTTTTTGGAACTGAATTATTTGAAGGGTTTAAGTTAATTTTGAGTGGGGAAAGTGTAACGACCCATAATTTTCGACAATGAAAAATAGTAAATTTAATAAGATTTTTGTAATTAAATGTTGAAAGAAATTAAAATTTAATATTTATAACTGGAATAAAACTAAGATGTACGGAATTTAAGGCATAACAAATTGACCGTCCTTCAAGAGTTTCAAGCACAACTCTAGCTCCTGAGCAGAATTCGTTTGACGCATCGTCGACAAACAATTTCCATTGTGATGCCCTGTCGTGCCCTCCTATTCGTTACCTTGAATTATGAACTTGACGATGAACTCTGCCAATGCCTGTCCGTTAATCGCTCTTCGAGGATGATAAGTCACGTCGTACTGGCTTAATGAAATATTCCACTTCAGAAGTCGTGCCGAAGTCTCAGGTCGGTAGAGTAAATACTTCAAGGGTTGATCTATCAACACCTTGATGGGATGAGCTTGGAAACATAGTCGCAGCTTCCTTGATGCTATCGAAAAGTAGTACGCTAACTTTTCTAACTTCAGGTAGTTTTGTTCGACTCTGGTGAACCATTTGCTGATGTATTAGATGGGTCACTGAATCCTAGCCTCCGCATGCACAAGTGTTGCACCTAGCGCATGGGCTGACACATCCAAGTTGATGAATAGATCTTCCCCGTCTGCTGTTTAGATATAGCCGGCTATGTCTCCATATGTTGAAGTACTTCCTTAAATGCTATATGGCAGTCTTGATTCCATTTGAAGTTCTTCTTACCCTTCTTCAATGCATCAAAGAATGATATGCACTTATTCGTTACTTTAGATATGAAGCGAATCAATGTTGCGATCTTCCGATTCAGAATCTGTAATAACTTTTTCATCAATGGGGCTCTGATATTCCGCAATGAAGCGATATGTTCTAGATTGACCTCATGCCCCTCGTGTTTACTACGAATTCGAGAAATGCTCATGATGAAACACCAAATGATCACTTCAAGGGGTTTAATTTTATCCCATACTTACAAAGGATTTAAATCAACTTCGAGAGATTATTAAGATGGTTTCCAGGTACTCGTAATTTCACAATCATGTCATCTACATATACCTCCATCGTCCGCCCGATCTAATTTTTAAAAATTGCATTCATTAATCTTTGGTAAGCAGTACCACCATTCTTTAAGCCGAATAGCATTACGCAATAATAGTATAGTCCCGAGTTGGTAATGAAGCTGGTGTTCTCCTGATTGGATTTGTGCATCATAATCTGATTGTATCCTGAATAGGCATCCTTGAACGAGAGTAGCTCATGTCCCATGGTTCCATCAACTAGCCGATCGAATCTAGGTAGTGGAAATCTATCCTTCGGGAAGGCTTCGTTCAAGTCCGAGTAGTAGACACAAGTCCACCACTTCTCATTTGATTTTTGACTAGTACATGGTTTGACACCAATTCAGGATATATGGCATGAGCCGTTGGCCAACAGCTTGTCCACTTTTTCCATCAATGCAGCGGATCGTTATGGACCCAGATTACTTCTCTTTTGCCTTTCTGGTGTGAATTTGGGGTCATTATTAAGTGCGTGACATGCTATCTCCAGGAATATCCCACATATATTGCAATGCGTCCAAGCGTACACATCCAGATTAGCGTATAGAAATTTTATCAGCTTGTTTTGCATCTTGACTCCAAGTTGTGAACCTATCTTCAAGACCTGAGTTGGGTCATCCATGTCGACAAGGACAGCAACCGTAAACTCTACTAGTACTGCCCGTTCGTCCCCTGCACTCTTCTTACTAAGGTCCATAGTCTTGTTGAACCGACTATGGTCCCCGAGCCGGGGGCCATTCTATAATTGTTATGGTTGCAGGTCACGAATGTGGAGAGCTTTGCCCACATTCTTCCCCTTCTCACGTCGTTTGTCTTCGCACAATTCAACGATGTAATATTCTCTTGCCATGCTTTGGTCTCCTCTTACCGCTCTGACCTCATTTTCCATTGGAAATTTCATTATAAGGCACCATAGAGCCAAAGTTATTCTAAAATCAACAAGGGCCCGTCGGTCCAACAAAGCGATGTAAGCCGAGAATTCATCAACTATCATGAAGGTCTGAATAAGAACCACCATCCGTTATCCTTCTTCAAGTTCTATAAGTAAGTTAAACTTCCCGACTGGCTGTTTCGGTTCGCCTATAAATCCACAAATCTTTGTCCTGTAAGCTATCACATCCTTCATGCCGATCTTCATTTGATCGAACGTTTGCCGAAAAAGGATGTTAACCGAACTTACACCATCAACCAATACTCTACACACAGCTATCGGCCCGATTCCAATTGTTACCATCATTGGGTCGAGAGTTGGTGCCTCTATACCTTCAATATCCCGGTTTTGGAATACGATACCTTTAGTTATCAAGTTCCATTGTTGGCCGGGGCTTCATCTTCGATAGCATAACCGGTTTTCTTAGGAGCGTGCTTTAAAGAACTAGCATATCGTTCCATCTCACCCCAACTCTTCTACGATCGGTAAGGTCGTACTTCTGACAAGTCTCTAGTAAGTTTGACGAGTCCCTTCTTTGCTTAGTCCGACCTAATTTACTTGATTGCTTGGAACTTGGGTCCAGTAGGTTGGTCATAATTCTATGATTTCTTCACATATTGTTAAAGCCGACTGTTCCTTATCAGTTCCTTAATTAATTCCATCATACACCGACACTAATTTGTGATATGCCTATGAACCTTATGAAAGCGACTAAACTTCCCCAATTTCTTTTGTTGTACAAATGCTTCCCGCTTGAGTGGTTTGTTGTATCGCTCGGTTCCTTGAGTGGTAAGGTAGATGTTTTCCAAGCCATCGTTGAATGACATATAATCCTTGGGTTTGAGGTTCCTTAGACGTTTCCCGTTCCTGTTGCGCCTACCAGAGTTTTGATTCCTATTCTTCTGATTCAAATCCTTTACTATTGTAGCTCCAGAACTATTTCCATCCCATTTAACCATGACATTACTCCGAACCATTTCCTTTGGTTGCTTACCGACAATTTTTCCTCTGACTATACTTTCTTCTTTCGGTTTTAGAAAGTAGTTTGCATTTTGGTGGAATTCCTCCATAGTAGTGGGTTGTTTCATTTTAATCCATCTACCAAAATCTGTATCTGGTTGAATGGCTCAGACCAAAGCCATAAAAACTATATCCTCCTTTGGATTGCTTACCTCAGTAAATGCAATGTTGAACAAGTTCATAAAAGATTTCAATGATTCATTGGGTCCTTGGAAGAAGCCAGATAATGGCATCATGTCTTTTGGTCATTCAATGTGGAGTCTAAAATGCTCTAGAAACTTTTTTGCTAATTTTTCGAAAGTGAAAATAGACCTTGGTGCAAATCTAGCAAACCACATAAAAGCAACTCCTTCCAAGAAGATAGGGAAACATTTATAATGGACAACATCCATCGCACTAGCTCCATCCATATGCCTCTCATATTGGCATAAGTGTTGTTTAGGGTCCGTTGTTCTGTATGATGGCAGAGTCGGCATGGTGAAATTCTTATGATATTCTCCTCTTAGAACACCTTCAGTGAATGGAGTTTGGCTTGGCACGAAATACTGGTCTTCATTCTTTCTACCCTACTTTCCTCCATTAACCATTTGACCATGTCAACAATGCAATCATTACTAGCATTGTGGTCTATAGGTCGGTTGTCATGGGCTGCGCTAAGTTTCGTAGACCGTCTCGGTTTGCCAACTAAAACCTAAGTTCTCCATTGTTTGGGAGAACCATACCTGCAGGGCCGCGTTGGTACATGGTTGGTCTTACAAGGGCCGTTTGTACTTCGTTTTCGATATTTTTCCCATTTACATAAGCGTTCAGCTCCAATCTATCATCGTCAAGTTGCATGTCATCTTCATAAAACGAGCATTGCGTTGTTTACTTGATGAGTACTCACTCTAATATTAGGGTTTGCAACAGATTGTTTTCCAAAGGGATGAGTACTTCCATTGCCTTCTATTATGATTCCTACAGAGGAATTCTCTTATTCCATAGCAGCTACAGTTTCTTGTCCAACTCTCGCAGCACTTGGTGACTGTGGCACTAACAAAGCATCAAAATTATCCATGAGAGACTTTTAGCTATCAGCTATTTTTTGGTTAAGTTCGTTAACCATCTTGCTAAGATCCCCTAAGTCATAACATCCTTCTGAGTGGAGGAAACTAGTGCTAGATTTCAGGTATTAACTTTTGTTTGATCGTTGTTAGCATTGTTCACTTTAGTTTGTTAGCAATTTGCTTCATCACCGCTAATTGTTGCTCCTATGGATCTTCCAAAAGGAGATCTCTATTTTCTAGGTACCATTGTTCTCCAATAGCTAGCTTACAAGTCTTCGAAGCAAATTCCTTGGATCTAACCACTAGATCTCTTCTTATCCAAAATAGAAAGCTAGATCTAAGCATGGATTCAGATTTTCTTAGTGAAAGCAAAAAATGTTAACGCCAAAAATGGTTCAATACCCAAGAATAGGTTGTAGGAAACCTATGAGACCTAGATATAGCAGGTAATAATAACGGTAAAGGGAAATAAATAACAATAAGAAAGAGAGACACAAGACTTTTTAGTGGTTTGGCAATCTTTGGCCTACTCCCACTTTATAGCTTTGTTGCTTATAGATTTGATTGAGATTACAAAGGGTTTGAGAGTGAAGGAGTCACAAGTATAGGGGTTAGACTGATTCTAAGTCCTAGATTGGCTAAAGTAGCTGCCTTGGTGACTATTGTGTAAAGGAAGGAGATGAAGAAGATATAGAGCTTCTGCATAGTGATGGCAAAAACTATATCATGTTTTAGTTGCTCTATGATTTGTATTTATAGGGGTAGCAGTTCTATTGGCCCAGAAGGAGAGTTGGAGCAGAGTCTAGATGTAGGCTCGAAAGAATGTCTTACATCGCAAGTCCACTAGGATTAACCACACCAGTCGGTAGCGACTTCTAATGTCAGTGCCGACATCTATGGTTAACTCCAATTGAGTTGAACTCTGTTGCACTCTTCATGCTACTTGATTTTGAGTTGTACCTTGTTGTTTTCATAGGTATTTGTTGATATTAGTGATAGTTCCTTCGTTGCTTAGTTTATTCTATTGTTTTAGCCGCTAACTCTTCAACTCTGATAATTTTTGTTTGAAACCCTTGGAAATCTCTTCAGCAAGCATAAAAGAAGTATAGAATGACGCCTATAAAGTTTGAGTGGAAAACATGAGGATATATGGAGACCCTACCGACACGATGAAGTCGGTATCGACCTCTGTTCTTGACTCATTTTGGGGTGAAATTTCTGTGAGCCATTCCTTTGCCATGTCCAAGTGTGCCTCCAAGATTTAAAGTTGTTCCGTCTTTGTCTCGATGTTCTAACTTCTATTGATTTCTGCTTGGTTAAAAACCCAATTAACATCTGTTAACCACTATTAGTTTATCATCAAATTATAGTTCAAAAAACTTATCGACCATTTTTATTAAAGTGTTGTACTCCTCAAAACGAGTCTGGTGTAAGAAACAGTGGGTTAAACGGATCTAGAATGAGCAAGTTATACATTTTCAAAGTTAACCAATTTAAAATTAAATAATTTTAACTAAACAATACACCCTACTACCCCGGCTCAATACCCGATCCATTACCCAAACCTACACACAAGCCTCTTCCCTAAACACTTATTTCCAGGTTCAAAAACTTGACACAACAACTCATTTACGAACATGCACGACATGCATGCAACACGCCGAACCACTGCGTCATTTGCTAATCTCCGGCCATCCTCAAGTCCCAATGCTCGAGCTCATCACGATGGCACCATTGCTATCCGCTCCGGCGCTGCCTAGCAAAATCTGACACAATCCCCTATTTGAAATTGTGCATGCGTTCCAGTATTCAACACCCACCCATAAATCAAGCTCACCACACCTCCACAACCACTTACGGCCACCGGCGCCTATGCTAGAGCCAGCGCCACACCCTGGTGCATCATCGACCCAGCCTATGCCGCAGTTAACACTACCATCCCCGCCTGTGCCCTAA
This sequence comes from Allium cepa, assembly GCA_030765085.1. Taxonomy (NCBI): domain Eukaryota; kingdom Viridiplantae; phylum Streptophyta; class Magnoliopsida; order Asparagales; family Amaryllidaceae; genus Allium; species Allium cepa. The sequence continues at coordinate 712,929,249 of CM060934.1, forward strand.
ATTTTCAAACCCTAGGAAATATAACCATAAAACCTTAGTTCGACGTTGTTTGGCCACCACAGACCCCCCCGACTATCTACGACTTTCTCCATGGATCCGTCTTGACCCAACCATTATTTCCATTACCTCCGCTCTACCTCTAACTAACCACATCGTCAGAATTTCCTAAATGCTCAAAAACCAATCCTATAACCACCACGGCACCACCACACCCCTTAAAATCCTACGAATTGCTTCAAAAATCATGATTTCCAGCTACGGACTTGGCTACGTAATCCGTTCGACAAATCTAGCTCACCCAAAAACTAACATTACTCGACTCCTTACTATTATCGACCAATATCTCATACCATACTCTGTGAAACACCACCTAACTAATTTTATAAAATACTAGACACTATGACGATCAACTTTCTAGTTGGCCATCTTAGCTAAATTTGAATGGTGTAAGTGATATAGATTTTTGAATAAGAAACACGTATGTTAATTTTTGAAAATAGAGGACAGGAAAAGAAAAGGAAGAGAGATATGTTTATTTACAGTAAGCATGCTCTTCAATCCCAAAGCAAACATCAACAAAGATATGATTTTCCTATCAAAAATCGAATTATTAACAAATGCACAACATTTTTTATTTTATCAAAATATACTTGAACAAATATTAAATTTCTCACCTTACAAAGTCCAAGCTTAATCCTATTTTCTCATTTTCTTATTGAGTGAAATAAAAATGGAGTTGATAATAAGAAGATGAAGTATGAAATATGAATTAAGCGGAGTGTATATATAGAAAGTTAGATAAAATAAAAATAAAAATAGAACGGGGATGCCCTTGGACCAAAATGCCCTTACATCAAGTTTTCAACTCTTCCATCATTTCTTAAACCATCAAATCACCAAGCATTAGAAAAAATGTTAGATTTTAGAGTCATCCTTGTGCCTTTATTAATTTACGCACTTAAGGAATCTTTTCATTTCAGATCCATCTTTTCATTAAAAATTTAAATACATCCTTATTATTATTATTATTATTATTATTATTATTATTATTATTATTATTATTATTGTATTTATAGATTTCAAAATAAAATGTTTAGACATATAAGTGTTGTTTTAAAGTTTATACAAGGGTATTACAACTTTCAATAACTTGTCGACTGTTAAAAAGCTGAAAATCCGAAAAGCATGTTTCGGTCATATTTTTAGTTTTTGAAATTTCTATCTTTATTTATAAATTAAATTATAGTTATTCAATTACCAAAACCCCTAACTGAGTATTTAAAGTAAATTAACTATTCATAAATCAAAGTGATAATATTCCAGGTCCTTACATTCTTCCCCTTTTAAAAGAATTTCGACCCTAAAATTTCTCTCAATCAAATAGAGAAGGAAACCAGCCAACACAAAAAATTAACTATTTTACTCCTCCTAACTATTTACGAAAACATTTTCACAAATCATAACTTAAGTTTAAACTTATATAATACCCTATCCTAAGGGCATATACAACCATCTGGTTCAAACCCTTTTATTTGAAATTATTCCCTTAAAGTAAACTCAAAATCCAAATACCCGATTTTATTTCAAATTCCTTTTTGATATGATACTATTTTTTTAACCATAGAAAATATACATATAGCCCAAGTAACCCTAAATGATATTAAGGAATCAGGTGCTACCAAACAGTATCATACATTACTTCATCAAGAAGGGTAATACTTAAGAGAAGTGCTTACCATCCGAACACATCTCTTTCCCATTTTTATTTATTTTTGGGCCACTCAAACTAGTTAACATAAAGATACTTCTTCTATTTCAAAATCCCCCTTTTGAAACAATACTATACATATTTCTAAACAAATTGTTTTAACAAAATATCAATTTCTAACTTTCTTTGGGTTCGTTCGGAGTTGAACTCATTTCGATCTTATAATAATAAAGGGAATAATTTACTAAGAGTACTACAATGTCGGCTAAGCAAACATCCGATCTTCACTTAGAAGATTATTCAGATTGCCACAAAACTAATCGAGATGTTTCCCTAAACTATCCAAAGAAAATATACATTACTTAAAATTCTCCTTGAAATATACTCATAAATACTTTCAAGTAGCAGTAGTATTACTTTATTCCCAAAAGCCATTTGAAATCTTTTTCAAAAGCAAAAATATTTAAATTCTCAAAATTCTCTTTAATTTGTAAATCACACCGTATAAACCAAACTTATAAAATCATCTTTGTATAACAATTTCTTAAATATAGTAACTCTTTTAACCAAGTAACTTCTTAAACTTATATAATTAATAAACGCCTTATAGTCAAATCGTGAAACTGAAATAACAAGGTGTTCATAGCTAATTCAATTAAACAACAAACGCTTATAAACTAGCTAAGCATAAGTCAACAACCAACAAATCATGATAATTAAATACCGTCATTTCCTAACAAACAATCACAAGAAAATGAACTATATCGATTTTTGAAAATTATCCTTTTATGTAAAATATAATTCTTGGTAAAATTATTTCATTTACCAAATTTTAAATCGATACTATGTTGATTTTCCTTATTCAGTAGTTTAGAAACCCTTATCGATACAATTGTATCTTCTGTATCGATCAGAATTCACAAACCATTCAACTGATAAAACCAACATAATATAAAATGTTTTTATAGCACTAACAATACACACTTATACATACACAAACACTCTCAAACTCATTCTAGGATATTTCTAACTCTATCTCCAACAAGTCCATCTCACCAAAGCTTAGGTGTTCACTCAACCTGGTTATGATACCAACTTGTAACACCCCACCTTTTCAACCCTCAAAAGTCAATACTAATACATCCACGTTATTCACATGCCGAACATTGAAGTATCAGAAAGACAGATTGTTGGGGTAAAAGAAACAAAAAGGCAGAACAGAACTCACATTATGACGAGTAATATGTAATATACAATAGACGTTTACAAAAAAACTGTAATATACATACATCAATCAGAGTAAACTAATCTACCATCAACCTGGACAGATATAAAAATCTATCCTCACAATTGCTTATAAATACAACTAACAATGTAGCAATAAATATACATGACTACCTCTTACGTCTTAGCAGCATCCAACTCTTTTTTTGAAGATCTAAAGCATCCAAAGCTAAATCTGAAAATATGGTCAGTCTGACATGAGCATTAAAAGAAAATAACACCCAGATCAGTCTGGTAAACCAACATAAGAAAACATAATTCAAATGGATTTATAATGTTATAAAAACCTTTTGAAAATAAAGTAGTTCGTAAAACCATGCCGCACATAAACACTAATGGGTTTTTACCTTATGATAACCAATTCATTTCATGGGAAATCTTCTGATATTATATTAGTAATCTAGGGTTTAAAATAAATATTGAATCATGATCGAAATTATTACATTAATGAAAATCCAGCATAATAGGTATACAACTAAGTCCGAAAGGCTATTAGGGTACCGCTTGTCATAGTCTACCTCTACATAAAATGTACCGAGGGCCTCGCATGGACAATCTGCATGCAAAGACCAGCCAAACCTTACTAGATAGTACCAAATATTTTATCATCCCGGTTGCTTTGCAACCTTTTCTCGATAGCTCAAATATACAACCAAATCCATAAATAATAATCTAGATGGGTGATGAAAATACCCTAATGGGTGCGACCCATATGGCCTTGCGGCATACCCTGTACTTTAGTCATTCTCGGTTGGTGGGGCTTGAGGCTACGTTTTACCCTTTTAACAATTCCCACATAAAATTCTACAATGCCCTTCAGGCAACAATGCAATGCCAGCGTTCGTCCATATAAGTTGTTCAGGATATGAAAAAACTGAAGGCACTACATCCACTGCAGCTTTAGGATTAGTAGCAAGCAACCCTTGTACTTCAAAGAACTACATCTTCGATTCCATCATCTTTAAGATGTCTTCAATTCAAACACTTAAGTTGGTTCGAAGTAGTTTTTGGATAATTCATATTTATCCGATCCTGGTCTCTCCAAACCAACATTCAATAGTTTTTGGTAAACTCAACTTCGGTTCTTTCAAAAATAAATAGACAATACATAAGAGTGGGAAATCACCTCCTAACCACTTAAGTGGATGGATTTCCTTATCATTTGTCCTAGAAGAACACATGAGTTTATACGTACAGTATAACATCACCAAGGATAATTATACCATATAATTCTTGTGTTTTCTTCTTGATTTTTCCAAAGTTATAAATTGGCCACGATTTGGTGGTCAGTTATTTAACTATCAAATAAACAAGCAATCAAACATCAATTTAATTTCATATGGGATCCACTAAGCCTCTTAAATAAATCTTCATTAATTAAATCACTTTAATTATTTACAAAAATATTTATATCCGTATCTCGCCGCTATAAGTATATTCTAAACTTGGAAGACTTTTCCATATTCTTATACAATGGTATAAGTATATTCTAAAAGATTTTAAGAAAGATTCATTATTTCAAAATCATATTAAATGGATTAAAATAATGCCATTCAAACATTGTTTACTATAAACCCAAATCACTTATCCTTCGGTGTTAAGTATGAGAGGAGGCTTCTATACCACCATAATTAAGAAAGATTATTTATTCATTTCATAAACTTAAATTTCATAAGTGATCCAATTTCATATAAAGAAAATAATATTTTAAATATATACCTAACATCCTTCTTCGATTCAAACATAAACTACTGTTCGAATAATAATGAAGCCGTTTAATTTGGGATATTATCACATCCCTCCTTGGCTTAACAACATTCTTACCTTTCAGGATAGGTAGAAGTTTCCCTGCCTTGAAATTTAATGTTAAATATATGATTTTCAAAAATCACCGTATATTATTCATTTAAAATCAAAGTTTTACAAATCAAAGTTCTTTTCCCATTTCCAAAATCTCTTTCCAATTTATAAACTTTACTAAACTGTTCATTTAAAAATAATTCTCTTTTATAAGACAATGTATTATTTTAAACACTATATATTTAATAATTTGATTACATTTAAAACCACCCTAATAAATAATTTATTAAGTTGAAAACATCATTAGTAAATTATTGATTAACTTTAAAACACTATATGCATAACTAATAAACTTAATCACTATTAAATAAATGATTAAGTAACTTAAAACACTATTAATAAATAATTAATAAATTTCAAAAACATCATTATTGACTAATTAATTAACTTAAAATATCGTTAATAAAATAATTAATTAACTTTAAAATTAATTAAATAAAATAATTAATAAACTTTAAAATAACTTGATTTGTAAATTACTAATTAACTTAAAACATCATTATTAAATAACTTGTTAATTTTAAAATATTATTATTATTCAAATAATATTAACTTAACCATTTAAATATAGGAAAATCTTTACTTCAAAATATTATAAAATTAAAGTAAATATTAAACCCATTTCCTTTCAAGTTTTGGAAAGAGGCTTAGCAACCACAATAGCACTTAAACAAGCGACCACTTATTTCCAGTTCAACAATCCAGGTCACACACTAGGATTTATATATGCAACATATATGTCAAAAGAATCCATAAATAACAAATTGACGGATAACACATCATTTATCCAAGTCACCCGACTTACAAATAAATGTCAAAATTAATAAAATAGTAGAATGGGGATTTATTATGCTAAATAGGTGTCCAATATATCTACTCAATTTAAATATAACAAGATGATGTTTTATTCTGTTAACTGAATGTCTATGCTGAAATGAAATTATTCAACTACATAATTATTTCTACCACTATTAATTTATCATCAAATTATACTTCACAAAAATTATCAACCATTTTTATTAAAGTGTCATACTCATCAAAACGAGTCTAGTGCAAGAAACCGCGGGTTAAACGGATCTAGAATGAGCGAGTTATACATTTTCAAAGTTAACCATTTTAAAACTAAATAATTTCAATTAAACACTACACCCTACTACCGGCCCAATACTCGGTCCTCTAACCAAACCTACACATAGCTTCTTCCTCAAATCAATATTCCAAGTTTAAAATTTTGGCACGACAACCCATGCACGAATGTGCACGGCGTGCACGTGACACACCGAACCACCACGTTGTTTGCCTATCTCCGGCCATCCTCAAGTCCTAATGCTTAAGCTCATCATGATGACACCATCGCCATTCCCTTCAACGCCTCCTAGCAAAGTCCGATCCAATCCCCAAATTTAAAATCGTGCAAGCGCGCTTCCAGTATTCGACACCCACCAACAAATCAGGCTCGTCGAAAAACTGACATTACTTGACTCTTTACTATTATCGACCAATCTCTTACACTATACTCAAAGAAACGCCACTCGACTAATTTTAAAAAAACTAGACGATATGACAAACAACTTTCTAGTTGATCGTCTTGGCTAAATTTGAACGGTATGAGTGATATGGATTTTTGAATAAGAAATAGGTATGTTAATTTTTGAAAATAGAGGTCAGGAAAAGGAAAAAAAGAGAGATATGTTCATTTGCAGTAAGCATGCTCCTCAATTTCAAAGCAAACATCAACAAAGATATGCTTTTCGTATCAAAAATCAAATTATCAACAAATGCACACATTTCTTATTTTGTCAAAATATACGTAAACAAAGATTAAATTTCTCACCTTGCAAAGTCCAAGTTTAACCCTTTTATTCCTTTTCTTTTTGAGTGAAATAAAAATGCAGTTGATAATAAGAATATGAAGTATGAAATATGAATTGAGAGGAGTGTATATACAAAAGGTTAAATAAATAATAAAAATAAAATAGAGATGCCCTGGACCAAAATGTCCTAACATCAAGTTTTTAACTCTTCCATCATTTTTAAACCGTCAAAGTGCCACCAATTAGAAAACATATTGGATTTTAGAGTAATCCATGTACCTTTGTTAATTTACACACTTAAGAAATCTTTTCATTTCAAATCCATCTTTTCATTTGAAATTTAAATATATTTTATATTTTTACATCCTTATTATTATTGTTGTTGTTGTTGTTATTATTATTATTGTATTTATACATTTCAAATTAAAATGTTTAGAAATTTAAATGTTTTTTTAAAGTTTATACAAGGGTATTACAACTTTCAATAATTTTTCATTTGATAAAAAGACGAAAATCCGAAAAACATGTTTCAGTCATATTTTTAGTTTTCCATTGAACTATCTATTTATATAAACAAAATACAAAAATGAAATTTCTATCTTTGTTTATAAATTAAAAGAGAGTCATTTAACTATTAAGGTTAATTGAATATTTAATATAAATTAAATATTCACGAATCAAAGTGATAAAATTCCGGGTGGTTACAGTGGCGGAGTAAAATTAGTCGGTGCCGACTTATTTTCCTAATTTCCTTATTTTAACTAAGCATGCTTGACAATTTTCAAGTAATTTTTTCCTCGTTTTGATCTTTTAAGTCTGGTTGAAATCTGTTTTGGCTCAAAAGTGAGTTGACACTTGCCTCCCAAAGTGCGCGATTCAAATGTAAGGTGTGAACAAGTTCTCGTACCTAGTCTTTGATAGTTAAGCTCTTTTACCATCTGTTGATCTTAATCTCGGTGAATCATCAAGTTTCCTTCGCATTCTCTAGCAAGTCAAAGGCCGTTCTAGATATATTTTAGTTTTTGGACTCCGGTCCATGCATAAGTGTTGTTTATACATCATAATCATTCTGATATCATTCAATGTTATTACGTCACATATTAAAATAGTCCCATGTTCATTCAAGATTTCTCTATTTTACTCTAATTACAAAGCGTTCAAATCCTTTTATGAAATCTGTTTTCGTTCTAAGGTTCGATCTCTTCAGATCATTTTAAATTCAATTTAATGTGAGATCTCTTCGATTTGTTCATGATCCAATCTTCGATTCGATCTCTCCAAACCGTTTAACTTCCAATCTAGTGTTTAATCTTTTAAGACCCTTGCTGACTCCGCTTCCTCTCTGGCAAAGGAAATCAATGACTAAGAAAGCTCATCCACTCACTCTTTGATAAAGGTACTTACTTTTCTTATAAGCCCATCCACTCGCTCTCTAGCAAGGGAGCTTGCACTTTTCACTCCAGTCTCGCATCTCCAAACACGACTTAAAGTATCAATATCATATAAGCCCATCTGTTTGCTCTTCGATGAATGGAATTGCACCTTGCACTCCAGTCTCGTCTCTTCAGACGAGATTCAAAGCGATCCATATCGATCATCACATTCAATATGGATTTTCAAAAGTCAAATATTCAAATCAAAGCAAACAAGTAGAAGTCCTAATTATCCATCCCAGTCATCCGATTCAAAGCGTGGCTAGGGACCAATCTAGTCCCTGAACATACATAAACGTCTGAAATAGTCATCCTAGACATCCGACTCAGAGCATGCCTAGAGGCCAATCTAGGCCTCATATATGTGTAACTGGTCTGAGGTTATTATCATCCTAATTATTCAAAGTAAGAAGAAGCAAAGCGAGGGAGTCGAACCTAACTCCCAACCATCCTGATCATGGGATTTCAAGTCTCAGACTAGATCCCTGGTTATTCCTTGATGCATCCACTATTGATAGTGGTTGCTCCGTCCATACTATTGTAGTTCAGTTCCTCACGTATTATTGTAGCTAGTTGCTCCTCCAGTTCTTCTATCAGATCATGAAGATGTCGGCACTTGTTTGTTTCATGTCCATCCAACTAATGGAAGATGTAAAACTTTCCAGATCATTTCTCTCGATAAGCGGCCTATCTCTTAGCTAACTTTTTATAGGGGATCTGCCCCCCAGTGTCCAAATATATACTCGCGAGGGTCTTTGTTAGATCAATGTAAGAAGAGAACTTCAGTTCCCACCTCTGCCATTTCATTTCTCTGAAGTCATCATCAGCTCTTATTTTCCCCTTGTCCTTTTCGTTTCCTTCTCCGGACAGTCCTCTGCCACAACATTAATTTCAGCATCTTAAGCTTCCGTGTTTCCTAATGCAAATATCTCTTAGCTTCATGGTAGAATTTCACAAGATCCATCAGTGGATCCCTTTACAGTGCAACTTTGAAGTCGGTCCAACTCGAGACTTTAGATACCGCTGCCATTAAAATTATTGATGGATCTGGCTTATCGAATGCTGCTGCAGCATTGAATCTTATCAAATGGCTTTTCAAGGTCTCATCGAGCCTTTGTTTCATGCTTGATAATGTCATCACATTCTTTGGTCGTGAGACATGAACTCTGAATATCTTAAGAACTTATTCACCAAATCGGTCCACGTGCTTATGGAACCATTCTCCAATTGTTTGAACCACACCACTACCAAGTTTGTTAAACATAATGGGAAGCAATGCCCCATTACCTCCTCTGCAGTACCCAACACCTCCATATGTTGGATGTATCAGTTTGGATGAACTATCAGATCCGACTTTCCATCGTACATTTCCAACTTCGAAAGCTTGAAATCGAGTGGTGTAAAGACCCGTAAATCCGTACTCCTTGAATAGACACTAATCTCCTTTGTTTAATTCAAGATGAACGAAAATACGAACCCTTAGGGGTTTTAAGAAAAAGAAAAGAAGAAGAAAGAAAATTTAGAGAGGGAAAGGAAGATAGAAAATTTTAAAATAGAAAGAAAAGAGAAGAGAAAGGAAATGGAACACAGAAGAAAATAGGACGGAACAGAAAACAACAGAACAACATCAGAATCTCACGATTCGCAGCGGAACAACATATAATAATAAATGAATAATCTTTAAATAAAGAACTATATCAGTTATTACATCACATTATATTTCATTACATCATATCATATCATCAGAGTGTACAACAACATACAACAATAAACAGTGCAGCGGAAAAGAAATACTATATAAACTAGTAATACGCCATGCCAATCCAGCTTGCCTCCAGCAACTCCAGAATATCCAGAATATCCTGATAAACCTAACTCTTAACTGCCCGTGTGGAAATTGGTGGGCACCCAGAGTTTAGGAAGGAAAACAATAAACTCCGAGTCAGTCATGTGACTGGTGTGAGAACTCAAAACAGTTTACTTAACTTTAAAATCAAAATAGAGGAATATTTTTAAATTCAATTCGCAATGCTTTTAAAAATGAGACTACCATAAGGCCTCCCGCACACACACACATGCAAACGCAGAATCGGAGGAGATTTCTCCTTATGATAGTCAAAGATGCTTGATACGCATTTAAAATAACATTTGATATTATTATTAGTGCATAGTGTATAACAAATTCATTTCGAAAATAAAGATATAAATCTTAGCCAACATACGACCATTATCGTATGCCTACTATAGCTACTATCCAAACAGTGGTGACCACCATAAGTGAATAGCAGGTTCTACAACTAATACCGTACAAGTTTCGTATTGGGAATTGGATTTCCAACAAATGGTCAGGCCAAGGAACTTCCCATTGCCACATGAGAATGCCTCTGGATGGACATCCCCGAGAACCAAACCGGATCTCTACCAACACAAGGCCGGGTTACTCCTAACTGAGTAACAACTGACCGAATATGCCATCCCCCGGTCCTTTGGGACCTTTTCACCGAGCGCTCGTAATCAATTCACACAATCATAAAGTGTTTTCAACATGAGTAAGTATCTGGGCTCCATACCATGATACCACCCTTTTCCAGAAGGAAATGGACATATCCTAAAGGGCGCTACCCCTCATAACCTTGCCGCATCTTTCCTGTTTTGACCATTTCCGGGATGTGAGGCTCGACGAAGTCACGCCCACAAAAACATACTTTATACAAAAGCCATGCTTTGGGTCAACAAATGATCAACACAATGATCACAAGGATAGACGATCAAATAAACGATCCTATCACAAATAATCAACACAATGATCATTTCAGCATCACTCAGCATATCACATTACCAAATTGGGAATATATCGCTGATAACTTCAACTATATAACCTTTGAGCACATACGTCTCAAAGAAGGGTGTTAAGCAAAGAATAAATTCTCCGCCACCAACAGAAATATATTTGAAAGAAATCGGCTTTATATCTCAACTTGTAATGTCAGACATACAATCCATACAAGTCTGTTCCGGGATCGAACAGAACCGAAGGCACTTACAAAGAAGTCCTTGCAATCCGGATATTCACAATCCTGATCGGATTCACCATCACATATGGAGAACTCAATACCGTAGCTACTCGGTGCAGATTCAATCGATAGTTCATCCTATCACTCTCGCAAATACCGGTCTTCAACACCGATCTTCAAATGCGATTCACAACGACGTATCACATATTCGGAATGGGTTATACGACCCCATGGTCCTTTCCCGGTTAACCCGAATAGTGAGCGCTTATTCAAAAATAAGTGTGCATTCAAATTCAATCAATTCACATCAAATACCCATTCAAAGGGAAATACTGATAGTCGGTTATTGAACTATCAATTGATATGCACACATCACCAGATTCCAAATAATTTTCCAAATTATTTATTTTCCAAAATATCTTTACAAGATATATAATTTCAACACTTCAAAAATAAATCAATATTTATTTTTAACAAGTTTCACTTTCACATATAAATTCCTTAGTGAATTTATATTCCAAAATATTCATGCATATACGATTTCAATTATCCATTTCAATTTATCTTCAAAAAAATAAATTCTAATTATTCACTTCATATTGGAAAACATTTCCATACTTATTATTCATAAGTAATTCACAAAACTTTTTATTTTCAACACTTAGAAAATATTCAATATACTTAAATCGAATTAAGTATATAATTCATTCTTTAAGGAAATCATTCACTTAACATATTTATTTGGGCCAAAACGAATGTTGCGTAAAACATCGTTACGACAACCCAAATTCACTAGTATAGGGATTCGAAATTAAAATAGATATATAAATCCCAATACTATTCAAAACATTTCCTTTCGGAAATCATTTACTATAACAACAGTGTTATAGTCCACCATTCCCTTTTATTTCTCGAAAACATCTATTTCAACAATAAATGTTGAAATCTATGGTTTCGAATCTCAACACCTTTTAAAACATTATTAGATTGTTTTAATTCTATTTAAAACATCAAATCTAAAACTTTTCCTTTAACGTGTTATTCACTATTTAAAATAAGTGTATAAACTTCGTTAACAAATTTCATCGTTCCTATTCACTTTAATTTGAAGGATTATTCACTATCTAAAACGTGAATATAACTCCATTAATAGGTTATAACAATTAACTTATCAAAATAAGTCGTTTGCGAATTTATAAAACAACGTTTATAAATTCCATTACTATTTATTTATAAAAACTTCTTTTACAAATTCCTTTATTAACCTATTTCCGTTTATAACTCAATTATAAACTAAAAGTTCATATTATAAGTTAAATACTTATAAAACGATTATTTTACAAAATCGTTCCTTTAACCTTCATAATTATAAATCTTATAACTTATAAGATTCAATGATTTATTCAAAACCATTCTTTCAATAACTTTATAAAATTTATAAATCTTACTATTTATAAATTTCATCTATAACTTCACAGTTTATAATTCCATAAATTTCATTCATTTATGAAATTCATTTTCACTTCATTCAAACACTTATAAAAACTCGTTTTATAATGTCAATATTTCGATTTATAAATATCCATTTATAAATCTCTTAATATAAATCAATTTATATTATTATTCTAAACGTCTTTAAATTCCTTTAAAAACTTCACCATTTTGATTTATAAAATAATCAAATTTTAAAAAACTTATATTCAAACTTTTAATAATAAACTCAAAAATCCAGTTTAAACTATTTTATAAAATCATTGGTTCATATTTCTCAAAAATCAGCTTTTAACAACATTACACAAAAAATCATAATTTTTATAACTTTAAAAATTATAACGTTTAGTTATTTATAATGGATCAATTCCAAAAATAAAGTATATTTTCAAAATCACTTTTAAAATCATTTTAAAATCCCAAAATATGGGTCCAATGATGCTACACATCAAATAGTCAATCACGACTAACAACGATATCATATATCGATATGATAATCCATCAAATATCAAAATATCTGAAATCAAATAAAAACTGTTGAGGAATCCAGTTGGATCCCTCCAACCTGTTTCCTGCATCCAAAAACATTAGCACAATACCAACTTCGCTCCAGTACGAAATTATCGCGGTATATATTCTTATTAAATATTATCCGCTTAATAACGGCGTAATAGGGTCTCATCCGCTAAACAAAAAAATGCGGGAAATCAATAACTCCAATATATACATATGCCAATATATATATATATATTGCTACTATATATAATACCAATTTCACTGTTTATGAAATATTCGCGGTATATGTTTATATTAAATAACATCCGCTTACTAACGGCGCATAATGTCTATTTTAACAATCAATACATAACAATCATCATTCAAACATGCATTCAAATATTTTAAATCTAACTATTTAAAATAAAATCGAAATCTATTCGATTGAGTGAGAAGTTCTCACCTTGGTTTTAATTTCCGTTTTAGCTTTTATTTCAAATAAAATTAAACGCGCGTTTAATTTTACCCGAAATTCTCACTAACTCCAAACGACTCCAAACCAACTCCATCGCGTAGTGCTCGTCCATACGATTCCAACGCAACTGAGTTTGCATTTTTTCAACCCAAACTAGCATAGGCCGTAGGATTTCACTGCAAAGCCATCACAGCCCTTGAACGCAACCCCCCCTTCTTCATCTTCTACAGATCGAACACGCACGCAAAAGAACCCATGCTCCAAGATTAGGGTTTGACATTACTCCATTCATACTCGACGAAATCTCGATCAAGACGCGCCAAACGAAGCCCCTACACGATCCCCACCTTCGGCCCAAACTGCAGCAAGCTCGGCCCTCCCTCTCACCTTGGAAGTCGTGCGCAGGTCATGGAGGACGCGGCCTCCTATCCCCCTCTATATCGCTCCAAAACTCATCTCCACCGTTGAATCCCTTCGTCTTGACGAGATCTACAAGTTTCTAGTTGAAGTCGAAGTCTATCGGAGAGTGGATGAAGAGAAAATCGAGGAGAAACGAGATCGTTTCCTGGCCGTTGAAACATGGGTGGCGGCTAGGGTTTGTTAGTTAGGTTTTTATTTTATTTTTTAATTTATGAAGAGGTGAGGTGTATTTATAGAGTTTCGTTCGACACTATTCACCCGGAAATTCCGAACTCCGATTTAGGCGCCGTAACCAGCGTACCTAGGGTTTATCCCGCGTTCCGGACACAATGGAACAGGTTTCGGAAGCTAATTCGGAAGTATGTGCGAGTTATGGCTGTAAACGCTCAATTTAAATTAAACCGATTTAAGTCGATTTCTAGGCGTTTTAATTTGTACCGGACAAACGGTAAATCCAATTGACTTGAAATTTGAAACCTTACAATAATATCACATTACGAATCCGATGAAACTGGTTTCGTCGAAATCCGAGACTTTTTGAAAAATGGCTATTTTGACTCGCCAAATTTAAATTAAAAATAATTCGATGCGTTCCGAGCTGCCACGCTCAAACGATAACTCCGATTGACACGAAAATTGAAATCCGGTAATAACTAACTATTACGGATCCAATGGAACCGGTTTCGTTCAATTCTGAGACTGTTCAAAAATTGGCTATTTTACAGTCGATTATTAAATATTAAAATATTCAATTTTCACAAATTAACTTTTAATTCGATTTTAAAAGTTCTAAAATATCATTCTAACTTCAATATGATAAAATAAAATTTTACAAATTAATTTCAATCATATTTAACCCGATTTTCAATTATTTCCATAATTTAACATATTAAATTATCGATTTAATTATCCAATTAAATCCAATAATTCAAATAAAAATTTATTCGACTTATAAATTCACTTATAAATATTTAAAATTAATTAAATATTCAAATTTAAATTATTAAAAATTCTGGGTCGTTACAAGTGGATTCCTTAAATTTCATATATTAGAGTTGAACAGATTCCTGTTTACATATTTCAAGGTCTAATCTGGTGATCCCCCTCTAATGTTCTTAGCAATTCGGTTTTCACCATCCAATGAAGGTTTTGACCAAAAGCGATGTTCTGCTCCTACTTTTATGGGGGAACTCCGACGCATACTCTGGCACGTACTCCTCTGGTTATACACTAGCATTCTAACCTGTTCCTCTGGTCACATTCTACACTCTGTCCCTATGGGAGAGTTATGGCACATACACTTTTGGTCATTGACTTTTCGCATTCTGCTTCGCATTTCTAGCCGCAACATCATCCGTTCCTGTATCCTAGCAGTTATTCCTATATTTACCCCAAGCATCGTTCTCTCGGTACTGAGGTGATTTGGATCAGTACCACATTTTCTTGCTTATGGGGGCATTGTTCTAGTTTGCTCCGCTCTAACTCCAAATGTTCCACCATCAGTTCCTTGCCTTTAGTTCTGGATTCCAATAGCTCTAGCTATTCCTTATTGCCCCATCCTTTAAGAAAACCTTCAAGCATTTCCTATTGTCGAGTCATTAATCCATCTTACATCTCCTTCATCATTTTCTCCACTTCTTTTCTTGTCACATGGATGATTGGTGAAAATTTAAGGACACCTCCGGGCTACCCCCATGCTTTGGTTGGCTTCCTCCAGCCTTAGATCTAGTGTTAGGTCTCTTTATCTTCTCCAAAACTCAGATCCAAGCTTTAGGTTTGTAAAATATAGCTTTATTTCTTAGTGAAAGCACCAAAATATAATCCAGAAAATGGATACACCCCTTGAAATTAGATGAAAGCACCGGTTCTATTAAAAATAAAGGAAAAGGTAGAAAAAGTGAACGGAGATACAAGAGTTTTTATAGTAGTTCGGCATAATCTCCAACCTACATCCACTTTAATCTTCTTATTAGTTATTCTCTCTCCGGAGTACAACTAGTTATATTGGATCTGACCACTGTCTAGGAGATCTCAGATTACAATGATATTCTATAGAGTTTGAGAGTCACCAGTACTAGAGATTTGTTAATCTATGTCCTAGAACAGCATATAGTGGTTTCCTAGGTGACTTTAATGGAGGAGAGATGAGATGAGAAGAAGGCGAAGTTTTCAATTGTAGAAAGATCAGATCCTCTCTTAGTTCCATATAGGCTAGTATTTATAAAGAAACAAAGGTATTAAGTTAGAGGCCCACCTGTATTAGAGTCCAGACATCAGCCTAAAGTCACACATGAAGTCGCACCTCCTACCAAGTAATCAAAATAACTCGGTGCCGAGTTAAATAACCCAGTACCAAGTTATTTCCTTAGTGGGAAATAATTTGTACCCTCTTGCATCCCCCTCTATATCCTTTATCTATGATATTGCTATATCAGAATAGGGCTTGTTCTTTCAAACTCAAACCAAGGTGTTGATCCTTTTTTTGGGTTAACATTTTGGTGCTTTCATTGAGAGATCCAACTCGTGATCCAAATCTAGCTATCTACTTTAGACCCCATAGGTCCAGAAGTGAGATCCACAATCTCTACTTGAAGAATCCACTATTTGAAATCAGTAGCCTCTAGAAGAAGAAGAACTGCCTCTGGAAGATCCATAGGGGCAAGGTAGTTGGAGAAGATATTAATCCCCAACAAACTGAAGTAAATTGTGCTAACTTTTGGGCGCCAACATCCTCCAATCAGCATGAAGTTGTCACCAGGGAAGAGTTAAATAAAATGGTTGATGAGATCAACCAAAAAATGGAAAGTAGCCAAAAGGCTCTTATGGATAAAGTTAACGCTCTCGTAATCCTACGGTCAAATCCTGCTTCAAGGACTTTGCCTGAACCCACAGCTGCTTTAGAAGAAGAGTATTCCACCATTTTTCATCTACATAGGAGAAATGAAAACAACCACAAAAGAGTGATGACATGATTTAACTTGGACAGGAATGTAAGTACTCCGTTTTGCCCCGAGGCAACCTATTTTGGACTTAAATGAAGGGGCAAAGACCCCGTTGGTACACATAACTATGAATCTCTCCGATCCAAAGGATGGAGAGCTGGACGACAAATTGGAAGAAAATGCCAATGCATTTGATAATGCAAGAAATACTCAAAATGCTCCAGTTAGACCAATTGCAAGCAGTGGGACCCTGCGGGAGTGGCTCCCTGCGGGAGTGGCTCCCCCGAAGACAGGAGAGCCTAGGTTTCAACCTTCTCACCAATGCCATTTGCTAAGCCAAACACTTGGCGCAGTGACTGATTGCCGTCCTCGGGACTACCAGACATTAGAGGCATACATAGCAGATATAATTAAACGATTAATGGATGAGAGTAAAAATTAAAGAGATGATGATGGGGATCGACACCAAGTCGGAGTCCCTTTATCGATGAAATCTTGAATGAGAAATATCAAAAAAAATTCACAGTGCCAATTATTCCATCCTACGACAGGATTAAAGACCCAAAACTTCACTTGTACAAATATAGTTAGTATATGGATGGAGCTAATACCTCCGAAGCTGTTCGTTGTAGATGCTTTCCTATCTTTCTCAAAGGAGTTGCATCAATGTGTTTCACTAGGCTTCCGCCAAGATCTATCTCTACTTTTGACTAACTGGTGACAAGGTTCCTTGATCAGTTCAGACTTCATACTGCATAGCCAAAAGACGTCATGTACATATCCGGGTTGTTCCCAGGGCGTAACGAATCACTAAAATCTTCCATGAATAGGTTTAATACCGCAGTGATGGAAGTAAGCAACCCTAATGAAGACATGTTTTTTATGACATTTGTCTGTGCAATTCACCCAGAAACTGAATTTGAAAAGTGGATTAAGATGAAGCAACCTACCGGCAGGAAAGATTTCAATCGTAAAGCAAGTCAGTACCTAAGGTTGGAGGAAGCGCATGAATTGGGAAGGAAGTCTACTAGTGTGCAATCGACGAACGTCGGGCAAAGCGATGTAGAAATGAATCAAAATGCGCATACTTCTCGAATTGCTGAAGGAATCACCGATAAAGACGGAAATTCAAAGAGAAAAAGTCAAAACTCCAATAAGAAGAATGGTAATGGCAACAATAAAAAGCTCAAAGGGTTTAGGCCTAAGGGCTACACTTCCCTAAAGGGCATGCTGGAAAACATTTTTCTCGCGACTCAAGGGACCAAGGAATACCAAAAGCCCCCAGAAAGGAAGCAACTGACCAGTAGAAGCGCTTGGGAAAATTCTACCGCTTCCATGAGACACACTGCCACAATACGAACGAATGCCGCCGCCTAAAGAATTTCATTGAGGAGATGATCCAGAATAACAAGCTTTGGCAATACGTAAGATAGCCATAAAACCTCAATCAATCTGCGACTCCTCAACATCCTAGAGATCGAAGGAATCAAGCGGGAATCAGTGAAGAAATGAACTGACCAAAGGCTTATTATTGGAATAATATCTAGGGGACAACACCCTGCACAAAGAAGTTGGGGGGAATGGAGTGATATGCAAGTTCGTTGAAGCACGCTTCGAAGGAATCGCGTTTAGCTATAGATGGTGAAACTCCGACCAAGCTGTAAAGGGTTTTGAATGATGATATAGTGTTTCAAAATTGGGGCACTGAAGGGATCGGATCCCCAACTTTCGATCCAATGGTGGTGATGGTAGGAACCAGACCTACAGTAGTTCGACATGTGTTGGTTGATAGTGGCAGCTCCATTAACATACTCATCAAACGTACTTTCGATCAAATGAAGATTGGCATAAAAAGCATATGCGCATGCCAAATAAAGATTCAAGGGATTACCGGTACCAGTGGGGACAATTGACCTACCTGTGGAGCTTGGAGAGGGTGAGCGAAGGTCACCCTCATTCAGATCTTTATGATCGTGGATGAAATGTCAGCATACAACACCTTCTTGGGACGACCCACATTAGCCGACTTCAGAATAGCATTGGCCCAATAGTGTCTTTTAATGAAGTTCCCTACTGAGCATGATGTCGGAATTGTGAAAGGAGACCAAAGCGCCGCCCGAGAATGCTACATCGCAGAATTGCATGAGTCAAGAAAAAAGGAAAAAGGAAAGGATGTGGGGAAAACTCTCCACATTCGTAAGCCCATTGAATAGCAATTATAAAGCTGCCCTTGGCTCAGGGACCATAGTCGATTTGACAAGGCTTTGGACCCTAGAAAGAGGAGTTCAGGGGAGGATCGGGCTGCACCAGCAGAATTGATGGTGTCTGTCCCCGTCTGTACGGACGACACAACGCGGATCTTAAAAATTGGACCGCACCTTGGAAACAGGATGTGGTCAGCACTAACTAAATTTCTTCGTGCCAGTTTGGACGTATTTGCTTGGATGCATTCCGATATGTGTGGGGTATCACCCAAAATTTCCTGCCATGCGATCAATATTGACCCCAAATTCATACCAGTAAAGCAAAAAGGTGCAGCTTGGGACATGAACAGTCCAAGGCAGTGGGAGAGGAGGCAGAAAAACTGGTGGTCAATGGCTTTATCCAAGATACAACATACCCTGAATGGTTATCAAACCCAGTCTTAGTCAAAAAGTCTAATGGCTGAATCGCTTGTGGATGGAACTGAAAGAGGAGGTAGAAAAATTGATGGATTCCCACTCTCCAGAATCTTTCAGCTTGTGGATGGAACGATGGGACGTGAATTGCTGTCGCTTATGGATGCATACTCGGCTACAACTAGATCCTGATATATCAGCCAGATCAAGAAAACACCAACTTCATCATCGATTTGGGACTTTACTACTGCAGAGTAATGTCATTCAGTTTAAAAAATGCCGAGGCACCAGACCAAAGGCTAGTAAATACTATGTTCAAATGTCAAATTGGAAAGATTATAGAAGTTTATGTGGGTGACATATTGATCAAGTTTCGAGTAGCTGCTAACCACCTAGAAAATCTCACTGAAATGTTAGAAATACTCCGAAATTATGGAATGAAACTCAACCCACTCAAATGTCACATCTAAGTGACCTCCGGGAAATTCCTAGGATTCATTGTAAGTGCTAGGGGCATTGAAGAAAATCCTGTCCAAATTACAACGCTACAAGAAGTCCAAGCCTTGAAAAATAAAAAGGAACTTCAAAGTTCAAAAGGAAAAGTCGCAAAATTGAATCAGTTTATCACAAAAGCTACAAACAAGACAATACCTTTCTTCAGTGCACTGAAGAAAGGAAAGAAAAACTTCGAATGGAGTGAAGCTTGTCAAACGGCCTTTGAAGAACTGCTACGACACATGGAAGCTCCGCTAATCTTGTCTAAACCGGTGGATGAAGAAGACCTATTCATTTACTTGGTAATCTCACTGCATGCGTTGAACACCGCTCTTGTGCAGGAAGAAGCAAAAATCCAGCGACCCATGTATTACATTAGCAAACGATTCACCAGAGTTGAGAAGAATTACCCAAAACTGGAAAAGCTAGTGTATTGCCTATTATCACATTTGAGAAGTCACGACCATACTTTCAGGCACATCTAATCAAAGCACTAACCGACCAGTCCTTAAAACAAGTGTGTACCGAACTGAAACTTCCGGGTGACTCCTCAAATGGAACATAGAGCTAAGTCAATATGACGTCGCATACCATCCAAGGAAAGCCATCATTGGGTAAGCATTGGCAGACTTCATCGTCAAGTTTACCATACAGAACGATGAGGAAGAAGCACCGTCGGAGGAGGAGACTCAATGGAAACTCTTTGTAGATGGTGCATCTAACAATTTATGTTCAGGGGCAGGGGTAGTGCTTGAAACCCCCAAAGAGAGAGCCATTTGTTACGCCTTGCGCTTGGAATTCCCTACGAAGAATAGAGAAGTGGAATATGAGGTGCTTATTGCAGGACTAAATATGATGAAAGAGCTTAAGATAAAATGCATTCACATCTACAGCGACTCCCAACCGGTCGTTTGTCAAGTAAAGAGGGAATATCAGGCTCGAGGACAAAATCTTGCATCGTATTTGTCTAAAGGCAAGAACTACTAAGAGACATCGAACATTGTACCATAGTCAACATTCCATGGGAACGAAACACCAAGGTGAGCTATTTGGCTAAACTAGCAAGATCTGGGGAAGCTCAGTCATTTGGGCTCGTTCTAGTCGAAACTTTAACCACCCCAAGCATGGATGTGATGAACGTCGACTCAATTCTCGAGGCAATCGTTGAACCAGAAACATGGATGTCACCAATAAAGGACTACTTACTAGCAGGAACCCTTCCAACTGACTGCATCAGTGAAAAAAGCTTCTCCGAAAAGCACCACAGTTTGTGATGCAGGTTGAAATTCTCTATCGAAGGGGATTCTCGACCCCCTTCTTAGGTGCGTGACCGATAATAAAGCACGATGAATCCTAAAGGAGGTACATGGAGCGAATGCAGGGACCATACTGGGGGTGGTCCCTAGTGAAGAAAGTCCTTCGGTATGGATATTTATGGCCAACAATAAACCGTGAAGCCACAGACTATGCCAGAAGATGCGATCGCTGCATAAGATTCAACAAAATTAAGAGAACTCCTTCAACGGAGCTAATGTAGATGGTCAGCCCTGGCCATTTGCAATATGGGAAATCGAATTGATTGGAGCCCTATCAATAGCAAAAGGAAGGGCCAAACATGCTATAGTTGCATAGATTATTTCACAAAATAGGGCCAAAGTAGAATTGATGGTCAGCATAACCACAAAGAAAGTCATTAATTTCATTACTAAAAAAATTATTTGCAGGTTTTCTGTGCCCTAAAAAGTCATCATGGATACTGGAAGTCAATACTAAAGTGTCGAGTTTCATGACTTCTACAAGCGCTTTCGAATTGAAAAGAGCTTTTCCGCAGTGGCTCATCCGCATGTAAACGGGCAGGTGGAAGCGATAAACAAGATCATTAAGTCCACTATCAAAAAGTGACTAACAAAAGAAAAATAAAACTGGGTTGATGAACTTCACTCGCACTATGGGCATACAGAACTACCTGCAAAGTGGCAACTGGCCACACTCCATTCACTTTAGCATATAGTTCAGAAGCAATGATTCATGTTGAACTGGAAGTCCCTTTGCACCGAAGGCAAAACTTCAATCAAAAGCAAAACGAGCAGCTCCTACTCGAATCGCCAGATATGATTGATGAAAAAAGAGAAGAAGCAGAGTTAAGAACCACCACCCACCAAAAAAGGGTTGCACGGCACTTCAACTCAAAAGTTCACAATCAAACCTTCAAAGTAGGTGATCTTGTGCTCAAGTGAGTTTACCCCGTTCCGAGGACCTTCGGACGACACTGGGAAGGACCGTATGTCATCAATCAAAAGTTAAGAGATGAGACTTTCAAGCTAACGACCGTCGACGGAACTCAAGTTCCCAGGGCATGGAATAGCGAATCGCTCCACCGTTACTTTGTTTGAAAGCTACCTTATGTACGTTTTACTTTTCAGCAAATAAGCCTCCTGGAATGCCGAGGGAATTGTAAATAGGCAAAGAATCTGCCTTGCTTTCCTTAATAAAATTTTATTCGCTATTTTGAACCGAAAAAACTGTTTTCATAATAAATACCTGCCGGGTCGACAGAAGTAAATCGACTAAAACCGTTGGATCGGCAGAACCCGATCCTTGCCTTCTAAAAACTAGTGTTGCTTTTGCAACATCAAGAAGGCCCAAATCATACACTTATCCCATTGCCCGAACATAGAAAACACCGAGGAGCACAAAAAGCAGCACATTTCATAAGCCACACACTAACTTCTAAAAGATACACTCCTCACGTTGCCGGAAGATAGGAAACACCGAAGAGCATGAAAGCTGCACATTTCGTAAGCCGTGCACTAACTTTAAAAGCATACACTCCTCACGTTGCCTGAAAATAGGCAACACCGAGGAATACGAAAAGTTGCGCATTTCATAAGCCGCGCACTACCTTCTAAAACTTACACTCTTCACATTGCCCGAAGATAGCCAACACTGAGGAGCACAAAAAAAACCATGCATTTCGTAAGCCATGCACTAACCTCCAAAATGCCAACTCCTCATGTTGCCCGAAGATAGGAAACATCGAGGAGGACTGAAAGCCGCGCACTCTTTAAGCCGCGCATTAAATTCCAAAACACTAACTCGTCACGTTGCCCAAAGATAGGAAACTCCGAGGAGCATGAAAAATCACACACCGATTCTTAAAACTTAAACTCCTCCACCTACGTGAAGGTAGGCAGCATCGAGGAGAACTAAAACATACACTCGTTGCATTGCCCAAAGGTAGGCAATGCCGAGGAGCACCAAAAACCGCACATCCCATAACTAGCGCCAACTGCTTCTATAATCAGGAATAATCAGCACAACTCCAACAAAATTGGAATGCTACAAACCAAAAGCAAAGTTTCAACCAATGACACTTAATGATTAAAACTGCCCTCAGTTAATCCACGCAATGCACACCTTTTAAACACGTACATATTGCATACTTGCTGGAACATTACAAGAAATTTGGATTACATTCTAAAGGTGCAAAACTTACAAAAAAAGAAAATCAAGCTGTAACTTAGCCAAATTTCAAGTTTAATATGAAAATTATCTAAGCCCTAAATTACTGGTCATTTGAAAAGTTGTTTGAAGCAAACACCCTGTGAACTGGGGGGCGTACGCCAACAGCTGAATAAAAACACCTGAAAACAATAAGTTCTATCACTCCAAAAAGAATTTTTAAAAAGAATTTTCAAGTTCTGTTAATTCTTAAGTTCTACTACTTCAAACAAAAAATTTCAACAGTAATCACAGAACTGGACAAGTGTAAAATAAAACAAGCACAGGTGCACATAACATATATGAGCATACAGATGAGAATACAGTCAAAATATCAATATATTGCTTATAATTTTCTTTACACAAGGTCAAAAAGTGGGGACCGTACCCACAAAACATCAGCCAACAAAAAGAAAATACAGACTCCATAGCAAAAACACTAAGTGCAGACTCTGAACAAAATGACTCAAAAGGAACCAAAAATCGAATCGAATCGAATCAGTCTTCACACAAGCCTCTTAACGCTTCTCTTAACGTTTCCTTCCACCGCTCCCCATTCCACCCTTTATGGCAGAATCTGCTTAGTCTTAGGAGCGGTGTCACTGCCGGTAATGTCAACAAACACCTTAGTGGAAATGTCCTCCTCTTCTTCTACAGCCCTCTTATAAGATCCTCCCTTCGCTTTGTGTTTCCATGTTTTACGGGAGCTCTTTGAGGCTTTGATGGCTTCAAACTTTTCCTTCTTGATAGCGACCAGTTCGTGCTGAGTCCTACGAGGCTGCTTTGTATGAACTTCCTGCTCCTTTATTTCTGCCACTGTTACATCGCCTTTTAAAGGCACAGAAGGGTCATCCAGGCCATGCAATGTGGCTATCTTTTCAAACTCCGTCCCCAGCTGCAAGCCAGACACAGACGTAGAAATAAGAATAGGAACAGAGATGACCATGTAGGTTGTAGAAATAGCAGCAGGTTCCGGAGCTGAGGAAGCTGGCACATCAACGGAAAAGGTGGACGGACCTATAAGATCAAAAACGAGAGCATTAAATTCTTCCTGCTCTTGCGGTGTAAGTTGGAAGCTCCCAAACTCGGAGAAAGCTAGAACATTACTTGCATCAAAGGAATGGTCGAGAATGTCGACTTTATATTTACCACCTTTGCCTTCTTTCGATGGTTCCACTACCTGAGGAAGGGTCACGAGCTCTAAACTTGGTCATAGGTCATGGAGTTGCTCCGATGATTTGCCCACGCCAGAAATAAAAGGGTTGGTGAGCGCTTCAGCGACAGTCGTTAAGGCAGCGTCGGTGACCTCTTTCTCTCTTTTGACTCAAAAAATTTCTTGGCCCTCGAGCAACGCCTTCTTTGATTCTTCGTTAAGGTAGGCGTCCTGCAACCCTCGCTCGGTATAGACATCACCACTGTTGGAAAAGCAGGATAAGATTTCTTCCCAAATTAAAGCGAGAGTGCGCGGGAACTTCGGATCCAAGTAGCCGAGACTCTCTTGTGCACAAGGAGTTAACATAAAAATTCAGAACGGTCACACTAGCTTCTCCATCTTTCTCTCAAAAGTATTTTGGAGCTCCAAGTAATCCGCTCTAATGACAGCTTTCTCAACTTCAACGACAGACTTATCGACACCGAGCTGCACGATCTGAGCCTGTAGCCTGGAAATTGTCTCGGCTTGATCGGAAATAGCCTTGTTGTGCCCTTTAATGATGATTCATTATCAGCAATGGTTTTCCTTTGTGCCTCGATCATTGTGTTGCAAGCGGCCACTTCTTCTTTTAATTTCACCACTTTGGCGTGAACCTTTTTTATCTCGTCTCTATAGACGATCTCAATTCCGGCATGAGCCTCCTTTACATCTTTTAGAAAGTCGGCGCTCCTCTTGCCCTCTTGTAGTGTCGTTGCATTTTATTCCTCTAACAATTTAATTTTGGCATCACAATCTGACAACGCTCTTCAAAAATCATCCTTCTCCGACTCGAAAGAAAGGATTTCTTGGTCGTTATTGCGATTAATGTCCATCAGTTGCTTACATAGTCTCTTCCATCCTTCAGTCTGATTCAAGTGCTCTGAATGGCTTAAAGGTGGGGGATATACGAATATTTGCGAACCGGATGCAGGTCACGGTCGAACTTAACTCCTCTCAAGACCCATCCAGAAAGCATTGCCTTAAGCTTAGGAAAACCTGAAGGAAGAATATAGGCATGCCTCCGATGGGGACGTGAAGCATCAAGAGCAAGCACGACTAAAGATGGTGGAATACAAACCGAAGGCGGGACAGGAGCAGAAGTGACGGGGATTTCTTGATCCATCGAGGAGCACATCAGAGCAGACACCTACTGTTCCGAAGAATGCAATTAGTGGTCAAATTTTGATCTCTTACATGGCTCCTCCCTTTCATCAAAAGATCTCCTTTTCACATACCCGCCCTTGTATGACCAGCTCTGATCTCTTTCATCTTAGCGGTAGGCTTCAGCCTCTAGTTGCTTTCTTCTTCTGTTTCTCGAGGCAGATGAAGGCTGAAAGGGTGCTTAGACCAGCGATGGGAGTGTGAACTCTTTGAAGTCATCATAATGGCCATCTCCTCTAGTCATACCTGGCACAAAGTATAAAGAAAAGATTTTAGAAACAGAAAATAGGCATGGAAAGAAAGTGGGAAAGTGATTACAATCCTAATAAGATGTGTAGTGTATTTTAGGGAAAGGCCTAAAGCATCATCACGAATGGGATCGAGCAGCCGTCGTGGGCAAGACTGTACTAACTTCAGGAGCAGTATTACCCGAAGGAGGGGCACCTTCTCAAATTTAAAGTATTCCCCCATAATCGTATCAAAATCGACACAGACATTGCTCAAATCCTCGAACTCTAAGCCAACATATTTATTCTTGGCATGCTAATGCTCTATGTTTTTTGACGTATTATCTTTATCGTTTGCATATGGGGGAGGAGAGCTGAAAAGGATGGGACTCATGTGCAGGGTCTCATTGCACGATTTTGATTCTCCATCATCAGATTCTGCGTAGAAGTCGTTACTAGGAATGGAATCGTCGCTATTACTCTCGAGTTCCCCCCTCCTCCTTGACTAAGTCCACTTCAGCCTTGTCTTTCCTTTGTTAGAACTCTTCTTCTTCCTCTTCTAGGATGGGAGGCATTCTGACCGAGCCACTGTCACCAGCTGTGGTGACGTCCCTTCCCTCACGGGCCTTTTTGGCCGATTTTCCAAAGAAGCCCTATCTGTCCTAAGAAGCTCCTTCTTTAGAGCGGCGGGAAGAAGAAATATATGTGTGTGCACTCTTGATAGAGAAGTAGAAGGGTCTTCAACTTGAATGACAAATCTACCTGGATATAGTAACCCAAATCGATGCAAATTTTCATCGGTTAGCAAAAATTTAATGCATCTTTCCTCGGCATCAATAGTTTTTAGTGTCTAACAAACTTCATCAAGAGCCACGTCTCTATTTGGCCTTGGAATAGCTGCAAGAAATATACAGCTTGTTAGAAAATCCATAGCAACGTGTCGAAGCTCGATAAGTATGAAAAGGAACCTACCCCTTATCTTCCTCAGACGATTGAACCCCTATGGCATTTGATGAAGAAATATTGCATCTTGAATTACGAAAAGTTGCTCAGCAGACTTAGAGCGATCTTTCGGTTTCTTTAGGCTTCATTCACAATCAAAGATGGAAAATCATCTCTTCTCTTTAATGACAAAAAGTACCACAGCTCATCGAAATTCGATGCACGGTTGAATGTCCGCATGAAAAGAACCCGTAGACAAGTCAAGATAGCATGACCGTTGGGGTGAAGCTAAAGTAAAGAAATGCCTAAGTTGGAAAGAGTCTCGCGTAGAAAATCGTTAAAGGGAGGCACGGATCCATTCAAGCACATATACGGTGGCAAGCAGTATACCCCGGAGGTGGAATGTGAGCAAACTCGTTCTTCTCCGGCAGATGTACGTCCTCCTTCGGTATACCATGTTGCACGTAGATGTTGTAAATAACTTTAGCAGAAACCACCGAAGAAGCTCTCTTTGGAGGGTTGAGTAGAACTCTAAAGTTAGGAGGTATTCGATCCATGACCGACCCAATCGGGACTAGCTGGCTGTATTCTACTTCTGAAGTGGTAGGAGAAAGAGCGACGAACGATGATCTGCCGACTGAAAATGTCAGACTTACTTCACTCGATTTACGGTGCAAATTTGGATGCTTTACTCTAAAATAACGAAACTTGTATTCAAAACGGTCAGGTGATTTTATTTGAATTTAGTAATTTCCCATATTACATTTGAATTCTGGAGAGATATTGATTCATGTCCGTGCAACGAGCTTCAAGTGTAAACCAGGGCAAATGCGTCGTGCTATCTATAGGGGGTGAGCTCGGTATCCAAAACATTATAAATGCTCTATCCCGTGTAGATAGTTCACTTTCAATAGAATAGGAAAACGGTCTCTCACATCATTCCTACTTGTTTTTACTTCCTGTACACTTACTCGTTATCGATCAATGATCCATAACGGATCCGTTGTCTGATGCAACGCGGAAAACTCTTCTCACTACAGGGACACCGAGCATGAAACAAGCAAGGAAGACAATTCCAAATTTTCTGGAAGAATCGGGATCGATTAGTGATGTGTTGTGCAGTAACAGCTACGAAACTAGGCACAAGTCAAATCTGGTCTAATAGATGAAGAAAACAAAACGTGTCAACATTCGATCAAAGCCCGAATGTCATTCCAAGAGAAAAGTAAAGACTCGATTCACTATCTCACTCTATTAAACTGAAATTAACTCGAAATTGTCGCGTTCCATCCCACAAATGAAAATTATTCGTTAAACAAATAGTATGACTAACATAACCACCTGAGGTTAAACTTTAAATGTGATCGGTCAAAGACTTGAATCAGACTTGAATCAGAAATCCAAAGGCAAGTTAGTAGCAAGCAACAGATCGGCAGTGAGCTAAGTAATTGGGTCGGGGGCAATTCAAGATGCGACCTAGGGTTTCCTTTCAAGATAAACTGAAGAGGCACAATGGCACTAGAGAAGATACAGTGGAATGTTTAGGTGAGGATGGATCTAGGGAAGCGCTGGATCAGGTCGAACAAGATAGGTTAAATCGCTTGAGGTCTTAGGTCACGTAAAGAGATTGAAATGATTCAACTGTAGTAAATGATTAGGTCGACTCGAGTCATATATATAGGCATATAAAAGAATAAAGCAAAAAAAAAAAAATTTGCCAAGTCATTGGGTCGCCAGCTATCCATCATGGATCGCCGATGACCCATCTTTTCAAAACAAAAATTTCCAAGGTTTAGGTCGCTAGCGATCCATCATACATGGATCGCCAGCGACCCATATAGTTGAGGGAGAATTTCTAGAACTCGTGCTTCGACATCAATCCTTCATTTTGAAGCATACCGGGAAACTATAGGAAGAGATTTGAACCATTATGAAAAGTAATAGCTGTCAAGACCAAAGCTAGGAGATCAATAGCATGACCTTCCATGTATTTGTAAAACTCTAATGCGATCACTTTGAATTCGACAAAAAAATATTGAAAGCGATAAGTTCTAGAGGACGTCCCGTTTACAATGAAGACATACTTTGGGTTGCAAATGTTATCTGGGTTTTTAACCAGTAGGACTAGAAGATAGAACAATCCCGTGACATCAGAATGGCTTAGAACTTAATCAAAAAGGCTAAAGCACTAAGCTAAAGAGAGTCAAGCCATATTACCAAAGCAACGACTGGGTTCGACTAAACCAAGAGACCAGCATCTGTTCAACATAATCAGCGGCCAAAGCACAACCAGCTAGTAAATCATCATCAAAATAGAGCAACGTGCAATGAGACTATGAAAATGACAACGATACAAGGTCATGGAAGCATTCCAAACTTCAGACTCCAAAAATGCCTAAGGATTGCCAGCGATCCATATCCTATGGATCGCTCACGATCCATGCAAGATGGTGTATCGCTATGGCACAAAGGAAGTAAAGGAGACCTAGAAGATACAACAAAAATTATGCTAATTGTATGGATAGAAAAGACTTAGCGAGCTAGCACACTGGAACAATGGAAAGTAGCTAAGAAAGTAGCTTGCACATGAGCCATAAACCATGGATCGCTAGCGATCCATGGTTTTGGCTCGGGTCACGAGCGAAGATCTACAGCCTCTTCCTATGTTCATCTGCGAGTAGTTAGTGAACATGCTTGGCTCAGTAGCTCTCTGATCTCTATAAATACCATCCTACCTGCAACATAAACTGGGTCTTCTAGAGACTGGTTGCTGAAGCTCTGTTGGAAACGTTCTTCATTCTCTGCCACTCTCACAACAATCTCCAAAGGAATTCACTGTGATTCCTCAGTGGATTCCAACTCTAAGGATTCAATCTACCTAAGGATAATCAAAGCCTTGTAATCAAACAATTCTTCTAATGACAATCAGTCTATAACAAAACTACAAATTGAACGTAGGCTTCATTAACAGTTGAACCGTTATAAAAATAATTTGTCTTCTTTCTTTTGATGTTATTTTTCTATATTTGTCATATGTAATATTGCTCTGTAAGAACAGGGCTGGTGCTTTCAAACTCAAACCAGGATGTTGATCCATTTCCAGGGTTAACATCATTCTTGAGTGAAACTTTCCTAAGCTATTTCCTTATTTCACCTAAGCATGCTCGCCAATTTTCAAGTCGTTTCATACTTGTTTTAATCTTCTAAGTCCGGTTGAAATCTATTTGGGCTCAAAAGCGGGTTAGCAAGTACGTAACCCCTTGGTGCTTCAGCATACATGAGTAATACATTGTCGAACATTTGTCGAGCGTTATGTGTGCTAGTCTCAATTGATGTATCGATATCTTGTTTCGAAATATCTTGACTAGGAATAATTAAAATATTAAGTTATTTTGATGTGATAAATTTCTCGTGATTACTACATTATAACTATCACATAACATATCATTTAAGGATATTCTATTTAATATACTTCAAATTAATTACTTAATTAATTATATAACAATATAACAAAGTATATTATAGAAATCAAAAACCTTATTATGAACAAGATTGGTTACCAAGTTTGATATATGCAACAAATTTCATAATTTCCCCCTAATCCATAGGCCTAAATCTATAAGTCTTCCACTTGCACTTGGGGTTAATTATGGAATCTTATTCCAACACCTTCGATCATTTTTATCAAAAACTAATCCATTCTGTCCCTTAGTGAACAGGTATGCTAATTTTTTAAGTATTTAATCTATCACTTAACTATCTCTGATATTGATAACTGTCTTTATCATGTAGAGCTTTCAAAGTATGTTTCTTGACTTCTAGTGAGCTCTAGGTTCTTTCGTAATCTATATCATGGCATTGATATCGTATAATAAAATTATGAGGTTCTCAACATTTGTAATCATCCCTACCTCAGTTATAAATTTTTTCACTTATCTATTTATACTTCTTTTATTACAGCGCTATTCAAGGCGATGTACTTAGCCGTTGGTTAAATCAGCCCCTCATTATTATTTGGAACATTTTCAACTTAAAGTTCTTAACTTCAGATTAAACATGAACCTAGGATTGACATGCTATACTAAAATATCACTTACGAAGTTCGAGTTCATGCACTTCTTCATAAGGAGTTTCTTGTTTTTATATACAATTCTATAGTATTTTGTAAATACTCGAGAACACTCTCAATTTTCATATACTAATCTTAATTCAAATATGATACATCCTTTATGTATCAAATACATAAGCAAAGTATGATATTGTAGATAATACAACATGCATGACAATTTATATTGCCAATACATATTGTTAGCGCCAAAATTGGTCACTAACACCCAAATGTAAATGAAAGCACCAACTAACGATCATAGATAATAGATAGAATATATGTAGAGAATAATAATGTGAAGAACAGTCGAAATTAAAATGAAAGCAGTAAAGAACACAGATTTTATAGTGGTTCGGCTAACTTCGGCCTACGTCCACTCCAGAAGTTTTCTTTTTATTGATGTTCGAATCAATTACAGTTACAAACTGATAAAGTAACCTTTAGCCTTAGAAAATAGGAAGTTATAGAGAGGAGAGAAGAAGCTCCCTTTTCTGAACCTCCATGTGTTGTATTTATAGGCGAATCCTGAGTTGTTGGGCCTCCTGAATAGCTTGGGCCCAACAAGGCCATTGCCGAGCCACGTATATCCTTCGTCCCTGACCGAGCGACATTTGCCAAGCCACCTGGGCAGAGCCGTATCCCATCAATTCCGAGCCACCTGGGCAGAGCCGTATCCCATCAATTCCGAGCCACTTGATGCCGATCCATGCATACCGAACGAGGTCGGTTGAAACAAAGAATGCCGAGTGAGGTAGCCGTGCCGAACGCACTCGTATGCCGAACGAGGTAGCCGTGCCCAACGCACTCGTATGCCGAATGAGGTAGCCATGCCGTACGACACTCATATGCCGAATGGGGTATTCATGCCGAACGACATTCGTATGCCGAACGGGTTGCTCATGCCGAACGACCCACCATGCCGAACGACCCACCATGCCGAACGACCCACCATGCCGAACGACCCACCATGCCGAACGACCCACCATGCCGAACGACCCACCATGCCGAACGATCCACCATGCCGAACGACCCATCATGCCGAACGACCCATCATGCTGAACCGTGCTTTCAGAACCAAAACACCTCACCAATGTCGAGCAACATGATCTTATCATAATGCCGAACGACTTCTAACTTTCCAGACCGAACCAAATTTCCTAGACCCAAATTATAGTCGATCCATCTTTATCCAATCCATTTTCCATTTTCCAAGCGCGTTGCGTCATCCATCCATCCAGTCGACTAACTCCATCGTACACCAACCTCGACGACCGAGTAGTCGATAATGTTAAATTCGCCTGTCCATGGCCTTGCTAAATAGCGGGTTAACACTTGCCCCCCAAAACATGCCTTACCTGTTGGACGGTGTGTTTTGAATAGCCTCATATTCAACATCCGAAGTCCATATTCCTTTCGTAACCATATTATCAAATCCATGATCTCTCTGGGTTTAACCTTGAATCTGTAGACCTCGCCGGTCGTGTTATCCTGTTCCAGCCTTGACCTTCCTGTCAAGGGCATTTATGTTTTCCGACCTCAGCACTCTGGCCAAGGACTTTGATATTCACCTACCTCAGCACTCCGGCCAGGGACTTTTTATATTCACCGGCCTCGGCACTCCGGCCAAGGACTTTTATATTCACTGGCCGTAGCACTCCGACCAAGGACTTTTATATTCACCGGCCTCGGCACTCCGGCCAAGGACTTTTATATTCCCCGGCCTTGTCACTCCTGTCAAGGACTTTGATATTCTGTCCGAGTCCATTCCATCGCACTCCGGCGAAGGGACTTGTAAATTACGATCACTGCCCGTCTCTTCGGCCTGGACAGTAATCGCTATTCCCAAATTGTTTTAATACAGTGATCCAAATCCAATTAGAAAACTAGAAATCCATATCAAAAATCAAACATCCAAACCAAAATGGAAAACCAAAAAACCAACCAAATCGGGAGTTCAATCCAAACTCCAAAACCATACCAAAGAGAAGTAAATGCCCAAAGTACGAAAGAGAAGACCAAAGTTGTAGAAAAACAGAGAGAAAGTAGGATTTCATAGACTCAAGTAGTACGGTTTTTCGTCATCTCAGAGCAAGCCTTGGGACCGTCCTCGATCCCGTACATGTGTAAGTGACCTAGCCGCATTACTTTGAGTTCTATTACTTATTCAAAACCATAAACCTATTTAGTAGATAATGAGCTGACGTTGCCCAGATCTAGTGCCATCTCCGTCCGAGGTAGGTGGTGGTCGCTCCTGTCTCACTACCACAGCTCGATTCCTGACATACTATTGTAGATGACCATTCCTTACATGCTCCTTAATGATATCCCTCAAATTCCTGCAATTGTTTGTGTTGTGCCCATCCAGCTCATGGAATAGGTAATGCTTCCCCGATGCCCGTTCGTATTCAGAAGGCTCTCTCTTTGTCGGCCTTCGATATTGGAGTTGCCCCCGAGTGTCCAAATAAATCCTTTCTAGAGTCTCAGTTAAATCTGTGTAAGAAGAAAACTTTGACTCCCTTCGAGGTTTCTTCGAAGTGCCACCATTTCCATTTATTTCCCTTTTTCCTTTACATCTTTACTTGGATCCTCAAAGGGTGGACCTCCACCCCTCACTGCATAAGCTTCAGCCTATCTCCTTACTCTCTCAGCCTGTGCATCTTCCTGTCTTAGGAACCTTTCTGCCTCATGGTAGAACTCCCCGAGATACCTCGGTGGGTACCTTTCCAATGATATCTTGAAGTCCGAATTATCCACGATTCCCGAGACTGCTGCCATCAAAACCATTGACGGATCGGGTTGATCCACTGAGGCTACTGCTGCGTTAAATCTGGTTAAAAAGTTCCTGAGCGACTCTCCCTTCCATTGCTTCATCGATGTCAAGGTCATTACATTCTTGGGTCTGACTATATGGACCCGAAAGTGTCTCATAAAATTTTCAATCAGCTCCGTCCATGTGCCGATAGAACCACTCTCCAGCTGTCTGAACCACTAGCTGCGATATCCGTCAAAAACAATGGAAAGCATCGAGCCATGACCTCGTCCGATGCCTCCAATACCTCCATGTGCCTCATGTACCTCTTCAGGTGAACGGTGGGATCCGTTCTCCCATCATTCCGGTGGATTCCTAGCTCGCCTGATTGCAGGAGTAAAGGGACTCCAACTCACATCCTCCAAGTCTCTATTTACCAATCCACCTCTCATAGCCCGTCTGACCATTTCCGCTAGTCTGTCATTGTCGTCAAGCTACAATCCTTGTTCGTTACCTCTGGCCTGCCCCTCGAGTTGATGAGGAAATTTTGGCACATACTCCTCATCTCGTACTCCTGCATT
This sequence comes from Allium cepa, assembly GCA_030765085.1. Taxonomy (NCBI): domain Eukaryota; kingdom Viridiplantae; phylum Streptophyta; class Magnoliopsida; order Asparagales; family Amaryllidaceae; genus Allium; species Allium cepa. Next base: position 712,963,759 of record CM060934.1, read on the forward strand.
CCTGCCGGTGTCGGGTTGCATTGCATCGTCTGGCACCCCTCGATAGGTTGGTCCAGCATTTCCTAGTGGCATGCCCCCGAGTCTAGATCCATCCAGGTTGGTAGCCGTCTGTTGATTGGAGGCTGCCCTCTGCTGGGCCATTCCCTCTGCTTGCTGGTTGAGTGCTTCTATTCCAGCTCCACGGATCTGAGCTCCTGCATTTCCTGCTTGTGAAAATTGTCGGAGAAGAGCCTACATCATCTCCTCTTGTCTTTTCATCATTGCTTCCATTTCCTCTTTGGTGATGTAGATGGATGCTACACCTGATCCATTTCTAGAGGAAGCCTCTTGACTTCCCTCCTGATTGCTCCTTTCCATCACTTGCTTCCGTGCTGATAGCCTAACCATTGCTTCCTAGAATCTAAGTTCCTTGCTCCAGAAATCCTGAGTGCTTGCGCTCTCAGTGAAAGCACCAAAATGTTAGTGCCAAAATTGGTCATTAACACCCAAATGTAAATGAAAGCACTAACTAACGGTCACAGGTAACAGATATAATATATGTAGAGAATAATAATGTGAAGAACAGTCGAAATTAAAATGATAGCAGTAGAGAACACAGATTTTATAGTGGTTCGGCTAACTTCGGCCTACGTCCACTCCAGAAGTTTCCTTTTTATTGATGTTCGAATCAATTACAGTTACAAACTGATAAAGTAACCTTTAGCCTTAGAAAATTGGAAGTTATAGAGAGGAGAGAAGAAGCTCCCTTTTCTGAACCTCCATGTGCTGTATTTATAGGCGAATCCTGAGTTGTTGGGCCTCCTGAATAGCTTGGGCCCAACAAGGCCATTGCCGAGCCACGTATATCCTTCGTCCCTGACCGAGCGGCATTTGCCGAGCCACCTGGGCAGGGCCGTATCCCATCAATGCCGAGCCACTTGATGCCGATCCATGCATACCGAACGAGGTTGGTTGAAACAAAGAATGCCGAACGAGGTAGCCGTGCTGAATGCACTCGTATGCCAAACGAGGTAGCCATGATGAACGCACTCGTATGCCGAACGAGGTAGCCTTTCGGCACTCGTATGTCGAACGAGATAGCCGTGCCGAATGCACTCGTATACCGAACGAGGTAGCCATGCCGAACGCGCTCATATGCCGAACGAGGTAGCCATGCCGTACGACACTCATATGTCGAACGGGGTGTTCATGTCGAACGACATTCGTATGCCGAGCGGGTTGCTCATGCCGAACGATCCATCGTGCCGAACGACCCATTATGCCGAACGACCCATCAAGACGAACGATCCACCATGCCGAACGACCCATTATGCTAAACGATCCATCAGCCCGAACGATCTATCATGCCGAGCGGTCCACCATGGCTAACGATCCATCATGTCGAACGATCCACCATGTCGAACGACCCATCATGCCGAACGACCCATCATGCCGAACGACCCACCATGCCCAACGACCCACCATGCCGAACGATCCACCATGCCGAACGATCCACCATGCCGAATGATCCACCATGCCGAACGACCCGTCGTGCTGAACGACCCACCATGCCGAACGATCCATCATGCCCAACGATCCACCATGCCGAACGATCCATCATGCCGAACGACCCACCATGCCGAACGAACCATCATGACGAACGACCCATTATGCCGAACCATACTTTCAGAACCAAAACACCTCACCAATGTCGAGCGGCATGATCTTATCATAATGTCGAACGACTTCTAACTTTCCAGACTGAACCAAATTTCCTAGACCCAAATTATAGTCGATCCATCTTTATCCAATCCAATTTTTATTTTCCAAGCTCGTTGCTTAATCCATCCATCCAGTCGACTAACTCCATCGTACGCCAGCCTCGACGACCGAGCAGTCGATAATGTTAAATCCGTCGGTCCATGGCCTTGATAAAAGGCGGGTTAACACATATGAACCTTTATTACATGCTCAATGTTTAATATAGTGTCAGTGTATATCGTTTTTAGGACATTCCCAACATCGTTTTATATTGATTATAAGTGATGACTTTTTAAATCATATATCGATAATTGAATAAACTAACTAAATGATTTTAACGTGAATACTTTATAAATAATCATAAGTTTATTATTTACTTTTGGTTTAGGAAATATATTAGCACATACTAATATTCTTTCTTACAGACACATGCTTCCTTTACATTTTGACTGAAAGCAAATGATTTTAATTCTTTGTCAAGATAGTTAAATAACTCTGATGCATATTGAATACTACTTTCATATCATTTCTGGGATTATATCTAATAACCCACAAATGAAGGATCGCTCCTACCAAGTTTGAAAAAATTTGGTCATTAAGTGCAAAGAGCATAATCTAAATCATTATTTAGAATTTCTATTACAACATACATATACCAAAAATCGACATCATATCGACCGATAATTTTATGAGTAAAATCCAAATTAACTTTTAGTGATGTTGAATGGAAAATATGTTACATTAGTTTTAACAATTATAATTTTTGATGTCATTTTATCAACATAGATTACCATATTCAGCTTATATTGGTCTTCTTCTCGAAGGCACTTTTTTGGCCGATGGAACATATCCCATTGGGTATAACCATCAAAATCATATTTTGATGAATCACTTGGAATCCACTCCAATATCATACTCTTAATGGCTTTTTGATAGTTAAGGAAATTTTTAATTTTCTCGACATCGATATGTAAATCATAGTTTCTTTTTGATCTGCAATAGTTCTTATTAGATATTCTAACAAGATGTGTCCTTTCTGGCTTGTTCAATTTCACTTTATTATTTGCAATCAATTTTATCTTTGGATCATATTAAATCAATTTCCCACCAATAATTTTAAAAGATATTCATTTATGAAGTTGGTGTTTCTTGAAACAACAATTGTTTCTCAGTGCAATAGAATAGATATTCATAAATGTTTTATGAATTTTCTATATATATATTTACGGTGTATGTGTGTATATACAGATAAAAATAATTTGGTTTTTATGTTTACGAAACTTACGTAGATTGGTCAACCAATATTGGTCGGTTCCAAACTCATTTGGGGCGATCCATGTAGGATCTTGAAAACAAGTATTACGTGTAGTCTCTCTATTCACACAACCTGTCAACTCCTTGACCTAGGTTATACAGGGGATGTTATCAACTCTTATCCTACATATCCCGTAACTATGTTTTAGATGAAACTGATTTTAACCTTTTTTTACCTACTCTTAAGTACACGACCTTACAGAAAGAAGTTAACTCAACTTCACTCATAATTAATTGTACTTTGTCCAACAAAGTATGATTAACCCTTATTGATACATCATTATGTACCATAGGGAAAAGTGACTTTTGAGATTGAATCTTATTCCTTTTTGAGTACATTTGGATCTCCTTCCCGATACACTCACTCGATAAAATCAAATCGTTCTATTTTCTTTTGCATGTCATATAATTTCTTCCATTTTATATTTCATGAACTTAATATAGACATTTAACATGTATATCAAATACCCATGTTTATTTTTATGATAATTCATCAATGAATTTAACGAAGTAGGTGAAACTATTTGGTATCGTTAAACTTATGGCTCCATACATTTATATATATCGATCCTAAGATGTCACCAACTCTTATGTCGCTCCTTTATTTTGGTATCATTATATATATATATATATATCAATCATTTATTTTGAAAATAAATACCATTATTATAGTTTTATCTTATAACTAATATTCACAATATTCATATAGAAATAAAACCATGAACATTACCAGTCATAACTAAAAGAATTATTTCATGAATAATATTTTACATGTTTACGTAAACAATATTCATAATTAGATGCATCCATTGATAAGTGTTATATGGTATGCTCAAACTATTTCCACTATTATTATAATATTGTACAAAGTATGAAGCTCCATTCAACTACTGATTACGAGGTTTTATTTGATTCATTGTAACCAGTTTACATTCATATATTTGAAATCAATCATCTTTAACTCAAAGAATAAACTATATAGAGAATAATTTTCTTTACGAAAATATATCTGGAATACAAATTACATTTCTCACTCCATAATAAGTATCTTATTAATTTTTAATCTTTTCATTTCAGATGTCCTGTATAAAGGAAAGTGACAATTCACTCCTTTTGTCCCAACCGTGCTTATTTTATATTTTCTCCCAAACATTCATTTTCTTTCAACTGATCAAACAATTTAAAAGAAAATTTTACCACAAGACCGCACTAAATTATTTAAAAAAATTCAATTGGACATTCTTAACATTTTAAGAATACCAAAATTTTTGCACTAAGCCGATCGAAACCGACAATTTGATGATCGAATTCCTAGTTTAGTCTTTAGCGTTTGGTCTTTTATTGTTACAAAATTCTTATTACATTCAAACATAGTGCATACACGATATTACACTATTATTTCTACACTCATTTTGAGTGAATCAATTTCGCCGACATTTCATATAGTACAAACTTGACCGTTCACCATACGATTTCTGCATACAATCTAATATGGATCAAACATCAATATTCTTATATTGCTTTAGAGTTCCAAACTCATAGAAGTAATATGTGGTCACGAGCAAATAAATATTTACTTGACTAAGGCACATATGTTTTTAGTAGTCGTATGACTTCGCACTTGCATTGGTCTTAACATGCTAAAGAATTATTGGTAAGTATATGTTGTATTTCTACTACAATCTTAATTTTGTTGAATTATATAATTTAACCCATAAACATTTTATCAATTAAATTTGTCATACAAATTTATTGAAGTAGATTATTTCGACTTCTTTAGCATATATTCTTATAATACCAGAGTGGTTAACTGTTACCATTTCATTTTTTCTAATAAGGCTCCTACTAGATTATATATTTATCATTACCACAAGAAAAACATAGGAATCTTTCAATTTCTCTAATGGGTGTTAGGACTCGCTTGCCTTGGATTCTAACCTTGAGGAAAATCAACAAATCATAGGCCTGCAAGAGATGGATAACACTTTATCAGTTGTATCATAAACAACTCCTCGCATATAGTATATGCCCTAATCTCATGTCAACGTTAAGGAATATCAACAAATTGAAAGAGATAATTTACTGGTTCCCACCATTTCATGGTACCTAAATATAATACATGTTCTTTCAGGATTATCAAAAAACACATGCATGTATCTTACGTCGCCTGCTCAATATATTAATAGTACTGCACATAACCTATTTAGCTTTAGGAATATCAATAGCTAAAGAGTATGTGAGTAATATACTAATATATAAATCATAGAGGATAACTTATATTAAATGATTTATAATCTTTAATAAATATAATGAGTGATACTGATTTAGGGAATAATATATTTCTTATGGAATTCCTTCATGATTGAAGTGTCAAACTCATTTGAAATCACGGTATACGTACTATAAATATAGACTTAAATCTCATTTGAGTTTGTTTCTAGTTCCACTTAACTTTATACATATATAGATATATAAATTTCGTTTAATAAATTTTAGTTAGTTATTAATTAATTATATATAGTTATATAACTATATATATATATGTTTAATTAATTAACTATTAATTAATTTCATTTAATTAATTTTATTCAATTAAACAATTAAATTATATACTAAAGTAATTTGAAATTTTAATTTAATTTATCATAAACAATTTTATGATAGATTGATAACTACAACAGTTATGACTATGCACTTATATCAGTATATATGGGTTTAACAAATTAATTTTTAATCAACTCTTTTTTATAATTTAATAAATCATATTAATTAAAATTTAAAATTCAAAATTAATTACCTAACTTCTCAAGTCATTTTTGAAAAATTTGAATGCTTTTTATAAAAAATTTCCTTTTTAATTTTTAACGCTCGACTTTTAAATTTAAAATATAATTTCAGATTTTCAAACAAAATGTGAAAATTAGCCTAAGGCCCAAAATCAATTCGGACCTTTATTTTGATATAACATTTGGGTTTACTCCATCCTTTAGGCTAAGCCAATAGCTTAATAGGGTAGAGAATTTATTACCAAAAGCCAACCTAAGACACTACCTTTCTAAACATCCTACTAAATGGGTAGGGTTTAATCAGTTAGTACTAACATTGCTAATTTAGACCATATTGACCATTTGGGCTCCATATAATTAAGGACGAAAGTGTTTATTAGATCTTGTTTTAAATAGAAACTTATTTTATTTAATTAGTTAAAAGTATTTTCATTATAATTAATTATATTATAACGAGCGAATCAAATACACTCATATGTGTATAATGCTAGCGCAACATTTAACAGTATACATTGTTAACATGTGAACTTAAAGGTGCTGGGATTTATTCTACAATATACATGTTTATCCCTCTATATATGCCTTTATTTTTAATAATCTCTTAAATTATATAAAAATAACCATGGTATATACATATAATAATTACAGACATGTATATATATGTACATATACACATAAAAACACATACGCATGCATATATGTTAAAATTAGTTTTGACAATTTATATATTTTAAATTCTCAAATTAACAATTTTAAATCTACATTTAACTTAGGAAGGTTTTCAAATCAAATTTATGATTTTACTCCATCTATAAACTTTAAACTGAAATAACAAACATATATGTATGCATGTATGAATAATTGCAAACAATGTTTAAATTTAAAACAACGTAAGTTTATATAATATGCAGTTTTATATGAACTAAAAGTTCACAAATAGAAAGCTAGCTTTAACTTGTAAAGGATTCAAAATACATTTATGATTTTGCATAAAAGTCCACTTATGAATTTTGAATTGATACAACTTCTAAATTATGTAAACAATAACCAAATGAATTTACATACAAAACCAACAAACATATAAAACATGTATTCAATATCCAAAATGATTTCAAGTAATCAACGCTTTTACCTTACTTATGTTTGTGCATATAACAAGTTACAAAATTATATCAATTAACTAAAATTAGTTTCAAATCAAAATGGTTTTCTTACAAATGAAAATAGAAATTAGATCGGGCAATCCAAGCATATATAAATTTATTGTATAATGTTTGGGATCTAAATTATACGTATAAGATGCACATTGTAACGACAAGGAATTTCCGATCCCGAAAATTTCTGATAGTTAGAGAAAAGAAGAAAGAGATAGAAGAAGAACAGAAAAGAAACACACAATCTCATATTCGCAGCGGATAAAATATAATATCAATAGTAATAGTTATACCAAAGAAAACTGTATATATCAATTTACATTGATATATCAGAGTTACAACGATTTTATACACATTGGATAGATACAATTTAATATGTCTCAGATATACAATAATATAACACAGCGGTAAACACTCCATACGCTCCAGTCATCCAGCTCGTCTCCTGAGCTCCAGAACGTCCCCACCTGAAAATCTGTAATACTCGGTCTGACCCGGGCATTACATCAAAGTAACACCCGGGTCAGGCTGGAAACCAGCGTGGGTAAACTCATCTAACATGGAATACAAAAGCATGCAACTTATATAAACCCGGGGTAACTTATATCAATTTACAACTTCACAAGCTGTTATAAACATTACTTATTTCACACATCAATTTCTAAGTGCCAAACTTAGATTAAATGGTCCAATTTACTTAAATTATTCCATATCAGCCTATTGATTCCACATATCAATCTATAAAGAATCGAAGTGATTTCGAGTATTTACTAATACCCGACTCCGGACTTTACGAATCCATGTCATCTCAACCCAAGTTATTCCCTTAAATACAATTCAACTTCAAATATAGGATATCACTTACACACAGGAAATTATCATTGATAAATAACTACTTTATCACAGTCCACTTGATCATATCACAAAACATTTCATCTCAGAGATATCAACCAACTCAAGGCATTTAATATCATTTAAGCAAAATTTGATCACTCCCAATTAATTCAATTATCTCGAATTAAATTAATTGCTAACTTTAATTACTTAGATTACCTTTACTTAACATTAATTAATTACAAATCAATTAATTGTCTTTTAATTATCCATCCTAATTAATCACCCTTGATTAATTTTCCTTCAATTACATTAAGTAATTAATCGTTAATTAATTACACAATTTAATTAACCTCACATTTATATCAATTAAATTGATCCTTAATTAATCACTCGGATTAATTATCCTATAATCATTCATATTGATTAATTATCATTCCATTAATCACACCCCTTAATTAACAAATTCTTAATTAATTACTTATAATTAATTAATCCTTTAATTAATTACCCTAGGTAATTAATCTTTAATTTCATTCACTAAGTAATTATCCTTCTTTATTAATTACACAAAGTAATTAAACCCAAAGGTACTTCCATTCTCGAAATTAATTACATCCAGTAATTATCCATTAATTACTTTACTAAGTAATTACGCTTATAAATCACATTAAGAATTTACTTAACCAATTATCCAGTGATTAATTAAGATAATTAATTAACTTAATCACATTAATTTAAGTAATGACATTAAGTAATTAATCTCTTTAATCACTTCCCTTAAGTAATAATAATCAATCCCAAAGATGATTATTCTTAATTAACTATCTTAAATTAGTTACCCTAATTAATTATTCTTAATTTGTTAATTAAGGATTTCTAATCAATAATATTCATTAAATTCATATTTAAGAATTTTATTAAGTTAATTATTCGAACAAAATTATTTTAGACAAACAAATTTAAAACATTATTTATCTCAAAAATTTAATCTTAAAAACTTGTTTTAAATTTCACTTAGAACTAAGAATCATTTCTAATGAAACTAAAACATTATAAGAACATGAAATCTGGTCCCCATATTTCTTTTATAAATCTATTCATGTTTCCAAATTTAAAACGCTGATTAAAACGTTTACACACACCAGAGCGAACCCAACGCAACCCCTTCCCATCGAAACTTGAGTGAATTTTCGAGTAAATTTATTCATGTTTCGAGATGAACTTATGGAAAAAAATCAAGATTTCCGGAGTAGCTCCTTCTTCCCAAACGAAAAAAAAGCACAGACACTCACGAATGAAACTGTGCATATGTACAAGCAACTCGGTTGCCGCCGACCAGGGTTACGACCACCATCAAGTCACATCTCAACCCCACAATCGACACGAGTCTTCAGATTGCCAAAAATCAAAAAAAAAAACGAGCAATAATGAGCACCTGGACTAAATTACGATCACATAAAACTCCACCGCGACTCCACCCACGAACCCCGGTCGTCGCGCCGCCTTGCCCAGAGTTTCATTACATCACTATGCTTCTGTCCCCACCTCGCGATCACCCCAGAATCCCTTTGGACGTCACCATGGTTTCGAATATACGACCATCCCAAACAAGCAGTAAAACCCTACATCATCCAATTCTGGTCACCACGACCTAAAATAAAATCCAACACTATTTTTCCCAAAATCTATGGCACACGAGTCATCTCCAGGTTAAGTCTTGTCCAATTTCATTATGCCGATCAACGTCAATAGACAGTTAACCCAAAATTAAACAACTCGCAATATCCCACAAATTTCAAGTTTTAAAATCATGGTTTTACTTTTAAAAATCTTAGATTTCGAAGTCAAATTCAATTATATAATCAAAATCTAATAATCTGATAATCAATTTCTGACATCAATTTGTCCTTCCCTGAAGTGTTTTGCTTCAGAAATATCTATAAAAAATTTCTTGAATCTATTTAGTTATATATATTTTTTATGATGTTATACTCATACAAACTCCACTACTTAGAGTTCGAAGCCCAGAAATCCTTTAGGTGAATGATTTCAATTTTTATAACCAGGGTTTAAAAACTGAAATTCATACAGAGGCCTATTATGTTTGATCCAGACACATACACAGAGTTTAACACACATACAAATATACAGAATCATTTTAAACATCATGCACTGCATAAATCATAATATATTCATTAATCATCACATGCAATTTCGAGGTATACCTGATTTTCAGAGTTTGCTCACCTGCAAAAATCTGAGCAGAGAATAAATCCTGGATGCTGCAAGCATGATTTCCTTTGATCCTTATTTATTTTGTTGTTGAATTGATCTGATTCAAGTTTTGATAATTTCTTTCCTGGGTTTGAAAAATGTTTACAGGCCCTTTCGCCTTTTTTTTTTTAAGCCTTTGTTACTTAAAATTTTAAAGAAAAAATAAAGTTTTTGCCACTTGTTCTTTTTCTAGGCTAACACTTGTTTAATGCGTATACACTTTAACTTACAAATGTTAAATTATGTTTCTAAAATCCTTACACTTGTTCAAAATTTATTTTATTGTTTTACAAATGTTTAATATCTTTTTAATTGCTTACTTTTGTATTGATCCCATGTTTTCAAATGTTTACATATGCTTATTTACATTAATAAATATTAAAAATTTAGTTCTATACTTAAAAATATCTTAAGTGCATTGATATTTAAATTACCCCCTCCCTTCTATTCACCAATTTACAATTAAAAAGAAAATGATAAAAATTTCAAATATACTTCTATATTAAATCTTCCATTGAGAAATTTACTTTCCTAAATTTATATAAAATATTTTGAAGAAGATAATATAAATAAATTATATTTTTGATGAAATCATATATATATATATATATATATATGTATATTTGTATCCAATTTATTTTAAGATCTATTTTTTTCTTTTATATTTAAATTTTAACCCAAATTCAAATTCATTTTAAATTTAAAGTGCTATTTTGGAATCAATTCAAATATATGTATGTATTAAGTAACACAAATTAAATTTGTAATCAATAATTTTATTTGAGATCTATGTGTGTGTATTATCTGATCAGATTCAATAATTTTATTTGTAATCAATAATTTGTAATCAATAATTTTATTTGTAATCAATCAATACAAAACAATTACAAATATAAATATTTATCTGATCAGATTCATTCGTTCAATTTACAATTCAATATTCTTTTGATTAACCCACTTCGTTAATCAATTACAGATGACCTAAAATTTAGGTTATCACATTCCTTCCCCCTTAGAATCTTTTCGTCCTCCAAAAGGAACGATTCAGAATTTATTAAAATGCTTATTTTTAGAAAAATTATTCTTTGAAACACTTTTAAAATCTACGTAATATTATAAAATGGTTTTATAAAAATACTTTTTATAACTCGATGTTTCAATAAGTCCGTTCCTCGTTGTCACAGAAATTCGGTTATACGTTGATCAGGTATAGGACTGAACATCTATAAGTACTTAGTAGACTCATCTTCAAAATCCAGTGAAAATACTTTTAGAAAATAATTTTTATTGAAAATTCAGAAAACAGTTTTTTAAAAATAGAGGAAATATCTTTGGTGAGAATGCTCTGAAAATCATCACCCCCGTCCATGGTCACAGTTACATTCCAGGGTTACGTTGTCGTCACAGCAAAAGTCCCTGTAACTGCAGGCTCTCCGCGACCTCTCGATTACGCCATGGAACCCACACAACAGATCACAGTTACATTGCAAGGTTACGTTGCAATCGCATCAAAAGTCCATGTAACTGCAGGCTCTCAACGGCTTCTGATTTTCGCTGTCGAAATGAAACTTCTCCACTCCTACATAGGTCGCAGTCTACCAATATAAAATCAAACGCAGACTGTTGGCTCTCAGCGGCACACACGACTTTCGCTATGGTATACTCTACTCATAATCCCCAGGAACTAGTTTTGTCCGGACTCCTCATAGGATCAACTTTAGAACCCCCCTTGGGGATCAAGGCAGCACCACCCGGTGGTACTCCTGAGAAGTTCATTTCAAGGGAGAGCCTTTTTTCCCAGAGCCATCATCAAAACATTTTATACTATTCACATATAGTATCTTTAAATCATACACCTAGTATGATCTCATACAAGGCTCCTTTACACAAAATCGATTATTCCAAAATCGATAATTCTTAGAGTAGGCTTTCCAAATTCTCATATTGATTTTACCCAAAAATCAAAAGCCTTTCCAAATCCAAAGGTTCCCAAAACCTTTTCTAAAATCCTCATAAAATCCTTATTATATATATATATATATATATATATGTACAGATATATATATAATTTTTAAAATTTGGGATCATTTCAAGCTTGTATAAAACTTCTTTTATACTTCAAACACCTTTAAAATCCTTTCCTTCCGGCAATAGATTCATCAAGGGGAGATTTATCTTATATAACAAAGATATATAACTTTGTTTATTCCAATCAAATATTCAAATTTGATTACTCTATAAAGTCACTAACTATATTACTTACTTTCATAAAGTAATTTCTACCATATAAATATCCAATTTCTATTTTATTTCATCATATATTTCACAAAATATACTTTTCATTTCAAAAACCATTTCACATTACTTCACCCACAAAATTCCCAATATCAATTTCATTCAAATTCGTACGATGTACACATATCATCCGTACACTATAACAATTTGATCGCTCACTCGATTACACAAATTCACTTCCGAACTAGTATTGTAACGACCCGGAATTTTGACAGCATATTTAATAAATATTTAATCTAAATTAAATTAAATATAAGCTTGTCAATGCTTAACTTGATGACATCTTGGATACTTAACAGTTATATGTTTTATAAAAGAAGTTTGATTTGAAAATTTAAAATAAAAATGTTTCAAAATCATTTAAAACAAAATCTGTCTTATTCAATAGAATCAAATCAAAGACTTTATATTTTTATTATTTGCTAAAATACATATGAATGTAGTTTTAGTTTTTAAAATGATAAAGTTAAAACATAAACATAAGTATACACCATAATAATAAATAGAAAACAGAACTAACAATATAAATATAAGTTATAACTAGGAATGTAAAAATTTACATTTGAAATATTATGAATCAAATGCTTGGAAGTCTAAAGTGAAATAAATCCCAATCAATTAAGTCTAAAGAATAACCTGCAAACTCCAATTGTACAACATAGAACTTTCTAAATATCATGTAATCAGGTTAAATGCATAAGTTAAAGGGGTAACTTATAACATATTTCTGTACTAAACTTATATGTGCTGTTATACAGTTTGTAGAAATAAGGAAACAAGTTTTACTTAATATAATAAAACTTAACTAAACCTAAAAGACAAACCTGGAAAACAATATCTCGTACAAATATAATAAAAAAAACAAAGTCTGTATCTTGCAAAGCATGCCTAGCCGAAAAAAATAAAAAAATAAAAAAAAATATCTTTGTACAAAATTTGCAACAGACAGTAAACATTTATTACTTGCTGCCATAATTAAAAGCAAAAACATTAAATAGCATAACTTCATGCTTAACAAGTACATGCAGCCGAAATTCTCCTATATCATTTCTTTCTGCAGAATTTTACTAGCCAATAAAAAGAAAATGACACACAAATGGAACTGTCCAGCTATCACCTGTTATTCAGTAGCTTCAGCATTTATATATATTCACTTTCATATCATCTGTTCATTTATGCAAACTGAAGAATTAAAACTTAAAAAGGAAAACCTGAGAAACATCTATTTGCTTTGCAAATATATATTCTTAAAACCGAAAAACAAACTAAGGAAAAGAAGAAACAAAGAGGGGGTTTCAGGAAAGCTTCATCTGCAGTGCTTTCTTCAACATCTTCTGTTCAAATTTGATCAAGTGAGTAAACAAATTAATTTCAACATTAGTTTATATATTTGCTTATTAATGATATGTGTTGATATAGTTTAACATACTGTTCTGTGTATGTTTGTTTGAACTGGAAACTTTCATAGCTGTTCTTGATCAATACTTCAAGCTTTGTACAAAGTAAAGCAAATAAATTTACAAATCTTATTCATATAACTATTTAAACTTTGTATTGAGTAAATTCAAGTTTGTTTATATGAAAACAAAGCCTGCAAAACATGTTTGAAGTTTAACAGTATGATATTAACTCTGTATTCAAACTACAGGTTAAAAAGAAAATCAAAGTTTAAAATTCAAGTGTTTAAATTTGTGAATTCATTAGTATATTTAGTTTTCATAAACATAATTATGATTTTTAACATAAAATTTTTGATTTAAAAGCAAAGATTTCTAGAGCAGTTGTTAAAAGAAGTTTTACTGATTTTTGGTCAAATTTGGAAGATTGATGAAATTTTAATTCCTGGGATTAGGCATGAAGCAAGGTTAAAGATATATCAACACTAGAAAAATATTAAATTATTTTTCGAATGCAAGTGTTTTGTGTTTGAATAACAAGTAGGGTTTAAGCCCATATTTTTTCAGGCTCTGTAAAATCGTGATTGCGGTATCATCATGTAACCGAGTGGGTTGTAATTTTTGGTGGAGTTAGAGGAGGTTATGAGCGACGTACTGGTGGAGTTTCATCGCCTACGGTGATGGGTGGTGGCCGCACGAAGGGTTTTGATAGTGGAGATGCTGTCGTTTTATTCGAGCACCAGGTCATATTTTTATTGTCATCTTGAAATCAAAATCTGGGTTTAAATGTCGAGTCTAGGGGTGTTTTGTGATGTGTGGGAATTGCCGCGAGTTGCCGATGGCAACGCGAACCACCGTGCACGTGCACGGTGGTGATCAGTGTCGTGATTTTGGGTTTTTGGGTTATCGCGTGGGGGTTGCTCGAGACGTTTGTGAGGTTGCTTCGAGTGTTCCTGTGGTTCCCTCCGAGTCGCGTACGAGAGTAGCTACAGCAGTTCGTTTACAGCTTAACTTTAAAAAAAAAAAGAAGAACTGGGGAGAAGAAAGGGAATAGGAGAGACACGGGAAAGGTAGGGGAAAAACACGAGACAGTCATGAGAAAAAGGAAGACGTCTCGGGTCCTTTACCAAGAGAATGTTCAGCATAATTTTGGGTTTAGCATTGTATAACAAAGTTAGTGATAAATTAGTTAGATTGATATTAATCAATTTATACTTGAAAATTTAAATTGATAACTTTAGATTTGTTAATTAAAATAAATTATATGTTAAAGAAATTTTAAATCTTAATAACGTTAACTTATTACTGGAAGTTAATTAAGGAAAATTAACTTAAGTGTTTAATCGGGACTTATGCTATTAAATTGATAATTAAATTAATTTGTGATAATTAAATAATTAATTCATTTTAGTAAGTAAGTTATTAAGTAATAATTAATAATTAAGAATCAACTAATTAATTGAGTAACCGAGTAATAGTTAATGAATAAAAGTTAATTAGTTTAAATAATTAATTTAAGATGAGATGATTAATAAATTAATTATTAATGATTAACTAACTAATTAATTGATCATTAATCAGCTAATTAATCAGTAATTAATTAACAGAATAAAATAGTTTATTCTTGGACAAATAATTTGGTTAAGTAAAGCTAAACTGTTTGGTAGGCATTGATAATCATGTTGATTGACTGTGATATCTGTTGATGATATTTTTGTGATATGTTGTTATATATTATGAATATCTGTGATAACTGTATATGATTTATCTGATATATCTGTTATGTTACTTCTGATGTTTAATTGAACTGTTAAGTTAAATAGACTACTTGGCCCTTAAAATGGCGTTTGGATCCGATGAGACCGGGATCGGAAGAGTCAATTTTGATTCTCCGAAAACCACATCGATCCAAATTAAACGATAGGTCGTAACTTATCAAATGGAGATCGAGATGGTGTTTCAGAATGCAAGGGTTATTGTCGTTAACTCTAAGGGTGATTCCAAAATGAGTGTAACGAGATAATGCCTTCGGTTTCGTTCGAACCCGGAATGAACTTGTATGGATTGAATGCTTACAACACATCGTCAGGCAGACGATGAGCATTCTAAGTGATATGTTCATTAAAGGTAATCGTAGCCTCAAGCCTCATCAACCGGGAATGGCTAAAACAGGGGAGATGCAGCAAGGTTAGGTGGGTCATGCCCAAGAAGGACAAGATTTTCCCCTGTCTAGATGTCCCTTTTTATTTCGGCTTTGTGAGCAGTTGTTGGCCACAACTGCGGGGTTATCTCGTTCGAGACTGTTCAGTAAGGAATGGTTCCGGCCTTATGTTGCAGGGGATGAAGGGAGTACTCCTCGGTACGGTGATCTAGGCCCCGTACTGTGACGGGCGGTACCCAGTAGCCCTGCCATTGTTGGAAACCCATTTATCCTACGAGACTCTACGGTTTTGATTTGTATTACCCACTTTCGTGGCTAGTAGCTGGAATTTAATCATGTAACAATTTCGGCTATTTTCTATTTACTTGAAAACCCTAGACACTATTATAATATCACAGAATTTCCTATAAAATGTTTTGGTTAGCGTAAGATAAAAACTTACCCGTATTTATTTGTGGGGAGTCTTACGTGATACCTTTATTTTCAAATGATTTTCAAAGTTAAGCAACTTTAACCTGTTTACTCATACCAGACCCATGTCTGACCCGGAGTTTATATTTTGTGTTTTCATAAACTCTTGGGTACTCAAATTTTTACGAGTAGCCAAGTGATAGGTATTTGGAAGTGTTGATTTCCGGAGAAGCTATTTTGGGGAGAAGACCAGAGGTATGTATCTATATATGGAGTTCCGCTGTGTAGTTAGTTTATGCTGTATTTTGGATGTATGTATGGACATGTATGTATATGACAGTCCTGTTATATGATATTGTATGACTCTGATGTATGTATAACTATGTAATAGTTATGTGATGTATTATATTTTGTTCAATTCCGCTGTGAGATTCTGATGTTGTTGTTCTTTCTTTCTATTCTTTTCTATTTCTATCCCTTTCTTTCTTAATGATGAAACGTCTTTCTGGGGTTGAGAAAGGCGGGTCATCACAGTTGGTATCAGAGCGCTATTTAAAGCGAGTACCTAGGCTCTTGCGTATATTTATCTTGAGAGTGCGTATTTGTATTTTCAATATTATATATATACCTATCTAAATTGGTTGGGTTACCTGTTCAGGTGACCGACATGAGTTCAGGAAGAAGAGGCAGAGTTAGGGCCAGTACTTCTACAGATAATGGACGGAGTCAGAATGTTAGTGAGGCTGTCAATCCAGTACCATCTCAAGTTAGTTTTGCAGCCTTATGCAAGGATTTCAAACATCTTGGAGGTCAACCATTCAGAGGTTCAGAGTCAATAATTGAAGTTCAGGACTGGCTACGCTCTTGTGAACGTATTTTCAAGAGCATGAGATTGACTGATGAGCGTAAGAGGCATATGGCATCGTGGCAGTTGCAAGGTGGTGCAGCGGCATGGTGGGATTCAACTATGTCAAATATTTCCGAGGATGACATTTCTTGGGACAGATTCAAGGAGTTGTTTGAAGAGAAGTTTGTGCCGACGGCAGGGAGAACCCAATTGTATCAGGATTTTCTGTATTTAAAGCAGGGTAGTATGTCCATTTCGGAGTACGAAACTAGATTCAACGATCTCTTGTTATGGACCAGGACTCATCGATGCTCCTCTGAAAAAGAATGAGAAATTTGTGCAAGGGTTGAGGCTTGAATTCCATGGGAAATTGACAGTGCTTCTGAAGGGATCTTTTGTTGATTTGATTGATATGGCATTGAGGTATGAAAGTTTGATGAGTAAGAAGCCGGTGGATACAGTTGTAGTTTCAAGTGGGAATTTCACTAATCCGAATAAGCGAAAGTTTGATGCCAAATGGAGGAAGCCGAATAAGAAGAAACCTGGGAATAACAACAGACCCCGAAAGTGCTACATTTGTCATCAGGAAGGGCATTTGGCAAATAAGTGTCCTAGGAAGGAATTCCAGCAGCAACAACAGCAACCACACCAGAGTGGCTCAGGATCAGCTATAGTTTAGAAATCATTGTGCTTTAATTGTCATCAGCCAGGACACATGATCAAGAACTGTCCACTTCTGCAGAGAGCACCTCAGAATAAAGTTTTTGCTTTGGAAGCCAGACCATCTTCTTCTTCGATGGGCAAAGGAGTACTAGAAGGTACTTTACTTTTAAATGGAAAATATATTAGAGTTTTGTTTGATTCGGGTGCTTCCTTGAGTTTTATTTCTTTGGACTCTGTTGAAAAGTTTTCTCTTACCCCTAGTTCAGTAGATAGTTCTATCTTGGTATCTAATCCTATAGGAGGGGTGACTAGACTCTATTTGTAAGGACTTAAAGATCTCTTATCTATCCCACAGTTTTTCTTGTGACCCGTATGTGTTGAATTTTAAGGGATCTGATCTTATTTTGGGTATGGATTGGCTGGATAAGTATAAAGCCGTCTTGAATTGTGATGAGAGAACAGTTTCGTTGGAAACTGATCTGGGTAGAATTGCCAGAGTGTCATGTGATAATTCTGGAATTCACTTGAGCAGTCTTTTGCATGGAATGGAGACTTCTGAAGAGAGTGTTAAAGACATCGATGTGGTTCAGGATTTTGCTGATGTTTTTGAAGAAGTTAAGTGTTTGCCACCACATCGAGAAATAGAGTTCCGTATTGATTTGATTCCAGGAGCTGTGCCAGTGATTCAACCCAGTAGGAGAATGGCTCCTAGGGAAAGAGAAGAGTTGATTAAGCAGACGCAGGATCTTTTAGAGAAAGGATTGATAAGACCTAGTTTTTCTTGTTGGGGTTCAGCGGCGGTGTTTGTGGCCAAATCGGATGGATCACTGAGGTTCTGTGTGGATTATAGAGAATTGAACAAAGTGATTATCCGTAATAAATATTCTCTTCCTCGCATCGATGATCTTTTTGACCAGTTGCATGGTGCTTCTATCTTTTCTCAATTGGATCTAGCTTCAGGTTTCCACCAGTTGAGGGTAGCTGAGGACAGTATTCCCTTGACTGCATTTAGGGGACCGAATTGTTTCTATGAGTGGTTGGTTATGCCGTTCGGATTAACCAACGCTCCTGCTTATTTCGTTGACCTCATGAACCGAGTCTTTAGGGGTGTATTGAATAAGTTTGTGCTGGTATTCATTGATGATATCTTGGTCTATTCCAAATCCGAAGAAGAGCACAGGGAACATTTGAGGATTGTATTGGAGACTCTGAGAAAGAATGTGCTGAAGGCGAAGTTTTCGAAGTGTCATTTCTAAAAATCGGAAGTTAAATTTTTAGGGCACATTGTTTCGGGTGAAGGCATTTCTGTAGACCCAGCGAAAGTTGAAACTATTCTGGAATGGAAACAGCCAGAGACACCGACAGAAGTTCGCAGTTTTCTAGGATTGGCTGGCTACTACAGGAGATTTATTAGAGATTATTCCAAGATTTCTTCGCATCTGACTAAGCTGACCAGGAAAGGGGCGAAATTCAAGTGGACACCTCAATGTGAAGAAGCTTTTCAGGAATTGAAGATAAGGCTCACTAGTGCACTAGTACTTGCTATTCCGGATGGGAAGAGCAAATTCGAGGTTTACACTGATGCTTGTATTGTTGGTTTGGGAGCAGTTCTGATGCAGAACGGAAGGGTTATTGCGTATGCTAGTCGACAGTTGAAGCCTCATGAGAAAAACTATGCTACGCATGATCTTGAATTGCTTGCCATTGTTTTTGCTCTGAAGACTTGGAGACATTATCTTTTAGGAGAGAAATTCGAATTGTTCACGGATCACAAACCGTTGAAATATCTATTCTCTCAAAAAGACCTTAATCTGAGACAACAGCGGTGGGTTGAATTTCTTGCATCCTATGATTTGGATATTCTGTACACTCTGGGAAAAGCGAATGTCGTAGCTGATGCTCTCAGTAGGAATGCAGTTTAATCTCTTTTGGAAGTGGTTCCATCTCTTATTGAAAGGATCTCAAGCAAGCAAGAATCTGATAAGAAGTTGAGGAGGATCATCAAAGGAGTCAGGAAAGGCCAGTGTCCCAGTTTTGACATTGATGACCAAGGAACGCTAAGGATCAATGGGAGAATCTTTGTTTCGAATGACAAGGATTTGAAGCAGGAAGTGTTGTAAGAGAGTCATCGCTCCAAATTGAATATTCACCCTGGAATCTCGAAGATGTATAAAGACATGAGGAGAGCTTTCTGGTGGCCGGGCATGAAAAAGGATAATGCTAGATTTGTGAACAGTTGTGCCATTTGTCAACAAGTTAAAGGTGATCAACAGAAATCTGCCGGGTTATTGCAACCTTTGGAAATTCCGAATTGGAAATGGGAAATGATCTCAATGGATTTTATTGATGGTTTGCCTAGAACTAGGAAAGGAAATGACGGTATATGGGTTATTGTAGATCGTTTAACTAAGAGTGCCCATTTTATACCAGTAAAGGCAACCCGTACTGCAGTTTCTTTGGCAGAAATTTTCCTGAAAGAGATAGTTCGATTGCATGGTGTCCCAGTCAGCATAGTAAGTGATCGTGATCCTATTTACACTAGCAAATTTTGGGAAGCTCTGCAATCAGCAATGGGAACAGATTTGAGATTAAGTACAGCCTATCATCCTCAAACAGATGGATAGACAGAGAGGCTGAATCGTATTCTTGAGGATATGTTACGGGCTTATGTTTTAGATTTTGGAGGATCTTGAAAGGACCATCTTCATTTAGTGGAATTTTCTTATAATAACAGTTATCAAGCAAGTATTAAGATGGCTCCTTATGAAGCTTTATACGGAAGACCCTGTAGATCTCCATCTTGTTGGATTGAATCGAAGGATCGTCTTGTGCTCGGACCCGATTTTATTCGTGAAGCTTCTGCGAAGGTTGAGCTTATCAAGAAAAGGATGAAAGCTGCTCAAGATCGTCAGAAGAAATATGCTGATAGAAGACGAAGGCCATTGGAATTTGAGATCGGAGACTTGGTTTTCGTTAAAGTTTCCCTAATTAAAGGTGCTATACGATTCGAAAAGACGGGAAAACTTGCTCCGAGATACATTGGACCATTCCGTGTGTTGGAGAGAATTGGAACTGTGGCCTACAGGATTGAACTACCAGAACGGATGTCTGGGATTCACAATGTGTTTCATGTATCGCATTTGAGGAAATTTGTTCATGGTCCCTCACTGGTTGTGGAACCGGTAATTCAAGAAGATTTGGAAGTGGAACCAAATTTAACTGTGGTCAGAAATCCAGTTCAGATTGGACCGAGACGAGAAGCAACTCAGGAACAAAGTGGTGAAACTCGTTAAGGTGCAATGGAGTGAGGATCCCAGAGATTGTACCTGGGAAACTCTCGATAGTTTTAGGAGTGCTTATCCGGATTTATGTTCGGATAACTAGTGATGTTTGTGAGAGTAGACTGTTTGTTTGTTTGCTATTGTATGAATGATATGTATGTTTGGATGGTTAATATAAAAGTTTTTGAATTTACTGTTGTTTAAATTTCGGGGACGAAATTCTTTTAAGGGGGGAGGAATGTAACGACCCGGAATTTTGACAGCATATTTAATAAATATTTAATCTAAATTAAATTAAATATAAGCTTGTCAATGCTTAACATGATGAGATCTTGGATATTTAACAGTTATATGTTTTATAAAAGAAGTTTGATTTGAAAATTTAAAATAAAAATGTTTCAAAATCATTTAAAACAAAATTTGTCTTATTCAATAGAATCAAATCAAAGACTTTATATTTTTGTTATTTGCTAAAATACATATGAATATAGTTTTAGTTTTTAAAATGATAAAGTTAAAACATAAACATAAGTATACACCATAATTATAAATAGAAAATGGAACTAACAATATAAATATAAGTTATAACTAGGAATGTAAAATTTTACATTTGAAATATTATGAATCAAATGCTTGGAAGTCTAAAGTGAAATAAATCCCAATCAATTAAGTCTAAAGAATAACTTGCAAACTCCAATTGTACAACATAGAACTTTCTAAATATCATGTAATCAGGTTAAATGCATAAGTTAAAGGGGTAACTTATAACATATTTCTGTACTAAACTTATATGTGCTGTTATACAGTTTGTAGAAATAAGGAAACAAGTTTTACTTAATATAATAAAACTTAACTAAATCTAAAAGACAAACCTGGAAAACAATATCTTGTACAAATATAATAAAAAAGACAAAGTCTGTATCTTGCAAAGCATGCCTAGCCGGAAAAAATAAAAAAATAAAAATAAAAATCTTTGTACAAAATTTGCAACAGACAGTAAACATTTATTACTTGCTGCCATAATTAAAAGCAAAAACATTAAATAGCATAACTTCATGCTTAACAAGTACATGCAGCCGAAATTCTCCTATATCATTTCTTTCTGCAGAATTTTACTAGCCAATAAAAAGAAAATGACACACAAATGGAACTGTCCAGCTATCGCCTGTTATTCAGTAGCTTCAGCATTTATATATATATTCACTTTCATATCATCTGTTCATTTATGCAAACTGAAGAATTAAAACTTAAAAAGGAAAACCTGAGAAACATCTATTTGCTTTGCAAATATATATTAAATTAAAACAGAAAAACAAACTAAGGAAAAGAAGAAACAAAGAGGGGGTTTCAGGAAAGCTTCATCTGCGGTGCTTTCTTCAACATCTTCTGTTCAAATTTGATCAAGTGAGTAAACGAATTAATTTCAACTTTAGTTTATATATTTGCTTATTAATGATATGTGTTGATATAGTTTAACATACTGTTTTGTGTATGTTTGTTTGAAATGGAAACTTTCATAGCTGTTCTTGATCAATACTTCAAGCTTTGTACAAAGTAAAGCAAATAAATTTACAAATCTTATTCATATAACTATTTAAACTTTGTATTGAGTAAATTCAAGTTTGTTTATATGAAAACAAAGCCTGCAAAACATGTTTGAAGTTTAACAGTATGATATTAACTCTGTATTCAAACTACAGGTTAAAAAGAAAATCAAAGTTTAAAATTCAAGTGTTTAAATTTGTGAATTCATTAGTATATTTAGTTTTCATAAACATAATTACGATTTTTAACATAAAATTTTTGATTTAAAAGCAAAGATTTCTAGAGCAGTTTTTAAAAGAAGTTTTACTGATTTTTGGTCAAATTTGGAAGATTGATGAAATTTTAATTCCTGGGATTAGGCATGAAGCAAGGTTAAAGATATATCAACACTAGAAAAATATTAAATTATTTTTCGAATGCAAGTGTTTTGTGTTTGAATCACAAGTAGGGTTTAAGCCCATATTTTTTCAGGCTCTGTAAAATCGTGATTGCGGTATCATCATGTAACCGAGTGGGTTGCGATTTTTGGTGGAGTTAGAGGAGGTTATGAGCGACGTACTGGTGGAGTTTCATCGCCTACGGTGATGGGTGGTGGCCGCACGAAGGGTTTTGATAGTGGAGATGCTGTCGTTTTATTCGAGCACCAGGTCATATTTTTATTGTCATCTCGAAATCGAACTCTGGGTTTAAATGTCGAGTCTAGGGGTGTTTTGTGATGTGTGGGAATTGCCGCGAGTTGCCGATGGCAACGCGAACCACCGTGCACGTGCACGGTGGTGATCAGTGTCATGATTTTGGGTTTTTGGGTTATCGCGTGGGGGTTTCTCGAGACGTTTGTGAGGTTGCTTCGAGTGTTCCTGTGGTTCCCTCCGAGTCGCGTACGAGAGTAGCTACAGCAGTTCGTTTACAGCTTAACTTTTAAAAAAAATGAAAAAGAAAAGAAGAACTGGGGAGAAGAAAGGGAATGGGAGAGACACGGGAAAGGTAGGGGAAAAACACGAGACAGTCACGAGAAAAAGGAAGACGTCTTGGGTCCTTTACCAAGAGAATGTTCAGCATAATTTTGGGTTTAGCATTGTATAACAAAGTTAGTGATAAATTAGTTAGATTGATATTAATCAATTTATACTTGAAAATTTAAATTGATAACTTTAGATTTGTTAATTAAAATAAATTAGATGTTAAAGAAATTTTAAATCTTAATAACGTTAACATATTACTGGAAGTTAATTAAGGAAAATTAACTTAAGTGTTTAATCAGGACTTATGCTATTAAATTGATAATTAAATTAATTTGTGATAATTAAATAATTAATTCAGTTTAGTAAGTAAGTTATTAACTAATAATTAATAATTAAGAATCAACTAATTAATTGAGTAACTAAGTAATAGTTAATGAATAAAAGTTAATTAGTTTAAATAATTAATTTAAGATGAGATGATTAATAAATTAATTATTAATGATTAACTAACTAATTAATTGATCATTAATCAGCTAATTAATCAGTAATTAATTAACAGAATAAAATAGTTTATTCTTGGACAAATAATTTGGTTAAGTAAAGCTAAACTGTTTGGTAGGCATTGATAATCATGTTGATTGACTGTGATATCTGTTGATGATATTTCTGTGATATGTTGTTATATATTATGAATATCTGTGATAACTGTATATGATTTATCTGATATATCTGTTATGTTACTTCTGATGTTTAATTGAACTGTTAAGTTAAATAGACAACTTGGCCCTTAAAATGGCGTTTGGATCCGATGAGACCGGGATCGGAAGAATCAATTTTGATTCTCCGAAAACCACATCGATCCAAATTAAACGATAGGTCGTAACTTATCAAATGGAGATCGAGATGGTGTTTCAGAATGCAAGGGTTATCGTCGTTAACTCTGAGGGTGATTCCAAAATGAGTGTAACGAGATAATGCCTTCGGTTTCGTTCGAACCCGAAACGAACTTGTATGGATTGAATGCTTACAACACATCGTCAGGCGGACGATGAGCATTCTAAGTGATATGTTCTTTAAAGGTAATCGTAGCCTCAAGCCTCATCAACCGGGAATGGCTAAAACAGGGGAGATGCAGCAAGGTTAGGTGGGTCATGCCCAAGAAGGACAAGATTTTCCCCTATCTAGATGTCCCTTTTTATTTCGGCTTTGTGAGCAGTTGTTAGCCACAACTGCGGGGTTATCTTGTTCGAGACTGTTCAGTAAGGAATGGTTCCGGCCTTGTGTTGCAGGGGATGAAGGGAGTAATCCTCGGTACGGTGATATAGGCCCCGTACTGTGACGGGCGGTACCCCAGTAGCCCTGCCATTGTTGGAAACCCATTTATCCTACAAGACTCTACGGTTTTGATTTGTATTACCCACTTTCGTGGCTAGTAGCTGGAATTTAATTATGTAACAATTTCGGCTATTTTCTATTTACTTGAAAACCCTAGACACTATTATAATATCACAGAATTTCCTATAAAATGTTTTGGTTAGCGTAAGGTAAAAACTTACCCGTATTTATTTGTGGGGAGTCTTACGTGATACCTTTATTTTCAAATGATTTTCAAAGTTAAGCAACTTTAACCTGTTTACTCATACTAGACCCATGTCTGACCCGGAGTTTATATTTTATGTTTTCATAAACTCTTGGGTACTCAAATTTTTACGAGTAGCCAAGTGATAGGTATTTTGAAGTGTTGATTTCCGGAGAAGCTATTTTGGAGAGAAGACCAGACGTATGTATCTATATATGGAGTTCCGCTGTGTAGTTAGTTTATGCTGTATTTTGGATGTATTTATGGACATGTATATATATGACAGTCCTGTTATATGATATTGTATGACTCTGATGTATGCATAACTATGTAATAGTTATGTGATGTATTATATTTTGTTCCATTCCGCTGTGAGATTCTGATGTTGTTGTTCTTTCTTTCTATTCTTTTCTATTTCTATCCCTTTCTTTCTTAATGATGAAACGTCTTTCTGGGGTTGAGAAAGGCAGGTCGTCACAAGTATCGTCCACCCGGCTTCCTAGTGCAGACACAGATCTGGTTTCTTGATCAGAAACCGTCATTCTCCTTGCATAGTCATAACTATAATAGATAATATCCAGAACCAATCAACAAACCATATCCAGGTTCGCCGTTGAAAATCAAGTGAAAAATCCTACTCGGATCGATATGACTATCTCGAAATTATGTGCTCGAATCTGGATCAAATCACTATGCGAATAGAATAACATACGTACACCCTACGTATTTATCTTTATTGGTCATTAGCCAAATCAATTCCATTTCTATTCACAATCACTTTGATTCTCATTCACTTACTCACAATTGCTTCAATCCTTTTGGATTATCACCTCTATTTTTATCTCGATTGGGTATTTAACCAATAACAGTTTAAACTCTGTCCAGTTTAAATTTAGAAAATAGCTTGAAAATTTAAAAATAGATAAGTAGTTGGAAAATAATTACTAGTTTGTAAAATAGGTGTAAAATAGTTAGAAAATAGTTAAAATAATTATATTAATTTTAGATAATTGCAAAATAATAGTAAGATAATAATTAGGTTTGTAAAATAGTCGGAATATAGTAATTAGTTTATAAAACAGTTGGAAAATCTTTAAACAGTTTTCAAAAATAATTGTAAAACAAGTATAAGATAGTTTGGCCTTAAAAGAAAGGTTGTATATATAATAAATAGCTTGGAAAAAATAGATTTATATTAAAACAATTTATATTAAAAATAGCCCAGAGTCAAAACTGCTCATTTCCCAATCTCCATTCTCATCAATTCAGATTTCCACTTTCATTTAAATTGACCCAATTCCAATTTTAAATAACTCCAATTTCCATTGGACTTGATTTATTCCCAATTCAAGTTGAATTAACTCTCAATTCCCTTTTTAAATTTAAATCAAATTCCATTTGATTTTAAACATATTCAACTTTAGTTACAATCCCAAGTTATTCCAATCACTTTGGACTAATATCCATTCAATTGAACAAACTTCAATTTCAATCATTTCAATTCCTGTTTGAATAAATCCTAATTCCTATTTGAATTTAATCTTATTCAACTTCAATTTCATTTCAAAAAATTCCAATTCAAATCTTCCATTTGAATTTTTAAACTTATCCATCTTCAATCACAATTCTAATTAATTCAAATCAAATTCAATTTGAGCAAATGAAATCTACATCTTAACTCTAACCCATCTCGAATTATATAAATTCGAGTTAAATTTCCAAATGTTGATTCAACCCCTTAAATCAAATTAACCTTTATTAAAAGCTTTTAAACAATTTAATTTCTGAGATCAAATTCAAGAATTTTCATTTTAAATTATCTTTACTTACTCATTTCAAAGAGTTAAAAACAATTTCTATCTTAAAAATTCAACTTATCACCCAATTTTATCTTCTAGTTTGAAATCAATTCTTAAACAAATTTAATTTACAAATTCAATCATTCAGATTTTTAATTCAAAGTAATTCCATAACCTTAATTTCCAATTAAAGTTAGGTTTTCTTTTATCTCAATAATGGGTATATCACTACACTTCATTTCTTATTCATTTAAAAAAATTCAATTTATATTTTAAAGATTATTAATAACAACAGGATGGTATCTTTCAAATTATTTTAAAAATATCCATCCATTTTAAATTTCCAGATCTCAAACCCATTTTGAGATCACTCAAACTTCCTAATTCAAATCAACCATTTAACTTTCCAAGTTAAATTTTAATTTCATCTTGAAATTTCCAAATCAGGTTGATCATTCCAACTTATTTAACTTTCCCCAGTTAAACTCAATTCACTTAATTCAGTCAACCCTACCCAATTTGAACTTCCATTTCAAATTTTGAACTTCTCATAAATAATCTCCCCACTTATTAAGTTCAAAAACTTATCACTTCAGGTATCACATCTCATTCCAGATTTAAAACTCAATATTTAGAGTTTATTTCAAACCATCCACATACATATACATTTTACTTCTTGGCCCACCAAGCCAAATTTTAAAATTTAAACCACCCTTGGTTTTAATTCAAAACAAATTCCTTTAAAACTTTAAACAACTCTTGTTTGCATCACACTCTCTCATTCAAATAATATTATTTATTGTTCCTTTTAATAATTTGAAAACAAATTTCAAATGTTTTTGAATCTTAAGATCCAAACTTTACAATTTAGATCAACTTCAATTTCAATTTATAACCCATACTTACTTAAATGGTTTACTTCCTTAAAACATTTCATTATTAAATACAACAACCATTTATGATTATAACCAAAGTTACCTTCTATGAAAACCAATTCATCATCATCTTATTCTGAAATTCTTTCCAAATTTCATGATTTAAATTTCAGTTTAAATTTATTTCAAACTTATCTTTATTCGATTTTAATTTCAGTTCGGTTGTGTTCTATTTCTTCTCAATTTAATTCCAATAATTTTAACAACCAATTCCCTTAATATTAATTAAAAAGAAATATTGCTTTATATATCAAAATACATTCTTATATAAAATCATTTAAAATATTTATATAAGAAAATAACAAATACGCTCTCTCTCATATATATATTCACTCAACTCTTTCTAGGGTACCGTTGACCCTATCCTTAATGAGTAATCCCAACAGAGCCAAGATTCCCGCTTAACCTCGCTCTGATACCAAATGTAACGACCCGGAATTTCCGATCCTGAAAATTTCAGATAGTTAGAGAAAAGAAGAAAGAGATTGAAGAAGAACAGAAAAGAAACGCACAATCTCACATTCGCAGCGGGTAAAATATAATATTAATAACAATAGTTATACCAAAGAAAACTGTATCTATCAATTTACATCAATATATCAGAGTTACAACGATTTTATACGCATTGGACGGATACAATTTAACATGTCTCAGATATACAATAATATAACACAGCGGTAAACACTCCATACGTTCCAGTCATCCAGCTCGTCTCCTGAGCTCCAGAATGTCCCCACCTGAAAATCTGTAATACTCGGTCTGACACGAGCATTACATCAAAGTAACACCCGGGTCAGGCTGGAAACCAGCGTAAGTAAACTCATCTAACATGAAATACAAAAGCATGCAACTTATATAAACCTGGGGTAACTTATATCAATTTACAACTTCACAAGCTGTTATAAACATTACTTATTTCACACATCAATTTCTAGGTGCCAAACTTAGATTAAATGGTCCAATTTGCTTAAATTATTCCATATCAGCCTATTGATTCCATATATCAATCTATAAAGAATCGAAGTGGTTTCGGGTATTTACTAATACCCGACTCCAGACTCTACGAATCCATGTCATCTCAACCCAAGTTATTCCCTTAAATACAATTCAACTTCAAATATAGGATATCACTTATACACAGGAAATTATCATTGATAAATAACTACTTTATCACAGTCCACTTGATCATATCACAAAACATTTCATCTCAGAGATATCAACCAACTCAAGGCATTTAATATCATTTAAGCAAAATTTGATCACTCCCAATTAATTCAATTATCTCGAATTAAATTAATTGCTAACTTTAATTACTTAGATTACCTTTACTTAACATTAATTAATTACAAATCAATTAATTGTCTTTTAATTATCCATCCTAATTAATCACCCTTGATTAATTTTCCTTTAATTACACTAAGTAATTAATCGTTAATTAATTACACAATTTAATTAACCTCACATTTATATTAATTAAATTGATCCTTAATTAATCACTCGGATTAATTATCCTATGATCATTCATATTGATTAATTATCCTTCCATTAATCACACCCCTTAATTAACAAATTCTTAATTAATTACTTTTAATTAATCAATCCTTTAATTAATTACCCTAGGTAATTAATCTTTTATTTTTTTCACTAAGTAATTATCCTTCTTTATTAATTACACAAAGTAATTAAACCCAAAGGTACTTCCATTCTCGAAATTAATTACATCCAGTAATTATACATTAATTACTTTACTGAGTAATTACGCTTATAAATCACATTAAGAATTTACTTAACCAATTATCCAGTGATTAATTAAGCTAATTAATTAACTTAATCACATTAATTTAAGTAATGACATTAAGTAATTAATCTCTTTAATCACTTCCCTTAAGTAATAATAATCAATCCCAAAGATGATTATTCTTAATTAACTATGTTAAATTAGTTACCCTAATTAATTATTTTTAATTTGTTAATTAAGGATTTCTAATCAATATTATTCATTAAATTCATATTTAAGAATTTTATTAAGTTAATTATCCGAACAAAATTATTTTAGACAAACAAATTTAAAACATGATTTATCTCGAAAATTTAATCTTAAAAACTTGTTTTAAAATTTCACTTAGAACTTAGAATCATTTCTAATGAAACTAAAACATTATAAGAACATGAAATCTGGTCCCCACATTTCTTTTATAAATCTATTCATGTTTCCAAATTTAAAACGCTGATTAAAACGTTTACACACACCAGAGCGAACCAAACACAACCCCTTCCCATCGAAACTTGAGTGAATTTCCGAGTAAATTTGTAACAACCCGATATTTCGCGTCGATTTACAATCGACATTAAACGATTAATATCTTCGCTAATTACCAAATGAAGTTTTCAATCGAGCGAAAATCCTTTTGTAGTTCGTTTAAAAATGGATTAAGTGTTGTTGGGCTTTAAATGTTGAATATTGGCCCACGTTTTCGTTTTTGTTGGTGCCGTGTTAAAGTGAATATGCCGTTCCCCTTTACTCTTTTCATTTTCGAAACCCTTAAACAAAATAAAAAAAGCAAACGAAACAAAAATGGAGGCGGTCTCGTTCGTTTCCTCCTTTTCCAAATTAGGGCTTCGGCAGTCGGCTTCTTCAATTCTTCGTGGTCGCTCGTCTCTGTGATGCTCGACTGCTTCAATTCGTCGACAAGGTGAGTGACATTCCTCACTCACATCTAATTCGTCTCCATGCTTCGGCAGTGTAATTTCGTGTGAATGTTGACGGTTTTATTTGACTTGTTCGATTTTCTCTGCTTAATTGGTTTTCGTTGCTTTGGCTTCGATTTGATTTTTTTGTTCGGTGTTGATACTCCGCTGCCTTGAGTTTTTGGGGCTGTTGATTTAGATTCCATGACTTTCACTGTTCATGGTTGACTTTTATTCCCTGCAGTATTTTTACAAGTATATTTCATATACTTGTCGCCAGTTTCTTAAAATCTGTTGCCCTGTCCACTGTTGCATTATGTTGCACACTACATTGTTGGTTATTCACTTGACTCAGTTGAACTATTACTTGTTGTCATCTTATTATGGCCTGCATATATTAAGTGCTCACTGATTTCATGCAAGTATTTCCACCTGACTATACCCAGTGTTGGGCTGACTTCCAGTTCGCTTCGAGACAGTTTTGTTGCATTGTGATCTTGTGGTGGCTGTATTTTTAGTTGCAGTTGCCCTTGTATCCTTGTGTGCCTTATTTTTACTGTTGTATTGCCTTCAACTCACTGTCTTGTATACTTGTTGCATTTTTGAGTCCACTGGCATGTTTCACGTTCATTTGCATAGTGCAGTTGCCTTTGTGTCTGGCCATGTTGCATCTCTAGCCAAGCTTAGTACTGGTGCACAGTCCACTGTTGCCTCGAGTAGTTGTTGTCTGCATCACTATATATCAGTTATACCTGTTTTCAATTGGCTGTTACCAGTCAGCACTTCACTGCCTTTATGTCATTCATGTTGCATTGTCTCTGTAGTACACTTGAACTTGTTTGTGCAATTTGTCACTGCCTGTTTCTATTTGCTCATGGTCTTTGAGTTCTAGCCCTTTTCCCTGTTGCATTATGTTGCCACTCTGTTATGTTGAGCCTGGCCTTAGTTTCTTATTCGTCTGATGGAAAAGTGGCCCATATTTGTGTTCCTATGTACATGTTCACATGAGTTTACTTTGTGTTGCATGGTGCTGCATATTTACCACTGTCTTAACTGTATTTGACTCACTGCTTCGAGTCACTTGCTCATTGCTCCATTCATTTTCCATACTGGGTTGTTCACGTTTGTGACATTGAACCATACTGTTACTTGTGACATTCTTGTTCTTTACTGTGTACCTGGCCTGCACACATGTGCTTTGATGGTTCAGTGGTGTTTTCTGAAATTTGCAGTAGTCTTCATTGCAGTATTTGCCATTGTTCACCTTGACTTGTTCCTATACACTTTGTTTCAACTTGTTTTGCTGGTGCACTCGTTGCCTGCATCACTTGTTTACTACATTTGCTACTTCCTGAATGTTCCAGTGTTGTTTTATTCACTTGGTGGCATTTTGTTTGCTCACCATTTACACTGTGCAGTACCCCTGCTGCATTCGTTTGATTGTTGTAATTGGGTTTTTGGCTGCAGTTTGTTGTCATCTTTTCTTGACCGCTTTCGCATTTGTCTCTGCAATTTAATCGACACTTGGCCTTATGACATTCGCGGCGATGCTTGTGAATTTTCATTGGGTACATCATCACTATAGTGGCAAGGCAGTGCACGCAAGCGTGAACTGCAGCCACACGGTAGTCAATGGGTACATCATCACTGTAGTGGCACGGCAGTGCACGCAAGCGTGAACTGCAGCCACACGGTATTGGTTTTGGTGTTATTTCTTTTGCTTTTGATTTATGGATCTATTTCGTATTCCATATGTTGTAGTGGCGAGGCAGTATATGCGTGCGTATACTGCAGCCCTACTCGTGTTGACCTTTTAATTGATGTTCCAATTGTTTTGAATTAGTTCGCGTTATATTTACCGTTACCCGATTTCTTATTTAAGAATCGGATAGGTAAATTTATTTCTGTGACTGTCATCTATTCATTATTTAATAATTATTGCTTCTGTGCATTAATAACTGAGTTTGAATTAGACTGACCCGAGTATTATTTTCTTTTGAATGTAATACTCGGGTCAGACCGAGTATTTACAGGTTGTAGATATTCTGCTTTGGGATGCTGCTTGAGCTATGAAGACTTTTCATATCTTTTGGAGTTGTCATGTCATTGTATAGGTTGATATGTATTCATGTATGTTAGTCGTTAATGTACTTGTATATATAACTTTCTGAGTCGACTGTTGTAGTTGTATCACATGTACCGTGTAAATGTATTGTAACTGACATCAGTTATTATATATGTATATGAGATTTTCTGTTTCATCTGTGTTCCGCATTTATATTATCTGTGTTATTATTTTATATTTTTGTCCTAGACTATTATAGCCACCGTGTAGTAGCTTTGAGTTTGCATCGGCATATCGGATTTCCTCCTGAAATGAAATGCACGTTTTTACTATCTGGCATATCGGTGCTCGCACAAGGCAATTACACGGATGGTCGCTCCTCAACAGCCTTATTCTCCGTGCTAGTCGACAGCACTACACCGTAGTGTTCTTGGCTAGCGTGGGTATAGAGGTGGGGCGTCACAGCTTGGTATCAGAGCCTGGAGTTTAGAACAAATATAAAACATAACTTAGATAGTACATGTGTTACAACTATTTTTCGATGTTTTATCTCACATTTTTATCTAAAATCATTTTTGATTTGTTAGGTATGAATTCCTAACTCTTATTCATGAGCATTGCTGCTATTCTTCGTTGCACATGCTCATTTGAGTTTGCACTGCTAAGTATCATTGTGTATATGCTCTACCAAGTTGCGTATTGCTGCAACTCGTACCACTTCAATTTGAACTTGCGTTGTTTATTCGAACTGCTGTGTATATGCATTCTTATCTCTGATTCGTGTACTTAATGCAGTCTCCATGCAATTGGGTTTTGGGTATCAATCTTTGAGACAAATTGAGTTTCAATTGTCGACTCTGTCTGCTTATCCATGGTTTGTTGGTTTTCATGTGCCTCTCTGATAGTTTTAAAAATTTCTTTGGTATAAAAGAAATTGTCTTGGACATTGCCTTGTCGATACCGACATTGACTTGACTTTTACCTTTGCTGAAGTCATTCAAGCATTTATGCTCGTTCTGCTTTGTTTTTCCAATTGTTGATCGATTCTTCTTTTCGGATTAGTTGTTATCACTTTTGTCGACTTTGATAACTTCTATTTCAGGAATTTTTCGGTATTCCTACTTGGATGGATTGGAATCGAATTCTTCGGATTTTATTCACGTCTTCGAATGTGAATCTTAGTGAATTGATTTGGTTTTCGAATTTAATCGATTCTTGATTATTTCTCGATTTGTTGCTATTATTTATTAGCAACTTTGATGACCTTTTCTTCGGGATTTTTGTGAACATACCTTTCGATGAATTCGGTATCGATTTCTTTGGATTCTATTCACGTCTTCGTATGTGAATTCTTGTGATTGATTGTTTCTACAATCATTTTTGTGATTTGCCACTTTAAAAATATAAAGGTTTCAATACTAGTAGTAAATATCAAAACTCTTTTATCAAAATGTTTTCAACTCTATTTTCAATACAAAACTCTTTTTCTCAAACCGTTTTCTAACCTACTAGTATATACAAGCCTTTACCTCACTCGGATGAGAAATCTAATTAAACGGCTTAGTAAAACAAGTGGTATGAAACGCTTGCGTTTGCTTCGTCGGTTAATTCATGGACTTGTTCGATTGAACCTCATGTGACAATTTTCTAGTGAAGATTTACAATTTGTTCGTAAATATTTAAGTTAAGCAAGTGGTTATGGGACATGAAGCTAAACTTTTATATTTACTAACTTAGTGTAATTGACACTTCTCGTTGATCATGACGATCATTTTTACGGTTAGACTAGGCCTCATCGGTGTGATTTCGTCTCACACATATCTCTTGGGCTTTGAGGATTGTCTAGACACCATTTGTGTGATTTCGTCTCAAACATATTTCTTTGTTGCATGGTTAGACAAGTCCTCATCGGTGTGATTTTGTCTCACACATATCTCTTGGGCTTTGAGGATTGTCTAGACACCACTTGTGTGATTTCATTCACACATACTTTCCTTTTGTTTGCGAGGTTAGACTAGACACCACTTGTGTGATTCCACTCACACATACTTTTTTTGATTTTTGGTTAGTCTGGACCTCAATCTGTGTGATTTCGACTCACACATGTGGGGTAGCGCTGTGGTGACCCCTTTTATTTTTAACCCAAATTTTTTTTACATAAGGAATTTATATATATATATATATACACATAAATTCCATGGAGCTAAGTTTGAATATTTGAGAAAATTCATTGATTCTTTTTCCCAAGATCCTGAGTTACCAATATAGTTATATCAGTTCACAATTCACCTTATAATAGCTCTACATATTTGATGATATGTTTGCTTCTTTTATTTTTGAATGGGAAGATATTTACATCAGACTCTAAGCATATAGGTTTGGTGGTGCAAGTACAGTGCACCTTTGCAATTTTTTTTTTAATTTCCTACTCTTTCTGCCTATACATGACTACTGAAAGGAGTATAATTGTTAATATGAACATATAAATTTGTTTTCACAATCACATTTTCATTTCAGGTTGCACAATTGTATTTGCTCTGCATTTTTCAGATTGGTTGAAAATGCATACTGGTTTGCTTCGAGTTTATGTTTCAAAAACTTGGAGTTTTTCAGTTACTCTCTTCGTGTTGGAAACACTTGCACAACATAAATTGCAGAGAAGTGATTCCAAGCTATAAGGATCTGACACTTAACCATCTAGGTTGGTCATGATCCCATTCTTACAATACTCAGGACCATATTTCTATGTAAATCAATTCCACAAACATTCTTTCTTATCACCAGTTTGCTTTTATCTTATAAAAGTTTTTATGAGAATTTGTTTTCCCCAGGTTTTTAGTCACAAAACAAAAATGTTTCCAAATCCATTTCTTTAAAACTCTTTCTGTTTTAAAATCAATTGCACAAATATAAGTCATGCATTTTCTCAGAGATTATACACCACCCAATGTTCATTACAGTTCATGCATAATTTATCTTGTTCAAGATTCACAAGCTTATTTTGTTTTTCTGAAGAATCTGTTACACTTGCCAATCTTAATTGCCATTATTATAACACAAATCAGTTTCAAACAAAAAAACCAGGGACTGACATGCACACATGTTATATAGTTATGATATATATATATATATTAGTTTTCACAGTCCCCAAAAGATAACCAAACATTTCATAAGAGCATCATCTAGTTACTTGCCATAAGAATTCATTCATCACAGTTTTAGTTAGATACATATCATAATCCAAGCACCCAGAAAAACATCCTCACTATTTAACTTTAATTACTAATAATAATCAGGTCTTTCACTACAAGCAATCTGCAAATACAAGCAATGTTTCTCTTATTTATACTAGCAGCTAATGCCTCCTTCATCCATCATGTCACTTTTACTTACCTGCATGCAAATCATTGAGCTGCCCCATTTATTTGAGACACCCAGATGTTTGCAAGGCAACCAAAAGGGTCAGTTTACACTGGTATGAACATTAATAAATTCTATACAAATTTACAAATCTTATGAACTTTTATCACTTGCATAATCTAGCAGTTTATAAACTAGGCACATCAGCAAAGTTGCTAGATAACTTCAAGTATACAACCATTCATTCAACATATATGCAACAAGCCATGCATTATTCACAACATCATAAATAAATCCAGGTTATGTTCTCCCAGTTTCTCCCAGCAGTTCATTAAGGTCATCACATTAAACCTTATTTAATTTATACCTTTGTTCAGATATTATAACCCAGAGATTTTAAATCTCATACCCCATTTTAATTATGGTCTAAATCCCCCTGTCAAATGAACACAAGTATGCATTGTGAAGGAATCTCCCAGTTAGTCTTATTTATTCCAACACACAAAGGCCTCAGGGTGCACTTGCACCATGCATATACTTTCCCCCACCTGAAGAAAGTAGATCATTGACTAACCCCAAATGACCTATTTTATTTCCTTTTACTTAATCATAGAGTTTATTAATTTAATAAAACTCCCCCTCAATTTCCTTCTTAACTTATTAAGCCCCTGCTTATAACTCATTCATAAAAATCTTCACCCCATTCATGTTTCAGAAAAACATAAATACTTTCTGGTACAATCTTTTCTTACTGCAGAGATTTACAACATGTGTGAAATCTTTCCAAAAATTACTTAAGCATTATGATCCTATTATTTTATTGTAGAAATATGGAAAGAGGTGTTTGTTAATAAAATTCATCAAAAACTCAGAAAAGCCTCCTACCTTATTATTTAGAATATAAACATGAGCTAGATCTTTATCTTGCTGCCTATGTTCTAAATAATTTAGATCCATACTTAACAATAATAAAAACAGAATTAAAAATGCTCAAACCATCTTGGCTTGGAAAAACTATCATACAAGACTCCAAACAGAAATACACAACAAACATCCATTTCATCCATATCAAACCATTTCAAAGATTTAAATACTTCTTATAATACTTTTTAGGCTGCCTACTAGAGGACTTAATGCCATTGCATAAAATGAATTAATGCTCACCTATTATTTTTTCCCTTTACTATCTTGCTCCTCTACCCAGCAAATTCCTTCAAAACTGCATACCTATTTTTCTTCTATTTTGTTTTATATGTATATATTTTTCTGAGAGGATCATGATGATCCTTATGGTGTGCAGGTTTTATAAAGTTGTTTTTAGGGTTTAAGGAAATGGGTAATTCCTTTGATACCCTTTTATTTTTCATGCACAGTTTACACTTATGCATGGTCCTCAATTGGAATTATACCCACTTGATTTCCTTTAGTAGTTATTTCGGGATTTCCAATACTTTAATTTCTGCATGCTATTTCCATGATCTCATCCTATTCATGCCATATGCATGTGACCTTTGTACATTTTTATTTTCTGCTCTATCCTTATAA
The DNA here is from genome assembly GCA_030765085.1 of Allium cepa. Taxonomy (NCBI): domain Eukaryota; kingdom Viridiplantae; phylum Streptophyta; class Magnoliopsida; order Asparagales; family Amaryllidaceae; genus Allium; species Allium cepa. The sequence goes on from CM060934.1 coordinate 713,001,397, forward strand.
AAACTGTAACCTTCTTGCATTTTCTACCTAGCCACCTTTTCCATTAAATCATGTACACCATCATATATAATTATGTGATGTAAAAATTATTCATACTATATTGTTTTTATTCCACCCCTTAAAACAGCAACTCATATATATATATATATATATATATATATATATATATATATATATGTTGTAAAAATTATACACACACACAAGATTATTTATTTTTCCCTTCTTCCAGCATGATTACATAAGTCATTTAAAACTTCATAAATTTCCATTGCATTTTGCTTCTTAAATTAAACAGGAAATTCCCTATATTTTAAATACATATATTCATATAATTCTTTAGTCATGAAACTATTTGTTTTAAGTCCAAACAATTTTTTTTATAACTTCTGAAATTCTTAAAATGAATATAACTTTCATTTTATTTTTGTTTAGGGTCATTACAAGCGCCCCACGGTCTTCGGGCCATTCGTGTGTCAAAATTAATGGCTTGCAACCATGAGATAGCGTCTCGTTATGCGTTGCACGTGTTGGTGATTTTCATGCTCATGTGTAGGTGAGATTATGTGCTCCCGTTCTCGCTTTGCGTTGCACGTGTTGATGATTTTTCATGCTCGCGTGTAGGTGAGATTCCGTGCTCCCGTTCTCGCTTTGCGTTGTACGTGTTGATGATTTTTCATGCTCGCGTGTAGGTGAGGTTCCGTGCTCCCGTTCTCGCTTTGCGTTGCACGTGTTGATGATTTTTTCATGCTCGCGTGTAGGTGAGATTTCGTGCTCCCGTTCTCGCTTTGCATTGCACGTGTTGGTGAGTTTTCATGCTCGCATGTAGGTGAGTTTTCGTGCTCCCGTTCTCGTTATGCGTTGCACGTGCTGATGAATTTTCATGCTCGCATGTAGGTGAGTTTTCGTGCTCCCGTTCTCGCTTTGCATTACATGTGCTGATGAGTTTTCATGCTCACGTGTAGGTGAGTTTTCGTGCTCCCATTCTCGTTATGCGTTACATGTGTTGATGAGTTTTCATGCTCGCGTGTAGGTGAGTTTTCATACTCTCCTTCGAGTTTTCATACTCCGTTCGAGTTTTCATACTCTACTTCGAGTTTTCATACTCCGTTCGAGTTTTCATACTCTCCTTCGAGTTTTCATACTCTGTTCGAGTTTTCATACTCTCCTTCGAGTTTTCATACTCCATTTGAGTTTTCATACTCTCCTTCGAGTTTTCATACTCCGTTCGAGTTTTCATACTCTCCGTTCAAGTTTTCATACTCTCATTCGAGTTTTCATACTCCGTTAGAACTGTAATTCTTTTACCTTCATTTGTCTCCAAAGAAATAGTAAGATTTTCTAAATTCAAAATTGCTTTATTTTTCATTAACCAATCTACCCCCAATATAATCCCAATACCAGGATAATTTAAAGTATATAGATCTGAATCAAAACCATAACCCCCTATAATTAATTTCAGACCCATACACTTCATTCTTAATATACAATGACTCCCTATGGGACTGTGTATAGTTAAGATTGTTCAATAGAAACACAAGCAAGTGCTAACTTCTTTACAATTTCCAAAGATATCGGTGAATGTGAGGCACCAGTGTCATATACTACTGATATTGGTTGGGTATTGATTAGAATTATACCTTCAAGTTGTCCAACATTTTCAGTGGTGTTTGTTGCCAAAGCTCCTACCCTTGCTGTTTTCATATGAGTCTTTGGGCAGTCCTTCTTTAAATGTCCCATCTTCCGACAGTTATAGCAGCTTCCTTTTGGTATTTTAGGGTCAGGGCATTGGTTACTGTAATGACCAGCTTTTCCACAGTTAAAACAATGAGTAAATTTCTTGCTTTCAGGTGCTATTGCTCCTTCCCCTTTCTTAGCTCCTTTACTTGCATTTCTCTTATCATAAGGTTGCACTTTGTTCTGGCCTCCCTTCTTCTTATTGAGCTTCATGTTCCTGAATTTCTCTCTTGTGGTATCATGTTGCTCAAAAGAGAGAGTTAGATTAATCACTTGATCAAAAGTTTTGTCTCTATATGGCAACATTGCCCTGGATAAATTGGGGTTCAAGCCTTGAATGTACCTTGCATTCTTTGCTTCTGCATTCCCTATCAACACCATTCCATACTTGGATAATGCTTCAAACTTCTGAGTGTACTCATTTACACTCATGCCTCCTTGCCTTAATCTAATAAAGTCTTCAAGCAGTGTGGCTTTGGCAGATGCTGGAATAAATCTGGCCTCAAGCATGACCTTGAAATCATTCCAAGTGATATCATTCTCTGGCCTTCCTACTATCACAACCTCCCACCAATCGAGTGCAACCCCCTTCAATTTCCTTGAAGCTATTTGTCTTTTCCTTTGGTCATTGATTTGCATATCTGTAAAGACCCTCTCCATAGTCCTTATCCACATTTGAACACCCATAGCTCCTTCAGTGCCTTCAAAATCCTTTCCTCCCAAATTGGTACAAGTCTTGAGCAGTTTGGAGAGCTCCTCATGAGGATTATCTTGCCTTGGTGCCATTCCATCCCTCAAAGCCCTCACAAAATCTTCCATGCTTATCACAGGTGGCTCACGTGATGGTCCTGCACCTGTGTGATGTCTGGGTCCTACCATAATGCTATAGATATAATTTTTAAGTTAGTTTATTTACCCCCATTATTTTTAATATCTTTACTTTGTTTATTTATTTGATTTAGGTGTACTCTATACATGTATCTCAAACATACATTTCATTCAGTCATACAAAAACATTCAACCTTAAGAATTCAATCAATGCATTCAATCATCCATATACATACAATAATGTTTACTATGTTATTTAAAACATAGCTCTGATACCAACTGTGGTGACCCCTTTTATTTTTAACCCAATTTTTTTTTTACATAAGGAATTTATATATATATATATATATATATATATATATACATAAAATCCATGGAGCTAAGTTTGAATATTTGAGAAAATTCATTGATTCTTTTTCCCAAGATCCTGAGTTACCAATATAGTTATATCAGTTCACAATTCACCTTATAATAGCTCTACATATTTGATGATATGTTTGCTTCTTTTATTTTTGAATGGGAAGATATTTACATCAGACTCTAAGCATATAGGTTTGGTGGTGCAAGTACAGTGCACCTTTGCAATTTTTTTTTAATTTCCTACTCTTTCTGCCTATACATGACTACTGAAAGGAGTATAATTGTTAATGTGAACATACAAATTTGTTTTCACAATCACATTTTCATTTCAGGTTGCACAATTGTATTTGCTCTGCATTTTTCAGATTGGTTGAAAATGCATACTGGTTTGCTTCGAGTTTATGTTCCAAAAACTCGGAGTTTTTCAGTTACTTTCTTCGTGTTGGAAACACTTGCACAACATAAATTGCAGAGAAGTGATTCCAAGCTATAAGGATCTGACACTTAACCATCTAGGTTGGTCATGATCCCATTCTTACAATACTCAGGACCATATTTCTATGTAAATCAATTCCACAAACATTCTTTCTTATCACCAGTTTGCTTTTATCTTATAAAAGTTTTTATGAGAATTTGTTTTCCCCAGGTTTTTAGTCACAAAACAAAAATGTTTCCAAATCCATTTCTTTAAAACTCTTTCTGTTTTAAAATCAATTGCATAAATATAAGTCATGCATTTTCTCAGAGATTATACACCACCCAATGTTCATTACAGTTCATGCATAATTTATCTTGTTCAAGATTCACAAGCTTATTTTGTTTTTCTGAAGAATCTGTTACACTTGCCAATCTTAATTGCCATTATTATAACACAAATCAGTTTCAAACAAAAGAACCAGGGACTGACATGCACACATGTTATATAGTTATGATATATATATATATATTAGTTTTCACAGTCCCCAAAAGATAACCAAACATTTCATAAGAGCATCATCTAGTTACTTGCCATAAGAATTCATTCATCACAGTTTTAGTTAGATACATATCATAATCCAAGCACCCAGAAAAACATCCTCACTATTTAACTTTAATTACTAATTATAATCAGGTCTTTCACTACAAGCAATCTGCAAATACAAGCAATGTTTCTCTTATTTATACTAGCAGTTAATGCCTCCTTCATCCATCATGTCACTTTTACTTACCTGCATGCAAATCATTGAGCTGCCCCATTTATTTGAGACACCCAGATGTTTGCAAGGCAACCAAAAGGGTCAGTTTACACTGGTATGAACATTAATAAATTCTATACAAATTTACAAATCTTATGAACTTTTATCACTTGCATAATCTAGCAGTTTATAAACTAGGCACATCAGCAAAGTTGCTAGATAACTTCAAGTATACAACCATCATTCAACATATATGCAACAAGCCATGCATTATTCACAACATCATAAATAAATCCAGGTTATGTTCTCCCAGTTTCTCCCAGCAGTTCATTAAGGTCATCACATTAAACCTTATTTAATTTATACCTTTGTTCAGATATTATAACCCAGAGATTTTAAATCTCATACCCCATTTTAATTATGGTCTAAATCCCCCTGTCAAATGAACACAAGTATGCATTGTGAAGGAATCTCCCAGTCAGTCTTATTTATTCCAACACACAAAGGCCTCAGGGTGCACTTGCACCATGCATATACTTTCCTCCACCTGAAGAAAGTAGATCATTGACTAACCCCAAATGACCTATTTTATTTCCTTTTACTTAATCATAGAGTTTATTAATTTAATAAAACTCCCCCTCAGTTTCCTGCTTAACTTATTAAGCCCCTGCTTATAACTCATTCATAAAAATCTTCACCCCATTCATGTTTTAGAAAAACATAAATACTTTCTGGTACAATCTTTTCTTACCGCAGAGATTTACAACATGTGTGAAATCTTTCCAAAAATTACTTAAGCATTATGATCCTATTATTTTATTGTAGAAATATGGAAAGAGGTGTTTGTTAATAAAATTCATCAAAAACTCAGAAAAGCCTCCTACCTTATTATTTAGAATATAAACATGAGCTAGATCTTTATCTTGCTGCCTATGTTCTAAATAATTTAGATCCATACTTAACAATAATAAAAACAGAATTAAAAATGCTCAAACCATCTTGGCTTGGAAAAACTATCATACAAGACTCCAAACAGAAATACACAACAAACATCCATTTCATCCATATCAAACCATTTCAAAGATTTAAATACTTCTTATAATACTTTTTAGGCTGCCTACCAGAGGACTTAATGCCATTGCATAAAATGAATTAATGCTCACCTATTATTTTTTTCCTTTACTATCTTGCTTCTCTACGCAGCAAATTCCTTCAGAACTGCATACCTATTTTTCTTCTATTTTGTTTTATATGTATATATTTTTCTGAGAGGATCATGATGATCCTTATGGTGTGCAGGTTTTATAAAGTTGTTTTTAGGGTTTAAGGAAATGGGTAATTCCTTTGATACCCTTTTATTTTTCATGCACAGTTTACACTTATGCATGGTCCTCAATTGGAATTATACCCACTTGATTTCCTTTAGTAGTTATTTCGGGATTTCCAATACTTTAATTTCTGCATGCTATTTCCATGATCTCATCCTATTCATGTCATATGCATGTGACCTTTGTACATTTTTATTTTCTGCTCTATCCTTATAAAAACTGTAACCTTCTTGCATTTTCTACCTAGCCACCTTTTCCATTAAATCATGTACACCATCATATATAATTATGTGATGTAAAAATTATTCATACTATATTGTTTTTATTCCACCCCTTAAACCAGCAACTCATATATATATATATATGTGTGTGTGTTATAAAAATTATACACACACACACAAGATTATTTATTTTTCCCTTCTTTCAGCATGATTACATAAGTCATTTAAAACTTCATAAATTTCCATTGCATTTTGCTTCTTAAATTAAACAGGAAATTCCCTATATTTTAAATACATATATTCATATAATTCTTTAGTCATGAAACTATTTGTTTTAAGTCCAAACAATTTTTTTTTTATAACTTCTGAAATTCTTAAAATGAATATAACTTTCATTTTATTTTTGTTTAGGGTCATTACATACCCTCCCCCTTAAAGGAATTATGTCCCCATAATTTCTTATAATTTCTCCAAATAAAAATATTAATCCATAGCCTGTTTTAATTCCATAACCCCATACTCACATTTTATGAAAGCAAGCAATGCACAAGAATATTCAGAGAATTATTATAAACTACTTAAACATACCTCTCCATCAGTAAACAAGTTGGGGTATTTAGCCCTCATTTTGTCCTCCACCTCCCATGTACAATCATTGGTGTCCAAGCTCCATTGAATTTTTACCAGTTTGATCACCTTGTTCCTCAACTTTTTCTCCTCCTTAGCAACTATCCCCACTGGTTCATTTGCATAGACCAAATTCTTTTGGACTTGAATTTGAGTAGGTGACTCCAGTATTGCTCCTTCATCATGCACCCATTTTCTCAATTGAGAAACATGAAACACAGGATGTACACCACTCAACTCCTCAGGTAACTTAAGTTTATAGGCCATAGCACCAATTCTTTGCACAATTTCATATGGCCCTACAAATCTTGGTGATAACTTACCAGATTTCCCAAACCTGAACACCTTTCTCATTGGTGATACCTTTAGAAAAATATACTCTCCTACCTTAAACTCCATTGGCTTCCTCCTTTTATCTGCATAAGACTTCTGTCTTGATTGTGCTGTCTTCATTCTATGTCTAATTAACTCAATCATGTTGGAAGTTTCTTTAACATGATCTGGTCCTATTAGTATACCCTCTCCCATATCCAACCAACAGGCAGGGGATATGCAGGGTCTCCCATACAAGGCTTCAAAGGGTGCCATTCCTATGGTTGACTGGTAGCTATTGTTATAGGTAAACTCTGCCAAATGAATGTGATCCTCCCAATTACCCCCAAAGTCAAGCACACATGCTCTTAATAGATCTTCCAATATTTTATTTACTATTTCTGTCTGCCCATCACTTTGAGGATGGTAGGCAGTACTTAAACATAGCTGAGTTCCCATTGCTTCTTGGAAGCTTTCCCAAAATCTTGAGGTGAACAAAGTGTCTCTATCACTTACAATGGTCTTGGGTATGCCATCTAGCCTTACCACTTCCTTAACAAATAATTGTGCAAGCTTAGATGCATTTCTATCTGACCCGACAGGGACAAAGTGAGCTGATTTGGTTAGTCTATCAACAATTACCCATATACTATCATTGCCTTTCTTAGTTCTAGGCAAACCATCCACAAAATCCATGGAAATACTTTCCCATTTCCATTGAGGTACCTCCAAAGGTTGCAACATGCCAGAGGGCTTTTGGTAGTCTGCTTTAATTTGTTGACAAGTGAAACACTTTGCCACATATCTTGCCACTGCTTGTTTCATTCCTGGCCACCAATAGCTTCTTTTTAAATCATGATACATTTTAGTACCACCAGGGTGTATGGTGTACTTGGTTTTGTGATGCTCATTCATGATTTCTTCCTTCAACTCTGCAATGTCTGGTACACACAGCTTCTCATTCTTCCTCAAATACCCCTTGTGATCTATTTTAAAATTTTCCAACTCAATGTTGCTAAGTAACATTTCCTTCTTCTCCTTCAAATCCTTATCTTGGTCTTGCATGCTACCAATTTTCTCCACTAGATTAGATTTTACTGTAATCAATCCTAGTGTACCATATTCTACCATATCATTATGCTCACTAAAATTCTTTTCATTCTTGCTATATATATCTGCCTCCCCAAGCATTGCTAGGTTTTTAAATTCATCAATCATTAGACTTGCTAACCTAACTTGATGCCTACTCAAGGCATCTGCCACCCTATTGGCTTTTCCAGGGGTGTACAAAATATCTAAATCATATGCAGCTAGAAATTCCATCCACCTTGCTTGTCTCATATTCAAATCTTTTTGAGAAAATAAATATTTCAATGCTTGATGGTCGGTAAACAATTCAAATTTTGCTCCAAGCAAATAATGCCTCCAAAGTTTTAATGCAAACACTATTGCAGCTAATTCCAGATCATGAGTTGCGTATTTGGTTTCATTGGGTTTAAGTTGTCTTGATGCATATGCCACTACCTTGCCATGCTGCATAAGCACTGCACCTAACCCAGACCCACTAGCATCAGTATATACAACCATTCCTTCATTTTCTTCTGGGATTTGCAAAACAGGAGCTTCTACCAGTGCTTGCTTCAATCTCTCAAAAGCTTGTTCACACTGCTCAGTCCACACATATGGTTGGTTCTTTTTTGTCAACTTGGTCATTGGTGTGGCTGTTCTTGAAAAATCCTTGATGAACCTTCTATAATACCCTGCCAATCCCAAGAATGATCTCACCTCAGTCACTGTTCTGGGTCTACTCCATGATTGAACTGCAATCACTTTGCTTGGATCCACACTTACCCCTTGCTGTGACACTATGCGTCCTAAGAATTTTACTTCATGTTGCCAAAATGTACATTTTGAATACTTGGCTTTTAATTCATGTTCTCTAAGTCTGGATAACACTAAGTGTAGATGCATAGCATGATCATCTTCTGTCTTGGAGTAAATTAATATATCATCTATAAATACTAGAACAAATTTATCCAAAAAGTCTCTGAAAATTCTATTCATTAAATCTACAAAATAGGAGGGAGCATTGGTCAAGCCAAATGGCATTACTAAAAATTCATATAGGCCATATCTTGTGTTAAAGGCTGTGTACTCAATGCTCTTCTCTGCAACTTTCATTTGGTGAAATCTAGAGGCTAAATCTAATCTTGAAAATATTCTAGCTCCATGCAATTGATCAAATAGATCATCTATTCTAGGCAGTGGGTACTTATTTTTAATAGTTACCTTGTTTAAATCCCTATAGTCTACACACAACCTCATTGTTCCATCATGTTTCTTGACAAAGAGCACTGGGGAACCCCAACTAGAACTACTTGATCTTATGAATCCTTTCTCTTCTAATTCTTCTAGTTGATGTTTTAATTCTACCAGTTCTTTTGGACCCATCCTATAAGGCTTTTTAATGATTGGATTTGTTCCTGGCATTAACTTTATTTTGAATTCAACTGGTCTATTCTGGGGAATTCCTCTCACTTCTCCAAACACATCTATGTATTCATTAACTACTGGAATTTCCTCTATTTTTAATTCCTTTTGAATTTCATTTATACTCCAAATTTTATTAAAACATGTGTTCTTTGCTATTTCACTTAGAACTGTAATTCTTTTACCTTCATTTGTCTCCAAAGAAATAGTAAGATTTTCTAAATTCAAAATTGCTTTATTTTTCATTAACCAATCTACCTCCAATATAATCCCAATACCAGGATAATTTAAAGTATATAGATCTGAATCAAAACCATAACCCCCTATAATTAATTTCAGACCCATACACTTCATTCTTAATATACAATGACTCCCTATGGGACTGTGTATAGTTAAGGGTTGTTCAATAGAAACACAAGCAAGTGCTAACTTCTTTACAATTTCCAAAGATATCGGTGAATGTGAGGCACCAGTGTCATATACTACTGATATTGGTTGGGTATTGATTAGAATTATACCTTCAAGTTGTCCAACATTTTCAGTGGTGTTTGTTGCCAAAGCTCCTACCCTTGCTGTTTTCATATGAGTCTTTGGGCAGTCCTTCTTTAAATGTCCCATCTTTCGACAGTTATAGCAGCTTCCTTTTGGTATTTTAGGGTCAGGGCATTGGTTACTGTAATGACCAGCTTTTCCACAGTTAAAACAATGAGTAAATTTCTTGCTTTCAGGTGCTATTGCTCCTTCCCCTTTCTTAGCTCCTTTACTTGCATTTCTCTTATCATAAGGTTGCACTTTGTTCTGGCCTCCCTTCTTCTTATTGAGCTTCATGTTCCTGAATTTCTCTCTTGGTATCATGTTGCTCAAAAGAGAGAGTTAGATCAATCACTTGATCAAAAGTTTTGTCTCTATATGGCAACATTGCCCTGGATAAATTGGGGTTCAAGCCTTGAATGTACCTTGCATTCTTTGCTTCTGCATTCCCTATCAACACCATTCCATACTTGGATAATGCTTCAAACTTCTGAGTGTACTCATTTACACTCATGCCTCCTTGCCTTAATCTAATAAAGTCTTCAAGCAGTGTGGCTTTGGCAGATGCTGGAATAAATCTGGCCTCAAGCATGACCTTGAAATCATTCCAAGTGATATCATTCTCTGGCCTTCCTACTATCACAACCTCCCACCAATCGAGTGCAACCCCCTTCAATTTCCTTGAAGCTATTTGTCTTTTCCTTTGGTCATTGATTTGCATATCTGTAAAGACCCTCTCCATAGTCCTTATCCACATTTGAACACCCATAGCTCCTTCAGTGCCTTCAAAATCCTTTCCTCCCAAATTGGTACAAGTCTTGAGCAGTTTGGAGAGCTCCTCATGAGGATTATCTTGCCTTGGTGCCATTCCATCCCTCAAAGCCCTCACAAAATCTTCCATGCTTATCACAGGTGGCTCACGTGATGGTCCTGCACCTGTGTGATGTCTGGGTCCTACCATAATGCTATAGATATAATTTTTAAGTTAGTTTATTTACCCCCATTATTTTTAATATCTTTACTTTGTTTATTTATTTGATTTAGGTGTACTCTATACATGTATCTCAAACATACATTTCATTCAGTCATACAAAAACATTCAACCTTAAGAATTTAATCAATGCATTCAATCATCCATATACATACAATAATGTTTACTATGTTATTTAAAACATAGCTCTGATACCAAATGTGGTGACCCCTTTTATTTTTAACCCAATTTTTTTTTTTTACATAAGGAATTTATATATATATATATATATATATACATAAAATCCATGGAGCTAAGTTTGAATATTTGAGAAAATTCATTGATTCTTTTTCCCAAGATCCTGAGTTACCAATATAGTTATATCAGTTCACAATTCACCTTATAATAGCTCTACATATTTGATGATATGTTTGCTTCTTTTATTTTTGAATGGGAAGATATTTACATCAGACTCTAAGCATATAGGTTTGGTGGTGCAAGTACAGTGCACCTTTGCAATTTTTTTTTAATTTCCTACTCTTTCTGCCTATACATGACTACTGAAAGGAGTATAATTGTTAATATGAACATACAAATTTGTTTTCACAATCACATTTTCATTTCAGGTTGCACAATTGTATTTGCTCTGCATTTTTCAGATTGGTTGAAAATGCATACTGGTTTGCTTCGAGTTTATGTTTCAAAAACTCGGAGTTTTTCAGTTACTTTCTTCGTGTTGGAAACACTTGCACAACATAAATTGCAGAGAAGTGATTCCAAGCTATAAGGATCTGACACTTAACCATCTAGGTTGGTCATGATCCCATTCTTACAATACTCAGGACCATATTTCTATGTAAATCAATTCCACAAACATTCTTTCTTATCACCAGTTTGCTTTTATCTTATAAAAGTTTTTATGAGAATTTGTTTTCCCCAGGTTTTTAGTCACAAAACAAAAATGTTTCCAAATCCATTTCTTTAAAACTCTTTCTGTTTTAAAATCAATTGCATAAATATAAGTCATGCATTTTCTCAGAGATTATACACCACCCAATGTTCATTACAGTTCATGCATAATTTATCTTGTTCAAGATTCACAAGCTTATTTTGTTTTTCTGAAGAATCTGTTACACTTGCCAATCTTAATTGCCATTATTATAACACAAATCAGTTTCAAACAAAAGAACCAGGGACTGACATGCACACATGTTATATAGTTATGATATATATATATATATTAGTTTTCACAGTCCCCAAAAGATAACCAAACATTTCATAAGAGCATCATCTAGTTACTTGCCATAAGAATTCATTCATCACAGTTTTAGTTAGATACATATCATAATCCAAGCACCCAGAAAAACATCCTCACTATTTAACTTTAATTACTAATAATAATCAGGTCTTTCACTACAAGCAATCTGCAAATACAAGCAATGTTTCTCTTATTTATACTAGCAGTTAATGCCTCCTTCATCCATCATGTCACTTTTACTTACCTGCATGCAAATCATTGAGCTGCCCCATTTATTTGAGACACCCAGATGTTTGCAAGGCAACCAAAAGGGTCAGTTTACACTGGTATGAACATTAATAAATTCTATACAAATTTACAAATCTTATGAACTTTTATCACTTGCATAATCTAGCAGTTTATAAACTAGGCACATCAGCAAAGTTGCTAGATAACTTCAAGTATACAACCATCATTCAACATATATGCAACAAGCCATGCATTATTCACAACATCATAAATAAATCCAGGTTATGTTATCCCAGTTTCTCCCAGCAGTTCATTAAGGTCATCACATTAAACCTTATTTAATTTATACCTTTGTTCAGATATTATAACCCAGAGATTTTAAATCTCATACCCCATTTTAATTATGGTCTAAATCCCCCTGTCAAATGAACACAAGTATGCATTGTGAAGGAATCTCCCAGTCAGTCTTATTTATTCCAACACACAAAGGCCTCAGGGTGCACTTGCACCATGCATATACTTTCCTCCACCTGAAGAAAGTAGATCATTGACTAACCCCAAATGACCTATTTTATTTCCTTTTACTTAATCATAGAGTTTATTAATTTAATAAAACTCCCCCTCAGTTTCCTGCTTAACTTATTAAGCCCCTGCTTATAACTCATTCATAAAAATCTTCACCCCATTCATGTTTTAGAAAAACATAAATACTTTCTGGTACAATCTTTTCTTACCGCAGAGATTTACAACATGTGTGAAATCTTTCCAAAAATTACTTAAGCATTATGATCCTATTATTTTATTGTAGAAATATGGAAAGAGGTGTTTGTTAATAAAATTCATCAAAAACTCAGAAAAGCCTCCTACCTTATTATTTAGAATATAAACATGAGCTAGATCTTTATCTTGCTGCCTATGTTCTAAATAATTTAGATCCATACTTAACAATAATAAAAACAGAATTAAAAATGCTCAAACCATCTTGGCTTGGAAAAACTATCATACAAGACTCCAAACAGAAATACACAACAAACATCCATTTCATCCATATCAAACCATTTCAAAGATTTAAATACTTCTTATAATACTTTTTAGGCTGCCTACCAGAGGACTTAATGCCATTGCATAAAATGAATTAATGCTCACCTATTATTTTTTTCCTTTACTATCTTGCTTCTCTACGCAGCAAATTCCTTCAGAACTGCATACCTATTTTTCTTCTATTTTGTTTTATATGTATATATTTTTCTGAGAGGATCATGATGATCCTTATGGTGTGCAGGTTTTATAAAGTTGTTTTTAGGGTTTAAGGAAATGGGTAATTCCTTTGATACCCTTTTATTTTTCATGCACAGTTTACACTTATGCATGGTCCTCAATTGGAATTATACCCACTTGATTTCCTTTAGTAGTTATTTCGGGATTTCCAATACTTTAATTTCTGCATGCTATTTCCATGATCTCATCCTATTCATGTCATATGCATGTGACCTTTGTACATTTTTATTTTCTGCTCTATCCTTATAAAAACTGTAACCTTCTTGCATTTTCTACCTAGCCACCTTTTCCATTAAATCATGTACACCATCATATATAATTATGTGATGTAAAAATTATTCATACTATATTGTTTTTATTCCACCCCTTAAACCAGCAACTCATATATATATATGTGTGTGTGTTATAAAAATTATACACACACACACAAGATTATTTATTTTTCCCTTCTTTCAGCATGATTACATAAGTCATTTAAAACTTCATAAATTTCCATTGCATTTTGCTTCTTAAATTAAACAGGAAATTCCCTATATTTTAAATACATATATTCATATAATTCTTTAGTCATGAAACTATTTGTTTTAAGTCCAAACAATTTTTTTTTATAACTTCTGAAATTCTTAAAATGAATATAACTTTCATTTTATTTTTGTTTAGGGTCATTACATACCCTCCCCCTTAAAGGAATTATGTCCCCATAATTTCTTATAATTTCTCCAAATAAAAATATTAATCCATAGCCTGTTTTAATTCCATAACCCCATACTCACATTTTATGAAAGCAAGCAATGCACAAGAATATTCAGAGAATTATTATAAACTACTTAAACATACCTCTCCATCAGTAAACAAGTTGGGGTATTTAGCCCTCATTTTGTCCTCCACCTCCCATGTACAATCATTGGTGTCCAAGCTCCATTGAATTTTTACCAGTTTGATCACCTTGTTCCTCAACTTTTTCTCCTCCTTAGCAACTATCCCCACTGGTTCATTTGCATAGACCAAATTCTTTTGGACTTGAATTTGAGTAGGTGACTCCAGTATTGCTCCTTCATCATGCACCCATTTTCTCAATTGAGAAACATGAAACACAGGATGTACACCACTCAACTCCTCAGGTAACTTAAGTTTATAGGCCATAGCACCAATTCTTTGCACAATTTCATATGGCCCTACAAATCTTGGTGATAACTTACCAGATTTCCCAAACCTGAACACCTTTCTCATTGGTGATACCTTTAGAAAAATATACTCTCCTACCTTAAACTCCATTGGCTTCCTCCTTTTATCTGCATAAGACTTCTGTCTTGATTGTGCTGTCTTCATTCTATGTCTAATTAACTCAATCATGTTGGAAGTTTCTTTAACATGATCTGGTCCTATTAGTATACCCTCTCCCATATCCAACCAACAGGCAGGGGATATGCAGGGTCTCCCATACAAGGCTTCAAAGGGTGCCATTCCTATGGTTGACTGGTAGCTATTGTTATAGGTAAACTCTGCCAAATGAATGTGATCCTCCCAATTACCCCCAAAGTCAAGCACACATGCTCTTAATAGATCTTCCAATATTTTATTTACTATTTCTGTCTGCCCATCACTTTGAGGATGGTAGGCAGTACTTAAACATAGCTGAGTTCCCATTGCTTCTTGGAAGCTTTCCCAAAATCTTGAGGTGAACAAAGTGTCTCTATCACTTACAATGGTCTTGGGTATGCCATGTAGCCTTACCACTTCCTTAACAAATAATTGTGCAAGCTTAGATGCATTTCTATCTGACCCGACAGGGACAAAGTGAGCTGATTTGGTTAGTCTATCAACAATTACCCATATACTATCATTGCCTTTCTTAGTTCTAGGCAAACCATCCACAAAATCCATGGAAATACTTTCCCATTTCCATTGAGGTACCTCCAAAGGTTGCAACATGCCAGAGGGCTTTTGGTAGTCTGCTTTAATTTGTTGACAAGTGAAACACTTTGCCACATATCTTGCCACTGCTTGTTTCATTCCTGGCCACCAATAGCTTCTTTTTAAATCATGATACATTTTAGTACCACCAGGGTGTATGGTGTACTTGGTTTTGTGATGCTCATTCATGATTTCTTCCTTCAACTCTGCAATGTCTGGTACACACAGCTTCTCATTCTTCCTCAAATACCCCTTGTGATCTATTTTAAAATTTTCCAACTCAATGTTGCTAAGTAACATTTCCTTCTTCTCCTTCAAATCCTTATCTTGGTCTTGCATGCTACCAATTTTCTCCACTAGATTAGATTTTACTGTAATCAATCCTAGTGTACCATATTCTACCATATCATTATGCTCACTAAAATTCTTTTCATTCTTGCTATATATATCTGCCTCCCCAAGCATTGCTAGGTTTTTAAATTCATCAATCATTAGACTTGCTAACCTAACTTGATGCCTACTCAAGGCATCTGCCACCCTATTGGCTTTTCCAGGGGTGTACAAAATATCTAAATCATATGCAGCTAGAAATTCCATCCACCTTGCTTGTCTCATATTCAAATCTTTTTGAGAAAATAAATATTTCAATGCTTGATGGTCGGTAAACAATTCAAATTTTGCTCCAAGCAAATAATGCCTCCAAAGTTTTAATGCAAACACTATTGCAGCTAATTCCAGATCATGAGTTGCGTATTTGGTTTCATTGGGTTTAAGTTGTCTTGATGCATATGCCACTACCTTGCCATGCTGCATAAGCACTGCACCTAACCCAGACCCACTAGCATCAGTATATACAACCATTCCTTCATTTTCTTCTGGGATTTGCAAAACAGGAGCTTCTACCAGTGCTTGCTTCAATCTCTCAAAAGCTTGTTCACACTGCTCAGTCCACACATATGGTTGGTTCTTTTTTGTCAACTTGGTCATTGGTGTGGCTGTTCTTGAAAAATCCTTGATGAACCTTCTATAATACCCTGCCAATCCCAAGAATGATCTCACCTCAGTCACTGTTCTGGGTCTACTCCATGATTGAACTGCAATCACTTTGCTTGGATCCACACTTACCCCTTGCTGTGACACTATGCGTCCTAAGAATTTTACTTCATGTTGCCAAAATGTACATTTTGAATACTTGGCTTTTAATTCATGTTCTCTAAGTCTGGATAACACTAAGTGTAGATGCATAGCATGATCATCTTCTGTCTTGGAGTAAATTAATATATCATCTATAAATACTAGAACAAATTTATCCAAAAAGTCTCTGAAAATTCTATTCATTAAATCTACAAAATAGGAGGGAGCATTGGTCAAGCCAAATGGCATTACTAAAAATTCATATAGGCCATATCTTGTGTTAAAGGCTGTGTACTCAATGCTCTTCTCTGCAACTTTCATTTGGTGAAATCTAGAGGCTAAATCTAATCTTGAAAATATTCTAGCTCCATGCAATTGATCAAATAGATCATCTATTCTAGGCAGTGGGTACTTATTTTTAATAGTTACCTTGTTTAAATCCCTATAGTCTACACACAACCTCATTGTTCCATCATGTTTCTTGACAAAGAGCACTGGGGAACCCCAACTAGAACTACTTGATCTTATGAATCCTTTCTCTTCTAATTCTTCTAGTTGATGTTTTAATTCTACCAGTTCTTTTGGACCCATCCTATAAGGCTTTTTAATGATTGGATTTGTTCCTGGCATTAACTTTATTTTGAATTCAACTGGTCTATTCTGGGGAATTCCTCTCACTTCTCCAAACACATCTATGTATTCATTAACTACTGGAATTTCCTCTATTTTTAATTCCTTTTGAATTTCATTTATACTCCAAATTTTATTAAAACATGTGTTCTTTGCTATTTCACTTAGAACTGTAATTCTTTTACCTTCATTTGTCTCCAAAGAAATAGTAAGATTTTCTAAATTCAAAATTGCTTTATTTTTCATTAACCAATCTACCTCCAATATAATCCCAATACCAGGATAATTTAAAGTATATAGATCTGAATCAAAACCATAACCCCCTATAATTAATTTCAGACCCATACACTTCATTCTTAATATACAATGACTCCCTATGGGACTGTGTATAGTTAAGGGTTGTTCAATAGAAACACAAGCAAGTGCTAACTTCTTTACAATTTCCAAAGATATCGGTGAATGTGAGGCACCAGTGTCATATACTACTGATATTGGTTGGGTATTGATTAGAATTATACCTTCAAGTTGTCCAACATTTTCAGTGGTGTTTGTTGCCAAAGCTCCTACCCTTGCTGTTTTCATATGAGTCTTTGGGCAGTCCTTCTTTAAATGTCCCATCTTTCGACAGTTATAGCAGCTTCCTTTTGGTATTTTAGGGTCAGGGCATTGGTTACTGTAATGACCAGCTTTTCCACAGTTAAAACAATGAGTAAATTTCTTGCTTTCAGGTGCTATTGCTCCTTCCCCTTTCTTAGCTCCTTTACTTGCATTTCTCTTATCATAAGGTTGCACTTTGTTCTGGCCTCCCTTCTTCTTATTGAGCTTCATGTTCCTGAATTTCTCTCTTGTGGTATCATGTTGCTCAAAAGAGAGAGTTAGATCAATCACTTGATCAAAAGTTTTGTCTCTATATGGCAACATTGCCCTGGATAAATTGGGGTTCAAGCCTTGAATGTACCTTGCATTCTTTGCTTCTGCATTCCCTATCAACACCATTCCATACTTGGATAATGCTTCAAACTTCTGAGTGTACTCATTTACACTCATGCCTCCTTGCCTTAATCTAATAAAGTCTTCAAGCAGTGTGGCTTTGGCAGATGCTGGAATAAATCTGGCCTCAAGCATGACCTTGAAATCATTCCAAGTGATATCATTCTCTGGCCTTCCTACTATCACAACCTCCCACCAATCGAGTGCAACCCCCTTCAATTTCCTTGAAGCTATTTGTCTTTTCCTTTGGTCATTGATTTGCATATCTGTAAAGACCCTCTCCATAGTCCTTATCCACATTTGAACACCCATAGCTCCTTCAGTGCCTTCAAAATCCTTTCCTCCCAAATTGGTACAAGTCTTGAGCAGTTTGGAGAGCTCCTCATGAGGATTATCTTGCCTTGGTGCCATTCCATCCCTCAAAGCCCTCACAAAATCTTCCATGCTTATCACAGGTGGCTCACGTGATGGTCCTGCACCTGTGTGATGTCTGGGTCCTACCATAATGCTATAGATATAATTTTTAAGTTAGTTTATTTACCCCCATTATTTTTAATATCTTTACTTTGTTTATTTATTTGATTTAGGTGTACTCTATACATGTATCTCAAACATACATTTCATTCAGTCATACAAAAACATTCAACCTTAAGAATTTAATCAATGCATTCAATCATCCATATACATACAATAATGTTTACTATGTTATTTAAAACATAGCTCTGATACCAAATGTGGTGACCCCTTTTATTTTTAACCCAATTTTTTTTTTTTACATAAGGAATTTATATATATATATATATATATATACATAAAATCCATGGAGCTAAGTTTGAATATTTGAGAAAATTCATTGATTCTTTTTCCCAAGATCCTGAGTTACCAATATAGTTATATCAGTTCACAA
The DNA here is from genome assembly GCA_030765085.1 of Allium cepa. Classification (NCBI taxonomy): domain Eukaryota; kingdom Viridiplantae; phylum Streptophyta; class Magnoliopsida; order Asparagales; family Amaryllidaceae; genus Allium; species Allium cepa. The sequence goes on from CM060934.1 coordinate 713,020,312, forward strand.
TTCACCTTATAATAGCTCTACATATTTGATGATATGTTTGCTTCTTTTATTTTTGAATGGGAAGATATTTACATCAGACTCTAAGCATATAGGTTTGGTGGTGCAAGTACAGTGCACCTTTGCAATTTTTTTTTAATTTCCTACTCTTTCTGCCTATACATGACTACTGAAAGGAGTATAATTGTTAATATGAACATACAAATTTGTTTTCACAATCACATTTTCATTTCAGGTTGCACAATTGTATTTGCTCTGCATTTTTCAGATTGGTTGAAAATGCATACTGGTTTGCTTCGAGTTTATGTTTCAAAAACTCGGAGTTTTTCAGTTACTTTCTTCGTGTTGGAAACACTTGCACAACATAAATTGCAGAGAAGTGATTCCAAGCTATAAGGATCTGACACTTAACCATCTAGGTTGGTCATGATCCCATTCTTACAATACTCAGGACCATATTTCTATGTAAATCAATTCCACAAACATTCTTTCTTATCACCAGTTTGCTTTTATCTTATAAAAGTTTTTATGAGAATTTGTTTTCCCCAGGTTTTTAGTCACAAAACAAAAATGTTTCCAAATCCATTTCTTTAAAACTCTTTCTGTTTTAAAATCAATTGCATAAATATAAGTCATGCATTTTCTCAGAGATTATACACCACCCAATGTTCATTACAGTTCATGCATAATTTATCTTGTTCAAGATTCACAAGCTTATTTTGTTTTTCTGAAGAATCTGTTACACTTGCCAATCTTAATTGCCATTATTATAACACAAATCAGTTTCAAACAAAAGAACCAGGGACTGACATGCACACATGTTATATAGTTATGATATATATATATATATTAGTTTTCACAGTCCCCAAAAGATAACCAAACATTTCATAAGAGCATCATCTAGTTACTTGCCATAAGAATTCATTCATCACAGTTTTAGTTAGATACATATCATAATCCAAGCACCCAGAAAAACATCCTCACTATTTAACTTTAATTACTAATAATAATCAGGTCTTTCACTACAAGCAATCTGCAAATACAAGCAATGTTTCTCTTATTTATACTAGCAGTTAATGCCTCCTTCATCCATCATGTCACTTTTACTTACCTGCATGCAAATCATTGAGCTGCCCCATTTATTTGAGACACCCAGATGTTTGCAAGGCAACCAAAAGGGTCAGTTTACACTGGTATGAACATTAATAAATTCTATACAAATTTACAAATCTTATGAACTTTTATCACTTGCATAATCTAGCAGTTTATAAACTAGGCACATCAGCAAAGTTGCTAGATAACTTCAAGTATACAACCATCATTCAACATATATGCAACAAGCCATGCATTATTCACAACATCATAAATAAATCCAGGTTATGTTCTCCCAGTTTCTCCCAGCAGTTCATTAAGGTCATCACATTAAACCTTATTTAATTTATACCTTTGTTCAGATATTATAACCCAGAGATTTTAAATCTCATACCCCATTTTAATTATGGTCTAAATCCCCCTGTCAAATGAACACAAGTATGCATTGTGAAGGAATCTCCCAGTCAGTCTTATTTATTCCAACACACAAAGGCCTCAGGGTGCACTTGCACCATGCATATACTTTCCTCCACCTGAAGAAAGTAGATCATTGACTAACCCCAAATGACCTATTTTATTTCCTTTTACTTAATCATAGAGTTTATTAATTTAATAAAACTCCCCCTCAGTTTCCTGCTTAACTTATTAAGCCCCTGCTTATAACTCATTCATAAAAATCTTCACCCCATTCATGTTTTAGAAAAACATAAATACTTTCTGGTACAATCTTTTCTTACCGCAGAGATTTACAACATGTGTGAAATCTTTCCAAAAATTACTTAAGCATTATGATCCTATTATTTTATTGTAGAAATATGGAAAGAGGTGTTTGTTAATAAAATTCATCAAAAACTCAGAAAAGCCTCCTACCTTATTATTTAGAATATAAACATGAGCTAGATCTTTATCTTGCTGCCTATGTTCTAAATAATTTAGATCCATACTTAACAATAATAAAAACAGAATTAAAAATGCTCAAACCATCTTGGCTTGGAAAAACTATCATACAAGACTCCAAACAGAAATACACAACAAACATCCATTTCATCCATATCAAACCATTTCAAAGATTTAAATACTTCTTATAATACTTTTTAGGCTGCCTACCAGAGGACTTAATGCCATTGCATAAAATGAATTAATGCTCACCTATTATTTTTTTCCTTTACTATCTTGCTTCTCTACGCAGCAAATTCCTTCAGAACTGCATACCTATTTTTCTTCTATTTTGTTTTATATGTATATATTTTTCTGAGAGGATCATGATGATCCTTATGGTGTGCAGGTTTTATAAAGTTGTTTTTAGGGTTTAAGGAAATGGGTAATTCCTTTGATACCCTTTTATTTTTCATGCACAGTTTACACTTATGCATGGTCCTCAATTGGAATTATACCCACTTGATTTCCTTTAGTAGTTATTTCGGGATTTCCAATACTTTAATTTCTGCATGCTATTTCCATGATCTCATCCTATTCATGCCATATGCATGTGACCTTTGTACATTTTTATTTTCTGCTCTATCCTTATAAAAACTGTAACCTTCTTGCATTTTCTACCTAGCCACCTTTTCCATTAAATCATGTACACCATCATATATAATTATGTGATGTAAAAATTATTCATACTATATTGTTTTTATTCCACCCCTTAAACCAACAACTCATATATATATATATGTGTGTGTGTTATAAAAATTATACACACACACACAAGATTATTTATTTTTCCCTTCTTTCAGCATGATTACATAAGTCATTTAAAACTTCATAAATTTCCATTGCATTTTGCTTCTTAAATTAAACAGGAAATTCCCTATATTTTAAATACATATATTCATATAATTCTTTAGTCATGAAACTATTTGTTTTAAGTCCAAACAATTTTTTTTTTATAACTTCTGAAATTCTTAAAATGAATATAACTTTCATTTTATTTTTGTTTAGGGTCATTACATACCCTCCCCCTTAAAGGAATTATGTCCCCATAATTTCTTATAATTTCTCCAAATAAAAATATTAATCCATAGCCTGTTTTAATTCCATAACCCCATACTCACATTTTATGAAAGCAAGCAATGCACAAGAATATTCAGAGAATTATTATAAACTACTTAAACATACCTCTCCATCAGTAAACAAGTTGGGGTATTTAGCCCTCATTTTGTCCTCCACCTCCCATGTACAATCATTGGTGTCCAAGCTCCATTGAATTTTTACCAGTTTGATCACCTTGTTCCTCAACTTTTTCTCCTCCTTAGCAACTATCCCCACTGGTTCATTTGCATAGACCAAATTCTTTTGGACTTGAATTTGAGTAGGTGACTCCAGTATTGCTCCTTCATCATGCACCCATTTTCAAAATTGAGAAACATGAAACACAGGATGTACACCACTCAACTCCTCAGGTAACTTAAGTTTATAGGCCATAGCACCAATTCTTTGCACAATTTCATATGGCCCTACAAATCTTGGTGATAACTTACCAGATTTCCCAAACCTGAACACCTTTCTCATTGGTGATACCTTTAGAAAAATATACTCTCCTACCTTAAACTCCATTGGCTTCCTCCTTTTATCTGCATAAGACTTCTGTCTTGATTGTGCTGTCTTCATTCTATGTCTAATTAACTCAATCATGTTGGAAGTTTCTTTAACATGATCTGGTCCTATTAGTATACCCTCTCCCATATCCAACCAACAGGCAGGGGATATGCAGGGTCTCCCATACAAGGCTTCAAAGGGTGCCATTCCTATGGTTGACTGGTAGCTATTGTTATAGGTAAACTCTGCCAAATGAATGTGATCCTCCCAATTACCCCCAAAGTCAAGCACACATGCTCTTAATAGATCTTCCAATATTTTATTTACTATTTCTGTCTGCCTATCACTTTGAGGATGGTAGGCAGTACTTAAACATAGCTGAGTTCCCATTGCTTCTTGGAAGCTTTCCCAAAATCTTGAGGTGAACAAAGTGTCTCTATCACTTACAATGGTCTTGGGTATGCCATGTAGCCTTACCACTTCCTTAACAAATAATTGTGCAAGCTTAGATGCATTTCTATCTGACCCGACAGGGACAAAGTGAGCTGATTTGGTTAGTCTATCAACAATTACCCATATACTATCATTGCCTTTCTTAGTTCTAGGCAAACCATCCACAAAATCCATGGAAATACTTTCCCATTTCCACTGAGGTACCTCCAAAGGTTGCAACATGCCAGAGGGCTTTTGGTAGTCTGCTTTAATTTGTTGACAAGTGAAACACTTTGCCACATATCTTGCCACTGCTTGTTTCATTCCTGGCCACCAATAGCTTCTTTTTAAATCATGATACATTTTAGTACCACCAGGGTGTATGGTGTACTTGGTTTTGTGATGCTCATTCATGATTTCTTCCTTCAACTCTGCAATGTCTGGTACACACAGCTTCTCATTCTTCCTCAAATACCCCTTGTGATCTATTTTAAAATTTTCCAACTCAATGTTGCTAAGTAACATTTCCTTCTTCTCCTTCAAATCCTTATCTTGGTCTTGCATGCTACCAATTTTCTCCACTAGATTAGATTTTACTGTAATCAATCCTAGTGTACCATATTCTACCATATCATTATGCTCACTAAAATTCTTTTCATTCTTGCTATATATATCTGCCTCCCCAAGCATTGCTAGGTTTTTAAATTCATCAATCATTAGACTTGCTAACCTAACTTGATGCCTACTCAAGGCATCTGCCACCCTATTGGCTTTTCCAGGGGTGTACAAAATATCTAAATCATATGCAGCTAGAAATTCCATCCACCTTGCTTGTCTCATATTCAAATCTTTTTGAGAAAATAAATATTTCAATGCTTGATGGTCGGTAAACAATTCAAATTTTGCTCCAAGCAAATAATGCCTCCAAAGTTTTAATGCAAACACTATTGCAGCTAATTCCAGATCATGAGTTGCGTATTTGGTTTCATTGGGTTTAAGTTGTCTTGATGCATATGCCACTACCTTGCCATGCTGCATAAGCACTGCACCTAACCCAGACCCACTAGCATCAGTATATACAACCATTCCTTCATTTTCTTCTGGGATTTGCAAAACAGGAGCTTCTACCAGTGCTTGCTTCAATCTCTCAAAAGCTTGTTCACACTGCTCAGTCCACACATATGGTTGGTTCTTTTTTGTCAACTTGGTCATTGGTGTGGCTGTTCTTGAAAAATCCTTGATGAACCTTCTATAATACCCTGCCAATCCCAAGAATGATCTCACCTCAGTCACTGTTCTGGGTCTACTCCATGATTGAACTGCAATCACTTTGCTTGGATCCACACTTACCCCTTGCTGTGACACTATGCGTCCTAAGAATTTTACTTCATGTTGCCAAAATGTACATTTTGAATACTTGGCTTTTAATTCATGTTCTCTAAGTCTGGATAACACTAAGTGTAGATGCATAGCATGATCATCTTCTGTCTTGGAGTAAATTAATATATCATCTATAAATACTAGAACAAATTTATCCAAAAAGTCTCTGAAAATTCTATTCATTAAATCTACAAAATAGGAGGGAGCATTGGTCAAGCCAAATGGCATTACTAAAAATTCATATAGGCCATATCTTGTGTTAAAGGCTGTGTACTCAATGCTCTTCTCTGCAACTTTCATTTGGTGAAATCTAGAGGCTAAATCTAATCTTGAAAATATTCTAGCTCCATGCAATTGATCAAATAGATCATCTATTCTAGGCAGTGTGTACTTATTTTTAATAGTTACCTTGTTTAAATCCCTATAGTCTACACACAACCTCATTGTTCCATCATGTTTCTTGACAAAGAGCACTGGGGAACCCCAACTAGAACTACTTGATCTTATGAATCCTTTCTCTTCTAATTCTTCTAGTTGATGTTTTAATTCTACCAGTTCTTTTGGACCCATCCTATAAGGCTTTTTAATGATTGGATTTGTTCCTGGCATTAACTTTATTTTGAATTCAACTGGTCTATTCTGGGGAATTCCTCTCACTTCTCCAAACACATCTATGTATTCATTAACTACTGGAATTTCCTCTATTTTTAATTCCTTTTGAATTTCATTTATACTCCAAATTTTATTAAAACATGTGTTCTTTGCTATTTCACTTAGAACTGTAATTCTTTTACCTTCATTTGTCTCCAAAGAAATAGTAAGATTTTCTAAATTCAAAATTGCTTTATTTTTCATTAACCAATCTACCTCCAATATAATCCCAATACCAGGATAATTTAAAGTATATAGATCTGAATCAAAACCATAACCCCCTATAATTAATTTCAGACCCATACACTTCATTCTTAATATACAATGACTCCCTATGGGACTGTGTATAGTTAAGGGTTGTTCAATAGAAACACAAGCAAGTGCTAACTTCTTTACAATTTCCAAAGATATCGGTGAATGTGAGGCAACAGTGTCATATACTACTGATATTGGTTGGGTATTGATTAGAATTATACCTTCAAGTTGTCCAACATTTTCAGTGGTGTTTGTTGCCAAAGCTCCTACCCTTGCTGTTTTCATATGAGTCTTTGGGCAGTCCTTCTTTAAATGTCCCATCTTCCGACAGTTATAGCAGCTTCCTTTTGGTATTTTAGGGTCAGGGCATTGGTTACTGTAATGACCAGCTTTTCCACAGTTAAAACAATGAGTAAATTTCTTGCTTTCAGGTGCTATTGCTCCTTCCCCTTTCTTAGCTCCTTTACTTGCATTTCTCTTATCATAAGGTTGCACTTTGTTCTGGCCTCCCTTCTTCTTATTGAGCTTCATGTTCCTGAATTTCTCTCTTGTGGTATCATGTTGCTCAAAAGAGAGAGTTAGATCAATCACTTGATCAAAAGTTTTGTCTCTATATGGCAACATTGCCCTGGATAAATTGGGGTTCAAGCCTTGAATGTACCTTGCATTCTTTGCTTCTGCATTCCCTATCAACACCATTCCATACTTGGATAATGCTTCAAACTTCTGAGTGTACTCATTTACACTCATGCCTCCTTGCCTTAATCTAATAAAGTCTTCAAGCAGTGTGGCTTTGGCAGATGCTGGAATAAATCTGGCCTCAAGCATGACCTTGAAATCATTCCAAGTGATATCATTCTCTGGCCTTCCTACTATCACAACCTCCCACCAATCGAGTGCAACCCCCTTCAATTTCCTTGAAGCTATTTGTCTTTTCCTTTGGTCATTGATTTGCATATCTGTAAAGACCCTCTCCATAGTCCTTATCCACATTTGAACACCCATAGCTCCTTCAGTGCCTTCAAAATCCTTTCCTCCCAAATTGGTACAAGTCTTGAGCAGTTTGGAGAGCTCCTCATGAGGATTATCTTGCCTTGGTGCCATTCCATCCCTCAAAGCCCTCACAAAATCTTCCATGCTTATCACAGGTGGCTCACGTGATGGTCCTGCACCTGTGTGATGTCTGGGTCCTACCATAATGCTATAGATATAATTTTTAAGTTAGTTTATTTACCCCCATTATTTTTAATATCTTTACTTTGTTTATTTATTTGATTTAGGTGTACTCTATACATGTATCTCAAACATACATTTCATTCAGTCATACAAAAACATTCAACCTTAAGAATTTAATCAATGCATTCAATCATCCATATACATACAATAATGTTTACTATGTTATTTAAAACATAGCTCTGATACCAACTGTGGTGACCCCTTTTATTTTTAACCCAATTTTTTTTTTTACATAAGGAATTTATATATATATATATATATACATAAAATCCATGGAGCTAAGTTTGAATATTTGAGAAAATTCATTGATTCTTTTTCCCAAGATCCTGAGTTACCAATATAGTTATATCAGTTCACAATTCACCTTATAATAGCTCTACATATTTGATGATATGTTTGCTTCTTTTATTTTTGAATGGGAAGATATTTACATCAGACTCTAAGCATATAGGTTTGGTGGTGCAAGTACAGTGCACCTTTGCAATTTTTTTTTAATTTCCTACTCTTTCTGCCTATACATGACTACTGAAAGGAGTATAATTGTTAATATGAACATACAAATTTGTTTTCACAATCACATTTTCATTTCAGGTTGCACAATTGTATTTGCTCTGCATTTTTCAGATTGGTTGAAAATGCATACTGGTTTGCTTCGAGTTTATGTTTCAAAAACTCGGAGTTTTTCAGTTACTTTCTTCGTGTTGGAAACACTTGCACAACATAAATTGCAGAGAAGTGATTCCAAGCTATAAGGATCTGACACTTAACCATCTAGGTTGGTCATGATCCCATTCTTACAATACTCAGGACCATATTTCTATGTAAATCAATTCCACAAACATTCTTTCTTATCACCAGTTTGCTTTTATCTTATAAAAGTTTTTATGAGAATTTGTTTTCCCCAGGTTTTTAGTCACAAAACAAAAATGTTTCCAAATCCATTTCTTTAAAACTCTTTCTGTTTTAAAATCAATTGCATAAATATAAGTCATGCATTTTCTCAGAGATTATACACCACCCAATGTTCATTACAGTTCATGCATAATTTATCTTGTTCAAGATTCACAAGCTTATTTTGTTTTTCTGAAGAATCTGTTACACTTGCCAATCTTAATTGCCATTATTATAACACAAATCAGTTTCAAACAAAAGAACCAGGGACTGACATGCACACATGTTATATAGTTATGATATATATATATATATTAGTTTTCACAGTCCCCAAAAGATAACCAAACATTTCATAAGAGCATCATCTAGTTACTTGCCATAAGAATTCATTCATCACAGTTTTAGTTAGATACATATCATAATCCAAGCACCCAGAAAAACATCCTCACTATTTAACTTTAATTACTAATAATAATCAGGTCTTTCACTACAAGCAATCTGCAAATACAAGCAATGTTTCTCTTATTTATACTAGCAGTTAATGCCTCCTTCATCCATCATGTCACTTTTACTTACCTGCATGCAAATCATTGAGCTGCCCCATTTATTTGAGACACCCAGATGTTTGCAAGGCAACCAAAAGGGTCAGTTTACACTGGTATGAACATTAATAAATTCTATACAAATTTACAAATCTTATGAACTTTTATCACTTGCATAATCTAGCAGTTTATAAACTAGGCACATCAGCAAAGTTGCTAGATAACTTCAAGTATACAACCATCATTCAACATATATGCAACAAGCCATGCATTATTCACAACATCATAAATAAATCCAGGTTATGTTCTCCCAGTTTCTCCCAGCAGTTCATTAAGGTCATCACATTAAACCTTATTTAATTTATACCTTTGTTCAGATATTATAACCCAGAGATTTTAAATCTCATACCCCATTTTAATTATGGTCTAAATCCCCCTGTCAAATGAACACAAGTATGCATTGTGAAGGAATCTCCCAGTCAGTCTTATTTATTCCAACACACAAAGGCCTCAGGGTGCACTTGCACCATGCATATACTTTCCTCCACCTGAAGAAAGTAGATCATTGACTAACCCCAAATGACCTATTTTATTTCCTTTTACTTAATCATAGAGTTTATTAATTTAATAAAACTCCCCCTCAGTTTCCTGCTTAACTTATTAAGCCCCTGCTTATAACTCATTCATAAAAATCTTCACCCCATTCATGTTTTAGAAAAACATAAATACTTTCTGGTACAATCTTTTCTTACCGCAGAGATTTACAACATGTGTGAAATCTTTCCAAAAATTACTTAAGCATTATGATCCTATTATTTTATTGTAGAAATATGGAAAGAGGTGTTTGTTAATAAAATTCATCAAAAACTCAGAAAAGCCTCCTACCTTATTATTTAGAATATAAACATGAGCTAGATCTTTATCTTGCTGCCTATGTTCTAAATAATTTAGATCCATACTTAACAATAATAAAAACAGAATTAAAAATGCTCAAACCATCTTGGCTTGGAAAAACTATCATACAAGACTCCAAACAGAAATACACAACAAACATCCATTTCATCCATATCAAACCATTTCAAAGATTTAAATACTTCTTATAATACTTTTTAGGCTGCCTACCAGAGGACTTAATGCCATTGCATAAAATGAATTAATGCTCACCTATTATTTTTTTCCTTTACTATCTTGCTTCTCTACGCAGCAAATTCCTTCAGAACTGCATACCTATTTTTCTTCTATTTTGTTTTATATGTATATATTTTTCTGAGAGGATCATGATGATCCTTATGGTGTGCAGGTTTTATAAAGTTGTTTTTAGGGTTTAAGGAAATGGGTAATTCCTTTGATACCCTTTTATTTTTCATGCACAGTTTACACTTATGCATGGTCCTCAATTGGAATTATACCCACTTGATTTCCTTTAGTAGTTATTTCGGGATTTCCAATACTTTAATTTCTGCATGCTATTTCCATGATCTCATCCTATTCATGCCATATGCATATGACCTTTGTACATTTTTATTTTCTGCTCTATCCTTATAAAAACTGTAACCTTCTTGCATTTTCTACCTAGCCACCTTTTCCATTAAATCATGTACACCATCATATATAATTATGTGATGTAAAAATTATTCATACTATATTGTTTTTATTCCACCCCTTAAACCAGCAACTCATATATATATATATATATATGTGTGTGTTATAAATATTATACACACACACACAAGATTATTTATTTTTCCCTTCTTTCAGCATGATTACATAAGTCATTTAAAACTTCATAAATTTCCATTGCATTTTGCTTCTTAAATTAAACAGGAAATTCCCTATATTTTAAATACATATATTCATATAATTCTTTAGTCATGAAACTATTTGTTTTAAGTCCAAACAATTTTTTTTTTATAACTTCTGAAATTCTTAAAATGAATATAACTTTCATTTTATTTTTGTTTAGGGTCATTACATACCCTCCCCCTTAAAGGAATTATGTCCCCATAATTTCTTCTAATTTCTCCAAATAAAAATATTAATCCATAGCCTGTTTTAATTCCATAACCCCATACTCACATTTTATGAAAGCAAGCAATGCATAAGAATATTCAGAGAATTATTATAAACTACTTAAACATACCTCTCCATCAGTAAACAAGTTGGGGTATTTAGCCCTCATTTTGTCCTCCACCTCCCATGTACAATCATTGGTGTCCAAGCTCCATTGAATTTTTACCAGTTTGATCACCTTATTCCTCAACTTTTTCTCCTCCTTAGCAACTATCCCCACTGGTTCATTTGCATAGACCAAATTCTTTTGGACTTGAATTTGAGTAGGTGACTCCAGTATTGCTCCTTCATCATGCACCCATTTTCTCAATTGAGAAACATGAAACACAGGATGTACACCACTCAACTCCTCAGGTAACTTAAGTTTATAGGCCATAGCACCAATTCTTTGCACAATTTCATATGGCCCTACAAATCTTGGTGATAACTTACCAGATTTCCCAAACCTGAACGCCTTTCTCATTGGTGATACCTTTAGAAAAATATACTCTCCTACCTTAAACTCCATTGGCTTCCTCCTTTTATCTGCATAAGACTTCTGTCTTGATTGTGCTGTCTTCATTCTATGTCTAATTGACTCAATCATGTTGGAAGTTTCTTTAACATGATCTGGTCCTATTAGTATACCCTCTCCCATATCCAACCAACAGGCAGGGGATATGCAGGGTCTCCCATACAAGGCTTCAAAGGGTGCCATTCCTATGGTTGACTGGTAGCTATTGTTATAGGTAAACTCTGCCAAATGAATGTGATCCTCCCAATTACCCCCAAAGTCAAGCACACATGCTCTTAATAGATCTTCCAATATTTTATTTACTATTTCTGTCTGCCCATCACTTTGAGGATGGTAGGCAGTACTTAAACATAGCTGAGTTCCCATTGCTTCTTGGAAGCTTTCCCAAAATCTTGAGGTGAACAAAGTGTCTCTATCACTTACAATGGTCTTGGGTATGCCATGTAGCCTTACCACTTCCTTAACAAATAATTGTGCAAGCTTAGATGCATTTCTATCTGACCCGACAGGGACAAAGTGAGCTGATTTGGTTAGTCTATCAACAATTACCCATATACTATCATTGCCTTTCTTAGTTCTAGGCAAACCATCCACAAAATCCATGGAAATACTTTCCCATTTCCATTGAGGTACCTCCAAAGGTTGCAACATGCCAGAGGGCTTTTGGTAGTCTGCTTTAATTTGTTGACAAGTGAAACACTTTGCCACATATCTTGCCACTGCTTGTTTCATTCCTGGCCACCAATAGCTTCTTTTTAAATCATGATACATTTTAGTACCACCAGGGTGTATGGTGTACTTGGTTTTGTGATGCTCATTCATGATTTCTTCCTTCAACTCTGCAATGTCTGGTACACACAGCTTCTCATTCTTCCTCAAATACCCCTTGTGATCTATTTTAAAATTTTCCAACTCAATGTTGCTAAGTAACATTTCCTTCTTCTCCTTCAAATCCTTATCTTGGTCTTGCATGCTACCAATTTTCTCCACTAGATTAGATTTTACTGTAATCAATCCTAGTGTACCATATTCTACCATATCATTATGCTCACTAAAATTCTTTTCATTCTTGCTATATATATCTGCCTCCCCAAGCATTGCTAGGTTTTTAAATTCATCAATCATTAGACTTGCTAACCTAACTTGATGCCTACTCAAGGCATCTGCCACCCTATTGGCTTTTCCAGGGGTGTACAAAATATCTAAATCATATGCAGCTAGAAATTCCATCCACCTTGCTTGTCTCATATTCAAATCTTTTTGAGAAAATAAATATTTCAATGCTTGATGGTCGGTAAACAATTCAAATTTTTCTCCAAGCAAATAATGCCTCCAAAGTTTTAATGCAAACACTATTGCAGCTAATTCCAGATCATGAGTTGCGTATTTGGTTTCATTGGGTTTAAGTTGTCTTGATGCATATGCCACTACCTTGCCATGCTGCATAAGCACTGAACCTAACCCAGACCCACTAGCATCAGTATATACAACCATTCCTTCATTTTCTTCTGGGATTTGCAAAACAGGAGCTTCTACCAGTGCTTGCTTCAATCTCTCAAAAGCTTGTTCACACTGCTCAGTCCACACATATGGTTGGTTCTTTTTTGTCAACTTGGTCATTGGTGTGGCTATTCTTGAAAAATCCTTGATGAACCTTCTATAATACCCTGCCAATCCCAAGAATGATCTCACCTCGGTCACTGTTCTGGGTCTACTCCATGATTGAACTGCAATCACTTTGCTTGGATCCACACTTACCCCTTGCTGTGACACTATGCGTCCTAAGAATTTTACTTCATGTTGCCAAAATGTACATTTTGAATACTTGGCTTTTAATTCATGTTCTCTAAGTCTGGATAACACTAAGTGTAGATGCATAGCATGATCATCTTCTGTCTTGGAGTAAATTAATATATCATCTATAAATACTAGAACAAATTTATCCAAAAAGTCTCTGAAAATTCTATTCATTAAATCTACAAAATAGGAGGGAGCATTGGTCAAGCCAAATGGCATTACTAAAAATTCATATAGGCCATATCTTGTGTTAAAGGCTGTGTACTCAATGCTCTTCTCTGCAACTTTCATTTGGTGAAATCCAGAGGCTAAATCTAATCTTGAAAATATTCTAGCTCCATGCAATTGATCAAATAGATCATCTATTCTAGGCAGTGGGTACTTATTTTTAATAGTTACCTTGTTTAAATCCCTATAGTCTACACACAACCTCATTGTTCCATCATGTTTCTTGACAAAGAGCACTGGGGAACCCCAACTAGAACTACTTGATCTTATGAATCCTTTCTCTTCTAATTCTTCTAGTTGATGTTTTAATTCTACCAGTTCTTTTGGACCCATCCTATAAGGCTTTTTAATGATTGGATTTGTTCCTGGCATTAACTTTATTTTGAATTCAACTGGTCTATTCTGGGGAATTCCTCTCACTTCTCCAAACACATCTATGTATTCATTAACTACTGGAATTTCCTCTATTTTTAATTCCTTTTGAATTTCATTTATACTCCAAATTTTATTAAAACATGTGTTCTTTGCTATTTCACTTAGAACTGTAATTCTTTTACCTTCATTTGTCTCCAAAGAAATAGTAAGATTTTCTAAATTCAAAATTGCTTTATTTTTCATTAACCAATCTACCCCCAATATAATCCCAATACCAGGATAATTTAAAGTATATAGATTTGAATCAAAACCATAACCCCCTATAATTAATTTCAGACCCATACACTTCATTCTTAATATACAATGACTCCCTATGGGACTGTGTATAGTTAAGGGTTGTTCAATAGAAACACAAGCAAGTGCTAACTTCTTTACAATTTCCAAAGATATCGGTGAATGTGAGGCACCAGTGTCATATACTACTGATATTGGTTGGGTATTGATTAGAATTATACCTTCAAGTTGTCCAACATTTTCAGTGGTGTTTGTTGCCAAAGCTCCTACCCTTGCTGTTTTCATATGAGTCTTTGGGAAGTCCTTCTTTAAATGTCCCATCTTCCGACAGTTATAGCAGCTTCCTTTTGGTATTTTAGGGTCAGGGCATTGGTTACTGTAATGACCAGCTTTTCCACAGTTAAAACAATGAGTAAATTTCTTGCTTTCAGGTGCTATTGCTCCTTCCCCTTTCTTAGCTCCTTTACTTGCATTTCTCTTATCATAAGGTTGCACTTTGTTATGGCCTCCCTTCTTCTTATTGAGCTTCATGTTCCTGAATTTCTCTCTTGTGGTATCATGTTGCTCAAAAGAGAGAGTTAGATCAATCACTTGATCAAAAGTTTTGTCTCTATATGGCAACATTGCCCTGGATAAATTGGGGTTCAAGCCTTGAATGTACCTTGCATTCTTTGCTTCTGCATTCCCTATCAACACCATTCCATACTTGGATAATGCTTCAAACTTCTGAGTGTACTCATTTACACTCATGCCTCCTTGCCTTAATCTAATAAAGTCTTCAAGCAGTGTGGCTTTGGCAGATGCTGGAATAAATCTGGCCTCAAGCATGACCTTGAAATCATTCCAAGTGATATCATTCTCTGGCCTTCCTACTATCACAACCTCCCACCAATCGAGTGCAACCCCCTTCAATTTCCTTGAAGCTATTTGTCTTTTCCTTTGGTCATTGATTTGCATATCTGTAAAGACCCTCTCCATAGTCCTTATCCACATTTGAACACCCATAGCTCCTTCAGTGCCTTCAAAATCCTTTCCTCCCAAATTGGTACAAGTCATGAGCAGTTTGGAGAGCTCCTCATGAGGATTATCTTGCCTTGGTACCATTCCATCCCTCAAAGCCCTCACAAAATCTTCCACGCTTATCACAGGTGGCTCACGTGATGGTCCTGCACCTGTGTGATGTCTGGGTCCTACCATAATGCTATAGATATAATTTTTAAGTTAGTTTATTTACCCCCATTATTTTTAATATCTTTACTTTGTTTATTTATTTGATTTAGGTGTACTCTATACATGTATCTCAAACATACATTTCATTCAGTCATACAAAAACATTCAACCTTAAGAATTTAATCAATGCATTCAATCATCCATATACATACAATAATGTTTACTATGTTATTTAAAACATAGCTCTGATACCAACTGTGGTGACCCCTTTTATTTTTAACCCAATTTTTTTTTACATAAGGAATTTATATATATATATATATATATATATATATATATATATATATATACATAAAATCCATGGAGCTAAGTTTGAATATTTGAGAAAATTCATTGATTCTTTTTCCCAAGATCCTGAGTTACCAATATAGTTATATCAGTTCACAATTCACCTTATAATAGCTCTACATATTTGATGATATGTTTGCTTCTTTTATTTTTGAATGGGAAGATATTTACATCAGACCCTAAGCATATAGGTTTGGTGGTGCAAGTACAGTGCACCTTTGCAATTTTTTTTTAATTTCCTACTCTTTCTGCCTATACATGACTACTGAAAGGAGTATAATTGTTAATATGAACATACAAATTTGTTTTCACAATCACATTTTCATTTCAGGTTGCACAATTGTATTTGCTCTGCATTTTTCAGATTGGTTGAAAATGCGTACTGGTTTGCTTCGAGTTTATGTTTCAAAAACTCGGAGTTTTTCAGTTACTTTCTTCGTGTTGGAAACACTTGCACAACATAAATTGCAGAGAAGTGATTCCAAGCTATAAGGATCTGACACTTAACCATCTAGGTTGGTCATGATCCCATTCTTACAATACTCAGGACCATATTTCTATGTAAATCAATTCCACAAACATTCTTTCTTATCACCAGTTTGCTTTTATCTTATAAAAGTTTTTATGAGAATTTGTTTTCCCCAGGTTTTTAGTCACAAAACAAAAATGTTTCCAAATCCATTTCTTTAAAACTCTTTCTGTTTTAAAATCAATTGCATAAATATAAGTCATGCATTTTCTCAGAGATTATACACCACCCAATGTTCATTACAGTTCATGCATAATTTATCTTGTTCAAGATTCACAAGCTTATTTTGTTTTTCTGAAGAATCTGTTACACTTGCCAATCTTAATTGCCATTATTATAACACAAATCAGTTTCAAACAAAAGAACCAGGGACTGACATGCACACATGTTATATAGTTATGATATATATATATATATATATTAGTTTTCACAGTCCCCAAAAGATAACCAAACATTTCATAAGAGCATCATCTAGTTACTTGCCATAAGAATTCATTCATCACAGTTTTAGTTAGATACATATCATAATCCAAGCACCCAGAAAAACATCCTCACTATTTAACTTTAATTACTAATAATAATCAGGTCTTTCACTACAAGCAATCTGCAAATACAAGCAATGTTTCTCTTATTTATACTAGCAGCTAATGCCTCCTTCATCCATCATGTCACTTTTACTTACCTGCATGCAAATCATTGAGCTGCTCCATTTATTTGAGACACCCAGATGTTTGCAAGGCAACCAAAAGGGTCAGTTTACACTGGTATGAACATTAATAAATTCTATACAAATTTACAAATCTTATGAACTTTTATCACTTGCATAATCTAGCAGTTTATAAACTAGGCACATCAGCAAAGTTGCTAGATAACTTCAAGTATACAACCATCATTCAACATATATGCAACAAGCCATGCATTATTCACAACATCATAAATAAATCCAGGTTATGTTCTCCCAGTTTCTCCCAGCAGTTCATTAAGGTCATCACATTAAACCTTATTTAATTTATACCTTTGTTCAGATATTATAACCCAGAGATTTTAAATCTCATACCCCATTTTAATTATGGTCTAAATCCCCCTGTCAAATGAACACAAGTATGCATTGTGAAGGAATCTCCCAGTCAGTCTTATTTATTCCAACACACAAAGGCCTCAGGGTGCACTTGCACCATGCATATACTTTCCTCCACCTGAAGAAAGTAGATCATTGACTAACCCCAAATGACCTATTTTATTTCCTTTTACTTAATCATAGAGTTTATTAATTTAATAAAACTCCCCCTCAGTTTCCTGCTTAACTTATTAAGCCCCTGCTTATAACTCATTCATAAAAATCTTCACCCCATTCATGTTTCAGAAAAACATAAATACTTTCTGGTACAATCTTTTCTTACTGCAGAGATTTACAACATGTGTGAAATCTTTCCAAAAATTACTTAAGCATTATGATCCTATTATTTTATTGTAGAAATATGGAAAGAGGTGTTTGTTAATAAAATTCATCAAAAACTCAGAAAAGCCTCCTACCTTATTATTTAGAATATAAACATGAGCTAGATCTTTATCTTGCTGCCTATGTTCTAAATAATTTAGATCCATACTTAACAATAATAAAAACAGAATTAAAAATGCTCAAACCATCTTGGCTTGGAAAAACTATCATACAAGACTCCAAACAGAAATACACAACAAACATCCATTTCATCCATATCAAACCATTTCAAAGATTTAAATACTTCTTATAATACTTTTTAGGCTGCCTACCAGAGGACTTAATGCCATTGCATAAAATGAATTAATGCTCACCTATTATTTTTTTCCTTTACTATCTTGCTCCTCTACCCAGCAAATTCCTTCAGAACTGCATACCTATTTTTCTTCTATTTTGTTTTATATGTATATATTTTTCTGAGAGGATCATGATGATCCTTATGGTGTGCAGGTTTTATAAAGTTGTTTTTAGGGTTTAAGGAAATGGGTAATTCCTTTGATACCCTTTTATTTTTCATGCACAGTTTACACTTATACATGGTCCTCAATTTGAATTATACCCACTTGATTTCCTTTAGTAGTTATTTCGGGATTTCCAATACTTTAATTTCTGCATGCTATTTCCATGATCTCATCCTATTCATGCCATATGCATGTGACCTTTGTACATTTTTATTTTCTGCTTTATCCTTATAAAAACTGTAACCTTCTTGCATTTTCTACCTAGCCACCTTTTCCATTAAATCATGTACACCATCATATGTAATTATGTGATGTAAAAATTATTCATACTATATTGTTTTTATTCCACCCCTTAAAACAGCAACTCATATATATATATATATATATATATGTTGTAAAAATTATACACACACACAAGATTATTTATTTTTCCCTTCTTCCAGCATGATTACATAAGTCATTTAAAACTTCATAAATTTCCATTGCATTTTGCTTCTTAAATTAAACAGGAAATTCCCTATATTTTAAATACATATATTCATATAATTCTTTAGTCATGAAACTATTTGTTTTAAGTCCAAACAATTTTTTTTATAACTTCTGAAATTCTTAAAATGAATATAACTTTCATTTTATTTTTGTTTAGGGTCATTACAAGCGCCCCACGGTCTTCGGGCCATTCGTGTGTCAAAATTAATGGCTTGCAACCATGAGATAGCGTCTCGTTATGCGTTGCACGTGTTGGTGATTTTCATGCTCATGTGTAGGTGAGATTCTGTGCTCCCGTTCTCGCTTTGCGTTGCACGTGTTGATGATTTTTCATGCTCGCGTGTAGGTGAGATTCCGTGCTCCCGTTCTCGCTTTGCGTTGTACGTGTTGATGATTTTTCATGCTCGCGTGTAGGTGAGGTTCCGTGCTCCCGTTCTCGCTTTGCGTTGCACGTGTTGATGATTTTTTCATGCTCGCGTGTAGGTGAGATTTCGTGCTCCCGTTCTCGCTTTGCATTGCACGTGTTGGTGAGTTTTCATGCTCGCATGTAGGTGAGTTTTCGTGCTCCCGTTCTCGTTATGCGTTGCACGTGCTGATGAATTTTCATGCTCGCATGTAGGTGAGTTTTCGTGCTCCCGTTCTCGCTTTGCATTACATGTGCTGATGAGTTTTCATGCTCGCGTGTAGGTGAGTTTTCGTGCTCCCATTCTCGTTATGCGTTACATGTGTTGATGAGTTTTCATGCTCGCGTGTAGGTGAGTTTTCATACTCTCCTTCGAGTTTTCATACTCCGTTCGAGTTTTCATACTCTACTTCGAGTTTTCATACTCCGTTCGAGTTTTCATACTCTCCTTCGAGTTTTCATACTCCGTTCGAGTTTTCATACTCTCCTTCGAGTTTTCATACTCCATTTGAGTTTTCATACTCTCCTTCGAGTTTTCATACTCCGTTCGAGTTTTCATACTCTCCGTTCAAGTTTTCATACTCTCATTCGAGTTTTCATACTCCCGTTCGAGTTTTCATACTCTATCTTGTGATTTCTGGATTTTTTGTGTAGTCTTCTGGAATTTGTGCTTCACCCATTTTCGTGATTTCTATTGATAAGTTTTATCAATTCTTGTGCATTGGTGAATTCGTGTATCATTGACTTGTTATGAAAACAAGTTTAGGGTATGATATCCCTTTCTATCTTTGAGAAGATTCTTGTGACACTTTTGATGAATGAAAATCCACTTATCGAAGTTTCTACCGATATCGCTGTTTTAATCACGTGTTTTTAAAAAAAAAAAGTTTTGTTTCAAAATAAAAATCATTTTCAAAATTTTTATAATTTACGCTTTCAAAAGAATGAGGAAGCGATTTAAACATTTCAGCAAAATCGAGGACTATGACCCCTTTCTTTTACTAATTCGTTTAATTCCGGACTTGTCCGTTTGAGGGTGAAAATTTGTAAACTCCTTTTATGAAATTAAGAGAATATTTTGTGATTGTATTGCCCATTGAGTGCTTTAAGAATTCTGGTCGATGCGCTTGATCAACGTTATCGATAGGAATTTCCTAGACGCTTTGATGAGACAATCAGACACAATAAATTAAATTATAAAATGTAAATTTTTATGAAAAGATAATTACATAAAGTAAATTGTAAATTTCGAAAGCTTTAGCTTTTCGGGTAAGAATATTATTTAAAACAACTCTTTTTCGATACCTCTATTCTTGTGATTCCAGAGGGAACCAAGACTCTATCGTTTGTACCAATGCTAATCGTGTTGGTTTGCATGCCATTCTCTTGCAAAAGAGAACGTGCTGTCTCTTGTGTTTCTAAATCATTAATGCCTATTGAGACTAGATATGTCACTCATGATTTAGTGCTCTTGGCTATTGATTTCGTTCTTTAAAATTTGGCATCATTATTTTTGGGTGAGAAATTTGTTCTCTACCCTGATCTTGTATCTTGGGAATGTTTATTTTCTCATAAGGAACTTAATTTGCGTCAACCACGTTGACTCGAGTTCCTTACATTTTATGATCTTAATATTATTGACCACTCCCGGATGGGAAATCGTGTTGCCGATGCACTTAGTCGTAGGCAACAAGTGGTCGTTTCTTTGATGATGTCCGTATGCAATCATCTTTTTACCAGGTTCATCAGACGTTTCGATGTACTTCGTTTTATTGAGCTTCGTCTCATTCCTTTTAGGGACTTACGTCTGATATTCTTTTATGTTGATCGGTTCATTGGACGTACCTTTTTGTACTACGTCGGCGTTCCGAATTGATGAAGCTTTGATTCATCTGGCGTATCGATTTTGTACTATGCCATTGTTCCAAATTATTCGTGTCTCACCTATGAAAGGTGTTGTGCGTTTCATTCGGTCGGGAAAGTTAGCGCCTTGATATATTGGGCCATTTCCTATCACTAAACGTATTGGTTTCTTGGCTTATCACCTCTTATTATCGGCTCGATTTTCTGTTATTCATGACGTGTTTCACGCGTCTTCCTTCTACGTAAATGCCTTAGGGATTTCGATTTTTATTCTTGAGCTCGGTATTATTGAAGAGATTGAAGTTTCACCAGATTTGACTTTGAGCAAACACGTTCTGGCTTTCTCCTTCATGCTCTTTACGGTGAACTTCCTATTTCAAATTTCTTCATCTTGTGATGATATGCTTTTACGGTTGTTACCTTTTGTCCATTTATTCCTTATGATTGCGAGGACGCAATTTCTTTAAGGAGGGAAGTCTGTAACAACCCGGTATTTCGCGTCGATTTACAATCGACATTAAACGATTAATATCTTCGCTAATTACCAATTGAAGTTTTCAATCGAGCGAAAATCCTTTTGTAGTTCGTTTAAAAATGGATTAAGTGTTGTTGGGCTTTAAATGTTGAATATTGGCCCACGTTTTCGTTTTTGTTGGTGCCGTGTTAAAGTGAATATGCCGTTCCCCTTTACTCTTTTCATTTTCGAAACCCTTAAACAAAAAAATAAATAAGCAAACGAAATAAAAATGGAGGCGGTCTCGTTCGTTTCCCCGTTTTCCAAATTAGGGCTTCGGCAGTCGGCTTCTTCAATTCTTCGTGGTCGCTCGTCTCTGTGATGCTCGACTGCTTCAATTCGTCGACAAGGTGAGTGACATTCCTCACTCACATCTAATTCGTCTCCATGCTTCGGCAGTGTAATTTCGTGTGAATGTCGACGGTTTTATTTTACTTGTTCGATTTTCTCTGCTTAATTGGTTTTCGTTGCTTTGGCTTCGATTTGATTTTTTTGTTCGGTGTTGATACTCCGCTGCCTTGAGTTTTTGGGGCTGTTGATTTAGATTCCATGACTTTCACTGTTCATGGTTGACTTTTATTCCCTGCAGTATTTTTACAAGTATATTTCATATACTTGTCGCCAGTTTCTTAAAATCTGTTGCCCTGTCCACTGTTGCATTATGTTGCACACTGCATTGTTGGTTATTCACTTGACTCAGTTGAACTATTACTTGTTGTCATCTTATTATGGCCTGCATATATTAAGTGCTCACTGATTTCATGCAAGTATTTCCACCAGACTGTACCAAGTGTTGGGCTGACTTCCAGTTCGCTTCGAGACAGTTTTGTTGCATTGTGATCTTGTGGTGGCTGTATTTTAGTTGCAGTTGCCCTTGTATCCTTGTGTGCCTTATTTTTACTGTTGTATTGCCTTCAACTCACTGTCTTGTATACTTGTTGCATTTTTGAGTCCACTGGCATGTTTCACGTTCATTTGCATAGTGCAGTTGCCTTTGTGTCTGGCCATGTTGCATCTCTAGCCAAGCTTAGTACTGGTGCACAGTCCACTGTTGCCTCGAGTAGTTGTTGTCTGCATCACCATATATCAGTTATACCTGTTTTCAATTGGCTGTTACCAGTCAGCAGTTCACTGCCTTTATGTCATTCATGTTGCATTGTCTCTGTAGTACACTTGAACTTGTTTGTGCAATTTGTCACTGCCTGTTTCTATTTGCTCATGGTCTTTGAGTTGTAGCCCTTTTCCCTGTTGCATTATGTTGCCACTCTGTTGTGTTGAGCCTGGCCTTAGTTTCTTATTTGTCTGATGGAAAAGTGGCCCAGATTTGTGTTCCTATGTACATGTTCACATGAGTTTACTTTGTGTTGCATGGTGCTGCATATTTACCACTGTCTTAACTGTATTTGACTCACTGCTTCGAGTCACTTGCTCATTGCTCCATTCATTTTCCATACTGGGTTGTTCATGTTTGTGACATTGAACCATACTGTTACTTGTGACATTCTTGTTCTTTACTGTGTACCTGGCCTGCACACATGTGCTTTGATGGTTCAGTGGTGTTTTCTGAAATTTGCAGTAGTCTTCATTGCAGTATTTGCCATTGTTCACCTTGACTTGTTCCTATACACTTTGTTTCAACTTGTTTTGCTGGTGCACTCGTTGCCTGCATCACTTGTTTACTACATTTGCTACTTCCTGAATGTTGCAGTGTTGTTTTATTCACTTGGTGGCATTTTGTTTGCTCACCATTTACACTGTGCAGTACCCCTGCTGCATTCGTTTGATTGTTGTAATTGGGTTTTCGGCTGCAGTTTGTTGTCATCTTTTCTTGACCGCTTTCGCATTTGTCTCTGCAATTTAATCGACACTTGGCCTTATGACATTCGCGGCGATGCTTGTGAATTTTCATTGGGTACATCATCACTATAGTGGAAAGGCAGTGCACGCAAGCGTGAACTGCAGCCACACGGTATTCAATGGGTACATCATCACTGTAGTGGCACGGCAGTGCACGCAAGCGTGAACTACAGCCACACGGTATTGGTTTTGGTGTTATTTCTTTTGCTTTTGATTTATGGATCTATTTCGTATTCCATATGTTGTAGTGGCGAGTCAGTATACGCGTGCGTATACTGCAGTCCTACTCGTGTTGACCTTTTAATTGATGTTCCAATTGTTTTGAATTGGTTCGCGTTATATTTACCGTTATCCGATTTCTTATTTAAGAATCGGATAGGTAAATTTATTTCTGTGACTGTCATCTATTCATTATTTAATTATTATTGCTTCTGTGCATTAATAACTGAGTTTGAATTAGACCGACCCGAGTATTATTTTCTTTTGAATGTAATACTCGGGTCAGACCGAGTATTTACAGGTTGTAGATATTCTGCTTTGGGATGCTGCTTGAGCTATGAAGACTTTTCATATCTTTTGGAGTTGTCGTGTCATTGTATAGGTTGATATGTATTCATGTATGTTAGTCGTTAATGTACTTGTATATATAACTTCCTGAGTCGACTGTTGTAGTTGTATCACATGTACCGTGTAAATGTATTGTAACTGACATCAGTTATTATATATGTATATGAGATTTTCTGTTTCATCTGTGTTCCGCATTTATATTATCTGTGTTATTATTTTATATTTTTGTCCTAGACTATTATAGCCACCGTGTAGTAGCTTTGAGTTTGCATCGGCATGTCGGATTTCCTCCTGAAATGAAACGCACGTTTTTACTATCTGGCATATTGGTGCTCGCACAAGGCAATTACATGGATGGTCGCTCCTCAACAACCTTATTCTCCGTGCTAGTCGACAGCACTACACCGTAGTGTTCTTGGCTAGCGTGGGTATAGAGGTGGGGAGTCACAAAATTTATTCATGTTTCGAGACGAACTTCTGGGAAAAATATCAAGACTTCCAGAGTAGCTCCTTCTTCCCAAACGAAAATAAAGCACAGACACTCACGAATGAAACTGTGCATATGCATAAGCAACTCGGTCGCCGCCGACCAGGGTTACGACCACCATCAAGTCACATCTCAACCCCACAATCGACACGAGTCTTCAGATTGCCAAAAATCGACGCCAAAAAAAACGAGCAATAACGAGCACCTGGACTAAATTACGATCACATAAAACTCCACCACGACTCCACCCACAACCCCCGGTCGTCGCGCCTCCTTGCCTAGAGTTTCATTACATCATTATGCTTCTGTCCCCACCTCGCGATCACCTCAGAATCCCTCTGGACATCACCATGGTTTCGAATATACGACCATCCAAAACAAGCAGTAAAACCTTACATCATCCAATTCCGGTCACCACGACCTAAAATAAAATCCAACACTATTTTTCCCGAAATCTATGGCACATGAGTCATCTCCAAGTCAAGTCCTATCCAATTTCATCATGCCAATCAACGGCAATAGACAGTTAACCCAAAATTAAACAACTCGCAATATCTCACGAATTTCAAGTTTTAAAATCATGGTTTTACTTTTAAAAATCTTAGATTTCGAAGTCAAATTCAATTATATAATCAAAATCTGATAATTTGATAATCAATTTCTGACATTAATTTGTCCTTCCCTGAAGTGTTTTGCTTCAGAAATATCTATGTTTTCAAATGTTTACATATGCTTATTTACATTAATAAATATTAAAAATTTAGTTCTATACTTAAAAATATCTTAAGTGTATTAATATTTAAATTACCCCCCTTCTATTCACCAATTTACAATTAAAAAGAAAACGATAAAAATTTCAAATATACTTTTATATTAAATCTTCCATTGAGAAATTTACTTTCCTTAATTTATATAAAATATTTTAAAGAAGATAATATAAATAAATTATATTTTTGATGAAATCATATATATATATTTTTGTATCCAATTTATTTTAAGATCTATATTTTTTCTTTTCTTTTATATTTAAATTTTAACCCAAATTCAAATTCATTTTAATTTAAAGTCCTATTTTGGAATCAATTCAAATATATGTGTGTATTAAGTAATACAAATTAAATTTGTAATCAATAATTTTATTTGAAATCTGTGTGTGTATATATATATACAAAACAATTACAAATATAAATATTTATCTGATCAGATTCATTCGTTCAATTTACAATTCAATATTCTTTTGATTAACCCAGTTCGTTAATCGATTACAGATGACCTAAAATTTGGTTATCACACACATATAAGTTGATTAGTCGAAACTAAAAACCAATAGTAACAATTCTTATTAACCATACCGCCCTAGCCAAAGACTTTGATTTTTTACCATAATTGACCATGATACTAACCCTTTATACCTATGGAGATGAATTCTCTATTAGATAGTGTTTCACTTCTGATGCTTCAACTTAGACCCAACTATAGTTGCATGATAGATCATCATGCCATGATTTAACATAATAAAAGTGGAATACCGACATTGAATCTCCACGGTACTCTCAATTCGAGGGAATTGTGTAAAATCATCATTTTGAGATTCTCCATTTGACCTTAGTTATATTAAGAACAGAAAATCCTTGAGTGACCCTTTGTATAGTTATCCAATAACTATTAATACGTATCCTTTAATGCCACCATCAGCCATAAGTAATCATTGTCCAACATTTCGAGTACATGCTTACTCTAGTCTCACAAATGTATTTGTATTCTATCTCAAAACATCTTAAATATGAATATTTAAAATAATATGTTATTTTAATGTGATAAATTTCTCATGATTACAACATATTGTAATAACCATCATATAACATACCATTTAAGGATTTTCTATTTAATATAGTTTAAATTGGTTATTTAATTAATTGTAAAACAATATAACAAAGTATATTATAGAAATCAAATGCTTTATTATGAACAAGATTGGTTATCAAGTTAGATTTATAACAAATTGCATAATTTCCCCTAGCGCATTGCCTTGAATCTATCAATCTTTTACTTGCACTTAGGATCAATTATGAAATCTTATTCCAACTTCATTGATTGGATTTCTCATAAAGTAATCGAGCTTGTAACACCCCCATAAAACCAATGGTGATTAATAAATAATTATTAAGGCTCAAAAATGGCTTTTAAGCAAACTTTAGAATTTGGCCATGAAACTTACATCATTGTGTTCGTGGCGATTTTCTAAGCAACTTTCATATATAAAGTTTTGCGATCGGAATTCTAATGAAGAAGTTATCAACGTCTGAAATTTTTGGATTGGAAATAATATAAAATGGCTAAAGGAGAAATAAATAGTAATAACTATGTAGAACCCACTGGTTAACCCCCTTTTTTGGCTGGTCGATCCTTAGCAGTCGACCGCCTTGGAAGTAGTGGTCGATTGGTTAACTAAGTTCGGGCTAGGGTTGAATGTTGATCGAACAACCCAGCTTAATTAATTTATCAGATAAAATTGATTCGAGTGCATATAAATACGGGCTTAGCCCCCCACTTTTCTTCTCATATTTTCTGATTAGAGTAGCACAGCTCTACTATTTTTCCTTCGCCGCTATTTTTAGAATTATAAAATAATATCATATTATATACATAAATCGAAGAAGGCAGAAAATAGAAGAGAAGTAGAGGAGGAGTGAATCGATACTGGGAAAAAAGGTAAATTTTATAGTTATAAATCTATCCCACTTAATTAGAATCTTCACCCAGATCTGTAATTCTTATGGATATGTATACATCTTGTTATACAAATTTTTGGATAGGAAAGGAAAATGAGTCGATTAAAGGAATGAATTCAGATTTGGGAGATATGAAAAGCTAGAAAGGTGAGTGCGAAATTATATCATTTATATATAACACTGAAATTCGTATCACTGAAATTTATATAATTATTACACTATGTAAGATCTGTTAAGCTATAGGCTTAAAGTGAACATATTCAGTTGAAATCTCCCCTATATATTTTGTAAGTTAGGTAATTGGAAAATTGTATATGCACCCTAATTTGGAAATTTGGAAATCAGTCGCTAAATTTGTTAAAGTATAATGCTGAGAAGACTGTAAAGTTTATTCCAGATAGATGATATTTGGGTTGTAAATTGCTTGTATTAATTTGGATTTCCCTATTTTGACTTGGAATGTGAATTTTTATGCTTTAATTTTTTGGGAACGTTGTGGGTATAATTTGGTTTTATCTATTTTCATGTAAATTTGCATAAATAATCTAATTTCCACAACAATGTATAAAAAATGCATCATTTGAAATAGTAAGGAATGTACTAAAATGAAAGAGGGGTGTAATGTACCGATGTTTTTTTGTAGTTTGCATTGTCCACTTCAATAAAAGAAAAGAGATAATTCCTTATAATTTCAATGAGACACGAGTCTCGCTTTTAGATAATTTATGGATATATTTATAGTGGTAATCCTGTCTGGAAAGGATAGCTCTAACATATTAAAATATGGAAATGAATGTTCTTTAAATAATTTACAAATAAGTGTATATTCTAAAATTCCTAAGTGTATGAAATAATGAGTTAGAGATAGGAATATACACACACATGTAACAACACCTACTGATTAATATGTATATAGTAATGAATAAAGTATTATAAATAAATATACAATGGTACTCATATTAGTTATAATTTGGACAACTAGATATTAATAGCATAGTAAATCATAGGATTAGGATGTTATAATGGAAAAGAGGTAGTAACTACAAAAATTATGAACAATGATTGCAAATTAGTAAGGCAGTAAATATGTAGTTATAGGGAGTTACCAAAATTAAATAGGAATATAAAAGCATTGAATGGATTGATTGATGAATTTAATATGACATTTATTGGAAAATGGAATAGGCATAATAGTTTAAGTCAGAAACAAATAAATAAATGTCATTAATGATTGTCCAATTTGAATATTAATGACCATTTATTATAGACAAATGACATTTATGGGACGTAAGAAAGAAATAAAAAGATTATAGGAAATAAGCTTATAAGATAGGAATAGGTTTGCAGCGACTAAGTAAATTAATACTAAAAAATAAATTTAAGAGGAAATATAATTTCCATAACGAAAATTATATAGCCTCAATAATACGTTTAGGAAAAGTGTAAATTAGTGGGCCTACCACAATATTTAGTTTTAGGATAAATGGTTTAGTTTAATATGAGTTGGGATGCGAGGTCAGTAAAGTTAGACAATATAAGTCTATCCTTCACTTATAGGCTACAAGTAGTTGTGTATATATTCTACTTTGTGGGACATCACCAACCATAGAACTCATGTGGAAGGGATATGTTTGCGTATGAGTGCGAAAAAATATACCAAGGGTTCACCTCATATTTGATGTATTAAACGGCTAAGTACCTTTAGGTATCTAAAGGAGTTTACTTCAAAGTGAAGGGTATTACATGGCCACTGGGTTTGCCTCCTCTCTATAAAAGAAATCTTAAATAACCCATGACAGTGCCTAGTAGGGAATTGGGATCTGCTTCACTAATAAGAGGAATTAAGTAACTAGAGTGGGCATTTTCCTTGACTTTTACGTAAGTCTAAAATGGATTTCAACTGTACGGGTCGGCTGGCTATGATAGTAGTGTTAATAAATAGGTATTTAGAAGTATGACTGACATATTGGCTTGGACTACAAGCACTCTTGGATGGTCATTAGCAAATACTTGGGTTGCACCCTGATGGATTTCGCTTCCTACTAGTGTAGAATCCATAGGGATATGCAAAGACCTTAAGGTTTTTTTATCGGAGGTGGGCTAGTTAACCCTTAGATGAGTCTTTGAGATGTATTAGTGATACGAGAAATTAAATTATAAAGCCGTATCAAGGAATCATTGGTCCTATAGCTTGGGCCAGACTGAGTAGAGATTATGTTACGAAGGGACCGCTTTGATGGATTTCTTTTTAGGTAGTTAACTCTTATATATTGTTATCTAGCTATATCAAGCTGATTGCACGAGTTAGATTTGGTTGCCATCAAGGCCGAAAACTCCAGAGTGATGATTGTGGAACCCAGGAGTCAGGTACAAATGATCGCATAAAGTCAGAATGGAATGGATTTGATTGATGTGTGACGTAGGATGCTCAAAGCATGGAATATGGTTCGAGGAATGGAATGGTTCAGCATATATTGGCTCATTGGAAGGGATCAACAAACTTAATTGAGAGGGGTTGGCAGACTTCACTGAAGAGGGTCGGCGTGCATCGAAGTTCAAGCGCACTCATTCATACAATAATCAATATCTCAAGATCTACAAGTCCAAAGCATATGAATTTGGAGGGCAAGGTATATGGACACTAGGGATCGCATGTTATAAGGACAACATTGGTGGGATCGACAAGTATCCCGAAGGGATCGGTAGAGAGTAGTGCACAAGTAATATAAAATAAAAGATCAAGAAATAACTCAAGTTCCAGTGGTCCAAATGACATGAAAATTGGACGCTAAATATATTCTAGAATGGAGAAGCCACCATAAGGATCCCTGCCCAAAAATTGACCACTGAAGGGATCGATATCGATCCCTTCCATTGGGAATTGGCCTAGGGATCCCTCTAGTTGGCCTATGTGGATTATAAGGTCCTTCAACCGAAGTTTCAAAGAGATTAGTGGTCATCTTCACTCATAAATACTGGCCTGATGGGTCATTCTGAGGATCTTTACGCTGCTTATTACTGTACTCTATTGTAATCAAGTATTTGTTATTTCCTACTGCTATAATCAGATTTATAATTGATTAATAAAGGATAATCTTCAATGTGGATGTATGCATACAACGTCGAACCACTATAAATCTCCGTGTCTCTGATGTCTCTGATTATTGCTTTTATCCGTTATTACCTTAATCATTTCCTATGTTTATTTTAATTTTTCTTCACTTACTTCTCTATAAGAATATATTCTTGGGTGCTTGTGACCAATTTAGTTGCAAACATATATACTTAAATATATATTTAGTTATCCCTCAAAGAATGTTGGATATATCGTACGCACAGATGGAATTAAATAGATAAGCATGAATAACATTTAAATAGAAATAAATCAGCATAAATTAGTGTCATTGATAAAGCATGTAATTTTCCAGTCACCAAAACATGGTTCTGACCTCCTCCTTATTACAATCTGCATGATAGAATTAGATGGGAAGGCTACTAGAGCATGATAGGAATGGTAGATAGAGAATTCTTCTCATTCATGCTTGGCATTGACAAGCCAACGGGGTATCCATGGAATAATATTGCTTTCAAATTAGTTGCCTTAGTCGGCACATATTTTCTATTATATTTTTCTATTATGTTGTGAGTTTATGTAGATAGCTCTTTGATATACTTATGTTCATTACAGGTTACCAAAACCAATGATCTATAACCTAATGGATTTGGATTCCGATTTAGTTAAAATTCAGGCCTATTAAGGTGCTTGTTGTTACATTTGCTATCAGAGCTTATGGTAGTCAACTATAGGAATCAGGATACACCGAGTGGACATATTTGTACTTCTACCTATAATTATATATATATTATATGCCAAACTCTATAAAATCTAACTATAGAAATAGTTACGACCATATTCTAAAATGATGGATAAGGCAACTGTGAGTTGGAACAATAAATAGAGTTATATTTATGCACCAACCCGATTGCCTTATAGGATAGAGATCGTACCATAAGGTTTGGACCATGAAGAGCATTAGCATGGCATATAGAAGGATCCCACAGGCAGGATGGTACTTGACCCTTGGTCGGGCCTGGGCTACCTTTGATTATAGAATTTGGTGGATTGGCAAATGAAGATGTACATTTCATCCAGACAGATGAGATGGGGGAGCCTATATGTTGCAAGCATCCGGAAGTAAGATGTGAAAGAGGATTGAGCAAGTTCCCACAAGAAGCTATGCATTAATCACCACAAGAGTATGGCCGAATTTTTAGTATATACTCTTAATAATAAGAAGTTAAGAGTGAAGGAAAAATAAGAAAGGTCTAAAATAAAGGACAACTAAAGTCCATTTTTAGTCGAATCCTATTAGCGTCAAAAATGACCGCCAACACCCAAACAACATGAAAGCATCACAAATCCAATAATCAATTCCCAAAAAGAATGAAGTTGAGAATAAAATATGAAAAATGGAAAATTAAAACAATAAGAAATAAACATAAGAGGTTTTATAGTGGTTCGGCTAACACCGGCCTATGTCTACTCCAAAGATTTTCTTTTT
This sequence comes from Allium cepa, assembly GCA_030765085.1. Classification (NCBI taxonomy): domain Eukaryota; kingdom Viridiplantae; phylum Streptophyta; class Magnoliopsida; order Asparagales; family Amaryllidaceae; genus Allium; species Allium cepa. The sequence continues at coordinate 713,052,087 of CM060934.1, forward strand.
ATTTATACCGTTGATTACAGTTATAATGATTTGAATTCAAGTATTAAAAATGATAGTGTAGCCAAGAGAGAGAAGATCCTAAAGGAAGGAGAAGAAGTTCCTTTTGCCTAAGCCAATGATCATGTATTTATAGGAGAAGTCATGCAAATATCCGACTAAAAATCTACATGCAGAGGCCCAAGATTAAGGCAAACCTCTATAGAAAAAATAAGGCTTATTCGGGCTTCCCTGAGAGATTGGCACTGATCCCCAATGCTTGAGTATTGGGATCGTGGATCCTTAGGGTGGGTCCTCCTCCATGATTTCTTTTGATCTCTTGAGTTGTTTTACGATGTTTCCTAGGTGAAAATTGGAATATCTATATTGGTTGAGTTGAGCTGCTAAGTTAAGTGTTGACAGCTATATGATCTGATCCATTGCCTAAGGGAAGTACCAATCCATACTTATCCAATTCTGGGATGCCATTCTTCTGAATCTGCTTAACTACCATCTATAGCCTTGATTATAACTGATTTTCGATCCTCATAATCATTTTCTCGAGCTTCCAACGTTAATGATCACGAAATCTGTTTTGCCAAATCCATAATATCATGGCCTTGCCAAAAGGCGGGATAACGTTTGCCCTCCAAAACATGCCTTGCGATAGGAAAGTGTGTTTTGAATTGTCATAAGTGCGAAGTTCAAAATCCATTGACAACCGAACATTCCAATCCGAAATCTATTCCTTTGCCGAACCGAATCGCTGCGAGCCATCCCGTATTCGCTCGAGCGTTGGTATTTGCATGTCGAATCCTTAATATCTCTGGACTGTTAGTGAAATCTACGGCTGGTCCCAGTTGATAGTCAAGTCCAAAACCATTCCGAATCCTTAACCAAAACCATATCGACCCAAAGCTAGTAACCGAATCCATGATCTCACCAGATTGTTTGCCAAGTTCATGGTCTCTTAGGACCCTTGCTAACACCAATCCGAACATAATGATGAGTAGGACGATCCTATCGCTCTTCGACGAAGCGACCTACCCCTTACACTCTAGCCTCGACATTTCGGTGGGACATATAGCGCTTTACCATAGCCTCTCCGGGCCGATCATGGTCTCTTCATACCCTTCTTGGACCCCACTAACTCTTCAATGAAGTGGGCACAATGACAAGTAGGCCGATCCTATCGCTCGTGGAGATTCGGCCTGCTTCTTGCATTCTGGTTCCATATATTCGGTCGGAATATAACAAATCTGTGGGGTTTTATTCTCCGGCCTCGGTTTCCTAGTTAAGGATTTAATCCATAATGTACGAGTCCATCCTATTGCTTTGTGACGAAGGGACTCGCACCTTGTGGTTATTGGTTCGTCTCCCTGGTTGGGACAACCATGACCTGTTTCATTCATTACTTTAATGCAGATTCGAGTGTTCTAAAATCTATTTATGAAATTATTAAATTTAACTTCTTGCAGCCATAAAAATAGAAAACAAGGAAAATCAAACATTGGCTATCCGAGCATAACGGTTCATCATCATCTTAGAGAACGCTTAGGGACCGAACTCGATTTGTACATGTGTAAGTGACTAAGCCATTTTATTGTGGAGTTTATTATTTATTTAGTTCATGCCATTCCGATCATGAGATGATGATCTATGATCTAGATCCAAGGCTATTTCCATTGAACACGGACGGTGGCTGCTCTTGTTCCACTGCTACAGCCGACCCTCACATATTGTGGCAGTTGGTTATTCCTCACGTGTTCCTCAACCATATCCTTCAAGTGCATGCAGTCTTTTGTATGATGCCCATCCAGCTCATGGAATAAGAAGTATTTCCCTGATATAGGCTCACGTTCGATGGGTTCCCTCCTTGTTGGCTTCCATACCTCCTTGTTGGCTTCCAGTATGGAAGGCATCCTCAAGTATCCAGATAAATCCTCTCCAAAGTCTCATTTAGATCTGTATAAGAAGATAATTTTGGATCTCTCTTTTGCTATTTCGAACCATCAAAGCCATCATCTACCATTTGCTTTCCTTCGTCCCAACCTAAACCTTCTCTAGACGGCCCTTCATCCCTTACTGCATTAAAATTTTCCTCTCTATCAGCCTTAGCATCTTCCTTCCTCAGGAACCTCTTGCCTCATGATAGATTTCCCTAAGATCCATCAGAGGATCCCATTCTAGTGCCACCTTAAAATCAGTGTTATCGGCTATCCCTGATTCTACCGCCATCAAAACCATCAATGGATTGGGCCGATCCACTAAAACAACGCCGCATTAGACCTTGTTAAGAAATTCCCAAGGGATTCCCCAGCGCTTTGCTCCATTATCGTCAATGTCATCACGTTCTTGGGTCTCATGATGTGGACTTGAAATTGCCTTATGAACTTATCCACCAACTCCATCCAAGTACCAATGGAACCATATTCCAATTTCCTAAACCATAGTGCAACTATATCTGTCAAGTACAAGGGAAAACATCATGCCAGCACTTCCTTCGATGCCCCTAGCATTTTCATAGACTCATTAGAAGAATGGTAGGATCCGTTTTTCAATCATACGTTTCCGGTGTTCGTAACTTAAACTCCGGTGGAATCCTAGCAATCCTGATATTAGGAGTGAATGGACTCCTATTCACATCTTCCAAATCCCTGTTCAACAATCCTTCTCTCATAGCTTGCTTGATCATCTCTACAAACTTTTCATTGCCATGCAAAGGTAGCTTCCAATCCATGTCACCAGCCTGCACCCCTACTCCATGAGAGTATTTCGGAATGTACTCCTTTGAACATGCATCCGCATTTCGATCCATATCAAACTGCATAACACCGACCATTGGCCTACCGACATCTTGTCCAGCCTGACCCGGTGGTGTGCCACTTAAGCCTAGAGGATCAATGTCGATCCCACTTGCTTGCCCGGGGTTCAACCCCAGCTGCTCCCTTCCATTCTCCTACCTTTTGAATCCATTTTCATGCTCTTGATTCTGATTTTTTGCAAATCCTGCTACTCTAAACACTTGATCCATATTGCTAGCAGCTCCTGCTCCCACTTGTCTGATTTTCTTAAGGAAATTTTGCATCATCTCCTCTTGCTTCTTATCATCTGCACCTGCATAACTTCCATTAGTCTCCATCTCATTCCAGTGATGTAGACGGAGAATTGATTAGCCCAGCTCCTAAGGATGCTGCCTGACTCCCTCCATGATGACTCCTATCTGCCAATAATCTCTTTGCTGATTGCCTAGCCATTGATTCCAAGATCCAATTATCCAAGCTTTCAAATACACATGTGGAAGTATTCTCGGTGAAAGTACCAAAATGTTAGCATAAAAAATGGCCACCAACACCCAAATAATGTAAAAGCACCACAAATCCAATAACCAATTCCCAAACGGAATAAAGCAGAGAATAAAATATAAAGAACGAAAAATTAAAATAGTAAAAAATGAATAAAAGAGGTTTACAGTGGTATGGCTGACTCTGGCCTACGTCCACTTCAAAGAATTTTCTTTTTTTACACCACTGATTATAATTACCATGATTTGAATTGAGTAATAAAAATGGTGGAGTGTAGCCAAGAAAGAAGAAGATCCCATAGGAAGGAGAAGAAGATCCTTTTTCCCAAGCCAGTGATCTTGTATTTATAGGAGAAGTCTTCTAAATATCTAGCTGAAAATCCATATACAGAGGCCCAAGACCAAGACAATCCCATCGAGAAAAAATAGGCCCATCCGAGCTTCCCTGAGGGATCGGCCCCAATCCTTGTAGGGATTAGACACCGATCCCCAAAGCTTGAGCATTGGGATCAGCAATCCCTAGGTTGGGACCCCCTCTAAGCTTTCTTTTGGTCTCTTGAGTTGTTTTGCAATGTTGCCTAGGTGAAAATTGCAGATATCGTTCGATTTCCATTGAGTTGAGCTACTGAGTTAAGCATCCATAGCCATAGTGATCTGATCTGATTCCCTGCCTAGGGGAAGGGATAGGTACCGATCCCCTGCCTTGGGGAAGCACCAATCCATACTTAGCCAATTTTGAATACCATTTGTCTGAATCCGCTTGACTATCATCCATAGCCTTGCTTCTAGCTGATTTATGATCCTGATAATCATCTCTTTAGGCTCCCTGCCTTAATGATCACGAAATCTATTTTGCCAAATCTATGGTATCACAGCCTTCCCAAAAGGCGGGATAATAGACCCTATTTGAAAGAATTTGACAAAAAGATTCATGAAAATTCCTTGTAACATTTTCAATGGATTTTTCAAAGGTTTTCTGGGAAGTTATTATTTTGAAAAGGCTAGGAAATTTGGAACTTCTTAGTTTAATATGGGATGGGCCAAAAATTTCGATTTAAATGTTTTGATAAAGAGATTTTTGTTTTTTGAAATGAATGGTAAAGAGGGCATATGTTTGGCTCGATAATTTTTCCTATTTTTGTAAAGTCCAAAGTTTTTTATTTCTTTTTAGGGGGTTGATGAATGGAATGGTACTTAATTTAAATAGGGTAAAGAGTAAGGAAGGGTAAGAATGCCTGACAACTAAGATAGGAGGAATATTCTCGTATAAGGAAAATGCGAAGAATAACAACTGAAATATCTTTATGATATAGAAAAAGGTTGAGGGCTATAGTAGTAAACTAGTGCACTACAAAATTCAATAAGAAGTGAAAGGTATGAGTAAAGGAAGAAGGAGCTTGGTGAACTAGACGGTAAGCTAAGGCACCATCATGTAGTAGGCAGAGATTTTTCGAAACGCTGCAGTGCATATCGAATTAAAGAAGACAAAGTCAGAATGAAATAGAGGTATAAATAAATTTAATCCATCCCCAACGGGTTCCAAGTTCAACCTGGGTTCGAAATATGCAATAGGTTGATAGCCTATATTTAGGCGGTTGACTGGAAGTGGTCGAACGATTAACCCTAGAGTGGTCGACCGGGTAATAGATATTTTGCGCACCCCGAACCTCGAACGTGGCATATAACCGCATCCTAATTCCAGCCGCTCATTTCCTTTTGTCTTCCTCCCCTGTCTTCTCCGACTGCCACCTTTCTTTCTTTCGCCAAAAATCAACGAGGTCTCCCACTCATGCCATCCACGAGTAATCTCGAGCCCGAGCCTGAGCCCGAAGGTGCTTTAGGTCCAGTCTCCCCAAACTAGATCTTAACCCAAACTTCCCCTCCACAACAAGTCAATCCATGGCACCCTCAAGAGCCACCAACACATCTTCACACTACCCAAAACTCACTCCCGAAGAGATTACCTGGCTTGATAGGAAACACAAAAAAATATCCATTAATGAAGCCTCAACAAGCTTCACATTTCTACTAGGAAGACGAGTGAAGTTTGGTGACTTCAATGCCTATGGACTAGGGGATTTATTCATGACCTCAGACTAGCACCGATCTCAAGCAATGAAACCTTAGAGTGGTAGAGCTACCAGCACTACATGCGGTTGTTTGATGCTAATTTGATACGAGTTTGATGAAGACATCGACCATCTCACGCTAGAGTTGAAAGGGGTAGCAATTACTCCGACAGAAATTGGGTCGCTCCCAATTAGGAGATGTGATCATCCTTTAAGATTTACTCTACATATGTCTACATATGCGGTCAATATATGACTCGGGTGCCTGTTGAAGGTCGGTAACGACTGGGGTGATGACATATTCGGTACTATCCAGCATGAGGGGTAGGCCGGTCTTGTGTTGGCTTAGGCACCCAACATCTGGACCTTAGGTGCATCCCTCTAGAGGTGTACCGTCGGAAGAAAGTCCCTTACCTTGCATTTGTATGGAATCCATTCTCCAATAAGTTCCTTCGGATTTGTTTGTAGAGCCTAGTATCCAGAATAATAATGGTAACATTTTCTGCTAAGATTGATAAGTTTATTTACAATGTTTTCAAAGATATATCATTAGAAATAATATCAAATGGTTTGATATATAAAAGCGACTTAGTTACCATGAGATAAAAACCCATCCATGTTTATGTATGGGCATGGTCTTATTAGATACTCATTCTTTTCAAAATATTTTATTTAAAGGCTGATATATGACATTGTCATTTATTATCAAGTTTTTCTCACACTGATTTATCAAGCATGATCCGGGTATTTTCATTACTCGGGTCAGATCCGAGTAGTTTCAGGTTTAGTGAAGATGGTTGGAGTCTCCCAAGGAGAGCTGGAGATATAATCTATATATGGACGTATTATATTATCCACTATAGTTGTTTGATGTTTGTCAGCATTTGTAAGAATAGATGTTTATAACTTTCCAAGCTAAATTTAGGTTAGACTCTGTTATATGTATCTTTAAAAAATTTCCGTTGTAAAGATATTGTTCAATATTATATATATTATTCCATTCATATGAGATTCTATTCTGTCTTTATTTTCTTTTTCACCCCTTAAAGATCCGCTTATTCGTGCAATTTGAATTGGATATGTGTGGTTTATTATCGACTCAAAGGGTACAAAAATTCAAGGCTTTACATATTGCTTGTATGAATTGATGCATATGCAAGGCTTTCTATGACTGAATGTTGTGCTTTGATGTTATTTGCTAGTGTTTTAGGTTGTTTGAGAATAGATTGGCAAATTCAACAAATTAAAGACAAAGATGTCTAGAATTAGATGAAACTTGGGAAGGGGGTTCTTAAGCATGGAAGGAGTCCAATTTACAAGTCATAGCAATAAAGTGTTAAGGAGATAGGTCAGTACCGAGTTATTATAATTTGGTATCGAGTTATTTTTGTTCGCCAAAATAGATTAATAAGTTGATGGCTTGGTAGGGAAGTTCTAGAGGAGATGGACAAGAGCAAAACACAAGAAATTGCTAAGGATTAAGTACTATGCCAAACTATTTTGAGAACTTGGAAGCCACACAATTAAGTTGATGTTGAACTATTTTAAAGGATGGATCAGAGTCCAAAGCTCTTGGGGAATGAATTACAAGAGCCAGGGAAGGAGATTTAGCCAAAATTGGTTAATTATATAGCTTGTTGCCAAGCTATCATGGCTCAATACCGAGTTCTTTATATTGATGGTATTGGAGTGCAAATTCCAGGAGGAGAACTAGATGCTCCGTAGGTCATGCTAAATGTTTTTATTTGTTCGCTTAGGGTTTGATGGGGGCATAGTAGCACAATGATAGTTTCAGTACTTTGGTGACAACTCGATGGTGAAAGGAGTTAGGTTCCGATGATGGCAGCTTGATGTTGAATTGATTCATGAAATGGTTATCTGTAGTGGGTTGGTTCTAATAAAGGTGGTCCATGGATATAACGGTTGAATGGCTCTATAGTGGAGTGGAACAATGTTTAATGGTTCCTCAAGGATAATGGAAATTGGATGGAGCAAGCAAAGGGCTCGGATGCATGTGCTGAGGGATCGTTGGTACTTGAAGTGTTTTGTGATGTACTCAAATTAGCATCATTACGAGGATACTCATTGGCACTTTGCAAAGGCTACCTCGGATCGGCTGAATGGATCTAGGTACACTGGACTAGTTAAATGGGTCTAGTATCGGCTTCAGGCTAAAGAGAGTATACTGAAAACCAATATTTTCATTTGTCCCTGGTAGTTAAAAGGTTGTATGAGTTATTATATATCCAGAGCACATTGAGTGGTGGTGAGGATTTTTTGATGGATGCTATGGTTGTCATGATTTTTTTCCATAGTGTAACACTTTAGGGAAGTCATTATAGATAGGTATTGAAGGTATGGATACCTGGACACCATTCATCACACTTGTTTTGCGGTGTACCTTATATTATATTTGTAGAATAGCATATTATGTTCGTTATATGCTTACTCTTTGGTTGTCGAGATAGGTCATGCCAGACTTTTGTTTTACTCAAGATTTTATGCTTTGCTTCTTATTATCTCAAGTACTCTTAAATGTGTAGACTATATAGCAGGTCTAGGTGCGATGTAGTAGTTGTAAAGAGGATGAGTTAGATGGAGCTGTCTTGTATTATATATGGATTTCTATGCGTATTACGATGCGCAACGCTATGGAGCCTTGGCAGCATTTGCTTATTAGAGATGATTATTTGGGTTTATTTCAATTGTATAAACTCTATTGCTTGTTGTGTAACTCTATGAATAGTACTCTGATATCCCATTCACTTAGTTATTATTATCTCTCCTGTTTTATATCAATGATGTATATTATATTTTATTCCATGCGTTGTAAGATATACGACGGGTTCTGTGATGTTTATTTCATTTCAAAACCTTGACTGCGACGACCCGGCTTTCTACGCCCAGAAAGACGTGCCATCAATAAGAAAGAAAGGGATAGAAATAGAAAAGAAAAGAAAGAAAGAATAACAACATCAGAATCTCACAGCGGAATGGAATAAAATATAATACTTTAACATAAATATTACATAGTTATATGTATACATCAGAGTTAAACAATATCATACAACATGACTATCATATACATATCTGTCAGAACATACATCATAAACTCACTAACACAGCGGAACTATATAGATATATATGTCTACAACGCTGAAGCCTCCTGCTCCATTGCTCCTCCAGAAGTCATCAAAGCTAACCTGAATCCCTTGGCTACCCGTAAAAATTGGGTACCCGAAAGTTTATGAAAAACAAAAATAAACTCCGGGTCAGACATGGGTCTGGTATGAGTAAACGGGTTAAAGTTGTTTAACTTTGAAAATCATTTAAAATAAAGGTATCACGTAGGACTCCCCACAAATAAACACGGGTAAGTTTTTACCATACGCTAACCAAAACATTTCATAGGAAATCCAGTGATATTATAATTGCGTCTAGGGTTTCCAAGTAAAATACAGAAATAGCTGAAATGCTTACATCTCACATTTCAACATAGTTGGGCACAATCAAAACGTACCGCGCTTATTGGAAATTGGATCCCATACAATGGCAGGGCTACTGAGGTACCGCCCGTCACAGTACGTGGTCTAGATCACAGTACCGAGGAGCCACCCTAACTCCCCTGCAACACAAGGCCGGAACCATTCCTTACTGAACAGTCCCGAACAAGATAACCCCGCAGTTGGTGTACATCCAACCGCCCACACAGCCGAATAAAAAGGGACATCTAGAGAGGGGTATATCTCGTCCTGCTTGGGCATGACCCACCTAACCTTGCTGCACCTCCCCTGTTTTAGCCATTCCCGGTTGATGAGGCTTGATGCTGCGATTACCTTTAGAGAACATATCACTTAGAATGCTCATCGTCCGCCTGACGATGTGCTGAAAGCATTCAATCCATACAAGTTTGTTCCGGGTTCCAACGAAATCGAAGGCATTATCTCGTTACACTCGTTTTGGAATCACCCTCAGAGTTAACGACGATAACCCTTGCATTCTGAAAACACCATCTCGATCTTCACTTGAGATTATACGACCTAACGTTTAATTTGGATCGATGTGGTTTTCGGAATATCAATCGATACCCGATCCCGGTCTCATCGAAATCCAAACGCCATTTCAAAGTCCAAGTTGTCTAATTAACTTAACAGTTTAAATTTAACAATTGAATTCCTATAGCAATTTAACACAGATAAATAACATCAGACAAATCATATAGCAATTTAACACAGAAAAATAATACACAATCATCACAGATATATCCAAAAGATCACATAATAGAAATAAACATCAGATGCAATCAAATAGAATCATCGATTCATATCAACAAGTTTGATTTGTTTAAACTAACTGCATATTTAAGAGTAAACTATATTTTATTCTTGCTTAATTAATTATTAATTAATTAACTTATTTCAATTCATTAATTACCTATTAATTATACACTTAATTAATGAATTAATTATTAATCAATAACCTTAATTATTGATTTATAAAACCCAATTACACATTTAATTATTGTTAATTGTTTAATTAATCATTAATTATTAATTAACGTATTCGTTCCATCACTAATTATTTATTTAATCAGTTACCTATGATTTGTTAATTAACCAACTTCAAATGATTAACTAAAATCTTGATTACAAATGGTTTACACAAGATTATTATTAAAATCTTTAATTATTAATTTGAATTAAGTTTGAACTACTTATGAAATTACAATTATAAATTTTATTACATTCGTAATTAACTTCTATTTTAAATTACTTATGCACTTTGTTTCAGCAAAGCTTTGAAGATCATCAGAGTTTAAAAACAAATTGTTTAACACTTAATAATATAGTTTATACTTAATTACTTCTATTTCCATATTACAGTTAGCAAACTCTGCAATCTCAAACCCGAAGTCAACATCGTGCTCGCCTCAGGTAGAACTCTAGACTACCCAGCAATTTCACGCGATCCTCCCCCTGCCTCTCTTCTTCTCCCCTGTTTCTTAATTTAACCGTTTCTTCTTCTTTTTTTTTAAAAAAAACTTAAAATTTTTAAGCTGTTGAAACATATTAACACACACGCCTACTAACAAAAACTACCCAGGGAAAACCCGAAGAAACTAGCTCACTAACTCGAGTTTCACTCGAGTCGACAGCCACACGCACCTCTCCGCCGCCGTGCACGTGCACGGCGGTCCACCGCCGCGACATCGCTACCCAACACCACCAACAAACCTCTAGCCATCTCCTCTCTCGAATACGAAGCCCAGATCAACCCCCAACGCATGAAATCGAAATTCGACTGAAAAGTCGAACTGTAACTCAAACCCAGTTAATAAAATCACCTCGCGATTGTGATTGCGACCACCAGAAATGCCAAGACTTCGGCCATGGCTTGCCGACATCACCTCCTATCTTTCCCCAAAACCACTCGTCACTCGATGAAGCCATGACGACGCGAGAATCAAGCGACCGAACCCAACATTTACAGAACCCAAAACCCTACTTTTGATCATCTCCAAAAATCCTTGCATTAGAAAATTCTTTTAGCATTTTTCTATTAATCACTCATCAATACCCTAGCTTCATGTAAAATTTCATCATCAATCATTGAATGAATCACTTGATATTCATGAAATAGTACCTACAGTTCAATAATGTACTGCTCTCTAAATAGTTAACTAAAAAATTTAATTCTTGTCTTAAAAATCATATTACAGTATGTTGAATCAATATATAAACTCAAATTGTCAATTTAAGATATTTGAATTTTGAGTATAATTTTACTTTATACTGTAATTGTGAATTTACGGTTCTATTTTTTTTTCACAACCTACCTAAAATAATCCAATTCTCAAACTTAAGAAAATTTATTTAGTTAGAAAAATAATCATATATAAAAGTATGATTAATTCCCTTACTCCTTTATCTCAGCAACAAAACTGGAAGAACACATATAAATAGAACAGGCAGTAACCAAACATCGCAGAACAGATTTTAATCAGCATAATATTTATTCATAAATCAATTATTAGCAGTTAAATTTCAAAAATTAAGTTTACTCACCCAAGTTTGCAGTAGAACAGAGGAGGGTTTTTTTTGGGATGAGAAACCTGCAGTTTGCAAATTTGAATTCCAGTAACTTTTTTTCTTGTTTTCCTGAACTTTATTTTGAACTTGCAAATATAAAGTTTTATTTTATTTTCTTTTGCTTCTGCTCAGTTTCGTTTTCTTGAGTTAATGACTGAACTTAATGCAATGATAAATACATATATATAACTTGCAACAAGCTGCCTTCTTGAACAAGCTTCACTTGATAAAATATCTTGCTTAATTTTATTTTATTCTTATTTGTTTTGTACTAAAACCTGAGAATCATATGAATATTTCGGTTGCAGATTTGTTCCAGAAAGAAAAGTGTGCTACTTAATGTATATGTTCACACTTATGTTAACATAATCAATATTTACTGACACAAATATTTGCATAAAGATTTTGCAGGCTTAGTATGTACTAATGTGTTTTCATTTATGCTAACACACAATTAATGTTTGCTGGCACAAGGAATTATGCAAAGATGTTTGCGGATTTGGGTTTGTACTAAAATGTTCATATAAGTTTACACTAATTAGAATTTACTGACATATATATTTACAAAGATATTTGCAGCATATCATTCATTTTGACTTCATACTTAAGTTAACATATAAATAACATGTTTGCTGAGCAGATTTGATTTCTTATGTATATACAGTTTACACTTATAATGTTTTGCTGACCAATTTTGTACAAAGATATTTCAGTGTATTTGTACTAAGATGTAATCATATTTCATGCTTGCAGATTTCTTTTTGTTTGAACATATTTATGCTAATATATAAACAACATGTTTTGCTGCAGGTTTTCATTTGGTCCTCACATCTATATTAACATATAAATAATGTTTGTAGGCTAATTTGTCTTTATTGCTGATGTTTACCTATTATTATGTTATACTTATGCTCATGTTGACTTATGTTTATAACTATATTTTTATGTTATACTTGTATTAAATATTTATAAGCTTATTTTACTTTAATTATAAACATTGTTGTTTAGAAACACTACTAAATCTTATTTTTCATTAAAGTTAAATATTCCAAATCTTTGATTTGAAGCTTATATGTGTATTAATGTATTTATATTTAATATGAAAAGAATTGTGTTATTGAACTTGTTCTTATTATTAACTGCATTCATATATCTGATATTAAATGTCATTAATACATAAATTTTAATTTAATTGAATAACACATATTTATTTCTGAATATTGTTGAAAGCATCTATTATATATATTTTAAATTCCTTTATAACACGTATACAACTAATAATTACCCAAACTATTATTTATTTATAATTGATAATCTTATATTTTATTTAAATTAGATTAAAAACTTAGTATAATAATAGGGTCAAAATTCCGGGATGTCACATTCCTCCCCCCTTAAAAGAATTTTGTCCCTGAAATTTAAACAACAGTTAATTTAAAAACTTAGTATTAACAATCCAAACATACATATCATCCATACAAAAACAAACAATCAAACAGTCAATTCTAACAACATTACTAGTTATCCGGACATAAATCTGGATAAGTTTTTTTTCTAAATCTATCAAGAGTTTCCTAGGTACAATCTCCGGGATCCTCACTCCATTGTACCTTGACGAGTTTCACCACTTTGTTCCCGAGTTGCTTCTCGTCTTGATCTACAATCTGAACAGGATTTCTAACTACGATTAGGTTGGGTTTTACTTCTAGATATTCCTGAATAACTGGTTCTACTACCAAAGATGGGTCATGAACAAATTTCCTTAAATGAGACGCATGAATTACATTGTGAATCCCAGACATCCGTTCTGGCAATTCAATCCTATAGGCTACAGTTCCAATTCTTTCCAATACTCGGAATGGACCAATATACCTCGGAGTAAGTTTTCCCGTCTTTCCGAATCTTATAGCACCTTTGATTGGGAAACTTTAATAAAAACTAAATCTCCGATCTCAAATTCCAATGGTCTTCGTCTCTTATCTACATATTTCTTCCGACAATCTTGAGCAGCTTTCATCCTTTTTTGTTATAAGCTCATCCTTCGCAGAAGCTTCACGAATAAGATCGGGTCCGAATACAAGTCGATCATTCGATTCAATCCAACAAGATGGGGATCTACCAAAGTCCAACACACAAGCTCGAAGCATATCTTCCAAAATACGATTAAGTCTCTCCGTTTGTCCGTTCCGTCTAAGGATGATAGGCTGTACTTAATCTCAAACTAGTTCCCATTGCTGATTGCAAAGCTTCCCAAAACTTGCTAGTGAAAATAGGATCACGGTCACTTACTATGCTAATAGGAATACCATGCAATCTGACTATCTCCTTCAAGAAAATTTCTGCCAAGGAAATTGCAGTACGAGTCGCCTTAACCGGAATAAAATGGGCACTCTTCGTTAAACGATCAACAATAACCCATATTCCTTCATTTCCTTTCCTGGTTCTAGGCAAACCGTCAATAAAATCCATCGAGATCATTTCCCATTTCCAATCTGGAATTTCCAAAGGTTGCAATAGTCCTGCAGACTTTTGTTGATCTCCCTTCATTTGCTGGCAAATGGCACAACTATTTACAAAAGCAGCTACATCCCTCTTTATATTCGGCCACCAGAAAACTCTCCTCATATCTTTATACATCTTCGAAATTCCCGGGTGAATATTCAATTTGGAACGATGACACTTAGTTAAAACTTCTTGCCTCAGTCCATCAATATTAGGCACACACACAAACGACTATTAATCCTTAAAGTACCTTGATCGCCCACATTGAAATCCGAATACCGATCGTCTTTAGTTCCAAGAATTATTTCCTCAAAAGATTTATCTTCCATTTGCTTACTAATGATCTTTTCTTGGGGAGATGGAACTACTTCTAAAAGAGATAAGACTGCATTTCTACTAAGAGCATCAGCCACGACATTTGCTTTCCCTGGAGTATACAAAATATCCAGATCATAAGATGCCAAAAATTCGACCCATCTCTGCTGTCTCAAATTAAGATCTTTTTGAGAGAAAATATATTTCAACGGTTTGTGATCCGTGAATAACTCAAACTTTTCTCCCAAAAGATAATGTCTCCAGATCTTCACAGCAAAAACAATAGCTAACAGTTCTAAATCATGCGTAGCATAGTTCTTCTCATGGGCCTTCGATTGTCGACTAGCATACACAATAACTCTGCCGTTCTGCATCAAGACTACACCCAATCCAACTAAACATGCATCCGTATATACTTCAAATTTCCTCTTCCCATCCGGAATAAGAAGTACTGGTGCACTGGTTAGCCTTGTCTTCTATTCCTGAAAAGCTTCTTCACTGAGGTGTCCATTTGAATTTGGTTCCTTTCCTTGTTAGTTTGGTCAGATGCGAAGAAATTTTGGAATAATCCTTAATGAATTTTCTATAGTAGCCAGCTAAACCCAGAAAATTATGAATTTCCATTGGTTGCTTCCATTCTAGAATAGATTCTCCTTTAGCCGGGTCTACAGAGATATCTTCACCCAAAATAATGTGCCCCAAAAATTTTAACTTCTGATTTCCAGAAATGGCACTTTGAAATTTTTTGCCTTCAACACATGCTTCCTCAGAGTCTCCAATACAATTCTTAAATGATGTCTGTGCTCTTCTTCCGATTTGGAGTAAACCAAGATATTATTAATGAATACCAGCACAACTTATTCTACACAGAACCTTAGCGAACTATCCGATTTGGTGACAAATACAGCAGCAGAGCCCCAACAAGAAAAACTGGGTCTAATCAAATCCTTCTCCAAAATATCCTGCGTCTGCTTAATCAACTCTTCTCTCTCTCTAGGAGGCATTCTCCTACTGGACTGAATCACCGGCACAACTCCTGGAATCAAATCATTACGAAACTTAATCTCTCGATGTGGCGGTAGATACTTATCTTCTTCCAAAACATCTGGAAAAATCTTGAACCACTTCGATTTCCTCACTTCCTCTTGAGAAGTCTCAACTCCTTGCAAAAGATTACACAAATGAATTCCAGAATTGTCGCACAACACTCTGGCAATTCTACCCAAATAAGTTTGTTCTCTCTTCACAATCCAGAACGGCCATATACTGTTCAGGTCAATCCATCGAAGAAATGAATCCACTTTGCTACTTCTGAAATCACTTCAAGAAAACTGCTAATCAACAACCCTTCGCAACAGCACACAGAACACTTCCAGCTATAGGTCTAATCCTCAATGTCTAAAGACTTCTATTCAAAGCTCCTTGCGAAACTCGGGCCTCAATCAAACAAAAATACCCTACTGAACTTGGTCACAATTCCGAAATGGACATACTTCCTTAACTTGTCCCAAAGAAACATCTTCGAAGACATCCAAACTCACTGTGTCTCATCACACAGCTACAACTCCTTAAGATATCAAGATATCATGATTTGGTCACTTCCATCCGATAGATCCAAAACTCAAGCTCATCCAAAATCACACTCCAACCATGAAATCCTCACATCATCCAAAGCTCACTCGAGACGGTAATAGATCTACAGTCTCGACAGATACACTCCAACTACAAATATTCAAAACTCCAACCATCGGTAGTCGTGTTTCACACACCACTACCCTATCTACCTTATAACTTATATTGGAATACCCGAACAGGTAACCCAATAAATAGGTAGAAATAAATAAATAAATAAATATATATATATATATATATATCAAATTACAAATACGCTCTCTCAAGAAATCACTCAAGAGCCTAGGTATTCACTCAACCTAGCGCTCTGATACCAGCTGTGACGACCCGGCTTTCTACGCCCAGAAAGACGTGCCATCAATAAGAAAGAAAGGGATAAAAATAGAAAAGAAAAGAAAGAAAGAATAACAACATCAGAATCTCACAGCGGAATGGAATAAAATATAATACTTTAACATAAATATTACATAGTTATATGTATACATCAGAGTTAAACAATATCATACAACATGATTATCATATACATATCTGTCAGAACATACATCATAAACTCACTAACACAGTGGAAGTATATAGATATATATGTCTACAACGCTGAAGCCTCCTGCTCCATTGCTCCTCCAGAAGTCATCAAAGCTAACCTGAATCCCTTGGCTACCCGTAAAAATTGGGTACCCGAAAGTTTATGAAAAACAAAAATAAACTCCGGGTCAGACATGGGTCTGGTATGAGTAAACGGGTTAAAGTTGTTTAACTTTGAAAATCATTTAAAATAAAGGTATTACGTAAGACTCCCCACAAATAAACACGGGTAAGTTTTTACCTTACACTAACCAAAACATTTCATAGGAAATCCAGTGATATTATAATAGTGTCTAGGGTTTTCAAGTAAAATACAGAAATAGCTGAAATGCTTACATCTCACATTTTAACATAGTTGGGCACAATCAAAACGTACGGCGCTTATTGGAAATTGGATCCCATACAATGGCAGGGCTACTGGGGTACCGCCTGTCACAGTACGTGGTCTAGATCACAGTACCGAGGAGCCACCCTAACTCTCCTGCAACACAAGGCCGGAACCATTCCTTACTAAACAGTCCCGAACAAGATAACCCTGCAGTTGGTGTACATCCAACCGCCCACACAGCCGAATAAAAAGGGACACCTAGACAGGGGTATATCTCGTCCTGCTTGGGCATGACCCACCTAACCTTGCTGCACCTCCCCTGTTTTAGCCATTCCCGATTGATGAGGCTTGAGGATGCGATTACCTTTAGAGAACATATCACTTAGAATGCTCATCGTCCGCCTGACGATGTGCTGAAAGCATTCAATCCATACAAGTTCGTTCCGGTTTCGAACGAAACCGAAGGCATTATCTCGTTACACTCGTTTTGGAATCACCCTCAGAGTTAACGACGATAACCCTTGCATTCTGAAAACACCATCTTGATCTTCACTTGAGATTACACGGCCCAACGTTTAATTTGGATCGATGTGGTTTTCGGAATATCAATCGATACCCGATCCCGGTCTCATCGAAATCCAAACGCCATTTTAAGGTCCAAGTTGTCTAATTAACTTAACAGTTTAAATTTAACAATTGAATTCCTATAGGAATTTAACACAGATAAATAACATCAGACAAATCATATAGCAATTTAACACAGATAAATAATACAAAATCATCACAGATATATCCAAAAGATCACAGAATAGAAATAAACATCAGATGCAATCAAAAAGAATCATCGATTCATATCAACAAGTTTGATTTGTTTAAACTAATTGCATATTTAAGAGTAAACTATATTTTATTCTTGCTTAATTAATTATTAATTAATTAACTTATTTCAATTCATTAATTACCTATTAATTATACACTTAATTAATGAATTAATTATTAATCAATAACCTTAGTTATTGATTTATAAAACCCAATTACACATTTAATTATTTTTAATTGTTTAATTAATCATTAATTATTAATTAATTTATTCGTTCCATCATTAATTATTTATTTAATCAGTTATCTATGATTTGTAATTAACCAACTTCAAATGATTAACTAAAATCTTGATTACAAATGGTTTACACAAGATTATTATTAAAATCTTTAATTGTTAATTTGAATTAAGTTTGAACTACTTATGAAATTACAATTATAAATTTTATTACATTCGTAATTAACTTCTATTTTAAATTAATTATGCACTTTGTTTCAGCAAAGCTTTGAAGATCATCAGAGTTTAAAAACAAATTGTTTAACACTTAATAATATAGTTTATACTTAATTACTTCTATTTCCATATTACAGTTAGCAAACTCTGCAATCTCAAACCCGAAGTCAACATCGTGCTCGCCTCGGGTAGGACTCGAGACTACCTAACAATTTCACGCGATCCTCCCCCCGCCTCTCTTCTTCTCCCCTGTTTCTTAATTTAACTGTTTCTTCTTCTTCTTTTTTTAAAAAAAACTTAAAGTTTTTAAGCTGTTGAAACATATTAACACACATGCCTACTAACAAAAACTACCCAGGGAAAACCCGAAGAAACTAGCTCACTAACTCGAGTTTCACTCGAGTCGACAGCCACACGCACCTCTCCGCCGCCGTGCACGTGCACGACGGTCCACCACCGCGACATCGCCACCCAACACCACCAACAAACCTCTAGTCATCTCCTCTCTCGAATACGAAGCCCAGATCAACCCCCAACGCACGAAATCAAAATTCGACTGAAAAGTCGAACTGTAACTCAAACCCAGTTAATAAAATCACCTTGCGATTGTGATTGCGACCACTAGAAATGCCAAGACTTCGGCCATGGCTTGCCGACATCACCTCCTATCTTTCCCCAAAACCACTCGTCACTCGATGAAGCTATGACGACGCGAGAATCAATCGACCGAACCCAACATTTACAGAACCCAAAACCCTACTTTTGATCATCTCCAAAAATCCATGCATTAGAAAATTCTTTTAGCATTTTTCTATTAATCACTCATCAATACCCTAGCTTCGTGTAAAATTTCATCATCAATCATTGAATGAATCACTTGGTATTCATGAAACAGTACCTAAGTTCAATAATGTACTGCTCTCTAAATAGTTAACTAAAAAATTTAATTCTTGTCTTAAAAATCATACTACAGTATGTTGAATCAATATATAAACTCAAATTGTCAATTTAAGATATTTGAATTTTGAGTATAATTTTACTTTATACTGTAATTGTGAGTTTACGGTTCTATTTTTTTTCACAGCCTACCTAAAATAATCCAATTCTTAAACTTAAGCAAATTTATTTAGTTAGAAAATTAATCATATATAAAAAGTATGATTAATTCCCTTACTCTTTTATCTCAGCAACAAAACTGGAAGAACACAAATAAATAGAATAGGCAGTAACCAAACATCACAGAACAGATTTTAATCAGCATAATATTTATTCATAAATCAATTATTAGCAGTTAAATTTCAAAAATTAAGTTTACTCACCCAAGTTTGCAGTAGAACAGAGGAGGGTTTTTTTTTTTGGATGAGAAACCTGCAGTTTGCAAATTTGAATTCCAGTAACTTTTTTTCTTGTTTTCCTGAACTTTATTTTGAACTTGCAAATATAAAGTTTTGTTTTATTTTCTTTTGCTTCTGCTCAGTTTCGTTTTCTTGAGTTAATGATTGAACTTAATGCAATGATAAATACATATATATAACTTGCAACAAGCTGCCTTCTTGAACAAGCTTCACTTGATAAAATATCTTGCTTAATTTTATTTTATTCTTATTTGTTTTGTACTAAAACCTGAGAATCATATGAATATTTCGGCTGCAGATTTGTTACAGAAAGAAAAGTGTGCTACTTAATGTATATGTTCACACTTATGTTAACACAATCAATATTTACTGACACAAATATTTGCATAAAGATTTTGCAGGCTTAGTATGTACTAATGTGTTTTCATTTATGCTAACACACAATTAATGTTTGCTGGCACAAGGAATTATGCAAAGATGTTTGCAGATTTGGGTTTGTACTAAAATGTTCATATAAGTTTACACTAATTAGAATTTACTGACATATATATTTACAAAGATATTTGCAGCATATCATTCATTTTGACTTCATACTTAAGTTAACATATAAATAACATGTTTGCTGAGCAGATTTGATTTCTTATGTATATACAGTTTACACTTATAATGTTTTGCTGACCAATTTTGTACAAAGATATTTCAGTGTATTTGTACTAAGATGTAATCATATTTCATGCTTGCAGATTTCTTTTTGTTTGAACATATTTATGCTAATATATAAACAACATGTTTTGCTGTAGGTTTTCATTTGGTCCTCACATCTATATTAACATATAAATAATGTTTGTAGGCTAATTTGTCTTTATTGCTGATGTTTACCTATTATTATGTTATACTTATGCTCATGTTGACTTATGTTTATAACTATATTTTTATGTTATACTTGTATTAAATATTTATAAGCTTATTTTACTTTAATTATAAACATTGTTGTTTAGAAACACTACTAAATCTTATTTTTCATTAAAGTTAAATATTATAAATCTTTGATTTGAAACTTATATGTGTATTAATGTATTTCTGTTTAATATGAAAAGAATTGTGTTATTGAACTTGTTCTTATTATTAACTGCATTCATATATCTGATATTAAATGTCATTAATACATAAATTTTAATTTAATTGAATAACACATATTTATTTCTGAATATTGTTGAAAGCATCTATTATATATATTTTAAATTCCTTTATAACACGTATACAACTAATAATTACCCAAACTATTATTTATTTATAATTGATAATCTTATATTTTATTTAAATTAGATTAAAAACTTAGTATAATAACTGGGTCAAAATTTCGGGATGTCACATTGACGATCATTCTACATTAGTCGCGCATGTCGGTAGCACACTATCTTATGTATATTAGGTACTGGTGGTGTAGGATGGTCATCATAATTGTATATAATTTGAGTTTGTGAACCTATGAGATGTTTTGTACTCATTGATACTTATGTATATTTTTCATATTATATTATCGTTGCATTATTGACTCTACATTCACTATTATCTACTATATATTGTGTATTATTCTACCTTAAAGACAAATGTGCTTATTGTTTTGTGCCAATACTGAGAATGTTTTGTGATGAGATATATTTATTATTTAAATACACACTAGTGTTAGCCATTGAGAATATTCATATGTGCAGCCTATATCGCCTCTTTTTCTATGTTATCCGACAGTATTACCAAGTAATACTCTTGGATAGCATGGCTGTAGAAGTGGGGTGTTACAATTTGGCACGAAAGCAAGGTTTAGAACCACACGTTATATATAAGAGGCATGAGCCAAGACCTTAGATGAGGCTTAGTGTTGCTATCCCCTTAGGTATGTTGGGTAATTTCCCTATAATAAGGGATAGTAGGAGTATATATGTATATATATTTATTATACAGTGATTACTAGGGTAATCATTGGTGGCATATTTGTTATTCTGTATATATAATATTTTCACTTTTAACTCTTTTAAGTACAAAATATAAACAATTAGGGTCCAACTAGTGGTATCGAAACTGATTTTAAATATTAAACCATTGGCCGCTTAATTTATGAATCATTATATTTTTATTTGATATTAATCAGGGTGCATAGCGGAAAACTGATGAATAGTTTACCGTGGAATATATTGATTTTTTTTTATGTGTGTTTGTTCAGTTGATGGTTATTCGTATGTGTTTATTGAAGTAGTGAGATGAATTTAATTTTTGATAATTACTTATAATTATGAATATGTGATTTTGTATTTGTTGATATTGATAGATGTTTGAATTATTGAAATATTTAATTATTGTAATGTATATCTGGTAAGTATCTGTAAATGATTTGATGATTGGTAAATATTTGTTAAATAAGGATGTTGGTTTATATATAGACACACACACAAATGTATAGTTTGTTTGACATACTTTATAAAGTGAGGCTAATGTTTTAAATCGTAAAACCTTGACAAGGTATGAGTACATATAAGTAAATTTGATTATGTTTCGATGTAGAAGTAAATAATTATTTAAAGAAGTAAAATCTGCATTAACTTTACTGTTGATTATTTTAAAATTTCAAATCGATGCGGGTGCATATATATTCAACAAGAATTTTCTAAACACTAGGACACTACTTCTGAACATAGAATATTTTAAAAGTAAGATTATGGAATTTTCAAGCGATGTATGCAGTCAATGGGCATTAGTGGATAGTTGAGGTTGCTAGCAAGGAAGTATTGATTATGCGGTCAATATTGCAGCCAATTGATATTAGGAAGTCACCAAAATAAATGTTGGGAAATATCGTTATACTTCATATTGTTTGAAACCTAGTGAATATAATTATGTATATTTGATGAATTTTCGACACAAATATAATTATTTAAAATGTTTTGTTATTTTGAACTAAAACGATTTTATATTAATAATGAAATACAAAGTGATTATGTATATTTGCTTTCAAAAATTTATAAGAAATAAGAATAACGAGATGTTTTATTTTGAAGTAAGGAGAAATTCTTTAAATTTTTATATGTGAGTTATTATTGATAAAGAAATATATTAGGCCTTTGATTTAAGTGGAATTAGATTTGGAAAATAAAAATTACGAAGTGATTATGTTTTATAATTTTCTTATGAAAGAAAGGCGATTCTCATGAAATAAATTTTTGAGTTAGAATATTTTAAAAGATCTTGAATTATTTGTTTATTTAGAGAAAATATTTATCAAAGGATTATTTTAGTAAGAAATATCATTCCTATTTATGGGAATGTTGAATTTAATAATATGATTAATAGTTCTTTACTGAGTATGTATATATTTGGAAATTTCGGTTGTGAGTTGAAAGTGTATACAATTTTTAGATTTACTATGTTAAAATGAAGAATGGTGTTAATTTGTAAATGAATGTAAAGATTTGAGGGAAAATTTGTTATAAAGTATTAATAGAGGTAATTTGGAAGAAATACAGTTAAATTTTGTAACATGGATTATGAATTTTGAAGGTTGTTTCAAAAGTAATTCAAAAGTAATACTATGAGTTATGTTTTGAGAATTATATAGTTTAAATGCTTTGATTTCGTGACTATGGGATATTTTTGAAATTATATATAAAGTTTTGATAATTATCTAAACATTTAAGTATACTGTTTGGAAAGATATGTCTGTAATTATTAAGAGATGAATAGATAATTATTATGTGTATACTATATTAATGAATGTTAGCTAATGCAATCCTAAAGTGCTATATAAGTATTATGTAAAATATTAAAATGGATTGGAAAGCTTATGTGAAAAGAGGTTTTGAGAATGGATTATATTTTAAGTTTGTATTATAGAATATTTTGGAGAAAAGGAAGATTTCTTTTTACTTATGTGCACCACTATGTGTAAAAGGATAGAATCCGTGAGGTCTTGATTTTGGAATTTAGAAAAGAATAGATTATGATAATCTCCTTATTGGTGGAAAAGTAAGAAATATAGTTTTAGATTAGAAATATTAAATTTTATGAATATGTTGAACTCTCCTCTATAATATAGAATTGAAGTGTTTTCATAAGAGGATAAACGTTTGTATATTGTTAACTCGCTTTTTAGCCAAAGCAGATTTCAATTGGACTTAGAGGATCAAAATAAGGATGAAATGATTCACGGAATTGGAAGTACATATAGAAGAGATAAAGAAACAACTGGCAGGAGTTTCAATTGGAATGAAGCGAAGTATATAACTTGGCATCGAGTTATATAGGTCAACACCAACCTATTTACTCAGTATATTCCTCCTTCCAAACTTCGTATACCTTGCATACTATTCCAATTACTCTCAAGTTGTTCTCCCCTAGTTTTGAGAATCAATTTCAAGGATTGTCGAGAAGAAAATCAAGAAAGAAGGATAACTCAAGTAACAATAGAAAGATCACTAGAATTAACCAAAAGTCAATGAAAAGAGCTTGGAATGCATCAAGTAGAAGGTAGAAGAGCAGAGTAGGTAAAAAAGTAGGATTTGCACCAAAAAAATAGGTCGGTACCAAGTTAGATGACTCGGTACCGAGTTATCATTTTGACTCATGGGACACCAATCCCTCTTGTACAACTTCGAGCTATCTCATTGACCCCAGTGCAAGTAGACTTCTGGCACGATACCTCTTATTTCCTATAAACACTAGTCCTATAATAACTAGAATAGGGGCTAGACTCTGCTTCAAACTCTGATCTTCTCCTTCACCTCACTCCTATCTTCTCCCTCAAGTACTCTAAAAACTCCATTATAAATTTGAGATCCACTAAATGGTGGTCAAATCTGATATAACTAGTTGTAATCCAGAGAGAAAACAATTAGGAACAAAGACTAAAGTGGATGTATGCGAGAATATGCCGAACCACTATGAAATTTATTATGCCCTCATTTATTTTTCTGTTTGTTCTTTTATTTTACATGAACTAGTGCTTTCATCTGGTACTTAGGTGTTTGTGCCATTTTGGGTGCAAAGATTTGGCGCTTTCACCGATAAAGAACTAGATCAAAAGGCTTGAAGCTTGAAACTGATATTTGGAGAAGACAGAGAGACCAAACACCACATCTAAGGATAGGGGAAGCCAGCCAGGACCTGGGGGCAGTCAAGAAGTGTATTCAAACTCTTATCAATCCATCTATGTGACCAAAGAGGAGATAGAGAGAATGATGAAGCAGATTAGGATGGAAGGATTCCTAGACAACAGGAAATGATGAAGACAACAAGGAATAGCTGGAACTACTGGAATTCAGAACTAGGGACAAGGAACTAGTGTAGGAGCATTTTGAGTTGGAGAAGAGCAGATTGGAATGGTGCCCCCATGACCAAGACCACTTGGTACCGTCCAGAATCATGTTGGTATCGAGAGGATTTTACATGAGGGCAATGTTGGATTGGACTTAGGGCAAGCTGAGATGCTGAGAACGAACGATGTTGGAGCCAGAAATACAAGACAGAACACAAATGTGCATCAATCAGAGGAATATATGCCAAAGTTTCCCTATAGAAATGGAGGATAGAATTGAACAAGTGGTGCAGATCAAAATGCAAACATGCAGTCGAGGAGTATGTACCATAATATATGTTGGAATTCCCCCACAGAAGTAGGGTGCATAATATAACTAGCGGTCAAAGATTTCCATTAATCAAAAATAGATGGATGGCTAAAATGGTCAAAAGAATAGCTGGAGGTGGACCACCAGACCAAAGTTTGGAGGTCATAAACAGGAATCCATTTATCGCTAATATATGAAATATAAGGACTCCTCATGATTTTAAGCTTTCGACATTGGAAATATATGATGGGCAATCTAATCTAACAGTTCATTTACTGAGATACATCCAATGGATGGAGGTGTTGGGTGCTTTTGAGGAGGTGATGGGGAAATGCTTCCTATTATATCTGTCAAATTTAGTAACAACGTGGTTCAGACATCTGGAGTAGATCCATAAGCACTTGGACCGACCTGGTGAATAAGTTCATTAGACAATTCAGAGGTCACATCTTCCGACCAAAGAATGTGATGACTATCAAGCGTAAAGCAAAGGCATGGAAGACCTTGAGAAGCTATCTAACGAGGTTTAACATGACAACTTCCATAGTTGATATGCCAGATCCATCAATAGTCTTAATGGTGGTAGTATCTGGGGTCGCAAGCAAGATGGACTTCAAAGTTGCACTGGAAAGGGATCCACTGATGGATCTTATGGAGTTTTACCATAAAGTTGAGAGATATCTACATCAAGAGCACATTAAAGATGATAATCCTGATGTTAATGATGTGGATGGCGGTGAGCGGCCCACAGCTGGATATGGAAAAGACAAAGGAAAACGAAAAGCTGATAATGACATCGGGGTACCGAAACGATAAAGGGGAGAGTTGAAGTTCTCTTCGTACATTGACTTAACCTAAAACCTGGAGAGATATATCTAGGTACTAGGGGTAGAACCCCTACCAAAAACTAGCTAGGAGGAAACCCACTAATTGGGAGAGAAGATATGGAAAGTTTCACATCTTCCTTGAGCTTAATGAACATGAAACCAATGAATGTCGATACCTTTGTGATATGATATAAGATTTGGTTTGGAGCAACTAGCTGCAACAACATATGAGGAACCCAGTTGTGGTGGTACAACCAAAGCAACCACCATCTATAGTGAATGCATCAAGAAACAACCAAGGATCTAGGTCAAGGATGATAATCCCATGATCGCGATGGATGGGAGGTAAGTTCGCTTTCCGTGCATTGCTTTCTTTCTGAATAATTAGTATAATAATAACCTCAGACTGCTTACATGTGTACAATGCCTAGATTGGTCTCTAGGGGCACTCTGAGTTAGACGTCTGGGATGACTAGTAAGGCAATAATAACCTCGGACCACCTCTGTGACGACCCTGACTCGACCTTCGAAAATCGGCACCGAATACGACACTTGTATTCAAATGCCGCAGATCCAAACGTAGAATCTGGTTCGCCGGAGCTTATAACACATTAAGTATAACAACACAACGGAAGAAAATGAATAATATCATTGATATACAACATTTGATACAATATCAGATACAATGATGATACAATTGAGATATCGATACAAATATCAAAGACAAGATACAGTAGTGGAAAAAGATAATATAAGCTTGAACTCCAAAGAAGGAACTCTAACATCAACCGCAACTCCAAAGCACCAATCCAGAAATAGCTCGAACTCCCAATCAAGTTGAACTAAGCAAGGTCAGCCATGAATGCTGAAGTGTAAAAAATGTGATCCATAAATCCAAAGGGCTTCGAAGGCTATTGAATCTATTCCTACTACTCGACTATCTGAAAAACCTAACTCTAGACTGCCTGTGTGGAAAAATGTAGGCACCTAGAGTTTAGGAAGGGAACAATAAACACCGGGTCAATCATCGGACTGGTATGAGCAAACAAAAACAGTTTTATCTTTTTTGAATCATCGGACTGGTATGAGCAAACAAAAACAGTTTTATCTTTTAAAACAAAAAACAAAAGAATTTAAAATTGAAATCCGCAATGCTTTTTGGAAAATGAAACTAACATAAGGCCTCCCGCTACACACACCATGCAAATGCGGAATTGGAGGAGATTTCTCCTTATGATAGTCAAAAATGCTTGATACGCGAAAACCATTTTCGATATTATTATTAGTGCATATTGTAGAAAACATTTCGAAAGTATAATATTAATATTAGCCAGCATACAACCATTATTGTATGCCTACTATAGCTACCATGTTCAATAGCAGGTTACCACCACATTCCATGGCAGGTTGTACAACTAAAACCGTACAGGGCGCGTATTGTTTCTTTGGATTTTCAAACAAGTGGTCAGGCCAAGGAACTTCCCATTGCCACATGGGTACGTCTCTAGAGGGACGCCCCGAGAACTTACCTGGGTCTCTGCTAACACAAGGCCGGTGTACTCCCTTCCCAGGAGTACAACCTAAGATATGCCACCCCCGGTCGTTTGCAACCTTTATCCAAGAATCCTCAACCACAAAGCAACATCGCATAGTAATAAATATACAGTGTCCACATGAGTAAGTATCTGGGCTCCATACCATGATACCTCCCTTTTCCAGAAGGAATGGACATACCCTAGGGGTGCGACCCCTGCAACCATGCCGCATCTTTCCTGTTTCGACCATTACCGGGTTGTGAGGTCCTGATGCAGTCTCGTCCACAAAGCTATGCTTTTTCACAAAGCCATGCTTTGATAAACAAATGATCAGCAGCACTTCATATGCCACATTAACAAATTGGAAATGTATCACTAGTAACCATCAATTACATAACCTCTTAGCTCGTACGTCTCAGAGAAGGGTGTTAAGCTAAGAGAATAAATCTCCGCCCCCAAACAAAAATGTATTTGATAGAAACTGGTTTTACATCTCAAAGTGTAATTTCAGACACACATCCATACAAGTATGTTCCGGGTTCGAACAGAACCGAAGGCACTTCCGAAGAAGCCTTTGCAATCTGGGTATTCACTATCCCGATCGGACTTCCCATCACTTAGGGAATCTCTATACCGGCGCGACTCAGTGTAGAGAGAATCGAAGGGTTATCCTTTCGTTTTCGAAAATACCCGGTCTTCACCACCGGTCTTCAAATGATATCCATATCGTCGTATCATTACTCGGAATGGGTTATATGACACAAGGTCCTCTCCCGGCTAAATTTGATTAAAGCTTTGAATTGATCTCAGGCTTTGATGTTGAAGCAGATCTTTGTTTGATCTGGTTTGTAGATTGTTTCTAGGTTGCAGAATTGAAACTTGAATACTTGAAGTTGTTTTTGAACTTTATTTGAGTTGATCCTTGCATGCTTTCAGATTTGAGAAGTTTTGGTCGAATTCTTTGGTTTTGATTTTTTTTATTTAGAAAATGGCGAAGAGAAAAATAAGCAACCTGGTTATTTCTTTCTCTTATACACATCAATTAAAATTTAGTTTGGGATAAAACATATGTTTGCCACTTGTTCTCTTTATGAACACTTGTAATTATATGTTGCTACTTATTAAACATTTGTCCTAGACATGTATTTTTATGTCTAAATCCTTGACTTTATTTTTATTTATAAATTTTGTTTAAATCCCTTACTTTATTTCATTTTACAACTCATGTTCATGTTTTCTTATTTATTTTCTAAAAGATATGTATATTTTAAACTTTGTATTAATTCTTTTATATAAACATACACCTTATTTAATTTTGGATCTAAATTTCAAGTTTATTTTCAATCTATTTTAAAAAACACATTTTGTTATTTGAATTTGGAGAAACTCAAATTTAATTTCAAAAATTAAATTAATTATCAATTTAAACTTAGTTAAAAACCAGGATCGTTACAAATTCCCCCTCAAAAGAATTTCGTCCTCGAAATTTGCATATAGGGAGACAACAAAAAAATGTAGAAAGATACCAGATCAAGTTGAATATCTATTCTGCATTTGGCTCACCAAATCAGAATATCAACAATAGATGTGAGAACAAACTCATTCAACACTTTACGAAATACTTGGGTTATTCGGATCTACGAAATATGCATGGGCATTGGTTAGTTCGAAGGATAACTAACCACTCGTAGAATATATATGGACTCCAAAGAATAGATAATGGATACTAAATTCAGGTTGGAATATCCCAAAATATACACTAGCTTGTCCATCTTCGGACTTTGATCCTCATAAGAAATTACAATTGAATTTCAATTTTTTTGTTTTAACCGAAATCGTTTTATCGATACAAATCTATTTTAACTTTATATTTTAGCTAACCAATTTATTTCAAATAAATTTTGTAACGACCCACCTTTTTGGACAATTTAAATCGACGATCAAATACACATGTCGATTCCAAACCATTCAAAAGGGCAGATAGTTATTGGGGTAAATAAGAAAAGAAAAGAAATAAAGGAAATGAAACAACACAGAATCTCGCAGCGGAACGATAAAATATAATAGTCAAATAAACAGTTCATGAAGCTGTTTACTATACTTTGACAATTATTTATACAACATTTATCAGAGTTATACATATACAACAGAACAATAAAATAATGCAGCAGATAGCATGATGCAAGGGTAATAATAGTAATAGTATACCAAATCTTCGTCTTCATCCTCCAGAATAGATCTTCAAAAATCTGAAAAACTCAGGACTGACCCGAGCGTAATGAAAAGACAAAACACTCGAGTCAGGACTAAAACATCCTTATGAAAGTTAAATCAATCGTAAATAAATATGAGTGTGACGGCGTCAGAGATGCTTACGGGGTTTGACATCTCATATCCAGTGTCAACGTGCGTGCAATAACTTAAGAGATGTTACGGGATTTTCCATCTCTTCAAATGTAAGATTCCATTTCAAAATCATTTTCGCCTTAATTTCATTTCGATTTCAAAATCATTTCGAATTTCAATTTAGGTTGCAACTTCATTTAACTCAATTCGTATTTGAATTCAAGATTTAAACATAAACATTTCACCTTATTAACCAGTTTGGAATCTTAGAAAAATAGTTTTAAGTAGTTTAAAAGTAGTTTAAATAATTAAAATACTTAAAATACTTAGACTCTTAAAATGGATGTGAAATAGATAAATTAGTTTAAAATAATTTAAATCGGGTTAAGTAGATTTAAAATAGATTAAAACAGTTTAAGTATCCAAAATGGTTTATATAACCGAGTAATTTGGAAAACAAATAAAACAGCTTCAAAACCAATCCATTTCAATTTATAACTTCCCAATTCAAATCACTTTCAATTTCCATTCTACCGATTCAATTTCGATTTCAATTCAAAACAACGTCAACTTTAACTTCAAATCAATTCAATTCTACATTCACCTTCAATTTATTCAATTTCAACTTTTATCGATTTGGAGCTTGATTTCAAAATATCCATTTATAACACTTAACAAATTTTCCATCAATATTCAAGTTTAAATCCAAATTTCAAATATGGTTCAATTCCAAGCTCGATTTCAAAATATCATTTTTATATCACTTTTGCTTAGTAATATTCAAAGCTCGAATTAAGGTTAAATCTTTAAACAAATCAATTTCGAAATTCAATCATATCCTGATTTTAAATTCCAAAGTCTCCACTTAATTTTTTTAACAATTTCTTTTAACCAAAATTAATTTCAACATTCCAAACTCAAATTTTCGATAAATTCGATTTTTATAAATTGATTTCTACTTATAACTTTTAAATCAAAACATTTAAACAAATTTCAAATCGACGATTTTTAAAATTATTAATTTAGCCAATTAGGTGTCCGTATATAATTTTCTATCCTATGGCCAAGTAATTATTTATTTCAATTAAATGTCAGGGATGAGTATATATTACTTAAATTAAATCACAATATCATATCTATGCATAACAGGTTATATATAAGCAAATAAACATCCAAACATTTAAATATCAACCAATAACATCCATCAAAATACATCATCCAATAGACAATACAATTCATGGCAGTTTCATAGTTATCAATGTCAGGTAATTTAATCGCAATCCAATTTCAATTTCAATTTAAATTTAACTGTCAATTTAATTTCAACGGTTAATTCAATTGACAAGCTATATAACAATTAAATTTTTATCAAACAACGGCAAATAAAATCATAACACTTCATAATGTCAAATTTAACTAGCATAAAGATATTTAGTACGATGTGAGCGTTATAAAACACTCACCTTGATTTTCAATTTTAAATCAAATCGAACGACGTTCGATTTAACCCGAAATTTTCTCTAGCTCCAAACGATTCCAATCCAGCTCCATAGCGTAGTGCACGACAAAACGATTGCAACGCAATTCGTTTCGTGCGTTTTCGACCTCGTATGAAAAAGATACAGCTTTTTAAAGTTTATACATATTTTTATATAAATAATTATACAATTTCTTTTTATTTTCACCTCATACTCAATCCTGGCCATCCATTTTGAAGTCAACAAATCAAGGCCGCAAATGCCTTCTTCTTCCATACGCGTTCGTTCTCTCCAGTTCATGAAACCCACTCGCCGCCATCAAGCCTAATGCACGCACCCAACTCCGTCGACATCTAGCTCGATCAGGATGCTCCATTCCAAAGCCCATCTCGTGCTCGACACTCGGCCTCAACACGGTGGAGCTCGGCCACCCTCCTCCTCTATTTTCGTGCGCGAACGGCGAAGCTTTGCTTCCTATTTGCCATCGATTCTCTCCACCAATTCCAATCATACCCGTATAGATTTTTAGAGTTTGACGTGCTCCTCGACTTTCATGTTGAAGGTTTTTCATAAATGTCGTTGGATTTCGAAGAAAATGAGGAAGAAAATGATAAAATTTCGGCCATTGGTTATATGAACGGCGGCCACGAAACCTAATAGGGTTTCACTGTTCAACACCGTTTATATAAGATTTTTATATATTATATTATTATTAATTCCAAAATTCATATGCTTTTTCAAACGATCTCCAAACGAAACGCGGTGACCGACGTTTCTAGGGTTTATCCTGCGTTCTGGACACAATGGAATAGGTTTCGAAAGCTAATTCGATCATCTATGCGAGTTACGGAGATAAACGATCAAATTTAAATTAAATCGGTTAAACGATTTTTCTATGCGTTTTGGCTTGCCACGGACAAACGATAAATCCGATTGACACGAAATTTGAAAGCTTATAATTATATCACGTTACGGATCCGATGAAACTAGTTTCGTCGAAATCCGAGACCGTTTGAAAAATGACTATTTTAACTCGCCAAATTAATATTAAAACAATTTCAACGCGTTTCGAGCTGCCACGGTCAAACGACAACTCCGATTGCTACGAAAATTGAAATCCGATAATAACTAACTATTACGGATCCAATGGAACTAGTTTTGTCCAATTCTGAGACTGTTCAAAATTTGGCTATTTTCTAGTCGATAATTAAATATTAAAATATTCAATTTTCACAAATTTACTTTTAATTAGATTTTAAAAGTTCTACAACATCATTCTAACTTTAATACGATAAAATAAAATTTTACAAATCATTTTTAATCATATTAAACCCGTTATTCAATTATTCAATAAATTCCAATTTTAAAATCTTATTAACTCTATTATAATCCCGATATAACTTACATTCACTTTGGAAACCAATTTGAATCATATTAAATCAAATTTAAATTATTCACTCTATTTTCATATATTAATTTCAATATCAAATTAATCATATCAAATTCGGAATTTAATTATTCAAACATTTGTAATATTAAATTTTAAACAAATTTGATTATTCTTAAATCACTATCTTTTGAAATATTCAAACGAACTTAAAATTTTAACTTTTGAAACGATTAAAATTTATAGAACAACCATTTCCATTATACGGTTATTCAATTCCCATTATTAAATTATTCAATAGATCCCAAATATTAAATTTAAACAATTTCGCTTATCCAATAATTCATTATCTTTTGAAATATTGAAATCGAACTTATAAGATTCAACTTTTAAAACCAATTCACAATTTAGAATACTATTTTCATTTTACAGTTATTCAATTTCAATAAGTTTTAAATATTTAATTTAAACAATTACCTGTTCAATATTCAATGTTTGATTTTAAATAGATTTTACTTATCAATCAATTACTCTATTATACCCAATGAATTCAACATTTATTATCCTATTCAACTATTGATTGCAAAGGCATTTACTAAGTAGCTTTTATTTTTCATTACTTGGATAATTATTGTCGCAATTCATTCCGGTTATTATTATTCCAAACGAATTACAAAAGTTTTTCTATCATTAAATCACGAAATCTTATTAAATTAGCTATTTTAATTATCGAAAATTTACGGGTCGTTACACTCTCCCCCACTCAAAACTTTTCGTCCCCGAAAAGGAAAAAGAAGGGAAAAGGAACGAAGTATAGAATTCAACATTAGATATATCTTAACCAAAGTTACCAACTTATAAAACAATGAAATTCCATTTATAAAGTCATAAATACGCTTCCACTAAGTTACTCTGAACGACTTTCTAGCTTTAAAAGTTAGTTATCAAAACAAGTTATAAAAAAAATTTAAAACTTGAAAATTTTTCTTACACCCGCATTTTACAGAAAATTTCGGCAGAGTCTCCTTTGCGCGGCTCGATCGGTACAACTACAAAACGCCTCTACGGGCCCCAAACCAACAAAAGAAAATCAAAAGCCAAGTGGCTCATCAAAAATCACCAAATCCAATGACAAAATAAACATGTACCTTATATATTATTAGCGGGCATATACGACTAATATAGCGCGAAAGCGAGCTCCAAATGCGAAGCAAGCGCAATCCGCACCTACTAAACACTCAACAAACCATGAGAACATGCATGTTATGAAAATAATATCAATATACATCATATAGCAACATAACAACTACATGTGCCAACATAACAATTTCAACAAAACAACAAATGCATCCACCAATCAACTATCATCCAACTATCATCCAACAAATCCATAACCAATCAATATAAATTCACTTCTCATTAATATTTATTGACTTGGTTTTCAATTTTAATCACAGTTGATTCATTAACGTTGGATTTTACTAACATTCATTCTCAATTCAATTAGTTAACATTCACTAATTTATATTTACATTAGTACACTTCCAATTTGAATCAAATTAAATTCTATTTAAATTCATTTAACTTCCAATTTGATTTCAATGGTTTATAGATTTCAAGTTCATTAACACTTAATGAATTATATACAATCAACTAACAATCATATAACAACCAAATCATACCAACATAACAAAATTATTAATTTTACATTCAATTTGGTTTATCTCTTTCAATTCCAATTGATTCTTAGCCATACCAAATTCTTTTGCTTAAATTTACTTCATATTCAGTTTCAGTTAATAACCAATTTATTTGCGGAACATTTTATTAATGCAGGACATTTCATTAATCATCACTTTAATTTATAGTCATTCCATAAAAGTCTAACTTCTCATATATGACATTTCTTAGTTTATAGTTATCTCAAAAGTTGCAAATTTATCTTCACATATTTGGCATCTTAAATTTCCCATATTAACTTTTAATTAAGTCCGTAAGCCGTACATATATCATCCGTGAGCAATAACAATCTAATCGCTTATTCGATCACACAATTTCACTTCCAACTAGTATCGTTCACCCGACTCTCTAGTGCGGACTCAGATTTGGTTCCTTGACTGGAACTGTTACTCTCCTTGCATAGCCATATACTATGATAGAGAATTCTAGAATCAAACCAAAAATCCATATCTAGGATTCGCCGTCGAAAATCGAGTGAAAAATCCTAACTTGGATCGATATAAATCATCTCGAAATTTTGTGCTCGAATTTGGATCAAATTGTTATGCAAATAAAATAATGTACGTACAATCTCACGTATTACCTTCCAATGGATTTCTATCCAATTTTATCAATACTAAATTATTTTATTGACTTCTATTTTTTTCCACTTAATTACTCACAATCCATTATTCAGTTAGTATATTCATTTCTTTACATATCATATTCTTCAACATTATCTTTTCTTAAACATCATATCATAGAATTTGCCTACTCAAGTTCATTTTAAACATTCTATATAATTTAATTAAATCCAATTTCATTTTCCAATTGATTCTTAGCTATAAGAAATTCCTTTGTTTACATTTATTGCATTTTCATAATTTCAGTTAATAATGAATTCATTTGTGGAACATTTTATTAACCGGCACTTTAGTTTATTAATCATCCTATAAAAGTCTAACCTTTATAAATGACTTTTCTTAGTTTACAGTTATCTTACAGGTTACAAATTCAAAAAAAAAATTTCCAATCCCTTTGCAATTTATATTTATTTTCTATAACCAATTTACAAAGATATAATACGATTCATTTATCTTCTTTCTTAAGTTCACTTACTTGTTCCATTTATCCATTCATAATTTCATGTTATATCTAAGTATATAACATTTTTATCACAACCAAATTTTCATTTTTATACATTTTAATTCCTTTTTGAGTTTTCCTTACTTGTATACTTCAATTATTTTCAGGTTCTGTTTAGTTGTAGAATATCTCATTACATATCCAAAACATCATTTCAACTTCTTAACATTTGGTAAGTCATATTATATGTTATTAGAATGCAAATTTGGTATTATACAAATTTATAGAACTTCATTTTTCTTAATTAGAATGTACACAAATTTGATTTATTTAAATCCTCTTTACCTTTCAACTTTAAAGTTTTCCAAAACAATATCTTAGATATCTTAATCCTCTTATTTTATAAATTCTGGTTATTCACATTTCATTCAAATAATTTGAAATTTTCTAATTAACATAACTTAGAATTTTAAATGCCTGGTTCTTTTCAAATCGTTTGAAGTAAACATATATACTTATATCCTTTTTTTTATATAACAAATCATACCTTTAGAGTTTAAACCAAAACCCATTTACCCGAAATAATTTCGAAGAAAAGCAAAGCTTCTTAGAAGTCTCCCCCACTTTGAGACTCGAAAATGAACGTCGATGATGCTGCGCAGTCATCACCGAAATTATTTTCCAGCGACAGAAGAGAGGAGTACTGAATTCATTCTTTCCTTTAAAATCCTTTCAAAATATTTCCATAAATAATTTCCAACTAATATTACAATATTATTTTCTTCAAAGCTTTGAAAACCATTTTCTAAAATCTCCGGGTCTAAAATTCAATATTTTCCAATTTAAATCTATTTTAATTCATAATTCACCTTTATAAAATATTCTTATATGAATTTCTTTCTTAAAACATTCCACAAGTTGTTTTATCATTGTTCATTTTGTAATTCATCATATTTATTAGATTACAATATCAAATTAATGATAATAACCAATATTTCATTCCTAACAACCAGGTAAGCTAGATAAGTCACACTAATTTCTGAAAATTTTTCTTTATATATACAAAATATAATTAGAGCAAAATTATTTCATTTACCCAATTTCAAAACAATATTATGTTGAATTGTTCTATTTAAGTGTTTAGAGATCCCTATCAATGACGTTAATTACTCGTATTGACCAGAATCCATAAGCCACTCAACAAATCAACCGACACAATATATAACATTTTATATCACTAACAAATACGCTCTCTCATATATATACACTCAGCCACTCATCATAGGGTATAACTACCCTATTTATAAAGAGTCAGACCCCACAGAGCTAAGGTTATCGCTAAACCAAAGCTCTGATACCAACTGTAACGACCCACCTTTTTGGACAATTTAAATCGACGATCAAATACACATGTCGATTCCAAACCATTCAAAAGGGCAGATAGTTATTGGGGTAAATAAGAAAAGAAAAGAAATAAAGGAAATGAAACAACACAGAGTCTCGCAGCGGAACGATAAAATATAATAGTCAAATAAACAGTTCATGAAGCTGTTTACTATACTTTGACAATTATTTATACAACATTTATCAGAGTTATCATATACAACAGAACAATAAAATAATGCAGCAGATAGCATGATGCAAGGGTAATAGTAGTAATAGTATACCAAATCTTCGTCTTCATCCTCCAGAATAGATCTTCAAAAATCTGAAAAACTCAGGACTGACCCGAGCGTAATGAAAAGACAAAACACTCGAGTCAGGACTAAAACATCCTTATGAAAGTTAAATCAATCGTAAATAAATATGAGTGTGACGGCGTCAGAGATGCTTACGGGGTTTGACATCTCATATCCAGTGTCAACGTGCGTGCAATAACTTAAGAGATGTTACGGGATTTTCCATCTCTTAAGGATCCGTTAAACTATCTACTATGTAGTAATGTACGCTAAGTAGATAATGCGCATCAGTAATATAAAGTATCAAAATAGCGTTAAGGCGTTACCATAATCCCCCTTAACACATTTTTATAATGCCATAGTCTATACAGCACCGTAAGCCCCACCGTAAACTGGTGGTTATCAGAGGGTACCCCATAGGTATAACACAAAACATAACGTAGTGGTCGCGAATAGGATAATCAGTATGACAAGGTACATGAGGCGATACCAACTAGGATACTAGTAGTTGCATGATCCGGACTGATGTTGGGCATAGCCAGCAACTACCCCAACACCGCGAAACAACACTCCCAAACCAAGGGGTGCACCCAAATCGAATCACAAATGTAATAGAAATGGTATCGAAGAAGCCTGTTCGCTAGAGGTGGCGAACCTCAATGGCCCGGCGCGGCTCCTGTTTTAGTCATGTCAGGGGTCATCCAATATCATTCTCTTTCTTCAGTCAACACGTTCACCAAACCATCCACTTCATTCTGGATCAACACTCCGCGTATAATAGTTATTAAAGTGGTTTTCGGTATCGACAGAGAGTATGTCCATATCCGATCCCGGTCTCTTTAATAACTACGTATTATTACACCGTTGGCACTTTTACATTTCAAATCGATTCATAATTGATATCAAAATATCATATTCGCTTCCAAAAATCGAATCCATTTCAAATATCATCGTATCTATTCAAATGTAAGATTCCATTTCAAAATCATTTTCGCCTTAATTTCATTTCGATTTCAAAATAATTTCGAATTTCAATTTAGGTTGCAACTTCATTTAACTCAATTCGTATTTGAATTCAAGATTTAAACATAAGCATTTCACCTTATTAACCAGTTTGGAATCTTAGAAAAATAGTTTTAAGTAGTTTAAAAGTAGTTTAAATAATTAAAATACTTAAAATACTTAAAACTCTTAAAATGGATGTGAAATAGATAAATTAGTTTAAAATAATTTAAATCGGGTTAAGTAGATTTAAAATAGATTAAAACAGTTTAAGTATCCAAAATGGTTTATATAACCGAGTAATTTGGAAAACAAATAAAGCAGCTTCAAAACCAATCCATTTCAATTTATAACTTCCCAATTCAAATCACTTTCAATTTCCATTCTACCGATTCAATTTCGATTTCAATTCAAACAACGTCAACTTTAACTTCAAATCAATTCAATTCTACATTCACCTTCAATTTATTCAATTTCAATTTTTATCGATTTGGAGCTTGATTTCAAAATATCCATTTATAACACTTAACAAATTTTCCATCAATATTCAAGTTTAAATCCAAATTTCAAATATGGTTCAATTCCAAGCTCGATTTCAAAATATCATTTTTATATCACTTTTACTTAGTAATATTCAAAGCTCGAATTAAGGTTAAATCTTTAAACAAATCAATTTCGAAATTCAATCATATCCTGATTTTAAATTCCAAAGTCTCCAATTAATTTTTTTTAACAATTTCTTTTAACCAAAATTAATTTCAACATTCCAAACTCAAATTTTCGATAAATTCGATTTTTATAAATTGATTTCTACTTATAACTTTTAAATCAAAACATTTAAACAATTTTCAAATCGACGATTTTTAAAATTATTAATTTAGCCAATTCGGTGTCCGTATATAATTTTCTATCCTATGGCCAAGTAATTATTTATTTCAATTAAATGTCAGGGATGAGTATATATTACTTAAATTAAATCACAGTATCATATGTATGCATAACAGGTTATATATAAGCAAATAAACATCCAAACATTTGAATATCAACCAATAACATCCATCAAAATACATCATCCAATAGACAATACAATTCATGGCAGTTTCATAGTTATCAATGTCAGGTAATTTAATCGCAATCCAATTTCAGTTTCAATTTAAATTTAACTGTCAATTTAATTTCAACGGTTAATTCAAATGACAAGCTATATAACAATTAAATTTTTATCAAACAACGACAAATAAAATCATAACACTTCATAATGTCAAATTTAACTAGCATAAAGATATTTAGTACGATGTGAGCGTTATAAAACACTCACCTTGATTTTCAATTTTAAATCAAATCGAACGACCCTCGATTTAACCCGAAATTTTCTCTAGCTCCAAACGATTCCAATCCAGCTCCATAGCGTAGTGCTCGACAAAACGATTGCAACGCAATTCGTTTCGTGCGTTTTCGACCTCGTATGAAAAAGATACAGCCTTTTAAAGTTTATACATATTTTTATGTAAATAATTATACAATTTCTTTTTATTTTCACCTCATACTCAATCCTGGCCGTCCATTTTGAAGTCAACAAATCAAGGCCGCGAATGCCTTCTTCTTCCATACGCGTTCGTTCTCTCCAGTTCACGAAACCCACTCGCCGCCATCAACCCTAATGCACGCACCCAACTCCGTCGACATCTTGCTCGATCAGGATGCTCCATTCCAAAGCCCATCTCGTGCTCGACACTCGGCCTCAACACGGTGGAGCTCGGCCACCCCTCCTCCTCTATTTTCGTGCGCGAACGGCGAAGCTTTGCTTCCGATTTGCCATCGATTCTCTCCACCAATTCCAATCATACCCGTATAGATTTGTAGAGCTTGACGTGCTCCTCGACTTTCATGTTGAAGGTTTTTCATAAATGTCGTTGGATTTCGAAGAAAATGAGGAAGAAAAAGATAAAATTTCGGCCATTGGTTATATGAACGGCGGCCACGAAACCTAATAGGGTTTCACTGTTTAACACTGTTTATATAAGATTTTTATGTATTATATTATTATTAATTCCAAAATTCATATGCTTTTTCAAACGATCTCCAAATGAAACGCGGTGACCGGCGTTTCTAGGGTTTATCCCGCCTTCTGGACACAATGGAATAGGTTTCGGAAGCTAATTCGATCATCTATGCGAGTTACGGAGATAAACGATCAAATTTAAATTAAATCGGTTAAACGATTTTTCTATGCGTTTTGGCTTGCCACGGACAAACGATAAATCCGATTGACACGAAATTTGAAACTGGTTTCGTCGAAATCCGAGACCGTTTGAAAAATGACTATTTTAACTCGCCAAATTAATATTAAAACAATTTCAACGCGTTTCGAGCTGCCACGGTCAAACGACAACTCCGATTGCTACGAAAATTGAAATCCAATAATAACTAACTATTACGGATCCAATGGAACTAGTTTCGTCCAAATCTGAGACTGTTCAAAATTTAGCTATTTTCTAGTCGATAATTAAATATTAAAATATTCAATTTTCACAAATTTGCTTTTAATTAGATTTTAAAAGTTCTACAACATCATTCTAACTTTATTATGATGAAATAAAATTTTACAAATCATTTTTAATCATATTAAACCCGTTATTCAATTATTCATTAAATTCCAATTTTAAAATCTTATTAACTCTATTATAATCCCGATATAACTTACATTCACTTTGGAAACCAATTTGAATCATATTAAATCAAATTTAAATTATTCACTCCATTTTCATATATTAATTTCAATATCAAATTAATCATATCAAATTTGGGATTTAATTATTCAAACATTTGTAATATTAAATTTTAAACAAATTTGATTATTCTTAAATCACTATCTTTTGAAATATTCAAACGAACTTAAAATTTTAACTTTTGAAACGAATTAAAATTTATAGAACAACCATTTCCATTATACGGTTATTCAATTCCCATTATTAAATTGTTCAATAAATCCCAAATATTAAATTTATACAATTTCGCTTATCCAATAATTCATTATCTTTTGAAATATTGAAATCGAACTTATAAGATTCAACTTTTAAAACCAATTCACAATTTAGAATACTATTTTCATTTTACAGTTATTCAATTTCAATAAGTTTTAAATATTTAATTTAAACAATTTACCTGTTCAATATTCAATGTTTGATTTTAAATAGATTTTACTTATCAATCAATTACTCTATTATACCCAATGAATTCAACATTTATTATCCTATTCAACTATTGATTGCAAAGGCATTTACTAATTAGCTTTTATTTTTCATTACTTGGATAATTATTATCGCAATTCATTCCAGTTATTATTATTCCAAACGAATTACAAAAATTTTTCTATCATTAAATCACGAAATCTTATTAAATTAGCTATTTTAATTATCGAAAATATATGGGTCGTTACAAATTTTCAAACTCATTAGAGTTTAAGATCGAAAAGCTGATAAGAAACTGATGAAGAGAATACAAGATAGAAACTTATCTACATGATTCGTAGAGCCACCACACCAAAGCTTCTCCCTCGAGCTGCCACGAAGCAATCAAAGAACTGAAATCGGATGATGAACAAAAGAGATTGATAGAGAAAGGATAGTTTCCTTGTTGTTGCAGGGAATTGACCATTTGTAGTGGTATTTCCCTGTCCTCTATCTCGTCCTCTTCTTGCACTCATGCTCACTATCAGTGGATAGTAAGAGAATTAATGAGGCACACGGATGGATATCTTAGGGATACTCACTCTAGGGTATACTTCACCCTATCTTAATGAGCTACCTAATGTGTTATACTCCTGAGCTAAAGTTTCAACCTTCAGCTCTGATACCAATTGTGACGACCCTGACTCGACCTTCGAAAATCGGCACTGAATACGTCACTTGTATTCAAATGCCGCAGATCCAAACATCGAATCTGGCTCGCCGAAGCTTATAACACATTAAGTATAACAACACAGTGGAAGAAAATGAATAATAAGATTGATATAAAACATTTGACACAATATCAGATACAACGATGATACAATTGAGATATTGATACGAATATCAAAGACAAGATACAACAGCGGAAAAAGATAATATAAGCTTGAACTCCAAAGAAGGAACTCTAACATCAATTGCAACTCCAAAGCACCAATCCAGAAATAGCTCAAACTCCCAATCAAGTTGAACTAAGAAAGGTCAGCCATGAATGCTGAAGTGTAACAAATGCGATCCACAAATCCAAAGGGCTTCGAAGGTTATCGAATCTATTCCTACTACTCAACTACCTGAAAAACCCAACTTTAGACCGCCCGTGTCGAAAATTGTGGGCACCCAGAGTTTAGGAAGGGAACAATAAACTCTGGGTCAATCATGAGACCGGTATGAGCAAACAAAAACAGTTTTATCTTTTAAGACAAACAACAAAAGAATTTAAAATTGAAACCCGCAATGCTTTTTAGAAAATGAAACTACCATAAGGCCTCCCGCCACACACACCATGAATTGGAGGAGATTCCTCCTTTTGATAGTCAAAAATGATTGATACGCGAAAACAATTTTTGATATTATTATTAGTGCATAGTGTAGAAAACATTTCGAAAGTATAATATTAACCTTAGCCAGCATACAACCATTATTTTATGCATAATATAGCTACCATGTTCAAGAGCAGGTTACCACCACATTCCATGGTAGGTTATACAACTAAAATCGTACATGGCGCGTATTGTTTCTTTGGATTTTCCAACAAATGGTCAGGCCAA
Source organism: Allium cepa (assembly GCA_030765085.1). NCBI lineage: Eukaryota > Viridiplantae > Streptophyta > Magnoliopsida > Asparagales > Amaryllidaceae > Allium > Allium cepa. Next base: position 713,094,960 of record CM060934.1, read on the forward strand.
GGAACTTCCCATTTCCACATGGGTATGCCCCTGGAGGGAAGCCCCGAGAACCTACCCGGATCTTTGCTAACACAAGGCCAGTGTACTCCCTTCCCAGGAGTACAACCTAAGATATGCCACCCCCGGTCGTTCGCAACCTTTATCCGAGGATCCTTAACCACAAAGCAACATCGCATAGTAATAAATATACAGTATCCACATGAGTAAGTAACTAGGCTCCATACCATGATACCACCCTTTTCCAGAAGGAATGGACATACCCTAGGGGCGCGACCCCTGCAACCTTGCCGTATCTTTCCTGTTTCGACCATTACCGGGTGGTGAGGTCCTGATGCAATCTCATCCAAAAAGCTACGCTTTTTCACAAAGCTACGTTTTTTCACGAAGCCATGCTTTGATCAACAAATGATCACCAGCACTTCGTATGCCACATTACCAAATTGGGAATGTTTCACTAGTAACCATCAACTACATAACCTCTGAGCTCGTACGTCTCAGAGAAGGGTGTTAAGCTAAGAGAATAAATCTCCGCCACCAAAAAGAAATGTATTTGATAGAAACTGGTTTTACATCTCACAGTGTAATGTCAGACACACATCCATACAAGTCTGTTCCGGGTTCGAACAAAACCGAAGGCACTTCCGAAGAAGCCCTTGCAATCCGGATCCCGATCGGACTTCCCATCACTTAGGGAATCTCTATACCGGCGCGACTCAATGTAGAGACAATCGAAGGGTTATCCTTTCATTTTTGAAAATACCCGGTCTTCACCAATGGTCTTCAAATGCTATCCATATCGTCGTATCATTATTCGAAATGGGTTATATGACACAAGGTCCTCTCCCAGCTAAACCGAATAATGAGTGCAATATTTTAAAACATATGGACATGGGATTTCAGTTAAGTCACAACTTAAAACCCAAAACTTTATTTTCAAGTGGTTTAAACAAATTACCATTTACAAATCTTTAAACAAAAAGATTCTTTTCACAAAAATCGCCAATATTTCACATAGATTCATTCATATAATTTCAAAATAATTTGATTTGAAACTTGAAATCTTTTAAACAAAAGATACACCTTTCAAATTCATTTCAATCTGAAAACATAGCTTTCCAATCTTTAACAAAGATTTATTCATATCTTCCAAAACAATTCTATTTCAAATTGAACCCTTTTAACAAAAATATGAAATCCTTTCTTTATTTGAAAGCTATAATCATTTAAAAACAAATTCTTTTTTGTTTCGGTAAAATCCGGTTTCATTTGCACAAGTTGAAGCCCTTCAAATATAACTTAGGTTAAATTCAAAATTCCAAAATAATACTTTTGAAACACTTTAAAGATGGTTTTAAAATGCATATATATAATTTGCAAAAACCTTTCAAACCAAATTTTCAATCATATGTTCATATCAATTTCCAAAACATATATTCATATCAGTTTCCGAAACATATATATCAATCAAAACAAATCATTTAAATTCCAAAACATTAACAAGTTATTCAAAATAATCTTTAAAACTCCTTTTCAAAAGCTTTTCAAGTTTAACCTAATTCCATTTTCAAAACCATTTGGATTCAAAATTGAACTTTTAAAATGTTTTCCAAAATATCTATGAGTTAACCAATTGCCTCGTGCAATCCATATTTGTGTGTGTATAGTGTGGTCCAAGGGTTTTACACACAATGGTGCAACAACATCATTAATCAACACAGATTCAAATACAACAATATATTTGATAAGTGGTATAAACTATAACGCTTTCTTTCATTCACAGATCACAGAATATATCACAGATAATAAATTACATCACAGATAATTAATTTCATCGCATATGAATAAATTACATCACCTATGAATAAATTAAATCATAGTACATAACTTCAAATAATTCATATCACTAAGCATCACATATCAGGAATATCAAACAATTCAAAGCATTTCATAAAATCCAAACATTCATAAGTAAAATTTATTAATCAACCGATTAATTTAACTCAGACTGATTACTTCTGAATAATTTGATAATCCTGGTTAATTAATATTAATTAATTACTAATCAATTTGATTAATTACTCTTTAATCATTTATTAATTAACCTTTAATTTTATAATTAATCCTTTGATTAATTATACTTAATTAATTGATCCTCAATTAATAATCATTTCTTAATAACTTTCATTAATTAATTAACCTTTAATTAATTAATTAATTATTCTCAAATAAATTACCTTAATTAATTAATCGCATTAGTTAATCATTCTTCAAATTAATTAACCTTTAATCCCTTGATTAACCCATCTTTAAATCATTAGTTATCCTTAATTGCTTATTAATTAGGACCTTAATTCAACCAAAGATAAATCATTATCTTAATTTTTTTTCTTACTTATCATTTATATCCTCATTTAAATCCTTGGAAAATTAATTATCATTAACATAAGAATCTAACTTAAAACCTTAAAAACAATGTTTAAGACAAGCATTTATCTTTAAAACTCATTCTAAATAACCTTAAAAATAAATTTTGTTTTTAGTATATAAATGAACCTAAAATTCTTAAGTTAATTAAAACCATCATCTTTTTAACTACCTAAATATACCATTTAAATTTACAAACTTAAGAATTCATTTTTTTTTAAAATACACTTAAAAATTTGGTTTAAAACTTCTCCAAGCTTTATACTAAAATCCGGAAACCATAATACTTCACAAAATCATGTTTTTACTTAATTTTGAAATCTGTATTCTGTTTTAAATTTTAAAAAAACTGCACAAGTCTTTATAACATTTTAAAACAGGTTATAAAAATATTAACTTGAGCTAAAACAGAAAATACCCGAGCCAATCTTTAGTTTTTCCGAGTAACACTTCGGGCCACACGCGTTCCATCTTCTTCGAGTCGAACTACAAAAGAATCGAGCCAAAACTCGAGCTTTTAAAACCCGAACATGACGTGCACGCTATGCACGTTCACCAACGTCGCCGACCCTCGATGATCATCGCGGCGATGCTCCCCAACCTCCCGACCGCACACGAAAACACCTCTTCACCCAGATTGAATGCATCCACATCGAAACGAAATCGAGTAAAAACTCGACCAACAGGAAACACTATACGGCGGAAAAACTGTCCTCCTTGTCGCCTCCGACCATCAGAACAGCCGCCGACTCACCCAAAATGTTCGTCAAAGACCCATGCTTGCTTTACCCCAGGTGCGATCGCCGTCTCGTGCCCAACGCTGACGAACACTTCCCTAAAACTTCATCGATTCAACTGGGTTATTAAACCCTTATTCTTCATCGCACCATTAATTTGATCATTGATAAATATAATCTATATTTTTCCACCAATCTCCAACTTACAAGCTACCTTCAACCTAAATCTTGAAGCTCAATATTTTCCCGATCATCAGAAATTGACGAATTTGCGATTTCTGTTCATCTTAAAATTCTTCCCAAAATACTATCGTAAATTCCTTATTTTTGTTTTAAAAATCATAGTTTGTAAACACCAATTTATTTATATAACCAAAATTTAAAAAAATCACATCTTCGAATTTTGACCTACATCAAGTTTTTACAGTGAATTCAAAATTTTGAAATGATTGCTCAACGAACATCCTTAAATTTATTTTTTAGAAATGATATTATCTTGTGACAAACACTTTTCTTTTAGAAATCAAGGCCTAAATTCAACTGTATAATGAGAAATGGAATTTAAATTTGATGGTTTGGAGCTTGTAAATTAACATAGCACCTGCATATATATGTTTACCCAGACATGCATTCACATATATATCATTATATACACATACATGAACACGCAGGCTCGTCAAATATTTTGACAACAATACTCTCATATATTTTGTCACATGCAAAGAGATTTAAGTTTTAAAAATGGGTATTTTCTCACCATGAGATTTGGGAAGAACAGAGGACAGCAAAAGCCTAGAACCAAAATTTGATTTGCTTTAATCTATTGTTGTTTTTCTTAAAATCTAAACTTGTATTTGATTGAAGCTTTGAATTGATCTCAAGCTTTGATGTTGAAGCAGATCTTTGTTTGATCTGGTTTGTAGATTGTTTCCAGGTTGAAGAATTGAAATTTGAATACTTGAAGTTGTTTTTGAACTTTATTTGAGTTGATCCTTGCATGCTTTCAGATTTGAGAAGTTTTTGATCGAATTCTTTGGTTTTGATTTTTTTTGTTTTTCAAAAAATGGTGAAGAGAAAAATAAGCAACCTGGTTATTTCTTTCTCTTATACACATTAATTAAAATTTAGTTTGAGATAAAACATATGTTTGCCACTTGTTCTTTTTGTTAATACTTGTAATTATATGTTGCTACTTATTAAACATTTGTCCTAGACATGTATTTTTATGTCTAAATCCTTGATTTTATTTTTATTTATAAATTTTGTTTAAATCCCTTACTTTATTTCATTTTACAAATCATGTTCATGTTTTCTTATTTTTTTCTGAAAGATATGTATATTTTAAACTTTGTATGAATTCTGTTATATAAACATACACCTTATTTAATTTTGGATCTAAATTTCAAGTTTTATTTTCAACCTATTTTATAAAACAGATTTTTATTTGAATTTGGGGAAACTCAAATTTAATTTCAAAATTAAATTAATTATCAATTCAAACTTAGTTAAAAATCGGGATCGTTACAACCTCGGTCCACTTACATATTTACGAGGCCTAAATTGGTCTCTAGACATGCTTTGAGTTGGATATCTGGGATGAACGGTTTGGATTTTCCTTTGCTTGTTTGAATTAATTTGAATATTTAATTTTTGAAAAATTCACTTGAATGTCATGTACGATATTAATCGCATTAAGTCCCAACCGGAGAGTCAGGACCGGAGTGCAGGGTGCAAGTTCCCTTGGTAGAAAGAGAGAAGATTGACTTATATGATTTGCTTGTGTTAAGTCACGACCGAAGAGTCAGGACTAGAGTGTAGGGTGCAAGTTCCTTTTCCAAAGAGCAAGTGAATGGACTTATATGTTATTGGTCGCTTTAAGTCTCGTTTGTAAAGTCAGAACCGAAGTGTAGGGTGCAAGTTCCCTTAATAGAGAGCAAGTAGACGGAACTGTAGAGAAGTAAGTCCCATCGTCGAAGAATGAGCGAATGGGCATACATGGTCATTGGGTCCCTACCTGACAGTGGGGATTGGGCTTATTAAGGATGTGGAAAGATCGAAACCCTAGATTGGGAGACTAAACATCTAAAGAGATCGAAACCCTAGATTGGAAGACTAACGATCCAGGGAGATCAAAACCATAATTGGGCGATAAACGATCTAGAGAGAAAAAACCCTAAAAGGGAAGATCAATGGTTTGTTGAGACCGATCCCTGGAACGGATGTAGATATCATAAAAGGATCTGAACACCATGTAATCAAAGAAAGAAAGATGAATCCTGGGTGAACACAGGATGGCTTGGATGTGAAATGATACCCCCGGATGGAGACATCTTAATCATGATCTATGGCAGATGCTTAAGAAAAGGATGGACTCTTAGCTAAATTAGGTCTAGAATGGCCTTTGATTTGCAAAAGAATCTAAAGGAACTAGATGATTCACCTAGATCGAGATCAATGGATTGCTAGAGGCTCAACTATCGAGGAATGATTATCAAAACTTGTTCTTAAGCAAAACACACCTTACATTTGAAAGACGTACTTTAGGGGGAAAGTTTTAACCCGCTTTTAGCCAAAATAGATTTCAACTGGACATAGAAAAACAAAACAAGGATGAAATAATTCACGAACTTGGAAGTACACATAGAAGAGCTAGAGAAACAACCGACAGGAGTTTCAACTAAAATGGAGCTAAGTATATAACCTGGCACTGAGTTGTATAAGTCAGCACCGACTTACTTAGTCAGAATAATCCTCCTCCCAAACTTCATATACCTCGCACACTACTTCAGTTACTTGGTATCTTGTTATTTTCCTAGAATTTGGATGACCAATTTAAGGAATGATGAGAAGGAAACCAAGAAAGCCGAATCACTCAAGTGATAATAGAAAGATCACTAGAATCAACCAAAAGTCAATGAAAAGAGCTTGGAATGCATCAACAAAAAGTAGAAGAGCGGAGCAGATAAAAAGTTTGATTTTCATCAACAAAAATAGGTCGGTATTGAGTTAGATGACTTAGTACTGAGTTATCATTTTAACTCATGGGACTCCAATCTCTCCTGTACAACTTTGGGCTATCTCCTGGACCTTAGTGCAAGCAGGTTTCTGACTAAATACCTATGTTTGCATATAAATACCAGTTCCACGGCAACCCAAAAAGATGTTGGACTCTACTTCCCACTTTGACTTCTCCTTTTCTCCATTCCTATCTTCTCCCTCGGATACTCTGAAAACTCCTTTGTGAATCTGAGAACCACTAGATAGTGGTCAAATATGATATAATTATTAGTAATCCAGAGAAAAACAACTAAGAACAATGATTAAAGTGGACATAGGCTAGAGATTAGTTGAACCACTATAAAGTTCTTGTTTCCTCTTTTTCTTTTCTGGTTTTTCTTTTAGTTTACAAGAACTAGCACTTTCATTTGATACTTGATTGTTTGTGCCATTTTTGGTGCAAAAATATATTTTGGGATGTTAGTATTAATTGAAAACGTATGTGTTTTATAAATAGATAGAAAGAAATTTTCTAGGCTAGTTTTCAAAATTATAAATACAAACCATTTGATAGGAGAGATATTTTATAAACTGACATTGATAAGTTTGAAAAATTATATTTGGAAATAGCGATGTACTAATAAAGTATTTTACAAGTAATGAATAGATAAGTTTTGGTATAATGAACTATTGAAAATGGAAGTTATGAGAAGTATTTATTTATGTATTTGGAAAGAATTTTGTTTATAATGAGTTGTTTTAAAATTATAAAATATTTTAAAAAGTATTTATATTAAATAAAGAAATAAAATTTTAGTAGAAATCTTGTCGATAAAAAGTATTAGCTTTCATTAAAGTATTTCAAAGTTTAGTTAATGGAAATTTGAATTTTGAGTAGTATTTAGATTTTTTATGAAATGTAAATCTTGGAAAGTACTTAAAGAAAAATTTATCAAAGTAAAGCATCCAATAAGTATGGAAAGTAATTTCTAATTTCGATAAATATATTTTTGTGTAAGAAGGGATTTAAGGATTATTGTTATTTAACACTTTTGAAGAGTAATATATGAGTTAAGTATTTTAATGATGGAATTGATTCTTTTGTTAAGCCACTGATGACAAGTCTAATCATTGATTTTGTATTACTTTATTCGATACTTGATGGGTTGAAGCAGATCACTATATATGCTGACTTGTGCTAGTGGAGATAAAGTGTTGTGAATTTATTGATGAATGTTTGTTTTGAATTTAAAAATAAATAAATTGTAGATGGTATGGTTAAGTCAGGATTCATTAGCTTAGTTTTAAAATTTTCTCCTAGGGATATTGCAAGATCGGTAATAAATTAAAGTTACCAATAGTGATTTAATTGATTAAAATGCAATTTAAAGATTAAATAAGAATAATTTTAGGTTTATTTGGATAAAATTCAATAATAAAAGCAATAAGTAATGAAATGAAATGATTTTGAGAATAATTATTTGTTTAAAAGATTATGAAATAGATTAATTTGGGGATTACTTAATAAACGGGCTTAAAATATGTATATTGGATATTTAAATTTAAGTGAGTTAAAATATGAATATAAATACCAGAAAATTTGTATAATGTTAGGAAAATAATTAATTCTTGTCAATATTTTTTTTTTGGAATTTCATTGTGACTTTGTGTGAAATAGAAAATAGTTTTATAAAAAAAAGAAATGGAAAAGAAAGTAAATATTCAACCAAGCCTTGGCCTAAGCCTATATTTTCAAGCCTATACCTTATCATTTCATATCTTGAATTCTTCAATTCATATTTTTCTAAATATGGATATTTCACTCTACTTTATAAATAAAAGTTATGCTTTAACTTGCAAATCCTAATGCAACTTCACATGTAACCCTCCTCTTCCAAAATTAATATCAAATTGAATAAATTATAATATATTAACAAACTCAAGTTTGTGCAGTTGGATATCACTTAACATCAAAAGTTAAGGAGGAAATGGGTGATCGATCATGTTTTGGAAATCTGGAGTGAGCAACAAGAGAAGTGGAAGCTGTAAGCAAAGTGAATCCTCATGCTCACATAACTATGCCTAAATCATCTAGTTCTCTTTATATGTTGTGTTTAGATTGACGATTGTATGAATGCATGTGAATATAAGTTGAATTGGTGAATATTATTGTGGATTAATACCTGAATTTGATCAGAGAAGTAGCGAATGATCAGAGTTTTGCTCCAGAAGCTCACGGCCAGTAGGGCCACCATTTTCCTTGTTTCTCTTAAAAATAATAATAATACAAATAAATAGATAAATATAAAATATAATATAATAAATGAAATGAAAATGTGTACAAAATACCTTTGCTATATAGAAAATAAATGAAGTGAGAATTTAAAATATAATTTTTAAAGGACCGATATAATCAAATTTAGTTAATATACATAGATATAAATAGGAATTACATAAATTATTAAAAGAAAGTTCAATTTAGGATTTAAAATAGTTATTTAAATTTTTATACAAATTCTATAAAATAAGAGATATTTCTTAATTAATAATGTGTTTTGAAGTATAATTTATATTTAACATGTGCAAATTAAGAATTGAATGCATGATTTATAAAAAGAGGGTTTATTAGTAATTCAGTAATATATATATATATATATATATATATATATATATATATATATATATATATATATATATATTTAGAGACATTATTATTATATATTGGAAATTGGTTATTGGATTTAATAATTATTTACAGGTCTTGCATAATTTCTTGAAAAATTAGACATATTTAGTGGATGATACTTTAAAAGCTTTAAAATATATTTTATAATTAATAAGATCAAATAAGAGAATTTCTAATTTATTTGATTGATGAAGTTTATTTTATTTTTCTTTCAGTACATTTCTTTATATTGATCATGGTTGACATAAATGATTCATCTTTGATATTTATTTTACTGGTAAATTTTGTTATGATACGGTGATGACAATCTTCCATTTCATTCTGGGATATTAAACTCTGTGTGATGAGAAATCAAAATAAATAGAGCTATCGTACTGCCTGTTATGAGACTTTCGATAATATTTAGCCAATTATTCTTTGGACTCGTTCTATAAAATATTATATGGATGGCATGTAGTTTATGAGTAGCGAATAAACATTTGAGCATCATGTGGTGGTATGGAACGCTGTTGTGATATTTATTCGGTTATTCATTGTAAGTAGATGACAGTCACGTAACTGGAATAGTATGATGAGATTGTATTTACGTGAGGTGGTTCTCAAAGTAGTGAGGCCAGTCACCCGTAAGCTCATAGTAGTGAGTTAGGACAGGCATACACTCTTAAGTGGAGAGTATGACTTCATGTCTAAATTTATTAGCATTATGTGCCACTATCATGATATACTCATTTATTGATGTTAGAGAGGACCAGATGGTTAGAATCCTCCCTAGCGGCCTGATTGTCGGGTTGCACCCTGGATCGATGACACTATATATTTTATAGTTGTTTACTTTCAGCTGCGTACATTCACCTATGTGTCACATAGGTTAGCGGTCTATTACCTATAGTGGCATGAGCTAGGTGATGACATTAAGTGCCTGCGTTTTCGAGCATACTGGTGGATACGTGACAGGATACATAGAGGTAAATTAAGACTATAAAGTCTATGTGGTTCTGGAGCTGGCTCCAGGCCATCTGTCTCCCTTCCAATTTTAGCGGAGTGATAGATAGGCATATGCTATTGATACATGTAACGAACCTGACTCGACCTTCGAAAATCGGCACCAAATACATCACCCATATTCGACTGCCGCAGATTCAAACGTTGAATCTAGTTCGTCGGAGCTTATAACACATTAAGTACAATAACACAGCGGAAGAAATTATAACGTCCCTGACTCGACCTTCGAAAATCAACACCGAATACGACACTCGTATTCCAATGCCACAGATCCAAACGTCTAATCTGCTTCACTGGAGCTTTTAACACATTAAGTATAACAACACAGCGGAAAAAAAGAAATGAATATCATATAAAACTCCAATGATACAATATCCAAATATACAACAATGATCATATCAGAGATACAAAGAAATGCTATAGCAGAAAACCCAATGAACTAGCAGCGGAAATAACTAGAACTTGAAACTCTAGAAGAAACACTAATATCAGCAATCTCCATAGATAGCTCGAACCACCATCAAGTTGCACCAAGCTAAGCAAGTCTGGTCCGTCGTCCTAACCAAATACTTTAATATCCAAAGTCTTCAAAGAATACCAAAGAGAAAGCCGAAAGCTACCGAATCGATATCTATATCTACTATCTGAAAAACCCAACTCTAGAATGCCCGTGTGGAAAATAATGGGCACCCAGAGTTTAGGAAGGGAACAATAAACTCCGGGTCAGTCATGGGACTGGTATGAGCAAACAAAAACATTTTATCTTTTAAGAAACAAAAAAAAATTAAATTGAAATCCGCAATGCTTTTTGGAAAATGAAACTACCATAAGCCCTCCCGGCACACACACAATGCAATCGTACACTAGGGGGAGATTTCTCATTATGATAGTCAAACATGCTTAATACGCAAAATATTTTTAATGTTATCATTAGTGCATAGTGCAGAAAACATTTGCAAGTATAATATTAATCTTAGCCAGCAAACGTACCATTATAGTATGCCTACTATAGCTACCATTTAGATGGTAGGTTCTACAACTAAAACCGTACATGGCGCGTATTGGTGATTGGATTTCCAACAAATGGTCAGGCTAAGGAACTTCCTGGGCCACATGGGTACGCCTCTGGATGGACGCCCTGAGAACCTAACCGGATCTCTGCCAACATAAGGCCGGGTTACCTCTGCAAAAATAGGTACTACTGACACGAGTATGCCATCCCCCGGTTGTAAACAACCTTTATCCGAGGCCCCAACAACAACAATCACAAAGTAAGATATATATTTACGATATCCACATAAGTTAAGTATCTGGGCTCCATACCATTATACCACTTCTATCCAGAAGTAAATGCACATACCCTAAGGGGCGCTACCCTCTATAACCTTGCTGCATTCTTCCTGTTTCGACCATTTCGGGGTGTGAGGCTCGATGAAGTCTCGTCCACAAAGCTATGCTTTTCACAAAAGCCATGCTTTGATCAACAAAATGATCAGCAACACTTTGTATGCCACATTACCAAATTGGGAATGTATCACTAGTAACCATCAACTACATAACCTCTGAGATCGTACATCTTAGAGAAGGGTGTTAAGCTAAGAGAATAAATTCTCCACCACCAACAGAAATGTATTTGATATAAACCAGCTTTACATCTCAAAGTGTAACGTCAGACACACATCCATACAAGTCTGTTCCGGGTTCGAACAGAACCGAAGACACTTCATAAAGAAGCCCTTGCACATCCGGATAATTCCTAATCACGTCCGGACTTCTCATCGCAAAGGGTGCTCAAATCTCTATACCGGGGATCAACCGATGCAAGAGACATTCGACAAGAAATCCTTTCGTTTTCGAAAATATCCGGTCTTCACCACCGGTCTTTAATTGCTATCCATAACATCGTATCACTATTCGAAATGGGTTATCTGACACAAGGTCCTCTCCCGGCTAAACCGAATAATGAGCGCAATATTTAAAAACGTATGGATATGGGATCTCAGTTAAATCACAACTTATTACCCAAAACTTTCTTTCAAATGGTTAAACAAATTAGCTTTTACAAATCTTTTTGAACAAAAGGTTCACTTCACAAAGTTTACCAATCTTTCACAAAGATTCATTAATATCTTTCCAATTCAAATCCTTTATACAAAAGATATGCTTTTCAGATCCTTTTTCAATTTGAAAACAAACTTCACCAATCTTTAACAAAGATTCATTCATAGCCTTTCAAAACGATTTCCCTTTCAAATTGGATTAACTCATCCAATCTTTAAATCAAAGATTCAATTCATAGCTTTCAAAAATCATTTCCAAAGATTCATTCATAACTTTCAAAGACATTCTATTTCAAACTTGAAATCTTTTCATCATAATTTGGAAATTCTTTCCTTGTACAAAAGCTATTATTATTTGAAACCACTTGTTTCCATTTCGGAAAACCCGATTATATTTGCACGAGTTAAGGCCTTTCAAATATAAACTTGGGTTAAATTAAAATTCTCAAAACCATACTTTTAAAATGGTTTAAAAACCCATATGAACACATTTATAGCTTGTATAACCTTTTTACATCATAAATTCTCAACATAGAATTCCATTTCAAATTTTGAATTCAAATTTTAAATCAAATTTCAAAACTAAATCAAGTTATTCAAAAATAACCTTTATCTTTGAAATTCCATTCCAAAAGATTTTCACTTTAAACCCAATCCATATCCAAAACCATTTGGATTTAAAAATTCAATTTTAAAATTATTTCAAAAATCTGTGACTTAACCAATTTCCTCGTGCAATCCATATTTGTGTGTGTATGGCGTAGTCCAGGGTTTTACACACAATAGTGCAACATCATCAATTATCACAGATTCAATCATATCAATCTCGATAAGCGGTATAATCCATAACGCTTATCTTCATTCATAGATTCACAGATAAAGTAAATTTATCAATAACAAAGATTCATCATTACGATTCGATGTGGGTTTCGGATAACAAACTGAAATCCGACTCCCTGTCGCATCGAATTTTAAATGTCATTTTACGGGCAAAAAGGGTTTTTCACATTTATACAACAGTATATTAATCACAGATATAATAGCTCAGCACAAAGCATTGCATAGCATCACATCACTTAACAAATACATCAATCTATCACATAGCATTCAATAACAATCAAGCATCTTTAATTAAGATGAATAAATCGTGTGGTTTAAATTAATTAACCACATAATTACTTTCATTAATTATTTTTAATCAATGATTAATTATCATTAATTACAATTGATCAAGTCCTAATCACCTTCATTAACTAATATTTCTTAATTAATTAATCCTTAATTGTAATTAATTAAATCTTAATTACTTTTATTAATTATTTATTTCTTAAAACAATTAAGGATTTATTTATATTTAAAGATCATATGATAAATCATTTAAATTTTATTACTTTAAAAATACTTACTTGAAAACCCTTATTAATCAAAACTTAAGTCAAAATCATTTATTTAAAACATGGGTTAAAATGTTTTCTAAAAATCCATATTTTGTTTTAAAGTTGAAAACCATCTCATATCCAACCCGATACCTACTCGAATACACCCCCGAGTCGAACTGCCATCCACTTCGATTTTTCTTCAAAACTAACCCGAGCCGCCCTACAATTTTAAAATTTTGTTAGAAAAAAACCCGGTGCCACACAACAACACTTTGAGTTAAAGCTTAAGTCTGTAACCCATCTTCCCGAAGGCAACTTCAAGATAAAAACCCTTCGTGCTTACTGATACACGCCAGAAGTTGTGCATGTGTACCATCAGTCGTCGGAGCTCCGGCCTCCAAAACCACCGCCGACCAGTTCCCTTCGATCACCCCAAGCCATCCAAACACCCAGGAACTTGAAATAAATTCGAAAATGAGATCGAGTCGTCTCAATCAAATAAACCCAACGAAGCATCATCAGGAAATTTCCCGACGCCATCACCTCAGGCCATCGTAGATCATGCGAATACACACGAACCTTTACACAATGTTCGACGCCTCGTTTGGTACTGGCGCGGTGGCACTCGATCCATCCACGACTACGCAGCAATCACGAGAACCCAACCTATTACTAACCTGACTTCAAAAAGGCATTTTTCGTTCAACTCACTCATACTCGAGATTTAGTAACTTAAAATTCATGAGGTTTCCACCTAAAATCACCATTTTGCAATTCGAATATGCTTGTGTAATCAGATTTTAAAATTGAAATTCTCGAATTTTTCCGATTCATGAAGTTTTTACTGTAAATAAATATTTTACACAATATCAACTTAATATTTTTCCCCGAAATTATTTTTAAAAATAACCTTACCTTGTTATCAACAACTTCCTTTCAGGATCATACTCTAAAATGTTTTAAATATAAAGATATGACTGTTTTTCTCTGATGGATTTTGGGTTTGTTACATAGAGTATATACATATATACATTCACAGGCATGCACAACATAATCCATACCATATATCTTCATTTTTCACAGCAACCACATCACAATCATAAAAATATACTCAAATTCAAACTAGAATGTGTCAGTTTGCTCACCTGAGTTGTTTAACAGAGAAGAAGCAAAGCCTGGAACTGTTGAGACAGAGGATTTTGGTTTGAGTTTGAATGCTAGCACTTTTGATCTGTATCCTTACTCATTGAAGTCAATATTTGCATTGAGTTTGTAGTTTTGTTCACAGGTTATCATTTTCTGGTTTTCAAATTTTACCCTTTGATCAAATTTGTCTATAGGTGGAATTTGCATTTTGATTTCCAGGTTTAAGCTTTTGAACACTTGAATTTGGTTTTGATTTTGTGTTTCCAGGTTCCCCATTTCTTTCTTTTATTTGTAAATTTGTTTTCAAGGTTTTTATTTTGATCTTGAGTTGCTTTACTGGTTTTGAATTTTCAGTTTTAAGTTTGAGGATGAAAGAAAATTTTCTTTTCTACTGAATTGAGAAATCAATTTTTTTTTCCTTTATGTATGTTTTTTTATATAAAATTCTTTACTAAAAGAAAGTAGCTATATTGCCACTTGTTCCATATGTTTACACTTGTTAATACTAAGTTATACTAATCTAACACTTGTTAACATACAAACAAATTTATGTAAAGACCTCTTCTTTAATTTATTTACAAATTATGTTTTAGCCCTTATTTGATTTCAATTTATAAAACATATTTATCTATTTTATATTTACATATATATATATATGTTATGTAGTTTTAAATCTTATTCTTTAAAAAGATATCTTCATATCAAAGCTTGAATATTTATTTACATATATAACTAACTATTTTATTAAATCTTGTTTATATGTTCTCATATATTTTCATTTGCACAAAATAAAATTCTATCTCACATAGATTTTTACATTTTAACTTAATTTAGTTTAGTACAAAAATATATTCATATTTATTTGCGCAACTTTTGTTTCTAAAAGAAAAGAATGACTTAAAAGTCTTGATTACATACTAACAAAAATCATATTTATCTATATAAAAGAATTTATCTTAATAATAACCTTTTGAAAATGATTACATTAATTCTTAAATTACAGTTTTCAAATATCAATATATTTAAAAATTTAGAAACCAAACTTTTTATTAATTTAAAGCTGTTAATTCTATTTTATCTTCAACATTTATTTTTAAATCCAATTTTTTATTTATAAATACTTATTCTTAAATTCCAAATCAAATTCTATTTGTAAATCCAAAAATTTATTTATTCTAGAAATATTCTAATTAATTCATAATTAAATTCACAATTTAATTTCAAAAATTAAATTAATTATCAAATTATCTTAACTAAAATTTTAGGGATGTTACAGATTCCCCTCCTTAAGAAAATTTCGTCCTCGAAATTTGTTAGGGGAACGACAAAGAACATATGAAAGATAAAGAGTTGAATAACCCGATCAAACTGAATATCTATTCTGCATTTGGCTCACCCAAATCAGAATACCAACAATAGATTCAAAAACGAATCTATCTAACACTTCATAAGATATTTGGGTCATCCAGATCTACGAAGTATGCAGTGGCACTGGTTAGTTCGAAGGGATAACTAACCACTCGTAGAACATATCTGGACCCCAAACAACAGACAGATATATGATACAATTCCGAAATTTTTAGTTTAACCAACCAAAATATACCTATCAACCATAAAAACCAAAGCAAACAATTCATCCAAACAAACAATTCTGACCCATCTTGAGTTTGTCCCACGCAAATATATCAAAGCTTCTTCCTGGAGCTGCCAGGAATCATCAAAGAATTGAAAAGGCGAATCAAAGGAGATTGATAGATAAAGTTGTTTCCGCTATTGCAGGTACTGACCATTTGTAGTGGTACTCCCCTGTCCCCTACCTCGTCCTCTTCTTGCACTCATACTTACTACCAGTGGATAGTAAGAGAATTTACTAAGGCATTCAGACAAATATCTTAGGGATATACTCATTCTAGGGTATACTTCACCCTATCTCTAATGAGTAACTTAATGTGTTATACTCCTAAGCTAAAGTTTTAACCTTCAGCTCCGATACCAACTATAATAGCCCTGACTCAAACTTCGAAAATCAGCACCGAATACGACACTCGTATTCCAATGCCGCAGATCCAAACGTCGAATCTGGTTCGCCGGAGCTTATAACACATTAAGTATAACAACACAGCGGAAAAAAAGAAATGAATATCATATACAACTCCAATGATACAATGTCAAAATATACAACAATGATCAATATCAGAGATACAAAGAAATGCTACAGCAGAAAACCTAATGAACTAGCAACGGAAATAACCAGAACTTCAAACTCTAGAAGAAACACTAATATCAGCAATCTCCATAGATAGCTCGAACCACCATCAAGTTGCACCAAGCTAAGAAAGTCTGGTCCGTCATCCTAACCAAATACTTCAATATCCAAAGTCTTCAAAGAATACCAAAGAGAAAGCCGAAAGCTACCGAATCGATATCTATATCTACTATCTGAAAAACCCAACTCTAGACTGCCCGTGTGGAAAATAGTCGGCACCCAGAGTTTAGGAAGGGAAACAATAAACTCCGGGTCAGTCATGGGACTGGTATGAGTAAACAAAAACATTTTATCTTTTAAGAAACAACAAAAGAATTTAAATTGAAATCAGCAATGCTTTTTGAAAAATGAAACTACCATAAGGCCTCACGGCACGCACACAATGCAACCGCACACTTGGGGGAGATTTCTCATTATGATAGTCAAACATGCTTAATACGCAAAATCTTTTTAATATTATCATTAATGCATAGTGCATAAAACATTTGCAAGTATAATATTAATCTTAGCCAGCATACGTACCATTATAGTATGCATACTATAGCTACCATATTAAATGGCAGGTTCTATAACTCAAACCATACAAGGCGCATATTAGTGATTGTATTTCCAACAAATGGTCAGGCTAAGGAACTTCCTGGGCCACTTGGGTACGCCTCTGGATGGACGCCCCGAGAACCTAACCGAATCTCTGCCAACACAAGGCTGGGTTACCTATGCAAAAATAGGTAACTACTGACACGAGTATGCCATCCCCCGGTTGTAAACAACCTTTATCCGGGCCCCCAACAACAACAATCACAAAGTAATATATATATTTGCGATATCCACATAAGTTAAGTATCTGGGTTCCATACCATGATACCACTTCTATCTAAAAGGAAATGCACATACCCTAAGGGGCGCTACCCCCTATAACCTTGCTGCATTCTTCCTGTTTCGACCATTTCGGCGTGTGAGGCTCGACGAAGTCTCGTCCACAAAGCTACGCTTTTCACAAAAGCCATGCTTTGATCAACAAATGATCAGCAGCACTTTGTATGCCACATTACCAAATTGGGAATGTATCACTAGTAACCATCAACTACATAACCTCTGAGCTCGTCCGTCTCAGAGAAGGGTGTTAAGCTAGGAGAATAAATTCTCCGCCACCAACATAAATGTATTTGATATAAACCCGCTTTACATCTCAAAGTGTAACGTCAGACACACATCCATACAAGTCTATTTCGGGTTCGAACAGAGCCGAAGGCACTTCATAATGAAGCCCTTGCACATCCAGATAATTCCTAATCACGTCCGGACTCCCCATCACAGAGGGTGCTCAAATCTCTATACCGGGGATCAGCCGATGCAAGAGACATTCGACAGGAAATCCTTTCGTTTTTGAAAATATCCGGTCTTCACCACCGATCTTCAATTGCTATCCATAACGTCGTTTCACTATTCGAAATGGGTTATCTGACACAAGGTCCTCTCCCGGCTAAACCAAATAATGAGCGCAATATTTAAAAACATATGGATATGGGATCTCAGTTAAGTCACAACTTATTACTCAAAACTTTCTTTCAAATGGTTAAACAAATTGCCATTTACAAATCATTTTGAACAAAAGATTCACTTCACAAAGTCCACAAAGTTTACCAATCTTTCATAAAGATTCATTAATATCTTTCCAATTCAAATCCTTTATACAAAGATACGCTTTTCAGATCCCTTTTCAATTTGAAAACAAACTTCACCAATCTTTAACAAAGATTCATTCATGGCCTTTTCAAAACGATTTCCCTTTCAAATTGGATTAACTCATCCAATCTTTAAATCAAAGATTCAATTCATAGCTTTCTAAAATCGTTTGCAAAGATTCATTCATAACTTTCAAAGCCATTCTATTTCAAACTAGAAATCTTTTCATCATAATTTGGAAATTCTTTCCTTATACAATAGCTATTATTATTTGAAACCACTTGTTTCCGTTTCGGAAAACCCGATTATATTTGCACGAGTTAAGGCCTTTCAAATATAAACTTAGGTTGAATTCAAATTCTCAAAACCATACTTTTAAAATGGTTTAAAAACCCATATGAACACATTTATAGCTTGTATAACCTTTTTACATCATAAATTCTCAACATAGAATTCAATTTCAAATTTTAAATTCAAATTTTGAATTAAATTTCAAAACTAAATCAAGTTATTCAAAAATAACATTTATCTTTGAAATTCCTTTCCAAAAGCTTTTCAC
Organism: Allium cepa; assembly: GCA_030765085.1. Classification (NCBI taxonomy): domain Eukaryota; kingdom Viridiplantae; phylum Streptophyta; class Magnoliopsida; order Asparagales; family Amaryllidaceae; genus Allium; species Allium cepa. The sequence goes on from CM060934.1 coordinate 713,113,902, forward strand.
TTTAAACCCAGTCCATATCCAAAACCATTTGGATTTAAAAATTCAATTTTTAAAATTATTTCAAAAATCTGTGACTTAACCAATTTCCTCGTGCAATCCATATTTGTGTGTGTATGGTATAGTCCAGGTGTTTTACACACAATAGTGCAACATCATCAATTATCACAGATTCAATCATATCAATCTCGATAAGCGGTATAATCCATAGCGCTTATCTTCATTCACAGATAAAGTAAATATATCAATCACAAAGATTCATCATTACGATTCGATGTGGGTTTCGGATAACAAACTGAAATCCGACTCCCTGTCGCATCGAAGTTTAAATGCCGTTTTACGGGCAAAAAGGGTTTTTCACATTTATACAATAGTATACTAATCACAGATATAATAGCTCAGCACAAACATTACACAGCATCACATCACATAACAAATATATCAATCCATCACACAACATTCAATAACAATCAAGCATCTTTAATTAAGATGAATAAATAGTGTGGTTTAAATTAATTAACCACATAATTACTTTCATTAATTATTTTTAATCAATGATTAATTATCATTAATTACAATTGATTAAGTCTTAATCACCTTCATTAATTAATCTTTCTTAATCAATTATCTTAATTAATTAATCCTTAATTGTAATTAATTAAATCTTAATTACTTTTATTAATTATTTATTTATATTTAAAGATCATATGATAAATCATTTAAATTTTATCACTTTAAAAATACTTACTTGAAACCCTTATTAATCAAAACTTAAGTCAAAATCATTTATTAAAACTTGGGTTAAAATGTTTTCTAAAAATCCATATTTTGTTTTAAAGTTGAAAACCATCTCATATCCAACCCGATACCTACTCGAGTACGCCCCCGAGTCGAACTGCCATCCACTTCGATTTTTCTTCAAAACTAACCCGAGCCGCCCTACAATTTTAAAAATTTGTTTAAGTTTAGAAAAAAAACCCGGTGCCACACAACAACACTTCGAGTTAAAGCTTAAGTCTGTAACCCATCTTCCCGAAGATAACTTCGAGATAAAAACCCTTCGTGCTTACTGATGCACGCCAGAAGTTGTGCACGTGTACCATCAGTCGCCGGAGCTCCGTCCTCCAAAACCACCGCCGACCGATTCCCTTCGATTACCCCAAGCCATCCAAACACCCAGGAACTTGAACTAAATTCGAAAACGAGATCGACTCGTCTCAGCCAAATAAACCCAGTGAAGCATCATCAGGAAATTGCCCGGCGCCATCACCTCAGGCCATCGTAGATCACGCGAATACACACGAACCTTCCACAATGTTCGACGCCTCGTTTGGCACTGGTGCGGTGGCACTCGATCCATCCACAACCACGCAACAATCACGAGAACCCAAACTGTTACTAACCTGACTTAAAATCCTACACTAACCTTGCACGGCCACCACGACAAACTAGAATTTTTCCGGTCATTTTTCTCATGATCCATGATGCTCGAACTATCTTTCTACCAAAGCACAACGAATATTAATCTACCGATCGACGAAAATTGACGAAAAAGCATTTTTCATTCAACTCACTCATACTCGAGATTTAGTAACTTAAAATTCATGAGGTTTCCACCTAAAATCACCATTTTGCAATTCGAATATGCTTGTGTAATCAGATTTTAAAATTGAAATTCTCGAATTTTTCCGATTCATGAAGTTTTTACTGTAAATAAATATTTTACACAATATCAACTTAATATTTTTCCCCGAAATTATTTTTAAAAATAACCTTACCTTGTTATCAACAACTTCCTTTCAGGATCATACTCTAAAATGTTTTGAATATGAAGATATGGCTGTTTTTCTCTGGTGGATTTTGGGTTTGTTACATAGAGAGTGTGTGTGTGTGTGTGTGTGTGTGTATATGTACACATATACATATACATCCACAGGCATGCACAACATAATCCGTACCATATATCATCATTTTTCACAGCAACCACATCACAATCATAAAAACATACTCAAATTCAAACTAGAATGGGTTAGTTTGCTCACCTGAGTTGTTTAACAGAGAAGAAGCAATTCTTAAAAGAATTTATCTGTATAAAAGAATTTATCTTAAAATTAACCTTTTGAAAATGATTACATTAATTCTTAAATTACAGTTTTCAAATATCAATATATTTAAAAATTTAGAAACCAAACTTTTTATTAATTTAAAGCTTTTAATTCTATTTTATCTTCAACCCATTTATTTTTAAATCCAATTTTTTATTTATAGATACTTATTCTTAAATTCCAAATCAAATTCTATTTATAAATCCAAAAATTTATATATTCTAGAAATTTCTAATTAATTCATAATTAAGTTCACAATTTAATTTCAAAAATTAAGTTAATTATCAAATTATTCTTAACTAAAATTTCAGGAATGTTACAGAAATTGAATATATCATTGATACACAATAATTGATTACAACAATGATACAACAAGAATTTATCAATATTATTAGAGATACAAGATACAGCGGAAAGAATATCCTCAATAAAATTTCCAAGTGAGAAAGCGAGAATCCAACATATTGCGACTCTATTGCTAAAGCCCCAAAGTCTCCAAACCAAAAGCTCAAACCCAAAAGCTATCATGCTGAATGAAGCAAACTCAATCCAAATGCGATCGCCAACCCAAAGACTTCAAAGATTTTCAAACAGAAGTCTGAAGGCTACTTTATCTATATCTACTAGTTGATTATCTGAAAATCTAACTCTAGGCTGCAAGTGTGGAAAATTTTAGGCGTCCAAAGTTTAGAAAGGGAACAATAAACTCTAGGTCAGTCATGGGACTGGTATGAGAAAAAAATAGTCTATCTTTAAAAAGAAATAAAAAGAAATTCGAAATGCTTTTTGGAAAATGAAACAGCTATAAGGCCTCCCGCCACACACACAATGCAAGCGCACACTTAGAGGAGATTTCTCCTTATGACAGTCAAAAATGCTTGATACGCAGAAGTCCTTTTTGATATTATTATTAGTGCATAGTGCAGAAAACATTTCGAAAGTATAATATTAATCTTGGCCAGCATAGAAATTTTGAACTAGGCCTACTACAGCTACCATCTAAATAGTGGTGACCACCATAAGCAAATAGCAGGTTATACAACTAAAACCATACAAGGCGCGTATTGGATGATTGGATTTCCAATAATGGTCATGCAGAGGAACTTCCTACACCGAATGGAACGCCTCTGGAGGGACGCCCCCGAGAACCTAACCGGATCTCTGCCAACATAAGGCCGGGTTACCTTTGTAACTAGGTAACAACTGACACGAGCGTGCCGTCCTCCGGTCGTTACCGACCTTTATCCGAGGGCCCTCAACACCAACAACCACAATGCAATAATTTTGCGGCAACCATCTAGGTTAAATATCTGGGCTCCATACCATGATACCACCTTTTATCCAGAAAGAAATGGACATACCCCAGGGACGCTATCCCCAAATAACCTTGCTGCAACGATTCCTGTTTCGACCATTAACAGTCCACAAAGCTACGCTTTATACAAAAGTCATGCTTTGATCAACAAATGATCAGCAGCACTTCGTACGCCACATTACCAAATTAGGAATGTATCACTAGTAGCCATCGACTACATATGTAACACCCGACCCATATAACCATGCCAACCAAGAGCAATACTAAGTATTACCATCGGAAAACACAGAGAATGGGACTCGATAGAGCTAAATGTTATACTCATTCCCTTGAACTAACACTGACACGAGAAATTTTATGACTCTTTTTTTCCTTCTACTTAGCTCGTGTGTAGTGTTGGTTCAAAGCAATGGTAGATGATAAATTTCTTTTTTTTCTAGGTTACATAGTACTTTTCACAGGTGCAGCCGGGGGCTGCGCACAGGTGCAGCCCAGGCGGGCTGCGCACAGGTGCAGCCCAGGCGGGCTGCGCACAGGTGCAGCCCAGCCGGGGGCTGCACCTGTGCCCAGCCCCGGGGCTGCCCTGTGCAGCCCCGGGGCTGCAAAAACAGTGCAGCTCGCTTGGACTGCACAGTGCAGCCCGCCTGAACTGCGCAGTGCAGCCCCGACTGCATCTGTGTGCAGCCCCTGGCTGCACCTGTGCAGCCCGCTTGGGCTGCCCTGTGCAGCCCCGGGCTGCATCTGTGGGCAGCCCCCGGCTGCACCAGTGCAGCCCGTCTAGGCTGCACCTGTGCAACCCGCCTGGGCAGCCCTGTGCAGCCCTGAGCTGCACCCGTGTGCAGCCCTCCGGGCTGCACCTGTATAGTCCTGCATCCTTGCACACTTGCTGTTTTGAAATTTTTCCCCATCTCCTTCTTCTGTTTTTCTTTTTTCCTTCAGATCAGGGCTGCGCTTGTGCAGCCCCGGCCTGGGCTGCAATTGTACAGCCTGCCTGGGCTGCAATTGTACAGCCTGCCTGGGCTGTGCAGCACGCCTGGGCTGTGCAGCACGCCTGGGCTGTGCAGCCCGGGGCTGCACTGTTTGTGCAGCCCTGTGCAGCCAGGGCTGCACATCCCAGGCGTGCTGCACAGCCCTGTGCAGACTGGACAATTGCAGCCCAGCCCAGGGCTGCACAAGCGCAGCCCTGATACGAAGGAAAAAGAAAAAAAAATTAAAAAATATTAAAATGTTAAATTAATTTATTTTGGTTAAGAAAGAAAATTATTATTTTATCGATCAATACGTATTTGAAAAAAAATAGAACATTTTATTTAGAATTTTGATTGCGTTTTTGCATACTAAAACTTGTGTTGTTTAGTTTTTTTTTTTAAATTAAATTAATTGTTATTAATTTTTTTAACTTAACGAATTTTTAATAATTTTGATCCAGTAAATTATGTTTCTGTGTTTCGCGTTGATACATACGTATTATGGGGTACTTGTGTATAAATACGAAACGGAGATGTAGTTATTTTTCTTTATATGCATAATTGTTTTGCTAAATTTTATTTGCTTTTTGAGTATAGTACTGGGTTTATCAAAGGTTTTATTCGAAGACGTTGTCGTCATTGGCTTTTTTCTAGAAGTGTTTTGAAATTACAAATGCTTTTGATTTTTGGGTCGGGATAGATTGGACTCTGTTGTACCAATGGGCCAAAACTCGATCTTGGCCGACCCGATTCAGGATCGCTACCTGAATCGGTGGTATGTCACATGCCCTTTAACCACCAAAGGTCAACGGTCTGCTACACATGACTAATCTTATTTTTGATCGGGATCTCCGATCGGCGTGTCACGGACTATGATGGATGGAGGTGTGGGGGTCCCACGTGTATATCCGTGAACGGGTAGCATACGACTTTTGCCTTAGACCGTCTTGCTTATCCTGGGTTGATCGCCAGATTTATTATGGCGTTATGAGTAGCTCTACCACTGTGATTTTACAATACTAGCGTCTGTTTATTTGGTATATTTTATGAGTCATGTTATTTTATCCTATAATTCCCATAATGCAATTTTCTTTATCTTATGATTTTTGGAAAATATTGAAGTTGATTTTGAAAACCCAGTATCTTTGGAGAATGTGTGTATGAACTTATTCATTGTGTTACATATGATAATTGAGTCGGTATCGTATTGGATTACATACGATATTTTTAGCCTAAAACTATTGTTTGATTTAATGAATTGTTTATGAAACCAAATTTGCATGTTGGTTCACACACACATATATGCCTCAATTTGGTTTATGCATGCGACGCTTTCTTTTCCTTTTTATTGATTGAGACAATTATTATTCATAGATCTTACTTCACTCATACTAGAAATAGTCTGACCCGTGTGATTTGTTTTATAATCCTCGGGTGATTCTGAGGATTGTGGTTGCAGGTTAGGTTGCGTGGACTGTTGCAGCATTCATATTATTTTCCACGTTTTGGGGTTTTGGACTTTACAGCTTGGACTTAGGAGTAGTTAATATATGTAATATGGTATGTATGTTATTATGTATTTTGGAAGTGATATGTACTATGGACTATGTATCGTGGACATTACTATTACTTATGCATTACACTGTTGTTGTGCTGAACTATACATTCTATTATATTCAATACTATGTAACCTAGAAAAAAAAAATTTATCTTGTACCATTGCTTTGAACCAACACTACGCACAAATGGTAAGTAGAAGGAAAAAAAGAGTCATAAAATTTCTCGTGCTAGTGTTAGTTCAAGGGAATGAGTACAACATTTAGCCCTATCGAGTCCCATTCTCCGTGCTTTCCGACAGTAATACTTAGTATTGCTCTTGGTTGGCATGGGTATAGGGGTCAGGTGTTACAACATAACTTCCGAGCTCGTATGTCTCAGAGAAGGGTGTTAAGCTAAGAGAATAAATTCTCCACCACCAAAAAGAATTGTATTTGATAGAAACCAATTTTACATCTCAAAGTGTAATGCCAGACACACATCCATACAAGTCTGTTCCGGGTTCGAACAGAACCGAATGCACTTCAAAAGAAGCCGTTGCAATCCGGGTATTCACAATCCAGATTGGACTCCCCATCACATATGGAGATCTCTATACCGGCGCGACTCAGTGCAGAGACATTCGATGGGTAATCCATTCGTTCTTGAAAAGACCCGGTCTTCACCACCTGTCTTCAAATTCTATCCATATCATCGTATCATTATTCGAAATGGATTATATGACACAAAGTTCTCTCCCAGCTAAACCGAATAATGAGCGCAATATTTAAAACATATGGATGTTGGGATCTCAGTTAAGTCAAAACTTATTACCCAAAACCTTTCTTCAAATGGTTTAAACAAATGACCATTTTCAAATCTTTAAACGAAAAGATTCACTTCATAAAGTTCAACAATATTTCACAAAGATTCATTCATGTCTTTCAAAACTATTTTCAATTCCAGATCTTTTATACAAAGATACACCTTTAAGATCCTCTTCTATTTCAAGACAAAGTTCAACAATCTTACACAAAGATTCATTCATAGCTTTCGAAACAATATCATTTCAAACTTGAAATCTTTTCAACACAAATTAGAAATCCTTTCTTTATTTGAAAGCTATCATCATTTGGAAACAAATACATTTTTTTTTGGAAAAATATGATCAAATACACACAAGTTATAGCCTTTAAAAGAATAAACCAGAAAATCAAAGAACTGCTATTTTATTGGCCAGTTCTACTTTAAATTTCCAAAGCAATTTATTCAAAATAGTTTTAAATTCATATATAGAAACGTATCAGCCTTTCAACCCTGATTTCCAAAATAATATTTAACAAGATATAGTTTATTCATAACTAAATTTCAATTCAAAACTTCCCTTTCAAAGGCTTTTCATACTCAGTCCAATTCCATTTCCAAAACCATTTGGATTTAAAATTCAACTTTCAAAACCATTTTGAATATAATAATATTAAATTAATATATATATATATGAATTAACCGATTTTCTTATGAAATCCATATTTGTGTGTGTATGGTGTAGTCCAGGGGTTTTACACAATAGTGCAACATCATCAATCATTACAGATTCAATTACAGTAGTATCGATAACGGTATAATCTTATAACGCTTATCTTTCATTCACAGATTCACAGATAAAGAAAATCATCACACACACATCGGGGATATCAACCAATTCAAAACATTCCATATAATTCAAACATTCATAAGGAAGATCAATTTATCATCTGATTAATTTTAATCTGATTAATTACTTATGAATAAATTACTAATCCCAGTTAATTAATCGTTAATTAATTACAAATAATTCTGATTAATTATTATTCAATCATTTATCAATTAACCTTTGATAATAAATTAATTAATTTTAAATTATTAATTAATCAACCTTAATTAATCGTTAAATAATTAACCTTCAATTATTTAATTATCCTTTAAATTAATTACCCTTAATTAATTAATTAATAGATTAATTAAGCCTTAATTCATTACCATTATATTAATTATCCTTAATTAATTACAATAAATGATTATCCTAATCACTTATATAAATAAATCACAAATTAATTACATCGAGTAATTATCCTTTAATTACTTGATTAATCAACTTTAGTCATTAATTAATTACTTTTAATTAAGTAATTATCTTTAAGTAATTAATTACCTTTAATTACTTACATAAATTAATCTTGATTAATTAATTATTCTTTAATCATTCCCATTAATTAATTTATCTTTAAATTAATTAATTATCTTCAAACTAATTACCTTGATTAATCACATATATTAATTACCCTTTAATTAATTATTCTTTATTTACTTTCATTAAGTAATAAATCTTTAAACTATCACATCAATTAACAATTTGTAATAAATTAAAATCTAAGTAATTCTAAGATAAAACCCCTTATCTTAATAAATCACTTTATTGTTATTCAAATATTTAATAAACCCTTAAAATAATTTATATAAATCAACTTAAAATACTTAAGTTAACTAAAACCATTATCTTTTAATTTACTTAATTATAAAATTTAAAATAAACTTAAGAATTCCTTTTTGAACTCGAACTTAATTAATTATAAAATAATTTTTTTCAAAACTTTAACTATTTAACAAATCTGGTATGACATATTTAATTAATAAAGGGATTTAAACTGGATTAGATTTAAAATTTGAAAACTTGTTTAAGTTTTAGAAATTAAAATTACTTTTAACACAAACCCGAGATGACCCCCAGAAAACTCGAACCTAACTTCGAGTAAAATTCCAAATTCCCCAAGTGAATCTTGAGTTTCTATTTTTCTTTCCTTCCTATAGTTTGCTTCAATTTAAATTTAAAACTGCTGCATAGTTGAAATGCAACATATCGAGGCCAGACCCGAGCCATAACCTCGATCTCTTAAACACGACTTTGAGTTCAGTCTTCATCTCCTTCCTCAAACTCCCTAACACACACTGATTCCCCTGTGTATGTGCACAGAAGATTGGAATTGCTCCGATCATCATCGAGGACGCCATCAGGTCGACAATGATCTCCGCATCCCAAACAGCAACCTAGATCGTCGTTTTCTTCATGAATTTAAAATCGAGCCAAACCATTCTTCTTGGAACCCAAACCCAGATCAGAAAAATAATCCATCGCCGACGACGCTTCCAATCATCATCTACCTCGCCATCATTCCCAATGATGCTCCAAACTTCCATGCACAATTTTCCCCAGGTCCGATCGCCTGAATCACCTCGATGGAGACGCAGCAACCCCTAAAACATTGGCGACCAAACAGCACGTTGAAGCCCTAATTCAACCACGACCGGCCACTCTGGGCACTTAAAAATTCATCCATTGTTTTTCCTTTAATCCCGACTCTTCAAGCTAATTCCAGCTAAGATTACGACCACCATCTCCCCTCCGATCACCAGCAATTGGCAGAAAAACCCAAACCCGTTCAATTCACGATTTCCCACAACTTAACAAACTAAAAATCTTGATTTTGTTCTTAAAATTCATGTTTTTTGAAATCTAATTAAGTAATGTAACTGAAATTCGAAACCATGATACTCGAAACTGGCATGGTTTTAAGTTTTCTTTGTATATTTTAAATTTTCTAGATAGATTAAAAACAATTCTTCTCTAAAACATTTTTAATACCAATGTCTTGATCATACAAATAAATTTTATTTAGATCTTAAAGCCTAGTAATGACTAGAGAAGAAGAATTGGGTTTTTAAACATGTTATTAAAACCTGGAACAAGGACAAAGCCTATTTTCCTACATACATACATATACACATATATACAGGAATCCATACGTAAGCATACGTTCTATCACACATTTTTAGATCATCACATGTAAACAAATATATACATATATATAGGTTAAATGGTTTGCTCATCTGTGTGGAAAGAAGCAGTGAACAGAGATCGCGCTTTAAAACTGGAAAAGGATTTGAAACTTTATGCTTTAATTTTTAAACCGCAATTGCTTGATCTTTAGCTTGCTATTTTAGTTGAACTTGTTAAAGATTGTTTGCTGCATGCTTGATAAATTTTGATTTGCTTGACCATGATCTATGTTGAGTCAGTTCTTCACTTGAGATTTGAACTTTGCTTAGATTTCTAGAAAACAGAGACAATATCTTTGTTTTAAATTTCCAGACTTGAAAACTGAAGCTTTGAATTTCTGAGATGAATCTGTGCATGATGATTTGAACTGCTATCTTGCATTTGTTTGGAGAGGTTTTAGTTTCAATTTTTGCTTTTGAATTTTCAGTTTTCTTTCTGGTTTTTGATTTCAGTTTTGAGAAGTTTAAACTGAGAACATGATAACCTGGTTTATCATTTATCATATTTTATAATTTTTTAGATTAAAAGAAAATCTTTTTCTTGCCACTTGTCTATATAAATTTAACACTTGTAAATTTCATAGTTTAAATTTTTTACACTCATCTATTTATGTATTTCCTTATTTAACAAATGTCATCTATGAAAATTTTATTTTTTAATCCTCCTTTAAATTTTTTTTATAATTTTTGTTTTTTAAACCCTTATTTTCTTATGTTTACATGTTTATATGATTTACATTTGTCTTTCTTTACATGTATAAATGTCATGTACATCTATTTTTATGTTCAAATTCTTCACCCATTTTAATTTATAAAATTTTAAATTACCTTAAGAAAAAGATTTGAAATCAAGTTATATACTTAATAAATAATCATACATACATATATTAAAAATATAGAGTTTAACTTTCAAATAACTTTTGAAAATTTACTATATTAAATTCTAATAAAATTTTCAAAATTCATATATTTATATTTATTATAATTAGAAAATAAGTTTCTATAAATTTCAAAATATAAAGTTTTAAATCCATTCATTTTAAAAATAATTATATTTGAGTTTCAAGTCCAATATGTTATTCAAAACATTTATTTCTGAATTTCTAATTAGAAATTCAATTTAAAATCATATATATATATATAAATAAACAAATATCTATTTAAATTGGAAAATACCAAATTAATTCACAATTTAATTTCAAAAATTAAATTATTTACCAATTTAAACTTGATTTAAAAATGGGGATGTTACAGATTCCCCCTTAAGAAAATTTCATCCTCGAAATTTGCTAGACAGGGAGACAACAAAGAACAGATGAACATGCAAAAATAGGCAAACAGTTTTCCAGATCAAACTGAATATCTATTTTTCATTTGGCTTACCAAATGAGAATATCATCAATAAATATGAGATCGAACTTATTCGATACTTTATGAAATACTCGGGACATTTGATCTACGAAATATGCAGGGGCATTGGTTAGTTCGAAGGATAACTGAACACTCCTAGAACATATCGGTACCCCAATGAATAGACAATGGAACTAAATTCAGATTGGAATATCCCAAAGTATACACTAGCTTTTCCCTCTTCAGACTTTGATCTTCACAAGAAATCACCAAAATTTAAAACTTTGGTTTTGACCGAAATCGTTTTATTGCTACAATCTAATTTAACTTCATTTTCTGTTAACCAATTTATCTCAAATAAATTTCAAATTCATTAAAATTAAAATAGCAAAGCTGATAAGGAACCGATGAAGAGAATACGAAATAGGAATTAGAACCTTTTTTACAATGATTCGTAGGGCCACCATCACAGCGAAGCTTCTCCTTTAAGCTTCCACGAAGCCTTCAAAGAATTTGAAATTTGAATGACGATCAAAGAAGATTGATTGAAAAAGCTGTTTCCGTTGTTGTAGGGTACTGACCATACTCCCCTGTCCCCTATCTCATACTCTTCTTGCACTCATACTCACTATCAGCGAATAGTAAGAGAAATTACTGAGGCATACAGACAGATATCTTAGGGATACTCATTCTAGGGTATTTATAACCCTATCTCTAATGAGTTACCTAATGTGTTATACTTTTGAGCTAAAGTTCAACCTTCAACTCTGATACCACTATAACGACCCTAACTCGACCATTGAAAATCAGCACCAAATACATCACCCGTATTCGACCGCCATAGATTCAAACGTCGAATCTGGTTCGTCGGAGCTTATAACACATTAAGTACAACAACACAGCGGGAAAAAATGAATATATCATTGATACACAATAGTTGATTTCCAAGTGAGAATGGAGAATCCAACATATTGCGACTCCATTGCCAAAGCCCCAAAGTCTCCAAACCAAAAGCTCAAACCCAAAAGCCATCATGCTGAATGAAGCAAACTCGATTCAAATGCGATCGCCAACCCAAAGACTTCAAAGATTTCCAAACAGAAGTCTAAAGGCCACTGAATCTATATCTACCAGAGGATTATTTGAAAATGGAACTCTAGGCTACCCATGTGGAAAATTATAGGAACTCGGTGTCTAGAAAGGGAACAATAAACTCCAGGTCAGTAATGGGACTAGTATGAGCAAACAAAAATAGTTAATCCTTAAAAAGAAATAAAAAGAAATTCGTAATGCTTTTTGGAAAATGAAACTGCCATAAGGACTCCCGCCACACACACAATGCAAGCGCACACTTGGAGCAGATTTTTCCTTATGACAGTCAAAAATGTTTGATACACGAAAGTCCTTTTTGATATTATTATTAGTGCATAGTGCAGAAAACATTTCGAAAGTATAATATTAATCTTAACCAGCATAGACATTTCGAACTGTGTCTGCTATAGCTACCATCTAAACAGTGGTGACCACCATAAGTAAATGGCAGGTTATACAACTAAAACCGTACAAGGCGCGTATTGGGTGATTGGATTTCCAACAATGGTCAGGCAAAGGAACTTCCTACACCGAATGGAATGCCTCTGGAGGAACGCCCCCGAGAACCTGACCGGATCTCTGCCAACACAAGGCCAGGTCACCTCTGTAACTAGGTAACTACTGACATGAGCATACCATCCTCCGGTCATTACCGACCTTTATCCAAGGGCCCTCAACACCAACAACCATAAAGCAATAAGTTTGCAGCCACCGCATAGGTTAAATATCTGTGCTCCATACCATGATACCACCTTTTATCCAGAAGGAAATGGACATACCCTCAGGGGGCGCTACCCCTAAATAACCTTGCTACAACGATTCCTGTTTCGACCATTACCGGGTTGTGAGGTTTGAGAGGTCACATCCACAAAGCTACGCTTTACACAAAAGCCATGCTTTGATCAACAAATGATCAAGAGCACTTCGTATGCCACATTACCAAATTGAGAATGTATCACTAGTAGCCATCAATTACATAACTTTTGAGCTCGTACGTCTCAAAGAAAGGTGTTAAGCTAAGAGAATAAATTCTCCACCACCAAACAGAAATGTATTTGATAGAAACCAATTTTACATCTCAAAGTGTAATGTCAGACACACATCCATACAAGTCTGTTTCGGGTTCGAACAGAACCGAAGGCACTTCAAAAAAAGCCCTTGCAATCCGGGTATTCAAAATCCCGATCGGACTCCCTATCACATATGGAGATCTCTATACCGGCGCGACTCAGTGCAGAGACATGCGACGGATAATCCTTTCATTCTCGAAAATACACGGTCTCACCACCGGTCTTCAAATGCTATCGATATCCTCGTATCATTATTCGGAATGGGTTATATGACACAAAGTCCTCTCCCGGCTAAACCGAACAATGAGCGAAATATTTAAAAACATATGGATATTTGGATCTCAGTTAAGTCACAACTTATTAACCAAAATCTTTCTTCAAATGGTTTAAACAAATTACCATTTTCAAATCTTTAAACAAAAAGATTCACTTCACAAAGTTCAACAATCTATCATAAAGATTCATTCATAGCTTTCAAAACTATTTTCAATTCCAGATCTTTTGTATAAAAGATACATCTTTAAGATCCTCTTCACTTTTAAGACAAAGTTCCATAATCTTTCATAAAGATTCATTCATAGCTTTCGAAACAATTCCATTTCAAACTTGATATCTTTTCGACACAAATTGGAAATCCTTTCTTTATTTGAAAGCTATTATCATTTGAAAACAAGTATATTTTGTTTCGAAAAAATCTGATCAAATACACACAAGTTATAGCTTTTAAAAGAATAAACCATAAAATCAACGAACTACCATTTTATTGGCTAGTTCTAATTTAAATTCCCAAAATAATTTATTTAAAATAGTCTTAATTTCATATACAGAAATCATATTAGCCTTTCAACCCTAATTTCCAAAATAATATTTAACAAGATATAGTTTATTCAAAACTAAATTTCCATTTCGAAACTTCCCTTTTAAAGGCTTTTCATACTCAGTCCAAATCCATTTCCAAAACCATTTGGATTTAAAATTCAACTTACAAAACCATTTTTAATATAATATTATTAAATTCAAATATCTATGACTTAACCGATTTTCTTATGAAATCCATATTTGTGTGTGTATGGTGTAGTCCAGGGGTTTTACACAATAGTGCAACATCATCAATCATTACAGATTCAATTACAATACTATCGATAAGCGGTATAATCTTATAACGCTTATCTTCCATTCACAGATTCACAGATAAAGAAAATCATCATAGATAAATAAATTACACTCATCGCAGCTCAAATGAAAATAATTCATATCACAAAGTATCACACATCAGGGATATCAACCAATTCAAAACATTCCATACAATTTAAACATTCATAAGTAAGATCAATTTACCATCTGATTAATTTAAATCAGATTAATTACTTATAAATAAATTACTAATCTCGGTTAGTTAATCATTAATTAATTACAAATCATTTTGATTAATTATTCTATAATCGTTTATCAATTAACCTTTAATAATAAATTATTTAATTTTAAATTAATAATTAATCAACCTTAATTAATAAATCAATTAACCTTTAACCGTTAAATAATTAACCTTTAATTATTTAATTATCCATTAAATTAATTACCCTTAATTAAATAATTAATAAATTAATTAACCCTTAAGTAATTACCATTAAATTAATTATCCTTAATTAATTACAATAAGTGGTTATCCTAATCACTTATATAAATATATCACAAATTAATTACATCGAGTAATTATCCTTTAATTACTTGATTAATCAACTTTAATCATTGATTAATTACTTGTAATTAAGTAATTATCTTTAAGTAATTAATTGCCTTTAATTACTTATATAAATTAATCTTAATTAATTAATTATTCTTTAATCATTCCCATTAATTAATTTATCTTTAAATTAATTAATTATCTTCAAATTAATTACCTTGATTAATCACATATATTAATTATCCTTTGATTAACTATTCTTTATTTAGTTTCATTAAGTAATAAATCTTTAAACTATCACATCAATTAACAATTTGTAATAAATTAAAATCTTAATAATTCTAAGGTCAAACCCCTTATCTTAATAAATTACTTAATTGTTATTCAAATATTTAATAAACCCTTAAAATAATTTATCATGAATCAACTTAAAATACTTAAGTTAATTAAAACCATTATCTTTTAATTGACTTAATTATAAAATTTAAAATAAACTTAAGGATTCTTTTTTGAACTCGAACTTAATTAATTATAAAATAATTATTTTCAAAACTTTAACTATTTAACAAATCTGGTATGACATATTTAATTAAGAAAGGGTTTTAACTGGATTAAATTTAAAATTTGAAAACGTGTTTAAGTTTTAGAAATCAAAATTATTTTGAACACAAAGCCGAGATGACCCCTAGAAAACTCGAACCGAACTTCGAGTAAAGTTCCAAATTCCTTGAGTGAAAATCGAGTTTCTATTTTTCTTTCCTTTCTATACTTTGTTTCAGTTTAAATTTAAAACTGTTGCATAGTTGAAATGCAACACATCGAGGCCACACCCCAGCCATAACCTCGCTCTCCCAAACACGATTTTGAGTTCAATCTTCATCTCCTTCCTCAAACTCCCTGACACACACAAACTCCCCCGTGTACGTGCACATATGATCGGAATTGATCCGATCATCATCGACGACGCCATTAAGACGACAATGATCTCCTTATCCTAAACAGCAACCCAAATCATCGTTTTCTTCACGAATTTAAAGTCGAGCTAAACCATTCTTCTTGGAACCCAAATCCAGTTCAAAAAACCCATCGCCAACGACGCTTTCGATTATCATCTACCTCGCCATCAGTGCCAATGACGCTTCAGACTTCCTTGCACAATTTCCTCCAGGTCCGATCGCCTGAATCACCTCGATGGCGATGCAACAACCCCTAAAACATTGACGACCAGATAGCACGTTAAAGCCCTTGTTCAACCACTCTGGTCACTTAAAAATTCATCCACTATTTTTCCTTTAATCCCCACTCTTCAAGCTATCTCCAGCCAAGATTACGACCACCATCTCCCCTCCGATCACTAGAAATCGACGGAAAAACCCAAACCCATTCAATTCACGATTTCCCACAACTTAACAAACTAAAAATCTTGATTTCGTTCTTAAAATTCATGTTTTTTTGAAATCGAGTTAAATAATATAAGTGAAATTCGAAACCATGATACTCGAAATTGACATGGATTTAAGTTTTCTCTGTATATTTTAAATTTTCCAAATAGATTAGAAACAAATCTTCTCAATTTTTTTTTTAAGACCAATGTCTTGATCATACAAATAAATTTCATCTAGACTTATAGCCTAGTAATGACTAGAGAAGAAGAATTGGGCTTTTAAACAGGTTATTGAAACCTGGAACTAAGGACAGAGCCTATTTTCCTACATACATATATATACACATATATATAGGAATCCATATGCAAGCATATTTTATATCACACATTTTTAGATCATCACATGCAAACCAATATATATATATATATGTATGTATGTATATAGGTTAAAGGGTTTGCTCACCTGTGTGGGAAGAAGCAGAGAACAGAGATCAGGCTTTAAAACTGGAAAAGGATTTGAAACGTTATGCTTTAATTTTTAAACTGCAATTGCTTGATCTTTAGCTTTCTATTTTAGTTGAACTTGTTAAAGATTGTTTGCTGCATGCTTGATAAAGTTTGATTTGCTTGACCCTGATCTATGTTGAATCAGTTGTTTGCTTGAGATTCGAACTTTTCTTAGATTTGTAGAAAACAGAGAGAGTATCTTTGTTTTGTATTTCCAGACTTGAAAACTGAAGCTTTGAATTTCTGATATGAATCACTACATGATGATTTGAACTACTATCTTGCATTTGTACGGACATGTTTTAGTTTTGATTTTTGCTTTTGAATTTTCAGTTTTCTTTCTGGTTTTTTATTTCAGTTTTGAGAAGTTTAAACTGAGAATATGAAAATAACCTGATTTATCATTTATCATATTTTGTAATATTTTAGACTAAATGAAAATCTTTTTCTTGCCACTTGTCTATATTCATTTAACACTTATAAATTTCATAGTTTAAATTTTTTACACTTGTCTATTTATGTATTTCCTTATTCAACAAATGTCATTTATGAAAATTTTATGTTTAAATCCTTTTTAAAATAATTTTTATAATTTTTGTTTTTTAAACCATTATATTCTTATGCTTACATGTTTATATGATTTACATTTGTCTTTATTTACATGTATAAATGTCATGTACATCTATTTTTTATGTTCAAATTCTTCACTCATTTTAATTTATAAATTTTTAAATAACCTTAAGAAATAAAATTTGAGATCAAATTATATACTTAATAAATAATCATATATATATATATATAAAATATAGAGTTTAACTTTCAAATAACTTTCGAAAATTTACTATATTAAATTCAAATAAAATTTTCAAAATACATATATTTATATTTATTATAATTAGAAAACAAGTTTCTATAAATTTCAAAATATAAAGTTTTAAATCCAATTTATTTTAAAATTACTTATATTTGAGTTTCAAATCCAATATGTTATTAAAAATATTTATTTATGAATTTTCAATTAGAAATTCTATTTAAAATCACATTTATATATATTTATATTAATAAACCAATATTTATTTAATTTGTAAAATACCAAATTTATTCACAATTTAATTTCAAAAATTAAATTAATTACCAATTTAAACTTGATTTAAAATCGGGGATAATACAAATTTCCCCCCTTAAGAAAATTTCGTCCTCGAAATTTGCTAGACAGCGAGACAACAAAGAATAGATGAACACACAAAGATAGAGAAACAATTTTCTAGATAAAACCGAATACCTATTCTGCATTTGGCTTACCAAATCAGAATATCATCAATAAATATGAGATCGAACTTATTCGATACTTCACGAAATACTCGGGACATCTGATCTACGAAATATGCAGGGGGGTTGGTTAGTTCGAAGGATAACTAACCACTCATAGAATATATCAATACCTCAAAGAATAGAAAATTGATACTTAATTCAGGTTGGAATATCCCAAAGTATACACTAGCTTGTCCCTCTTTGGACTTCGATCTTCACAAGAAATCACAAAAATTACAAACTTTGGTTTTGTCCGAAATCGTTTTATTGATACAATCTAATTTAACTTCAATTTCTGTTAACCAACTTATCTCAAATAAATTTCAAATTCATTAAAACTAAAATAGAAAAGCTGATAAGGAACCGATGAAGAGAATATGAAATAGGAATTAGAACATTTTCTACAACGATTTGCAGGGCCACCATCACAACAAAGTTTCTCCTTCGAGCTTCCACGAAGCCTTCAAAGAATTTGAAACTTGAATGATGATCATAGAAGATTAATAGAAAAAGTTGTTTCCGTTGTTGTAGGGTATTGACCATTTATGGTGGTGCTCCCCTATCCCCTATCTCGTCCTCTTCTTGCACTCATGCTCACTATCATTGGATAGTAAGAGAAATTACTGAGGCATACGGACGGATATCTTAGGGATACTCATTCTAGGGTATTTGTAACCCTATCTCTAATGAGTTACCTAATGTGTTATACTCCTGAGCTAAAGTTCAACCTTCAGCTTTGATATGACTGTAATGACCCTGACTCGACCTTCGAAAATCGACACCAAATACATCACCCGTATTCGACTGCCGCAGATTCAAACGTCGAATCTGGTTCGTCGGAGCTTATAACACATTAAGTACAGCAGCATAGCAGAATAAAATGAATATATCGTTGATACACAATAGTTGATTACAACAATGATTCAACAAGAATTTATCAATATTATCAGAGATACAAGATACATCGGAAAGAACATCCTCAATAAAATTTCCAAGTGAGAAAGCGAGAATCCAACATATTGCGACTCCATTGCCAAAGCCCCAAAGTCTCCAAACCAAACGCTCAAACCCAAAAGCTATCATGCTGAATAAAGAAAAATCAATCCAAATGGGATCGCTAATCTAAAGACTTCAAAGATTTCCAAACAGAAGTCTGAAGGCTACTGAATCTATATCTACTAGCAGATTATCTGAAAATCTAATTCTAGGCTGCCAGTGTGGAAAATTGTGGGCATCCAGAGTTTAGAAATGGGATAATAAACTCCAGGTCAGTCATTGGACTGGTATGAGCAAACAAAAATAGTTTATCTTTAAAAAGAAATAAAAAGAAATTCGTAATTCTTTTTGGAAAATGAAACTGCCATAAGGCCTCCCGCCACACACATAATGCAAGCGCACACTTGGAGGAGATTTCTCCTTATGACAGTAAAAAATGCTTGATACGCGAAAGTCCTTTTTGATATTATTATTAGTGCATAGTGCAGAAACCATTTCGAAAGTATAATATTAATCTTAGCCAGCATAAACATTTCGAACTATGCCTACTATAGCTACCATCTAAGCAGTGGTGACCATCATAAGTAAATGGCAGGTTATACAACTAAAACCGTACAAGGCGCGTATTGGATGATTGGATTTCCAACAATGGTCAGGCAAAGGAACTTCCTACGCCGAATGGAACGCCTCTGGAGGGACGCCCTCGAGAACCTAATTGGATCTCTGCCAACACAAGGTCGGGTTACCTCTGTAACTAGGTAACTACTGACACGAGCATGCCATCCCTCGGTCGTTACCGACCTTTATCCGAGTGCCCTCAACACCAACAACCACAAAGTAATAAGTTTGCAGCAACCACATAGGTTAAATATCTGGGCTCCATACCATGATACCACCTTTTATCCAGAAGCTAATGGACATACCCTCAGGGGGAGCTACCCCTAAATAACCTTGTTGCAACGATTCCTGTTTCAACCATTGCCGGATTGTTAGGTTCGACGAGGTCATGTCCATAAAGCTACGCTTTACACAAAAGCCATGCTTTGATCAACAAATGATCAGCAGCACTTCGTATGCCACACTACCAAATTGGGAATGTATCAGCAGTAGCCATCAACTACATATCACTAGTAGCCATCAACTGATGAGATCTTGAATAAGCGGTACCCAGAAAAGTTCACTATGCCAACTGTTCCGTCTCATGATGGAACAAAAGAGCCAAAACCTCATTTGTACAAGTACAGTTGGTAAATGGATAGAGCGAATGTTTCGAACGCTATTCGATGTAGATGTTTCCTAATTTTTTTTGGAAGGAATTGCTTCCATATGGTTCACTAGGCTTCCACCAAGATCCATCTCCACTTTCAATCAGCTAGCAACAAGATTCCTTGATCAGTTCAGACTTCATACAGTGCATCATAAAGACGTAATGTCCTTGTCTGGCCTATTCCAAGGACGGAATGAATCTATGAAGTCTTTCATGAACCGGTTCACCACAATGATAGAGGCAAGCAATCCAAACGAGAATATGGTTTTTATGGCTTTGGTCCACGCCATCCACTGTGAAACTGAGTTTGGAAAATGGAAAAATGAAACAACCTACCACTTGGAAGTACTTCAACTATAAGGTGAGTTAATACTTGAGATTGCAAGAGGCACGTGAGTTAGAAAGGAAGTCTACTAGCATGCAACGGATGAACGTTGGCAAGAGTGACATGGCGATGAACCAAAACATAAACTCCTTCGAAACTGTTGAAGGAAGTGCAGGGAAAGACGGATACCAAAAAAGGAAGAACCAAAATTCCAATAAAAGAAATTGTAAAAATAAGCGATTTAAAGGCTTCCGGCCCGAAGGTTACACCCGGCCCAATGACACTCTAGAAAACATCTACCTTGCTACACAGGGGACAAAGGAGTACAAGAAACCCACTAAGAAGGAAGCAGCCAAACAACAAAAGAGCTTAGGGAAGTTCTGTCGCTTCCACGAAATGCATGGTCATAACACAAACGAGTGTTTTCACCTAAAGAACTTGATTGAACAGTTGATCGAGGAAAACAAGCTTCAGAAATACGTGAGGAAGTTGCAAAATCCTGACAAACTGCGGCTCCCCAAGCTCCTATGGATTGAAGAAACCAAGCTAGAACAAGCGAAGTGGGATCCAAGCGAACTAACCAGAGGCTCATTATCGAAACGATATCTGGAGGACCTCATCTTGCAGAGATGATTTGTGGAGAAATAGAGCAATATGCGAGTTCGTTAAAGCATGCTCTGAAGGATTCGTGCCTTGCAATCGAAGTTGAAGCTCCAGCCAAGCAGTAGAAAATTGGAATGATGATATATTATTCCTAAATCGGGATTGCAGGGGATCAAAGCTCCAACTCTTAATCCTATGGTAGTGACAATAGGGATCAGGCTAGCTATGGTTCGATGAGTATTGGTTCACAGCAGTAGTTTTGTGAGTATTCTTTTCAAAAATACCTTTGACCAGGCATAGATCAGCATGAGAGATGTATCTGCATGTCAAACGAAAATCCAAGGATTCACTAGCGAACCCAAACAACCCGTATGGAAGATTGACTTGCATGTAGAACTTGGAGAAGGCGATCAAAGAGTCACCTTCATCCAAAATTTCAAAATTGTAGACAAAACTTTCGCATACAATGCCTTCTTGTGACCCGCGTTGGCGGATTTCCGAATCGCTTTAGCCCAATGGTGCCTTATCATGAAATTCCCTACGGACAACGTAACCGGGATAGTCAAAGGAGATCAATGCACCACCAGGGAATGTTACATTGTCAAACTGCGTGAATCCGAAAGAACAGAAAAAGGGAAGGATATGGGAAGAACTCTCCACAATCGCGAACCTGCCAAATAGCAACCATGAAGCGGCCTCTTGCTTGGGACCATACCCGATTAGGCAAGGCATCGGTCCCTTGAAAGAAGTGTTCAGGGGAGGATCACATGCACTGGCAGAATTGATAGTGTCAATTCCTATCGACATGGATGACCCGATGAGAGTTTTGAAAATTAGATTGCACCTTGAAAAGAAGATGTGACTAGAACTCACCAAATTTCTTCATGCCAACTTGGATGTGGTCACTTGGACATACTCCGATATGTGTGGTGTATCGCCGAAGATTGCATGCCACGCGCTTAACTTTGATTCCAGGTTTACATCGATAAAGCAGAAAATGTGTAGCCTGGGCCCCAAACGGTCTAAGGCATCAAGAGAAGAAGTTGACAAACTGATGGCTAATGGTTTTATCTATGATGCGACCTACGTCGAACGGGTATCTAACCTAGTTTAGGTTAAGAAGTCCAATAGGAAATGGTGAACTTGCATCGATTACTTAGAATTAAACAAAGCCTGCCTGAATGATAGCTTTCCACTGCCCAGAATTGACCAACTTATGGACGAGACGACTGGGCACGAACTGCTATCATTTATGGATGCATACTCGGGATACAACCAGATCCTGATGCACAAGCCCGACTAGGAAAACAACAGCTTCATCATCGACCTACGATTATACTGCTATAGGGTAATGCCATTTGGTTCAAAGAACATAAGGGCAGCCTACCAGAGATTAGTAAATGCCATGTTTAAGCATCAGACCGGAAAAAGTATGGAGGTCTATGTGGATGAAATGTTGGTGATATGAGTAGCAACCAATCACCTAGATAATCTCACCAAAATGTTTGAAATACTCTGAAAATATGGAATGAAATTCAATCCACTCAAATGTCACTTTGGGGTAGCCTCCGGAAAGTTTTGGGAAATCCAGAGGAAACAACTGCTTTACAAGAAGTCCAAGCCCCGATGAACAAGAAGGAATTGCAAAGCTTGAAAGAGAAAGTCGCGGCGCTAAGCCGGTTCATCTCGAAAGCCACCGACAAATGAGTATCGTTCTTCGATGCATTAAAGAAAGGAAAGAAGAACTTTGAATGGAATGAGGCTTGTCAAACCACATTTGAAGAATTGTTGCGGCACATGGAAGCCCGGCCAATCCTATCTAAGCCAGTAGACGGAGACGACTTATTCAACTACTTAGCAGTTTCACCTCATGCATTGAGCACTGCCCTTGTGTGTGAAGAAGCAAAAATTCAGCGACCCGTAAACTACATTAGCAAGCGGTTCACTGGAGCAGAGAAAAATTGCCCAAATTTGGAAAAGCTAGCGTATTGCCACTTGGTCACGTCTAGGAAGTTATGAGTGTATTTCCAATTGCACCCGATCAGAGTACTGACCGATCAGCCTCTGAAGCAAGTATTGTACCGATCTGAAACTTCCGAGCAACTCCTCAAATGGAATTGTTATTCGGGTTTTTAACCCAGCAGGTTGCAATAGGAGACAGAACAATCGTGTTATCAAAATGGTTTAGAACTTAACCAGAAAGGCTAAGGCAAGGAGTTAATGAGAGCCGAGCTATACTATTCAGGCAACGACGGGGATTGACTAAACTAAATGGTCAGTAATCTTTCAGCCCAACCAATAGCTGAGCTTAAACAGCTAGTAAATTTTCATCAAAATAGAACAACGCGCAACGACGCAAACAACAGCAACACAAGGCTATAGAAACATCTCGATTCCAAACTTCATAAAAATACTAAGTGTTTGGATCATCAGCAATCCATGCCTCCCTCAAACCTTCAAACTAGACAACCAAAGAATACTACGTAAAAGGCCAAGACATTGGCTCGCAAATGAGCCAAATCTATGGATCGCCAGCAACACATAGAGAATGGGTCGCCAGCGACCCAAGGTTCTGCCTTGTATTGCGAGCCAAATACTCCATAGGTCATCTCTTACCTATCTACGAGCTAGTGACGATGTGGCCTTGCCTAGAAGCTCTCCGATCCACATGAATACCATCCTAACTACGACATAAACTGGATCTTCTACGGACTGGTGGCTGAAGCTCTGTTGGAATTATTCTTCATTCTCTGCCTCCCTCATAACAATCTCCAAAGGAATACACCGTGATTGTCCAGTGGATTCTAACTCTGGAGATTCAATCTAGCTAGGAAATAATCAAAGCCTTGTAATCATACATCTATTGTAACAGCAATCAGTCTATAATGAAACTATAAAGTGGACATGAGCTTCATTAATAGCCAAACCACTATAAAAAATTTCTGTCTCCTTTTTTTTACCGTTCTTTCTCGATATTTGTGATCTGTGATATCATTCTGCAAAAAACAGGGCTGGTCCTTTCAAATTCAAACAAGAGCGTTGCTCCATTTTTTAGGTCAACATTTTGGTGCTTTCACTGAGAACCCAACTCAGACATAGATCTAGCTATCTACTTTGAATCAGATAGGTTCAGAAGTTAGATCCTCAATCTCTACTTAGAAGGTTTGCTGTTGAGAACAGAAGAACCAACCAAGAAGGATCGAAGAAAAACCAAGCAAACACATGCTAAGGCGATGGAGAACATCAACATGAAATAGTAGATGCGATCCTAAAGGCAAAACTCAGAAATCACCTAAGTACATGGGTCGCTCGCGATCCATGCACTATGGGTCGCTAGCGATCCGTACCTTTTCACCAGACCGCCATAACCTCCAGAAGACAAAGCACTGATATCAGTTAATACATGGATCTCTAGCGATCTATGTGCTATGGATCACCAGCGATCCATACTATTATGCCAGGTTGTCATTGAGCCGAAAGCTGGGGATCGCTAGCGATCCATACTTTATGAATCGCTAGCGATCCATATAGTTAGCTCGCTTCGTGATATAGTCGAAAGGAAGAAATCAGCAAAGATCTAAGAAAAATCATGATGGAAGAAAATGTTAACACTCCACCTACTCCAAAAGGACTGGCTACAAACTTGAACTTAGGAGTGAAAACCCTATGGAAGGACATAAGGATTGCTCTCTCCGGCTCTGAAGATGACAAACAATTTGAGGAAGACAAAAAGGATGAAAATGCCAACGTGAAAAACACTAGAAGAAGCTCTAAAACCTGTTCCATAGCACGATGCCAAGCAACTAATAAGGAAATTCTACTCAGGTGGAATTCTTAGAGGCAAGAAGACAAAGAAGATATAACACAAATCGAGATCAATTATAATGCCAAGCTCCTATGCTATATTGTGACCACTCCCGACTGACCATCTTCTAATCCTACCATGGAGCTCCCATCATCGTATCATGATGGTCTTCATCGAAAATCATCAAAAATCATCAAAATGGTCGTTGAAAAACTCACTTCAGTTTTGAATCAAAGTCAAACTCGGGTAATCACCCATTTGACTCGAAGCAAACCCAAGAAACTTTGGCCCAAAGCCAGACTTAGGTAAACCATGTTTCTCCCCAAACAAACACAAAAGTGATTCCAAGCGCCCATCATTAGGACTTTGAATTTAGTGACTCCAAGCAAACCAATAATTGACTCCAAGTAACTAGCAGATTTTCTCGGGTCCGACTCCAAGTAACTTACCGCCTATCCGACAATACTGGTCTATCTTGCTTTGCTCATATCTTGGGCATGCATACATCATACCAACCCTAAACTACATCTCATGAATTCCTATATTCCTCGAAGGTGTATCGATCATGTGATTTATGCGACTATCGCCCAAATCCATCTCCTTATTCCATCAACCGGATCAGAAGTTCGTTGAACAGTTTAGATTGCTTGCGACTCACACCAATGATGTGATGTCATTATCTAATTTAGTCCTAGATGCTAGATAGATTTCGGTAGCTTGTTAGCTTGAGAGCCTCCTATGACCTTGGACCATCTCTATTACAAAGTGAATCAGAAACTAAGCAAAGAGGAGGTAGAGCAGACTAGGAGAAAGAACAATACGGGCCCATTAGCTAAGGACTTAGATTCTAGGATATGACCCAGGATCTCAAAATTCAACTCATGTGCTCCGTTGAACGATTCAATTAATGTCCTCTACATGAATACTCACGAATAGAGCAACACTGGAAACCAGCCTTGAGAGAGTCCACCGGAGTCCAAAGAAAAATCCAGGGAATGTTGTATATTCTAAGATGCACACGGTCCTAACATTAGCGATTACAAGTACCTCCGAGATGTGATCGAAAAGATGATTTGGAAATGAAAGCTTCAACAGTATGTGCAATCCTTGAAGAATGGCGAGTAGGGAACATCCGACGCCTATAAATAAAGAACTCTAATTATCAATTGGACCACTGAGGGGCACCACACTGAAAGTAACTAGGGGCAAGGTGGAATAGCGAGCACACAATGTTGCTTCACTTATCAATGAGATTTATTCCGATCTTCTTTGAATTATTTTATTTTAATTTCAATTATGTTGTGAACTATGACCAAGTTGAACTAACAACTTCCAAAACGATGCAGGTGACCAAGTACTTAGAGTTGGCCGCCAGCCAATCTCTACAGACCGTGATCGAACTTATGGAGTTTCATCAAGACGAACATGATTCGAAGGTTCATCAACGGCCATATACCCCTGATTTGTGACACTGAGGCACAAAATAAAGAACCTAACATGTTCAGAATCCAATAGAAATTAGAAATGATTGGCTGTCCACTCAGCAACCTTCGTATTAAACTCGAAGTGATCGCGACTGGCTGCCTGTTGATCAACCCTGGATTTCAAAAAAAAGGACATGATTGCATCCCTAAACAGATGCAACTTAGTTGCCCACTTAATAACTCATTAGCTCTGCTTGCTAGAAAGCATACGAAGCAAATTATGCAAGACTCGATCATCCAACCCCAACATGGATGTGATCAAATCCTTCATCGCCTATTTTTTCCGACTTAATGGGAGGAGCTGCAACGATCAAGTGGACATAAATAAACCATTCGATTACCAAGTTTCCAAATCAAACGGGTGGAAATACGACTTCTCTGATTAAAAATTTCCAAGTCCTCGGAGTGCGGACTAGAGTACTCTAAGTCCCCGAAGCGTGGACTAGAGTACAAATAATTCACAAAAAATCTCTAAGTCCCCAAAGTGCAGACTAGAGTACTTTAAGTCCCCGTAACATGGACTAGAGTATAAACGATTCATAGAAATCTCCTAGTCCACGACTACGAACTGGTGTACAAATAATTTGGCAAAAGTGCGATTACCCACAAACACTAAGTCCATAGAGCGCAGACCAAAGTATAAACACAAATCGATGTGAGTTGATCGCTCACAGAATGACTTCAGGTTCCTACAATATGAAATAGAGTGCAAACACCATGAATTGATGAGTGGGTTCCAACCGTTCCCTATTCCAGCAATTCCAACCAAAAATCGAAAAAATAAGTACAAATCGGTTTCAAAAACTAGATGTAATGCGATTAGAAGAAGAAAAACTCGGCAATGTGCTAAAGAACATACCGAACGATGAAGGAGATACAGGACCACAGGGACCTTCTGCCAAAGCTAGGCTACTAAGACCCAGTAGAAAAGTGCCCCAACTAACTGATGAAATTATACGAAAGGAAGGTTATCAAATAACACTCTAGCTATCTAGCAACTAAGGAGAGGAACAGTAATCTAAAGCGATGCCTTCTCATCCATCCTTATCTACTCTTCTTTTCCAAATGAGATATAGTGGGAAACCAGGAGTATTGCAGATAGCGTGGCGAAAGAAATGCTTCTTGCCCTCGACGAGTCATATCAATCCCCCTTCTAAGAACCAGCGTTGCTGGGGGCATCGATAAGTCTTATCCAAAGGAACCCACAACATAAACCGGATCATCACCAGACTGGTGGTTGAAGCTCTATTGGAATTATTCTCCATTCTCTATCTCCCTCATAACAATCTCCAAGGGAATACACTGTGATTCTCCAGTGGATTCCAACTCTGGAGAATCAATCCAGATAGAAAACAATCAAAGCCTTGTAACATAAATCTCTTGTAACATTGTTCAGTCTATAATGAAATTATAAAGTGGACGTAGGCTTCATTAATAGCTGAAGCGCCAAAAAAAATTCTTTATATATTCTATTTTATCGTTCTTTCTTGATATCTACTATCTATGATATTGTTCTGCAAAAATAAGGCTGGTGCTTTCAAACTCAAACCATGGTGTTGGCCAATTTTTGTGAGTCAATAGGAATATTGAATTGACCCTATATGATGTCAACTACCATCTGATAAGGGGAATCGATGGGCAAGCGCTAGCATATTTCATCGTTGAGTTTACCATATGGTATGATGAGGAAGAAATACCAACGAAAATTAAAACACGATGGAAGCTCTTCGTCGATGGTGCATCTAATAAATTCTGCTTGATGGCAAGGATAGTGCTTGAAACCCCTGAAGAACGAGCGATTTGCTATGCCCTACGCTTGGAATTCCCTGCAACAAATAACGAGGTGGAATATGAAGCATTGATAGCAAGACTGAAAGTTGTAAAGGAACACTGAATAAAGTCTATTCACATCTACATCAACTCTCAACTAGTCGTCTACCAAGTGAAAGGTGAATACCATGCTCGAGGGGAGAACCTTGCCCCATATCTATCTAAAGTGCAAGAGTTATTAAACGACATCGAGTGCAACACTATAGCTCATATCCTAAGGTTGCAAAACACGAAGCCTGATTACTTAGCCAAATTGGCTAGCTCCAGAGAAGCTCAATCCATGGGACTAGTCCTGGTTGAGACCCTAACCGCTTTGAGTATAAATGAAATGGATGTCAACTGGATTTTTGAAA
Source organism: Allium cepa (assembly GCA_030765085.1). NCBI lineage: Eukaryota > Viridiplantae > Streptophyta > Magnoliopsida > Asparagales > Amaryllidaceae > Allium > Allium cepa. The sequence goes on from CM060934.1 coordinate 713,142,757, forward strand.
CCACCGTTAAACCAGAAACAAGGATTACGCCAATCAAAGACTATTTTCTTATTGGAACTCTACCGCTTTCCTCAGATGTGTAACCGATGACGAAGCTCGGTGGATCCTGAAAGAAGTTCATGAAGGCGACTAGGGAGACCATAATGGGGGCAAACCCTTGCAAAGAAAAACCTCCAGTACGGATATTTCGGGCCAAGGGTAAATCACAATGCAGCAGATCACGCCAGATGGTATGATCGATGCCAAAGATTCAGCAAGGTTAAAAGAACTCCTCAACAGAGCTAATGAGGATGGTCAGCCCATGGTTGTTCGCAATACGGGGAATTGACCCGATTGGCTTATTGCCAATAGCTAAAGGAAGGGCCAAATATGCTATAGTCCCCATTGACTATTTCACAAAGTAGGCCGAAGCAGAATTGCTAACCACCACTACTACAAAGAAAGTCATTTATTTTGTTACTAAAAATATTATTTGCAGGTTTGGTGTACCATAAAAAATCATCACTGCTTATGGGACCCAAGTCGAAAGAGCCGAGTTCAAAGACTTTTGAAAACTCTTCGAAATCGAGAGAAGCTTCTCTTCGATTGCTCATCTGCAAGCAAACGGGCAGGTGGAAGCAATAAACAAGATCATCAAGTCCACCATAAAAAAGTAGCTAACTAAAGCTAAAGGAATTTGGGTTGATAAACTTCCACTCGCACTGTGGGATTACAAAACAACACACAAAGAAGCAACCAGGCATACCCCTTTCGTCTTGGAATGTGGTTCAGAAGCAATAATCCCCATAGAACTAGAAGTCCCCTTCCATCGATGGAAGAGTTTCAATCAAAGGTAAAACGAGCAGCTCCTAATCATGTCGCTTGATATGATCGAAAAGAAGAGGGAAGAAGCCGTACTGAGGACCGCGGCCCACCAAAAAAGATCACATTGTACTTCAACTTCAAAGTTCACGACCTCGTCCTCAAATGAGTCTATCCTATACTGGAAGCCTTCAGACCAAAATGGGAAGGACCGTATGTGATCTATCAAAAGATAGGGGATGAGACTTTCAATCTGACAACTGTAGGTGGATTCCGACATCCTCGAGCGTGGAATAATGAATTGCTGCGTCCTTACTTTATCCGAAACTATATTATGCTATTTTTCAAAAAATAAGCCATTCCAGAATGTTGCAGGCATTTTGTAAATAGGCAAAACTTGCCCAACATTTCTTAATAAAATTGCTTTACTTCCCGAACCAATAAAACTGCATTCACAAAAGTAACATGCTGATTCGACAGGCTCAAATTGGATCAAACTATCCAATCGTTGCTTGAGACAGTGGAATCACGCTCAAGTATGCCTCACTTACCTGCTGGGTCGACGAAAGCAAATCGACCTAAATCGTTGGATCGACGGAACCCGTTCTCTGCCTTCTAAGAATCGATGTTGCTTTGGCAGCACCATGAAGGCTCATATCAGAGTCGTGCATCTCATAAGTCATGCACTACCTTTTCGAGCCATGGAATCACGCTGTCAAAAGCCTAAACTTCTCACGTTGCCTGAAGATTGGTAATGTCAAGAAGTTCTGAAACCACTCTGGATCGACGGGACAAATTGGTCCCGAAAGCCGCGCATCCCATAATCCGCGCACACATCTAAAAGCCACGCATTACATCAGCCGTGCATGCTTTTAAGTACCGGTATTGCCCTGGCAATACCCGAAAAACATGTCCATTGCTGGAATAACAGGAATCAACCCACTCCCATTATCAGAAGCAATGAGCATGAATCCAACAAAAATTAAAATGCTCAAGGTTATCAGAAAACTCAAATCGTTGATCAATGATAAATCTGAAATTAAGCCATTCAAATAATAAGCTCCGAAGGTTAGGAACTATAAAGCAAGTCCGGTGATAAGAAATAATAATAAACAAACATTCATATCAACCGGTCATTTGTCGGGTGTTCGAAGTAAACTGCTCTGTGAACTGGAGGGCACACAGATACTCAAATAAAAATACTCAAAAACAAAAACACTTCACAGCTCTATTACTCTAAACAAAGAATTTTGGTAGTAACCACAAGACTAGATAAAATAAATTAGCACTAAATGAGAATTACATGAGTGCATGAAACACGGATAAGTAGATAGGTAAAGTTACAATCAAAATGCAGCATTGTATTACTTGTAACGTTTTTTGTACAAAGTAAAAAAGTGGGGGCCAAACCTACACAAATCAGGCAACAAAAAGAAATATATAGATGCTACAACAAAAGTAGTAAGTGCAAACTCTGCACTTGAACAAAACAAAACAAAATGTCTCAAAAATTAGCTCCACTGCCATCCTGACATCTCGACGCCTCTTTTTGCCGCTCCCCTTCCCCCCTTTAGTTGGAAGATTTTGGTTATATTCTAAATCCCGGCCAGGGGTAGTATCGTTGCCTGTGATATTAACTATCCTCTCAGTGCTGGCATCTCCTCTATACTCTCCAACTTTCTTGGAGGATTCCACTTTCATCTTGCGCTTTCGGGATTTGCAAGGGCTTTTTGAAAATTTTGTTGCTTTAACCATTTATTTCTTAACAGCAACCAGTTGCTACTCAAATTTACGAGGCTGCACAGTCTGGACCTCCTGATCTCGAGCTTCGACTGCCGTGAAGTCAACCTCCAAAGATACGGAAGGGTCATCCAAGCCATGCAATGAAATAATATTCTAAGACTTCGGTCCTGGCTGCAAACTAGACACAGACGTAACAATCGAAGCAGCCGCAGAGACAAGCACTAATGTGGTTAAAATAGCGACGGGTCCAGGCATCAAAGAAACCTGTGGATCAACAGGTAAGGAGGATGGACCTATAAGATCAAAAATAGAAGCATTAAGCTCGTCCTATTCTTGCAGCGTGGGCTGGAAATTCTCAATCCCAGGAGAAACAAGAAGGTTACTTGCATTAGAGGAGTGGCTAAGGATGTCGATCTCATATACACCACCTTCTCCTTCCCTTGATGGTTGCACAATTTGAGAAGAAGCATCGGGCCCAGACCTCGTCGATTAATTGCAAGGCTGTCTCGACGATTCGCCAAGTCGAGAAACAAGAGGCTCTGGCAACGTTTGGAAGTTGTAGTCATGGCGACATTGGCAACTTCTTGTACCTTTTCAATTCGTAGGATCTCTCGACCTTCTATCAGTGCTTTCTTTGACAGCTCATTAAGGTTGGCATTCACTAGCTCCCGCACATTGTAGACATCCCCGCTATCTCGAAAATAGGCCAGAACTTCCTTCCAAACCACGGCGAGAGTGCATGGGAACTTAGGGGCAAGATAACTGATACTCCCCTGATGCAACAGGGAGTTGAAAATTTTAAGATGGTATTGTCCATCTTCTCCATCTTCCTCTCAAAAGTGGCCTGTAGGTCCAAATAATCAGCCGTAATAGCGGCCTTTTCAACTTCAACACGAGTTTTGTCGACGCTAAGCTGTGTAACTTTTTTTTGAGTAGGGCAATTGTATGGCTTGATCGAAAATGGTCTTATCATGGGAAACCACGATTCCTTCATACTCTGTGATTATTTTATTATGCCTTTGACAATCTTGTCGTGATCAACAATAGTCTTCTTCTAGGCTTCAATAGTAGTTTTGCGAGCTTTGGGCTCCTCTTTCAACTTGACTTCATTCGTATGAGCCTTCTTAATTTCGTCTCAAAAGACGATCTATATTTTGGCATGGGCATCTTTCAACTCTTTCAGCAACCCGGTGTTATTCTTACTCTCGTAGAGCGACGCGTCCCTCTCTTGTACCAGTCTTTCAATTCTAGCGTCGCGTTCTACCAACGCCTTCTTGAAGTTGTCCTTTTCTTATTCAAAGGAGAGGATCTCTTGGTAATTATTATGGTTCGTATCAGCCAGCTGCTTGCATAGTTTTTTCCATCCCTTAGCTTGCTTTAAATCACTTTGGATCACTTGTAGATGGGGCATATAGGAATCATTATGGACATGGTGAAGGTCACGGTCAAAATTAACTTCCTTTAAAAACCACTCGAGGAGCGCTGCTTCAAGTCTAGCAAGATCAGACATAAGAATGTAAGCCGATCTCGGGTGAAGGCATAAAGAACTAGGGGCGAGAACCACGTGGGATGATGTAACTTGAGATGAAGATGGAGCCTTAATGGAGGAAACTGGGATTTCAAGACTGACAGAACTTGGGGCCGGGGTAAAAGCTGGTTGCTTAGAAGGATGAGAACCGCGATCAACCTTTTACTTTTTAGAAGGTTCCTCTCGTTCATCAAGTATTTTACTCTTCTTATGGCCACCTTTGTATATCCGACCTCATTCCCTCTTATCCTGGCGATGAGCTTCAGACTCCAAGTCCTTCTGCTTTCTCCATTCCTCCTCGGTCTCGCAAGGATGATGACTGCTTGTGATCATTTCAATCAACATTGCGAGTCAGTGAATTCCTCAATATCATCATAAAGACCATGTACTCTCATGGTACCTGACATGAAGAATAAGCAAAGAACTTTAGTAGTGGAAAATAGGCTTGAATAATGCGCGTGTAAGTGAATGTAACCCTAGTGAAACGTGTAATGTGGATTGAGGGGCCTAAAATGAAGTCACAAACCAGATCGGGAGGCCATTGCGGTAGAAATTAGACTGATTTGGGCACAATATGGCCCGGGTGAGGAGATGCCTCTTCAAATTTGAAATCTTCCCCCATGTGTTCGTCAATATCCACTAAGACGTTGCTCAAACACCCAATGTCTACGCCGACATCTTTAATCGGGGAATCATGGAGTTGCTTGGCTACTGATGGAGCATCTTTGTTGTGGATCCCTTGGCCAGGTGAATCTGGAAGAACAGAATTCATTCCCGAAGTCTTGTTACATGATTCAGAGTCTTCGACACCAGAACCTGTGTCAAAATCATCATCGCTTGAGGAGGAATCATAGCTACCGCTACTTTCTACTTTACCCTCCTCTTTTCCTATTGCCACTGCAGCCTTGCCTTCTTGCTGCCTGAACTCTTCTTTCCTTTCCTCTTGAATCAGGGACATCATTGCCGGACAGTTGACTCCAGTCGTGACATCCTTTCTCTCATGAGTTTCTTTAGCCGACTCGCCAGACAAGCCCTTCTTTTCTTGAAAAACATCCTCTTCAAAACCATGTGATGAAGAAGTAGAATGCATTTGTATCATGGAGCGAGAAGGAGATGGGACTTCAACCACTAGGTGAATCTCCCTGGATGCAACAGTCCATACCGAGGCAAATGTTCATACGTTAGCAGAAATTTAACCGATCTCTCCCCATCATCTACGGCCTGTAAGGTATGGAAAATTTGGTCAAGCGATAGGTCTTTATTCGGCTTTGTAATAATTGCAGGAAGCATTTGACCTGTCAAAATCCCATAGTGACATATCAAAACTCAATAAGTGAAGAAGAGAACTTATCCCTTGTTGTCCAAAAACGGTTAAATCCTTCGGGACACCTAACGAAGAAGTACCGAGTCTTGAATTGAGACAAGTAACTTTGAAGCTGCAGCACGATCTTGTGATTTCTCTGGGACTCGATGATGACAAGGGATGGACACTCGTCTCTCCTCTTAAACGAGAGAAAATAACTCAACTTATCGAAACTCACAGCATAGTTAAATGTCCGCATAAACATAAATTGCAGGCAATTCAAGATCGCATATCCATTAGGACGAATTTGGAATGGGGCAATTCCCAAGTTCGAAAGAGTTTCTCCCAAGAAGTCATTGAAAGGGGCACTGCTCTGTTTAGGCACATATATCGATGGCAAGCAGTGTATCCCGGAGGCGGCGTCTAGACAAATTCATTCCTCTCTAGGAGGCACATGTCGTCCTCCGGAATGTCGTGTTGCAAGAAGATGCTATGCAAAACCTTGGCGGAAATTACAAAGGAAGATCTCTCTGGATGATTAAGAAGAAATCTGAATTCGATGGAGTCCATTCCACAACTGGACCAAGTGGGATAGTTGACCGTATTCAGGCCGCAAAGCAGAAGAGGGTGGGGCAACAGACAACGATTCAGATTCTGAAAGTGTTGGAATTTTTCCACTGGACTTGCGATGTGAAGACGGATACTTCATTCTATGCAACAGGACTTGCGTCCGAAGCGGTTAGGTAATTCTATCTTTAACTAAAAAACTCCCCTATAGCACTTGAATTTTGAAAGAATATCGATTCACACCGACTCACCGGGTTTCATGTATATTCTCGGGCAAGTGTAATGCGTTATCTACGAAGGTGAGCTCGGTGTCTTGAATACTACAAATTCTCTATCCCGTGTAGATAGTTTGCTTAGAGTAAAGAATTAAAAGGGATTTTTGTATCATTTTTAAAAATTATTTTTTCTACACTGACCCTTTATCGATCAGTGAATGATAATGGATTTGTTGTATAAAGCGACATGCAAAGCTCTTCCAAGTACAGGAATAATGAACGTGCAGAAGCAAGACCTGTCAAAATTCTCTAGAAGGTGACAACAACATAAGCTGCTTGTGAGGCCTATCCTAAGCCGTTATCCCCCTCTAGAAGAGTTAAAACCAATTTGTGATGCATTGTGTTGTATCGATAATATAACTAAGTACAAGTCGATTTGGATTCTATGGATGAAGACAGCAAAACATGTCAGGCCCCAGGGCAAGGCCCAAGTGTTGTTCCGTAAAGAACTTAAGACTTGATTGACTCTCTTCTTCCATAAAATTACAATCAATTCGGATTCTTTATATAATCATCACCAATACACTCCGTCGTCAAAACGTTAAACGAACGTCGGAATCAGCATTACCAACCTCAAATCAAGAGTCAAAAGGCAAAGATGGTCGAAGCTTTTGACCCAGTGATCCAAATAAGATGGGCCAGTGATGATCCAAGAAACCAGATGATAGAGTTGGGGTTTGGTTGGCGATAATCTAGAAGGATCTAGGATTGAAATCAAAGCAATAGCAACCCACATGTCAATCGACAGCGAGAAAATCTAGAGGTAGATGATCGGCGATGGCGATGAAGTGGATGGATTTAGGGTTCGTTCAAGAACTGGGTTGAATTACAAAGGATAAGCTCAGGTCGCAAGAAGAAGATGTGAATGAAAGATGGATCGCCTCGAGATAGTTAAATAGAAAATTACATGAGAAAAAATGCCTTAGTCATTAGATCGCTAGTGATCCATCGACTATGGATTGCTAGCGATACATCATATCATGTTCGATCAATCTTAAATTTAGCTAGCATGATCCACGTACTTCTTACCATTCTAAAAGTTATGGGGCTAAACTAGGTTTGTTATAACAAGAAACGACAATTCAGGTCAAAACATGATGAGCAATTTAGTCAAAGTCAAATTTGCATGTCCGTAACACGGTTACTTGAACCTCGTCAAGCAGAAACTAGAAAGCAATTACTTCCAGAGCATGTCTTGCTTTCAACGAAGGCATACTATGGGGGGAAATGTTATCTGGGTTTTTAACCTAGCATAATCCAAAGGAAATCAGAATAGCTTGGTAAAGTCGGAATAACTCAAGAGCCAACCAAGCAGACTAGAGCAACTAACCAAGAAAGATCAGAGGAAAGAAAAGCCAGAACACGCAAAGGTGGTGATTCGCTAGCGATACATCAACTATGGATCGCTGGCAATCCATAATGTTTGCTCATAGGTTCATGAATCCACTTGCATCATGGTTCATTTGGTATTCTATGGACAATGGCTAAGTTTGATGGAATTCCGAGCTAGTTAAATCAAGAAGCAAGAATTCGTCTAGTTCAATCGGTAACTTAATGCAACCAGTATGTGAATCGTCATCATGACAAAGCAACATGCTATGAAATTACATGAAGAGCACCAACACAAAATAAAAAACACAATCCAAAAGGAAAAATTCAGAAATCCAATAGGTACAACGATCCATGCACTATGGATCGTTAGTGATCCATGCCATTTTGCTAGATCGCCATGAACTTCAAACTAGAGGGCGAGGGGAAGCATCTCAAGCCATTGGATCGCCAGCAAGCCAGAAGCTATGGATTGCTAGCGATCCATCAAGTTAATTCAGTTTGCAATGAAACGTATAGTGCAACTTCGTATGATCATTTGTAAGTATCTGACAAGGAGGCCTAGCCCAATAACACTCCAACCCCTCTAATTATGATCCTACCTGTAACATAAAGGGGATTTTATGGACTGGCTCTTGGAACTCTACCGAGATTATTCTTCACTCTTCTCCTCCCACACAATAGTCATATAGGGGTTTTCTATGATTCTCTAGTAAACTCTTGTACTGGTGACCTGATCTAACTTAGAAGATTCAATCATATTATAATCCGATTCAACTTGTAACAGCATTCAATTAACAGAAAGTTACAAAGTAGACGTAGGTTTCATTAACAGCTGAACCACTATAAAAATCTTCTTATCTTTTTACTATTTTAGCTCTTTTGACATTTATTCTTTGTATTATTGCTCTATAAGAACATGGTTGGTGCTTTCACACTCAATCCAGGGTGTTGATCCATTTTTTGGGTTAACAATATCATATATGAAATAGAGTATTCAAACATGCATGAATATAATACACATGTATCAAAATGCCGTAATGTAATTCTGACTTTGGCCACCTATATGAATGCAATTTATATGACATACTAGGCATGATGCACAACATCCTACTAAGCATATAAGTTCTATATGAATGAAGAAATGACAAATAAAAACATATGATTATATATTCTAATCTATTCCACCTAAGGTCAGTCAATAATTCCATGTCCATGCATTACAATTATGCGTCCAAAGTTGTCTTTAATAATCAAATACGCATAAGGAACGTACCAGTAAGGAGATGTGGATGGGAAACTCGCATCTTCTCCTCTTATTTCCATGTACTCTTTACCAAATCGTTTCCCCACTAGGCCCCAACTAACTTCACAATCTTATTCCACAGTCGCTTAACTCCATGCTCAATACTCCGTGTAGGACCACATGATGAACTCAACTAAGGTTCCAACTCCACTTACTTCAATTTACTAGGTTCGATCACGATAGATGGGTCATGCATGCACTTTCACAGGTGCGAAACATGAAACACATCACAAAAACTAGCCATTGTCTAGGTAGTCGAACATTATAGGCCATACTTCCAATCTATTCTATCATAGGGATAGGTCTAACAATTCGGTTGTTAGTTTTTCTGAATTGCCAAACCTTACCACTCTCTTCAACGGTGAAACACTGACAAATACTAATCACCTACATCAAATTCTAGGTCAACCCTTCTCTTATTCGCATATGATTTCTACCAATCCTGTGCTGCCTTTATCTATTTTCGTATCAATGCCTATTTTTGTAAAGTGTTTCTGATCATCTCCGGTCCAACGTTGACTTTGTCCATAGACTCCCCCCAACATGACGGTGATCAACAAGGTCATCCATACAGAGCTTGAAATGGCATCATCCCAATATTTTCTTGATTACTATTGTTATAAGCGAACTCCACTAGCAGTGAATGATCTTCCCATGATCCTCTAAAATCTAGAATACACACCAGTAATGAATCCCATAACAACGGGTTTACCCACTCCGTCTATCAATCTATTTGCAGGTGATATGTTATGCTTAAATATAACTCTATTCCCAAATACCTTTGTAACCTGCTCTAGAACTCACTCATAAAAAGTGGGTACCAATCACTTACTATACTAATCGATACTTCTTGTAGTCAGAATATCTTTTTGATATACAGAGTTGTCGAAGTTTCTACGGTTCTCGTACACTTTATCAAAATGTAATATGCAATATCTATAAGGCGATCTACTATTACCAAATACTTTTGTTACTCCTACTCTTAGATAACTCATCAATGAAATCCATAGATATGTTTTCCTATCTCCATTTGGGTACTTTTAAAGGTAAAAACAGTTCTCCTGGATTCTTCTTTTTCTTTCTTAACCCTCTGACATGACAAACATTTAACTACAAACTTTGCTACATGTCTCTTCATACCTGGCTAACAAAAAACTCTTTTCATGTCTTGATACATTTTTTCTCCACGTGGATAAATGGTCCTTCTCGAGTGATGGCACTTACCCAATACCTTATATGTTAGCTCCTTCACCTGTAGTACGCATGATCTACCATTTCGTCTCAAGCAGCCTTACTTATCTTTAGAATAGTCGTCCAAATGACTTGATCTTTCGCCTCTCTCCAACTTATCCATAACCTCTACCAAAGCCGCATCATGTCTTTGATTTATGCCTATGCGATCCATTCATATTGGTCTAACTTCCAAAGCCACCAATAATCTTAGTGCATACTCAAATGGAGGTTGGAAATCAAATTAGAACATGGAATCCAACTGCCTTATCTCAACATCATCGAGTTCAACATGACATGCTTCCTACTTAAGGCACCCAGCATAACATTACACATTCCTAGTACATATGCGATCCCGAAATCATACGATGCTAAAAATTCCATCTACCTTTGTTGTCTCAAATTCAAGTCTTTCTAATAGAAAAGTAGTTCAAAGACTTATGATCCGTAAATAACTCAAATCCTTCTCCAAATAGGTAATGTCTCTAAGACCTCAAAGCAAACATGATAGTAGCTAACTCAAGATAGTAAGTTGGGTAGTTCTATTCGTGATCCAAAGTGTTTACTAGCGTAAGCTATCATGTATTTTCGTGCATCAAAATAGATCCTAACCTTGTATCACAAGCGTCTGTATACATAGAAAAAGTTATGGAACCATCAGGTAAAGTGAGAACCAAAACAGTTGTCAGCAACTCCTTCAATTTGACAAAGGGGCAATTAATTTGAAGGACAAAAATTCGTATATTTTTAGCCTCAAGGACACGACCTTAATAATTTAACCATAAGGACAAAAATTCTCCTAAAAATTATTCAAAAGGAAAAACATTCTGTTAAAATTATTCATAAGGACAAACATTCTTCCAAAACTGCTACCGATAACTAGAAACCAATACCTAAAGAATGCTATCCATAACTAAAAACTGATATCCAAAAAAAAGTTTTCGTTCGAGCTGAAATACTGAAGGTTTGTCCTTGAGGCTAAAATGCTGAAAAATTTTGTCCTTCACAATAATTTCCTGTTTGACAAATGCCCGTTCACGAACACATCTATGTAAAAAACGAATTCTTCTATGTAAGACCTGTAAGTGATACTGAGATCTTCGCAAAATCCTTGAGGAACTTCTAATAGATTCTAGCCAAACAATGAAAACTCCTAACTTCAGTCATGTTCCTAGGTGTCTTCTAATCTCTAATGGCTTTTACCTTTCATGGATCCACAGTTAAACACCCTTCAATACTATATGCCTAAAGAATTAGAATTCCTTCTTCCAAAAGTTACACAAAGAAAATTTTGCTTTCACTTGATTCCTTCTAAGGACATCCAAAATTTTCCTTAAGTGCTTCTGATGCTCCTCTTCGCTTCCCAATAATATCAAGTTTTCATTCATGATAACCACCACAAACTTATTTAGTTTCTCTTGAATACTCTACTCATCAAATCGAAAAAATACGTAGGAGTATTAGTCAAGTGATATGGCATGACTAAGCACTCAAACAAACCCTTAGGAATTCAAAAAGCAGTCTTCGAAATACTATATCCCGCTACTTTCAAATGGTGTAATTCTATAGCTAAGTCCATCCATGAGAAAATCTTTATCCCAACCAGCTTATAAAATAGGCCGTTGATACATGGCAAAGGATATCGATTCTTCCTCGTTAGTTTATTCAATTCTCGATAACCAACACATAATCTTAGGAACCATCCACCCTTGTGGAAAATATTTGAGGTCCTTCTCACACTAAAATACTCTTCCTAATAAAGCCTTTAAGCAATAACTCAAAAACTTACTTGTCTAATTCCTATCTTTCTTTCAGAGCCATATGCCTAAGCGACATCACGCTAGGCATGGTGCCTTTCTCTAGGTCTATCCTAAATTCAATCTCATGTAGGAGTGGATGACCAAAAACTTCTTCAAATATATTAGGAAATTCTCACAAAACAAGGATAAAAGAAAGATCATCATGTGATAGGCTAAGCAAACACAAATAACTCAACATCGCATACTTACCACACATACAACACATAACTAGGTCACGCCTTTTGCAATTACTTAATCGAATCACCATCCTATCACAGAACGTTATCCCATATCGTGGCATCAAATCCATCCCTAAAATCAATGCATATCATGTAAATCCAAAAACTTACGCGTCACAACACCACACACTAACTACCAATTCTAAGCCATGACAAATCCTAGTAAGAATAGGCGATCCTTCAACAGGATTCGATACTGAAATGGATCATGTAATACAAGAGGTTTTAAGCTCAAACTTCTACTAATACACTTGATATAAATGAATATAGTGCACTAGTGTCAAACAATGTACGAATAGGAGAATCAAGTAACAGTAAAGAACTTTCAATATGATCTGCTTGCCCTTCTCTGCAACTGTTGGTGGAACAATATTGGCAGTAGGAACAACCTCCAATGCCTTAACCGCCTGTCCATCCTTTTTCAATGCTGGGTCGTTAGGCTTGATATATCCCATTTAATAACATCCGTAAAACTTAACACTAAGGAAATAGACTTCCTTTGCATCTCCCAAAATTATTATTGCTTCATCTCTTTTAGGTTGCTCCTTAGCTGCCTCTTCATTCATAGCATTCAATGCTGCCTCTCCATTCATAGCATTCAATAAAGTAGCCTTGACCAAATACTTCAAGATAGGTCATATAGTACTAGATTCAATGCCATCTCCCTTGGTGATACACTCAGTCCATTAGCAATCCTGATTGCCTTTCTAAATGGCGTATTAGCTAGCTCAAACCCAAATCTTGATAATTCATTAATCTTGTATACATACTCAAGAACCATCATTTCAGTTAGAAATAAACTTCACCTTAGACTTCCTTTTAAACAGATCCCAAGTGATACTCCTCGCATTTATCTCACCTGTAACACAGCAGCTTCTCGCTTCAAATTCCATGTGGCTAAACACCTCTTCTTGACATCACTATCCCAATAATGTAAAAATCTCATTGCATGTGCTTACCTATGCCTTAGTCTCTGCATAAGGTCCGGTTCCATTAAAAACCTTCCCACTAGGCCGATAAAATCCTTACACTATTTGATGAAATTGCTAGTATGTGGTAGGCAATGGGGAATTCTACGCTTGCGGTAGTAGTAAAAACAATTATAGTACATTAACCTAACTCAAAGCTTGTACCATGTGGCAGAGCCAATTCAGGAATGTTCAACGGGTCAGGTCTGGCTTCAGCTTCAACTGTAGCATATGTTATAGAACTTCTATTGAGTTACTCATCCTCAGGTATCCAAAAAATAGGTTACATAATTACTTTCCTATAAAATTAGATAATAGAGTGGACAGTAAAAAAGAAATATACTTATGTATTTCTGTTATCTAAAAATACAATTACAAATACACTCTCTCATACATGCCTAGTACTCTAGTTTTACCCTGATACCAAATGCGGCAACTGGCTATTTTTAGACCTCTGGTTTCCAATATAAAATGATAACTTTAACTAGAGAAGTTGTAAACAATAATGGATCGTTAGGTGATTGATATAAGAAAACAAAACATAAACTGTCTATTTGTCTTTCAGAACTAACAATAGAAGTATAATAACAAATAACACCATATCATTTCCAAACCAATCCATACTTAGGTTTCACACATCACCGATATGTACAATACAAACCCAAATACATATAGTACACCTAGTATCTTACTTATACATACACTATCATCACACACACAAACTAATACATAATACTCCTTCATTACCTGAACTTCCAGCATCATTATAATCCAAATTGTCTCCGTCAAACTATCAAATATCACAAATAAATGAAACATGGTAGAGAAGGGGGGGTCAGACACAATGTTTGGCAAGTGAATACAATTGAATTTAACATTTACTATGCTTGTTTCATAATATAACATGATCAAAAACAATAAACTACCATATTATTATATAAATTAGTTTATATTCAACTCATATCAAAACAAATATATAATTCATATTCACAAATTTTTATATAGTCATGTTACTATATAAGTTCTTAAATGAGCTGTCTAAACTCACACTCATTCGCATATTAAGTTGTATAGTCGTATCATAGATAAACCGGACAAACCAATGAACCCGCTATCCAATAACAGTTGTGTTGCAGCCAACACGTAACGTCTGAAGTCGTGACTCCCTCCCACTTTAGTTTTATTCCAAGTCAATAACTAAACTAAGTTGTATAACTTATAAAAGTCACCCCACTTAGGCATTCGATATTTTTGGACTAACGCCCATTGCCACTTGGGCTAGGATACGTCATCTACATCATCACTTGGGCCAAACACACCCAAGAAATCTAGCATAAGCCTCTAAATTTACATATTGCAGCCTAAAATTAGTTCTGGTCAGGCTAACCAAAAAATTAGGTGATCAGTGCACATGTGTTAGTCACCTTTCCACCGGTGTACATGCCGGTAGCCAATTTTATGGTTTTATATAATTTCATTTCTAACCCTTGTTTTTGTGATTTCTTAGCATTCAATTACATATATATGCAACATATATTCATAATACATCATGCCAATTTTCCCTCAAATTTTTTCACCCTTTACTAATTGAAATAAAAATATATTTCTTACTAGATTATATTTATCTAACCATCGAAAATCAAATATTTATTTTTAGTGTATGTTATATATATATAATTCAAATATAAATGTATTTTCACCATTTAGTGCATTTTCAGTAAATAAAACGTATCTATATAAAATATACTTCTATAAATCTTAAATAAGTTATCAAAATTTATATAAACATATACTTTAACTACGAAAATCATTTTTATGTCATTTTGTGATTGTATACATCAAATTATCAATATACAAATTCTAAGCTACTTTTCACATAATAAGAAATATAAACGTATAAAGTCATATAAACAGAATTCAATTACATAAAATTACATTTGGACATGAAATCATCATATATAACCTCAAAAATACTTCCGTATCAATTTGACATGTTCAAATATCCTAAATGATTAAATTCATTGTTTGTGCCAAAATTGGTCACAAACCCCAAGTATCGTGAAAGTACCAGTATATGCATATAATCAACAATATTCGAGCACAAGTCACATATCAAAGCAAAATAGCAAACAAAAATCCAGAAAAAACGAACAGAGACACAAGATTTATAGTGGTTTGGCTATCTCCGTCCTACGTCCACTTCAAGTAATTATCTTTTATTGATGTTCTTCGCTGGTTATAGTTTATTACAGCGGATTACAATGAAGGATTTCAAGTATAACAACAATGGTGAAGTTCAAAATTGAATCCGGTAGAGTCTGGGCGTCTAATAGCCAAAGATCCTCTTTCTGTAGGCTTCAAGGGCTATTTATAGGTGTAGGAGGCTGATTACGCACTCAAACTTCGAGAGACTCCTATTGGCACGTGAGTGGGCCCACGCGACCGATCCCGACAAGTTTCAACTCGATTCGTGATCGATATGAACCAATTTCGTATCGATCAAAAAATGATCCAATCGAGCTGAAACTTGGCAGGAATGTTCTTTAGCTTGTACGTAAGTTCCTGTGAAAATTTCGTAGCATTTGGACCTGTGGTTTAGGAGATACGATCGATACGAGTTGTGGTTTCTCGACAGTCAGTGTAATTCAAATCGATAGCATCACATCGATCCCTTCGTATAGATCATGGCACGTGACCGTGCGATCACGTGTTGCGAAGTTTCTGGACCGATCCATCTTGTGCGCCAAGTTAAACGATTCTTTCCTAAGATCGTGGACGTCCTTTGCTCATATCCATATTTTACGCTCATTTGTGTCCATAGTTTCACAACCTTGTATTTGTATCCACCCACTCGCATCCCTGCAATTCACACCCTTTTTCGTATCGAGGCCAAGAGGATGTTTCGCATTGATTCGTTGGATCGATACGAAATTAAGATATAGGAGGCATTATTGATCGATACGAAAAAATGTATGAAGGGCCAACAGATGATATGAAGCTAGTATCTAGGACGGATACGAACGAAGCCTTGTCTGATAGATATGAGTGAGGCCTTACCTGTTGGATACGAAGACGTCAATATGAAGCACGTCGCATGCCTCCATCCTGATCGATTCGAACTGATCGAGTCGAAAAAACCATTTTGTGCTTGCCTACCACTCTAGGTCCACTGCTATCGAGCTGAAATCCTCTGGTCTTCCCATCTTATCAATATGAAATGCACTGTTCGTATCCATGCGGATCGATACGAAATGCATCGATATGGGCCAATATTCACATAATTCGATCCATCCATATCTCGAACATACAACTCCAATTGTCCTGAAATTGAAACATAGCCTCTCTTAACCCTGTTTATCATTCCCGATCGGTTCCATCTTGATTGGAGCATGTCCAAATTTTAATGATATCGATCGCAGCCTTATTTTTAATCGATCTCCAATCCTGATATCCATCCTTTCTTGCCAATTTGTTGATATTCTAGCCTTGACCAAAAGGTTGGATAACATTTGCCCCCCAAAACATGCATTGTGATAAGAAGGTGTGTTTTGAATAACTCCGAATCCGACATCCAAAGTCCATATCCAATTCCATGTCCATCCGAACTCGATAACCGAGTTTTAATCCATCCTTATCCAATGACCAATAACCGAATCCAGGACCTCTCCGGGTTGATATCCACATCCCTAACCTTTTTGGGTTCTAGCCAAGCATAATCCACACCTGAGGATTGTGGTCCAATGTCCCTGGACGTTGAATAATGTCGTGGGTTAAGTCCTAAGCCGAATCCTGGTCACTCCAGACCCTTGTCGAGCATAGTCCATACTCGACGACTTGAAATAATGATTAATAATACGGGGCCTAAGTCCTAGGCCGAATCCTGGTCTCTCCGGAACCTTGTTGAGCATAGTCCATACTCCACGACCTGAAATAATAATTAATAGTACGGGGCCTAAGTCCTAGGTCGAATCCTGGTCTCTCTGGACCCTTGTTGAGCATAGTCCATACTCAACGACCTGAAATAATAACCAATAGTATAGGGCCTAAGTCCAAGGCCGAATCTTGGTCTCTTCAGACCCTTGTTGAGCATAGTCCATACTCAACGACCTGAGTAAGCCGACTTACCATGTTTGGGCAAATCAACTTACCCTTTGCTAGGTATAATCCATACCCAACGACCGTTTACCAAAAACCAGACAAAAATCCAATCAAAATCCAATCCAAAATCCAAATCAAATCAGAAAATCAGAAATCCAAACCAACATCCAAAAAAAAAAACAATATCCAAAGGAGAATCCAAGCCAGAAAGCAAACAAAACCAGGAGTTCAAACCAAGCTCTAAAACCAAAACAGAAAAACCGAGTATCCAATCCACAAACGAAAAACAGATTTCATAAACCATAACATCGCGGTCTACCACCATTCAGAGCATGCCTAGGGGCTATCTCCGTCCTCGTATATATGTAAATGATTTTGCCATTTGCCAGTGGCTTGCTACTTATTTTGTAACATCCCAGGTAATTGATAACCAATCGACCGTCATCCCTAGGCATCACACCATCATGGTTTCAGGTAGACGGTGGTTGCTTCGGCTCCACCGCTGCATTCCGGGCACCAACATACTGCCTCAATTGCTCATTCCTCACATGTTCCTCAATTATGTCCTTTAAGTGTCTGCAGATGTTGATATCGTGTCCATCCAAATCATGGAAGAGACAGTGCCTTCCTGATGCCCTTACACGTTCGGATGGTTCTCTCCTTGCTAGCCTTCGATAGAGAAGGCGATTCCAGGTCTCCATAATATCTGCTCCAGCGTCTCGTTTAATCCTGTGCATGTGGAAAACTTTGGATCCTTCCATCGCTTCCTAGCTGTTCCTGAATCGTCATCCAGCTTCCTTTTTCCTTTTACTTTATCTCTGTCTAAGCCTCCATTGGATGGTACTCCACCCTCAATCGCATTCACCTCCTTTAACTTTAAGTCCATACAGGCATCTTATTGCCGAAGGAATCTTTCAGCTTCGTGAAAGAATTCTCCGAGATCTAGTGGTGGGTCTCGTATAAAAGATACCTTGAAATTCGAATCCTCTCTGACTCCTGAAACTGCTGCCATTAGAACCATTGATGGATCCGGCCGATCCACCGAAGCAACCGCCGCATTAAACCGAGTTAGGAAAGCTCTGAGTGACTTGTCCGTCCTTTGATTGAGTGATGTTAGTGTCATCACGTTCTTTGGCCTCTTGATATGAACCCGAAATTGCCCAAAAAACCTTTCCGCCAACTCCGTCCATGTTCTGATGGATCCTTCTTCCAGTTGCCTGAATCACATCGCAGCTATATCCATCAAGTACAGAGAGAAACATCGGGCCATAACTCCCTTCGATGCCCCCCAGCACTTCCAAGTGTCCGGTGTATCTCATTAGATGATCGGTTGGGTCAGCCTTGCCATTGTACACTTCCACACTAGGTAGCTTAACTCAGGTGGATTTCGGGCTAGTCTGATTTCCCGAGTAAACGGACTCTTATTCACTCCTTCCAAATCTCTATTAGTCATACCTCTATGCATAGTTCTTCTAATAATCTCGGCTAATCCAGCATTGTCTGTCAAAGGGTGCCCCCATGTCCCCGAGGGAATTCTGATACATATTCCTCATGCGGTTCATTAATGTTAGCGCTCGCTCTAGCCTGTTGAGCTCCATCCAAAGGTCTTCTAGTGTCAGATCCTGCAGGCCTGCCCCCAAGCCCTCGTTGATTGCCCTCTAGCTCAGTATTTTGTCCTCCATTGGGTTTTGCGACCCTAGCCTCTCGTTCCACATTCGCCGTTGTTGTAGTCGGTCCAACGTTCTGTGTCCCTACAGCTCTCATCTGTTCAAAGAAAGTCTGCATCATGTCCTGTTGACTCTTCAACAATTTCTCATGTAATGAATTTGCCATAGCTTCCATCTCGTCCCTGGTAATGTAGATAGAAGCTTGTCCTTCTCCAGCTCCGGAGGATGCCTCTTGACTTCCTCCTTGTAGGCTTCTCTCAGCTCTTTATCTTTTGCTTGTTTGTCTAGTCATTGTCTCTAAATCTGAACTCTTCAAGCTTTTAAATCTGAACTTCAGATCCGGTGTAGCGGGTGCTAATCTTAGTGAAAGCACCAAAGTGTTTGCGCACAAATTGGTCACAAACCCCAAGTATCGTGAAAGCACCAGTATACGAATATAAATCAACAATGTTCGAGCACGAGTCACAGGTCTAAGCAAATTGCAAACAACAATCCAGAAATAACGAACAGAGACACAAGATTTATTGTGGTTCGGCTATCTTCGGCATACGTCCACTTCAAGTAATTATCTTTCATTGATGTCCTTCGCTGGTTACAGTTGATTACGGCAGATTACAATGAAGGATTTCAAGTGTAACAGCAATGGTGAAGTTCAAAATTGAATCTGGTAGAGTCTGGACATCGAATAGCCAAAAGATCCTCTTTCTGTAGGCTTCAGGGGGCTATTTATAGGAGTAGGAGGCTGATATCACGCTCAAACTTCGGGAGCCTCCTTCTGGCATGTAAGTGGGCCCACTCGACCGATCCCTAAAAGTTTCGACTCGATTCGTGATCGATACGAACCAATTTTGTATCGATCAAAAAAATGACCCAATCGAGCTGAAACTTGGTAGAAATGTTCTTTAGCTTATAAGTAAGGTCCTGTGAAAATTTCGTAGCATTTGGACCTATGGTTTAGGAGATACGATCGATACGAGTTATGGTTTCTCGGTAGTTAGTGTAATTCAAATCGATAGCATCGCATCGATCCCGTCGTATCGATCAGGGCACGTGACCGTGCGATCACGTGTTGCGAAGTTTCTGGACCGATCCATCTTGTGTGCCGAGTTGAATGCTTCTTTCCTAAAATTATGGACGTCCTTCACTCATATCCATATTTTACGCTCATTCGCATCCATAGTTTCGCAACCTTGTATTCGTATCCACCCGTTCGCATCCCTACAATTCACACCCTTTTTCGTATCGAGGCCAGGAGGGTGTTTCGCATCGATTCGTTGGACCGATACGAAATTAAGATATAGGAGACGTTATTGATTGATAGAAAAAACGTACGAAGGGCCTACAGATGGATATGAAGCTAGTATCTAGGACGGATACGAATGAAGTCTTACCTGATGGATACGAGTGAGGCCTTACCTGTTGGATACGAAGACATCAATACGAAGCACGTCGCCTGCCTCCATCCTGATCGATTCGAACTGATCAAGTCGAACAAACCATCGTATGCTTGCCTACCACTTTGGGTCTACTGCTATCGAGCTGAAATCCTCTGGTCTTCCCATCTTATCGATACAAAATGCACTGTTCGTATCCATGCGGGTCGATATGAAATGCATTGATGTGGGCCAATATTCACATAATTCGATCCATCCACATCTCGAACATACATACTCCGATTGTCCTGAAATTGAAATGTAGCCTCTCTTAACCCTGTTTATCATTCCCGATCGATTGCATCTTGATTGGAGCGTGTCCAAATTTTAACGATATCGATCGCTGCCTTATTTCCACTCGATCTCCAATCCTGATATCCATCCTTTTTTGCCAATTTGTTGATATTCCAGCCTTGACCAAAAGGTGGGATAACATTTGCCTCCTAAAACATTCCTTGTGATAAGAAGGTGCGTTTTGAATAACTCCGAATCCAATATCCAAAGTCCATATCCAATTCCATATCCATCCGAACTCGATAACCGAGTTTTAATCCATCCTTATCCAATGGCCAATAACTGAATCCAGGACCTCTCCGGGTCGATATTCGCATCCGTAACCTTTTCGGGTTCTAGCCAAGCACAATCCATACCTGACGATCATTGTCCAATGTCCCTGGACGTTGAATAATGCTGTGGCTTAAGTCCTAAGCCGAATCCTGGTCACTCCGGACCCTTGTCGAGCATAGTCCATACTTGATGACTTGAAATAATAATTAATAATACGGGGCCTAAGTTTTAGGACGTATCTTAGTCTCTCCGGACCCTTGTTGAGCATAGTCCATACTCCGACCTGAAATAATGATTAATAATATGTGGCCTAAGTCCTAGGCCGAATCCTGGTCTCTCCGGACCCTTATTGAGCATAGTCCATACTCAACGACCTGAAATAATAACCAATAGTATAAGGCCTAAGTCCTAGGCTGAATCCTGGCCTCTTCGGACCCTTGTTGAGCATAATCCATACTCAACGACCTGAGTAAGCCGACTTACAATGTTCGGGCAAAGAAACTCACCCCTTGCCAGGTATAATCCATACCCAACGACCGTTTACCAAAAACCAGACAGAAATCCAATCAAAATCCAATCCAAAATCCAAATCAAATCAGAAAATCAGAAATCCAAACCAACATCCAAAACAAAAAACAATCATCCAAACGAGAATCCAAGCCAAAAAGCAAACAAAACTAGGAGTTCAAACCGAGCTCCAAAACCAAATGTAACAACCCGGGATTTTCATTACCAATTAATAAATAAAAGTTTGGATTCTTTATTTATTTTAATGAAGCATAAAAGGATTTGGAATAACAAAATTTATTTGAAAAAGGCTATTTTAATTAAATGGGAAATATGGGATTTTAAAATGAGGATAAAATGTTATTTTTGGAAAGTTAAATATTTTAGGAGAGATTATAAAACGGGTTTGGATAAGAAAATAAGTTTTATAAACATATATGAACACTTAGACTAATTTTTTGGAAACCTGTAAATAACTCTCTTCTTATTGGGTTACTAAACCAAGCCCAATAACCCACCCTAAACCTCCTATATAAATTATCTCAAACTCTCCTAACCTCATTCATTCATCCCTAATCAAAACCCTAATCATTTCCTAAAGCTTTCTTAACTAAAATGGCCTCTATCTTCATCTCCTTCTAGTTTTAGCTTATGCGAGTCATCCTATGCAAAGGTAATGCAAATACCCACCTCAAATCCGTTTTTATATCTTTCTAATTTCTTAAATTTATTTGGTAACACATGTTTTATGTTTTTTTTGATCTTATAGCCTCCTAATCATCTTTTACTAACTTGGGTTGATGCTATAATGGTCTTTGTTGCTTTCTGGAGAGGTATATTGATAAAAACCTCTTCTAATATGTGTTTAATCATCTTTTGATTTCGGTAATCATTTACTAACACATGTTTTATTATGTAACATGTGAATCATAGCTCTTTGATCATCTTTGCTTTAGTTTTGGGTGTGCACATAAGGTGCTTGTGATATTGCTTCCTAAGGTAATGCTAAGCTTTGGCCCTTTGTTCCCTTTAATATAGTGTAGTAATCATTATATGGTAGTTAGTGATTGATATTGGTGAAATTTGACGCCAAAAATTTGAAAAAACAAACAAAAATCACCAAAAACAGCATTTTCAGCTGGCTGGAATGATTCAGCCTGAAAACAGGCTGAAACAGTGGTCTGAGTGCACCAGGGCAGGTCTGGGTTGCACGCAGACTGCTGCTCGGGCGCAGCAGGCTAGCCCGGTTGGGCTAGCCGGTAGTAGGCCAACCCGTAGTGGGCTGTCGTGAGCTTCTCGCGCGCGGGCGCATGGCCAGAGCGACGCGTGGCAGACGCGGGCCGAAGCCCGCGTCCCCACTCCCCAACCCATGCAGGCTGGGGGCTTGCCGGCCCCTCTCCCCAGCCCATGCGGGATGGGGGCCTACGCGTCCCCTCTCCCCAGCCCATGCGGGCTGGGGGCCTCCGCGTCCCCACTCCCCAGCCCATGCGGGCTGGAGGCTTGCCGGCCCACTCCCCAGCCCATGCGGGCTGGGGGCTTGCAGTTCCCACTCCCCAGCCCATGCGGGCTGGGGGCTTGCCGGCCCACTCCCCAGCCCATGCGGGCTGGGGGCTTGCTGGTTCTCCCCAGCCCATGCGGCTGGGGCTTGACCGAAACAGCTGCACCGCATGGTGCAGCCTGGTTCACAGAAACGGGCTGCACCATGCGGTGCAGCCGACTTCTATGCAATGGGCTGCACCCATTGGGTGCAGCCGGGTTCCGACCCACCGGTTGCACCATTTTGGTGCAACCGAGTCTGGGTTGCACCATTTTGGTGCAACCGCTTCAAATTGATTGTTTCTGCAACGAACTTTTGGGCTTCAATTGCTAATCAGAAATTGTCGAATTTTGGTTCACAACCATTCGGAATATTTTCCAACATGAATATTAGTTTTCAGTGATTTTCTGATTTATCGATTTCTTTGAGATTTGGCAATAGATTTCGTACACGGGTTTTATGTACTATTTTAAAAGGATTTTTCACTCCCAAATGGCTTTCGAAATTATTATATAATGTTATTTTTAATTATTAAACTATTTACTCCATAATAGGAGAGTTTTCAAAAGCCGTTTTAAAGTGATTTCAAAATCAATTATAAATCCGTTTCGGACCATTATTTTCTATAATAAAAATCTCACTCTCACTTTTTTGCACGTCGAGCGAAGTGGAAAGGTGCTTAAATGGTTAGGAAATCTCCGGCCTATGGAACCGTGTGTATTTTCTTTCCGGTTAATCCCCGACCTATTCGATTGATCATTTTGACCTTTGGGTCTTGTTTACCGATGATACGAGGTGGACTTTTTATTGTTTGGAGTGTGAGCTTGCTATTGGATAGTAAACCGTTTAGTGCGAACGTGGGGTATGGGACTCATTGTTAACACTTTACGGGTTCCTCCCCAAGAAGTTTGTGACACATTAGCCTACGGGCGGCCAGTACTGGACCTCTGGGTCACCACGCCTCTGGGCAACCGTCTCTGGACGCCTGCTCTATGGAGCAGTTTTTCGGCATGTGCCTCTGGGCCTTTATCCTTCTGGGAAGGATCTCGCCATCTCGCGCGTTCCGCATCTGTGCGAGTGATCGATCACAACTCTACAGTACTTGGCAATAATGACTCTGGTCGGTGCATGTGCTATACTTGTATTTATCTGATGATTTTTATATCCATTCGAGTACCGCCATTCGGTGCTGGTTCTATGGAACCATGCGATGTAAGTGCGATTACCTTGTGGATTCACAGTGTCTCTGGACACTACATTTCGGTGTTCGATTTCATTGATTTTTCAGTATATCCCTATTGCTCTTTGGAGCATCGATCTTTGCTTGGGCATTGATTATAGACTCTGGTCACTCTTGGGATTATTGCCGATAGGCAACTTTACATAGCTTTAGCTACGCCGATAATATGAGGCGATTTTATTTATTCAACACTTTGGTGTTGATATTCTTTTTGGAGATTTTTACTTTTTATAGATGATTGAGGATCGTCATTTTATTCATGTAGTCCATAATACTCTCCTCTTCGGAGAAGTACTGTTTTATTTATGTACTGCATTCTTATATATCTTAGTTATTACTGATTATTTAGCTAGCCTGACCCAAATGTTTTCGCTCGGGTCAGACCGAGTTATTTCAGGTTAGGTCTCTGGACTTAGGTTATGTGCTTCCGCTTGGACATTATCTGCTATGCTGATAGATAGCTCTTTATATTTGTCCACTATTTTGATACTCTGATTATTCAGTCTCTTATGTATATATTTTTGACTCTCATGTGTGAGCGGTGGGTTTGTATCCACTTTCTTTACATTTGGACTTGTATTGACGATATGATATACTTATGCTCTGTGACTGTTCTGTGATGGATATATTATCGTTGTTATTATGTTTGTTCTGAATCTATTTTTAGCCATTGTAGTTTCTTTATAAATATCTATTGGATATGTCGAACCACTTGAGAAAAGAAAACCACCTATTCGACATATTCAGTAGTTAGTTATAGCTTGATTACATATGGTCGCTTCCATTATACTCTATTCTCCGTTCTAGTAGACGGTATTACTCCGTAATACTCTTTACTAGAGTGGGTCTCGGAGTGGGGCGTTACAGTTTGGTATCAGAGCTTGGTTCAGAGCTAAGTATAATAAATACAGAACAGTAACACTTAGTACAATACATCTTAGTATTGTTCAAATATTACAATGCCCTTTCCTCATGACATTGGATAGATATGTTAGGAATATGTTTAGGAATACATTTATATTCCGTAGTAATCCATTTGAATTATCCATCTTTAAATCATGCTTAACTCGTATCTTATCTTTTAGTATGGTTGGGAGAGGTAGGAACCTCCGTTCTGCTGATGCTGGACAGTCCAGCAACACTCACCCAGAGGGCGTATACATGACCACGGACTAGATCATGGAGCTGTTTCATAACTCTCAGTCGCACTCTCAGTCTCCTGCACCAGTTTCTGATGCACCGCGCAAGTCTGCTTTTGCGCGCCTCTGCAGCGACTTTATTCGTCTTGGAGGGAAGCCGTTCAATGGCTCCGAGACTGTTCTTGAGGTCCAGGCTTGGATCATAGTTTGCGAGCGTAATTTCACTCGCATGACCCTTCCTGACCATGATAGAGTTCTTGTTGCTTCTAGCCATCTTGAGGGTCGTGCCTTGGATTGGTACGAGCTCCTTATTTCTAAGACTGATGAGGCCACTCTCACTTGGGATCAGTTCCGAGAGCGCTTCTTGCTCAAGTTTATCCCCGAGTCCGAGAAGATAGCCCTTGCACGCCGCTTTATTGACCTTAAACAAGGGAAGACCTATGTTGCCGACTATTCATCATCTTTCGAGGCCCTATCCAAGTTTGGACTCAAGTTCATTAGCTCTCCTTATAAGAAGAATCTCAAGTTTGTAGAAGGCCTGAAGAAATATTTGAAGAAACAACTTATGCTCCAGCTTAAGCTCCCTTTTGATGAGCTAGTTGACGCAGCGCTTCACCTTGAAGCGGTGGAGCGTGAGAGAGACAACGATGGGGATGTTGAGGGTTCCAAAAACCCCAATCAGAAGCGGGGTCCATTTCAGAAGACCAAGCCTTGGAACAAGAAGAAGAAGACTGGCAGTTCTACTTTTCAGACTCAGCCTCAGACTCATCCTCAGTCCCAGACTCCTGCTCAGCCTAGTGGGACACGTCCCCCGAAGAAATGTTTCAACTGCGGTTCTCCAGATCACTTTATTCGAGAGTGTCCCAAACCTCTCTATTGCACCTTCTGCAAGAAGGAGGGACACAGGATCTCCACTTGTCCTACTGCACCTCTTAGATCTGGCAAGCTTAATGCTGCCAAGGCTCCTACATCTTCAGCTCAGCCTCGAGGTACGCATCCTTCCGTTCTCGAAGGTTCTATTTTATTTCATGGTAGATCTTGTAGACTTCTCTTTGATACGGGTGCCTCTCACTCATTCGTATCAAAGGAACTAGTTGATACTTTATCTTTGGATGTTACTTGTCTGGTTTCTTCACTAAGGATTGTGAATCCCATCGGCGGATCCACGACCCTTAGCTTGCTTTGTGAGGATATAGATATTGATCTTTGTGGATTTTCTTTCCGTGCAAATCTGCATGTTATGGAGTATTTGGGATTTGACATGATTCTTGGCATGGATTGGCTCGCTTAGTACGACGCAAAAATCATTTGTTCAGAGCGGATATTATTTCTTCGTCATTCTGACTCGTCCTCTCCATTAGCTATTGCTCTTAAGGATGTTGGGATTTCTGATATTACTTTATTTGCATTTGATTCACGAGATGAGGATGTGGACATATCTCGTATTCCTGTTGTTCGGGATTTCCCCGATATATTCGAGCCAGTATCAGGCCTGCCGCCAAAGCGGACCATTGAGTTCCGCATCGATCTCATTCCAGGCTCCCACCCAGTTGGGCGTCCTCCCACGAGGATGTCTACTAAAGAGAATGAGGAACTCAGGAATCAGTTAGTAGAGCTTGAGGCGAAGCAGTTCATTCGGTCCAGTTCTTCGCCATGGGGTGCTGATGTGGTCTTCGTTAAGAAGCCCGATGGCTCTCTTAGACTTTGCATTGACTATCGCAAGCTTAATGAGTTGACCATCAGAAATCGTTATCCATTGCCACGGATAGACGATATGTTTGATCAGTTGAGCGGTGCGAAGGTCTTTTCACAGCTCGACCTTGCCACCGGATTTCATCAGCTCCGAGTTGCGGACGATAGCATTCCTCTTACTGCTTTCCGCACTCGTTATGGTTATTTTGAGTGGTTGGTCATGCGATTCGGCTTGACGAACGCACCGGCTTTCTTCGTCGATCTTATGAATCGAGTATTCCGGGAATACATCGATAGATTCGTTTTGGTTTTCATCGACGATATTCTTATTTACTCTAGATCCGAGGCAGAGCATGCTCATCATTTGCGGATCGTCTTGGATACTCTTCGTCAGCATCAGCTTAAGGCCAAGCTCTCCAAGTGCCATTTTTGGGAGAGCAAGGTCAAGTTCTTGGGCCATATTGTATCGTCTGAGGGTATTTCTGTCGATCCTGCCAAGATCGAAGCTATTCAGAATTGGAAGCAGCCCGAGAACGTTCATGATATTCGCAGCTTCCTCGGTCTGGCGGGTTATTACCGTCGGTTTATCAAGGATTTCTCTCGAGTTGCACTTCCCCTTACGACGCTGACTCGTAAGGGTGTTCGATTTATTTGGTCTGATAAGTGTGAAGCTTCTTTTCAGCGATTGAAGGAACTTCTCACTCATGCTCCTATCCTTGTGGTTCCTGAGAGTAACCAGGATCTTGTTGTTTACACCGACGCTTGTGGTAGCGGCCTTGGTGCTGTGCTTATGCAGAAGGATCGGGTAGTTGCTTATGCTTCTAGGCAGCTACGTACGAATGAGGCTCGCTATCCGATTCATGATCTTGAGTTGGTAGCTATCGTCTTTGCCTTGAAGACGTGGCGTCACTTTCTATTAGGCGAATGCTTCGCTCTTTACACCGATCATAAGTCCCTGAAGTATCTTTTCAGCCAGAGAGATCTCAACATGAGACAGCAGCGATGGCTTGAGTTTCTCGCCTCATATGATTTAGATATTCAGTATATCCCTGGAAAGGGGAATAGTGTTGTAGATGCGCTCAGTCGCAAACACTCGGCAGTTGTTTCTATGATGATTGTCGAGTGGAATATCCTTGAGACCCTATCTTTGGGTGATATTAGAGATCGAGCTCCATCTTCTGATTCTCCGGTCTTATTATTCAGCTTGGAAGCTCGTCCTATCTTATTGGATCGCACTGCCCATGCTCAGCGGCAGGATCCAGACTTATTGCATCTTATTCATCTTCTCGAGTCGGGATCCAATGATGAGACATTGCTGGATTATTCTCTTGATTTTCATCGGTGTCTTCGTAGGAGGAACCGTATTGTTGTACCATCTGATTTATCACTTAGGCGTGACATTCTGGACGAGCGCCATCGCACTAAGTACACTGTACATACCGGTTCGAGTAAGATGTATGCCGATATGTGCCGGCTATATTATTGGGAGGGTTTGGAGAGAGATGTTGCAAGTTATGTGAGCGGTTGCATGACTTGTCAACAGATCAAGGCCGAGCATCAGCGTCCATCTGGTCTTCTTCAGCCTCTAGAGATTCCATTATGAAAATGGGGTCAGATATCCATGGATTTTATTGACAGTCTGCCTCGATCGAGGTCAGGCCATACTTCTATTTGGGTCATCGTCGATCGTTTGACCAAATCAGCTTATTTCATTCCTATTAAATCCACTCGGACTGCTCCTCAGCTTGCCAAGCTATATGTGAAGGAAGTCGTTCGACTTCATGGCATTCCTAGCTCTATCGTCTGTGATCGAGATACTATCTTTACTAGTCACTTCTAGAAGTGCCTACAGTCAGCTTTGGGCTCAAAGCTGAATCTCTCGACTGCTTATCATCCTCAGGCCGACAGTCAGACGGAGAGGGTGAATCATGTTTTAGAGGATCTTTTGCGCTGTTGTATTTTGGATTTCGAAGGTAGTTGGGAGGATCACTTACCGCTTGTAGAGTTCTCCTACAACAACAGCTTTCAGTCCAGTATCGGCATGGCACCTTTCGAGGCTCTATACGGAAGGCCATGTCGCTCTCCTGCTTGTTGGTTAGAATCTGGCGAGAAGCTCATTCTTGGTCCAGATTCAGTTCCGGAATCTTCTGAAAAGATTGTGCTTATCCGTCAAAGAATGAAAGAGGCATAGGACCGTCAGAAATCCTACTCGGACAACCGTTGGAAGCCTCTTGAGTTCTCCATTGGCGATTCTGTCTTTATTCGGGTTTCTCCCATGAAGGGGGTTGTGCGTTTCAGCTCTACAGGGAAGTTGGCTCCTCGCTATGTTGGACCATTTCCTATTACGGAACGCATCGGCCCCGTTGCTTATCGTGTGGCTCTACCAGCTCACTTCTCTGGAATACACGACGTGTTCCACGTTTCCAGCTTCGCATGTGTGTCCGCCATCCTGATTCTATCATTGAGCCGCATGTCGTGCCTGATTTACAGATCTTACCTGATTTATCTTTGGAGCAGCAACCTCTTCGTGTGCTTGATTCGGAGGTTAGACGCCTTCGCAACAAAGAGGTTCCACTCGTGAAGATTCAATGGTCTCCGAATCCTAAGGACTGCACTTGGGAGACCAGAGAATCTATCGAGCGCTCTTATCATGGCTTTCTCCCATCTTCTTCTGCGGGTGAGAATTCTCTGTTGTATCTCTATCACTTCTTTTGTGGATTTGACGTTATAGATGACATCTATCTTAAGGGATTACGGGGACGCAATTTTCTTAAGGGGGGAGTCTGTAACAACCTGGGATTTGCATTACCAATTAATAAATAAAAGTTAGGATTCTTTATTTATTTTAATGAAGCATAAAAGGATTTGGAATAACAAAATTTATTTGAAAAAGGCTATTTTAATTAAGTGGGAAATATGTGATTTTAAAATGAGGATAAAATGTTATTTTTGGAAAGTTAAATATTTTAGGAGAGATTTTAAAACGGGTTTGGATAAGAAAATAAGTTTTATAAACATATATGAACAATTAGACTAATTTTTTGGAAACCTATAAATAACTCTCTTCTTATTGGGTTACTAAACCTAGCCCAATAACCCACCCTAAACCTCCTCTATAAATTATCTCGAACTCTCCTAACCTCATTCATTCATCCCTAATCAAAACCCTAATCATTTCCTAAAGCTTTCTTAACTAAAATGGCCTCTATCTTCATCTCCTTCTAGTTTTAGCTTATGCAAGTCATTCTATGCAAAGGTAATGAAAATACCCACCTCAAATCCGTTTTTATATCTTTCTAATTTCTGAAATTTATTTGGTAACACATGTTTTATGTGTTTTTTTGATCTTATAGCCTCCTAATCATCTTTTGCTAACTTGGGTTGATGCTATAATGGTCTTTGTTGCTTTCTAGAGAGGTATATTGCTAAAAACCTCTTCTAATATGTGTTTAATCATCTTCTGATTTCGGTAATCATTTAGTAACACATGTTTTATTATGTAACATGTGAATTATAGCTCTTTGATCATCTTTGCTTTCATTTTGGGTGTGCACATAAGGTGCTTGTGATATTGCTTCCTAAGGTCATGCTAAGCTTTGGCCCTTTGTTCCCTTTAACATAGTGTAGTAATAATTATATGGTAGTCAGTGATTGATATTAGTGAAATTTGATGCCAAAAACTTAAAAAAACACCCCAAAATCACCAAAAACAGCATTTTCAGCTGGCTGGAATGCTTCAGCCAGAAAACAGGCTGAAACAGTGGTCTGAGTGCACCAGGGCAGGCCTGGGTTGCACCCAGGCTGCTGCTCGGGAGCAGCAGGCCATCCCGGTTGGGCTAGCCGGTAGCAGGCTAGCACTTAGTGGGCTGGCGCGAGCTTCCAACGCGCGGGCGCATGGCCCGCGCGACGCGTGGCAGACGCGGGCCGAAGCCCGCGTCCCCACTCCCCAATCCATGCGGGCTGGGGTCGTGCCGGCCCCTCTCCCCAGCCCATGCAGGCTGGGGGAATATGTGTATCCACTCCCCAGCCCATGCGGGCTGGGGGCCTCCGCGTCCCCACTCCCCTTCCCATGCGGGGTGGGGGCTTGCAGTCCCCACTCCCCAGCCCATGCGGGCTGGGGGCTTGCCGGCCCACTCCCCAGCCCATGCGGGCTGTGGGCTTGCTGGTTCTCCCCAGCCCATGCGGGCTGGGGCTTGACCGAACCAGCTGCACCGCATGGTGCAGCCTGGTTCAAAGAAATGGGCTGCACCATGCGGTGAAGCCGGCTTCTATGCAATGGGCTGCACCCATTGGGTGCAGCCGGGTTCCGACCCACCGGTTGCACCATTTTGGTGCAACCGAGTCCGGGTTGCACCAATTTGGTGCAACCGCTTCAAATTGATTGTTTCTGCAACGAATCTTTGGGCTTCAATTGCTAATCAGAAATTGTCGAACTTTGGTTCACAACCATTCGGAATATTTTCCAACACGAATATTGGTTTTCAGTGATTTTCTGATTTATCGATTTCTTTGAGATTTGGCACTAGATTTCATACACGGGTTTTATGAACCATTTTAAAAGGATTTTTCACTCCCAAATGGCTTTCAAAATTATTATATAATGTTATTTTTAATTATTAAACCATTTACTCCATAATAGGAGAGTTTTCAAAATCCGTTTTAAAGTGATTTCAAAATCAATTATAAATCCGTTTCGCACCATTATTTTCTATAATAAAAATCTCACACTCGCTTTTTAGCACGTCGAGCGAAGTGGAAGGGGTGCTTAAATGGTTAGGAAATCTCCGGCCTATGGAACCGTGTGTATTTTCTTTTCGGTTAATCCCCGACCTATTCGATTGATCGTTTTGACCTTTGGGTCTTGTTTACCGATGATACGAGGTGGACTTTTTGTTGTTTGGAGTGTGAGCTTGCTATTGGATAGTAAACCGTTTAGTGCGAACGTAGGGTATGGGACTCATTGTAAACACTTTACGGGTTCCTCTCCAAGAAGTTTGTGACACATTAGCCTATGGGCGGCCAGTACTGGACCTCTGGGTCACCACGCCTCTGGGAAACCGTCTCTGGACGCCTGCTCTATGGCGCAGTTTTTCGGCATGTGCCTCTGGGCCTCTATCCTTCTGGGAAGGATCTCGCCGTCTCGCGCGTTCCGCATCTGTGCGAGTGATTGATCACAACTCTACAGTACTTGGCAATAACGACTCTGGTCGGTGCACGTGCTATACTTGTATTTATCTGATGATTTTTATATCCATTCGAGTACCGCCATTCGGTGTTGGTTCTATGGAACCATACGATGTAAGTGCGATTACCTTGTGGATTCACAGTGTCTCTGGACACTACATTTCAGTGTTCGATTTCATTGATTTTTCAGTATATCCCTATTGCTCTTTGGAGCATCGATCTTTGCTTGGGCATTGATTACAGACTCTGGTCACTCTTGGGATTATTGTCGATGGGCAACTTTATATAGCTTTAGCTACGCCGATGCTATGAGGTGATTTTATTTATTCAACACTTTGGTGTTGATATTCTTTTTGAAGATTTTTACTGTTTATAGATGATTGGGGATCGTCATTTTATTCATGTGGTCCATAATACTCTCCTCTTCGGAGAAGTACTGTTTTATTTATGTACTGCATTCTTATATATCTTAGTTATTACTGATTGTTTAGCTAGCCTGACCCGAGTGTTTTCGCTCGGGTCAGACCGAGTTGTTTCAGGTTAGGTCTCTGGACTTAGCTTATGTGCTTCCTCTTGGACATTATCTGCAATGCTGATAGATAGCTCTTTATATTTGTCCACTATTTTGATACTCTGATTATTCAGTCTCTTATGTATATATTTTTGACTCACATGTGTGAGCGGTGGGTTTGTATCCACTTTCTTTACATTTGGACTTGTATTGACGATAAGATGCACTTATGCTCTGTGACTGTTATGTGATGGATATATTATCGTTGTCATTATGTTTGTTCTGAATCTATTTTTAGCCATTGTAGTTTCGTTATAAATATCTATTGGATATGTCGAACCACTTGAGAAAAGAAAACCACCTATTCGACGTATTCAGTAGTTAGTTATAGCTTGATTACATATGGTCGCTTCCATTATACTCTATTCTCCGTTCTAGTAGATGGAATTACTCCGTAATACTCTTTACTAGAGTGGGTCTCGGAGTGGGGCGTTACACCAAACCAGAAAAAATGAGCATCCAATACAAAAATGAAAAACAGATTTCACAAACCATAGCATCGCGGTCTACCACCATTCAGAGCATGCCTAGGGGCCATCTCCGTCCCCGTACATGTGTAAATGATTTTTCCATTTGCCAGTGGCTTTCTACTTATTTTGTAACATCCTAGTCAATTGATAACCAATCGACCGTCATCCCTGGGACTCACACCATCATGATTTGAGTTAGACGGTGGTTGCTCCTGCTCCACCGCTGCATTTCGGGCACCAACATACTGCCTCAATTGCCTATTCCTCACATGTTCCTCAATTATGTCCTTTAAGTGCCTGCAGCTGTTGGTATCGTGTCCATCCAAATCATGGAAGAGACAGTGCCTTCCTGATGCCCTTTCACGTTCGAATGGTTCTCTCCTAGCTGGCCTTCGATAAGGAAGGCGATCCCGGGTCTCCATAAATATCCGCTCCAGCGTCTCATTTAATCCTGTGTATGTGGAAAACTTTGGATCCTTCCTTTGCTTCCTAGCTGTTCCTGAATCTCCATCCAGCTTCCTTTTTCCTTTTACTTTATCTCTGTCTAAGCGTCCATTGGATGGTCCTCCACCCTCAGTCGCATTCACCTACTTTAACTTTAAGTCCATACAGGCGTCTTCTTGCCGAAGGAATCTTTCAGCTTCGTGAAAGAATTCACCAAGATCCAGTGGTGTTTCTCATATTAAAGATACCTTGAAATCCGAATCCTCTCTGACTCCTGAACTGCTGGCATTAGAACCATTGATGGATCCGGCCAATCCACCGAAGCAACCGCTGCATTAAACCGAGTCAGGAGAGCTCTGAGTGACTCATCCATCCTTTGATTGACTGATGTTAGTGTCATCGCGTTCTTTGGCCTCTTGATATGAACCCAAAATTACCCCAAAAACCTGTCCACCAACTCCGTCCATGTTCTGATGGATCCTTCTTCCAGTTGCCTGAACCACATCGCAGCTATATCCATCAAGTACAGAGCGAAATATCGGGCCATAACTCCCTCCGATGCCCCCAGCACGTCCATGTGTCTGGTGTATCTCATCAGATGATCGGTTAGGTCAGCCTTACCGTTGTACACTTCCACGCTAGGTAGCTTGAACTCAGGTGGATTTTGGGCTAGTCTGATTTCCCGAGTAAACGGACTCTTATTCACTCCTTCCAAATCTCTATTAGTGAAACCTCCACGCATAGTTCTTCTAATAATCTCGGCTAATCCAGCATTGTCTGTCAAATGGTGCCCCCATGTCCCCGAGGGAATTCTGATACAAATTCCTCATGCGGTTCATTAATGTTAGCGCTCGCTCTAGCCTGTTGTGCTCCATCCAAAGGTCTTCCAGTGTCAGATCCTGCAGGTCTGCCCCCAAGCCCTCGTTGATTGCCCTCTAGCTCAGTATTTTGTCCTCCATTGGGTTCCGCGACCCTAGCCTCTCATTCCACATTCGCCGTTGTTGTAGTCAGTCCAACGTTCTATGTCCATGCAACTCTCATCTATTCAAAGAAAGTCTGCATCATGTCCTATTGACTCTTCAACAATTTCTCATGTAATGAATTTGCCATAGCTTCCATCTCATCCCTGGTAATGTAGATAGAAGCTTGTCCTTCTCCAGCTCCGGAGGATGCCTCTTGACTTCCTCCTTGTAGGCTTCCCTCAGCTCTTTGTCTTTTGCTTGTTTGTCTAGTCATTGTCTCTAAATCTGAACTCTTCAAGCTTTTAAATCTAAACTTCTGATCCGGTGTATTGGGTGCTAATTCCTCTTAGTGAAAGCACCAAAGTGTTTGCGCCGAAATTGGTCACAAACCCCAAGTACCATGAAAGCACTAGTATATGAATATAAATCAACAATATTCGAGCACAAGTCACAGGTCTAAGCAAACAGCAAACAACAATCCAGAAATAACGAACAGAGACACAAGATTCATAGTGGTTCGGCTATCTCCGGCCTACGTCCACTTCAAGTAATTATCTTTTATTGATGTTCTTCGTTGGTTACAATTGATTATAGCAGATTACAATGAAGGATTTCAAGTATAACAACAATGGTGAAGTTCAAAATTGAATCCGATAGAGTCTGGACATCGAATAGCCAAAAGATCCTCTTTCTGTAGGCTTCAGGGGGCTATTTATAGGTGTAGGAGGCTGATATCATGCTCAAACTTTGGGAGACTCCTTACGGCATGTAAGTGGCCCCACATGACCGATCTCGAAAAGTTTTGACTCGATTCGTGATCGATACGAACCAATTTCGCATCGATCAAAAAAATGATCCAATCGAGCTGAAACTTGGCAAGAATGTTCTTTAGCTTGTACGTAAGCTCCTGTGAAAATTTCGTAGCATTTGGACCTGTGGTTTAGGAGATACGATCGATACAAGTTGTGGTTTCTCGGCAGTCAGTGTAATTCCTATAGATAGCATCGCATCGATCCCTTCGTATCGATCAGGGCATGTGACCATGCGATGACGTGTGGCGAAGTTTCTAGACCGATCCTTCTTGCGCATCGAGTTGAATGCTTCTTTCCTAAGATCGTGGACGTCCTTCACTCATATCCATATTTTACGCTCATTCGTGTCCATAGTTTCGCAACCTTGTATTTTCTATCCACCAGCTCGCATCCCTGCAATTCACACCTTTTTTGTATCGAGGCTAGGAGGGTGTTTCGCATCGATTCGTTGGATCGATGCGAAATTAAGATATAGGAGGCATTATTGATCGATATGAAAAAACGTACGAAGGGCCAACAGATGGATACGAAGCTAGTATCTAGGACGGATACAAACGAAACCTTACCGGATGGATACGAGTGAGGCCTTACCTGTTGGATACGAAGACGTCAATACGAAGCACGTCGCCTACCTCCATCCTGATCGATTCGAACCGATCGAGTCGAACAAACCATCGTGTGCTTCCCTACTACTCTGGGTCCACTGCTATCGAGCTGAAATCCTCCGGTCTTCCCATCTTATCGATATGAAATGCACTGTTCGTATGCATGCGGATCGATACGAAATGCATCGATACGGGCCAATATTCACATAATTCGATCCATTCATATCTCGAACATACAAACTCCGATTGTCCTGAAATTGAAACATGGCCTCTCTTAACCCTGTTTATCATTCCCGATCGATTCCATCTTTATTGGAGCATATCCAAATTTTAACGATATCGATCGCAGCCTTGTTTCCAATCGATCTCCAATCCCGATATCCGTCCTTTCTTGCCAATTTGTTAATATTCCAGCCTTGACCAAAAGGTGGGATAAGATTCATAATTTTGGACTATCTTATCCGGCAATTTGGCCTGGCCAAAAGGTGATAATTATAGAGGTTTTAATTTAATTGAGACCAGATTCGAGCCAAAGAGAGGTTGGGGATATAAGGAATTGATTCAATTTGGGTGGTTCGACCTATATACATGGGTCGTCCTATATACATGGTTTTTCTGAGGAAGTGAGAACGTATATCGATCGGTTTGATGAGGTGGCTATGTTGCTCGGCTAAGAGAAAAGTGATGGTAGGGATTCAACGCATATCACTCATGGAAAACAAAGTGGCACGGTGTGGGCATCCAAGGAGACATCGCTCGACTACCTTCGTTCTGTCGACATCGCTCCGCAACCACCGTTTGACCGACATCGTTCTACATCCACCGTTGACTGAAATCGCTCGGCTACCTTCATTTAGCCGACATCGCTCGGCAACCATTGTTTGGCTAACATCGTTCAGCAACCATCGTTCGGTGTGCCTGGTTCGGTATATAGAAGTTGTCTACTGTGGGCCAAGGTACCTTGTCCTTAGGCCTGCACAGGGAGTCCAACCTATCCTCGTCTATATATAGAGAGGCAAAGGTACAGTTGAGGGGACCTTTTTTCGAAAACTCTGGGGAGACTCTGCCTTTTTGGGACTCATCTATTTTCTGTCAAACTTGAACTCAAGTTGTTTGTACACAGATTGTATCTGTATTGAATAGTTTGAAGAAGCAATAAAGATTACACTCAAAGTGGACGTAGGCATTTACGTCGAACCACTATTATTCTGGTATTCTCATTTTTATTGTTCTGATTGCATTTTATTGTGATATTCCTCTGTTTTAATTTACTTCCTTCATTAATCTCTCTGCACAATTCTACTCAAGGGTGTTAATGACCAATTTTGGTGCTAACAGATTACTTTCGTACATAAAGGAAATATCACTATATTAACTCATATAAATCAATTAAAATACATAAAAATTATATTTGGGTCTGAAAGTATCATCTTTAATCTTAGAAATCTATTTATGAAAAATACCTATTATTTATCAACGGATTTTCTAAATATATGTGTCAAATTTTCCTTTTTGTATATAAAATTCATATATGCATCATACCATTATGCTAACCCATTTACTTACATAAGGATCATTCATTAATCAAGTTAGATAAGGTTTCTAGAAATCACAAAGAAAATATTCAATTTTTATTAATTAATTACCCATTTTAATCATAATAAACTATGAAATCATGAGACTAAACATAGAATTTAGGTAAATCCTCTCACCCTAGTCGATTCTTCCCAAATCCAAGCCTTTTGCATTGTTTTATTTGCTGTCCAGATATAGAACTCCCTTTAATTTTCTGTTCTTATACTGCTAGGACTCATATGCACTTATCCTATCTTCTCTCGTTGATTTAGGGTTTAATTTCCTAATTTGATCTTTGATTTTTGAAGTTAGGCTAGCTAAAGCATTTGCCAAAGGAGAAGAATGGTGTAATGACCTGCTTGTAACACCCCTAATTTTATTAATATTATTCAGGAGATTTAATAAGAATAAATTAAATGGAGTAATGTAGATAAGAAGATTGAGGTTGATTAATAAATTAGGTGGTTGTGCTTACTTAAAATCTAAAACACTTTTATAAATGGTTAAGAAATTAAACATAAGGGCATTAGGGTAAATAACTATGCTTCCCACCCTTATACTATTCCCATTCGGTCATACACGTTCATTTCACCAAAACAAAAATTATAACCGTAAGAAGTGAAAGCTTGGCCGGCCATTAGAAAGAGGAGAAGAGAAAATCAACTAAAATCTAGAATTCAAGTTAGAAGGAATCAATCTCAATTATACTTCACGAAACCTCAAGGCTCCTTCTGCTACATGTCTCTAGTCTGACGACTCTCCTCTTGCAGTCTAATATCGCTCCATAAGTGGATAACCAGTCCATCCCAAAATCATTCCATACCCCGAAAATCCCAATACATAGGCATCACAATCAAACTCTACGCCTAGTATAAAAATTTTCAAACCACCTACAAATCATGGATAAATGTGTCGATCCTCCTATGAGGTTTGAAATAACTATAGGGTCTACTGCTAGAGAAATATCTAAGTGCAAATAATCAACCAAGGAACTAGAAATGAAAGAATGCGATGCTCTAGAGTCAAAACGAGTTCGAATAGGAAAATCCAAAATAGAGATCAAACCTTTTACAGAGACTTTCCTACCTCGATCCGGTCCACTAGAAGGTGCTGCATCCAAAGCTTGTACTTGTGCTGTAGGTGCGCATACTCTCTGCCCTGCCCTTTGAGGACAAGGTCTACTTAGGTGTCCAGGCTGCCCACAGTTGTAACACCTCCCCTTCATTGTGTTCTTCTTATAGTCCTTTGTGAAATGCCCAACCAATCCACAACTATGACATTTCTCGCCTTTGTTTATCTGTCCCTTTTGAGGTCCTCCTTCTTTCTTCTTGTCATTATCCGTCTTATTCTTCTACCACTGCTTCTTAGAGTTTTCTGATTTACGAACCTCCTTAACCTTTTCTTTCTTAGCTATATCTGACATGAGAGCCATTTCCACAAGTGACTCATACGTCGCTCACATAGGTACATGTGTCAATGCCAACCCTTGGAGGGGCTGGTTCAAATCCTTAGCAAACTTCGTAGCCATCTTGTGCATTGTATTATCAAGCCCTATTCCGTACCACGATAACTCATTAAACAGATTTATATACTCTTTCACCAAAAGACTCCCCTGCTTCAGACTAATGAGCTTCTCCCTTCAGCTGCCAAGATGCAAGCTGAACTCTCCGTTGGTCCTCCAATCCTAGTAGTCCAAATATACGCTCAGTATTCCTCAAACAAGCTCGTACCTCCACGAAATCCTCTATGTCAAAAAATGTCTTGCCTCTTAGATTAGCGAAGTCCTTACATAGCTTGGAAAAAT
Source organism: Allium cepa (assembly GCA_030765085.1). Taxonomy (NCBI): domain Eukaryota; kingdom Viridiplantae; phylum Streptophyta; class Magnoliopsida; order Asparagales; family Amaryllidaceae; genus Allium; species Allium cepa. The sequence goes on from CM060934.1 coordinate 713,182,152, forward strand.
TGGCTGTTGTAGGTGGATTAATGGGATCTCCACCAACTGGTGCTGCATTGGACGCTTGCCCTTGCATGTCCGCTGCCATAACTCGGTGGTATCTACGGAACTAGGAAGGGACTTGGACTGTAACGACCCAGAATTTCTGTTAATTAAAAATTTGTATATTTAATTGATTTTAAATATTAATAAGTGAAATTTATAAGTCGAATAAATTTTATTTCAAATAATTGGATTTAATTGGATAATTAAATCGATAATTTAATATGTTAAATTTCTGAAATAATCGAAAATTGGGTTTAATATGATTGAAAACAATTTGTAAAATTTTATTTAATCATGTTGGAATTAGAAAGATGTTTTTGAACTTTTAAAATTGAATTTAAAGTTAAATTGTGAAAATTGAATATTTTTAATATTTAATTGACGAGTTAAAATAGCCATTTTTCAAACAGTCTTGGATTTCGACGAAACCAATTTCATCGGATCCATAATGTGATATTATTATATGGTTTCAAATTTCATGTCAATCGGATTTATCGTTTGTCCGGGGCAAGCCAAAACGCATAGAAATTGGTTTAAATCGATTTAATTTAAAATCGATCGTTTATTGCCGTAACTCGCATAGATGATCGAATTAGCCTCCAAAACATGTTCCATTGTGTTCAGAATGCGGGGTATACCCTAGAAACGTCGGTCACTGCACGAGATTTTGAGTTTGGAAAATCCGGGATGAATAGTGTTTCGATATTTTCTATAAAAGCACCTCAACTCTTCACATTTGCAAACAAGAGATTAGGGTTTTAGCTCAAACCCTAGCCGCCACTTCAAAATCAAGGGCCGAAAATGGCCAATCTTCTCCCCTTAATCATTTTCAATCCATTCAGTATTTTTGAAAACTTTCAACTAGCAAATCGAAGAGCATTGGAAGGGCTTTAAATTCATACGGCTGAGATGTTATATAGCCAAGAAAATCGATGGCGATTTGGGTTCAAAGCACGTGCGTTCGTGCTCATTTTCACGGCAATGGAGACGACCGGACTTCGCCGCTCTCTGGCCGGAGGTGGAGCTCTGGTAGGCGTTCACGTCTGTGGTGTTCGATCGAGTTCTCGGCGTTCGTGTTGGGTGCGGCACGCGATGGGAAGGATGCATGTATGGGTTTCGTGCGTCTTCTGTAGCCAGGGAAAGAAGAAGGAACGAATGGCCTAGATCTGTGGTTGCGAAATCAACGGCCTGGATGTATGGAGGTTTAAAATAAAATATAATTGTGTAGTTAATTTTATAATAAATTGTATAATCTTTAAAATGTTATACCTTTTTCATACGAGATCGAAAAATTACGAAACCAGTTGCATTGGATTCGTTTTGACGAGCACTACGCAATGGAACTGGATTGGAGTCGTTTGGAGCTAGCAAAAATTTCAGGTAAAATTAAACGTTATTCGAAATAAAATGCTACAAATTGCTATCGGAAATTCAAGGTGTGAACTTCTCACTCAATCGAATTATTTCGATTTAAATTTTAAATAGTTAGATTGAAAATTGTTGATTGTATGCTTGAATGATGATTATTATCTATTGATTGTTAAAATAGACATTATACGTCGTTAGTAAGTGGAGGTTATTTATTAAAAACATATACCGCGATAATTCCATCTTGATTGGAATTGGTATTATATATGTACTTGGAGTTGATTTTCCCGCATTATATAGCGGATGAGACCCTATTGCACCGCATAATAGCGGATAATATTTTATAAATCCCATATACCATGATATTCCGTACTGGAATGGAATTGGTATTGTGCTAATGTCTGTGGATGCAGGGAAACAGGTTGGAGGGATCCAACTGGATTCCTCACCAATATTTATTTGATTACAGATATTGTAATGTTTGTTGATTATCATATCGATATATGATATTTGGATATCCTGATTGACTATTTGGTGCTGTTGCATCATTGAATCCATTTTTGAAGTTTTAAAATAATGATTTTGATTTTAAAAAGAATTTTAAAGTGATTTTTGAAAGTATAAGTTTTATTAAATTTTGAATTGTTAAAATAAATAAACATTATAATTTTATTGTTATAAAAGTATATTTTTGGGAAAATAGTACTTAAGTATGATTTTGGAGTTATATAAGTTTTAAATAACATTTTGTAAATTATTAAAAGGATTGGTTTATTTAAATTGAGATTTTTGAATTATTATAAACGGTTTATATAAAAGATTTCTAAGATTAATATTTATAAATTTAAAATATAGGAATTGCGAAACAAGTTTTATTAAGTGTTAAAATGAAGTATAAATGGATTTCACAAGTGAATAAAATTTATAGATTTATAAATTGTGAAGTTATGGAAAAAATAGATTTTGTAAAATAAAAGATTTATAAATAATTAACTTATAAATCGGATTTTAGGTATAAAGTTGAGTTATAAATTGAATTGATTTGAAAAAGGGATTTTATAATTAAAGTTTTTATAAATAGAAATGGAATTTATAAACATTGTTTATAAATCCAAAATCAATTGAATTTGATAAATTTAATATAGAAGGTTATTAAAGGAGATATATTCACGATTTCTGATAGCGAATTATCCTTGAAATGAAATGTGTAGAAAATATTAAATTTGGTTAGTGAAGTATATTCACGATTTTGAACAGTGAATAATATATTAAAGGAATGTTTTAGGGAGTGATCTTTTAAATGGAATTAAAACGATTTGAAATTGTTTTAAAATGTATTAAGTGTCGAAACCATAGATTTCTACATTCATTGTTGAAATAGACGTTTTCGAGAAATAGAAGGAAATGGTGGACTATAACACTGTTGTTATAGTAAATGATTTCCGAAAGGAAATGTTTTTTTGTATAGTATTGGGATTTATATATCTATCTTAATTTCAAATCCCTATACTAGTGATTTTGGGTTATCGTAACGATGTTTTACGCAACATTCGTTTTGACCCAAATAAATGTGTTAAGAAAATGTTTTCTTTAAAGAATGAAATATACACTTAATTTCGACTTAAGTATATTGAATATTTTCCAAGTGTTGAAAACAAATGGATTTGTGAATTACTTATTATTAAATAAGTAATGTTTTCAATATGAAGTGAATATTTTGAGATTTTATCTTTTAAAGATAAATTGAAAATGAATATTAGAAATCGGTTTGGAAATCGTATATTCATAGATATTTTGGGAATTGTAAATTCACTATGGAATTTATAAAAGAAAGGGAAATTTGTTTAAAAATAAACATTGATTTATTTTTGAAGCATGGGAATAAATTTACGGATTTGGAACGTAAATATAAAGTAAATCGGTAAGGATTTATTTAATTGGTTTAAATGAACCATGTTGAAATGAAAGTATTTCCGCGTAAGGAAAATGTTTGAAATTTGTTTCCAAAAGTGGTAAAGGTGAAAAGTGATTTGAAATTTGTTTTCAAATGTTGGAATGTGGAAATTATATATCTAGTAAAGATATTTTTGGGAAAATAAATTATTTGGAAAATTATTTGGAATCTGATGATGTTGCGTATCTCTATTGATAGTTAAATAACCGACTATCAATATTTACCTTTAAATAGGTATCGGTTGTGAATTTCTTGAATTTGAATGCCACACTTATTTTTGAATAAGCGCTCACTATTCGAGTTAGCCGGGAAAGAATCTTGGGGTCATATAACTCATTCCGAATATGTGATACGCCGTTATGAATTGCATTTGATGACCGATGTTGAAGACCAGATATTTGTGAAGACGGAAGGATTACCGTCGAATATTTCTGCATCGGCTGATCCCCGATATAGAAATTTATTACCCTTTATGATGGGAAGTTCGGTCGTGATTGGTGAATATCCGGATTGCAAGCACTTCTTTGTAAGTGCCTTCGGTTCCGTTCGATCCCGAAACGGGCTTGTATGGATGTGTGTCTGACGTTACAATTTGGGATGTAAAGCTGGTTTCTATCAAATATATTTCCGTTGGTGGCAGAGAATTTATTCTCTTAGCTTAACACCCTTAGAGGTTATGTAGTTGATGGTTACTAGCGATACATTCCCAAATTGGTAATGTGGTATACGAAGTGAAGCACCACTTTTATATAAAGCGTGGCTTTATGGACGAGACTTCATCAGACCTCACACCCCGAAAATGGTTAAAACAAGAAGGATGCGGCAAGGTTATTAGGGGGTAGCGCCCCTTTAGTGTATGTCATTCATTTTGGATAGAGGTGGTATCATGGTATGGAGCCCAGATACTTAACCTATGTTGTTGCTGCATATTTATTGCTTTGTGGTTGTTGGAAATTGAGGATCCTCGGATATAGATTGGTTACGATCGGGGAATGACATATTCGTGTCAGTAGTTACCCAGTTAGGGGTAACCCGGCCTTGTGTTGGCAGAGATCCGGTTAGGTTCTCGGGTCGTCTTTCCAGAGTTGTACCCATGTGGCAATGGGAAGTTCTTTGGCCTGACCATTTGTTGGAAATCCAAATAAACAATACGATCTTGTAGGGTTTTAGTTGTAGAACCTATCATTCACTTATGGTGGCGCCCCACTGTTTGGATGGTAGCTATAGTAGGCATACGATAATGGTCGTATGTTGGCTAAGATTTATATCTTTACTTTCGAAATGATTTTTCCTACACTATGCACTAGTAATAATATCAAATGTTTCTTTTTAATGCGTATCAAGCATCTTTGACTATCATAAGGAGAAATCTCCTCCGATTCTGCATTTGCATTGTGTGTGTGTGTGCGGGAGGCCTTATGGTAGTCTCATTTTCTAAAAAGCATTGCGAATCTATTTTAAAATTATCCCATTCTTCGTTTTAAAGATAAACTGTTTTAGTTCTCACACCAGTCACATGACTGACTCGGAGTTTATTGTTTTCCTTCCTAAACTCTGGGTGCCCACCAATTTCCACACGGGAAGTCTAGAGTTAGGTTATCAGGATATTCTGGAATTCAGAAGTTGCTGGAGGCAAGCTGGATGGCATGGCATATTCACTAGTATATAGTATTTCTTTTCCGCTGTTTGTTGTTGTTGTTGTACACTCTGATAATGTAATGTAATGTGATGTGATGTAATAACTGATATAGTTCTTTGTTTAAAGAATGTTCATTTATCTATTATATGTTGTTCCGCTGCGATTGTGAGATTTTGATATTGTTCTTTCTGTTCTGTTCTATCTTTTTCTCTCTTCTTCTATCTCTTTCTTCTTCTTTAACCATAACGGTACGGTTTTCCGACATTCGATTGCTCGGCAGTTGATACAGTGGACGTATTAATGTCGGTTTTCGAGCGTCGAAAAGTCGCATTCATTACATGGACACCCTCTGGAATATTTGGGGCGTCTTCCGTACTATGCAAAGAAGAGAGAATTTAGGCTCGAAAGAATCGAAAGAAGGTTGAACCGGACTTTGGGAGGACTTTTATAAAAACTCTCTTATACTTGAAAACCATTTCTATAAGAGTTTCTTTCCGAAAGACACAGATATATTACTTTTGAAAAATACTTTACTTTTAAAACAAGTTTTTAGGAATCCTATAACCTTAGGCTCTGATACCAAGTGAAACACCCCACACCCCTTAATATACCCAAAAAGGGCACACTTTAAAGATATGGTGCATTATAGGTATAGCTAAAGCATCGTGGAGACTAAGATTCACAAGGAAATAAGTAAAAACAACGGAAACATTTAAATAATAACTTATCATTTAAAATTAAAATTTATCTCAAAATAAATCAATAAATACATAACATGTCTCAAAAAATCAAAATATCTCATGTCTCATGAAAATACATCTTAGTCTCGTAAAACCAGGGTATAAAAGTAACAATAATAATAGTAATCCCTCTCACAAGTGCAAGTCCGTCAAAAGCCAAATGAAAAAGATGAAAAGTAGAAGAATACATCTAAAATGAGAAATCATCAGGAAATGAATCTCCAAGAAACCTGAATCAACTCAACTCTGATGGCCTATTAGTGGAATAAAAAGCGGGAAATAGAGGAGTGGGTCAAACTATAAGTCTGGTGGGTGAAAGTAATTACTAGCATTTCTAAGCAAGATAAAGATAATAGACTAAGAAATAGTTCTAGTATGGAAAGAAGTACTGAAAAGACAAAATTGGGGTAAAATATTATTTTTGATTCTGTTTCACAGTTTGCTTTAATTATTTCGACTGTTTGCACTTTTCTTAGATTACTGCTTTGATTGGGTTGAAACCCTAATCCTATTTTAATTAAGTTGAAATCTTAATTATACCCGTAGATCAGCCCTCTATCTCTGTTGTTCCACTGTGAACCAATCATGTTGGTCACAGCAAAAGACACCCTTTTAGCGCTTGGAATCCAGTAGCGAATTATTTATCATTATCGATCCCGCACGCTCGGTCATCGCCGGTACACACTAATTGTCGCCCTCTATTTTGACCTCTTATTTACCCTAATCAGCATAAGTATGCCCAGCCTCACCTAACTATTGTTAGGCCATCAGTCCTTGTCTGAAAAGGAATGCTTCCCACATTACCTAAGTGTTGTAAGACCATCAGTCCCAGTCTGAAAGGGAATGTTGCCGGTACAGGTCCTAACAAACAAATTCTAGTTTTGCGCCCCTTGCCTAAATTTTCAGATTTGGGCTTCTATCTATTGGCCACTTATGTACCCTAATTAGCATAAGCATGTCTCAGCCTCACCTAACTATTGTGAGACCATCAGTTCCTGACTGAAAAGGAATGCTTTGGTACGGGCCCTGGTTCTATTTTTTCTTCTTAACTTAGCGTAAGTTTTAAAATAAGCCTCTTCTGTTATTTCTGCTTTATTTTCTTACTAACAAGATCGAAGTTTTAAAATAAGCCTCTTTTGTTATTTCTTTCTTTCTAAGTATAACCTGTGTTATAATTGCTCTTGTAGCTATTATTCTTTTATTTTCTCTTCTTACTTATAGCCACTTGCAAATGTATTAAATTTGCCTATTTCAGTCCATCTCTATTTTTATTTCAGTTTTTCTCATTTTACATTTGATTTCTGTAAAATTTAATGTTAATCTATTTTAATCCATATTAGAGAATTCTATTCTTTTTAATTCATTTTCGTAAAAGGGAAAAAAAGAAATTAACATTTACAGGCTAAATTCTAACATAAAACAGATGTAAATAACTGCAAATAACTAAATAAAAATAGCTAAATAAAATAGACTGAAAAGAACTTTAAAAACTAACTGTAAGTAACTTATATAAAAACTGTCTCAAAATTGCAGAAAAACTACAACTATTGAGAACCCTATTGTTTTAAATTACTTAAAAAATCTAAAATAATTACAAAACACTCACTTGTGGTTCTTAGCTCTATTCCTTGGCCTTCCCAAATCCACTTCTAAGGCGTAGAATATTTTTAACAAAAAATCTCCTTCCAAGAAAAAATTTCTTTTTAGGGTCCAGCCTCAAGAAATGAACCCAAATGGGAAAAAAATCTGAATAAGAAAAATAGCAAGATCTATAGTTTTATTTATAGTGTAGCATAGGGAACTCAGGCCGTTGGATTTGAAGATTAAATCTGGTGCAACCATGTCGTAGGCTCACCAGGAACCGTTGGATGGAAGCATGAATGCACAGAATATTGAGAAAATTGCAAAACACGTCATATGGCTCGAATCTGGATGCTTGCTTGTCCTAAAACATGGTGGGTCGACCCCTAGGTAGACCTTACACAAGCCTAGGTCAACCTATAGGTCGACCTAGCTTATGACATGGGTCGACCCGTGCCTATTATTATTATTATTTCATTTTATTTTCGATTTCTTATTTCTCTCATATCTTCCCCATACTAACTCGGATTTCTATAAATTATATATGGAAATTGATTAGAAAATTGGCACAGACACAATGGCGTAACTCACGTAGCTCGATTCTAATAATTTTGCAAACTTTTTATATTATTTAATTAATGCCTTAATTAATTATTATAGCTTAAATTTCAGGTTGTTAGATAGATTATTATTCGTACCAGGCTTTATGTCTGACTCGAAATTTTTGTTTTCCCTTTAAACTCTCGGGCACTCAATTGATTTTGTGTAGTTTGAGGTTTAGGGTTTTCAAGGTTCTCTTCTTAGATGAATAAAGCTTCTAGAGGCATGTGGGGGCAAATAGTTATTTAGAGTTTTCTTTCCGCTGTGTGTTTTGTTGTAAAGGTAGATTTATTAGCCTTACTGTACTCTTTGATCAATCAAGGGGCATCTTCATATATCGCTTTTAGCTTATTTAGAATAATTATATTTCGCTAAATGTGGTTAACGTAATTTGGGGATTATGTAATGAACAAGAAAAGTTTTGGATTGAATGTGGAAATATGTTTTTGAATTGTTAATTTTTTTACATATTTCTATAATCTTTGTATTAATGTATCTAACATCGCCGTATTTGGTTGCCAAAGATTAATAACTATGGATGACTGTAGCATCCGTTGCTGTTAGTTTTGGGCCTCTAAGTAGGGGGATGTTACAAGTCGGTATCGTAGCATAGGCTTATGAAACTTTAAAAGAAAAGTTAAACCTAAATGCTTTTTCAAACATAATCCAATGAATTTAAAAATATGAATGGGGTTTAGGTTAACGCTATATTATCGTACTTGTATTTGATATATACAAATATATTTCTAAGTGCATATTCCACTCTCTCTTAGACCGTTCTTCTATATCTTATCGAGGCTTATATGCATATTTAGGAGAAAAAGGATATGGAGGCAGGAAATGGAAGAGGAAATCTAGGTGGAGGAAGCACCACAACCAATGGAAATGCTAGACCTAATACCTAATGAAACCAAGGTCGACAGGCCATTGCTAACCAAAATTCTAAGGCCAATATAGGTGCTGGAAATCCGACAGCAGATGCAGGGATGATGTATCAGCTGTTGGCTAATCTTTTGCATGTGGGAGCTGCTGGTAATGTGGAAGGAGCTAATTCTATAGTTCCAGTTGGTTATAACTATGCTAAGCTGAGTAGAGACTATGTCAATCTAGGAGGAAATCCATTTGTTGGAACAGAAGATGTCGTTGAAGTAGAAAATTGGCTTTTGAATTGTGAAAGGATCTTCACAGATTTAGGATTGAATGATGGAGAGAAGAGAAGGCTAGCCTCTAGACAGTTGCAAGGGTTAGTGCTTTATTGGTGGAACAGTGTGATGGTAGGAGTGCCGAAAGATGAGTTGACTTAGGCTGACTTCAGGAGGAGGTTTGAGCAGAGGTTAATGTCTGAGGTTGCCAAATTAGCATTGATAAGGAAGTTCATAGATATTATCCAAGGACATATGTCTATGATCAAGTATGATACTAAGTTTGATGAGCTATCTTGATATGTTCATGCTTTGTTTGACACTGATGCCAGAAGGAACAAGAGATTTATTAGAGGTTGGAAGCTAGAGCTAGGCAGAATGGCTATGACTCATATAAGAGAGCCTTATCATGTGATAGTAGAGATGACCGTTCATCATGAGGAGATGCTTGCTTTTTTAGCTAAGGAGAAGCCAGTTGAGTCCCAGGGTTTTCAAGGAAGAAAAAGGAAATTATTTAATAAGAAAGGAGCCCAGTAAGGGGAGGCCTCTAAGAAGGTAAAGGCTGCTTTGATGTGTTATAAGTTGAAAAGAAGGGCCATTATGTCCCCGAGTGCAGAACTGGTAAAGGAAATAAGCATGTAGAGAAGAAGAACGTGAAATGCTTCAACTATGACCAAGTTGGGCATTATAAGAACCAGTGACCAGAGCCAGTCAGGGCGGACGGTGGGAAGATGTTTATTATTGGACCACCATCTTATTCTAAACCCATTGCAGTAGAGAAAGAAAAGACTGTGATGAAAGGTACGCTTCTAATTCATAATATACCAGCTAGAGTAAATTTTGATACTGGTGCATCATGCTATTTTGTATCTCGGTATTTTTTTGATAGGTTATGTATAGAGCACACATACCTTGTTACTGCCTTAAAGGTTGCGAATCCAAAAGGAGGATATGCAACTTTTGGAATGAGATGTAACTAGTTAGAACTTGATTTGTTAGGTCATAAGTTTGCATGTAGTTTGTATGTTTTTGATTTCGTAGATTTCGGTATCATTTTGGGTACGGATTAGTTTGGTAAGTATGAGGCTAGGATATTTTGCCAGGATCAAGAAATATCACTAAGTCACCCTGATAATCATAACCGAATCATCTTCTCTGTAGAAAATTCTAGTAAGAGTGTTTGTGCTTTGTTAAGTACCTTAGAAGTTGGAGAAGAGCTTAGACAGGTTCGTATGGCGAAAGAATTTGCAGATGTATTTGAGCCGGTTACTGGATTACCATCGAAATGAGCTGTTGAGTTTTGGATAGACCTTATGCCAAAAGTTGAACCAGTTAGTCGACCAACTAGCAGAATAACATGGATAGAGATGAAGAAATTGAAGGTGCAGTTAGTGGACCTTGAGGAAAGGAATTTTATTAGACCAAGCAGTTCACCTTGGGGAGTAGCTGCAGTGTTTGTGAAGAAACCAAATGGGTCGTTAAGGATGTGCATCGACTATCGTAAGTTGAACAAAAGGATGATCAAGAATAGGTACCCTCTACCGAGGATAGATGATCTATTTGATCAGTTGAGTGGAGCCATAGTATTTTCCTAGTTGGATTTGGTGAAGGGGTTCCATTATTTGAGTGTGGGGGAGGATAGTATTACTTTGACTGCATTCCAAAATATTTATGGTTCATATAAGTGGTTAGTAATCCATTCGAATTGACGAATGCAACTGCTTTCTTTGTTGATTTAATGAACTGGGTTTTCAGTTAGCACTTGGATAGGTTTGTGTTGGTGTTTATAGATGACATTTTGGTGCACTCTAAAGATGAAATAGAGCATGAGATTCGTCTTTGAGTGATGTTGGAGACGCTGAGGCAGAATCAGCTGAAGGCGAAGTTCTCTAAGTGTAATTATTGGAAGAGAGAAGTTATGTTTCTTGGTCATATGGTTTTAGAGGAAGGGTTGTTAGTTGATCCAGTTAAGATAGAGGCCTTCAATAATTGGAAGAGAATAGAGATGGTAATCGAGATCTAAAGTTTTCTTGGACTTGCTAGCAATTACCGAAGATTCATCAAGGATTTCTCACGGATAGTAGTGCCTTTGACTAAGTCACTAGGAAGGACGTGAAGTTTGTTTGATTTGACCAATGTGAGGAAGCATTCCTTAAGTTAAAGAATTTGTTAACCAGTGCACCAGTGTTAGTTGTTATGAATGGTAACTAAGGGTTGATAATATACACTGATGCATGTGGTGCTGGATTGGGAGCAGAGTTGATGCAAAGGGGCAAAGTTATTACTTACGCACCTAGGCAGCTTAGACCGTACTAAGTTAGATATCCTACTCATGACATAGAATTAGTTGCGGTGATATTTTCCTTAAAGATTTGGAGGAATATTTTTTGGGGAGAGATTTGAGTTGTATACTGATCATAAGTCATTAAAGTATTTATTCTCTCCGAAGGAGTTGAATATGAGACAGCAGAGATGGCTGGAGTTTTTGGCAGCTAATGATTTCAATATAAAAGTATACTCCAAAGAAAGGGAGTATGCTAGCAGATGCTCTAAGTAAAAAACATCATAGTGTATTGTTAGCATTGTTGGCAGAACGGAAGAATCTAGAAGCTTTAGCCGTTTGTGGTGTGCAGTTGAGATCTATTGCTAGTTTTAGTCAGAGTACTGCCATGATAACTTGTTTAGCAGTTCGGCCAGTGCTGATCGAGAGGATAGCTTCTAAGCAAAGAGAAGATCCAGTTTTAGCTGAGAGGATTAGAAGGACTGAGGTCAGATTATAGGTTGATGACCTAAATGACTTTAATCTTGACCAAAAAGGATGGTTGAGAAAGAAGGGTCGGGTACGTGTTCCAAATGTAGAGAACTTAAGAAGAGAAGTTCTAGAGGAGCATCATCGATTGAAGTTTACGATTCATTCTCGAGTAACCAAGATGTATCAAGACACAAAGGGAAGCTTTTATTGGGAAGGCATAAAGAAGAATGTTGGCTTGTGGGTTAGCCAATGTGTTAACAGTCAAGAAGTAAAGGTCGAACATCAGAAGCTAAGTGGGCTGCTTCGGCCTTTAGATATTCCATTGTAGAAATGGAATTCAATATCAATGGATTTTATAGATGGATTGCCAAGGTCAAATAGAAGAAATGAAAGTATATAGGTTATAGTGGACAGGTTGACCAAGAGTGCCTATTTCATTCCGGTAAAGTCAACTAGAACGACACCTATTTTAGCAAAGTTGTTCATAAAGAACATAGGTAGACTTCATGGGATTCCTAGTAGCATAGTCAGCAATAGAGATGCATTGTTCACTTGCGAATTTTGGAGGATTCTGCAAGAGGGATTAGTTACCAAGCTCAAGATGAGTACAGCTTATCACCCATAGACGGATTGGCAGACAGAGAGAGTCAACAAGGTACTCGAAGATTTGTTAAGGGCATGTGTATTGGACTTTGGTAGATCTTAGGAAGTTCACCTACATCTGATTGAGTTTCCCTAAAATAATAGTTATCAGACTAGTATAGAAATGGCACCTTTTGAAGGTTTGTATGGAAGGCCATGCAAATTGCCAACATGTTGGTTAGAGACTGGAGACAGATTGGTCTTAGGTCTAAATTTGGTTAGGGAGGCGTCAGAGAAGATTAAGTTAATCTGGGAATGGATGAAGGATGCTCAATCCAGGTAGAAGAGTTAAGCAGATAAAGACTTAGAGTTACTCAGTGGGAGACATGGTTATCATTAGGGTATCACCGATGAAGGGTGTAATACAATTTGGAATGTCAGGAATGCTGGCCCTAAGATATGTTGGCCTATTCTAGACTACTAGAAGAATTGAACAGCTTGCTTATAGAATAGAGTTGTCAAGCAGTATGCAGGTGTCCATAATGTACACCATGTGTTTCATCTTCATAAGTATGTGCATGATCCATAGTCTACTATTCCATTGACAAAGTTGGAGGATTTAGTAGTAGAGCCTGATTTGACTTTTGTTAGAAAACTAGTTCGAATTGTAGCGAGAGATGAGAAGAGATTGGGGACAAAGACAGTCAAGTTGGTAAAAGTTGAATGGAGCGACAACGAGAAAGCTTTACACAAAAGGCAGGATTCAAGGGGATTATCCTAATCCATTTTGATGATATGTCTATATCAGATTTATATTGATTATGATAGTCAGGTAGGCTAGTATAGTTGTTAGGTGATGTTACAGATGATTGCTTTGTTTGCTAGTTATGTCCTTACTGAATTTCAAGGACAAAATTCTTTAAGGATGGAAGCCTATAACACCCCTAATTTTATTGACATTATTCAGGAGATTTAACTAGAATAAATTAAATGGAATAAGGTAGATAAGAAGATTGAGGTTGATTCATAAATTAGGTGGCCATGCTTACTTAATATCTAATGAACTTGTATAAATGGTTAGGAAATTAAATATATGGGAATTAGGGTAAATACCCATACTTCCCACCCTTATACTATTCCCATTAGGTCATATACGTTCATTTCATCAAAACAAAAATTATAACAATAAGAAGTGAAAACAAGGCCGACCATTAGAAAGAAGAGAGGAGAAAATCAACTAAAAGCTAGGATTCTAGTTAGAAGGAATTAATCTCAATCATACTTCAATTTTCTTATCCAATCTAAGGTGCATAATAATTTCTACATCTCTTTTTTTATTTTTACAACATATGGTTTTAGATTTAAAGATAAATCTGTTTTATGATATACTGAATGATGATATGCTTGCTTATGATTTATATGTGTTTAAACAAGGTTGTTTAATAAGGGATATACACGGTTTTAGGGAAAAACTAAGATAAAATGATTTTAGAATGCTAGGGAAAATTTTATGTTATAGAAATCGTGATTTTGGAGACAGGTTTCAATTCTCATAATTTTCGGAGTATGGATTTTATATGAATTTTCTGGTGAAGAAAATGATTTATTGGTTAATAAACTATTTACAGCAAAATATTGATTATTTGGGTTTGAAATTTTTATATGTTGGAAAACATATGAAAATAGATTTTTGGAGTTTTTCCAAATTTTTCTTAAGTGTTTTGATAAATATATAAAATTATTTAAGATATGGGACTTAAATGTTTTATATATTTAATTAAGGAGAAGGGGCATTTTATAAAATAAAATTATTATTTAAATCTGAAAATAGTGGCAGTATTTTCTGAAAAGAAGTTAGTAACCAATGAGAATTTGACAAACCAAGGCAGGTTAGTTAAAAAGTTAACCTTTTTAAGTTAAAACAAAGAAATCATACTTTTAGCATGATTTAGCCTTTTGTTGTAGTAAACCTTCTGCCCTGACTTTTCGATAATATCGAAAGGTTCATAGCTTTCGACAAGGTCAAACCAATGCATATGGTATCAAGTACTTGGTGCGTAATGAATTGAACATAGTAGAAGGTTTTTAATCAAAAGGTTGATGGCCAAAGTGGTTGAGGTATGTTTGTTTTATAAACCAAAAGTTTTCACTTGTTTTACTTCCGAATTAGAGCTTCCGACTTGGTTGCTTTCAACCAGGTCAAAGGTTTAAAAAGAAAGGTTTTAAACCTTTTGACAAAGTTGAAAGTTTACTGCTGCTTTACCATTATTTTGATTTGTGACACTTGTCATTGTGTTTTTTTGAACCTTTCGACACAGTTGAAAGGTTATAACCGCTTTTTCCAACCTTCCGAAGTCGTTGCTTTTGACATAGACGAAAGGTTTACTTGTTTTGAAAACCAACCGCTTCTCCCATTGCTTTCGAAAGGTTTCAAAGCTTCGACTTCGATGATTTTCCTTTGTTTTATAATTGAAATGTAACCCAAGCTTTCAAAGTAGTTGCTTTAAAAAGGCGGAGGTCTATTGTTTTACATGAAATGTTTTAAAGCTTTCGAAGCAGACCTTCCAACAAGGTGGAAAGGTTTTAAAGGAGGACCTTCCGCATATTTTAAATTGAACTCAATAAGTCTTTGAAAGGCTTATATTTTAAAAGTTGAATGCTTTTGAAAGGTTGGGATTCGAAAGATTGTTTTGAAGACTTTTCGACAGGGTCAAATGGTTTGGTTTTAAAAGATCTGAAGACATATACTTTAATTTTTTTTAAAACCCATGGCTTATATAAAGGAGTTTTGTAAGGGCTTTAAGTATGTAATTTTTAAAAAGTATTGCCTTGATAAAAATATAACTTAAAGGTGTTAACGATGTTTTATGACATGTATTTCAAGGACCTTAAACCCACAGGAGTGGTATTGTTAATTTATGTTTTACTTCTTTAAATATGAGTATATTCACATGATAACCCGTAACTATATTTTATGGAAAAAGGGATAGAAGAAACAGTAGGTTAACTCAAATAGTGAATATAAATTACTTAAACTCCTGAATGAGTAGAATTGCATCCATGGAGTTAGGGTGACCAAAAATATATGATGTCTAAACTTTGTAGTTATTGGAGGTAAACTAAAAGGTTCACAGTAAACCCATGAAAACTATGATACGGTAGTTTGGTACAAAGAGGTTCATAGTAAACCCATGAAAACTATGATAAGGTAGTTATTGGTGCATACCAAAAGGTTCATGGTTAACATATGAAAACTACGCATAAGGACAATTAGTAGGGATTAATTGGTTCGTAGTGAACCAATGAAAACTATATCCGGATTAAGAATTGCCATCATTCAATAGGTTCCTAGTAAACCTATAAAAACTAGGATAAGTAAGTGGCGAATGGATGCATCTGTAGGTCCCTAGTCAACCCATGAAAACTAGGACGTGCACCGAGTTACAGAACAAGTCCATAGGTTCCTAGTCAACCCATGAAAACAAGGATAAGGTGATTAGTTATTGGAATGACTAATAGGTTCAGGAAGACCCATGAATTAATTAAGTTAATTGGTAGGAGCCTATAGGTTCTTAGTGATCCCATGAAACTATAAATAGGACAGGGTATCTATTAGCTGTAACAAGATTATTAGTAAACACATGATAATAAGGACAATAGTGACCCTAGAAACTATAATAATGACAGGGTGTCAGATTAAATTGGGAATGGGAAAATCTTATTTATTTTAAAGTATGCATATCATCATAATGTTTTGAAATGTATGTTTCAACCATTGTGGATGGGGGAGCACAAAATTTGGTTCTATAAAGGTTTTAGGATACTAATGAGGGGAAAACCCGTTCCGCTAAGTGGCATAGTCTCATTAGACTAAAAGGATTGAGATGTTAGATTATTATTCATACTAGGCTTTATGTCTGACTTGAATTTTTTGTTTTCCCCTTAAACTCTCGGGTGCTCAATTGATTTTTAGTAGTTAGAGGTTTAAGGTTTTTAGGTTCTCTTGTTAGATGAATAAAGCTTCCATAGGCATGAAGGAGGCAAATAGTTATTTAGAATTTTCTTTCTATTGTGTATTTTGTTTGTAAAGGCAGATTTATTAGCCTTACTATATTCTATAATCAACCAAGGGAGCATCTTAAAAGGTTCTTAGCGTTTGTAGTGATTATATTTTGCTGAACATGGTTAACGTAATTTGGGGATTATGTAATGAACAAGAAAAGTTTTGGATTGAATGTGGAAATATGTTTTTGAATTGTTAAAATTTTTCCATATTTTTGTGATCTGCGTATCAATGTATCTAACATTGTCATATTTGGTCGCCAAAGATTAATAACTATGGATGACTGTAGCATCTGTAGCCGTTAGTTTTAGGCCTCCAAGTAGGTGGATCTTACATTGCTCATAGTGATACCTTGAATAAATATTGAGTGAAAATGTTTGACTCCTGCATACCACAAAAGACAGTCCATCAAGGTATAATAAAAAACTAAATGTCATACTAAGGCAGAACGATAGAATCACATAGTGGAATGATAATATAAAATAATATAAAATATTCATCAATATACACAACCATAATAGGACAAACATTACATAAGAGACCAATGGAAGTAATTGATTAACTAATATCAGTAGAGAAAGTTGAATACAGTATCTGATACGATAAGTCTCATATATAAATAACATATCTATCATGTACCACCACAATATCAAGTATATATCCAAAGTATCGACTTCACCACCAAAGTGCTCCAGCTATCTTGATAGCATATCCCTAAAAGCTCCTAGCTCCTAAACTACTCAAACGAGTAGCTGAGAGTTGTCATGGAACATATAGGCAAAACATAAGGTCGATATCAAGCCAAATGTGAGGGGAATTATCCTAAAATATCGTATATCACAACCATATACAACTAAGAGGGAAATTAAAAAAATACAACCAGTACCCTCCATAAATATAGCCTGGGGATAATATGGACTGCCGATAAAAAATCATATCATCAAAGGTAGGGAATCATACGATAACCTGCTATTCTCCTGTAATCAATGAGTCGGCATAACTAATGTAATGTGACTGAAACGCAACATCCTACTATAATAGAGGTGACCTAATGTACCAATGCAGGAGAAATATAAGCATCCTAATATAAGTCTAACACATAATGTTCCTTCAAAATAATTAACTTACCAATATACATGCATAATAATAATGATAAGAGGCACATAGAGAATAAGTTGATACACATCATTATTGATTGGTGGAGCCCGCTATTGACACCAGATAGTTCAATATTCCCTATTGTAGCATCTTTGTACAAAAACTAAAATACAAAAATCTACAACCGATACCCGTCCTGAATTTCCATTAGCTATCAAAGAGACCTATTGAGAGCCATAACTATATTGCAGATTCCCCTTAAACCAAGACCTCAAAAGAAGTTGGCAATGGCATGTTGGTCCAGTCATAACATGCATCCATATAATGTGACAGTATATGACCTACTATAGATTGGAATCTCAACCTCTCTTCGTCCATGCTCTTGAACCACGTCTATAGATCATGCATCTGAATGGTATATTGGATACCTTATTCAAAAATAATTTCAACCGATTGTCTATGGATAGACAAGCCAAATTCAAGCTACCCCACATACACCCTTCCCACATGTATACACAACAATGAAAGACTATTGTCCCATTGTGGATAATGATTCATTCTTAAAGTGCCTCACATAGCCTGGTTGCCCGAAGTTAGGCATACCAAACCAATATATAAATCACCCAAACAGTGCATCCATAATTATATATATACATAAATGTATATGAATCACTTGGACGACATATTTGAAAAGACAATGCAGATCGTGCTATATGTATATGACTCACTTGGACCACATATTTGAAAAGACAGTGCGGATCGTGCTATATGAAATTATACTATTCTAGTGCGGAAATAAACTAAAATACTATAGCAATGTAAATAAGTAAAAAATAAGACAAGCACAGTAGGAATTTTTATACTAGTTCAAACTTCCCATTCTACGTCTAGTCCCAGTCTCCTTTTGGAATTTCTCTAACAACAATCCTCACTTAACCCGGAGGAATGGGTTTACAACACCTGAATAACAGAACAGGACTTCGATGCCTTAATAGCCGAAGAGGACTTCGCTCTCCTGAACAGCAGAAGAGGACTTCAACTTATACAGAGAGTATTTAACACAGTGTGTTCTTGATAACACGGATTTGTCTCTTGATAGTACACTCTTCCTATAATCTTCTCCTTTTAATATATATGTATGTATGTATGTATGTATGTATGTATGTATGTATGTATGTATGTATGTGAAGAGTATGGAAGTAAATGAATGATTTTATATGAACTTGAATGCACGAGTGTTAGAATCAAAGAAGTATAAGAATAGAAAGAGTTAGATCGAGTAGATTTATAACAATGATAATTCTAACATGTTTATATATAGTACAAAAAGGTGCAATTGTTCGTGAATAGTTATTATGTAAATATACGGAAATATCTATTGATAAAAAGTCGTATCTCTTTATGGAAGAGAAATGTCTGTTCAAAAATATAGCCCTTGTAGGAATTCAGACGTCTGAAAAATAGAATTCATACTTTTGAAATTGTTAACATGCAAACCAGAAAGAAAATGGGTCATTTTTGACCAGATTCAGACGTCTGAAAATTCCATTTCAGGCGTCTGAATATTGTCTGAAAAATCAATTTTGATTACAGATTCAGACGTCTGAAATGGTCAATTCAGGCGTCTGAATTTGACCTGAAATTCAAAATATGCTATATGCATGTGTGTATCTGCACATGTTGACATATATATCCAAAGAAGATATTTTAACATCATTTTAACTCTAGACAAAGACTCAATACAACATATATGTATAGTATGAAGTTCATGTGAATTTGATCTTGTCGATATTCCTACAAAAACAAGTTAGTATATAAAATCAACATATATAGTTGTCGAGTCAAAATATGAAATGTTGTAGATGAAGTTTGAACATTCTCCCCCTTTTTGACGATGACAACTATATAAATATAAAACTAGTAATATATACTGCCCCTATATATATATGCTCCCCCTAAAAAAACAAGATGGAATAAATAGACAAATATCAAATATCAACTCCTTCTCCCCCTTTGACATCGCAAAAAGGAAAATAAGAATATATGACAAAGCAAAGTGGAGTTTTCAAAACATACTATAATACCAGAAGATAATAAACGAGTTTATGACAGAAATGGAAATAACAAACAACGAAATAGTTCAAAACAAACTAATTAAAATCAAAAGAATTAAAACCTAGGACTTGATTCACTGCCTACATCATCATCATCACCATCTTCATTTTCATCTTCACCATTGTTGTTCCCTGAGTTTGATGACCATTGAAATGGAGCGGGGTTGAAAAGTTCGGTAGATGATGAAGTGGAGCAACCAATATGTTCCCAAATTTTGTTGAGAAAGCCACGAATGGAATTAAACGTTTTTCAGTTTTCTTTTCGAGATTGACCATTCGGGTTCTAAGCTTTTCTTGGTTTTAGGAAAGAGTGACCAAAGTATTCCTAGAGCTAGAGTCGGGAGAAATAATCACTATATCATCATTGTCTTCTTCTTCTAAGGGAGGAGCAATTAGCTAAGCATGTTGGACATGTTGACGAGGTAGGGTTGGTTTTGATCATGGTTGGCAAACCATTCTTGGAAAGGAATATATGCCAAACTTCCCAGTCGTTTTGGCAAACCCATAAGACCCAATGTCTTTGACCCAAGCTCTTTGATCAACGTAAATTCGGAATCGGGAAAAGGAATGTTAAAGTTTTGGAGAATCTTCATTATATAAGCACCATAATGAAAGGTCTTATAGCGCCTTCGATGATTAACATCCATGAATTCTTCCAAAATCACTTGAGCCCAATTGATGGGTTAACCAGAATAGATAGCATAAAGGGCTTGAAAGTTTCTTTTATTAACAACTTCATAACTTCTAGTCCATGGAATAACAGATCGAATCATAGCTCTGTGGAGGATACGAGCTTGTCGGCGGAGTTAAATGGAAGTAAGTCTAGTAATGTCACATTTAAAAATTGATGTGAGACCTCATCTCTATTGTCCAAGTTTAAAGAAACATCAGTTTCATCCAAATCAGTCCCCGTTGATGGACATCGAAGAATATCACCAAGTCTAGCAAGTGGTAGATAGATTTTAACTCCACAAACTAATGTCCAAATACAATCGTTGCGATTGTGAGGAGTACGATGGTCCAAATTCATATTAGCATAGAACAATTTAGCATAGAACAATTTAACCAAAAGATGATTTATTTTGATATTATTTGTAGCATAAGAGACAAGAGATTCTAACCCATTTGATCTTACAATTGGGTGAATTCGATAAGCGTTGAATTCTTCAAATTTTATGAAAGCAGCTGGAAAGAAGTGAGATCTACTCATTTGGGTAAAACGTTGTCTTACTTGCTCATTCCATAGCCATTGATCGATGTTTTAGGTAGATGATGAAGTAGATGGCCTAGATCTTTTTTGTTTTGGAGCCATTAGTGAATATGAGGAAGAAAGATTTGATTTTTAATGGGGAAGGACTGAAAAAGGAAGACGAAGAATGAGGATAGAAAAAGGAAGGGGTTGAATAAAGGGGTAGTTACATAAAAAAACGTGCAAAAGCAATTCAATTTTGAAAAGTGAAAAGATTTCAAATGTCTGAAATATCCAATTCAGATGTCTGAATTGAAGAAAATCGAGTCAGAAAGAAATTAGTTCATATTAGGCTATATTCAGACGTCTGAATTTGTTGTTTCAGACGTCTGAAACTAAAGAAAAAATTCTTCTTTTGTAATATTCAGACATTTGAAACATCTACTTAAAACGTCTGAAAGATGTATGAAAACATATTTCAGGTCTTTTTAAAAAAATGAACAAAATAAATAGATTATATTAATATTTGAAAGATATATATATATACAATTATGATCATTCAAAAACAAATAGAGATAAATGAAATCATTAGTTCGAATCACTTGGATTCTTGCAGTCTTCCGCTGCAATCTTGGTTATCTCCGTGTATGGTTGCAATGGAGACCAATAGAGTTGACATTCCCAAGAGTTTGGAGAAACCGGAGGACGCTGTGGACTAGGCTCCCATGGATTCGAAGTTGATGGTTTAACTACATCTTTCTTTGGAGATGTACCGCAGAATTTTAATGCCACTTGTTCAATGAAACTAAGTCGCTTGGCATTAACTTTCTGTTCGTAATACATCTGTCGTTGCAAGTCCAACTATTCTTTCTGGTATTGATGAATCTCGGCTATTTTTTCTTTGGTTGCTAGAGAACCGAAGAAAAGAAATCGTCGAGATTTCTTCCTTTCTGGAGTATAACCAGATGGTTCGTATGAAGGATGAGGTCTAGCCGGTTCACGTGGTGTTGGAGTAGCTAATATTTCTAAGGAAGATGTAGAATATGAAGAGGGTGAGTTGTCAGAGTTGTTGTTTGAAGCCATGGTGAGAAGGAGAAAAATCATGTTGAAATCCATAGTAATGAGCCTTTGGTAAAAAGAAGAACAGAATTAGTTTATAAAAGAAAGTAAACAGTTTAAAAATATAATGTTAGTTAAAAAAATGGTGGCTGAAATGTTTTAAACAGTAATAAACACACATCTAAAAGCAAAGAAAACAAGAGGTTGTAAATGAAAGTTAGTTTTAGCTACTTAAGAGATAAGAGTTTTGAAATGTAAAGATAAACAGAGACATCAATATCACATAGAAAGATATCACAAATTTTTAAGTGAGTCGATACCAAGCTTCGTCTGAGTTTGATAAAAACATTTTCTTAAAGAGGTTTTGTAAAAATATCAGCCAACTGATTTTCAGAAGAAAGAAAATCCAAATTTATTTTTCCTTTTTCGACATTATCATGAAGAAAACGATGACGAATGTCAATATGTTTTGTTTATGAATGATTGGCAGGATTTTTAGACAAGTTAATAGCACTAGAATTGTCACAATATATAGTTTATTTTGTGAAGTTTATATTGAAATCTCTAAGTGTCTGTTGCATATAGATTACTTGAGCACAAGCCAAAACAGCACAAATATATTATGCTTTACATGTAGAGAGAGAAACGCAGTTTTGTTTCTTCCTAAACCAAGACACTAGTGATTTTCCAATAAAATGGCACGTGCCACTTGTGCTTTTTCGATTTGTTCGAGATCCACCGAAATCAGCATCACTTTACGAAACTAACTCGAATGGACATTCTTTTGGATAAAATAGACCAAAATCCTTGGTGTAAGTGAGATAACGTAGTATACGTTTCATAGCTCTTAAATGTGATTCTTTTGGGTTGGCCTGAAATCTAACACACAAACAGACACTCATCATTATGTCAGGTAGACTTTCCATTAAATATAGTAATGATCCAATCATACTTGGGTATAATTTTTGGTCAACACTTTTGCCACTTTCATCTTTTTCAGGATGTGTTGTTGTACTCATTGGAGTCAGTTTGGCAGAAGTATTTCCATTTTAAATCGTTTGATTAAATTATCACAATATTTTTCTTGATTAATGAAGATGCCATTTTGAAGTTGTTTAGTTTGTAAGCCAAGAAAATATGTTAGTTCTCCCATGTGAGACATTTCAAATTCCTTGGTCATTATTTCGAAGAAGTCCTAACACAATTTATCATTGGGAGAACCAAAAATTATATCATCAACATAAATTTGAACTATTAAAATATCCTTTTTCAAATGTTTAATAAAAAGTGTTTGATCAACTTTCCCAATTTGAAACCTTGAAGAAATTAAATATGTCTTTAGTCTATCATACCAAGCACGTGGTGCTTATTTTAAACCATAGAGAGCTTTCTTAAGTTTGTAGACATGATCTGGAAATTTCTCATGAACAAATAAGGGAGGTTGTTCAACATACACATTTTCCTTTATATAACCATTCAGAAAAGCACTTTTAACTTCCATTTGATAAAGTTTGAAATTGTGAAAACATGCATTGGCCATTAAGATCCGTATTGCTTCTAGTCTTGAAACTGGAGCAAACGTTTCTTCGTAGTCAATTCCTTCTTCTTGATTGTATCTCTGTGCATCTAACCTTGCTTTATTTCTAGTAATATTGCCTTGTTCATCTGCTTTGTTCTTGTAGGCCCATTTTGTTCCAATAACAGTTTGGTCACTTGGTCTAGGAACTAATTCCTAAATTTCATTGCATTCAAACTGATTTAGCTCTTCTTGCATTGCAATTATCCAGCAGTCGTCTGTGGAAGCTTCTTTGGGATTCTTTGGTTCGATATTGGAAAGTAATGCTACATGGCCCATTTGATTTAGTTGACCTCTAGTTCGTACGTTTGAATTAATTTCTCTGATAATATTTTGAACGGGATGATCTCGTAATATTTTTGGTGGAGATCTTAATTCATCATTATTATTATAAAAATGTTTTCATCATTTTCAAGATTTGTAGTATTTGTAATGTTATCCGGAAAACCTTCATCATCTTCTATACTTGGTTTTTGTTGAAAATTTTCATCGAAAGATACGTGTAAAGTTTCTTCAAAGGTATATGATCTTTTATTAAATACGCGATAAGCTTTGCTACCATCTGAATATCCTAGAAAGATTCCTTCGTCGGATTTCGCATCGAATTTTCCAAGCTTATTTTTGGTATTTAATATAAAACATTTTGAACTAAAAACTTTAAAATAAAATTTATTTGGTTTTCTTCCAATAAAAAGTTCATAAGAAGTGTTTTTTGTGAGAGGTCGAATAGACACATGATTCAAAACATAACAGGCAGTTGCAACAGCTTCTGCCCAAAAATGTTTTGGAAGGGTGCTTCCATTTAATAACGTTCTTGCACATTCTTGTAAAGTTCTATTTTTACGTTCTACAACTCCATTTTGTTGAGGAGTTTAAGGAAACGAAAAATTATGAAAAATTCCTTTCTTTTTACCAAAATGGTCAAAATCTTCGTTTTCAAATTCTCCTCCATGATCACTTCTTATATTCTTTATTTTTAAACCTTTTAAATTTTGGATTCGTTTGACAAAAATTTTAAAATGCTCAAATGTGTCACTTTTATTTTTCATAAAAATGGTCTAAGTATATCTAGAAAAGTCATATACTATTACAAATATGTATCTATTGTGGTTTAAGGATTGAACTTGGGTTGGTCCAAATAGATCCATGTGTAGTAATTCAAGTGGTTGTAATGTAGAAATAACTTTCTTGGATTTAAAAGATGATTTGGTTAATTTTCTTAGTTGACATGCATCACAAATATGATTGACTTTGAAGTTCATTTTTGGTGAACCTCTGACTAAATTATTCTTCGAAAGCTTGTTTATAGTTTTGAAGTTGATATGACAAAATCTTTTGTGCCATAGCCAGGATCATTTTCCTTAGCCATTAATCACATATCTAAATTGTGATTGATTTTCATACTCAGAATATAGATATTTCTGTCTCTATTTCCTTCAAATATTAGTTTTTGATTTTTATCAAAAATGCTACACTTATCTTCAGAAAAAGAGATTTTGAATCCTATGCCACATAACTGGCTAATACTTAAAAGATTATGTTTTAAATTTTTGACGGGTAAAACATTAGAAATAAGAGGTAAATTAGATGTACCTACATTGCTGATGTTGCCTTTTTCGATGATATATCCTTAGGAATTGTCTCTAAAAGTGACAGAGCCTCCATCGGAGTAAGTAATGTTTGAAAGCATATTTTTGTCACCAGTCATATGTTTTGAGCAACCACTGTCGAGTATCCATTTTCGTCTCTTTTTAAGTGGTTCCGGCAAAAATAATAATGACATTGGTACCTACTTTGTGATAGGGTCCCAAGAGTTAGGTCTTAGGAAACGAAACCCAATAGGGTTCAATATCCCCCTTAAAAATATAATTTTTATGTTTATGAATAGTTTCCAAAAAAGTATTTATATATGTATTCCTAATCAAACTATTGTTTGTTTTAGGAATCCATATCTTTATGTTGTTTGAGTTTTTATTCCTTTTTGGACGAGTAGTAGGATTAAAAATATTTCTCCTAGTTTCCTTTTTAGATGGAGGTTTTGATTTCTTAGATATCCTAGTCCCTTTTTATTAGAAGTGGGTTGAGAATTTTCAAGAATATTGGATAGGATTTCTCGACCTTTATTAAAGTTAGAAACATTTCTAGTAATATTATCTCACTTGGTTTTAAGGCAAGTACTATCTAATTCTATCATTTTGATCTTAGTTTTCAGCCCATGATTTTCAGAGACAAGAGAATCATTCTTTTCTTTTTGAGTTTCACTTTCTTGACTCAATAAAGTAAGTTGAGAGTTATCATTAGAGAAGGTATCTTGAAGTTTTCCAAGTTCTTTTTCTAATATTTTCTTTTCATCATTAAGCATATCTCTCTCGACTTCTGCTTTTCTCTGATTTTCTAGAGCCTCTTTATATTTTCTTTTGATAATTTTTAAGGTATCAAGAAGTTCTGAATTAATTTCAATCATATCATCAAAAGTAAGATCATTTACCCCATTCTCTGTAGCCATGAAACAAACATCTGCTTGTTCTTTTTCACTGTCACTGTTGCTTTCTGAAGAAGAAGAATCTGAGTCATCCCATGTTACCGAAAATGATTTTCTTTTAAACTTGTCCTTTCGATTCTTATTGTGATATGTTTACTTTTGTTCAAGACAATCTTTTTGCATATGCCCCTTCTTGTGGCAGTTAAAGCATTCTAGTATAGATGAAGATGGCTTATTTGTGTTGTTGTTGAAGTTTCTTTTCCCATTGTTTCGATTTCCTTTTCTGTATTTCAAAAACTTTTAAAAGTTTTTAGCAATGAATGCTAAGTCTCCTTCATCTGAGTCTGATTCTTTTTTTGCATGAAATGCCATATTCTTTTTGTCTTATGCTTGTACTCTTTTATCCTGCAAATTTACTTCATAGGACATTAAATTACCTATTAAATCTTCTGGTTTCATGGTAGAAAGATCATCAGCTTCTTCAATAGCTAAGACTTTTCTTTCCATTCATCCGTTAAAGAGTTAAGGATTTTTGAAACAATATCAAAATCGGAGTATATTTCTCCTAGTCCTAGTAAAGAATGATGAATATCTTAAAATCTGGAGTACATATCATTTATAGATTCATCTTGCTTCATCCTAAAATTTTGAAATTGATTCTTAAGCATTGATATTTACTTTGTTTAACCTTGTTAGTACTTCATGAGTGACTTTTAGTGTTCTCCATATTTCATATGCAGTGTTACATATTCTAACTCGGTTAAATTCATTTTTGTCTAATACACAAAACAACATATTCATTGCTTTAGCATTAGCAGAAGCATCTTGTTTTTGTGTAGCTATCCATGTAGTATATTCAGTAGTAGGTGCAACATATTCTGCTTGTGTAACATTCCATGCATCAAAACTACTAGCTTGCATATAAATACGCATTTGTGTTGCCCAATAGTTGTAATTCATGCCATTGAATAGAGGAGGTCATGCAGTAAATTGACCTTCAATAAAACTAGTGTTAGTGACAGTGTTAGTGGTAAAGCTGGTGTTGTTTTCCACATTAGCAAGATATCAGATAACTGTGTAACGGTTATAAGATGCCTTGCTCTTATACCAAATGAAAAGGCAGTGCGGATCGTGCTATATGAATTATACTATACTAGTGCGGAAATAAAGTAAAATATTATAGCAATGTAAATAAGTAAAAAAATAAAACAAGCACACCAGGAATTTTTATATTGGTTCAAACTTCCCGTTCTACGTCCAGTCCCAGACCCCTTTTCGAATTTCACTAACAACAATCCTTACTTAACCCGGAGGAACAGGTTTACAATGCCTAAATAAAAGAACAGGATTTCGATGCCTCAACAGCCGAAGAGGACTTCACTCGCCTGAATAGCAGAACAGGACTTCAACTTATACAGAGAGTATTTGACACAGTGTGTTCTTTATAGTCACGGATTTGTCTCTTCATAGTACACTCTTCCTATAATCTTCTCCTTTTAATATATATATGTGTGTGTGTGTGTGTGTATGTATATGTATGTATGTGAAGAGTATGGAAGTAAATGAATGATTTTATGTGAACTTAAATGCACAAGAGTGTTAGAATCAAAGAAGTATAAGAATAGAAAGAGTTAGATCGATTAGATTTATAAAACTGATGATTCTAACATGTTTATATAGTACAAAAAGATGCAATTGTTCGTGAATAGTTATTATGAAAATATATAGACATATCTATTGATAAAAGTCATATCTCTTGATGGAAGAGAAATGTCTGTTCAAAAATATAGCCATTGTAGGAATTCAGACATTTGAAAATTAGAATTCAGACTTCTGAAATTGTTAACGTGCAAACCAGAAAGCAAATATGTCAATTTTGACCAGATTCAGACGTCTGAAAATTCCATTTCAGACATCTGAATATTATCTAAAAAATCAATTTTGATTACAGATTTAGACTTCTGAAATGGTCAATTCAGACGTCTGAATTTGCCCGAAATTCAAAATATGCCCTATGCATGTGTGTATGTGCACGTGTCGACATATATATATCCAAAGGAAAGATTTTAACATCATTTTAACTCTAGACAAAGACTCAATACAACATATATGTATAGTATGAAGTTCATGTGAATTTGGTCTTGTAGATATTCCTGCAAAAACAAGTTAGTATATAAAATCAACATATATAGTTGTCGAGTCAAAATATGAAACGTTGTAGACGAAGTTTCAACAATATTTACACATCTACATAATATATTCGTTCACTATTCGGTAACCCCACGTCGGACATACCGAACTATACATAGCTTAAATTACGTATCGATAAATCATGTCAAATTTCCATTAGCTACCAAAGAGACCTATTGAGAGCTATAATTATATGATGGACTCTCCTTAAAACCAACACCTCAGTAGAAATTGGCCTGTAGGTCCTGTTGTAGCATCCAAGAGTATATAACAGTATATGACCGACTCTAGATTGGCGTCCTAGTCTCTCTCCACCCCTGCTCTGAACCATGAATGCAAGTCATGCGCTTCAATGGTACAATGGATTCCTTGCACTTATCGGTAGCCTCAAGTCAGACATACCGAAACTATATGTAAATTCTTTAAACCATATATCAATGAATATATATAAAATATCATGTGCATTTCCTAGTAGATTCAAGTCATACATACCGGAATGATATATAATTATAGACTTATATAACTCATATAATTATATGCATGGATACATACACACATAATCAGCCTAATTAGCCAAACTAACAATTTTATATTTTCTTTGTATTATTTAGAGAAGCCTTACACTTATTGTATAAAATAATGCACTTACCTAGCTATCATACTATAGCTTGTTTTCATTTAATTCTTCTATTTAATTAAGTTTAGCTATCAATAAAGCCTTCAAAATATTATATAGCTCATGTATATAACTTGTAACGACCTGCCTTTTGGATGGTTTAAATAAACTATAAACCACACACATCAGACTCAACCCATTCAAAAGGGCAGATTGTTATGTGATAAATAAGAAAAATCAGAGGAAGAAAGAAAACAAAAACAGAATCTTGCAATGGAATGACAAAATATAATGATCAAATAAACAATTCATGAAGCTGTTTACAAATACATTGATTGTACTTTTATAATACAGATCAGAGTTACATATAGCAAGAATAAATAATAAATAAATGCAATGGAACAACATGATGTAGTGGAATAAATGTAATAAACAATACCAATACAAAATCTTCATCTTCATCCTCTAAAAAGCAGTCTTCGATAAACTGAAGCTCAGACTATCCGGAGCGAATTGAAAAGATAAAACACTCGAATCAGAACTAAAAGATCTTATGTAAGTTAAATCAATAGTAAAAATATGAATGTAACAGTGTTGGAGATGTTAACGGGGTTTGACATCTCCTATCCAATGTCAAACATGAGTGCAATAACTTACGAGATGTTTGGGATCCCACACCCTAAGGATCTGTTAAAACATCTACTATGTAGTGCAATACACTATTATAATTTTGTCTACAGTAAAGTATTAAAATAACGTTAAGACGTTACCCATATCCCTCTTAACACATTTTTATATATTCCCATAGTCTATATAGTATCGTAATTCCTCCATAAACTGGAGGGCTATCAGAGGGCACTTCATAGGTATGGTACAAACCAAACTTGTAGAAGGCGTAATTGGGTATGTGAACAAGACATTTGAGGCAATGCCAGGGTAGATATACCAATTGCACTCCCGGATTGGTGGTAATGCATAGCAGCTACTACCGTCCACCTCAGACACACTCCCATATCAAAATCAAGGGTGGCCACCAAATCAATCACAAAGTTAGAATATAGTATCGAAGAAATGTGCCCGATATGACGAATGACCTCACTTGGCCTGGTATGGCTCCTATTTTAGTCACATCTAAGCTGACTCACGGGAGTCAGGTTCACGTGAACACCTTATAAGAATCATTTGCCAAACCATCCTACTTAATTTATGGAATCTCCACCTCGTACACAGTTGTTAAAGTGGTTTTCGGTATGGGAAGAGAGTATGGCAATATCTGATCTCGGTCTCTTTAACAGCCAAACGCTTATTTCATACCGGATGGTTCTTTTACATTTCAGGAAGTCAATTCACGATTGATATCAAAATATCATATTCGATTTCAAATCATATCTCTTTCGAAATCATATTCACTTTTAAATTATATTCACTTTCGAAATCATATTCACCTTCAAATCATTTTCACTTTTGAATTTATCAATAATATAAGTTAAGTAAGTCCTAGTTCCAAAATCATCATATTTAACCAAATATGTCATTTTACAAAAAGGTATCAATTCCAAATTTCAACTTACATCGTATCCACATCAAGGATTTGAATATAAATACTTCAACTTTAAACAGTCTGAAATTTTTGAAAATAGTTTAGACAGTCATAAATAATTTTAGTAGTTTTAAAATAGTATAAAATAGATTGAAATAGTTTAAATAGTAAAATAGTTTAAATAGATTTAAATTTGATTTAATTAGATTTAAAATGATTTCTATAGATTTGAAATAGATTAAATAAATTTAAAATAGATTAAATAGATTTTAAATAAATTAAATAAACTTAAAATGGATTAAATAGATTTTAAATAGATTAAATAAACTTAAAATAGATTAAATAGATTTAAATTATATTAAATAGATTTAAATTAGATTAAATAAATTTAAATTAGTTTAAAGTAGGTGAAATAGATTAAATTGGATTATATAGGTTACAATAGATTAAAAATACTTTTAAATCATGTGATTAAAAATACTTTTAAATTAGATTAAATAGGTTACAATAGATTAAAATTGGATTAAATTGATCTATATTAAAGCAACAAGGTGGAAAACACCAAATGCAAAAATTCTTATGATTATTTTGAAAACTTTTGCATATGAGATATGGAGTGAAAGAAATAGAAGAATCTTTAACATGAAGATGGAAGATGCAGATGCAATATATAGTATAATAAATAAGAGAATTCTTAAAAGGCTTAGTAGACTGAAGTGAAAGAAGAATTGGATTAATCATGTATTAGTTTTATGTTATTATTTGAGATTCTGATCATTGTGATAATGTGTATTTGTTATAAGGCTGTATTGATATATGTAACTTTTCTGAGTTGAATAAAATGGGCAGGGTTCCCTTAGCCCATTGCTTTTCAAAAAAATTACTTTTAAATTGAAATAGTTTAAATTCATTTTAATAGTTTAATCTAATTTAAAAAGATTTCAAAGTTTTAACCAAACATTTTCAATAGCTCAATTCCAATAAATTCATTTATATTTGACAATTAAACTTTGAAATTCCAATTTAAATCCGTTGAACTATTCATTAAATCAATTCAAATTTTAGCATTAATTCTTGGATTATCAAAAATAATTCAGTTTATATAAATCAATTTCTATTTCAAAATGCAAGTTAGCTGAATTCAAAAATTAAAGAATTGAAACTCATTTTAATTTAACCAATCCAGCGTCCGTATATAATTTTTTACCCTATGGTCAAGTGATTTGGACATTTCTAATTTCAATCCGCATTTTAAATTTCTACAGTTATATATCATTTCAAACAGCAAATCCTGAATTAAATAAAAATCCATAAAATTGCTCGAGTCTATCATTTTAACCAATAACGATTTTTCCCTCATCTATAAATCGTTCGGGTATGTAATTTCAAACCATAGGGAACTTGCAGTGTTATAACAATATAAAATACAACATCCAATCATCCAATATCAACCATCAAACATCCATCAAAATCATCATCCGAATCAATCAACCAACGTCAATAGATAACTGATAATCAATAATAGGTATTAAATCGACAGTTTAAATTCAACATTAAATTAAACGATGATTAAAGCAATAAAAGTCAAATTTAACTAGAATGACAATTTAAACATACCGAACATCAATAAATTAATTTCTAATCACATCCTAAATTTAATTTAACTAAATAAGGTAGTTTAGTAACTATGAGTGGGTTAAAACACTCACATTTGATTCCAAATCGAATTAAAATCCAAAATAGGGCTCAAAATTAAACAGTCTCAGAATTCGTCCGAACTAACGTCAAAATGTCCGAAATTTCGATATGGTAGCAACAGAGAAAACCACACGTGAATCCACGCTCGTATGAAAAAATTATGATCATTAGAACATTGGAAATCAAAATTTAAATAAAATAAAAATAATATAACCAAAATTATTTACCACGTCACCAAGCCGTACACCCTATCTCGTTCGTGCTCGAACACGCTGAATCGAAGAATGGCCACAACCTAAAACATGATCGTCGCCGTCTAATACATTGCCGCTGACCTGATCAGACGTCGCCCGTGCCTTGCCCTCGGCCAGGTGCCCCTTGGCCCCACTCGCGCCATTCCCTAACGCCTCCTAACGCCCATAGCTGCCGCCAGTTCATCATCAATTTCTGGTGAATCCATGTGCAGCCGAGAAGAACAAACACCTCCCTTCAGGCCTATTCGACTCCCTCTTCGCAACGGCGCTCCCTGATCGTCGATCGGGCGAAGATCCACCGTTGGATCGTCAAAAGTTCAAATCGCCAGCTGACGTTCAACCTCGATTTCTGGAAAAAGGTGAATCCATTTGAAAAGAAAATCACATCAGTGAATTACGCTTGTCGAGATCTTTGAATTGATATATAATTTGATATGGTTTGGAGGAGTTTGATTTTGAAATTGATTTGGAAATTGAAATTTAGGGTTTTGATTTGTTAGAAGAAGGAAGAAGCTGTAGATTGATTGAAAGATACATACATTAATAAGAAATAAAAAGGTTGCTAGGGTTAGAACAGAACAATATATACTAACGAATCCTACTAAGAAATGAAAGACATATTGAACTGGTTCGAATTGACAATAACGACCCGAAAATCCCGTTTCGCTTCCGAAACGAAAGTGGATCATCCCATATATTAAAATAGGTGTTTTCGATATTTTTAAATCCAATGAAACAGGTTTTAAGTCCTAATTCCATCGTACAAAGAAGTTAGGTTAGAATCAGCTTATTTCAAATTGATTTCAATTGAATTTAATTAAATTGATTTCTACGTGTTTCGAGTCCATACGATCAAACGATAAGTCCGATCGCTATGAAATTTGAAACCTAACAATAATTCATCGTTATGGATTCGATGAAACTGGTTTCGTCAATATCCAAGGCAGTGGCCAAAGTGGCTATTTTACGTTAATCAAAATTAATTTAAATAAGTTAAATCACTTTTTAATTCAGTATTTATACACTAACAATTTTCATCATTTTTCATTACTTAGACATTTACAATAATTTAAAACAAATTTGCATATCAATCCAGTGTTAAAGATTACACTAATTACAGTGTTTAATTTACAATTGAAATTAAGTCCAATTAATATAATTTAATTCCAATAAATTGGTCAAACTTGATTTCAGTTTTTTATTCAATCAAATCATTGTCAATTGGATATTGTTAACATTGGTTTATATCTCATTACATTACTATTCTCCAATATCATCTTAATTTATATTAACGTAACACCTTATTACATTTTATTGCAATTGATTAAATAAATTGGTAACATATAACAATTGTCACCATTTCTATATTCAATCACATTTATATGTTTGTTATCCAAACAAAAATGTTATAGTTATTTAAACAGCACTAATTTTATTCAACACTTTTACTCACTATTTCATTAATTATTCCAACATTTAAATATCAATTACTCTTTTAATCCAATTATCAATTAATACACACATTATTCTAATTAATTTACAATCTATAACTATTTAATACTTTTTAGTCATTTTAATAAATTGGAATTACATTTAAAGCAATTACAAATTACCTTAAATGAATACTAATACATTTTCATATATTCTTATTACTATATCTCGAACCAATTCTTAGGGTCTAAAGCTAATAAGTCACCTTATTACAATATTTGGGATTTTATAACCTTAGTCAAATCTTAATAAATAATACGATACTTCTTTTTCATTTGTAACTTCTCCAATTATCTTTACAAAAATTCACTAGTTGGTTAATTATTTATTTCACTATAATAAACCAATATCAAGGTCAGATAAACTTCAAAAGAATTTTGATACACGTTTAATCTGCCTAAATCATTATTTTAACCTTACAGCTTACTTTAAAGGTCATACTTTTAATTTTTGATTAGTAACAAAATATATAATAATATTTCTATCACTAATATAACTACGAATTAGAGTTTTGATAATTTTTAACCATGTTCTAAATTAATATCAACTCCATCTAATTCTATTCAATACGAATAGAACATAATGTTTATGTATATGGGATTTCAATCAAGAATCATGTATATTAGTAATAATCTATATAATAATAATAATTATATTATTGTTCTAACTGCAAATTCGATTTTAATAAATTTATAACTATGTTATAAATTAATACCAACTCCATCTAATTTTATTCAATATGAATAGAACATAATATTTATATATATGGGATTTTCATCAATTATCCTAAATACCTACCCAAATCAATCCAATCAACTAGGGGAATAATTTCCTATGTATATTTAATTCTACCTCTTCGAAGGAATATTTTTCAATACATATAATTACGGTGATTTAAACTATATTATAAATTTAAAGTTGTAATTTCGCTCACTCGAACTGAAATTTCTCAAATATTCAAATAATGTCTA
Organism: Allium cepa; assembly: GCA_030765085.1. Lineage (NCBI taxonomy): Eukaryota > Viridiplantae > Streptophyta > Magnoliopsida > Asparagales > Amaryllidaceae > Allium > Allium cepa. Next base: position 713,216,887 of record CM060934.1, read on the forward strand.
AACCCGAACTATGTCGTAGATAATCTCATTGTGAGTGCAATGATGAAGAACGCATTTCGATTAGAACTCATATGCAGAAGATGCAGATTTTACAAGAATCAGAATATAAGGATCTATTAATTATCTTAATTAATCCCTTGTTAAACTAATTACCTCCTAATTAGCATGTGCCAACAAGTTCACATACGTACCTATGCTTGCATCGCCTTCCCTACTGATTTCTCCCTTTACACTTCACGGTTTGATAAACCATCTTCTCTAAAGTGTTGCACTTTGCATGCTCTCTATATTGGCGTAGAACTCATCAAATTTGGCCTTACATGTCAAAAAGTGACTTTAGGCTACTACCAAATGGCCCATGAGATCGTTACTCACTATAAAGAGTCAAAGCTCCGACCGTCGATGCTAAAAGTTGTGTGCATCAAAGATGACTCCAACAACTCACCCCATTTCACACAACTCACCTTCAATCACCACTTATACTCAGCCCTAGCCGATGGCTGTAGAAAGTTGAGTTCGCCAAGGGCAACCATGCCAAACATTGCCTATACCAACGCAAGGCTCTCCTCACCCTGAGTTCAATGGATCAAACGTAGGCTTCTCTCATCGGCCTTGTCTCCGAATTTAATAAAAAAAGGAGAAACAACCTTTATTTTTGTTTACCATAAAAAAAAGAGAGGGGAGATATTATTTTAGTGAAAGAGATATGATAAAGGGTATATATATAATAATATATATTCTATTTAAATCCTTAAATAGGTTGCCACACATTTTGAGCTCGTACAAACACATAATACCTAGAATCGCCACAAACCTCGTCGATGCACATTATCTCATTTTTTTCAGTCTCAATGGTATAAATTTTGTTGCCACCGAGAAGGCATCATAGGGTGATATTTTCATGCATTTCGAAGTTGCTTTGGTCATCAAATGGCCCGTTCAAAAAATTCCTTAACTGTACATCTCATAATGAAGTCTCGCCCTAGAAACACAAGCTTCGGTTGAGATCCCACTGGACTTGACTGTGCATGTATTTTTTTAAATTATGCATAACAATACGTAAATCATAAAAGAATATGCCTCCAAATATAGTGATATCTATATTCATCTTAATTCGCAACGTCGATCCTGACTCAACAGAAGTGGTCTCAAGTCCATAATCTGAATGTATGCTAAGAAAATTAGATTTTGGGCCTTCAATTAATTTACCAATCCAATATTTAAATTAATTATTTAAATATATGGTTGTTAAAAATGCAGGTTAGTACATTCTCCCCTTAAAAGAATATCATCCTTGAAGTTTCTATGTCTATGACAGTGCAACCTGTTTGACTAAAGCACATAATACAACTCCTAACCATTAGGATCCTATAGCTCCTCTTGTTTTGGAAAGATTTGGCAGCATCTCCTTTGTGCGGCTAGTTTTGAAAAATCCCAAAAGAACACGCACACACACAAACAACTCATATCTGAGGCATCTCATTCTAAGAACATGCAAGCATATGTATCCACCTCATCTACACTACAAATCTTATATACCTCTTCTATAGAAAGAGTATGTCATTTAGATGCAAATCCGGACGAATAAGTATCCCAATAGTGCATAACAGTTTCTATGTACCTAATCATGTACTCAACATAGAGGATTAAACACAATCGCAACTTTAAACCATGGATTTAGGGAAGCTAAATAATATATAACAATCATCTCAAATAAATATACTATATCAAACCATGCAACAAGCATCTCTAAATGACAACTTTACGACAAACTATGCGAAAAACACATATGATGCAACAAGCATCTTGAATAAAAAATCAAGAACAGTTGTGTAATACTAGTAATAACAAAGCAAGTTCTATATTATGATTTCATACATTTTAACACAACAAAAGGGAAAATAAAATTTTCCACAAGTAATAGGAGACATACCAATACAAATCTCCATCGAACACAGACAAGCTTAACCCGATCAATCCAAAGCCATACAGCCCAATTCTCAAAAGTGAATAGGTCCTCAACGTCTAAAGCTATATCCAATTCACATCCACTTTCTCTAGTCGACTAATCATGATGAAATCACAAGAATAAAACAATTATACGGACAAAATTCATGAAATACTTTGTGCACTCCTTCTACGGAAAAGGAAAATTAACATAAGACGCTGGCAGTAACAATCAACAATGAGCAATCAATAAATAACAAAAATAATAAATCAATAATCAAGAAACTTCAAGAAATCGATTAATAAAAAATAAACAATCAATCAGAGATAAATATCAATCAATAATTAACAACAAAAAATAATAGCAAGCAAAAAAGTAAATCAACAATCAAATAATAGCAAGCAACAATACACCACAACAAGCATTCAAAACAATGAAACATACCAAAAAGTTTATATTGACATACACGATGATTAATAATAGTCAAAACATGCATGATAAACTATAAACCCCAAGGAATTTATTCGACCACCAAGATAAGTAAAGTGCTTAAGTGGTGTACCACCTTTCATGAATACAATACATGAAAGACTATTACACCTCCCGTACAAAAAGAAAAACTTATAAGATATGCTAGATCGTTCGAGCCGCAAAACTCTCAAATAAATCAAGTGAACTAAGTCTTAAAATTTCCTTCCCTTTCGAATAGAACTCACTCACAAAGGAGAAAACTTGATTAATTAGATCATCATTAAATGATGGTCTACAAATACTTCGGTTCGTTCGGTTCAAACTCAACTGAACAATATATGTTAATAAGATTAATATATTGAGTATACTATGATGCTTGCCTAAGCAAGTATCCCTCTACTTACAAGATTATCTGAATCGTCATAAACAAGTCAAGAAGTCCTTTTTGAACTATCACAAGCAACTTAATTATACTATACTATATTTACAACGAATAGAGATTATCTAAAATAAATATGATACCCTATCTAATCTTTTGTTTGCTTGCACGCTTTCTTCATTAAGCTAGGGTCGGCTACTTGACTCCTCGCAGGCCAACTCTGATCCAGTTCCTGGGTTCGAGCATCGAAATTTCCTGACATGACTAAAGTCTTGCTTCAAAATCTTAAGTCATTTTAGGAATTCGACTAAACCGTTCACCTTTAGGAATTAAGTGAAATTTTTTGTTCCCAACTGGCGCAAATCACCTAGAAACCTCGTGCTCAAACTAGGGATTAAAAATGGGTACACAAATGGATTAATCCTTAGGAAAAACCTTTTCAACACATATGGTTACTTTCATCATATTAGGTTTGCCGACATAAATGGGAAACATTTTTGACACGAGTGATTATAAGCAAACATCTATATGTCATTCGCTTGGTCTTTGCTCATTATTTGGCATCCACAAACCATAATCGATTGAAATTCCATGTAACATCCCGCCTTTTCGCACGCTTTAAATCGACACACGTGCAAATTCAAACCATTCGGAAGGGCGGATTGTTATGGGGTAAATAAGAAAAAACGAGAAAGAAATAAAACAAAACAGAATCTCACAGCGGAAGGATAAAATATAATAATCAAATATGCAGTTCATGAAACTTTTTTTCAAAATATTTAATTATACTTACAATATATATCAGAGTTATACATACCATAGAATATCAATAATGTAGCGGAATACAATAGTGTAGTGGGATAATATAGTAGGTAATAGTACTACAAATCTTCGTCTTCGTCCTCCAGAATAAAATCTTCAAATCCTGAAATGCTCAGGCTGACCCAAGCGAATTTAAAAGACAAAACACTCGAGTCAGAACTAAAAGATCTTATGTAAGTTAAATCAACAGAAGTAAATATGAGTGCAGTAACTCAAGAGATGCTCGGGATTTACATCTCCTAAGGATCCGTTAAACTATTTACTATGTAGTATATTTCGGTATTACAATAGTGTCTAATTGTAAAGTAAACTTACTTTTAAATAGCGTTAAGGCTTTACATTTTCCACCTTAACACGTAAATGCCAATAGTCTATACAGTACCGTAATACCTCCTGATCGGGAGGCTACCAGAGGATACTCCATAGGTACGACACAAATAGAAACTCATAGAAGGGCGCTAGGGTAGGTGACACGGCACAACTAGGCAACGCCAGAGTAGATATACCAATTACGCATCCGGGCTGGTGGTAACGTGTAGCCGTTGCTACCGCCCACCTTGGACAAACTCCCCCCTAAAATCAAAGAAATCAAAAGTGGCCACCGAATCAATCCAAAGTCGGAGTAAAATACCGAAGAGGAGTATCCAATAAAGGGCGCTAACCCCCTTGTCCCGAGAATCGCTCCTGTTTTAGCCACCTTATGCCAACTCACGGGAGTTGGGTCCACGTATTTACCTTAAAGGAAACGCCGCCACCATCTTACTTCATTCTGGAATCTCTACCTCGTACACGGTTGTTAAAGTAGTTTTCGGGGTTGGCAGAGAGTATGACAACTTCCGATCCCGGTCTCTTCAACAACCAATCGTTATTATAACACCACGGTTTTTCAAAATAATTTATACTTTAAAACCAGAATATAATATCTCTTTCAAACCATATAAATATGATATCATTTATATTTTGAAAACCCAAATAAATATGATATCATTTTTATCATAATATTTTTCAAATATATATACCTTGAAACCATAGCTTTGAAACATAACTTTTAATACTTAATGGTTCAAATACTACATTACTTAACAAAATAAACAGCTTCTTCAAATTTCACAAATAAATTCCCAATATCAATTTGAACCTCCAAATAAACCATTTTAATTCCCATATATTTTAAAGCTTAAATATTCTATATTTCAAAACTTTGTAGTTCATATATTTCAATCTTTAAATATTCCACTATTTCAAAATGGATTCTTCGATAATTTAATATATCAAATCCAATTCCTATTGTTTAAAACTTGAAATGTATACTAAATAGAACAAATATTATTTAAGTAAAACCCTTAAACTCTACTAAATGGATATTCTTTTAATTAAATTAACTTGATAATATTCTTTAAATAAATTTGATATTCGTTTAAATCCTCTACCCAAAAATCAAGTTATAAGATCATACCCTTTAAATCTTATTTATTTACATTTCAAAACAAATTTTTCGAGGAAAAATTCTTGGATACGTTAATTCAAATCATATTCACATTTATCTTCAACATTACTTTTATTTGAGTTATTATAAACTCTATATACAATAGAATTCCAAATATATTCTTAACCATATTAAATAAACGAAATCAACTCCATTATTTAGCATATTTTAAAATCCGAAACAAATTTATACATAGCTAAATTCAAAAAAAATTACTATAAATATCAAAATTTAATATTTATTAAACCATATTCTTTTCAAAACCATAGAAAATCATTTCAAAAATAATTATATATGTATACCGCGGTGCCAGTATATAATTTTCTATCCTATGGTCAAGTGATACAGATATTTATCATTTCAATCTGCAATTTATAAAAAATGCGGTTGTATATCATTTCAAACTGCAATCCCGAATGAAATGAAAATGCATAGTAACTTGCAGTTTATACAATATAAATACAGCATCCATTCATCCATATCAATCATCAAACATCTATCGCAATCATCATCCAATTAAAGCAGTATCATCAATATATAACGGAAATTAAACAACAGGTGTTAAATAGAATTTAAATTCAATAATAAATTAAATAACTGTTTAACTGGCAGTTTATATGCAAACCAGACTTCTGAAAATTCCATTTCAAATGTCTGAATATTATCTAAAAAATCAATTTTGATTACAGATTCAGACGTTTGAAATAGTCAATTCAGACGTCTGAATTTGCCCGAAATTCAAAATATGCTCTATGCATGTGTGTATGTGCACGTGTCGACATATATATCCAAAGGAGAGATTTTAACATCATTTTAACTCTAGACAAAGACTCAATACAACATATATGTACAGTATGAAGTTCATGTGAATTTGGTCTTGTAGATATTCCTGCAAAATAAGTTAGTATATAAAATCAACATATATAGTTGTCGAGTCAAAATATGAAAGGTTGTAGACGAAGTTTCAACAATATTTATATATCTACATAATATATTTCGTTCACTGTTCGGTAACCCTAAGTCGAACATACCGAACTATACATAGCTTAAATTACGTATCGATAAATCATGTCAAATTGCCATTAGCTACCAAAGAGACCTATTGAGAGCTATAATTATATGGTGGACTCTCCTTAAACCAACACCTCAGTAGAAATTGGCCTGTAGGTCCTGTTGTAGCATCCACGAGTACTATATAACATTATATGACCGACTCTAGATTGGCGTCCTAGTCTCTCTCCACCCCTGCTCTGAACCATGAATGCAAGTCATGCGCTTCAATGGTACAATGGATTCCTTGCACTTATCGGTAGCCTCAAGTCAGACATACCGAAACTATATGTAAATTCTTTAAACCATATATCAATGAATATATATAAAATATCATGTGCATTTCCTAGTAGACTCAAGTCATACATACCGGAATGATATATAATTATAGACTTATATAACTCATATAATTATATGCATGGATACATACACCCATAATCAGCCTAATTAGCCAAACTAACAATTTTATATTTTCTTTGTATTATTTAGAGAAGCCTTACACTTATTGTATAAAATAATGCACTTACCTAGCTATCATACTATAGCTTGTTTTCATTTAATTCTTCTATTTAATTAAGTTTAGCTATCAATAAAGCCTTCAAAATATTATATAGCTCATGTATATAATTTGTAACGACCTGCCTTTTGGATGGTTTAAATAAACTATAAACCACACACATCAGACTCAACCCATTCAAAAGGGCAGATTGTTATGTGATAAATAAGAAAAATCAGAGGAAGAAAGAAAACAAAAACAGAATCTTGCAATGGAATAACAAAATATAATGATCAAATAAACAATTCATGAAGCTGTTTACAAATACATTGATTGTACTTTTATAATACAGATCAGAGTTACATATAGCAAGAATAAATAATAAATAAATGCAACGGAACAACATGATGTAGTGGAATAAATGTAATAAATAATACCAATACAAAATCTTCGTCTTCATCCTCTAAAAAGCAGTCTTCGATAAACTGAAGCTCAGACTGTCTCGAGCGAATTGAAAAGAAAAAACACTCGAATCAGAACTAAAAGATATTATGTAAGTTAAATCAACAGTAAAAATATGAATGTAACAGTGTCGGAGATGTTAACGGGGTTTGACATCTCCTATCCAATGTCTAACATGAGTGCAATAACTTAAGAGATGTTTGGGATCCTACCTCCTAAGGATCCGTTAAAACATCTACTATGTAGTGCAATACACTATTATAATTTTGTCTACAGTAAAGTATTAAAATAGCGTTAAGGCGTTACCCATATCCCCCTTAACACATTTTTATATATTCCCATAGTCTATACAGTATCGTAATTCCTCCATAAACTGGAGGGCTATCAGAGGGCACTTTATAGGTATGGTACAAACCAAACTTGTAGAAGGCGTAATTGGGTATGTGAACAAGACATTTGAGGCAATGCCAGGGTAGATATACCAATTGCACTCCCGGATCAGTGGTAATGCATAGCACCTACTACCGTCCACCTCTGACACACTCCCATATCAAAATCAAGGGTGGCCACCAAATCAATCACAAAGTTAGAATATAGTATCGAAGAAATGTGCCCGATATGAGGAATGACCTCACTTGGCCTGGTATGGCTCCTATTTTAGTCACATCTAAGCTGACTCACGGGAGTCAGGGTCACGTGAACACCATATAAGAATCATTTGCCAAACCATCCTACTTCATTTATGGAATCTCCACCTCGTACACAGTTGTTAAAGTGGTTTTCGGTATGGGAAGAGAGTATCGCAATATCTGATCTCGGTCTCTTTAACAACCAAACACTTATTTCATACCGGATGGTTCTTTTACATTTCAGGAAGTCAATTCACGATTGATATCAAAATATCATATTCGATTTCAAATCATATCTCTTTCGAAATCATATTCACTTTTAAAATTATATTCACTTTCAAAATCATATTCACCTTCAAATCATTTTCACTTTTGAATTATCAATAAGATAAGTTAATTAAGTCCTAGTTCCAAAATCATCATATTTAACCAAATATGTCATTTTACAAAAAGGTATCAATTCCAAATTTCAACTTAGATCGTACCCTCATCAAGGATTTGAATATAAATACTTCAACTTTAAACAGTCTGAAATTTTTGAAAATAGTTTAGACAGTCATAAATAGTTTTAGTAGTTTTAAAATAGTTTAAAATAGATTGAAACAGTGTAAATAGTAAAATAGTTTAAATAGATTTAAATTTGATTTAATTAGATTTAAAATGATTTATATAGATTTGAAATAGATTAAATAAATTTAAAATAGATTAAATAGATTTTAAATAAATTAAATAAACTTAAAATGGATTAAATAGATTTTAAATAGATTAAATAAACTTAAAATAGATTAAATAGATTTAAATTATATTAAATAGATTTAAATTAGATTAAATAAATTTAAATTAGTTTAAAGTAGGTGAAATAGATTAAATTGGATTATATAGGTCACAATAGATTAAAAGTACTTTTAAATCATATGATTAAAAATGCTTTTAAATTGGATTAAATAGGTTACAATAGATTAAAAATTGGATTAAATTGATCTATATTAGAGCAACAAGGTGGAAAACACCAAATGCAAAAATTCTTATGATTATTTTGAAGACTTTTGCATATGAGATATGGAGTGAAAGAAATAGAAGAATCTTTAACATGAAGATGGAAGATGCAGATGCAATATATAGTATAATAAATAAGAGAATTCTCCAAAGGCTTAGCAGACTGAAGTGAAAGAAGAATTGAATTAATCATATATTAGTTTTATGTTCTTATTTGAGATTCTGATCATTGTGATTATGTTCATTTGTTATAAGGCTGTATTGATATATGTAACTTTTCTGAGTTGAATAAAATGGGCAGGGCTCCCTTAGCCCATTGCTTTTCAAAAAAAAATACTTTTAAATTGATTAAAATAGTTTAAATTCATTTTAATAGTTTAAACTAATTTAAAAAGATTTCAAAGTTTTATCCAAACATTTTCAATAGCTCAATTCCAATAAATTCATTTATATTTGACAATTCAACTATGAAATTCCAATTTAAGTCCATTGAACAATTCATTAAATCAATTCAAATTTCAGCATTAATTCTTGGATTATCAAAAATAATTCAGTTTATATAAATCAATTTCTATTTCAAAGTGCAAGTTAGCTGAATTCAAAAATTAAAGAATTAAAAATCATTTAATCTAACCAATCCAGCGTCTGTATATAATTTTTTACCATATGGTCAAGTGATGTGGACATTTATAATTTCAATCCGCATTTTAAATTTCTACAGTTATTATCATTTCAAAATGCAAGTCCTGAATTAAATAAAAATTCATAAAATTGCTAGAGTCTATCATTTTAACCAATAACGATTTTTCCCTAATCTATAAATCGTTCGGGTATGTAATTTCAAACCATAGGGAACTTGCAGTGTTATAACAATATAAAATACAGCATCCAGTCATCCAATATCAACCATCAAACATCCATCAAAATCATCATCCGAATCAATCAACCAACGTCAATAGATAACTGATAATCAATACTAGGTATTAATCCGACAGTTTAAATTCAACATTAAATTAAACGATGATTAAAGCAATAAAAGTCAAATTTAACTAGAATGACAATTTAAACATACCGAACATCAATAAATTAATTTCTAATCACATCCTAAATTTAATTTAACTAAATAAGGTAGTTTAGTAACTATGAGTGGGTTAAAACACTCACATTTGATTCCAAATCGAATTGAAATCCAAAATAGGGCTCAAAATTCAACAGTCTCGGAATTCGTCAAAACTAACGTCGAAATGTCCGAAATTTCAATATGGTCGCAATAGAGAAAACCACACATGAATCCAGGCTCGTATGGAAAAGTAATGATCATTAGAACATTGGAAATCAAAATTTAAATAAAATAAAAATAATATAACCAAAATTATATACCACGTCACCAAGCCGTACACCCTATCTCGTTCGTCCTCAAACACGCTGAATCGAAGAATGGCCACAACCTAAAACATGATCGTCGCCGTCTAATCCATTGCCGCTGACCTTATCAGACGTCGCCCCTGCCTTGTCCTCGGCCAGGCGCCCCTTGGCCCCACTCGCGCCATTCCCTAACGCCTCCTAACGCCGATAGCTGCCGCCAGTTCATCATCAATTTATGGTGAATCCATGTGCTGCCGAGAAGAACAAACACCTCCCTTCAGACCTATTCGACTCCCTCTTCGCAACGGCGCTTCCTGATCGCCGATCGGGCGAAGGTCCACTGTTGGATCGTCAAAAGTTCAAATCGAAAGCCGACGTTCAACCTCGATTTCTAGAAAAAAGGTGAATCCATTTGAAAAGAAAATCACATCAGTGAATTATGTTTGTCGAGATCTTTGAATTGATATATAATATGATATGGTTTGGAGGAGTTTGATTTTGAAATTGATTTGGAGATTGAATTTAGGGTTTTGATTTGTTAATAGAAGAAAGAAGCTGTAGATTGATTGAAAGATATGTACATTAATAAGAAATAAAGAGGCTGCTAGAGTTAGAACAGAACAATATGTACTAACGAATCCCACTAAGAAATGAAAAACATATTGAACTGGTTCGAATTCACAATAACGACCCGACAAATCCCGTTTCGCTTCTGAAACGAAAGTGGATCATCCGATATATTAAAATAGATGTTTTCAATATTTTCAAATCCAATGAAACAGGTTTTAAGTCCTAATTCCATCGTACGAAGAAGTTAGGTTAGAATCAGCTTATTTCAAATTGATTTCAATTGAATTTAATTAAATTGATTTCTACGTGTTTCGAGTCCATACGATCAAACGATAAGTCCGATCGCTATGAAATTTGAAACCTAACAATAATTCATCGTTATGGATTCGATGAAACTGGTTTCGTCAATATCCAAGGCAGTGGCCTAAGTGGCTATTTTACGTTAATCAAAATTAATTTAAATAAGTTAAATCACTTTTTAATTCAGTATTTATACACTAACAATTTTCATCATTTTTCATTACTTAGACATTTACAATAATTTAAAACAAATTTACATATCAATCCAGTGTTAAAGATTACACTAATTACAATGTTTAATTTACAATTGAAATTAAGTCCAATTAATATAATTTAATTCCAATAAATTGGTCAAACTTGATTTCAGTTTTTTATTCAATCAAATCATTGTCAATCGGATGTAGTTAACATTGGTTTATATCTCATTACATTACTATTCTCCAATTTCATCTTAATTTACATTAACGTAACACCTTATTACATTTTATTGCAATTGATTAAATAAATTGGTAACATATAACAATTGTCACCATTTCTATATTCAATTACATTTATATGTTTGTTATCCACACAAAAATGTTATAGTTATTTACACAGCACAAATTTTATTCAATTACACTTTTACTCACTATTTCATTAATTATTCCAACATTTAAATATCAATTACTCTTTTAATCCAATTATCAATTAATACACACATTATTCTAATTAATTTACAATCTATAACTATTTAATACTTTTTAGTCATTTTAATAAATTGGAATTACATTTAAAGCAATTGCAAATTACCTTAAATGAATACTAATACATTTTCATATATTCTTATTACTATATCTCGAACCAATTCTTAGGGTCTAAAGCTAATAAGTCACCTTATTACAATATTTAGGATTTTATAACCTTAGTCAAATCTTAATAAATAATATGATACTTCTTTTTCATTTGTAACTTCTCGAATTATCTTTAAAAAAATTCACTAGTTGGCTAATTATTGATTTCACTATAATAAACCAATATCAAGGTCAGATAAACTTCAAAAGAATTTTGATACACGTTTAATCTGCCTAAATCATTATTTTAACCTTACAGCTTACTTTAAAGGTCATACTTTTAATTTTTGATTAGTAACAAAATATATAATAATATTTCTATCACTAATATAACTACGAATTAGAGTTTTGATAATTTTTAACCATGTCCTAAATTAATATCAACTCCATCTAATTCTATTCAATACGAATAGAACATTATGTTTATGTATATAGGATTTCAATCAAGAATCATGTATATTAGTAATAAACTATATAACAATAATATATATATTATTGTTCTAACTGCAAATTAGATTTTAATGAATTTATAACACGTTATAAATTAATACCAACTCCATCTAATTTTATTCAATATGAATAGAACATAATATTTATATATACGGGATTTTAATCAGTTATCCTAAATACCTACCCAAATCAATCCAATCAACCGGTGGAATAATTTCCTATGTATATATAATTCTACCTCTTCGAAGGAATATTTTTCAATATATATAATTACGGTGATTTAAACTATATTATAAATTTAAAGTTGTAATTTCGCTCACCCGAACTGAAATTTCTCAAATATTCAATAATGTCTAAACCCAAACTATGTCGTAGATGATCTCATTATGAGTGCAACGATGTAGAACGCATTTCGATTGGACCTTATATGCAGAAGATGCATATTTTACAAGAATCGGAATATAAGGATCTATTAATTATCTTAATTAATCCCTTGTTAAACTAATTACCTCCTAATTAGCATGTGCCAACAAGTTCACATACGTACCTATGCTTGCATCGCCTTCCCTACCGATTTCTCCCTTTACACTTCACGGTTTGATAAACCGTCTTCTCTAAAGTTTTGCACTTTGCATGCTCTGTATAAAGGCGTAGAACTCATCAAATTTGGCCTTACATGTCAAAAAGTGACTTTAGGCTACTACCAAATGGCCCATGAGATCGTTACCCACTATAATGAGTCAAAGCTCCGACCGTCGATGCTAAAAGTTGTGTGCAACAAAGATGATTCCCACAACTCACCCCATTTCACACAACTCACCTTCAGTCACCACTTATACTCAGCCCTAGTCGATGGCTGTAGAAAGTTGAGTTCGCCAAGGTCAACCATGCCAAACATTGCCTATACCAACGCAAGGCTCTCCTCACCCTAAGTTCAATGGATCCAACGTAGGCTTCTCTCATCGGCCTTGTCTCCGAATTTAATAAAAAAAGGAGGAACAGCCTTTATTTTAGTTTACCATAAAAAAAAGAGGGGAGATATTATTTTAGTGAAAGAGATATGATAAATGGTATATATATAATAATATATACTCTATTTAAATCCTTAAATAGGTTGCCACGCATTTTGAGCTCGTACAAACACACAATACCTAGAATCGCCACAAACCTCGTCGATGCACATTATCTCATTTTTTTCAGTCTCAATGGTATAAATTTCGTTGCCACCGAGAAGGCATCATAGGGTGATATTTTCATGCATTTCGAAGTTGCTTTGGTCATCAAATGGCCCGATTCAAAAAATTCCTTAACTGTACATCTCATAATGAAGTCTCGCCCTAGAAACACAAGCTTCGGTTGAGATCCCACTGGACTTGACTGTGCATGTATTTTTTTAAATTATGTATAACAATACGTAAATCATAAAAGTAATATGCCTCCAAATATAGTGATATCTATACTCATCTTAATTCGCAACGTCGATCCTGACTCAGCAGAAGTGGTCTCAAGTCCCTAATTTGAATGTATGCTAAGAAAATTAGATTTTGGGCCTTCAATTAATTTACCAATCCAATATTTAAATTAATTATTTAAATATATGCTTGTTAAAATTGCAGGTTAGTACATTCTCCCCTTAAAAGAATATCATCCTTGAAGTTTCTATGAGTATGACAGTGCAACCCGATTGACTAAAGCACATAATACAACTCCTAACCATTAGGATCCTATAGCTCCTCTTGTTTTGGAAAGATTTGGCAGCATCTCCTTTGCGCGGCTAGTTTTGAAAAATCCCAAAAGAACACGCACACACACAAACAACTCATATCCGAGGCATCTCATTCTAAGAACATGCAAGCATATGTACCCACCTCATCTACACTACAAATCTTATATACCTCTTCTATAGAAAGAGTATGTCTTTTAGATGCAAATCCGGACGAATAAGCATCCCAAAAGTGCATAACAGCTTCTATGTACCTAATCATGTACTCAACATAGAGGATTAAACACAATCGCAACTTTAAACCATGGATTTAGGGAAGCTAAATAATATATAACAATCATCTCAAATAAATATACTATATCAAACCATGCAACAAGCATCTCTAAATGACAACTTTACGACAAACTATGCGAAAAACACATATGATGCAACAAGCATCTTGAATAAAAAATCAAGAACAGTTGTGTAATACTAGTAATAGCAAAGCAAGTTCTATATTATGGTTTCATACATTTTAACAAAACAAAAGGGAAAATAAATTTTTCCACAAGTAATTGGAGACATACCAATACAAATCTCCATCGAACACAGACAAGCTTAACCCGATCAATCCAAAGCCATACAGCCCTATTCTCAAAAGTGAATAGGTCCTCAACGTCTAAAGCTATATCCAATTCACATCCACTTTCTCTAGTCGACTAATCATGATGAAATCACAAGAATAAAACAATTATACAGACAAAATTCATGAAATACTTTGTGCACTCCTTCTACGAAAAAGGAAAATTAACATAGGACGCTGGCATTAACAATCAACAATGAGCAATCAATAAATAACAAAAATAATAAATCAATAATCAAGAAACTTCAAGAAATCGATTAATAAAAAATAAACAATCAATCAGAGATAAATATCAATCAATAATTAACAACAAATAATAGCAAGCAAAAAAGTAAATCAACAATCAAATAATAGCAAGCAACAATACACCACAACAAGCATTCAAAACAATGAAACATACCAAAAAGTTTATATTGACATCCACGATGATTAATAATAGTCAAAACATGCATGGTAAACTATAAACCCCAATGAATTTATTCGACCACCAAGATAGGTAAAGTGCTTAAGTGGTGTACCACTTTTCATAAATACAATACATGAAAGACTATTACACCTCGCGTACAAAAAGAAAAACTTATAAGGTATGCTAGATCGTTTGAGTCGCAAAACTCTCAAATAAATCAAGTGAACTAAGTCTTAAAATTTCCTTCCCTTTCGAATAGAACTCACTCACAAAGGAGAAAACTTGATTAATTAGATCATCATTAAATGATGGTCTACAAATACTTCGGTTCGTTCGGTTCAAACTCAACTGAACAATATATGTTAATAAGATTAATATACTAAGTATACTATGATGCTTGCCTAAGCAAGTATCCCTCTACTTACAAGATTATCCGAATCGTCATATACAGGTCAAGAAGTCCTTTTTGAACTATCACAAGCAACTTAATTATATTATACTATATTTACAACGAATAGAGATTATCTAAAATAAATACGATACCCTATCTAATCTTTTGTTTGCTTGCACGCTTTCTTCATTAAGCTAGAGTCGGCTGCTTGACTCCTCGCAGGCCAACTCTGATCTACTTCCTGGGTTCGAGCATCGAAATTTCCTGACATGACTAAAGTCTTGCTTCAGAATCTTAAGTCATTTTAGGAATTCGACTAAACCGTTCATCTTTAGGAATTAAGTGAAATTTTTTTTGCCCAACTTGCGCAAATCACCTAGAAACCTCGTGCTCAAACTAGGGATTAAAAATGGGTACACAAATGGATTAATCCTTAGGAAAAACCCTTTCAACACATGGGGTTACTTTCATCATATTCCGTTTGCCAACATAAATGGGAAACATTTTTGACACGGGTGATTATAAGCAAACATCTATAATTCATTCGCTCGGTCTTTGCTCATTATTAGGCATCCACAAACCATAATCGATTGAAATTCCATGTAACATCCTGCCTTTTCGCACGCCTTAAATCGACACACGTGCCAATTCAAACCGTTCGGAAGGGCGGATTGTTATGGGGTAAATAAGAAAAATTGAGAAAGAAATAAAACAAAACAGAATCTCACAGCGGAAGGATAAAATATAATAATCAAATATGCAGTTCATGAAACTGTTTTTCAAAATATTTAATTATATTTACAATATATATATCAGAGTTATACATACCATAGAATATCAATAATGCAGTGGAATACAATAGTGTAGTGGGATAATATAGTAGGTAATAGTACTACAAATCTTCATCTTCGTCCTCCAGAATAAAATCTTCAAATCCTGAAATGCTCAGGCTGTCCCAAGCGAATTGAAAAGACAAAACACTCGAGTCGGAACTAAAAGATCTTATGTAAGTTAAATCAACAGAAGTAAATATGAGTGCAGTAACTCAAGAGATGCTCGGGATTTACATCTCCTAAGGATCCGTTAAACTGTTTACTATGTAGTATATTTCGGTTTTACAATAGTATCTAATTGTAAAGTAAACTTACTTTTAAATAGCGTTAAGGCTTTATATTTTCCACCTTAAAACGTAAATGCCAATAGTCTATACAGTACCGTAATACCTCCTGATCAGGAGGCTACCAGAGGATACTCCATACGTACGACACAAATAGAAACTCGTAGAAGGCGCGCTAGGGTAGGTGACATGGCACAACTAGGCAACGCCACAGTAGATATATCAATTATGCATCCGGGCTAGTGGTAACGCGTAGCCGCAGCTACCGCCCACCTCGGACAAACTCCCCCCTAAAATCAAAGAAATCAAAAGTGGCCACCGAATCAATCCAAAGTCGAAGTAAAATATCGAAGAGGAGTATCCAATAAAGGGAGCTAACCCCATTGGCCCGAGAATCGATCCTGTTTTAGCCACCTTATGCCAACTCACGGGAGTTGGGTCCACGTATTTACCTCAAAGGAAACGCCGCCACCATCCTACTTCATTCTGGAATCTCCGCCGCGTACACGGTTGTTAAAGTTGTTTTGGGGTTGGCAGAGAGTATGACAACTTCCGATCCCGGTCTCTTCAACAACCAATCGTTATTATAACACCGCTGTTTTTCAAAATAATTTATACTTTAAAACCAGAGTATAATATCTCTTTCAAACCATATAAATATGATATCATTTATATTTTTAAAACCCAAATCAATATGATATCATTTTTATCATAATATTTTTCAAATATATATACCTTGAAACCATAGCTTTGAAATATAACTTTTAATACTTAATGGTTCAAATACTATATTGCTTTACAAAATAAACAGCTTCTTCAAATTTCACAAATAAATTCCCAATATCAATTTGAACCTCCAAATAAACCATTTTAATTCCCATATATTTTAAAGCTTAAATATTCTATATTTCAAAACTTTGTAGTTCATATATTTCAATCTTTAAATATTCCACTATTTCAAAATGGATTCTTCGATAATTTAATATATCAAATCCAATTCCTATTGTTTAAAACTTGAAATGTATACTAAATAGAACAAATATTATTTAAGTAAAACCCTTAAACTCCAATAACAGGATATTCTTTTAATTAAATTAACTTGATAATATTCTTTAAATAAATTTGATATTCGTTTAAATCCTTTACCCAAAAATCAAGTTATAAGATCATACCCTTTAAACCTTATTTATTTACATTTAAAAACAAATTTTCGAGGAAAAATTCTTGGATACGTTAATTCAAATCATATTCACATTTATCTTCAACCTTACTTTTATTTGAGTTATTATAAACTCTATATACAATAGAATTCCAAATATATTCTTAACCATATTAAATAAACGAAATCAACCCCATTATTTAGCTTATTTTAAAATTCGAAACAAATTTGTACACAGCTAAATTCAAAAAAAATTACTATATATATCAAAATTTAATATTTATTATACCGTATTCTTTTCAAAACCATAGAAAATCATTTTAAAAATAATTATGTATGTATACCGCGGTGCCTGTATATAATTTTCTATCCTATGGTCAAGTGATATGGATATTTATCATTTCAATCCGCAATTTATAAAAAATGCGGTTCTATATCATTTCAAACTGCAATCTCGAATGAAATGAAAATGCATAGTAACTTGCAGTTTATACAATATAAATACAACATCCATTCATCCATATCAATCATCAACCATCTATCACAATCATCATCCAATTAAAGCAGTATCATCAATATATAACGGAAATTAAACAACAGGTGTTAAATAGCATTTAAATCCAATAATAAATTAAATAACTGTTTAACTTGCAGTCTATATGCAATGATAAATAAATTTAACTGGAAATTTATATGCAATAATAAATAAATTTAACTGGCAATTTATATGCAATAATAAAATTAAATAACAATTTAGTTTAAATAAATGCATTTTAACTAAGATGATGGATAAAATATACAAAATAATCCTAAATAAATTTCTACTCATATCATAAATCAATTTAACAAACATAAGAAATTTTAGAAATTGTGAGTGGGTTAAAACACTCACCTTTTGAATTTAAATTGAATTTAATCCAATTTAAACCCAAAAATTGCACGGTCTCAGAATCCGTCCAAACTAGCGTCAAAGCGTCCGAAATTTTATTACGATCCTAACAAAAAAATTCGTGTGTGAAACGGAGTTCGTATGGGAAATTTACACATGTTAAATCGATTTGAAAACAAAATTAAATTAAATTTTACAAAACAAACCAACCACGTCATCTCCTCAAACAATCATTCCAAAAGCAAGGTCATGCAACAGCCAGGCTCTCACTGCGCGAGCCTTTCTGAAACCCTAGCAATTTCACGAACGCGCCGCCACCTCTTCAACAACATCGAACTCCTCACCCTCGGTTAGAACGCCACCCCCTGGCTGCGATGAAGCTTTCGGCCCCCCACCTCCACTCGTAACAACCAGAACGAGCCCAAAATGCTCCAGCCGCCGCCAAATACATTTTGACCTAATTGAATTTTCGTGCAAAATCTAGCCGTTAATTTTTCAAACGAATACCATGGATGAGAAGCACTCGTCGATCTCTACGCGATGGTAATCTCAAATCGACGATCGGACGAAGATGATTATGGCATGATGGACGGCCGTGACTTCCTCAATTTTTACTGATCAGATGAAGAACCAAAACGAAAAATGGCCACCACCAGGGGATTACGCAAATCGAGAGCCTCAACATATTTTTTTTCAGAATTTTCCGAGGACTTTGAATTTTAGGCTTTGGATTTGATTTTTGGGATTGGATCTAGCGTTTGCATCCATCGAGGAAGAGGGAGTTGAGATATACGTACAGCCAAATGAAAATGAGGCGAATTAGGGTTTATAACGATATATTTATAGACAAAGTTGAAATAGGATGGATCGGATAAGATAGATGTACGCGCTAAACGATATATGGCCCGAAAAGCCCGTTTCGACTCCGGAACAAAATTGGGCCAACCCATATATCAAAATAGATGTTTTACAATATTCTGAACGTGATGGAAAAAGTTTCATGTTCAAATTCCATCTTATGAAGAAGTTATGCTGAAATCAATATTTTCAAATTGATTTCAAGGCATTTCAAGTCCGTACGATCAAACGACAAGTCTGATCGCTACGAAACTTGAAACCGTACAATAGTTCACCATTACGGATCCGATGAAACTGGTTTTATCGAAATCCGAGTCAGTGGGCAAAATGGCTATTTTTATATTAATTAAATAAATTTAAAATAAATTAAATTAAATCAAATTTCCTATTTAAATTCTGAAATTGACAATGTTTAACACTTTTATTCTCTAAATCATTCACATTAATTAAACCAAATCTAGATGTCAATTTGGAGTTAACAAATCTATTCATTTCATCGTTAAATTTCAATTTCATTATGTTCACAAATTATAAATTAAATTTTCAAAAATTCCCTTTTAATTGACTTTCATTCAATTATTCAATCTATTAGTATCCAATAGACGAGACTACAATTGGATCCATACTCTACTACATAAATATCTCCAAATTTCATCTAAATTTATATTAATATAATATTTAAATATTAAATTTCATTTTATTGCAATTAAATCCAATTATTATAGTTCGAATCTCAATAACTTGTAAATCCTTATTTCCATTCTTGTATTCAACGTACTTCCTTTAATACACCTGATGAAATCAATATTTGATTCAAAATCTATTATAACAATATCCTCCCATTACATCTAGTTTCAATTAACGTAATAATAAATTTTGAATTTCATTTATTTGCAATAAATTCAATTATTGAATTTTACACTTCAATCCAAATAATAAATCTTGCTTCCAAATCTTTAAATCAAACAAACTTCATAAAGTAAATAGGCTTATCATAATTTACATCTTATAAATTAACCATCTTCATTGACAAATCAAATCTACCCTAACTGCATAATTTAAGTCAATTAATTGTAACTGATTTCACATTAAATGTTATTAATTATAAATTGAAACCTCAATAAATTCGTTTATTGATTTAAAAATCTAGCTATTCAACAAATAGACATTTTATGGGTATAATTAACATTGAATTATATTACACATCATTAATGTATTAATTAATTTGTTTCCCATTTAACGTGCTACTTAATCTCCTTTAATTGCAACTGATTTCCAAATTTTATGCAACATACTAAAGAAATAAATACATATCTTAATTGATTCGTTTTTTCCCATTCATTATAAATAAATGCACACATACAAATTAAGATCCTAAATCCAATTAATCATTCCATCTTGGTTCCATTCCTTTTCACATCAACTATCACTTTATGAGTAAATTAGCATTTCCTATTCATTTTGTTACATTCACTTATATTCACTTTATAAATAAATTGGTATTCCATTTAATCCATTGATTATTATCTTTAATTATTGCAACTCGTTATCTAATATAAATTTTGAATCTATTTCCAAATTTCCAAATTTCAATAAATTAAAACCTTACAATTATTTACAAATAAACATGGGGATTGTACTAATTAAATTATTTATTGTCCTGCATTACTTTATTATCTCAATTTACATTCAATTTCCATTAATCAATATTTTATTTCATTGATAAATTCAATACTTGCCTTTATTACATACAAATCTTATTTCATTGATGAATGCCATCATGTATCAATTATTACAAAATTTCATTTATTAATATTCATGCTATTCATGTTTAATTCAATTCCTTTGCACATTAAATTCATTTACTAAAGTTTACAATCACTTATTTATATTACTTACCTTCTTATTATATTAAATTAGTAGCATTTCAATTATACTTCTGATTATAACATTTCATTAGTTAATTCAATATTCCCGTTTGTTTCTTTTATTAACCTTATAACCAAATATGACAAATTTCAATAATTTCAATTGATTGCACTTACATTTTGAATTTGTAAATCTTAATCTCAATTGCTATATTTAAATTTCTAACATTTGCTTCATCATAATTTCTAATTTTTTTATTTCTTCCTAAATTTACTTGCAAAATTTAATTAAACTAACAAATTTATAAATCAAAATTTACAGGTCGTTGCATTCCAAGTCACACTTCACTGAACCGCCCTATTGTACTGAAAACTCATGCATCAAGCTCGAATGGAAGTACTCTTGATCAACACACCTTATCTGGACAGCCAAGGTTACCATATAAGATTAATAATTACAAAGGGATTAACCTACACGGCGAGGGGTCAAGCTACTAACATAGCATCCCTATACCAACACCGAAATATGGATATTTATAATTGATACCCAACCCCAATTGTCATTAGCTACCTAAGAGACCTTTGGAGAGCCATAAATATATTGTGGACTCCCCTAAAAACCAACACCTTAAATGTAGTTGGCATGTAGGTCCTTTTGGCGCACCCATCCATACAACATAATTGTATATTTCCTAATCTAGATTTGTGTCCCAATCCCTCTCCATCGCTGCTCTGGAACCATTTCAACAAATCATGCATCTTAATAGTACGATGGATTTCCTTTTCAAAACCGATATCATTTGATTGTATACAAGTAGAAAATCCGGATTTAAGCCAACCTAGGTGGACTTATCCCATAAGTATACACAACCTCAAAGTGTTATCTTCCCCATGTGGATCGTGATTCATTCTTGAAGTGCACCACAATACCCATTTTCCCCAAGTCTAGTGTACCAAACCAAAATATATAAATCACCAAAATCGTGCATCTATAATTATATATATATACACACACACCATTGAACCGTGTATTTATATATCTGTATAATATATTTCATCCATTATTCGGTTACCCCAAGTCAGGCATGGTGAACCATAAAAACATTTAAATTTGTATATTGATAAATTGCATTGAATTGCCATTAGCTACCAAAGAAACCTATCGAGAGCCACAACTATATTATTGAACGCTTGACAACCAACACCTCAAACGAAGTTGTTCTATAGGTCCTATCATAACAACAAAGAGCACTACAAATTAGTATATGACCTACCCAAGACTAGCTCCTAGTCTCACTCCACCCCTGCTCCAGGAGCACATCTGTAGGTCGTACGCCTCAATGGTACAATGGATTCCTTGCACAATTCGATAGCCTCAAATCGGGCATACCAAAACTATATATAAGCGCCTTAAGCCGTGTATGTGACGCCCCACCTCTATACCCACGCTAGCCAAGGACACCACGGAGCAATGCCGTCAACTAGCGCAGAGAATAAGGCTGTTGAGGAGCGACCATCCGTGCAATTGCTTTGTGCGAGCACCGCTATGTCGGATAGTATAACGCATTTAAAATCCGACACACCGATACAAACTCAAAGCTACTTCAGAGTGGCTATAATAATCTTCGGAAACAAATATAAAAACAAACATAACATAAATCAGTCACAGATAATTCATATCACAAGGGCGGAAGAAGATATGAATATATAATTAACACATGAAAGTGTACATCGGAGTAGTGGTCAAAAAGATCCACAATAATACAAAAGAATAGTAACACGTGCTATAAAAAAGAATACAACTATAAGTCCATATCTCAAGTGTATACAACAAAAAATGCTAATCTAAATAGTTAGCCAAAAGTCAGAGTAGCAAATCCCGGGAAGAAGTCAAACAGAAGCACCTGTAACATCTCGGTCTGACCCGAGTATTATTTATAAGAAAATAATAAAAGGACCAGTCTATCTATAAATATCAGATGACATGATATAAAGTAAAAGATATGTCATAAACATATAATATCCATAATGGCATACTACTATAAGCATGCAAATGATGATCAACAAAAGATCGTTCAATATCACAAGAATCTTCACAAAGATCCAAAAAGGGTTTCATACCCAAAACCTGTATTCACAACAAGTCAATGACACACGAATTCACCAATGCACAAAAATTGATAAATCATATCAATGAAAATCACTAAAATTGGTGAAGCATAAATTCCAGAATTCAACACACGAAATCCAGAAATCATAAAAAGAGAAAGAGGCATATCACATGACGGTCCGAAGACCATGGGGAGCTACCCCATATGTATGAGTCGAAATCACACAGATGAGGTCTAGACTAACCTTGCAGACAGAAAAGATATGTGTAAGTCGAAATCACACAAATGGTGTCTTGTCTAACCTCGTTATATTCATTTTGTTACATTCACTTATATTCACTTTATAAATAAATTGGTATTCCATTTAATCCATTAATTATTATCTTTAATTATTGCAACTCGTTATCTAATATAAATTTTGAATCTATTTCCAAATTTTCAAATTTCAATAAATTAAAACCTTACAATTGTTTACAAATAAACATGGGGATTGTACTAATTAAATTATTTATTGCCCTGCATTACTTTATTATCTCAATTTACATTCAATTTCCATTAATCAATATTTTATTTCATTGATAAATTCAATACTTGCCTTTATTACGTACAAATCTTATTTCATTCATAAACTCCATCATTTATCAATTATTACAAAATTTCATTTATTAATATTCATTATATTCACGCTATTCGTGTTTAATTCAATTCCTTTGCACATTAAATTCTTTCCTAAAGTTTACAGTCACTTATTTATATTACTTACCTTCTTATTATATTAAATTAGTAGCATTTCAATTATACTTCTGATTATAACATTTCATTATTTAATTCATTATTCCTGTTTGCTTCTTTTATTAACCTTATAACCAAATATGACAAATTTCAATTGATTGCACTTACATTTTGAATTTGTAAATCTTAATCTCAATTGCTATATTTAAATTTCTAACATTTGCTTCATTATAACTTCTAAATTTTTTATTTCTTCCTAAATTTAATTGCAAAATTTAAATTAAACTAACAAATTTATTAATCAAAATTTACGGGTCGTTACACTCTCCCCCACTCAAAACTTTTCGTCCCCGAAAAGGAAAAAGAAGAGTTAAGAAATCAATATATCTTATTCAAAACATAAATTTTATAAACAATTAAATTTACAAAATTGGTTACTTTAAACAAAATATAAAAATTTACAATTATTATATCTTTTTATACTTAAATCAACAAAGTTTGGAAAATATTTTCAAAATTTTCTAAGTCCAAAATTTCACGGAAAATTTCGGCAGAGTCTCCTTTGTACGGGAAGGCCCGGGAGAAAATATAATATTGATTATAATAACATACAACATATATTTTCCAAAATAATATAAAATCCCAACACGGGAAAATAATATAATAGCGCTATACCGTATTCCGAAAACGTACCTATTTGTCGGGCAATTTACGCTTAATTATGAAACCAAAAGTAGTAGCAATTGCTTTCATAACCTGTATTTCACTTATATAATTCCAAAAGGTTAACAATTATATAAAATGAAATGTTTTTTTTCATCCACTAAAAACAAAGCAATGTCAAACACAACAATCAGTAGCAATCACAACATACAACCATCATACAGAATCAACATAATCAAACATTCATTCATATCAAACAACCAAATAGCTGTTCAGGTTCAAAACTTCAAATTGTACAGAATGTAAATAAACTAATTAGTGCACCATTTACTCAACAGTCTTAGATGAAACTATATAGATTATTTATTCATCCAACAAATTTTGAAGTATCCTTACCCAAACAACCATAAACCAAAACAAACAACAATTTCAAAAAATAAATCAAGCTTACAATTATTTATTTTACCATTTTAATGTCATGTAAGTTTCTTCTTTATTGCATCATATTCATTCATTTATATTATCATATACAAATTTTATTCAGAAGCAACTTCAAACTATTTACTTAAGTTTATGATTACTTGCTTGCAATACCTACTTTTCATTATTTTTAATTAGTGTCATCTCTTATATACTTAAGTTTACAACAACCACAACATCTAATTCTTACTTATTAAAGAATTTAAATGAATACTTTCATTATCTCAAGTTTATTACTTGTATAATATCTATTACAATTTCTTATTAACATTTCAACTTTTAATATTTGGTAAGTTATATATATGTTTATAAGGATTGTAATTGAAAGTTATACTAGTTTATTATATTTTCTTTAATTAATTAAATGTTCAATAATAATATCCTTTATTTCATAGGCTACCATTTCAATTTCTTTTAATTTCATTCATAACCTAGAACTAAATCTCTTATTTTTAATTAAAGGCTCCATTTATTAATCAGTTACATTCCATTTTACTACAATAATTGAAACTTTTAATTAATGGAAACTCAGGAACTAAATACCGGGTTAAATTTCAAATTATTTTAAAACAATGGATAAAGGTTTATACTCACAACTTATATTTCTAATTATATTTAAAATAATTAAAAATTTATATTTGGTTATCAAAACAAATCTGCATTAAACTACTACAGTGGCCTTCCTACTTCGAAACTCGAAAATGAATGTCGATGATGCGTGCACTCATCACCGAAATTATTTTCCAGCGATAGAGAGGGGAGTACAAAACTTATTTTTTCCAAATTTCTTTAAAACGATTCTTTCAAACCATATTGAAATATTATATCAGAAAATACTTCAAATCAATATTATTATTATTATATTCCGAAATCATTTGAAAGAAAGTTTCAAAACCCCGGAACTTAAGTTCTAAATTTCCAATTTTTTATTTATTTTATGTTCAACTTATTTCAAATATTATTTATATTTTCATTACCTAACAACCAATATAACAACCAAATATATATCTTATTTATAAAATTTATTTTATATATAGAAAATATAATAGGCAAAATTATATCATTCACATATATTAAAACAAATACTATGTCGGTCTGTCCTATTAAGTGTTTACAAAACCCTATTGATGTCGCAGCGTCCCATGCACCAACCAGAATTTGTAAATACAAAACGGAACAGATTAACACAATATTAAAAACTTTTTATAACACTAACAAATACGCTCTCTCATATATATACACTCAACGACTCCCATAGGGTATTACTACCCTATTAGTAAAGAGTCAGACCCCATAAAGCGAAGGTTTTCACTAAACCAAAGCTCTGATACCACATTGTAACATCTCGCCTTTTCGCATGCTTTAAACGACACACGTGCCAATTCAAACCGTTCGGAAGGGCGGATTGTTATGGGGTAAATAAGAAAAAACAAGAAAGAAATAAAACAAAATAGAATCTCACGGCGGAAGGACAAAATATAATAATCAAATATGCAGTTCATGAAACTGTTTTTCAAAATATTTGATTATACTTACAATATATATCAGAGTTATACATACCATAGAATATCAATAATGCAGCGGAATACAATAGTGTAGTGGGATAATATAGTAGGTAATAGTACTACAAATCTTCGTCTTCGTCCTCCAGAATAAAATCTTCAAATCCTGAAATGCTCAGGCTGACCCGAGCGAATTGAAAAAGACAAAACACTCGAGTCAGAACTAAAAGATCTTATGTAAGTTAAATCAACAGAAGTAAATATGAGTGCAGTAACTCAAGTGATGCTCGGGATTTACATCTCCTAAGGATCCGTTAAACTATTTACTATGTAGTATATTTCGCTATTATAATAGTGTCTAATTGTAAAATAAACTTACTTTTAAATAGCGTTAAGGCTTTACATTTTCCACCTTAACACGTAAAATGCCAATAGTCTATACAGTACCGTAATACCTCCAGATCGGGAGGCTACCAGAGGATACTCCCTAGGTACGACACAAATAGAAACTCATAGAAGGCGTGCTAGGGTAGGTGACATGGCACAACTAGGAAACGCCAGAGTAGATATACCAATTACGCATCCGGACTGGTGGTAACGCATAGCTGCAGCTACTGCCCACCTCGGACAAAATCCCCCCTAAAATCAAAGAAATCAAAAGTGGCCACCGAATCAATCCAAAGTCGGAGTAAAATATCGAAGAGGAGTATCCAATAAAGGGAGCTAACCCCCATGGCCTGAGAATCGCTCCTGTTTTAGCCACCTTATGCCAACTCACGGGAGTTGGGTCCACGTATTTACCTCAAAGGAAACACCGCCACCATCCTACTACATTCTGGAATCTCCACTTTTCGGGGTTGGCAGAGAGTATGACAACTTCCGATCCCGGTCTCTTCAACAACCAATCGTTATTATAACACCGTGGTTTTTCAAAATAATTTATATTTTAAAACCAGAATATAATACCTCATTCAAACCATATAAATACGATATCATTTATATTTTTAAAACCCAAATCAATATGATATCATTTTTATCATCATATTTTTCAAATACATATACCTTGAAACCATAGCTTTGAAACATAACTTTTAATACTTAATGGTTCAAATACTATATTACTTTACAAAATAAACAGCTTCTTCAAATTTCACAAATAAATTCCCAATATCAATTTGAACCTCCAAATAAACCATTTTAATTCCCATATATTTTAAAGCTTAAATATTCTATATTTCAAAACTTTGTAGTTCATATATTTCAATCTTTAAATATTCCACTATTTCAAAATAATTTCTTTGATAATTTAATATATCAAATCCAATTCCTATTGTTTAAAACTTGAAATGTATACTAAATAGAACAAATATTATTTAAGTAAAACCCTTGAACTCCAATAACAGGATATTCTTTTAATTAAATTAACTTGATAATATTCTTTAAATAAATTTGATATTCGTTTAAATCCTCTACCCAAAAATCAAGTTATAAGATCATACCTCTTAAATTTTATTAATTTACATTTCAAAACAAATTTTTTGAGGAAAAATTCTTGGATACATTAATTCAAATCATATTCACATTTATCTTCAACCTTACTTTTATTTGAGTTATTATAAACTCTATAAACAATAGAATTCCAAATATATTCTTAACCATATTATATAAACGAAATCAACTCCATTATTTAGCTTATTTTAAAATTCGAAACAAAATTATACATAGCTAAATTCAAAAAAAATTACTATATGTATCAAAATTTAATATTTACTAAACCGTATTCTTTCCAAAACCATAGAAAATCATTTCAAAAATAATTATATATATATCGCGGTGCCTGTATATAATTTTCTATCATATGGTCAAGTGATATGGATATTTATCATTTCAATTCGCAATTTAAAAATAAAAAATACGGTTTCATATCATTTCAAACCGTAATCCCGAAAGAAATGAAAATGCATAGTAACTTGCAGTTTATACAAAATAAATACAGCATCCATTCATCCATATCAATCATCAACCATCTATCACAATCATCATCCAATTAAAGCAGTATCAT
Source organism: Allium cepa (assembly GCA_030765085.1). Classification (NCBI taxonomy): domain Eukaryota; kingdom Viridiplantae; phylum Streptophyta; class Magnoliopsida; order Asparagales; family Amaryllidaceae; genus Allium; species Allium cepa. The sequence goes on from CM060934.1 coordinate 713,245,724, forward strand.
CAATATATAACGGAAAATAAACAACAGTTGTTAAATAGCATTTAAATTCAATAATAAATTAAATAACTATTTAACTGACAGTTTATATGCAATGATAAATAAATTTAACTGGAAATTTATATGCAATAATAAATAAATTTAACTGGCAATTTATATGCAATAATAAAATTAAATAACAATTTACTTTAAATAAATGCAATTTAACTGAGATGATGAATAAAATATGCCAAACAATCCTAAATAAATTTCTACTCATATCATAAATCAATTTAACAAACACAAGAAATTTTAGAAATTGTGAGTGGGTTAAAACACTCACCTTTTGAATTTAAATTGAATTTAAATCCAATTTAAACCCAAAAATTGCACGGTCTCAGAATCCGTCCAAACTAGCGCCAGAGCGTCCGAAATTTTATTACGATCCTAACAAAAAAATTCGCGTGTGAAATGGAGTTCGTATGTTAAATTTACACATGTTAAATTGATTTGAAAACAAAATTAAATTAAATTTTACAAAACAAACCAACCACGTCATCTCCTCAGACAATCATTCCAGAAGAAAGGTCACGCAATAGCCAGGCTCTCACGCACGCGAACCTTTCTGAAACCCTAGCAATTTCACGAACGCGCCGCCACCTCTTCAACGACATCGAACTCCTCACCCTCGGTTAGAACGCCACCTCGTGGCTGCGATGAAGCTTTCGGCCCCCCACCTCCACTCGCAACAACCAGAACGAGCCCAAAATGCTCCAGCCGCCGCCGAATACATTTTGACCTAATCGAATTTTCGTGCAAAATCCATCCGTTAATTTTTCAAATGAATACCATGATGAGAAGCCCTCGTCGATCTCTACGCGATGGTAATCTCAAATCGACGATCGGACGAAGATGGTTACGGCATGATGGACGGCCGTGACTTCCTCAATTTTTACTGGTCAGATGATGAACCAAAACGAAAAACGGCCACCACCAGTGAATTACGCAAATCGAGAGCTTCAACATATATTTTTTTCAGAATTTTCCGAGGACTTTGAATTTTAGGCTTTGGATTTGATTTTTGGGATTGGATCTATGGTTTGCATCCATTGAGGAAGAGAGAGTTGAGATATAAATACAACCAAATGAAAATGAGGGGAACTAGAATTTATAACGATATATTTATAAACAAAGTTGAAATAGGATGGACCAGATAAGATAGATGTACGCGCTAAACGATATATGGCCCGAAAAGCCAGTTTCGACTCCGGAACAAAATTGGGTCAACTCATATACAAAAATAGATGTTTTAAAAAATTCTAAACACGATAGAAAAAGTTTCACGTTCAAATTTCATCATATGAAGAAGTTATGCTGAAATAAATATTTTCAAATTGATTTCAATTAAATTGATTTCAAGGCGTTTCAAGTCCGTACGATCAAACGACAAGTCCGATCGCTACGAAACTTGAAACCCTACAATAATTCACCGTTACGGATCCGATGAACTGGTTTTGTCGAAATCCGAGTCAGTGGCCAAAATGGCTATTTTTATATTAATTAAATAAATTTAAAATAAATTAAATTAAATCAAATTTCCTATTTAAATTCTGAAATTGACAATGTTTAACACTTTTATTTTCTAAATCATTCACATTAATTAAACCAAATCTAGATGTCAATTTAGAGTTAACAAATCTATTCATTTCATCGTTAAATTTCAATTTCATTATGTTCACAAATTATAAATTAAATTTGCAAAAATTCCCTTTTAATTGACTTTCATTCAATTATTCAATCTATTAGTATCCAATAGACGAGACTACCATTGGATCCATACTCTATTACATAATATCTCCAAATTTCATCTAAATTTATATTTACATAATATTTAAATATTAAATTTCATTTTATTGCAATTAAATCCAATTATTATAGTTCGAATCTCAATAACTTGTAAATCCTTATTTCCATTCTTGTATTCAACGTACTTCCTTTAATACACCGGATGAAATCAATATTTGATTCAATCTATTATAACAATATCCTCCCATTACATCTAGTTTCAATTAACGTAATAATAAATGTTGAATTTCATTTATTTGCAATAAATTCAATTTATTGAATTTTACACTTCAATCCAAATAATAAATTTTGCTTCCAAACCTTTAAATCAAACAAAATTCATAAAGTAAATAGGCTTATCATAAATTACATCTTATAAATTAACCATCTTCATTGACAAATCAAATCTACCCTAACTGCATAATTTAAGTCAATTAATTGTAACTGATTTCACATTGAATGTTATTAATTATAAATTAAAACCTCAATAAATTCGTTTATTGATTTAAAAATCTAGCTATTCAACAAATAGACATTTTATGGGTATAATTAACATTGAATTATATTACACATCATTAATGTATTAATTAATTCGTTTCCCATTTAACGTGCTACTTAATCTCCTTTAATTGCAACTGATTTCCAAATTTTATGCAACATACTAAAGAAATAAATACATATCTTAATTGATTCGTTTTTTCCCATTCATTATAAATAAATGCACATACACAAATTAAGATCCTAAATCCAATTAATCATTCCATCTTGGTTCCATTCCATTTCACATCAACTATCACTTTATGAGTAAATTAGCATTTCCTATTCATTTTGTTACATTCACTTATATTCACTTTATAAATAAATTGGTATTCCATTTAATCCATTAATTATTATCTTTAATTATTGCAACTCGTTATCTAATATAAATTTTGAATCTGTTTCCAAATTTTCAAATTCCAATAAATTAAAACCTTACAATTGTTTACAAATAAACATGGGGATTGTACTAATTAAATTATTTATTGTCCTGCATTACTTTATTATCTTAATTTACATTCAATTTCCATTAATCAATATTTTATTTCATTGATAAATTCAATACTTTATTTTATTACGTACAAATCTTATTTCATTGATGAATGCCATCATGTATCAATTATTACAAAATTTCATTTATTAATATTCATGCTATTCATGTTTAATTCAATTCCTTTGCACATTAAATTCATTTACTAAAGTTTACAATCACTTATTTATATTACTTACCTTCTTATTATATTAAATTAGTAGCATTTCAATTATACTTCTGATTATAACATTTCATTAGTTAATTCAATATTCCCATTTGTTTCTTTTATTAACCTTATAACCAAATATGACAAATTTCAATAATTTCAATTGATTGCACTTACATTTTGAGTTTGTAAATCTTAATCTAAATTGCTATATTTAAATTTCTAACATTTGCTTCATTATAAGTTCTAAAAATTTTATTTCTTCCTAAATTTAATTGCAAAATTTAAATTAAACTAACAAATTTATAAATCAAAATTTACAAGTCGTTACATTCCAAGTCACACTTCACTGAACCGCCCTATTATGCTGAAAACTCATGCATCAAGCTCGAATGGAAGTACTCTTGATCAACACACCTTATCTGGACAACCAAGGTTACCATATAAGATTAATAATTACAAAGGGATTAACCTACACGGCGAGGGGTCAAGCTACTAACATAGCATCCCTATACCAACACCGAAATATGGATATTTATAATTGATACCCAATCCCAATTGTCATTAGCTACCTAAGAGACCTTTGGAGAGCCATGAATATATTGTGGACTCCCCTAAAAACCAACACCTTAAATGTAGTTGGCATGTAGGTCCTTTTGACGCACCCATCCATACAACATAATTGTATATTGCCTAATCTAGATTGGTGTCCCAATCCCTCTCCACCCCTACTCTGGAACCATTTCAACAAATCATGCATCTTAATAGTACGATGGATTTCCTTTTCAAAACCGATATCATTTGATTGTATACAAGTAGAAAATCCGGATTTAAGCCAACCTAGGTGGACTTATCCCATAAGTATACACAACCTCAAAGTGTTATCTTCCCCATGTGGATCGTGATTCATTCTTGAAGTGCACCACAATACCCATTTTCCCCAAGTCTAGTGTACCAAACCAAAATATATAAATCACCAAAATCGTGCATCTATAATTATATATATATACACACACACCATTGAACCGTGTATTTATATATCTGTATAATATATTTCATCCATTATTCGGTTACCCCAAGTCAGGCATGGTGAACCATAAAAACATTTAAATTTGTATACTGATAAATTGCAATGAATTGCCATTAGTTACCAAAGAAACCTATCGAGAGCCACAACTATATTATTGACCGCTTGACAACCAACACCTCAAAAGAAGTTGTTCTATAGGTCCTATCATAACAACAAAGAGCACTACAAATTAGTATATGACCTGCCAAAGACTAGCTCCTAGTCTCACTCCATCCCTGCTCCAGGAGCACATCTGTAGGTCGTACGCCTCAATGGTACAATGGATTCCTTGCGCAATTCGATAGCCTCAAATCGGGCATACCAAAACTATGTATAAGCGCCTTAAGCCATGTATGTGACGCCCCACCTCTATACCCACGCTAGCCATGGACACCATGGAGCAATGCCGTCAACTAGCACGGAGAATATGGCTGTGGAGGAGCGACCATCTGTGCAATTGCTTTGTGCGAGCACCGCTATGTCGGATAGTATAACGAATTTGAAATCCGACACACTAATACAAACTCAAAGCTACTTCACAGTGGCTATAATAATCTTCGAAAACAAATATAGAAATAAACATAACATAAATCAGTCACAGATAATTCATATCACAAAGGCGGAAGAAGATATGAATATATAATTAACAAATGAAAGTGTACATCAGAGTAGTGGTCAAAAAGATCCACAATAATACAAAAGAATAGCAACATGTGCTATACAAAAGAATACAACTATGAGTCTATATCTCAAGTGTATACAACTAAAATTGCTAATCTAAATAGTTAGCCAAAAGTCAGAGTAGCAAATCCCGGGAAGAAGTCAAACAGAAGCACCTGTAACATCTCGGTCTGACCCGAGTACTATTTATAAGAAAATAATAAACGGATCAGTCTGTCTATAAATATCAGATGACATGATATAAAGTAAAAGATATGGCATAAACATATAATATCCATAATGGCATACTACTATAAGCATGCAAATGATGATCAACAAAAAATCGTTCAATATCACAAAAATCTTCACAAAGATCCATAAAGGGTTTCATACCCAAAACCTGTATTCACAACAAGTCAATGACACACGAATTCACCAATGCACAAAAATTGATAAATCATATCAATGAAAATCACTAAAATTGGTGAAGCATAAATTCCAGAATTCAACACACGAAATCCAGAAATCATAAAAAGAGAAAGAGGCCTATCACATGTCGGTCCGAAGACCATGGGGAGCTACCCCATATGTGTGAGTCGAAATCACACAGATGAGGTCTAGACTAACCTTGCAGACAGAAAAGATATGTGTGAGTCGAAATCACACAAATGGTGTCTAGTCTAACCTCGCAGACAGAAAAGATATGTGTGAGTCGAAATCACACAAATGGTGTCTAGACTAACCTCGCAGATAAATAGGTGTGAGTCCAAATCACACAGATAAGGCCTAGTCTAACACTTGCAGTCAAAGAGACATCACATAATTGCTAGTCTAAATCACAAAAATGATCGTCATGATCATCAAGAAGTGTCAATTATAGTAAGCTAGTAAATATATGAGCTTAGCTTCATGTCCCATAACCACTAGCTTAACTTAAATATTTACGAACAAATTGTAGATCTTCACGAGAAAATTATCACAAGAGATTCAATCGAACGAGTCCAAGGATTAACCGACGAAGTAAACGCAAGCGTTTCATACCACTTGTTTTACTAAGTCATTTAATTAGATTTCTCATACGAGTGAGGTAAAGGTCTGTATATACTAGTAGGTTGGAAAACGGTTTTATAAACAAGTTTGGTAATAAAATAGCGTTGAAGATTTCTTTGACGAAAGAGTTTTGATATTTACTACTAGTATTGAAACCTTTATAATTTTAAAGTGACAAATCATAGAAATGATTGTAGAAACAATCAATCATCAAAATTCACATTCGAAGATGTGAATAAAATCCAAAGAAATCGATTACGGAATCCATCGAAGTGGATATTCCCAAAAATGACGAAGAAAATGTCATCAAAGTCAATAATAAATGATAACAACAAAAAGGGAATCAACACGAATCGATTAAAGTTGGAAATTCAAGCTAAATAGGCAAAAGACTGCAGATTCAGACGTCTGAATTTGGAAAACCAAAAGTTTTCCAGAGTATATTTCAGACGTCTGAACCCTATATTTCAGACGTCTGAAATAGGCAATTTTTAGTCTATTTCCTTTCTCGTTCAAAACGAAACAATTCAGACATCTGGATAATATGATTCAAACGTCTGAATCCTGGGGAATAAAAATTCCCAGTATAATATTCAGACGTCTGAATACTACGTTTCAGACGTCTGAAACTGGGGTTCAAGGCATTCCCTGAACCTAGGCCAAAAATGGCCAAACGAATATCGGAAGCGATTCGGACGAGCAAATGACGACTAAGGATTTACGTCTAGTGACAACCCAGCCTTAACGGCTCTTCGATACGCCTCATATATCAATGTCCAAATATCCATAAAAGGATTTTCATAGATTTCGATTTCAAAACATCAAAAATTGGAATATACACCAAATCAATCCAAACCAAAATCAATTGCACAAGAATAAGTGTTAGGAATTCATACCTAACAATCGAAGATAATTATAGACAAAGATGTAAGATAAAAATCTCACCTTTGAACCCAAACAAATGAAGAAGAAGCTTGAAAGCAAAGGGAGAATCAACCACTCTTCAACACAACTCAAACGAGCTTGAATCTATGCTAAAAAAGAAGAACATTCTCAAAGTTAGGTTTAGGAATTTCGGAAATTCAAGAGAGAAGGAGTTGGAGAAGATGAAGAGAAGGCTTACCAATGGGTTCTTCTATTAGTTTGGAGCTAGAGCTTGATTTGCAAAAGAATACTAGGGCTTGAGTTTCAATTTCCCATTCCACTCTCCATTGTTATAAAAGCTTGAGTATTAGGAAAATAAAAAGGAAGTAAATGAAGAGGAGAGGGTTGGGACTGAATACATAAGTGGAGTTATTAGGCTCAGCCCAAACCAAAGCCCTAAGTAAAAAGTGGCAAAATTCCTCTAACTCCAAACATATCAAAGTTTATACTCAAAAAGATCGCAAACGGCGTTTTGAACTCAATGGAAGTGGACCCGAGTTCTAATTCGACCGTATGCAAAAAGTAGCTTTTCAGACTAAATTCCGAGTATCGATAAAATATTTAAATAAAATATTTAAATATAAAATCGAAAAATATGCGGGTTGTTACAGTGTATCAATGAATATATGTAATGTATCACATGCATCTTCTAGTAGCCCAAAGCCAAACATATCAAAACTATATATAAATATATACATATATAGCTCACATAAACTATAGGTAGGTATACGCGCACAACCAGACTAAATATATGGAACCAATAAACACATATCATACACGTTTATGTATAAGAAGGAAATACACAACCAAAATAACAAATCTATTATCTCAGTATCAATAACTATCCACACATACAGCCATATAAACGATTCAACAAAAGTGCCTCATACTTAAGTAACCAACCTAAATTTTTTATATCTTCTTTGTATTATTTCATACAAGTCGTACACTTATTATATAAAATAATGCAATTTCCTATCAATCATACTATAGCTTATTTTCAGTTAATTCTTCATATTAAGTTTAGCAATCAATAGGGCCTTAAAATATTATATAGCTCATGTATATAATTTCTATACATCTATATACACATACATCTCAATTCATTTCTTAGAGTCTAATGTTGATTAGCCATATTATTACAATATTCGAGATTTTATAACGTTAGTCAAACCCTATTAAATAAAACAATACTTCTTTTTAATTTCTAGCTTCTCTAATCACCTTTATTGTAACGACCCACTATTTTAAACCATTCAAATCGACTGTAAACCACACATGTCAGACTTGAATAATTCAAAACAATAGACTGTAATATAATTCGGAGCAAATAAAACCAATCAAAAAATCACAAACACAGAAAATATCAAAGTAACTCGCAGCGGAAATAAAAATACCATAGTAGTTCATGAAGCTACTACAAACATAGTCTCAAACACAGTCTCAAAACAAGTACAAAATACCAAAGTCTGAAAGTAATACAACAGAAAATCCTAATACATATATGTCCACTAATACATAAGCTGAATAGAAATAACAGAATAGAAATAGATGACAACTAGATAGATAGATAATCTCTAGCAAATCATCTAGCTCCAGAAGATGAAATCCAAAGCTGATACTCAGGCTGACCCGAGCGTTAAGAAAACACAAAACACTCGAGTCGGGATATACTGTGATATCCCGGAATTTCAAGCAATTCAAAGTGTGATAATCTTATAATATAATTATTAAAATTTGACAAGTTATTCTTTTTAAACAAATAATAATAATGATGGAATATATATCTATAAGTAGATTTTAAATAGAAAAATAATTATTTTTAGACAAATTTAAGATGTGTTTATTTAAAAGTGTACATTTATATTTATGAGTTGATTTTTAATTTTGAATTTGAATTTGAATCTGGATTTAAATTTAAATTTAAAAGATAAATACTTTAAAATATTTTGGATTCAAAAAAAATAAGAATAAGGTTTTTATTAGAATGAGATTGGTTTTATATTTTTTTCCTTAAAAGAAACTTGATTTATATAAATTAAGAAAGTGTTTATTTATTTAGTAAAATAAATACAAAAGCTTTATAAATATTTAAAAATAAATATATCATGCATAAGTACAAATGTAAGTAAAAGAATGTATCTACTTACAAGTGTAAATGAATTATAAATTATAATTGACATATGTTAACTAATGTAACAAGTGTCACTTTTTAATTTTAATTTTATTTTATTTTTAATAATCATAATTTTAGTCTGTATATTCATATATCCCTTCTCTTCATTCTTGTTTTTCCTATCCTCTTTTCAAAAGAAAAAAACACACAAATCTATAAACCATTATTCAAAACACAAGAGAGATCAAAATAAAGACTGTAACAAGTCTCAAACCAGAGAATAAAAGCAATATTCTAAGATTAAATTCAACTATATTCAACCTGAAAAATCAATCCAAATCATCTCAGCTTTTGAGCGTTCAAGTATTTCTCCCAGAAACAAGTTTCAGATCGTTCCTATCAAAACATCAATTAAATCAAGCTACAGAATAAAAATCAAACAACTTCCAAACTGCTCTGTTTAAATAATGCAAGGTGAGTAAACTCAAGCTTTATAGTTTTAAAACCTGGTGCATGTGGTAAATTCTTAAAGAAATTTGTGATGAATGTTTGTATAAATGTTTGTAAGATTGTTTTAAGGTGAGTGCGTGTATATACATATATAAAGAAAATTGTGTGAATGTCTATACAAGTATATCTTCCTTGTTCTTCAAATACAGACTTTTAATATGTTCAAAAATCAAATTGCAATCTCCCCTTATCTTTTCAGGCTTAGATATATAAATAAATTAGGTTTGTAACAATAAGATTTAAGTTTTAAAAGTATTTTAAAACAGCATTTGAATACAGTTTTAAACTAGAATATAGATATTCCAGTGGAACTTAAAAATGACAAAATTTTAACCTGAATAATTGGTGGATTCATGGTCATAATCTGTTTAACCTTCGAAAACCATGACTTTTAGAAGAAGAATCTTGATTTTTAAGTTTTTAAATCAAGAGGAATTTGGTGTTAAACGTGGTTAAGGTTTTGGGCTATTTCTAGTGATCGGGTGTATCGGGAAGGTCGAGGTCACTGCTGGAGCAGGCTGGGAGCTCATGGGTTCTGGCAAAAATGATCGCAAGAATTTTTGACCACCAGGTCGTCGGCAAGGCTCCGATTTAGGGTTTTAGGTGTCATTTCTGGATGAGGTCAACTCATGTCTATTTCAGCATCGGGGTGACGTCGAGTTGCACCGGACTTAGGGTAAGGTAAGAGGAGGTTGTGGCGTTGGATCAGGCGGAGTTTGGTGATTGATGGTGGGTGGAATGGTGAAGTCGAGGCGATTGTTGGTGGTCAGTTCAATTCTGGGTGGTTCATGAGCTCGAGATTTCGATCGGGGTCGAATTCGAGAGATCTGGGTGAATGGAATCAAAACGGTGGCCAGACAAGGTTCGTGTGGGGGTCGGAGGGGATCGCGGGTAATCGTCGTCGGCGTACACATGCACGAGGTTCGCTGTGTATCAGCGATGTATTTATTGAGGGGGTTGGGATTTTCACTGGTATGATCTCGGGTAAAGGAAGGGTTTTCTCGGGGTGTTTTCATGTACGTGTGAGGTTATAATTTATAAGCAGTTTTACAAATATAAACAAAGTTTTAAAAATAAGAAAAAAGAGAAGGATGGGAAACTCGGGTCATAGTTCGGGTAAAGCCTGGTGTGACTCGGGTAAGGATAGAATGTTCTTTAAATTAACATAATTAAGTTTTTAATAATTCCTTAATCATTCTTTTTAAAGAAAAAGGGTGTTTATTTAAATGTTGATTTATTAAGTTGTACCTTTTAATTTAACTTAGTTAATTTTTAAAAAATTTACTTAATTAAAGATGTAATTTAATTAAGAAGATTAAGTTTGGTTAAATCATTAATTAAACTTTAAGGTTTAGTTAAGTTATAGGTTAAGGATAAATTATTTCCAAAGTTATTAATAAGTTTAATGTTAATTAAGAAATATAATTTAAGATAAAGATTAATTTTTATAAAGTTTTTGACTGATTAAGATTAATGAATTAATTAAGCTATTGATTAAAAGATGATTAATTAAGGATTAATCACATAATGTAAATTACTTTAGTTAAAAGGTAGTTGCTTAATATCATTAATTAAGGTGGATAATTAATGGTTTATCACTAAAGGTGATTTATTAAATGATGATTACTTAATGTAAGTAATTAAAATATTAATTAATTTATTTAGTAATTAAAGATTAAATTAATTAGTAATTAAAGGTTAATTGATTGAGAATAATTAACCTATAGGATAATTACTTGATGAAAGTAATTAAAGGTAATTACTTAAGGGAAGTATTTAAGGATTAATTACTCCGTGTAGTTAATTAAAGGACTGACTAATTAAGGAAATTTATTAAGGGTTTGTTAATTAACGAGTGTGATTAATTATAGGATAATTAATCAATGTAAGATAATTAGTTTGAGAAATTAATTAAGGATAAGTGTAATTAATGTGAATGGGTGAAGATTAATTAAGTTGTGCTATGAATTAACGCTTAATGTAATTAAAAGATAATTAATCAAGGGTGATTAATTAAGATGGATAATTAAAAGATAATTAATTAATTGGTTTGTAATTAATTAATGTTAAGTAAAGGTAATCTAAGTGATTAAAGATTAGTAATTAATTTAATTAGAGATAAACTAAATTAATTTTAGAAGTGATCAATCTTGCTTATGAATGATTGAATGATGTTAAATGCCTTGAATTGGTTGATATCTCTGATATGAAATGTTTTGTTATATGATATGTTTGGGTGGATAGTGATAGTATGGTTATCTATCGATGATGAATTGCTGTGTAAAAAGTGACATCCTGTATTTAAAGTTGAATTGTATTTCACTTGAATAACTTGGGTTAAGATGGTATTGAATTCGAAGAGACTGGGGTCGGGTATCAGTAAACACCCAAACCCACTTCAATTTGTAACCTACAATGATTCTTTATAGATTGATATGTGAAAATAATAGGTTGGGATGGAATAATATGGACCTTGAAACTAAGGGATTGATTTGTGAAATATGCATTGACTAACAAGTTGTGAAGTTGTAAAGAAGTATGAGTTACCCCGGGTTTTAAATAGTCTTTATGCATTGGTATTTCTTGTTAGATGGGTTTCCTCGCGCTGGTTTCTAGCCTGACCCAGGTGTTACTTTGATGTAATGCTCGGGCCGGACCGAGTAATATAGATTTTCAGGTAAGGACGTTCTGGAGCATCAGATGGCGAGCTGGATGGCAGGGACGCAAAGTGTATTTTGCTGAGAGATATTATTGTTTATCTGGGACAAGTTATTTTAACTGTCCAGTGATTGTGAAATGTTGTATCTCTAATGTATTAATGTAAATTTACAGATACAATTTTTTCCTTGTATAACTGTTATTTTATTTGATGTTATATTTTGATCCGCTGCGAATGTAAGATTCTGTGTTTCATTTCTGTTTCTTCTTTTATCACTTTTCTTCTTTTCCTAACTATCTAGTTTTCGGGATTGGAAATTTCGGGCGTTACATTTGGTATCAGAGCTGAAGGTTGAGCGAGAACCTTGGCTCTGGTGGGTTTACTCATTAAGGATAGGGTAAGTGATACCCTAAATTGAGTTGAGTGTGTGTATATATATAAGAGAGCGTACTTGTTATTTTCTTATATAATGATTTTAGTTGGTTTTAAAAATAAATGGATTATATATACTTATATTTGAAATACTAAGAAATGATTTTTCTAATTATTATATGTAAAAAGGAAACTGGTTGTTGGTTATTGAAATTGAATAAGAATTTAAGTGGTAATATCCAAGTAGGAATTGGATAGTATGAACTATACTAACAAAATAAACTAGAAATGGGTTTAAACCAGAAAATAAAATTGTTATTATGATGTTTATTTTCCAATAAAAAATGATAAAGCAAAATGAAAAGTTTTAAGGAAGTAACAATTTAGATGAAATTGACTTGTAAATGGAAAAGGATTTAAATTATGAAGTTTTAACTCCAAAAAAGAATTTGGAATTGTTTCAGAATGTTAAGAGAAATAATAAATAATATTATCCAAATCTATTTTTGAATGTAGTCTTATTTTAAAGTAAGAAGTTTTTTGAAAGCTTTAGAGGAATTTGCTTTGAATTAAAACTAAAGGTGGTTTAAAACTAAAGGTGGTTTAAAACTTAAGGATAACTTGGTGTGCAAAGGGAATAAATATGTATATATGAGAGATATACATAATATAAAAGATGATTTGAAATAAACTGTAAGTGCTGAGTTTTAAATTTTTACTTGGAATGTGATGTGAAAACCTAAAGTGATAAGTTTTTGAACTTACAAATGGGATTGGATATTAATTTGAAGTTTAAAATTTGAAATGGGAATTCAAATTGGGCAAAGTTGTCTGGATAAAATTGAATTGAATTTAACTTAGGGAAGTTAAATGGTTGATTTAAAATGAGAGTTATGAGTGATCTCAAAACGGATTTGAGATCTGGAAATTGAAAATGGATGCTGTTAATTAGTGTTTGGATAAATTTGGATGTTTATTTAGCTTGATATCATTCTTTTGTTATAAATAATTTATGAAACTGAGAATTAGTTTTGAAGTTAAAAATGGATAATAAATTATAATAGAGGATTAGATTGTTTTTGAGATTTAACCCGGTCAATGGATCTTTCTTCCGGTTTGTTTCTGATGATCAGCAGGACCTTCGTTGCCTTCGCTACAAACCTTCAGGTGATTCCTTAGTTCTTGATTTGGATGGGTTATATGCAAGTTCGAATTCTGCGATGCTAGCTGATATTACCTGGGATCGTTCTTTTATCTACTCCTCTGATGCTATGGGTTATGATCCACGTCTTGCTCTTCTTTTCCGACCTTTTGCTGGTTTTTGTGGATCCATTCCTCTAGTCGCTTCTCTGGTGGATGGATCTGATGTGATATCTTCCTCTTCGGAGGAGTGCTAGTTTTTTTTTCTTCTTCCTAGTTTTAGTTACGGTGACATATTTGTCTCGTACCTGTGCTGTATTTTCTGTATTATCTCTTAGTAGTTAAGGTGCTTTACCTTACTCCTGTACTTCAACTTTATTACTTACGTAATAAATAGTGGACGGTCCACTATAAAACCGGCTTGCTTTGCAAAAAAAAAAAAAAAAAAAAAAAAAAAGTTAAGTAAAAATAATTTAAAATGAAATTTCGGAATTTGGATTCAGAATAAAATGGTTTAAAGATCTAAGTTGTCAAATTAAAAATAAAGGTTGATTTAATTTAAAAGTAAGGGTTAATTTGATTTAAGGGATTAAATAAACATTTAAATTTTTACTCAAATTTATATAATTCGAGATGGTTTATAGTTGAGATTGAAATTGAATTTGTTCAAAGTGAATTTGATTTGAATTAATTAGAATTGTGATTGAAGATGGGTAGTTAAAAATTCAAATGGGAAATTTGAATTGGATTAATTAGAAATGAAACTGAAGTTGAATGATTTCAAATTCAAATGGGAAGTTGATTTGAATTTGGGATGGGAATGGAAGTTAACTTAATTTGATTTGAAATTGAAAGTTAATTGAAAATTGGAAATTTATTGGAAATGGAGATTGGGAATTGAACAGTTTTGCTCTGAACTATTTTCAAATGAATTATTTTAATATAACTGATTTTAAATCTATTTTTCCTAGCTATCTACTATACAACTTTTCTTCTTAAAACCCAAAACTATCTTTTACTACCTTTGGAACTATTTAACTATTTTACAACAATTTTACAACTGTTTTATAAACTAATTACTATTTTATAACTATTTTGCAATTATCTAACTATTCCCAACTATTTTATAACTACTTAACTACTTTACAACCATTTTACAACTAATAATTATTTTTAACTACGTGGCTATTTTTTAATTTTTCAAACTATTTTCTAAATTTAAGCTGGACAGAGTTCAAAGTGTTTATGATTAAAATACCAATTGAGATAAGAATTAAAGTGATAATCCAAAAGGAGATTGAGGCAAATGTGAATAAGTGAATGAATAGAAAGGGAATTGATTTGGCTAATAATCAATGAAGATAATTGCATAGGATGTACGTATATTATTCTATTCGCATAGTGATTTGATTCAGATTCGAGCATAGAATTTCGAGATAGTATATCGATCCAAGTTGGGATTTTTCACTCGACTTTCGACGGCGAACCTGGATATGTATTTTTGATTGGTTTTGGAAATTCTCTATCATAGTTCTGACCATGCAAGGAGAATGACGGTTTCTGATCAAGAAACTAGATCCGAGTCCGCACTAGGAAGTCGGGTGGACGATACTATTTCGAAAGAGAAATTGTGTAATCAAGTGAGTGATCAGATTGATATAGCATATTGATGACATATGTACATTGTATGGGTTTGAAGGAAATTGATATTGACAATTTGTGGATAAGAATTGTAAATGAATTTTGAAAGGAAAAGTATATTTTGTGAAATATATGATGAAATTAAATGGAAATTGGATATTTTTATGGTAGAAATTTACTTTATGGAAGTAAGTAATATGATAAGTGACTTTATAAAGTACTCAAGCTTGAATGTTGATTTGGCATAAACAAAGTTATGTATATATAATTGATAAACTCCCCTTGTTGAATCTACTCCCAGAAGAAAAGGGTTTTTGAAAAGTATTTGAATTATAAAAAGGGAATTTATACAAGTATGAAGTGACTCAAAAAGATTTTTCAAGGTTATATATATCTGTATATATACATATAAAGGATTTTATGAGAATGATTTTGGGAAAAGGTTTTTGGAACCTATGGACATCGAAAGGCTTTTGATTTTTGGGGCAAAATCAATTTTGGAAATTTGGAAAGCCTAGATTGAGAATTATCGATTTTGGAATAATCGATTTTGAGGAAAGAAGATTTATATGGGATTCATACTAGGTGTATGATTCGGAAGATACAATATATGTATAGTATAAAGTGTTTTGAAAATGGCTCTGGAGAAAAAAGGCGCTCCCTTGAAATGAACTTCTTAGAAGTACCATAGGTTGGTACTGCCTTGAGCCTCAAAGGGGGAGGTTCTAAAGTGGATCCTATGAGTGAGTTCGGACAAACTGAAGTTCTTGAGGATTATTAGGTAGCGAAAGTTGAGGGCGGTGATGCCTACAGAGGCATTTGGGTTATGCTGTAACGATAGTGCAAATGAATTATTTTAATATAACTGATTTTAAATCTATTTTTCCTAGCTATCTACTATACAACTTTTCTTCTTAAAACCTAAAACTATCTTTTACTACCTTTGGAACTATTTAACTGTTTTACAACAATTTTACAACTGTTTTATAAACTAATTACTATTTTATAACTATTTTGCAATTATCTAACTATTCCCAACTATTTTATAACTACTTAACTACTTTACAACCATTTTACAACTAATAATTATTTTTAACTACGTAGCTATTTTTTAATTTTTCAAACTATTTTCTAAATTTAAGCTGGACAGAGTTCAAAGTGTTTATGATTAAAATACCAATTGAGATAAGAATTAAAGTGATAGTCCAAAAGGAGATTGAGGCAAATGTGAATAAGTGAATGAATAGAAAGGGAATTGATTTGGCTAATAATCAATGAAGATAATTGCATAGGATGTACGTATATTATTCTATTCGCATAGTGATTTGATTCAGATTCGAGCATAGAATTTCGAGATAGTATATCGATCCGAGTTGGGATTTTTCACTCGATTTTCGACGGCGAACCTGGATATGTATTTTTGATTGGTTTTGGAAATTCTCTATCATAGTTCTGACCATGCAAGGAGAATGACAGTTTCTGATCAAGAAACTAGATCCGAGTCCGCACTAGGAAGTCGGGTGGACGATACTATTTCGAAAGAGAAATTGTGTAATCGAGTGAGTGATCAGATTGATATAGCATATTGATGATATATGTACATTGTATGGGTTTGAAGGAAATTGATATTGAAAATTTGTGGATAAGAATTGTAAATGAATTTTGAAAGGAAAAGTATATTTTGTGAAATATATGATGAAATTAAATGGAAATTGGATATTTTTATGGTAGAAATTTACTTTATGGAAGTAAGTAATATGATAAGTGATTTTATAAAGTACTCAAGCTTGAATGTTGATTTGGCATAAACAAAGTTATGTATATATAATTGATAAACTCCCCTTGTTGAATCTACTCCCAGAAGAAAAGGGTTTTTGAAAAGTATTTGAATTATAAAAAGGGAATTTATACAAGTATGAAGTGACTCAAAAAGATTTTTTAAGGTTATATATATCTGTATATATACATATAAAGGATTTTATGAGAATGATTTTGGGAAAAGGTTTTTGGAACCTATGGACATTGAAAGGCTTTTGATTTTTGGGGAAAAATCAATTTTGGAAATTTGGAAAGCCTAGATTGAGAATTATCGATTTTGGAATAATCGATTTTGAGGAAAGAAGATTTATATGGGATTTATACTAGGTGTATGATTCGGAAGATACAATATATGTATAGTATAAAGTGTTTTGAAAATGGCTCTGGAGAAAAAAGGCGCTCCCTTGAAATGAACTTCTTAGAAGTACCATAGGTTGGTACTGCCTTTAGCCTCAAAGGGGGAGGTTCTAAAGTGGATCCTATGAGTGAGTCTGGACAAACTGAAGTTCCTGAGGATTATTGGGTAGCGAAAGTTGAGGGCGGTGATGCCTACAGAGGCATTTGGGTTATGCTGTAACGATAGTGTAACTCGATGTCGCTGCGATCTACTGTGGACCATAGAGGAAATCGTGTGGAGGTGAGTGTCAACAGTCTACGTTTGATTTTGCCAGGATGGCAATGTAACATTGGTAGACTGCTATATATGGTCGAGTGGAGAAGTTTCATTCTTTTGGCAGCGAAATTCGAGGGCGCTGATGCCTACATTTATATGGGTTTTTGTTGTGATAGCAACGTAACCCCAAATGTAGCTGTGATCTGTAGCAAGTTCCATGGCGTAATCGAGGGGCACGGAGTGCCTACAGTTATCAATGGATTTTGCCGGGATGGCAATGTAACCATCGGGTTAGGATGAGGGTGATGATTTCCAGAGCATTCTCTTTAAAAGATGTTCCCTCTATTTTCAAAAATGATTTCTATATTTTCAACAAAATTATTTTCCAAGTATTTTCACTAGGTGTCGAAATGGGTTTACCAAGTACTTACAGATTTTCAGTCCTATGCCCGATCAACGTATGACCGAATTTCCGTGAGAACGAGGACGAACTTGTTGAAACATCGAGTTATAAAACGTATTTTTATAAAACTATTTTGGCAATATTAAATAGATTTTAAAATGTTTTAAATTCTTCAAAGAGTAATTTATCTGGTAATAAGCACTGAATAAATTCTGGCTTCGTTCCTTTTCGAGGACGAAAAGATTCAAAGGGGGGAGGAATGT
This sequence comes from Allium cepa, assembly GCA_030765085.1. Classification (NCBI taxonomy): domain Eukaryota; kingdom Viridiplantae; phylum Streptophyta; class Magnoliopsida; order Asparagales; family Amaryllidaceae; genus Allium; species Allium cepa. Next base: position 713,264,018 of record CM060934.1, read on the forward strand.
GATATCCCGTTATTTCAAGCAATTTAAAGTGTGATAATCTCCTAATATAATTATTTAAATTTGACAAGTTATTCTTTTAAAACAAATAGTAAAAATGATGGAATATATATATATATATATATAGATATATAGATATAAGTAGATTTAAATAGAAAAATTATTATTTTTAACCAAATTTAAGATGTGTTTGTTTAAAAGTGTATATTTATATTTATGAGTTGATTTTTAATTTTGAATTTGAATTTGAATCTGGATTTAAAATGAAATTTAAAAGATAAATACATTAAAATATTTTGGATTTAAAAAAATATATGAATAAGGTTTTTATTAGAATAAGATTGGTTTTATATTATTTTCCTTAAAAGAAACTTCATTTACATAAATTAAGAAAGTGTTTAGTTATTTAGTAAAATAAATACAAAAGCTTTATAAAGATTTAAAAATAAATATATCATGCATAATTACAAATGTAAGTAAAAGAATCTATCTAATTACAAGTGTAAATGAATTAAAAATTATAATCGACAAATGTTAAATAATGTAACAAGTGTCACTTTTTAATTTTTATTTTCTATTATTTTCAACAATCATAATTTTAGTCTATATTCATATATCTCTTCTCTTCATTCTTTTTTTTCCTATCCTCTTTTCAAAAGAAAAAACACACAAATCTCTAAACCATTATTCAAAACGCAAGAGAGATCAAAATAAAGACAGTAACACATTTTCAAACCAGAGAATAAAATCAATCTTCTCAGATTAAACTCAACTATATTCAACCTGAAAAATCAATCTAGATCATCTCAGTTTTCGAGCATTCAAGTATTTCTCCCAGAAATAAATTTCAGATCATTCCAATCAAAACATTAATTAAATCAAGCTACAGATCAAAAATCAAACAACTTCCAAACTGATCTGTTCAAATAATGCAAGGTGAGTAAACTAAAGCTTTTTTTTTTACAGTTTTAAAACCAAGTGCATGTGGTGAATTCTTGAATAAATTTGTGATGAATGTTTGTATAAATGATTGCAGGATTTTTTAAGGTGAATGCATGTGTATATGTATATAGAAAATTGTGTGAATGTCTGTACATAAGTATATCTTCCCTGTTCTTCAAATACAGACTTTTAATATGTTCAAATATCAAATTGCAATTTCCCCTAATCTTCTCAGGCTTAGATATATAAATAAATTAGGTTTGTAACAACAAGGTTTAAGTTTTAAAAGTATTTTTAAACAGTATTTGAATACAGTTTTAAACTAGAATATAGATATTCTAATGGAACTTAAAAATGACAAAATTTTAACCTGAATATTTGGTGGATTCATGGTTATAATCTGTTTAAGGTTCGGAAACCATGATTTTTAGAAGAAGAATCTTGATTTTTAAGTTTTTAAATCAAAAGGGATTGGGTGTTGAACGTGGTTAAGGTTTTGGGCTATTTCTAGTTATCGGGTGTATCGGGAAGGTCGGGGTCATTGCTGGAGAAGGCTGGGAGCTCGTGGGTTCGGGAAAAAATGATCGCAAGAATTTTCGACCACCAGGTCATCAGCGAGACTCCGATTTAGGGTTTTTGTTGTCATTTCTGGATGAGGTCAACTCATGTCTATTTCAGCGTCGGGGCTACGTCGAGTTGCACAGGACTTGGGGTAAGGTAAGAGGAGGTTGTGGCGCTGGATCAGGTGGAGTCTGGTGGTGAATGGTGGGTGGAATGGCGAAGTCGAGGCGATTGTTGGCGGTCAGTTCAATTCTGGGTGGTTCGTGAGCTCGAGATTTCGATCGGGGTCGAATTCGAGAAATCTGGGTGAATGGAATCAATACGGTGGCCAGACATGGTTTGTGAGGAGGGTCAGACGGGATCGCAGGTGATCGTCGTCGGCGTACATGTGCACGAGGTTCGCTGTGTATCAGCGACGTTTTTTTGTTGACGGCGTTAGGATTTTATCGGGTATGATCTCAGGTAAAGGGAGGGTTGTCTTGGGGAGTTTTCGTGTACGTGTGAGGTTATAATTTATAAGCAGTTTTAGAAACATAACAAAGTTTTAAAAATACGAAAAAAGAGAAGGATGGTAAACTTAGGTCATAGTTCGGGTAAAGCCTGGTGTGACTCGGGTAAGGATAGAATGTTATTTAAATTAACATAATTAAGTTTTTAATAATTCCTTAATCATTCTTTTTAAAGAAAAAGGGTGTTTATTTAAATGTTGATCTATTAAGTTGCACCTTTTAATTTAACTTAGTTAATTTTTTTAAAAAGTTTACTTAATTAAAGATGTAATTTAATTAAGAAGATTAAGTGTGTTTAAATCATTAATTAAACTTTAAGGTTTAGTTAAGTTATAGATTAAGGATAAATTATTTCCAAAGTTATTAATAAGTTTAATGTTAATTAAGAAATCTAATTTAAGATAAAGGTTAATTTTTATAAACGTTTTGAGTGATTAAGATTAATTAATTAATTAAGCTATTAATTAAAAGATGATTAATTAAGGATTAATCACTTAATGTAAATTACTTTAGTTAAAAGATAATTGCTTAATGTCATTAATTAAGTGGATAATTAATGGTTTATTACGAAAGGTGATTTACTAAGTGATGATTAGTTAATGTAAGTAATTAAAAGATTAATTAATTTAATTAGTAATTAAAGGTTAAATTAATTAGCAATTAGAGGTTAATTACTTAAGGATAATTAACCAATGGGATTACTTAAGGGAAGTAATTAAGGAAATTTATTAAGGGTTAGTTAATTAATGAGTGTGATTAATTATAGGATAAAAAAATCAATGTAAGATAATTAATTTGAGAAATTAATTAAGGATAAGTGTAATTAATGTGAATGGGTGAAGGTTAATTAAGTTGTGCTATTAATTAACGCTTAATGTAATTAAAGGACAATCAATCAAGGGTGATTAATTAAGATGGATAATTAAAAGATAATTAATTAATTGGTTTGTAATTAATTAATGTTAAATAAAGGTAATCTAAGTGATTAAAGATTAGTAACTAATTAATTAGATATAAATTAAATTAATTTTGGAAGTGATCAATCTTGCTTATGAATGATTGAATGATGTTAAATGCCTTGAATTGGTTGATTTCTCTGATATGAAATGTTTTGTGATATGATATGTTTGGGTGGACAGTGGTAGTATGGTTATCTATCGATAATGAATTGCTGTGTAAAAAGTGACATCCTGTATTTAAAGTTGAATTTGTATTTCACTTGAATAACTTGGGTTAAGATGGTATTGAATTCGGAGAGACCGGGGTCGGGTATCAGTAATTACCCGAACCCACTTCGATTTTTAACCTACAATGATTCTTTATAGATTGATATATGAAACTAATATGTTGGAATGGAATAATATGAACCTTGAAACTAAGGGATTGATTTGTCAAATAAGCATTGACTAACAAGTTGTGAACTTGTAGAGAAGTATGAGTTACCCCGAGTTTTAAATAGTCTTTATGCATTGATATTTCTTGTTAGATGGGTTTACTCACGTTGGTTTTCAGCCTGACCCGGATGTTACTTTGATGTATTGCTCGGGTCAGACCGAGTATTACAGATTTTCAGGTAAGGACGTTCTGGAGCATCAGATGGCGAGCTGGACGGCGGGGACGTATAGAGTATTCCGCTGAGAGATATTATCATTTATCTAGGACAAGTTATTTTAACTGTCCAGTGATTGTGAAATGTTGTATCTTTAATGTATTAATGTAAATTAACAGATACAGTTTTTTCCTTGTATAACTTTTATTTTATTTGATATTATATTTTGATCCACTGTGAATTTTAGATTCTATGTTTCATTTTTGTTTCATCTTTTATCTCTTTTCTTCTTTTCCTAACTATTTGGAATTTTCGGGATCGAAATTCTGGATCGTTACATATACATACTTATACAATGTAAACCAACTCAAGTGAACTGTAATATAAATGCACAAGTAACTTAAAGGATGCTTGGGACCGTCTAACCTTTAAGGATCCGTTTAGCTATCTACTATGTAGTAATATACGCTATTATGATAATGTATAAAGCAAAGTATAATATATTTAAAAATAGCGTTAAGGCATTACCCATGTCCCCCTTAACACATTTTATAGTGCCAATAGTCTATACAGTACCGTAGTCCCTCCTGATCCGGAAGCCACCAAAGAATACTCCATAGGTACGACACAAATCAAATTCGTACAAGGCGTGCTAGGGTAGGTGACACGACACAACTAGGTAATGCCACGATAGATATACCAATTACGCATCCGGACTGGTGGTAATGCATAGCAGCCACTATCGCCCACCTTGGGCTACTCTCCCAAATTAAAGGTGTGCACCATGTCAATCACAAAGTAATAGAATGGCATACGAAGAACTGTTTCTGATAAGAGGAGCAACCTCGTTGGTCCGGAATCGCTCTTGTTTTAGCCACCTTATGCCAACATATGGGAGTCTGGTCCACGTATATACCATAAAAGAACGTCGCCACCATCCTTCTTCATTTTGGAATCTCCACCGTGTACACGGTTGTTAAAGTGGTTTTCGGAGTTGGCAGAGAGTATGACAACTTCCATTCTCGGTCTCTTTAACAACCAAACGTTATTATAACCTATGGTATTTATTTCAAAACATATCTATTCCAAAGCCGTTTAAAATCAAATGCGATTACTTCCCAAAATAATATCCATTTTCAAAATTGGTAACATTTCCAAATCCATATACTTAATCATAGCACTTTAAAAATGTGATCAATATATATAATAGCATTTCAAAAATGTTGTCTTTTTATAAATACAGCATTTAAAAACATTACCTACAGTAGTATAACATTTTTAACAATGTAGCCTAAATAACATAGCATTTTGGAAATCATTAGCAATTTAGAAAAAGTAGCATTTTCAAAACATAACCTGAAAGTAACATAGCATTTTTTAAACATAACTAAATTAACATAGCATTTTACAAATGCTATTAATACTACTATAACATGTTTAAAACATACTATTTCAAACTTTTATCATAGTTATATTTATACAAAACATATCTATTTCATAAATAAAATCTATTATTAGTAGGTTAGAATTAAAATTCCATATTAACTTAAATTTAATCTTTAAGCCAATTACTAACTTACAAAATTTTAACTTAATAGGAAAAAAAATATTATTATATGAAAAATCATTAAATCAAAATTTTAAATTGAAATTTCATATATTTAAAGATTCAAAATACTTATTAAATTTTTGAAAACTATTAAAAATTAACCATGGGTCTATACAATATTTTCTAACCTAGGTCAAGTGATACAGATATATATCATTTCAATCCGTAATTTACAAAAAAATCCGGGTTCTATCATTTCAAACCCGCAATCCTAAGTCAAATAAAATATAAATCGCTTGAGCCTATCATTTCAGCTCATAATGGTTTTTCCCTATTCTAATGTCCATTCGGGTATGTATCATTTCAACTCATAATGATTTTTTTCTAATAGGGAACTTGCAGTGTGAGAAGAAGAAAAATAAAATAAACATTATAACATAGCATATCATATCAGGTGGTGTAACAGGCATATAATCAGGTTATAATATCATGAAATATCATATCACATGCATGTATAAATTACTATCAACATAGTATATCATCAACTACAATTCACATGTCATTGTTTCACAATTATATAAGTATGAATGTAGAAAGTGATAAACTCACCTTCTAAAGCTAGAGATGACAAATTCAAGACACACGAACAACTCCGAAAAGCACGACAAAGCACGAACTAGATTCGAGTAGGTGGAGAGCCAAGATTCAAGTCTTGTAAATAACAAGTATAAACATACATAAGTATACGTTATACAAAGGATTATACATCAAAATAATGTACAAATATGAACCAAAATGAAGCAAATATTGGTTAACTAAAACAAGTAGGCTCGGCCACCTTGCAAATAGACTAGCCATCATCAAAACATGGCTCGGCCATCATGGTTTAGAAGCATCTATGCTCGGCCATAGCAAGAAAAAAGGCATCGCTAGGGTATGAATGGATGTGAAGGGCTATGGTAGGTGAAGGGGTGGCATAGCAAAGGTCATGAGAAGGCAAAACGACAAGGAGATGCAACTTTGGGTTCGGCCCTGTGGCTAACATGGCTCGGCCATGGTGCTAAGGCATGGATCAGGTCATGGCAAATCTGAAACGGTATGGCTATGGTCACGGAAAGGCATCGAAAAGAGGAGTTGGTGATGGAATAGGTGGTATTCGAGGCTAAGGGAAGAAAGTGGTGATCCTATAGGCTCGGTTAGGGTTTACAAGGCATTTAGGTGATGTGTTTGGATCTAGGGTTCACAACGTGGCATGGGGATGATGTTGAGATGGTGGTGGCCGATCCTAGGTGGTGGTGGAGTGGAGTAGAGGTCGGCTATATATGATGCAGGTGATGGCCGAGCTTGTTTGAGAATAAAAGAGAAATGAAAAAGAAAAGGAGGAAGGAGAGAAGAAAACTTACTGTAGAATATTTTGGTCAGGAAATGAAATGAGAAAGAGAGATGGGAATAAGAAGTTTTGTACGTGAATGAGAAGGAGGTGAGAAGTTTTTATGTACGGCTAAGGCATGGGAAGTTTTGAACGGCTATGGAAAGGAAAAGGCATCACTTATATTAAAGGAAAAGAAACTTGTGTCTCTTGAATTTCTAAGCGCATTAGCCAAGCTCACTTACAAACTAGTCCAAAATTCAAATAAAGATCAAAGCCCAAACAAAAAAATAAAAATAGAAAATAGAGAATAGAAAATAGAAAATAGAAAATAACAAATAAAATACTGAAAATAATCGCGTTTAAAATGTTGAAGTTTATCAGATTTAAAAAGTATAAAACAGAGTTTGACAAAACGAAAAGCAGAACGAATATCAGAATCAAATTCAGATTCAAAGAAGAAGATTCGAAAATTTAAAATTCAAATTTAAAAATTCAACTAAAAGTCAAAGTTTGACCAAAGTTGACCAAAATATAAAAAAATTAGAAAATCTTAATTTTATTTTATTTGGAAAAATGATTATAAACAAAATCCAGAAATTCATTAGAAAATTTCAAATTTCCAAATTTTAAATGATTTAAAATCAAAGTTTCAAATAAGATTGAATTAAAATTATGGGTTGTCACACTCTCCGCCACTCAAAACTTTCCGTCCTCGAAAAGGGAAGAGACACGAAAACAAGGAAAGATGAGATAGAAAAGAAAAAGTACTTGAAACAAAAAATTCCGAATTCGAAGCACGCATGTTCTCCTCCGTCTCCCAGGTACAATCCCGATCATCTGTACTCCACTGAACTTTGACTACGTTGACATATTTCCTTCTCAGATGCTTTGTTCCTCTGTCGATAATACGAAGCGGCTTCCTCTCGACAGTGAGATTAGGCTCAATATCCAAACTCTTGAGAGCAGAAGGCTGGACAATCAAAGATGGATCATGCAGATATCGAGGAAGATTCGAAACATGGAATAAATTATGCACTCTAGAAAACTTCTCAGGCAAATCCAGACGATAAGCTAAAGAACCAATCCTCTCTGAGATACTAAAAGGACCAACAAACCTAGGAGCAAGCTTCCTTCTCCGACCAAAACGAATCACATTCCTTAAGTGAAAGACCTTAAGGAAAACCAGATCACCAATAGAAAACTCTGAACACCTCCTACGCCGATCAGCATACTTCTTTTGCCTATCCTGAGCACTCCTCATCTTCCTCTTTATCTCCTCAACCTTCTCAGAAGCCACCAGAATCATATCAGGACCGTGAACTAAAAGATTACCAAATTCAATCCAGCAAGATTGAGATCTGCAAGGTCTTCCATAAAGAGTAGCAAACGAAGACATTGCAACACTAGCCTGAATTCAAAGACGAAATGGGATAGATAAAAGATTAAGATAAGATAAAAAATAGAAGAGTAAAATATACCTGATAACTTTTGTTATAGGTGAATTCAACAAGATGGAGATGATCTTTCCAAGATCCTCCATAATCAAGAACACAAGAAAGAAGAAGACCTTCCAGAATCTGATTCACTCTTTCCGTTTAACCGTCGGTCTGCGGATGGTAAGTAGTGCTCAGGTTTGGATGGGTACCTAAAGATTCCTGAAAAGCTTTCCAAAACTGACTGGAAAAGATAGGATCCCGATCACAAACAATACTGATAGGAACACCATGGAGAAGAACGATCTCCCTTATATAAATCTCAGACAAACTAGAAGCAGAACGGGTAGACTTGACCGGAATGAAATGAGCGGACTTGGTCATTCTATCCACAATCACCCAAATACTCTCATTACCCCTCCTAGTCCTTTGTAATCCAGCAAAAAATCCATAGAAACCTGTTTCCATTTCCAATTGGGAACCTCAAGAGGCAGCAACAAACCAGGGGTCCTCTGATGATCGGCCTTGACTTGTTGACAAGTCGCACACCTACTAACAAAGATAGAGATATCTCGCCTCATACCTCTCCACCAATAAAGCTTCTTCATATCCTGATACATCTTCGTAACACCAGGATGAATCGAAAGTCTGGATCGATGATTTTCCAGAAGTAATTCTTGCCTCGAACCATCAACATTCGGGACACAAATCCGATTATTAGTCCTCAAAATCTCACTATCATCGATCTGAGCTCCACTACAATCAAGACTACTACTACCCACCCTGCTATGAACACTCACCTTTATAAGCCTAAGCATCTCATCCTCATCCTTCTTAGCAATAATACGATCCAAAAGAGGAGAAGAAGAAATAACAAGCTGACACAACATAGCCTTCTTCCGACTCAAAGCATTGGCTACAACATCAGCCTTCCCAGGGGTATAGCCAATGTCGAGGTCATAAGAAGCAAGGAACTCAAGCCATCGAACTTGATGTTGATTCAAATCATTTTGGGTGAAGATATACTTCAAAGACTGATGACCAGTAAAGAGCGCAAACTTAGCACCCAAAAGATGATGCCTCCAAAGCTTCAAAGCAAAAAACCACAGCAAGCAATTCCAAATCATGAGCTTCATAGTTGGCTTCATAGGTCTTCAACTAGCGACTGGCATAAGCAGTGACCTTACCATCTTGCATCAAAACAGCTCCCAAACCCTCACGACTAGCATCAGTATATACCACAAATCCCTCATTTCCATTTGGAACGGTAAACACTGGTGTGGAAGTAAGCTTGCGCTTCAATTCATTGAACACAGCTTTACACTTATCACTCCATATAAACTTAGCATTCTTACAAGTCAAAGTAGTGAGAGGTCCAGCAATCCGAGCAAAATTCTCAATGAATCTTCGATAATAACCTGCAAGTCCCAAAAAACTACGAATATCAGATGGAGTCCTAGGAGTTACCCAATCCTGCAACAGAATAGGGAGAAATAAGGACTACAATAAAAGATAGAATGATCAAATTACAGAAAGAGAAGAAAAGAAAACTTACATTGATCGCAGCGATTTTGACTGGATCGACAGAAACTCCATTACTAGAAACAATATCCTCGAGAAATCGGACTTCATCCCTCCAGAAATGGCATTTCGAGAATTTAGCCTTCAACGGATGATTTCTAAAAGTCTCCAAAACAAATTTCAAATGCGAATCGTGCACTTCCCTTGACTTAGGGAAGACAAGGATGTCATCAACAAAGACTAGAACAAACTTGTTAAGCACATCACGAAAAACACAATTCATCAAATCAACAAAGAATGCAGGAGTGTTAGTCAAACCAAAAGGCATAACTAACCATTTATAGAAGCCATTCTTAGTACGGAAAGCAGTCTTGGAATACTTTCCTCAGCGACTCCGAGCCGGTGAAAACATGTGGCAAGATCAAGCTGAGAGAAAATAGTAGCTCCATGGGGATGATCAAACATATCATTGATGCGAGGCATAGGATATCTGTTTCTCATAGTGAGCTTGTTCAGCTCCCTATAATCAACACACATTCTCAAAGAACCATCGGACTTAGTGATGAAAACCACTGCCGCTCCCTATTCTGAATGGCTAGGTCTGATCAGACCATTGGAGAGCAAGTGCTCAATTTGCTTCCTCAACTCAACCATCTCACGGGTGCCATTCTTCTAGGAGGAAGAACAACAGGTCGAGCTCCAGGAATAAGATCAATACAGAAATAAATTTCCCGCTTAGGAGGTAAAGAAGTGACTTCACCAAATACATCGGGATAGAGTTTGACCACACGAGTCAAATGAATATCACCAGGAGAAGAATCAAGAGAATAAATAAATCTGCCAGCAAAATCCTGGGGCAAACTATACTGAATCACCAAAGAGTTCCCAAAATCATCAATAAGAGAAACAGTCCGTGTATTACAAGAGATAATGGCTTCATGCCTCTTCAGTCAATCACCTCCAAGCAATAGATCAAAATCATCAAAAACCAGAACATAGAAATCACCATTGAAACGATTATCAAAATAGAGGAGTTTCACTCGATTACAAATCCTACTAAGATTCGCAGGACCACCAATAGGATTTGAAACACACAAAGGTTCAGGAGAAAACTTGGGAGAAAGAAGATGCTCAAACTTATCATAAAGATCCACAAGAAATAAAACTATGGGAAGCTCCAGTATCAAATAGAACACGACCGAAAAATTAAATAGAGAAAAAGTGCCCTGAAGAGTACCTTGGGTATCACTAGGAGCAGGAGCAGGTGCAAGTGGAGCAGGTAAAGAAGCAGAGGTAACAGCAAAGATACCAAAGGACTTTCCCTTCTGCTGAGTAGGACAATCCTTCTTGATGTGACCAGGCTGCAGACAAATATGGCAGAGATCACGCCTAGTCAACTGAGCTGAAGGAACAACAACACCAACTAAAGCAGGACAACTATTAGCATAGTGTCCCTTCTGATTACACCTGAAGCAAGCAATGGAAGATAGGTCGATAGGCTGCCTCTGAGAAGAAGAAGATCCCAAACCTGGAGCCTTGTTCCAATTCTTCTTTTGCTGATGAAAATCAGGCTTTCTCTTCTTAGGGTTACCAGTGACAGACTAAGATGAATTAGCACGAGCAACTAAAGGATCCTCAGAAGTAGGATTCTCATATCTAATGGCTATATCCATCATACCAGTGGAAGGGCTATGCACATGAGCGATGAGACGAACATAATACTTTGGGCGAGCACCAGCATTGAACTTCTCATTCATCTTGAGAAGAGTTTCAATCAGATTAGGGCCAAACTTAGAAAGTTCATTGAACTTCCTCTCATACTCGGCAAATGACATATCACCCTGCTTAAGATCCATGAATTCCCGATACAGCTGAGACTTCCGCTTCGGGAATCCACTTAACTACAAAAGCATCCCTAAAAACATAAGAAATATTTCAAAAGAGAAAACTGAACCAAATTCAAGACAAACAGAAGATGATACCTAAACTGCTCCTAAGAAATGTTAGCCTCAATAGTGTAAGCTGTAACAGTCTCCCACCAATCCAAGGCTGCTCCCGTCAACTGCCAAGCTGCCAATTGATGCTTCCGAGCATCCACGATCTCAAGACCGGAGAAAATCCTTTCCAATCCCTTCAACCACTACTGAGCCTCGATAATGCTCTCTGATCCGGTAAATTTGGTACCACAACGTTCAGCGCATTCCTTATAGAGAGTAGTGAACCTAACAGGTGCAGTAGGCCTAGGGACTGGGGCAACACCATGACCCCTACCTCTGGCATTCCTTCGATTCATCCTGTAAAAATCAAGAATGAATTTGAGGACAAAGATAATTGAGAAACAAAGACAAGATTAGATGAGGTAAGATAAGATAAGATTCAACTAGAATGAACATCCTAAACAGACAATTACTAACAAGATGGATAAAGAACAGAAAGAAGTTAAGAAATAATTGATTTCAAAACAAGAAAAATTTATATCAAAATAATCTTTGAAAATCATTTTAAAAACCATTTGAAAATCATTTTATACTTTAAAATATGTTCTCTCACAAAGAAATGATTCTAGGATTGATTTCACTCATTCTAGAGTATTTCTACTATCACGACCTGAATTTCAGCGTTCAAAAATTGACACCCGTACTTCAACTGTACTCAAATGCCGTAGATTCAACCATTAAAATCCAATTCGTGTCGGAGCTTATAACACATTAAGTATAACAACACAGCGGAAGAAAAAGATGATATCATTGATATACAATATTGATACAAATAAATTTACAACATATACCAGAGACAATATATGACAGCGGAAAGAAACAACTTCAAAAGAAGAACACCAACGTATGCCTTCAAAAGAAAGAGAGAGAAAGCTTGAGAATCCAAACTGCAACTCCATCTCCAATGCTCCGAATCGAAAGCTTGAACCACCATCAAGTTGGACTTAAGCAAGGTCAGTCATGGTGAGATGAATACTATCGCCAAATCCAAACGGCTCCATACACCACAGACTTCAAGATTTTCGAACAGAAAGATGAAGACTATCGAATCTACATCTACTAGCTGACTATTTGAAAAATCTGACTTTAGACTGCCCTTGTGGAAAATTATGGGCACCCAGAGTTTAGATAAGGAACAATAAACTCTAGGTCAGTCATGGGACTGGTGTGAGCAAACAAAAACAGTTTATCTTTATCAAGAGCAAAACAAAAGTATTTAAGAGAAATCCATAATACTTTTTGGAAAATGAAACTACCATAAGGCCTCCTACCACACAGATAATGCAAATGCAGAATTGAAGGAGATTTCTCCTTATGATAGTCAAACATGCTTGATACGCTAAAACCATTTTGATATTATTATTAGTGCATAGTGGAAAATATTTGCAAGTAAAATATTAATCTTAGCCAGCATACCACATTTCGTTGTATGCCTACTATAGCTGCCATGTTCAATAGCAGGTTACCACCACATTCCATGGTAGGTTATACAACTAAAATCGTACAGGGCTCGTATTGTTTTGTTTGGATTTCCAACAATGGCCAGGCAAAGGAACTTTCCACACCGAATGGAACGCCTCTGGAGCGACGCCCCGAGAACCTAACCAGATCTCTGCCAACACAAGGCCGGGTTACCTCTGTAACTAGGTAACTACAAACACGAACATGCCATCCCCCGGTCGTTACCGACCTTTATCCGAGGGCTCTTAACCAACAACCACAAAGTAATAAGTTTGCAGCAACCACATAGGTAAATGTCTGGGCTCCATACCATGATACCACATTTTATTCAGAAGGAAATGGACATACCCTCAAGGGGCACTACCCCCAAATAACCTTGCTGCAATGATTCCTGTTTCGACCATTACTTGGTTGTGAGGCTCGACGAAGTCTCGTCCATAAAGCTATGCTTTACACAAAAGCCATGCTTTGATCAACAAATGATCAGCAACACTTCGTATGCCATATTAACAAATAGGGAATGTACCACTAGTAACCATCAACTACATAACCTTCGAGCTCATATGTCTCAGAGAAGGGTGTTAAGCTAAGAGAATAAATTCTCCGCCACCATACAGAAATGTGTTTGATAGAAATTAGCTTTACATCTTAAAGTGTAACGTCAGACACACATCCATACAAGTCTATTCTGGGTTCAAATAGAACCGAAGGCACTTAACTAAGAAGCCCTTGCAATACGGGTATTCACAATCCCGATCGGACTCCCCATCAAATATGAAGATCTCTATACCGGCGCGACTCAATGCAGAGACATTCGATGGGCTATCCATTCGTTCTCGAAAATACCCGGTCTTCACCACCAGTCTCCAAATATTATCCATTTACGTCGTATCATTATTCGGAATAGGTTATATGACACAAAGTCCTCTCCCGGCTAAACCGAATAATTAGCGCAATATTTAAAAACATATGGATAATGGGATCTCAGTTAAGACACAACTTACTGCCCAAAACTTTTCTTTCAAATGGTTTAAACAAATTACCATTTTCAAATCTTTAAACAAAAAGATTCACTTCATAAAGTTCATCAATCTTTCACAAAGATTCTTTTATAGCTTTCAAAATAAATTCCCTTTCAAATTGGATTAACTCGTCCAATCTTTAAATCAAAGACTCAATTCATAGCTTTCAAAAACCATTTCCAAAGGTTCATTCATAACTTCCAAACAATTTCGTTTCAAACTTGAAATCCTTTCAACACAAATTGGAAATCCTTTCTTTATATGAAATCTATTATTATTTAGAAATCAAGGGTCTTCATTTCGGAAAAATCCGTTTACATTTGCACAAGTTAAAGCCCTTCAAGTATAAAACTTGGGTTAAATTTAAATTTACAAAATAATATTTGTAAAATGGTTTAAAACCCATGTAAACACATTTATAACTTGTATAACCTTTTCAAACCATAACTTCCAAACATAGAATTCGATTTCAAATCTTGAATTCAAATTCAATTCAAATTTCAAAACTAAATCAAGTTATTCAAAATAACTTTTATCTTCAAAACTCATTTTCTAAAGCTTTTCATATATAACCCAATTCCATTTCCAAAACTATTTTGAATTCAAAATTCAATCTTTGAAACCATTTCATTAAATTCAAATATCTGTGACTTAACCAATTTCCTCGTGCAATCCATATTTGTGTGTGTAAGGTGTAGTCCAGGGGTTTAACACAATAGTGAAACATAATCAATCATCACAGATTTAAGCACATCAATATGGATAAGTGGTATAATACTATAATGCTTATCTTCATTCACAGATCCACAGATAATATAAACTCATCACAGATAAATAAATTACATTCATCACAAATAAACAAATCACGGGTCAAATCAAAACACTTTATATCACAAAGCAATACACATCAGGGATATCAAACAATTCAACATCCAATAGAATCTACATATCCATAAGTAAGATCAATTAATTATCTCATTAATTAAATCAGATTAATCACTTATGAATAAATCACTAATCCTAGTTAATTAACATTAATTAATTACAAATCATTATGATTAATTACCCTTTAATCATTTACTAATTAATAAAGTAATTAACCTTTAATTATTTAATTTATCCTTTAATTAATTATCTTTAATTAATTAAATTAATTAATTAAATTAATTAATTGACCTTAATTAATTATCATTTAAATTAATTATCTTTAATTAATTACCATCAGTGATTATCCCTAATCACTTATATAAATTAATCACAATTAATTACATCGAGTAACTATCCTTTAATTACTTGATTAATCAACTTTAATCATTAATTAATTACTTTTAGTCAATACTTAATTGACCTTAATTATGTAATTAAATATCCTTAATCATGAAATTAATTATCCTTAATTATCTAAACACCCATAAGTAGTTATCTTTACTTAATCACTTACTTATCATTAAAAATCTTTAATTAACCATCTTTGTAATTAATTATCATTAACAAAAAAATTAACTGAAGAAATTTAAGTCAATTAATGATTCAAAAACATTTCTTTTGATTAACTCTTTAACTTCATTATTAATTTAAAATAATTTAAGAATTATTTATAAATAGTGATCACATAATTAAATAAAACTTAATTACTTCTTTATTAACTTTAAGCTTGAAGCAAAACAATTATTTAAAATATATTAACTTTAAATATATTTTAAAACTTTGTTAAATATAAATTTGTGAAAACTAATTATTTTCCATACCTTTAAAACTTGTTTTTACTTCGCCTTTAAACTTAGAAACATTGGTAAAACCCAATTCCTTTGTTTTAAAACCTGAAACACATTTCTTTTAAAATTTTGAAGCCTGCTACTTAATCAAAAAATTTACCCAAGCCAAACTATTGAAATACTGAGCCATTTCTCGATTACCCGAACACAACTTCGAGTCTTCCCTCATTTCCCTTGGCTTCGAGTTGATCTCCCACTTTCACGTGCTCGAACTTAAGAATTTCTTTCTTCCCAAAACTAATATCATCTCCAAATACACAGCTTCACGCGTGCACATGTACAAATAGTTTGGCCATCTCCGACCCAAACTCCGATCGCTAATGCATCAACGACAATTTCCACCAAGGGCCTGACCACCTAGATCATCCAATTCATCGAAGAATCGGAATCGAGCATGACAAACCCAAAACTGGAACGAAGCACAAACAACAAATCCTATGCTTGCCGTCGATCATGTCGATTGGAACCCCCGGCTCCTCTTCCAGAGCAACACCACATCACCACGCCGCTATCCCCCGCCTCGCGATCGGCTACAATGATCTAATGCTAACGCAGAGCAGCCTTGAAAAAAAAAAGACCACCCGAATAGGTGACGAAACCCTACCATGTCGTCCCTTGGCCACCACGTTGAATGATTAAACCTTCCACTATTTTTCCAGGGATCATCCACCTTCAGGCTTCCCTCGACATCGACCATGTCGACTAATTCCATGTCGATCACCAGAATTTGGCAAAAATACAGATTCTGGTCAACCCCGAATATCTCAACAATTACCTATCTAAAAATCATGATTGCTCTTCCTAAATTCATCATTTACAAATTGGAATTAGATTATAGGATTAAATCAAGAATTCCAGACCATGAAATTTGAACTTATTTTGAATCAGATCTGTAAAATTTTCATTTGAAATACATACCCCAAATATTATTTGAAAATATTTTTGAAATTGAAATTATAATGTTACAATCATTTTCTATTTAAAGATCAAAGCATGAATTTATTTGTATAGGTAGATATGATTTTTTTATTGTTATTCAAGAGCTTGGAAATCACAACAGTGACAAGCAAAACATACACACAGCATATTCACATCCATGCAACTATTTGACTTCAGAAATTAATCATAACATTAATTCATAGATTCAAGGTTTTAAATTAAAGGTTTTCTCACCTAGATCAAAAGAGCAAAGAATACAGGGGTTGGAACTTGATCAAGTTGAGTTATTAGTTTGCTTCTAGTTTTCTTATTTTCTACACTTGATCCTTGATTCTGATCTTTGTATTATCCTTGAAATTTGAACACATGCTTGACCTTTTGTTTGATTACAGGTTTGTTTCCAGGTTGAGATGTTTCTGTTTTCCAGTTTGAACTTGAACAGTTTTGAATTTATTTTAATTGCTTTCAGTTTTCATTTTCCCTTTGATCTGGACTTTGATATATTTGATCTAAAGCTGTTTGGTTTGAATCATTACTTTACGTTTGTTGAATCTATGTTTGCTTTGATGATTTGAATTTCTTCTCTGGTTTTATTTCAGTTTTTAGGTTTTTGAAAAGATAACAGGACTTGAGAAGTAAAGCCTGGTTTATTTCTTACTCACATTTTATAAATTTTAGATTAAAAGAAAAAAAATCTTTTGCTTGCCACTTGTATTTCTAAAATAAAATCAATCTAACAATTGTTAATTTATATTATTAAAATCTTACACTTGTTAATTCATATAATTTCAACCTTACAATTGTTAAAATATTACATTTTGTATTTAAACCCTCACTTTTAAATAATTTAAAAATTATGTTTTAACCCTTTGTTAAACTTTTATTTATTTACAAACTATAATTTTATTAATCCATTTTCTAATATTTATGCTCATCTTTTTAAATACATTTCTTTATTAATCATTTATATAATCTTTTAAAGAAAATTGTTTTAAAATTAAATTATACATGAATAAATGTATTAGAATTTAATTCTTAATTAGCCTTTGAAAAATTTATTATATCAAATTCAAAATACCATTTTCAAATCAAAGTGCATATTTAAAATTCCTTATTAACTTTAAAATATAATTTTAAATCCAATTAATTTTCAATACATTTGAATGTCCAAATCAATTTCTCTATTTACAATCCAATTTTTATTTGAAAATCATATTTATATGTTTTTATTCCCAAACTAATTCTTATAATTAGAAAACAAATTTATATTAATTTCAAAATATAAAATTCTAAATCCAATTTATTTTAAAAATACTTATTTTTGAATTTCTAATCCAAATTCTATTTATAATCAATTTATATACATATATATTTTTATTCTGAAAATTTTCAAATTAGTTTACTAATAAATTCACAATTAAATTCAAAAATTAAATTTATTACCAATTTAAATTTAACTCAGAACCGGGATCGTTAAATCTACTGTAATAACCCGGATTTCTTTGGCATCAGATAATTCTACAGATCGCAGCTACAACCGGGGTTACATTGTTGTTACAACAAAAACCCATATAACTGTAGCGGGTTCCATGGCGTAATCGAGGGGCGTGGAGGCCTATAGTTATCTATGGATTTTGCTGGGATGACAACGTAACCATTGGGTTAACTGCAACCATGGATGGGGGTGATGATTTCCAGAGCATCCTCACCAAAGATGTTTCCTCTATTTTCAAAAATGTTTTCTATATTTTCAATAAAATTATTTTCCAAATATTTTCACTGGGTGTTGAAAATGGGTTTGCTAAGTGCTTATAGATTTTCAGTCTTACGCCTGATCAACGTATAATCAAATTTCTGTGAGAACGGGGATGGACTTGTTGAAACATCGAGTTATAAAAGTAACTTTATAAAACTATTTTAGAAATATTATATAGATTTTAAAGTGTTTTAAAAATGCTCAAATAGTGAAATAATTGATATTAGGTATTTTTATAAATTCTGGGTTCATTCCTTTTCGAGGACGAAGAGATTCAAAGGGGGAAGGAACGTAATAACCCTGATTTCTTTGGCATCAGATAATTGTATAACTATCTGATATAAAATATTGAAAATACTGATATGTAGATTAAACAAATAAATATGACGATCTCCTTTATAAATTATTTAAAATTGGCAAAATTGTTATTTTCAAACAATAGTAATAATGTAATGTTTTTCAAATATAAATAGATTTAAAATAAAATTTATTATTTATAAATTTAATTTGTATTGTTTAAATATACATATATTTGAGTTGATTTCAAATTGGATTTTGAATTGAATTTGAATTTGAAGTTGGATTAGAATTTGAGATTTAAAAGATAGATATTTTAAAACATTTTGGATTTAAAAATATATTATATATGATTTTATTTAGAATAGTATGTTTTATATTATTTTCTTTTAAAGGATTTTATTTTATAAATTAAGATATGTAATTATTCATTAAAAAAATTTATATGTAGATAAACATTTAAGCTTTGATATGAATATATCTTTTGAAATCTAAGTATAAGAATTAAAGTACACATGAGTTAATGTAATTCATAAATTAATAAAGGATTTAAAATAAAATCTATAAATTTAATAAAATAAAGGGGTATACTTTAATTTATAAATAAATTAGTTAAGGGTTTAAAACATAAAATACTTTATTCTGACATTTGTAATTTTATAAAGCATGCATTAAAACAAATGTAAATATTACTCTCTATAATCAAACAAGTGTTAACTTAGAAAAAGATACAAGTGGCAAAAACTTTATTTTTCTTTAATTTTAATTTTAAGTAACATAGGCTGAAGATAAACCAGGTTTTCATTTTTCTTTCCACTTCCAAAAACCTGGAAACTTAAAAAAAAAGTCAGTGGAATCAAATTCAAACTACAATCATCTTTGCAATTACAACCTGAAGCATCTTCAAGTTTATCAAGTTAAGAAAATTCAACCTCAAGCAAGATTAGAAGTTACAGTTTCAACCTGAAGCAAAGGTTCAACATCAACCTAAAATGAATTCAAAGTTGAAAATAAATCAAGTTATAATTCCAGATTAAATTTCAATCAACTGTCAGATTCCAGGCTTTCTCTGCTTTGCATGTGTGGGTGAGTAAAACAATGCTTTAAAATTGTTAAAAATTGATGCATGTGAATGATGTTTGGATAGATGAGGTGTTAGTAGTTGTGTATGAATGAATTATGTTGCATGAAAAAAATAACAATAATAAGAAGTTGTAAGTATGTATGTCTGTATACTTATATATACTCTGTTTCATAGTAACAGATTAAATATTTTAGATCAAATTCCTAATCTTTTTGTATAATCTCTGCTAGGCCCTGAGTTTTAAACAAATTATGTTTGTTTCAACCTAAATTAAGTTTTTAAAATGTGTTAACATATTATAAGTCGAAATATCACCTAAGAATGGAAAGACGGTGTAAATTTTGAAACTATGTTAAAATCAGATATCACAATCCCTTTATTTTCTTACATAATCTGATTTTCCATCGGAAATCATGAATTTTAAAAGTTGAATTAAAAATTTTAGTTTGGTTCCGAATGTGTAATTTAGGGTTGACCGGAATTGGAGTTTTAAGCATTTCCTGGTGATCGAAGTAGCTACGGTGGTTGTGGTTCTTATCAGTGGTGTCTCGTAGGTCAGGGGTGATGGGAAAAATGTTGAGGGACTTTCTTCGATCTATGGCGGTCGTTGAGGCGGAGTTAGGGTTTACACCCAAAATTTTGTCGATGCTGTAGAATGAATGCTTCGATGGCATGGCAACGTCGAGTTGATCTAAGGTAGGGGGGAAAGGAAGGTAAGTGTATGGTGTGGCTTTAGGTGAGGCGGCGCTGTATCTGGTTTTGACGCCCCACCTCTATACCCACGCTAGCCAAGGACACTACGGGGTAATGCCGTCAACTAGCGCGAAGAATAAGGCTGTTGAGGAGCGACCATCCATGTAATTGCTTTGAGCGAGCACCGATATGTCAGATAGTACTACAAACATAAGTCCGACATACCGATACAAACCCAAAGCTACTACACAGTGGCTATAATGTCTTCGGAAACAAATATAGAAATAAGCATAACATAAGTCAGTCACAGACATCCATATCACAAAGGCGGAAAAAGATATGAATATAACACATGAAAGTGTACATCAGAGTAGTGGTCAAACAAGATCCACAATATCATAAAAGAATGGTTACAAGTGCTAGACAAAAGAATACGTATACAAATAGGATTCTATATCTCAAAGGTATACAACAAAAACTACTAATCTAAGTAGTTAGCCAAAAGTCAGGATGATAATCGCAGAAGTGAAGTCAAGCAGAAGCACCTGTAACATCTCGGTCTGACCCGAGTATTATTTAATAGGAAAATAATAAACGGATCAGTCTACCTATAAATATCAGATAAAATGATATAGAATAAGAGATATGACATAACATATAATAACCATAAAGCCATACCGTGATAAGTATGAAATTGAAAATCAAGAAGAGATTAATCAATATCACCAGAATCTTCTAAAAGATCAAAAGGAATGTCATACTCAATATCTTCATTCACAAAAAGTTAATGACACACAAATTCACCAATACACAAATATTGACAACACATATCAATGAAAATCATGAAAATTGGTGAAACACAAATTCTAAAAATCATCAATGGAAATCCAGAAATCACAAAAAGGGGGGAGGCCTATCACAAAACGGGAGCCTGAAAACTCACCAACACGTGTATCACAAACGGGACGCTATCCCATGGTCGCTAACCATAGAGCCGGGGCAACGACGTAGTACAACGGTACGCCCGAGGAACCAGAAACTCGAATAGTTCAGAACAACAACGTAGTACAACGGTACGCCCGAAGATCCGAACACCATAAAAATGTGGGTCGCTAGCCCACAAGAATTGGGTCGAAACCCCAACAAATAAATAGGTCGTTAGCCTATAATAAAAAATGAGACGAAACTCAATAAAGCGAGGTACTGTCCCCTATGTGGACAAAGAAACATAGCATATCGCTAGTCATAATCACAAAAATGATCATCATCGATCATCAAGAAGTGTCATTTACAATGAGCTAGTAAATATATGAGCTTAGCCTCATGTCCCATAACCACTAGCTTAACTTAAATATTTACGAACAAATTGTTGATCTCCACTATAAAATTGTTAAAATTGTCACAAGAGATTCAATCGAACAAGTCCAAGAATTAACCGACGAAGTAAACTCAAGCGTTTCATACCACTTGTTTTACTAAGCCGTTTAATTAGATTTCTCATACGAATGAGGTAAAGGTTTGTATATGCTAGTAGATTGGAAAATGGTTTAAGAAACGAGCTTTGTAATAAAATAGTGTTGAAATCGTTTTGATGAAAGAATTTTGATATTTACTACTAGTATTGAAAACCTTTATATTTTTAAAAGTGACAAGTCACAAAAATGATTGTAGAAACAATAAATCACTAAAATTCACAATCGAAGACATGAATAGAATCCAAAGAAATCGATTCTGAATCCATCAAAATGGAAATACCCAAAAATTCCAAAAAAATAGAAGTTATCAAAGTCGACAAAGGTGATAACAACTAATCGGAGAAGAAGAATCGATTAAAGATTGGAAAAGCAAAGCAAAATGAACATAATAGTCAAAACAGGGAAAAAGGAGCAGGCCGGTTGACCGAACTTCCTGAGTCGACCGACCGAACCAGAAACAGAAAATTTCGGCTACAACTTCGGTCGACCGACCCAGGGGGTTCGGTCGGCCGAACCTGATGCCTTGCATTTTTCTGCCCTATTAATTGAAGTGCAAACTCTCCCAATTCGCAACCGGTCGAGCAACGACGCTAAGGGTTTATGCCAATCGACTACCCGGCCTTATATGCTCCTCGATGCATCACCAAAAGCATGATCAAACAACCAAGCTATGATTTTTAAAGATTTGAACCCAAAACACTAAAAAATTGGAATATTCACAAAACCAATCCAAATCAAGATCAAATGCACGTGAATAAGTGTTAGGAATTCATACCTAACAATCAAAGATAATCATAGACTAGATGTGAGATAAAAATCTCACCTTTAAACCCAAAGAACAAGTAAGAAGAAGCTATAGAGCAAGGCAAGGACAAACACTCTTCAATTCCAACCCATGAAGCTTCAATCTAAGCTTACAAGTAAAATATTTCCTAAGTTAGGTTTAGGAAATTTCTGAAATAGAAGAAGGAAAGAGTTGGAGAAGATGAAGAGAGGGCTTACCCATGGCTTCTCTTTGGATTTGGAGCAAGAACTTGAATTTTGCAAATGAACTAGGGCTTGGAGTTTTAGGAATTCTAATTTCCAATCTTTTCCCCCATTATTCTCTTGAGCTTGAGAGAGTTAGGAAATGAGGAATGAATGAAGAGAAGTGGAGAGGGGTTGATAACAAGAATTGGGCAAATGAGCTGAACCCAAACCCAAAGCCCTATAGAAAAAGTAGCAAAAAACAACTTACTCCAAACATATCGAAGCTTATACTCAAAAAGGTTGCAAATGGCATTTTGAACTCAATGGAAGGGGTCGTGAGTCCTGATTCGACCGTATACAAAAATTAACTTTTCGGACTAAAATTCGACTAACGATAAAATATTTAAATAAAATATTTAAATATCTAATCATAAAATATGCGGGTTGTTACAGACTCCCTTCCTTAAAGAAATTGCGTCCTTGCAATAATTAAGAAGAAAATATATAGTAACAACCATAAAAGCACATTCAACACAAAAGAAGTTTGAAATAAGAAGTTCACCTCAAAGAGCACGAGAAAGTAAGTCCGGATGTGTTCGCTCGATGAATTCTCTAGATTCCCACGAGCGATCCTTAGGATTAGAGGACCATTGAACTTTCACGAGAGGGACATCTTTATTTCGAAGGCGTTTGACCTTCGAAGCAATAATACGAATAGGATGTTGCTCATAAGTTAAATTAGACGAAACTTCAATTTCTTCCACAACACCGGGCTCAAGAATAGAATCGTAATCTCGAAGGCACTTCCGTAATTGAGAAACGTGAAACACGTCATGAATAGAAGAAGATTGAGCCGGTAATAAAAGGAGATAAGCCATGGAACCAAGGCGTTCGGTGATGGGAAATGGACCAATATATCTAGGTGCTAACTTTCCCGATCGACTGAAACGTACAACACCTTTCATAGGTGAAACACGAATAAATACAAGATCTCCCACAGAAAATTCTAATTTCTTCTCCGGTTATCAGCATAGGATTTTTGTCTACTTTAGGCTTATTTCATCCTATAACGAATAAGATCAATCTTTTCCGTGGAATCACGAATAAAATCTAGACCTAAAACCAGTTTCTCACTGGCCTCAAGCCAACAAGAAGGAGATCGGCATGGCCTTCCATAGAGTGCCTCGAAAGGTGCCATACAATTACTAGATTGGAAGCTATTATTATAGGAAAACTCAACAAGAGAAATATGATCTTCCCAACTTCCACCAAAATCAAGAACACATGCACGAAGAAGATCTTCAAGAGTTTGATTCACACGCTCGGTTTGTCCATCGGACTTAGGATGATAAGCGGTGCTAAAATTAAGCTTCGTTCCCAAAGCTTTTTGAAGACTCTTCCAAAATTCACTAGTAAACAATGGATCACGATCACTAACAATAGAAGTAGGGACTCCATGCAATTTAACAATTTCTTTAATAAAGAGTTTGGCCAAGAGAGGAACGGTTCGATTGGACCGAACGGGAATAAAATGGACGGATTTAGTAAGTCTATCAACTATAACCCATAAGCTATCATGACCCGAACGAGAACGGGGAAGGCCGTCTATAAAATCCATGGAAATTTGATCCCACTTCCAAATTGGAATTTCTAAAGGTTGCAATAACCCACCGGGCCTTTGATGTTCGGCCCTAATGAGTTGGGAAGTCATGCAACACTTAACGAAGTTAGCAATATCAGATTTCATTCCCTCCCAATAATAAAGTCGCTTCATATCCGCATACATTTTACTACTACCGGGATGAATGGTAAATTTAGAACGATGAGAATCTTCTAAAATGTCTCTACGAAGACCACTAATATTAAGCACGATAAGTCTACCAAATTTTCGTATACCGCCACGAGAATAAATATCAAAGTCTTTCAAACTTTCAATATCAATTTTATCCCTAAAATTTTGGCCAAGAAGAGCAATTCGGGATCTAGCTTTTGAGCTTCAAGAATGCGGTCTAAAAGAGAAGGATGAGCCTCAAGACTACATAAAGCAAGAGATGAACACAAATCGGAAATGCGATCTCAAATCTCACAAGTAGATAAAATCTCGAGATCATTCCATTCGGATATCATCATAGAAACAACCGCTTGTTGCTTACGACTAAGTGCATCGGCAACCCGATTTTCCTTTCCGGGGGTATAAAGAATATCAAGATCATAAGCTGCAAGAAATTCGAGCCAACGTTGTTGACGAAAATTAAGTTCCTTTTGAGAAAATAGATACTTCAAAGATTTATGATCGGTGTAAAGAATAAATTTTTCTCCCGAAAGATAATGACGCCAAATACGAAGGGCGAAAACAATAGCCGCGAGCTCTAAATCATGAGTGGCATATCTAGTCTCGGTTGGCTTCAATTGTCTTGAAGCATAAGCAATAACACGTTCTCTTTGCATAAGAACGGCACCCAAACCAATGCGACTAGCATCGGTATAAACAATAAAATCTTGATTCCCTTCCGGAATAACAAGAATAGGAGCATCAGAAAGGAGTTCTTTTAATTTCTGAAAAGAAGCTTCACATTTGTCCAACCAAATTTATTTAACACCTTTCTTTGTCAAACTAGTAAGAGGCACAGAAATTTTTGAAAAGTCCTTTATGAAACAGCGGTAATAACCGACCAATCCAAGGAAACTATGAATTTCCGTCACACTCTCCGGTCTGTTCCAATTTTGAATCGCTTCAATCTTTGAAGGATCTACTGATATTCCAGATTCGGAAATAATATGGCCGAGAAACTTCACACGAGATTGCCAAAAATGGCATTTAGAAAAATTTTCTTTTAATTGATTACTCCTAGGAGTTTCCATCACAATCCGAAGATGCTTTTCATGTTCCTCCTTGGTTTTTGAATACACAAGAATATCATCAATGAAGATGAGAATAAATCGATCGAGGAAATCTTTGAAAACTCGATTCATAAGGTCAACGAAATAAGCCGGAGCATTTGTTAAACCAAATGGCATAACAAGCCATTCATAAGATCCATAACGATTACGGAACGATGTCAAAGGAATGATATCCTCTGCAATACGAAGCTGATGAAAACCGGTAGCCAAGTCCAATTGTGAAAAGACTCTAGCACCACTAAGTTAGTCAAATAAATCATCACTCCGCGGTAAAGGGTATTTATTCTTGATAGTAAGATCATTAAGCTTGCGGTAGTCAATGCAAAGCCTAAGCGTACCATCAGATTTCTTCACAAAAATAGCCGAAGCTCCCCAAAGAGAGGAACTAGAACGAATAAATTGCTTCGTCTCAAATTCGGATAATTGTTTGCATGTCTCCTTATTTTCTTTATTGGACATACAATAAGGAGGACGAGTAATAGGTTGAGCTCTAGGGATAAGATTAATTCTGAACTCAATTGCTCGCTTAGGTGGTAATCCTAAAACGGGCTCAAATATGTCGGAAAATTCACGAACAACGTGAATAAGAGAAATAATATCTTCTCATCATCATTATCGTCATCATGAGGACTTAAAGAATATAAAGATGCAGCCAAGCTGGAATCCGAATCTTTAAGATCAATAGAAATCTGCTTAACAGATTGAGGATGTCGAAGATAAATAGTCCGCTCAGGACATCGGATTTGGGCTTCATAGCGGTTAAGCCAATCCATTCCCAAGATCATTCCAAAGCCTAAGTAACGCATAACATGCAAATCTTCTCGGAAAGAAAAATCACACAAAATAATCTCGACATCTTTACACAATAAACTGATTGTTGCGGATCCACCAACCGGATTCGCAATTCTCAAAGAAGTCATTAAAGCGACAGCACTTAAAGAAAAAGTATCAACAAGTTCTTTTGATATAAAATAATGGGATGCACCCATATCAAAAAGAACCCGAATAGGTTGATCACGAAACATAATAATGCCATCAAGGATAGAATGAAGGGTACTTTGACCACGAGATGTGTTTCCAGGGGCTTTAGCAACATTAAGCTTTCCCTCTTTCCTGTTTTGAAGTTTGGGACAAGAAGATAAATAATGATCCAAGCTTTTGCAATAGCGACAAAAGAGAGGTTTCAGACATCTTTGGCATAATGGTCTTTAGAACCACAATTGTAGCATTTCCCACTACTAGGGGCAGAAGCCTTTGCTACCGGAATTGCTTGCTTCCCTTTCTAGTTGGGATAAGACCTTTTGAACTTAATAGGCCTTTTCTTGTTGTTTTTGAATTTTGGTTTGGCATCCACAACATCAGCATCACTCTCTTTATCTGCCTCTTTAAGTCGAAGAGCGATATCAACAAGTTGATCAAAAGAAAATTCTAGCTTTAGAAGTAATGGCTTCTTGAGATTTTTATTCAAGCCATAGATGAATCTCTGATTTTTTTTCAATGGGTTATTAATGTATTCAACCCCATATTTAGAGAGAGATTCAAAAGACGTGACATAATCTGCCACGGAGGATTCACCTTGAACAAGGTCTATGAAACGACGAGCCAATGTCACCTTCTCAGCTTCTGACACAAATTTTAACTCGAATCGTTCCTGGAGTTTCTCCCAAGTAAGATCCGCTTCATTTATTTCATAAATCAGAAGCTCGTACCAATCAAATGCTCTTTCTTGGAGCATACTAGAGGCCACCTGAACACGGTGAAGATCAATTAGATTCATGCGAGAAAAGATTCGATCGCTCAATCTCAGCCAAGCCTGGACTTCGATAATAGTCTCAGAATCTTTGAATGGCTTCCCACCCAAATTGGTATAATCGCTTCACAAACGTGCAAATCTAGACCTAGGGTGAGTAGACTCCGGATTAGATCCGGCTGCTTGAGCATTCCTCACTAGATCAAGAAACTGCTGGGCAGACATAAAAACTCCATCTTGGGGAGTAGCACTAGATTGACCGGCGCTGAGACTGCCAGGTCTAACCATTTCTCTTCCTTTAGAAAGAAGAAGGAAGAATAAAAAGGTTATTCACAAATTGAATACCAAACGTTAATGATTGTTAAAACAAGGAATCATAAAAGAAAATAGGATAGAACGGTACGAAGACACGAATTAAATCCTAAGGCACGACTCCTAAGATGGACTTAGGACGATGATCCTTGTTAAATTATTCTACATTGTTCCGAAGTTTGGCTCTGATACAAAGCTGTGACGCCCCACCTCTATAACCACGCTAGCCAAGGACACTACGGGGTAATGCCGTCAACTAGCGTGGAGAATAAGGCTGTTGAGGAGCGACCATCCGTGTAATTGCTTTGAGCGAGCACCGATATGTCAGATAGTACTACAAACAAAAGTCCGACATACCGATACAAACCCAAAGCTACTACACAGTGGCTATAATGTCTTCGGAAACAAATATAGAAATAAGCATAACATAAGTCAGTCACAGACATCCATATCACAAAGGCGGAAAAAGATATGAATATAACACATGAAAGTGTAAATCAGAGTAGTGGTCAAACAAGATCCATAATATCAAAAAAGAATGGTTACAAGTGCTAGACAAAAGAAAACGTATACATCTAGGAGTCTATATCTCAAAGGTATACAACAAAAACTACTAATCTAAGTAGTTAGCCAAAAGTCAGGATGATAATCGCAGAAGTGAAGTCAAGCAGAAGCACCTGTAACATCTCGGTCTGACCCGAGTATTATTTAATAGGAAAATAATAAACGAATCAGTCTAGCTATAAATATCAGATAAAATGATATAGAATAAGAGATATGACATAACATATGATAACCATAAAGCCATACTGTGATAAGTATGAAATTGAAAATCAACAAGAGAATAATCAATATCACCAGAATCTTCTCAAAGATCAAAAGGAATGTCATACTCAATATCTTTATTCACAAAAAGTTAATGACACACAAATTCACCAATACACAAATATTGATAACACATATCAATGAAAATCATGAAAATTGGTGAAACACAAATTCTAGAAATCATGACAAAACAAGGGGAGGCCTATCACAAAACAGGAGCCTGAAAACTCACCAACATGTGTATCACAAACGGGACGCTATCCCATGGTCGCTAACCATAGAGCCGGTGCAACGATGTAGTACAACGGTATGCCCGAGGAACCAGAAACTCGAATAGTTCGGAACAACAATGTAGTACAACGGTACGCCTGAAGATCCGAACACCATAAAAACGTGGGTCGCTACCCCACAAGAATTGGGTCGAAACCCCAAGAAATAAATAGGTCGTGAGCCTATAATAAAAAAAAATGAGACGAAACTCAATAAAACGAGATATTGTCCTCTACGTAGACAAAGAAACATAGCATATCGCTAGTCATAATCACAAAGATGATCATCATCGATCATCAAGAAGTGTCATTTACAATGAGCTAGTAAATAAATGAGCTTAGCCTCATGTCCCATTACCACTAGCTTAACTTAAATATTTACGAACAAATTGTAGATCTCCACTATAAAATTGTCACAAGAGATTCAATCGAACAAGTCTAAGAATTAACCGACGAAGTAAACTCAAGCATTTCATACCACTTGTTTTACTAAGCCGTTTAATTAGTTTCTCATACGAATGAGGTAAAGGTTTGTATATGCTAGTAGATTGGAAAACGGTTTAAGAAACGAGCTTTGTAATAAAGTATTGTTGAAATCGTTTTAATGAAAGAATTTTGATATTTACTACTAGTATTGAAAACCTTTATATTTTTAAAAGTGACAATTCACAAAAATGACTGTAGAAACAATCAATCACTAAAATTCACATTCGAAGACGTGAATAGAATCCGAAGAAATCGATTCCGAATCCATCAAAATGGAAATAACCAAAAATTCCAAAAAAATAGAAGTTATCAAAGTCGACAAAGGTGATAACAACTAAGAAGAATCGATTAAAGATTGGAAAAGCAAAGCAAAATGAGCATAATAGGCAAAACAAAGAAATAGGAGCAGGTCGGTTGACCGGACTTCCTGAGTCGGCTGACCGAACCAGAAACAGAAAGTTCGTCTACAGCTTCGGTCGACCGGCCCAGGGGGTTCGGTCGGTCGAACCTGATGCCTTGCATTTTTCTGCCTTATTAATTGAAGTGCAAACTCTCCCAATTCGCAACCGGTCGAGCAACGACGCTAAGGGTTTATGCCAATCGACTACCCGGCCCTATATGCTCCTCGGTGCATCACCAAAAGCATGATCAAACAGCCAAGCTATGATTTTTAAAGATTTGAACCCAAAACACTAAAAAATTGGAATATTCACAAAACCAATCCAAATCAAGATCAAATGCACGTGAATAAGTGTTAGGAATTCATACCTAACAATCAAAGATAATCATAGACTAGATGTGAGATAAAAATCTCACCTTTAAACCTAAAGAACAAGTAAGAAGAAGCTATAGAGCAAGGCAAGGACAAACACTCTTCAATTCCAACCCAAGAAGCTTCAATCTAAGCTTACAAGTAAAATATTTCCTAAGTTAGGTTTAGGAAATTTCTGAAAAAGAAGAAGGAAAGAGTTGGAGAAGATGAAGAGAGGGCTTACCAATGGCTTCTCTTTGGATTTGGAGCAAGAACTTGAATTTTGCAAATGAACTAGGGCTTGGAGTTTTAGGAATTCTAATTTCCAATCTTTTCCCCCATTATTCTCTTGAGCTTGAGAGAGTTAGGAAATGAGGAATTAATGAAGAGAAGTGGAGAGGGGTTGATAACCAAAATTGGGCAAATGAGCTGAACCCAAAACCAAACCCAAAGCCCTATAGAAAAAGTAGCAAAAATCAACTTACTCCAAACATATCAAAGCTTATACTCAAAAAGGTTGCAAACGGTATTTTGAACTCAATGGAAGGGGTCTCGAGTCCTGATTCGACCATATGCAAAAAGTAACTTTTCGGACTAAAATCCGACTAACGATAAAATATTTAAATAAAATATTTAAATATCAAATCGTAAAATATGCGGGTTGTTACACTGGTGGTCCTTAGCGGCGGTGAAGGGCCGATATGGTGATCGGTACTGTTATCAGGATATGGGTAGGTAGGCTAGATTTTGATTTCAGGAACTTCGGGGAGTTCTGAGTAGTGGCGATAATCCGGCTTGGCAACGGCGACTTGGGAACGTCGTCAAATTTGGTCGGTGTCGCCTCGACCGTGCGTACATGTGCATAAGATGTTCCAACGTATCTGATGGTTACTGTGTCGTTGGCTCAGGAAGATGAGGAAGTATCCCCGGGTTGGATCTTGGAATAAATTTGGTTTGTCTCGGATACACGATCAGGTTGTTCGCAAGTATTAATATCTTATAATTGTTTTTATTGTAACAAGTGGAAAAGAAAGAAAAGTTTTTGACACGGGTAGGGTATGAATGGATGCCATTGCCTATGGTAGGGGAAGGGGTGGTATAACAAAGGTCATGAGAAGGCAAATGGACAAGGAGAGCACCTTTGGGTTCGACCCTATGGCTAACATGGCTCGGCCATGGTGCTAAGCATGGATTAGGTCATGGCACATCTGAAATGGTTTGGCTACGGTCATGGCAAGGCATGGAAATGAGGAGATGGTGATGGAATAGGAGGTGGATGAGGTTAAGGGAAGAAAGTGGTGATCCTATAGGCTCGGTTAGGATTTGCAAGGCATTTAGGTGATGGGTTTGGATCTAGGGTTTACGGCACGGCATGGGGATGACGTTGAGATGGTGGTGTCCGATCCTAGGTGGTGGTGGAGTGGAGGAGAGGTTGGCTATAGATGATGCATGTGATGGTCGAACTTGTTTGAGAATAAAAGGAAAGGAAAAGAAGAAACGGAAGGAGAGAAGAAAACTTATGTGAATGAGAAGGAGGTGAGAAGTTTTTGTGTACGGCTAAAGCATGGGAAGTTTTGAACAGCTACGGAAATGAAAAGGCATCACTTATATTAACGGAAAAGAAACTTGTGTCTCTTGAATTTCTAAGCCCATTAGCCAAGCCCGCTTGCAAACAAGTCCAAAACTCAAATAAAAGTTCAAAGCCCAAACAAAAAAATAGAAAATAGAAAATAACAAATAAAATACTGAAAATAATCGCATGTGAAACGTTGAATTTTATCAGATATAAAAGTATAAAACAGAATTTGACGAAACGAAAGCAGAACGAGTATCAGAATCAAATTCAGCTTCAAAGAAGAAGATTGGAAATTTAAAATTCAAATTTAAAAATTTCAACTGAAAGTCAAAGTTTGACCAAAGTTGAACAAAATATAAAATTTTCAAAAAATCATAATTTTATTTTATTTGAAAAAATGATTATAAACAAAGTCCAGAAATTCATTGGAAAATTCGAAATTTCCTAATTTTAAATGATTTAAAGTCAAAATTTCAAATAAAATTGAATTAAAATACCGATTAATATTATGGGTTGTTACATTTATAAAAATTCACTAGTTGGTTAATTATTGGATTTCACTATAATAAGCCAATGTCAAGGTCAGATAAACTTCAAAACAATTTTAATATACGTTTAACCTACCAAAATTTATTATTTTGACCTTACATCTTATTTTAAAGGTCATACTTCTAACTTCTGATTAGTAACAAAATATATAATAATATTTCTATCACTGATATAACTACAAATTAAAGTTCTGGTTAATTTATTACCATGTTATAAATTATTGATATCAGCTCTGTCTAATTATATTCGATACGAATAGAACATAATTTTTATATATACAGGATCTCAATCTATTATCTCACATATCAGTAATAAAATATATACTAATATTTCTATCATTGATCTAAATACAAATGAGAATATAAATAATTTATAACTAATAAATTAATATCAGCTCCATCTAAATCTATTCAATACGAATAGAACACAATATTTATGTATACATTTTTTAAATAGCTAAATACCTCCCCAAACCAATCCAATCAAATAGGAGAGTAATTTCATATATATATATATATATATATATATATATATATATATATAGGTATGTGTATAATTTTACCTATTTTAGGTAATATTTTTTAATATACATCATTATGGGGATTTAAACTACAATATAAATTCAAAGTTGCAATTTTGCTCCACTAAACTAAACTCAAGTTTTCGAATCCAATCCAAGCCCATACTATATCATAGATAATCTCACTATGAGTGCAACGATGAAGACCGTGTCTCAATTGGACCTCATATGCGAGAGATATAAACCTTACAAGAATAAAAATATAAAGATTAATTAATTAACTTAAATAATACCTTGATAAACTAATTACCTTCGTATTATCTTCCCCAATTAGCCTGTGAAAGTCTATGCACATACATACCCATTCTTGCATCACCTTCTTTATCAATTTCTCCTTTTACACTTCGTGGTTCGAGAAATAGTCTTCGCCAAATCGCACTCTATGTGCTCTCCGCCATGGCATAAAACTCATCAACTTCGGCCCTCCATATCGAAACACAACTTCAGGCTACTCCCCCACGACCGATGAGATCGTGATTCATCATTGAAAAGCCGGAGCTTTGTTCCTTGATGTTAAGAGGTGTGTATCACCAAGATGAATCCAATGGCATACCCCATTTTGTGCAATTCGCTTTCAGTCACCACCTATACTCAACCCTAGCCGACAGCTACATAAAGTTGGGTTCACCAAGGACAACTACACCAACCATAACCTATACGAATGAAATGCTCTCCTCGTCCTAAGTCCAACAGATCCAACGTTGGCTTCTCTTATCGCTCGTAGCTCCAAATTTAATCCATAAAGAGGAATAGCCTTTATTTTTGTTGACTGTAAAGAAAAAAAAGAGAGAAGACAGATTATATTTTGGAAGAGATATGATAAGTGGTATATGTAATAATATATATAATTTAAATCCTTAAATATGTCATCAAACATTTTGAGCTCATATAATCACATAACACATCAAATTGCTTGGAAGCTTGTCGGTGCACATCATCACATTTTTCCAGTTCCAGTGGTATAAATTTCATCCCCATTTGAGATGGCACCCCAAGATGATACTTTCATGTATTTCGAGGTTGTTTTAGCCAAAGGATTGCCCGATTCCAAAATTTCCTCAACTATACATCTCATAATGAAGTCCTCAATCAGTAGCATAAGCCCTCAATTACGATGCCATTGGACTTGACTGCCATGCATTTTTATAAAATACATATAACAATACGTAAATCGTAAAATACCATGGCTTCAAATATAGCAATATCTACACTCATTTTAATTTGCACCGTCGATCCTAACTCAATGGAAGCGGTTTTTAATCCTAAATCGATGCTAAAAAAAAAGATTTTGGACCTTTGATTAATTTAACGATCCGATATTTAAATTAATTATTTAGAAATTTGGTCATTAGAAATGCAGGTTGTTATAAATGGAAATTTAGTTTCTGAAATGAAAAGTGAGATATGCATTTCTTTTTTAAGTTAAGGAAGTCAAAAAATTGCCTGTCTGCGGAAATTTTAATTTTAATTTGAATTGCGTATGATATTTCCAACTGTATCTCCTTTATATGAGCTCTAATGACATAACTAAATATACTACATGAATCAAAAAATGACATGGTCATATTTATGCGAGTTCTGTTGTAACGACTCGGTATTTTCAACCATTCGCATCCATTATAAGTGTATAGGTAGACACTCATACCGGAATTGAATTGCTCAAAATACCGCGTTGTAAATAAAAATTTGGCAAATCTCAGAATATACAGTAAATAAAAATCACATATCACAGACACAGAGTATATAAAAAAATGCAGCGGAAGAAAAAGAGATAGTAGTTCATGAAGCTACTATATAAATATGAGATACATCAGAGTTAAATAAGATACAACAGAAGAGTAACAGGATACATCAGGTACAAATCAGATACATCACTGAACCACTGGATACTGAAACAAAATAGATGGCTGGATCTTCAAGGAAAGCTCCAACGCCGAAGGTGAATCTGGAATGCTAACTCACTCAATCTGACCCGAGCGTAAAGCAAAACACAAAACCCTCGAGTCAGGACATAAATACTTATAAACTGTAAATCAACTCAAGTGAACAGTAACAAAATGCATCAGTAACTTAAAGGATGCTTGGGACCGCCCATCCTCTAAGGATCCGTTAAATTATTTACTATGTAGTAATATACGCTATATACGGTAGTGTCTAATCAGTAAAGTATAATCATATAGAAAATAGCGTTAAGGGGATGGTGAACCTTAACGCGGTCGGATCTTTAAAACCAAAATCGTAGTGGGCTCGATATAAGGATATGACACGGCACGCGAGGAAATGCCAGGGTGGATACACCATTTGCACTTCCGGACCGGTGGTGACGGCAAGCCAGCAGCTTCCGCCCACCTCGAACAATACCCCCGAATCAAAGTGGCGCCACCGATTCGAATCACAACAGTAATAGAATGGTTTTCGATGGAGCATGCTCGATGAAAGGGTGCGACACTTTGTGTAGCCCGGTATAGCTCTTGTTTAAGTCATATATGCCAACTCACGGGAGTTGGGTCCACGTAACATACCTCGAGAACGTCGCCACCATCCTACTTCATTCTGGAATCTCCACCGCGTACACAGTTGTTAAGGTGGTTTTCGGTATTGTCCGGCTATAAGACAACATCTAATCCCGGTCTCTTTAACAACCAATCGTTATTATAACCCATGGATATTTATTTCAAATAATTTATACTTTCAAGACCAAAATATCATACTCATTTCAAAACAATATCACAATTGTATCATTTCCATTTCAAAAATAATTCAATATTATATCATTCAAATAAAACCCAAATTTTCAAATCATTGAATATTTCTTTAAATTTATTAAACTTGAAATATTCCTTTAAATTATCATAGCATTTTGGAAATGTTACCTTAAGGAATCATAGCATTTTTGGAATGTACTACTTTCCACTTTACATTGTATATAATCAAAGTATTGATAAGCTTAAAATTTTAACATGTCAATTTATCATAGCCTTATAGTTAAATAAACTTTCTTACTGTAATATACAATTTAAACCGAAATTCTTATGTTAAGTTAAAAGCACCTTATTAACTTACATTATTATTACAATAAAGAAACTTTATTATTTTAATCATTTAAAGTATGTCATTCACATAAATTAAAACTTGCTTATCAAATGTACGTTATCAACTTACATTTTATTATTACAGTAAGTAACATTTATCATTTTAATCAATTTAAAATACACCATTACATTGATTAAAATCTACGTATCAAATGTACCTTTTAAATTTTATATTCCTATTACAATAATGAACATTTATTAATTTAAATCAATACCACACTACTTAAAACTTTACATGTTTCTTTCTTAATTAAAACTTTACATGTTCTTGCATTAATTAAAACTTTCATGTTCTCTCATTAATTAGGACTTTACACGTTTCTTTCATTAATTAAAAACTTATACGTTTCTTTCATTAATTAAAACTTATACCTTTCTTTCATTAATTAGGAATTTACATGTTCCTATCATTAATTAGAACACCATACGTTCTTTCATTAATTAAAACCTATACGTTTCTTTCATAAATTAAAACCTATACGTTTCTTTCATAAATAAAAACCTATAGGTTTCTTTCATAAATTAAAACCAATACGTTTCTTTCATAAATTAAAACCTATACGTTTCTTTCATAAATTAAAATCTATACGTTTCTGATTTATATTACCATTTCACAAATTTAACTAAACTTCCAGTTTATTTAATTAATTTAACATCTTTAGTTAAAACTCAAATTTCACATTTCAAGTCAAGTTATATTTTAAAATTTCATTTTTCAACAGTCATTTATTCAACCACTTAAATTTATAGAAAAATCAATAATTCTTTAATAAATCACTTAAATTCAAATATAAATCAATTTATCATATTTACCATTTTCCAAATAAAATTAAAGTCCATTTTATTCATGTAACTTAAATATCATTTTTAGTCAAAATTCCAAATTTCAAACATAAGTTATATTTCAAAATCCAGTTAATCCATTCATAAATTACATTCTTAACACATAGAAAAATCATAATTTATTTATTTTAAAACCTTTCAAAATCTATTTAAATAAAATTTCATAATTTTATATTTTTAAAATACTTAAAATATTCAAAGCACTTTATAGAATAACCACGGGTCTGTATATAGTTTCCTAACCTAGGTCAAGTGATACGGATATGTATCATTTCAATCCGCAGTTTAAAAGGTAAAAATCCGGGTTCTATCATTTCAAACCCGCAATCCCAAGTTTAAATAAATAAATAAAATAACTCAGGCCTATCATTTCAGCCCATAATGATTTTTATCCTAACAGGGAACTTGCAGTGTGATCATATACAGAAATAATATAAACAATGTCAATATCGTAATATACAGTCATATATCAGATGTCAGGTGAAAATTAACAGTTTTAACATCGTAATAACATGGCATAGCATATCATATGATCATCATTAACTTGCATAAACATTTTACATTACCAAACACTTGTCATCAATCCACTTTTCATAAGTATATATGTCAGAGTGAGAAAGATTCACCTTTTTCAAAGCTAGAGACCAAAACAACATACAAGCACGACTCCAAAGGCACGACAAGCACAATTTCACGACTTTTGATTTGAGTTAAAAGATAGCCAAGATATGATTTTGTATCAACAACCCAAAACAAAACAAACCAGACAATATATAAACATTCAACATAAAATAACATTGAAACAATTTTGAAATACAAAGCGAAATGAACAAGATAGATTGGACCTTGCTTCAACCACTTCAATGCTTGGCCTAAGGGACACTTATCCTTGGCTATGATGATGCTTTGGCTCAGGTATGACATCATATAGGTCAGGTTTAACATCATATAGGCAAGGCAACAAGTGAAGATGAAGGGAATGAGGCAACAATGGTCAAAAACATTGTTTTAGGCATGTAGGTTGCAATTTGAAGGGTTTGGCCACAATAGATGGCTCGGCCATGGTCATGGTTGGTGGAGTAGATGGTGTTGGAGGCATGGAAGAGATGCAGGAGTTTGTGGCTGCGGCTATGGAGAAGAGGCCGATCCAAAGTAGAAGAGAAACAAGGCAAAATTTAGAGAAAACAAGTAGAAAAGTAAGAAAAAGAAAGGGAAGCCATTACCAGATCTTTGAAGCCGTGAGAAACAAATGAAAATGATCTTTTTTTTTCACGTGGAAACCTAATGAGATGACGGCTACATTAGGGTTTTACACGGCTAAGGCAATTAATTGAGGAGTTTAAGGAAATGAAGGGTTTGGGCAAATAAAAGGGCTTACGTTTCAAAGTGATTTACAATCTTCCATATTCTTTTCCTTTTAAAACTTTACATAAACAAAATTTCAGGAGAAAATACTTTACAAACCGAAATCAATTAGAAATATAAGGTAACAAATAGTATAATTTGAAAAAAATATAAAATAATGAAGAAAATGCCTTAAAAATACCAAACAGTGTTCAAAAATTGTGCATAAATCACTGTTAGTCTTGGAAAATTATACATTTCATTATAAAATTATTATGAACTGGAAAGTTGAATTAAATTAATTTATTTAAAGCATTTTCAAGGTGAAATAAATAATTAAATTTTAATTAAATAGAATTTTAAATAAAGAAAAATGCAGTAAATACCAAACTAGGCTTTATAAATTGAAATAAATTCAAATAAACTTTAGAAAAATTATATTATCGTTTCAAAAATACATAAAAGTCAAAATATACATAATATAACATATTATCACATATTAAAATAAAATATAACAAAGAAGAAGTAATTTATACAATTTAAAATAGTCATTGTTAAATAACCCTATATACGCACAATATTGTAAAGGGTATAACTTTCACAATTTACATCCAAATTCAACGAAACGAAAAGTGGTGTTCTTATAATTTTATGTACTTTCATAATAAAAGAAAAAAATTTAAATTTTTAAACTTTTAAAATTTTAAGTTGAAAGTCACAGTTTGACTATTTTGACCAAAATCAGCATTTCAGGCAAATATTCAACTTACAAAATTTTGGAATTATAACTCATATAAAAATCAAGATTATATTTAAATAATAAATTTAATCATTTCAAATAAGCAAAAATAAATTTTTTTTTTAAACCAAAATTTTACATTAAAATAATTAAAATATACAATAAAATAATTACAAAATACAGGGTTATTACACTCTCCCCCACTCAAAACTTTTCGTCCCCGAAAAGGAATGAGGTATGGAAGGGCACAGAAAAGATAGAGTGAAATAGGATTAAGATAAGATGACAAGAAGATTGAAGTTATACCTGATAACTGTTGTTATAGGTAAGTTTTACAAGGTGGAGATTATCAAAGATTATAGAAAGATTTCTAAACAGAAAGATCATAGAAAGATGCGTATACCAGTCTATAGCAAGATGAGGACGATAAGAACAACCAAAAGATAGTTTGAAAAACAAAATAAGAAAATGAATTTGAAAGCATGGAGATTTCAACTTAAATAGAAAATAAACTTTTACACAAGTTACATAAATCTTAACTATCTCAAATTTCATTATCTTATTATCCAATCATCTTAAATTAACAATTTTTTTTTTTAAACCATGGGTTAGAAAAATAATCATTTACTACACTCACAATGTATTTAATAAATTTTATTCTTCTTTATTCCTAATAAAAATTAAATTTATTCCTCTCAATATATTTATCACTCATGTTCAATATACTTACACTTATCATAACTGCTTTCTTTTATTCTTAGTTCTTTTAACATCATTTTATTGTAAGTTATTCAATTTCCCTTTATTATATTTACCTCTGTTAATCATTTTATAATTAAAATTTAAGTGTATAGCATTTATTATAACCACTCAAATTTTATTTATAAAATCTTTTTATATTGTATATTACCCAATTACATTGTTAACTTCTAAAATTTTGGTAAGTTATACTTGAATGCAATTGTATTATACAAATAAAATTTCCAATTCAATCATTTCAAGCTTAAATCAAATTTATTTTTTCTTTTTATAATTGAAATTATTCTTTAAAAATAGAATTTAAGAATTAAATTTCCGATTTCTTCAGACCATTTAGAGATAAGAAATAATATATATACATATATAATATGTCAAATCAAATTTCAATCATATATCTATATATATATATATATATTATAAATCAAGTCATATTTTAGAAATTAAAATCAATTTAATTTCCCAAAACAAAGCTGTAGCAAGACTACAGAACAGTCTCCTAACTTCGAACTTGAAAATGAACGTCGTTGATGTTGCGATCATCACCGAAGTTATTTTCCAGCGACAAAGAGAAGAGCACTAATTTTAAACCTTTAAAATTCTTTGAAAACAAATTCTATTCAAAATACTTTAGATAATATAACCTTTTAAAACTTTAAACCAAAGTTTGAAATAATTGGAATTTAAATCCTCAAATTCTTGTTTTAAATTCATTTCATTTCCCAAATAAATTTATAAACAAATATTTACAGATCTATTTGTAGAACAATAAATGATAAATCAAGTATTATCATTTCAAATTATCAATTTAAATCATTTCATTAAGTTCCATAAATTTACTTATATATCAAAATTTATTTCATTAACCAAATTTTTTATTTTTATTTTTAAAATATATTGTGTCCGTTTGTTCTGTCAAAGTGTTTTGGAAATCTTATCGATAGCGCTGATCAGACGTATCGATCAGAAGCCCAACTCAACATCAACAACTCAAACAACACAATATATAAAACATTTTAATTTTAAATACTAGTTTACAAATACACTATACATGAATAGATTTTCAAAGAAGGATAGAGATTCAAATTTTTGATTAACACAAATCAAAGGAGATTATGATATAAAAATAAGTTGGAAACAAGGATGACATGATTAAATAACAGAATAGGAAGATGGATAAGCTAATATAAATCACGGGCAACCTTTACCGGGTCAACCGTGACTTAAAGAATAAGATCAATGTTGAATTTTCTAGGGTAAATCTACATTCGATCTCAAGAGGTAGAGTTTGAAATAACAAAAGATATTAGCATCTAAACCAAGGATAGATAAGAATCTCTGGTGAATCGATGCTAACTGCAAAGGAGTTTTCCTACTTTTTCAATTAAATTTGAAATTGGCATGACCGCCGACTCACTAGAAAGATCATTTGAAGCGGCGTTATGGAATGCTCCAGAGTCAAAAGAAGATGAATAGTGAGGGATACGAATGGATTTTGGAACCGTAGGGAATGTTCCAAAATTCAAAGGAATCGAGTCACAAGGGAGAGATTCAAACTCGAATGAAAGTGATTCAGTAAATACATTCACTCCATATGCTGAGTTTTGCCTAGAGCTACCAAAGCTCTGATACCAACTGTAACGACTCGGTATTTTCAACCATTCGCATCCATTATAAGTGTATAGGTAGACACTCATGCCGGAATTGAATTGCTCAAAATACCGCGTTGTAAATAAAAATTTGGCAAATCTCAGAATATACAGTAAATAAAAATCACAGATCACAGACACAGAGTATATAAAAAAATGCAGCGGAAGAAAAAGAGATAGTAGTTCATGAAGCTACTATATAAATATGAGATACATCAGAGTTAAATAAGATACAACAGAAGAGTAACAGGATACATCAGGTACAAATCAGATACATCACCGAACCACTGGATACTGAAACAAAATAGATGGCTGGATCTTCAAGGAAAGCTCCAACGCCGAAGGTGAATCTGGAATGCTAACTCACTCAATCTGACCCGAGCGTAAAGCAAAACACAAAACCCTCGAGTCAAGACATAAATATTTATAAACTATAAATCAACTCAAGTGAACAGTAACAAAATGCATCTGTAACTTAAAGGATGCTTGAGACCGCCCATCCTCTAAGGATCCGTTAGATTATTTACTATGTAGTAATA
This sequence comes from Allium cepa, assembly GCA_030765085.1. Lineage (NCBI taxonomy): Eukaryota > Viridiplantae > Streptophyta > Magnoliopsida > Asparagales > Amaryllidaceae > Allium > Allium cepa. Next base: position 713,305,880 of record CM060934.1, read on the forward strand.
TACGCTATATACGGTAGTGTCTAATCAGTAAAGTATAATCATATAGAAAATAGCGTTAAGGGGATGGTGAACCTTAACGCGGTCGGATCTTTAAAACCAAAATCGTAGTGGGCTCGATATAAGGATATGACACGGCACGCGAGGAAATGCCAGGGTGGATACATCGTTTGCACTCCCGGACCGGTGGTGACGGCAAGCCAGCAACTTCCGCCCACCTCGAACAATACCCCCGAATCAAAGTGGCATCACCGAATCGAATCACAACAGTAATAGAATGGTTTCCGATGGAGCATGCTCGATGAAAGGGTGCGACCCTTTGTGTAGCCCGGTATAGCTCCTGTTTAAGTCATATATGCCAACTCACGGGAGTTGGGTCCACGTAATATACCTCGAGAACGTCGCCACCATCCTACTTCATTCTGGAATCTCCACCGCGTACACAGTTGTTAAAGTGGTTTTCGGTATTGTCCGGCTATAAGACAATATCTGATCCCGGTCTCTTTAACAACCAATCGTTATTATAACCCATGGATAATTATTTCAAATAATTTATACTTTCAAGACCAAAATATCATACTCATTTCAAAACAATATCACAATTGTATCATTTCCATTTCAAAAATAATTCAATATTATATCATTCAAATAAAACCCAAATTTTCAAATCATTGAATATTTCTTTAAATTTATTAAACTTGAAATATTCCTTTAAATTATCATAGCATTTTGGAAATGTTACCTTAAGGAATCATAGCATTTTTGGAATGTACTACTTTCCACTTTACATTGTATATAATCAAAGTATTGATAAGCTTAAAATTTTAACATGTCAATTTATCATAGCCTTATAGTTAAATAAACTTTCTTACTTTAATATACAATTTAAACCGAAATTCTTATGTTAAGTTAAAAGCACCTTATTAACTTACATTATTATTACAATAAAGAAACTTTATTATTTTAATCATTTAAAGTATGCCATTCACATAAATTAAAACTTGCTTATCAAATGTACGTTATCAACTTACATTTTATTATTACAGTAAGTAACATTTATCATTTTAATCAATTTAAAATACACCATTACATTGATTAAAATCTACGTGTCAAATGTACGTTTTAAATTTTATATTCCTATTACAATAATGAACATTTATTAATTTAAATCAATACCACACTACTTAAAACTTTACATGTTTCTTTCTTAATTAAAACTTTACATGTTCTTGCATTAATTAAAACTTTCATGTTCTCTCATTAATTAGGACTTTACACGTTTCTTTCATTAATTAAAAACATATACGTTTCTTTCATTAATTAAAACTTATACCTTTCTTTCATTAATTAGGAATTTACATGTTCCTATCATTAATTAGAACACCATACGTTCTTTCATTAATTAAAAACTATATGTTTCTTTCATAAATTAAAACCTATACGTTTCTTTCATAAATTAAAACCTATACGTTTCTTTCATAAATAAAAACCTATACGTTTCTTTCATGAATTAAAACCTATACGTTTCTTTCATAAATTAAAACCTATACGTTTCTTTCATAAATTAAAACCTATACGTTTCTTTCATAAATTAAAACCTATACGTTTCAGATTTATATTACCATTTCACAAATTTAACTAAACTTCCAGTTTATTTAATTAATTTAACATCTTTAGTTAAAAATCAAATTTCACATTTCAAGTCAAGTTATATTTTAAATTTTCATTTTTCAACAGTCATTTATTCAACCACTTAAATTTATAGAAAATCGATAATTCTTTAATAAATCGCTTAAATTCAAATATAAATCAATTTATCATATTTACCATTTTCCAAATAAAATTAAAGTCCATTTTATTCATGTAACTTAAATATCATTTTTAGTCAAAATTCCAAATTTCAAACATAAGTTATATTTCAAAATCCAGTTAATCCATTCATAAATTACATTCTTAACACATAGAAAAATCATAATTTATTTATTTTAAAACCTTTCAAAATCTATTTAAACAAAATTTCATAATTTTATATTTTTAAAATACTTAAAATATTCAAAGCACTTTATAGAATAACCACGGGTCTGTATATAGTTTCCTAACCTAGGTCAAGTGATACGGATATGTATCATTTCAATCCGCAGTTTAAAAGGTAAAAATCCGGGTTCTATCATTTCAAACCCGCAATCCCAAGTTTAAATAAATAAATAAAATAACTCAGGCCTATCATTTCAGCCCATAATGATTTTTATCCTAACAGGGAACTTGCAGTGTGATCATATACAGAAATAATATAAACAATGTCAATATCGTAATATACAGTCATATATCAGATGTCAGGTGAAAATTAACAGTTTTAACATCGTAATAACATGGCATAGCATATCATATGATCATCATTAACTTGCATAAACATTTTACATTACCAAACACTTGTCATCAATCCACTTTTCATAAGTATATATGTCAGAGTGAGAAAGATTCACCTTTTTCAAAGCTAGAGACCAAAACAACATACAAGCACGACTCCAAAGGCACGACAAGCACAATTTCATGACTTTTGATTTGAGTCGAAAGATAGCCAAGATATGATTTTGTATCAACAACCCAAAACAAAACAAACCAGACAATATATAAACATTCAACATAAAATAACATTGAAACAATTTTGAAATACAAAGCGAAATGAACAAGATAGATTGGACCTTGCTTCAACCACTTCAATGCTTGGCCTAAGGGACACTTATGCTTGGCTATGATGATGCTTTGGCTCAGGTATGACATCATATAGGTCAGGTTTAACATCATATAGGCAAGGCAACAAGTGGAGATGAAGGGAATGATGCAACAATGGTCAAAAACATTGTTTTTAGGCATGTAGGTTGCAATTTGAAGGGTTTGGCCACCATAGATGGCTCGGCCATGGTCATGGTTGGTGGAGTAGATGGTGTTGGAGGCATGGAAGAGATGTTGGAGTTTGTGGCTGCGGCTATGGAGAAGAGGCCGATCCAAGCTAGAAGAGAAACAAGGCAAAATTTAGAGAAAACAAGTAGAAAAGTAAGAAAAAGAAAGGGAAGCCATTACCAGATCTTTGAAGCCGTGAGAAACAAATGAAAATGATCTTTTTTTTTCACGTGAAAACCTAATGAGATGACGGCTACATTAGGGTTTTACACGGCTAAGGCAATTAATTGAGGAGTTTAAGGAAATGAAGGGTTTGGGCAAATAAAAGGGCTTACGTTTCAAACTGATTTACAATCTTCCATATTCTTTTCCTTTTAAAACTTTACATAAACAAAATTTCAGGAGAAAATACTTTACAAACCGAAATCAATTAGAAATATGAGGTAACAAATAGTATAATTTGAAAAAAATATAAAATAATGAAGAAAATGCCTTAAAAATACCAAACAGTGTTCTAAAATTGTGCATAAATCACTGTTAGTCTTGGAAAATTATACATTTCATTATAAAATTATTATGAAGTGGAAAGTTGAATTAAATTAATTTATTTAAAGCATTTTCAAGGTGAAATAAATAATTAAATTTTAATTAAATAGAATTTTAAATAAAGAAAAATGCAGTAAATACCATACTAGGCTTTATAAATTGAAATAAATTCAAATAAACTTTAGAAAAATAATATTATCATTTCAAAAATACTTAAAAGTCAAAATATACATAATATAAAATATTATCACATATTAAAATAAAATATAACAAAGAAGAAGTAATTTATACAATTTAAAATAGTCATTGTTAAATAACCCTATATACGCACAATATTGTAAAGGGTATAACTTTCACAATTTACAGCCAAATTCAACGAAACGAAAAGTGGTGTTCTTATAATTTTATGTACTTTCATAATAAAAGAAAAAAAAATTAAATTTTTAAACTTTTAAAGTTTTAAGTTGAAAGTCACAGTTTGACTATTTTGACCAAAATCAGCATTTCAGGCAAATATTCAACTTACAAAATTTTGGAATTATAACTCATATAAAAATCAAGATTATATTTAAATAATAAATTTAGTCATTTCAAATAAGTAAAAATAAAAGTTTTTTTTTAAACCAAAATTTTACATTAAAGTATACAATAAAATAATTACAAAATACAGGTTGTTACATCTGTTGCCAAATTCTAATGTTTGTAAAATGACCATGTTGCCCTTTTTTCCAAAAATGACAAAATACCATTATATTAACTTCTAAAATTTTCTAGGGTATTATACAAAGTCTATTCCATAATCATCATATGAAGTGAACTTTATGGGGCATGTGTTATACTAGAATTTCCACTCAGTTGTAATCCATTCCAAAGCATAAAAGTTATACTCTATATTAAACCACCAATGAAGATTTAATGTCAATGAATATATTGCATATACTTTTTCATAGCATCCTCGGTATATCAAAACCGATGGATAAGCTAATATGCTAAAAGTATAAGTAGTATCCGAAAGTGGTGGTCACTTTATTGGTGGAAAACTAAAATAATAACCCTTCAAAAAGGTACAACCAAAAGCTAATGCCCTAGAAGGGTTTCTAAGCCAAAGACCCCCACCAAGCAATCACAATATGCTTAAACTATACACAATACCCAAGAATTGCCATGTCCATAAATATATATATATTAAAAATCATACACACATATATAAGATACTAGATCAGCAATCCAAGTCAATCTACAGATAACCAGATGATGACACATGTCAAATCCTAACCCTACAAACAAGCCAAATTAGCAATCCAAGAGAGAAGCTCTCCATTAATGATGACACAATCAAGTGCCTATAAATAGGCACCGATCTCAATCCCAATGCATTAGGATCATTTTCGCACCTAAATAAATAAGACACTAAGAAAATGTACTTTCCTATATTAGAGCTCCTAGCAAAACTCAGTAATGGCAGATTCTGTCAATAATTTTTGTAACAGCATATCACCTATATAGAGAACTCTAAAGAAGAAAAGGACAATGAATGTTGGTATTTTATCCAGAACCGCTATAACTCTCGGTATCTTTACTTCCAGTGCTTTTATTTTTGGCTTTACTTATTACTTTCCTATTGTTGTTCATTTCACTACTTGTAACTCTCAGTATAAACCCTTACAAATTCATTCTAACCTCTAATCATTGCCCATAGCCTTCAGTAATAAATCTACTGTAACATTTTGAAAATCAAGTACATCAACATTACATCTTAGCTCTCAGGGTGTTAATGGATGATGAAAAAGCCCACCAATATCTAAGATAAATGAAGGTATGTTCAATCATTTATCATGGAAATTTATTTATACACTTCAACTAGTTCACGGTCGAGAGTTTTATATCAAATATCTTGAACTTGAAGAAATAACTTTCATAAAAACCAATTTTCTATATGAAAATGCATTTTGGGTAGATCACATTTCTCATTTCATATTAAATATCTTTCAGTATTTTAAGCAATTCTCATTTCCAATGTCTCCTCATGAGGCAAATGTGACCATTCACTCCCTTTATTCTAGTTGTGCCTAAGTTACATCCACTCTCATACATTTTCTTTCTCTTCCAAATGGTCAAACCATTCAAAGGGAGACCCTTAGTACAAGATCGTAACAAACTCTTTGCAAAAATGCATTCGATCAAACTTAACATTTAAGGATACCTAATAAATTGCACTATACACAAACTGATCAAACTGATGTTTCAGTGATCGAACTCCTAGGTACCTCTTATAGCTCTTGGAATAGTGTTACATCTAACATAAGAAGATCCTTACTATTGTCGAATGTACCGACTATACGGTCTCGCACTATGGTTTACATGCTTACTCGAATACCAATTTTATCAAAGTTTCATAGGTTACAAAACAAGATAGTTTACCATATAATATTTATATGTAATCAAATATGGATCAAATATCTATATTCTTGTATTGCTTAAGAGTTCAAACTCATAAAAGATAATACACAGTCTAAGAAAAATAAGCTATTAAGCAACTAAGGTACGAACGTATCTAGTATAGTCGTAACATTTGGCTATTGCATGGATCTTGAAGTGACAACATGCCAAATGATATATTGGTAAGTACATATTTCTTTTCTTAACCTTAATTTACTTTGTTTATATTAATTGCACAAATTTATATTAATTCTCGACCTTGAATTTGCTCAATAAATCGAAAAAGATTATTCACTCATACCCATAGTTTCATAAAGGCCTAAGTATAATGCACATACCATGAATTTACTCGACAAACACAAGCATGAGTCTTAACTCATCTAGTCAATATGTCAACAGTACTACACTTAACATACCTAACTTAATTTTGCTCGACAACTAAAGAGAATGCAAGTAATGCATTAATATATAAATGGTATATAACACTTATATAATATGGATTCATAAACTTTAATATATATGTGTACATACAAATATATATATATATATATATATATATAATACGTTAAGTGATATCCATTTAGGGAACAATGTATTTCTTATGAAATACCTCTCGTGATTCAAGTGTTTGACATATCTGAAATCAAGTATACATACAATACGCATATATTTGATTCTTAAACCTAAGTTGGGTTTCTTACCCACCTAACTATACATTCATACATTATATAATTTTAATTCGAATATAACCATTTATAGTTTAATTAACTTATATAATATTCTTACGTGTGTATGTGCATATATATATTAAATTTATTTAATTAACTAAAAAATTAATTATTATTTTAAATTTCAAAATTTATTTTTGTTCATTATAAATAATTTAAAATGAATATTAACTATAACATTTATAGTTTTATGTATATATATCAGTTTGTTTATTAACTTTTGATTAAAATATATCTATCAAATAACAGGAGTTTAACTAAACATTTTTAATCAAAACATTTCCAAATAAGTTTCAAAAATTAATATTTAATATACCTGAAAATTTCAAGGTGTTTATATATATATATATATATATATATATATATATCAATATATATTAATTTCATTAATTAACCTTTAATTATTAATTTGTTTAATTAATCTAAATAATAAAATTATTAAATAGTTTTTGATATATATTAATTTATTTTCAAAATAATTTTGAAAATATTTTATAACTTTTATAAAATTTATTTTACATTTTAAATTTAGCTTTTAAATTCAAAACATAATCATAAATTTTTAAACTAAAATTTGAATATTAGCGCAAGACCTAAAATTAATTCAGGCCTTTATATTAAGGATACCTTTGGGCTTACATCATCAGTCAAGCCAAGTTAATAGCCAGGTAAGTCGGAGTATTTGATTACCTAAACCCAACCTTAAATTCTACTTTTCTAGACATGTTATCGAATAGGAAGGATTTAATAATTGAGCACTAATGTGGATAATTTAGACCGCATTGAACATTGGGCACTGATAAATTGAAGGAATCGGGTCACTCGAAAGCAGCGAAATATGTAGATTTTCCAAAAAAAATATCATATTTTGGATCGATTAGGTCTATGAAGTCCAAAAGGCATTTAGATCCAATATAATATTGTTTTAAATGAAATCTTATTTTATTTAATTTGTTTATAAGTTTAATTTAATTTAAATGTATTATAATGATCATATCAATTACACTTATATGTGTATAGTGCAAGTGCAACATATAAATAGTGTATATGATTAATGTGTATGTTTATAAGTATTGAGATTTAGACCGTAACAGACACATTTCTCCTTTTATGTTTTCCTTTATTGTCCGTGACTTTTTTAATTATATATAAAATACTAATTATAGATATATACACATATTAAGATTAATTTTGACTATTTTACATATTTTGAAATCTAGTTTTGACTTAAGATGGAGTTCGATAGTAGATTTGTAATTTTACACAAAAGGCCTTTTATAAAATTTGAATTGAAATTATGTGTATGTATATACAATGAAAACTATATTTGAATTAAAATAACACATTAATATAACTTATAATTTTATATGTTGTATAATTTAAAATTAAAAATTTGAAATCTAGTTTTTATTAGGGATAAATTCAACATTTAATCTATAATTTTGCATATAAGTTCTTTTATAGATTTTAAATTAAAATAAAGCAAATAGAAAATATGTATACGACAACCAAAAGCATTGATATTCAAAATATACATACATGCATATATGCTACGCATGTACAGAAACGCATGTGTACACATATACATGTATACATGTGTGTGTGTGTGTGAGCGCACATGTGTGTATGTGTGTATCTATATGTATGTGTATGAAACTTAAAATCAATTTCATAAAATAATTTCTAATAGATTGTATATAGTTTCACTTATATTTATATGTAAAGTATGCTATAAAAAATTTCTACTAGTTAAAATTGGATTAGATTTGAATGTTTTTCATTAAATTAACAATAGCAAACAAAGGATTGGACAATATAAGAATATATATAAATTCGCTGAATAAGATATAAGATCTGAACTAAATTAACAAGATGTAACATGTAGTCATAATGAGATGTAATGACAAGAGATCTATTCCATTCTAACATGATGTAACATATATTGAAAGTTAACTTGAGATGAAGCTAAAAAGCACACTTGAATGAAGAAAAAATCCTAGTTCCGACGGAATCACCTATAGAAATTGCAATGTTTTGAAGCACCAGTTGTATCGACCGCCCTATACCTATGGTGCAGAACGGTAGTCAAAGGAAAGAAAAAGAAATATGATGAATAAATAGAGGAGAAAATAATGGAAAAGAAGAAAAAAGAAGCATCAAATAACCAAATTACCTGACGCATATCTCACATCGCCTCAGAGTAAATATAATAATCAACACATGTATAAAACAATAGAGACTGTAATAACAATGTGAAATAATCATATGAATATAAGATCCACAAAGTTACACAAGACTATAGTAGAGTTTATACGGAAAGTAAACTCAATTGGTACATTGTCTCGTAATAATAAATCAACACTGATAGGGCTCCACAGTGTCACATGGCGGAAATATAATAATAAATACACACATAACTATAAATAACCGTCCCCTCCTGTCAGTCCACCCGTAGAACTCCATAATCATCCACCTGCTATCAATTTACTCACTTAAGAGTACTCGAGATAATAAGCAACAAAGCATAAAACCTCAGGTCAAACAGCGTCCTGGTGTGAGCGATATCAAATCTCAAAATACTATAAAGATCGATAATATACAAAACAGAGGGTATATAAACCATACTTGACATGTCCTTGCAACCACAGAGTCGGCACATAAACATCGGTAATATGCTACTCTATAACAATGTAAAAAGGGTACACCATGCTCGATATCTGTCAAGGTGCCTTAGTATCTCCACCTATAGTCCCTACTTCGTACTAAGTAAACTACAGGTATTTAGGTATCTCCATCCATACCTACTCCAAACTAAGTCAAGTCAGGGTATCTAGGTATCCCTACCACAATACGTACCTAGTGTGACATCCCTACGGTGACAGGTGACTAGTGAGCAGCAATAACAAACATAGCATCCATTAAACAATACTAACTATCATCCAATGTGCAAGACATATGATGACTCATATGATCAACCATCAAGGACTAGTGGAAATCCCAGTTCTTTGTTGTGTTCCCCTATATTTTTAGGTTCGAAACCCTACACGGTTGTCTCCTATAGTACCTCCGTACCGTTTGACACTAGACCACCCATGCCGGTCCATGGTACATAAACATCGTTATTAGGCCCCTGGTATCACTCGCATATAGTATCCTATCTCCGAACAAGACAGAAAACAATTTGAGTCATCAATGATCCCTAGGCACAAACACATCCATCGAGCCCTACTCACTCGATACAGATTCGAAACCTACTTGCTCAGTACAGTTTCTGGGCACGAACCCTAACACTCAACCTAGTCCACTATCCGCAGCCTCACTCCAATTCGAGCTACCGTCCTCTATCTTGCTCTCCTTCTGAGCTCTCGATCGAAGAACCCCACTATCATGCCATCAGAAGCCTGAGGTCCCGCATGATCCATACAGTCCTGATAGTATCATCCCAAGGCCTACTCCATACATCATCGAGTCACTATCTGTCGTATCAGACTACCTGGTCGAAGCATCACATCCCTGCCTCACTATCAAAATCACCAGGTCGAAGCACCACATCACTAATTCACCATCAACATCACTCGTCATAGGGTAATAACATCAAATCTCTAAACCGGTTGATGAACAAACCATCACGTTGCGCACCATGATATCTCATCAACGTCCAAGCTACATATCGGCCAAGTCACCAATCGATAACAGTGATGGACATTAACCACTCTACTATGGTCAATACCATCAATCCTGGTCTTGTACTTAACTGAACTGTTACGTACAGACCAAATGGAAACGTTCGGCATCCACTTTAAAAAACAAGATTCATTGACACGTATCCCAAACACTCTTTTAAAAAAATATCTCGTTCATTAGATTTCCGCGTGTGCGGTACTCCATAGTACAAGATGCTACCAAAAATCAAATCATCACTAATCAACGTTTTCAACCAAAACAACCAAATAACAACAAGCCAAACAATCAAACATACATCCAAACATCCATGCATCTATCAAAAACAACATGCATACAATATAAACAATCCATCATATGAATTAATGTGGGAAAGTAACAACAAAAATAGATCTAATCTGATAATTCTCTAATTCTCTAACTATAGCACGTCAATATAAAATATGTGGTATTCTTTACAAATCATTTTAAATAGTTATATTTACTTTTATAAAAATATAGTTGCGTGTAATAATAATAATAATATCCTGTTTAAAAACCAAAAATCATTCCCAAACGTTAATATAACACTAAATAATCAATCATAGTAAAGTGAGAGATAATATCACTCATCTCATCAAAATTTATCCAAATTAGCACCAAAAGGTAGATCTCGCCATCACGATCGCAATGTAAGAAACAGCATCAAAAATGGACCTCGTATGCAAAAGATATGGATATAATTAGAATAGTGATTAATGAGATAACTAATTAATCAATTAAATCCTTAATTACCTTATTATTTGTTATTCCTTCTTCTTTTAGCTTGTACATGCACCTTTGAATGGCTGTGCATATCAAATTCCTTCACGCTTGGATTTCTTGGCCGATAGTTGATGAAATCAAGATCCGTCTTTGCCAAACCATTGCATTGCTCGATCCTTTCAATCTACACCCCATAATATCTCAGCCACGCCACTATGTCATATTGCATCCTCTCTGCTTCCGCATGCTACAGGCTCAAATAAGTAAGGATCGGATCTTGATGCATGCTATCGGGTCGCTTGCATATCTCGACGAAGGTGAATATCAAAAAGAGAAAAAACGATGGCGATCTCGGTATTGCCAATCATAGATTCAATCTCCACTAGCCGAAACCCTAGATCCAAGGAAAATATGATAAATTCGGCCAACGATGTTGATCACAAATCTTCCATAGTCATTGCTTATCCCCCGTCCATACGATCTCAACGGATCCAATAATGTAATTTATCGTCGAGCGGATTTGGAGAAATCAATTTTTGAATAGGTCTTGCGAAATTCAGCCTTGATTTCAAAGTAGGAAAGTGAGAAATGAATTTTGGAGGAAGATGAATTTGGAATTTAAATAATGATATTATATTTTATTTATCAAATTCTCTCAAAGAAATGGTTGTATGTTCCGAGTCTATACGATCACACATCGCATCCGATAGCCACAAAACTCATCTGCGTACCACCTCATTTTTCTGGATCTAACAGTACAAATCTCTTCACCATCTGAGACCGCACCCCGGAATGCTAATTTTGCATATTTCGAGATCATTTTGGCCATCAGATCGTTCGATCTTCAAATATAGCGATCCTTATACTCATTTAAATTTGCAACATCATCCGAACTTAACGAAACTAGTCTTGAGTCCTAATTTGGCCGTATGCCAAAAATCACATTTTTGGGCCTTCATTTAATTAACGATTAAATATTTAAATAAACTATTTAAATATCTGGTCATCAAAAATATGGATCGGTACATTCTCCCCTCCTTAAATAGATTTCATCCTCGAAATCACAAAAGAAACGAAAACATCTCCTAACCTATCGGTCCTCAAAAATCTGCCATATTCTAGAAAATTCAACAGAACCTCCTTTAGACAACTAAGTTCAAAAAAATCTACTACAACAAATGTATGTATACAACTCATAACTTTAACTATACTAAATCATCTATAGCAATCAAAAAATAAGAACGCTATACCAAATAATAACTATCCTGCATGTCTAACAACCATACAACATAAACTATCATCTAAAATGCAAATGATCAAATAAAACATGCATGCATAAGATCTAACATCCAAAAATAACATCCATGCCTATCCTAGCATGCGGAATACCAAACCATCTAGTATAAGCATCCAATGTGATATCCATAATGAAAGCTAACGATAAAAATAAAATCCCACAGTCCAAAGAGATCAAGACTAACGGTCCTCATGCTCCCCACAGTCTACCTTACCCTATCGCCTTTGCTTTCATTCCACTAAACCCTACTACTCCTTCGACCTCCTCCTAACGTGATTCATATCACATATTCTAGCATGAATAGGCTTATGAGGTCTCCAAGTCTATGGTTCAATCTTGATAACATCTAATCCATTTATTGCGAAATATCCAAATGCCACTTGTAAGTTCTCCCAAAACCCATTATCGAACAACGAGTCTTGGCCACTTTAAATGCTATTGGCACACAATGAAATCACACCAACCAACCCTCCAATAACACAAAAAAATGGATGTCGTACTACTGACTTAAAGGAATATGGATCTAACATCATTTTTAAACCAATCGAATGCGACTCAAATTCTATATCACTATCCGTAGTTATTGGCAATCCTTCGATGTTCTCTTAAAACATTTGTTCCCTTTACTTGAGAACAAACGATCTTTAAAGAACCAATAGCCTCGGTTGGGTCTACACTGCATCATCTTTCCAATACTACTCATTTTTTAGTTTACTACGATCTCCGCTAGTCTAGCTTATCACCTCTAACTAGTACCAATCCGCTAAATCAAAGTAGGTCTGATGGTCAAATTAGCCATCACACTTAGCCATAGCTCATCGAGTCCTGAAGTTGTAACCAGTGGTAAGCTTGGGCAATACCCACTCTAGGAATATTGCTTCCAAACCGGTACATCTCCCACTTGAATACCAACCACAGCATTTCCCTTCAAACAACTGGGAAATGTCAAAACCAAAGGAGGCTAAGAACTCCAACCATTGCAATAGGCGAAGGTCGAGATCCTCTTATAGAAGAGATACTACAATGACATGGAATCACCGACCCGCTCGAACTCCTCTCCTAACAAACAATACCTCCGTATCCACAAAGCGAACTCTATCCCCTCCAACTCTAAACCAAGTGTTGGATATTACCTCTCGACATCACTACCATACCTAGTTAAGTACTACAGGCAAATGTGTACTATCATCTCTTTATTCCCACTCAGGATGAGTACCATCAATGTACTTGTCAACCTCTCGATCCGACTCACTAGCATGTGTCTAAACGTCACGTCTCAAACTAAAGTATGATCCTCTCCCATATAATAGGTTGATGATACTACTATCATAGGTCTATCCAGATTTCGAACTATCACAACTAAAGGATCTATAGCGATGTCCTACTCTGAAACAACATGACCTATGCATCTCACTCCCCTCCTTTAGGAATGATACCATTAAAATCTCATCACTACTCATGTCATGTGCTGCTCTCATGTCCATGGGTAGAAAGTATCATCAACGAACATGAGCACAACCTGCTCAGTGACCACTCAAATCACGATACATGCGATTCACAACATATGCTGACATACTAGTTAGCCTGATCGGCATAACCAACCTAAAATCAAGGTAGTGTGTGAAGCACTATAATCGACACACTCACCCAAATTACCCCCAGTTGGTGCAACCTCACCGCAGGGTCCAACTAAGAGAACATCTTCATGTTATAGAGCCGATCGAACAAGTCACCAACAAATGGGAGTACGAACATGTTTATCATATCATCCAGCTCACAACAACCAACAAATAGTTCCAAAGAGCCATCCTTCCTACTGATGGGAAAAACAGGTGCATCCTACCTAAAATATACATCCATGGATGAACCATGACCTAAATAGGTCATCCGCACACCTCTAATCTCCTAAGCTCTTTGGACGACCTATGCCTTAAAGGCATATCTATTGGTCCAACTCCTCTGATTAGATCGACATGAAATTCTGTCTCTATATAGTGGTAATCCGGTCATCTCCTCGAGTATGTCCGAACATTCTCCAGCTACAGGCACAAATGACATCCTATCATGTGGAACATCGAGCGAATATATAAGGCTCCTCTATAGGAAGCCAACGGCTACCATTTGCTCCTCCACGACTCTGATCGTCATCAACAGCCTCTCTTATTGCACCACTATTCCATATCCCCTTAAGCCAGTCCATTCTTAAACTATAAACCCAATCCAACTGAACCCCAAACACTCAATGCTTAACAAATAACCACGAGTCAGAAGGGCCAGGTCTCGAAAAGCCACATATAGGCTGGCTGAGCCTCTAACTAGGTCTATCACGATCAAAGATCGGTAAATATCCCGAGTCTCTATCCTAATATCAGACCATCAGATTTAGGTATAAAGGAATATGAAACCTCGACGTCAAATAAAACATGTACGGAACCACCATAAGTGAAAAGCATATCTCAAACGGTGACGCCATTTCCTTTCTATTTCATTGGTGGAGCAATCGACGAAATCGGAAAGGAAATCGGTACATATGCTTCTTGATCTATCCCTACTCAACTAGTATGGGATAACTCTTCAATACTGGGTACATCTCGATCATACTCTCGAATCCCTCGTCAATGTGACCAATCAATCGACTGCTAAGATGATCTCTCTTCCTAATGATAAACTTCAATCATTTCTGTGTAGAGTTTCAACGGGGATGGTACCTCGATATCATATCTAATCCGACCACGTACTCTAACACATACATATCACCATACTATAAATCAGTGAACTCACTGACCATCCCCAACTTCAAAAAAGTCAAGACAAATCTTCTTCGAGGGGAACTATGAACTAGTCCCTAGGAAAACGGTACTCGAGAATTAGAGTTACAGAAACACTCCATTAGTTCATCGTCTGTCCTTAGAGTCATCCATAAGTTCATCGTTTGACCTTGTCGAAAGCTATAACATTTCGACCTTATCAAAAGGTCTAGGTCGGAAGGTTTGATGCCTAAAATGGCTAAAACATGCTAAAAGCATGATTATCTTGTTTTTAACTTAAAAAAGATAAATTTTCAACTAACCTGCCTTTGTTTGTCAAATTCTCATTGGTTAATAAATACTTTTCAAAAAATTGCGGCCACTAATTTCAGAATTAAATAATAGTTTTATTTTATAAAATTCTCATTCTCCTTAATAAAATATATAAAACATTTAAGTCCTATACCTTAATAATTTTATATATTCATCAAATCACTTAGGGAAAATCGAAAAAAATTCCAGAAAATCTATTTTAATATGTTTTCCAACATATAAAAGTTTCAAATCCATATAATTATTTATTTAGAAGTAAATAATTGATAACCCAATAAATCATTTTCTCTACTAGAAAATTAATATAAAATCCGCATTAATTCATAAAATTAAGAAAATTGAAACCATCTCTAAAATATCATTTTTGACCCATTTTGAAAATTTCAAGGCATTTATGTCATTTAATTAGGTTTACATATCCAACATATCATAAGAACTAATACGAACATGCGTAATTCACCAACAAGCATATATATATATATATATAATCATCAAAAATGGCATATACTTGCAAAAAAAATTCGAATCTAATCTTAAAATCGATAACCATAAGAAGATGGGATGTAGTAATTTTTCACCTTAGCTTTGAGATTAAAAGATGTGAGATTTGATGTTGAATTAGTTGATTATCATCCTTCTCTTGAATCCTAGCTTTTATCTTCTCTTGAGAACAATATTGGTGGTCAACCTTAGATGTTTTTAGTTTGAGTGAAATGAAAGTGAACATGAGTTTCATTTCCTAAGGGTTTAGGGTATAATCCTCTCCTATTTCCCATATTTCCCTTACTCGTTTCCTAACACAATAGTTTATGTTATCCCGTTTTAATTTGCATATTAAAATGGCATGGCTACCCTAAGCTTAATCAAATCTCAACCTATTAATCTTCACATTATTTTATTTAATTTAGCGAATTGAATATCCTAAATAATGTTATCAAAATATAAAGTGTTATGGACTCTCCTCCTTAAAGAATTTCATCCTTGAAGTTATGATAAGGCATATAACAAAACAATCGAATGTAAATCATACCATCAAACAAATCAGATAAGAGTCTCTAATCCTGTTCTCGGTCTCCCAAGTACAGTCACTAGCATTGTCACTCTACTAGAACTTTACTAATCTGACTGTCTTGTTCATCAACTTCTTCTCATCTCCTGCCACAATCCAAATCTGCTTTCTAACTATGGTCAATTCAGGCTCTATTACTAAATCTTCTAACACTCTAGGTGCTATAGTAGCCTTCGGGCCTCTAATATAATTTCTAAGATCAGAAATATGGAAAACATCATGGATTCCTGTCAGATTGCTCAACAATTTTACTCTATAAGTGAGTTTCTCGATCCTTTCAATAATAAGGAAAGGTCCAACAAACCTAGGTGATAACTTTCTTGACTTTCCAAATCTAATCACACCCATCATCGGTGAAACCTTAATAAAAACATTGTCTCCAATTAAGAATACCAAGTCCTTCCTTCTTTTATCAAAATAGCTCTTCTATCTTGATTGAGCTTCTTTCATCCTAGCTCGGATCAACTCAATCTTCCTTGTGGCTTCCTTTACCAAGTCTAGACCAAGAACCAATCTTTCCCTAGTCTCTAACCAATATACAAAAGATTTGCACTGGTCTTCCACACAAAGGTTTAAACGGTGCCATCCCAATACTAGTTTGGTCATTATTGTTACACGAGAACTTGACTAAATGAAGATGCACCTCCTATGATCCCTCGAAACCCAGTACACAGGCTCTTGACAAATCCTCTAAGACTTTGTTAACTTTTTTCGTTGGCCCATCAGCCTGCGGATGGTAAGCGATACTCATATTGAACTTGGTTCCTAATGTTTCATGTAGACTCTTACAGAACTCACTAGTAAACAAAGAATCTCTATCACTAATGATACTACTAGGAATCCCATGCAGTCTAACTACATTCTTCATAAATAACTTTGCCAAAACAGGTGTCATCCTAGTTGACTTTACTGGAATGAAATGAGCACTCTTCTTCACTCTATTTACTATGACCCATAAGCTTTCCTTTCCTCTACTAGACCTTGGCAACCGATCGATAAAATCCATAGAGATAGAATCCCACTTCCATAATGGAACTTCCAATGGTTGAAGCAATCCACTTGGCTTTTGGTATTCAGCCTTTGCCTGCTGGAAATTCAACCACTGCTTAACACATAAACCAATCTCTTTTTTCATACCTTCCCAGTAGAAACTTATCTTCATATCCTGATACATCGTCGTTCCTCCTGGACGGATTGTGAGCTTCGAATGATGGCATTTATCCAAAACTTCTTTCCTCATGCCTTCTATGTTTGGAACACACAACCTTCCCTTCTTTCTCAACCACCTTTTCTGGTCAAGACAGAAATCCTTTAAGTCATTTCTCTCTGTTCCTTCCCTTAACTTTCTAATCTGTTCAGCCAAAACAAGATCCTCCTCCTGTTTAAAGGCTTTCTTCTCAATCATTACCGGTCGAACTTCCAAACAAGACAACGCATTACTTCCTGCACTAGAACCTACCAGATCTAAACTGTACTTTACAAGCTGACAATGCCTCCAAATCTTTCAGCTTAGCAATCATAGCCAAAACTGCATTCTGATGTTTCCTGCTATGTGCATTTGCTATCTTATTTCCTATCCTAGGTATGTACTCAATTCCAAAATCATAAGCAGCAATAAACTCCAACCATCTCTACTGCCTCATGTTTAGCTCCTTCTAAGAGAACAAGTAATTCAACGACTTATATCTTTATAAAGCTCAAATCATTATCCCAAAAGGTAATGCCTCCACACTTACAAAGAAAATATAACGGCAGATAACTCCAAACCATGGATTGGATATCTAACTTCATGTGGTCTGAGCTATCTAGAAGCATAAGCAATCACTTTACCTCTTTGCATCAGTACAGCCCCCAATCCAGTTCCACATGCATTAGTATAAACAATCAAATCATGATTCCCTTCCGAAACCACCAACATCGATGCATGGGACAATAAGTGTTTTAAGCTCTAGAATGCTTCCTCACACTTATCAATCCATACAAACTTTACATCTTTTCATGTAAGCTTAGTCATAGGTGCAACTATCCACGAAAAATCCTTTATAAACCTTCGATAATATCCATCCAATCCAAGAAATCTCTTTATCTCGGTCACCGTCTTGGGTCTCTTCCAATTATCCACAGCCTTCATCTTAGTCGGATCTATAGACAACCCTTTCTCTGAGACTATATGACCAAGGAACTTCACTTCCTTCTTTCAAAACTGACACTTCGGAAACATAGCCTTCAGTTGATGCACCCTCAACATCTCAAGCACAACTTTAAGATCAACTTCATGCTATTCTCATCCTTAGAGTATATCAGAATGTCATCTATGAAGGCCAATAAAAATCTAACAAGTGCGCTCAGAAAATTCAGTTCATCAAATACACAAAGAATGTCAGCGCATTAATTAGTCCGAACGACATAACTAACCATTCGTACGATCCATACCTTGTTCTGAACACCGTCAAAGGAATATTATCCTCTACCACTCTAAGTTGATGAAATCTCGTCTCTAAATCCAGCTGAAAGAATACATTATCTCCACTTAACAGATCAAACAAGTCATCAATTCTTGGCAATGGATATCAGTTCTTTATTGCATTATCATTCAATTTACGATAATCGATACATAACCTTAATGATCCGTCCAGCTTCTTAGCGAACACTACGGCTGTGCCCCAAGGAGAACTGCTCAGTTGAATAAAATTCTTGCCTTCTAGATCCACCAACTGCACCTTTAACTCTTTCATTCTTTAGGTGTCATCCTGCTTGGTGGCCTACTCACCAGTTCTGCTCTAGGCACCAAATCAATACGAAACTCGATGGCTCGTTTCGGTGGCAATCCAGTTACCGGCTCAAACACATCAGCAAATTCTCCAACCATAAAGACTCGATGCAACTCATCCTCCAACTCCATGATACCCAATAAAGCATTCACTTCGCAACTAGGGTTCTATATGGTAAAAACTATCCATTCACTAAAATCCGGATGATTAAGTGATATTTTCCAACCATGAAAAAATATCCTAACATCGTATTTACTTAACAAATCCATCCCAAGGATAATCCCAAATCCCACAAAGTCAAACACATGCAAACAGCAATCAAAAGTATGACCTAGCAAATCCAACTCTATATGGTCACACCTCACCCCAAGTGTTGCATACCCTCCTATTGGATTCGCAACCCTTAAGGAAGTAACAAGGTATGTGGGTTTTATACATAACCTATCAACCAAATACTATGATATAAATGAATGCAATGCTCCGGTATCAAACAATACCCTAACTGGTACGCTATGAATCAAAAGCATACCTTCCATCATAGTCTTTCCTTTCTCAGCACCAGTTGGTTTAGAGGATGATGGCTCCAAAGCAAAGACCTTTCCTCTTCCTGCCTTGGCAGCTTCAGGACATTTATTATTGTAATGCCCCATCTGGTTGCAATTATAGCATTGCACATTCTGCTTCCCCACAACCAACCTTTCATCACCCGAACGACACTCATTAGCATGGTGCCCCTTCTTATCACACTTGTTCAAAACTATATTTTCTTTCCCTTTCTTGGTGGCTCCTACTTTCTGAGTGCCTTTATTCTTGAAGAATTTCCTCTTTCTCACCTGAGGACCCTGGGAATCAACTTGCTTCTCCCTAGCTGAAATAGCAAGCATCTCCTCATGGCGAATAACCATTTCCACCACCACATTAGAAGGATCTCGAATATGAGCCATAGTCATTCTACCTAGCTCTGGCCTCAATCTTGTAATGAATCTCTCATTCCTTCTGACATCAATGTCAACCAAAACATAACCATACCGAGATAGCTCATCAAAGTTAGTAGCATACTCGATCACAGACATCTGTCCTTGGACAAGATCAATAAACTTCCTCATCAACGCCGACTTGGCAACCTCAGACAAGAACCTCCGCTCAAACCTTCTCCTGTAATCAGCTTATGTCAGCTCTTCTTCCGGAACTCCAGCTACCACACAGTTCCACCAATGAAGCGCTAACCCTTGCAATTGTCTAAAGGCCAGCCTTCTCTTCTCTCCATCATTCAAGCCTAAATCTATAAAGATCCTTCCACAGTTCAACAGCCAGTTCTCAACTTCAACAGCATCCTCTGTTCTAAGAAACGGCTTTCCTCCAAGACTGGTATAATCTCTACTCAGCTTGGTATAATTATATCCAACTGAAACTATAGGATTTGCTCCACCAACATTTCCAGCAGCTCCGTTTGCAAAAGATTTGCCAACAACTGATACACCGTCTCCGCATCTACTGGTGGATTTCCATCGCCTACATTTTCAGCTTGAGCCTGACCTGGACCTCTTCTAGCATTTGGTTGGGCATTTATATTAGTGGTGGTGCTCTCTTCCCTAAGATTAAATCTGCCTCTTCTTCCTACCATATCTGTATTCAAGCTTCATGAGATACCAATGAATAGTCTACCTAAGATAGGAGTCTAGAGATATAGCGTATACTTATATATAAAAAATACAGGTACGTTGCTATAGCGTTATCCTATACCCCAATCTTAACTCTAATTACTAAGGATTACGCTTTCAAAAACCATTATTCTTTTTAGTTTAAGTATTTCATAAACCATGCTCTGATACCAAGCTGTAACATCCCTAATCTAGAGGCCCAAAACTAAGCGCTACAGATGTTGTAGTCATCTATAGTATTAGCTTCCGACGACTAAATACAGCTACGTTAATGGTATCTACAATATTAGAAGCACTTGAATATAAAACAAAACACAGATTTCAAAAAAAACTTTTACTTCATTACATTTCAAAACCAGATGTTTCACATTCTCAATACATAATCCCAATACGTTCCTAAGCACAATTAAAATATACTTATTGCAAAATACACCAAGAGCGGTATATGAAGATACCCCCTTGGATGATCAGAGTCATATAGTCATAACTGACTTAGTACTAACACAGTGGAAATACAACAGAGCATAAATAAGAACTACAACTCCTAAATAGCTATCCGTTTGCCTCCTGCATGCCTCTGGTAGGCTTATTCAGTATCCTAATAAAACCTAAAAGACCCCAACGCCTCAACCTACTCAATTAATTTTGAGCACTAGAGAGTTAAGGGGAAAACATAAAGTTCGTGTCAGACATAAAGTCTGGTGTGAATAATACTACACATCTCGGTTTAATATGTTAAGTGAGACCACGCTGCTTAATGGAACGGGTTTCCCTTCACTAACATCCTTTTCAAACCTTTTTGAAACCATATTCTGTGCTCCTTCATCCATAACGGTTAAAACATATATTTTTAAAACATTATGATGATATGCATACTTGAAAAAAAATAGGATTTTCCATCCCCTATTATATTTTAATTTCCTCAAAGAGGGATTATCCATCCCACATCACATAGGTTTCCTAAGGTAACAACAAACCCTTCATTAAACATATGGAGACTATCCATCCCCCATATGATGTTGACTATTCATCAAACATCCTATAGTTTTCTCAGGATGACCATGAACCCTTCTTTAATCATATGGAGACTATCCAACTCCAACTTGATGTTGACTATCCATCAAACATCCCATGAATATACTTATCTCATGCTATCCACTTGAGTAACCTATTTCCATTAGTACCTCTAATTTAGGTTATATCCCAATTATCCTGTGCTATCTACATGGTTGACCTATTTCCATTATTATTCCTAATTTAGGTTATTTATTATAATTTACATTGGTATCCCCCAATGATTGTCAAAACATATAATTGTTGATCCCCAACTATTGTTGAACTTCATTAAGCCCACCTCGGTATCTCCAAGGATGAACAACATTTAATAAGGTTAAAAGAAAACGAATTTCCAATCCCGTTGAAAGAATGCCCTCTGAAGCCAGCTTTCGACCTTTTCAAAAGCAATTAAACTTTACAAATCCTTCTTTAAAAATGCTTCAAAACATTGCCTTAGAAAACCTTTGGTAAACCTTCCATTTAAAACCTTCTGAAACCATTCAAAAAATAAAACTTTCGACCCTGTCGGAAGCTAGCTTTCAACCCCTTCGAAAGCTACCTTTCGACTCCATCAAAAGATTTACTTTCGACCCAATCGAAACTATTCAATGAACAAAACCTTTTGAAAGCACTACACCTTTTAGGACAAAAACCTTTTGAAAACTTATTGGTATCAATTTAAAACATGTGGAGAGTCTACTTTAAAACCTTTCGACTTCATTGGAAGCTACCTTTCAACTTTGTCGAAAACTCTGCTTCGAAAGCTTAAAACACATCATTTAAAACAATAGTCCCCTGCCTTTAAAACAACTCCTTTGAGAGCTTTGGTTATACTTCAATTAGGAAAGTCGGGTAAACATCTAGTCGAAAGCCTTGATACCTTTCGAAAGCATTGAGAAGAGGCTAATTTTAGAATCAGGTAAACCTTTCAAATTTGTCGGAAGGTTCAAAATAAAAAAATGATAAAGCAGCAGTAACCTTTTGACTTTGTCAAAAGGTTTAAAATCTTTACTTTAAATAAGTGACTTGGTCAAAAGCAAATAAGTCGAAAGCTCCTTTTCGAAAGCAAGCGGGTGTTAGCTTTTGGTTTATAAAACAAACACACTCCACCCTTTTTGGCAACCAACCTTTCGACTAAGTACCCTTCAGTCTTGTTCAATTCATTATGTACCTGTATGCATTGAACTTTGACCTTGTCGAAAGCTATAACCTTTCAACTTTTTCAAAAGGTCTGGGTTAGAAGGTTTGATGCCTAAAATGGCTAAAACATGCTAAAAGCATGATTTTCTTATTTTTAACTTAAAAAGGATAACTTTTCAACTAACCTGGCTTTGTTTGTAAATTCTCATTGGTTAATAAATACTTTTCAGAAAAGTGCTGCCACTACTTTCAGAATTAAATAATAGTTTTATTTTATAAAATGCCTCTTCTTCTTAATTAAATATATAAAACATTTAAGTCCCATACCTTGAAAATTTTCAAATATTCATCAAATCACTTAGGAAAAATCTGGAAAAATTTCTAGAAAATCTACTGTAATATGTTTTCCAACATATAAAAATTTCAAATCCAAATAATTATTTATTTAACCGTAGATAATATATAATCCAATAAATCGTTTTCTTCACTAGAAAGTTAATATAAAATCCACATTAATTCCAAAAATTATGAAAGTTGGAACTCATCTCTAAAATATCATTTCTGACCTATATTTAAATTTTCAGGCATTTAGATGTTAATTAATAGGGTTTACATATCTAACATATCATAAGAACTAATATGAACATCCATAATTCACCAACAAGCATATATATATATATATATATATATATATATATATATATATATATATATATATATATATCTTTAATCATCAAAACATGGCATATGCTTGCAAATTTTTTTGGATCTAATCTTAAACCAATAACCATAAGAAGATGGGATGCAATAATTATTCACGTTAGCTTTGAGATTAAAAGACATGAGATTTAATGTTGAATTAGTTGATTATCTTCCTTCTCTTGAATCCTCACTTTTATCTTCTCTTGAGAACAATAATGATGGCCGGCCTTAGATGTTTTTAGTTTGAGTGAAATGAAAGTGAACGTGATTTTCCTTTCCCAAGGGTTTAGTGTATATTCCTCTCTTATTTCTCATATTACCCTTACTCATTTCCTAATACATTAGTTTATGTTATCTCATTTTAATTTGCATATTAACATGGCATGGCAACCTTTAGTTTAATCAAATATCAACCTATTAATCTTCATATTATTTTATTTAATTTAACCAATTGAATATCCTAAATAATGTTATAAAAATATAGGGTGTTACGGAAACCCCGCACGGTTGTCTCCTAGAGTACTGCTGTATCGTCTAACACTAAACCCCCTCGGTGCGTTCCAGGGTACACAACCATCACTACCAGCCCTCGGGTATCACCCGCATATAGTACCCTTGCTTCGAACATGATAGAAAACACCATGAGTAATCAACGATCCCTAGCACAAACACATCCATCGAGCGCTACTCACTTATTACAATTCGAACCCTAGTGGCTCACTACTGTATCTGGGCACGAGCCCTAACACTCAACCCAGTCCGCTATTCACAGCCTCACTCCAATCCAAGCTTCCATTCACAATCCTGCTCTCTGCCTGAGCTCTCGGTCGAAGAGCCCTACTATCATGCCATCTGATGCATGAGGTCCAAAATGATCCATACAGTCCTGATACTATCATCCTGGAACCCACTCCATACATCATCGAGCCACTATCCCTGGTATCAGACTACCAAGTCATTGCACCACATCCTTGCCTCACCATTAAAATCACCAGGTTGAAGCACAACAACACTCTCTCACCATAAATATCACTCGTCGTAGAATAACGATATCGAATCTGTAAACTTATCACACAAACAAGCCATCACGCACCATGATATCTCATCAACGTCTAAGCCACATATCGACCAAATTGCCAATCGATAACGATGTTGGACATTGACCACTTGACTATGGTAAATACCCTCTACCTTGGTCTTATACTTAACTGAATGGTTAAATACAAACCAAACAGAAACATTCGGCATCCACTCTGAAACCCAGATCCATCAGCACGCATCCCAAACCCTCTTTTACAACTCATCTCGTTCATTATATTTCTGTGTGCGTGGAACTCCAGCGTACAAGATGCTACCTAAAATCAAATCACTGCTAATTAGCATCTTCAACCAAAACTACCAAATAACAAACAAGCCAAACAATCAGACATACATCCATACATCCATCCAAAACAAAATACATATAACATTAACAATCCATCATATCAATTAATGTGGGAAACTAATATCAACAATAGATCTAATATAATAATTCCCAAACTTTGGCATGTCGACGAAAAATATGTGATTTCTTAATAATCATTTTAAAATAATTATGTTTTGTTTTATAAAAATATAGCTGCTGTATAATAATATCACATTTAAAAACCAAAAATCATTCCTGAACGTCAATATAACACTAAATAATCAACTATAGTAGAGTGAGTGAAAATATCTCTCATCTCATTTAAATCTATACAAATTAGTACCAAAAGGTAGATCTCGCCTTCATGAGTGCAACGCAAGAAACCGCATTCAAAATGGACCTCGTATGAAAAAAATATGGATATAATAAGAATTGTGATAAACGAGATAATTAATTAATCAATTAAACTCTTAACTACCCTTTTTAATCCTTCTTCTTCTACTTTTAGCATGTACATGCATTGAATGGCCTAGCACATCTGATTCCTTCACGCTTTGATTTCATAGTGGATTGTTGATGAAATCGAGATCTATCTTCGCCAAACCATTGCATTGCTCAATCTCTTCGGTCTATGCCCCTTAATATCTTGATCACACCCCTACGTCAGATCATGCACTTCCTGCTTCTGTGTGCTACAAGCTCGAGCAAGCAAGGATCAGATCTTGCTACACATGATCGAGTTGCCTGCAAATCTCGATGAAGGTGGATATCAACAAGAGGAAAACAATAGCAATCTCGATTTTTCTAATCGTTGCTTCAATCTCCACCTAGCCGAAACCCTAGATCCACGGAAAATACGATAAACTCGACAATGATGTCGATGCAAAGTCCACCATGGTCATCGCTTAGCTCTTATCCATATGATCTCAACTGATCCAACTTTGTAGTTTATAGTCGAGCAGGTTTGGAGAAATAAATTTTTGAATGGATCTTGCAAAGTTGGGCCTGATTTTTGAGTGAACTGGAAAGCGAGAAATGAATTTTGGAGGGAGATGGACTTGGGATTTAAATAATAATATAATATTCTATTTATCTAATTCTCCCAAATAAATGGTCATACGTTTCGAGTCTGTACGATCAGACGACGCATTCGATTGCCACAAAACTCATCTGCGTACATCACTCATTTTTTGGATCCGATGGTACAATTCTCGTCACCATTTAAGACTACGCCCCGGCTAATTTCGCGTATTTCGAGATCATTTTAGCCATCGGATAGTCAGATCTCCAAATGTAGCTATCCTTATACTCATTTAAATTTGCAGTGTCAACCCAAACTCAACGAAAGTGGTCTGGAGTCCTGATTCGGCCGTATGCAAAAAGTCGAATTTTAGGCCTTTATTTAATTAACGATTAAATATTTAAATAAACTATTTAAATATCTGATCGTTAAAAACTGGGATCGTTGCACCACTTTTATATTTTATTTCATTTGTTTTAATTTTTGTTTTAGGAACATTTTATGGTTTAAAGCCCATGAATATCAGTCAAAAGAGATAGGAAGAGAGCATGATGAAGATGAACTGCGTAAACAAAATGCCGAATGATTGAAAGGAATTTTGTTTTTCAACGAAATATTGAAACCTTTCCATTCCTTCCATAAAATTCCTCGTTAAATCTCAACCTAATCCTCTTCTACCAATCATGTGTGGCCAGTCAATGCGTACGCTACATGGGCCCTCAAAACTTCTGAAACCATTAGTAAATAATCACTTTAAATCAAATTTAAATATTTTATTGAAATTGCATATCTATATGCACATATATAACTTTGTATATATGATTTTCATTTAGTACTTATGGCATTTAAATGTCAAATAAAATAACTAATATTTCCTAGTTATTAATCAAATGACTATAAATAAATTAAATCGTGTGGTTTTTCGAAGTATTCATCATTATAATTGTATGGCTCAAAGGTGTAAATTCAGTCAGCCATTAATGTCGAACAATTCGAATGTTAACATTCATAAGTCACCTTAGTTAGTGGTACGGAATTTTGGCTAAATTTATCACTTATACATCTTTTTGGTAAAATCCAGTTTTACTATTACAAGTGGAACCCGGTAGTAATGATTATTCACATCAATTTTTTTCATCAAAACTATATCACTTTAGGACATAAAGAATTTTGTTTTGATCAAAATGCTAATATCATCCACATTCAGCTTGATTAGTCCAAACATCAGATCCTTAGTTCAACAATAAAAATTATTATTGACTGTAGTGCTCTGGCCACGGACATCGACTTTAAGTTAACTAAAGGTATTTGTGCTACTAAAGCCTTAAAACCAAGGATCTGATTTCTATATTGAAATTGTTTCACTTTCAATGCTTCAGTTGAGACTTAACTATAATCTTTTGATGGATCATCATGGCTTAACTTAACCCTAGTCAAAGTTGAATGTCCACATTGAAACTTTCATTTATTCTCTAGTCCAGGGAACCGTATAACATTGTCACTTCGAGATTCTCTATTTGGCCTTAGTTATATTAACTAACAGAAAACTCTCGAGTAAGTCATTCCATAGTCATTAAATAAATATCACCATGTAACCTCTGGTACCCCTATCATCCATAAGTAATACACGACCCAACTTTTGGAGTGCATTACGTAGTCTTTGTGGGTGATATGATACCCTTTCTCAGAAAATATTAGTTGGGAATATTTAAAATAATATGTTATTACAGTGTGATAAATTTCTCATGATTATAACACACTGTAATTACATCACATAACATATCAATAAAGCATTTTCTATTTAATATACTAAAAATTAATTATCTAATTAATTATATTACAATATAATAAAGTACATTATACAAATAAAAATACCCTTATTATGAATAAGCTTAGTTATCGAGTTAGATATATGTAATAAATTCAACAATTGCCCTAATGGCATACCCCTAACTCTATTACCTCCGTTCTCTATAGTATTAACTACGACATTCTCAGGTTTTGCATTTTTTGATGAAAATATCTTTTAGCTTGATAACAAAAATTTATTAGATCCGCTAGCGGATCTCTATCCAAAGCCTTTTTTAACTTAGTCTTACTAGTGACTCCTGTAACCACCACCCTAATAACTCTTGATGAATTTGGTTTCTAAACTGTAGTATCTGCGGCGTTAAATCTAGTCAAATAACTTTGCAAAGATTCCATCCCCTTCTATCATGTTTTAATGTGCCATCACATTCCATAGCCGAATAATATGAACCCTGAACTAGCTCATGAATCTCTCAACTAGTTCGATCCATGTGCTAACGGATCCATTATTGAGTTTGTAAAACAACATAGCAGTCAAATCAGTAAAGTACCATGGAAAGCAATATTCCATCTCTTCAATTGAAGCCCCAATGTCTAATGTATTGGAGTGCATTACTATTAGATGTATTGAATGCTCAAGGTGAAAGGGCTTTGATTCTTATCCTCCAAACTTCAATATGAGGCTCCACCTCGAAGTGCCTTCGTACCATCTCAGTTATATGATCTTGATTCAGTTGAAATCATTGAGGCCTAACATGCCTTTAATCCAAGGCTGCCTCATGCCCTAGTTCCTTTATGGAATTTCTAATTCTTCTCCTTATGGATGTGTGTTTGCGATCTGACCTTGCTTCCTATGCTCAAATTCATTTTTCTATTGCACTCTCCCTACCTCGGGGTCTAGACAAGCTCCACCTAGAAGACATAATGGATCAGTATCAACCGGTCCAGATCGATCGATACCAATTGATTATGGAAGCTAGGGTTGAGCTTAACTTGTCCCATCTCATGTCTCCATGCTTATATTCCATCGTCCTTATTTCCTGACTGTCTCTTGTCTTAATTTTCGATAGCTCCATGTGCTACTTTTTGCTCCTCCACTAGAAAATGCTATTTAACATATCCTGCTATTGAGCTAACAACACTGTTTGCATGTTTGTCATCATTCCCTTCATCTCAGCTCTAGTTACAAAGATTGAAGGTAGATTTTAATAAAGAACACCTCGTGGCTACCCCGATATTATTGTTAACTTCCTTCCATAATAGCTTTTTTGTAATTGCTTCTTCATCTTCAACAAATCTAATCTCAGTTCCTTTTAGTGAAAGCACAAAAAATGTTAGCCTTTTTTATAGGCTAACATTCCAAATTTATAGAAAAGTGACACATAAATAACAAATGTAAGAATTCAAAGTGAAATAGAAGAAGAGAGAAACAATACTTTTACAATGGTTCAACAAAATGTACAGCCTACATTCATATGTTTTTGTTGATTGATTCTTTCTAGAATACTCCATTTACAATGGAGTCTCGAAATACATGAGTTAGATCTCAGATAAGCTAACAAGTCTAGATAAGTAGAAGAAAAATGTCCCATTCTAGTTGAGAAAAGTCCTTTATTTAAAGAATAGTTCTTCTAACATAGTCGCAAGACTGAATTTTGATCATTAAACATCCAAAGCAAAGTTTTAGCCATTGAATAGGTCAAATAAAATGTTCTCTAATCATCACCATAGGTCGGTAATGACCGATATTTTGTCATTCTTTTCCTTGCTTCTTCACATAGATGAAGTCCTTTAGCTTTTAGGTACTCCAATTATGGAAAACGGACCGTTTGGTGTCGAATGACAACGTCCAACATCGATTGATTCACATCATTACTTTTGCATTCCATCAACTCCAATCGTTGAATTGCACATGAGTAAGTAGTGCAAATGTCAACAAGAAAATCATTGGCACTAACCAATTTCAGCTGGTACTGACCAATTGTAGTTAATCCATACATAGTGAATTTTCTCCATTCTTTAATCTTGGCATCTTACAATCTTTCTTATCCACTCCTTCATCATTTTGTAGTCCAATTTCTTTTATTTGAGTCAATTCAAAAGCTATGAGAATTTTTCCGAACATGTGAAAAATTCACTGATGCGTTTACAAACTTAAAAAGGCGTTTATGGCGTTATACAAACACCATGTACTTGGTATGACAGGTTGAAAAACAATCTTTTAAGCTCTGTTAAAACTGGTAAAGTTAACCCTTTTATATTTGCTAAAAAGAATAAAAATGACTTATTATGGTACAAATATATATACATATATATATGAAACGTATTATTTTTTGATCTAAAATGAAAAATATATGCATTGAATACTCAAATATATCGAAAATTGAGTTTGAAATGGATCGTGTGAGAGAGCTCAACTGCTTTTAGGTTTACGAGTTAAAGAACTAAATATTGGTACATTTATTTACAAATATTATTATGGAAAATATTTGGTTAAACATTTTGAAAATGAAAATAAAACTAATAACCATACAGTAATTAGCACAAACTAACATCCAAATCATGATGACAGTGGTAAAGAAGTGGACTACAATAATAATGTAGTATGATTGGTTCACCACTATGCTTAACTACTAGTTAACCAGATAATGGTGAGTGTATGCTTTTATACTAGATTTCAAGTAAACTATATGGAATCATAATTAAGAGCCATAAAAGATATTACAATGCTTAGCTAAAACTAAGGATTAAGGACTTTTCCACCTAAAAAGCTGCTACTTTGAATTAGTATCATATAGCAATGCTTAATTTGGAGGCTGCAAGATGAACAGAAAAAGTAAGAGTGACTCTATCACCATATTGGACTGTCATTAGTCTCTCTGTTTAGTAAGAAATAAAATAGTGTATCCATCTCAACTTATGAAGAAGAATATGTTTCGATAGCATTGACTCGGGCACAGTAATATGAATGCAATAAACATTTGAATATTTTGGTGTAAACATGGCTAAGTTCCAATTTGTTATGATAACATGAGGCAATTAATTTATCCAAAAATCACGCAAATCGCTTGAGAATTAAACATGTTTACATTAGAAAACATTTTCTATGCAATTATGTTTCCAAGGAAAATATTACTTTAAATACTATTAACATAGAAAATTAGATCATGGATATATGTACCAAACCATTATGTGATACTACTTACATTACATTAAGTGGAGTATATAATATTTGTGTAACAAAAGACTTTAATTAATGCTTTAGTTGTCTTAACTATATTACAAAAATAATGTTATAAAGGAAAAGATTATTTTACGAGTGACTTTGTATTTTTCCCAAATTTCTTCCTCTTTTAGTTGATGATAAAGGAGGTAAAAATGTAGAAAACTCGTGCAACTGAAAGGAGGAGTATATAGACATATAGGAAGTAATGATTTAGGGGAGTTCATTTGATTTTATATAATATAAGTCATATATCTGTATCATCAAAATGTGGGAGAATGTTGGGACATAATTCTTATGTTTTGGTGATGATATTTTATTGCTACCAATGAATTTATCAAGTTATCACAGTTGTAGTAGTACTTAGAGAGATGCTGTGACATGATAGAAATCAATATAAGCTCAATGAAGTCAAATTATGAAGAATATGGCATATAAAGAATTCGAATACATATGTAGTGGAGAACAAGCTTCCAAAGACATTAAATGGAGTAAACAAATCCAGTAGAACACAACATTGAAGAAATACTTGAGTGTGGAAAAACTAACACAAAAGTAGATTATATTATTTATCGAGTCCTTTTAGCATAGGTTTGTTAAACCCTAAAAACGATCTACAAAGCATTCTAAATTTTGACACAATATTTTAGATATCTCCTAGATTTTTTTTTTTGAATTTTTCCAGATTTTAGTAGTGCAACAAAAGATCGAATGGAGAAGTAGAAGTTAATGCATGGAGATAGGCACACATACCAAAATGTGGTTAACTACATGTCGACATGTGATACATCGTAGGTTGAAATATGGATGCTTACATGTTAACGTATCAGTAGCATAAAGGTTGACATGTGACCTAACTGGTTTACAAATTCAAATTTCCCTAAGCTTTCTTTTTTGTAACTCTTCCTCTTTTCATTCCAGAGCCACTTCTAACCATTATAACTTCTTAATAAATACTCTACATCGTCTATATAAACCCCTAAAATACTCCAGTTACAAAAGCAATGTACATTGCTTTGAATATTCCAATCTATTGCTATATTATTTCAATGTTTTCAAATTTCCAAAGTGATCAAACTCTATACATTCAGTTCCATAAACATATCACTTACCACACCACTTGTCCTTTCATATTGGAGAAAATTTGTGGGTTATCGAAGAATTCGGCTGAAATGAAGAAATTTGTATCTCATAGATATAAAGGGTCAACAAATGTACCTTTGTGTTGAAGTTGCAGTCCTATTACAGAGTCATCATACAGCCTTGTTGAAGTCATGCTCAGTCGTCCAAGGAAAGTTGTCGTAAGCTTATTCCTCCAAATTAAGAGAGAGTCAAGTTAGTGATATTTTAGAAATGAGTTATGAGACTGGATGTAGAATGAGAGTATGTATTAGTATATAAACTATCGATGTGCTCTTTTTATTTACATATTTGCATTCATTTTCTTTATTATAGTTAGCTAGCTAATTATTATTACTTAGTTAATTTGTATAAATTAAGTTAATTATTACAATTATTCGTATAGTTCAATCTCACCCCAAACATTCATTCATAAAAAAAATTCAATGTTTTTTCTGTTACCTATTTTTCAAATTCAAAAGATTTACTCTTAGTCTTTTGGTCATAAGAGTATAATAAAAATAGATTAGTGGTTAGAAATAACGCAAGTAAGGTCATGCAACTTAGTTAGTAGGAAATTTTCTTCCCATTTCTTGCTAATGAAGAATCGATCTAAAAGAGCAATCTATAGAGATCTTTACCTCTTGTCCATGTGAATTTTCAACACCAGTAAAAGAAACGGGCCTGTTGGTAGTGGGTAAAGTAGGTGGATTTAAAAAAAATCCCTATTTTGATCTTTATTCGGTTGATGAAGTCAAATTTGGTTTAATATATATAATCTAATTACTTTTGTTCAACACCAATTTTATTTAATTTTTTGATTAGGCAATCATTTCAATTATTTGGTTTAGGTGCCAGGGCACGTGCTTCATGAGTGATAATGGCATACGCCTTGCGCATGAATTATTTTTCTACAGACTATATATGATTAACACGTTCAAGAAAAAAAGGTTTGCACAAATATTTCGGTATGTTTTTATGTTGAAATAATGTGTAGTTAATTTAAGCTTTTATCTTTAAGTTGCAACATCTAATTTTTTTCGTTAATTTGAATTTTATTTGTATTATTAATTAATAAACAACGAAGTTGTAGTTAATTAAAGAAAAAATGTTTGTTTATTAGATCCTATTTTTAAGTGTAGATGGACATTTTGAATTTGTAAAGAAGTTTAACCGTTAGATCCTATTTTTAGGGA
This sequence comes from Allium cepa, assembly GCA_030765085.1. Classification (NCBI taxonomy): domain Eukaryota; kingdom Viridiplantae; phylum Streptophyta; class Magnoliopsida; order Asparagales; family Amaryllidaceae; genus Allium; species Allium cepa. Next base: position 713,339,465 of record CM060934.1, read on the forward strand.
AATTAAGATTTGTTAATATCGAGCAAGTTTAATTGTAAAGGGACAATTTTGGTAGTCCACGCTGACACCAAAAAAGTGTGACACCGATGGTACTACAACTATTATTAAAGATTTTGAATATTACATGAGAATATCATAAAATACTCACGTGTATATATTGTTACAACCTGCATCCCATTAGGCTCGAATTTTCGCTAAATCGAATACTGAAGTCCACCAAATTATGGATCATTGATTTTGGAATCCGGCAAATAAATAATTTCATATCAAAGCACTATCGATAATAATTCACTGTAGAATAGTAAGGTATAATCAAAAATATAGTTACTGACCAAGATTGACATTTCCAATATTTATTGTCCTTGCCGATCATAAGCATACATAAGGAAACTTAACCTTCCACTGCTCACACCTTGTACCAGTACTTGCCCCTCTACAGTATCCTATGGGTTGTAATGAGGAGGAGAAATGATGTTTTGGTGACTGGTAAATTGCAAACTTTATAATATCACTAGTCTAATTGCCTTCCATTACATATTATGTCTTTTAATTTACTAAGTCATCTCGACTAACACATATGATACGCCTGTCTACCCAAAGTAAACCACAACTATACATACATACATATACATATACACATACATATATATATATATATATATATATATATATATATATGAGTACCATAGTACCCCTTATACTAAGGTACTATCCCCGCAAGTATTTATAACCCAAAGCCTTGTCAGGATCCATCATCAATGTAGTATCATGTACTCGTCGTCGTGCATACCAAGGAACTCCCATAGTGCCTAATAATGGCGTCAAAATTGTTAGTCGTATTCTATCTCTCTTGAAAGACCTTCATAAAGGGTTATCTAGCCTTGCCCCTAACAAACAATCTAGAAAACAACTATGGCAGTGCATGACCTAAATGTGATCTACTCTAGTAGGAGGTGTAGCTGTTTAGGCATAACCCTTGTCTTTCCGTAGACCACTCAGGATTGATGAAGTTCTCGACTTATGCACTGCTCCTACTCCCTAATATGTACCAATCACACGCTGACATAGCACCGAACCTTACTCACCGTCTTATTTAGATTGCCAACCGCAACCATGTTAATACCCACTTGTTTCTCGATGCGTCTTAAAAGGTTGAAGCAAACTCTACTTGTACTTTGACATTTCGACCGAGGCGAACTTCCTACTTGTGTAATGTATATAACTCTACGGGTCCTACAGTTGGACATGTCCCACATTAGTGTAATGTATACACAACTGCTGGCAGCCCGTTGTGGTGAGCAGACTTCTATTGTGTAACACTACTGATCTCGCATTCCAACCCACTTTAATGACTACATCATTCTTATCTGATCTAATTTAATTACTAACTTTAAAAAATTCACACCCATCACAAAATCATACTTATGGCTACGTGTGCGTATGTATAGGTGTGTGTGTACGCATGTATGTATGTATGTATAAATATATAAAAAGCTGTGTGTGTATGCATGTGTACGTGTGTGTATTCATACTTATTTAATTATTATGCCTTCTATGTTCAACTATTAGTAATATTCCTTTAATTTTTTATGCATTTTCTTTTTGTTCCATTAATATCAATTCAATGTCCTTTACCGCTTTAATTAGAAGATCTATATATATCTTTCCTATTTACTTTTTCACGTCTTATTGAATTTCTATTTCTATTCCTTTTTACCTTTTCTACTCTCCTTTGTTTAGTGGACTTTCCATATCCTTTATATTTAAATTATTACTTGCTTACCCTTTTATTGTTTATTTTTATTTGATTTATGCCTTGCCTCTAGCTTCAACCGTTATTATTATCATATTACAATTCTTTAATTAATCCTTAGGGATTTTTGCATTTTGATGCGTTGGAATTACATCTCTCTCAAAAGGAAAGACTAACACTGTAAATTTCTATATCTTATTCAAAAGGATAATTTGTGTTATTGAAATTATAAGAAATTATCTTTTTCATAGTTATTGAAATAGACAATACAAATTATGATAAAAATATCCCTATTTTATAAATCTCTTTCTTTTAGGCGCATTCCTTGTTATTTTAGACGATACACCTTTATTTATGAATCTGAATATTGAAATTTACATTGCAACGTTCTACACTCCGACGAGTTAAGATACTATTTAAATCCCCATAATTTATTATGATGATTCTAATTTATATTTTTCTAGTACAAGTAATTCAAATCTATAAATATGGAATTAATTAATGATTTAACAATTTCAAGGAATACTACTACCCAATTCTTTCCACATTCATATACATGCGATATTAAAATTAAGTTATCAATCATAGAATTAGTAAGCATGTTTTGTAAATTCATTACTTGCATACAGTTTTAGCCTATAATTCCAAGTTTGCATTTTGGCATATAGGAATAGATTTACAATGATATAAATCCAATATTATATAGAAAGATATAATTTCCCACTCACCTTTAAGCTTTCCAAATCTCGAGATCTAATCCATGTTATTCTAATTTGACTCCACCTATTTCTCTATTTGAATACATATAGCACGAGCATAAATATATCTATTAGAAATCTAGATCTAAGAAGAGTTTTGGATTTGATTTAGACTTAATTCAAGATTTATTACTTTCCTTGGCTTTGACGATTTGATTCAACCTTATTTTTCTTCTTAATTATCTTCTATTATACTCCACTTGTATATACGTATATAAACTATAATTTTATTTAGAATTAAAAATTTATGGATAAGAGAAAATGGCAGAGCTCGGTCATCAATTTAGAAATATGAGAAGAAAAGTGAGAGGTTAGACCCATATTTATAGTGGTTCGAATCAATGCCAGCCGTTAGATTAAATTATTTTAAGTCTGGGTTCTCTGGCCATGTCAAATTTCATTGTTTACTCATCCACCGGTCGACCGCCCTTACACCACCAATCAATCGATCCCAATTAAGGGGTCGACATCGTTCGTCGTTTAATTCTGCTGATTTATTTCCATTTACGAGTAGCAGATATAATTTCTTTCTGCTTTGATTAACACTAATTAAACTTAAACGTTATATAAGCATTAATTGACTGTTAATGTTAATCAACGTTATTTTGATTATATTTATTTTCTTAATTACATATATAATTATTTTCGGTTCAAAAACTTCAATGTTAATAACTTTTCATTTGAACTCTGATCGAAAAACCTTATATATGAAAATTGCTCGGAAAATTGCCACGAACTCAACGGTGCAAGTATCATAGCCAAAGTCTGATATGTGTAAAAATTATATTTTTCATCGTTATATTTATTACTTAATTCTTCTTAATTAATTATTGTTAAAATTACGGTGTGTTACATTCTCCCTCTTTAAAAGAATTTCACCTTCCAAACACCTTAAGGACATAATCACATAACATAATGCATTGCCATTCCAAACTATTCAACCAATTAGTGTACAACAAATTTTGCAACCAATCGTATACAAGTGCGGTGTATCAGAATACATATAATATACATACTGAGCAATTCTAAATCGGCACCTCCTATATGAATGCATTTTTTAAAACAATTTTGAAAATATGGTGCAAACAACCTATATATATTGGTAGTTCTATATGTATGCAAGTTTAAAAAATCAAAATCTTTGTTTTTACATCCAAATTTTTCCACACTTCTACGGATAAGACAATTCTACCAATTTTACATCCAATCCCTCCCTCCAAAATCCTAGCACATCATTTCTAACATTTAAAATTTTGAAAAATCCAGTTTTCTAAATCTATACTCTAAGAGGGTTTAGATGGAGAATTCCATATTTTCATCCTTCACTTGTGTATTTCCACTATATCTTGGAACCTTCCCTTTTCCCTCATTCCTTTTCAAACTTTTCCAAATACAGTCCACATAAGGAAATTTACGTTTAAAATTTTAAATCAGATTTTTTTAAAAACTAGTTTGGTTCATCTTCGATAACATATGGAAGAAGAGATTTCGTAGTTAAAACGGCTTTTTCCCTTATCACCAACTATATCTCATTTTACTATGACATATGTTGCGCGGTAAATCCCTACTTCATAACCTTTCGGCTTCTTCCCTCACTAAACATGTGACATTTCAAAAATAAAAAAATTCCTATCTTTCTGCTCAAATTCTTTTTAAATTAAAATTCAAAATATTTGCTAAAAATTTAAAATTTCATCACCATTTTTTTCAGAACTTTTCATAAAAATATTTTATTATCAAAATCGTGAATTTTGTACAAAACTATCAAAAGCATATATTTTTTTCAAAATAATTCATGCCACATCCTACTCAGTCAGAGTTTAGTCAATAGTTTGACGTCCATAATGGACTCTTTTTTATAACATGGTAAATGTTAATTTCAAAAAAAAATCTTTCGATTTTAGATAACAACCAACACATAAGCTCATTTATAAATTTCAACTTTTTAGGCGTAGGGATACTGATCGGGGTTTCGCAACGACCTTTCACCGTCCTTCGCTTGCCAAAATTTATCTCCTAGAAATTTAGCACATTTTGGAACTTAACTTTTTTTAGTAGTTAATTAAACAAATTGTCTAATTTATTTTATAACTTCCAGCCTTACTTTGCATTAGTTAAGTGTCTACATGAGATTTCCTTGGTTACACCGGTTTCCAATTATATAGCGATCAACCAAAAAAACCAATTTCAAAAGGCACATTTCACATAATATCGTGCGCTATATACAACTAAAACAACTAATGCTTACAACTCAAAACCCAAAAAAAACAATCGGTGAAAGTTTCTCTTCAACATCAACTAACATTAATAATGTTGTGACCCTATCATTTCCTACATAAATTAAATGAACTTCCTAACATTTCATTCTACTACAACCCACAGATCTTATTTCACCCTTCTAGTTTCTAATCAATAAGGTACACTTATTATTTTTCAAATATTGCCAAATATAGGTAGAACTGTGCACTTCACATTGTAGTGGGCTAAGGAATACAAACTATTTGCATTTAGAATAACTTACCAGAGAAATTGGCACGGCAAAATGAATTCTCACCTTCCATTTTGCCCTCTTTAATCCTAAGCCAAATAGCATCCTCTTTGTGTGTTTTTTTTTATCTCATTACCCTTTGTTACTGTCTTCTTTTAACCCAACTCTCTTGATGGTATTCTCAAATTTTATTTTTTAACTTCCTTTATCGTGATCTTTCATGCGAGTTACTATGAACTTGCAGAAAGTACTTTGATATCGTTCGTTATTTCTTTCGTGGATTCTTTTTACGGCTTCCAAATTGACGCAGCAGATTAATCAAAATAAACTTCAATCGGTGAAAATAGCAATCGGTGGATTGATGAATACCAAAATGCCCAAATTCGTTGATCCGAAGATACCGAATTCTAGCTATCTCTAACACGTTGATCGCGCAGACGACTCATGCCACTAACTTGCAATTCGTTGACCCAGGTCTGAGCTGCATCACAAACATATCTTACTAAATATTCTAAGGGTTATACGAATATTCCTTACACTCTACAGGGATTCCTTATTGTTATTCTATGAGTAACCATCGTTATTTCCTTCATAGCTTTATTTTTACCCTATCCTACCTAAGCAATCAACCCTATTTACTCCATATTAAAATTTTGGTTTGGTTTTTACCACTATTTCTATGATAAAATTTCAAAATGATAAAGTACTTAATCCTAAAAAAATTATCTTTAAAAGTACAAACATAGAAACTTTTTATTAAATTCAAAATAACTTGTTATCTTAAATGTTTAAACTCCCATTTAATTTTAAAAAAAAAATTGTTTTCTTTTTCCTAAATCAACATTTTCTTTTTCCTAAATCAAAATTTTCTTTTTAAACCCCTTTTCCAACAGCAAGGATTTTTAACTCAAATCATATATTAAGTTTTGCTTTTAAAAATTCAGTTCTTTTACCAAATGGTTTCATAAAAAATATAGTTTAGGATGTTTTCGAAACATCTTTTTCAATTTTAAACAGTAAAAACTGGAGTAGACAGGGACATTTCATCCTATTATTTTCTTATTAATTATTCTATCTCCACTTCCAACCCTTGGCGCTAATACCATGTGTGGGGAGCTTTTTAAAAGAGGTGTGCAATCAACGCGCACAAGCATGGAATATATTCGTTTCCTTTGTTTGCCTTTGATTTCCTATGTTGCTTCTAGTTAGTTTACTAGAATTATTTTTAATATAATCTCCTATGGTTTTTTCTAATTACTCACATTATTTTATATAAATTTATAATATTTTTTCTATAAATATTTCATAATGCAACTACTATTTAACTGTCTACCAAAATTTCTCGTATTTAAATTGCTTCTATTTATGTTTCTTTCCATTTAATCGACTGTCTTCTTTATTGAACCATTACAATGTGTTCGTCTATTGCTTTATTTTGGGGTTCTAATCTTCTTTCCCATACTATTACTCCATTTTAAACTTGTACCACTTCCTATTGTCCACCACTAAAAAGAATTTTACAACTTAATTTTTTTTCTTTCTTCTTAGAAAAATAACGAGTTACATACGCTCTACTATATTTTCAAAAGAATAACTATTTGTAAAAATCCTATTTGCTAAAATTTTCGATTTAACCCCTTTAAAAAATTTCTACTAAAACTTTTTATTTAAATAAAATATGAATATGTCACTTTTTCGAAAATTTAATATTTATTTACTTAAAAAATAGGGTTTTTCTACCTTCAAATAATTCCTTCGAAATTCATTTCAAATATATTATCCATATTTTTTTCTTAATTTTATGTTAAAATCATTTCAACTTTTATGCTAAATTCTTTCATATAGGGTCAAACTCAAAGTGGATTTTCATTATCCCTTCTTTCGGACTTTTCTTCTTTTCTACTTACTTACTAATATATCTTCTTCCAGAATATTAAAAATCCAACGACCATATTGGAGTGATTACTAGACATCTTTTTCTGGGAACATATTTAATACTTACTTTCAAATATCTACAACATATAGATTCTTTCTTTTCCATTTATTTGGATATAATGTGCATCGCCAATTCACAATCCTGTGAGGATTTACAACCATAGAGCAATCTGTTATCTACATGGGAGTCAAGTACTAGCCAGCTTTAGGGACCCTTCCATATGTCATATTCATGCTCTTCCTATGTCAACACCTTCCAATAGAGTGATCGGGATAGGTGTATACCTTCAATTTCATCTATTGTTCCGACTCATAATTGACCTGTCCATCTTTCCAGAATATGGTTGCAACTACTTTATAGTAAGAATTCATGGGATTGGTGTATAATAAATTTGTAACTATTGGTAAAATACAAATATGTTCACTCAACATTTCCTAATTTTCAAGATTGACTAACCTGACTCTGATATCAAATGTGACAACCCACAACCAATGGGCTTGAAATCAAGAACCTAAGTCCATCAAAGTATAGATCGTTGATTTTAGTATCGTGTAAATAAATAACTGCATATCAAACCATTATTAATATGAACTCATATCATAATAGTAAAGTATAATAAAATATATAGTTACCGACAAAGATTGACATTTTCAATATTTAGTGTCCTTGTCAGTACCGAGCATGCACAAGGAAACATGTCTTTGCACTGTTCTCGCCTTTACTAATACATGTCCTTCTAAGCTATCATATGGGTTATAATGAGGAGAGGGTTAAAAAAATGTTTTAGAGTACCGTAAAATTACACAATTTGTACATAACACTAGTTTATGCTGATTGCCTTCCATAAATATGTTATTTCTTTTATTTACTTAGTCATCTTGACTCCACGTACGCATACGATATGGCCCATCTACATGAAATAGACCATAATTATATATATATACATAAATTAATTTACATAAATACATACATATGTGTATATATAGGTACTGCAATCCCCCTTTGGACCAAGATATTATCCCTGCTAGTATATGTAACCTAGCACCTCATCAGGATCCATCATCAACGCAGTATCACATCCTCATCGTAGTGCATACTAAGGAACCCCCATAGTGCCTAATAATAGCAGCACAATAGTTATCTATATTCTATCCATTTTGAAAGACCTCCATAAAGGATTATATAGCCTTGCCTTTAATAAACAATCTAGCAAACAACTGTTGCGGTGCATGACCTAAATGTAATCTACACTAGTAGGAGGTGTAGCCGTTTAGGCATAACCCTTATCTTTCCCTGACCACTCAGGATGGATGATGTTCTCAACCATTGTATAGCTCTTGCTCTCTAATATGATACCAATCACATAATGACATGGCATCGATCCTTGCTCATCGTCCTATTTAGACTGCCTAATGCAACCAAGGTAAGATTCACTTGTTACCAAACACCCCCTAAAAGGTTGAAGCAGACACTACTTTTCGTTTGACACTTCAACTTAGGTGAACCTTCCAACTTGGTATCCCTCACCTATAAGAGAACGCATATAAATCCATGGGTCCTATAGTTGGATATTTCCCACATCTGTATAATGTATAAACAACTGCAAGTAGCCCCCTGTAGGGGGCAGACTTCTGTTGTATTATACTACTGACCTTACATTCAAACCCATTTTAATGACTTTACCATTCCCAACCGATCTAAGTTATTTTCTAACTTTAATTATTCACACCCACCATAAAGGCATACTTAGGGATGTATGTTTGTGTGTGTACTCATACTTGTTTAATTATTACACCTCCTATGTTCAACTATTTGTAATATTCCTTTACTTTTCAAACATTTGCTTTTTATTCCATTAATATCAATTTAGTGCCATTTTCATTAAAAGAACTAAAGATCTTTTCTATTTATTTTTTCATGCCTGATTGAATTTCTATTTCTATTCCTTCTTAACCTTTACCACCCTCCCTTGTTTAGTAGACCCTTTAAGCCCTTTTAATTTAAATTATTAATTGCCTACCATTTTATTGTTTATTTTTATTTGATTTCTATCTTGCCTCTATTGCATATATATTAATTCTTCACTTAAACCGTTATTAACATCACATTTACAATTCTTTAATTAATCCTTAGGGATTTCTCCATTTCAATGCATTGTAATTACATCTCTCTCAAAAGAAAAGGTTAACCTTGAATATGTCTTATCCAAAAAGAGAAATTTTGTTACGCTTGGAACTACAAGGAATTATCTTTTTCATTCTTATTGAAATAGACTATACAAAACAGGAAAATGACCCTATTTGATACATCCTTTTCTTTTAGGCATGTTTCTTGTTATTTCAAACGATACACTTTTTCTTATGAATCTAAACTTTGTAATCAATAAAAAATTACATTGTAATATTTTACATTCCAAAGAATTAAAATAGTACATTAATCCCCATAATTTATTGTGATAGCTCAAATTTATATTTTTGTTGCATAAGTCATTTAAATACATAAATCAGGAATTACCACATAATTTATCAGTTATATGGACTACTACTACCCAACACTTTCTAGATTCATATACATACAATATTAAAATTAAGTTATCAAGCATAGAATATGTAGGCATGATTTATAAATTCATTACAGGTATCAAGTTTTAGCCAACAACTCCAAGTTTACATTTAGGCATGTAGGAATAGATTTACAATGATATAAATCCAATATTATATAAAAATATATAATTTCCCACTCATCTTTAAGCGTTTTGAATCTCCAGATCTAATCCCTATTATTTCAGTTTGACTCCCCTTTTTCCCTATCTGAATACATATACGATAAGCATACTATATCTACATAAACCTAGATCTGAGAAGAGATTTGGGTTTAATTTAGATCTGGATATATAATTTACTTTGGCTTTGACAATTTGATTAAACCTATTCTCTTCTCAATTATCCTCTGAAATTCTCCATTTATATATATATATATATATATATATATATATATATATATAAACTACAATTTTATTAAGATTAAGAATTTATGGGAAATAGAAAATGGCAGAGCTCCACGTCGCTCTAGAAATATAAGAAGAAAAGTGAGGGGTTAGACTCATATTTATATGGGTTCGCTCAATGCTAATCGTTAGATTGAAATATTTTAAATCGGGGTCATTTGGCCACTTCAAATTTCACTATTGACACATCCACTAGTCGATTGTCGTTATGCCACCGGCCGGGTCGACCGGTTAACGTATTTTAGATAATTATAGTTCATCGTTTGATTTTATTAATTAATTTTCTTTTACGCACAACGGACATAATTTCTTTTCACTTTGATTAACGTTAATTATACCTAAATGTTAAGTAAGCATTAACTAACCATTAACGTTAGTCAACGTTATTTAATTATATTTATTTCCTTAATTATGTATGTGCTATTTTCGATACGTAAAATTCAAACGTTAACATTACGGGGTGTTACATATATTGCATGTGCAACACGTAATATAATAGTTGATGTGTGTGTATAGATGTTAGGATTTACATCTATAATGGACACAATCGCCATGGAATACACATCTACTAACTCAAAACTATTATTTAAATATATACACATTTGATTATATATGTTAAGATACAAAACTGAAAGTGCACAATGCTTTTATATAGAAGGAGATCAAAAGACAAGTTCTCCTTAATTTACTTCTTCCTTTATTATCATTACTAAATCCAAATCTAGTACTTCAAACGCCTCTTTGACTATTTAAGATAAATAAATTTACATATACGTATATAAGGTTTTCGGTAAAATGTTTTTTTTATTTGACGAAGTCAAAACTCTAGATTTGAAATTCAATATAATGAATATCTAACTTTGATTTGGTAGGTAATTTATAAGACAAAACTTTCTTAATTCACTTATTCAATCATTACCAATTATTAGATCCTATTCTAAAATTCAAATTCTTGTAGTAGCAACTTACACACACACACACACACATTTAGTAAATTAAAATTTTGAATGATGAGTGATTTTGAGATATTAAATTCAAAACATTTGAATCAAAACAACTATTTATTATGCTATTTTAAATCTTTAATTATATATGTTAAGTATCAATTCAACCATGGATATATAATCGTACCATTTTGTTAAATAATATATTGAATTTTAGATTTGAAATTCAAATTAAATGAATGATTTTGAAATATTTTTATATTAGAGTAGAAACACACACACACACATATATTATGATGTCCAAATAAAAAATATTTTATTTTCTTCTTAAATCAAAGATCTATAATTCAATATTATATAATGAATAAAACACATTGGTTTAATCATAAATAATTGGGAGAGACAACATATGCAAACATGTAATCATTCTTAAACTACCAAATAATTGATATCTGTGAATTAAAATGTAAACAGGAGGTATGCTATGAATAAATCACCGTTGATCGCACCTTTGAATGGTAGATTCTCCTAGGTCCAATCTGAAAAGTCTTGCCCTTTGTAACATCTATATTTCAGATCTCATCCAATCTCAATTAGATCCATACCCAATTTTGCAAGAGAAGGATAAACCACTTTATTTTATTTTATTTGATGTTTGCATTTGATTTGGAGTTGATAAAATTTTGGAAAGGTCTCATTTGGTTTTGGACCGTGGAAAGGTAAGAGAGAAATGAAAAGTGAATGAAAGAAAAATAAATTCTAAAAAGTAAATGAATGAGAGAATTTGTTTTAATGAGGGAAGGAAAACCTATCTGATTCATTAATTAAAACTTCCACTTTTAATTATAAATCAATTTTTCAATATAATCTTCATCCATATCCTTTCCTCTATCATTGCATGGTAGGCCACATCATTCCGTTACATGAATAATTATTTCTAAAAGTTATTGAGCAATTAACAATATATAAAATCTAGTTAAATACACACATAACGTATATATGTATAACTTTATATATACATCTAAATAATTAACAATAACATGAAACGTTAGATAAATTATATAATAGTAACTATATCTTAAATATTAATTAATTTAACTTAGTTACAAAGTTTTACAAAGAGTGCATAAATAAGGTTGTGACTTAGAGGTTTTAATTCTATCAACAATAAATACTGAACAATTCAAATATTATCATTCGCACATTATCTTAGCTAATGTTTTGATAGTTTGGTCGAATTCATCGCTTAAAGACCTTTTAAGAAAAATAACATTTTATAATTCTTAAATGTTACCAATTAGTAATGATTATCTACATCAGTTCTCTTCGTCCATACTATATGCACATTAGGACTTATGGAATTTGGTTTTGGTCAATATTCCGATATCATACATGTTCAACTTGATTAGTCCATAAAGAAAGCCATTCTTTCAATAATAACATTTATTATTAACTATACTACTCTAGTTAGATTTTGACTTTGGTTTTATTACCATTGACCATAATACTAAACTCATATAACTGAGTATACGAATTCTATGTTGAATAGTATTTTACTTCCAATGCTTCCACTCGAATACAACTATAATTGTTTGATGGACGCCATGCCATGATTTAACCATAAGCAAAGTAGAGTGTCTGCATTGAAGTTAAACAATATTCTCAAGTTGAGTGAACTATGTAATATCCCCACTTCGTGATATCTTGTTTGAACTTAATCATTATTAACCTATAGGGAACCTTCGAATGAATCATTCCACATTTATCCATTAACTATCGGTATGTGACACCTTTGTACCCCCGACGGCCATAAGTAATACACTGCCCAACGTTTGGAGAGCGTTACTTATCTTTAGTATATTAGGAAACCGAGTTAGTATTTTGGAAAAATGGTAATGAAGAAGATTGTTTTTTTTACATTGGATCTAGAGTAAGAAGGATTTGCAAAATGGATTGGTATATTGGGAAATTATTGGTGGGGGAGGTGATTAAGATTTAACTATGTCAAGGTATGCTCTTTTTTTCCAAAATGGACATTGATTGAAGGAGAAGCTACGCGATAATAGGAAATGTTGGAAAGAGTTAAAGGGGATGTCATCTAGTTATGATGATTAATCATATCTAGTGGAACATTAGAAGATTAAAGCAAAGACGGTGACATTTATGATAGTTAGGGTTACGGTTAGAGACAAATATGGTCGTCATGAGAGTAGTCTAGATCTATTTCTATAATAAAGATAAAATACTTGGAAGATAAAGATAGTCGTTTGGAGATATGGTAATTATTTATCCAAATATTTTGGAAATTTTATGCATATTTATAATTTTTGTTTGTAAAGATTGACTCCAAACTCCAAAATCATTTTCAATGTAGCTCCACCTTAACTTTCTATTCAACAAGATATGTGTTATAAATCCTTATATTTTACTTTTCATAACTTGTTTGTAGTAGTTTTATATTTATAACATTGAAAAATATACATAATTATCTATTTTTAGCTTTTATTCTTTTTGTGTGTTACGCTTATTTTTTTCCATGCATTACATCCATTCATATTTATATATATATTTATATTTAATAATAGTTGTAATATCTTCCATGTCATGCTTTATTGGTGTAAACATGAACTTACAGAAATACCCTTCAAACTAAAATATAATATAATATATTTCCCTTTTCAGATTTTTTTTTTAACTTTTTAACCCAAAATCTACTCCAATCTCAATTTAAATTAAAGTTCTTCTGTCCATTACCGAGTTAATATATTTAATGCTATATGAAGTAAATATATTCAATCCTTTACTAAGCCAATAAAATAAGCAAGTCCCATGTCTCTCCCGTCAGTAAAATGTAAGTGTATTTTTACTCTATCCAATGTCAAAGGATAGAAAAAACTTCTGTTGCATGCATGTATATTGTGTAAACACTATGGTTTTAGTACTATTATTAAAGAAGTTTAAAGATCATACTTGATATTTTTTAGTACATTATGTTAATGTGCTCCTCCAATATAGTAAATAACTTGATAGAGTTAGAGGTATGCCCTACAAGCTATAATTTATTATAAATTAATTAACTCTATAATCAATTCTCATTCATAATAAAGGTGTTTTTCTTTCTGTTATATATTTCTTATAACATGTTATAAATAATTAAAATATATTTAACATAAAATCCGTAAACGGTGTGCTTGTGGTAGTAATTATAAATAGTTGTAATCATGAGTATTGTATCACGGTATTATAAAAATCATCATTTTAAATGTTCCTAGTCAAGATTCATCAAGACTGGATATTCATATATATTCGTTGAGCCTAGAGTATGCAATGCTCTCCAAATATTGGGCAGTGTATTACTGATGACTACTGGGGTACCTAGGGGTTGCGTATTAATAGTTATTGGATAACTATAGAACGACTCACTCGATAGTTTTCTATTTGTTAAAATAAAAATGATAAACCAAAAAATTGTTGGTGTGAATGATTTACATAGTTCTCTTGACTTGAGAATACTATCGATCTTCAATAAGAAGGCTCCACTTTGATTATAGTCAAATCATGGAAAACGTTAGTCTAGTGACTATAGTTAGGTCGAGTGGAAGTATTGAAAGTGAAGCACTATTCAAGAGAGAATTAGTCTCCTCAGTTATATGGGGTTAGTAATCACGGTCAACTCACAGTCAAAATCCCTAGAAAAGTAGTTCAGTTAATAATAATTTTGATTATTGAACCATGGACTTTACATTTGGACTATAGATTTGAATATGGATCACATTGGAATTTTGACCATTACCAAATTCCATAAATCTAAATTGATATAGTTTGGCGAATATAATTGGTGTAAACAATAGTCATAATAGATTAATGCTTAATAAGGTAAAATTGGACTTTACCGATGATTAATTTGGCCAAAATGTCACATCACTTGCTAAGTGATGTATGAATGTTTATATTCGAACAATTCGATATTAATCGCTAACCAAACTTGCACCTAATGAGTCACACAATCGAAACAATGAATACTCCTATAACCAAAATGATTTACTTAATTTGCAACTATTATAAATTAACTAATATTTATAAAATATTAATTATAAAATTTGATTTTGATTTGACTAACAAATATTGTAAAATGTATTTATAAAATTTAGTAATAAATTAATCATAATATGGTATGGCCACTATAAAACCTATTTATAAAAGTTATTAATATATTAATTGTAAATTTATTAATGTATTTATAAAATTTATTAATATATTGATTTGTAAAGTGGTGTGGCCACTATAAATAAGTTTTATATATTATGATATATGTTATGTTGTTTTAAAATGTTTGAAGTAACAAAGTATACATGTATGTATATAAAATAAAACTTAAAATTAATATAATTTAACTAAACTTATTTAATTAAATAAATTAATTAAAATGTTAATTAATTAAATAATATACACATGTATATGATATATGTTTTATATTACAAAAGTTATGGTATATAGTAAATATCAAATATAAATGTCATATTAATATAATATAAAATTAATTAAAATGTTAATTAATAAAAAATTAGTTAAAATTAATTAAATAAGATATAAATAATGTAATATTATACATAAGATTATTATATAAGTTATATGAAACATAAAAGTTATATAATAATTGTGATAACCCAGATTTTTTTGGGCATCTGTTAATTGGAAATTAATAGGATTTAATTTATTAAAATACTCATTTGTAAATTGAACAAATGAAACTCTGATATTTATATATCTAGATATGTGTATAGAAGAATCTGAACTATAATAAATGCTGGATTTTAAATATTTGGATAGATATTTATTTGATAATCTCCTAATATAATTACTTAAAACTTATAAATTTGATTTGTGTTTGTTTAAATATATGTATATATATTTTTGAGTTGATTTTAAGTTGGATTTTTAAATTAAATTTGAATTTGAATTTGGAATTAAATTTGAATTTAAAACGATATATATCTTAAATATATTTTGGAATTAAATATATGATTTTATTTAGAATATAATTGGTTTTTATTTTTATTTTCTTTAAAGGGTTTTATTTATATAAATTTAGAAAAGTATTTATTATATAGGAAAATATAAAAGCTTTAATATAACATTTAATAATAATAATAAATGCATTTTTACAAGTGTTAGATTATAAAAGCTTGTTATAACATGTGTAAATTAACAAAGGATTGTAGATGACAAATATTAACTAATGTAAGAAGTGTCATTACTTTTTATTTTCATTTTATTTAAATTTTAATAAATCCTAATTTACACTATATAAACTCCTATCTACTTTCTTCATTTCTTTTCCTATTCTTCAATTCAAAAGCAAGTAAACTCATAATCAAAACCTGTGAATCAATCGCCAGATCAAACTAAAACCCTGTAAACATTTTAACAACTCAAGTTCAAAACCCTATAACCAATTCTCAAAGAAAAACCAAAAGCCTGTAACCATTTCTCAAACCTAGAAATTTATTCAATCAGTAAATCAACTATATTTCATTCTAATCATCAGCAAACAAGCTTCAACCTGTAATCTGAAGCAACAATAAAGGATTTCCAGTTCATAATTAAAGCAACTCAAGTTTCTAGTTAATCAAGTTTAAGCATTTTTATTCCAGTTTCAAGCATCTATTTTAAGCCTTCTCTGATTCATCTTCTAACTGGTGAGTAAACATTTATCTAAAAACAGTTTTCTTTTACTTAAATGTTGTGATGAAATTTTGTTGAAAATGGGTGCATATGTTCATGAATATGAATGCATGTATGTATATATGATGTGGCTGTGTATATGATATATATGTGTGTGAATTGTTAACTCTACAGGTTCAAATTCTCTCGAATAAATTCAAATCCACCTTATATATTCAATTTTAGATCTTGATTCCTAAATAGAAAATGACTGTGGATGTGTAATAGTGTTTCTAAAAATATTATCAAGGGCTTATATTAAGGAAATTTCTTCAAAAATGATAAACTACGGAGAAACATCAAGACAGGTAAAAATTTAATCATCTGGAAAATTTGTTTTGATTATATAAGCAGATTCGTGGTTGGAAATTATGAATTTTGGTGGTTAATTTAAGATTTTTAAGATTATAATGGATGAGATAATCTGTGTTGATCAGTTTTGGGCATTTTGCCAATCGACGGTGAATGATGACAATCTGGAGCTCGAGGTTTGGCCTGGAGGTGGCCAGGGTGTCGGGAATCTCTAGGAAAATGGTGAGGAATTTATCTACGGCCGTGGTAGCCAGACATCGATGATCTAGGGTTCGGAGGCTTGTTCTGGTCGGGATTTTTGTGTGCTTCATGCGATGTCGATCGATCGCTAGGGGTGATTGCGAGAGATGGATTTGAAGAGTGGTGATGTGGAGTGGCTTAGGATTGGTCGGCGTGATATACGATGGTCGGAGGCATTGGCTAGGATGGGTTTTCCAATTTGATAATGGGTTCCAGTTTTTGACGGAGGTGTTCATTTTCAATTTGTAAGTGTTTCCGTTGATCTGAGTTATTGGGGAGGATGGCGTAGTTGTCTTTGACTGGTAGATGGCCATGGCGTCAATCGATGTCGATCGGAATGATGTGCATGGTGCACGGTGATTGGGCGTGTGTCTGGGTATGTTTGGGTAAGAAAAAGCTTTTGGCTCGGGAATTTCTCGAGTGGTTCTCCTGTATAACTCGAAGGAGAGGAGGAGCAGGAATTTCGTGATGTGCTCAGGAAGAATCATTGTTGGGCTCGGGTTTTCTGGTTGTTGCATGTTGTTTTCTAATCAAAGAATTATTATGGATTTATAAAGAGCAAAGATTTTAACTAGTTTAATTTTGTAAAGATGGGTTATTAAGACAATAAAGTTTGAAAGGAATGATTAGTCTAGTTTAAAGGTGTGTCTAAATGTATGTGTTTACAAAGCAAAATAAAAACAAATTTTTCCAACTTAAATATTATATAAATTCCAAAACAAGTGATTAACAAGTTTAAATGATTAAGTAAAATTAATTATGTGATTACAGAGGAAAAGTAATTTATGGATAATTACTAAGGTAAGAGAATAATTACTTTATGGAAGTAATTGAGTATTAATTACTTAGTATTATTAATTAAAGGTTAAATTAATGTAAGTAATTAAAGGATAGATAATTACTGAATAAAATTAATTAATGGAAATTGATGAATGAGATTAATGGAAGATTACTTGTTAGATGTAATTAATTAAAAGAATAATAAATGAAAGTAATTAGAGGATCGATAATGAGTTAATTAATGTTAATGGTTAAGGCTAATTAAACTATGTGATTAATTAAAAGTCAACTACTAAATATAGTTATGGAATAATTAATCAAGGATGATTAATTAAGATGGATCATTAATTGGGTTGCAATTAATTAATGTTAAGTAAGCAGGATTAAGGTAATCCAACTGATTAAAGTTAGAAATTAATGTAATTGGAGATAAATTAAATTAATTAGGAATTATATATCTAATAAATCTTACTTATGGATGGTTGAATGATATTGGATGACTTGGATTTGTTGATGTCTCTAATGAGCGATTGAGATGTGCTGTGATATGAATGGGTTGAACTGTGATAATGTGGGCTATCTATCTGAGATAAATTGATGAATGGTATGATATCCTAAATATGAATTGTTTTTTTTAAAACTTAACAACTTGGATTAGAGATGACACTGCATTCGAAGGGATCGGGGTCGGGTATCAGAAATTACCCGAAACCCCTTCGAATGGTAATTTAAAATTCCTTATAAATTGGATATGTGAGATTAATCAGGCTGGAATGAAGTAAGTTTAGAATCATGGATATTCAAACTGAGTATGGATTTTTAGATATTGATTTAAAGAAATGATTGACTTAAATAAGTTGAGAACTCGTAAAAGGTGCGAGTTACCCTAGTATTCAAATAAGTTTGCATAACTTGGTATTTCATATTATATGGGTTTACTCATGCTGGTTTCCAGCCTGACCCGGGTGTTACTTTGTTGTAATGCTCGGGTCAGACCGAGTATTACAGATTTTCAGGTGAGGACGTTCTGGAGTTCAAGAGGCGAGCTGGATGGCAGGAACATATGGAGTGTATTCCATAGTGATATATTGTTATTTATCTGGGACAAGTTATTTTAACTATTCCAGTGATTGTGAAATGTTGTAAATCTGATGTAAATAATTGTAAATTAACAGATACAGTTTTTCTTTTGTATGACTGTTATAATTTGATATTATATTTTGATCCGCTGTGAATTTGAGATTCTGTGACTTAGTTTTCTATCTCTTTCTTCTTTATCCTAACAATCTGTAATTTTCAGGATTGAAAATTCTGAGTCGTTACATTTGGTATTAGAGCTGAAGGTTAAGCGAGAACCTTGGCTCTAGTGGGTTTACTTATTAAGGATAGGGTCAGTGGTACCTTAGAATGAGTTGAGTGTTATATATATATATATATATATATATATATATATATATATATATATGAGAGCGTACTTGTTATTTTCTTCTATAAAGGTTTTAAAATTGGTTTTAATGAATGATTTTTTTAAAAGCTTATATTTTATATATAAAGCAATAATTGATTGTTGGATATTGAAATTGAATAAGAATTAAGTTATATATATATATATATATATATATCAAAATGGGAATTGAATAAAATGAACTATACAGATAAGATGAATAAGAATTGGTTTCAAACCAGAATATGGAATGGTTATTGTGTTGAATAATGGGATGTTGTTTTTTAGTAAACATTGATAAAGCAAAATGAAAAAGTTTTAGGGAAGAAAACTTTTAGATGAGTATAACGTATAAATTGAACTGCATTTTAAATTGTGAAGTTTTGAATCCTAAGTCTAGGAACATTTGAAATTGTTTGCGAAATGTTAAAAGAAATGATATTATTCAGACTATTTTGAATGTGATCTTATTTTAAAATAAGAGATGTTTGGAAAATTTTAAAGGAATTTGTTTTGAATTTAAAACCAAAGGTGGTTTAAAATTTAAAGTAACTTGGTGTGTTAAGGAAATAAATATATATATGTTTGAAATAAACTCGAAGGATTAGTTTTGAATTTTCCTTGGAATGTGATGAAAACCCAAAGTGAAATAAGTTTTTAAACTTAAGTGGGAAGATTATTCATACGAAGTTTAAAATTTTGAAAGGGAATTCAAATTGGGTAAAGTTGTCTGGATTAAATAAAAGTGAATTTAATTTTGGAGAAATTTAATAAGTTTAGAACAAACAACCTGAATTAGAAATTTCAAGATGAAATTGAGATTTAACTTGGGAAGTTAAATGGTGGATTTGAATTGGGAGTCTGTGTGATCTCAAAATGAGTTTGAGATCTGGAAATTGGAAATGGATGTATGTTTTAAAATTATTTGGATAATATTATCCTATTATTATTAATAATCTTTAAGCTGTGAATTGGATTTGTTTAAATGAATGTAGAAATGGATTGTGGTAATATATCCATTATTGAGATAAAAGGGAAACTAAACTTTAATTTGAAATTAAGGACATGGAATCACTTTTAACTTAAGATTTGAATGTTAAGAATTGAATTTGTAAATTTAAAATTGTTTAAGATTCAGTTTTAAAGTTGGAAGATAAAATTGGGTAATAAATTGTATTTTAAAGATAAAATTGTTTTGAACTCTTATTTGAATTTTGAAATAAGTTAGGTAAAGATAATTTTAAAATGGAATTTTGGAATTTGGATTTAAAATTGAATGGATTAAAGGTTTAAGTTGTTAAATTAAAAATAAAGGTTGATTTGATTTAAGAATAAGGGTTAATTTGATTTAACGATTAAATCAACATTAAAAATTTAACTCGAATTTATATAATTCGAGAAGGTTTAAAGTTGAGATTTAAATTGAACTAGTTCAAATTGAATTTGGAATAGGAATTGAAGTTAATTTAAATTGAATCAATTTAAATAAAAGTGGAAATTGGGAATTGTTTGGAAATGGAGATTGGGAATTGGACAATTTTGGCTCTGAACTATTTTCAAATAAATTATTTTAACATAAAATGTTTTTAAATCTATTTATCCTAGCTATTTACCATACAACTTTTCTTTTTAAACCCAAAACTACCTTATACTTGTTTTACAACTACTTTTGGAACTATTTAACTATTTTACAACAATTTTACAACTATTGTATAAACTAATTACTATTTTATAATTACTTAACTATTCTACTACTATTTTGCAACTAATAACTATTTTACAATTACTTATCTATTTAAAAAAAATTCAAGCTATTTTCTAAAGACAAGTTGGTCAGAGTGCAAACCGTCTATAATTAAATGCAAATTGAGATAAAAATTGAAGTGTTAACCCAACTGGAAATTGGGAGCAATTGAGGATAAGTGAATGGAGTCAAAATAAATGTGAACAGAAAAGAGAAATTGATTTATCTAATGATCAATAAAGATAAATACATCGTATGTACGTATATTATTCTATTCGCATAGTAATTTGATCCAGATTGGAGCATAGAATTTCGAGATAGTATATCGATCCAAGTTGGGATTTTTCACTTGATTTTCGTCGGCGAACCCTAGATATGGATTTTTGGTTGATTTTGGATATTCTCTATCATAGTTATGACTATGTAAGAGAATGCCGGTTTCTGATCAAGAAACCGGATCTGAGTCTGCACTAGGAAGTCGGGTGGACGATACTAGTTCGAAAGTGAAATTGTGTGATTAAGTGAGTGATCAAATTTTGAAATTTTGTACGAATGGTATATGTACATCATACGTGCTTAAATGAAATTGATATTGGAAATTTTGAAAGTAATGGAAAATGATTTTTGAAAAGAGAAGTATGTTTTGAGAATATATATATATATATGGAATAAAGTGGGAGTTGGATATTTCTATGATTAGAACTCATTTTATAGAAAAGTAATATGGTTAATAACTTTATAAAGGAGTAATCAAATTTGAATATTTGATTTGGATTAAACAAAGTTATATATCTTTGTTATATAAGACAAATCTCCCCTTGTTGAATCTATTGCCGGAAGGAAAGGGTTTTTGAAAAGTATTTGAAGTATAAATGGGAATTTATACAAGTATAAAGTGATCCAAAGATTTTCAAAGTTATATATATATAAATATTTATAAAGGATATTATGAGAATGATTTTGGAAAAAGGTTTTGGAACCTATGGATTTTGAAAAGGCTTTGACTTTTGGGGAAAAATCAATTTTGGAAATTTGGAAAGCCTTGTTTGAGAATTATCGATTTTGGAATAATCGATTTTGAGAAAAGGAGATTTATATGGGATTCATACTAGGTGTATGATTTGGAAGGTACTATATGTGTATAGTATAAAGTGTTTTGAAAATGGCTCTAGAGAAAAAGGCGCTCCCTTGAAATCAACTTCTTTGGAGTACCATAGGTTGGTACTGCCTTGAGCCCCAAGGGGAAGGCTCTAAAGTGGATCCTGTGAGGAAGTCTAGACAAACTGAAGTTCCTAAGGATTATTGGGTAGCAGAATTCGAGGGCATTGATGCCTACAGATGCATTTGAGTTATGTTGTGATGACTGTGTAACTCGGTGTCACTGTGATCTACTGTGGACCATAGCGGAAATAGTGTGGAGGTGAGTGTCAATGGTCTACGTTTAATTTTGGCGAGAAGGCAACTTAACATCGGTAGACTGCGATCTATGGTCGAGTGGAGAAGTTTCATTCTTTTGGCAGCAAAATTCGAGAGCACTGATGCCTACAGTTACATGGGTTTTTGCAGTGATAACAATGTAACCCTAGATGTAGCTGCGATCTGTAGCGGGTTCCATGGCGTAATCGAGGGGCGGGGAGTGCCTATTGTTATCTATGGATTTTGCCAGGATGGAAACGTAACCATTGGGTTAACTACGACCATAGATGGGGGTGATGATTTCCAGAGCATTCTCAACAAATATGTTTCCTCTATTTTCAAAAATGTTTTATATATTTTTAATAAATATTTTTCAAGTATTTTCACTAGGTGTTGGAAATGGGTTTACCAAGTACATATAGATTTTCAATCCTACGCCTGATCAACGTATGACCGAATTTTCGTGTGAACGAGGATGGACTTGTTGAAACATTGAGTCATGAAAAGTATTTTTATACAAACTAATTTAGTAACATTATATATATTTTTAAAGTGTTTTAAAAATGATCAAAAGGTGATTTAACTGATATTTAGTATTTTAATAAATTCTGGCTTCCTTCCTGTTCGAGGACGAAAAGATTCATATGGGGAGGAATGTGATAACCCGAATTTTTTTGGCATCTGTTAATTGGAAATTAATAGGATTAGATTTATTAAAATACTCATTTGTAAATTGAACAAATGAAATTTCGATATATATATATATATATATATATAGATATGTTTATAAAAGAATCTGAACTATAATAAATGCTGGATTTTAAATATTTGGATAGATATTTATTTAATAATCTCCTAATATAATAACTTAAAATTTATAAATTTAATTTGTGTTTGTTTAAATATATGTATATATATTTTTGAGTTGATTTTAAATTGGATTTTTAAATTTAATTTGAATTTGAATTTGGATTTAAATTTGAATTTAAAAAGATATATATCTTAAATATATTTTGGAATTAAATATATGATTTTATTTCGAATATAATTAGTTTTTATTTTTATTTTCTTTAAAGTGTTTTATTTATATAAATTTAGAAAAGTATTTATTATATAGGAAAATAAATATAAAAGATTTAGTTTAACATTTAATAAAAATAATAATGCATTTTTACAAGTGTTAGATTATAAAAGCTTGTTATAACATGTGTAAATTAATAAAGAATTGTAGATGACAAATGTTAACTAATGTAACAAGTGTCATTTCTTTTAATTTTCAATTTCTTTAAATTTTAACAATTCCTAATTTACACTATATAAACTCCTATTTACTTTCTTCATTTTTTCCTATTCTTTATTTTAGAAGCAAGTAAACTCATAATCAAAACCTGTTAAGCAATCACCAGATCAAAACTAAAACCCTGGAAACATTTTAACAACTCAAGTTAAAAAACCTATAACCAATTCTCAAAGAAAGATCAAAAGCCTGTAAACCATTTCCCAAACCTGGAAATTTATTCAATCAGCAAATAAACTATATTTCAATCTAATCATCAGCAAACATGCTTCAACCTATAATCTAAAGCAATAACAAAGGATTTCCAGTTCATAATTAAAGCAACTCAAGTTTCTAGTTAATCAAGTTTAAGCATTTTTATTCCAGTTTCAAGCATCTGTTTCAAGCCCTCTGATTCATCTTCTAATTGGTGGGTAAACATTTATTTAAAAACAGTTTTCTTTCGCTTAAATGTTGTGATGAAATTTTGTTGAAAATGGGTGCATATGTTCATGAATATGAATGCATGTATGTATATATGATGTGGCTATGTATATGATATATATATGTATATATATATATATATGTATACATATATATATATATATATATATATATATATATGACTCTGTTAACTCTACAGGTTCAAATACTCTCAAACAAATTCAAATCCACCTTATACATTCAATTTTAGGTCTCGATTCCTAAATAGAAAATGATTGTGGATGTGTAATAGTGTTTCTAAAAATATTATCAAGAATTTATATTAAGGAAATTTCTTCAAAAATGATAAACTACGGAGAAACATCAAGATAGATAAAAAAATTAATCATCTGGAAAATTTGGTTTGAATACATAAGCAGATTCGTGTTTGGAAATTATGAATTTTGGTGGTTAATTTAGGATTTTTAGGATTATAATGGATGAGATTATCTGTGTTGATCAGTTTTGGGTATTTTGGCAACCGACGGCGATCGATGACAATCTGGAGCAGGGGGTTTGGCCTGGAGGTGGCCAAGGTGTCTGGAATCTCTAGGAAAATGGTGAAGGAATTTTTCTACGACCGTGGTGGCCAGACATTGGTGATCTAGGGTTCGAAGGCTTGTTTTGGTCGGGATTTTTTTCTGCTTCGTGTGACGTCGGTCGATCGCCAGGGGCGATCGCGAGAGGTGGATTTGAAACATGGTGATGTGGAGTGGCTTAGGATTGGTTGGCGGGATATACGATGGTCGGAGGCATTGGCTAGGATGGGTTTTCCGATTTGGGAATGGGTTTCGGTTTTTGATCGAGGTGCTCATTTTCCATTCGTAAGTGTTTCCGTTGATCTGAGTTATCGAGGAGGATGGCGTAGTTGTCTTCGACAGGTAGATGGTCGTAGCGTTAATTGATGGTTATCGGAATGATGTGCATGGTGCACGGTGATCGGTCGTGTGTTTGGCTATGTTTGGGTAAGAAAAAGCTTTTGGCTTGGGATTTTCTCAAGTGGTTCTCGTGTACAACTCGAAGTAGAGGAGGAGCAGGAATTTTGTGATGTGCTCGGGAAGAATTGTGGTTGGGCTCGGGTTTTCTGGTGTTTGCATGTTGTTTTCTAATCAAAGAATTATTACGGATTTATAAAGGGCAAAGATTTTAACTAGTTTAATTTTTTGAAGAAGGGTTATTAAGACAATAAAGTTTTGGAAGGAATGATTAGTCAAGTTTAAAGGTGTGTCTAAATGTATATGTTTACAAAGCAAAATAAAAACAAAATTTTCCCAGTTAAATATTATATAAATTCCAAAAAAAAGTGATTAAACAATTTTAAATGATTAAGTAAAATTAATTATGTGATTACTGAGGATAAGTAATTTAAGGATAATTACTAAGGTAAGAGAATAATTACTTTATGGAAGTAATTGAGAATTAATTACTCAGTGTGATTAATTAAAGGTTAAATTAATATAAGTAATTAAAGGATAGATAATAAATGAATGAAATTAATTAATGGAAATTTAAGAAAGAGATTAATTGAATATTACTTGTTAGATGTAATTAATTAAAAGAATAATAAATAAAAGTAATTGGAGGATCGATAATGAGTTAATTAATGTGAATGGTTAAGGCTAACTAATCTATGTGAGTAATTAAAAGTCAACTACTAAATATAATTATAGAATAATTAATTAAGGATGATTAGTTAAGATGGATCATTAATTGGTTTGTAATTAATTAATGTTAAGTAAGCAGGATTAAGGTAATCCAAGCGATGAAAGTTAGAAATTAATTTAATTGGAGACAAATTAAATTAATTAGGAATTAAATATCTAACAAATCTTACTTATGGATGGTTGAATGATATTGGATGACTTGGATTTGTTGATGTCTCTGATGAACGATTGAGATGTGCTGTGATATGAATGGGTTGAAATGTGATAATGTGGCCTGTCTATCTGAGATAAATTGATGAATGGTATGATATACTAAATATGAATTGTTTTGTTTTAAAACTTAACAACTTGGATTAGAGATGACACTGGATTCGAAGGGATCAAGGTCGGGTATTTGAAAATACCCGAAACCCCTTCGAATAGTATTTTAAAATTCCTTATAAATTGGATATGTGAGATTAATCAGGCTGGAATGAAGTAAGTTAAGAATCATGGATATTTGAACCGGATTCCTAGATATTGATTTAAAGAAATGATTGACTTAAATAAGTTGAGAAGTTGTAAAAGGTATGAGTTACCCTAGTATTCAAATAAGTTTTTATATCTTGGTATTTCATATTATATTGGTTTACTCACGCTGGTTTCCAGCCTGACCTGAGTGTTACTTTGTTGTAATGCTCAGGTCAGAACGAGTATTACAGATTTTCAATTGAGGACGTTCTGGAGCTTAGGAGGCGAGCTGGATGGCAGGAACATATGGAGTGTATTCCGCAGTGATATATTGTTATTTATCTGGGATAAGTTATTTTAACTATTCCAGTGATTGTGAAATGTTATAACTCCGATGTAAATAAATGTAAATTGACAGATACGGTCTTTCTTTTGTATAACTGTTATTATTTGATATTATATTTTGATCCACTGCGAATGTGAGATTCTGTGACTTGTTTTCTATCTCTTTCTTCTTCACCCTAACAATTTGGAATTTTTGGGATCGAAAATTCCGGGTCGTTACAATAATGAAACCTCTATAATATGAATGTTAAATTAAATATGGAATACTAAAAAATCCTAACTAGACTTAAGGAATAAATACATACATAATGTATATTGTGAATTCCAATGTGTTTGACACTTGAATCACGAGAGTAATTCATATGAATTACATTATTCCATAGGGCAATACCACTAAGTGTAATATATTGAAGATTATGAATCTTCAACATAATGTTGTCCTCTACCGTTAATATATTGATAAATTACTTGTAACGACCCAGAATTTCTGTTAATTAAATTTTGTATATTTAATTAATTTTAAATATTAATAAGTGAAATTCATAAGTTGAATAATTTATTTTTCGAATATCTGGATTTAATTGGATAATTAAATCGATAATTTAATATTTGAAATTCCAGAAATAATTGAAAATTGGGTTTAATATGATTGAAAATGATTTGTAAAATTTTATTTAATCATATTGAAGTTAGAACAATGTTTGTGAACTTTTAAAATTGAATTCAAAATTAATTTGTGAAAATTGAATATTTTAATATTTAATTGACGAGTAAAAATAGCCATTTTTCAAACAGTCTCGGATTTCGACGAAACAAGTTTCATCGGATCCGTAATGTGATATTATTGTATGATTTCAAATTTCGTGTCAATCGGATTTACGGTTTGTCTGGGGCAAGCCAAAACGCATATGAATTAGTTTAATCGGTTTAATTTAAATCTGATCGTTTATTTCCGTAACTCGCACATATGACCAAATTACCATCCGAAACACATTCCATTGTGTTCGGAACGCGGGATAAACCTTAGAAATGCCAGCCGGCACGCTTCGTTTGGAGTTCGAAAAATTTCGAGTGAATAGTGTTTCGTCAATTTTCTATAAAAGGACCTCCATCTTCACATTTGCAAACCCTATCTCTCAGAAACCCTAGCCGCCATTTTATTTTCAATGGCCAGAAATTCGTTTCTTTTCTCCTTAATCTCTCCCAATCTATAAACAATTAGCAAGAACCTTCAACTACATACTTCTAGAGGACAATGAGAGCTTCGATTCTATACGGTGATGATCGAATTTGGAGCGTCGTGGTGGTCGCTAGGGGGCGCGTTCACATCAGGTCGCGCACGGTTTTTGAGGTTGGAGGGGAGGCCGAGCTCCACCTTACTTTGGCCAAGTGTAGTATCGGTGATGGGCTTCGAAATGGAGGTTGCTGATCAACATCTCGACGTTCGTAGGTGGCTCGATAATTGATGAAAGGAGGAGGCTTCTATGGGTTCCAACGTGAATATTCACGTACGTGAGTTGCTGGGGAAGAAGCATCAGGGCACGGCCTGATTTGATGAAGCTTGAAATCCAACGGTCCAGAGATGAATAGGTTTGAAAAAAAGAAAATAAAAATTGTATATTAAATTTTATATAAATGTGTACAAACTTTAAAACGTCATAACTTGTTCATACGAGGTCGGAATTGGACGAAACGAATTGCGTTGACTTCACTTTGTCGAGCACTACGCAATGGAGCTAGTTTGAAGTCGTTTGAAGCTAGTGATAATTTCGGGTAAAATTAAATGCGCGTTTAATTTTATTCGAAATAAAACGCCGAAACTGTATTGAAACCAAGGTGAGAACTTCTCACTCAATCGAATAGTTTCGATTGAAATTTTAAATAGTTAGATTTAAAATCGATGATTGTATGCCTGGATGATAAACTATTATAGCGCATAATAGCGGATAATATTTTATAAATCCCATATACCGCGATATTCTTTTTTAAACGGAATTGGTATTGTGCTAACATCTGTGGATGCAGGGAAACAGGTTCGAGGGATCCAACTGGATTCCTCACCAGTATTTATTTGACTACAGATATTGTGATATTTGTTGATTATCATATGATGATATATGATGTTTGGATGTCGTGATTGATTATTTGGTGTTGTTGCATCATTGGCCCTATTTTGAAGTTTTAAAAATATTAAAGTAACGATTTTTAATTTAAAAGGGTTTTAAAGTGATTTTTGAAAGTATACGTTTTATTAAATTATTGAATTGATTTATTTTTAAATAAATAAATGTTATAATTTTAATGTTATAAAAATGATGATTTTTGAGAAATATAACCGAAATGTGATTTTTGAAATAAATAGTCAATTAATTTATAAAATATAAATTGGGATTTTTGAATTATTATAAACAATTTATATAAAAGGTTTATAAAATTAATATTTATAAATTAAAAATATAGGAATTATAAAACGAGTTTTATTAAGTATTAAAATGAAGCATAAATGGATTTCATAAGTAAAGAAAATTTATAGATTTATAATTTGGGAAGTTATAGAATGAATAGATTTTGTAAAATAAAAGATTTAAATTGGATTTTGGGCATTCAATTAGGATATAAATAGAATTGGTTAATAAAGTGATTTTATAAGTTGAAGTTGTTATAAAATATAAATGGGATTTGTAAACATTGTTTTATAAATCAGAAATCGACTTATTTTGATAAGTAAATTATTTTAGATTTTTAAAGGAGATATATTCACGGTTTTGGACGGTGGATAATTTTTAAATTGAATATGTAAAATGTGTTAAGGATCGAAATCCTAGATTTCAACATTCATTGTTGAAATAAACGTTTTCGAGAAAGAGTGAAAAGATGGACTATAACACTGTTGTTATAGTAAATGATTTTCGAGAGAAAATGTTTTATTTAGTATTGGGATTTATATATCTATTTTAAATTTCGAATCCCTATACTAGTGATTTTGGGTTGTCATAACGATGTTTTACGCAACATTCATTTTGACCCAAATAAATGTGTTTAAGCGCACGTTTTCTTTAAAAAATGAAATATATACTTAATTTCGACTTAAGTATATCGAATATTTTCTAAATGTTGAAAATAAATAGATTTGTGAATTACTTATTATTATTAAATAAGTATGGAAATGTTTTCCAATATGAAGTGAAATGTTTTGGGTTTTTATCTTTCAAAGATAAATTGAAAATGAATAAGTATTTGGAATTGCTTTTCCAATATGAAACTGAGAGGGTTTAGAGAGTATATCTTTTTAAAGATAAACTGAAGTGAATATTTGGCAAGTTATTAATTTATGGAATATTAATAAAAAGGGCCTAATGATTGTTATGGGGCTGGATATTTGATTGTTGGCTTTGATAGTTAAATAACCGACTATCAATATTTACCTTTAAATGGGTATTTGTTGTGATTTGCTTGAATTTGAATGCCACACTTATTTTTAAAATAAGCGCTCATTATTCGGGTTAGCCGGGAAAGGACCTCTGAGTCGTATAACCCATTCCGAATAGTGATACATCGTAATGGATAGCATTGATGACCGGTGTTGAAGACCGGATATTTATGAAAACGGAAGGATTACCGTCGAATGTTTCTGCATCGGCTGATCCCCGATATAGAAATTTATTACCCTTTGTAATGGGAAGTCCGGTCGTGATTAGTGAATATCCGGATTGCAAGGACTTCTTTGTAAGTGCCTTCGGTTCCGTTCGATCCCGAAACGGACTTGTATTGATGTGTTTCTGACGTTACAATTTGAGATGTAAAGCTGGTTTCTATCAAATATGTTCCCGTTGGTGGCGGAGAATTTATTCTCTTAGCTTAACACCCTTAGAGGTTATGTAGTTGATGGTTACTAGTGATACATTCCCAAATTGGTAATGTGGCATACGAAGTGCTGTTGAGCATTTGATGATCAAAGCACTGCTTTTGTATAAAGCGTGGCTTTGTGGACGAGACTTCGTCGGACCTCACACCTCGGAAATGGTCAAAACAGGAAGGATGCGGCAAGGTTATTAGGGGGTAGCGCCACTTTAGTGTATGTCATTCCTTCTGGATAGAGGTGGTATTATGGTATGGAGCCCAGATACTTAACCTATGTTGTTGCTACAAATTTATTACTTGGTGGTTGTTGAAATCGAGGATCCTCGGATATAAATCGGTTACGATCGGGGAATGACATATTCATGTCAGTAGTTACCCAGTTTGAAGGGTAACCCGGCCTTGTGTTGGCAGAGATCCGGTTAGGTTCTTGGGTCGTCTTTCCAGAGGCGTACCCATGTGGCAATGGGAAGTTCCTTGGCCAGACCATTTGTTGGAAATCCAAAGAAAACAATACGAGCCTTGTACGGTTTTAGTTGTAGAACCTGCCATCTAATATGGTAGCTATAGTCGGCATAATATAATGGTACCTATGCTGGCTAAGATTTATATTCTACTTTCGAAATGTTTCAAAAATGATTTGATTTTACGTAGTAAGCATCTTTGACTAACATAAGAAGAAATCTCCTTCAAGTCTGCATTTGCATTGTGTGTGTGGTGGGAGGTCTTATGGTAGTTACATTTTCAAAAAGCATTGCGAATTGACTTCAAAAATTATCCTGTTGTTTGTTTTTAAAGATAAACTGTTTTAAGTTCTCACAGCAGTCCCATGACTGACCTGGAGTTTATTGTTTCCTTCCTAAACTCTGGGTGCCCACCAATTTCAACACGGGCAGTCTAGAGTTAGGTTATCAGGATATTCTGGAATTCATGAGTTGCTGGAGGCAAGCTGGATGGCATGGCGTATTCACTAGTATATAGTATTTCTTTTCCGCTGTTTGTTGTTGTTAACTCTGATGATGTAATGTAATGTAATATGATGTAATGTAATATGATGTAATGTAATAACTAATATAGTTCTTTGTTTAAAGATTATTCATTTATCTATTATATGTTGTTCCGCTGCGATTGTGAGATTCTGATATTGTTCTGTTGTTTCTTTCTGTTTTCTGTTCTATCTTTTTCTCTCCTTCTATCTTTTTCTTCTTCTTTAACCCTAAGAATTCGGTTTTCCGGCATTCGATTGCTCGGCATTCGATACAGTGGACGTATTAATGTCGGTTTTTGGAAGTCGAAAAAGCGGGTCCTTACATTACTTGCATGCTCCTTAGTTGTTGAGCAAACTCAAGCCAAGGATGTTATGTGTAGTATTATTAATATATTGAATAGATGGTGTAAGATAACTATATATGTTCGTTGAGCAAGCTCAAGGTATGTATATTATACTTAGACCATCGTCATATGGCATGTACGAGTAAATAATTACATTTTGATTTGTTAAGCAAACTCAAGGTCGAAGTGAAATTACGACAAGGTACCATGGGTTGGATGTTTTGTATGATACAACGAATAAGGAGCTATCCATCATCCATGGAGCTATGACTTGTTGAGCAAACTTAAAGTCAGAATTCCAAGATGGACGAGTGTTAACACTTACTAGTGAAGTCAAAAGAATTCTATTTTTCGACTTAGGTTTTGGCAAAACATAAAAGACTAGTGGGAGCTTATTACTAAAACAGAACATAAAGTTTAACACTGCTAATATTATAAGAACATCTACTATGATTTGTCCTCATATTCTACCACTTAAACTTGTAGAAAATGACAACTCCAAAACTGTTTTCTGAAAATGAAAAGCTTGCTGGACCAAACTATACCAACTGGCCAGGAGCAATCAAAATAGCACTAACTTACGAGCACTTATGGTCAGATCTTACATGCAAATCCAAATAATAACCCGCTAATGATGTGTACCACGAACTATGACATGCTTATGAAATATGGGTGTCAGACCTAGAGATCACCCAAGTTTTCGAGTTGTCTATGTTAGAAAAACTTTTGTAGAGGTAGCATGAAATATGTTTGTCCATGAGATATTTGTTAGTCTCAAGGCCATGCTTGGTGAACAGTCACATTCCGCAAGGTACGAGCTTACGAAGAAGCTGTTCAACACCAAAATGACCAAAGGACGGAAAGTGGATGATTACGTGCTGATGGTGAATGGATATACTGATATGCTTTCGCGGTTGGACATTCAAATAAGTAATGAATTGCACGTTGATTTGATCCTTTATTCTCTTACTCCTCTATATGAACCATTCATACCGAGTTATAACATGGACCAATTGAATGTGAATCTTGTGGAGCTCATCAATATGTCGGGGTCGGTGGAATCATAACCTAGGATAAAGAGGTTGTACTTGCTGTTAAGAGTAGTGCATCATTTTTAAAGAGTTCGAAGAAGTGAAAAGAAATGGTAATAAAAACAAGAAAAGTAAGAAGACTGATGACAACGATGAATGTTACCGCTACTACAAGAAAGATCATTGGAAAACAATTGTCCTGACTACTTGAAGGTTGTCAAAGAAAGAAAGAAAAATGGTTATGTAGCTCCATCAGATACATTAATAATTCAAAATTATTTTGTAATCAATAAAATGTATTAAGTCTTAAATACTGGATCTGGTACTCATATATATAATTCGTTACAGGGCTTGGGAACTGGCACCGTGTAGTAAGAGGAGAGATGAGGCTCCAAGTTGTTGATGAATCTATGGTAGATGCAATGACAACAGGGGATTATCATTTAAAATTGCCTAGTGGATTTGTATTAATATTAAATAATTACTATTTGGTAAAAGACTTTATTTGTGGAATTATTTCATTTTCTAGATTATCTGAGACTGGATAAATATTTCATTTCGCAAATAATGTTATAAACATTAGTTTGGATGGAAATACAGTCTTCTATGGTATTCTTAAAAATGGCATTTATATGATTAATACTAATTATGTGTATTGTGTGAGTGATTCTTCATACAATACAAATGATAGTTATTTTTGGCATTGTAAGCCCGATCATATAAGTGAAAATGACCGCACAGGCTGAAAATTAAAGGTTTTCTCCCATCATTTTATTTTGCATCATTTGACACACGTGAGTGGTATCTCAAAGATAAAATGACCAAGCCCCCCTTCGATGGGAGTAATGAAAGAGTTGATGAACTCTTAAGGTTAATACATAGTGATGTATTTGGCCCGATGCCTATAATAACCAATGATAATAGTTCTTACTTTGTTACCTACGCTAATGATTTCTCAAGACTAGGGTATGTGAATTTATGAAGAACAAATGATGTCTATGATAAATTTGTCAAATATAAAGCTGTAGTAGAAAACCAAATAGGCCGTAAGATTGAAATTCTTCGATCAAATCTAAGAGGTGAGTATGTTAGACAGGATTTCCAACAATACTTAAAAGAGAATGGGATTATATCTAAGGCTACTCCACTATACACTTTGCAACACCATTGTTAACCCGCCTTTCGGCAGGGCCGTGGGGAGGAGGATTTTACTAAATTGACTTCTCGTTTATCGAGGTTGGAATATGATGGATTTGGTTTAAATGGACGAAATTCACATAGATATGTCGCTCGGCCGAGAAGTGGAGAAGTTACACGGCTCGGTCTGGAAGTTATGGCTCGGTTGTTCGGCATGGCATGGTTCGGTCGAGGTATGGAAATTCAGGAAGGTCGTTCGGTTGCGGCTCGGCATTTGTGGACTGGCATTGTGGCTCGGCATGGGTCGCCCGGCATAAAGTGTGGTTTGGCATTGGACATCGCTCGGCATAAGGTGTGGTTCAGCATTGGACATCGCTCGGCATAAGGTGTCGCTCGGCATTGTACCTCGCGCGGCATAAGATATGGCTTGGCATTGGACGTCACTCGGAGTTGGATGCTGCTCGGCATTGTACCTCGCTCGACATTAGACGTTGCTCGACGCTGTGGTTAGGTCAGAGTAACTTGGCGTTGAGGTTCGGCCTTGGTTGCTGTTCGGCATGTATGGGTCGGCTTCGATGGACTTCATGGTTCGGCATTAGGGAGTGCTTTGCTTCGACATCTGGGTGGAAGTTACTTCGACCAGGGCCTGACCTAGGCCATAGGTTCGGTTACTTCGAATCGCTGAGCATTTTGATTCGAGTCAGTACTATGTTTGCTTCAAGTCGGCTTATGGAGGACTTGAGGTTGGTCGAGATGAAAGGTGGCCGAGGACTTGGTGGTCCCAGAATACTCAAGAGGCCCAACTACCTAGATTTGTCTATAAATACAGCATGTGGGGGTTCAAAAAAGGGGATCTTCTTTCTGCTCTCTTACTTTCTCTTCTTGAAGGCTAAGGCACTCAGCCATTGTTAAACTTTGGATTGTAACTGTAATCGATTATTACAGCAATACAAAGGAAATTTCTAGAGTGAACGTCGGCCGGGGTAAGCCGAACCACTATAAAATCTGTTGTTCTTTACTTCTTTCATTTTAATTTTCACTATTCTTTATATTTATAGTCTCTACATACACTCTATCTATGAGTTGTGACTGGTATTCGGTGCTTTCATTTGGATTTGGGTGTTAGTGACCAATTTTGGCGCTAACAACCATAATGGTGTGTTGGAGTGAAGGAAATAACTATAACACCCCGCAATGTTAACTGTAACAAATTAAAAAGAATTTAATTAATAAATAATGATATTGAAAATAACTTTTTTGGAAACATTAGAATTCGGCTATGAAACTTGCACTATTGGGTTCGTAGCGATTTTCTGATTAACTTTCATGCATAAAGTTTTTCGATCGAAGTTCAAACGAAAAATTTATTAACGTTTGATGCTTTGGAGATGGCAATAATTATATATATAATTAAGGAAATAAATCAATTAACTAGCATTAATGGAAATCAAATGTCGCCAAATGTATATAGTGCAAGTAAATTATCTCGGGTGAAGAAGTGTGAAACAAATTAATGCAGTCGGCTAAATAAGGAAGAAAATTAACAAAATCAATGAGCTGTCAAATTAACGCAGGAAACAAATCACGAGTCTAGCTAAGACATACCTAGGTTGACCAGTAGCGGTCAACCTAGGGTACGAAGTAGCTGACCTGTGATCCGATAATTGCGGTAGTAAATTAAGGCACAAAGGACGCGGATTTGAAAAGGTTTAATCGAATGGTTAACATTAGTTTGAACCCTTATAAATATAGACCTAGATCCCCACTTCCAATTATAATTTTCTAATGTGCATGGAAACTCTTCCATGTTCTCTTCTCCTCCAAAACTCTAAATTCATAGAAATAGTTTAGTTTGCACATATGCACCACTTGAGGATTGTAGAAGACGATATAGATAGAGAATAGGTCCAAATCAGGTCATTACGACCAAGATAAACCGTAAATCCAGATTTGAAATTGCAATCAACCTAAATCTCACTTTCTAATCCAAAATTCTAATAGATCCATATGTATATGTGAATTCAAATAGGGAGTCAAAGTGGAAATATAGATAAGATGGATTAGATCTAGAGATTTGGGAACACCTAGAAAGGTGAGTGCAAAAATTACGTATTTTGTATTATAATTAGATTTATTTCGCTGTGATATATTTCAATTTACCTATTTATAATCAATTTGGATAATGATTTGATATAAATTTTAGTTTGGGTAATTGATACGTGCAATGATTGTGGAATAGATCAAATGAAAATTATTATGGTATGGATATAATGAAATTGGAAAATTTGCCAACATATTTTGTACCAGTAATTTGTTATGAATTTGTTAATAATAAATTGGTATTTGAACAAAGAATAAAAGTGTAAAATAAAATAATTTTATCAAGATTTGAGGGGTTAAGTGATATTTTAATTCGTTGGAATTTAGGATTTTGAAAGTAGATTTCTATGTATTATCAATTTTAATAAATAAAAGTGTGATGTTTTTGGAATGACGAGGAATACACCTAAAGAGAAAGGGATGTACAAAATAAGGATGTTTATCGTATTTTTTACCGTCAATTTCAAATATCAAAAAGATAGTTCCTTGTAATTACAAATACCACGCAAATCTCTCTTTTTGGATAAGATATGGAAATTTACGGTGATAACTTTTTTATGATAAAAATGTAGTTCCAACGCATTAAGATGCAGTAAATCCCAAGAATTAAATAGGAAGAGATGAACGAGATAAGAATATCACAAAAGGATAAAATGTGAAATAATAATAAAAATTGAAAGTAAATAAAAAGGAAATTCAAAGGATAGGCATTAAGAAATGAAAAGGATAGAAAATGGGAAAATGGATAAAAAGAATGAACAATGACATTATGAACCTAATAAGAGGAAGCGATACATAAACTTAAAGTAAGAAAAGGATAAACGCATAATGAATTAAAGACCTAGGGTCAACAGTAAACTATAGAGGCAAGGTAATTAAGTAAGCATGAATGAATATATAGATATATAGAAGATACATACATTCATACATACATACATACATACATATATATATATGCATACACACATAGCCTCAAATATGCGTTTGTGATTGGTGTGAACAATCATAATAAAGTAGAGATAAATGAATACTATGACATTTGATCATTAGAGTGGGTTGGAATGCGAGGTCAATAAAGTTACATAATAGAAGCATGCTCACCGTAAGGTGCTACCAACAGTTGTATAACATTATACTGATGTAAGACATATCCAACCATAGGACCCGTGGAGTATATATGTTTGCGTATAGATAAAGAAATACCCCCAATAGATAGAGTAGCATGCTTCAAATATAGTTAAGGGGTATTGTCTCGATTGCACTGGGCAATCAAAATAGGACGATGAACGGGATTGGGCACTATGTAACAATGATTTTACCAAAAGTCAGGGGTAAGGCTGAGAACTTCATCAATCCTTAGCATTCAATGGGATGGATGAGTTTACACCTAGTTAATCTTTACGCCCTACTAGGTAGATCAACTTAGGTTATGCAACACCACAGTTATTTTTTAGTTTGTTTTTTAGGGCAAGACTAGTTAACCCAAAAGGAGTTCCTTCAAAAATGGTTAGGGTGCTCTGTGGAGCCGAGTCCATAATAAAACACGGAAAAATTAGTAAATCCCTGAAGAAGAAATAGAGTATGGAAAAATATATGAAAAGTCATCATTTGGCACTGTAAGAGTCCCTTAATTATACGATTGGGAGATCGTGACACGACGAGAGCGATGGATCTTGATTGGGTACCGATTAACAGATACTAGTGGGATAGTATCTAGGTCCTGTGGGGGGGCATGGTACTTATACACACATATACCCATGCATATAGTTATGACTCTATAGAGGGTAAATGGGAATGAATTGTACGCAGATGTGGAGATGAGATGACTAATTAAAAATTTAAACATACATAACATGAGATAGAAGATAATCAGCATAAACTAGTGTTATGTACAAAATGTATAATTTCACTAGTCACGACAGCATTGTTCTAACCCTCTTCCTTATTACAACCGACATAATGGCTTGGAGGATAGGCATTGGTGCTAGGCATGTTCGATGTTGACAAGAACACCTAACTTTAGAAGTGTCAAATTTTGGTTGGTAGTTATGTGAATTAATATATTTTATTATTTCGTTTCGAGTTATACCGTTAGTGCACTGATATGCATTCTTTTGTTTCATTTATAGGATACCAAACCAACTATCCATACTTTAGTGGACGTAGATTTTTGTTAACGAAAACTCAGGCCCATTGAGGTGCGGGTTGTCATAAGAACCCTATTAGATATGGTTCGTTTAATGATGAATAAGGCTAATTTACCTTTGTCATATTAAGAATATGTGCTAGAAACCGCAGCGCATATGTTGAACCTGTTACCCACTAAATCTATTCATTAAACATTATATGCGATGTGGTATGGTAAGAAACCCTAACTCAAATATCTGAAGGTGTGGGGTTGTCTAGTATACATTAAGAACTTTAGTCCGAGTAAACTAGAGGCAAGATCGGTACTTTTTAAATTTATAGGATATCCCAAAAACTTGATGGGATATATATCCTACAATACCAAGTAACAAATGGTTATTGTTTCTACGTTGTGTTTTCGAAAAAGGAATTTTTGTCAAAGGAAATTAAGAACAAGGTTGTAGACTTGGATGAGATCTAAGAAATTAACACCGAGGCCAAATTAGTAGGAGAACAAAGTTCACCCATATGCGAAAATATGAAACATATTAGAGGAGCTAGTAGAGAATCTCGCACCCCAAAGAGATACTACGGTTTTCACATGGATGGCGAGAAGGAGGACTATGTCTTAGATAGATGATTACTATCCTCTTTCCTTCCAACAAGCACTGCAAAGTAACGACTCTGCACTCTGGCTTGGTGTTATAAAATCTAAGATGGATTCCATGTATGAAAACAAAGTTTAGACCTTGTCGAACGTACTCGAAGGGGTAAAATCCATCGGCTGCAAATGGATTTTTAAGAAAAATCTAAATGTAGATGGGAAAGTAGAGACTTATAAGGAAGGTTAGTTGTGAAAGAATTTATTCAAATTTAAGATATTGATTATGACAAAACCTTTGTGCCCATAGACATGCTTGAGCCCATTTGGATTATGCTAGCCTTTACTGCATGTTATTACTATAATATATGGCAAAGGGACATAAATACGGCTTTTCTAAATGGTGATATAGAAGAAATTATTTATATGTCGTAGCCAGAGGGTTTGTGATCAATGAGAGTGAGGCAATGCTTTCAAGCTAGTAAAGTCCGTTTATGGATTTAAACAATCTTCAAGGAGTTGCAACAAGTGTTTTGATAAGGAAATCAAACAGTTTGGTTTATATTAGAACATAGAGAAAGCATGCATATGCAAAAAGGAATAGGGCAATTCTATAGTATTTTTAGTGCTATACGTCGATGATCAATTATTAATTGGCGAGGGCACTTCATTGTTGCAATCAGTTAAAGCTTGGCCTTCTAAGAATTTCTCTATGAAGGAGTTGGGTGTAGCAACGTATATACTTGGTATAAAGATCTAAATAGATATATCTAAGAAGCTGTTGGGACTGTCCCAATCCCTTTACACAGATACCATACTGAAAAGATTCAGTATGGAGAATTCCGAGCATAGAAACATTCCAGTGCAATCTAGAATCGTCCTTTCTAAGAAGGATGCTCCTCGTACCAATGAGGAAAAAAAAGCATATGAAGAGGATCCCTTATGCTTAATCATAGGATCCATAATGTATGTTATGTTATTTCTAAACCGGATGGGGAATATGCATTAGGATGCAAAGACGATACCAGTGTTAATCCTGGTGAAAAACATTAGATGACCGTAAATGTATACTAAAGTATTTAAGGACTACTCGGGACTTATTCTTTATATATAGGAATGGAGACCTCCTTATGAAAGGGTATATGGATTCAAACTTTCAAAGTGATATGGATGATAGTAAATCGGTGTCTGGTTATGTGCTTAACGCCGAGTGGTTTATTGGAAAAGTTCCAAGCAAGAAATAGTAGCCGATTCCACGATGGAGGCCGAGTAGATAACTCTAATGAAGCAGCTAAAGAGGCAATATGGATGCATAAGAATTTGAGTGAGCTCGGAGTAGTTCCCTATATTGAGAATCCTATGACATTGTTCTATGATAATAATACGACGATGCAGATCGTAAAGGAGTCTAGTGTACATAAGAAGTCACGACATATTCTTTGAAAGTTCCACCTGGTTGGAGAATTGGTTGAGAAGAAAGAGGTTGTGATACAAAGTGTAGTACCAAGGAAACATAGTGGATCCATTCATTAAGGGTTCAGTTAGATCAGCTTTCAAGATGCTGATTGAAGGGATGGGATTGAGATCTCATAATTGTCCCCAAGTGCAAGTGGGAGAATGATAGAGTTAGGGGTATGCTCTAGGGGTAATTTTGTAATTTATTATAAATTAGTTAACTTTGTAATTAGTTCTTGTTTGTAATAAAAGTGTTTTTCTTTTTGTTATATATTTGTTATAATATGTCACAAATAGTTAAATATATTTAACAGAAAATCCATAAATGGTGTGTTTGTGATAGTAATTACAAATAGTTGTAATCATGAGTATTGTATCACAATATTATAAAACACATCATTTTAAATATTTCTAGCCAAGATCCAACGAGGCTAGATATGGATGTATCCATTGAGACTGGAGTATGTAATGCTATCCAAGTGTTGGGCAGAGCATTACTCATGATTGTTAGGGGCATCTAGGTTTACGTACTGATAGTTATAGGATAACTATAGAACGACTCACTCGATAGTTTTCTATTAATTAATATAGCTAAGGTCAAACAGAAAATATCGATGCGACTAATTTGCATAGTCCTCTCGATTTGAGAATACTATCGATCTTTAATATGAAAGGTCCACTTTGATTATAGTTAAATCATGGCACGACATCAATCGAGTGACAATAGTTAGGCCAAGTGGAAGTATTGGAAGTGAAGCACTATTCAAGAGAGGATTCGTCTCTTCAGTTTTATGAGGTTAGTATCATGGTCAACTCAAAGTCAAAATCTCTAGCCAGAGTAATTTGTTTAATAATTATTATTATTATTGAACCAAGGACTTTGGACCAGAAAGTTGAGTATGAATGATATTGGAATTTTGACCATTACCAAATTCCATACATCTTAAGTGATACAGTGTGATGAAGAGAATTAGTGTAAACAATGGTCACAATTGGATAACGCTTAATAAAGTAAAATTGGATTTTATCGAAACCAAGTAGGTAATAAATTTGGCCAAAATATCACACTACCTGCTAAGTGACGTGTAGCTGTTAACATCTCAATAGTTCATGTTAATCGTTGACCAAATTTACACCTAACGAGTCATATAACCGAAATGATGAATATTTTTTGACCAAAACGATAATTAATTTGTAATTGTTATAAATTAATATTTCTA
Organism: Allium cepa; assembly: GCA_030765085.1. Taxonomy (NCBI): domain Eukaryota; kingdom Viridiplantae; phylum Streptophyta; class Magnoliopsida; order Asparagales; family Amaryllidaceae; genus Allium; species Allium cepa. The sequence continues at coordinate 713,381,090 of CM060934.1, forward strand.
AAATATTAATTATTAAATTTAATTTTGATTTAATGAACAAATACTGTAAAATGTATTTATAAAAGTTATAAATATATTTATCGATATACAATATCAATAAGCATTTGAATTGGATTTAGATGTAAAATATTTCTTCGGGCTTTAAATAGGTTTAAAGCCCATATGGGGGCTGGTTAATTCGGCTCTAACAAGGGAAATAGGAGGCTAAATGATGGGCTATAGAGGCTAGGATTGGGTAGCAACGATAAAAGAGAATGGGGAAGAGATGATATAGGATCTTGATCCTAAAATATCTCTAAATTCTTGTCTAAATATCTCTAAAACCCACACTTGTTTTAGCACTTTTGAGCCTCCATTTCACACTCATTACTAGCCGATCCCTATACTCTCCATCCTTTAAAAAATCTAGTTCAAATTAAATCAAATCAAGCGATATTTGATATCTGGTGGTTAACGATTAGAAGCCTAGCAATCTGTTGGGTTTGGAAATCGGTTCAAGAGGAAATTTCATTATTTCAAGGTGTCCATTCGGGCGCTAGGAGTAAAATATTTTTATAATTAAGATATGATTACTAATTTTTAAATATAATGCTTATATATATAGCTTATATGTAGCAAGGCTAATAAAAAATAATTTTTTATTTTAATAACTTCAGTATATACTATTTAAGTATATGTATATATATACATGGTGTATAATTCAATACTACATCATACTTATATAAAATATATTATATATCAAGTTTTAAAGGTATATTACTTTCGGTTGAAATAATATATATATATATATATATATATATCATTTTCAAATAATATTTAAATCAATATATATAAATCAATAATATTAGCTCATATATATTTATATATATCATAAAATAATGTTTCATATTTTATAAAATTAAATTATTACCTAACTTACTATTGGCAAAAATTAGAAAATTTTGTTATTTTAAAATTGTTTAAATATTTGTCAAAATTAGAAACTAGACTAAAAAATTGTTTTAAACTATAAAATTACATATTAATATTTAAAATTACAAAATATGTTTTTGAACTTTAATTTAATTTTAATATTCAAAATTAAGATTTGAACAATAATTTTTATTTATTTTAATTAAATATCTATACATATATTTATTTTTATATATATTTTAAAATTTTAAAAAAAATACTTTGTGCATGACATGATGTTATGAATATTTAAAATATATATCTCTGTATAAATTTATTTTTCTGGCAAAGCTATTTCTGTATAAACTTAAAATATTAATATGTATATATAATTTATGATATTACTAATTATGCATAAACATATAAGTATTTATCATATGTAAATAAATTTTGACGCATATATTTATATATATATATATATATATATATATATATATATATTCATATAATTTTTCCAACTTTAATATTATTTTTTGAATTATATTTTATTAATTTATAAATGATTTAAATTTCATACATATGTTTATAAATATATATATACATATATACATATATATATATATATATATTTGTATATTCATATAAAATTATTTAAACAAAATATGATTTATATACATACATGCATACATATTATATATATATATATATATATATATATTTGTAATATTTTGTAGATATATATAAATCAAAAATATACATAAACAAACATTTGGATATCATATTGGTATATAGGATGAGCTTACATGTCCGTTGTGGTGTAAATCCTAACACATATTAGTCATGTCAACGGATGCATTCGGATGCAGATAATGCCATATTCGCATCCGCATCCACGGATACGGACGGATATTGGATAATTATCTTATCCGCTAACGACCGATAAATCAAGAATTATAAAAAGAAATTAGTTTAATATAAATATTTTTCAATTTCATTGATTATAAAAGTGTTAAAAATTAATAAATATGATGATAATAAATAGTTTCGAGCGGTTAAAAACCATTAAGTACATATAATATAAACTACTAACACAATAAATTAATAAATAAATATCTTTTGCTGCATTAAAATATACATAATTTGAATTATAATCTTGACAAAATCCGGACTGATAATTTTCGGCTGCGGATGTCTTTGCATTCGCATCTATTTTTCCAGGTATCTGATATTTATTCGCTTTTCGGATGTGGATGCGGACGGATTTCGGATTTTTTAGGCATCCATTGATAGCCCTAACACATATATATGGGCATGTTATACCTTGCACGGATTGATATTTTACATATGCATGCATATGTATGTATGTATGTATCTAAGTATGTATATGATACACACATATATATAATAAATTAATCAAATAATATAAAATCATTTTATAAATTTAAATAAAATAAAGATTTTATTTGAAAGAAATTAAGAACTGTTCTAAATAAATTAGACTTTGTGGGCTTAATAAAGATCCAAAATGGTTAAAAAAATGAAAATCATCTATAACTTCCACTACCAGTTGGCCTAGTTCCAACATAACTTACATCAGATTGATACATTAATGCTCCTACAATATAGTAAATCTGTAGTAAATGGAAAATACAAAAAGGAAAAGTATGGTTAGTAATTGTATTGTAAATCATTAAATGCACTATTTTAACTAAACCAGCTGACTAAAATATTCTCAAAACAATAAAGCATGATGTTTTATATGTAAGACTCGTAGCTATCATTATTTGAAAGGTGTTATATAACAGTTGATAGCATCTAGGTTTAACTATATTGTTTTATTTTTTGTTTGCAATTGTTAATTTGACACACACAAAATCAAACAAAATAATGCTTGTAGGCTTAAATCGCAATGGGAAAATTTCTCTTTTTACTAGGTACATAAACTTCTTTGTCATAATGAACCTTCTTTTGAAAGATTACTAAAGACCACATATCATATTATTTTATTTGGCTGATGTTACAACTATAGCTTGAGACTCTTCACATTTAACTATTGATTTGCTATGCTTTAATGCACCTGCAGTATAGTAAATCCACGGTAAACAAAAAATATAAAAAGCAAAAGTTATAGAATATTTAACTGTTAGTAATTTTTTATTTTATGCATAACAGTGCTGATTACTGGAGTTTATATATGCCAATATATGTATGATCTTTTTTGGTTTATCTTCTCTTTAATATTTACAAAAATATCATTTTTTCCATGCTCTATTAAGACTGATTTAAGTTTGTTCAGAGCTATTCTCTATCTAGCACAACGAAAGTTATGGGTGAAGATATTTTTTGATGTTCAACGGCAAATGAAACTGTAAAATATTGTTTCTGTTAAGATCCCAAAAATGTGCTTAATAATATCTATTTTCAAAAAAAATTATCGTACGACACATAATGGAAAGTCGTTCCAATGTATCAATTTTATATTATTAATTCCTAAAAGTACGTGCTTTGTAATATCCACCTCATTGCCAATGGATTGATTTTATATTATCAATTCCTCCATCTTCTTATTACCAGTCTTCATATGCCATAAGAAATCATATTCATCACATCAAAATAATAGATTATAAGATCCATTATATTATAGGAATACATAATGATAAAAAATAAATGATTGAGATGTGTAGGGCACATGAGGATAAGGAATAAAGGTAAAACATCTTTGAAATATGCTTGAAATAAGGTTGTTTCTTCTTTATTTTGCTTAATAGTTGAAAATCACCATCTGCATATTTCAACTTGCATGTTAAAATTTATCGTTCCCATGGATAAAAAAGAGAAAAGAAATTTAAAAAATTAATGTTAGATTTTTTATTGACCATAAAAATTATATTTCTTCGCATTATTAATGCAATTGTTATCACTCTAAGTAAAATCCAAAGGAAAAAATATGTGAAACCATCAATGACTTCATAATTATTTTTTAGTTTCACAGTTATGTCTTAAGATGAAACCATTATCATCTCTTCATAATCTAGCATTTTTAGTGCATTACAATTGAGTAAAACAAATCATAAACCAAACAATGAATGTTGAAGCATCTGATAAACAAAAGTCGGCACACGATAAGGCACCACCTTCCAAAGCTAAGATAGTGGTAAATGATAAACTAGTGCAAGAACAAACACACAACGATCAATGGACTCTCTTGGTAGATGACTATAGTTGGGATACAAATTTTACTTCCGAGTTAGTAAGTTGTATACTAATATAGTTTATAAATAAAGTAATATTCATTATTTAACTATATATATTTTTTCTTCGTATATTTTTGTAGATAAACTATTTTGTGGATGGTGACGATGAAGACAATTGAGATGAAATCCTTTATCTTCGAAAAGATTTGTTAATATTTAATAAAGGAAAATGTATATATTATTGGTATTACCATATTAAATGCTTCGTTGTTAGATTTTCATTTTACATTTATGTTCATTAAGTATATAATCTTTCCATTTTTCTGATAATGTAGAATTATTATTTATGGTTAAAAAATTTAAAGCCTTACTAATCATATGTATATTTCTAATACAGTTTCATATCAAAAATGAATAATCAAAGAAGATAAAATAGAAGAATAAATGCTTCAACTAATGAATAAAGAGAAATTAACTAGATAAAAGCTGGAGACAAAGATAACCATGACTCTGGAGGAAAGAGAAGCATATCTAGCTTGATCTCATCATGCTTATAGACTATATTGAAAAAGGATTAAAAATACATTTTTAAATGGAATTTCAGATAAGATAACTAATGAAAATTTGGATGATAGACATCAGCCAAATGAAGAATTATTTACGATGTTGCAAGCAAACAACCAATTAACAAATTCATATCAATCCGAAGAAACTGAAATGATGGTTATAGAGACAAATACTAAAATATGACAAATGAACATAAAAGTGAAGAGCACCATTGTTATTACCGAGAAAGAAATTATTAAAGATGAAGGGAACATAGAGGAACTATGTCTATAGAAGAAAGAGAGCATTATCTAGCTCACCGTCAAGATTCTTACTGGCAAAGACGACAAATTATGGAAAATGATAATGAAATGCAAAGATGTTAAGGAGTATGAATACATACAAGAATTCATAGCATTGTAATAAATTTCAAAGACCGCATTGAATTTCGAAGACATTGATTACAACAACTAAAATTCTGTCCACGTTGCTCAGCAAAATTATTTGAATAAACATATTCTCTATGTTGTGAGAAGGGACGAACTATATTATGCCCTTTGTAGTCGTAAACTGAGATCTTCGCGCATTACACTTTAGAAGAAACATTTAGTCATATAATCAAGCATTTTCCTTTACTTCAATAAGAGTTCATATTAATGAAAAATTAGCCAATGGAAAAGCTGGAATTTACACATTTCGTGCTCAAGGATGCATAAATCACAATATTGTCATCTTGTTAAATCAAGAATGATGTACCAAGATTTTTGCAATTGTCTATATATATATATATATATATATATATATATACACACTGACCACGAAATTGAAAATCATATGGCAAAAAATGGAGATTTAGATAGAGGAATATCAGAAAGGATACAACATATATTAGATGAAAATAATAGTTTTTCTCAAAACTTTCGTCGAGTTTCAAAGCTTCCTCAAATTCGTGACTGTAGATTTATAATCAAGGGAAACCATTACAACGACAATATGCACCTCATACGGCTTCACAAGTTATAGGAATAGTGGTAGGTGATGAGAAAAGTATCATAAATGGTAGGGATATCTTGTACAAACAATATCAGGATAACTTATGAGAGTACCAGAGACGCATTGTTGTTATGACCCTCTATAGCATCCTCTTCTACTACCTTATGGAAATAATGGATGAGACCTAAATAGTCATAATGAGAATGGTACTTCTGCTACATGCCCAAAGTACTATGTGTATATCTTATAGGTATGAACATTGATCACTCATTAATTTATATTCTTTATAATCTTAGTGTTAACCAAATAGATTACATAACTTTTATTTATTTTCTTAAAATACATTTTAACTAATGGATCTTCTATTTTGATTTTTTTTCCCCGGTTTCGAATGGTTATAAAAGAATAATATTTTTTAATTATAGATTCGACAGAAGACACATCTCTTTTAATAATCGAGGGACGTTTGTTGTAACAATATGTTGTGGATAATTATGTAAAAATTGGAAGTATTATGATGAAATTTTGCAAAAAACATCACATTTGATCAGAATTGTATGTAGGTCTACAAGATGCATTGAATGCGGGAAAGAACGATGCAGGTATATAAGGTTTTATTTACATTTCTCTCGGTCGCATTATATACACAATATGATATACATACATACATACATACATACATACATATATATATATATATATCATCAACATTTTAAAACTAATTTCAAAAGTAAATATAGGAAACATCGGAAGAAGAACAATATTGCCTACTTCATTCAATGGAAGCCCACGTAACATGTACCAATGTTACCAAGATATTATGACTTCGGTATAGAAGTTTGGAAAGACCGATCTTTACATTACGATGACATGCAATCCTTCATGGAATGAAATCACTTTTGAACTATTATATGGACAGTCAATTCAGGATCATCCAGATCTAAGACAAGAATATTTCATGCAAAATATGAACAAAAAAAAGACATTTATAGTAAAAAGGTTCTTAATTTAGTTGCAGCACATATGCATATTATAGAACTTCAAAAAAGAATACATTCTTATACTCATATTCTTTTATATTAGATGATGAAGATAAACTTCATATCTTGGATGATATTGATGTTGTTTTAAGCGTCAATATCCCAGACTGTGACGACGAACGAGAATTATATAGTATTGTTGATAAATGGATGCTTCATGGACTATGCGAAAGGCGTCGACCAAATTCACCATGTATGAAAGATGGAAAATGCAAAAAGGATTATCCAAAACAATTTTCTTTAGCCACCCTTTAAGGCAAAGATTCATATCCCATCTATTGAGGCGAGAAAATGGTAGAAGCATTGCATTAGACAATGATGATGATTTTATGGTCGACAATCATTTGGTTGACCTATATAATCCATGGTTGTTAAAAAATATAATTTGCATATTAATGTCGAAGTTTGTAGTGGTATCAAATCTATAAAATACTTACACAAATGTGTCAACAAAGGTCTATATCATGTGGCAATTGAAGTTCATCCAGTAAGTGAGTATGATGAAATTCAAAAGTTTGTTGATATAAGAAGGAGATGTCCTCAAGAGGCCTTTGGGAGAATTTTTGAATTTTCACTGTACACAATTTATCATGCTGTTCAACGATTACAAATACACTCACGAAGTAGGCAATAAGTCACGTATCATTTTAATCAAATTATGTCAGATATTTAGTTAGATAAAAGCCTCTCTATATCGAGGCTAATTGAATTCTTCAACACAAATTCACAAGATACGGAAGCAAGATAATATTTATATCGTGAATTTCTAGAGAAATATAAGTGGGTAACAGATAAAAAAAATGGAGACGTAGGACATCATCAAAAATAGTCATAGGATAGATTTATAATGTTTCTCCATTAAAAGGAGAATGTTACTACTTGAGAATTCTTTTGAATCATGTAAAAGGACCAACTTCATTTGGCTAACTTCTCACAGTGAATGGTTCTAAATATCCAACACTTATGAAAATAGGGGAAAAGATGGGACTATTAGAGGAAGATCATAACATTAGAGAATGTTGCATGAAGCATCAGCCACATGAATGCCATCATTTTTGAGAAGATTATTTTCTATGATCTAAGTTTACAGTTCACCAATAGGCATTAAAAGATTACGGAATGAATTTTTCTACTATATGATAAAAGATTATCTGAATTCAAGTATAACAAGTCGAGTTATACTTGAAAATCATCGTGTAAAAAGTCTTATCTTTTGTTGATGAACCATGATAAAAAAATTATGGTTATAGCTTTCCAATAATTAGAAATGACATAGATGTTTGTCCATTAACTTCAAGATTAAGCAAGCAATATTCTATTATAACACCGAAAGAGGATTTTACTTTTGCCGACAAATTGAATAAATCCTAATTGTATGCTTATACTACACTTATGAATGCAGTTAAGAGTAAAGAGAGTAAAATTTATTTTATTGATGATCCTGGTAGAATGGGAAAGACATTTCATTATCGGGCAATACTTACAACACTTGCAACACTTCGACGAGAAGTTTTAATTGCACTTACGACAACAATATCTCATGATGCATGCATTGTTAAATCACCACTATGGAATCATGTAGAAATCAACCAACTTATTCAGAATATGAGACCAAAAGAAGATTCTTTCTATTCGGATTTTCTATTATGTGTTGGTGATGGAAATGAACTGCACATAGGTGACGACTTGATTCGAATTCTAGATGAAATGTTAGTAACATGGAAAGATGAATGTTCAATAACTACTCGCATAAATAAAATATTTTTTATTTACATGAAAATGCATTCCTTAAGGAATATATTTACGAAAAGAGCTTTAATTTCCCCTCTTAGTGAATGCGTCGATAAGTTGAATAACCCAGTTGTTGTTCCATTTACTGGAATACTACATACGTTCTATTCATTTGATTCTGTTGAAGATGACATAAGATATCTATAAGAACTAGAATACCTTAATTCAATAGCTCCAAGTGGTTTGCATCCACAAAAGTTAGTGTTAAAGAAAGGAGCACCAATTATGTTATTTCAGAATCTTGATCCAATGAATGGATTATGTAATGACAATAGACTCATACATTGTCATGAATTGCATAGAAAACTTAGATGCAAATATTGCCACTGGAAAATTTACTGGAGATCGAGTTTTCTTACTAAGAATACCTATGAAATCTTCTAAAGATATTTGTTTATCATTCACATTATTATGCAAATAATATTCTATAAGGTTGAGTTTTGCCCTCACTATCCGCAAAGCTCAAAAGACAAACAATTCGGAATATAGGAATTTACTTGCCTCAACATGTGTTTGGTCTTGGTTAGTATGTTGCGTTATCAAGAGAGGTTTCAATGAGTAAGACGAAAGTTTCGATAAAAGATGGCAATGTTCAAGAACAATTGGGAACTTATATTAAAAACATAGTATACAGGGTTGTACTTATATCTTCTGTAACAACCGCCCTACATCTATGGTGCAGAACAGTAGTCAAAGGAAAGAAAAAGAAATAAGATGAACAAATAGAAGAGAAAAGAATGTAAAAGAAGAAAAAGGAAGCATAAATAACCAGATTACCTATCGCATATCTAATATCGCATCAGAGTAAATAAAATAATAAATACAGGTATAAAAAATAGAGACAGTAATAACAATGTGAATAATTATCTAAATTAAGATCCACAAAGTTATACAAAACATTAATAGAATTTATACAACGAGAAAGTAAACTCAACTTATATACTGTCTCATAATAGTAAATCAACACTGTCATGGTTCCACAATGTCACGTGGTGGTAATATAATAAAAAATTCACATATAAGTATACATAACTATCACCTCCTATCGATCCACCAGTAGAGCTCCATAATCATCCACCTACTCTTAATCTACTTGTTGAAGAGTACCGAGATAATAAGAAGCAAAGAATAAAACCTCAGGTCAAACAATAGTTTGGTGTGAGTGATATCAAATCTCAAATACTGTAATAATTTGATAATAATTATGGAACAGAAGGTATATAAACCATACCCGACCTGTCCTTGCAACCATAGAGTCAGCAGCACATAAACATAAGTAATATGTTACTTTATAACATCGCAAAATGGGTATACCATACTTAGTATCTGTCAGGGTGTGTAGGTGTCTCCACCTACAGTCCATACTCCATACTAAGTAAACTTTAGGTATCAAGGTATCTCCATCCATACCTACTCCACCCTAATTCAATTCATGGTATCTAGGTATACCTATAACAATACCTACCTAGTGTGACATCCTTAGGGAGACAGGTGACTAATGAGCAACCATAGCAAACATAGCATCCATCAAACAATACTAACTGTCACCCAATGTGCCAGATATATGATGACTCGTATGACCCTTTGCGACTGTCAGGGACAAGTGAAAATCCCGGTTCTCCATTGTGTTCACATACTCATCTGTTAGAAACCCTGCATGGTTATCTCTTGTGATTCCTCTATACCACATAACCTAGACCCTAACAGTTCAGAGTATAGACTAACACTATCAGCCCTCGGGTGCCCCGCATATAGTACTCTTACTTTGAACACAACCGAATCACTCTAAGTCATCAACGATCCCTAGGCACAAACACAACCATCAAACCATGCTCACTCGATACGGATCTGAGCCCTACTGGATCACTAAAATTTCCAGTCATGAGCCCTAACACTCATTCCAATCCAATATCTATAGCCTCACTCCAATTCGAGCTTCCATCCTCGATCATGCTCTCTGCCTGAGCTCTCAATCGAAGAACCCTAAATCATGATATCCAAAGCCGAAGATCTAGCATGATCCATACAGTCCTGATACTATCATCCTAGAGCCTACGCCGTATAACATTGAGTCACTATCTGTAGTATCAGACTACCAGGTCAAAGCACCACATCCCTAGCTCGCCACCAAAATTGCTAGGTCAAAGCACCACATCCCTTCTTTACCATCAATAACACTTTCCACAGGGTAAAAATATCATATCTATAAACTAGTCGCACAAACAAACCATCACTTCTTGCACCACCTTATCTCATCAAAGCCAAGGCCACTGATCGGCCAAATCACCAATCAATAACAATGATGGACATCGACCACTCTATTATAGTCAATACCATCCACCTTAGTCTTGTACTTAACCGAAAAGTTAAGTACAGACCAAACGAAAACGTCCATCATCCACACTGAAACCCAAATCCATCAGCATGTATCCCAAACACTCTTCTACAGCTCATCTCGTTCATTAGATTCCCACGTGAGTAGCACTCCAATGTACAAGATGCTACTTAAATTCAAATCACTGCTAATCGGCGTCTTCAACCAAAATAGTCAAATAACAGACCAGCCAAACAATCAAACATACATCCAAACAACCATATATCCATCCAAAACAACATACATACAACATAACAATCCATCCATATCGATTAATGCGGGAAATAACATCAATAATAGATCTAATCTAATAATTCCCTAACTACGGCACGATGATGGAAAATAAGTGATATTCTTTATAAATCATTTAAAAATAATTATATATTGTTTTATAAAAATATAGCTGATGTGTGCATATATATATATAATATCAAGTTTTAAAACCAAAAATCATTCCCGAGCATCAATATAACATTAAACAACCAATCATAGTAAAGTGAGAGACAATATCACTTACCTTGGCCAAATCTGTCCAACTGTGCCAAAATGTAGATCTCGCCAATACGATCCCTACACAAGACATCGCATCCAAAACGGATCTCGTGTGCACAAGTTATAGATATAATAAGGTTTGAGATTAATTAAACAATTAGTTAACCAATTTAACTTACTAATTATCTTGTCAATCACAAATCTCTTCTCCTACATATGCCTGTAAATGAACAAAAGTATCAGGTCGTGCACGAAATGAGCTATACTCAATGAAATTTCAATCCGTCTTTGCCGTCATCCTTCTCATCGCATACTCGACTAGTCCATGCCAAGATCCTCCCATTCGAAGCCTCATAACAAATTACGACCTACTACCCATTTTACTGCCTTCATATGGTCGCTATCTAACCTCAGTGATCAGAGCTCGGGAGAGTACCGGTCCAAAGTAAAGACTGGCGCTACCAGCCCTCAGGTGCCTTGCATATAGCACTCTTTCTTTGAACACAACTGAAACACTCTTAGTCATCAACGAACCCTAGATGCAAATACATCCATCAAGCCCTACTCGCTCGATATGGATTTGAGCATAATGGATCACTAAAATTTCTAGTCATGAGCTCTAATAGTCCATCCAATCCACTATTTATAGCCTTGCTCCAATTCGAGCTGTCATCCTCGATCCTGCTCTCTGCTTGAGCTCTCGATCGAAGAATCCTACTATCATGCCATCCAAAGCCTGAGATCTAGCATGATCCATACAGTCCTGATACTATCATCCCAGAGCCTGCGCCATACATCATCGAGTCACTTTCCGCAGTATCAGATTACTAGGTCAAAGCACCACATCCCTAGCTCATCACCAAAATCACTAGGTCAAAGCACCACATCCCTGCCTCACCATCAATACCATTTGCCATAGGGTAATAATATCATATTTATAAACTGGTTGCACAAACAAACCATCACTCCGCACACCACCTTATCTCATCAATGCCAAATCCACTGATCGGCCAAATCACCAATCAATAACAATGATGGACATCAACCACTCTACTGCAGTCAATACCATCCACCTTAGTCTTGTACTTAACGGAAAAGTTAAGTACAGACCGAACGGAAACGTCCGACATCCACTCTGAAACCCAAACTGTCGGCGCGTATCCCAACCCTCTTCTATAGCTCATCTCGTTCATTAGATTCCCACATGAGCGGCACTCTAACATAAAAGATGCTACCTAAAATCAAATCACTGCTAATCGGCGTCTTCAACCAAATTAGTCAAATAACAAACAAGCCAAACAATCAAACTTACATCCAAACAACCATACATCTATCCAAAACAACATACAACATAACAATCCATCCATATCGATTAATGCAGGAGATAACATCAATAATAGAACTAATCTAATAATTCCCTAACTATGGCACGACGATCGAAAATAGGTGATATTCTTTATAAATCGTTTAAAAATAATTATATATTCTTTTATAAAAATATAGCTGCTTCATATATATAGTAATATCACGTTTTAAAACCAAAAAACATTCCCGAGCGCCAATAAAACATTTAACAAACAATCGTAGTAAAGTGAGATACAATATTACTTACCTTAGCCAAATTGTCCAACCTAGTGCCAAAATGTAGATCTCGCCAATATGATCCCAATGCAAGAAATTGAATTCAAAACGGATCTCGTATGCAAAAGTTATGGATATAATAAGATTCAAGATTAATTAAACAACTAGTTAACCAATTTAATTAACTAATTACCTTATCAATCACTCATCTCTTGTACTACATATGCCTGTACATAAACGAAAGTATCAGGTCGTGCATGAAATGAGCTATACCCGATGAAATTTCAATCCGTCTTTGCCATCATCCTTCTCATCGTGTACTCAACTAATTCGTGCCAAGATCCTCCCATTCGAAGCCTCCTAACAAATTACGACCTACTATCCATTTTGCCGCCTTCAAATGGTCGCGATCTAACCACGGCGATCAGAGCTCGAGCAAGTGTAATGGCAAGGTGCTAAACATAAAGAGCAACGCAACTACAATCTTAAATTTGCCTAAATCCGCCTCAAGATTCGTGAAATGGAAATTCTAGTTTCACGGTGGAAGGTCAATCTTGGCCAATGGTGATCGCTCATCGAATCGAGGGTATAGAATCGAAGCTCTTGTTGATACGATCTCGTTGGAATTTGTTTCATGATTTTTAGTGGAGTGGATTTAGATATCTTGATTTTTCAAGATAAAGAAGGAAGCGGCCATTAATCTCTAATGGAACAGTAGTTTAAGAAAATGATTTTGGAGGGAGAGATGGATTTAGGATTTAAATAACAATATTATATTCCATTTATTTAAATTCTCAAATAAATGATCACGCGTTTCGAGTTCATACGATCACACGATGTGTCTGAACATCACGAAATGTATCTGTGTACATCACTTCATTTTTCCGGATCAAAGGCACTAACAGCATCTCCATCTGAGACCGCACCCCCAAAAAGGCTAATTTCGTGTATTTAAAGACCGTTTTGGGCAGTGGATCGTCAGATCTTGAAATATAGCGATCCTTATACTCAAACCAATTCACAATGTCAACCTGGACTCAACATAAATGTCTCGGGTCCTGATTCGGTCGTATGCAAAAAATAACATTTTTGAGCCTTTATTTAATTAATGATTAAATATTTAAATAAACTATTAAATATTCGATCGTTGAAATGCGGCTCGTTACATTATCCCCACCTTAAAAGATTTCATCCTCAAAATAACAAAGCTAAGAGAACGTATCCTAACCCATCGACCCTAAAAAATTTGTCAGATTTCAAAAAAAATTGGCAGAACCTTCTTTGTGCGAGTAAGTCCAAAGAACCCCAACATAAAAAAGATATGCTTACAGCCCATATCTTTAACCATACTAGATCATATATATCAATCATTAAACAAGAATGCTATACCCAACCAAACTACCCCGCATGCCTAACAACCATACATACGTAAACTACAATCTCAAATGCTAACAATCAAATCAAACATGCATACATAAGATCTAACATCCAAAACTAGCATCCATGCCTATCCTAGCATGCGGAATACTAAACCATCTAGTGTAAACATCCAATATGATATCCATAATGAAAGCAATGATACAAATAAAGTCTCATTGTCAAAAGACCTTCGGACTAACGGTTCTCATGCTCCTCACAATCTACTATAACATATAGTCTTCACTTTCATTCCACTGAACCCTACTACTCCTTCGACCTCCTCCTAACCTCATTCATATCACATCAACCGGCACGAATAGGCTTATGAGGTCTCCAAATCTACAGTTTATCCTAGGTATCATCTAATCCATTTGGTGCCAAGTATCCAAATGCATCTTGTAAGTTCTCCCAATACCCATAATCAAGCAACGGGTCTTGGCCATTTACAATGCTCTTGGCATACAATGGAATCACACCAACCATCCCTCAAACAACACAACAAAAATAGATGTCGTTCTTCTGGACTTAAGGAATACAAATCTAGCATCATCTACCTCAAATGCCATCTCTCTATCCTCAGCTATATGCGGAAAGCATATCTCAAATGGTGACACCCTTTCCCTTTTGTTTCATCGATAAAGGAATCGATGAAACCAGGCGATCAATACATATGCTTCTCAATCTACCCATACACAACTGGTATAGAATAACTATTTGATGCTAGGTACTTATCTATCATCCTCGTGAAGACCTCGTCAATGTGATGAATCAATCGACCCCCAAGATGATCTCTTTACCCAATAATAAACTTCAATCTTTTCTGTATGGTGTACCTATGGGAATAGATCATATTTCGTTATCATATCGAATCCAGCCACATACTACAGACCACCATGCTTTAAATCAGTAAACTCCTTAACCATTCCCAACTTTAGAAAAGTCAAGACAAATCATCTTGGAAGCGAATTATGAAATAGCCCTAAGGAAATCGGTCCTTGGGAATCGAAGCTACAGAAACACTCCACTAGTTCATCGTCCATCTTTGAAGTCATCTAGAGGCTAACATCTACCGCATGCATCATCTAACTCCAAGTTATCAAAGATCTTTCTACAAGCAACCAACCAAACTTGCCCTCCAAGAGCCGACTCCATTCCAAGGAACGTCCTGCCTCCTAGACTCTCATGGTCTATATACAACTCAGCAAAGTCGACTCTAGCTAATTGCACTTGATCACCATAGCCCTCCAAAACAAACTGGACATGCAGGAAATGATCTGCACCAACTCTACAAACATATCCTATCGATCAGGGATAACAGCCCCAATCCTACCCAATCCTCAACTTTGAAAATAGAGTCAACGGTGGTTTTTCTTACATGCGAGATCATTCCTAGTCTACAATAAGGATGATTGGTCTCCCATAAAGAAAACTTCATCAATAGTGCTCATGTGTGCATCCAACTCATATACTATATATACTACTATATAGTTTTGAAATTCAAAATATATAACAAATACGAACTCTCTCGTATGTATACACTCTCTAGATCCAGTCTAAGGCAATAACTCCTATCCTATCTCTACCAGATCGCAGTATCAACTAAGCTTAATCAGGTAACCTTTGCTCTGATACCAAATGTAATGACCGCCATACACCTACCGTGTAGAACAGTAGTCAAAGGAAAGAAAAGGAAATAAGATGAAGAAATAGAAGAGAAAAGAATGGAAATGAATAAAATAGAAGCATCAAATAAACAGATTACCTGACGCATATCTCACATCGCATTAGAGTAAATATAATAATCAATACATGTATAAAACAATAGAGACAGTAATAGTAATGACGTGAAATAATCAACTGGTTTAAGATCCATAAACACCATAATAGAGTTTGTACAGCAGGAAAGTAAACTCAACTGGTACACTGTCTTATAATAGTAAATCAACACCGTCATGGCTCCACAGTGTCATACAATGGAAATATATAACAAATGCACATAACTATCACCTTCTGTCGATCCACCTATAGAACTCCATAATCATCCATGTGACGACCCGCAAATCCATACCCTTTGAATCGATAATAAACCACACATATTCGACCCAAAAAGAACAGACTAGAGGAAAGTTAAGAGAAAAAAATGAAGATAGAAGAAGGGAAGAGAAGAAAGAGAGAAGATAGAACCAAACAGAACAATACGGAATCTCATATTACAGTGGAAACGTATAATATAATATCAATGATCTTTACAAAACAGAAACTATATATACATACATCAATCAGAGTACAACAATCAATCAATAGCTAATAGACTGAACAGTTAAAATAACATGTCCTCGCAATTGCCGATAATATAAAACAACTAAGCACGGCGAATAATAAAAACCAATAAGTGTATACGAAAATGAAGATCTTCAGCTTTCCTGTTGAAGCTCCAAAAGCACCAAATCTGAACCTGTAAATATGCTCAGTCTGACCCTAGCATCGAAAGGGAAGAACTCCTGGATCGGTCTGGTAAACCAGCGTGAGAAACACATTCAACTGAGTTTATTAAATTATCAAACTTTTCCTTTATCAAAACAAAAGTATCTCATAAGACACGCCCACACATAAACATGGACATGTTTTACCTTACGATAACTAAAACATTTCATATCAAATTCATCTTATATTATAATAGCATATAGTATACAAATAATATTCAAAATATCCAAAATTGTTACTATTATTAAATTCCAGCATACTAGGCTCTACAAATAAAATGGCAAGTATGTAGTGGAGTTTGGATTTCCATACAAATGATCAGGTGAAGGGACTACCTTCCAATGGGTACACCTCTAGATGGATATCCCGAGGCACTGAACATCTACCCTCTATCAACACACGACCGGCCCACCTCTATTACTAGATGGTACCGAATATGTCATCCTCCGGTTGTTACCGACCTTTACCAAGGCCCCTTGAAGCATACAAACCACAATGATCAGATACACGACATCATAGTGTGTAAAGATATATCTAGAAGAGGATTGTCATACACTACTTGGAAGTGACCCACATAGCCCTGCTGCATCTAACCCTATTTTGGTCATTTCCGGTTGATGACGCCTAAGATAACACTTATCTTTCACAAATCACATATCACATCACTTTGAATGCCACATGGTCTTTTCTGTTGACTACTAATTGCCTTTCACAAAAATACAACCCTTAAGCTTATACGTCTCAAGGGCGGTGTTAAGCCATGAGAAGTTGCCTTCTCCGCCGCCACTGATGTACGTTTGTAAAAACCAATGTACGTAATCTTTTGAAATGCAATGTCAGATAAACATACATACAAGTTTTCCAGAAACAGGACGAACCGAAGGTACTTTCCTACCACATCCTGTCGGGAAATACCTAGGATTAGCAGCGAATAGTCCTTGCATTGGATAATTCATAATGAAGAGACCATTGCTACTATATGTATATTGAGATTTTAACCCTAAATGATCAGCAAAAAGTCCCCCACTATGAAAATCTTGAATATCGATATCATCACAAGCAACCTGCACAATCGTCGCATATACGTTGTTTCGAAGTGGTTTTCGACTAAACCGATCCTGGTCTCTTCGCACTAACAACGCAAAAGCGTTTCTCAACTTTACATAGAAACTAAGTCTCATAGACTTACCATGTCTCCAACTTTCAACTTGTTATCCTTCGGGCTAAGAAGGTAGCTCGATAGATTGGAGTAATACTCCGCTTATATGAATCAATATCCTCAACACAAACGATAATCAAGCCTACGTAGAAGGCTACGTACTAAGTGTATGACTAAATAGTTCCCACATCAAGTCGAGGAACTAAAATGGCCAAATTTGATAGTCGGATATTTAACTATCAATGAGAACAAACAAATATTTAGCACCATAAGCAATCACTAGGCCCTTTTAATTAATCTTTTATTAATTAAATCACTTACCAAATATTCACTTCAAATTATCTTTAAAAAGATATAATCTCAAACCATTTCAATATTAGAAAACGTTTCCATTTACTTATTTAATAATAAGTAATTCACAAATTAATTTATTCTCAACACCTAGAAAATATTCCATATACTTAAATCATGTTATATATTTTATTCTTTAAGGAAAATATTCTCTTTAAACACATTTATTTGGGTCAAAACGAATGTTGCAAACATCGTTACGACAACCCAAAATTACTAGTATAGGGATTAGAAAAA
Organism: Allium cepa; assembly: GCA_030765085.1. Lineage (NCBI taxonomy): Eukaryota > Viridiplantae > Streptophyta > Magnoliopsida > Asparagales > Amaryllidaceae > Allium > Allium cepa. Next base: position 713,399,642 of record CM060934.1, read on the forward strand.
AAAGGATAGATATATAAATCCCATATACTATATAAAACATCTCCTTTCGAAAATCATTTACTATAACAACAGTATTATAGTCCATCATTTTCTTACTTCTCGAAAACGTCTATTTCAACAGTGAATGTTGAAATCTATGGTTTCGATACTTAACACATTTTAAAACATCTTCGAAGATTTAATTCCATTTAGAATATCACTTCCCAAGACATTTATTTGATTTAAAATAGTATTCACTGTCCAAAATAGTGAATATAATTCATTTACCAAATCAAATATTTCTACATATTTATTAAAGAATTATCCACTGTCTAAAATCATGGATATAATGCCTTTACCAAATTCATCACTATTGCAAATTTAATTAAAGGATTATCCACAGTCCAAAATCATGGATGAAATTCCTTTAATAAAAATCCATTTCTAGTTCATCAATTTAAATTGATTTCACATTTTATAAAACAATGTTTATAAATCACATATATATTCTATAAAAACTCCAATACATAAAATTCCTTTATTAACCAATCTTATTTATCTCTCATTTATATGCCAAAATCCAAATTTCAAGTTAATTTACTTATAAATCATTTATTCACAAATTCATTCATTTTATAACTTCACAATTCGTAAATCTATAAATCTTATTTACTTATAAAATCCATTTACAATTCCACTTTAACATTTTAAAAAATCCTTTACAATTCCATCATTTTGATTCATAAAAAATCAATTTTATAAATCTTATATATAAACCGTTTATAATAAATTCAAAGATCTCAATTTAATCTATTTTGTAAACTAATCAACTTCACATTTCAAAATTCACAATCTGATTATATTTCCCAAAAATCATAAGTTTTATAACATAAAAATTATAACATTTATTTATTTCAAATAAATTCATTTCCTTAACAAATCAAAAATTAATATAACATCTATTTTCAAAATCACTTGAAAATACATTTAAATTTGGACATCATCACTTTATTATTTTTAAATTGCCAAAAATAGGCCCAATGCTGCAACAGCACTAAATATATCAATCATGACATCCAAAACACCATATATCATATGATAACAACATATATCACAATATTTGTAAATAAAATTAGCAGTGATGAGGAATACAGTTGGATACCTCCAGCCTATCACCTGCAACAAATATACATAATGGAATATGTGTACAATCTTTATTTGGAGGCAGACGCGCGTACAAAGGATCACCCGCTCATACACGGGAACGTACAGGGTCTCATCTGCTCCAATAGGTAGGAATATATCCAAATACCAACCAATATATGTAATACATCATATATCATCCAAACAATCATCGTAACATAATTTTATTATCACTTATATAAAAATATCAGTGAGACAGAAAGAGTGAGTTGTACTCATATTGGTTCCGTTAGCATTTGCAGTGTTTTATTCCTAGTTAAATTAAAAATGCATTTAATTTTACCCAAAACTTACACTAGCTCCATACAAATCCAAACTAGCTTACGGACCCAACGTTACTTTTTTCGTCAAAAACGGACCTCGTATGACAAAGTTATGATGTTTCAAAGTTTGAACGAATTTATATATAAAAATCAATCACAAATTTTATTTTATTTTTAACCTTTAATAAATCTGGGCCGTTTGTTTTTGCTCATCCGATCGTAGCCGTGCATCACTATTTCTTCCTTCCTAGGCAACGACGTAGGTTCAAACCCATTTGGCCGCCCTCTTTCACGAATTTATTGCGCCACCTCGACCCGTTATAGGATGATCGAGTACCACCATTCGAAATGGCACAGCGAACTCCACCTTTGACATGAACGCCGATGATCTAGGCTGCAGATCCACTTTGAAAATTACATGCAAAATTCGAATGGACGCTAGCATATTATTGTCGATCCATAGCTCAAAATCCCATCATCACTGTATGGATTCGAAGGTCTCGTTACGCTCTAACCTTTTGTAGTTGAAACATATTTGTAATTGTTTATGGATTAAGAGATATTGAGGGGAGAAGAATTTATTGATATTGGCCGTTGAAATCTTAATGGCGGCTAGACCTAGTTCTATTAGGGTTTGTGCAAAATAGAAAAAATGGTGGCCTTATATAGAAAATTCCACGACACTGTTCACCCGAAAAATTTTCTAACTGGCAATGAAGTGTGCCACCTGGTGTTTGTGATGTTTTACCCCTATTCCAAACACAATGGAATATATATTAAGAGCCAATTCGATCGTATTTGGAAGATAGGTTCCGAATCGACTTATTTAAGTTTGAAATTCACTTAAACATATATCTACGCGTTTTAGCTTGCCCCGACTAAATCGTAAATCTAATTGACATGAAATTTGAAATCCTACAATAATATAATATTATGGATCCAATGAAACTGGTTTTGTCAAAATCCAAGACTGATGAAAAATGACCATTTTCACTCGTCAATTAAATATTAAAATATTCAATTTATACGATTTAACTTTTAATTCAATTTCAAAAGTTTACTAACATCGCTCTAATTCAAATAGAATTTAATACAACTTTATAAATCATTTTAATTCACATTAAATCAAAATTCCAATTATTTTCACAATTTGAAATATTAAATTAACAATTTAATTATCCAGTTAAATCCTTATATTTCAAATATAATTTATTCATCTTATAAAATTAACTTGTGAGTATTTAAAATTAAATAAAGAAATGAACATCGAATGATTGAAGTTCTGGTTCGTTACATTCTCCCCTACTTGAAAGAATTTTGTCCTCGAAATTACCAAGTAAGAAAAAGTTACAAAATCCATTAACTTTTCAAAATAATTCGTTCAATTTAGATTTCAAATTCATTTAACCCTTTTTACTTTTCCAAAATCATTAGTTAAACTTTCTTATAAATTCTAAACTTCAAATCAATACTTAGTTATCTTTTTAAAACTAACTGATAACGTTTCAATTTTACAACTCATCAAAAAATTAGTTATCAAAAAAATTCGAAGATTTTCAAAAAAATTCTAGCGCCTCAAATTTTCAAAAAAATTCGCCAGCTTCTCCTTTGCGTGGTTCGATCGTAGTAGGATCACAACATATATATCGCAAATATACATCTCATCTTTGAGGATGAGGCATCCCCTAGGGAAAAAAGTATAGAAGTACGATATGTAATCCGAGATATGTACCTTATATATTATTAGCGAGCATATACAGCTAATATAGCATGAAAGCGAGCTTCAAATGCGAAGCAAGCGCCATTCGCACCTACTAAATACTCAACAAACAAATAAGAAACATGTATATTTGAAAGTAATATCAATATACAACACATACCAATACAAGAACTATATATGCCAATATAGCAAATGCAACAAAAGCAACAAATCCAACCATCCAACAAACCAATCTCTATCCAATCAATCCATAACCAAACCAATATGAATTCAATTTATTCATTAAATTGGATTTCGATTTAATCACACTTGATTCATTTACATTGGATTTTTTAACATTCATTTATCCATTTTTAATTAGTTTACATTCACTAATTTACATTCAAGTTTGTTCACTTTCAATTCAAATCAAATTCAATTCTATTTAGATTTACTTACTTCCAATTTGAATTCAATTACTTAGCTTTCAATTTCATTATAATGAATTTCTATACAATCCACTAGCATTCATCTAACAACCAATGCATAACGAACATAACCAAATTTATTTAATTTACTTTACTTACATTCAATTTGGTCCAACACATTTAATTTCAGTTGGTTTAGCATTTAATTCATAATAACAACATTTTCTAATCCATGTTTATTCACTAATTCACTTTTACGACTAAAGTTGATTTGTATTTTATAACTCAAGTTCATACTCATTTAATTACTTCATTTCATTAACTTCTTATTATTCAATTTTACTTTGCACATTCATTTTATTAATTAGAATCAACATGATTCAACATCACTTTCACTATACAACTTAAGTTAACTTCTAATTTAATACAAATTCTATTTTTATTTAACTTTTACTTAAGTTAGATTTCATATCACTTATTCAAATTTAGATTTTGTTTTTCTTAAAAAAACTGTTTAACCATTTTAACTATTTGGTTTTACTTACATTTTCTCGTTTTATAAGTTATACAACTTATTATTTAAACTTCCAAGTTCATATTATAAGTCCAAAACTCGTTTAACTTATATTTATCAATTTGAGCTTGGATATTGAATTCAAATTTGTTTATCACAACAAAACTTAAATTTTCAATTTACTATTGGTAGCAAATCAATCATATAGAAACTCAAAAATGATACTGATATCCAGTCATCACCCTAATTATTTTCCAGCAACGACAGTAATTTCAGTGCTTTACATCGTTTCAAAAATCCTTTCATATTATTTATAAAGCGCTTACTTATATAATTTCACTATTTTAATTTACTTATATAAGATTCATTCCAAATTTATTTATCATATTTAGATTTATAATAATATAAATTCTTTAATCTTTGAAAAATAACTTCCAAAATAAACAGGATTCAAATTTTAAAATTCTTAGTTTAAAATTCATTTTTATTTATAACTCATTTTTATAAATATATTCATATAGTTTCATTTCTTATATATAAGATTAGTTCACAATTGTAAATCATATTAATTATAATTCCATACTTTATAACTCATTTTCTTATTCAATTTATTCTTTTACAATTGGTGTTTCTATTTAGATTATTCAAACAACCTTTTAACTTATATATATTTACATTTTCAAACAACCAAAAAATCAATTTACATACCTTTAATAATCTCTGAAAAATTAATCCTTTACGTATAAAATATAATTGCGGTAAAATAATTTCATTTACCCAATTTAAAATAATACTATGTCAACTTGCCTCATTTAAGTATTTAGAAATCCCTATCGATAATATGGCGTCCCACATACCGACTAGAATTCACAAACAGCTCAAGGGATAAGTAAACACAATATAAAATATTTTATATCGGTAACAAATACGCGCTCATATAAATAATACACTCAAGCTCAATCTAGAGTGCCACTGTCCATATCTATACTAAGTACACATCAAAACCTAGGAATATACAAAATATAAGCTCTGATACCAAATGTCATGACCCGCAAATCCATACCTTTTGAACCGACAAGAAACAACATGTGTTCGACCTAAAAAGAACATACTGATGGAAAGTCAAGAGAAAGAAAAGAAGAGAGAAGAAGAGAAGAGAGGAAAAAGAAAAGATAGAACCAAACAGAACAATACAGAATCTCACATCGCAGCGGAAAACATATAATATCATATCAATGATCTTTACAAAACAAAAACTGTATATACATACATCAATCAGAGTACAACAATCAATCAATAGTTATCATCCTGAACAGTTATAATAGCATGTCCTCACAATTGTTGATAATATAAAACAACTAAGCACAGCGGATAATCAAAACAGATATGTGTATACAAAAATGAAGATCTCCAGCTCTCCTGCTGAAGCTCCAAAAGCACCAAATCTGAATCTGTAAATATGCTCGGTCTAACCCAAGCAGTGAAAGGGAAGAACGCCCAGATCAGTCTGGTAAACCAGCGTGAGAAACACACTCAACTGAATTTATTAAATTACCAAACTTTTCCTTTATCAAAACAAAAGTATCTCATATGGCACGCCCATACATAAATACGAACATGTTTTTACCTTACGATAACTAAAACATTTCATATCATATTCATCCTATATTATAATAGTGTCTAGTACACAAAAAATATTCAAAATAGTCGAAATTGTTACCATTATTAAATTCCAGCATAATAGGCACTGCAAATAAAATGGCGGGCACGTAGTGGAGTTTGAATTTCCATACAAATGACCAGGTGAAGGGACTACCTTCCGATGGGTACACCTCTAGATGGATGTCCCAAGGCACAGAACATTTGATCTATACCAACACAAGACCGGCCCACCTCTATAACTAGATGGTACCAAATATGTCATCCTTCGGTCGTTACCGACCTTTACCGAGGGCCCTCGAAGCATACAAACTACATTAATCAGATACACGATGTCATAGCATGTAAAGATATATCTAGAAGAGGATGGTCATATTCTACTTAGGAGCGACCCACATAGCCCTGCTGCATCTAACCCTGTTTTGGTCATTTTCGGTTGATGAGACCTGAGGTAACGATTACCTTTCACAAATCACATCACTTTGAATGCCACATGGCAATTTTCGTTGACTACTAATTGTCTTCCATAAAAATACAACCCTTAAGCTCATGCGTCTCAAGGAGGGTGTTAAGGTAAGAGAAGTTGCCTCCTCTGCCCCCACCGATGTACATTTGTAAAAACCAATGTACGTAATCTTTAGAAATGCAATGTCGAACAAACATCCATACAAGTTGTCGAGGAACAGGACGAACTGAAGGTACTTTCCTACCACATCCTATCGGGAAATCCCTAGGATTAGTAGCGAATAGTCCTTACATTGGATATTTCATAATGAAGAGACCACTGCTACTATATGTATATTAGAATTTTAACCCCAAATCATCAATAAGCAGTCCCCCACTATGAAAATCCTGAATATCAATATCATCACAAGCAACATGCACAATCGTCACATATACGTTGGTCCGAAGTGCTTTTTGGATAAACCGATCCCGGTCTCTTCGCACCAACGACGCAAAAGCGTTTCTCAACTTCGCATAGAAACTAAGTCTCATAGACTTATCACGTCTCCAACTTTCAACTTGCTATCCTTAGGGCCAAGAAGGAAGCTCGATAGATTGGAGTAATACCCCGCAATATACGAATCAACATCCTCAACACAAAGGTTTAATCAAGCCTACACTGAAGGCTACGTACTAAGTGTACGACTAAATAGTTCCCACATCAAGTTGAGGAACTAAAATGGCCAAATATGATAGTCGGTCATTTAACTATCAAAGCGAACAGACAAATATTTAGCACCATAAGCAATCACTAGGCTTTTTAATTAATCTTTTATTAATTAAATCACTTGCCAAATATTCACTTCAAATTATCTTTAAAAAGATATAATCTTAAACCATTTCAATATTGGAAAACATTTCCATATACTTATTTAATAATAAGTAATTCACAAATCAATTTATTCTCAACAGTTGGAAAATATTCCATATACTTAAATCACGATTAAGTATATGTTTTATTTTTTAAGGAAAACATTCTCTTTAAATACATTTATTTGGGTCAAAATGAATGTTGCGTAAAATATCGTTAGGACAATCCAAAATCACTAGTATAGGGATTCAAAAATAAGATAGATATATAAATCTCATATACTATGTAAAACATCTTCTTTCAAAAATCATTTACTATAACAACAGTGTTATACTCCATCATTTCCTTACTTCTCAAAAACGTCTATTTCAACAATGAATGTTGAAATCTATGGCTTTGATACTTAACACATTTTAAAACATCTTCAACAATTTAACTCCATTTAAAATATAATTCCCAAAACATTTATTTAATTTACAAGATTATTCACTGTCCAAAATCGTGAATAGAATTCATTTACCAAATCTAATATTTCTACACATTTATTAAAGAATTATCTACTGTCCAAAATCGTGAATATAGTGCCTTTACCAAATTCATCACTATTGCAAATTTAATTAAAGGATTATCCACTGTCCAAAATCGTGGATGAAATTCCTTTAATAAAAATCCATATCTAGTTTATCAATTTAAATTGATTTCATATTTTACAAAACAATGTTTATAAATCACATTTATATTTTATAAAAATTTCAATACACAAAATTCCTTTATTAACCAATCTTATTTATCTCTCGTTTATATGCCAAAATCCAAATTTCATGTAAATTTACTTATAAATCATTTATTCACAAATTCATTCATTTTATAACTTCACAATTCTTAAATCTATAAATCTTATTTACTTATAAAATCCATTTATAACTCCACTTTAACATTTACAAAAATCCTTTACAATTCCGTCATTTTGATTTATAAAAATTCAATTTTATAGATCTTATATATAAACCGTATATAATAAATTCAAGAATCTCCATTTAAACTATTTTATAAAATAATCAACTTCACATTTCAAAATTCACATTCTGATTATATTTCCCAAAAACATAATTTTTATAGCATAAAATTAAACATTTATTTATTTCAAATAAATTCATTTTGTTAACAAATCAAAAATTAATAAAACATCTATTTTCAAAATCACTTGAAAATCTTTTTAAATTTGGAAATCATCACTTTAATATTTTTAAATTGCCAAAAATAGGCCCAATGTTGCAAGAGTACTAAATACATCATCACGGCATCCAAAACATCATATATCATTTGATAACAGCATATATCACAGTATCCGTAAATAAAATCAACAGTGTCAAGGAATCAGGTTGGATCCCTCCAATCTGTCACATGCTACAAATATACATATTAGAATATGTATAGAATGTCCGCTTTGAGGCAGGCGCGCGTAAAAAGGGTCATCCGCTCATACATGGGAACATATAGGGTCTCATCTGCTCCAACAGGCAGAAATATATCCATATACCAATCAATATATATAATATTTCATATATCATCTAAATAATCATCCTAAAATAAATTTATTCTACTTATATAAAAATATCAGTGTGTCAGAAAGAGTGAGTTGTACTCACATTGGCTCTAATAGTAGTTGCAATGTTTTATTCCGAATAAAATTAAATAAGCAATTAATTTTACTTAAAATTTACACCAGCTTCAATTAACTCCAAACTAGCTCTAAAATATAGTGTCCGTCAATACGGACCCAACTCGACTTATTTTGTAACAACCCTAGATTTTTGAATTATTTTTAAATTTGATTTTTATTTCACTTTGAAAGTATTTTAAATTTATTTTTATTTCGAGCTTTCATTTTTAAAATATTTTTAAAGTGATGTTAAAATTTTCCAAAGCTTGTTGTATTTTATTTAAAAAATTTAAATCCTAGTTTCTATTTTTTAGCTATTTTCTTAATTATTTTATGTTTTTCTAAAATTTATATTTTTCTAAAATTTATATTTTTCTAAAATTTATTTATTTATTCTTTTTCCTACTTTATTTTGTTTTGTTTTCTATTTTATTTGTTTGCATTTTCATGTGTTTAAAATGAAGAAAGAAAAAAGAAATATGAAGAGCCTTTAACATTTCATTTACCATAAACTTTTCATATCCTTTTACCTTTTCATTTCAATTGCCACTTGCATTCAATTTGAGCCGACCATATTCTTGCTTCAGCCTTATCATTTTTCATTTCTCATGCAAAAAAAGCTTCTCATCTCTAAAATATTCAGCCTTCATTTCTGAAAAAAATTGGTAAAGGTTTTCTTCACTTTTTCTTACTTTCTTTTCATTGTTTTATTTATTTTTCTTGTCATGCTTTCACCTATGATGCTCAGCCATTGCTCCTCTATCACCATAGCTCCTCCACCACCACCATACTCGGCTGCAACCCCCTCCAACCCCACTGACCAGTCATGGCCGTGCACCTCAAAGTTGCAAAGCTTCACAAAAAATTGCATTATCCACTTGAAAGCATGCTAGCCGAACCTTATTGGCCTTCACCACTTCACACCCCCTCTCGGCCACCACTAGCATCACCTCCACCAGCCTCTACCTAACCCTAGACCACTGCTGCACTATCCCTTGACCTCCACCAGGCATGGCCGTGCCACCTGTAGCCATGGCTGAACCTTGTGATTGTGACAAAAATCACTTTGTGCCTTGACTTGTGTTTGTACATGTCATAAACCATAAGCACCTTCACTTCCTCACTAGGCCAACCCTATGGACCTATACTCGACCCATACTCGTAGCCATGGCCATGCATTTTAAACCCTAGGCCGAGCATATGATGGGTGAAAGCATGGTCAAGTTGTTTTCTTCTTTGTTGTGCTTCATTTCTAGCTTGTTTAATAAAATTTTGTGTTGAAATTCATGTTGCAATATATTATTGTGTTTGCTATGTACAAGATAATCACTTTGGCTCTTCCCTCACTTGAATCCGTATTTGTGCTATCATGCTTTCCAGATTTTTGTTTGTGTGTCTTATTGTGCTATCTCCAGCTTGTAGAGGTGAGTAATTCGCACACGACATCTGTACTTATATAATTAGTAAATTGATCGCATGTGAATCTGTAGACTATATTATCATATTATACCTGCCTGTATTATGATCATATAATGTTCATCTTGTTTATACACCTGTTATATCATCTGTTTCTGTTATATGATGCTATTTTGTTCATTTATATCAGTTTATCACTACAAGTTCCCTGTAGAATAGAATCACTATGGGTTGAAATGATACATACCCGAACGGACTTTAGAATTGGGAAAAATCGTTATGGGCTCAAATGATAGGCCTGAACGATTTTTATTTATTTCATTTAACCTGGATTGCGGGTTTGAAATGATAGAACTCGGATTTTCTTCGGAAATTATGGATTGAAATGATATATTATCCGTATCACTTGACCTCGGTTAGAAAATATTATAAAGATCCGTGGTTTTTATGGCAGGGGCAGAGAATTTCTAGTAGCTAATCACTATCAATATATTTTCTTTAATTTTTAAAGTATTTTAAAAAATGTAAATTTATTATATTTTGATTTAAATTGAATTTAAAATGATTTTATAATGTGATAATGATTTTTTTAAAAATTAAAAATGTTAAATAAATGAATAGTTAAGTTGAAATTTGAAATATAACTTAAATTTGAAATTTGAGAATTTTGTAAAGTGAATTTTAAATTTAGTAAACAAAATGAAAAATAAGTTATATTTGGAAATTTGAATTTAAGTGTTAAGTTAAAATTTTAATTTTAAATATAGAAAATTCAATGCTTGAATTTAATAGTTAAATTATTAAATTTTGATTTTTGTATGAAAAATTCACTTTATAAATCATAATTTAAAGGGTATTTAAATGATTATTTTAAAAGTGAGAAAATATGATTTTTATAAGTTAAAATAGTTTAAATTAAAATTTAATTGTTTATGAAACTATATTGAAAACCTTGAATTTTAATTGACAGCATTTCTGAAATGCTATCATTTCTAAAGTAAAGGATATTACAACATTTTGTAAATGCTGTAGTTGATACAAATGAACTATAACTAAAAATGAACTAAGGGCTATTACAGCACTTTGTAAGTGCTGTAGTTGTAGAAACTTAAACTTTAACCTAAACCTATTACAGCAGTTTTAAATGCATCTTTGTTAAATTGAATTGTTTTCTAATGTAACTTACCGTAGCATTTTCCAAATGCTGCGAAAGTTGAAATTTCACTATTTTAATAAATCTAAGTGAATAAATGAATTCTGAAAAGACTAAATTTTTGGGAATTTAATAATTGATTATTAAGTATAATAACTTCATTTTTAAATGATTTAAATGGAGTATTTTGATTTGAAAATATAAACCATTTTTAAATGTGGTTTGAAATGGTATTTAAATTAAATAAAAATGAATGGGTTTTGGAATGATATGATAATTTGATATTTTGAAATGGATTTGAAATGATATTAAATTTTGAAATGATATTTGATTTTTGATTTTGAAATTTATAACCACGGGTTATAATAACGATTGGTTGTTAAAGAGACCGGGATCGGATATAGACATACTCTCTCTCGATACCGAAAACCACTTTAACAACTGTGTACGCGGTGGAGATTCCAGAATGAAGTAGGATGGTGGTGACGTTCTTGAGGTATATAACGTGGACCCAACTCCCGGGAGTTGGCTTAAGGTGGCTAAAACAGGAGCGATCTCGGGCCAAAAGAGGTAGCTCCTCTGGTCAAACGCACTTCTTCGATACCATTCTATTACTCTATGATTGTTTGGTGGCCACCGTTGATTTGGGATTGTGTTCCAAGGTGGGCGTATGTGGCTGCTACGTTACCACCGGCCCGTGTGTGTAATTGGTGTATCAACCTTGGCATTGCCTTGTGTGCCGTGTCACCTACCATATTGAGCCCTACTACGAGTTACTATTTGTGTCATACCTATGGAGTATCTTCTCATGGTCTCCCGATCAGGAGATATGCGGGTACTGTATAGACTACTGGCATTATTTGTGTTAAGGGCTATATGGGTAACCCTTTAAAACTATTTTAAAGTATGCTTATTTTACTGTAGACATTATTATAATAGTGTAATATTACTACATAGTAAATAGTTTAACGGATCCTTAGAGGATGGGTGGTCCCAAGCATCCTTTAAGTTACTTGTTCTTTACTGTAGTTCACTTGAGTTGGTTTGCATTATATAAGTATGTATGTCCTGACTCGAATGTTTTGTATTTTGCTTTACGCTCGGGTCAGCCTGAGTATTCATAGCTTTGGATTCTCTTCCAAGAGCTAGTCTTTGCTGGAGATTCTGCTATCTATTTATCTATCTATTTCAATTTCAGTTGTTCTAGTTTATCTCATGTATTAGTGAACTTCTATGTATTTGGGATTTCTGTTATGTTGTTTTCAGACTGATATTATGTATTTTTTAGACTTGGTAATAGTAGCTTCATGAACTACTGTGGTATTTTAATTTACGCTGTGAGTTATTCTGATATTTCTGTGTCTGTAATTCTATGTGATGATTTTATTTGCTCCAAATTTATTTACAATCTGTTATTTTGCATCATTCAAGTCTGATATATGTGGATTATTGTTGATTTGAATGGTAAAAAATAGTGGGTTGTTACATGTTTCGTCAAAAGAGGACCTCGTACGACAAAGTTATGATGTTTTAAAGTTTGAACGAATTTATATATATAAATCAATCACAAATTTTATTTTATTTTCAACCTTTAATAAATCTGGGCCGTTTGTTTTCGCTCATCTGATCACAGCCGTGTATCACTATTTCTTCCTCCCCAGGCAACGACGTACATTCAAACCCATTTGACCGCCCTCTTTCAGGAATTTATCGCGCCACCTCGACCCACTATAAGATGATCGAGTACCACCATTCGAAACGCCACGACAAACTCCACCTTCGGCATGAATGCCGACGATCTCGGCTGCAGATCCACTTCGAAAATCACATGCAAAGGCCGAACGAACGCTAGCATATTATCGTCGATCCATAGGTCAAAACCCTATCATCGCTGTATGGATTCGAAGGTCTTGATACGCTCTATCATTTTGTAGTTGAAACATTTTTGTAATTGTTTATGGATTAAGAAATATTGAGGGAGAAGAATTGAATGATTTCAGCCGTTGAAATTTTAATGGCGGTTAGACCTAGTTCTATTAGGATTTGTGCAAAATAGAAAAAATGGTGGCCTGATATAGAAAATTCCGCGACAATATTCACCCGAAAATTTTTCAAACTTGAAATGAAGCCTGCCGCCTAGCGTTTATAATGTTTTACCCATATTACGAACATAATGGAATATATATTGAGAGTCAATTCGATCGTATTTGGAAGATAGGTTTTCGAATCGACTTATTTAAATTTAAAATTCACTTAAATAGATTTCTACGCATTTTAACTTTCCCCATCTAAACCGTAAATCCAATTGACATGTAATTTAAAATCCTACAATAATATAATATTACGGATCTAATGAAAATTGTTTCATCAAAATTCAAGACTGTATGAAAAATGACCGTTTTCACTCGTTAATTAAACATTGAAATATTCGATTTCTACAATTTAACTTTTAATTTAATTTCAAAAGTTTACAAACATCATTATAATTCAAATAGAATTTAATACAACTTTATAAATCATTTTAATTCACATTAAATCCAAATTTCAATTATTTTCATAATTTCAAATATTAAATTAACAATTTGATTATCCAATTAAATCCTTATATTTCAAATATAATTTATTCATCTTATAAAATTAACTTGTGAATATTTAAAATTAATTAAATATATGAATATCGAATGACTGAAATTCTCGATCGTTACAATCCACCTGCTCTTAATCTACTCATTAAAGAGCACCCGACATAACAAGAAGTAAAACATAAAACCATGGGTTAGATAGTAGTCTAGTGTGAGCGATATCAAATATCAAAATACTATAATAGCTTAATAATAATATGTAGAACAGAGCGTATATAAACCATACTTGACCTGTCCCTTCGACCATAGAGTCAGCAACATATAAACATAAGTAATAATTTACTCTATGACATCACAAAAAGGGTATACAATCTCAGCATTTGTCAGGGTGCCTAGGTATCTCCACCTACAATCCCTACTCTATACTAAGTAAACTTCAGGTATCTAGGTATCTCCATCTATACCTACTCCACACTAAGTCAAATCAGTGTATCTGGGTATCCCTACCACAATACCTACCTAGTGTGACATCCTGAGGATGACAGGTGACTATTAAGAAACCATAACAAACATAACATCCATCAAACAATACTAACTATCACCAAATGTGCCAGATATATGATGACTCATATGACCCTCTACGATCGTCAAGAACTAGTGAAAATCCCAGTTCTTAATTGTATTCACCATACTCACTGGTTAGAAACCCTACACGGTTGTCTCTTGTGATACGTCTGCACCGCCTAACCTAGACCCTACCAGTTCAGAGTACAGACTGGCACTACCAGCCCTTGGGTTCCCTCGGGTATAGCACTCTTGCTTTGAGCACAATAGGGAAACTCTGTGACATTAACGATCCCTTGGCACAAACATATTCATCAAGCCTTACTCACTCGATACGGATATGAGCCCTACTGACTTACTAAAATTACTAATCACGAGCCTTAACACCTAATCTAGTCCACTATCTATAGCTTCGTTCCAACTTAAGCTGCCATCCTCGGTGTTGCTCTCTACTTGAGCTCCCAATGGAGGAACCTTACTAGCATGCCATCCAAAGCCCGAGATGTAGAATTATCCATACAATTATGATACCATCATCTCGGAGCCTACTTCATGCATCATTGGGTCACTATCCACAGTATCAGACTACTAGGTCGAAGAACCACACCCCTGCTTCACCATCAAAATCACCAGGTCGAAGCACCACATCACTACCGCACCATCAATACCACTCGCTCTAGCGTAATAACAACATATCTCTAAATTGGTCGCAAGTACAAACCATCACATCACGCATCACAGTATCTTACCAACGCCAAAGCCTTTAATCGGACAAATCGCTAATCAATAACAATGATGGACACCACTCTATTGTAGTCAGTACCATCCACCTTGGTCTTTTACTTAACCAAACAGTTGAGCACAGACCAAAAAGAAACATCCGACATTCACTCTGAAACTCAGATCTGTCTGCATGTATCCCAAACCCTCTTATACATCTCAAGTATTCGTTATATTCTCGCATGTGAAGAATTCCAACGTACAATATGCTACCTAAAATCCAATCACCGCTAATCGACGATTTCAACTGAAACATCCAAATAACAGACAAGCCAAAAAATCAAACATATATCCAAACAACCATACATCCATCCAAAACAACATACATACAACATAACAATCCATCCATATCGATTAATGTGGGAAATAACATCGATAATGGATCTAATCTAATAATTCCTTAACTGTGGCACGAAGATGGAAAATAAGTGATATTCTTTATAAATCATTTAAAAATAATAATATATTCTTTATAAAAATATAGCTGTTGTATATATATATATATAATAATATTAGGTTTTAAAACCAAAAATCATTCCCGAGCGTTAATATAACAATAAACAACCAATCGATGTAAAGTGAGATATAATATCACTCACCTCGGTTAAATCTATCCAAACAAGTGCCAAAATGTAGAACTCCCTAATATGATCCCAACGCAAGAAACTGCATCCAAAATGGACCTCCTATGCAAGTTATGAATATAATAAGATTCGAGATTAATTAAACAATTAATTAACCAATTTGAAACTAATTACATTATTAATCACTAATCTCTTCTCCTACGTATGCCTGTACAAAAACCAAAGTATCAGGCCGTGCACGAAATTAAGGTACTACGGAGCTGTACTCGATGAAATTTCGATCCGTCTTCACCATCATCCTTCTCATCGCGTACTTGACTAATCCATGCAAAGATCCTCCTATTCGAAGCCTCCTAAAAAATTGCAAATCGCTACCCATTTTGCCACCTACACATGGTCGCAATCTAACCATGACAATCGGAGCTCAGGCGAGTGTCATGGTAAGGTGCTAAACGTCGAGGGCAATGCAACTACAATCTTTAATTCACCTAAATCTACCTTAAGTTCCATAAAATGGAAACCCTAGTTTCATAGTGGTAGGTCGATCTCGGCCAATCGTGATCACTTATCAAATCGAGGGTATAGAATTCAAGCTCTCATCGATACGAGCTCGTTGGAATTGGTTTCATGATTTTTAGTGGAGTAGATTTAGAGATCTTGATTTTTGAAGATAAAGAAGGGAGCAGCCATTAATCTCTAATGGAACGGTAATTTAGGAAAATGATTTTGGAGGAAGAGATGGATTTGGGATTTAAATAATAATATTATATTCCATTTACTTAAATTCTCAAAAAACCGGTCATGCATTTGGAGTCCGTACGATCACACACCGCGTCCGATCGTTACAAAACTCATCTATGAGCATCACTTCATTTTTCTGATCCAATGACACTAACAGCATCTCTATCTAAGACTGCACCCTGGAAAGCTAACTTCACGTATTTCAAGACCGTTCGGGCATCGGATCGTTGGATCTCAAAATATAGTGATCCTTATACTCAAGTCAATTCGCAACGTCAACCCAGACTTAACGAAAGTGGTCTCAAGTCCTGATTCGGTCGTATGCGAAAAATCATATTTTTGAACCTTTTTTAATTAATGATTAAATACCTAAATAAACTATTAAATATCCGATCATTAAAAATATAGGTCATTAAATTCTCCCTCCTTTAAAGATTTTGCCCCCTCCCTCTCCCCCCTCCCCCCCACAAAGCTAAGAGAACGTCCTCTAACCCATCGGTCCTCAAAAATCTGTCAGATTACGAAAAAAATTCAGCTGAACCTTCTTTGGACGACTAAGTCCAAAGAACCCTAACACAACAAAGATATGCTTACAACTAATATCTTTAACTATACTAGATCATATATAGCAATCATCAAACAAGAATGTTATACCTAACCAAACTATCTCGCATGCCTAACAACCATACGGACAAAAACTATAATCTCAAATGCTAACAATCAAATCAAACATGCATACATAAGATCGAACATCCAAAAATAACATCCATACCTATCCTAGCATGCGGAATGCTAAACCATCTAGTATAAACATCCAATATGATATCTACAATGAAAGATGACGATACAAACAAAGTCATATTATCTAAAGAGCTCCGGGCTAACGGTCCTCGTGCTCCCCATCGTCTATTATACCCTATAGCTTTCACTTTTATTCCATTGAACCCTACTTCCTTTCGACCTCCTCCCAACCTCGTTCCTATAACATCAACTGGCACGTATAGGCTTATGAGGTCTCCAAGTCTATGGTTCAGCCTCAATATCATCTAATCCATTTAGTGCGAAATATCCAAACGCCTCTTGTAAAGTTCTCCCAGAACTCATTATCGAACAATGGGTATTGGCCATTTACGATGCTCTTGGCACAATCAAATCACACCAACCATCCCTCAAACAACACAAAAAAATGGATGTCGTTCTTATGGACTTAAGGAATACAAATCTAGCATCATCTTTTCAACCAATCGAATGTGACTCAAATTCCATCTTCCTCAATTATAGGTAATTCCTCGATGCAATCCTAAAACATTCGTTCTCGCTACTCGATAATAAATAATCTTTATGAAACCAACAGCCTCGGTTCGGTCCGCACTACATCATCTCTCCAGACACTACTCACTTTTTTAATTTAGCTACAATCTCAACCAGTCTAGTTTAACGCCTCTGACTAGCCCACCAATCGGGTAAATCAAAGTAGGTCTAACTGCCAAACTAGCCATCACATTGGGCCAAAGCTCATTGAGTACTGGATCCAGAACTAGTGATAAGCTCGGGCAATACCCACTCTAGGAATATCTCTCCCAAATTGGTATGTCTCTCACTCAAATACCAACCACCACATTTCCTTCAACGTCTAGGAAATGTCAAAACCATAGGAGGCTAAGAACTCCATCCATCGCTACTAGCGAAGGTAAATATCCTCTCGGAGAAGAGATACTACAATGGCAAGGGATCACTGGACAACTCAAACTCCTCTCTTAGCAGACAGTGCCTCTAAATACCCAAAGCGAACTCTATCGCCTCCTATCCCGAAATAAGAGTTAGATATTAACTCGCAACATCACTACCATACTTAGTTAAGTACCATAGGCAAGTGTGTACTATTATCTCTTCATTCTCGCTCGGAATGAATACCATCAATGCACTCGTCAACCTCTCAGCTTGACTCACTAACGTGTGTCTACACCTCACGTCTCAAATGAAAGCCTGATCCTCTCCTAAACAATAGGTCGACGATGCAGCTACCTTGGGTCCATTTAGATTTTAGGACTGCCATAACTAAAGGATCTACAGCGACATCCTACTCTGAGACAACATGACCCAAGCATCCCGCTCCCCTCCTTCAGGAGTGATACCCCTAAAATATAACCACCAATTGGTATCTTGTGCTCCTCTTCAATCCATGGGTAGAAGAAAGTATCATCATTGAACACAAGCAAAACCCACCTAAGAAACCTCTCCAAACATGGTCCATGAGATCCACAACGTATGCCAATACGACGGTTAGCCCAAACGACTTAACAAACTTAAAATCAAGGTAGTGTATGAAACACTATGATCGGCATGCTCACCTAAAATACTCTCAGTTGGTGAAACCTCACCTCAAGGTTCGACTAAGAGAATATCCTCGTGATATAGAGCTGATCAAATAAGTCATCAACAAACAGGAGTATGAACTTGTTCGTCATTTCATCTAGCCCACAACAACCAACTCCAAAGAGTCATTCGTCCTACTGATGAACACAATAGGTGCATCCTACCAAAAATATACACGCATGGATGAACCATCACCTAAACAGGCCATCCGCTCACACCTCTAATCTCCTAATCTCTTTGGACACTCAATGCCTTAAAGGAATAACTTCTGTTCTAACTCCTCTGACCAGATCGATACGGAACTTTCCTTATATGGTGGCAATCCGGTCACCTCCTCGAGTATGTCCGGACACTCTCCAACTACAGGCACAAATAACATCCTATCATATGGAATATCGAGCGAATAATTAACGCTCCTTTGCTAGCAGCCAATCACTTTTGTCCGCTCCTCCACAACCCAGATCATCATCAATGGCCCCTCACAGTCTACCACTATTGTGTATCCCCTTTAGCTAGTTTCTTAAACTATAACGCCAACCCAACTAAACCCCAAATAATCAATGCCTAATGAAAAAACACACATGGCTCGATAGGGGAGGATCTCAACGAACTATGTCTAGATTGGATGAGACGCTAACTAGGTCTATCATGATCAAAGATCGGCAATTATCTCGAGTCTCTATCCTAATATATAAAACCATCGAATCTAGATATGAAGGAATATGAAACCTCAACATCAAGTAAAACAAGTATGGAAACATCATATGCAGTAAGAATATCTCAAACGATGACAACCTTTCCCTTTTATTTCATCGATGGAGCAATCGATGAAACTAGAATGACGATCAATACATTGCTTCCCGATCTACCCATACACAACTGGTACGAGATAACTGTTCAATGCTGGGTACTTCTCGATCATCCTCGCAAAGCCCTCGTCAATGTGACGAATCAGTCGACCTCCAAGATGATCTCTCCACCCAATGATAAACTTCAATCCTTTCTGTATGAAGTATCACTGTGAATAGAACATTTTTTGATATCATATCGAATCCAGTCGCATGCTGCAACATAGATAAATCGGCATGCTTCAAACCGGCGAACTCCTTAACCATTCCCGACTTTAAAAAAGTCGAGACAAATCGTTTTTGAAGTGAACTATGAACTAGTCCCAAGAAAATCGGTCCATGAGGATCGGAGCTACAAAAACACTCCACTAGTTCATCGTCCATCCTCGAAGTCATACAGAGGCTAATTTCTACCTAATGCATCATCTAACTCCAAGTGATCAAAAATTCTTCCATAAGCAACCAACCAAACTTGCCTCCAAATAGCTGATTCCATTCCAAGGAACGGCCTGCCTCCTAGACTCTTATGATTTATGTACAGCTTGGTAAAGTCGACTCTAGCTAATTGCACTTGAGCACCATAGCCATCCAGAACAAACTGGGCATCCAAGAAATGATGGACACCAACTCTACGAACGTATCCTATCGATCAGGGATAGAGGCCCTGATCCTGCCCAATCCTCAACGTTGAAAATAAAGTCAATAACAGTTTTTCTCACATGCCAGATTATTCCTATTCTACAATAAGGATGATCGATCTCTCACAAAGAAAACTGCATCAATCGTGCTCATATGTGCACCCAACTCATATACTATATATACTACTATAAAGTTTTGAAAACTAAAATATATAACAACTCTCTCATATATACACACTCTCCGGATACAGTCTAAGGCAATAGCTCATACCCTATCTCTATGGATCGCAGTATCAACTAAGGTTAATCGGGTAACCTTTGCTCTAATACTAAACGTAACGATCACCCTACACCCATGGTGCAGAAAAGTTGTCAAATGAAAGAAAAAGAAATGATATGAAGAAATATAAGAGAAAAGAATGGAAAGGAAGAAAAAGGAAGCATCAAATAACCAGATTACTTGTTGCATATCTCACATCGCATCAGGGTAAATATAATAATCAATACAGGTATAAAACAATAGAGACAATAATAATAATGTGAAATAATCATATGAATTAAGATCCACAAAGTTATACAACACCATAATAGAGTTTATACAAGGGGAAAGTAAACTCAATTGGTACACTGTCTCATAATAGTAAATCAACACTGTCATGACTCCACAGTGTCACATAGCAGAAATATAATAACAAATGCATATATAAGTGTAGATAATTGTCACGTCCTGTCATTCCGCTGGTAGACCATAATAATCCACCTACTCTCAACCTACTCATATGGGAGTATTCGAGATAATAAGAAGCAAAGCATAAAACATTGGGTCAGACAACAATCTGGTATGAGCGATATCAAATCTCAAAATACTATAATAACTTGATAATAATTTATAGAACAAAGGGTATATAGACCATACATGGTATGTCCCTGAAACCACAGAGTCAGCAACACATAAACATAAGTAATATGCTACACGATAACATCACAAAAAGGGTATACATACTCGGTATCCGTCAGGGTGCCTAGGTATCTCCACCTACAGTCCCTACTCCATACTAAGTAAACTTTAGGTATTTATGTATCTTCATCCATACATGTGCCACACTAAGTCAAGACAGGGCATCTCTATCACAATACCTACCTAGTGTGACATCACTAGGGTGATAGGTGAATAGTGAGCAACCACAACAAACATAGCATCCATCAAACAACACTCACTACCACCCAATATGCCAGATATATGATGACTTATATGACCCACTACGACCGTCAAGGACTAGTGTAAATCTCGGTTCTCAATTGTGTTCACCGTACTCACCAGTTAGAAACCCCGCATGGTTGTCTCTTGTGATACCTCTGTACCACATGATCTAGACCCTACCGATCCAGAGTACAGAGTGGCGTTACTAGCCCTCGGGTGCGCTTGCATATAGTACTCTTCCTTTGAACACAACCGAACACTCCGAGTCGTCAATGATCCTTAGGCACAAACACATCCATCGAGCCCTACTGACTCGATATGGATCTGAGCTTTACCGGCTCACTAAAATTTCTAGTCACGGGCCATAACACTCAATCCAGTCCCCTATCTATTCCCTCGCTTCAATCCGAGCTGCCATCCTCGATCCTGCTCTCTGGCTGAGCTCCCGATTGAAGAACTCTACTATCATGCCATCCAAAGCCCGAGATCTAGCATGATCCATACAGCCCTAATACCATCATCCTGGAGCCTGCTCCATATATCATCGAGTCACTATCCGCAGTATCAGACTACTAGGTTGAAGCACCACGTCCCTGCCTCACCATCAAAATCACTAGGTCGAAGCACCACATCACTGCCTCACCATCAATACCACTCGCCATAGCGTAATAGCATCATATCTCTAAACTGGTCGCACGAACAAATCATCATGCACCACGATATCTCATCAATGCCAAAGCCACTGTTCGGCCAAATCTCCAACCAATAACAGTGATGGACATCGACCACTCTACTGTGGTCAATACCATCCACCTTGGTCTTGTATTTAACCGAACAGTTAAGTACAGACCAAACGAAAACGTCCAGCATCCCTTCTGAAACCCAGATCCATCTCGGCATGCATCCCAAACTCTCTTTTACGGATCATTTTGTTCGTTAGATTCCCACGTGTGCGAAACTCCGATATACAAGATGCTGCCTAAAATCAAATCACCGCTAATCGGCGTTTTCAACCAAAACATCCAAATAACAGACAAGCCAAAAAATCAAACATACATCCAAACAACCATACATCCATCTAAAACAACATATATACAACTTAACGATCCATCCATATCGATTAATGTGGGAAATAACATCAATAATATATCTAATCGAATAATTCCCTAACTATGGCACAAGGATGGAAAATAAGTGGTATTCTTTATAATTCATTTAAAAATAACTATGTATTCTTTTATAAAAATAAAGCTGCTTTATATATATATATATATATATATATATATATAATATCATGTTTTAAAATCAAAACTCGTTCCCGAGTGTCAATATAACAATAAACAACCAATCATAATAAATAATAAAGTGAGAGGCAATATCACTTACCTCAGCCAAATCTATCCGAATCAGTGTCAAAATATAGATCTCGCCAATTCGATTCTAACATAACAAACTGCATCCAAAACGGACCTCGTATGCAAAAGTTATGGATATAATAAGATTTAAGATTAATTAACCAATTTAATTAATTAATTACCTTATTAGGTGCTAATCTCTTCTCCTACATATGCATGTACACCAAAGGAAGTATCAAGCCGTGCACGAAATCAAGGTGATACGGAGCTATGCTCGATGAAATTTCGATCTGTCTTCGCTATCATCCTTCTCATCGTGTACTCGACTAATCCATGCCAAGATCCTCCCAATCGAAGTCTCCTAACAAACCGCGACCCGCTACCCATTTTACGTCCTTCATATGGTCATGATCTAACCACGGCGATTGGAGCTCGGGCGAGTGTCACGACAAGGTGCTAAACATCAAGGTAATGCAACTACAATCTTCAATTCACCTAAGTTTGCCTCAAGATCCGTGAAATGGAAACCCTAGTTTCACGATGGAAGGTCGATCGGCCAATGGTGATTGCTCATCAAATCGAGGATATAGAATCGAAGCTCTCATCGATACGAGCTCATTGGAATTGGTTTCGTGATTTTTAGTAGAGCAGATTTAGAGACCTTGATTTTTGAAGATAAAGAAGGGAGCCGCCATTAATCTCTAATGGAAAAGTAATTTAAGAAAATGATTTTGGATGGAGAGATGGATTTGGGATTTAAATAATAATATTATATTCCATTTATTTAAATTCTCAAACAAATGATCATGCGTTTCGAGTCCGTACGATCTCACAACGCGTCCGATCATCATGTAACTTGTCTACGTACATTAATTCATTTTTCGGATCCAACGGCACTAACCGCATCTCCATCTAAGACTGTGCCCCGGAAGGCTAGTGTCGCGTATTTTAAAGCCGTTTCGGGCATCAGATCGTCAGATCTCGAAATATAGCGATCCTTATATTGAAATCAATTCACGACGTCGATACAGACTCAACGGAAGTGGTTTCTATTACTGATTCGATCGTATGTGAAAAATCACATTTTCGAGTCTTTATTTAATTAACGATTAAATATTTAAATAAACTATTAAATATCCGGTCGTTATATCTTCAAAAGGACAAAATAGTTGAATAATATTTCATACATTATTACTTTTGAATTCGCTTATGATTTTTTAGTCTTTCTACTTCTTTCTCTTTAGTGATATTTTATAAGTCATGTGGCATTTTTCCCTTGCATATGTAAAATACATAATATTTGTGGAACAACAATCCATGCATGAAGCGTATGTTACCATCAAGCGGGAAGCACGTGCCATAACATTTATGTAAGTATGTGTACACACATGTGTGTGTATATTGTTGAAAACAGTCATACTCGTATTTTTATTATGAGAATTTTTCTTACACCTACGTTTTAGGACAAGAATCAACTGTTCAAAGCTCCTCTGGTTGCATTCTTTTAATGCAAATAAATATGGTACATATTTAATAAAGACAAGGATGCTTTTTAAATAATCTATATATAGTGTTCAGATTTAATAGAAAAGGTATTATTGTAATAATCCATCGATTTGCTCAGTTAGCGAGTAACATAACTAGCTGATCGAATGTTTATGATTTGAACCTCATGATCAATCTTTAATCTATATTACTTCATTTATTTTTTAGTTGGAATCATAGGTAATTACTGAAAAAAGATAGCGAAAAAGTTATATCAAAAGTCTTAGGTAAATGAAGGTACAAAAATGCTTCCGTAAATTCAAGTATTGAACGACGGGTTATAATTATATCGTCCAAGTGAGATTATTCACGGGATAGTGAAAAAAGAGGAGAAATTACGACGAAAAGGTAGAGTAGTCAAATAACAAACTACTTTGCTCTTCGCTTTTACCTCTTTGATTTGTCATAATACTTCAAAATTCATAGAATCAAAGTGGCCCTCCTGCTATGGATTTAGTACTCATAGAGCAAAAAGAGGGGATCCTAAAAAAACAGTATAATGTAGGCTGGTAGGCCATCAAAACACTGAGTTTGAAACATTGAGTTTGAAACATTTTATTATGTTTGGATCGTAGTTAATTTTGGACATGTATACAGGTCGCGATTTCATTGGATCTGTAGCATTTAAAACTGAACCGAGTACGAAAATGTAGTTGCTGGCAACCGACTGCGGAGAAAGGGGAGAAATGACGGTGGAAATTGGCTGTTACCAGTTGAGAATACTTAACTTGCATGGCATTAGCATGACCATGAACATGAACATGAACATGAACATGAACATGGCATTAATTTCGCTCTATTATATTCAATGCCGATACTCCAACCTTTGACCTGTATATTAAATTCAACGAACATGGTGCCTGAATTTATTCAAGGCAAATTCAACGTCTGCATTTGTTATTCTCGTAACGTGCTGATGTAGCAAACTTCTACATGTGAAACTGCTCGGTGGAGCATACCCATCTTGCATACTTCCACAAAATATGCAACGGAAACCAAAAACATACCGGAATCAAAACTGCTTTTATATGCCACCGTCGTCATCTTTGGTCAACGCTACCAGCGTTACAAGTAGTAGAGCTATTGAATTAGAAACATATCAAAACCTGTCCAGCTTCCAATGATATTGGTTAAAACACAAGTTAGGTTTAACATTCTTAGTTTTGGGTATTCGTTCATACAAGAATGTACAAAACACATGTATATCGTCGAGAACAATCCATTTAAAAAACAAAATTAACATACAAACTAGAGAACAACTTTTTTATTTTCCGCATTTTGAAAAATAATGAAATCACGAGAAACAATTTATCTTTCCGTCGTCCTTCCATCTCCTCCGTCGTCCCTCCTTCACATCCATCATCACTTCACTCCTCTCATATTAGACATATTAGAAATTAAGTTGGATTTTGAGGGTTAGTGTCTAGAAGAGTGGATATTAGATTTGGATGAAAGTAAGTACTACAAGCAGAATCGAAATTAAAAGTAACGTAATTATCAAAAAGACACCAAGATGTATAGTAGTTCAGGCTAAACCATTATGTCTATTCTGTCTTTTCCTTCTTTAGAACTGTATATCAAGCCGAAAGACTGTTATAGTGCCGAGTTGATTATGTATATCATTAATGAGTTTTTAAATGAAGCTCAAATATAGTATATTACAGTATATTCTCTGTATTTGGATTAGCTGACTGCACAAGAAATCCTTGCAGCATTTGGATAGCACATATTTATAGACATCTTATAGCTTGGTCATTGGCGGATAGCTTTCCGATTGGATTGTTGACTTGGCCCATGTGTAGGACTAAGATTTGAACATGTGTGTCATATGTCAACTTGCGAATTGACGCGGATGATGACGTGGCATATATATCTCTAGGCATCTTGACTTGTCTACCTCTAGAAGCTTTAGGCTAGTTGATCGATCCCCTTATGTATATTGAGGCTATCTTAGTCATTGATCTTGGTTGCATGTTGAAGCGCTTTCGACATTGAGTTATTGTATTAGGTTGAGCCTTTGGCCTTTGCCTGTAAATAACTTAAAACAAAATATTATATTGTCCTAACCTTTCAAGTTTTAGATTTTATTGTTCTTATATGATTACTTAAGGTTTCACGGCCAGTTGCCATATAATCTTCTTTCAGTTGAATGCCTTTCAAACGAATCATTTACGATCCCTTCGAATTTATGTGTTTTGTTTAATTTTATGCCTGGGCAAAAGTTGGTATAACATTTGCTCAAAGTTTATTTTGTATGGATGAATACAAAGTGAACTTTAAATTTCATAGTGAGATTTAGATCATACTTGGATATTCTATTATAGTCAATGTTGATGAAATCTAAAATTTAACCTTATTACAATAAATAAGATTATCACATTTGAGACAAGCATGACGAAATACAAGGTGTTGAAGGGAAAGTAGAGAAACACTCAACAAGGGATGTCGTCTTTCAAACATTTTAAGAAGATGTCGAACTTCAACAACCCGGCCGGAGGGGGGTTGTCGAATATGTAAAGGTTAGGAGATATCTTATCTCAAGAAATCTTCTAGGGATGTCGCACTTCAAGCATTACTAAGAGATGATTGAATTCCTCAATAACCTTAAGGGTTGTTGAATGCATGGAAGTGAAGAAATATTGTGCCAACCCTAAATGATATCAAATGGTAACAGGTGTCGAAAAGCTATAGCAAAGAGATAATCGAACTTGAAGGCAGATGAAAAGGGATATCGCAGCATTGAAAGGTATCGCATATATAACAATAAAGAGAGTATATCGAAATTCTTTAAATATCGGGCCTTCACAGTTATATCTATTGTAAAGCATAAACAAGCGGCAAAGAATGTCGGGCTTCAAAGGGTATGAGTGGTGTCGGATATCCACAACTGTCAAAGATGTCGCACATCATCAGTGCCATTAAAGATGTCGAAAGCTGACAATGTAAGTGAGGATTCCGTGTTTCACTAATACAATAAATCGTCATGCCATAAATCATCAATCTGGAGAAGGATGTCGTGAGTCGTCAGTGCTTAAAGTAATATCATAAATCACCAATGACTGAGATAGTCCCTTTGTGAATGGACCTGCAGTGTTCTAATCATTTACTCTATCGATCAACTCTCTCAAATGTTAATAAACTACCTTTATCACGTGGAACTATTCAAGATAGTTTTTCGATTTCTAATGAGCTCTTATTATTACATTGTTATTATATAACAATGATGTATTATTTTCAATACTTGGGATCACCGCTAGCACAATTATAAATTTGAGCATTTATATTTATACATTGCTTTTATTGTGGTGCTATTCAAGATGATGCCCTCAGTATTTTCATTAAATCAGCCAAACGTTTTGTTTGGAACATTTTCATTCAAACATAAATTTAATATTGACATATTATACTCAATATCACTTATGAAGTTTGAGTGCGAATACTCGAATCTATTGTTTCTATAAATAGTTTTGTAGTATTCATAAATAAAATTTGAGAACATTCTGAACTACCATTTAATGGTCTTAATCATGACTTGATATTTTCTTAATGCATCAAATACATTAGCTGAATGTGATATTATACGTAATACATCATATATGAAAATTCTTATTGTCAGTGCATACGGAATCCATCTTACATGTTGAATATTAAATTTTTCTAATAAGGTGTCTTTACATATCGCTTGGGACATTCCCATCATCCATTATTCTTATTATAAAGGTATAATTGACAAATCCAATATCAAGTATTATACAACCAAACTATAGTTGATTTTAACGTAAGTACATTGTTAATAATCGATAGTATGTTGTTTACTTACAATTAAGAAATATTTATATGCCATTTAATGTTCTTTCTTGTAGGCACACACTTCTTCTACATTTTGATTGAAAATCATAACTATTTGATATTTCTATCAAAAAACTTTTCTAATTTGGATGCTCGTCTAACGATCGTATCCATTCTTGGATTATATCTGAAAAACCAACGAACTTGATATTACTTCCATCGACTTCGAGACATTTTAGTTGTTATGTGCGAAAAGTCTATTCTAAATCATTATTTGAAATTTTCTGTTTCAACGTATATGCACCAAAACACAAAGTCATGCTAAGCAATAATTTTATGAGTAAAATCTAAATCATCTTGAGCACATTGAACGGTAAGTAGCTAGATTGCCTCCTACACATCTCCGGAAGCTTATTCATCTAACTGGAACCTAAAATCACTTACTCCCGACCTACTCAAATGAGTACCCGAGAGTTTAACGGGAAAAATAAAAATTTTGGATTAGACAACAGTCTGGTGTGAATAATAACCTACCATCTCGAACCAAAATAGATATCTAGTGAGACCATGCCACTAAGGGCCTTTACTAGTATTTTAACTAAGACATAACAACTATATACTGTGCTCCTACAACCATAATGGTTAGAACATAGAAAATAATATTTATATCATGCAACTTATATAAGATTACCCATCCCAATTCATTAGATACCCATCCTAATTCAAATAACTATCTGTCACAATTTAAACTAACTACCATCTTATTTCAATCCGACCGCCCATCTTATAATTATGTGGACTACCCATCTCATATATAAGCATATTCAGAATTATGTACATAATTCATCTCACATGTAATTATTACTTGGATTACCCTTTCCCCTACCACATCGGCTATCCAAGGTTCAATTATTTAAAATTTGTGGACGATCCATCATACATATTCCATTTAATGCAAAATGATGTGGACTGTCCATAACACATCCTAAAGTTTTCCTAGGATGAATATGAACTCTTCATTATTCTCATAGAGACTATCCATTTCCGGCATGATGTGGACTATCCATCTCACATCGCACAGTTTTCCTAGGACGAATATGAACTCATCATTTATAATTTAACCCATGTCACCCACATGTTTAACATATGTCTATTGGTATCTCCAATTAGGCTATTTGCCCTTAAATTTATAACATTTCAAAGTGACACACACATTGGTATCCCCAATCGATTCATCTCAAACTTATTAAATAACTAATGGTATTCTCAATGTTTAAAGTCGAAGTCAAGGACATATGGCTCGCCACGATTAAATAAATTTAAATTTTAGATCAATGTCGAAATTTATTTACATTGTTGTCCCCAATGATAGTATCGAAGTGTATAATTTTAAATGGCATTGATATCCCCATAATGATGTCGAAGTAGAAAACTTAGGCTCTCCACCCTTGGATAATTTAGTATACATCAACGTCGATGGCATTAACACTGTCGACATAGAGGTCTAAGGCTCTCCGTCTTTAGTCATAAAATACACGCAGTTTTAAAACAATGTCGAAGATGATATTGTCGACCTTTATAAACTATAGGTTATCCACCTATTAAACAAAACTAAAAACCTTTATAAGTTATATGGCTAACCGTTGAAGATATAAGGTCGTCGACCCTATTAAAACATAGGCCTCTTCGCCCCTCTTAAAACTATTTTAATAAAATCTAGCATCTTCGGCATTGAAAAGATGAAGTGTGACATCGTGGCCAAGGGACAACGACACTAAAACATAAGGTTGCTAACTTTGATGCACATGGACCCCAAGAATCTCGACGACATTATAAAAGTTTTTATTGAACTTACTTCGGTTACTATGTCGCTTGGTATATGGGTCGAAAACATAAAAGGCAGCATTATTGCTTAAGTATTGAAATTAGTCGAAGTGATTAGGTGCGACATCATTGAAAACAGTGATGAAGATAAAAGACGTCGTCGATGTCGACATCAAGCTTTAAAACGCTTAGTGTAGGATCAAGATTAACCCTAGAGGTAGGGTGAATAGGGTTATAGCAAATTTTCTCGAATTAAACACAGAAACAAACTGCAGAAAGAAATAATCTGAAAAGTAAATCACACACAAAATTTACCCAGCTTCGGCAACCCCTGCCTACTGCTGCATTCCCAGATTTCTATTAGAATTAAACAGTATCACGCTTACAAACACTCTACTAGACTCGCAAACATTTGCTCCCGCTCACAAACACTCTACTAGACTTGCACACCCTGCTCCCACCTATAGAGTTTCACTTACTCGCAAACTCTGCTCCCGCCTATAGAGCTTTGATTACTCGCAAACTCTGCTCCCGCCTATAGAGCTTTGCTTACTCGCAAACTCTGCTCCCGCTTATAGAGCTTTGCAAACTCGCACACTCTGTTCACTGAACTAATTCTAACTAGACAATCTGACACTACCTAAACCCTAGGTGGTGATTTACAAATTCTTTGAATAAAAACAACAATTAAAAGACAATAAATAACCCTAAATTAAAAATAAAGGCCTAAAAAAAAATTAATCCCCTTTTTCCTTTTAACAAGGCCGGCCCCTTTTATATCTTCGTTCACTCTAGCCCGTTCCTTTTTGTCTCGTTCCTTTGTGAAAATTGTGGCTCTCTTCTTGTTTCTGCAAATTAGGGCTTCGTTCCTTTTGCGAAATTTAGGGCTTATGCAAATTGAAGTTCGCCGCTTGATATAGTCCGATAGTAGGCTTCGATGCTCTTTGATTTGCTCTCGGCTCTTCAATTTGGATCGAGTTCGTTCTGCGTTTTCGGTATGTACTTTACTCCTTTTGCTTTGCTGGTTTTGCCTTGCTCGAACTCGATGAATAAATTGCCGATGAAGATTGGGCTTATATAGGATTCGAAATCCTATTTTTGCGTTCGTATATGTTCATTTGAATTTGTCTTTGGCCGTTCGATTTGGTATTGATGCTTGAGATTTCACTGGCTTGTTCGTTTCTTTACCACCACGTCTCTGACTTGTTCAATTGTGACTTCGGCCATGATTTGTTC
This sequence comes from Allium cepa, assembly GCA_030765085.1. Classification (NCBI taxonomy): domain Eukaryota; kingdom Viridiplantae; phylum Streptophyta; class Magnoliopsida; order Asparagales; family Amaryllidaceae; genus Allium; species Allium cepa. The sequence goes on from CM060934.1 coordinate 713,430,997, forward strand.
ATCTTGAAATTGTTTTGATTTCTGGATAAAGTCACGGCTTTGACTTTCTCAAAGATGCGTACTTGAATTTTTTATTTTTTTTTGACTTTGATTTGGATTTTGTGATGACTACCGGCTTTGACTTGGTTATATATATATTTTGATTTTCTGATGACATTATTTGAACTTCGGCATTTTGACCTGACTGCATCTCTCGGCCATCACTGTGTTCATCCCTATGAACTTCGTCTCTGGCCATCTTCTCTGGTCGGTTTTACATGAATTACGACTGTGAACTTTGGCTTCATGATACATGCATTGCTGTTGGGATTTGTTGTTGTATATTATTTGAGTTTGCATTTGGTCTTGATCACTTGTCATGTTGCATGAGTCACTTGTGTATTGCCTTTGACATCCATGTTCTTCACTGTTGAGTCTTGATCTTGATTTTCTGATATTGTTTATTACTGTAATACTTGTTGCACTTTGGTTGTTTATCATGTTGCATTCACTCCATTTTGCATTGGTGCATTGCTGTCATGTTGGTTTGAATTGCACTTGCTCTTTTGTACTGTTTCACCATGTCACTTGATCTGTTTCATCTTGATGTTGCTTTAACTGTCACTGTTACATTCATTAGCTTTGGCTTCTCTCCGGTCATGTCTGATCTCTGGTTTACCATCTGCATTCACTACAGTTTGTACATGCATTTGCCACTGTTTGATATAGTTTTGAACTGTACGGTATGGTCCATGAATGCAAGATATTGAACTTGTATATATTTGCACATTTGTTACTGTCACTGCTGCAGTCGCTATGCAGTTGCTATGCCTTCGGTCATGTTGCCTTCAGTTGCTTGTACTATCTGGTCTGACCTGCACACTTGCTTATGCTTCATTTTTTTTTTAACTTGATGCCTTGAATTTGAGACCTCGGCAGTTTGGTTTCATTTGATATCATTTGCCTGAGTCACTTGTTTTGCTTGATGGTCTTATGGCACTGCTTGCAGTCATATTGGGTTTGTTTATGTTGCATCGACTTTGCATACTGCTCTAATCTGTGTTGAATCCAGCTTGAGGCTCGGATTTGACCTTGTGCTATGAGTTGTGACATTTATGTTATTGCACGTGAGTTGAACCCGGCTTTTCATTTGGGTTTGACCTGTGCTCACCTGTCCCTGTAAATCAATCAAGTGTATATATCGGTGTGCACGGCCTTGTGGCATATACAGTGATACACTGTGTATGTCACAAGTTGTTCGTGTATGATGAATTCAAATTTAAATGATGACGAACAACCCAAATAACCGAGGCAAATATTATTTTCAAAATCCATTTTTTATTTTAAGTCGCAAAAATATTTCTTTTTCAATTTTACTTCGTTAGCGAATATTTTTGCAGATTGCTCAGATGCTGGATTCAAACTGCAATGCAGTTGAAGATAAATACGAGTGTGAGTGATATGTAGTGAGGTGAACTGTAAATATGAAATGTGATGTAATTGTAATCAAAGTTGTATAGTTATAGTGGGAGCTTGAAATTGTACTATTTAAAGTTGTAATAAATATTTATTTGAGTAAAATATTCGTTTGAATTCAAATTCTGTGTTATTTAATTTATTCAACAAATATTTATTTAATCTGTGAAAACAAAATAGTATATTAACAAATACATTTAAACGAATGTATATATGTTTATTATCATCAAACAAAAATCATATAAGCGCAGAGCGCATATTCAACAATCTCCCTCTTTTGATGATAACAAACATATATTTAAGATTTTGAATGTATTAAATGTATTTGATCGTTCAATTTTCTCCCCCTATTTAAATGCTCCCTCTCTACACAATACTCCCCCTACATATATGCATACAAATAGAAATATATAAATGAGCCTAGATGCAAATGGAAAATTATTTGACCTTTGCTTGATTCTATTTGACAAAATCTTAACTTTTCTCTCCCCCTTTTGTTATCAGCAAAAGAATAACTGTGTTATAAAAATAGGGATGAAGTGACAGACATGAATCAAACATTTAACTTAATTGAATATAAATATCAAATTTCAATAAAACTCAAACAAAAATCATAATTACCCTTGTCAGACGCATATTCCACTTTCAGAAATGATGGGGATAAAATCATCAAAAAACCATACAGTTCTGTCTATTTGTGGTATATTTATTTCAGGAAATTTGAATATCTACTAACCATGCATAACCGTTAGGACTTTTAAATGAGATTAGTAGTATTCACAATTTTTATTTAAAAAATGAAATCAAGTATCTTCTAACCACGCATGACCGTGAGGACTTTTAAATGGGATTAGAATCAACTTATCAGTTTAAAAGCTCAATGTTGATATGCGTTCCATACATGCATAACCGTGAGGACTTTTAAATGAGTATGGAAGCACATAATCAAGAAATCCAAGTAATTCACCCATGCATAACCGTGAGGAATTTTAAATGAGAGTGAATACTTTGGATATTTATTTTTATTGCTAAATATAATAAATTGAAGCACAAATAATTTCCTTCACAGATTTAAAGATATTGAAGAACGAATGATTTCCTTTGTAAACTACCACAAATTTACATACTATATGTAATTTTGATGAGTGATGGTCGATAGAAAGATGATAGAAATAGAAATGGTCATGGAATTTTTACCCAACAAAAAGTTTTTATAACTCTTGTTATGAAATTCTAAAGAAATTTTTCTAAATATATTGTCTTGAGTAATGTATGACAAATATCGACACTCATCACTTTTTCAATCACTATTGATCTTTTCGATAATCATTAGGGAGTTAGATTAGTCAAAATTTGTCATTTAAAATCAAATAAAAATGACTAATCTGAAAATATGGTCAAAAATGATTTTATCGAAGGGGTTATATGAAGAAAAAAATTATGCTATTTGAAAGATTATTTCAAGTGAAATATATGCAGATTTTTCTTTGAAAAAACGATGCAGCAAATGAATGTTTCAAAATTAATCACGTTACACTAATTATTTTTCTATCAACTATATTACCAGTGTAATCTGCATCTGAATTTAAATTTCACTCAATATTCACTCGTTGGATGACAAAGACCAGATTTGTGAAATTTCAACAAACTATCTCAGAATGAAATTTGAAATGAAGCTATGTTAACACTCAAACAAATATCATAGTGTTAATTTCAGAAACCTTAGGATAAACAGTTATATTCATGAGTAATCAACAGTCAATCAACATCATAATTATTTCAAAAACCAATTTCTTGAAGTTTCAACAATTTCTTAAAATCCTTTTTAACAGCTTTCACATGAGATTTGAAATCGTGCAAATTTACAAGCAATGACCAGAATGTCAAAACAAATATATCTACGTGTAGCATGAGTAATCAAAGATCAATAAAATACCATCATTTAACCGAACAAATTTATATGGATTAGTTCAAAGTTGAAAATCTGATTGGTCATCATTTAAGCACAAATCAAGGTCATAAATAAGAACAAGTCATGTAGGATCATATCAAGTAAGTCCGAATCAGTCAACCATCATAATTACTCCAAGTAATTCTATTTAAAGATGATTGGTCAATATTTTGAAAAATTCATAGAATCAAAATCATCATCTTTTGTTCATCTCAATATTGGCTGATTTAATTCAGATTATGGTGCAGATTATCACATTTAATATATCGTTCAAAACATATTTACCTGTTTTACCTTTACGATAATTTTTCGTCGTTGTCCATTGTGATTCTGTCACCTTTGTACTAGGCTAAGGAACTTTTCTTTGTCGCCCGTTGTGTTTCTAGAACAGCCAAAACCCAGAGAACACTGTTGTTGTTCCTTAGCCTGCCACCACACCTACACAATAAAAGATTTTTGTGACCTATTTGTTTTTATAGGTCTATGGTTGTTAGTGGCAGAACATGAAAAATATGTTTGTAGAGACCCAAAACTATTTATATATGTTCCTTTTGGCACCCAAATTTGTTTGACTTTCAAAGATTTTATATTTGTGCCTTTTGGAACCCAAATTGGTATACTTTTCACGTGTTTGGGTCTATACCAACAATTATTTTGATTGTGTTCAAATTTTCTATAAATTGTGCACATTAAATTGACTTGATTAAAATTGCTTTCAACAATTTTAGATTGATTATATCCAAGTTCTTTTCTAACCGTGTTAACAGTTTGCTTTCCTAATAGCATATTCAACGATTTTTCGCTTTTCGAAAATTTATCTAAAGTCGTTGATAATTGTTGGACTTGTATTTTAAGAGATTCATTTTCGTTTAACAATTGTGTGCACTTTTTAATAGAATTCTCTCTTCTAGTATTTTCAATTTTTAAAATCAGAATTTCATTTTCAAGTGATTTCATTTTAATTTCTGATTTTTTATTTCTTCTTCAAATGTTGGACACTTATCACACTTAGGGATCCTACTTTGATAGGTTTTAACTAATTGCTCAAGTTGTTCATTTAAATCTATCAAAGTGTCTTTTTGTGATTCAAGTTTAGCGTATTTTTCCCTAAGTCGTTCAAAACAGCCATTTACTTTGTGGAAATAAATAAGTAATTCAGAGTGAGTAAGTTTTGATACCTCGCTTGACTCGTCGTCGTCGCTATCGGTTATATTCCCATGAAGGCACATATCTGCTTTCACACTTTCACTGCTATCGCTTTTATTCCACGTGGCTGCAAATTTCCTTTTTGAATTCTTCATTAGTAATGCCAGCTCGGCTACTCCATCATTATCATCCTCATCACAACTGCTATTTACCAATCCTGTTAAGTATATTTCTTTAACTGAGTCGGTTGTAGAGGACTTCTCATTGCTGTTGACTTTTGCACCATATATTGCATCGAGAGTTTTCCAAATTTTCTGTGCATTTTCACAATGAGAGACGAAATAAAAATTATCACGATTAATATGAGAATATAATATATGCATAGCAAGAGCATTAATCGAGATAATTTCCTTATTTGTTATATCACACCTATTTTCAATAATATCCCAACATTTAATATTAACAGATTTTAAATAAAATTCCATTTTCAATTTCCAATTCCCAATTCAAAAAATCTGTTCCATCGAAAATAGAAGGAATAATATTGAAACGACCCTCAACAAAAATATTATTTGGTGGATTCATGACTCTAGAGTTAAAAAATACCGGGCTCTGATACCACTTGTAGGATCTAGATTAACCCTAGAGGGGGGGTGAATAGGGTTATAGCAAATTTTCTCGAATTAAACACAGAAATAAACTGCAGAAATAAATATGCTGAAAAGTAAATCACACACAAAATTTACCCAGCTTCGGCAACCCCTGCCTACTGCTGCATTCCCAGATTTCTATTAGAATTAAACAGTATCACGCTTACAAACACTCTACTAGACTCGCAAACATTTGCTCCCGCTCACAAACACTCTACTAGACTCGCAAACATTTGCTCCCGCTCACAAACACTCTACTAGACTCGCAAACATTTGCTCCCGCTCACAAACACTCTACTAGACTTGCACACCCTGCTCCCGCCTATAGAGTTTCGCTTACTCGCAAACTCTGCTCCCGCCTATAGAGCTTTGATTACTCGCAAAATCTGCTCCCGCCTATAGAGCTTTGCTTACTCGCAAACTCTGCTCCCGCTTATAGAGCTTTGCAAACTCGCACACCCTGCTCACTGAACTAATTCTAACTAGACAATCTGACACTACCTAAACCCTAGGTGGTGATTTACAAATTCTTTGAATAAAAACAACAATTAAAAGACAATAAATAACCCTAAATTAAAAATAAAGGCCTAAACAAAAATTAATCCCCTTTTTCCTTTTAACAAGGCCGGCCCCTTTTATATCTTCATTCACTCTAGCCCGTTCCTTTTTGTCTCGTTCCTTTGTGAAAATGGTGGCTCTCTTCTTGTTTCTGCAAATTAGGGCTTCGTTCCTTTTGCGAAATTTAGGGCTTATGCAAATTGAAGTTCGCCGCTTGATATAGTTCGATAGTAGGCTTCGATGCTCTTTGATTTGCTCTCGGCTCTTCAATTTGGATCGAGTTCGTTCTGCGTTTTCGGTATGTACTTTACTCCTTTTGCTTTGCTGGTTTTGCCTTGCTCGAACTCGATGAATAAATTGCCGATGATGATTGGGCTTATATAGGATTCGAAATCCTATTTTTGCGTTCGTATATGTTCATTTGAATTTGTCTTTGGCCGTTCGATTTGGTATTGATGCTTGAGATTTCACTGACTTGTTTGTTTCTTTACCACCACGTCTCTGACTTGTTCAATTGTGACTTCGGCCATGATTTGTTCATCTTGAAATTGTTTTGATTTCTGGATAAAGTCATGGCTTTGACTTTCTCAAAGATGCGTACTTGAATTATTATTTTTTTGACTTTGATTTGGATTTTGTGATGACTACCGGCTTTGACTTGGTTATATATATATATTGATTTTCTGATGACATTATTTGAACTTCGTCATTTTGACCTGACTGCATCTCTCGGCCATCACTGTGTTCATCCCTATGAGCTTCGTCTCTGGCCATCTTCTCTGGTCGGTTTTACATGAATTACGACTGTGAACTTTGGCTTCATGATACATGCATTGCTGTTGGGATTTGTTGTTGTATATTATTTGAGTTTGCATTTGGTCTTGATCACTTGTCATGTTGCATGAGTCACTTGTGTATTTCCTTTGACATCCATGTTCTTCACTGTTGAGTCTTGATCTTGATTTTCTGATATTGTTTATTACTGTAATACTTGTTGCACTTTGGCTGTTTATCATGTTGCATTCACTCCATTTTGCATTGGTGCATTGTTGTCACGTTGGTTCGAATTGCACTTGCTCTTTTGTACTGTTTCACCATGTCACTTGATCTGTTTCATCTTGATGTTGCTTTAACTGCCGTTGTTACATTCATTAGCTTTGGCTTCTCTCCGGTCATGTCTGATCTCTTGTTTACCATCTGCATTCACTACAGCTTGTACATGCATTTGCCACTGTTTGATATAGTTTTGAACTGTACGGTATGGTCCATGAATGCAAGATATTGAACTTGTATATATTTGCACATTTGTTACTGTCACTGCGGCAGTCGCTATGCACTTGCTATGCCTTCGGTCATGTTGCCTTCAGTTGCTTGTGCTATCTGGTCTGACCTGCACACTTGTTTATGCTTCATTTTTTTTTAACTTGATGCCTTGAATTTGAGACCTCGGCAGTTTGGTTTCATTTGATATCATTTGCCTGAGTCACTTGTTTTGCTTGATGGTCTTATGGCACTGCTTGCAGTCATATTGGGTTTGTTTATGTTGCATCGACTTTGCATACTGCTTTGATCTGTGTTGAATCCAGCTTGAGGCTCGGATTTGACCTTGTGCTGTGAGTTGTGACATTTATGTTATTGCACGTGAGTTGAACCCGGCTTTTCATTTGGGTTTGACATGTGCTCACCTGTCCCTGTAAATCAATCAAGTGTATATATCGGTGTGCACGGCCTTGTGGCATATACAGCGATACACTGTGTATGTCACAAGTTGTTCGTGTATGATGAATTCAAATTTAAATGATGACGAACAACCCAAATAACTGAGGCAAATATTATTTTCAAAATCCATTTTTTATTTTAAGTCACAAAAATATTTCATTTTCAATTTTACTTCGTTAGTGAATATTTTTGCAGATTGCTCAGATGCTGGATTCAAACTGCAATGCAGTTGAAGATAAATACGAGTGTGAGTGATATGTAGTGAGGTGAACTGTAAATATAAAATGTTATGTAATTGTAATCAAAGTTGTATAGTTATAGTGGGAGCTTGAAATTGTACTATTCAAAGTTGTAATAAATATTTGTTTGAATAAAATATTCGTTTGAATTCAAATTCTGTGTTATTTAATTTATTCAACAAATATTTATTTAATCTGTGAAAACAAAATAGTATATTAACAAATATATTTAAATGAATGTATATATGTTTATTATCATCAAACAAAAATCATATAAGCGAAGAGCGCATATTCAACACTTAGATGAATCACGAAGACACAATGCCGTTAATCATCTATTGCCACCATTATCCTCTTGGATGCCGAAGAAATCACTCCGTAGATACTTAGGTAGCTATCATGTGCTTCCTCCTTCATCGACGTAGACAATCAATGATGCAGCCACATCGTTAGGCTTGACGACGTATGGTGGCATGGCATTGTCGTAACTCTTAAGAAAACTGTTTTATTACTACTTTAAGCAAAAGCTTTTCACCAAATCTTATTTCTTGTCCAATTTTTATTGGATAAAACAATTCTTTATTAATCCTTTTTAGAATTACCACCGCACTAAATTTTCAAGTTTCAAAACATATTTAAAATAATTAACTAGTACCTTTAATTAATTATCCTTTTAAATACTTATCTAGAATAGTAAATTTACAATAAATCGAAATCACTTGGGAAAAATCCAAAAAATTCATAAAAATTTCAAAATACCCTCCTCTTAGTCATATATAAATTTCGAAACCAAAATCTATATTTAGCTATTATTAATAACTAAAATTCGAAATTAACCTAATTTCCACCTGAAGAATTTAACAAAATATTCAACTTAATTTGAAAATTTATGAAATTAAAAGCCCATCTTAAAAATACCATTTACACCTCATATCAAAAATTTGAATAATTTGGAGCTTAAAAACCTTAGGTTATACCCTTAAAACCTAATTAAATAATTTCACAATAGTTTTATACATCATTATTCTATCTAAACAATGATTATTCAACCATAATTTGGCAAAACAAACAAGTTGAAGTCGTGTACTATTCATAACCGAATCAATCAAGAGATAAAAGAGATAGGTTTAGCAATATTCACCTTAAATTTAATGTTGGAGTTGAGATTTATTGTTGCTTTAATCTTCCTAAACTTCTTCTGCTTTCTTTTGATTGTTTTGTTTGAGTGAAATGAGAATGGTATGGGGTAGGGGTGGGGGTGGGGAGGGGTTAAGGAGTGAAAGATGGATTTGCTTATTTTGCCTCTCACGTACATTCTCTTTAAAACAATTTCTTTACTTAATTCAATAAGGCACAATCTTAAAATATTCAATCCCATTCTCTTTAACTATTTGCATTATTCTACTTAATCCATCCAATTAAATATCCTGAATAATGTTTAACTAAAATTAGGGGTATTATACAATATCACCGACTAAATTTTCAAAGACTCAAATTTCAATGTTAGACCAGCAACTTGAAACTAACATTATCGATATTCGTATGAATAACAATTCTTCAATTTAAAATGTATTGGAAATCTTTCTCAAAAAATGTTACAGTTAAAAAAGATGAGACATTTCATTTGGTGTATTTACTCTTGCAATTTACATTGACTTTGTTTCACTACAACAAAACAGCCATTTTACAACGGACAATGCCTGTTGTAATATGCATTTCGCAACGGTCATGCGCCTGTTGTATTAGGCCTCGTTGTAATAGTTTGACCATATTTTACAACAGGCAATGCCCGTTGTAATATGGATTTCACAACGGGCAATGCCCGTTGTAATACATGATATTGCAACGGTTTCTGACCGTTGCAAAATAAATGCAAATTTTAAATAAAATTACAGCAGCATCCATGCAGTACATCCATACCAATAATGAGTAATTTAACGAGTAATAAATATTATCATAAAACAACCAAAATCACATAATAAAAGACTAAAAGCTAGAGTCATAAAATTCCAACACATTCCAAAAAGTTGGATAAGTTTACATCGACATAGTTCTAATATACAAATGAATGTTTACATTAACATTTAATAAACCTCCAATTCAGTTTTTTCTCCGCTTTAGAAGTACTTGCATACACAACTTCGGCAACTCCAGGTCGCCTATCAGACATGATGAGAGGGATTTTCTGCAGGATCAAAAACTTCATCAGTATTGTATTATGCACCATAAACAAATTATTAACACTATATTACACAGTTATGAACCGTTATTACTTAGAAGTATCTGTACATACCTCTACATTATCTGTTTATAAAGTGTCATGAATTAGTTCTAAAAAACTTACAAGCTAGCTATCCACGAAAATCATATGAAAACCTACACCTGATATAACTTTATCTATATCGTAATACAATGTATAATGCCTCATGTTTATAATTTAGCCCTACTGTCGAATCCCTGTGCATTTAAACCTTCATCAGGTTGTCATTTATATCCAACAAGATACCATTTAAAGTTAAATATGTACCAGGATAGAACCACAGTAATTGATTCTGGGGTAAAACCATACTTTCTGTATAATTTATCATAGTAAACACAAGTACAGAGACATTATTAGTATCACTAAAAGGGAACTCCAAATATAGTTTTCTGTAAATTATTACCTTGTTTCTAGCAACGGGGAAAAGCAAAGAAGGTCAAAGATAGTCTGTACTAAAAGCAGGCTTTGTATTGATTATCATCTTCAAAAAAGCAATTATTGATGGTTCCACATACCTAAAATAAGCAGGAAAAACATATAAAACCAAGTGAAGATGAAGAGAGCAATCAATGATAGAAAAATGGAAAATAATAAATTGAATTATAAACCAACACTGCCTTGTATTGCATCAGACTTGTCTATATATGTATCAACAAATAGATGGCATTAACACAATGCATAATGATCCGAAACCTTAACCTATAGACGATATCAACTCAATGTATGATGTTTTGGACCTGCAGCCTACAACTGTACTGGAGCTAACTGCATCACAAGGTGAGGTGTAAAACCAAGGCGTCATGGTGGAGATGCCAACAGTACATTCGGTGGAGAGTATAGGCCCCCACATTTGGTTTTGTTTTTGTGATTTTGCATGTTTCTGAAGTTAAAACTTCAAATTTTAGATATTTAGATATTATAAATTCAAATTAATTTTTTTTACGCTTTTCTTCTATAAAACTTAAATTTCAATATATTTTTTACTGAACCGAAGTTTCGGCTTGGTTTCAGTCCCAACTAAAACTGGAATGGAATGACCGAAATCTCGGTGTTTTGGTCGAAATCTCAAACCTTGCTTAAAACACAAAATTTGTTTGGAAAATTCATGTATGCCTATTGAAGGAAGGATGTGCTGTTCGACTACCCATAGCCACAACAAGGTTAAAATTTATCAGTGTTGTACATAACAGCAGACTCATTAAGGGTACAAGTTATCATCTTTTCATTTGGTAAACAAGAACATTTTATATGCAATCAAGTAATAAATCCAATCATTTATTTATTTATTTCCATCCTGCATTCAACCTAGTATATCAGTAACCTTCATGTTGTAATTTAATTATTTTCTTTTTTTAAATTCAATTTTGCTTTTAAAACCATTGTAGTTTATGTTCAATGTTTTATTAATTTAAAATTTAAGATTACATCAACTTGGCGCTAAAAAAAGTAATCCTAGTTTAAATCGTTTTTACCAAACACTCTAATTGACTACATTAAGCAAAAAAACTTGACTACACTAAGCAAATCATGAATAATATTTATAATACAAAATTGAACACACAAATTCCAGTAATAAAACAGCTTTGAGGCAATATGAAAAATCATTCTCATAGCTGAAGACAATCGTACAACAAATCCGAGTCATATTGATGGTCGTGTATACCAATTATTATTTTGCACTCGAATTTGGGAGTGCTAAAATTTTATAAATTTCGTGGAAAGAACTCATTACAATTCAGTGAATTTATGAAAAAAAATCCAAAGTAACTTCATATCAAAGCAAAACAAGAAAAACAAGCAGGCTATATGAAAAGCACTATATAACTCTACACGGTTTCATATGCGCCTCGACCAATCTTCAGAACTCCACAAAATAACAAATAAACCAACATCTAATCTCCAATTTTACATTACATAAAAATAATGCATAGCATAAGTTGGCTAGCTTTCAAAACCATTCGGTACAAGTATTCATATATGTTGAATTTACAGCTTAGCAACAAAGCTGGCCTACCAATATTTTAGCATGTTATTCGCAAATTATTACGAGCCAAGTCAGTTTAGGAAAAATAAAATAATAGAGAACAAATTCCAAAGGTTTTTCTTCATACTTGTCAGGTGAAGCAAAGCAGTGAATGCACCAAACACATTGTAATCTACCATTTAAGTAGTAAGCACACAACTCAAATGTATAAGGAAAGCAAATGAAGGTTGACAATATTAGTTGTCAATTTGTATTTAAGGAGACTGGAATTCTTTGTTTTTGTTTCCTGATTTAACATTTTGGTTCATAACAAGATCGATAGATTCTTCATTAATAGGGTCTATCTCGACAAGTTCCCAAATTTCTCAATCAATTTTGCTGACCACTCAACCAGCGACCAGATTCCTATCATTTTTAACTTGGATTCTATATCTCAAAATTAGAAAAATATCCTATGTTGATAGAACAACTTGTGGCGTCATATAGTGGAATATCATGAACTAGCCAAACATGAATGGGAGGGAATGCATTTTGGTTACGCCCTTTTCCAACTGATGACAAAGTTAATTGAAAAAAAAAACTTCAAAACTGGAGCAAAGAATTTAATAATAAGGAAAAATATGCATAAGCTCTTAAGGTTGAATTGGATGTTATTTGCTATAACGTAATTGACTAGCCTAATAACATTCAAATCTTAAACCTTTACAAAAAAAACTTGACTAGCTATCTGATTCCTGCATAAAAAGGCCATAGAAACTTACAACGTTAACACAGAAAACCATGGAATCGTCCAAATATCTATTTAGGGTCGGGAGGAGTTCGGATTCAAAGGTGCCGTCGATGATGAAATCCAGCTATGAAAAGGGTGATGTGGTAGATGTTGATAGGGGAATGGGAGGAAAGGAGAACGGAGGGAAGGAACAGGGAGGCGACTAGGGTTTTGGAGTAAATCTAGTGGAGGAGAAAGTGGGAGGTGGGGGAAATTAGCAGGACCAACGTAGGAGTTTTAGGGATTTGGGAATTAGGGTTTGGGAGGAGGAAAGGATCGGTAATAAATAAATAAAACGAACGAGTCAAAATTTCATAGCTGGAGCCAAAAAATTTGGTTTGGACCGTTGTAAAGTTGTTATCTATTACAACGGGTATTTTGTGAACGTTGTAAAATTAACATTTATTACAACGGGTTTGAAATGACCATTGTAATAGTATTCTATTACAACGGGCTATCATCGTCCGTTGTAAAAAGGCCGTTGTAATAGTGTATTTTTGTTGTAGTGCCTATAACTACAAAGACAGTTGAAAGAGCATTTTTGCTATGAGGATCGTGAAAAAACGACTCTGAAATTCTATGGGAGATCAATGGTTAAACGACAATCTAGTTGCATATATTGAAAATGATATATCTAAATGAATTGACGACGATCCTTATATCACGTTTAAAAAGAGATGAAAAATCATCATTCACAATCAAAATGAGACAAAAGTTCAGTTTCATGGTAATCATTGATTTGTTAATTATAATCTTATTTTTGTCTGACAATTAGTCTAGTGTGACCATTTTTATTTTGGCAATTTTTATATCATCTTGTAGTTGACAATGTAATATAAAATGTTGCTGCTACTTGGAATTAATATAAGTTACGAAGTTCATATAATATGTTTATCATTGTGGTACGTATGCATGTTTAACGCAAATGACCAAAGATTGACAATATTATGTATAGTCATTGTGAGCAGTTAGTTTTTTCTACTTAAGTGAACTCAAGTTGCAAAGCAATTTTTAGACACGAAGATTTGATACTTTTTAAGGTTACTTTTTTGCTTTTCTTTTTCTGAATAAATGCGCTCTATCTAGAGTTATTGGCAAGGCCAGCTTACAGGGCAGCCCGTCAAACCTGCGAGCTGGAGCAATCCATTTTGTTTTTTGTCTTTCTTTTTTGAAATCTGAGTTACAGATCTTAAATACAAATAATTAGTTATAAAACTATGTAGTTGGACCATTTGGCTTAGTGGTACTGTGCAAGGTTTATGCTAAAGTGTGTTGAGTTTGAAACTTTAAGGGTGACATTTTTCTATACAAATATTTTCTTCAATAAATTTACTTTTTGGACCGTAGCAGTATATTGGTTGGGTCGGGTTTGGTTATCGTCTAGCTCGGCCATTGACGCTAAACAGTATTCTGGATAAACGCTTCACCCTTTTGATACACGCGTTTGATTTTTATTTACTGAGCAAGACAATAGTAAGATAAACATTTTATACTCCATGCGTGAAGGCTGAAGTTCAGTAAAATTTTGCACGACTACCGTCATCCTAACAGCAGTTTCACAAATAAAGATTTACGTGGTATACGATGTTTGTATGGGAAAAAGTAGGGTAAACTTGTTAGCTCCCAGAAATATAATAACCTTGAACTGCATGGAGCATTAAGCATTGGAATTCCTATAGAACAAATAAATGAAAAATACATAAAGTCCCACATCGCCTAATATACTATGAAAGCCAAATATATTAATAGCTTTTTCAAATGGAGGTTGGGGGCCTGAGTCTTCCAAATGTATGCTTTGTTGTGAGGGTGGAGATCATGCATATCCACCACACGCGCGCGACGCCGCCGTCGTCCGACTGAGCGGACGCGGATTGCTGAGGAGGTGCGACTGATCACTTTCCTAACTCATTTTCAGAATCTGAATCTTCTTCTTTTCTTCTCCTACTATACTCTAAATCACAAAGTGATATACTCATTCCTAACTCATATTGTTACGACAAGCCTCAGACGGAATTTCCTTTATAATCCGGTTAGAATTCTAGTTTGTTTATATACTTATATACATTATTCTATATTCTATCCGTTATTCTGGTTATACTATTTATTCAAAATAGTATAACGCTGTTGTTGTAACTTATTTACAACATTCATATTGTTTTAATAATTAATACAGAATTCCAGTGGTGAAAATCTAATTTATAAACTTGTGCGACGAGTTTATTATAGCGTGCTATCTGTTTTAGTACACTAGCCATATAACATCTTAAGAATTTTATTGTACACAAATTCATGGACTACAAGATGGTTGACTCCAAACCAGTAACCGCTCAACTGCATTAACTGCAAATCATCATTCATGAACTCGAGGCGGAAGGTCATAACGTTGGAGAATCGTTTTTGGTTGAAGCCATCACGGGAAAACTGCCGCCGTCATGGAGAGATTACCGCAATTATCTAAAGCATAAAAAGAAGGAAATCTCTTTACAAGATCTCATAGTCCGATAGAAAATTGAGGCAGATAACCATGGAATAACAAAACAAAGCGATGAGGCATTTGTGGCTGAAGGGTCAAAGACCAAAAACAAAAAGAGGAATTTCCAAAAGAAAAGGAAAGCTCCTGAAAACAAATCCAAACACAACAAACAAACCAAGAAGTTTAATGGTGAATGTTGGGTTGTGGCAAAATGAGACACGCCGCTAGAGATTGCAGACACAAGAAGGAACGCAACTCAGAGGCGAATATAGTTGACAACATGCAAATGGACGAGTTCGATTTCTCAGCATGATGGCCTATGTAAGGCAAATGTAGCCGTTGTTGGCAATAAAACTATGTATTCTAATTGTGCTGTTAATATGAAGTTTCTTATGTGCTTGAACACGATATTTTACTATGGCATGATAGATTAAGATACATAAATTTTACAAAATTGAAGAATACAAAACTGAGATAGAAAATCAGTTAAATAGAAAGATCAAGATATTGAGCTCTGATCGAGGTGAAGAATATGAATCACCGTTTGAACAGTTCTGTGCAGAAAACAGAATAATTCATCAAACAACATCACCATATTCGCCACAATTAAAATGGTTACAATTTCATATGAGTTATGAAAAGGACACAAACCAAGTTTAAATACCTCAAAGTGTGGGGGTGTTTGGCAAAAGTTCCAGTTCCGTCTCCTAAGAAAGCACTAATCAGAATGTTGGGGTATTTAAAGAATACCACTAACTTTTCCTTATATTATGCAAAATATCATACAGTATTAGAAGGATATAGTGATGCAAACTGGATTGCAGATTCAGAGGAATCAAAATTCACAATTGGTTATGTCTTTACCCTTGCAGGAGAAGCAGTGTCATGGAATCTGAGTTTCCCATTTTGGCCCAAACCTGTGACGGCCATATGTACTCACTACGATAAACAAGCAGCGCTGAGTAGAGCGAAAAACTTTGTGTATAATGGCAAATCACGACACATACGTCGTCGCATAACACTGTTAGGCAGTTACTCTCTAATGGAACTATTTCCATTGATTATGTGAGAACAAATGATAACCTAGCGGATCCATTTACTAAAGGTTTACCAAGAGAGAAAATTGACTGCGCATCGAGGGGAATGGGTTTAAAAGCCTAAACCAACAAGAGTTGCCTTATACGGAAACCTATCCTAGTGACTGGAGATCCCACGGACTAGGATCAATAGGCAAACCAGTTCTGAGTAACTCAAGCCGTAATGCATTTGCGTGGATATGTCCAACTCCATTCCTATGGTGCACAATATAAATGCATGCCTACAGAAGTATTTAAAGGTTAAAACTATGTTTTTTAATGATGACCAAGTCTTAGAAATAACAAGTGGGGTATATGTAGGATACTCTTAATGGTTGCGATCACCTACGTTAGTGTGAGTTGGGTCGGCTCTATGAGAATATTAAAAGGCTTTTGTTCTCTAAAACACTCGCAGAACCAAAAATTGTTCAGGACCAAAATGAACACAACCAAGAGATTGGATGAGAAGGGAATCAATGCTTCGTAAAGCTTATTATCTGGATGTACAATAAAGGCCGACGGTTCAAGATGAAATAATTCACCGATTAGCCAAGCAGATCCGATAAGTTTTAACTAGGGAAAGTTCAAAGTGAAATATCTACTTATCCACGATAAAACATTATTCCATATATACTCTGCGATATTTCGCTTTGTGTGGGGGATATGTATATTATCATTCATGTGGGGGATTGTTGGAATTCCTATAGAAAAAAATGAATGAAAAATACATAAAGTCCCACATCGCCTAATATACTAAGAAAGCCAAGTATATTAATAGCTTTCTCAAGTGGAGGTTGGAGGCCTGGGGCTCTCAAATGTATGCTTCGTTGTGAGAAGGGAGATCATGCATTTCTACCACACACGCGCGCGCCGCCGCCGCCGTCCGACCGAACCGGGCCGGGTTGGGTTGGGTCGGGTTTGGGTCTAATACGATATCGTATTTTTACTGCAATTGGACCGTATTTTTTTAACAGTTGCAGGCTATACGAGCGGACGCAGATTGCTGAGGAGGTGCGACTTCTGAAGCAAGCGGGTTGAATAGGCGTGAACAGTAGCGGGTGCGACCCGTTAGAAGGAAATAGGTGCGAGCCGATTGAAGCGGACGCGGGCGTACAGATGCGACCCGACTGAAGAGGCGCAGGCGAAACAATAGCGGGTGAACATATGTGACTGTACGAAGAGGTACAGACGCGACTGTTTGAGCGAACGGGTGCAGACACGACCGTTCGGAAGAGATATGGACCAACTATAAATAAGAAGGAAAACTGATCACTTTCCTAACTCATTTTCAGAATCTGAATCTTCTTCTTTTCTTCTGCTATTATACTCTAAATCACAGAGCGATATACTCATTACAATCTCGAGCAGAATACGTCTGTTGTATCTTGGGGGAATTTTGAAAAAAATTCTTAAGGAAATTGTTACGACAAGTCTCAGACGGAATTTCCTTTATAATCCAGTTAGAATTCTAGTTTGTTTATACATTATTCTGTATTCTATCTGTTATTCTAGTTATACTATTTATTCAAAATAGTATAACGTTGTTGTTGTAACTTATTTACATCATTCATATTGTTTTAATAATTAATACAAAATTCCAGTGTAGTGGAAATCTAATTTATAAACTTGTGCGACGAGTTTATTGTAGCGTGCTATCTGTTTTAGTACACTAGCCATATAATATCTTAAGAATTTTATTGTAGACAAATTCATGGACTATAAGATGGTTGACTCCAAACCAGTAACCGCTCAACTACATGAACTGCAAATCATCATTCATGAACTCGAGGCGGAAGGTCATAAGGTTGGAGAATCGTTTTTGGTTGAAGCCATCACGGGAAAACTGCCGCCGTCATGGAGAGATTACCGCAATTATCTAAAGCATAAAAAGAAGGAAATCTCTTTACAGGATCTCATAGTCCGATTGAAAATTGAGGAAGATAACCATGGAATAACAAAACAAAGCGATGAGGCATTTGTGGCTGAGGGGTCAAAGACCAAAAACAAAAGGAGGAATTTCCAGAAGAAAAGGAAAGCATTTGAAAACAAATCCAAACACAACAAACAAACCAAGAAGTTTAATGGTGAATGTTGGTTTTGTGGCAAAATGGGACACGCCGCTAGAGATTGCAGACACAAGAAGGAACGCAACTCAGAGGCGAATATAGTTGACAACATTGAAATAGACGAGTTCGATTTCTCAGCGTGATGGCCTATGTAAGGCAAATGTAGCCGTTGTTGGCAATAAAACTATGTATTCTGACTATGCTGTTAATAAAATTGAAGTTTCTAATGTGCTTGAACACGATATTTTACTATGGCATGATAGATTAGGATACATAAATTTCCCAAAATTGAAAAATACAAAACTGAGGTAGAAAATCAGTTAAATAGAAAGATCAAGATATTGAGCTCTGATTGAGGTGAAGAATATGAATCACCGTTTGAACAGTTCTGTGCAGAAAATAGAATAATTCATCAAACAACATCACCATATTCGCCACAATTAAAATGGTTACAATTCCACATGAATTATGGAAAGGACACAAACCAAGTTTAAATACCTCAAAGTGTGGGGGTGCTTGGCAAAAGTTCCAGTTCCTTCTCCTACGAAAGCACTAATGAGAATGTTGGGATATTTAAAGAATACCACTAACTTTTCCTTACATTATGCAAAATATCCTGCAGTATTAGAATGATATAGTGATGCAAATTGGATTGCAAATTTAGAGGAATCAAAATCCACAATTGGTTATGTCTTTACCCTTGCAGGAGCAGCAGTGTCATGAAATCTGAGTTTTCCATTTTGGCACAAACCTTTGACGGCCATATGTACTCACTGCGATAAACAAGCAGCGCTGAGTAGAGCGAAAAACTTTGTGTATAATGGCAAATCATGACACATACGTCGTCGCCATAACACTGTTAGGCAGTTACTCTCTAATGGAACTATTTCCATTGATTATGTGAGAAAAAATGATAACCCAGCGGATCCATTTACTAAAGGTTTATCAAGAGAGAAAATTGACCGCGCATCGAGGGGAATGGGTTTAAAAGCCTAAACCAACAAGAGTTACCTTATACGGAAACCTATCCTAGCGACTGGAGATCCCACGGACTAGGATCAATAGGCAAAGCAGTTCCGAGTAACTCAAGACGTAATGCATTTGCGTGGATATGTCCAACTCCATTCCTATGGTGCACAATATAAATGCATGCCTACAGAAGTATTTAAAGGTTAAAACTATGTTTTTTAATGTTGACCATATCTTGGAAATAACAAGTGGGGTATATGTAGGATATTCTTAATGGTTGCGATCACCTATGTTAGTGTGAGTTGGGTCGGCTCAATGAGAATATTAAAAGGCTTTTATTTTCTAAAACACTCGCAGAACCAAAAATTGTTCAGGACCAAAATGAACACAACCAAGAGATTGGATGAGAAGGGAATCAATGCTTCGTAAAGCTTATTGTCTGGATGTACAATAAAGGCCGACGGTTCAAGATGAAATAATTCACTGATTAGCCAAGTAGATCCGATAAGTTTTAATTAGGGAAAGTTCAAAGTGAAATATCTACTTATCCACGATAAAGCATTATTCCATATACACTCTGTGATATTTCGCTTTGTGTGGGGGATATGTATATTATCATTCATGTGGGGGATCGTTGGAATTCCTACAGAACAAAATGAATGAAAAATACATAAAGTCCCACATCGCCTAATATACTTAGAAAGCCAAGTATATTAATAGCTTTCTCAAGTGGAGGTTGGGGGCCTGGGGCTCCCAAATGTATGCTTCGTTGTGAGGAGGGAGATCATGCATCTCCACCACGCATGCGCGCGGCGCCGCCGCTGTCCGTCCGACTGACCGAACCGAACCGGGCCGGGTCGGGTTTGGGTTTGGGTCTAATATGATACTCGTATTTTTACTGCAATTGGACCGGGCTTTTTTAACAGTTGCAAGCTATACGAGCGGACGCGGATTGCTGAGGAGGTGCGACTTCCGAAGTGAGCGGGTTGAATAGGCGCGAACAGTAGCGGGTGCGACCCGTTATAAGCAAACAGGTGCGAGCCGATTGAAGCGAACGCGGACGAACAGATGCGACCCGACTGAAGAGGCGCAGGCGAAACAGTAGCGGGTTAACAGATGTGACCGTACGAAGAGGTATAGATGCGACTGTTTTAGCGAACGGGTGCAGATACGACCGTTCGGAAGAGATACAGATCAACTATAAATAAGAAGGAAAACTGATCACTTTCCTAACTCATTTTCAGAATCCGAATCTTCTTCTTTTATTCTGCTACTATACTCTAAATCACAGAGTGCTATACTCATTACAATCTCGAGCGGAATACGTCTGTTGTATCTTGGGGGAATTTTGAAATAAAATTCTTAAGGAAATTGTTACGATAAGCCTCAGACGGAATTTCCTTTATAATCCGGTTAGAATTCTAGTTTGTTTATATATTTATATACACTATTCTATATTCTATCTGTTATTCTGGTCATACTATTTATTCAAAATAGTATAACGCTGTTGTTGTAACTTATTTACAATATTCATATTGTTCTAATAATCAATACAAAATTCCAGTGTAGTGGAAATCTAATTTATAAACTTGTGCGACGAGTTTATTGTAGCGTGCTATCTGTTTTAGTACACTAGCCATATAACATCTTAAGAATTTTATTGTAGGCAAATTCATGGACTACAAGATTGTTGACTCCAAACCAGTAACCGCTCAACTGCATGAACTGCAGATCATCATTCATGAACTCGAGGCGGAAGGTCATAAGGCTGGAGAATCGTTTTTGGTTGAAGCCATCACGGAAAAACTGCCGCCGTCATGGAGAGATTACTGCAATTATCTAAAGTATAAAAAGAAGGAAATCTCTTTACAGGATCTCATTGTCCGATTGAAAATTGTGGCAGATAACCATGGACTAACAAAACAAAGCGATGATGCATTTGTGGCTGAAGGGTCAAAGACCAAAAACAAAAAGAGGAATTTCTAGAAGAAAAGAAAAGCTCCTGAAAACAAATCCAAACACAACAAACAAACCAAGAAGTTTAATGGTGAATGTTGGGTTTGTGGCAAAATGGGACACGCCGCTAGAGATTGCAGACACAAGAAGGAACGCAACTCAGAGGCGAATATAGTTGACAACATGGAAATGGACGAGTCCGATTTCTCAGCATGATGGCCTATGTAAGGCAAATGTAGCCGTTGTTGGTAATAAAACTATGTATTCTGATTATGCTTTTAATAAAATTGAAGTTTCTTAGGTGCTTGAACACGATATTTTACTATGGCATGATAGATTAGGATACATAAATTTCCCAAAATTGAAGAATACAAAACTGAGGTAGAAAATCAGTTAAATAGAAAGATCAAGATATTGAGCTCTGATCGATGTGAAGAATATGAATCACTGTTTGAACAGTTCTATGTAGAAAATAGAATAATTCATCAAACAACATCACCATATTCGCCACAATTAAAATGGTTACAATTCCATATGAGTTATGGAAAGGACACAAACCATGTTTAAATACCTCAAAGTGTGGGGGTGCTTGGCAAAAGTTCCAGTTCCGTCTCCTAAGAAAGCACTAATGAGAATGTTGGGATATTTAAAGAATACCACTAACTTTTCCTTACATTATGCAAAATATCCTGCAGTATTAGAAGAATATAGTGATGCAAACTGGATTGCAGATTCAGAGGAATCAAAATCCACAATTGGTTATGCCTTTACCCTTGCAGGAGCAGCAGTGTCATGACATCTGAGTTTTTCATTTTGGCCCAAACCTGTGACGGCCATATGTACTCACTGCGATAAACAAGCGGCGCTGAGTAAAGCGAAAAACTTTGTGTATAATGACAAATCACGACACATACGTCGTCGCCATAACACTGTTAGGCAGTTACTCTCTAATGGAACTATTTCCATTGATTACATGAGAACAAATGATAACCTAGCGGATCCATTTACTAAAGGTTTATCAAGAGAGAAAATTGACTGCGCATCGAGGGGAATGAGTTTAAAAGCCTAAACCAACAAGAGTTACCTTATACGGAAACCTATCCTAGCGACTTGAGATCCCACGGACTAGGATCAATAGGAAAACCAGTTCTGAGTAACTCAAGACGTAATGCATTTGCGTGTATATGTCCAACTCCAATCCTATGGTGCACAATATAAATGCATGCCTACAGAAGTATTTAAAAGTTAAAACTATTTTTTTAATGATGACCATATCTTGGAAATAACAAGTGGGGTATATGTAGGATACTCTTAATGGTTGCGATCACCCATGTTAGTGTGCGTTGGGTCGGCTCTATGAGAATATTAAAAGGCTTTTATTCTCTAAAACACTCGCGGAACCAAAAATTGTTCAGGACCAAAATGAACACAACCAAGAGATTGGATGAGAAAGGAATCAATGCTTCGTAAAGCTTATTGTCTGGATATACAATAAAGGCCGACGGTTCAAGATGAAATAATTCGCCGATTAGCCAAGTAGATCCGATAAGTTCTAACTAGGGAAAGTTCAAAGTGAAATATCTACTTATCCACGATAAAGCATTATTCCATATATACTCTGTGATATTTCGCTTTGTGTGGGGGATATGTATATTATCATTCATGTGGGGGATTGTTGGAATTCCTATACAACAAAATGAATGAAAAATACATAAAGTCCCACATCGCCTAATACACTAAGAAAGCTAAATATATTAATAGCTTTCTCAAGTGGAGGTTTGGGGCCTGGGGCTCCCAAATGTATGCTTCGTTGTGAGGAGGGAGATCATGCATCACCACCACACACGCGTGCGCCGCCGCCGTCCGTCCGACCGACCCAACCGAACCGGGCCGGGTCGGGTTTGGGTTTTGGTCTAATATGATACTCGTATTTTTACTGCAATTGGACCGGGCTTTTTTAACAGTTGCAGGCTATATGAACGGACGCGACTGTTCATAAGCGGACGCGGATTACCGAGGAGGTGCGACTTCTGAAGCGAGCGGATTGAATAGGCGCGAACAGTAGCGGGTGCGACCCGTTAGAAGCAAACAGGTGCGAGCCGATTGAAGCGGACGCGGGTGAACAGATGCGACCCGACTGAAGAGGCGCAGGCGAAACAGTAGTGGGTGAACAGATGTAACTGTACGAAGAGGTACAGACGCGACTGTTTGAGCGAACGGGTGCAGACACGACCGTTCAGAAGAGATACGGACCAACTATAAATAAGAAGGAAAACTGATGACTTTCCTAACTCATTTTCAGAATCCGAATCTTCTTCTTTTCTTCTGCTACTATACTCTAAATCACAGAGTGATATACTCATTACAATCTCGAGCAGAATACGTCTGTTGTATCTTGGGGGAATTTTGAAATAAAATTCTTAAGGAAATTGTTACGACAAGCCTCAGACGGAATTTCCTTTATAACCCGGTTAGAATTCTAGTTTGTTTATATATTTATATACATTATTCTATATTCTATCCGTTATTCTGGTTATACTAGTTATTCAAAATAGTATAACGTTGTTGTTGTAACTTATTTACATCATTCATATTGTTTTAATAATTAATACAAAATTCCAGTGTAGTGGAAATCTAATTTATAAACTTGTGCGACGAGTTTATTGTAGCGTGCTATCTATTTTAGTACACTAGCCATATAACATCTTAAGAATTTTATTGTAGACAAATTCATGGACTACAAGATGGTTGACACCAAACCAGTAACCGCTCAACTGCATGAACTGCTAATCATCATTCATGAACTCGAGGTGAAAGGTCATAAGGTTGGAGAATCGTTTTTGGTTGAAGCCATCACGGGAAAACTGCCACCATCATGGAGAGATTACCGCAATTATCTAAAGCATAAAAAGAAGAAAATCTCTTTGCAGGATCTCATAGTCCGATTGAAAATTGAGGCAGATAACCATGAAATAACAAAACAAAGCGATGAGGCATTTGTGGCTGAAGGGTTAAAGACCAAAAACAAAAAGAGGAATTTCCAGAAGAAAAGGAAATCTCCTGAAAACAAATCCAAACACAACAAACAAAGCAAGAAGTTTAATAGCGAATGTTGGGTTTGTGGTAAAATGAGACACGCCGCTAGAGATTGCAGACACAAGAAGGAACGCAACTCAGAGGTGAATATAGTTGACAACATGGACATGGACGAGTCTGATTTCTCAGCATGATGGCCTATGTATGGAAAATGTAGCCGTTGTTGGCAATAAAACTATGTATTCTGATTGTGTTGTAAATAAAATTGAAGTTTCTTATATGCTTGAACACGATATTTTACTAGGCATGATAGATTTGGATATATAAATTTCCCAAAATTGAAGAATACAAAACTGAGGTAGAAGATCAGTTAAATAGAAAGATCAAGATATTGAGCTCTGATCGAGGTGAAGAATATGAATCACCGTTTGAACAGTTCTGTGTAGAAAATAGAATAATTCATCAAACAACATCACCATATTCGCCACAATTAAAATGGTTACAATTTCATATGAGTTATGGAAAGGACACAAACCAAGTTTAAATACCTCAAAGTGTGGGGGTGCTTGGCAAAAGTTCCAGTTCCGTCTCCTAAGAAAGCACTAATGAGAATGTTGGGATATTTAAAGAATACCACTAACTTTTTCTTACATTGTGCAAAATATCCTGCAGTATTAGAAGGATATACTGATGCAAACTGAATTGCAGATTCAGAGGAATCAAAATCCACAATTGGTTATGTCTTTACCCTTGCAGGAGCAGCAGTGTCATGAAATCTGAGTTTTCCATTTTGGCACAAACCTGTGACGGCCATATGTACTCACTGCGATAAACAAGCAGCGCTGAGTAGAGCGAAAAACTTTGAGTAGAGCGGATCCATTTGCTAAAGGTTTATCAAGAGAGAAAATTGACCGCGCATCGAGAGGAATGAGTTTAAAAGCCTAAACCAACAGCAGTTAACTTATACGGAAACCTATCCTAGCGACTGGAGATCCCACGGACTAGGATCAATAGGCAAACCAGTTCTGACTAACTCAAGACGTAATGCATTTGCGTGGATATGTCCAACTCCATTCCTATGGTGCATAATATAAATGCATGCCTACAGAAGTATCCAAAGGTTAAAACTATGTTTTTCAATGATGACCATATCTTGGAAATAACAAGTGGGGTATATGTATGATACTCTTAATAGTTGCGATCACCTATGTTAGTGTGAGTTGGGTCGGCTCTATGAGAATATTAAAAGGCTATTATTCTCTAAAACACTTGCAGAACCAAAAATTGTTCAGAACCAAAATGAACACAACCAAGAGATTGGACGAGAAGGAAATCAATGCTTCGTAAAGCTTATTGTCTGGATATACAATAAAGGCCGACGGTTCAAGATGAAATAATTCACCGATTAGCCAAATAGATCAGATAAGTTTTAACTAGGGAAAGTTAAAAGTGAAATATCTACTTATCCACGATAAAGCATTACTCCATATATACTCTGTCATATTTCGCTTTATGTGGGAGATATGTATATTATCATTCATGTGGGGGATTGTTGGAATTGCTATAGAACAAAATGAATGAAAAATGCATAAAGTCCCACATCGCCTAATATACTAAGAAAGCCAAGTATATTAATAGCTTTCTCAAGTGGAGGTTGGGGGCCTGGGGCTTCCAAATGTATGCTTCGTTGTGAGGAGGGAGATCATGCATCTCCACCACACACGCGCGCGCCGCCGTGCCGCCGCCGCCGTCCGTCCAACTGACCGAACGGGGCCGGACCGGGTTTGGGTTTGGGTCTAATATGATACTCTTATTTTTGCTGCAACTGGACCCGGCTTTTTTAACAGTTGCAGGCTATACGAGCGGACGCGGATTGCTGAGGAGGTGCGACTTTTGAAGCGAGCGGGTTGAATAGGCGCGAACAGTAGCGGGTGCGACCCGTTAGAAGCAAACAGGTGCGAGCCGATTGAAGCGGACGCGGGCGAACAGATGCGACCCGACTGAAGAGGCGCAGGCGAAACAGTAGCGGGTGAACAGATGTGACTGTACGAAGAGGTATAGATGCGACTATTTGAGCGAACGGGTGCAGACACGACCGTTCGGAAGAGATACAGACCAACTATAAATAAGAAGGAAAACTGATCACTTTCCTAACTCATTTTCAGAATCCGAATCTTCTTCTTTTCTTCTGCTACTATACTCTAAATCACAGAGCGATATACTCATTAAATTTCGAGCAGAATACGTCTGTTGTATCTTGGGGGAATTTTGAAATAAAATTCTTAAGGAAATTGTTACGACATGCCTCAGAAGGAATTTCCTTTATAATCCGGTTAGAATTCTAGTTTGTTTATATATTTATATACATTATTCTATATTCTACCCGTTATTCTGATTATACTATTTATTCAAAATAGTATAACGCTGTTGTTGTAACTTATTAACAACATTCATATTGTTTTAATAATTAATACAGAATTTCAGTGTAGTGGAAATCTAATTTATAAACTTGTGCGACGAGTTTATTGTAGCGTGCTATCTGTTTTAATACACTAGCCATATAATATTAAGTTATCACATTTAAAAGCGTAACTTTTAGAGCAATCAGTAGGATTTTGGAAAAACAAAACCACAACCTGACACTCTCTATTTTACCATTGTATATTACACATTTTTTTAAAATATAATTTATTACTTATTGTTTGTCCTTCCACAGCTTCACACTGCCAGATAAGCTTCAACTGCTACATTACATGCATGTCCTTTGGCAGTATATTTATTTACTCAACCTCTTCTTCTATTTTTCACTGCTAATTTTAAGCATATAAAGATTCTTAAATTGTAATGTCAAACGCTAATTTTCAAAAGAAAACTTTCAACTTAAGTCACGATTCGAATATCTAGTTAGTTGGGTTTGACAAATATAATGTTAATTATATATAGAGTGAGTGGACTTCATGTGCAAATCCACGACAGCTTTAATAAATAATTCAGCAGTTGATTAGATAAGAGAGTTATGTCAAATATTATTATTTTCGTTCCGTCAATAGGAATTTAGATACAAGTAGCGCGCATGTGTATCTGAGTCCAGTTTCCAACAAACAATAATTGTACAAAAAAGAAGTTAGTTGTCCAATGTATAAGGTATGCGTCGTAAACTGTTGGCGTGCGGGTCGTCCAACTCTATCTATGGGCCAAAGTACAAGTTAGTTTGTCAGGAAACACAAAAAGGAAGTTGGGCACCAGAAGTGAAAACGGAAATGTTGAAGTGATAATAGCCAAGCATTCTTCTCCGTTTTTCGACTGAAGTTGAAATGAACGATGCAATAGATATTGGATATTATTGTACTTATATTTGTAATCGTTCTTATTGATTATGTATGTGTTTGGTCATGTTATTTTGCTGTTACTATAAAAACATATATGTATGATAACGGTACAAAGCCCAATTGAACTTGGCTCAATACCAAATATAAGTACCCGTCCCATGGCAACCCTGGGTTCCAACTGCTTGATCCATTTAACTCCTAGGATTTCCAAATTTGGGCCTCACCACATTACTTTCAATAACGGCTCGTTAAAGCCGAAATCTTTTTTCCTCCCAGTTTCCTTGTAGCTTACTGAAGTCAAGGCTGCAACCTACGCGAACCAGAATATTTATTCTTGAATCTGGAGAAAATTAGTCACATGAACAAACTTCAAAAGAAAAATTAGATTCAAAGACAACAAGTTTCTGTTTTGGATTGAAGGACAAGTTTTGAAAGAAAATTAGACCGAAAGATAATGCTGGTTTATATTCAGTTTTTACACTATACAAAATGCTAATTATAAGTAACATTATATTTAGTTTTACACCGTACAAAATGCTAGCTATATTTAAAATTGTCTTTCAGCCTAATTTTTTTCACAATTTGTCATTCAGCCTAAAAATGAAACTTATTGTTTTTCAGCCTAAATATTTTTTAAAGTTTTTCCTTGTGTCTACTTTCCACTTTTTTATATTAGTGTCACCAATAAAAAAACATATTCTGCAACTTGGATTCAAACTACATGATTTTAATGATTGAGAGATTACAAATTCACAACTTTTACAACATACCTAGGATTCTTATGTCTTAATGTCTCTCTTCACATATGCGCGTGTCTAAGGGTGTCAGATGGGTTGGGTTGGGTTGGGTTGAGTATAAATGAGTTGGTTTAAAAATTAACCCAACCCATTTAAAAAAAAATAGACTCAACCATTAGATCCATTTATTAAATAGGTTAAACCCAACTCAACCCATTAATCTGGCGAGTCAACCAAACCCAAACCGTTTAACCCAGTTTGATTAAAATTGCATTAAAACATGTACAATATCATTCTCATCAATTCAATTTGTATAATTCAAGATCAATATAAAAACATTCAAAATCAGTACAAGACCATTCAAGATTTAAACTAGCACAAAGATAACGAGTACCATTCAAGACCAGTTTAGTTTTCAAATACAAAAACATCATATAAAGTGACACAACACCAGATAGTCAATTTCCTCACGGTTATAAGCGTAACAATACTAATTTGTCACGGTTATAACCGTGAAAATAGGTACCGTGGGCAAATTCAGTCACACTTTTGCTCACGGTTAAAACCGTGACAAAAATAATAATTTCTCACGCTTATAACCGTGACAAATTAGTATTTACCCACAGTTATAACCGTGAGAAAATAATAATTTCTCACACTTATAACCGTGACAGAATAGTATTTACTCACAGTTATAACGGTGACAAAATAGTAATTTCTCACACTTATAACCGTGACAGAATAATAGTTTCTAATATTTACAACCGTTACCAAAAAGAAAACTCTAACACTTATAACCGTGACAAATGCAAATTATATCACAGTTATAACCATTACGAAATGTTATTTTCTAACACTTATAACTGTGATAACTAAAACAGTATCAAACAAACTACATAGCACCAATATTTTATTACAGATACAAACAACCTATACAAAAAATATACAGTATTAACATTAAGAAAACATACGATCAATAATTAGAACAACACCAAACATTTATGTTTCATTCAAACACCACAAAGGATACTTCATACCAACACCACAAATTATAGCATACAAGCATAGTATATATAAAAAACTTTAAAACATAGTTTCAGAATGTAACTACATAGTGTTCAGTAACTTACTAATAACGCAAACGATACTCGGGCCAAATCACAAAACCCCCTTCAACTAATTCGGATAGTGTGTAACAGCCATTTTGTGGTGCTTCATAAATTGAAGCTTTTGGATCGTAAACATTCTCCACCCAAACAACTTGCTCTCCTTCAACCACCTTTCTACCACGACATGTCTTTTGCGTCCCAATGTGTCCTTTTGCTACTTCCGTCAAATCTACCGACAATAGCGTTACTGGTTGTTTCTCTCTCGTAGAAGATCTCATTATTCCATTTAGTAGAGCACCTAAGCTATCTCCAGGACTGTTGAGATTTTGCTCTGTATTAGAAGCAGCTTCTCCTCTTGGTGTCGGCACATTTCCTCCAATATGATTTACAAGCATCTTTATACATTGTCTCATATCATTTATAACTAAACTTATTGTTTTCATCTCTTCACGCATTTCTGTTTTCCATTGTTGATTTGCATTCTCATTGTAATTGGCAATGACTTTTGAAGCTTGAGAGAGTCTTACTTGCTTTACATTAGACGTAGAGCTAATAGCTCGGCAATAGCTTCGCTTTTTATCATCCCGAAAAACTTCGGCAACAGGATCTTTTTCAAAATCTTCTAAACTTCTTATTTCATCTTCTCCATTAACACTAGCTTTCGATTTTTGTCTTTCTTCGACTGCTTCTATCAATGCCTACACAATTCATAATTTTATAAAGATGTAAAATTACATAACAGAGGTTAAATATATAATTGAAACTGAAATTGAAACTGAAACAAAACATAGGTGCATGAGTAACACAAATTCAGATATAGGTACAGTAACTAATAGGCTACTGAAACAGAGTTTAAATCATTTCTCCCATTTTGCCTTGATATTGTTATCATTTGAATCTGTTTTCCAAGCGAACCAGACCGTAAAGAAAAAGCCTAAGTCTGATAGGGAATAGCTCAGAAACGGAAACCGGACAACAATTAGGCAATTATGATGAATTCAGTAGTTATACTAGAGCCAAATTACCAAATATTTTGAAAATAATTCGTTTATAAGATATTTCTTTAAGTAACTAATAGGCTACACACACATATTGTCTCTCTGTGTGTGTTGATTGGAAATAATAAAGGATACTATAGATCTACCATCAGTTAAGCCAGTTAAATCATGGACTAGAGCCTGTGTGTGTATTCAGAGTTTATAGGTTACATATAATCACTGTAATATTTTTGTTTAACCTGACAATGAAATGCACAGTAGAAATTGGTGACAGTTCAAATACAACTTCCAACAGTCGATATGCAAGAAGATGCAGCCCATCAAGTTGCATAACCTGAAGAAGAAGAAACGAATGCTAAAACAAATTCGCACAAGCTCTATTATAAGCAGATTGAGAAGCAACAGAAGAATAAGACATAACGATGTACAAGGAAAATGTAATGGAAACCCCTTCATGGAACAACATGGTTAATCAAATTAAAACGAAAAGTAGATAGGAGAAGAGAACAAATAATAAGGGGTCAACTTCCCACCCAGAAACGGGAAGTGATCTGAACATCTCTTAATAATGTCAATGCTCTTTTGGAATGTTAGGGTCTGAATTCAGCCCCTGAATAATTAGATATATACAAATATGTTAGTTTTAATAAGTTTTCTTTATTACATTCCTTGAAAACAAACTAATGGTAAATAAAATTCCAAACATGGTAAGAGGAATAAACCTTGAATGTGATTACATTCATTAATGACCATCATGGTAAAGGTGGAAAACTGATAGTTTAGTTTCCAAAACAGTGGCAAAATGCAGTAATCCACAAGTCGGATCATTTTATTACATGTAAATTAACACAAGCAGAGTGATTAACAATGATATGCACAACAGTGTGCAAAAAATGATGCAGAAAATAGAAGGCTTATATGGGATTACATTAAAAAAGGCAAGCTATAAATACTAACATAAGATGGATAATAGCTGGTGACATTAAAGCAACACTACAAAATTATGCGAGGCTAAACAATTGAACTAGCTACTTGTCTGTTGATATTGAGTTTTTGGAATGTGTTACAAATTCTAAGCTTATGGAACCCAAACTCTTTGGCAATTTCTACAATTGGAGGGGTGGGAGTCATTATAACCTTCGAAAGTAGAATGGATCGAGTATTTGTTAACTATGTATGCCTAAATTCCTACCATATACAATTCAATTCAAAAATCATTCATCAAAGCGAGCACACGCCCATTATTATCTCTTGAAATGAAAATGGCAGTCAAGAAATTACCATTTAAGTACAGTAATGCAACGTCAGGTCAAGAAGGTTATAAGGAAGCTGTAAAGGGCAGTTACAAAACTTAATTTTATGGTTACCCACTCTTTAACAGAATGCAAAAGATGAAAGCAGTCAAAAAGACACTCACATTATGGCAATAGAGCAAACAAGTTTCTTAAAACATGTCAACAACTAAGAAAAGACAACTGACTGCTACCACAAGAAACTACTTGATAAACCAAATAATGAAGAAATTCAGGGACAATATAAAGGAGTGGAAGAATTAGCTAATGCACTGCAACACATAGCCATGCAAAACATTCAGCAATGCAAATACAGGTGGCTCACACAAGGGGACAAGGCAATAAGATACTTCAACTCAAAAATAGAAGACAGTGGATACAGAGTCAAAACATTACAAATGTTGGACACTTGGGGAAATATCACTGAATCAATAGAGCAACTGAGCAGGGAAGAAATCTTATTTTATTCCAAGTTATTTAATAATTCATCAATCAAGTCACAGTCCCCTAACGTTAAATTTTTGCTAACAGATAATGCTGGATTGGAACTTGAGAATTCATTTCAGAAGATGAGCTCAAAGAGGCAATGTTCCAAGTAGACAATCAACGCAGCCCAGGCCCAGATGGCCTTACCCAAAAAAATAAAATTATTATAACTGAAGAACATCGTGACTGAATTTAAATTATTATAACTGGTGTGAAAATAATTATTGAACAACTGAAATTGTGAAAATTAATAGAAATTAGTACGTAAAAACTGCACAAATAATGAAAGTTTGGACGGACAACTCTATCATTTTAACAAGTTATTATTAAATC
This sequence comes from Allium cepa, assembly GCA_030765085.1. Lineage (NCBI taxonomy): Eukaryota > Viridiplantae > Streptophyta > Magnoliopsida > Asparagales > Amaryllidaceae > Allium > Allium cepa. The sequence goes on from CM060934.1 coordinate 713,463,588, forward strand.
TTTTCAAAACTAACATTTCACTTGGGTTTTAATCCAGTGGACATAGGATGGGATGACTACAGTAGCTCATATGCCTCAGTATGCAGATTCTGATTTGAAAACAGTCTGTGTATTTTAGTTTGAATTTGTAAACTTTGCAAATATGCTCAATATATACTTATCTTGATGGGCAAAGTTCTAAAATTTCTTGTTCAATGCTAATTATCAGTAAAAATTCCGATTCTATTTCTAGCGATCTTGTATTATTATCTCATATTTTGATTTGCCAGCATATTTTGAGGTTGAAAGTGGAGTGAATTTTGAAATCTAAGAAAACAATTACCTTTGAAAATTATGTCAACTTAAGAACTAATCTAGATGAATGGTTTAATTAATGAATGGTATCAGAAATATTTTTTTGAGAAGAATCAATAATTGTGCGAAGAAAATAATACTTCGAAGAAGAGAAATACCATGAGATATAAAACTAGGATTTTTTATTTCTGAATTGGAAATTTTCTAGAAGTAGAAATAAATAGCATGGTATTTTTTATATATTATAGAATGCATGAAAATATAGGTACAAGATGGAAAGTAAAGATATGACTATTACAAGTAAATTAGTTGTAACGTGTTAAGCTATAAATTTTGAAGGAGGGGAGTGTAAGTACTAAGTATAGCCATGGATTAAGAATAATCCAATTTTTAACGTGAAATTTACAAGGAAAAGAGCAAGAGATTTGGGTCGGGTCCATATGTATAGAATAACGTACTCGGCGCAGATGTTGCTTCAAGGTTATGTGAAGTACATATGGTTGCAAGATTCGATATATTTTTGGTTAAAAAAACAAACTACATGTTATCTTTTTGAATTAGGGTATGACCAATTAACTTTCACTAGCAACTACATGTTAACTTTTTTGCTATAGTCCATTGTGTCAAAAGGTTTGTCTTAGGTCGGGATTGATTCCAGAATAGGAAGGAGAATGAAGAAAATACAATTGCCTGAACAAAATGACAGGAAGCGATAAACGATTGATAACATAGTTATTAGATAATAATAATCAGATCAGAGAAAAGAATGCTTTAAATTAGGAGATTATTATCGTTATTATTTCTATTTTACTAACTCAATGAATTAGCTTAAAGTCAAAGTTTTAAATTTGTTTTAATAATTCAATGAACAGGAAAATCGGCGTACCACATTCTGCACTGAGCAAATGCCATAGACAGGTTTTAGCTTCTGATGTAAATTCATGTTGGTCAAAAGGTTTTGCAAGCTCTGATAGTATTCGAATTTTGTAACAGGTCAAAAGAGGGGTAGATGTGCACCCGATTCTTCTCTACGTGCATGATTTGTACCATGAGTTGAGCATACAGGAATTGACAATACAAATAGATTGTTTATAATTATGTTTCTATGTTTCTTTATCATTTAGTATAGGACTGTTTTTTAGATATAACAGAAGGCATGAGACAAAGTAAAATGTGTAGCAGTAAAAGGTATTGTTAATATAGTGTTGAGATCATTTTAGTGTAAATAAATTATGAACTAGAATATGTCCAGTTGGGTATTATTGGAATAAAATAATACAAGTTCCAAAAAAATCATTAATTTGAGTGGTTAAGGAACACGACCAAAATATCACCACATCGATTTTGAAGTGTGTATGCACAATAAGGCTGTGAATGTAGTTGAAGTGTGTAAAAAAAAATATGAAATGTAATTGCAGAATTGTAAAAGGAAATTGTAGACGCAAAATTGTAAAAGACTTACATATTTTTCAGCGGCGCAAGGAATCACCTCTCCAGTTTTTTTACTTGTGTGCGCCACTTTCCATGCCTTTGCTCGTGTAATTTTACATTCGGAATTATCAGTTTCCTACATAAATAAATGTAAATATATTAAACAATTATACAATATTATCGCGATTAGTTGTGAAAGACTTACTACGTACCAATTCTTCATATAGTCTACTATAAGATTTTCTTCCCAATGTATGATTTATGGTGTTCTTTCTTTTATTATCAGCATTCGTCTTACATTGTTTTTTCTTCTTATCAGCATACTCAACGTCGATGAACCCCTCCCACTGAACTTTATCAATGTCTTCGGGTCGGTTATTAATCGCAAGACGCCTAGGCAATAACTCTCCTCCTTTTGTTTTAAGATATAGCTTTCTCAATTTTGCTTTTGCTGTTCTGAACTACGTGCTATTTTGAGACTATCTTTTGGATATTTTCTAAGATGACTATTTTCAGTATTTATATTTTTTTGGTTTCCGCTGTGAGATCTGAATATGTAGTATGTCTTAGATTTTATCCGTGTATCTGTAGTATCTAAAATTAAAAAAACCAACAACTCATACTTCTTGACATTGAAGCAAGTCCGAAAGTCATCCTAGACTTTGGATCGGTGCATTGGAAGGTGCGGTTTGTCATAGAATTACCATGTTAATGTAGCCATCGATTGTGCCTTTCAGGATAAAAAAATCCTAGATTCAAACTTAAATCGATCTCTTAGCTTTCCAAAAGCTTGAAGAACCACTGATTTCCTTCAATTTGATGTACTTTTTTCCCGCTTTGTATTATCGACCATGGGAGAATGGTGTTGTAGGGATCACGGCTAAAGATGAAGAAGGAAACACCCAAAAAATCGCTTATAAATGAAGGGTGTTGGTCATTTAAATTAAAGGTTAGAAGGAGAAGAAATATTGTCTCCACCTTTTACTCTTCCTTCCATTATGACTCACAATTTAATTAGAAAACTTCTCGCCTTCTTTATAGGTCAACAATAACAAAGCATTAATGTGCCAATGAATGCTCCAAAAACAATTAATAATTAAAAACTTAATGTGTAACTATATCGCATATTGATATGTTTATATTTAACTTTTATATACGCATCCAATTAATTAATAGTGACACCCGAAAAATGCTGATACCTAATATGGTAGATAAATGGTTAACTAATATTTCATAAATATTAATTAAGTTACAATTACTTACAAATCAATTAAATCATGTGGTATTGCGGAAAATCTATCAACGTATTTGTGCGACTCATAGGTGTAAATTCAATCAGCAATTGACTTCGATTAATGTTCACTTCTTACCTTAGCTAGTAGAGTGGAAATTTAGGCAAATTTATCGCCCATACATCTTTATCGGTGAAATCCAGTTTTACAATTTAAGTGATGTTTTTGTAACGATTCTTTACATCAATTCTTTTCGTCAATACTATCACTTTAGGACTTATGTAATATGATTTTCGTCAAAATTTCAATATAGTCCATATTCAATTCGGTTAGTCCGTAAACAAAGTCCTTGATTCAGTGATAATATTTGTTCGTACTGTTCTAGCCAAAGACATTGATTTTGAATTGGCTACAATCGATCGTTATGCTAACCACTTAAAACGAGGAGAGAATTATTTCTTTAAATAGTTTTTGCTTCAACTCGGACTCAAATATAGTCATTTGATGGATGTCATGCCACGATTTAACTATAATCAAAGTAGAGCATTGTTCGGACGACGGAAATTCTATCGGTTTAGAAAACCGTCGAACGAATTTTTTTTTGAGATAAAAATAACCGCAAGCGCACGGTGTACGAATGTAGCACGCGGTGAATACGGGTCGATCCACAGGGAATTGATGATTTTAAAATTCTATTCAATCAAATTATACCGAAGTCGAGAGTGAATAGCAAGAAATGTAAGAAACTAACAAAAACTAGCAAAAGAAAATGATAAAAATATGAGAGTTAAGAGAACAATTTAGAGATAAATCCACTCTCTAGATCATATAAATCAACAAAATGAAGTTATGATCTCTCTTTTCTTGTCATTAGTGAATTAGTTGATGTGCTTATCATAAGTATGGTATATTTGTGCTATTAATTAGCTCAATATAAACCATCAAACTATAACACAACCACTAATACACATTTAACTCTCATGAAATATGACAACAAAGTTGAAATAAAAATCTATTTTAAGCATAGCCTATTAACTATTGTTTAGAAATATAGGCTATCAAATTTCAATTTCAACATTCACTTCTTTGCCATGATAATATTTAGATGAAGAGGCAATTTGTGTTATGTTTGTTTAAGCATAGCCTATTTGTTATAAACAACATAGACTATCAAATTCAAAGCTAAACATCATTAAACCACTTCAATCATTCTCATTAAGCACAAAAGGAGAGCATAAACAACAAAATGTTGGATCTACATACTTGAGAGCTTCATTACCCCTAAATTGAAGGGATTAAGCTTCCATATTTGTTATTATATGAACAAATGTAGAAAACAACATTAAACAAGAAGAGAAAAAGAGAGCAAAATGAAAGGAAAAATTATTCTACTTGCATAAAATAAAAGAGATCTACACTACAACATGAAAGTAAATGAACATGAAAAGGAAAGAGCATGTATTAAATTGCATAAAATAAAAAAGATTACATAAAATAAAAATGGCTAAGTAGCCATGAAAAGAGAAAGAGGAGCTTTCATTTTATTTTTGATCTAAACTAAACTAAAGAGAAGGAGGCCTAAGAGAGACTAAGAGAAGATCCTAGATTACATGAAACATATGGGTATATATACAAGTTTAAAACCCTAATTCCTATTTTTGGGGAATGCCCAAAATGCCCATGAGAAAGTGTGGAGCCAAGTTATCATTAGCATGTTTTAATCCCCACTTAAATGTACATGAAGCCATTAAATCCATAAGTATGTGCATTAGCCTTTAATTTGTACATTAAGGTAGGTGGGTAGGTGGGGTCCTCCATGATCTTCACTTGGAATTATTTTCATTTTCATTCCTTTGTATTGATTTTGTGCATGCATATCTTCATTAAACCACTTGTAAAAGTCACCAAATTTCCTACAAAAAACATAGAAAATTCTAAGTAAATTTTCACAATTTAATAAATGCACAAAAATGACCATTTCACCCTTGTATGACGATGAATGTGTGACAATTTGGAATTAATGTGAATTTTGGTTAAAACAAGTTAAAATACCCAATATGATCATTTATCTAATTTAAATAGATTAAATATGGCGATAAAAATGTGCACATTTACGTGCACATCAAATACCCCCACACTTATCTTTTTATTCGTCCTCGAATAAAGGGAAACTAAGGTAAATCCGTTTTCGTAGGAAACACGATTGCATTGAGCGTATGCAACAAGCCGTTAAACCTCTGGATGTCTCCAGTAGGACGAGTGTTGTCTCGTGAGGGTTTTCAGCGGATACTACCCACAAAATCCAAGTGCGGGATGAAAATATTTACAAAATGCAAGATTTATTAACAAAGAGATGGATGCAAATTTTTGAAAATATTTACAAATGAAGGATTTATTTTTAAATTGACACGAATAAGTTAAATATAGGTTTTGGTTATTATCTTGAAAATTTATGTCATTTACTCGTCAAAATTTCCAACAAAAATCAAGTTATCATATCAAATGGACTATAGTTTAACTCGTTTTGGTTAATAACAAAGTGTAACTATGAAATGGATCCTTAGTTGATTATCAAAGTTTATCAAAGTGGTATTTTCATTTCTTTTCAATAACAAATCAAATCAACTAAGTAAAAATAGTGCTAGGATTTCAATTGCTTGCTCTCTCATTATTTGCAAGAAAAATTACACACCTAGCTCAGGTAAACTGAGGCCAGATGTACCACCCATGCACTGCCTTTCGGGCTTATGTGAGGGGAGTACAGATCATGGCGAGTGCATACACTTTCGTGTATACACCTATCGACCGTAGGTGGTTTTTATTAAGCCTTTTTTTACATGTGTTCTATACATCATAACCGTGAGGACTTTTAAATGAGTATGAAATCACATAATCAAAAATTCCAATTAATCACCCATGCATAACCGTGAGGACTTTTAAATGAGAGTGAATGCTTGGATGTTATTATTTTTTATTTATATATTTTTTTTTTTGAGAGGGAGTTTCGTAAAATCATCTTAGCACCATTTAACTTAGAAGACAAAAAAAATGTTATATCATTTACTTTAAATCAACCACTTTTTAAAACAAAGATTTTCAATTAGGATGTACTTCAATTAGGATGTACTTTAAATCAACCACTTTTTTTTTTTTTTTTTTGAGTTTTTGGAAGAAAAATGTAAAATTAATCCTAAAAAAATCAAGAAGAAGATGAGTCTCCCCCCACACTTGATTTTGACTGTGTCCCCACAGTCAACCCAAGTGGAAGGAGAAAAATAAAATGAAAATCCTATATTTACATGAAAGATTATTATTTACAAGAGATGAGAAAGTATACAGTCAAAAAGTAAATGAAACGGTCTTCTAAAGACCGATTCATTTGTCTCGTCAAATGTGTGAGACACAGTTTAAGCACGAAAAACCAAATCGTAAAAGATTTCGAAGTTGAATGTGGATTTGGAAAAACAAATTTTGTTTTATTAAAAATTGAACGAGTTGTTTTGTTTTCAATGATTTTTGGGGTTGATAAAACAATTGGTTGAAATTCACATTTATTTTCACCAAATTGAAATTCAAGTTTATTATTGAAAACACTTTCAGAGTTATTGATTTCAAAATCAAGATGGTGATTTTCATCTTCCCCATAGGAATTTAACAACTCGTCGTCCAAAAGTCCATAAAGTTCGTGTTCATTAAATTCGTCACATATCTCAAGTTCAAAATCCAAAGTTGTTGTATTCAAATTTTCGAAACCGAGAAAAGGAAGATCGAATTTTAAATTTGATTCCATACCCTCAAAAGAATTGAAATCCAACATAATTACCGTCTTTTCAACAACTTTGTTAAGATCATCATTTTCAGTTTCAAAAGTTGTTGATTGAGAATCATCGATTTGGGTAAAAGATGGATTATCGTTTGACTCGTCACACATTGAAACTTGATTTTGTTTCTCACGAAATTTTTCCAATGTTTTAATCAACAAATTCATGTGATCATCGTAAATTTCATTCATTTGCTCAACAACGTCAAATTTGCAATTATTAACTTGAAAATTTTCGATTTGGACTTGTTGAGAATAAGAATTGTCAATTTCGATAAATGGTAGATTATTATTTGATTTTTCGTGGGTTGAGATTTGATTATGATTTTCACGATAAGTTTTATATTTTTCAAGTAATAAATCTCCGTTATCTTTTTCCATTTCGTCAACAAAATCAAATTCATGATTATTAATTTGAAAATTTTCACTTTGAATTTGTTGATAACCAAAGTTTTCAATCATATCGCAATTGAAACTATTCCCATTGCCAAAATTATTTGAAAATCTGTTCACATTTTCGTCTTGATTTTGAAATTCATTTTGAAGCTCGAAATTGAATTGGCATGGGTTACACTCGAAATCATTTGAATTTTGAAGTGAATTACAATTTTGATTTTTTTGACTTGAACTATTGCACAAATAAGAGTTACACAATTCGTTTACACTTTGGTTTTGTTGTGTAGAGAGTTCAAGTAAAGATGAAATGCTATTTTCGAGATTTGAGGATTGATCATTGTTTTGGAAATTTGTTGTTCGAAATTTGAATCGTTTAAACAATAGTTGGTGTTAAAATATCCATTCGAATTTGGAGTGAAATCGTATGGATTATATTGATTTTCACAACTATCGTAAAATTCACGTAAGTGGGGAAACTCGGACATTTTCAAGAATTTTTTTTTTTGGTTTTTTTATTAAACAAAAAATATTTACAAGTAGAATTTATTTTTCAAAATGGAAATTGATTTTTGTTTTGTTTTTGAATTTTCAATTTTTTTTTGGCTTTTGAAAAGATTTTATAAATTTTTTTGGATTTTTGAAATTTCAAAGGAAAAGGATTTAAAAATTTCAAAGAAAAAGAAAAGGAATATTTAAAAAAAATAGTTTTGGATTTTGAAGTTTTTTGTTTTTTGTTTTTTTTAAACATGCATGAACAAATGCAACTAAATGAATGCAAGGGTTAATTTCAAATGATTTATTCTAAGTTAACCCAAAATTGTATATTCACAAATTGTCTTAGATAAACAAGATAGTTCTCAGCCAGGTAACGGGCAGGATTTATCGGTGCACCACGAATCACCATAACAATGCGGCCGAAGGTTTAAGTACCTTCAGAGGAACAACCACTATAATATTTACGAATCACCGTAATATTTATAAATGGTTATTACTCTGTCGTAGCCTAAACACCAAGAAATTAAATTGTTCAAAAAAGAAAAATTGTCAATATACAATTAAGTGTTATCGATGTCTAACCGTTATTATTAACCAAAATCTAAGATGAAATGCAGAACAGAAACTAAACGTGTATTAACAATGCAACTACGAATGAATATATTTTTAAAAAAAATGAAAATGCAAGCAACCAACAATTCAATTCAAATAAAACTAGAAATGAAAGCAGAATTTTTTAGCAAGCAGAGCAACTTATTTTGGCTAGCTAAGGAAGCAATTTTTAGCAAGCTATTCTTTCTTTATTTCCTGCTTTGACAACCTGAAAATTAAGCAAGATATATACAACTTTTTTTTTGAAAGGAAACTTAAAAGTAGGGTTTTACTTAAAAAAAAAAAAAAAAAATTTGAGAAACGAAAATCGTTAACCCTCAAACGAAATTAAAACAACACATTCAACTCAAAACAAATGCTTTAAATAAAGCACCTAAAACAAACTAAAAAAAAAAACAAAAACAAAAACAAAACACTAAACAAATGAATTCCCCAAATAAACTCACAATCAAACCACAGCCCACTTCAGTTCTATTTTTTTATTAGCCAGACCATTCCACTCTTTCTTTTTAATTTTTATAAAGAAACAAATTTATACAACAAAAAACCCCTCTTTTTTTTTAAACACTGTCACACACAAACCCGGCCCAAATATAAACCCACCTCCCACAAAAATAATCAGTCTTTCTTTTAATTCACATATAATTTCTCAAATTCCTCAATTAACCAGGAAACGCAAATTCGAGGAGTGGTAATAATAATAGTTGCGAACTTCTCAAATCACTGGTTCACGGATGTGCTGATTGAAGGAATGATTCGAAGGTAGTGGCGATTTCGATTGGGATGTTCGAATGGGTTTGCGGTGGCTTCGAATTCGAGTGTTGTGATGGAATTTGTTGCGATGAATTGGCGTAGTGATTTGGTGGAGGTCGGAATTTGGGGATCTTGAGGTTGAGATGCAGTGAGTGTTCTCGTTCGATGTCGAACGATTTGAGAAATGAGGCAGAGAACAGAGGACGTTTGTTGTTCGAAATGGAATTGATATATGCAATGAAGTGTTGTTTTGGTGAGCAATGACACTTGAAGAGGCAAATGAATTATATGAAGCTCAGTAGTGCTTCAGGTGTCAAGGGTGGTTTGTGAAGGGAGAGGCTTGGAATTTAGCGGTGAAGAACTGTTGATTTGAATGAAGGAGCGGCAACAGGGGTTGTAATGGTGGATGTTTGTTTTACTGCAGTGGTGATGTGGTTGATTGTTTGATGTTGTGGTTTTGAGGTGAGAGGTTGATGGTGAGCAGCTGCTTGGTGACACTTGCTGATATGTTGAATGGCCGAGGAGGTTTATGTTGCTTGTTTGACAGTTTTGTAGTGACAGGGGACAGCAGTGGGTAAGTGAGCAGCAAGGGGAGGTGTTGCAGTGATGTTCTGTGAGGTGAATACAAGGGTTGTGTTGAAGGTGTGAGAAATTGGTGTGATGGATGTTTGGAGGAGGAAGGGCAGTGGAATGTTTGAAGTTGTATATAGGGTTTGAAGTGAAGTGGATGTTGAAGTGGAAAGGTATGTTTGGTTGTAGATGTTATGGGAAGTGGTGTTTAAACTGTGATGATGAGGTAGAAACAGTGGAAGATGGTCGTGGTTCTGTGAATTCTGATGGTCAGTTAATTTTTTTTTTGTATGATAGTTTGGAAACGATCGAATTAGCAACCAAACTGCAGTTTTGTTGTGGTAGTTCTGTACTCAAGTGGGCAGGTTGTAGAAGTGGTAGACTGTTGTTGCTTGATGACGTGGATGGAATTTTGTTGATATGTTGTTTATGAATGATGGGATAGTGAGGAGTCTGATGTTTGAAGTTGAGATGGAGTGGAAAGAAGTTTGTTGCTGTATGTAGCAGTTTGGTCTGTGGGTGGATATGAGAAGTGGTCGATAGAGTTGGTTGTATTGTGTGAGAGTAGAAGATGACTGCAGTGACTTTTGTAGTGTGCAGTGTTTGTTGACAGAGCACAAATGCGGAGGCTGACTTTTGGTGAAGTTAAGGAGTGAAGTGTAAATGAAGGTGGAAGCGAAGATTGTTTGCTAGGAGTAGTTTTGTTAGTGGATGAACAGGAAAGTGTGGCACAGTCGTAGGTGAGTCAGTTGCTGATGGTAATTCTTTTGTGAAAATGATGGTTTGAATGAAGTGCAGAGGTCAGTTTCTCTGGTCAGAAGGAAGTGTGTTGAAGATGATGGATGGGAAGTGAGTTGGGATAGGCATTAGGCAGAGTTTGAAGGTGGTTTAGATCAGTGGGTTATAGGCTGAGGGTTATTGTATTGTGGTGAGTGGAGAATGTTTGAATGGAAAGATGAAGGGAATGGTGTTAATGAAGGGGAAGTGAGGCAGCAGTAAATAACAGAGAAGCACACAACAGCAGAAATTGAAACAGCTTGAAGATTGGCAATGAACAGAAATTGTAAAATGAAAGGGGAAAAAAAAGAGATTGTAAAATGAAATGCACAGTGTAAACGAAATGGAAATAAAATATTTTTGTTTTTTCTCTGAAATTTTGTATTTTTTTTTTTTTTTTGAATATGAATTGCAAATAAAAAAAAAACAAGCACACAATGAACACAAACAAATGAAAGCAAAATTCACACACAAACACACAACTTTTTTTTAAAAAAATGCAAACACACAAAACAAACACACAATAAAATTAAACAAAAAATAATAATTCGAAGAATAGAAAATCAAAATCAAGACAATTCCCCGGCAACGGCGCCAAAAACTTGTTCGGACGACGGAAATTCTATCGGTTTAGAAAACCGTCGAACGAATTTTTTTTTGAGATAAAAATAACCGCAAGCGCACGGTGTACGAATGTAGCACGCGGCGAATACGGGTCGATCCACAGGGAATTGATGATTTTAAAATTCTATTCAATCAAATTATACCGAAGTCGAGAGTGAATAGCAAGAAATGTAAGAAACTAACAAAAACTAGCAAAAGAAAATGATAAAAATATGAGAGTTAAGAGAACAATTTAGAGATAAATCCACTCTCTAGATCATATAAATCAACAAAATGAAGTTATGATCTCTCTTTTCTTGTCATTAGTGAATTAGTTGATGTGCTTATCATAAGTATGGTATATTTGTGCTATTAATTAGCTCAATATAAACCATCAAACTATAACACAACCACTAATACACATTTAACTCTCATGAAATATGACAACAAAGTTGAAATAAAAATCTATTTTAAGCATAGCCTATTAACTATTGTTTAGAAATATAGGCTATCAAATTTCAATTTCAACATTCACTTCTTTGCCATAATCATATTTAGATGAAGAGGCAATTTGTGTTATGTTTGTTTAAGCATAGCCTATTTGTTATAAACAACATAGACTATCAAATTCAAAGCTAAACAACATCATTAAACCACTTCAATCATTCTCATTAAGCACAAAAAGAGAGCATAAACAACAAAATGTTGGATCTACATACTTGAGAGCTTCATTACCCCTAAATTGAAGGGATTAAGCTTCCATATTTGTTATTATATGAACAAATGTAGAAAACAACATTAAACAAGAAGAGAAAAAGAGAGCAAAATGAAAGGAAAAATTATTCTACTTGCATAAAATAAAAGAGATCTACACTACAACATGAAAGTAAATGAACATGAAAAGGAAGAGCATGTATTAAATTGCATAAAATAAAAAAGATTACATAAAATAAAAATGGCTAAGTAGCCATGAAAAGAGAAAGAGGAGCTTTCATTTTATTTTTGATCTAAACTAAACTAAAGAGAAGGAGGCCTAAGAGAGACTAAGAGAAGATCCTAGATTACATGAAACATATGGGTATATATACAAGTTTAAAACCCTAATTCCTATTTTTGGGGAATGCCCAAAATGCCCATGAGAAAGTGTGGAGGCCAAGTTATCATTAGCATGTTTTAATCCCCACTTAAATGTACATGAAGCCATTAAATCCATAAGTATGTGCATTAGCCTTTAATTTGTACATTAAGGTAGGTGGGTAGGTGGGGTCCTCCATGATCTTCACTTGGAATTATTTCCATCTTCATTCCTTTGTATTGATTTTGTGCATGCATATCTTCATTAAACCACTTGTAAAAGTCACCAAATTTCCTACAAAAAACATAGAAAATTCTAAGTAAATTTTCACAATTTAATAAATGCACAAAAATGACCATTTCACCCTTGTATGACGATGAATGTGTGACAATTTGGAATTAATGTGAATTTTGGTTAAAACAAGTTAAAATACCCAATATGATCATTTATCTAATTTAAATAGATTAAATATGGCGATAAAAATGTGCACATTTACGTGCACATCAAGCATCCATGCTGAAGTCCAACTTTGTTATTAAGTCGAGAGAACTATGTAATACATCACTTTAAGATTTCCTATATGAACTAAGTTATAATTAACCAACAAGAAACCCTTGAGTGGGTCATTCCATAGTTATCCAATAAGTATGTAACCTTTAGTGTTCTAGCAGCCACGAGTAATACATTGCCCAACAATTGGAGATCATTACGTACTCTGGTCTCAACAAATATATTGATATCCTTTTTTGAAACGTCTTAAATAGGAATATTTAAAATAAAATATTATTTTACATTGTGATTAATCACTCATAATTGTAACTATTTTCAACTACAATCACATAACATTCATTTAAGGATTTATAATTTATATACTTTAAGTTGATTATTCAATGAATTATATCACTATATAACAAGTTATATAATGGAAATCAAATACCTTTATTATGAACAAGATAATTCGTAGAGTTGGAAATATGTAACAAACTATATAATTGCTCCTAGAGCATATTCCTGACTCTATCATGGTCATAGTTATATTTTTTAGTAGTATGTCTTTATTGAATTTCCATCTAATTTCAGTTCATTTTATTTTAAATTCATTTTGGATTCATGTAATTCATATAATTTTATATTAAATTTCACTTCATATTAGTTTTTTAATTAAAGCGGTTCATGTATGGAAAATTAATAAGTGATGCATGTTGCATTTGGGTTAAAAGTTAGATGCTCTAAGAATCAAGAGTGTTTGTCGAAAAAATTTAAAATTAAACTTGTATGTTGCATATAGGGAGTTAGGAATAAAAGTATGGAATGTCTAAAGGGAGAAGCAATATTTAATCAGGGGTAGTAATTCTTTTTTAACTATTCAGTCGGTTTATTTTGTTTAACATGAATCAATATATGCAATCACTAACTTTTCCTTAGCTTTTTCCCCTTTCTTTTTCACATAGTCTCTTCCTCACTCTCAAGTTTTTCCCTCTATCTTTTTTACTTTCAAAATACTTGTTTCTAAAGTTCCAATTTAATTTAAAGCCATAATTAATAAAGTGTTTAAGATGTTGGATAAGAATCCATTTCAAACTCCACCATTACAATATAATATGCATATTAGCCAACAGGGTTGGCCCAGTTGGTTGATGGTCCGGACTGCGTGATCGAAGGTCACAAGTTCGAGCCCCGAAACTGACACCCCTATAACAAGTACGCGAAGTATGTGTTTGGCAGACACATACTTCCCTAGAGTTTACAAGCGAAGCTTGGTTCTCTAGGTAATTCAAAATAATAATAATAATAATAATAATAATAATAATATATAATATGCATATTGATTTGATAGAAACTTAGGTTTTAGGGATTTTAATTTGATAGAAACTAGGGTACAAGAGATATACAATGGAAGAAGGTGGAGTAAAGAATATATCAAAATTAGCCGCAACATGATAACTGAAAGTAAAAAAAATGAACCAAAACATTTTAAAGAGCTTGAGATATATTTATTTGTCTCAAAACAATCACCTATCACTTTTCTCAACCATTTTAATTTTCCTTTTTTTAACTATCCTAAGTACAGTAGATAATACCGAAATCTGAACAACTGGTAGATACCTAATATCTGAAAAATGTATGTGGATGCAGATATGAAGATATGAATATGTAAAAATTATATGTTCGGCTTTTGTTAAGATTACAGTTTAAATTATATGTATTTTAGTATAATAAACGATCTGCACTTTTTAATGATATATTACTATTTTTGTACGGCCATAGTGAACAGAATTGAAATAATTTTATGTTAAATTTAGATTTCTGTTTATGTTTTTCGAATGCAGCTAACTATCGGCGTTCAAAAGTATCAATAGATGTAAGTTGTTGGTTTGCTTTTCCATTGTGTACTGTATGTATATATAAGGCCTTTAGAAACTAGGAGTCGTATCCGTAACTAATTCATTGCGGCGCTGCACGTGAAGTTTTCATAACGGACCAGATCATCAGAATAAAATTATGGGCCCGTGAGCCATTCTAAAGTGTATATACAGAAAAAGGCACACGGTCCAGTGAGATCAATCCTAGCCTACTGTTTCTCAAATGTTTCACTAGTTCAATAATTCATTTAGCTCGAAATTTGGGTCATGAAGCCCATCACTTGCTGAAGTCACAGGTGAAGCCCATTATAGCTGTGGCTATCCTTGCACGGGCCACTTTATACAGAATAAAAACGTGAAGCCAAATAGTAATAAGCGACCATATGGTACACTCGGTTCTGTATTGTGGACCAGTTGATGGCAGGACAAAGGGCAGTTGAATGGAAGATATGTTCAGTTGGGCTGCTTCATAAACCCAGGAGAAATTGATAAAAGCTGGATTGCTATGTGTCGTATGGCTGGATGTTTTAAACACAATGATTTCTGCTTATTTAATTATTTTTTATTTTTGAATTCCGTATTGGGGTTGATATTTTAAAAACACAGATTTGTTCATGAAGTTTTTAGGTAGCATATAAGATATTGCAGGTCAACATATGTTCACTGATTCAATTCATGCTATGGTCGAAATGCCAGAAGAGCATAGATGGTGTTGCTTTTTGTAATTGAAAATTGAAAAAAAAAAAAAAGTAGACCCCTTTTGGTTTAAATTTTCAGTTTTGTGTTTTTTGTTCAAAAAACGTATATACGACACATGTATTTTTAAAGATAAAAAAATTTGAAAAATAATTCTAACGTATAAAATAAAAAATAAATTTGTTTTGTTTTTTGAAAAATAACAAAGAAATGGAAAACAATCCACCTCTTCCGTTATTCTTCCATCTTCTCTGTCGTCCCTCCATCGTTGTTGGAATGATCTAAAATTTTAAATTTCTCTTCCGTTATATTCATATTTTTATGAATATTAAAAATGAAAAAGCAAAATAAAACCAAACACTCTGATATTTTCATACTAAATATAATATACAACATGTGCATATTTAATATCAAGGATTTTTAACCTAGTTCCTGTTAGAAAAAGTTGGATTAATATTTTAGCTTTGAAGGCTAAATGAAGCACAGTTAGATTTGTGATCCGGTTGCATTTTTGTACCGAAATCAACCTACGAAATTTCTTCAAAATATATGTATTGATGGATTTATTCATGTAAAATAGGTTTTGGAACGGACTAATTTTACTTTTGCACTAGAGAAACAACACCTATTTGAACTTTCGCTTTCATTCCAAAAGCATGTTTGGTTGATTTACATTTGCACAATTTGAAAATGCACAAACACAATCACTTTTAAAAGATTTGTTCTTCCGTATTCAAAAATTGCACATGTAAAAATTATAAATTTATATTTGCACGCTTTAGAATTGCACCGGTAAAAATCTTGATTTGGTGTAACCAAGGTTTGCTTTTGCAACCAGTTGAAAACAAGCCTAAAGTGGAAGTAGTTATTTGTTTTTTTTTTTTTTTTTTTTTTTTTAACTAACTCTAAAATTTGTGTTTCTTGGAAGACTCTAGCTTTTTTTTTAAAAAAAAAATTAAGTACAAATAAATCATTCAAATCCAAACTCATAAACAGTTCCACATTTGGACAGTCATACCAGACAATAATGAACTCAATGATTGATAGTGCTGACTCATTTGGAGTTGGAAACTTGTAGGTTTGGACTGGACCGCAAATTAGCTTTGAATAACGCACAACGTATCCTTTCCCTTTCCCACTTGCATGCGTAGGGCTATCAGAGGCACCACAACTGCAACAATTGTTTGAAGGGAAAGTTCTTGTTTAGATCACACCACCGAATGAAAACTATCTGAAATGGCAGAGTTGGGAATGCCCGCTCCTTTTCTTTTTATTTCTATCTAAACCATCGATTCTTTTCAACACATATCAACCTAAAATTGACATCCACTATTCATCAAGGGACCCACCATTTAAAGGATCTTCACACACAGAGAGAGATACAAAATCTGTTTAACTTGTCTTGATCCTTTTTGTTTGGTAATCTATGGGATCTGATTTATTATTAGGAATCTAAACTATAAAAATAAACTTTAATAACATTCAATCTTAAGATTTGGAAAATCGAGTTGTTGGACTATTTCTCATACAGTAATCAATCCTTTTCGAACTTGACTTCAAAAACCGATGTCGAAGTCTAATCACCGGAACAAAAGACTAGAGAAACCACACAATGCATAATTCAACCGTTATTCAGTTCATCGAGAATTTATCTAAAATTATATACATCGAGTAACTTGACCGTTACGTTTTTAGTTTTGAAATGATTTGTGTTGATGGATTTTTGTTGGTGGAAAAAAGACATTACTCCAAATGAATAAACTCATTATTGAAAGCATTCTAGCAATTCAAACATTGATACCTTTAGAACAAACATGCCTTCATAGTATATGAATGTATGTGTACGATCACGTTCATGTATACATACACAGAGACACATCCATATTGATATCTTGTTTAGAAATCTTCGTTTTCATCATGTTAAAAACGCATACACAACTCCCGAGTAAGGGTGTAAATCGGTCGGACCGGACGGAAGTGTGTTCACTTTCTATCATAACTAAAATCAGACCGGACACGGACCGGACAAGATTTATTTTCGTACAATTGTTGCTGTCCTAGCTCATGTCGTAAATGAAATCGGACGGATACATACGTACGTTTTTCGGACACGGACTCGAACGGATACGGACGGACATTGCTATTTACATCAAAATTTTATGTTGTTCAATAGAATTTCCATCAACTATATTATTTTTATCAATACGTACCGAACTATAAGCATTTTATGAATTCTTACTCAATTAATCGACCAAATAGTTGTCATATATGTTATGAAAAACATAGAGGATATACTGAATTATAAGAAATTCGGACGAATCCGAACGAACAACGACCAGACGAGATTTTTGCTCGTATAAATTTTATGGTCCTACCTTGTGTCCTAATTGAAAATCGAACAAACAGAGACGAACGTGTTTCGGTCACGGACATGAACGGTCATCGGACACTTATACAAAATTAACAGCCATAATCCTAATCATCGACTTCATTAATCCAAATTAGCCATAATGTGCGTATGCACTAATTAATCAATACATAGACACTAATTAATGCCCGTATACACTAAACAAATTATTTTTCCAACATTTAAATGATCAACAATTATAACAACAACCTAATTACCATTCAGTAGGGTACAACAAACAGTTAATACGGTATTATAAACAACTATAATAACAAATTAACCATAATTTACAAATTCAAAATTAAATAGGGCTTATAAATTAAACATTCTTGCAAAAAAATAACTAATGGAGAGAGTTGAAAATTGAAAATGAAGACTTGCTGACGGCGTGGAGGAGGTGTTGGAGGAGGTGAACGTGCTGATTTGGGAAGAAAGAAGATAATGAAGAAAACTATCGGCCTGGAGCTAAGATGTTCGCGACTTTGTGGAATGCCCATCATAATATTATTTAGAGATCTCTTGATGTTTATGGCCAACCAATTATCATTTAAAGAAGAATTATTCTTAACACTCCGTGCAACTGCTTTAAACAAAGACACAAATACGTGCCAGGTGCCACTTAGCATGCATATTACAACTTAAAAGCAAACTATGTACGGTTATTGAGATCATACATGAGCTACAGTGGCAGGCTTTCTCTTATTACACAACTTTCCAGTCAAGGAATTACGAATTCAGTTATATTTTTAGCATTAATTCATCAACTTTATCGCCTTTGGCTTTTAAAACTGCACGTAACAACATAAGGATGGCAAATATTGTCCTGGCTTGTTGGTGGTATTAGTATAAACAACTTTACTTAAAAGCAAGGAACAGCGTTGCAAAAGGAAAAATACAGTCCATGTGCTCTACATATATACGATCATTCTTGAGTATGATCAAAATAGTATCTTAGGAGAAGAACAGACAGAAAGATACAATTTAAAGTAGTTGGTCCATGTGGGCGCATACATGCGTACCTATGCAGCTGTATTTTGTTAGCATGTGCGTGCTGCCTTTCGACATTTTGCTTTGAATCTTCCCAGTACAAGCTTTTAGAATCTAACGTTGCCTTTTCATTTTTTGATTTTATTGACCCTATTTCAGCTCCTTGA
Source organism: Allium cepa (assembly GCA_030765085.1). Lineage (NCBI taxonomy): Eukaryota > Viridiplantae > Streptophyta > Magnoliopsida > Asparagales > Amaryllidaceae > Allium > Allium cepa. The sequence goes on from CM060934.1 coordinate 713,482,266, forward strand.
TTAAATTTGATAAAAATTAAATGTGACTATTGAAACAATATTCTAGGCCGTGGTTAAACAAATCATTATTTGTTATAGTATATATAAATTATAAAAGTGAATATGCTAAATGTTACACATGTATTATTATAATTTTCATTTTCTATGACATGCCTATAAATAGAGCTCCATTGTATTGTAATATGATTACGGTGAATAAAATATCTCATCTCTTTTTTTAATAGGTTTTTGCCTCTTCAAAGTTTACAACACGTTTTCAGCACGATCTCTAATTAAAAATTATAGATGTAGAGTTATGATAATTTAAAAGATCGGATCTTTTTTACGTATATACATATATTTCTCTTAATCAATTATCGAAATCAAGCATGACTTCTAAGATTACTTCCCTTAAAGTTCTCTAATTGAAACCAATATTGATTATTCTTTCAAAATTAATATTTGATCAGTATCCAAATTTCAAATAAATGATAGTAAATCCACTCATCTTTGATTTATTGGGAATTTTTGGTTTCTCTATATATTTGAGTAAGTTTTGAGTGCAATTTGTTTATTAGTCACTGAATTCATTTATTATCTTACTCAAATCATAGATCTACCTGATCTCTGTATGAAAGAATTTTTTTATGACAATTTTGGATTTGATTTGGTTCTAAAGTTGTTCTTCCAAAACTAAAAGGAAATTTTGACATACAAAGAAAAGTCTAAATGATCTTTATATGGTTTGTATAATGAAATAAAATTCTAAAATATTTTTGAAAAATAATCTTAATTTTCTAAATTTATGAAATAACTTGCGTTGATTTGAATATCTACGTGTTTGTTTTGATATATTTGTTAAAGAATTATAAAGTTAATTTTCTTATGAGCGAAATAATTATTTGGATTTGTGATGTATAGTTATATTTTTTTATATTTCATGAATGATATGAATAGATCTATATAATTTAAAACCATTTATGTTTAAGATAATATAAAAATTTTGTTCTATGAATTATATTATTTTACTCAATTTTTGATTAAACATGATATACTAGAGGTATTTTGGTTATTTTAGAAAATTTGGTCATTGAGAAATAAAGTTTGTTCTTTAAGGTATTCATTTTGGTTTTATTATAGAGTAATATTGAACTTAGATATGAGGTGAAACCGTGTTACTTTAAGTATTGTTTGTTCAATTGATTCATATATTTATAGTGAAATCATTTTGCTGTGACAAAAGAAAATAAAACAACGTTAAAATCAAGACGAGAAATCTCTTTATTATTATAATAACAGATTACAATTCAAACGACAATCAAGTTGAAAAATGCAATAAACTATTAGTTTACATCTAAAGCCTAGAAACTACATTTCTAACTTTATCTAATGAGGTAGCGGAAAGGGTAACCGTTGAATCAAAAAGGATATTGACTCCTTCTGGAATGATAACTGGAGGACATCTGTTATAGTTCCACTTCCTGGTTGGAGGACTATCATGACCACAAATTAACTTAGAGTGAATGTTCTGATCTCCTTAAAAAGTGTTTCCTTCTCATCACCAAGGAAGTCAAAGCGGAGACGGGGATATTTCGATTGAGTTTTTGTAAATCTCTAAGAAAACAATATCTTGCCAATTTCAAAGATTTTAAAATTGACGTCTTTTGTTAAAACCTTCTCAGTTTAACGTATTGGCTTAAGTGGTCTACGGAAACTAGTCGACCCAGTGAATAGTCACTCTGTAATAATATAATAAAACAAAGCTAAGCATAAAGATATTTATAAATCAATACAATGTTATATGTTTACAACTACTCGATACAAAACAGACTTAGAAAACAACTCATACACAAATTTTTTCTTATAATACTTAAGCTTTCCAGGAGGGAGATCCTGGGGAATCGATCTGACCCGTGATAAGCTCCAACCAGCTCCAAGGTGCGTGTAACGACCAAGATTTTTCCGATGCTTAATTTTGAATATTTAAATGGTTTAAATATTGGATTTAAAATCAATAATTTAGTTAATAAGATTTTAAAATTGAAACTTCAAGTGATTTCGACAATTTTGAAATTGTCGATTTAATCAACGCGTTAAAATAGCGATCCGAGGCACAATGTCGGAATTCGACGAAACCAGTTCTGTTGGATCCATAATAGTACATTATTACCAGATTTAAATTTCGTAGTGTTTGGAGTTATCGTTTGATCGTATGGAATACAAATGCGTTGAAATTAATATCGAAATTCAATATAATAATTGAATTCAAAAGCTATCTTCTCCATCCGATTGAATTAGGACTCGAAACCTTTTCCATTGCATTCGGAATAGGGATATAACATTATAAACGCCTAGTGGCATGCCTCAATAGGAGTTTTAAATTGCATAGTAGAGGATTGGAGACATTTTGAAAAAAAAAATTAATTAGAAATAGTTAAATCGATGAATAGTTGAGCCATCCTATTCAAAGCCGTCCGGTCCTTTCTTTTCTCATTTAAATCGAAATTCCTTTCCATCTTTTCTATTCAAATCACGTCCCTCCCTTTTTCCTTCCTTTTCTAATCGAAGAGCAAATTAAACGAAATTAAAAAATGGTCCTCCTCTTTCGTTCGATCAAAATCACCTCGAATTGAAAAGAAAAAAAAAGAATGACGTCTCGTTCGACCTAAAAAAAAAAGAAATCGTGACTTTGAATTCAGGCTCGAACGATCGAAGGAAAAGTCGTGAGTCGCGATGGTCTCGAGTGTGCACGAGTGGAGGGGAGGGGCTCGTCAATCAAGCACGCGATTGGAGGGGTAACAAATAGGTATGGCGGTCTCGAATTGCGTGCGACCTGGAGCAGAGGCGCTGCGTTCGGCTAGGATGGTCGCAACTTGGAAGTTGGCTTGATGCCTGGAAGCGTTGGTCGTTTGAGGCTGGATTGTGGAATGGAGGAGGTTGGCGACGCGAGTGGGGTGGGTGCGGCGATGTTGATGATGGACGTGGGCTATCATGGGCAGTCGGTGGAAGGAATGAGGTCGTGTACGATGGTAGTGGTCGCGAGTAAAACAGTGATAGGTGTGGTAAGTCGATGTCGCGACGTGTGGATGATGGCTTGCGTGAACATGAAGGTATGATACTGTGGTTAATTTAACTTAATTACTATATTTGATTTAGTTAATTATATCATAAAAAAATAGGATTTAAAACAGGAATTTTTAAAATGTCTTGGTTTGGAATTTATTTAAATTTAAATTCTTGGAATTTATATAGACAATTCCTGTCAATGTATGTGGTTTCAAAAGAAAAATTTTGTTACTAAAAACTGTTTAAAATTTTAAGCTAACTTTAATTCAAACAAATTTAATTATCACGATGTTAATAAAATCCATAATTTTCTTGTACGAGGTTTAAATCAAACGTGATCAGCCGTTTGTATTCGTAGCTGGGAAATCTACATAATGAAATTAAATTTGGAATGGATTGCAAATAAATAAAGAAGAGTGAAATTTCACTCATTTGGATTGCTAGAATAATTTAAAATTGTTAAATTTAAATTATTGGTAGTTGGTTGATTTGATAAATTATTATCTGTTAATGTTAAATATATATATATATATATATATATATATATATATAGTGATATATACTAGTATTTGGAGTGATATTCCCGCACAATATAGGGGACGAGACCATATGCGCCCCACATAAAAGCGGATGACCTGATATACCGCGATATCCCCCTTGAAGTGGGATTGGTATTTTTATGTTGTATTAACATCCGTGGACGCAGGAAAAAAGGTGGAGGGATCCAACTAAATTCCTTAAATACATTGTTTATTTTTCATATATAGTTACATATGATGTGTGAAGTTAATCTGTTATCGATTATTGTTGAAATTTGAATTGTTAGATGCTATAGTAGTACTGGCCTTTAATTTTGGTATTTTTAAATACCATAAATATTTTCTTTGGAATTCGAAGGAATAAAAAGGAATTTTGGATGTAAAAATATTTATATTGGAATTTGGGTTATTTTAAAGAAAACTGAATTGAAAAATAAAAATAATAGATTTTTGTTTAAGTACTACTTAACTATTCGTAAATTGTTTTAAGATGGAGATTTTAAAAAATGAATTGTATAAAAGAATTTATAAATGATACTTGGGAAATATAAAAAGAAGTTGAAGTCGATATTTAAAAATAGATTGGAAGTTGTAAATGGAATTTATAAAGGAATGGATTTATGAAAATGGAATTTTCTAAATAGGATTGTTTTTATAAACAAGTAAAACTCAAATGAGTTATAAAAATTCATAAACGATGTTTATAAATAAAGGAATGCAATATCAGGACGATAAATTGAGAATATAAATTTATGGAGTGAATTTATATTAGGGTAGGGAAAATAGGTTGAGAAAAATAGCGAATACTATTTTTGAAAAGTGAAAATGGTTAAGGAAATTGGAATGGAGTTGATGTGATGGATATTGGATCTCGATTTTACATCATTTTGATTATGACAAGCTATATAAAATATTCTTTGTATACTAATCATTTTTGCAGGAGATTTGTTGCAGATTCATATTCAGAGTTTTGAAGCTGATTATGTTGTGTCTAGAGTCTTTATTTCATTTAGAATTTTGTTAAATCTCTCCTGAATTGATATATGTATAAATGTATACACACACATGCATAAACATGCATAACTGGCTGAATTCAGACGGCTAAATACATTTATTCAGATGTATGAATGCTGAAACAAAAATATTATTCCACAATATTCAGCCGTTTGAATGAATATATTCAGACGTTTGAATAAGGCCAAAAATAGTCTAAAAACTTGCTGTTTGTGTTTTAATCTAATTCAGATGACTAAATTGTTTCAATTCAGACGGCTGAGTATTCCCAACTGCTATTTTCATGAATAGATGCTTCTCTTCATTGAAGAGAAATGTTTTCAAAGTCAACGGTTGCACCTGTTCTTTTCAATATAGTTTTTCATCTATGATTGCAACCTTTTAACTCTATAAATGGATTACAGAATTCAACAAACAATTCACCGAAAACTATTTTAATATTCTTGAATTCTTATCCATTCTCTAGTTTTCAAATTGCACTCAAATTGCTTACATTCTCTGATCATTGATTACTCTATGTTCCATAATTCTCAACCACATTACACTATATATCATAAAGGAGAAGATTATAGGAAGATTGTACTTAATTGACTTATCAGTGCTACTCAAAGAGCACACTACAGTCAGGTACTCTTGTTATTTGTAAAGAAGTCCTGTTTGGTTGATCAAGCGGTAGAAGTCCTATTTGGTTGCTTAGGCGGTAGAAGTCCTGTTCGGTTGCTCAGGCGGTGTAAACCCATTCCTCCAGGTTAAGTGAGGGTTGCCAGTTTAATACAGAAGGAGTCTGGGACTGGACGTAGAACGAGAGTTCGAACCAGTATAAAAATCTCCAGTGTCATTTACTTTACCGCTTTTACTATTTACTTACTAATTCCGCACAAGTAGTTTATCCATATTACACGATCCTATAAGACGGGCACTTTCAATGGAAATCGAGAGGAATTTATAAGTTTCATTGATTATTGAGATTTTGAAAGTATATTTTTATTTTAAGAAGTAAGTTTGTTTTGAAAGGAGAATTTTATTATTTAAAACTATGAAAGTTAAACTAGTTGAGATTTAAATTCTTCGGTAAGTAGATTTTCAAATATTAAGTATTTATTAAATAAATTCTAACTTTTAAAATCAGCTTTGAAATTTATTTATTTACATAAAAATGAGTTGTTAATGTTTATAAAAATGATTTCTATATTTCAAATAATTACTTGAATATGTTTTTAAAAATAAATTTATATTTCTTTTTATATACCAATTTTATATTTATAGTTTTGAAGTGAATGAAATTTTTATTTATAAATTCTCTTAAGATTCACAAAAAGGATTTATAAAAGGATATAATTTTGAGGGGAGGAATTTTATAAGAGATTTGGAGGAAATGAAAATTTTCAAAATGTTGAATATGGAAATTTTGAAAATGAAATCCGAATATATAAAAGAAGTTATAAATTGTTGAATGTGGCTATAAACTAGTACATTGGATTTTGGAAATTGAAAAGGGAATTTATTAGCGATTCCGACGACTTATGAAATTAGCTACGAAATATTTTCTTAAGTATTCATATTTGAAAAGATTTTGGAAAATAGGACTTATAATATTTTCCTAAGTATAAAAATGGAAATTTGAGAATATTTCTAAGTGTTGAGATGTTTGAAAATATTCCGTTATGCATTTAAGCATTTGAAAAGGTTTTCAAACATTGGAATATGGAAAGGGATTTGGATATATATCTTAGTAAAGATATTTTGAAATAAATGTTTGAAGAATTATAAAATAAGGCCTAATGTCAGCTTATGGATGTTTTATTGATAGTTAAATAACCGATTATCAGCGTTGGCCAATTTTGTTAATCGTTTCGAAGAGACTGGGATCAGATTTAATCATCCAAAAACCACTTCAATCTGGTTTGAACACGTTATGAATGAATACCGTATAGACGATGATTCGGTTTGTCCAGACCCAAGACAACTTGCATGGACGAATGCTATCAGAACATCATCATTGGAGGATGACGAGTATTCTAAGTAGAATTGGTCTTGAAAGGTAACGCTTAGCCTCAAGCCTCATCAACCGAGAATGACTAAAATAGGGGAGATGCAGCAAGGCTAAGTGGGTCGTACCCAATTAGGGTATGTTATCACTTTTCTAGATAACCTCGGAAACCTATATATATTATGGATATGGTTGTGCATGAAAGAGGGAGCGCTCGATGATAAGGCTGGGAACACCTAGAGTGATAATATATTCTGTCTACCCAGGTTAGGGGTAGGCTGGTCTTGTGTAGTAGGGGATCCCGGCGAGGTCCTCGGTACATTGTTCTAGAGGTGTACTGTGATGGGCAGTACCCCAGTGGCTCAGTCATTCGTTGGAATCCATTCTCCAATACGAGCTTACGGTTTTGTTTGTAGGGCCTAGTATGCTAGAATTTAATTAATGTAACATTTTCAGCTATTTGAATAAGTATTTGTATTTAGACACTATTATAATATTGCTGGATTTTCTATAAAATGTTTTGGTTATCAGAAGGCAAAAATTCGGCGTGTTTATGTGTGACGTGGTCTTACGAGCTACCTTTGTTTTTCAAAGGATTTTAATAACTCTAATAATTCAAATTTAGTGTGTTTTTCTCATGCTGGTTTTCCAGGCTGAGTCAGGTGTTGTTTTATTATAATGCTTGGGTCAGACCGAGTATTACAGATACATGATATGATGCTATGGAAATCAGGAGACGAGCTAGAGAAGTTTAGACATATATCATGTACTTGGTTTATATTTTCTGTTGTGTGAGGACAACTGATTATAACTTTCCAGATTGATGTATTTATTCTTATGCTCTGATAATCGTAAGCATTAACAGATACAGATTCTCTTGCATAAAAAGCTACTATTATATATATTATATTTGTTCCGCGGTGACTGTGAGATTCTATGTTGTTGTTTCTATTTCTTCTTCTATTGTTTCTTCTTCACCCTTAAAGGTTTGTAATTTCCGTTCAATTTGATTTGAACCGATGAATTATGTTTGACTCAAAGGGGTATTGATTTACGGGCCTTTACAGTGCGGGTCAGATCTGAATTCATCCAAGTATCTCTTATGAAAACATCTAAGGAGGCCCCCACTAAATTACTTTAAGTATGAAAAATTAATAATTGAATGTCTACAATATGCCTTATATAAAAAGTTGACTAGAATGTCCCTTACTTCAATCAACATCCAAAATAGAGTGACTAACTCCCAGTTTTCTTTCAAGAGAGCGTCGTATCGGAGGCGCACTCTCTTTAATAAGGGGGCAGCTTTCTGATGTTTAAAAGATGCCAACACCGAGGTACTTCTATCGAGTCTATGATACTTATCATAAAATACATTATGCTTGTCTAACTCCCTATATAACTTGTTTATTTCAGCTTGTTTTCTCTCAAGTTTTGTTTTATAAGGGAGGATGGACTTCTTCCTTATCTAAAATGAATGATTTACACTATTATAACCTTCGAATCGAAGGATATTTAAACAGAGATTCCCATACCTGTAATATCGAGATAGAGGTCTAGGAAGCCTGCTCTTTCCCTTAGGCTCTTTAACATTAATAGAAGCAGGCTCATCCTCTTGAGGAGCAGAAGGCCCAACAGATTCATGTGGGGTAGCTATAGGAGGTTATTGTTCTTTCTCCGAGGCTTTTGTTTTGTCATCCCTACTCTTATCAGAGGCTTCGTCGTGACCTCCGTCATCTCCACCCAAGCCATGACCACCATCGATGTTGTCATCATTGTCATCATCATTATCGTCGTTGTGGTCATCGTCATCATTTTCATCATCGCCTTCTTCCCCAGTGGCATCGTCCTTGTCACCCTCATCCTCAGAGTCTGATTCAATTTCAAAGGAGGGGACGTCAAAGGCAAGAATCTTGGAGGCGTCAATTTCCTCCTCTTCTACAGGCTCATCCCCTACTTCATTTGATTGATTTAACGACCCGGGATTTGAATCGTTTGCATCCACACATGTCGAACTTGAGTTGCTCAAAACAACAGATTGTTAATTTTATATTTCGCAAAAGTCAACATATGCAGTAAATAAATCAACCATGAAATCACACACATAGACTATTATAACAATAAGCAGCGGAATAGATAAATAGTGGTTCATGAAGCTACTATATAAAGATCAGAGATAAAATAGAATACAACAGAAATCTCAAATACAGAGTAGTCTCAAGTACAGAAGCAACTGACAAGTCTGAACATATGTGACTGGAATAAACCAAAACAGCTGAAAGCTATATAGATAGGTCTTCAAAAAAAGCTCAAATCTCCAAAAGTGAGTCTCAAATGCCGTGACACTGAGTCTGACCCGAGCATAAAGAAAAATACAAAACACTCGAGTCAGGATTAACATTCTTATATCAGTAAATTCAACTCAAGTGAAATATCAACCGATATACAGTAACTTAAAGGATGTTTGGGATTTCCATCCTCTAAGGATCCTGTAACTATCTACTATGTAGTAATATACGCTATTATAATATGTCTAAAGTAAAGTAAACTATTAAAATAGCGTTAAGGCATTACCCATATCCCCTTTGTCACATTTTATATAATGCTGTAGTCTATACAGATACTGTAAAATCCACTTGCAAGTGGGCTATCAGGGAGCACTCCATAGGTACGACACAAAACAAACTCGTGGAAGGCACGATAGGGCACGCGATAAGGCACTCGAGGCAATGCCAGGATAGATATACCGTTTACGTATCCGGACTAGTGGTAACATATAGAAGCTACTACCACCTACCTCGTGACACACTCCCAAATCAAAGGTGCATCCAATCAAATCACAAAAGCAATAGAGTGGTATCAAAGAAATGTGACCGATTGGAGGAATGACCTCACTTGTCCTGGTGTGGCTCCTGTTTTAGCCGCATCAAGCTAAATCACCGGAGTCGGGGCTACGTAAATACCATATAGAATCGTCACCAAACCATCCAATTTCATTCTGAAATCTCCACCATGTACAAAGTTGTTAAAATGGTTTTCGATATTGGTAGAGAGTTTGACAATATCCGATCCTGGTCTCTTTAACAACCAAACGCTTATTTCACACCGTAGTCATTTCATTTCAAATAGTTTCTACTTCATATCAAAATATCGTATTCATTTCAAAACTATATCAATTTGATATCATTATTCATTTTAAATAATATTCATTTCTAGAATTGTAACACTTCAAGATTATAATACTTTGGAAATCATAACACTTTTGAAATTATAACTCTTTGGAAATCATAGCACTTTTGAAATCATAACACTTATGAGTTAAATATTTTAGATTGAAAATAATATATATATTAAAATATTTATAAATTAAAATAGTTTATATATTAAAACAATTTATATAATAAAAACAGTTTCCTCCAATTTCACAAATCGATTCAAATTAGCTTAAATTCCAAAATACAATTTAAATCAATCCTTGTTCACACTTTCAATTTAAAGGGTTGAAGATTCAATTCAAAATCTTAATAAACCATTTTAATCTTTATCAATTTCGAACCTAGGTTTGAACTATCTCTTCAATTCCAATAAGGTTCAAATTAAAATATTCAAATATTTATAATATAAATTTCACTTATATTTCAACATTTAACTTTAACTTCATTCAAATTGGAAAGTATTCACTTAATCTTTTTAATAAAATTTATTTCAAATCCCCATTTTATAAATTTAAATCAATATTAAATATTCAATCTCAATTTTATTTAAAAATTAGGAATATTTATTTAATCACCTTTTTATCGTATCAAGTTATAAATCAAAATTTTCAAAATCTCAAAATCAATAAGTTCACATAAAGTCTTATTTAAATTCGATTATTAACCAATTTAAATTCCAAGTCAACATTAATTTATCTTCCCAACTTTTATTATTAAAGTTATAATTGTATTTTAACATATAAATCATAAAAACCTAAACATATTATATACTAATTAAATTAAAATGTATTAAATTAATTCTTATTATTAATTTTTTTATATTAATCTATTTTTATATATTTTTAAAATAATAAAAGCATAAGTAAAATCAAAAAAATAATATTTTTAAAACTAACTTATAAATTTAAAATTTCCAAACCATATAGTTTTAAATGGAAAAACTATACATATATAAAGATAACATTTATACATATTATATCTTTAAAAATCAATATTTATTAAAATCCATATTTTTTCTTTCAAAATTTTGAAAATCATTTTTCAAAAAATAGACCAATGGTGTCCGTATATAATTTTCTATCCTATGCTTAAGTGATACAGATATTTATCATTTCAATCCGCAATTTAAATATTTACGGGTATATATCATTTCAACCCGCAATCCCAAAATTTAAATTAAATGAAAATCGCTTGGGTTAGTCATTTCAACCTATTATGATTTTCTCTTAATCTACAAAATCATTCAGGTATGTATCATTTCAACCCATAGGGTTCTAAATTAACAAGGAACTTGCAGAGTGAGAAAAATATGAAAAAATATAACATATCAATAGCAGGCATATATCATCAGTGATAAAATTAAACAAAATATATATAGTAGGATATGGAATCATATCACAGGTGAACAATTGCAGATAATGGCATATCATATTTAATAATTAAATAATAGCAATTCAAATTTCAATAGCATATTTCAATTGTCGTTTCAAGTGAAATCAAATTTAATAAATATAAGAATGTTAATCGTGAGTGATTTCTCACCTTTCGAGGCTAAAGAACGATGAGAATGGGAATAGTGGCATGGACACGCACACGAATATGGACACGAGCAAATCAAAAGATGCTGCGACCAAATAGGACATCGACGAGACAAGAGCAAGGCACGATGAACTGGATTTGATGAAGATCAGTGGTATAAGTGAACTTATATAACTATATATATATATATATATATATATATATATGAAATCATATTCTAAATTCAAACACATATTAAATTAAATATATATGTATTTCAAAAATCATTGTTTTAAATTAAAACACATAAAGAAATCAACATATATTCATAATATATTTTGAAATAAATACTTATATACACACACACACACAAACATATCACATTCGAAAGTCAAAATCTATGTAAACTTATATAAATATCTATATAAACTAATATATAGTTAATATATAAGCAGAATATAAACTTACATATTATATATAACTAACATATAATATATTCTAACATTAGATACAATAGACATCAATTATACTCATATATATACTTATACATTATATAATAAACACTATCATACATACATATAAAACATCATATTATAACTTATAAAATTAACATATAATATGATTTGTATGAACTATATAGTGCCAAGTTACAACTTATATTTCAAATACTAACATATTTTAAAATTTATATAAACTAACATAAAATAAAACTATAACATATATATAATATACATCTTATACAAAAGATGCAGTCACAGGATTTTTTTGGGAAACAAATACATTTTAAAATTTAGAATGAAACCCATGTATTATAAAAGTATATATAGACAAACACACACATAGCCTGCCTACACATCTACATATATAACTTGCATACCTTTTATATTAACATATCCTATAACTAACACTAATATAAATTATAAACCTATATATGTAAAATGACAAACTATTGCCTGCAACCATTATACTTACATTCACAAATCTGGAGCAACGAAATGATATAAAATGAGGCAGAAGGTGGTGAGGGGTGGAGGTAAAGGCCGACATGTAGAGGAGAATGGAAGTGAGAGGTGGTGGATGGAAGAGGAGGTGCGGCTTCCTGTTGATGGAGGCGCTGCCTCGGGTGGCGTTTCTGAGGTGTGGCATGCGGCGATTCAAGGGTGGAATTTCGTGGAAGGGAACGAGGTGGAATTGGGACGGGTTTGATGGTGATGGCGGGGTTTAACATGGTGGAGGACTAGGGGTTTGTCGAAGTTGTTGCGTGGTCAGGCTCGGGGGGGGGGGGGGGGGGGGGAGAAAGGGCGGAGCAGGCCCAAGTAGAGGCGGAGGGAGGGCAAGATTGCTCAGTTTGGCTGTAGTTGAAGCTTCGGTGGCGCACGCGTGGTGCCGAAAGAAAAATGGGTGAGGCCATGGTGAATTTGAAAAGATGAGAAGGCTACAACACACATAAAAAAATGTTATATATATATATATATTATATTTCTAACTAATATCAGAGAAGAGAAGAGGATGGAACGTTTGAAAATGGAACGTACCAGAAAACATTGGAACCAGTGTGGAGAAGCAAATGTCAAATCTTATAATAATTGTCAGTGGCCATTTAATTTCAGTCGTTTGAAATTTGAATGGCCACTGAATATCAAAAGTTCAAAAATGAGCGCCGATACGATTAACCGTTTTCAAGGATTTCACCATGTATCGAACTCAGAATTACACAAATGAATATACTACGGAGATCAACATGACGAGACGAATAGAATGGTGCACAGATATGAGTGATATGACAATCCTATCAAAAGTCGATATTCACTACAGCAATGTTGTTAATTTGTCGAAAATAAGATAAACGAAGATAGAAAAGTCCAAATTTGATGCAATGAAATATGTCATCTCACTCAGAAATTGATAAACATTTATATCATGTAAAAATATTTAGATTTCGAAGATGTTTAAATTTTAACCAATTAAATTGAAAATGAAATTTTCACGATAGAATTTGCTTTCATATTTTTCCAATGAAAATTTACCAGTTGCTATGTTAAAGTAGACATATTCCAAATGCCAAATTTTCATTGCTAAATTTAATTGTTTATTTTTAAGTGAAAATTCAGTTAACTACGTTATAAAACAATTAAATTTACGAGTCGTTACAACTGATCTTGCCCATTACTCTATCAACTAGGGCAGAGTCAAGCGTGGGGAAACTCAAGTCAGGGCACTTCTTATCAGCATAGGCAAGCATGAGGGCTTCTTTATAGGAATTCAACATTATTTGCTCGAGAGTAGTATTAATAAATTGAGATACTTGCTACTTAGCATCAGAGATGGTATCGACAACAAGTTTCAACGAGGCCCTGTTTTTCTTGAACTTCTCCTTCAAAGAAATGTTCTTCACTGTTATGTAGGCTTTCTCGTCGTCAGAATCTTTTAAAGTTAACTCCATAGCAAAATTTTCATTGATGAGAAGTTGATGAGACCTTCTTTCTACCAGGAGATCAGTTTCTGTTCGAGCAAGAGAAGCTCTTAGTTGTTCCAATTCTGAAGTCACTTCATCTTTGGCCATACAAAGTGTAGACACTTGATTTTTAAGGGTCGAGATTTCCTCCTAGGATTTAGATGATTCAAGGGAAGATTTGGATGCATGCTCATGAAGAGTTAGCCAACTCTTAGAAATATGAAAAAATAAACACAAGTTAGTGATTTAGAAAAAATCAGTGATGATAAGGTCGACTGAAGTGGAACTTACCAAAAATTGTTGCTCTATTATAGAGCGATAGTGACCCACCAAATCTGGAATGGAAGAAGGCAGGTGGATAGAGTTGAAAGACTCCGAATGTAAGATAGATTCAGCTATCTCTTCATATTTTATAGAAGAAGGAGAAGAAGACGATGGCTTCGAAGGAATTTTCTTTAAAGAGGGAGTCGTCTCCAAAGCCATCCATTTGTTCAAGTGCAGCTGGAGAATCAGAAATAGAAATGCGAGAAAGAGGGTCATTCACAATTGGAGTTTGCTTCGATTTTTTTTAGAAGCTTCAAAGATTGGGTTCTTCGGAGCTTTCTCAGGAGATGAATCCTCCTCCTCCTCTACATCAACCACTTTAGCAACCTTCTTGGATGGCTCTATTTCAAATGATGGCGCCAATTTCCTTTTGAAAGCCCTCCTAGTTTTAGCAAGAGATTCAATAATAGATGATGCTCCAAAAGTTGTAGGAAGAGGAGAGACACCACCAGTCGGCATTGTTACTTGAGGAGCAGCTGAAAATAATCCAAACATATTGTATGTTAACAAAATAAATTGAAAAGGCAACACAACAATTCATGACAAGTAATGTGCAGGTAAATGTGCATATTTTTACCACCATATTTAATCTATTTAAATTAAATAAATGATCATATTGGGTATTTTAACTTGTTTTAACCAAAATCCACATTAATACCAAATTGTCACATATCCATCTTCATACAAGGGTAAAACGGTCATTTTTGTGCATTTATTAAATTGTGAAAATTTACTTGGAATTTTATATGTTGTTTTGTAGGAAATTTGGTGAATTTTACAAGTGGTTTTATGATGAAATATTCATACACAAAGAAGATACAAAAGAATGAAGATGGAAATAATTCAAAGTGAAGAACATGGAGGACCCTATCCACTTACCTTGATTTTCAATTAGAGGCTAATGCACATACTTATGGATTTTATGGCTTCATGTACACTTAAATGATGATTAGTAGAAGCTAATGATTACTTGGCCTACACACTTTCTCAAGGATATTTTAGGCATTCCCCAAAAATATGAATTAGGGTTTAACACATGTATATATACCCCTTATGTTTCATGCAACACTCTTCTTCCTTAGTCTCTCTTTTAGGCTCTCTTCTCTTAGGAAAATAAAATTAAAGCTCTCTTTCTTTTCATGGCTACTTAGCCATTTCTTCTTTTATGTAATTCCTTTTTATGCAATTTAATACATGTTCTTTTCCTTTCTTGTTTATTTCCTTTCATGTTGTAGTGTAGATCTCTTTTATTTTATGCAAGTAGAATAGTAGTTCTATTTTCCATTAGCTTTCATTTTCCTTTTCTTTTATTTTTGCTTTCATGTTGCTAGCTACATTTTGTTAATCAAACGACAAATATGAGACGCTAAATCCCTTCAATTTAGGGGTAACGAAGCTGTTTAATTATGTAGCTTCAACTATTTATTAATTCATGCTCTCCTTTTGTGTTTAATGATGATCAATGAAGTGTTTTATTTGTTTTTCTTGCTTTGAATTTGATATCCTATATTGTTGACATCAAATAGGCTAAGCTTAAACAATTACTAACACAAATGCCTCTTCATCAAAATATGATTATGGCATAAGAAAGTGATTTGAAATTCAAATTTGATGGTCTATATTTCTAATCAATAGTTAATAGGCCATACTTAAAATAGATTTCATTTTCATCTTCCTTGTCAAGTTTCATGAAAGTTGGTAAGTGGTTTAAGGGGTGTATTATAGTTTGATGGCTTATGTTGGCTAATCAATAGCACAAATATGCCATACTTACGATGCACATCAATTAAAGCACTAATGACCATAAAAGAGAGATCATGATTTTATATCTATTGAACTATGTGATCTAGAGAGTGGGTTTATTCACTAAATTTTCATTTAACTCTTATATTTGCATCTCTTTTCTTTTAGTTAGTTAGCTAATTTTCTAATTCTCTAGCTTAACTTTCACTCGACTTTGGTATAATTTGATTGTACAGAATTTTAAAATCATCATTACCCTGCGGATCGACCGTATTTGCCACGTACTACAAGTTGCGCCATGTGCTTGCGGTTATTTTAATTTGAAATTCTTCAATGGTTTTCTAACTCGATAGAAATTTCGTCGATTAACGACAAGTGCAATGTTTTTTACATACCCGAGTGGTCAGCACAAAGGGGTGACATGAGAGAGGAAGTTGACGGGTCTCCTAGAGAGAGGAAGTGTTTTCCACGGGAGGTATGTTGAATAGAGGGAGGATTTCCTAGTGTCTTCTAGCCTGCCAGTAGAAGAGAATGCTTTTGTAAATTTGTTGGGGTCAGCAGCATCAATCTTCTCCCAACTTGGCTTGAGGCCATAATCAAAGATTCGACTATTCTCTTATTATCATCATTAAGCTTTTTAGTAGGGGCATCTGATAAAAGCAAAGGTTAGGCAAGAGAAAACATTAAATGAAGGAAGACAACAAAAATCTAGACTTACAAGGGGAAGCGAAAGCCTCACCGATGTTTGAAAAATACGTAACAAAGAAGAATTGGTTTTCCCAATCTTTGAACTTACTAACCCCATCTGATATTAGCTTTTTTTGAGGATTGGCTATGTATATCTGACTGTTAAGGTTGCTAAGCTTGACCAGTTGGGTCAAGTAGTTCAACACTTCAGTGATAAGAGAGGGAAGTCCAGATTCCAATGCCATCATTTCCAAGGACTAGAGATAGGTATAAACATTTGGCAACAATTGGATTGGAGCAATCTCGAGATGAGAAAGCAACGTGGATAAGAACTCTGAAAAAGGCAAGAATCCTCCATGCCATATATGGATGGCAGTGTGGGCAAAGAACCCTTCGGAAGGGTTGTTGATAGTATCAGTCTCCTTGGGAGGAATGGCTTCAACATTAGAAATGCCAAAGTCACTGAGGATAGCATCAACTTCGACTTGAGTTGATATGAGAGAATGCTTGGAAGTAGCTTCGGCCTTCTTCGGAGAATTCATGGCCCTTCCAGATGAAAGCGTTTTAGTTAAAATTCTTTGTTAATTATGAATTTAGCATACTATCAAGAATTGGTATAAAACTACTTAAACATAAAGCCAAATAGAAACTTTAAGTTCTTGAAAAATGTTTAAGTTAAAAAGTTAAAGATGTTGAGCTTTCGACAGAGTCAAAAGTAAAAGGGACATCAACATTTAGCAAATACCTCATAACAGTGTCAATAGCCTAAATAAAAGTATTCATAGTGTTTTCGGCAAGGTTGAAAGGGAAAGAAAGTTAAACATTTAGCCACAGCCTTTAGACAATGTCGGAAGCATAAATATGAGCCATCATTGAGTTTTCAACAAGGTTGAAAGAAGAGATGGGAATATAAAGTAGCACTTTCCAACAATGTCGAAGGCTTCACAGGAACCAAGTTGCTAAGAAGAAACAGTTAAAATTAACCGTGAAACTCGAACAAAAATGCACGCTATAAAAATTTCATAAATAAAATAACAAGACCCTTTGACACTGTCAAAACCTTTGACTTAAATTTTATAAGGGAAATACGAATGTCGTCGAAACCCTGTATACTCATGAAGTTGAATGGTCCTAATTTAAAATCATATGCACTTAGAATGTTTCGAAAAAGCTAGACGAAAATAATTCTAAGGGGTTTTGACACATTAGATATAAAGGGATTCAAAAAAGTCGAGGAGGCATTATGATTCTAGAAGTTAACCAAGGAAAATGGATTACAATCGGTGCAAAAGGTTTGGACTAAGTCGAAACATCTTGCTTTCGAGACGGGCGACAACACTCTACTAAGCCTTTCGACAAGGTTGATAAAATTTACGCTACAACACCTTTCTACCCCATCGAAAGGGGCTAAGGAAACAAAATCAATGTTGTTGCCTCAATCCGTTTCAAAGGGGTAGAAAGGTCATTTTGTTGCGCTAATTTTTTCGTTCGTACACTTTAAACTTCTGAGCAAAGAAAACAGATACCTCTATCTTCCCTAAACCCAATTGCAAATCCATGGTTTCAAAAATTTCTTAAAAACAAACAAACCAAACTCGATAAGGAGATGGATTTCAACATCGACCACTTTTAGTTTCACAATTATAAACGAGAATTCAAATTCTTTCAAAGATAGCAATAGTACAAAAACACTAAAGTAAATTCAAAACAAAACATAAGCCTTATCGGTCAGGGAACTGAATCGCAAAATTTTCTGAAAAATAATATATATAAATCGATTCAAACAGTCTCAGAAAATCGAATCAAACATGTTTTTGGAAAGATAAAGTTTGAATAGTTTAAAATCGAAATCTCAATCTTAAGATCTAGGAAATCAAAATTCAACTAAAATATGAATAACAGTGAAGAAAAATTAGCAAAATAGAGATGAATATAAACCTATGAATTAGACTCCGTGTCTACTTTGATTTTGGAAAGTAGAAAGTGTTTGCGCCAAAATTGGCCACAAACACCCAATTGCAGATGAAAGCACCCGTTCACAATCACAGATCACATATAGTAAGTATATGGGGAACACAAATATGAAGAACACTCAAAATTTCAAAGAAAAGCAATAGAAACATACGATTTATAGTGGTCCAACGTTTTAGCCAACATCCACTTTGAAGGGTTGTTGCTTTATTGATTTTTGTTTGTTGGTTATAATGAGTTACAACCGATTACAACAGTATAATTTATGTGTAATGATGATTCTGGCGGAGTCTGGATGTAGAAGAGCCCCAAAAGTCCCTTTTCTTTAGGTCCCAGTGTGCTATTTATAGGCGTAGGATGCAATTATCTCGCTCGGATCCCGGGATACCTCTTCTTGCATGCGGGTGGGCCCACGCGATCGATCCCATGCGGGTGCTATGCTCTTCGTATCGATCTCGTATCCTTGCCATCGTGTCGATCAATTGCCGAGCCTTTCTGTTCGTGTCGATGCATGGCTATCCTCTTCGTGTTAATCCGTGGTCATTGTTTTGCATCGATCATTCTACTGATCGATACGAATTACATAGGGATGGGATCGATTTAAAGTAGGAAATTTTAAGGAGCTTTAGTCTACTTCGCATCGATGCCTTAGTGTAACTTCATATCGATAGCTGGAGGTTATTTCGTATCGCTCATTCGATCTTCATTCGTATCGATTTCTGAATGATCGATACGAACTATGCAATAGGAATCGATACGAATTGATTCCATTTGATGGATCAAAGTCGAGTCAATTTGATGGATACGAACTAGAACCAGGCCAAGTGGACATGAGGTAGAGTGCATGTGATGGATATGAATCGTTTGGTTCTTGATGGATACGAAATCGATGGATGCGAATGAGTTGATCTCCTCGGTTTGCATCGATCATATCTTGATCATACGAACTCCGATTGAGTTGAAATTTAGAAGGTTGGCTTTCGTAGCTTTGCTTGTCTCGCTATATCAATCGTAGCTTGATCTAGAAATGGTCAAAATTTACCGACATCCATAGCTGACCGTACATAACTGGCAATCGAGGATAACTTTCTTTGGTTTCCAGTTTATCTTTTGGTATCACAACCTTGCTAAAAGGCGGGGTAACACTTACCCCTCAAAACATGCCTTGCGATAGGAAGGTGTGTTTTGTAATGTCATAAGCTGGATGTTCATATCTCATTAATGACCTACATAGAGATTAATAATCCTACCAAGCCTCGAATGGCGATCATTCGAGATCGTATGCCGCTTGGGGTGGTATGTGAACATTCACGGTCGGGTGCCGCTCGAGGCGAATTATGACAGTTCGCGGTCGGGTGCCGTTCGAGGCGAATTATGACCGTTCGCGGTCTAGTGCCGTTCGAGGCAAATTGTGTGAGTCCCGGGGGACTTAGTATCATTAATGTCAAATTTCACACTCGAGTGGGCTATTGAATTGTTTGTTATGGTGGTTTATCGTCATCTCAGAGCATGCCTGACGACCGTTCGCGATCCCCTACATATGTGAGTGACTTGGCCACTATAGAATTATTAAAACCACAGTTACATTCAAATGATTCTTTCAATAGAAATGTTCAATAAAATCAAGTCCAAATGTGCGAAATACAAAAGCAAAAGAAAAATAGAGACGTCAAAGTGCAAACACCTATACCGATGCAATTGATAGTCGTATCAGAGCATGCCCAAGGATCGCTCGTAATCTTGCACATGTGTAAATGACTCAATCACGTTGGTGTGGAGTTTTCCACTTATTCCTCATTATTCTTATCTATTGATGACAAGCTGACGCCTTGATCCGGAGCCACTTTCATTTGATGCAGGCAGTGGTTGCTCTCATTCCACCGTTTTTGCTCGCCTTCTCACATATTACGATAGTAGACCATTCCGGATATGCCCTTCTATCTCATCCCTCAAGTGTCTGCAATCATTCGTACTATGATCATTTAGCTTGTGGAATAAGCAATAATTGTCTGATCTTCTTTCACTGTTGGTCGGGTCCCTCCTCATTTGCTTTCGATAAGGAACCTGCCCTCTGGTGTCCTGGTAGATCAACTCCAAAGTTTCATTCAACTCTATATAAGATGTGAATCTCGGTTTCTTTCGTGGCCGCTTCAGTCCATCATCGTTATCCTCGGCTTTCAGTTTCCCTTTATCCTTGTCTGAATTCTTTCTGGGTGGATCTTCGCCTTTGACTGCATAAACATTAACTCCCTCTCCTTCCTCTCTTTCAACATTGCATCCTCTAATCGTAGACATCCTTTGGCCTCACGATAAAATTCACCTTGATCCATAGGTGGATACCTTGTTAGTGAATTTTTGAACTCTGTTCCATCAGCTATGCCAGATACAGCTACCATTAAGACCATGGATGGATCTGGGCGATCCACTGATGTTGCTACTGCATTGAATTATGTTAAGAAGTTCCTCAAAGACTCTTTGGTATTCTGCTTCAGTGCCGCTAGACTCATCACATACTTGGGCCTCGAGATGTGAACTCTGAACTGCCTCATGAACTTCTTAGTCAGCTCGATCCATGTTCTAATGGAGCCGGTTTCCAATTGCCTGAACCATAATGCTGCTATGTCTGTCAGATACAATGGGAAACAACGAGCCATG
Organism: Allium cepa; assembly: GCA_030765085.1. Classification (NCBI taxonomy): domain Eukaryota; kingdom Viridiplantae; phylum Streptophyta; class Magnoliopsida; order Asparagales; family Amaryllidaceae; genus Allium; species Allium cepa. The sequence continues at coordinate 713,503,419 of CM060934.1, forward strand.
ACTTCCTCCGATGCCTCTAGTACTTCCATATACCTCATGTATCTTGTCAAATGAACAGCTGGATCTGTCCTTCCATCATATGTCTCCAATGTCAGTAGCTTGAATACTGGTGGATTCCTAGCCTGCCTTATTGCGGGAGCGAAGGGGCTCCTTTTAACATCTTCCAAATCTCTATTCACCAGTCTGCCTCTCATGGCTCGCCTAACTATCTATGCCAATCTATCGCTGTCACCAAGCTGCAAGCCTCGTCCGTTGACTCTGATCTGCTCCCCGAGTTCACAAAGGAATCCTGGAATCTGCTCTCCTAGAGGAGCATTCATTCCTCTATCAATGCCATGTTGCTAAGCTCCACCTAGTACTCTGCTCGGGATTGGATCTACATGCTCTGGGTGAGTGCCCCCTAGTTCTGGTGCTGCACCGGATGGTCCTGCTCTATTCTGAATTCTGGTTGCTCCATGCTCCTGATTCCCATCTCTAGCATCTCCTGCAGTTGTGTTCCACTGAGTCTTCCCTCAACTTTTCCAACCCACCGGAGTAAGTTCTGCATCATCTCCTCTTGTCTCTTGAGCATCGTTTCCATCTCATCTCTGGTGATGTAGATCAACGCCTGATTCGCTCCCAAGGAAGCCTCATGAATCCTTTCATGCTGACTCCTTTCAGTCCTTTCTTCTTGCTGATTGCCTTGTCATAGCTTTCCAAATTCAAGCCTTCAAGCTTTCAAATATGAAATCCATACTCTACAATCCCTGGGTTTAGTTCTCAGTGAAAGCACCAAAATGTTTGCACAAAAATTGGCTACAAACACCCAATTGTAGATAAAAGCACCCGTTCACAATCACAGATCACAAATAGAAAGTATATGGAGAACATAAATATGAAGAACACTCAAAATTTCAAAGAAAAGCAGTAGAAACACACGATTTATAGTGATTCGGCGTTTTATCCTGCATCCACTATGAAGGCTTGCTGCTTTATTGATTTTTGTTCGCTGGTTACAATGAGTTACAACTAATTACAACAGTACAACTGAAGTGTAATGATGATTCCGGCAGAGTCTGGACGTAAAAGAGCTCCAAAAGTCCCTTTTCTGTAGGTCTTGGGTTGCTATTTATAGGCGTAGGCTGCAAATATCTCGCTTAGATCTTGGGAGACCTCTTCTTGCATGCGAGTAGGCCAACGCGATAGATCCCATGTGGTTTGCACTCGATTTATGATCGATACGAACGAGCTTCGTATCGATCAATACTTCATCCAATTGAGTCGAGATTTAGCATGAAGATTCTTTAGATTGTACGCGAGCTCCTGTGAAAATTTAGTGGCATTTGGACTTGCAAATTGTGAGTTATGATCGATGCAAATTTGTACTTTTCAAAGGCTGTCTCCTTCGTGTCGATGACGTTCGCATCGATCTCGTTCGTATCGACCAAACGACGGCGATGTGGAGCGAAAGCTAGGGTAGATCCATCTTTTATGCCACATTGACTGTTTCTTACCCGTATCCATCGGGTGCTATGCTCTTCATATCGACCTCCTATCCTTGCCTTCATGTCGATCAATTATCGAGACTTTCTGTTTGTGTCGATGCATGTCTATCCTCTTCTTATCGATCCGTGGTCATTGTTTCACATTAATCATTCTACCAATCGATACGAATTACACAAGGATGGGATCGATACAAAGTAGGCAATTTTAGTGAGCTTCAGTCTACTTCGCATCGATGCCTGGGTGTAACTTTGCATCGATAGCTGGAGGTTACTTCGTATCGCTCGTTCGATGCTTCATTCGTATCGATCGCTGAACAATCGATATGAATTGTGCAATTGGAATCGATACGAATTGAAATATTGGTTGCAAGTAAATGAGAAAGAAGGAGAAAGGGCATACTTATAAGAAAAGTCTTCTAAGAGCTGCTAACCGTAAGATCAGATTTAAATAAGTGGATCAGATTCATAAGGGAAGACCAAGTGGCAGGAAACTTTTAGGTTTTGACATAGATGACTTGGAAAGTCAAGAGAATTCCTTTGAGGAGGAGGGGGGAGAGGCACAAATGTTACTCCAAAAATCAACCTTTCGACTTAGTCGAAACCATTTGAGCAGAAGTCGAAAAGGATAAGAGAGGAAGGTTCCAGCCAAACCTTTCGAAGGAATCGAAGGGATGCTATCGTCAAAGTCTAAAAGTTCAAAACCTTTCAAAGGTGTCGATAGGTCTCTACAACAAGGATCCAATGAGTTCGTACCTTTCGAAGGAGACAAAGGAGTCGAAAGCACCCTTCCACCTTCAGTAGCCACCTACCAACTGGGTCATTTCATATGCATGAAGACCCTTGATTGTGTCAAAGCAGCACCTTTCGAAGACAATGGGAACCATTATTTGCATATGCGCCAAACCTTTCGACACCAAAGGTTTCGACTTCATTTAAACCATGCGAAAGAAGGCATTATCTTGAACAACCTCTTCAAAAGCTATGGTAAGCCTTTCGAACCGGTCGAAGCCAATGTGATCCAGGAGGGTTCCGCATCAAATAAAAAACAAGAGCTCGGACGCAACTAACATCGTCGAAACCATTAAACAATGCCTATCGACAGAGTTGAAAGCACTTACAAGGCAACACCAAGAAGAGAGGCGCAACCATTTTTTTCGACAAAGACGAAGCATACTTGAGTCATTCAGCAGCCACCTTTCGACCATATCGGAAGCATTAAGGTCGAAAGATGCCGACCCACATCTATAAATATGACCCAATGGGTCACGTTTGAGGGATCCGATCCCTTCCACTCTGAACTTGTATTTTTCTTAATGAAAAGTGTTGTAACCCTAATTACAAAATTGATTTGGGGATTTGAAGTAATAAAATCATCTTTTGGCTTACGAAAGGGAAGTCTCCTATATTTCACATTACCTTACCGATTTATAGGCTATTATTAGGTTTTCTCTTGTAATCCAGCTTACGTCTACATTGAATGGTTCCTGTCGATATTGTCGGAACCTCCTACATCCAAGTAACTTTAGTTTGTATACTTCAAACAACCTCCCCCTGAGCCACTGCTTTCGACAAGGTCGAAACCAAGTCACAACCTGCTTAGACCTTTAACTAACACAAGGAGCTCAAGGACCCGACTTTCGACAAGGTCAAAACCCCTACTTCCAATCCTTAACCTAAGTCAAAGCCATTTAACCGTTTAAGACCTTCGACCAGGTCGAAACCAATAAAGGTAAACCATATTCAGGGTATCTCAATCAAATCAAAAAGGAAAGCTTTCGAAGGAGAATCCAACCAACTCAACTGGGTTGAAAGGTCATTAAGCACATAAACCAACCCTTTCGACTAAATCGGAAGGTCAATTTGAGTAACTACCGTCTACTAAAGCCTATTCGAAAGGAAATTCAAGAAGGATTCATACCATCGTTCCTACTTTTCTGGCCTTAAGAATAATCTTCATTCCTCAGCACAACCTTAGAGTGTTGGAAAGATTTCTTGTTAACAAAAGGTTTCCACATTATATATATAGGCAAGGATCGACTACACCTTAATTTCATTACATCGCTACTCTCCCTTGATATCCACCATAAGTTTTGATTTAAATATAGTGATTTGTCTCTCTTATTGAATTAAATAATATAGTATATATGAGAAGAGAAAGAATATACTATTATTCAATCAGAACTTATGGTGGAAATTAGGAGACCAAAGGTGTACCGAAATTGCAGCGTGGATGATCCTTTCCCATACATAAATACATATATATACATATATGTATGTGTATATATAGAGACACACACCAAGTATGATATATATTTGAATTATTACCTGTAGACAAATTTAGTCATGTACAATCATAAAAAACAACCTAATTGTGTAACTAGTATGGTTTATGAGGGACTATTTGAATTCTACTTAATAAGTACAAACATTCCTACACAACAAAAAACAATGATTGTTGATGGTGAGTTTAAAAAAAGCAATATCCAGTAAACCCCAAGTCACAAATTCACAATCTAAAATAGTCATTTGAAATGGTTTCATTATTGATGTGATATTGTAAATTCACTTTGATAATATATATTCTATTTCATTAAAAGTCAATAATAGATTAATTACAAATTTAAATAGAGAAAAACCTAGAATTCAAATTTATGCAACTGAAGCTCATATCCTGCATTAATTATAAGAAGATGGAATGAGGTTTTAAATCAACCTAATAAGTCTAACTATTAGATGCTATGTGATATCCCTTTACCCTTAGTGTCCATAAATGACCAACTGCACTACTAAGCACTCGATCGATGTTGGGATTGTCATAAAAACTAAGCAAGAATCCATATGACATGCACTACATCTCATATTCAACAAAAAAATGCAAATACAATACAAGCGAGACTGTAGTAAGATCAAAATAAAACGTTGATAACATATGCTTGAAGTATCAAATTATAAACTCTCCAGTGACAATACAAAAATGAAAGGGTCATGATCTCTCAATCTCTATTGTAAAAATCATTGTTGGTCTTTGCCTAGGCATTGGACCCTTATCGCTTAACCATCTGCCTAGCCACACTTAGATAAGTTTTACTACTTTATTTGAGAATATAAATGTGTATTTAAGCATTATTTAAGCATCATTCGTGGATGTGTGCCACATATAAATATCTATGTGCTAAATTTAGGTGATCCTGCCGCCTAGGTTACTCCTAAGCTAATCTAAAACCCTAAATTTCCAATTTACATCAACTAATACTAACCTAAATATTTAATTTTTATTCAAAATGCACGAGCTATCAAAAACTCCTATTTTTGATTAGTCCCCAATTAATCCTCGCCTAATAAATTAATCCTTAGTCTTTACTTACCTCATAGTAATTTGTACAACCTTGCTCTTAGTACATGAAGACTATTACATAATGAATATTATCTCTTAAAGTAAATAAAGCGACAACTACACAATATTGCACCACAAAATAATATAACTTCAATAGTATAAGTATATCCTAAACTCATTCTCATCTTCTATGCAACAACCACGTGCACTCATATCAACCTGACCCTTAGTTTGCACCTGATAGTACCTAATATTTAAAAAATAACAATAATACGTAGGTTATATGACAATCTGGTATAAATGATTTTAACACCAAAATAGTATCTATAAACTGATATATATAAGTTGTATGAGTACTCATACCTGACCTTCATGTAAGAGTGATCTTCAGGCACTCTCTATACTCTATGCTCTTATCACTCTATTGCATATTCAAATATTAGTGTATACGATTGATATGCTAAATCTAATCGTATCATAACTATAAACATATAAGTCTAGTAAGTTACAAGATGTAGCATCTTAAAAGGTATAAAATGCAATCCAATGCCAAACACATAACACAACCATGACAACAATAATACCAACCAACCTGACACACTTAGCTAGAAAATGAGTAAAATACCTACGCAAACTTTTCTACATTCTGCCTATATGACATAAGTGGAAGTACGGATGACATCAAAAATGTCTAAAGTGTAGGGAAGGCATAGATAATTAATATTTATTGCCTATACAATTAAAGCTAAAGTATCATCAACCTGTTAAGGCGCTTAGTCCACTTTAGCCACTATGATTTTTTTCAAATTAGCACTATTAAATAACACAACTACTTAATGTACTATTATTTTCCATCATGTTAATGAAAGTAGAGTTTTTAGCTCTTGTTTTAGCAACTTTAATATAAAACATGTACATTTGACTTCACAAGTTCTCTTTTAAACCAAATCAACCAAGGTATTGTAATTTCAAAGCCTAAGCGCTCAACATAACTTAGAACTTTATTCTAGTCCCAAATCTGGTGTGCATGGGTCATAATATTTCCTAGTTTTTTTAGAAAAGAAGTAAATAATATTATGCATGGATAATAATATTTCCCAGTTTTTCTCAAAAGAAGTCCATAATGTTTCTTTTTGCGACAAAAATAACGTGGGACTGATAATAAATCAACTTTGAATATTGGAATTTATCCCCAAATAAGTATTTTGCACCTCTAGTATATCATTGCTTGTGCTCACTATAGCTTTTTACATCTCTACTAGTAAAGAGTGATAAGTGCTTCACTACAGATGTCCCTATCTATTCCAAATACTTACAATATATTCACACTAACATTTCTTCGAGGCACTGAAAAATGTATGAAAATTCCTACCCTTTCTCTACAACTGAGCCAATTAGGGTGTTTTCTGATATCTTCTATTCTTTTTATTAAAAATATTTGGCTTCAGAACGGTATAGGAAAACATAACATCACTATGTCAAATTCAATAAGTAGGCACTTTCATTAAATATTTATTTGTTTTATAATATTAGATAATCATTAGACAATAAAATAAAAAAGTACTTAATTTTATGATTTATTACAATAATTTAATAAAAAGTAAAGATCATAATTACTATTTGTTAAATTTTATTCAAAATTTATAGTATTGTTATAGTTTATCTTATAACTTTTGAAGATAAAATATCATTTTTCAATTTAAAAAATATACCTTGGAAAATAAATAACAAAAAAATTATGGTTGATGTTTCAAAATTTAATCCATCCTATATTCGACATATATTTGAATATTGAGTTTTTTTTAAAATAGTTTCCTTCATTCTAGCTACTTGATTATCAATTTTCGACTGAATTACTCTTTATCAACAAACAAATTGTGCCATAGTAACATGAGTAATTTATTTACCAGATTTTTAGACAACGCAAATGAACTTAAACAACCAGGGTTTGGAAATTCCAAACGTAAACTATAATTTCGATTTACATTTGGTCATTTGAGATACTAGAATTTTATTTTAAATGATAAGTTTGAACTGGAAGTCTTATTAACATTAAATTTTCCAAAATTTTCTCTACAAATTTGGCAATATTCTACAAAAAATTAAATATATGTTATTGTGTCATTAAAACTCAATTTGATCGTCGATCGGAAGTAATTTAGTAAAAAACCATTCGGTTTGTTTAAATTAAATAGTGTAGACCAAAAAAATTCTCAAATTAATCATTTTGAGCTATTTTAATTTTTATTATATAAGAAATATAATACCATTACTAAATTTCTCTTTATTTTTAATTCAAATATATGTTTTTCTATGGAAAAATTATAGTTTGAAAAGAGTTGGCATAGGAAGAGGGGGCATTCTAGATACTCAACATAATTATTCTATAATTAGTAACAGTTGTGTTTTAAATCAAAAAAATTTCTTCACATTATAAATTGTTTAATAGGAAATTCAAAAAAGAATGCATATCAAACTTTTTTCCTAGTAAAGAATTTGAGGATGGGCTTAAGAAATATGATAGTTATTCCTTTTGCTTATATATAATAGTTAATGTATATCAATGTGTATTAAATTAACTCAATAAGTCGATGATAATGGAATCACGAACCTTTCTTACAAATTTGCAATTAGTTTAGTTATTAAATATAGAAAATATCCAATCATATATGTAAAAGCTTTAGTTTTCATACACCATAATTTGGAGTATATAAAGCAACCAACAATAATGAAGTATGTATTAAGATGACTATTATGACATGTTGTAGGAAATAACTGAGCTTACTTAACCAGTGTTACTAAAGTTTAATACTTTTTTACTGAAATGTGAATGGTTTGATAGTAGGAAAGACGTTACGAGCACAATATGTACATAAATAAATATCCACTTACTGAAATAAATAACATAAGAAAATAGTTATAACACATTTGTGTTGGTGATTTAAATAACATAATGTTACTATGCACTTAATCCAACTATGTACAATAGTAAGCTAGGTTGTAACAACAAAACGAAGATGGTCATCCAATGCAAAAATGATCACAGAAGACGATCAACCTTGCCAAAATGACATGTACCTCGAAAAACTACTATTCTCAAATATGTGACCTCTTCATCTTCCTATTTATTTCATCCATTTCAAAAGTTGATCTAATCCTTAAGGACAAATTGTAGCTCCTAAAATCCTAGAAAATTGATCATGATTCCGAGACCAAAGAGAGCTACAGTCCTATAATGTTTGGTGTTTTAGTGACATTTAGTAAGCTACAAACTAATGTCTTCATAGTTTGATTTCAGTTAAAACGTAGAGAATGCATGTATTTATAAGAAAGAAAATAGAAGTAATAAGACATTTCAAATGCTATAAGTAAACAACATGCTACTTATTGGTAATGATGTGCTCATGTTAAAATCATTAAAAGCTTTGTTGTTTAATTCTCGGTGAAGGGTTTGAAGGAGGCATCCTTTATATTTGGTATAAGAGGATGTTGGAATAGTCACAATCAATACATAGACACGATATTAAAATATTTACAATAAAGCATTTGAGATTAATTTCTCGTGCATCAGAAGGAGTCGTCATATATGCCATGCCATATTCTAGGTAAGTATGTACTTATGCACTTCGTGTAATGAGCAAATATCAAATTCGAGTTAAAATCACTAAATGGTAGTTAAGAACGTTCTCAAATATTCACGAAATACCGGAGAATTTTTTATGGAAACAACAAACTCCTTATGAAAGAGTATTTGAACTTGAACTTCATAAGTAACTCAAATACAGTAAACAATTATAAATTCTTGTTTACCCTTAATAATGGAGTTTTGAGTAGGATTCATTCCAATGAGAAGTTGTTGCAGATTCAACTATAAAGGTTAAACATATCCCTTGAATAGGGTCACAATGAAAGTAATATATTTATAGAAATTTATAAGAAAGCTAGGGATGAATCCCACCATTTTAGAATCTAATAACATATTAGAAAGAGTTAGTGGTATGCCCCATAGGAAATTATATAATTTGTAACATATATCTAACCATGTAATCAATATTATTTCCATTGAAGGTGTTTTACTTTTATTTTGAAAAATGGATTCTTCATTATGAAAATTAAGCAATACTTCAATAATATGACTCATCAATAAACTTACAACCCTTAGCGTGCCTTGTAATGAAAAAGAGTATATATTATCTCCATATATTAACATACAATATATAGATTAGAGGGAAAAGTGTATTAGTTATTCAAATAGATGTACGAGTATGTGAAAATAGGAGGCATTCAAAGATATCTATACGAATAAAACTAATACACAAAAAACAAAGCACTTGTTAGGAAATTAGTGCTGATAGGACAAAAGGTGATGTGTTGAAAACAACCCCCTCTTCAATTAATACATCTCTTTTCTGAGAAATTTCCATAGGTGAGACTAATAATAGAAAAATATTATCGATCTAAGCTTCGATCTTGAAAAATCATCTATTTTAAGTTCCAATAGCTAATTTAAATAAATCCGAGTCAAGTCCTTGCAAGGATTGGAGAGATTGAATGTTGTTACTGCATCGATTCATTTCATTGCTTGGGTTTGACGTTTATGCACCAAGGAAGCTGGATCTAGGCAGTAAATTGCTGGATCTAAGTTGGATCGATACCATACTTTGGAATGTTAGATTATTTACCTTTTATATCTTTCAGTCTAAAATTCTTTTACACGAGTAGTTGTTTGCAATGCTGAATGATTAAAATCTTTCTTATTCCTATTGATGATTGAATCCCCCGAAATATTCTAGCATTTCACTCACACCAAGTATGCTATATTAAACATGTGATTGTGATTACCGTTAGTTGTTTGAAAATTTTATTGCCATGTGTGGTAGTTTCTAGTTGCTCAAAAATTTAGGTGATATTTATCCTTGTGAGCCTAGTTTGTTACAAATACAGCTCCGTAAATTAACCAAGTACTGACGTTTAAAAAGGAAGTAATCTTTATTCTCTAATTGTTGAAGACAAAGATTGCATTATTAGTCCATATGACCGTTCCATTTACTCACTTTGTCCTTCATGTTCAATTTATTCAGTCTTTCCATTAAAGCACAAACAGGAATTTTTTAGGGGCACATTTGTTATCCCAGATGAAGTTATACCATTAAAATTATGAGGATTTGGTTATGGTTTGTTCCCATGCTAAATTAAAATCAAACATGTCTTTATTGTTGGGGATCCAGGACCAGTAGTCACCACTGGCTTGCTGGTTTTGTTGTACGTTACTATTTTTTGGCATAATTATTTTCCTTTATATACTTATTTATTGTGTGATATAATTAATTGAGTAATTAATTTAAGATACATAGTAAGAAAATCCTTAAATAAAATATTATGTTATTTTAGTATCAAATAGTTGTAATCATGAGTAATTGATCACAAAATAAAATGCTATTTTGTTTTGAATATTCTTGGTCAAGATCTTCCAAGAAAAGGATATCGATTCATCTATTGAGATCAAAGTCTGTAACACTCTCTAAATGTTGAATAATGCATTACTTATGGCTGCTAAGGGCACCAAAGGGTTACGTACTTACAGTTATTGGAAATTATATAATGGCTCATCGGAGGGTTTTCTGTTGGTTAATAACAACTTGGTCAAACATGAAATCTCTAGGTGACGATGCTACACAATTCCATTGATGTGGGAATAATGTGGAACCTCTATGTGATTACTCCATCATGATTGTAGTTAAATCATGGCATGATAAACCACGGAGTGACTATAGTTGGGTCTGAGTTGAACCATTGGAAGAGAAATACTATTTAATAGAGAATTCGTCTTTTCGGTTGCATGAGATAAGCATCAAGGTCAACTATAGTAAACTTAAAGTCAAAACCATTGGCTAGAGTGGAACGATTAAAAAGAAATATTATTATTGAATCAAGGACTTTGATTATGAGCCAATCAAATTGATTATGGATAATGTTGGAGTTTTAATAGCACTTGATTCCATACATCCTATTGTGATATAAAGTTGATGAAGACAACATGTGTAAACTATTATCACCATTGGTATTGCTTAAGATAATATGAAATATGATTTTACATAAAAGGTAGATAAGCGATGACTTCGTCCAAATTTTCGCACCACTAGCCAAGGTGATGTATAAACATTAATATTTGAATTGTTCGATATTAATTGTTACCTAAATTCACACCTTTGAGTCACACGATTGCATCTGTGAATTCTTGGACAAGCAACATGATTTAATTATCTTATAAAATGTTATAAATTGATTAATATTTAAGAAATATTATTTATTTATTTTATTTTAGTTTTTAGATATTGTAAATCATTATTTGAATGTGTATATAAAAGTTATGTATACTCATACCGATACATTATATCGATATACATTTGAATGTGCTTTAAATGTTAATAATCATCGAATGGATTTTATGTTTTTAATTCATAAATGGACCATGCATGGCTAGCCATAGAGGAAGGGGATTCGTCTGGATATTAGATCTAGAGTTAAGTAAGAATTAAAAGAGGAAGTTTTAAAGAGAAAATAAGGGATGATTTTATTCTCTCAGTAAAACATATCCTCTCATTCATTTTCTTCTTTGATTTTCTCTCTTTCTTTCTCTCGTCTATGCCAGCTCCTTCTCTTCAACATGGAATTTTTTTCTATTTTCATCTAAAATTAAATTGGTAAAAAATTAAACAAGGTGATTTGTTTGATTTTAGCAAAATTGGTGGTGAATTATGCGTTATAAGGGATCATTTGCAAATCAAAGTGGTGTAAACAACAAGATCATTTCATATTCAAATTCTATTTTATAGTATTAATTCATGATGTTCAACCTTGATCTAAAATTTATATATATGTAAATATTCTATTGTCACTTATTAGTTTCGGTTAATTTTTTTTATGCATAGTCATTTATAAATCTTGAAACCAATTCTTGATACATATTAAAGAGAAATAGACTATCGACGTATGTTTGGTATGGTTGCAACAAATTGTATGTATGTACATACATATACTCTATAAATTTCATTTATTTAAAATAATGAATTTTATATTCAAATATTTGAGTTTTTCATAAGTTTCTTTGCGTTGTTGAAACACTGAATCATCTTGAATCATATCATATGGTTAAGTTAATTATGATTCCAAACAAAATAATTTTATGTTTTAGTGTTCCATCAAATATATTTGAAATATAAATTTTAATTAACTTTGAATTATAATACATATATACATACACACACATTGTAATATTTTGAACAATAAAGTCTTATTGGAATTTTAATTATGATATTGTTTTAAATGTCATTTTGTTTACATGTATTTTTGCGTTACTTCATATTTCAAATTTTAATGCTGAAATTTGATTATGGATAATTTTTTAATTACCTTTCTTGTTTTCTTTTTTCTCTAACACCAAGCCTTCATCTTTGTTTGTATATATCTTTTATTAACTATAGAGATTTGTATCAAACACACACACACACACACACACACACACATATATATAAGTGAATATATGTATATATATGTGTATATATATATTACACATATAGTGTGTGTCTAAACCATATACATACATATATACATACACATACATACATATGGTATTATTAATACGTGCATACAACTATATACAAATATTGTAGTATAGTTGTTATCCCGCCTTTTGGCAAGGCCGTGACACCAAGAACTTGACTAGAAACCAAGGATAGTTCTTCCTGAAGATCGTTAATACACAGATCTACTATGAACACCGGTAAATTTTGTCCAAGTCCGGATCGAGCTACAATTGATATGACAAGACCGACAAAGCTATAAAAGCCAACGTTTCAAATTTCAAGTCAAGCGGAGTTCGTTTGCTCAAGATATTGATCGATCAAGGTTGAGAAATCCAACTCTATTCGTATCCATCCCATTTCGTATCCATTCCCCAAGAGAGATTCAGCTCGTATCCGTCGGCCACTAACTTCCTTCGTATCCATCAAAATGAAGCTACTTCATATCCATCATGTTAAGAACACTTCGTATCCATCAACCAATGTCCATTTCATATTGGTCTCCCTCCATCCATCTTGTATCGATCTCCCACCATCGATACGAATAGCAACAACCCCCAATCGATACGAAGAAGGCAACATGAAGCATCGATACGAAGGCGGCCTCCAACCATCGATACGAAATAATATGCAAGCATCGATATGAACAAAGCCATGTAGGACCGATGTGAAATAGTATCGATACGAAGACGAAATGTCATACAAATCAAAACTTGCATTGGTCATAACACCAGATCTACAGGTCTAAATGCCATTAAATTTTCGTAGGAGCTTGCCTACAAGGTCAAGAATGTACCAGATAAATTTCAGCCAAAAGGGATCAACTCTTGATCGATACAAATTCCATTCCTATAGCTCCCAGATCGAGTCAAAACCACCTGAACTGGATCCCGTGGGCCCACCCACGTGAGAGAAGAAGTCCTCCGAGATCTTGGCGAGATATTTTCAGCCTACGCCTATAAATAACAGCCATATGCATCCAGAAAAGGGGACTTTTGACCTCTCTACGCTGATACTCTATCGAAATCATTATCAAACTTTAGTTGTACTACTGTAATCTTTTGTAATCAGTGAGTAAAGTTTATAAACATCAGCCATCTCATAGTGGACGTAGGAAATTCGCCTAATCCGTAATGACCCACAGTTTCGTACCCCTTGAGTCAACACTATTCTCCATCAATCAACTCAAGATGAACAGAAATACGAACCATTTGGGTTAAAGAAGAAGAGGTAGAAGAAGAGAAAACAAAACAACATCAGAATCTAACCATCGTAGCGGAATAAAATATAATAGATATTAACAGATCTTTACACAAAAGAAAACTATATCTATTTTATACATACATCATCAGAATACATCATCAGAGTTCAACAACATCAATAACATACAACTGGACAGTCATATAAACTTATCCTCAAAACTGAATACACAGCAGAATAATAATCAAGTACGGAAGTACGTATCACCATCCAGCTCGTCTCCTGATCTCCACAACATCCTTTCCTATATCCTATAATACTCGGTCTGACCCGAACATTACAGTTAAATAACACCCGAGTCAGTCTAGAATACCAGCGTGAGAAATCACGCTCAAATTGATTATTAAAGTTTCAAAATCATTTGAAAACAAAAGCACTTCGTAAGACCACGTCACAAATAAACATGTTGGGTTTTTACTTTACGATTGCTAAAACACTTTTTATTAAAATCCTCTGATATTATAATAGGGTCTATTTACAAATACTTACTAAAATAGTCGAAATTGTTACATTCATTAAATTCCAACTACTAGCCACAAAGTGGGTAATACAAACAAAACTCGTAAAAGGCACGTAGGGAAAATGGATTTCCAACTAATGACTAGGCACTGGGGTACCACCTGTCACGGTACCTAGTCTAGATCAGCATACCGAGGATCACTCCCGACCCTCTACAATACAAGACCGAGACTACCCCTTACTGGATAATCCCGAGTAAGATCACCCCACGGTTGCGATCAACAACCGCACCACTAAGCCGAATAAAAAGGTACATCTAGACAGGGATGACCTCACCCTGAATGGGTGCTACCCACCTAGCCTTGCTGCATAATCCCTGATTTTCAGTCATTCCCCGTTGATGAGGCTTGAGGCTAAGCGTTACCTTTTAGAACGTTTCACTTAGAATGCCTATCGTCCACCTAACGATGTTTTGAAAGCATTCGTCCATACAAGTCCATCCCGGATTCGAACGGAACCGAAGGCACTACTCCTACTACATCCATTTTGGAATCATCATCAGGATCAATAGCAACTAGCCCTAGCACTTCACTGCTCCATCTTCGACTCCGAACTCGTCTTCCTCACGATAACGTTCAAACCGGATCGAAGTGGTTTTCAAGAAATTAATCCCGATCTCGGTCTCTTCGAAACGATCAGCGCATTGGCCAATATTGATAGTCGATTATTTAACTATCAATTAACATTCACAAACATTCATCAACCATAAATAATTTCACCAAATTATTTATTAATCCCAAAATATCTTCACAAGATATATTTCTATTTTCAATCCTTTGAAAACAGTTTCAAGCCATACTTTTCTCATAAAATAAATTTCCAAATATTTATTTCCACTGAAAACACCAAGTACAAAGCTTTAGATTTTTTTTTAAAATAATTTAAAACTCTTTATTATAAAATATCCTTTGAATCATTTAAAATAAAAATTACTTTAATAGTTATTCAAAATATATACTTTAATAATATTCAAAATGAAACTACTTCAATACTTTATTAAAAACATATACTATAGGAATATTTGAAAATGAGTTTACTTTATAAATATAAAACTAGGTTTTCTCTTTTTTCAAAACAACATACCAAGTCACCTTTAAATGAATACTACTATAATATATTTGAAAATACCTATTTTAGAATTTAAAAATTTAGAAGTAATAAATTTCCTAAAACATGCTTTTTAAAACAACAATAAAACTTTTAACTTATATTAAAAAAAAATTCTTTGAAAACGTACTTGGCTATCCTGGGAAATATGCTCCTCTTCACATCCTTTAAAAATAAATCACTATTTATTTTTAAACAAATTTTCCCATTTCTTAAATAAATTCCCACCCTGAATTTATTCTTCCAAATATCCACTAATATATTACTTCACTTTTATAAATCCAGTTTATAAATTCCAAAGTCCCACTTCTCTTTTAAAGTTCCAACTTCAACCACTTAAATCAATTTTCAAATTGATTTTCAATTTACTCCATTTTGAAATAAATTCCTTTACTTACTCATTTTTCCAAAATACATTAACTTCAGATTTTATTTCTTTGTTTTGATTTAAAATATTTTAACTGAAACAACCAATTTCAGATTTTTCAAATTTCTTCTTTATTCTTTTAAATAAATTTTAAAGCTTGAATTTTAAAGTAAATTCTTTATTCCTTTAAATAATATCACTTAAGTTTTACAATTCATTATTTTCTGTTTATTCAAAATCCCCTTTTCCCGTACTCGAAATTATTTATTAGAATTTTAAAATCATTTTTATTCTTTTCCAATTTATTCTTCAATTTATTCAAACTTCTATAATTTTTTTACTTAAAAAAATTTTCTTTTTTATTTCCCCTTTTCAAAAATCTAATTCTATAGATTTTTATAATTCAGTATATCGAAATATATATTCAAGCAAGCCATAACATTCAATATTCCATTTATCAATATATTTTATCACAGAATATGAAATATTCATAACAGAGAACATTAAATAATCTAAATAAATTTTGAGGAATCCAGGTGGATCCCTCCAACCTATTTCCCTACATCAACAGATGTTAGCACAATACCAATTCCACTTCGAGGTGTAATATCGCGGTATATGGGATGAATATAATATCATCTGCTATTATGCGGCGCATAGGGTGTCACCGCTATATAATGCGGGAAATCAATCACTCCAATATATACTATATAATATACCACATCCAATAAATTCAACCAATCAACCAAATATTTTAAATTTAACTATTTAAATTTAAAGAACAAGCCAGATGAGTGATGTTAACTTACCTTTTATTTTATTAGCATCTATTCCCAACTCCGGATTGCTTTCTTCTTAATTTTTGACCTTGTATAAATATTATATGATTTTATTAATATTCGAAATAAATCGAACAATCTGTCATTTATTAATTTAATCTAAACTAATAATTTACTTTTAAAAAAAATTTCTTTTAATAAAATATTTTGGTGGCTAAAATAATTAAATAAGTTTATTAAATAGATTAGTCACCATAATACATTATTTTTAAAATAACTAATAGCCTTGAAATGTGAATATGTATATTTATTTTTATTTTCTTCATTTAAAACTACATGCTTACTTATGAAATAAATCGATAGACCAAAACTAAATCCCTATTTCTAAATCTAATATGTATGTATATAAGTACATATATATATATTAGCTCAGTTTTTCTGTATATTTTCTTTTTTTTTCATTCTAATTATAAATTAATGAACTATTTGCTAAAATTATAAACTAAATAGAAGAAGAAGAAGATATACCTACAGCCTGCCACCATTATAGCTCGAATTGAACTCGAGCTCAGGATTTGCAAAAATCCAAAACGCGAAACCCTAGCCTTCACTCGAATTGCGGCGCCGCCACCTCGCTCTCGCTCGAATGCTGCCGCGTGCCCACTGATGAAAACGTCTTCGACACTCGCAAGCCTTCCTACGCCAGTCGCGTAAATCGAGCCTCTACGACCCTCCCTACCTCGTGAATTCCTCCTTGAACCCAACCTCGTCCTCCATCTCTCACACGTGCCCGATTCAAAGCATCGTGACCTCCTCTTGCTATTTCGCGCTCGCCTCCCTCGCTGCCATGAACAACATCACCATCGAGCTTCCTATCGCCGCACGCTCACCTAGGCCTTCAGGCAATTCGAAATGAATCGAATCCCTCGAGCGTTGCTCCTCTTTTGTCGTTGCTCGAAACTCGTTCGAATCGCCTCATTTTTTTTTGAAAATCGAATGAACTTGATTTGCTGAAGAAGAAAAATGGGGTAAGAGGAGCTCGGCCATTATAATTTATTACGTTATCGTCCAAATTTCTAAGGAGAGAACGTGCTTCTTATTTTTATTATATAATTTTTTTTAAAGAAGGTTTGGGTGAAGAAACGGGCTAGTGATAGATGCCGTGAACTAGAAGACAAATATAAAAAGAAATTTGACCAGTCAACACAAGGTTATATTTAATTTAAATTTAAAATTTAATCTGTCTCGAATTCGTAGCCTAAAATCTTGACACCCTATCGAGGTATGCCGCTAGGCGTTTATAACGTTATATCCCTATTCCGAATGAAATGGAAAAGGTTTCGAGTCCCAATTAGATCGCATGGAGAAGATAGTTTTTTGAACTCAGTTGTTATATTGAATTCAATATAAATTTCAACGCGCTTATATATTGTATGCTCACATAACAACTCCAACCGCTACGAAATTTGAAATCCGATAATAATACGCTATTACAGATCCAATGGAACAGGTTTCGTCGGATTCTGAGACTGTGCCTCAGAAGGCTATTTTTAAATATCAGTTTAAACGATAAAATTCCAGAACTTAACAAATCGCTTCCAAATTCAATTTTAATGCTTTTACTATTTTCATTACTATCAATATAAATTTTACAAGCCTTTAAATTATTTTTAACAGGCTTAAAATCCCATATTTCATATTTTACCCAATTTCCAATTATTAAATTCAATAAGTAAATAATGATATTTGGAATTCAAGTTAAAATTAACCTTTCAAATATTTAAAATAAATTAAATATTCCCATTTCAAATGCTCAAAAATTCCGGGTCGTCACAACTCTAAATCCATGTGTTTTTGTGCATTTTCTTATCTTTTCATTGGTGTGTTTGTTTGATCTGCTTCATTTTACATTTATTCTCTTCATTTTATATCTTCAAACACATCCGAAGAGTGTTGTGCCCAATTTTGATGAAAACAATAACGTAACATATGTATATACCTAAGCATTTATATTCCTGATATGCATGAGAATTTGTCACATGCATATGTGTATTATATATACAACGGATATAAATCCTAATATCAAAATGCATGTGTGTTTGTGTATACACTTGTTTATATATCTTTATATTACTATGTGATGTAATGAATTTGTATATGACATAATCAAAAAACTATTCAATCAAATTAATTAATATTATTAATTAACAAATATGAAATATTTTTGAATAAATATGATCTTATTTAATAGTTAGATTGGATCCATCCTAGTTATAAGACTTCATCAGTCCATTATCCAAATGGGGAATAATTTTGAAATTTACCTATTTCACCCACCACAAAACAGACCCAATTCCTTTAATGGTACCAGAGCGCGGTAGATTGAGGCAATTATTAAATGTTCTGGGTTTGATCCCTATAACTAGCATTATTGGGGTTCTCATATTTTGATCTTTGACAAAGCACTGCCTCTTACTCCTACATGTCCTGTGATAGCTGTGCTAGTCGAAAGGTTGTATGTAAAACTTGCATGTGAGGTACTTGGTTAGGTCACTCTAAAGGATTTTGGATTTGACAAACATTAGTATCAGAGTGAGGTTGGTTGAGGTGTTCGCCTTGTACATTAGACATCCTAAATTCGATTCTTGCAACTAGCATTACATGGGGTTATTACATTGTGATCTATGACGAAGAATTCCCTCTTACCCCTACATGTATTGCGATGATTGGGCTAGTCGGAAGCATAAAACTCGCTCATGATGTACTTAGTTGAGTCACCCCAAAGGAGCTTGGGCCTGACCAACAATATTATCAGAGCCAGTATAACTTATGCAGTCTAATCAGCCGGCACCAAGGGCCAACCAATGAACTTTTCTACATAATGGGCATTTAGATTTCCAGTGTCTATTCTTGGGTTTGAGAATCAGGTATCCTCCCATCCTCGGCTACTGTCTAGCCTAATCGGTAGATTAATTCAAAAGGCTTGCCAAAATATAAGCCTAAATTAATTTTGGGCCTTGGACTAACTATGAAACTAAGATTTTAAAATTTAAAGTATATTTTAAGTTTAAGTATTAAGTTTAAAATATAAAAGAATTTTTTTATAAATGATATAAAATTAAATTTAAAATTCCTCAAAATTGTTTTAAAAACTAAATTAATATTTTTCAAAATTTTATAAATATTTAATTAATTTAATTAACGAAATAGGTAACTAATTAGAAGTTAATTAATAAAAATACACATATATATATTATGATATATGTATGTCATTATAAGGTTATAGTTGAAAATTTGTCTTAAATTATTTAAGGTAAATTAAAACAAATTTTTCATAAATTAATAAATTATTTAATTAAAATGTTTAATTAAATAAATGATTTATATGATAAATAATTAATATAATGTTGATTAATTAAATTATATATGCTTATATACAAGTAAATAAAACTATAAAGGTTATGGTTTAATAAGTTAAAATGTTTTTATTTCTCAAAATTGTTTTAAGAAATTAAAATAAACAAAAGTTTGAAATTTATTAAATATTTAATTTATATGTTTAAATAAGTAATTAATTACATATTAATTAACATATGTATATATAAACGTTTGATGTATATAAAATTATAATGATTATAGTTGAATATTTTTCTTAAAAAAATCAAGATGAATAAAATAAAATTTCGACAATTTTACATAAAATTTAATTAAATTAGTTAATTAAATTAAAGAACTAAAATCAATTTAATATTATTTAATTAATAAAGATACATGTATCTATTATATAAGTTAACTAAATTATAACATGTATACATAAATTAAACTTATATAACTATATTATATAAATGTAATGAAAGTGGACTGAAATAAACCTAAAAATTATATTTGGAATAAGCACATATGTAAAGTACATATACTGTTTATTCAAATATGTCTGACATTCGAATAATGAGGGTATTTCATAAGAAATACATTATTCTTTAAATTGATTTCATTCTAATGTTCATATTAAAGATTATGAATCTCTAATATATAAAGTTGTCTATTAGCGCCAAAAATGGTCATTAACACCCAAATCTAGATAAAAGCAGCAAACCACAGTTACAGATCACAGATAGAATGTACAAAGGGTGTAAATATGAAGAACAGTAAAAATTGAAAAGAAAGCAGTAATAACAGAGGATTTATAGTGGTTCGACTGACTGTGGCCTACGTCCACTCTAAAAATTTCCTTTTTATTTATATGAGAATCAATTACAGTTAAAATCCAGAGTTTTTAAAACAATAATGGCATAGTAGCCTTAATGAGGAAGAGGAAGGGAAACAGAATGAAGTTCTCTTTTTCTAAAGCCCCGCCTGCAGTATTTATAGGCAAAATCCGAGTTATTGGGCTTCCTGAATGATCCGGGCCCATTAATACCATAGCCGCCTCCGATTCCAGCATTATGACCAACCTTGAATTTTGAATGCACCGATCCAATATTACCCTGGGAATGAGTCGAAGTGAACACAGATGTGACTCAAAGCAAACTCGTTTGTGATTCGAAGTAAAACATGTCTGAGCAACTCAGTACCGATCCCGCTCCCTTAAGACACCGATCCCTTTTAGCCGACCCAAAGTCCTCGTCTTACCAACCCAGAGCTAGGAGTTCAATAACCCCAACTAACCGACCCTATTCGATACACTGACCCCTACTCTTGTGCCGACCCGAGTATAATTCTATGTCGACCCAGAGCCACTTCAACCATGCCGACCTTCCAACAAAACTGACCCATCTTCCTACCGACCCGAAGATTTCACAACACCAAGCCATTGTTTATGCCCGATCGACCCAAAGCATGTCGAACCACTACATTATGCCGATCCCAAAGCCTGCCACTCTCATGACCCAAAGCGTCCCCCTAGATGACTCCGAGCAACCATTAAGAAAACCTGAAGCAAGTCCAGGTACGACTCGAAGAAAATCTCCAAGAAACTCATGACAACTCAATCTTCATCGAAACCCATATTAACAGTATCCCGTAACTTTTATCCATCGAATATGCCGAATCCCGGCTTCATAATCATGATTATCGTCCGTGATTGATTGTCTATCCATCCAACTGACACAAACACATCGTATTCCAGTCTCGACAAACTAGTAGTCGATTTAGTAAAATCCACCTATCTAAGGCCTTGCCAAAAGGCAGGTTAACATTTGCCCCCCAAAACATGCCTTGCTATTGGAAGATGTGTTTTGAAAAGCCTGAAATCTGATAACGGAAGTCCATGTTCCATTTGTTATCAAGCAATTCCATCCAAATCCAACAATTTACTCCGCGATTGTTCGAAGTTGTTATCCAATTTCAAATCCATCCCAAATGCACTAACCGAATCCATGATCTCTCCGGATCATTTTATCCGAGTTTGGGACCAATCCAGGTCCAGTAATCCAAAGCCCGGACCTCGTCGATTCCAAATCCAAAACCGGGACCTCGTTGGGTCCTAAAATCCATATCTGAGGCCTCATCGGGTCTAAATCCAAAGAAAAATCCGATAGCCAAGCTCTAATCCATCCATATCCAATAGCCAGTAACTGAATCCATGACCTCTCCCGGTCGATATCCAAATCCGGGACTATTTTGGATCCATGCCCAAGTCCTTAGCTGTTCATAGCCAATATCCAAATCTGTAACCTCTTCGGGTTTTTGCCAAGTGTAATCCATACTCGGTGACCTATGTTAATCAATGCCTTAGTGTTCTTGGTTTAGTGTCCCTGAACACTGAGTAATGCCGGCATTTAAGTCCTAAGCCAAATCCTGGTCGCTCTGGACCCTTGTCGAGCATAGTCCATTCTCAACGACCTGATATAGTAGGTGATAGATAATATAAGGCCTAAGCCCCAGGCCGAATCCTGGTCGCTACGGATCCTTGTCGAGCATATTCCACGCTCGATGACCTGAATAAGCCGACCCTCCATTTTCAGGCGAAGTGATATACCCCTTGCCAGGCATAATCCATACCCGAAGACCATTTTTCGAAAACCAGATAGTAATTCAATCAAATCCAATTTGAAATGTAGATCAAAGCAGAAAAATTGAAACACATATCAAAAATCCAAACCAAAAGGCAAACACCTAAACCAGAATCCAAATCAGAAAATAAACAAAACCGGGAGTTCAAACCAAACTCCAAAACCGGGAGTTCAAACCAAACTCCAAAACCAAAGAAGAAAAAGCAAGTGTCCAAGCCAGAAAGAAAAAACAGATTTCACAAACCAGAGTATTATGATCTATCATCATCTCAGAGCGTGCCTAAGGATTATCACCGTCCCCGTACATGAGTAAGTGATTTAGCCGTTTTCCCAGAGGTTGTTACTTATTTCAAACCATCACAATTAGTTGATGACCAATCGACCACCATTCTTGGGTCTCACGCCATCGTTGTTTGAGGTAGGCGGTGGCTACTCCCGTTCCACCATCGCAGTCTGAGTTCTGACATATTGCCGCAACTGACCATCCTTATATGCTCCTCAATTATATCTTTTAAGTGCCTGCAGCTATTGGTATCATGTCTGTTTAGGACAAGTAAGAGACAATGCTTTCCGAATGCCCTCTCGTGTTCCGAGGGCTCCCTCCTTATCAGTCTTCGATAAGGAAGGCGATCCTGAGTTTACATGAATATCCGCTCCAATGTTTCATTCAATCCTATGTAAGAGGAGAATTTTGGTTCTCCACAGCGCTTCCTTGCCCTACCAGATTTGTTATCTGACTTCCTCTTCCCTTTATCCTTATCTTTACCGAGCTTTCACCGGATGGTTCTCCATCCTTAACCATGTTTATTTCCTTTGACTTCATTTCCAAACATGCATCCTCTTATCGAAGAAATCTCTCAGCTTCGTGAAAGAATTCCCCGAGATCCATTGGTGGATCCCGTATCAATGATACTTTGATATTCGAATCATCTCTTACTCCTGACACCGCCGCCATCAGAACCATTGATGGATCCGGCCGATCCATCGAAGCAACTACTGCATTAAACTAAGTTAAGAAAGTCCCAAAGTGACTTATCCGTCCTCTACTTAACTAATGTTAGGGTCATCACATTTTTCGGCCTTTTTATGTGAACTCGAAACTTCTTCAAGAACCTATCGAAATGTTCTGTCTATGTTCTAATAGATTCATCTTCCAGCTATCTGAACCATATATCAGCTATACCTGTCAAGTACAGAGGGAAACATCATGCCATAACCACCTCTGATGCCCCCTGCACTTCCATATGTCATGTGTACCTCATCAAGTGGTCGTTATGATCCGTCTTACCATTGTATACTTCTAGAACGGGCAGCTTAAAATCGGGTGGATTCAGAGCCATCCTGATGTTATAGGTAAACAGACTTTTGTTTACTCCCTCCAGATCCTTGTTTGTCAGACCTCCGCGAATAGTTTGCCTGATAATGTCGGCTAATCCAGTACTATCTACCAAGGGTTGTCCCCCATCTCCATTTCCTAATTTCCATCTAAGTCCTTAAGGGAATTTTGGTACATACCCCGTGTCACGCACTCCTGTATCCCGGTTGGCACCGAGCTATGCAGCACATCTGATATTCCTTCATGGATTGGTCCACTATTACCTGGTGGTGTGCCCCTGAGTCTAGGTCCGTTCTATTGATAGAAGTTGGCTGATTAGGGGCTGCCCTTACTGAACCACTGCATCTGCTTGCATGTTGAGTCCTTCTGGTCCAACTCCATAGATCTGAGCTCTTGCAGTTCCTGTTGTTCCTGCCTGTCCAACTTGTGCGAGAAGGGTCTGCAACATTTCCTCTTGCCGATTCATCAACTGCTCCTACATAGGATTCATTATGACTTGCATCTCGTCCCTAGTGATGTAGATTAAGGCTTGATTAGCTCCAAAGGAAGCCTCCTGACTTCTCTCTTGACGATTCCTTTCCATCCTCTATCGCCTGGTTGATTTCTTTGCCATAATCTCTAGAATCCAAGTTTCTAAGCCTTTAAATCAAAAATCCTAGCTTTCCAATCCCTGAGTGCTAGCTCTCTCAATGAAAGCACCCAAATGTTAGTGCCAAAAATGGTCACTAACACTCAGATCTAGATGAAAGCACCAAATCACAGTTACAAATCATAGATAGAATGTATATAGAGAGTATAAATATGAAGAATAGTAACAATTAAGAAAAAAGAAGTAATAATAGAGGATTTATAGCGGTTCGGCTGACTCTGACCTATGTCCACTCCAGAAATTTCCTTTTTATTGGTATGAGAACCAATTACAGTTACAATCCAGAGTTCTAAAAACAATAATGGTAGAGTAGCCTTAACAAGGAAGAGGAAGGGAAGCAGAATGAAGATCCCTTTTTTTCAAAGCCCCACCTTTTGTATTTATAGGAAAAATCCGAGTTAGTGGGCTTTCTGAATGATCTTGGCCCATCAATACCATAGCCGACCATAATTCCATCATTATGACTGACCCGGAGTTCTGAATACCCCGATCCAATATTGCCCTGGGAATGACTCGAAGTGAACAGAGATGTGACCCAGAGCAAACTCGTTTGTAACTCGAAGTAAAACATGTGTGAACTCGAAGCAACTCAGTACCGATCCTGCTCCCTCAAGACACCGATCCCCTTTAACCGACCCAATGTCCTCGTCTTACCGACCCGAAGTTTCAATGACCCGAAGCAGCCGACCCTATTCGATACACTGACACCTACTCTTGTGCCAACCCAAGTAGAATTCTATGCCGACCAAGAGCCACTTCAACCATGCTGACCCTCCAACAAGACCGACCCATCATCCTACCGACCCGAAGCTTTCACAATATCGACCCAGTGTTTATGCTCGACCGACCCAAAGCATGCTGAACCACTACATTATGACGATCCTAAAGCCATCCACTCTCATGACCCGAAGCATCTCCTTGGGTGATTCTGAGCAATCTTCAAGAAAACCCAAGTAAGTCCAAGTGTGACTCGAAGTAAATCTCCAGGAAACTCAAGACAACTCGATCTTCATCGAAACCCATATTTCTAGTATCCCGCGACTTTTGTCCATCGAATATGCCGAATCCCGGGTTCATAATCATGATTATCATTCGTAATTTTTTAACCATTTGTTTTGGGTAATATGTTGTGACTTAACTGAAATCCCATTATCCATATGTTTTAAATTTTGCGCTCATTATTCGGTTTAGCTGGGAGAGGACCTTGTGTCATATAACCCATTTCGAATAATGATACGACGAGATGGCATTTAAAGACCGGTGGTGAAGACTAGGTATTTGCGAGAACGATAGGATAACCTATCGAATGACTCCGCACTGAGTAGCTATGGTATAGAGATCTCCATATGTGATGGGGAATCCGGTTGGGATTGTGAATACCCGGATTGCAAGGGCTTCTTTGGAAGTGCCTTTGGTTCTTTTCGAACCCGGAAGAGACTTGTATGGATGTGTGTTTGACATTACACTTTGAGATGTAAAACCAGTTTCCATCAAATACATTTCTGTTTGGTGGCGGAGATTTATTCTCTTAACTTAACACCCTTCTTTGAGAAGTACGAGCTCAGAGGTTATGTAGTTGATGGTTACTAGTGATACATTCCCAATTCGGTAATGTGGCATACGAAGTGCTGCTGATCATTTGTTGATCAAAGCATGGCTTTGTGAAAAAGCATAGCTTTATGGAAGAGACCTCATCGAGCCCACAATCCGGTAATGGTCGAAACAGGAATTTTGCCACAAGGTTGCAGGAGTTGCACCCCTAGGGTATGTCCATCTCTTTTGGAAAAAAAGTGGTATCATGGTATGGAGCCTAGATATTTACCTAGTGGTTGCTGCATACTTATTGCTTTGTGGTTGTTGGTGTCGAGCGCTCGAATAAAGTTTGTTACGACCGGGGGTGGCATATCTTAGGTGTTACTCTCGGGAAGGGAGTACACCTGCCTTGTGTCGGTAGGGAACCGTTTGGTTCCTAGGGGCGTCCCTCCAGAGGCGTCTCATTTTTTTAAGGAAGTTCCTTAGCCGGACCATTTGTTGGAAATCCAATCTTTCCGTACGAGCCCTTTATGATTGCAGTTGTATTACCTGCCACCTCAGGTGGTCGCTATAGTAGGTATAACATAATGGTACCTATGCTGGCTAAAGTTAATATTATACTTTCGAAATGTTTTCCACTATGCACTAATAATAATATCAAAAATGATTTTCGCGTATCAAGCATTTTTGACTGTCATAAAAAGAAATCTCCTCCAAGTGTGCGCTTGCATTGTGTGTGTGGCGGAAGGCCTTATGGCAGTTTCATTTTTCAAAAAAGCATTGCAGTTTTCAACTTTTAAAATCTTTTGTTGTTTTTTTTAAAGATAAAACTGTTTTGTTTGCTCATACCAGTCCCATGACTGACCCGGAGTTTATTGTTCCTTCCTAAACTCTGGGTGCCCACAATTTTCCAAACGGGCAGTCTAGAGTTGGTTTTTTTTTCCAGATAATCAAATAGTAGGAGTAGATTCTATGCCCTTCAGTCTCTAGAAATCTTCTTCCGTCTTTGGATGACCGAGCTTGCTTAGTATCTTGATTGGGAGTTCGAGCTATTTCTGGATTGGTGCTTTGGAGATGGAGATTGCTGATAATGGAGTTCCTTCTTTGGAGTTCGAATTTATGTCATCTCTTTCCGCTGATGTGTCTTGTCTCTGATTTTTATGGATCTGTTGTATCATTATTGTATCTGATATTGTATCAATTGTGTATCAATGATATATGTTATTCATTTCTTCCACTGTGTTGTTGTACTTAATATGTTATAAGCTCCGGCACGAGTCAGATTTCAATGATTGAATCTGTGGCATTCGAGTACAAATGAAGTAGGGTATTGATTTTCGAACGCTGAAATTTGGGCCGTGACAACTACCGACTTGAGTAGTCTATATCACTGACCATGGGTCAGAGTATAAACGGTTCAACTAAAATATCTAAGTCCCAATTGCGTAATAGGGTTTAAACCATTCGATAAAAATTCTTAGTCCTAGACTATGAACTGGGATACAAACAATTCAGTGAAATTGTGACTACCCACAAAAAAAACAAAGTCCACGTAGCACGGACTAAAGTATGAACACAAATTAAGCGTGAGCCGACCGTTCGTAGAATGAACTATGTTCCCAGAATGTGGGCTAAAACCATGAACTGTTGAGTGGTTTTCAACCATTCCCTATTCCATTAATTTCAATCTTAAATCGACAAAAGAATTGCAAACTGTTAAAGACCAGAATACGCATGACTTAGTTCAATATCCGCTAGCTCGATCCCATGGTTTGGAGGGACAGAGCGTGAAGTCAAAGCTAGTATAACTTTCCCTCTTACTTATTGAAGTATACCCCGAACTTAGGGGTACAAGAAAAATATGACAATGTGAATTGACCATACATCAAATGACATTAAATCTCTTAGAGGTTATGTAAGAATTATTGACACCACAGGGATGTAACTCGACCATCCATGCAATGCATTTATTGACCCGAAAGCCGGGGATAGAAATGTAGATGTCCAAAGATTGATTATGATAGCTTAATACCGCAGTTCATATTCCACGTTTACAATGACTTGAGGCAATGACCATAAAGAGGCCTTAAGACAAATTAATCAAATTAATGTTCGATTTGACAACCAGCAAGTTGCAAGTACACGAAGTGAGAAATGATATAGTTTAGAAATTTAAACAAGTGAACGTAGGAATCATACACAAGAACAAAAGAGTTTTTATTCACACTAAACCAGTTGTACAAGATACAAGACAAAATCGAAGGGCCAAGCCCAAAAAAATACAACTAGCAAAAGGAAAGAAGTTATCCAAATTTCTGGCATGTCTAAAATTTACTCTTTAGATTTTTTTCCCTCTTTCGCTTCTTTGGAGTGGCTCCCTCTAAACTGCTGCTAACTCCTTTCTTCGATCCCTTACCACCTCGGCCTTTCTTGGAAGGAGTTTCCTCAACTGTATGAACCGAGGCGGTATCGTCTTTAGAAGTTGGAGGGATAGGAGCATCTTCAGCAGCAGAAGTGTGAGGAACGTCTTTCGAAAGGGTCGCCCCTTCGGGAGGGATCATCTAGAGAGGGGAAGGTGTCGTCTCATCCGGGGCCAATTCAACTGGCTCACCTTTGACCTTTTCTTGAGTTCCTCTCGCTCACTCCTTTCTTTCATAGTAGGCCCACCGGTAGGATCATAGGAACCTGTGATCACCTCTTTTGCGTTAAAGGGGATTTCATGATGTGGGTCTCCTCCCCCTTGAATAGCACCTCCATGAGTTGTTCATCAAAAAATAAGGCCTCTTCGCGAGCACTCTAAGTGGCAGACGAAGTTGTAACTGCGAGAAACTCTGTTACGGCCGTTTGTGACTCCAGCCGAGGTCCTTTAGGAGGGTGAGAAGAAATATTTGATGAGTCTAAGGCTGAGAAAGAAAAAGGCGAAAAGATTGGGAGGATTGATTAATAACATCCTAACTTTACAAGAGAAGGGAAAAAATCGACAAAATACCTTATATGATGTGGATTTCAGGCTGGGCCGAAGCATCCTCCAAACTACGTTTAAGGATCGGAGATAGTCACGGTTTATCTAGGTTGTACCCAGGGATCGTCGAGGAGCTTGTCGCGGAACCGGTCATGATTTGAGACACCGGAGGCAACTCAGTTGCAACATCGGAAGGCGCCAACCGGGATCCTATGCCTGCCTCATATGAAGGAGCACTCATAATCTCTTTCTGAAAAGAAAACCGAATGTCATGCAGTTTTTGGGGTTTACCGTCCATTAGCACTTTGCTTTCGAGTTTGGTTACATCGACATTCTCTGAGCTGTGAAGTTTTTTCTCCTCCGAGACAAGAAATTCCCAGGCACGATGAAGCTGGTATGGGTAGTCCTCGCCAAGCCATGATAAATTCCTATATTTAAGTACATTGGCGCTGTAGAGAATGATAAGCGGGTCGAGCTCATTCACCACGTCTTCTCTCACCTTGTTCGTGACCATTTCTATCTTACGTTGAATGAGCGTGTTGAAATTTTTAGCTTTTTCAGTCGGCACATCTCTCTCAAGCCTAACATGAACCAGCTCTTCGCAAGAATCTTGAGCGATCTTTTAAGCATCATCCCTTTGTTTTATCACATCTTCAAGCTTGGCTTTGAGTTCAGCTATTTTCTTCAAGGCCATAGATTTTTTTTTTCGACCGCATCTCGCTCAAGCATTATCTCTTGGATCCGGTGATGTAGTACTTGAACCATATTGAGATGGCTACCCTTCATCTCTGCTATAGATTTTAAGGCAGCGTTATCTCTTCCTTCGGCTTTGGTTAAGGCGATTTCAGAGGCCTCTTATTGATTTGTCAATGCTTCGATAATTCTTTTATCTTAGGCCTCCTGTCGCTTTAGTTTCTCAATTTCTTCCGCATACTCGAAGGAAACCTTTGATATCTTTTCCATGGCTTTCATCCGTTCCCTATATTGCATGTGGATGTTAGTGATGTAATTAATGGTCATTCTCTGAACATTGTCCGAAACCTTCTTCAAATTAGGGGGAAAATAGAACCCATCAAAGCATAAATTCAGAAATCCTTTTCGAAGTTCTGCCATGCAAACATTTGGATCAACTGGGGGTTCCTCAAAGATAAATTCAACCCCAACACTTTCCTTTCCAGGCCTGTGCACTGTAGCATGTTCGCGATGACGGCGGAAATCGCTTGGCCACTGAGATGGGATTAAGGACTTTGGGGGCATGGGAGTCGTAGGAGGGCCGCGAGGAGGATCGGTAGTCAAGTCCCTGTGTTTTGCTGATCTTTCGGGACCTCTTTGAGGGGGAGATCTCGATCTCGATCTGTGAATGTCTTGAGTTGGCCTTTCCATGTCATCACTTTCTTGATAGCTGCGACCACGGATGTGGCATTGGCTAATGTCATAATATTCACGACTGTCACGATAAGAGCCAGATCGCGGTTCAGACGATTGATGTTGTACGTCCCATAAGGAATCAAACATGCTCCTCTTCCTCAAAAAGAAGAGTGGATAATAATCAACTCTGAGTACTAGGAAGTACAAGTTAAGTACAGTAGTGTTTGGCATAAGAGTGTGTGTAAGTGTCCTAGTGTAACCCCTTGACAGACCAGGTGCAGGAACTTTGCTCATCGGTGTAACTTGCCCTCCGGAAGTAGGGTCTCCAAACAAGTTCTGACCGGAGACTCTAATCCTCCAATGCCCACGTCAGCGAAATGATAAGCATCGAGATCAGGTGGAATTGGTATATCAAACAAAGGGTCTAGTGGTACGTTCATCAGTGGCGTAGTTGGGTCGGAACAATGATTTCTTGGAGGCTTGTGTGCAATCACTTTCCCCTTTCTTTTAATCACGACTGAAGGTTGAGGAACTTTTTAGGGTCCAACGCCAACCCCGGGATCAGGTCTATCATCATGATGACCAGGTGCATCTTCACTATGTCCTCCGACGCCAATATCAGCAGACTCTTGGATGCTCGCGACTGGGGGTACCATGGGGACGAATTGAATATCTTTTTGACTGGTTGCGGCCTGTAACCTGATACCAACCGACCGACCCCACACTGAGGCCCTCCTCTATCAAGCCAAAAGTTATGAGAAGTTCGTCCCTGAGCAAGAATTCAATATTTCTATCTTCAACCGAAGCATTCTTCAAAATAGAGACCGCCTCTTCATAAACGTCGCCACTGGGTCAGGTAATGACACTTGAAAATAAATAACATCGTAGAACATAGTCTAGACGTGTTTTTCTCATCTTACTATGAAGATAGTGAGTGCTATCCCGCCTTTTGGTAAGGCCACGATACCAAGGGATTGACTAGAAACTGAAGATAGTTTGCTTCGAAAATCGGTTATATGCAGATTCACGATGGATACAGGCAAACTTGGTCCGAGTTTGGATTGAGTTACAATTGGCATGATATGACAAGAATAGCTATGCAAGGCAACATTCCAAATTTTAGGTCAATCGGAATTCGAATGCTCAGGTTACGGAACGATCAAGATCCACGTGAAACATGCCCGTTGCGTATCCATCCATCTGTATCCATCATTTTGTATCCATCAGCATCGATACGAAGTGACCATAACTCCATCACTCGACATCCATCATTCATATCCATAAGGTTCAACCCTATCAATGGACTTCAGCACTTCCCAGATCGATCGCACCTCACTTGGTCAACAGCTGAGTATCGATCAACTGCTTGATCGATACGAAGAGTAAAGCCGATCATCGATACGAAGATGGGAGCATAACATCGATACGGAAAGCAAAGCATCGATTGGATACGAGAAGAGCGGTTAACCCAAAGGAAGCGGTCCCTATGCAAAAAATATGGATCTCCACAATGCGCACATGCCACGTCATTGACATGAAGGGATCGATATGAAAAGTACCGATACGAAGGCGTCAACCACTCTATATTTGCAACTTTGATCGATAAAAAATTCCACAACCATACATCCAAATGCAACCAGATTTTCATAGAAGGTTGCATATCATCTCAGGAATATCCATGATTGATCGCAACTCAATTGAAGCCATTTTCGATCAATACGAAGGGATCGATCCCAAATGACTCCAGAATGATTGTATGGGACCATCTAGGCGTGAAAGGGTATTCTGAGATTCGAGCCAAATACTTCCAGCTCCACACCTATAAATAGCTCCCCAGTTACAACTAAAACAGGACTTTTATGCTGCTGGTTGGATTGAATTCCATTGTAATTTGAGTATTGGCCATTGTACTGTTGTAATTCAGTTCATAATCAGCAATAAACATCAAATCCTTCAAAGTGGACGTAGGCTGTAACATTGAACCACTATAAATTCTTGTTTTCTTTCTATTACAGCTTATTTTCTTTGTGTGTTTGTTAGATTAGCCTCATTTTCCACTTTACTTGTTCATTCTAATCTCTTCAATTACATCCGACGATTGTTTGTGCCCATTTTTGGTACAAACACTCTGGTGCTTTCACCGAGAACACTCTGCTCTTTCTGTGATTCTGTGGATCCCCTACCGTCGTCGGGTTGCTAGAATCTAAGGAGGAGATCTAGATCCATCTTCTAGTGGTTCCTTCTATCCTATTTGGATTGCTCCAAATCTAACAAGAACAACATCCAACATGGTGTGCAATAGCAGAATCGCTTCTAATGCTACTAATCCAGAAGGAAGGGATAGGCAAGTCCCGTGTAGCTGGCTACTAAAGGCCAAACATTAGCTGAGCTTTAGATCTACCCGGTCTAGTAACTAGAGAGGAATTCCAGACCATCATGCAAGAGTTCACTTAAAGCCATCAAGAGCTCACTCAACATATCCATGCCAATACGGAACTTGTGAACCAGATGAATAAAGAAAGATGAGAGAGATCTAGAAGAGAGTATACCTATTATTCCTTGTTTTAAAGCTCGACGTCATTTGAATCCTATCATAGATCTACACGACGCCGATTAGATGAGAATTACGCGGAAGCCTTCGGGCACCCGTATGCTGTGAATCCTGGACATGCCAGGATAGGTCCTCCAACAAGGCATCAAGCAGCATCCTCCTCCTGAGGAGGGACACTTACTCACAACACATCTCATGACAATGCAACTGCTTTTATAGATCTGGATCCCAAGGTCTAGAACCAGACATATCCAACCTCTCGCCACTGCATTCGTGCTCAGGATCCTCACTTCCATGAAGCCCGGGAGCCAAGAGGCATGGAACGGACTGTAGACAGTGACCAAACCATCCTCGCGATGTGGAACCTGACCATGCCTTGGCTCCGAATCCCCAGATGCCTGATATTCCAACTACGATACACTAGATGGTAAGAGAAAATTAAGGTCTCACTAATGATGACCAGAGGATTTCTTGAAGTCACACCTCGTTCACTAGTGGTATTTTATATAAGCAATTGCCTTGTCGATTCAGGATGCCGACCTTGCCAGTATATGAAGGTAATTCAGATCCTAACCAACATATTTTGAAATATGAATGGCTTATGAATGCCGCTCGAGCTGCGATGCGACTAAGTGTAGAAGCTTCCATATCTCCGTAGGAGGCATTGCGACTATGTGGTTCACCCATCTCCCGCCAAGGTCTATTTCATGCCTTGACGAGTAAGCTACTAAGTTTATTGTAGTTTTGTATGCATGCTGCCAGGCCTAAGGATCTAAAAACCTTGTCTAGTGTTATTTAAGCTCTAGGAGAGACTCTAAGCCATTATCTAGAAAGGTTCCATACTGCTTGTGTCGAAGTCACCAATCCCAATAATAACTCTATTCTAATGGCATTGACTAAAGGGATTCTATCCTGATTCTGAATTCAATGATTGGTTGGCTGGGTAACCTCCCGCTTCGTTGGACTGTTTCTATGAAAAGTAGCCTAGTTTTTTTAGGAGAGAAGACGCTAGATAGTATAGGAAGTAGGACGTTGCGGGTCCAGTCGTGAAGAAATCTAGTGTAATTTTGCAGTGAAGCAAACCGACGAGAGAGCTTCGGTAAAGTATAGTTAAATATTCAGAATAAGCAAAGCTAGTTGAAAAGTGATGGAGGTCAAGGAAAGAAAAAAGACCCTTATCATGGGAGACCCAGAGCTCCTATGTTCAATCAATATACTCCTTTGAACATGTCGCTAGAAAATGTTTATCTTCAGACCTGTACTACATGGAAGTATAAGAAGCCAGCTCCGAAACCGTCATCGGAGAAGAAAATTCAGACCGAAAAGTTCTACAGGTTCCATGATTGTTACTGCCATAGCACTAATGAATGCCGTCATTTGAAGGATATTATTGTAAATTTGATTAGAGAGTGAAAGTAAGAGCAGCTTGTTCGGGCTCACTAGGATGTAAAAGCGGGCCCATATAATCCCAATCAAGGCCAAAGCCAAGCTAGGCCTGAAGTACCCACACATACTAGCGAGAGGCCGGTGATTAACATTGTGAGTGGTGGTCTTCATCTGGCTAATCTGAACTGGAAGGAAACGAAATCGTATGCCAGCTCGATTCGGCATGTGGACTTCGAATGTTATTGTGGTACCAACGATAGGGCCCCGACAAAGCAAAAGAAGATGATGACATCGTTTTTAGAAACCGTGATGCCAATAGAGTCGAGGCCTCAGTATTGATCCGTTGGTTATTTCTTCCCAAATAGGTCCTGCTTGGATGAAGAGGATCTTAGTTGATAGTGGAAGTTCTATGAACATACTTTTCAAGTGTGCTTACGATCAAATGATGATGGAAACGAAGGATCTGAAATCATGCCAGTCACGTATACACGGTTTCAATGGCAGCGCAACCATACCAGCTGGAATGGTGGTGTTACCAGTTGAGTTGGGTGTTTGTGACCGTCGGAGAGTCCGGATGTTGTAGTTTGTTGTGTTGGATATTCATTCTCCTTACAATGCTTTTTTGGGCCGATCAGCCCTTACAGACTTCAGAGCAGCGATTTCCTCTTGGTGTTTGACTCTGAAACTCCCTACTGATAATGGAGTCGGGTGGTACATGGTGATCAGGCAGTTGGATGTGCCTATTATGTTGCGGAACTATAGGATGCCCAGTGAAAGGAGAAAGGTAAGGGCATGGAGGAATCTCTCTGCATCTGCTTTATAGAGGATTGACAACTAACGCCTGGGCCGAGGCTCAGGCGCCACGACCAGTTTCCTAAAGATCTTGATCCTAGAGACAACGAAGATGAAAGGGAAGTCAAAGAATACCAGGCTTCCTCGATAGAGTTGGCAACACTACAAGAAAATGATCTATCAATGGCAAACGACAATAGCATTGAAATGTGTCTTGCTATAGTTAGCTATTTAGTAGTCATTTAGATTAAAAACACAGCCTCTGTAAACGCCATTACTAATGAAAATAAAATAAAAGTTTGGCGGCACCTTTTTCGCCTTCCCTCTCTCTTATTCCTTTTCCCTCGTAACCCTCTTCCCACCATTCACTCCCAAAATCCCTAATTTATGAGCACTCGTATTCATTTAAAGTCCATAAATTTTGTTGAAGCCACGATACCACTTTTCTTCTCTCAACTAGCCTACTGAAGCTCCAATTCCTCAACTTTGCTGAAGCAGCTCCTTCGATGACCAACTTCGACTGCTTTTAGGTATATTTTCCAACTTACTGGGTTTTTTTTCGATCATTGTATGGTTCTTTTACCGTACATAGATGGCTTTGTAGGTATAATATTCTCTTTTTGTGTAATTTCGTTTGATTTATATCAATTCGATTTGATTCTTGCAAGCATTACTCCTAAACCTGCTCCTTCTGGTGGCTTTGCAGGTCCTAAGATCCAACAGGTCGACTAAGTTTCAGGTTTTAATTCTATCTGGTTTGTGGTTTTCAACCATTTATTTGTATGATTTTGATTTCAGTTGAACTTTGTTATTGTGTGGTGTCATAGTCATTTTATATTGGCTATGCATGTGACACCAAGTATTTGATTTGCTATAATTAAGCTATAAGTCTTTTAAGTTTGCTGACAAATTTAAGTTGTTTATCAGTTTCCTTTTGAGCATTTGGTTGTCTGTTTATTCTATTTATGCTATTTTCTGCTTCATGTTTATAATGACTAAGTTTTTACTTCGGTGCTAGCTTTTTTTAGTCCTTTTGATAATATGAGCTTTGATTCAGCTTCGCTGTAGTTTAAGTTTTGTTTATAGAAGCTCGGATTTGGAAATATTTTCTACAATGTCGAAATGTCTTCATTTTCTTTTTCAAATGCAATAACCTTTCATGCAGAAGTAGCATTTAAAATCCGACTCACAAACTTTTACCAAGTTTATTGTTTGTATTATTTTAGTTTGTAGTTTGTTCGATCTAACTCATGAAATCCATGTTCAACTCAGGCATTTGCTTAACTAAGGCAAATGCCTCAGTCAATAATATTATTAAATCTGAAGAAGCTGTTGTGTTTAATCTCCTAGGATATTGGTCATTTTTAAAATAAATTTTAGCATATAAAATATTTATTAGCTAATATGGTTCTTTCTCCATTCGTATTAATTTTAATTCAAATACACTTTCCAAGTATCTTAAGTTCTTTCAATACTGAGTGATTTTAATGGAAGCTTGGTTTTTATGAACTTTTAGAAGACGGACCACATGTTCAGTACAAAAGTTAATATCATGCAACCTGTTGTACTTGAAGATGGCCACAAAAGTTGAGATGCATACTTGATTGATAATCCAAAACAAATTAAACATGATTAAGCTATTAAAATAAAAGAATGTGAAACTCACTGAATATGTTATTTGTGAGTAAACTTGGCCTCTTTACTCAGTCTTACCTATTACCTCAGTAATTAAAACAAAAGATACCTAGTAGAAATGTACCCAATATTACCAGCCACAAGAAAATCTGACAACTCGATTGTTTAATATTTTATTTTGGATGAAGCACTTTTTAAAGCGCTAAACAAACATTGTTTGGCTATAAAGGTGTGATAAAAAAATGCACTGAAAGATTCTAAAGTATAATATATTCACAGAATTTGTGATATAGAGTTTAATTTGACACTTGTTGAGCAATTACTTACATTTCTACAATTTGGAGGATATACCCTTATAAGGAACTCAAAGGATCTTTTTGAGAGTTTTGGTTTTGATACTCGGCCTGTACTTATTGGCCTCGTCATTTTTCAGGTAAACAATTGAATTTGGCCAAAGTGGAAGTTATTCTAAGCTTTGTTTACGCTTTCCACCTGCTTGATTATTTCCCTTATTTAT
Organism: Allium cepa; assembly: GCA_030765085.1. Classification (NCBI taxonomy): domain Eukaryota; kingdom Viridiplantae; phylum Streptophyta; class Magnoliopsida; order Asparagales; family Amaryllidaceae; genus Allium; species Allium cepa. Next base: position 713,540,595 of record CM060934.1, read on the forward strand.
TTAGTTTTATGTTGGCAAATCCTTATTTCATGCTCTTGAATTACATTATAATATCTTACCAGTACAGCACATTGTAAACTTTGGTTCTAATCTAGTTACTAGGCTTTATGGGTTCAGGTCATATATCTGATTTTTTTTGTTTTAATTTGTTGTGGTTTTGTTAAGTATACACAAATCTGTAACATTGTTTTATCTTCAGGCCTAGTGACATCGCATTTGCCTAATCCATACCCATATATTTTACTAGAATCTAGGTAAAAAATAGCATAAGTTGCTTATTTTTTCACCTGGAAAGATGAATATGTAATAAATTTCTATAAGCATTTTTTTCTCAAACGAAGGATACACTGAAATCACCACCAGTAGAAAACAAAACAACGAAGAGAACGTCAATGATATATATTTTTATTGCTACTTTGTTATGGAGGTTTTTGGTATGCAGATTTTGGAGATAAAACACCTAGCAATCTACTCCAATGTCACACTTCGGTATGCAGACTTTCGATATTCATAAAGAATGAATAACTGTAATTTAAATTGGGGTTTCATAGTGATAAGTTATAAAAGTAAAATTTATTAGGTAAAATTATTAGAGTAATATAGAATATATTTATGATATTTGAATAGATAATATATTAGCATTGAATTTATGATAAATAAAAATGCACGGCATTACTGAATAAATAAATGGGTATTTATTTGTTATAATTGGCGTCCCCCTTCATAACTCATATGACATTGATGAATAAACAAATGACATGAATTTGTTTTTAATACCAAATTTCCTTCAAGTCCCTTATAAACCATATGCTAGTGCATTTACAAAATTCTTATACCACCCTTGTTTACAAATTGATTCACTCATAAGATATCAAATAAAATGCCTAATATGGTTATTAATCAAGCATGTCTATTTGAGCTTTTGAGATGCATTCAACTGTTTTTTCTTCTTCTTGTATTGATTAATTACAAAGCTAATGGATGCGTGAACTAAACACTATAGTTTTATATAAATAGGAATCATAAAAGATGGAAGTTCATATATTAGTCAACGATGTAATATCAGTTAACACCGCTTCGCATAAATATCTAATTGTATTACGGTCTAGGCTGGGAGAAATTATATTAATTATATGTAGGATGCATCGATTCATTTTTTATACAAGTTGCATACAATTCTTCAAAGTAGTGCACAAGGCACAAAATAATATGATAAATATGACCATGTATAAATCAGACATAGTTTGAAGAGGCATTAGGGCATTTAGAAAATATCCATGAGTAGATTGAATTTTAATTCCATGATACAAAAATAGCATTGTTCATTGAATAAACAAACAAACTGTATAAGGCACTATTTTACTAGGCATGTTTGTTTTACGGCAACATAGTCTTTAAAACAAGTCATTATAACTTATAGGGCCTATAAACAGTTTCCCTCTTTTTATCATACACCTGTAATTTTGTCTGTGAAATGTTTGTGCTTTAACAACATCTCCCCACTAAAGCATCTATCGCTATCTATTTGAAAAGACAAAAATATTCATTATGAAATTATAATGTTAAATTAAAATATTCATATGGAAAGAGACTTTTGGTATCCCACATACATCTTCATAAAAAAGTATTCTCTTATATATGAAGATATCAAGCTAGGCGTGCACATTTTCGTGTAATACCTTATATGTAGAAGTTAAATCTTATTTATCAATATTAACCCTTAGGACGGTGATGTAGAAAGCATCAATATTAAACCTTATTTATGCTATTATAATATTTTTATGCGTATGTGTCTTGATAAGCAAATCTGAAAGAAGAAAATTGTGAGCGAATGGTACAAAGCCGCTTCACGCTGCAGAGGGCACGATGGGGCATGCTATAATATGAGTTGTTATGACATGAAGGAAATCGCTGCTAATGAGGCTTTAGAATGCTAATGAGACTCAGTCGGGAAGAGAAGCTAAGTCAGGCGGAGTGAGAAGTGTAGATTGTCATTGCTGTGCTGGCTTTGGAACTGAATTGTTGTGGCTTCCACGGGTTCAAATATAGCAGAGTACTGAAAGTGAGTGTAGACGAATGCATGGAGAAGATCTGCTACATGAGGGAGATTGAACAGGTGTTGCTGCGTGGACTCAACCTGATGTTGGTGTTGCCACGACATACACTAAATACAATAGTGAGGCCAACATGGATGAGCGACCTTGGAGTCTGGGGAAAACATGAAGAAGTAAGCAAGAAGATTGGCAGACAAGAAGTGTTGATGATGTATTTCAGGCTAGAAGGGGATTGTAAGTGGACTGAGAGGTCTGATGCCAAAGCGGGGCACGAAGAGTGTGTCAGGGTGAACTGACCGAGGAGATTTGAGTGCTGGTGGCTCGGCCAGTAGATGTGTTGGACGTCTTAGGTAAAGATTGTAGTATTTAGAAATTCAATATAATTTATGTGTGATTTTATCATAATTCTTTTCGTGGAATCCTGGCTTAATATAATTCTAAATACAATGTTTAGGTTTAAGAGAAAATTTGCAAATTTGCCAAGGACCGACTCTATCTCAAATTGTTGTGTTCTTCATGATTCTTCTGGTATCCCTTAGGTTAAGAGCATCACCGAAAGCAAGATTCTATGTATTCTCAAGGCTCAAGGTATTTTGTAGTTTAATATGACATATTGGTTTATATACAGTTTTGTTATCTATTCTCTTTGACATGATTATGTTGAAAAAAATGCATTTGCGCAAATAATAAACGAGACACATTTGATTTTTTCATTCCTTTAATTTTTATAATTTATCACATCTCATGTCTAACTTACAAAAGATATTATCTGTGAAGATGTGTATTTAGCGTATTGGTTACTGCTAGATTCAGAAACCAAAGTGTATCGAGCTACATTCAGGTATTTACGCAAGTGCAGAATACATGTCTTTTTTCTCCTTTTCTTTTACTCATATCCTATGAATGTGTGTTTCCAGTGCCTAATATTCCAAATAATTATGTGGTATAAATGATGATGCATGATGTTCATATACAAAACATGCATTATAATATGCATATCATTCTTGATAATGAATTCTTAAAACATTTTCATGGTTCTGATTGGGAGTTATTGTTATGGTAACTTAACATGGTTACCTTGTAAACTGTTATATTAAAGTAACTATTTCATTAACAGTGTTAGCATCATCTCTCTGCATGGAAGCTTTTTGATGTTCAGTTCATACTTCTGCCTTACGCTTTGTGCAAGGTATTTTACCGATAAATTTCATTTTAAGTATTTGACCGTATAGCTAAATCATCGATGTACGTTATACTGCTAATTAATTTTCAGGTGAAGCCTTATGCCCTACATCAATATTATTGCAATGTTTGTTTCCGGTTAATATTTTTTTTAGATTAGAGACTAAATCTTCTTCAAATGTTCACATAATGTCCGTATATTTCTTTGGTTGAATTTGTACCTTCTACCGCCACATCCATTCTCTCTTTGGCAGTTAAAAAAATAGCTGCAACAGGTGAGCCCAGATCATAAACCTCTGCAAAGTCTCTAGTGTAAAAATTCTGACACCACCCTGGTGCATCTTTGTTCTTTTGATCATTCTGTTTAAATATCAAAAACACAAAATAGTGTATCATAACTGTTGGTTTTGGGCTTTCATATGTCACTATTTCATTTCCTAAAATTTATAAATCTCATTTTTTGCTCATTGTCATAACCATTTGATCTCTTTTCAGTAGTGAAAGCGGAGCAGGAAAATCTGAAACAGCAAAAATAGCAATGCAATATTTGGCTGCTCCTGGAGGAGCAAGTGGGATAGGATGCGAAATTTTACAAACCAACCCTATACTTGAGGCTTTTGGTAATGCAAAAACATTAAGAAATGACACCTCTAGCCAATTTGTATGCCTACCTAATTAAAATTAGTATTTATTTATTTATTTATTTATTTCATATATGCTTTGGTTTTATATTGCTTAAGCTATTTTATGTAATAGGGAAAGTTGATTGAAATTCATTTTAGCAATACTAAAAAAATATCTAGTGCTAAGATCCGAAACCTGAAGTAACAACAGGCGACAACATTATGATAACGGTAGCGGAACAAGACTGATGCAACAATGAGACTGCAGCATTAAAGCCTGAGGCATATAGAAGTTGTGAGCTGTAGGTAATAGATAGAAACAACCAAAATTGAGTCAATAGATGGAACTGATCAACTCTGATGCATTAGTCTGGTTCTAACTAGAACTGAAGCAAGACTGAAGTCACAACCGATGAACAATAGATATGCGTTATTCAAAGCTAAGAAACAAGCAATGAAGCAATGATGCATAAGGCAATAAATGTATGGTAGGTGGTAGCAATATAAGAATGGCAACGGCACACTAAAATAGAAGTAACATCAAGACTGAAGCATTGGAGCATGGAGTAAACAATGATAATGAAGCAAACAGAGGCAGCGATGCACTGAAAGCTGAAGAGATGAGGCCTTAAGCTGCAGGCATGGTAATAGAACTGATGGGAAGAACTGATTGAATGGCCCGACTAAATTGCATGAACTAAAGCAAGATGAAGATTGAAGTATGATGAGGTTGACAAAGTGAGAGATACAAGTGCAACAACTGATAATCTGAAAAGGAAAATGTGTAAGGGATGTCATTATTGTGGAAATTGCACTAAAAAGTGAAATGCAAGGTTACACCAATGCGCCAATTCTAAGCTGAAGCACTTGAGATAAGGTAAGCAAGCTAAAGTTTGATGCAAGCGGAAGTAGGGTGAGGCTACAAATAGAGAACTTCTTGCGTTAGGGTGAGGCTACGAATAGAGAACTGCTTGCGTTGAGCTTGAACTGTTGTTGCCATAATAAAGTTAGAGTTGTGCGTGAAGTGTCTTGATAAGTTGTTTGAATGATGATGTGAGGGGTGATATTGGTTATAGTATTACTGTTTTTTCTGATGAGGGTGTTGGAAGATGGATACTATTATTGTATGTGATGAATGTGGTTTTTTGAGTTATAATATATAAGTAGAATTGAAAATTGTAAGCTTTGAATGTTATGGTAGCAAAAAATGTGCAATAGATTTTTTTTATAGAGTTCTAACTATGCAATAAAAAGAAAAATTGTTCAGCTTTGTTATATTATAGCATCATGTTAGTGCTATACAAAATATTTGCAAAGAGTAAATAATTTTCATAGCAATAATTTTCATAGCATCATGTTAACGCTGTTGAATTTTGTTTTGTATAGCGTTTTTGGACGCTATTGTATATTTCGTATGTATGGCAACTTATTGTTATATAGCATTCATAAAAACGCTATAGTTTTACTTCATAGCGATTTTTCAAGGCTATTACAAATCATGTTTATAGCACTTTTAAACCGCTATGAAAAGTCCTTGTCCATAGCATCTCTTATAGCGTTTTTTATGTTGCTATTATAGGTCACTGACCTATAACAACATGTTAATATACAGCGTACCAAAACACGCTATAGTAGCCTATAATAGCGTTTTTTCAACGCTATTAAAGGGTGTTTTTGTTGTAGTGCAATTGATGTTTCGGTCAACGAAGATGATGATCCCAGAGTATTAAAGATCGAATCTCAGCTTAGCTCCCAGACAAGACAAGAACCAGTTGATTTTCTACAGGCAAACCTCGATGTGTTTGCCTGGACTCATTCAAACATGTGTAGGATCTCGTCGAATATCATGAGTGATGCATTAAATATCGACCCGTGGTACGTCCCAGTGAAACAAAAAAGGCGCGACATGGCTCCAGAAAGATCTGTCACCCTAAAGGAAGAAGTGGACAAACTCAAGGCTAATTGGTTTATTCTGATGCTTTATGCCCAGAGTGGGTATCGAATCCAATGCTTGTCAGAAGGTCGAATGGAAAATGGCGAGCGTGTGTTGACTATTCAGATCTGACCAAAGCCTATCCTATAGACAGTTTCCTGCTTCCAAGAATCGATCAACTGGTGGATTCAACAGCCGGACATGAGCTCTTATCTTTCATGGATGCGTATCTAGCTACAGTCAAATCCCGATGCACCTTCCTGACCAGGAGCACACTAGTCTTATCACTGATCTAGGACTTCATTGCTACAAGGTGATGCCGTTTGGACTCAAAAATGCTGGAGCAACTTATCACCGGCTCATAAACCGAATTTTTGCAAACCATATTGGGAAGACTATGGAGGTGTATGTAGACGACATGCTTATGAAGTCGCAACCATCCAGCAACCATATTGGTTATTTAGAAATGACGTTCAACATACTCCAACAATACAGAATGAAGCTCAATCCACTGAAGTGTCATTTCGGAATTGCATCTGGGAAGTTCCTTGGGTTTGTTGTCAATGCCAGAGGGATTGAAGTTAACCCCGAAAAAATCTAGGCTATTCAGGATCTCGAAACTCCTAGAACCGTCAAGCAGGTACAAAGTCTTAATGGGAAGGTGGCAGCCTTAAGTAGATTCATTTTCAATTCCACAAACAAGTGCATTCACTTATTCGGTCTAATTAGAAAAGGGAAACAGAATTTTGAGTGGATAGAGGAGTGTAAGGGCGCATTCCAGGAACCAGTATAACATTTGGCAACACCTCCCATCTAGTCAAAGCTGGTTGATCACGAGAAGCTTTATGTCTATCTGGCGGTCATAGCAAACACAATCAGCACTGTGCTAGATTGAGAAGAGGATCAGATCTAACGACCAATCTATTATATCAGCAAAAGATTGATAGCGACGGAGAGAAACTATCCAAAGATAGAGAAGTCGGCTTATTATCTTGTTGTAGCCCCGAGAAAGCTCCATCCATACTTCCAAGCTCATCCGATCACTATTTTTACTGACCAGCCATTACGAAAGATCCTGAAGCGACCTCAGACTTTTGGTAGATTTCTCAAGTGGAACATCGAGCCGAGTCAATTTGATATCTCTTATACCCAAGGTGAGCTATTCAAGGACAAGTTCTAGCGGATTTCATAGCTGAGTTCACCATACCGAAGGACTTGCCCAAAACTAGTGAACCTCCCAACTATATATGGAAGCTATACGCTGACGGTGCATCAAACGACCGACGCTTAGGAGCTGGAGTGATGCTCGAAAGCACCGGAGGGGTGATATGTATGTTATGCTTTGAAATTCGGCTTCCGTGCAACTAACAACGAAGCTGAGTATGAAGCCTTACTTGCTAAACTGTGGCTTGCTAAGGATTTGGGAGTCGTCGCTGTTGAAATTTACTACGATTCACAACTGGTTGTGTGCCACGTTCGAGGAGAGTATCAAGCCAGAGACCACAGTTTGGCCTCCTACCTTATGCAGGTCCAGGAAGTGTTGAATCGGTTTGACTATTGTACTATCCACTGTATACCCCAAGAGAAAAATCAGAAGGTCGATTCTTTAGCGAAACTGGCCAGCATTGGTGAAGCACATCAGATGATACTCGTCCCCATAGAGACATTTACTGCTCCAAGTATTGATCAGGTAGAGACAGACTGGGTTCATGAGGCAACACCCGAGAGGGAGTCGTGGATGACTCCAATCAGAAACTTTCTGTAACATGGAATATTACCTAAGCACAGGAGTGAGAAAAGATAGGTTCTCCAAAAGGCTTCTTGCTTTGTTATCCAAGATGGAGTATTGTACAGAAGAGGATTTTCTATTCCTTTACTCCTGTGTATTGCCCGCGATGAAATCAAGCTTGTGTTGTTGGAAGTGCATGAAGGAGAGTGTGGCGATCACACTGGTGGGCAAGCCCTTACAAAGAAGATACTCAGGTATGGGTATTACTGGCCAACCGTAAACCGAGACGCACCGGATTAAGCCAAGAGATGGGATAGGTGCCGAAAACATCCCAGAATTTCGAGAGCCCTATCAACAGAGATTACTCGAAAGGTCAGTTCATAGCCATTTACCACATGGGGTATTGATATTATAGGATCCTTGCCTCTAGCCAAGGGTGGTGCGAAGTATGCCATTATTGAGGTTGACTACTTTACTAAATGGGCAGAAGCTGAGCCCCATGCAACTATCACGACGAAGAAAGTAATCAACTTTGTTGTGTGTAACATCATCTTTCTCCCGTAAGAAATTGTAACTGACAACAGAACCAAATTCGATAGAGCCGAGTTTAAGAATTTTTGCCAATGCTATTGCATCCAGAATAAATTCTCGGTGGTAGCTCACCCTCAAGCGAATAGACAAGTCGAAGCTATCAACAAAGTCATCAAGTCCATTTTGAGGAAACGACTAGAGAAGGCTGGAGGTAAGTGGGTCAATGAGCTTCCTATAGCCTTATGGGCATATCGAACTACCCATAAGTCCACGATCGACCATACTCCATTCGCACTTTCTTACGACTTTGAAGCCGTTATTCCAGTTGAGCTAGAGCTGCCCTCTCACCGTGTGACTTATTATGATCTGATGAAAAATGCCATCCTACTTGCAGAGTTTTTGGATTTATTAGATGAGAAGCGTAAAGAGGCTTATTCGAGGGCAGTCGCATATCGCAACCGAGTTGCCCGATTATACAATACCAAGGTCCGACCTAGAACCTTTGAAGTGGGCTATCTCATACTTAAGTGGGTCTATCTGGTCCCTTCACGCATGAAACCGATGTTGGAAGAACCGTATATCATCGAATGAAGACTTGGAGATGGCATATTCAAGCTATCAACCGTTGATAGTCTTACCCTACCAAGAGCATGGAACAGCGAAAGTCTTCGTCGCTATTACATATAACTGGCTTTCATTCAGTTTGCTTTCCTTTTTAAGTTTGTTTACACAATTTGAGAATTTGTACTTGTAATAAGGAAATTGATTTTGCCATGATTTCTTGTTTACCAATAAACTATAGACTCATAAAGCCAAATTAGTGATTCCAAAATGCATCATGCAACCGTTATGATGTACGAAGAGATGAGTTCCACCTTATAGTAGGACTCGTTCAAATAGAGAGTGATCGTGATCTGACTGGTCACTCGCTAGATGAAACCCCGAGCCCAGGGGGAAAACAACAATCAATTAAACGAAAATTAAAACACGACAATTCTCTAACAAACTCCAGCTCCCAAAGTGCGAGCTGAAGTGCAATGTCCAAAATTAGGACGTGAATCGACTGTCCAGCTCGATTAGGATGGATACGTCTATCCATGACCATGCTTCTTTTCAAAGCTCGAGGAGGGTGGATCCATTCATCTACGGCCTCACTTCTTTTCAAAGCTCAAGGAGGATCCATCCATCCACGACCTCGCTTATTTTCAAAGCTCGAGGAGGATGGATCCTCCCATCCATGACTTCGCTTCTTTTCAAAGCTTGAGGAGGATAGATCCTTCCATCCAAGACCTCGCTTCTTTCTAAAGTTCGAGGAAGATGGACCTGTCCATCTACGACCTCGCTTCTTTCCAAGCTCAAAGAAGATGGCTCCGCCCATCTACGACTTCACTTACTGTATCAAGGAGGATGTGATCCGACCATCCATGACCTTAACTAACTCCTTATTCCCAAAGCATGAATTAGATCCTAACCCATAAGCAGATATGATCGACTATTTTCCGACCAACTCTAGATTCCCGAACCGAGGACTAGAGATAAACATTAAACAAGTGTGATTGACCATCCAAAAAATAACTTATGTCCTCGAAGTACGGACATAATCCTAAACAATAAGCCGACATGATCTATCGCCGGCATATAAATCTGATCTCCAGATTGTGGATCTAGATGCTAGCAAATGAGCGAGTGTGATTCGACCGCTCAGACTCATGTTACTTTAACTCGATTCCGACTAAGTTAAATCAAAATTAGTGAAGGCGAAGGATGACTTCCAACTAACTATTTCAACTGTCCCCAGAACGGGGGGCACAACTCAAGCACCAATCGCTGACTGAGACAGCGCAACGTTGGGACTCAGCTCAATGTTTTATTATGACCTGAGGCTATGACCTTAGGACTGAAAGACCGAACTTGAGTTCGACCCAGAGACTAAGGCTTCATAAGTACATTGAATGGAAATGCGAATGCTTAAGTACTTAAACAAATAAATGCAGAGTTATGTAAAAAATAAAAAAGGAATTTTATTCATGCTATTCTTCAGAAATGAAGTATAAAATATGTCCAAAGAATTCCTATAAGCAGGGGGCGAACCCGCATCTATACGTGGCCTACAAAAAGCTAAATAAAAGAAGCTTATTCTACTATTTACAAGAGTGGATGTCAAAATGCTAATCCACGCATTTGGTTCCTTGCCCATCTTAACTTTCTTTGGCGTAGATCCGCTTGAGCTACTAGCCGGACCTCTTTTAGAATCCTTGCCTCCTCGACTCACTCCAGTTGGCTTGTCTCTAACAAGGGAAACCGATGCATTCTCCCCTTGGGAGCTCGCGGGGACTGAAGTATCCTTTGTGCGAGAAGATGGTGGAATCGTGACACTTTTGACACCAAAAAGATGAGGCGCTTTAATTTCAAATATGGTGCCACTCGGAGGGAGCACAAGGATCGGGGTAGGAACATGGCCCTCCATGCCTCCACCAACTCTATGAGCATGCAAAATATCAGCCTTAATTTCCTCCATTATTTTTTCTTCTCGGTGCACGCGCTCACCAATCGGGAGACTACTGGTCAGACCCAAGGAGCCCGTGATAATGACATCTTCATCCATAATAAAGGGCACCTAAATGCTCGAGTCGCTTTAGCGGCTAAGGAGTGCTTCCATTAATTGGTCATCAAATACACAGCCGCTATCATGTATCTCCCCGTCCGAAGTAGTAATTGTCGCGGTTGTGGTCTCCATTATTAATGCCTCCTGCTCGTGGTGAATTTCTTCAGTTGCAGGAGGGTTGGCCGATGTAGAATCTAAAGCTGAATAAAGATAGGAGAATACATTAGTAATGTCCTTTATTAATGTTCCTGCATTTTGAAGAATATGCAAAGTTTCCAGAATACCTTCCTCAGTTTGGCTCCCAGGTTGGGCCGACATGCCTTCTGACCTATGCTCGATACTGGAGAGAGATGTGGCCGGTTGCGATCATACTCTGGGACGACTAGAGGGTCGATAGAAGATGTGGGCGTAGGTTGAGATGCTGGGGGTATTTCAAAAGCAGCATCGAAACATATGTTCGGGAAATCTTTCTTTATTTTAGCAATACGGATGGCTCCTTCACCCGATATCTTTATGGCAGTTTGTTCTACGATGTCAGGAGCTTCCGTCTCAATTTTGTGTCGCCGATCGCCAGTTTTTAAAGCATAAGATAGTGTTGTTTGGTGCGAGGATTCAGAAGAGGGCCTGTTGGGACTAGAAGGTTTCGAAGGCGCTTTCGATGGTGGAGATTATAGCTTAGTACGATGCTTGTTTTGGTATGATCTCTCTTTTTCTCGATCGTGGCAGTCATGCTTCATGCTAGAATGGTAGCCGCAAACATAATCTCTCTCGCTTTCATGGTGATATATTTAGAATGCGATCCAGATAAATGGCGCGAAAAGCGGAGTATACTAAGCGTGGATCCTTGCTTCACCATTGTATCTGCAAAAATGAAAAGAGGAATAAAATTAGTCATTGCTAGAGATTAAGAAGCATTTGACGGAATGTCGTGTGGTGCCGTGAAGTGTGGAGCATATGCAAACCCCCCACCGATCGGTTGTAGCAGTGCTTATTAGAGTCGGCTCCCCTATGCCTATTAAGGTTAGGTCTGCACTGGTTCCCAAAGGGAAGAGAAGCCCCTCTAGCCCGAGATTAGAGAACGATGACATCTACTCCAGGATAGGGATATTCGACATCCGTTTCCCTGAACTTCCCGTCTGCGGGGAAGAGGTCTTCGGACCTATGGAAGTAGTAACAAGTTGGAATGCTTCAGTGCTCTTTTGCCTCTTGATTTTATGGACAAGAGTTTTGCCTTTCTCTTTAACACAGATGATTGAGGGCCCCATGGAAGCACGACCATGGGCATTCGACCAGCTTCTTACCCTCATTATCGCGATGTTTAATGATTATTATGCTAGGCGCAGCCTGAGCTCCCTTGACCGGGGGCACGACAGGATCCCATCTTCCACCTTGTCTTGTTGGGACCACTCTTGGTACCTCCATGAACCCTATGCTCTGTCCCTTCTCTAAAATCCTAATGACTATCAAGTTGTCATCAGAGAGAACTTCACCTATTTCTCTTAACTCAACTGGCACCGCCTGAAGTGTCCTCACTAGCTCTTTGTACTGGACTCCTTCAGGCCATGGAATAGCAGCTATAAGGGAAACACAGCAGTGAATTCAACATTAATCTATATTATCCAGTCATGGTTAGCAATGAAACAAGTAATAGGACTTACGTCTGACTAGCCACCGCCTGGCAAATCCTGGTGGGCATCTCACGTAAAACCATTCCGTTTTGAAATTGCTCAACTTGCCCCCATATGCCTACTATAACTTGGAAGTTCCTAACAGCTCCCAGGAAGGTGAATGACAAATTATCCGCCCAACTCTTAATATTGAATAAACATCTGATCTCCTCGACAGTCGGGCGACGGAAGAGATGTTACATAAATATAGTGTACAAGCTGTTGAGAAGCGCATATCTATTAGGATGAAGCTGAGAAGGTGCGATCTTCAGATAAAATAGCATATCCCTAATGAACTGGTTGAATGAGGGCATTGTTCCAGTTCAGCACATGAAGCTATTGCATGCGGTGAACCCTTCTGGGGGATTGTGCGCTCTATCTTCTAGTCCTAGCAACCGAACTTCCTCAAAGACAGCCCATGTCTAAGGCAAATTCTTCTTAGCATTTTTCTGTAATCTTAGACCGGACGGAACCTTCCGGATTCAATATCACCACTGCTCGGGCAGTTCATCCGGAGAAGGATTCATTGTATTTACGGGAATATCAGGCCTTTCTATTCTGAGGAGTGGAGGACTTCGAACTTCTTGCCGCTCTGAGCTTCCAGGATCCATAGCTATTGAACTTGATTAAAAACCATTATTTGATGGTAAAAAAGGCACATGTCCCCCCAGTGCAAAGTGAGTGATCGTGTTGTGTAGTGAAATGCTGCACAATACTCTAAATATCTACAAGGTTAAAAGATAGAAAAGAAATAAGACTTCGAGATTCGATCGGAGCAATGGTCATTGCTGACCATCTCAACAGTGCTATCTAACTTCGAAGAATGATCCATATTGAAAAAACTTGTTATGTTTAACAAGTTACAGTTCCATCGATGAGCTATGAAGGGTAATCATAAATGCAGTTTTACGATCAAGTCCAAATATGTAAGGCTAAAGCTCGTTGGAGTCAAGTGTTTGAATATGCAAAGGTCATAAAATTCATATCCATCATAATTCATTTTGGATCATTCCGTTGAAATAAGTTTTTGTATCAATCGGCTGCCACTCGTTTGTATTGATCAAACCTTTAGATCGATAACTCATTCGTATCGATGCTCCCGACGTCCATCACTCCATCCCTTCGAATCGATCTATGGTATCTGATTTCGGATTGATCATCAAGCTAATTCTTTCACATCGTTTCCAGGCGCCCACTCTTTTCCTCGATCGAGAAGACTGCTTTCCAACATCTCCCAAACTTCATGTTTCCTAATCGATCCCATATCCATCCCCTCACATCGATTCGAGTTCATCACTTAGGTTAGATAGATTCGGAGTTAGTGAGTCCATCGACCCTCTCCAAACCTCTAAATCACCATTAGCCACACTCTCTACCTCACCCCAGTCACGCTCTGACACCAACGACACTGGAGATGGCCATTACGATGAACGAAATGGCGCGAAACTCGACTCTCATCATTATAAGCATGGTTTCATTGATTATCTACCTAGCTCGAAGGATCCGGGTTGAAGATTTGATTTGGTATTGGGGATGAAGGATCCAGTCTTTTTCTTTTTCTCTGATGGGTACGAAGTAGCAATAGAAGCAAGGTGGAAAAATATGCTAAGTACAAAAAGTATTTATACTTCATTCATATCGATCATAAAAAATGATTCGTATCCCATTTTCCTCACCGATTGAATTGGTCAACGTACCTATTGGTACGAAGAGCATTGCATGCTTGTGTCTAGATTATTTGTATCCATCGATAAGAAGCGCATCTGAACTCCAAAATCGTATCCATCGATATAAAGCGCTCCCATGCGTTAATGCTTATAACTCTCGTATCCATCGATACGAAGAGCACATTGTACAACGACTTAAGCCAAACTATATCCATCATTATGGGACACACCTTTTTTGTAAATCCATCTCGTGTTGATCTATATCGATATGAAATTCAACTTGATGCACCCAGATCGATCCAGGAGAGGATCGATACGAAGAAGTGCATCAGAACAACCACAAATCACTGTTGTAACTCGGATTTCATATCGATCCAGGAGAGGATCTATATGAAATTCGATCCAAAAGAAACCATCAGTCGATGGAAGGAACTTCTTTTCACTAAAATCGGTTCAAAAAAAAGAAAAAGAGAAGAAGCAAGAACTTAACAACGACTCATGAAAGTGGAAACGTAGGAGTCAGGTTAAAACACGAGCATGCATGCTATACTAACATTCAATTTTCAATGTTAACAGGAATTGAATGCTTACCTGGTGACAGCCAGAGCAATCGACAAAAAATTGCTAGCGCTTGACCTTGACCTACAACTCAATATTTATGCTACTGGAAATCAACCGAGGGTTGCATCTCTTGATTGACAAAAAACCAACAACTGTTAAGTAAATCAAAAAGAGTCTTTTTAGAATAAATATTACAGCTTTTCAAAGCACGTCATGTTCACACAGGACGTACTTTGGAAGGCAAAAGTTATCCTGGCTTTTGGCAAGGCCGTGATACCAAGGGTATGACTAGAGACTAAAGATAGTCCGCTCCAAAAATAGATTTTCTGTAGATTCACGATGGATACAGGCAAACTTAATCCAAGTCCAGATCTAGCCACAATTAGCTTGATATGACAAGTAGAGCTATGCAAGGCAACATTCCAAATTTTAGGTCAATCAGAGTTTGTTTGCTCAAGTTACGGAACGATCAAGATCCACATGAAACATACCCCTTTCGTGTCAATCCATCCGTATCCATCATTTCATTTCCATCAACATCGATACGAAGTGAACATAACTCCATCATTCGGTATCCATCGTTCGTATCCATAAGGTTTAACCCTATACCGATGGACTTCAGCACTCCCCAGATCGATCGCACTTCACTTGGTCAGCAGTTGAACATTTCATATCGATCAATCGCTTGATCGACAAGAAGAGTAAAGCCGATGATCGATATGAAGATGGTGGCAGAACATCGATACTGAAAGCAAAGCATTGATTGGATATGAGAGGAGCGGTCAACCCAAAGGTAGTGGTCTCTATGTACCAAATTTGGATCTACACAAAGTGCGTTTGCCGCATCATCGACATGAAGGGATCGATATGAAGTGCATCCATACGAAGGCGTCAGCCATTCAATATTTGCAAATTTGATCGACTAATTACTCCATAACCACATATCCCAATGTAATGAGATTTACACAGAAGGTTGCGTATCGTCTTAGGAACGCCATGATCAAACGCATCCCAATTGGAGCCATTTTCGATCCATATGAAGGCTATGTGGATCGATCAGGGATCGATCCCAAATGATACCAGATCGATTGTGCGGGCCCACCTAGGCATGAGACAGGGTATTCCGAAATTCAAGGCAGATATTTCTAGCTTCACACTTATTAATAGCACCTCAATTGCTAATAAAAGAGGATTTTATGCTGCTGATTGGATTGAACTTCATTGTAATTCGAGTTTTAACCATTATACTATTGTAATTTAGTTTATAATCAGCAATAAACACCAAATCCTTCAAAGTGGACGTAGGCTATAACGCCGAACCATTATAAATTCTAGTTTTCTTTCTGTTACTGAATATTTTCTTGGTGTGATTGTTAGATTATCCTCATCTTTCATTTTACTTCTTCACTCTAATCTCTTCAATTACATCCGAGGCATTTTTGTGCCCATTTAGGTACAACCAGTGAGAAATACTTACATCTCTCAGCTATAATCGAGCGGAGCTGAGCGGACACTGAATGAAGAACCATTCGCTTTTGAAAGCACCTAATTTGTTTGAAGTGCCGGTCAAAATCTGACATTTTACGTCGACTCAAGAAAAGTGAAAAATAAGCTCCCTCTCCATGGTTTAAAAGTGAAAAAAAATCAGATTCCATCAATAGTGGGCGGACGATGTAGAAACTCCATGAATATCATATATGAACAGTTGAGGAGCGCGTAGCCGTTTAGGTGGAGTTGTGCTGGAGCGATTCATAGATAATGTAAGATCCGTCAAATATACAAATTGAAGAGCGGGATGCATCCCGCCCAGCACATGAATTTATTACATATTATGTACCCTTCTAGAGGTCTGAGAGCCCTGTCGCCTTGTGACGGAGCTAATATGTCGCCAAAAGGAATCCCGTGCCTTGTGCAAATCCTTTGGAAAGCGTCTTCCTTAATCTTTGAAGCTACTGAGTTAGGAGGATTTTCAAGGATGATTGCATCTTTTAAAGTATCGTGCGCTAGTTCGATAACTTCTGGCAGAAAGATGGAAACAATTTCGGAAAGATCGAGCTAGGAACTCGAGTCTTTGGACTGTCTTGACTTATGACTAAGTGGCAGGCTGTCAGATTCGGCTACTGAACTAGATTCGACGTCCGAATTAGTCTTATGAGAGGAAGATCCTCCTGACATGATTATGGAGTATCCGGAACTCCTAGATTCCATTGCTACCAAACTTAGTAAATACCATGATTAGAAGAAAAAGGCTTGTACCCCCTAGTGAATTGTGAGTGTAAGTGTTGTGTGATAAAGCACTAATCAGTATAATAACGGACTATGTAAAACCGAAGATGAGAAGAGACGACAAGACATAGAAATGTGTTCAGTAGATAGTAATTGGCCAACAGAAATCAAACTATTGTCTGAGCTACGGATGAGTTTTTACACGGTAGTTAAAATTATTTATTCATGGCATTTGTTCTAAGCGACATGTTAGGAGGTCATGTTATATGATGGTCAAGTTTATGTTTAAATGTGTACAGGGAACCAGAACTAGTTACTTGGTTTGAGTTCATGTTCATGCTATAGGTCATATTCTTATGAACGGGTAAGAATACTAAGTCCAAGTGTAAATGGGTCGTTGTGATATTGTATAGTTCAGTCGTTCCAATATCTTAAGGGCCGAACATCCTGGAAGCAAGTATATGCCGAATGATCCATGGAATAGCTCGGGCCGACCATCCTACCTACCCATCGTCTCTACCCAAGCTAATATATCCGATCGTTCAAAGGCCATTCTCAAACTCCCTTATTTTTGAACTAGAGCTCCACTGATCGTCCATGAATGATCATAAGAATCATTCATCTCCACCACCCCAAACCTTTAGTCTTCTCATCATCATCGCCCTCCAAGAACGATCGTCCTGATAATGGTAGGTCACTAACTTCTTCTAGGCGAGCCACCTCACCTCCATTGAGGATGATTACAAAAATAAAAAGGAAAATGGAAACTTAACCCATGCCAACTGTTCCAGAATTGAAATCAATTTTAAAGTTGTGTAGAAAATTCAAGTAGTGTTTTAGCTATGTTCATGATCTAGAAAAATGAAGGAGTCGAGGTCAATTCGAAATATGGATATAGAGGAGAAGTTGGGATTGTTGTGAGGTTCAGAGAAGGAAAGGGTAGAATGCTCGTTTTGTTTCTTAGCTTTGGGATAGAAGTGTTAAAAGCAAAGTTATGGAAATGACTTACCGTCGAACTTTATATCGGGGGCAGGCTCAACCGATCGTTTTCATCCTTAAGGGTTGAGCCGAACGTATGACACTTGGGGATTATGCTGATCCATCCTGAACAATGTTTCTACCGATCCATTCTTAATCCAATCTACCAATTATTCCACTCCATGTCTTATCCGTCTTTGAGTTTTTTACTCTTCGATCCATTCTTAATCCATCTTCCAACCATCCAACCATGTGCTGATCCATCTTAGCTCATATGCTATTTATTTGTACCTTAGGACAATCATTTCATGGTTAGAAATTTAGATGTATAAGAAATGCTGAAAAACGATGAAGCAAATGAAAATGTGGTGAGTGGGAAAGGTAATCATAGAAATTCGATTACATGTGTGAATAGTTAGAATATCATAAAAGTTGGCGACCACCCATGGACACGAACACGACCTGGAGCCAACAACATAAATATGTGTATGAATATACATGGAAATAGGTTAAAAGTTCAACCTTTTAAAAAAAATCAGTAAAAGATCATAGTCAAACCTGGATTGTTGAATTTAAGATTGGATCAGATAAAAGATGGTTTGTAGGTCCCGCTGACCAAATTTGCATATGCAAACAGAATACGACTCCAGATTTATACTATCGATAGATGATAGAGGAATAGTAATCAATCATGAAGCTGATTGGATTCTGTCATGGCAATTGAAACTTGTTACAATTTAAAGCATGCCATATTATTCACAAGACATACTTTGGAGTGAAAATGTTAACCCGCCTTTTGGCGAAGTCGTGATATCATCGATTTGACCGAGAATGGATCGTCAATAGCTAGAAGAGCCAGCTATATATAGTACTATAAACAATAGTCGAACTGATTCAAACCAAGAGCAAATCGATGTATGGAAAACATGAAGTCACTAGCCTGGCCCTATGATGTTATATCTTAAGTTTGGAATTTGACTGAAGTCCATGTACATAAGCTACAGATGAGACAATGACTTGTTTGGGTCGACCAGAGAGCGATCAAGGAAAATAGTTCAAATCATTGGAGAACATCTGATGTCTTGAGAGCCATGAAGCCAATCCATGTAAGACTTCCAGGACATCAACAGAAAGGCAAGTGAGCATTCTGTGATGATCGCACATCCTAAAATGAAGATGAGAGGGAAGCTGATCATTATTGATGGGTACAACCTAACGATTGGCAAATTTCGATGTATATTCCGCCTTCGAATTAAAACAACTTATAACTTGCAATCCGCGACCCAGTATGATCCCATATTCTAGAAGCAATATCAAAAAGCCTTTAGGATCCTCCAAAAATGATCGTGAGTCATTTACAGACAATAAAAATGATCAGCTATGTATTTGCTGATCGTTTTTGATCATTGAGTTAATGCAGCCGATCGATATAGTGGGCTCTACAGGACCTAGAGGGTTTCCTTGTAAAGTTTCAGCCCGATCTGTATGCATCTCCTGCTATAAATACTACATGCATAGCCTCAGAAAAGGGGACTTCATCTTCTTATCCCTGCTCCATAGGATCTGCCATTTTTATTTCTTGAAACTTGTATCGGTGGATTCTAGCTAATCCATATGTTATTGTAATTCCAATGAGAGATTAATAAAAGTATGAAGTGGATGTAGGCCAAAATTGCCGATCCACTATAAAATCTGCGTTTTCATTTACTTTTATGCTTTGTTCTTTTGATTTCACTTTTTGTTTGATATCCATAAGATTCTACGGGTGTTGATGCCCATTTTTGGCATCAAAAATTATACAACCTATATCAGATTTGGAATAAATTTCATTGAAATCTATATTCTAAATTCATACTTTTGGGACTGATTTCCAGATTAGGTTGTAAACAATTCTAGAAAAAGTCATAAACAAGAATATGTAGGCGATATTTATTATATTCAAATTGTATTCAATTTGTTGCCTACAACTCATATACAATTATCAAATTAGGCATACAAACAAATAAACACCAATGGGATAATTTTCATATTATAACAATCTATAAAATTTCATATTACAACAATATATGGTACTATTGGTAGTACCCAGTTCCTTGGATTGTTTTGGAATTACTCGATCTATATAATTTTCTTAAGTTAAAGAAATAATACGAATCATTGATTAGTAATCTTTGTAAAAGTATTTAAACTAAAGATAAATTGGGATCGCCAATTGATAAAATAAAGCTGAATTTTCGACGATTTGGACTCGAAAATTTCTGAATCATACCTAGCTTAAAGCTAAGAAATTTACGAAAACTTTTGGTAAAAGATTGTGAAATACTTTGAGTAAATGAAATAAGATAAGGATAATCTATAAATCTGATTTATAAAGAAAAAAAAAGAGATTTAAGAGTTAAGAGTTTGAGGATTTAAATACGTGTGGTTTTAAAATTTATTTTTCAAAGCTAGAAAATTAATTATAGTATTAAATAAGAAATAAGTTTTATAACTTATGAATTTGAGATAATAGTAAATTACAACAAAGTTTAAATTTTGAGACAGACGGATTTAAGTAAAATCAATTTGAAATTTAGGATTTATATACTCTTAGGATGTAAAGGTATGTCATACAAATATAGATTTAAGCCATGAACTCTCTATACACTTAAATAAAATAATAACTCTTTAAAATGGTAATTATAACCTAGAAAAAGTTTTATTAATAAACTCCAGCATTAATTAAGAATTTGGACTTAAGTCTTTAAAATATGATTGATTTACATAAGTCATAAGATATAATAAACTAAAGTAATAATTTTACGAAATGATTCATAAATAATATTAGTGTTAAATGAAATATACCGAGTTAAAAGATTATGGAAAAACTTTTTTATAAAGATAAATTATCTTTTGAGTGAAAAGTGGTTTCTTTAGAATATTTTTCTTTAATAAAAATATTTGAAAATAAATAATTAAAGGGATTATTAAAGAAGCACCTTTATAAATGTTTAAACTTAAGATAAAATTTTATGAAAAGTTTTTGAAAGTTAATAAATACATATATTATATGTAGATCATTTCAACGCATAAATTTTGGTCTAAGATTCGACTTTAGGACTTTAAGATGTTTATATAGTTCGAAAAAGGATTTATCACTCGATTCTTGACGATGAACATTGATGAGGGTTTATGGTTAGGTACTTTTGTTTTCTATCATAGTTGAGAACTATGCAAGGAAAGAAAATTATTTTGATCTAGAAGCCTGATCAGTGTCCGCACTAGAGGATCAAGGAATCGGTACTAGTTCGAAAATAAAGTTGTTTATTCGAATAGGAGATCGAATAAGATATTTCATATGGATGATCTGTGTATATTATATGGAATTAAGTTTAAAGATAAATGTTTGGGGCAAACTTTTGTTTTGGGTAATTTCAAGGACGAAATTCTTTTAAGTATGGGAGAATATAACAATCTAGAATTTGACCACTTTAAAATATACTATTTAAAATTATTTTAAATATAAATTAGGTAAGTTTGTATGATTCGAACAATATTAGATAAGATTTTGAAAGAGAAGTACACACAAAAATAGTAACATTTGCCTATATCGACAAAATTGACAAAATGCTGATTTTAGAAAAGTAAGTTCCAATCGTTAAATAAATTATTTTAATTATTTTATGAGTGTTTATCTTTTTAAATAGCCATATAAAAATTTATTTTCAGATTTGGTTTACATAAATACATAGTTTAATTAAAACGTCAAAATGTGACCATAAAACATTTTGTCGAAAATCAACGTTTTGTCGATTAAAAGTTGTCGCAACGTTGTCGCAACTTTATTTTATTATATATGAACATATATTAAAATAGTATAAGTAGTAATTAACTCATTAATCAAGTTTACTTTTACTAAACATACTTAGAAAATTCTAGAATTTCATTAAGAAAAAGTTAGCACAAAAAGACGAAAATATACAAAAGTCAAAAAGTAAACATCAAATCAAACAAACATAATTATTATATTCTTTACTTAATACTTATGTAACGACCCAGAATTTCTATTAATTAAAATTCGAATATTTAATCGATTTTAAATATTAATAAGTGAAATTTATAAGTCGAATAATTTATTTTTCGAATATCTAGATTCAATTGGATAATTAAATCGATAAATTCATAGTTGAAATTACAGAAATAATTGAAAATTAGGTTAAATATGATTGAAAATGATTTGTAAAATTTTATTATATCATATTGGAGTTAGAATGATGTTATAGAACTTTTAAAATTGAATTTGAAGTTAATTTGTGAAAATTAAATATTTTAATATTTAATTGACGAGTTAAAATAGCCATTTTTCAATCAGTCTCAGATTTCGACAAAACTAGTTTGATCGGATCCATAATGTGATATTATTGTTATGTTTTGAATTTTGTGTCAATCGGATTTATCGTTTGTCTGGGGCAAGCCAAAACGCATAGAAATTAGTTTAAATCGATTTAATTTAAATTGATCGTTTATTGCCGTAACTCGCACAGATGATCGAATTAGCATCCGAAACACGTTCTATTGTGTTCGTAACGCAGGGTAACCTTAGAAACGCCAGTCATTGCGCGAGATTTAGAGTTCGGAAAATCATGGATGAATAGTGCGTTGAAAAATCTCTATAAAAGCACCCTATTATTCACAATATTGCCAAACCCTAATTGCAAAACCTAGCCGCCAACCACTATATCAATGGCCCAAAATGGTTCCTTTTCCTCCCTCATTTTCATCAAATCCATCAGCAATTACAAAAAGTTGCCAACTACAAACTTGTAGAGATCGTAGTTTAGAACTACGATCTCAACGGTTATGATCGAAATCGAAGTCAAGAATCAACGGCAATTTGCATATGAAGCCGTGCGTTCGTGGGTCAATATCTCGGCCTAGGGGCGACCGAGCTCAGCATGTTTTTGGCCGAAAGTGGAGAGTTGGCGTGTGCACGAAGTGGAGGTTTCTGATCGAAGTATATGTGGTCGTAGAGGTCGCGTCAATTTAGGGTTCAGGGGCCCTATGGGTTCGGTTTCACGTACAAACCTGGGGAAGGTGAAGATGAGAATAACGACCATGATCTGTTCATTTGAAATGAACGGCTAGATGTTGAAGGTTGTAAAAATAATAAAAGACATGTTGATTTATTATATTATAAATTCATGTAATGTTTAAAAAGCTATAACTTTGTGATACGAGGTCGGATTTTGACGAAACGAGTTGCGACAGGTTCATTTTGTCGAGCACTACGCAATGGAGCCAGTTTGGAGTCGTTTGGAGCTAGTTTGAATTTCGGGCAAAATTAAAAGCTTGTTTAATTTTATTCGAAATAAAACGCGGAATTGAATTGAAAGCGAGGTGAGAACTTCTCACTCAATCGAATAGTTTCGATTTAAATTTTAAATAGTTAGATTTAAAATTGTTGATTGTATGTCTGAATGATAAATTATTATCTGTTATTGATTTAAATAGACATTATACGCCGTTAGTAAGCGAAGGTTATTTATAAAAAACATATATCGCGATAATTCCATCTTGATTGGAATTGGTATTATTTATGTACATGGAGTTGATTTCCCGCATTATGTAGCGGATGGGACTCTATTGCACCGCATAATAGCGGATAATATTTTATAAATCCTATATACCGAGATATTCCGTATTGGAACGAAATTGGTATTGTGCTAACATCTTTGGATGTAGGGAAACAGGTTGGAGGTATCCAACTGGATTCCTCACCAGTATTTATTTGATTACAGATATTGTGATGTTTGTTGATTATCATATCGATATATGATATTTGGATGTCGTGATTGACTATTTGGTGCTGTTGCATCATCGGATCCATTTTTGAAGTTTTAAAATAATGATTTTGATTTTAAAAAGAATTTTAAAGTGAATTTTTGAAAGTATACGTTTTATTAAATTTTGAAATTGGTAAAATAAATAAACATTAAAATTATTATTATTATAAAAGTTATATTTTTGGAAAATAGTACTTAAGTATGATTTTGGAGTTATATAAGTTTTAAATAACGTTTGTAAATTATTAAAAGGATTGGTTTATTTAAATTGAGATTTTGGAATTATTATAAACGGTTTATATAAAAGATTTCTAAGATTAATATTTATAAATAAAAAATATAGGAATTATAAAACGAGTTTTTATAAGTGTTAAAATGAAGTATAAATGGATTTCACAAGTGATTTTTTTTATAGATTTATGAATTGTGAAATTATAAAATGAATAGATTTTTGTAAAATAATAGATTTATAAGTAAATTAACTTATAAATCGGATTTTGGCATTTTAAATGAGATTTTCGAATAAGTATAAATGGTTTATAGATGAGATTTATAAAATATATATTTTATAATTCGAACTAATGGAATTATAAAAGAAGTTCTGTTAATTCTGAAATTGAGGTTATAAATGGAATTTTATAAGTAGTAAGATTTTTAAATCTTGGAAATTGAAGTTCTTATAAAAATATAAATGGGGATTTATAAACATTGTTTATAAATTCGAAATCGACTTATTTTGATAAGTCAATTATTTTAGATTTTTAAAGGAGATATATTCACGATTTTGGATGGTGGATAATCCTTTAAAACAAAATGTGTAGAAAAATGTTGAATTTGGTTAACGAAGAATATTCATGATTTTAGGACAGTGAATAATATATTAAAGTGTTTTGGGGAAGTGATATTTTAAATAGAATTAAAACGATTTGAAGTTGTTTTAAAATGCATTGTGTGTCGAAACCATAGATTTCAACATTCATTGTTGAAATAGACGTTTTCGAGAAATAGAAGGAAATAGTGGACTATAACACTGTTGTTATAGTAAATGATTCCCGAAAGGAAATGTTTTATATAGTATTGGGATTTATATATCTATTTTAAGTTCGAATCCCTATACTAGTGATTTTGGGTCGTTGTAACGATGTTTTACGCAACATTCGTTTTGACTCAAATAAATGTGTTCAAGCGCACGTTTTCTTTAAAGGATGAAATATATACTTAATTTCAATTTAAGCATATTGAATATTTTCCAAGTGTTGAAAATAATGGATTTGTGAATTACTTAATATAAAATAAGTATGGAAATGTTTTCCAATATGAAGTGAATATTTTGAGATTTTATCTTTTAAAGATAAATTGAAAACGAATATTAGAAGTCGATTTAAAAATCGTATATTCATAGATATTTTGAAAATGTTAATTCACCATGGAATTTATAAAAGAAAAGGAAAATTTGTATAAAAATAAATATTGATTTATTTTTGAAGTGTGGAAATTATATATCCTGTAAAGATATTTTTGGAAAATAAATAATTTGGGAAATTATTTGGAATCTGGTGATGTTGAGCATACCTATTGATAGTTAAATAACCGACTATCAATATTTACCTTTAAATAGGTATTTTTGTGATTTGCTTAAATTTGAGTGCCACGCTTATTTTTGAATAAGCGCTCACTATTCGGGTTAGCCGGGAAAGGACCTTGGGGTCATATAACCCATTCCGAATATGTGATACGTCGTTATGGACTGCATTTGATGACCGATGTTGAAGACCGGATTTTGATATATTTGTCAAAATGAAAGGATTACCGTCGAATATTTCTGCATCGGCTGATCCCCGATATAGAAATTTATTACCCTTCGTGATGGGAAGTCCGGTCGTGATTAGTGAATATCCAGATTGCAAGGGCTTCTTTGTAAGTGCCTTCGGTTCCGTTCGATCCCGGAATGGACTTGTATGGATGTGTGTCCAACGTTACAATTTGAGATGTAAAGCTGGTTTCTATAAAATATATTTCCGTTGGTGGCGGAGAATTTATTCTCTTAGCTTAACACCCTTAGAGGTTATGTAGTTGATGGTTACTAGTGATACATTTCCAAATTGTTAATGTGGCATACGAAGTGTTGTTGAGCATTTGATGATCAAAGCACAACTTTTGTATAAAGCGTGGCTTTGTGGACGAGACTTCGTCGGACCTCACACCCGGAAATGGTCAAAACAGGAAGGATGCGGCAAGTTTATTAGGGGGTAGCTCCCCTTTAGTGTATGTCATTCCTTCTGGATAGAGATGGTATCATGGTATGGAGCCTAGATACTTAACCTATGTTTCTGTTGCAAATTTATGGCTTTGTGGTTGTTGGAAATCGAGGATCCTCGTATATAGATCGGTTACGATCGGGGAATGACATATTCGTGTCAGTAGTTACCTAGTTAGGGGTAACCCGGCCTTGTGTTGGCAGAGATCCGGTTAGGTTCTCGGGTCGTCTTTCCAGAGGCGTACCCATGTGGCAATGGGAAGTTCCTTGGCCTGACCATTTGTTGGAAATCCAAAGAAACAATAGATCTTGTACGGTTTTAGTTGTAGAACCTATCATTCACTTATGGTGGCGCCCCACTGTTTGGATGGTAGCTATAGTAGGCATACGATAATGGTCGTATGTTGGCTAAGATTTATATCTTTACTTTCGAAATGTTTTCTACACTATGCACTAGTAATAATATCAAAAGTTTCTTTTTAATGCGTATCAAGCATCTTTGACTATCATAAGGAGAGATCTCCTCCGATTCCGCGTTTGCATTGTGTGTGTGTGCGGGAGGCCTTATGGTAGTCTCATTTTCTAAAAAGCATTGCGAATCTATTTTAAAAATTATCCTGTACTTTGTTTTAAAAATAAACTGTTTTAATTCTCACACCAGTCACATGACTGACTCGGAGTTTATTGTTTTCCTTCCTAAACTCTGGGTGCCCACCTATTTCCACACGGGCAGTCAAGAGTCAGGTTTATCAGGATATTCTGGAATTCAGGAGTTGCAGGAGGCAAGCTGGATGGCATGGCGTATTCACTAGCATATAGTATTTCTTTTCCGCTATTTTTTGTTGTTTGTTGTTATACACTCTGATGATGTGATGTGATGTAATGTAATGTGATGTAATGTAATGTGATGTAATGTAATAACTGATATAGTTCTTTGTTTAAAGATTATTCATTTATCTATTATATGTTGTTCCGCTGCGATTGTGAGATTCTGATATTGTTCTGTTAGTTTCTTTCTGTTCCGTTCTATCTTTTTCTTTCTTCTTCTATCTTCTACCTCTTCTTTAACCCTAACGGTACGGTTTTCCGGCATTCGATTGCTCGGCAGTTGATACAGTGGACGTATTAATGTCGGTTTTCGAGCGTCGAAAAAATCGCAAACGTTACATTTGGTATCAGAGCACATGGTTAAGCGACAACCATGGCTCTGTTGGGTATTACTCATTAAAGATAGAGTCAGTAGTACTCTAGATTGAGTGTGAGTGTAATAATAGATACGAGTGCGTATTTGTTAGTGAATATAAATTGTTTAATATTGTGATGATTGGTTTGTTAAGTGGTATATGGATTCTGGTCAACATGAGTAATTAACGTTGTTGATAGGGATCTCTAAACACTTGTGCAGAACAATTTGACACGATATTATTTAAAATAGGGTAAATGAAATAATTTTACCTCGATTATATTTTATATATAAAGAAATAATTTTTCACAATTATTAAAGTGTATATAAAATTGATTGTTGGTTGTTGAAAATGTAAGATATATGCAAGTAAATAAAAGTTGTTTGAATAAGTTGAATGAAACATATTATAAAAGAATAAATTTTATAAGCGAATGAATTATAAGTATGAAATTATAATTAAGGTGATTTACACTTGTGAAATAATCTTATATATAAGAAGTGAAATTATATAAGTAAAAGATTTGTAAATATGATTTATAATAAAATTCCAGAGAAGTGTTTTGAAAGGATTTGATATTTTGGGTAAATTGCTTTGGAGAAATTAAAGCTCTAAACTCTTTTCGGCCGCTGGAAAATAATTTCGATGATGATCGCGACATTATCGGTGTTCATTTTTGGGTTTCCAAAAGAGGAATTGCTGCCAGATTATTTTAAATGAAAGTTGTTTGGAAAATTTGGGTTTTGAAATTCAAAGGATAATTGAATTGATTTCAAAAATGGTTTTTGAAAGGTTGGAAGGACTCTGGAATCCTATTTAACATATTTATGGGAATGATAAATGAATTGATAAATTATACGATTTGAATTTTGATAGAATAAATTTAACTTAAAAGATGGAGTTAAATTAAGGGAAATATAAGTGAATCAAGAAAAATCCAAGTGGTAGCTGTTGAATATAAGTGAAAAGAGTTTTGAACTTATAATATGAGATAATAAATTTGGCTTTGGTAAAAAGTTAAATGGAAATGAATTAATGAAATGGAAAGCTGTGTAATTGAATTCAAATTGGAGGAAAATGAATTTGAATAGAACTGAATTTGATTTGGAAGTGAACTAAATTGATGGTAAATTAATGAATGTAAACTAATTGGAAACGAATGAATGAATGTTAATTAAATCCAATGTAAATGAATCAAATGTGATTTAAATTGGAAAACTAATTCATTGAATATTAATGAGAAATGAAAGAATATTGATTTGGTTATGAATTGATTTGGATAGACATTGATTGTTGGATGTTTATTGGTTGGATAGTTGTTTGGTGGTTGCATTTGTTGTTTTGTTGCAATTGCTATGTGGAAAATGTAGTTGTTATGTTGCTATATGCTGTATATTGATATTATTTTCATATATACATGTTCTCATTTGTTTGATTGAGTGTATAGTAGGTGCAGATGGCGCTTGCATCGCATTTGGAGCTCGCTTTCGTGCTATATTAGCCGTATACGCTCGCTAACAATAAATATAAGGTACATATCTCGGATTAAATATCGTACTTTTACACTTTTTTCCCTGCAGGATGCCTCATCACTTGATGAGATGTATATTTGTGATATATACACTGTCATTTTTTTTGGATCGAGCCGCGCAAAGGAGACGCTGGCGAAATTTTTCGAAAATTTAAGGCGTTAGAATATTTTTGAGAAAATTGGGAAATTTTTAGAAACTAAGTTTGGATTTGGAAACTTAGTAAAGATTTTGTAAGAAGTTTAACTATGGATTTTGGAAAAGTTAAACACTTAAGAAGTTTGAAAAATTCAATTCGAACGAATTGTTTTGGAAAGTTAATGGATTATGTAACTTTTTTCACTTGGTAATTTCGAGGACGAAATTCTTTTACGGGGGGAAGTTTGTAACGACCTAGAATTTCTACTAATTAAAATTCGAATATTTGATTGATTTTAAATATTAATAAGTGAAATTTATAAGTCGAATAATTTATTTTTCGAATATCTAGATTTAATTGGATAATTAAATCGATAATTTAACAGTTGAAATTACAGAAATAATTGAAAATTGGGTTAAATATGATTGAAAATGATTTGTAAATTTTATTATATCCTATTGGAGTTAGAAAGATGTTATAGAACTTTTAAAATTGAATTTGAAGTTAATTTGTGAAAATTGAATATTTTAATATTTAATTGACGAGTTAAAATAGCCATTTTTCAAACAGTCTCGGATTTCGACAAAACTAGTTTCATCGGATCCGTAATGTGATATTATTATAAGGTTTCAAATTTCGTGTCAATCGGATTTACCGTTTGTCCGGGGCAAGCCCAAACGCATAGAAATTAATTTAAATTAATATAAATTGATCGTTTATTGCCGTAACTCGTACAGATGATCGAATTAGCCTCCAAAACACGTTCTATTGTGTTCGTAACGCAGGGTAAACCTTAGAAACGCCAGTCACCGCGCGAGATTTGGATTTCTGAAAATCACGGATGAATAGTGCGTTGAAAAATCTCTATAAAAGCACCCTATTATTCACAATATTGCCAAAAACCTAGCCGCCATCCACTATACCAATGGCCGAAAATGGTTCCTTTTCCTCCCTCATTTTCATCAAATCCATCAGCAATTACAAAAAGTTGCCAACTACAAACCTGTAGAGATCGTTGAGAACTATGATCTCAACGGTTATGATCGAAATCGAAGTCAAGAATCAACGACAATTTGCATATGAAGCCAAGCGTTCGTGGGTCAATATCTCGGCCTAGGGGCGACCGAGATCAGCATGTTTTTCGCCGGAAGTGGAGTGTTGACGTGCGCACGAAGTGGAGGTTTCTGATCGAAGTATATGTCGTCGTGGAGGTCGCGTCAATTTAGGGTTCGAGGGGTCTATGGGTTCGGTTTCACGTACAAACCTGGGGAGGGTGAAGATGAGAATGACGGCCATGATCTGTTCATTTGAAATGAACGGCTAGATGATGAAGGTTGTAAAAATAATAAAAGAAATGTTGATTTATTATATTATAAATTCGTGTAATGTTTAAAAAGCTATAACTTTGTGATACGAGGTCGGATTTTGACGAAACGTATTGCGACGGGTTCGTTTTGTCGAGCACTACGCAATGGAGCCGGTTTGGAGTCGTTTGGAGTCGTTTGGAGCTAGTTTGAATTTCGGGTAAAATTAAACGCGTGTTTAATTTTATTCGAAATAAAACAAGAAACTGAATTGAAAGCGAGGTGAGAACTCTCGGTCAATCGAATATTTTCGATTTAAATTTTAAATAATTAGATTTAAAATTATTGATTGTATGCCTGAATGATAAATTATTATCTGTTATTGATTGAAATAGACATTATACGCCGTTAGTAAGCGGAGGTTATTTATTAAAAAAATATACCACGATAATTCCATCTTGATTGGAATTGGTATTATTTATGTACTTGGAGTTGATTTCCCGCATTATATAGCGGATGAGACCCTATTGCGCCGCATCATAGCGGATAATATTTTATAAATCCTATATACCGTGATATTTCGTGTTGGAACGAAATTGGTATTGTGCTAACATCTTTGGATGTAGGGAAACATGTTGGAGGGATCCAACTGGATTCCTCACCAGTATTTATTTGATTACAGATATTATGATGTTTGTTGATTATCATATCGATATATGATATTTGGATGTCGTGATTAACTATTTGGTGCTGTTGCATCATCGGATCCATTTTTGAAGTTTTAAAATAATGATTTTGATTTTAAAAAGAATTTTAAAGTGATTTTTTGAAAGTTTACGTTTTATTAAATTTTGAAATTGCTAAAATAAATAAACATTAAAATTATTATTATTATAAAAGTTATATTTTTGGAAAATAGTACTTAAGTATGATTTTGGAGTTATATAAGTTTTAAATAACGTTTTGTAAATTATTAAAAGGATTGGTTTATTTAAATTGAGATTTTTGAATTATTATAAACGGTTTATATAAAAGATTTCTAAGATTAATATTTATAAATAAAAAAATATAGGAATTATAAAACGAGTTTTTATAAGTGTTAAAATGAAGTATAAATGGATTTCACAAGTGAATTTTTTTTATAGATTTATAAATTGTGAAATTATAAAATGAATATATTTTTGTAAAATAAAAGATTTATAAGTAATTAACTTATAAATCGGATTTTAGCATTTTAATTGAGATTTTCGAATAAGTATAAATGGTTTATAGATGATATTTATAAAATATATATTTTATAAATCGAAATAATGGAATTATAAAAGAAGTTCTGTTAATGCTGAAATTGAGATTATAAATGGAATTTTATAAGTAGTAAGATTTTTAAATCTTGTAAATTGAAGTCCTTATAAAAATATAAATGGGGATTTATAAACATTGTTTTATAAATCCGAAACCGACTTATTTTGATAAATCAATTATTTTAGATTTTTAAAGGAGATATATTCACGATTTTGGACGGTGGATAATCCTTTAAAACAAAATGTGTAGAAAAATGTTGAATTTGGTTAACGAAGAATATTCACGATTTTAGGATAGTGAATAATATATTAAAGTGTTTTGGGGAAGTGATATTTTAAATAGAATTAAAACGATTTGAAGTTGTTTTAAAATGCATTAAGTGTCGAAACCATAGATTTCAACATTCATTGTTGAAATAGACGTTTTCGAGAAATAGAAGGAAATAGTGGACTATAACACTGTTGTTATAGTAAATGATTTCAGAAAGGAAATGTTTTATATAGTATTGGGATTTATATATCTATTTTAAGTTCGAATCCCTATACTAGTGATTTTGGGTCGTTGTAACGATGTTTTACGCAACATTCGTTTTGACTCAAATAAATGTGTTCAAGCGCACGTTTTCTTTAAAGGATGAAATATATACTTAATTTCAATTTAAGCATATTGAATATTTTCCAAGTGTTGAAAATAATGGATTTGTGAATTACTTAATATTAAATAAGTATGGAAATGTTTTCCAATATGAAGTGAATATTTTGAGATTTTATCTTTTAAAGATAAATTGAAAACGAATATTAGAAGTCGATTTAAAAATCGTATATTCATAGATATTTTGAAAATGTTAATTCAGCATGGAATTTATAAAAGAAAAGGAAAATTTGTATAAAAATAAATATTGATTTATTTTTGAAGTGTGGAAATTATATATCTTGTAAAGATATTTTTGGAAAATAAATAATTTGGGAAATTATTTGGAATCTGGTGATGTTGAGCATACCTATTGATAGTTAAATAACCGACTATCAATATTTACCTTTGAATAGGTATTTGTTATGATTTGCTTGAATTTGAATGCCACACTTATTTTTGAACAATCACTATTCGGGTTAGCCAGGAAAGGACCTTGGGGTCGTATAACCCATTCCGAATATGTGTTACATCGTTATGGATTGCATTTGATGACCGATGTTGAGACCAGATATTTATGAAAACGGAAAGATTACCGTCGAATATTTCTGCATCGGCTGATCCCCGATATAGAAATTTATTACCCTTTGTGATGGGAAGTCCGGTCGTGATTAGTGAATATCCGGATTGCAAGGGCTTCTTTGTAAGTGCCTTCGGTTCCGTTCGATCCCGGAACGGGCTTGTATGGATGTGTGTCCGACGTTACAATTTGAGATGTAAAGCTGGTTTCTATCAAATATATTTCCATTGGTGGCAGAGAATTTATTCTCTTAGCTTAACACCCTTATGGGTTATGTAGTTGATGGTTACTAGTGATACATTCCCAAATTGGTAATGTGGCATACGAAGTGCTGTTGAGCATTTGATGATCAAAGAAAAACTTTTGTATAAAGCTTGGCTTTGTGGACGAGACTTCGTCGGACCTCACACCCCGAAAATGGTCAAAACAGGAAGGATGCGACAAGGTTATTAGGCTGTAGCGCCCCTTTAGTGTATGTCATTCCTTCTGGATAGACGTGGTATCGTGGTATGGATCCCAGATACTTAACCTATGTTGCTGCTGCAAATTTATTGCTTTGTGGTTGTTGGAAATCGAGGATCCTCGGATACAGATCGGTTACGATCGGGGAATGACATATTCGTGTCAGTAGTTACCTAGTTAGGGGTAACCCGGCCTTGTGTTGGCAGAGATCCGGTTAGTTCTCGGGTCGTCTTTCCAGAGGCGTACCCATGTGGCAATGGGAAGTTCCTTGGCCTGACCATTTGTTGGAAATCCAAAGAAACAATATGATCTTGTACGGTTTTAGTTGTAAAACCTATCATTCACTTATGGTGGCGCCCCACTGTTTGGATGGTAGCTATAGTAGGCATACGATAATGGTCGTATTTTGGCTAAGATTTATGTCTTTACTTTCGACATGTTTTCTACACTATGCACTAGTAATAATATCAAAAGTTTCTTTTTAATGCGTATCAAGCATCTTTGACTATCATAAGGAGAAATCTCCTCCGATTCTGCATTTGCATTGTGTGTGTGTGTGCGGGAGGCCTTATGGTAGTCTCATTTTCTAAAAAGCATTGCGAATCTATTTTAAAAATTATCCTGTACTTTGTTTTAAAAATAAACTGTTTTAGTTCTCACACCAGTCACATGACTGACTCGGAGTTTATTGTTTTCCTTCCTAAACTCTGGATGCCCCCCAATTTCCACACGGGCAGTCAAGAGTCAGGTTTATCAGGATATTCTGGAATTCAGGAGTTGCAGGAGGCAAGCTGGATGGCATGGCGTATTCACTAGTATATAGTATTTCTTTTCCACTGTTTGTTATTGTTTGTTGTCGTACACTATGATGATGTAATGTGATGTAATAACTGATATAGTTCTTTGTTTAAAGATTATTCATTTATCTATTATATGTTGTTCTGCTGCGATTGTGAGATTCTGATATTGTTTTGTTGTTTCTTTCTGTTCTGTTATATCTTTTTCTTTCTTCTTCTATCTTCTACCTCTTCTTTAACCCTAACGGTACGGTTTTCCGGCCTTCGATTGCTCGGCAGTTGATACAATGGACGTGTTGATGTCGGTTTTCGAGCGTCGAAAAAATCGCAAACGTTACAACCTAAGTGAAAATTACATAAAGTAATGATTTGAAATGCGATGTTAAGTGTTGAAAAAATAAGGATGCTTAAAATGTAAGTAAAGGGTATTTTGGTCATTTTACATAATAATATCTTATTCCAAACTTTTTTCTATAAATAGCCATACATACCTCTTCTATTTTCACACTTTCCATTCTTCTTTTTCTACCTTTTCTAAGCTCTCTTCTTCTTCTTCTTCCTTAGGGCTTTAATGGCTTCTTCTATTCCATTTTCGTACTAACTTTTTCAAAGCCATATCAAACAAAGTCAAAACTCCACTAAACTTTGCCAAATATCTTAGAATATCATCAAAACATGGTTTATCATCTAAGAAGTAAAGAAATGATTGAGGGTTAGGAGGATCAACGGGAGGCTGTGCCTTATTGATGTTGTTGGAGGTTTGGCCAGGAGCAAAGAAGAGGGAAAGACTTGTGGTTAAGAGTAAGTGGAAATGAAGTGATGGTCATGAACTAGGATGTCCGGTGGAGTTGTTTAGGTGATGGTTTGGTGAAATTAAGATGATTTAGTGAAGAGTTGGACTAAATGAATGTTGGTAGGAAGTCAAACAATTTGGTTGAACGTGAGTACTCATATTTTAAATTACTAATTCCCAAAACAATTTGAGACGACCCAACTTTCTACTCCCAGAAAATCGCGTCATCTTGAAGAAAGAAAGGGATAGAAGAAGAAAGAAAGAGAAAGAAGAACACAAACAACATCAGAGAACTCACAGCGGAACGAATAAAATATAATAATTAACATAAAATATTACATAGTATCTCAACACATCAGAGTACACAACTATACAACACATATTAGACAGTTATAACATCTGTCTAATTCATACAACTCAAGTACAACAGAAGAAATAGATACCAGACACAGCGGAACCGATATATATATAACTACACGTCGAAGCCTCCTGCTCCATTACTCCTCCAGAATTCGTCAAGCTAACCTGAGTCACTTGACTACTCATACATAATATGAGTACCCAAGAGTTTAATAAAACATAAAATAAACACTCAGGTCAGACAGGGGTCTGGTGTGAGTAAACGGGTTAAAATTGCTTAACTTTAGAAAACCTTTGAACGAAAAAGGTATCACGTAAGACTTCCCAAACATAAACATGGAAAAGTTTTTACCTTACGCTAACCAAAACATTTGATAGGAAATCCAGTGATATTATAATAGTGTCTAGGGTTTTCAAGTAAATAAGAAATAGCCGAAATTGTTACATTCATTAAATTCCAGCTACTAGCCACAAAAGTGGGTAATACAAACAAAACCGTAGGGTCTTGTAGGAAGAATGGGTTTCCATCAATGGAAGGGCTACTGGGGTACTGCCCGTCACAGTACGTGGCCTAGATCACCGTACCGAGGATTACTCCCTTCATCCTGTAGTTGGCGCGAACAACCATACACTAAGCCGAAATAGAAAGGGACCTCTAGACAGGGATGTATCTTGCTCTCCATTGGGAGCTACCCACGAAGCCTTGCTGCACCTCCCCTGTTTTAGCCATTCCCGGTTGATGAGGCTTGAGGTTACGATTACCTTTATAGAACACATTTATCTTAGAATGCTCATCGTCCCCTGACGATGTGCTGAAAGCATTCAATCCATACAAGTTCGTTCTGGGTTCGAACGAAACCGAAGGCACTATCTCGTTGCACTCATTATTGGAATCACCCTCAGAGTCAACGACCATAGCCCTTTCATTCTGATTCGCCATCTCGAATCTATAAGCACTATTCCGTCAAACTCATTATGGAATCACCCACAGAGTTATACTGACGTATAGCCCTTAAACCTCGAGTCTTCACTTGCTCCACTTGGATTAACGACCTAACGTTTAATTGGAATCGATGTGGTTTTCGGATATCCAAATATGGAAACCCGATCCCGGTCTCACCGAAACCAAACGTCATTTTAATGCCCAAGTTGTACTTAAGGGATTTTAAACAGTTTAACTTATATTCAGGATGATATAAAAACAGGTAGATAAACCATATTATCACAATAGATAATTCATATCAATATTTATCTACACAAAACAGCATATCATATAACAGATATATCCAGTATCAACTAATAACAATCAACATCCAATATCAACCAATCATCCAATATCAATCATTCATCCATAACAGAATTGATAACTCCAAATCAATTTAATTAACCTTTAATTAAATTAATTTCTATTCTTTAATCATTTGGATTACTTTAATCCTACTTCATTACAAATCAAATCCTATTAATCATTTCTTAATAATCTCCTTTAGATTAATCTTTCTTCATTAATTATCTTTAATTACATTCAAGTAATTATTCATAACCATATTCAGTAATTAACCTTTTAATTACTTATCATTAATTACAATAATTAATGATCCTTCATTTATTAATTAACTATAATTAGTTACATTAAACCTTAATTAATTACAATTAATTAATCATATTTTAATTAATTACTTTTATTAATCAACCTTGATTAATTTCAGTAATTATCTAATCCTTATTAATTAATTAACCTTTTAATTAATTAAATAATTAACTTATAATTAATCATCTCATTAATCTTAAACAGTAATTAACCATTTGTAATTACTTATCTTAATTAATTAACTTCTTAATTAATTACTTCCAAATTAATAATATTAATCCTTGATTAATTACTTTAATTAACAAATCTTAATTACTTCATTAAGTAATTATTAATCAATTTAAATTAACAATAAATCCTTATTTAATTACTTAATTAATTACATTTAAATTAATTACACTTAGTAATTAGTCCTAAATAAATCTTATTCCTTAATTAATTAATCACATTAATTAATTTACTAAAATAAATTAAGTAATTAACTCTTAATTACCTACATAATTAATTATCTTCTTATTACTTCATTAATAAACCTTAATTACTTTCTTAATTAATTCCTTATAACTAATTAATTAATTCCATTATTAAATAAATCTTAATTCATTAATTAATTAATTACTTCATAATTAATTAATTTTAAAACAATTAATTTAATTAATCCTCAAGTGATTATCCATTAATCACCTTCATTTAGTTACTTCCATAAGTAATTACCTTCTTAATTACATTCAATTATTAACCATTAATTACTTTATTAAGTAATTATACTTAATTAGTTCATAATTAAGTGATTATTTAAAATTAAATAAATAATTAACTGATTTATTTAAAATTAATTAAACAATTAATTAACTAACTTCTTATATTTTTAAATCTTCAATTAATTAAGAAAATCATAAATCTTAATTAATCTTTTACTTATAAATAAGTCATAGTTAAATAAGCATTCTCAAGTTTATATCAAAATAATTTAATCTTGTTAATCTTCATAAATGAATTATTTGAATTAATCAAATTTTTATATAACTTAAAAACAAATTATTCTATTTGGTTCACAAAATTATAACTTAACTTTGATTTAATACTTTAAATTTGAAAACACCACTTTGAATTAAAATTCAAAATTAAATCAAGTTAATTACTTTCAAAAGCAATCATCTTAAACCATTTAAATTTGAAATTAAATTCAATTATCACTTTTAATAATTTGATTTCCATTTACTTCAAAGAACAAGTTATAACCTATAAATTTATTTCCCTCTTTATGAAAAACTTAGGCTTGTATTTTATTTTCTTTTCAACATCAAGTTAACTGTTGCAGTTACATCATACAGGATACCAACTCGAGATGACTGCCCTAAAACCCGAGTAAATCACTCCAATACCACGCAACAGCCCCGAAGCATATCCCAGTCGCCCAACTTCGAGTCAAACGCGAGAATAACGCAAGAACACTCCGAGCCACACGCGAGTTCCCCTCGAGCGTAACTCGTCTTCCCCAAATGAGCTTCCCCAGAACTAAGACCGTGCACACTATCGTGCATGTGCACCTAGCACTCCACCTCTGGCCAACGATGGCTACCACGACCATCTACAACCACCACTCGATTTCGTGTGAGCTCGAAAACGTTCCCAGCTCCATCAACATACATGCGAAACGAAAAATGACCCATTAGCTCGAAAAGAACAGCAGCTGTCATCATCCAAAACCCACCCTCGGCCGACGAACAGGCCGCCGCTACACCTCGCCGTCCTCACCAATCGAAACCCACATCCATGAATTACATCTCCACCAGAAGCGAACGAACTCAATTCACTCTCCATGCCAAATTGCCATGACATTCCAGCCGAAACATACTGTAAGCTTAAACCCTATTCTCTTCAAATTCGATCAATTCAAACATTGGAAAAAATTTAAAAGTATTTTTCCCTCAATCTATAACGTTCAAGCAAGCTTTGATCCAAATATCAACTCAATTTATCAAGTACATCCTCTGCAGTTCATGAAAATCCCAATAATGTTCAACCTCGAATTTCTCTTGATTCTTTAAACTAAAAATCATGAAACTTGCATTAAAAATCATGATTTCTGATCACTAACTTATTCACAAAATCCAAATCAGTAAACAAGATTTTTGATTTTTCATATATAACAGTATTTCATTGTTATTCTCAATTTTAATATCATTTGTAAATTAAAAATTCCACCAACTATTTTCAAAATTTCCATTAGACATTAACAAATCATTCTCATTCACATGCCAAGATCCAATTTTGTTTAGATTGAAAGATTTTTGTATTTTTTTCTTTTAACAAATCACTCACAGTAGTCAACAAGAAACATATTTGCATGTATACAAACAAACAAGCTCTTCCAACATATAAGTACCAATCCATATAAACTCAAGCTATAGAATTTTAATACAAGCCAATAACAACACATGCATGGCAGTAAAATCAGATTAACTGTTTTTAAAAATATTTACTCACCTCTTCAATATTGCAGTGAAGCAGAGCAGGCTTGAACTTTATCCAGAAAAATGCTTTTGCTTTGATTTTAGTTGAAAATCTTACTGCATGCTTAATTTGTTAATTTAAAACTTGCAGGTTGATCTTAGTTCCATTGAAATGCAGGTTGAATTCCTTTTAGAATTGCAGGTTGAATTCCTTTTAGAATTGCAGGTTGAAACTTCCATTTGAAAAGCAGATTGAAGTTGCAGATTTGATCTTCATTTTCATATGCAGGTTTTGATCATTGCAGATTTTAAGTTTTTGATTTGTTTTTGGTTTTCATTTTCAGGTTTGAGAATAATTTCAGGTTTTGAAGAGTAGTTGCCATTATCGAAAGAACTAAAAAAAATGTTTTGAGAAAACAAATTTTCTTCTTAAAATTTTAATAAAAATAAAAATGAGAATAATGCCATTTGTCTTAAGAATTTACATTTGTCAACTATGATATTTAATTAAACAACACATGTTAACATTTGTCTTTAAGTGTTTATAAACTTTTATTTAATGTAAATGTAAATATAAACTTACATTTTTATTTTACTTTATAAATGAGTACTTACATATGTAGATATAAACTAACATATTTAATTTACTTTATTAATTAATACTGACATATGTGAATGTAAATTCTCCTTTATAAGAAAATGTTCTAAACAAATTGTAATATAAATATATCTTACTTTTTTTAAGTAACTTATATGTGTAAATACAAATTTGCTTTAAAGAAAGTATTGTAAAACAAATCACAATACAAATAAATCTTATATATGTAATTTAAAATCTAAACATCCATATTTACACAACCATTTTAATTTTGAAATACTTTAAAAAGAAAATAAAACAAAACTTTGATTAAATCCTATATAAACTATCATATTTAAAATAAGCAATTATCTTATATTTGAAAACAAATTGAATTAATCTTTAACTTTTGAAAAATATCAATTTTTAAACAAAGCTTTAAATTATAATTTCATACATATTCAAATTATCAATAGATTATATTACATTTCAAAGTAACATCAAATTATAACATATACGTACATATATATTACAATTTGAAAATTCATCTTTAATTAAAACAAATGATGTTTCTATTCACAATATATATCAAACATATATATTATAAATAGAATAAAATTTTATTAGCCTTTGAAAAACAATCTTATCAATTTTATTTCCAGATTATAAATTCATTAACTTTTAAAAGATTAAATTATCCAATTCAAACTAAAATTATAAAGAAAATTTATCAAACCAATTCAATTATTAATACAGATTATTAAATTTTTATTGCCCAAAATTCCGGGTCGTTACAATCCTCTCCCCTTAAAAGAATTTCGTCCCCGAAATTTAAAAGCAAAGGTAATTTAATAACCCAACAAAGATTTTCAATTTCAAATAGCAAAGCATACCTATCATCCAATTACTAACAACCAAAGCAATCTATCGCACAAACAAACTTAACTAATTATCCTGACATATGTCAGAATAAAACTCTAATACTATCTCGAGTTCCCCAAGTAGAAATGACCAGGAGACTGGCTCTATAGAAGCTAAACAAACTACACCATCCAAAAACCAGAGCTCCTCTCATCTCTAGATACATCAATCTGAACAGAACATCAGGCTACTCTCAAATCCAGCTCAACATCCAACTCCAACTGAACTACAGATTCAACAATCAACAATGAATCTTACACGTACTCCCTCAGAGATACGTGACACACAATGAATTCCAGCTATCCAAACTGGCAACTAAACCTCATCCTATCAAAACACAGCTAAGAAATCTTCAAATGCCTCAGCACTAACCAACCAATCTTATCCCATAACTGTTCTCTTAACCAGAGAAAACTTAACAACAATGAAGTCTCCAACTTCGAATTCCAAAACTCCTTATCTCGTATCTGAATAACTCAACAAATAATCCAAGACTGCCCAACTTCTTCCTGATCAGCTCAACCTATGCTGATACTTCCCGAAATAACTAGACCAAAACAAACCAGATTCTGGTAACTATTCAACAGAAAAGCCTTCCAAAATCCGTCGAAATTCAGAACACAAGCTCTACTCCCCAAACAATAGCAAACTGAACCCGCTTCCTTCCTTGCACAGCTGCTACCTCGCTTCCGCTGCACAACTCTGATTCAGAAAATAGATGAGGATACTGTTGATGAACACGTACAAACTTATCCACTATATTCGGGAATTTTGTTCATCAAATCCATAAAATCTTGTGACTCATTCAACTCGGTCACACAACCTTATAGCAGAAATCCACACCTACAAACTAGATATGACCAATCTAAATTCCAAAAATAATTCTGAGCTGCTACAC
Organism: Allium cepa; assembly: GCA_030765085.1. Lineage (NCBI taxonomy): Eukaryota > Viridiplantae > Streptophyta > Magnoliopsida > Asparagales > Amaryllidaceae > Allium > Allium cepa. Next base: position 713,581,953 of record CM060934.1, read on the forward strand.
CAACTCTTCTCCAAGAACCATCCTACAACCAGGCTAACTACCAAAATCACTTCTGGAACCAAAAACAATACGAAACTTAACTCCAGATGCAGACAAACTTCTGATTACTTCAGTAGCTCCTACTTCCACATGAGAACCCTCGGTCTTAAACAAAGATAACCTAAGAAAAATTCCCAAATTAATCGCAAGTCACTTTTGCGATTAAAACTAATTCGGATTCCAAAGAAACTGTCCTCACTCTACCAATTAGAACAGCTTTAAGCTTTTCCAAACAAGTTTAACCCTTCAAGAAAACATTCACCGTCTGCTCGGACTGCTAAAAGAAGAACCACAAAGATTTCTGAACCTTCGGAGAAACAAGCTACACTGCTGCTTCCATAATCTACCTCGATGATACTGCAAAGGCAAAAGACCTTCTCGTCAGCACACCGAACACTCCCGAGCTGCACTGCTACCACAGGTAACCAAGACTTCTGATCCAAAGGCTTCTCAAAACCAAAACTTTCAATAAACCACACAACAGAACCTTCGAGATGGCAGACACCCTCTCAAGAAATTCGGACTCCAAACCAAGCATCAACATCACGCTCTCCTTAAGGAATGACAAATGAGACCATGCCGAAGTGAAACAACTTATAGACCTTAGTCTCATATTCCAAAACAGCCAACCTCCATGCTGATGATCCAAACAACTTTTACACAGACGAGTCTTCCCTACAGCAGGTAAAGACTGCACTTCAACTACTTTCAAACTGCCTCAAGAGAAAACATCTTCTGAAAATATCCAAGAATACTGCATCTCATCACGCAGTTACCAAGATACCATCACTTACATCTGCACTTCCGACAGATCCAAACACTAGAAAATTCGCTCACCCGAGCGAAATCCAAACTTACACTTCAAAGATAAACTGCTAATCTTTAAAAAGATTTCCTTCGGATATTAGAGAAATCCTTACTCCAAGCTACAAAATTCACTCGAGACGGTATTAGGTCTACAGTATCAACAATTTCACTTCCAACCTAAACATATGGATCTCATCCATTAGTGGTAATCGTGTTACACACACACACACCACTACTCCATCTATCTACCTCTAAAACTTATGTTGGAGAATCCGAATAGATAACCCAACAAATTAGGTAGATATAGATATATATATATAGTTATATATATAAAAATTACAAGTACGCTCTCTCAAGAAAGACACTACTCTAGAGCTTAGGCATTCGCTCAACCTAATGCTTTCTAAACATAGACACACTTCAGAGCCTAGGTATTCACTCAACCTAATGCTCTGATACCAAGTGTAACGACCCGACTTTCTACTCCCAGAAAATCGCGTCATCTTGAAGTAAGAAAGGGATAGAAGAAGAAAGAAAGAGAAGGAAGAACACAAACAACATCAGAGAACTCACAGCGGAACGAATAAAATATAATAATTAACATAAAATATTACATAGTATCTCAACACATCAGAGTACGCAACTATACAACACATATTAGACAGTTATAACATCTGTCTAATTCATACAACTCAAGTACAACAGAAGAAACAGATACCAGACACAGCGGAACCGATATATATATAACTACACGTCGAAGCCTCCTGCTCCATTACTCCTCCAGAATTTGTCAAGCTAACCTGAGTCACTTGACTACTCATACATAATATGAGTACCCAAGAGTTTAATAAAACATAAAATAAACACTCAGGTCAGACAGGGGTCTGGTGTGAGTAAACGGGTTAAAATTGCTTAACTTTAGAAAACCTTTGAAAGAAAAAGGTATCAGGTAAGACTTCCCACACATAAACATGGAAAAGTTTTTACCTTACGCTAACCAAAACATTTGATAGGAAATCCAGCGATATTATAATAGTGTCTAGGGTTTCAAGTAAATAAGAAATAGCCGAAATTGTTACATTCATTAAATTCCAGCTACTAGCCACAAAAGTGGGTAATACAAACAAAACCGTAGGGTCTCGTAGGAAGAATGGGTTTCCATCAATGGCATGGCTACTGGGGTACCTCCCATCACAGCACGTGGCCTAGATCACCGTACCGAGGATTACTCCCTACATCCCCTACAACACAAGGCCGGAACCATCCCTTACTGGACAGTCCCGAACAAGACCACCCCGTAGTTGGCGCGACCAACCACACACTAAGCCGAAATAGAAAGGGACCTCTAGACAGGGATGTATCTTGCTCTCCAGTGGGAGCTACCCACGAAGCCTTGCTGCACCTCCCCTGTTTTAGCCATTCCCGGTTGATGAGGCTTGAGGTTACGATTACCTTTATAGAACACATTTATCTTAGAATGCTCATCGTCCCCTGACGATGTGCTGAAAGCATTCAATCCATACAAGTTCGTTCCGGGTTCGAACGAAACCGAAGGCACTATCTCGTTGCACTCATTATTGGAATCACCCTCAGAGTCAACGACCATAGCCCTTGCATTCTGATTCGCCATCTCGAATCTATAAGCACTATTCCGTCAAACTCATTACGGAATCACCCACAGAGTTATACTGACGTATAGCCCTTACACCTCGAGTCTTCACTTGCTCCACTTGGATTAACGACCTAACGTTTAATTGGAATCGATGTGGTTTTCAGATATCCAAATATGGAAACCCGATCCCGTTCTCACCGAAACCAAACGTCATTTTAATGTCCAAGTTGTACTTAAGGGATTTTAAACAGTTTAACTTATATTCAGGATGATATAAAAACAGGTAGATAAACCATATTATCACAATAGATAATTCATATCAATATTTATCTACACAAAACAGCATATCATATAACAGATATATCCAGTATCAACCAATATCAACTAATAACAATCAACATCCAATATCAACCAACCATCCAATATCAATCATTCATCCATAACAGAATTGATAACTCCAAATCAATTTAATTAACCTTTAATTAAATTAATTTCTATTCTTTAATCATTTGGATTACTTTAATCCTACTTCATTACAAATTAAATCCAATTAATCATTTCTTAATGATCTCCTTTAGATTAATCTTTCTTCATTAATTATCTTTAATTACATTCAAGTAATTATTCATAACCATATTCAGTAATTTACCTTTTAATTACTTATCATTAATTACAATAATTAATGATCCTTCATTTATTAATTAACTATAATTAATTACATTAAACCTTAATTAATTACAATTAATTAATCATATTTTAATTAATTACTTTTATTAATACACCTTGATTAATTTCATTAATTATCTAATCCTTATTAATTAATTAAACTTTTAATTAATTAAATAATTAACTTATAATTAATCATCTCATTAATCTTAAACAGTAATTAACCATTTGTAATTACTTATCTTAATTAATTAACTTCTTAATTAATTACTTCCAAATTAATAATATTAATCCTTGATTAATTACTTTAATTAATAAATCTTAATTACTTCATTAAGTAATTATTAATCAATTTAAATTAACAATTAATCCTTATTTAATTACTTAATTAATTACATTTAAATTAATTACACTTAGTAATTAGTCCTAAATAAATCTCATTCCTTAATTAATTAATCACATTAATTAATTTACTAACATAAATTAAGTAATTAACTCTTAATTACCTACATAATTAATTATCTTCTGATTACTTCATTAATAAACCTTAATTACTTTCTTAATTAATTCCTTATAACTAATTAATTAATTCCATTATTAAATAAATCTTAATTCATTAATTAATTAATTACTTCATAATTAATTAATTTTAAAACAATTAATTTAATTAATCCTCAAGTGATTATCCATTAATCACCTTCATTTAGTTACTTCCATAAGTAATTACCTTCTTAATTACATTCAATTATTAACCATTAATTACTTTATTAAGTAATTATACTTAATTAATTCATAATTAAGTGATTATTTAAAATTAAATAAATAATTAACTGATTTATTTAAAATTAATTAAACAATTAATTAACTAACTTCTTATATTTTTAAATCTTCAATTAATTAAGAAAATCATAAATCTTAATTAATCTTTTACTTATAAATAAGTCATAGTTAAATAAGCATTCTCAAGTTTATATCAAAATAATTTAATCTTGTTAATCTTCATAAATGAATTATTTGAATTAATCAAATTTTTATATAACTTAAAAACAAATTATTCTATTTGGTTTACAAAATTATAACTTAAACTTTGATTTAATACTTAAATTTGAAAACACCCCTTTGAATTAAAATTCAAAATTAAATCAAGTTAATTACTTTCAAAAGCAATCATCTTAAACCATTTAAATTTGAAATTAAATTCAATTATCACTTTTAATAATTTGATTTCCATTTACTTCAAAGAACAAGTTATAACCTATAAATTTATTTCCCTCTTTATGAAAAACTTAAGCTTGTATTTTATTTTCTTTTCAACATCAAGTTAACTGTTGCAGTTACATCATACAGGATACCAACTCGAGATGACTGCCCTAAAACCCGAGTAAATCACTCCAATACCACGCAACAGCCCCGAAGCATATCCCAGTCGCCCAACTTCGAGCCAAACGCGAGAATAACGCAAAAACACTCCGAGTCACACGCGAGTTCCCCTCGAGCGTAACTCGTCTTCCCCAAATGAGCTTCCCCAGAACTAAGACCGTGCACACTATCGTGCATGTGCACCTAGCACTCCACCTCTGGCCAGCGATGGCTACCACGACCATCTACAACCGCCACCCGATTTCGTGTGAGCTCGAAAACGTTCCCAGCTCCATCAACATACATGCGAAACGAAAAATGACCCATTAGCTCGAAAAGAACAGCAGCTGTCATCATCCAAAACCCACCCTCGGCCGACGAACACGCCGCCGCTACACCTCGCCGTCCTCACCAATCGAAACCCACATCCGTGAATTACATCTCCACCAGAAGCGAATGAACTCAATTCACTCTCCATGCCGAAATTGCCATGACATTCCAGCCGAAACATACTGTAAGCTTAAACTCTATTCTCTTCAAATTCGATCAATTCAAACATTGGAAAAAATTTAAAAGTATTTTTCCCTCAATCTATAACGTTCAAGCAAGCTTTGATCCAAATATCAACTCAATTTATCAAGTACATCCTCTGCAGTTCATGAAAATCCCAATAATGTTCAACCTCGAATTTCTCTTGATTCTTTAAACTAAAAATCATGAAAATTGTATTAAAAATCATGATTTCTGATCACTAACTCATTCACAAAATCCAAATCAGTAAACAAGATTTTTGATTTTTCATATATAACAGTATTTCACTGTTATTCTCAATTTAAATATCATTTGTAAATTAAAAATTCCACCAACTATTTTCAAAATTTCCATTAGACATTAACAAATCATTCTCATTCACATGCCAAGATCCAATTTTGTTTAGATTGAAAGATTTTTGTATTTTTTTCTTTTAACAGATCACTCACAGTAGTCAACAAGAAACATATATGCATGTATACAAACAAACAAGCTCTTCCAACATATAACTACTAATCCATATAAACTCAAGCTATAGAATTTTAATACAAGTCAATAACAACTCATGCATGGCAGTAAAATCAGATTAACTGTTTTTGAAAATATTTACTCACCTCTTCAATATTGCAGTGAAGCAGAGCAGGCTTGAACTTTATCCAGAAAAATGCTTTTGCTTTGATTTTAGTTGAAAATCTTACTGCATGCTTAATTTGTTGATTTAAAACTTGCAGGTTGATCTTAGTTCCATTGTAATGCAGGTTGAATTCCTTTTAGAATTGCAGGTTGAAACTTCCATTTGAAAAGCAGATTGAAGTTGCAGATTTGATCTTCATTTTCATATGCAGGTTTTGATCATTGCAGATTTTAAGTTTTTGATTTGTTTTTGGTTTTCATTTTCAGGTTTGAGAATAATTTCAGGTTATGAAGAGTAGTTGCCATTATTGAAAGAACTAAAAAAAATGTTTTGAGAAAACAAATTTTCTTCTTAAAACTTTAATAAAAATAAAAATGAGAATAATGCCACTTGTCTTAAGAATCTACATTTGTCAACTATGATATTTAATTAAACAACACATGTTAACATTTGTCTTTAAGTGTTTATAAACTTTTATTTAATGTAAATGTAAATATAAACTTACATTTTTATTTTAATTTATAAATGAGTACTTACATATGTAGATACAAACTAACATATTTAATTTACTTTATTAATTAATACTTACATATGTGAATGTAAATTCTCCGTTATAAGAAAATGTTCTAAACAAATTGTAATATAAATATATCTTACTTTTTTTAAGTAACTTATATGTGTAAATATAAATTTGCTTTAAAGAAAGTATTGTAAAACAAATCACAATACAAATAAATCTTATATATGTAATTTAAAATCTAAACATCCATATTTACACAACCATTTTAATTTTGAAATACTTTAAAAAGAAAATAAAACAAAACTTTGATTAAATCCTATATAAACTATCATATTTAAAATAAGCAATTATCTTATATTTGAAAACAAATTGAATTAATCTTTAACTTTTGAAAAATATCAATTTTTAAACAAAGCTTTAAATTATAATTTCATACATATTCAAATTATCAATAGATTATATTACATTTCAAAGTAACATCAAATTATAACATATATGTACATATATATTACAATTTGAAAATTCATCTTTAATTAAAACAAATGATGTTTCTATTCACAATATATATCAAACATATATATTATAAATAGTAAAATTTTATTAGCCTTTGAAAAACAATCTTATCAATTTTATTTCCAGATTATAAATTCATTAACTTTTAAAAGATTAAATTATCCAATTCAAACTAAAATTATAAAGAAAATTTATCAAACCAATTCAATTATTAATACAGATTATTAAATTCTTATTGCCCAAAATTCCGGGTCGTTACAATCCTCCCCCCTTAAAAGAATTTCGTCCCCGAAATTTAAAAGCAAAGGTAATTTAATAACCCAACAAAGATTTTCAATTTCAAACAGCAAAGCATACCTATCATCCAATTACTAACAACCAAAGCAATCTATCACACAAACAAACTTAACTAATTATCCTGACATATGTCAGAATAAAACTCTAATACTATCTCGAGTTCCCCAAGTTAAAATCACCAGGAGACTCGCTCTATAGAAGCTAAACAAACTACACCATCCAAAAACCAGAGCTCCTCTCATCTCTAGATACATCAATCTGAACAGAACATCAGGCTACTCTCAAATCCAGCTCAACATCCAACTCCAACTGAACTACAGATTCAACAATCAACAATGAATCTTACACGTACTCCCTCAGAGATACGTGACACACAATGAATTCCAGCTATCCAAACTGGCAACTAAACCTCATCCTATCAAAACACAACTAAGAAATCTTCAAATGCCTCAGCACTAACCAACCAATCTTATCCAATAACTGTTCTCTTAACCAGAGAAAACTTAACAACAATGAAGTCTCCAACTTCGAATTCCAAAACTCCTTATCTCGTATCTGAATAACTCAACAAATAATCCAAGACTGCCAAACTTCTTCCTGATCAGCTCAACCTATGCTGATACTTCCCGAAATAACTAGACCAAAACAAACCAGATTCTGGATTCTATTCAACAGAAAAGCCTTCCAAAATCCGTCGAAATTCAGAACACAAGCTCTACTCCCCAAACAATAGCAAACTGAACCCGCTTCCTTCCTTGCACAACTGCTACCTCGCTTCCGCTGCAATACTCTGATTCAGAAAATTGATGAGGATACTGTTGATGAACACGTACAAACTTATCCACTATATTCGGGAATTTTGTTCATCAAATCCATAAAATCTTGTGACTCATTCAACTCGGTCACACAACCTTATAGCAGAAATCCACACCTACAAACTGGATATGACCAATCTAAATTCCAAAAATAATTCTGAGCTGCTACACCAACTCTTCTCCAAGAACCATCCTACAACCAGGCTAACTACCAAAATCACTTCTGGAACAAAAAACAATACGGATTAAATGTTTGATAACTTGATTGATATTATGGTTGATTATATGTTTGTGATATGGTTGATAACTTGGTTCAATAAATGTTAAGAGAAATGGTCAGTAAGTATGGTTAATTAAATGAGAATTAAATCCATATAGATATGTGTATGGAAGTTATTTAGCCTCTTAATGATTTTAAATAATCTAAAATGGTTAAAAAGGATATTATAATAATATAATATTATAACATGAAATGAAATAAAAAATGAGTTTGAATTGATGAAAATAATGTTTTAAATAAGTTAAAATAGTTTAAAGATGGTTTAAAATAAATTTCAAGTATTTCAGATAAGTTCCGAAGCAATTCACAAAAGTGGTCATCGAGCTCGTCGCGTAGCGGCAGTTCGTAAATTTCGACCCGTAACTTCAAATTAACGTAGAGAATGATTTATAAGTCAGATTTCTTTGAAATAAAATTTTTTGGGTCCAAAATGAAAATACTTCTTCAATGAAGAAAGAAAATCTAGATTTCATTAAGTAGAGTTTGAAATATGTTTAAAACAATTTTCTAAAAATATCGCGGTTTTGCAGTTCGAAATCAAAAAAGGGATTTATTTAAAAATGATGTTTCTAAATTTTTAAAAAATATGAAATAAATTTTAAAATACTTTAAAATATTTAAGTTGAAAAGATAGATTTCTAAATGATACAAAAGTCATTTTGAAGAATATAGCTTTTAAAACACTATTTGCAACACTTTTCGCAACGTTTTTCGCAGCAGTTTTAAATAACTTTTGAAATGTAGTTTTGAATTTAACAATTCTTTTCCAAATATTTTGTGAATTATTTTAAAAGAATATTTAAGTAATTTTAAAATGATTTGGAAGTTTTAATAAGAATTTTAATAAATGGTTAAGAGGAATTGTTTATAACACTTAAACAATAATTGACGAATATTGAATATATTAACAAATTGAGTATGCGGAAATGACTAGTACATTTGTCCCATCTGTGAGAGCTAAACGGTAAAATAGGTTGTGTAACTAAGGTTTGGAATGGAGCAATCAGTGCTCTGAACTTACTTGGTCTTTGTTTTCTCTTTTAGACGAGGGGTAGAATAGGTCGAAAGGAAAACCCAAATACTGCAAAATTTATATTAAAGTTTTCCTAAATAAAAGGAGAAATAATGTGGAATTATTCTAAGTTCAAAAAGATTTAAGTAAATCAAATGATCGATAAATTTCAAAGGAAGGCTATAACGATTCCATATTTACTAGAAGAATACTTTATAAAATTTATATCTATCGATGATATTGACAAAAGTAAATGCATAGATCAATCGTCAAATCTTCCAATAATCATTTTAAATCATTGATTGGCACGGAGGAATCGATTCTTATCCGAAAAATCGAGATCGGATTTGGATGATTCCAATCCAAAAATCCCTTTAAACTAATTTTAGAAATAAAGTATATCAAAGACAATGATTATTGATGACAAAGATCTTCATGATGTAGGACTACTTGCCACTAATCCATCTGGTGAAATTTACCATATTTAAAGAGGCAGTAGTGCTTCGTTATGAAAATCATCGATTTGCAAGAATATGATTTAAATTTAAGAAATAAATCTTTGATTAAGATTTAATGAATGATTTGGAAATAGTTTCCCTAAGTTAAAGGTTATGACTTGAATACAAGAAATCATTGATTAAGATTTAATCAATGATTTGGAAAAGTTTTCCTAAGTAAAATAGAAAATGATTTGGAATTATTCTGGGATTTACGAAAGGTTTAAATAAACCAAATGCATTGATAAATGAGGCTTAATGATTCCATATACTCTTGAAAAGAAAATGGAATAAACTGAAAAGTGTATATTTAAGAAAGATATTTGTTTTAAATAAAAGATGAAGTAATCGATCGCTATCGATATCCACATATGAACTTAACATCTTTAAAATCGATAATTGGCTTTGAAGGAACCGGGGTCGGATTTGGGTGATCTCTATCCAAAAACCACTTCAAACCAGTGTATACATTAGAAAGTGAAGACACGTTTAGGATGATAATTATTGAAGATCGTGAATCTTCATAGCGTGAGGACTGCTTGTTGACATGCTCTGGGTCTCTTCCATTATAGAGTTATTTATTGCAGTGGTTTCTTAGTTGGGGAGATTTTTTTGGATTGCAAGGACTACTCGCTATTAGTGGTGGTAGAAGAGTGCCTTCGGTTTCATTCAGTCCTAGAATGAACTTTTATGGACGTTTGTCTAACATTATATTCTAAATCACATTTGAGTGCTTTCTATAAATGTATATCAATTGGTGGCGGAGAATGCAACTTCTCTTAGCTAAACTCCTTTCCCGAGACATACGAGCTAAGGAAGTTATACTTTTCTAGAAATCAGTCGTGTGACGTGGAATGATAATGTGGCATTCAAAGATTTGATATGTGATATACGAAAGGTAATCATAGCCTCGCGAGCTTCACACCCCGGTTATGATGGCAATCTATATGGTTAGATTTATGCTCGCATTTCGGATAGTTGTGATTTTGGTTATCAGATGTTTTGAGCCCAAGGTACCAGATACGTCTAGGCCTCATGGCTGGAATGGACCAAGTCTGAGTCCTTGGATGTTATTTGCAGATTGTATCCCCTTTTAGCCATTGTGGTGATATATAAAGACGTATAAGTCTTGGACGTAAGCTGTGGATACAGATTGATCTTTCCACTAGTACCCTATCATGTTGGAAAATCCAATTCCAATATGAGCTTTTATGGTTTTGATTGTATTTGCAAAATAGCTGTAATGACTTGCAAGCATATTAGATTACCCCTTTCGGTATCTTATTTTCCATTCGGTAGATTTCATTGACCCAGTCCAGATATATTCCCTTTGACATAGTCTAGCTATTGATACCTTATTTGAATAAGTTTATTTGAAAATATTTTTAAAAGAATGTCATTAAAAATAAAAATGTATTTCGGTGTAAAAGTGTTTCGATTATCATAAGGTAAAAACCCGTCCGTATTTATGTGTCGGCGCGGTCTTATAAGATACCCTTCTTTTCAAAGGTTTTGATATCATCGTCACGATCTATGCATTTAAAATTTTGTTCATCTAACACTAGTTTATCCAGCCTGATCCGGGTATTTTAATACACGGGTCAGATCCGAGTAGTTTCAGATTAAGTTGAAGATGGTTGGAGTTTCCAGAGGAGATCTGGAGATCTTAATCATCATATGGACATATTCAATTATCCGCTACATCTATTACATTTGTTTTGATGTTTTCAACATTTGTAAGAACAAGGGTTTGTAACTGTCTAAGCTGAATCTTGGTTAGATTCTGATATTGTATTATAAAAAGTTTCGCTGTAAATATTATTATTGAAATAATATATGTTATTCCATTCGTGTGAGATTCTATTCTATCTTTATCTTCTTTCTACCCTTAATGATAAGTCTTTTCGTGCAATTTGAGTTAGACATATATGGTTTATTCTCAAATTCAAAGGGTACGGAAAACCGGGTCATTACAACTAACTAACTAATTAAATAATTAACATTAAATTATAGGGTGTTATATAAACTATGAATTTCTTATCAATGTCGAGAAAAAAGACTGTTCGTGATAATAATCTCATCGACCATCAATAAGCCATGAAGAGTACAGACTCTACCATATAGCATGATGCTTAAATCTAGAATAGACTTCAAATACATTATCAAAATATGATTATGACAGCTATGGCCGAAAGGGAATGATCCAACGGCTGTAGGTTTGACTTCAAGAGGAATACCGATGCATTTTGAATAGCGTAGGCAACATTGATGAGAATAACCTCATAAATTTCAACTATTGAAATTAGCATAGTAGATTCATCAATCAATGTTCTTGAGTTATTACAGATTTTACTCATAAAATTATCATCCAATATGACTCTGAATTTTGGTATATCTTTCTTAAAACAAAAATTTTGAATCATGATTTAGAGTAGACTTTTTGCATATGATAACCAAAATGTTATGATATCAGTAAAAGCATTTATTAGTTTGTAAGTTTTTGATAAGATCTAAGAACTGATACGATGCTTTCATTCAACAAGCATCATAATTGAGCAAATATTTTGATAATGAAATCAAATACTTTGATTATAAGCTAAACTCAAATGAAGCATGTTTGTGCAATAAAGAATATTAGTAGGTAATAAAATTATATAAAACTATAAGTGAAGATATTGATGATAAAGTTAGGGGTATGCCATAGGTGCAATTACGTAATTTGTTGCATATATTTAACTCGATAACCAATCTTATTCAAATTAAAAAGTGTTTTCTTTCTATTATATACTTAATAATATGTGTTATATTACTTAATTAATTTAAATAAAAGTATATTTAATAGAAAGTCCACAAATGGTATGTTTTGTGATAGTGTTGAATATGGATGATATTGGAATTTTGACCATTGTCAAATTCCATGAGTCCAAACTGATATAATTTTGACGAAGAGAATTAGTGTAAATAAATGTCACAACTGGGTAACGCTTAATAATAAAAAATATAATTTTATCAAAACTAAGTAAGCAACAAATTTAGTCAAGATGTCACAATACCAGCTAAATGACGTGTGAACATTAACATTTGACTAGTTAGATGTTAATCGTTGACCAAATTTACACTTGATGAGTCACACAACCAAAATAATGAATTGTCTCTAAACCAAGCAACTTATTTAGTTAATAATTGTTATATATTAATTTAACTAATTCATATTTATGAAATATTAGTTATAAAATTTTGAATATGATTTGAAGAATAAATATTATTGTATATATTTATGATAGTTATAAATATATCGAATATGCAATATCGACAAGCAATTAAATTAGATTTAATTCAAAGTTCATAAAAAAGTAAGTTCAAAAATTTGGAAAATGGCGACTTCTCTGATCCCAGTTGCTTCCTTCGTTTGTGTGTCTTAGTATCTTCGCCTTTGCCTCATCTCCATCCATACCTAAGAAGAAGAAACCTCAGCCCGCCTCCTCCTTGCTAGATCTGGATGATTACCACACTTGTTCAGGTGTCCTGTTCAATGCTTCATATCTATTCAGCGCTTTTGGGCCTTCGCCTACTGTTACGACACTGCAGTTGCTTGAAACATCATCTCCTGTGGCGCCTTTTCTCTCCGCTTTACATTCCGTTAGCATACCTGAGTTGGTGAGTGTACCAAGTAGCGTCAACCCCTTATCTAACCAGCTAAATGATATTAAATCCCCTCGATTTGCTGCTACCCTCTTGCATGTCTGTCCTCTTATAGATGGGGCGCATCCTTTGGCTCCCCTTTTAGCTAATGCTAGTAACGATTCTTGGTCTAGGTCTAAAGTTGGTATGAACAATGGTACCAAAATTGGTCATGCCGATACTGGGATCAACGAGCTAGATAATGGGTCCTTTCCTGATGCCGGTGCTGGCTACGATATACGTTGGTCTGTGGTTGATGTAGCTGGAATCATTGATACTGACAGTAGAAAATCTCATGGTTGCACTCCAAGTGCTTGTGGTAATGCCGAAGACAATATCCTCAAAGCAATTTCATCTCCACATGGTCTTTTGGGTGATGAATCTCGCGCTGTTCCTACTCCTAGGGCAACACCGAAGTGGTCTTACTTGTTCTTTAAATTGCCAAAAAATGCAGGTGAGCATTCACCTCGTTGCTTTGATAACTTAGGGATTGAGGGTGTAATGATTCCTCCGTTGGAAGTGATTGAGGCCGGTGTTGTTTATTGGAAACAATATTTGGTGGGATTTTTCCTCGACTCCAACCCTTCCTATCATCTTGTTAAGGCAAGATGCAACCAGGTTTGGAAGCCTAGAGGAGGTTTGAGTATTCATTGTGATAATGAAATGTTTTATTTTGAATTCATGCGTAGTGATGAAAGACATCGTATTCTAGAAGCCGACCCAATTCTCATTGATGGGAAACCTTTCATTATTACTACTTGGAGTCCCTCTATTGATAAGGCGAAAGACCAAGTTTTATCTATTCCTATCTGGACTCACTTTTCTCACATTCCATCTATTCTTCAACCTCTTATCGAGATGATTGGATTGCGGGTCTTGTTGGTAAGCTGATATGTTATGATGCTAACACTGTGGCCAGAAGGAAATTAGTCTACGCCAAAGCTCCGGTCGAAATAACTCTGGACAAAACTTTACCTTTATTGTTAAAATTCGGACTAGATGAGAGCCATTTTGCAGAGATTAGAGTTCGCTACAGTTGGAAACCAGATATATGCACATCATGTCAGTTGTTTAGGCATCTTTCAGGTGCATGCTTTCGCCCAGCTACAACTGGAATTGTTGCCTTAGCTGATCAGATTCCTCTTCCTCGTCCTCCTCCCCGGTAATCTGTTCCGAAGGTTGCTCCTCCACCATCTGTTATGTCTTCTTCTTCTACTCCAGTTTGTATAGCTCCATTTGTGATGCTCCTGTCGATCCTCCCTTTGCTAATTTGCATCCTGTAACCTCGGCTGTGGTTGCCTCAACTGCAACGTCTGATTCCATTTCTTGGAATTCTAAGGAACGAGCCTGGATTCATGTTCTTTCTGATATGGGGCACTCACCTGAGAGTGATTTTTTTATGTCTCTATCAGTGATATTGAGGGTGAGAGTCGTTATCTTATCTACCATGTTAAGGGTGAGGGTCTGTCCTTTATAGGGTTCGTGAAATGGTGAGGTGAAAAAAAAGTCATTTTTATAATGTCAGTTGGGATAGGAAATTTATATACTCTCCTACTTCAGATGGTGAGATGAGCCGACTTTTTCTCCATAAAAAGTCGTATCATCCTTAAGAAAGAAAGGGATAGAAAACAGAAAAGAAAGAAGAGAAAGAAGAAACAACACAAGAATCTCAACAGCGGAATGAATAAATTATATTAATAACATAAGTATTACATAGTATACATCAAATATCAGAGTTACACAGACAGTACATCACATACTAGACAGTTATAAACACCTGTCTAGTTTTACAACTCAATACATTACAGATAAACACTCAGAGATACCAACACAGCGGAAAACTATATATCTATACGCAGAAGCCTCCTGCTCCATTGCTCCTCCACAATTCGTCAAAGCTAACCTCAATCCTAACCTGAATCCCTTGGCTACTGGTAAAAATTTGAGTACCCAAGAGTTAAAGAAAATAGAAATAACTCCGGGTCAGACATGGGTCTGGTGTGAGTAACAGGTTAAAGTTGCTTAACTTTGAAAAACCTTTGAAAAGAAAAGGTATCACGTAAGACTTCCCACACATAAACATGGAATTTTTTTTACCTTACGCTAACCAAAACATTTGATAGGAAATCCAGTGATATTATAATAGTGTCTAGGGTTTTCAAGTAAAATACAGAAATAGCTGGAATGCTTACATCTCACGTTCCAACATAGTTGGGCGCAACTAATACATACGTCACTTATTGGATTTTGGATTCCATCAATGGCTGGGCTACTGGGGTACCGCCCGTCACAGTACGTGGCCTAGATCACCGTACCGATGAGTACGCTCGCTCCCCTGCAACACAAAGCCGAGACCATTCCTTACTGAACAGTTCCGAACAAGACCACCCCGCAGTTTTGATCAACAACCGCACCACTAAACCGAAATAAAGGGACATCTAGACAGGGGTAAATCTCGCTCTCAAATGGGGGCTACCCACGCAGCCTTGCTGCACCTCCCCTGTTTTAGCCATTCCCGGTTGGTGAGGCTTGAGGCTACGATTACCTTTATAGGACATATCACTTAGAATGCTCATCGTCCACCTGACGATGTTCTGAAAGCATTCAATCCATACAAGTTCGTTCCAGGTTTGAACGAAACCGAAGGCATTATCTCGTTACACTCGTTTTGGAATCACCCTCAGAGTTAACGACAATAACCCTTGCACTCTGAATCTTCATCTTCACTTCAGATTCACGACCTAACGTTAATTTGGATCGATGTGGTTTTCAGATATCCAAATATGGAAACCCGATCCCGGTCTCATCGAAATCCAAAACGTGTCTTTTAAGGCCAAGTTGTTTTAGAGTTTAAAACAATTCAATTCATTATCTATATACACACAGATAGATAATTCACAACACAATAGATAATCAACCTTATCATTACCAATAGATAATTCATATCATAATCAGATAATCCATGTTATCATCTAAAAGCAACCAATGCATCCATATCACATACATTTCCCATCTCATAGCCGAGATTACAAACCATACCAGGCAACCAATATCATCCATCAAACATAAGCAATGATCTAATTATCACACCATTTATAATTAATCTAAAATGGATTAAATTAATTACTTAATTTCTAGTTAATTTAAAATGAATTAAATTAATTACTTCATTATTAAAATCCTGCCGATTTTAATCATTAATTGATTACAAATCAATTTAAATAACTACCAACTCAATATTTATTTCAATTAATCATTACTGATTAACCCTCTCTAATACAATAAGTAATTAGCCTTTAAAATTAATTACACAAGTAAATTTTACTAAACTCTTTGCAAATAATTAACTTGTAATTATTTAATTAATTAATTAACTAAAATTAATTACATAAATAATTTATTCATTATTAATTATACCTTAATTAATCAATTCCAAATTACATAATTAATTAATTAATTAATTAACGATTTCTGATTACATTTAATCAATCTCTCAATATAAATTAATTACATAAGTAATTAATCTGAACTTAATCCACACATATATGTTAATCACCCTTGATTAATAACCATTCGGCAATTAACTATTTCAATTACTCATCCCCTAAATTAATTACTCTTAACTAATTATTTCCACTTATCCCTTGATTAATTTCAAAGTAATTTAAATCCAAATTACTTCTATAATAAATATCTTTAATTACATCCAGTAATTATTTAATTAATTACTTCCTTAAGTAATTACAAACCCATTAATTACATAAAGTAATTATCAATCAACCCATAAATGTTTAAATTAATTTAACTTAATTAATCTAAATTAATCACATTAACCAAATTAATTACACTAAGTAATTAATTCATTAATTACTTTCATTAAGTAATTAAACCTAAACAATTGGTTATTTTTAATTAATTAATCTAATTAATTATTAAAAATTAATCACATTAAATAATTGTTAAAATAATATTAAGTTAATTTTTTCATTAACATTTCTTAATTACTTAACTAAGAGTTAACTTATACAAATCATTATTAATTCTCAATTAATTAATATTTAATTACAATTTAATTAATCTCTAATTATTAATTAATTAAATGTTAATTAACATCTTAATTTCCTTTAATCACTTGATTAAATAAATTTTAATCATTAATTAAAATTTAATTAACCATCCTTAATTATAGATTAACTAACCTTAATTGATTAATCTCAAGTCTTGATTAATTAACTTAAAAATTATTAATTACTTAATTAAACATCCACATTATTCATTAATTAAATAATTAATATTCCATTTAAATTAATTTAATAATTTAAATGAAACCAATTTCTTAAGTTCTAAATTAAGAAACATTCTTCTTATATAAAGTATTTTTAACAATTTGTTCCAAATAAATTTTAAACATCGCTTTAAATTTCATTTTAAAATTTTAAAATTTTAAAATGAATACAATTTTATTTAAACAAGGTTTTAAACAAATTAAAAAACCCCTTTTATCTAACATGTTTAAGAACATACCTTTTATAAAATAAAGGTTCAAAGGATTATAAAACAAATTTATTTCAATTCAATTTTAAAAAAAAATTCCTTTTAAATTTCAAACTTTAATGCAATTTAAATTTTCATTCCAGATTCAAACTTAAAAATTTAAAACTTTACTTACATCTCCATCTTCATTTTCAAACTAAAATAGTTAAAACAAATTTAAATTAAAAAAAAACTTATTTTAGAAACTGACATTAAAATAAAATTTCAGGTTTTAAAAACTGAATTTAAAGTTATTTTAAATCCTTATTTCATAAATTAAAACTCGTAGTTTTAAATTCAAAACCATGTTCTATTATACTTTAAAAAGATTAAAAACTAAATTTAAATTCCCAGATTTAAATTAAATTCAAACTCAGGTTCATCTACTTGAATTCCATAATTCAGTTTCTAGATTTAAACTTGTTTAAATTTTTAGTTACATTTTAAAAATTACTTTTAAATTTAAACAGAAAAATAGTTTCCTGTTTTAGTTTAAAACATATTAAATTTTGAATTCAAAAATGTTTCAAAATCCAAGAATTAAACTATTAATTACAAATTTAAATTTCAGGTTTAAAAATTCCAGCTTGAACTTCAACTTTCAATTTGAAACTTTACTTTTGAATTTTAAAAATAGAAAACAGTTTTCTGTTTTGGTTTAAAATCAAGCTAGAGTTTAAAAGAATTTCAAATTTATTTCAAAGATCCAAAATTTAACCTAATTGAATTCAAATTCCATTTCAGTTTCAAGCTTATTTTCAGATTTTTTTAGTTTGCATTTTACTTTTACTTCAAATTTTATAACACCTGGAACAGGTTTCTGTTTTCTTCTAAAACCTGAAACACCAAATAATGCGCGAGCAACCAAATGAATTACTTCGAGTCAAAGGCCTACCTGCTTCGAGTCATCCTCCAATTTACCCGAGACCTTCATGAGAAACCAACCCTATAACCCACTAATCATCATCAACATGCACACTCTTCACTGTGCACCCATACATCAACTCCGGCCACCTCTGACCATCATCAATGGCCATTTCCCGTCGGCCAGTAACCCCACATCACCCTTCAAACCTCAGATCCCCCAGAATTCAACTCGAATTTACGTTCAAGTTTAAGACCAAACCTGGAACTGCAGACATCATACACATCCCCAACATGTCAACATCATTCCCACGCGCCACCCACCATAGATCACTCTGTACCTCCGGTGACATCTTCCTCACGCCACCACTTAACAATACCCAAAGAATCGAAGGACTCGATCCAATATCAAACCCGTGGTGTCAAATTTTTGTCAAGCCCAGAAGAACTAGGGTTCTAAAACTTAAAACCAAATCTCAACATCAACAATGAAAAGTAACTCAAATTCATAATTTTCCTATAATCTCTGATAGTTACACCATCTTTAGAAGCAAATTCAACCAAATCAAATGCAAACATCAAGTGTGCTTAACCAATATGTCAAATACAGTAAATTCAAAACTGCACTTTGTTTAAAACACTATAAATTATAATATTTGATTTAAAATTCATGAATTTACTTGATGTTTCTATTTATAAACTTGAAACATTAAATTATAAAGTTTGAATTTTCACTCTATGCTAATTGTTGCTCGGTGTAACTTAATTTTCCAGGTTATAGACAATTCTGTTTAATTTATATAAAATTTAAACTTACCCTATTCTAAAATAAACAGGTTTTATTCAAAAGTTTAAGTCATAATAGCAAATAAGTCATGGAAAAGAATTCAAAGATCAAATAGGAGTTTGGGATTTTGAAGAACAGACATGCAACAGGTATCATCATGTATGCATGCACATATTTACAGATATAATATTCATAGCAATTTCATATAAGTTCATTTCTAAATTTAAAAAGCATTTGCAACTTTACCTATTAAATAAATTTTAAAATGAGTTACTCACCTGTAATTATGCAGACAGAGCACATCCCCTTTAAGTATGAAAGCAGAATATCCTTTGCAAATGTTTTGAATGCCCTTTGAAACTTGCTTCAAATTTTATGCTTTTAATCTTTTTTTTTTTTAAAAAAATGCTTCCAGATTTAAAGAATTGAATGCAGGAACCATTTCAGGATTTATGATATGCAGTTGAAGATGAACTAAAGGGTGATGCTCAGATTTGCTCTAATTTGTAAATGCAGAGCTTGCTTGAAAATGGAATGCATATATGTTTTTGGAAGAGGGGAATGCAAATTTTAAGATGATAAGTTTGATTTTTGGAGAGGCGAAAAAAGTTATGCAGATTTTCATAGAAGTTGATATAAAATTTTGAAGAAGATAAAAATGGTTTTGAAGAGCATTTAGAGGAAAAAGGGTTTTAGCTGAAAATTCTTAGATGCAAATGAAGAGAGGAAAAAGAAATGAAAAGATGCAAGTTAAATAACAATATTTTTGATTTAAATTAAAATTAATAAAAAATAAAAATAAAATTTGACACATGGCCTTGATTTAACACTTGTCATTTAAAAATGGTATTTAGTTTACATTTGTTAGTTTAAGCTTTAAGATATTTACACTTGTAAAACTAAGTAATTGGTATTTTAATTATGTGTAAATGAAGTCTCAAACTTGATTAATCATTTAGTTATTTTATTAAATATTTTTGAAAATCTTAAATCAAAAATAAATCACAATTCCTAATTTCAAAATATTAAAATTAGGCTTATACTAATTTAATTAAAAACAACTTATCTATTTAAAATATTTATATAAATATACATATGCATATAATAAATGGAAAACAGATTTATTAGCTTATTAAAAATAAATTCACTATTTAAATATTTAAATAAAGAAGATTATTAAATCAAATCAAATTTATTAACAAAATTATCAATTCAATTTAAATTTAAACACAGATTATTAAATTTATATTGTCCAAAATTCTGGGATATTACAATCCTTCCCCCTTAAAAGAATTTCGTCCCCGAAATTTAAAACAAAGGTAATTTAATAATCTATTAAAAGATTTAATTTTAAAATACGGCATATGTTAATCATATGCCAATAATCTAAGCAACCAATTCACACAATCAGAACAAATCTAACTATCCAAAACAATTTTGGATAAAACTTTCACGAGTTTCCTCGGTGTGTCTATATATATATATATATATATATATATATATATATATATATATATATCAGGATACTCGCTCTATAAAATTCAAACAATCAAAACTACTAAGCTACAGAGCTCCTAACGACAATTCTATACAGAATATCAGCCTACAAACGAGTCTGACTCAACAAACAAACCTCCTGAATTGCTGGTTCTACAGCCAGAAATATCAAACACGTACTCCCTCAGAGATACGTGAAACATACTGAATTCTAGTTATCCAAACTGGCAATTCAACTCTAGAAAACCAAACACTGATCTTACCCATCACAGAAGAAACCAAAACACTTCGGAGCTAGCTTCCCAAACTTATAGCTCCTTGGATCCGAGAAAAACTTATCCAAAATCAAATCTCCAATTCCAGAATCCAAATTTCTCTATCTCATATCCATAAAAACTCTTTGGACGATCCTGGGCTATCAACATCCATCCTGATCAGCTTAACTCTACGCTGATGCTTCTAGAAACAAACTGGATCAAATAAATCCAATGATCTCCTCAAGATCACTCAAAATCCAAGAACACAAACCCTGCTTCTCAACAACAGAAGACAGAACAAACTTCTTCTTATCCGGAAAAGACAAAACAGAAACACCCCCAAACTGCTTCCGCTGCACAACTCTGATCCGAAGTAGAAGAAAATGCTGAAGAACATGAGCACAGACTAGACAACCCAGCACAGAAATATGGTTTTACAGATCCATAAGAAAACTCAGATGTTTCTCCGAAACCTGAGTTGCTTCACCTACTTCTACTTCAAGGAACCATCCATCTACTAACTGAACCACCTGTTCCATTCCTGGAAAGAAAACTCGATCTCCAGATGTGGACAAACCTCTGACTTCCTGGAAGAAATCTGGACAATCTCCAACAATCCAAAAGAACATACTATCGCAAGTCACTTTTGCGATCAACTCAGCCTAATACCAAAGAAAACTGCTCTCTCTCTTCCAAACAGAATAGCTTATGCTGGCCTAGCCAACTTACCAGAGAAATGAGTCCACTCCGCTGCCTCTGAACTCCACTTCAGAAGAACTACTCAGCCAGAAGACTCCTTACCAACTCAGAACACTCTGCTAAACTCAGCCACAACACCAAGCAGACTTACCTCCTCACTCTTGTTCCAAAGAAACATCTGTAACGACCCGGAAAATTTTAACAATTTTAATTGATTCTATAACGTATTTAATTGAATATTTGTGAAATCTTATAATAATTGAATTTTTAAATAAAATGTTTATATATTTAGAATACGTATATTTAAATATAGCAGATTATAAATTTTCAAATAATTTTATGGAAGTTTATTTAATTGAGAAAACGTGCTGTCCAATTCAAGCTATTAATTACTTTGATTGATTTCTGAATCAGTGCGTAACGGTTTCTTTTTACTACCGTTAAAGATTTCTATTGCTTAATACTTTTCCAATCCAGGTAGACTTTTCCATTCGTAACCATTAATAAATTTGAGATCATCGACCTTGCTTTTATTATTCCTTGTAGTTTCGTGCACTGACTTTACCTTTCCCACTGCCCATAATTTTCTCTATACGTTTCTTTTGCAATTGAAGCGTATATTTATATTTATGGTGGTGCGTTTATTCTGGTCTCTCTTTATTTTTGTTTTTAACGCTTGAAAGAATCTCAAATCATCAAGCTAGTAGCATCTGTTCCTTCCCTCGCTTTCATAAGGCCTATAATATATAAACCACTTGCTTATAGATCCGAACACAACTTTGTCATCAAATTTAATGTGCCTTCCTCTCCCTATTATTTCGGTTCCAACCTTCCTAGTAAATGGCTTTAATAAATTTTGGCTAAATCATAGCTACGGACTTTTCAAATGTCTTTCATTTTATATTTATTTCCAATTCCTTCATTGCTTCAAAATTTTTGAACGTGCCTAATCATCTCAGCATGTATATATAATGTAAGCCTACCTTTCCATGGAAAGCTATTGCTCACAAAAATTTCCTGATTTCTTTCCTTTTATCCATTTTTATATCCTTGACTTTCAAAACTCATTATGTGTTGTACAAACAAACAAAAATTTATTGCTTTAAGTGTATAGCTAAATCAACTATTGACCGTTACAATTACTTTTTTCTTTCCATTTCAATTTATTACTTAAATAACGCTTTGATGAATTAATGGACAGCTTTACGTTTCTTTTGCTTTTGAAAACTTTATATTTATAGTGTACGTTTCTTTTGCATTTCAAAAATTTGAAACATGCTACCCCATTTAAGCCATTAATTGTTTTAATTATTTTTCTTAATCAACATATAACCGTTGCTTTTTATTATTCTAGGATTTACATCCATACTTTAATCTCTGCTGTTCCATTTATTTCATTTGAAATCCAAATTTATTTACCATTCATTTATACGCCTCTTTCTCTTCCCTCTTTTACCTCTTCGTTTCCGTGTTTCTAGGAATATATATATATATATATATATATATATATATATAGTATAGCATAGATTGCATCTTCTTTTCTCTCTGTAGGCTATTCGTTGCCTTCAAATTAATATTAAAAGAGGAGAGAGCTTTGTAAATATTATATAAAGTCATATAGCACGTTCACATATCAGATGCAGACCTACCTTTATATTTAAGAAACTAGCATTTTCTCTGTTGCCTGAAGAATGCCCTTCACCATGTCATGTTGCTTGAATCACGCATGCATTCTTCCTTTAAAAATCGCCTGTTCTCATCTCCCCTCCATCTTTTCTTATTTCTTCCAAACCTGAGCATGAGCTCTCTCTTTTCCTTGGCCTGCCTCCTCCCCATGGCTACATGCATTAGTTGGCAAAACATTTCCTCTCTGGTTTTCAAAAGTAAGTACGCATTTTATTTGATATAAGTCTATTTTATATATTAAGAACAGTATAGATTGTGCATAAGTTTTGTTTTATATGTTTACTACAACTATGGGGATTTTGAATTCCCTAACAGTTGAACTTTAAAAATAATAATATATTTCATAATAGTATATATATGATAATTGTTATATTTATAAACGTGTATATAAATATTTAACTTCTGTTCATATATAAAGGTTAGTATATATTTATACTGTATTATGTATATTATTTTAAGATTTTACGGTATATAGTTTTTGACTTTTGTTAGCATATAGTTATCGTATGGCTTTTAGATACGTATGTTTTACTAACTAGTTGATAAGTTATATATATATATATATATATATACGCGTTTTATTTTACTATTGATAGCTTACGGTATATATGGTATAAGTTTGGCAGCCTTCTATTAATATACGTATTTTTATATGTTTTATATATTTGGTTATAACAGTTTCAACTATAATAAAATATGTTATTTTATTAGCTTTCATATGTTAGATATATAAAATATAGTATTTCAATTTTCGTTACTGTTTTGGTATATATATTATATAAAATTGGTGGATACAAGTTTGATAGGTCAATTTATAATATATATATTTTTATGATTGTTTTAGTATTTTAGAGTCTACCGTACTATATTTTATTTTATTTTCAACAATTTACACAATTTACATAATTTATATATTTTATTTTATTTTATGATTGTTTTGTTTTGGAATTCGGATCTGGATTTCATAACTCACTTCTTTTTCTCTGGCCTCGAAAGGTGAGAAATCACTCACGATTAACATTCTTTTATTTACTAAATTTGATTTCAATTGAGACGACAATTGAAATATGAGGCTGTAGTTATTTAAATTGTTATATATGCTATTATCTGTAACTATTCACTTATGGGATATGACACCATATCCTATTGTTTATATATTTATTTTGATGATATATGCCTGTTGTTATTATTATTTACATATCTGTTATCACTCTGCAAGTTCCCTGTTAGTATAGAAATCACTATGGGTTGAAATGATACATACCCGAACAGACTTTAGAATAGGAGAAAATCGTTATGGGTTGAAATGATAAACCCAAGCGATTTTCATTTAATTGAATTGTGATTACGGGTTGAAATGCTATCCACCCGTATACATTTAGTGTACGGATTGAAATGATAAATATCCGTAACACTTGATCAGATGATAAGAAATATATACAGACATCGTTGGTCCATATATATAAATATTTTGAACTTTAATTCATTGTTTTGGAAAGAAATATATGGTCTTATTAAATGTTAATCCTTAAATTTTTTTATATATAAAGGGTAATGATATATAGATTTAATAATATTTAATTTAGTCAAAATTTGATTTAATACATAAATTATGCTAAATATTTATGTAAATTTTATTCCAAAAGTATTCTGCAATTTACTAAGATTGGGAGATAAATGTGGGTTTATCTAAATGGTATTTAAATAAGGATTTATTCAATTAAATCAATTTGAAATTTTTGAATGGGAAATTTAAGGGTATGATTTTGTAACTGGTTTTTTATTTAAGTGTTTTAATGAATATTTCACGTTTAAATAAATTAAAGAAAATATTGAGTAAAATGTAATTTAAGGTTACTTAAATGATATTGTATCTAATGAGGGATTATTTTAAGACTAGATAATAATGAGGTTAAATCGAGATCTATATGGAACTATTAAATTGAACATTTAATTAAATATTAAAGCTTTGAACTATATTGGAATTTAAATGGTTTATTTTGAGATTCGGATATGTATTTGAAATCAGTATAGTTGAATTTATTATTTAGAAACTAAATTGATTAAAAAGTTAGTTTGAAACGTTGAATACTTAAAGTTTTGAAATATATTGAACATAAAGGGTATTTTGTGATTTCAAATCCGAATTTGAGATCGATAAAATTGAAGTGGTTATTTTAGAAATTGAGTTGAATTTAAATTAATAAATTGAGATTGAAATAGATTTAAATAGGGTGGTTGGGTTGATGTTAAACGATTTGTTAAGTTGAGGGAATTGAAATTTCTTTACTGTACAAATTATTTAATATATAAAAATACTATTTGGGAAGTATAGAAATATTTGAAGTGAAAATGATATTTGGTTTTGAAGTATAAATTAAGTTGAAAAGACTACGGTGTTATAGTGTATATTTCTATCTTTTAGATAGTTCCATGGACCCTTAGAGGATGGTTATCCGAAACATCCTCTAAGTTAATTATATTTCAGTTGATATTTCACTTGAGTTAGATTTATAGATATAAGAATGTTAATCCTGACTCGAGTGTTTTGTGTTTTTCTTTACGCTCGGGTCAGACTGAGAGATACAGCATTTGAGACTCATCTTCGAAGTTGAAGCTTTGCTTGAAGATCCAGCTATCTATCCCTTCAGTCATCTAGTTGATTGGTTCAGAGAAGCCATCTGTTGCATTGGAGGCTTCATGGCATTTGAACTATTCGGTTGTATTTTATTTCTAACTCTGAGGTATATAGTAGCTTCATGAACTACTATTCTTTATCTATTCCGCTGCATTGTATTACTCTGTGTAAGTGATCTATGATTGATTTATTTACTGTATATTTTAAGTTTTGCCAAATTTTATTAACAATTCGGTATTTTGAATTATTCAAGTCGGACATGTACGGTTTTATTGTCGATTTGAATGGTCCAAAATAGCGGGTCGTTACAACATCTATGGAAATATCCATAGTCACTGCATCTCATCACGCAGCTACTACTTCCTGAGATATCAAGATATCATCACCACTTGCTTCTGCCCAACCGACAGATCAAAACTCAACTCATCCAACTCTGCACTTCAAAAATGAACTTTGAACCTTTACAGGTTTGCTTCAGAGATCGATGAAGTCCTTCACCATATCAAAACTCACTCGAGACGGTATTCGGTCTACAGTCTCGACAAATACACTTCCAACCTCATCCATTCAAACTCCAACCAATGATAGTCGTGTTACACACACTACTACATCGTCTATTTTTATAACTTATATTGGAAAACCCAAACAGGTAAGCCAATCAGATAGGTATAAATAATTATATATATATATATATATATATATAATAAAAATACAAATACGCTCTCTCAAGATAGACACCACTATAGAGACTAGGTATTCGCTCAACCTAGCGCTTGATACCAACTGAGACGACCCGAGTTTTTCTCCACAAAAAGTCGTATCATCCTTAAGAAAGTAAGGGATCGAAAAGAGAAAAGAAAGAAGAGAAATAAGAAACAACACAAGAATCTAAACAGCGGAACGAATAAATTATATTAATAACATAAGTATTGAAAAAGGCTATGCGGTAGGATCGTGTAATATGGAATAACGGAATTGTCTAGGTAGATAAAGTAAGTAATAGCAAGGTAGACACCAGGATTTTATACTGGTTCGGACCTCTAGTCCTACGTCCAGTCCCTAAGCTTCACTTAGGAATTCTACTAACTAAAACCCTCACTTAACCCAGAGGAATAAGTTTACAACTTACCCAAACAACCGAACAGGATTTCTTGCCTCAACTATCGAAGAGGACTTCAACTCAATTACTAAAATACAATATTTGACTTGTTGTGTTCTTGTCAACACTAATGAGTCTAATGCAGTACAATATTCCTATAATCTTATCCTCGAGAGTATGCAATGTGTTTGTGAAGATTTAAGAAATGTGAATTGCTATGAATCAAAAGAATGTTATAAACAAAAACAATGATTCAAGCAATAGATTAGTGATTGCTTTGAGAATATCTAGAAAATATGAACAAGAGAATAGTTAGATTAAAGCAAGAGAATTCGGTGAATTAAATAATGATAGAATCATGTATATATACTTGTAGAAGAGATGCATATGTTGTCAAAGGTTGCAAACAAGAGATGCTTCCATTTCAATTGATGAATGGTTACAACTCTTGGGAGGAAGAAGGTGTCTTTTCAGAAAAATTCGCAGGTTCAAATTCATTCGACTGAGCAGGGAATTCAGTCAACTGAAAATATGAAGTAAAATTTTCGGGACCAAATTCAGTCGACTGTGCAGGAAATTCAGTCGACTGAAACTGTGCATGTGTATAAATTTGTTCCAGTTTCAGTCGACTGACTGTTCCTGTTCAGTCGAATGAACTCATAAAACCTGCATAGTTAAAACTTAATTGAAAAATGAAGTTTATAAAAATTTTCTAGTGTTCGTGCAAGCTTCTTGAGGATAGATTTTAACAATACATCTAGAATAATGACATATGTAAAAACATACTTTAAGTTTGTTTGGTCTTCATCTATCTTCGTTTAGCATTTGCATATATTTCTTCCTTGTTTGTTAAAGCACATTGTCATTGATCAAAATCTTCGCATATCAACATTCTCCCCCTTTTTGATTGATGACAATACTGATTTATTCTAGAGACGTTTTACTTATTTTCTCCCCCTGAATGTATGCACTATCTTTCCTATAAAACAAAGTTTGTACCATAGATTTTCTCCCCCTTTGTCATCGACAAAAAGGAAGAACTAACAGCAGTAATGATTTATCAAAACAATCACTGAAGCATAGAGAATATTTGCATAATCATGACTTAAGAAAAAATAAAAATGTTGTGACAGACAAGCATAAAATGGCTATTTATACAAGCCACTAGAAAGTTAAAAATACACATCAAAACAAAAAATTACTCATCTCTATCCCAGTCATATGAACCTTCTCTTCCTGTTGGTTCACGTATGACGGGTCCTCCTGTTGGTGGTTTATGTGCTCTTCCTCCTTGGCCACAACTAGCTCCGCTAGCACTGCTACTTGTATGCTCTTCAGATGTCGTCCATGTAAACGTAGGTGCTGGACGTTTGCCGCGAGATGTTGAAGCAGTAGTGGTGCTTGAGCATGAGATTGCACCTCAAAGCTTGTTGAAGAATCCTTTGATTTTGTCAAGCTTATGATCTACCTTTTTAAGGCGATTGTCAAGAATTTGTTGATTTCCTGACAATATCCCCAAGGATTGGTTGGTAGTGAAGCTTGAGTCAACAAGACGAATTTCACCATCTTGCTCGAGATGTTCTTCGTGGCGAGGTTGAGGAGGTTGTTGTTGTTGTTCTTGATGCCTTGCTTCCCATTCGGCGAGTGATCTTATGCGAGGAGGTCAAGATGGGAGTTGCATTAGACTTATGGTCCGGTGGTTAATTTGATGGACCATTTATTCTCCGACTCAGGTAATGGCGTATCGACATTGAGGAGAATTCGCATGATGTACTCTCCAAAGTAGATAGTGCGCATTTTGCCATTATTGAAAGTGAGAAACTCATCAAGAATAAGCTGTACCCAGTTAACTTGTATATTGCCAAAAATAGCATATAGAGCTCGATAGTTATTTGGGTATACAATTTCGTACGAGCCCGTGCGAGGAGTAATCGTTCTCATTAGGGCTTTATGGAGGATTCTCGCCATAGGTCGAAGGGTGGTGGACTTAAAATCCCTAAAGTTGATATTATCATCCATAAACCGATGGTTTATGTTGTCGCGAATGTGTGGATTGAATTCTATCTCCTGTAGCTTTCTCCCGACATTTGGAGACTCTAAAATGTGTGCTATTCTATCCAAGGAAAACCAAACTTTCTTTCCACACACCATACTCCAAATACTATTGTTTGGATTTCTTAGAGTTTGGTGTCCAAGATTAAGATTAGCATAAAATAATTTTACCATTACATGATTAATGGCATGGTCATTTCTTTTCAAATCTAAAAGAGAAGTTAAACCTGCCGGATCTGTTAACGCTTAGATGTTGTAGGTTTGAAAGCTTTGAAAATCAACGAAAGAATTCTTGAAAATTCGAGAATTCTTCATCTTGTTCCATCGAGTGACAGCGGTTCCATCGTAAAGCCATTGTGCTATTTGAGCATTAATTGGCTCGGAGGATGAAGAAGATGAAGCTCTTGATCTTTTTGGTGCCATTTAGGTGAGAATTGAGTTGGTTTTGAGGAATTTTGGGGCTAGGGTTTCGAAATTAATTTGGGGAAGAAAGTTTGTAGGAGGTAAAAAGTGTATTGGTATGGTAAAATCTGGTGGTTAAAAGGGGAAATTTTGCCTGGGAAGTGGCGTTCAGTCGACTGAATCAAAGGCCGAAATTTTCTGTGATAGATTCAGTAGGCTGAACAGTACATTTTGTCGACTGAATTTTTTGCTGAAATTTTCTGTTGAATTTTTAGTCGACTGTGTAGATGATTCCAGTCGACTGAACTATGTAAATATTGTTTTTTGTCATATTTTCAGTCGACTAAGCAGGGGCGTTCAGTCGACTGAAACATGCATTTTTGTTGTTTCAGTTAATTTTTGAAATTAAACTATTTATTTAAAGAAATAGTTACAAAAATATTGATGTAACAACATACAAATATTTCAAAATTTAACTATTTCTTTGGGGATGGACTTGGAGACTTCTTTCCTTCATTCTTCATGTAATTTATATCTCATGAATTCGGACTATATTGAGGAGTCTTAGGAGACATCCAAGGATTCACATGATCGACTGGTGTACGATAAGATGAAGACGGATCAAGTGAGCTAACAGGGCGAGGTAAGGGTTCAACCACTCCGTTCTTCTTTGATCCACAGAAGCGTAAACCGATTTGCTCTAGGAAGCTCAAACTTCTTGCTGTAACTTTTTGCTCGAAGTACAGTTCTCGTTGAAGATCTATCTGTTGTTGTTGAAAGTGATGAATTTCATCAATCTTTCTTTTTGTGTCGGGTGAAATAAAGAGTCCTTGTTTCGCCTTTTTAGATTCTGGTGTGAAACCAGTACGATAATTTTCCCGTTTGTAAACCGGTTCATGTGCTGGTGTTGGTGTGGGAAGTTTTGGCGACGTTGGAGTGTTATCAACTGACGAGGTGATATTGATTAGAGAGAAAGAGTGGTTGGACGGCATTTTATGTTGAATTTTGTTAAGATTTTATTCCTATAATCGAGATGTGAAAATAAAATATTTTTAAGAATTTATTTATAGTAGAATTTTACCAAACAAATAATGGTTATAATTTATTAAGATTTTTTAACCGCATAGAGATTTAATGGTAATGAGGATTTTGTTAAAATCTATGGTTCTTATTTAATAATTCAGTTTAAAAATGTGTGGTCTATAAGTTGTATAATGTAGCATATAACATAGCTAAAAATATTTGAATTTCTTACTCAGTCGACTGAACATTTTGTTTTAGTCGACTGAAATGTGGGAATATTTCTAATGTATTTCTAATTAATATCTTTAAAGGATATTATACCTAATTCTCGTCGAAGTTTTATAAAGGAGTTTTCTAATAGAGGTTTAGTAAATATATCGGCAATTTGATTTTCGGTAGAAATATGTTCTAAATTAATTATTCCTTTTTCGATATTGTCACGTAGAAAATGGTGACGAATATCTATATGTTTTGTACGAGAGTGTTTAACCGGATTTTTAGATAAGTTTATTGTACTTGTATTATCACAGTATATTGTAGAATTTGTTAAATTTATATTAAAATCTTTAAGTGTTTGTTGCATGTATATAACTTGAGTGCAAGCTAAAGCAGCTGATATATACTCTGCTTTGCAAGTGGAAAGCAAGACACAATTTTGTTTCTTACTAAACCAAGATACTAGTGATTTTCCAATGAAATGGCAAGTACCACTTGTACTTTTTCTATCTGTTCGAGATCCACCAAAATCAGCAACACTATATGATACTAACTCAAATGGACACTCCTTTGGATAGAAAAGACCGAAATCTTTAGTTTTGTTAAGATATCGCATTATTCGTTTTACTGCTCTTAAGTGTGAATCTTTAGGATCAGATTGAAAACGTGCACATAAACAAACACTCATCATTATGTCAGGTCTACTAGAGGTTAAGTAAAGTAAGGAACCTATCATACTCCTAAACAATTTTTGATCTACACTTTTTCCATTTTCATCTCGATGGAGATGTGTAGTGGTACTCATAGGAGTAGGTTTAGCAGAAGTGTTTTCCACGTCGAATCGTTTAATTAAATTAGCACAATATTTTTCTTGGTTTATAAAAATTCCATTTGTTAATTGTTTGATTTGAAGTCCGAGAAAACATGATAATTCTCCCATATGAGACATTTCGAACTCATTAGTCATTATATTTGAAAATTCTTTACATAAATTTTCATTTGTTGAACCAAAAATAATATCTTCTACGTATATTTGAATTATTAAAATATCTTTGGTAGTATTTTTAATAAAAAGCGTTTGATCTACTTTTCCAATTTTAAATCCCGAGTTTAATAAATAACTTTTAAGTCTTTCATACCAAGCACGAGGTGCTTGTTTAAGACCATATAGTGCCTTTTTTAATTTGAAAACATGATCCGGCTATTTTTCATGTATAAACAACGGAGGTTGTTCTACATACACATTTTCTTTAATAAAACCATTTAAAAATGCACTTTTAACATCCATTTGATAAAGTTTAAAATTGTGAAAACATGCAAATGCTAATAGAATATGTATTGCTTCAAGTCTTGCAACAGGAGCAAAAGTTTCTTCAAAATCAATACCTTCTTCTTGATTATATGCTTGTGTTACTAGTCTTGCTTTATTCCTTGTTATGTTACCTTGTTCGTCTACTTTATTTTTGTAAATCCATTTTGTTCCAATTACTGATTGATTATTAGGACGGGGAACTAATTCCCAAACATCGTTACGTTCAAATTGATTTAATTCTTCTTGCATTGTGATAATCCAATAATTATCTGTTGATGCTTCTTTTGGATTTTTAGGTTCTTTTAATGAAATGAAAGCTACATGACCCATTTGATTTAGTTGATTTCTTGTTCTAACTTGAGAATTTATTTCTTCTATTATATTTTGAGTTGGATGATTTCGTAATATTCTAGGAGGAGATCTTAGTTCATTATTATTATTTTCAAGGTTTGTTTCTTCTATATTTATTAATTCTTCATCATCTTTTATATTAAAATTTTTATTAAAATTTTCATCAAAAGATATATTCAAAGTTTCTTCAATTAAGTTTGTTCGTTTATTAAATACTCGATATGCTTTACTTCGTTCTGAGTATCCTACGAAAATTCCTTCATCAGCTTTTGAATCGAATTTTCCTAGTTGATGTTTTGTATTTAAAATCAAACATTTTGATCCAAATATTTTAAAATAAGATATATTTGGCTTTTTATTATTAAATAATTCATAAGAGGTATTTTTAGTTAATGGTCTAATTGATATTCTGTTTAATACATAACATGCAGTAGCAACGACTTCTGCCCAAAAATGTTTTGGTAGAGAACATCCATTTAATAATGTTCTTGCGCATTCTTGTAATGTTCTATTCTTTCTTTCTACAACTCCATTTTGTTGAGGAGTTCTAGGAAAAGAAAAGTTATGATTTATTCCTTTCTTTTTACAAAAAGTTTCAAAAACTTCATTTTCGAATTCGCCTCCATGATCACTTCGAATATTTTTAATTTTCAAATCTTTAGTGTTTTGAATTCTTTTGACAAATGTTTTAAAATCCCCAAAGGTGTCACTTTTATTTTTCATAAAAATAGTCCATGTATATCTTGAAAAATCATCAACTATTACAAATACGTATCGATTATGATTAATGGATTGAACTTGTGTTGGTCCGAATAAATCCATATGTAGTAATTATAATGGTTGTAAAGTCGAAATATTTTTCTTAGATTTGAAAGATGATTTCGTTAATTTTTCTTTCTAACAATCATCACAAAAATTATTTATTTTGGGTAATCCTCTTACTAATTCATTTTTAGAAAGTTTTCTAATAGTTTTAAAATTTATATGACAAAATCTTTTGTGCCATAACCAAGGATCATTATCTTTGGCAAGTAAACACATACTTGAATTATGATTAATATTCATATTTAAAACATAAATATTTCTATCTCTATTTCATTCAAAAATAAGATTTTGGTTTTGATCAAAAATACTACATTTATTATTCGAGAAATTTATTTTAAAACCTTTGTCACACAATTGACTTATGCTAAGTAGATTATGTTTTAAATTTTCAACTAATGAAACATTTGTTATAAAAGGTAAATTTGATGTACCGTAATTGTTCACATCTCCTTTGCCAATGATATACCCTTTTGAATTATCTCCGAAGGTAATCGAGCCGCCATCAAAGTATCTGATGTTTGTAAGCATATCTTTGTCTCCGGTCATGTGTTTTGAACAATCGATGTCTAATATCCATTTCTTCTTTTTGAGTGGGACCTGAAAATAAATATGAAATTATTGGTACCCACCTTTTAATAGGGTCCTAAAAAGTTAGAGTTTAGGAAACCAAACCCAATTTGGTTTAGTGTCCTTTTTATAAATATAGTTTTCATTATGATGAACATTATCCATAAATGTTTTAATATATTTATTTCTTATTAATACATTGTTAGTTTTTGGTAGCCAAATTTTAACTACCTTGTCTTCTATTTTTGTTTTAATAGGTTTCTTTAGCAATAATTGTTGTTTTGAATCCATATTCCTTTTAAAATTTGTATTTTTCTTTTTAGAAATTTTTGACTCCTTTTTATATCCTAATCCAAGTTTACTTGAAGAGGATTGAATTTTTTTTAAAATTTTAGATAAATTTTCTCTTCCTTTGTTAAAGTTAGAAACATTTTTAGTGATGTTATCTAATCTAACTTGAAGACTATTATTTTCTAACTCAACTTGTCTAATCTTAGTTTTTAACTCATGATTTTCAGAAATAATTATATCATTCTTTGTTTTTTTAAGTTTCAATTTCTTGACTTAAAAGTGATAATTGAGTTTCCGAGTTTGAATGAGATTCTTGAACTTTTTCAAGTTCTTCTTCTAAGATTTTCTTTTCATGTTTTAACATATCCCTTTCACATTCCACTTTGTTTTGATTTTCACGAGTTTCTTTGAGTTTCTTTTTAAGAGTCTTTATTGTGCTTAAAAGTTCAGTGTTTACTTCAATTAAATCGTCGAAAGTTGAATTATTTACCTCAGATTCTTGAGCCATGAAGCATACATTTGCCTGTTCATTGTCGCTATCACTTTCATTTTCGGATGAAGATGAATCTGAATCATCCCATGTAACAGAAAATGCGTTCTTTTTGAATTTATCCTTCTTATTTTTATTGTTGAGGTTTTTCTGATTTTCCTTTATTTGTTCTTGACAATCTTTTTGCATCTGTCCTATCTTGTGACAATTGAAGCATTCTATATTTGAGGATGAAGGTTTATTCAAGAAATTCTTTTTGAATCCGTTTTTGTTTCCTTTTCTATATTTTAAGAATTTCTTGAAATTTTTGGCTATGAATGCTAGATCCTCATCTTCAGACTCTGATTCTTCCTTTTTCGTCTTTCTTTCTTGAGCTTGATCTTTCTTAGCTTGCATATTTACTTCATACGACATAAGATTTCCAATCAATTCTTCTGGTTTCATTGTAGATAGATCATTTGCTTCTTCGATTGCTAGTACTTTTCTCTCCCATTCATCAGTGAGTGAATTTTGAACTTTAGACACAATGTCAAAGTCCGTGTATCTTTCTCCTAGTCCGATTAGAGCATGATGAATGTCTTGAAATCTTGAGTACATGTCATTGATGGATTCATTCTGTCGCATTCTAAAGTTTTGGAATTGATTCTTCAACATGGATATCTTTGTTTGTTTGACTTTGTTTGTGCCTTCATGTATGACTTTAAGTGTTTCCCATATTTGATATGCAGTAGTACATATGCTAACACGGTTGAATTCATTTCTATCCAGGGCGCAAAATAGCATATTCATAGCTTTGGCTTTTGCACTAGCTTCATTCTTTTGAATTTGTGTCCATGTAGGATAATCGGTTGTGGGTACAATGAACTCTGCTTGAGTAGCATTCCAGGCTTTGAAACTTGTTGCTTGCATATAAATCCTCATCCTTGTAGCCTAATAGTTATAGTTTAGTCCATTGAATATATGAGGTCTTTGGGTAGATTGTCCTTCTGTAAATGTAGAACTATAGGCAGATGTTGTGCTTGTACTTGCATTATTTTCCATATTATCAATATGTCTAATAACGGTGTTATGGTTATAGGACGGCCTTGCTCTGATACCAATTGAAAACGGCTATGCGGTAGGATCTTGTAATATGGAATAACGGAATTGTCTAGATAGATAGAGTAAGTAATAGCAAGGTAGACACCAGGAATTTATACTGGTTTGGACCTCTAGTCCTACGTCCAGTCCCTAAGCTTCACTTAGGAATTCCACTAACTAAAACCCTCACTTAACCTAGAGGAATAGGTTTACAACTTACCCGAACAACCGAACGGGATTTCTTGCCTCAACTACCGAAGGGGAATTCAACTCAATTACTAAAATACAATATTTGACTTGTTGTGTTCTTGTCAACACTAATGAGTCTAATGTAGTACAATATTCCTATAATCTTATCCTCGAGAGTATGCAATGTGTTTGTGAAGATTTAGGAAATGTGAATTGCTATGAATCAAAAGAATGTTATAAACAAAAACAATGATTCAAGCAATAGATTAGTGATTGCTTTGAGAATATCTAGAAAATATGAACAAGAGAATAGTTAGATTAAAGCAAGAGAATTCGGTGAATTAAATGATGTTAGAATCATGTATATATACTTGTAGAAGAGATACATATGCTGTCAAAGGTTGCAAACAAGAGATGCTTCCATTTCCACTGATGAATGGTTGCAACTCTTGGGAGGAAGAAGGTGTCTTTTCAGAGAAAATTCGCAGGTTCAAATTCAGTCGACTGAGCAGGGAATTCAGTCAACTGAAAATATGAAGTAAAATTTTCGAGACCAAATCCAGTCGACTGTGCAGGAAATTCAGTCGACTGAAACTGTGCATGTGTATAAATTTGTTCCAGTTTCAGTCGACTGACTGTTCCTGTTCAGTCGACTGAACTCATAAAACCTGCATAGTTAAAACTTAATTGAAAAATGAAGTTTATAAAATTTTTCTAGTGTTCGTGCAAGCTTCTTGAGGATAGATTTTAACCATACATCTAGACTAATGACATATGTAAAAACATACTTTAAGTTTGTTTGGTCTTCATCTATCTTCGTTTAGCATTTGCATATATTTCTTCCTTGTTTGTTAAAGCACATTGTCATTGATCAAAATCTTCGCGTATCAACAAGTATTACATAGTATACATCAAATATCAGAGTTACACAGACAATACATCACATACTAGACAGTAATAAACACCTGTCTAGATTTACAACTCAATACATTACAGATAAACACTCAGAGATACCAACACAGCGGAAAACTATATATATATACACAGAAGCCTCCTGCTCCATTGCTCCTCCACAATTCATCAAAGCTAACCTGAATCCTAACCTGAATCCCTTGGCTACTCGTAAAAATTTTTGTACCCAAGAGTTAAAGAAAACAGAAATAACTCCGGGTCAGACATGGGTCTAGTGTGAGTAACAGGTTAAAGTTGCTTAACTTTGAAAAACCTTTGAAAAGAAAAGGTATCACGTAAGACTTCCCACACATAAACATGGAATTTTTTTTACCTTACGCTAACCAAAACATTTGATAGGATATCCGGTGATATTATAATAGTGTCTAGGGTTTTCAAGTAAAATACAAAAATAGCTGAAATGCTTACATCTCACGTTCCAACATAGTTGGGCACAACTAATACGTACGACACTTATTGGATTTTGGATTCCATCAATGGCTGGGCTACTGGGGTACCGCCTATCATAGTACATGGCCTAGATCACCGTACTGAGGAGTACGCCCGCTCCCCTACACCACAAAGCCGGGACCATTCCTTACTGAACTGTTCCGAACAAGACCATCCCGCAGTTGTGATCAGCAACCGCACCACTAACCGAAATAAAGGGACATCTAGACAGGGGTAAATCTCGCTCTCAAGTGGGGGCTACCCACGAAGCCTTGCTGCACCTCCCCTGTTTTAGCCATTACCCGTTGGTGAGCCTTGAGGCTACGATTACCTTTATAGGACATATCTCTTAGAATGTTCATCGTCCACCTGACGATGTTCTGAAAGCATTCAATCCATACAAGTTCGTTCCGGGTTTGAACGAAACCGAAGGCATTATCTCGTTACACTCGTTTTGGAATCGCCCTCAGAGTTGACGACGATAACCCTTGCACTCTGAATCTTCATCTTCACTTCAGATTCACGACCTAACGTTAATTTGGATCGATGTGGTTTTCGGATATCCAAATATGGAAACCCGATCCCACTCTCATCGAAATCCAATATGTGTCTTTTAAGGCCAAGTTGTTTTAGAGTTTAAAACAATTCAATTCATTATCTACATACACACAGATAGATAATTCACAACACAATAGATAATCAACCTTATCATTACCAATATATAATTCATATCATAATCAGACAATCCATATTATCATCCAAAAGCAACCAATGCATCCATATCACATACATTTCCCATCTCATAGCTGAGATTACAAACCATACTAGGCAACCGATATCATCCATCAAATATAAGCAATGATCTAATGATCACACCATTTATAATTAATTTAAAATGAATTAAATTAATTACTTAAGTTCTAATTAATTTAAAATGAATTAAATTAATTACTTAATTATTAAAATCCTGCTTATTTTAATCATTAATTGATTACAAATCAATTTAAATAATTACCAACTCAATATTCATTTCAATTAATCATTACTGATTAACCCTCTCTAATACAATAAGTAATTACCCTTTAATATTAATTACACAAGTAAATTTTACTAAACTCTTTGCAAATAATTAATTTGTAATTAATTAATTAATTAACTAAAATTAATTACATAAATCATTTATGCATTATTAATTATACCTTAATTAATCAATGCCAAATTACATCATTCATTAATTAATTAATGATTTCTGATTACATTTAATCAATCTCTCAATATAAATTAATTACATAAGTAATTAATCTGAAATTAATCCACACATATATGTTAATCATCCTTGATTAATAACCATTTAGTAATTAACTATTTTAATTACTCATCCCATAAATTAATTATCTTAATTAATTATTTCCACTTATCCCTTGATTAATTTCAAAGTAATTTAAATCCAAATTACTTCTATAATAAATATCTTTAATTACATCCAGTAATTATTTAATTAATTGCTTCCTTAAGTAATTACAAACCCATTAATCACATAAAGTAATTATCAATCAACCTACAAATGTTTAAATTAATTTAACTTAATTAATCCAAACTAATCACATTAATCAAACTAATTACACTAAGTAATTAATTCATTAATTACTTTCATTAAGTAATTAAACCTAAACAATTGGTTATTTTTAATTAATTAATCTAATTAATTATTAAAAATTAATCACATTAATTAATTGTTAAAATAATCTTAAGTTAATTTTCTTCATTAACATTTCTTAATTACTTAATTAAGAGTTAACTTATACAAATCATTATTAATTATCAATTAATTAATATTTAATTACAATTTAATTAATCTCTAATTATTCATTAATTAAGTGTTAATTAAAATCTAAATTTTCTTTAATCAATTGATTAAATAAATCTTAAACGTTAATTAAAATTTAATTAACCATCCTTAATTATAGGTTAACTAACATTAATTAATTAATCTCAAGTCTTGATTAATTAACTTAAAAATTATTAATTACTTAATTAAACATCTACATTATTCATAAATTAAATAATTAATATTCCATTTAAATTAATTTAATAATTTAAATGAAACCAATTTCTTAGGTTCTAAATTAAGAAACATGTTTGCACCAAAATTGGTCACAACACTCTTTGTGAGTCGTTGAAGAGATAATAACAAAGAATGTAAATTCAAAACAAGTATTATCTAACAAAAACTCTAATCAACAGGAAAGTAAATGCGTAGACAAGCAATTTATAGTGGTTCGGCGTGTTGCCTACGTCCACTGTGAAGTTTTTGCACTTTTATTGATTCTCTTTCAATGATTACAGGTTGTTACAGCGATCAACAGCAAGTTACGACTGGAAATTCAAGTTCAACAACAAGAATATGAAGTAGGATGATGGAGATCTTGATCCGGTAGAGTCTGAGCGCTTGAGAATCCAAAGATCCCTTTTCTGTTGGCTCCGGGGCTCTATTTATAGGCGTAGGATGCCGATATTTCGCTGAAAACTCGGGGGACCACTTCTAGCACGTGAGGGGGCCCACACGCCCGGCCTTAGGAAATTTGGGCCCACTTTGGGATCGATTCGAAGTCCATTCGAATCGTTCAGAAAATCATCCAATCGAGGTGAAATTTGGTATGGACATTCTTCAACATGTATGCAAGCTATTGTGAAAATTTCGTGGCATTTGGATCAGTGGATCGTGAGATATCGTGGATACGAAATGGAGTTCTTCGTGTGGCTGTTTCATTCGAATCGATTCGTTCGAATCGATCATTTCGAATCGATGGTGGCACGCGTTTTCGTGATGACATGGAGCGCATACTTCGCCTCGATCCGTCTTTGCTCCGAGTTGACCGTGTCGAATCCATATATCTCGGCGCGTTTGCATCGATGGATGACACATCACCCTAGCTTGCTGGCTTGATGGATTCGAATGAAGCCTCGCTGATGGATTCGAACAAGGATTTACTGATGGAGTTGAACAACTGATGGTTGATGGATACGAACTAGCCTTTCTTTCATGGATACGAGCCTTGCAGCTTCTCCATGGACACGAAGTCAATCGATGCGAACTTGCACCCTTCGATGGATTCGAAGGATGATGATCTGATGGATACGAAGCAGACACTGGCTGATGGATACGAGGTCCATCGATACGAACTCGATGGACTTGAAGTCGATGGAGTCGAATCCGAGGCACTTCGATGGATTCGAAGTTGATCGATACGAAGGTGATCGAATCGAACCAGTGTTCGGTGATGGACACGAAAACACCCATCGTGATGGATACGAAATCTGGGCTTTTCCCTTCAAATTGAATCGATCATAACTCGAGCGTATGAACTCGGATTGACTTGAAATTTGAGGTGCTGACTTCTATGATCTGACTTGTCATGTCCTAACAATTGTAGCTCAATCTGGACTCGGACAAAATTCAGCGATATCCATAGTGAAGCATAGCATGACCAATCTCTGAGACGAACTATCCTTTGTTTTCGATCGATCTTTTGGTATCACGGCTTTGCCAAAAAGCAGGATAAGATTTGCCCCCTAAAGTACATCTTGTGGAAACATGAGGTGCTTTGAAAAGCTGCAATTTCTCTCTTAACAATCATTGCTCTTTTGTCGAAGGTTGTAACCTTGCTTTGATATGATCGATTGCTGTAGAATAGCGTTTGGCTGTTGGTTGTTGTAATCGTAACAAGATGAGTATTTGATCCCTGTAAATGTTTAAAATCGAATTTTAGTCTGACATATATGCATATATTTTAGTTTGACCCTTGTTAACGTCGTGCGTCCACGAGTCGTTGTCAGTTTTGTTTGTTGTTGAATTTTCTATCGATTCTCTCCTAAACCGATTTGGAAATTTGAGTTGAAACAACGCTTGATGGTTGTTTTTGACTATCCTCTAGTATCGATCCTCTCCTGAATCGATGTAAAAGGTTAAAAAGTAGTTTTTTACACCGATGCGAGTCGAAATGATGGATACGAAATGCCAGTTCGTATCGATGGGCTTGGATGGGTACGAAACGTCCATTCGTACCGATGAGAAAGGATGGATGCGAAATTTCTGTTCGTATCGACAGGTTTTCGTGGATATGAAATTGCGGTTCGTATCGGTAGGTTGTAGATAGAGTCGTGAACCTGTTGATGTGAACGTGGGCTTTGAGCTTATGGAGTTTACAATTTTCAGCTATCCTTGCTGCTTGCTTCGACTCGATCCCGTTCGAATCGATGGGTCTGTCGTTTATTTTGAATCGATAGAAGCCTTCGGTGATGGATTCGAACTTGCCGTTCGACTCGAGTGCTAGGGTGACTGGTGATGACTGGTCACATGGACCGGAAGACGAATCGACCCGGTTCTCCTCTGGCTTAGTATAAATAACGTGGACTTAGCCATTTTTTCGCTTTTTACTTTTACTGCTGCTTTTTACTTTCGAACCGATAGAGAGAAAAAACTATTAGCCTTCGAATCGATTCGATGCTTCTGTTCTTCAGAGTTAAACATTAAAAATAGGTAATTGATGGACCGAATCGTGTTTAGAACGATGAAACTCGAAATCTCAATCCATCCTCTTTGCTTTTACCACCAGTTTCGGTGAATTGAAGATCTGGGTGAGTGAGAGCAAGGTTGGGGATGGATGCGTTGCCATGGAGTCGAGGCCCTGCTTTGGAGAAGGAGCTGTGGAGCTTTTGAATCGAAGGAAAGCATGCAATTTCGTACCGATACGAATGTGAGAGCGGCGACCGATGCGAAGCCGGTGTTCTCGAATCGATGCAAAATGGTGTGCCTTTGATCGATACAAAACTCATCGTTTTGAACTGGGTCGATATGAAACTCATCGTTTCGAACTGATCAATACGAAACACATCGATTCGAACGCGATCGATACGAAGCGTATCGATTCGAAAGTGGTCGATACGAAGCGTATCGATTCGAACATGGCTGATGATATTTCTTCGATTCGATACGAATTTGAACTGCAGCGACCGATTCCAAGTTGAAACTAAATGGACTTAGAGAATTTTTTGCACAAAAAAATACATGACTCCGACGAGC
Source organism: Allium cepa (assembly GCA_030765085.1). NCBI lineage: Eukaryota > Viridiplantae > Streptophyta > Magnoliopsida > Asparagales > Amaryllidaceae > Allium > Allium cepa. The sequence continues at coordinate 713,624,558 of CM060934.1, forward strand.
TTCTGCTTTGCATGATTGAACTTGGCCGTAGAACTGCATATTGGACTACCCTTCGAAGATCGCCGATGGAACTGTAACTTAACAAAAATTTAACGAACTTCAAGTTGGGTCAATCGTTTGCAAGTGGATGGCAAGGTTGTGACGGTCAGCGATGACGGTCATTTCCGGTTTGATTTTCTGAGTTTTGTCGTTCGTACATTACAGTTTATTCCATAGAATTTTCTCAATGCACTGCACTGCACGACACATGCACTTTACACCGGGGAATGCACGGGCTTTTTAGCATCTAATGATGATTTTTCATGAGTTAGCTAGTTATGGAAACTTCAAGTTCACAGCTGCAATAAACTCAGAATTCAGTCCTTCCCGTGCTCGAAGTACCAGAGATTGAGGTTGAAGTTATCGGTCCAGCTCCGGACGAGTTACCTGACGCATCCTTCATTAATAACACATCAGATTCTGTTTCGTCCAATATTTCGGAAGACATGCTAGGAAGAATATGCTTAAGGAATGGTTTGTCGATGGATGACGCGCTACTACCGGGGCCAAATGATAGACCGCACAATCCACCGGAGGGATATACCACATTCAATCGCCATGCGTGCGCAGCTGGGACACTCCTTCCATTTAACCAGTATATAAGAGAAGTATTGTCGTTTTTGAGGATCGCCCCCTGTCAACTGCATCCGAACGGATACGCGTCGCTCAATAGCTTGTTCATTGCATTTATGGAGTATCTCCATCGACCGCCACTTCCGATCGAGATCAGATACTTGTTTAACTTCAAGAGTTGGGCCGATAGTCCATCTTTCACATTCTTGGAGGCTGTGAGAAATTGCCAAGTGATCACGGGGGCTTGGACAAGATTGAGCTACTTCAGGACGGAATGGTTTTATGTCAAATGCCCCCCAGGGTTCGCTCGACGATGGTTATTTAAACGTAAGTATTGCTATCTTTTCGGCTAGTTGATAGAACTGATGTATTTGAAGTCAAACTCACATCTATTTTCTTTTTTTAGCCGTAATTCAGCGACCTGTAGACGAACGTTTCAAAGAGATAGTTCGGGTATTTCAAGAAATCCCAAGTGAAGAGAGGAATATTGAGTTGCTACTGACAGATAGGAATCTCAGAATCCTTGGGTTGATTGAGCGGAGGAAAAGCATAATGCTTGACGGTGTCTTAAGAACCGCCTCGAAAGAACGAGTCAAACGGAGAAAGCCTAAAGTTATCGTGATTGAGGAGGCTGACTCGGAGAGAACTCATACTGATGATGAGCCATTGGGCGAATCCGCGGATGTGGCCCAAGACACCGAAGAACAAGGAAAAGGAAAGGCTGCCGTTGTTGAATCATCTAAAAGGAGAAGATGGAAATCAGTTGTCACGGCTCTATCCGCTCCTGGAGTTAGAATTTCGGAGATGTCTCCTCCGAGAACGGAGAATCTTTATAAAGGGCTTGCCGATATTCCAATTCCGGATGATGTGTCCTTGCAGCACGATGCCGGATTGGAAGAATTTTCTAAAGCCTTAGTTTTGAGCGAGTCTCTGTCTACTAGTGCGGTTGACACATCTGGTTGGTCGGGGGGTTGCACACACATTCACACTTCACGGCACTACACGATTTCTAAGTGTAATACGCTCACTGTGAGAGATTATTAATTTTGCCTTATGTTTTTGCAGGTACTATGTCTGGCAGAGGTTCGATGCTCGACAGTCTCCACAAGAAACGCCAGTACTCTTCATATTATGAAGCGTATAGGAGGGAAGGAGACAGAGATTATGACTATGGGCGCTCGAGTCATGAGCGCTCTGACAGAGAAAAAGATTATAGGCGGCGGTCTCGATCTCGCACGCTGCCTCGTAGAACTCACGCACCACCTCCAGTTCATGTCTCGAGTCCTCCAGAAACTTCACGGCCCAAGCCGTCTTCCCAACCACCGAGGTCTGATACTCACCGCAGAGAGGAAATCGCGGCCTCCACGTCAATAGAACAGACATTGACAGAGCCCTCGGGGGAAGGAGCGGTTAGGCTTGCTCAACCGAGGAAGGAATTTCCTGAAATTTGCTTCGACGGATTTGTTTTTCCCCCACATCTATAGAGGATACCGTCGACAGTCGCTCCTATGATGCACGATTATCTCTCGGACGTAATCTTTCAGTATCAAGAATGGTCGAAGACCGCTAAGAAAGCGTCAAAGGTAGCCTTTGATCGAGCGGCTACGATTGAAATATTGGAGAAAGAGCTCGATCAAAAGGACCGCATCATTCAGGCGCTCGACAGTGAGGCCGAGTCTTCTCGACAGTCGGAGATTGAAGCTCTTAGAAGAGCGGATGAAGCTCAGGCAGCGTGAATAGGATGAAACGTGAACATTACGCTACGGTGGAGGACATGGGCCACCGAAATACCATCGCGATTGCCGAGCGGGATGCAGCCTTGAAAGAGCCAAACGATCTCAAGGCCAAGGTTGCAAAGATTGTGAGGAAAGAGACACCGTTAATGTTTCCGCACGGGAAGCGTGTAACCAGGCGGTGGAATTCCGGAAAGAGAGAGACGTGGCCTTGGAGAATGTCCGCAAAACAGAAGCCAAAGTCGATGAGAGAGTTCGTCAAGGGAGACTAAGCTGGAGACGGATATAGAAGAACTTCTCATCACTTATAATGCTAATGTGCTGAGGCATAGAAATTTGACATGGCTTGATGACTATCCGACGCATCTGTTCAACGCCTGAAACTTACTAGTTGAAGAAGAGAAAGCATCACATCCAGGCGAAGTTTTTGATGAATTTGAGTTGGAGAACCGCATATTGACTGATGAAGAGAAGAAGGTTCTCCATGATTTCACGATCTCTCACGCTAGAGAGAAGCTGTGTACCCAACACTTGGAAGTTGGGGAAGGGTCTGGCGTTGCGCATCCAGCTACAAGTTCAGAGTTGATCACTTCATCCGCAACGGAGCCGGTGCCAGTGACTGAGCCACAGTTGGTCCCAGGCTACGACCCTGAGCAGCCACACTTATCTCCCATCAGGGAGCACTCTTCTGAAGCTGCTCAGTCATCTACGAGTCAAGTTGAGGAAGGTACTCTGCACAAATCTACAATGTTTTTGAACTGAAGTATTTGTATTGAAGCGTGTTTTGACAACTTCTTTTCTTTCTTATCCAGTGAGTAAAGTAACATCGACGGCGCCTCCTGTAGTCCAAGAGCCACATCAAGAACAGGAGGCCATTATTATTGAAGCGATCACCACGACGACAGCCGCGTCGACTGAGGTGACACAAGGGGGTTCAATTACTTTTGACGAACAAATGATGAATGAACTCTTGAGCCAGCATAGTGACCCCTTTGTTGACATGTCATTTGTTCTCGGCACGTTCCCACCTGCTCCTACTGCATCGTCACAGTCCACCGCTACCTCTTGTGAGTCTCGTGCTGCTCGTGATTCTGAGATACTTGCTCAAATCGAAGCAGAGATGGAAGCGGCAGCGCACGACGGTAATTTTGAGTGTGCTACGACGGCTGTTGATCCCACTCCTCTTGTGGTGACATCTTCTGGGGACACGTTAGTCGGAACCAGCGCGCCCGTTCCTCCCCCGGTGGTAGACCCGACTCCTTCGGCTCCTCGAGAAGAGAATATTCCTTTAAGTCCAAGTACGGAGGAGTATATTGATATCATGACTTCGTCAGAGGAAGATCCGCTAATGGGTACGGGGTCGAAGCGAAAGATTGCTAGCGGTTCCAGTGGTCCCGCGCTGAAGAGGAAGCCGAAGAAGAAGAAGTAGATGATTCTCTTTAGTGCGTTTTTGGCAGCTAGGAAGTCACTTTTATTTTTTTTCATAGGCTATGTATAGATGCAGGCTTGGCCCCTACTAGTTGGAATTTTTTGAAAGAACTTGTACATGAATCTTCACATACAGTTAGTCGAAATAAAATTCAATTTCTTTGTTTCAATTCTCATTTCTTTTGTGCTTAAGTGTTTGCAGTGTTTGGTTTTTAGTCCGTGTACTTGTGGTGTTTCTACCATCAAGTAGAGTTCATTTTATTTGCCAAGTTTGAAAATCTTGGTCACATGTTGTTATCGATGAATATGTTGAACTTCGGACATTGTATCATTTTGGTTAGTGTTTAACACTTAGCTTTTTTGCCCCCCAGTTTCAGGGAACAACATTTGTATTTTGGTGGTTGATCGCACTTATTGCAAATCTTAAACACATGTCCACATTCTGGGGACTTAGGATAATTTGAGATCGATAATATGGTTCGCACTCCGGGAATTTGAGAGTTATCAATGTTTGTAACACGGTTCGCGCTCCGAGAACCTGGAATTGATGTTTATACTCCGCTTCACGCTTTGGGAACTTGAAGTTAGTATTGATATTTCTGTTCGCACTCCGGGAACCTTAACTTGGTATTTGTGCTCCAATTCACACTCTGGGAACTTGGAGACAGCATGTATGTTTGGATTTGCGCTCTGGGAACCTGTAATTCATGTTTATACTCCAATTCACGCTCTGGGAATTCGGAGTCTGTTCACGCTCTGGGAACAAGTTATTTGATGTTTATACTCCAATTCACACTTTGGGAATTTGGAGTCCGTTCGCGCTCTGGAAACGAGTTATTGGATGTTAATACTCCAATTCGCACTTTGGGAATTTGGAGTCCGTTCGCACTCTAGGAACGATTTATTGGATGTTTAAACTCCAATTCGCACTCTGGGAAGTTGGAGTCCGTTCGCGCTCTGGGAACGATTTATTGGATTTTTATACTCCAATTCGCACTATGGGAAGTTGGAGTCCGTTCGCACTCTGGGAACGAGTTATTGGATGTTTATACTCTAATTCGCACTCTTGGAAGTTGGAGTCCGTTCACACTCTGGGAACGAGTTCTTTGATGTTTATACTCCAATTCGCACTCTGGGAAGTTGGAGTCCGTTCACGCTCTGGGAACGTGTTATTGGATGTTTATACTCCAATTTGCACTCTGGGAAGTTGGAGTTAGCACGGATGCTTCGATTCGCGCTCCGGTAACCTTTAATCTATGTTTATACTCCAATTCATGCTCTGAGAAGTTGGAGTTGGCACGGATGCTTCGGTTCGCGCTCCAGGAACCTGTAATATATGTTTATACTCCAATTCACGCTCTGAGAAGTTGGAGTTGGCCGATAGATGGTCAGTCACACCTGTTTGGGCTTTTTATGAATTCGTTCACACTCCGGGAACGATGGATTTGATGTTTATACTCAAATTCGCACTTTGGGAATTTGGTGACCGTTCACACTCTGGGAACGATTTACTGGATGTATATACTCCAATTCACACTCTGGGAAGTTGGAGTCCGTTCGCACTCTGTGAACGATTTATTGGATGTTTATACTCCAACTAGCACTCTAGGAATTTGGAGTCCGTTCGCACTTTGGAAACGAGTTATTGGATGTTTATACTCCAATTCGCACTCTGGGAATTTGGAGTCCGTTCGCACTCTGGGAACGAGTTATTTGATGTTTATACTCCAATTCGCACTCTGGGAATTTGGAGTACATTCGCACTCTGGGAACGAGTTATTGGATGTTTATACTCCAATTCGCACTCTGGGAATTTGGAGTCTGTTCACACTCTGGGAACGAGTTATTTTATGTTTATACTCCAATTCGTACTCTGGGAAGTTGGAGTCTGTTCGCGCTCTGAGAACGAGTTATTGGATGTTTATACTCCAATTCGCACTCTGGGAAGTTGGAGTCTGTTCGCGCTCTGAGAACGAGTTATTGGATGTTTATACTCCAATTCGCACTCTGGGAAGTTGGAGTCCGTTCGCGCTCTGGGAACGAGTACTTGGATGTTTATACTCCAATTCGCACTCTGGGAAGTTGGAGTCCGTTCGCGCTCTGGGAACGAGTTGTTTGATGTTTATACTCCAATTCGCACTCTGGGAAGTTGGAGTCCGTTCGCGCTCTAGGAACGAGTTCTTGGATGTTTATACTCCAATTCGCACTCTGGGAAGTTGGAGTCAGTTCGCGCTCTAGGAACGAGTTGTTTGATGTTTATACTCCAATTCGCACTCTGGGAAGTTGGTGTCCGTTCGCGCTTTGGGAACGAGTTGTTTGATGTTTATACTCCAATTCGCACTCTGGGAATTTGGAGTCCGTTCGCGCTCTGGGAACGAGTTGTTTGATGTTTATACTCCAATTCACACTCTGGGAATTTGGAGTCCGTTCAAGCTCTGGGAACGAGTTGTTTGATGTTTATATTCCAATTCACACTCTGGGAATTTGGAATCCGTTCGCGCTCTGGGAACGATTTATTCGATGTTTATACTCCAATTCGCACTCTGGGAAGTTGGAGTTAGTTGTAGGACTGTCGTGTGTTGGTCCAGTTTAGCCTTTAATGTGATGGCTTGCCCCCGAGCCGAGGTTTCACTTAGTGAGTGGCCGGTCGTATCGCAGTCACTCGCTATTTGAATAAATTCCATTGTTTGATGGAACTTAGCTCTTCGTGTGTCGCAATTGTTGAATGCTGTATTCGGTGAATCACAGCTCTAGCTTGAAGAGATAGTAATTTATTGCTGAAATAAGAAAATATGGAAAAGTCAATGCCTTATTACTAGTTCAAATTTTAGAATGTAAAGGAAATTGCAAAGTATTCATAGATTGAATAGAGCCTGTCATGTGTGACAGTGACGAGGATCTTCGTCGTTCCAGGCTCCTGAAAAAGTTGGTCCGCCACTGATGGCGTTTATCACCAATCTTCCACGGGGACAAGTGGAGTCCTTCTGTCTCGGTCGATGGGTTCATTGTTTGGATTTGATGGGCCCGCTTCTCTGGGCTGCGGTGCCCGCACAAACTGTTCCAGCTTCCTTTCTCTGATCAGTTTTTCGATGCGATCTTGTAAGTGACGACACTCGTTCATGTTGTGTCCGTAGCTTTCGTGGAACCTGTAAAACTTTCCCGTTTGGATTTGCCTCTCTGACGACGGTTTTGGTGCAGGATTTTGGTACTGAATTGTATTACAGGTTTGTAAGTACAAGTCCTCCAGTGATGTATTCAAAGGAGTGTAACTGTCAAACATAGGATTCTTGCACTGCGGGCCATGATGTTGATCTCGTTTTCTAGTTTGATTCACGCTCTCTCTTCGTCGAGCTTGTTTGTTTTTAACGTTCAACTGAACTTTTCCGGAGCTCTCACCGGACTGTTTGATTGCGACATTGCTTTGGATTCCTTCCGTGCTTGGCCCTGCATCAGTTTGCTTCCTAGACTATTTCGCATCCTCCCTTTTCAGGAATTGAGCCGCCTTGGCGTGGAAACAGTCCAATGATGCAGGTGGTTTTCCAGCTAACCAGTTGCCAAACTCTGAATCGGGGTCGATCCCCTTAGTCAACGCCATAAGGATGGAGTTATCGTTCAGATTGCTGATCTCCGCACATGCAGTATGGAATCTCTCTAAGTAGTGTCTGAGCGTCTCTCCAGGAGCTTGGGTGACGCTGGACAGAGTGTTGACATCTTTTGGCCTTGCGACGTGCCTGCGGAATTGTTCAACAAATTTTGTGTCCAACTGGTCGAATGAAGAGATGGATCGAGGTGGCAGTCGAGTGAACCACATGGTAGCGATGCCCCTCAAGGATAAAGGGAAACTACGACACTTCACTACATCGTCGGCTCTGGCAGCGGTCATCGACCATTCATATTTCAGAATATGTTGGTTGGGGTCGGAGTTTCCCTCGTACATGGGTAGAGTTGGCATTCTGAATCGCCGTGGGGGTTCAGCAATAAGAATATCATCCGTAAAAGGAGTGTGACTTCGGGAAATTCCCCAATCGTCATTCGTCAGTCCCTGGCTCTCACGGATCATCTGACGTATCATAGTTGAAAGATCCAGCATTTGCGCGTTTTGTGCGGCTTGCGCTGGAGTATGATCACGTTCCATACTTTGGGGTTGGATCAGATGTTGTCGGCGGTCCAAGTCTTGCATTCTTTGCTCATAGTCCTTTGGGACGTATGGTTCAGGAGTACATTCGCTATGACGACGGTCTAGGTTCGACTGATCTTGGGCATCGAATCCTGGTTCAGCCGCAACGTTAGTGGTGCGGTATTCTGCGATGTAGTTAGGAACGACACCTCTTCGGGAGGAAGGTCCGGTTTGGAAACTGGCTGATGGACCAACTCTCAGTTGTCCAACGGTCATTGCCGGTTGATCTGCAGTGACTGGCATGTGACTTCCATCTAGTCGAGGTCGTGGGGATTGATTGTGATAATCAGAAGATGAAGAACTTTCGCTGGAGGAGCGAGAAGCATGGTCTCTCTTGGATCTCTTTCGCTTCTGGCGATCCAGCTGGTTGATCAGCTCGGCATTAGCTCGTAGCTGTTTTGCTAGTTGTTGCCGACTCTGGGTCAGCTCTTGGAGTAGCCACTGAAGCTCTTGCCTAGTGGCCGGAACTGATGGTTTCGAGTGTCCAGTAGCATCTTGATTAGATGGAGGTAGTGGCGCAGGATTCTGTCTATCCTGTTCTTCTTGATTGATAGCGTTAGAGGTGGTTCTTGTGCTAACCATCTTGAAAGTTGAATTCCTTTTCTAGACTTTGTGAAAATCTGAATAGAAGGGAAGGAAGTTGGACTTGATGATCTGGATCTCTCTCTTAGATTTATTCAATCCGGTATCGATGATAGATCCAAAGAGCAGGAGAAAATCTGGGTTCTCTCAGTGAAAGCACCAAAGTGTTTGCACCAAAATTGGTCACAACACTCTTCGGGAGTCGTTGAAGAGATAATAACATAGAATGTAAATTCAAAACAAGTATTATCTAACAAAAACTCCAATCAATAGGAACGTAAATGCGTAGACAAGCGATTTATAGTAGTTCGGCGTGTTGCCTACGTCCACTGTGAAGTTTTTGCAGTTTTATTGATTCTCTTTCAATGATTACAAGTTGTTACAGCGATCAACAGCAAGTTACAACTGGAAATTCGAGTTCAACAGCAAGAATATGACGTAGGATGATGGAGATCTCGATCCGGCAGAGTCTGGGCGCTTGAGAATCCGAAGATCCCTTTTCTGTTGGCTCTGGGGCTCTATTTATAGGCGTAGGATGCTGATATTTCGCTGAAAACTCGGGAGACCACTTCTGGCACGTGAGGGGGCCCACACGCCTGGCCTCAGGAAATTTCGGCCCACTTTGGGATCGATTCGAACTCCATTCGAATCGATCATAAAATCATCCAATCGAGGTGAAATTTGGTGTGGACATTCTTCAACATGTATGCAAGCGTCTGTGAAAATTTCATGGCATTTGGATCAGTGGATTGTGAGATATCGTGGATACAAAAAGGAGTTATTCGTTTGGCTGTTTCATTCGAATCGATTCGTTCGAATCGATCATTTCGAATCGATGGTGGCACGCGCCTTCGTGATGACATAGAGCGCACACTTCGCCTCGATCCGATCTTTGCTCTGAGTTGACCGCATCGAATCCATATATCTCGGTGCGTTTGCATCGATGGATGACACGTCACCTTAGCTTTCTGGCTTGATGGATTCGAATGAATCCTCACTGATGGATTCGAACAAGGCTACACTGATGGAGTTGAACAACCGATGGTTGATGGATACGAACTAGCCTTTCTTTCATGGATACGAACCTTGCAGCTTCTCCATGGACACGAAGTCAATCGATGCGAACTTGCACCCTTCGTTGGATTTGAAGGATGATGATCTGATGGATACGAAGCAGACACTGGCTGATGGATACGAGGTCCATCGATACGAACTCGACGGACTCGAAGTCGATGGAGTCGAATCCGAGGCACTTCGATGGATTCGAAGTTGATCGATACGAAGGTGTTCGAATCAAACCAGTGTTCGGTGATGGATACGAAAACACCCATTGTGGTGGATACGAAATTTGGGCTTTTCCCTACAAATTGAATCGATCATAACTCGAGCGTATGAACTCAGATTGACTTGAAATTTGAGATGCTGACTTCTATGATCTGTCTTGTCATGTCCTAACAATTGTAGCTCAATCTGGACTGGACAAAATTCAGCGATATCCATAGTGAAGCATAGTATGACCAATCTCTGAGACGAACTGTCCTTTGTTTTCGATCGATCTTTTGGTATCACGGCTTTGCCAAAAAGCGGAATAACAAAACATTCTTCTTATATAAAGTATTTTTAACAATTTGTTCCAAATAAATTTTAAACATCACTTTAAATTTCATTTTAAAATTTTAAGATTTTAAAATGAATACAATTTTATTTAAACAAGGTTTTAAACAAATTTAAAACCCTTTTTATCTAACATGTTTAAGAACATACCTTTTATAAAATAAAGGTTCAAAGGATTATAAAACAAATTTATTTCATTTCAATTTTAAAAAAATTTCCTTTTAAATTTCAAACTGAAATGCAATTTAAATTTTCATTCCAGATTCAAACTTAAAAATTTAAAACTTTACTTACATCTCCATCTTCATTTTCAAATTATTTAACCTTTTCTAAAATAGTTGAAACTAATTTAAATTTAAAAAAAAACTTATTTTAAAAACTGACATTAAAATAAAATTTCAGGTTTTAAAAACTGAATTTAAACTTATTTTAAATTCTTATTCGATAAATTAAAACTCATAGTTTTAAATTCAAACTCAGGTTCATCTACTTGAATTCCATAATTCAGTTTCCAGATTTAAACTTGTTTAAATTTTCAGTTACATTTTAAAAATTACTTTTAAATTTAAATAGAAAAACAGTTTCCTGTTTTAGTTTAAAACATCTTAAATTTTGAATTCAAAAATGTTTCAAAATCCAAGAATTAAACTATTGATTACATATATAAATTTCAGGTTTAAAAATTCCAGTTTGAACTTCAACTTTCAATTTGAAACTTTACTTTTAAATTTTAAAAACAGAAAACAATTTTCTGTTTTGGTTTAAAATCAAACTAGAGTTTAAAAGAATTTCAAATTTATTTCAAAGATCCAAAATTTAAACTAATTGAATTCAAACTCCATTTCAGGTTCAAGTTTATTTTCAGATTGTTTTTGTTTGCATTTTACTTTTAGTTCAAATTTTATAAAACTTGGAAACAGGTTCCTGTTTTCTTCTAAAACCTGAAACACCAAATAATGCACGAGCAACCCAGTGAATTACTTCGTGTCAAAGGCCTTCCTGCTTCGAGTCATCCTCCAATTTACCCGAGACCATTACGAGAAACCAACCCTGTAACCCACTAATCATCATCAACATGCACACACTTCACTGTGCACCCATACATCAACTCCGGCTACCTCTGACCATCATCAATGGCCATTCCCATCAGCCAGTAACCCCACATCACCCTTCAAACCTCAGATCCCCCATAATTCAACTCGAATTTAAATTCAAGTTTAAGACCAAAACCTGGAGCTGCAGACAACATACACATCCCCAACCTGTCAACATCATTCCCACGCGCCACCCGCCATAGATCACTCTGCAACTCCGGCGACATCTTCCTCACACCACCACTTAACAATACCCAAAGAATCGAAGGGCTCGATCCAATATCAAACCCCTGGTGTCAAATTTTTCTCAAGCCCAGAAAAACTAGGGTTCTAAAACTAAAAACCAAATCTCAACATCAACAATGTAAAGTAACTCAAATTCATAATTTTCCTATAATCTCTGATAGTTACACCATCTTCAGAAGCAAATTCAACCAAATCAAATGCAAGCATCAACTTTGCTTAACCAATATGTAAAATAGAGTAAATTCAAAACTGCACTTTGTTTAAAACACTATAAATTGTAATATTTGATTTAAAATTCATGAATTTACTTGATGTTTCTATTTATAAACTTGAAACATTAAATTATAAAGTTTGAATTTTCACTCTATGCTAATTGTTGCTCGGTGTAACTTAATTTTCCATGTTACAGACAATTCTATTTAATTTATATAAGATTTAAACTTACCCTATTCTAAAATAAACAGGTTTTATTCAAAAGTTTAAGTCATAATAGCAAATAAGTCATAGAAAAGAATTCAAAGATCAAACGGGAGTTTGGGATTTTGAAGAACAGACATGCAACAGGTATCATCATGTATGCATGCATATATTTACAGGTATAATATTCATAGCAATTTCATATAAGTTCATTTCTAAATTTAAAAAGCATTTGCAACTTTACCTATTAAATAAATTTTAAAATGAGATACTCACCTGTAATAATGCAGACAGAGCACATCCCCTTTAAGTATGCATGTAGAATATCCTTTGCAAATGTTTCGAATGCCCTTTGAAACTTGCTTCAAATTTGATGCTTTTAATCCTTTTTAAAAAAATGCTTCCAGGTTAAAAGAATTGAATGCAGGAACCATTTCAGGATTTATGTTATGTAGATGAAGATGAACTAAAGGGTGATGTTCAGATTTGCTTTAATTCGTAAATGCAGAGCTTGCTTGAAAATGGAATGCATATATGTTTTTGGAAGAGGGGAATGCAGATTTTAAGATGATAAGTTTGATTTTTGGAGAGGTGGAAAAAGTTATGCAGATTTTCATAGAAGTTGATATGAAATTTTGAAGAAGATAAAAATGGGTTTGAAGAGCATTTAGAGGAAAAAGGGTTTCGGCTGAAAATTCTTAGATGCAACTGAAGAAAGGAAAAAGAAATGAAAAGATGCAAGTTAAATAACAATATTTTTGATTTAAACTAAAATTAAAGAAAAATTAAAACTAAAATTTGACACATGGCTTGGATTTAACACTTGTCATTTAAAAATGGTATTTAGTTTACATTTGTTAGTTTAAGCTTTAAGATACTTACACTTGTAAACCTAAGTAATTAGTATTTTAATTATGTGTAAATGAAGTCTCAAACTTGATTAATCATTTAGTTATTTTATTAAATATTTTTGAAAAGCTTAAATAAAAAATAAATCACAATTCCTAATTTCAAAATATTAAAATTAGGCTTATACTAATTTAATTAAAAACAACTTATCTATTTAAAATATATATAAATATACATATACATATAATAAATGGAAAACAGATTTATTAGCTTATTAAAAATAAATTTGCTAATTAAATATTTAAATAAAGAAGATTATTAAATCAAATCAAATTTATTAACAAAATTATCTATTCAATTTAAATTTAAACACAGATTATTAAATTTATATTATCCAAAATTCCGGGATATTACAGATGGTTATGATACAAATCTTGCTACTCTTTTCTCTGGTTACTCCCATGTTATTGGTCCAACATCGGATGCTGACCGTGGCGTTTCCTCCTCTTCTAAGGGAGTCTAGTCATGTTGTTATAGTACTTTAGGCACCTCTATCTTGCTCCTATGCTTTTTTATTATTATGGTTTGGGCTTTTTATTTTTCCCTTTTAGCTTTTTCTCCTTTTTTATATAGTAGCCGACCCACAATAAAGCCGGCCAGCTTTGATAAAAAAATTAGATTTAATTAATAATATTTATTTTAACATAAACTGGATGTTAACCCATGATGTTAAGATGTTATTTCAGCAGAAATAAGGATTGTAGGAGGCGGCTAGAAAGGCTGGAGGGATTTAGAGATGGATGGTTGAAATTTGATGAGAAATAGTATGAGACACTCTTTATTTCTTTCACTATATGTAACGATCCTAAATTTCACCGCTTTGATTTGCAAATGTTTAATTAATATAAATATACAAATAATAGTTTTTATAATTAAAATAAAATTCTATTAAATAATAAACAGTGATGGTAAAATAGTTTTCAAAATTAGTTTACAAAAATGTTTAGTTCGATGAAAAATCAAAAATGTGATCGGAATTCATTTTTTGGAAAAATTGACGTTTCATCGACTAAAAGTTGTCCGAAACATTGTGATCACTTTAATATAAATATGTATGGATCATTTATAAATAAGTAAGATTATAGATCTATTATAACATATATATACACGCACATAAGCATGTATAAAGTGATGTGATTTTTATGAAAATAAGATTAAATTAAATAGGAAAAAGAAGCTAAAAGGTAAATGTCATGCTATATGGAACATACGTATAATAGGGTATTAAATACATGTTGGAGAAGCACGGGACATGTCATACGCATGGTAAAAGGGGAGAGGAGGCATGATGAAGTGGAGCAAATGTAGTGGAGGGCACGTGCATAAGGGTATTTTGGTAATTAACTAAGTGCATTTTATATAATAGCAATTTCATAATTTCTTCTTCTCATTTTTCACTTTTTTTCTTTATTCTAAAACATTGTTTCCACCTCTTTAAGCTTCTCAGAAATCTTTAATGGCTTCCATAAAATTTTGAAAGTTTGAAAACCTTTGCTTTGTTCACTGTATACTTCTAAAACTTTGTTTAAACCTCCTACTTCCTTTTCTACTTCTTCTATTCCCAAAACCTGCCCCCACCCATTTGAAGCCATAGTCGAACCCCTTTCTCTTTATGACCGAAATAACTTTGGCCTTTAAGGCTTCCAAAAGTCTATTTTGTTAGGGAAAATTAAAGGCCTTGGTCCGATTCAAATTCTAGTGAAATTCGTTTTTAGTTAGTAAGCTTTGGGTTAGCTTTCTGTGTGTAAAGCTCATAATAGTTTTCAAACTTTAACTATTGCTTATATTTGTTGCAAAAATATGATATTTGTTTGGATAAATTTGATGTTGATTTTTATGTGTATATATGTGCTTGGATGTAGTGTTGAATAAACTTGAAAATGGAAGTTAAGGTTAAGTGTAGCGACCCGCAGTTCTGTAACCCTTGAGTTGATGATAGTTCTCCTCGTTCAACCCAAAGTATACGAAAGAGCGAATAACTAGGGGTAAAAGAAGAAAGAGGTAGAAGAAGAAGATAAAAGTAACATCAGAATCTCACAATCGTTGCGGAATAAAATATAATATATAATATAGCTTTAAATACAAAATAGTATATACTGTTATATATACATACCATTATCAGAGTACAACAATCATCCATCACTTTGGACAACATATACCTGTTTTTACACAGCGGAAATAATAATAACCAAGTATGAGAGATGCGTCTCTGTCATCCAGCTTGCCTCTTGAGCTCCATAGCATATTAACTTGGATCTGTTAAACACGGTCTGACCAGAGCGTCATAATAAAAAAACACCCGAGTCGGTCTGGAAAACCAGCGTGAGAAAGTCACACCCAATTGGATTATTATATTTTTGAAAATCCTTTGAAAACAAAGGTATCTCGTATGACCACGCCATGAATAAATATATCGGGTTTTTACCTTACGATAACCAAAACATTTTTTTATCAAATCCGTCTGATATTATAATAGTGTTTAAGTACAAATACTTATTCAAATAGTCGAAATTGTTACATTCATTAACTTCCAGCATAATAGGTATACAAACAAGTCCGAAGGCACTTATTGGAGACTGGGTTCCATACAATGGCAGGGCTACTGGGCTACCGCCTGTCATAATACCTGGTCTAGATCAGAGTACCGAGGACCACTCCCGATCCCCTGCAACACAAAACCGGAGCTACCCCTTACTGGACAGTCCGAATAAGATCACCCCACGGTTGGGATCACCAACCGTCCACTAAGTCGAAAAATAAAGGGACATCTAGACAGGGGAAATCTTACCCTAATTAGGTTCTACCCGCTTAGCCTTGCCGTACTTCCCCTGTTTTAGCCATTCCCGCTTGATGAGGCTATGCTTTACCTTTTTAGAACACATTCACTTAGAATGCTCATTGTCCTCCAATGATGATGGTTTGATAGCATTCGTCCATACAAATCGCCCTTGTTCTGGACAAACCGATTCACCGTCTGCACAATCTTCACAGTCTTCATTCGTAAACATTTCAAACCGGATCGAAGTGGTTTTCGGATAATTAAATCCGACGCCGGTCTCTTCGAAATGAACAGCGCATTGGCCAATATTAATAGTCGATTATTTAACTATCATATAACATTCACAAGCAAACATCAGGCCTTACATAATTTCCCAAATTATTTACCTCAAAAATATCTTCACATGATTTTATTTTCATACTTCAACATTTGAAAAATAGTTTTTCGAATCTCCTTTTCTATTCTTATGGAACAAATTTCAACCTTTGCCTAATACTTAGAATATTTTTCATACTTCATTTTATATTCGACACTTAGAAAATATTTCTCTTATTCCCTTTTTCTTTCTCAAAACCATTTACGATTGCATTTGTAAATTCCAAACCCATTTCACTTGAATTCTATAAACTCTAGAATTTCTTAATTAATTTCCTTTAATATTTTCAAAGCCATTTACGCTTACTTAAAATTCCAGTTTCACTTCTACTTCCTTTGCGAATTTTATTTCACCTTCTACAGTTTACTTAACTTATGCTTGGAATTTATTTAAGTTTCCATAATGCTTCTATAAGAATCGTTTCTCTAAAGTCTTATCTGTTTTTATTAAACTTCGCTTCCCATCTCGAGAGGATTTTTTAATTGAATTTAAAGCACTTAAAAACATATATACTTATAAATGAGAATAATGTTTTTATTTTGAAAACATGGTTTAAAATAAATCTAACTTCAGAATATTCTAAATCTAATAATAGTTTATAAGGGTTATATAGTATAGTAGATTTAAAAATTCACTTTAAAAACAATTTTACTTTAATCGACAAAAAGTCTATCTTTAAAAAATCCAATGTCCACCAATTCCATTTATAAATTCCTCTTGATTTGTATCTCATTGAATACAACCACATTAATCACCGTTTCTCTTATTTGAAATAATATTCCACTATTTCTTTTCAAAACAATTCCTATTGCACGATATAAGTTTGTACCATCAACTTATAATTTCCACATATCCACGGATATTATTCCGTCTTACTTATAAACCCCGTTTATAAATTAATAAACTCCTTTGTGCTTTTCTACTATTTTCAAAACAAATTATATTTATAAACCAATATTATTATTTATCCCTTAATAAAATCCTATTTTATTCAAATCTATTTATTGATTCCGATAACTCTTCAAGCCCTTAATATAAAATTTTAATTTTCGGTCTTTACCAATTCAAATGGTTAAGTGTAAACTCATTTAGCTAATATATTTTTATTCTACTTAATTCCCTTTAGAATAAATCGAATTTTAAATATAAATAATTCTTTCGAATTTCCTTTTAAATTCCTTCGATTTAATTATTTATGATATTTGAAAAACCAAATTTTGTTCCCAGGGTATTAACATTTAACAATACAATTCACACATTCCATGTCAATTTATCCATCATATCATATATCAATATATACATATGAATAATTAATATTTTTGAGGAATCCAGTTGGGTCCCTCCTGCCTGTTTTCCCTGCATCCACTGATATTAGTCAACAAATAAAATATCAATCCAATTTCGAGGGGGATATCGCGGTATATAGGGTCATCCGCTATTATGCGGGCGCATGGGTCTCATCCACTATATAATGCGGGAATATCAATCGCTCTAATATATACATACAATATATAATATTATCCAATAGATAAATCATAATTTATCAACCAACATCCAATGATTTAAATTTAACATTTAATTTTAACAAGGTAATCCAAATGAGTGAGAAAATCTCACCTTTAATTTTATTTTGCAATCCACTTCAATCTCGACTTGGTTTCTTCACGATTTAAGACCTTGTATAACATTATATGATTTATTAATATTTGAACAAATTGAAAAATCAATTACCATTTATTAAGTTTAATTTAAACTAATAATTTTATTTAAACTAATTTTCCTTTTATAAATAAATTTTCTTTTTTTAGCAACTAAAATAATTAAACAAGTTTATTAAACAAATTAACCTCCATAATACATTATTTTAAAATTAAACTAGTAAATGAAAATAGTTATATATGTATATTTATTTTGTTTTTCTTCTTTCAAGCTACGTATACCAAAATGACCTATATACATTTTAAAAATCTAATCTTTATAAACCCTACACTATTTTTAAAAGTCATATACTTTCCAAAATCGTATATAAACTAATTTTCTGTTTATATACACATTCAATCTAATAAAAAATTTTGTCAAAAGTTTACCTATATATATATTTTCTGTTTTACTATATATATTTTAAAATATGTGTGCATTTATATATAAATATTTTCTTTTTTGTTCTCTTTCTGTAAACAACAGTAATTCGCTTTACTGTATCCATATATATATATATATATATATATATATATATATATTGAATAAAATAAACTTTTTCACGAAACTTCTGTTACTATATTTGTTCTGTACATATATAAATATAAATCCATAAATTGAAAAATAGGTATTAAATATTCTTTATTGTAAATTATTTCTCTATCTGCATTTCTTTTTTTTCAAATTCGAATGATAATAAAAGAAGAAGCCATACCCAAATCTATCACCAACAACATGAACTCGAATTCGAGAAACACTTCCTTCTCCTTCGATTCCCATCGCGCCTCCTTGGATGCATTATACGACCTAGCCAACACCCAAGAGATGCCTCATCTTCGTGCATGCAAAAGCACTTACCTCGCCATTGTGAAAGACTCAATAAGGTCGCTGCTTCCTTCAAGTTCCAGCTCTCTCTCTGGTTGCGACTGATTTCCACTAGCGCGTCGCCACCCCCAAACATCTACGCGAGCCCCAGGTTGGATCGTGATCATATCGATTTCACCATTTTTTGGATTTGACTCGATCGACAAGAACGATCCCTTTCTCCTTCACGTACGCTCCCTCTCCAGCGATTCCCTAGGTCACTTCACGACCTAGTGCCTGTTAGGAACTGAGTTGATGATGTTTTGATGACAACAACCTTATATAGTTATTATACTTTACTTTATAAAATATATACTAACATTTTCATATAGATAGATATATATTTGTATATAGGAAGTATATGCAGGTACCATCGAAGACTGATCAGTATAAAGACTCAAGCATCAAGATGAAGATTAGAGATTCAAGATTCAAGACTCTAGAGAATCAAGATTTCAAGATCTCAAGATAAGTGTCTAGTATTTTGTTAAAACTTCATAATAGCACTCTCATCTTTCTTCCAATTTTCTTTTGGGATGGAACCCAATTTCTATCGAAACCAGTGGCTTACAAACCCACGACAAGTAGCTTACAAACCTACGACAAGTGGCTTACAAACCCACGAAAATCAAAATCATTTAAACTACTTTGTACAAGTTCTCGAGTCCTATGGAGGAGCTTTGTAGGAAGGTTCTTGCAATTTCAGTTTTAATAGATTTTTCAAAATGTTTTTAAATCTGTTTTCAAAATGTTTTAGCTTTCAAAATCATGTTTTCAAAAATATTTTCAAACTTTGTTTTAGCCTTGAAATATTCCTCTATTCTGATTTTAAAAACTTCTATTTTTAAAACATCAAAACTTATTCTGATTTTAAATATTACTTATATAATTGACAGTCTATATCAATTATATATATATATATTTAAAATAATGTTTTATATTCATTATCTATCTCAAAATATTGTTTAAACACTTTACTTTGCTTCAGATAAGTTTCATGTTGTTTTAAATTCAATTGTCTTTACAAAACAACATCTCTATAATTTTGAACTAAGGGATGTCGACATAAGGGGATACCCCATGTCGACATGGTGACAGTTGGATTTAAAATTCAATTTTTAAAAGAAGTGTCCATTCGTTCGAAAACCTTTCGCCAATGGTTATGACTGTTGTGCATCTATATAAAGGCTTCCAAAACGAATTTTTTTAACAAATACTTTCTTATTTTCTTCACTCTTTCTTCTCCACCATTCCATATCCATAAAACTTCATATTTTCAAGATTGTGCCATCATTCTGCCAAATTCTCAATAGGAAATCATTTACATACTCTCTCTATTTGATTCTCCATCATTCTACTAAAGATCAAAGTGCTGTTCAGAGTTATAGGATTAATTTGTATTCAAAAAGTCCATAGAGTCTATCCATTCAAAAGGATTGTTATTAAGAAGTATTAGGGTGATCTTGTGTCCCGTAAATCAAGAGAGTTTACCCCAGACTCGGAGATAGGAGGGTTCCTCAAGGCCTTAGAAATTGAGGGTTGTAATTTGGATATTGGCTTATAAAAATCTGTACAAGGATATTGCCTTGGTGCAGGACTAGATGTAGGAGGATTCTGAACCAGTATAAAATCCGGTGTGTTCTTTCCTTTTACTTGCTTTACTTTACTATTTGCATTTGTTATATGTTCTGTGATCATTCTGTGTTAGAATTCTATTTGGATTTGTGTTGAAAGTTTTAATTTAGTCATATAGTTCATATATTCTTTAAAACACTATTCACCCCCCTCTAGTGTTATTTCTGCCTCAAGATCCTTAATCCGCATCACTAATAATTGGTATCAGAGCATTGGTTTTCATTATTTGCATAATCTGAAATTTTGAAAAGTTTTAATGGCACAACACACTAATAATGTCACTCCTGTCACCACTACTTCTATCAACACAAGCACTAACACTAGTTCATTTGTAGAAGGTCAGTCTACTGTCAGACCACCACTTTTTAATGGCGGTAATTATGCATATTGGGCATGTAGGATGAAAATTTATTTACAATCCATAAGTTTAGATACTTGGAATATGACACAAATTGAATATATTGAATCAACTACTAATTTTGCCCAATGGACTACTGAGCAAAAGACGGGTGCACAAAACAATTCTAAGGCTATGAATATACTATTTTGTTCACTAGATAGGAATGAGTTTGATAGAGTCTCTGTTTGTAAGTCTACATTTGAAATCTGAAAAACTTTGCAAGTAAATCATGAAGGAACAAGCAAAGTTAAACAGACTAAAATTTCCATATTAACTAACCAGTTTCAATTGTTTAAAATGCATGAAAATGAGTCCATTTCCGACATGTATTGTCGATTTCCAGATATTGTACATTTACTGATTGCTTTAGGAAAGGGTTTCTCAGAAGAAGATCAAGTCAGAAAGATACTCAATTCACTCACTCCAGAATGGGATCAAAAGACACTTACTATTGAAGAGGCAAATGATGTTAGTCAAATGAAGATCGAAGAGTTAATCGGCAATCTAATGTCTTATGAAGTTCAACTATACGGGAGAAAATAATCTAACGCAACGGAAAAGAAATCGATCGCATTCAAAGCAACAACTGGAGATTCAGAACAAGATAGTGATGAAGAAATTGCTTTCATGACCAGAAATTTCAAAAAGTTTCTGAAGTATAGAAAGATTAATAACTTTAAAAGAAATGATCAAAGGAATTCCAGAAATACTTCGGAGAACAACAACAATTACAACAACAACAACAACAATGGTGATAGATGCTACAACTGCAACAAAACAGGGCACTACAGGATAGATTGTCCATATCCAGACAAACAGATATTTCAACCAAACAACGAACAACTAAGGAAAAGAAAGAAGGCATATGCAGCAACTCTTGACGATTCAGATTCATCCAGTGATGACGAGAAGAAAAATGATAATTCAAATCTGTGTTTCACGGCTATTCTCGAATCAGAAGACGATCGGAGTTTGGATCTAAAAATAGGTACACATTTATGTTAATTTTATTGGAGGCTTGTTTGTTTTGATTTTGTTTGCAATTCCTTGAATTTTTAAATTCATAATCACCCTTTGAAATTTGAATTTTTAAATTCAAAATAATATTATTTTAATAATATTTTAAATATTAAAATATTTTAATATTATTGTATTTAATATTATTACTGGAATTATATATAGATATAGAATATAGATTAGTTTTCTTATGACTTTAGGAATTTCTTAGATTTTAGAAAAAGACACCCCTTTTCAAATTGAACAGGCACATGTCGACATGCCAGGATACCCCATGTCGACATGTCTCTCAGAAATTTGATTTCAAACTTTTGAATTTCCCTCCACCTTTTCACTTACTTCAAAATTCTGAAAAGATACCTCTTGACCAGAGAACATGACTTTAGAGAATCTCTTTAATATACTTCTCTTATCATCTCTTTTCGCTTTATTCTCATAATTCAAACTTTCTTCATTATCTTCTACTCCTCTTAAACACTCATCAATGGCTTCCTCAATTACCCCATCAACTATGAGGCTGACCAAATCCATCAAAAATGATCTTTTTAATGACCCGGAGGCTATCAAAGCTTACATAAGTTATGTAAACTATGGTAAAGTCAATACGGGAAAATTTGCTATTTTTGATGATTTTCCTTCTTATGAAATCGAGCAACTTTTTGTAGAAAACTCCATTCTTAGCTTGATTGATAACAAGCAAAATGATTTCGTTTGTTATCCAAACCTTGTCAAAATGTTTTATGCAAACCTAAACCGTGAATTTTATAATGGAAATGAAGATCAAATTTGGAGTAGTGTTAAAGGAACACTTATTGTTTTGGATTCCAATATTTTGGGTACTATTTTGGGTTGCAAATCTACCGGTATGAATCTCTCGCAATTTCAAATCAATGAAACCGATCGAAAGACTATTCATCACATTTTTGAAAGCAATGACCACATGGATTTTAAGAATCGCTTTTTTCGCCCAAAAGCAAGAATTGTCAACCTTCTTATTCAACACACCATTATTCCTAGGTCGAGAAACTACAATAATCCCACCTCAAAAGTGTGTAAAGCTCGTTTTGCTATATTTGGAAAATATGATATTAATTGGGCACAAACTATTTTGGATGAGTTAAGACCCAAAAATTTTACTATGGGAGAAAACACTCTTTAGCATGGAATTTATCTTACTCGGATTTTCAATTATTTTGGTGTGGATGTTAAAAAGGAAGAGTTTGTAAGTAGGAAAGTGTTCAATCATGGGAACATTTCCCTTATGAAAATCACGCTTATGTTTCAACCGTATGAAACACTTACCGAAAAGGAAGAGAGACTTGCTCATGAAGAGATGGAAGAAGAGGAAGAAGAAGGGAAAGGAATGGAAATTGAAGAAGAAGAGGAAGATGAAGAAACCTCTTTGGAAAGTATAGAGTATCCACATACACCTGCCAATCCGTCCAACAAAACCATACTCAAGAACCAAAAGATACTTGCTCAAAACCAAAAGGTTCTTAAGAGACTTATTAGTAAGAAAATGGATAAAATCTCTACCAAGATCGACAAGTTCTTTGGGAAGATAGGCAGGAAACTTGGCTTGTCCTCATCATCATCTTCATCAAACTAATCCTAGCCATTATCTCTCTAGCTATCGTTTATCTATCTTTGTATTTTCTATTTTTTTTTGGTTAATACTATGGAATGTTAACTAATATAAGTAATTCTATCTTATTCTCTGTTTTCCAGCTTTATATATCTCTGATAGTTATTTATTTTAAGTTTATATAGGTCCGCTAGTATAAAAATAAACTTAGAAATAAAAAATAACTTAACTTGGTCATTCTGTCTAGACCATGCCGACATATAACAGTCAGAAA
The DNA here is from genome assembly GCA_030765085.1 of Allium cepa. Taxonomy (NCBI): domain Eukaryota; kingdom Viridiplantae; phylum Streptophyta; class Magnoliopsida; order Asparagales; family Amaryllidaceae; genus Allium; species Allium cepa. The sequence goes on from CM060934.1 coordinate 713,647,998, forward strand.
GTAGTTACAATTTCTAACTTCAAATTCTTGTAACTACCAAGTGACAATTCATTTTGAACGGCCAATAACTCCTATAAATACCTATTTCTTCCAGAAAAACTTCTCTATCTCCATTTCTATTCATCTCCTCTCATACTTCAACTTATTTCTTAAATTATGGCTTCTCCAATTAAGAATTTAAGTGAAAATCTTGAAGAAACTCTTACTTCTTTCAAGAATATTCTCTCTTTTATACTTAGAAATCAAAGGCACTTAGAATTAAGCCAAATGCAGATGATCAAAGAGCAAGAGAGACACTTCGACGCACTTCGTTGGATGATCTCAAGCCTTAGCAAAGATGAACCCGAAGCAAATCCACTGGTCACTCTCGACAAAGATAATTGGGATGTTATCAAAACTAATCCTATCTTTGGAGAAGATGGATGAGTGGAAGTCCTAAGGAATGTCTGATCATTATGTATGTTTGTTTGTTTGATTTGATTTGATTTAGATTTGATTAGGATTTGATTGAATTGTTTACTTAAGTTTGATTTGATTTGGTTTGTATATAACTTCATATACTATACTCGATTGGTTTGCTATGTATGATATTGATTTGATTGTCAAGTTACACTTATATATATGTTCACACACTTGATCACTTACACGTTCACTTTACACTTTTATTCTATATATACTTGATTATCTTAGAACAGGTAAATCTTTTATTCCTTTTTGCTGATGTCAAAGGGGGAGAAAGTTATAAAAATATATGTGCTTGGTGTAAGGGGGAGTCATGGAGTAAGGGGGAGTTGTAGTTTTAAGAAGAAATCACAGAGTAAGGGGGAGTTATGGATGGTAAGAATATTTTATAAATAAAGGTTGTCATCATCAAAAAGAGGGAGATTGTTAGGAACTGAGTTGATGATGTTTTGATGACAACAACCTTATATAGTTATTATACTTTACTTTATAAAATATATACAAACATTTCCATATATATATCTGTGTGTGTGTGTGTATGTATATAGGAAGTATATGCAGGTATCATCGAAGACTGATCAGTATAAAGACTCAAGCATCAAGATGATGATTAGCGATTCAAGATTCAAGACTCTAGAGAATCAAGATTTCAAGATCTCAAGATAAGTGTCTAGTATTTTGTTAAAACTTCATAATAGCACTCTCATCTTTCTTCAAATTTTCTTTTGGGATGGAACCCAATTTCTATCGAAACCAGTGGCTTACAAACCCACGACAAGTAGCTTACAAACCTACGACAAGTGGCTTACAAACCCACGAAAATCAAAATCATTTAAACTACTTTGTACAAGTTCTCGAGTTCTATGGAGGAGCTCTGTAGGAAGGTTCTTGCAATTTCAGTTTTAATAGACTTTTCAAAATGTTTTTAAATCTGTTTTCAAAATGTTTTAGCTTCCAAAATCATGTTTTCAAAAATATTTTCAAACTTTATTTTAGCCTTGAAATATTCCTCTATTCTGATTTTAAAAACTTCTATTTTTAAAACATCAAAACTTATTCTGATTTTAAATATTACTTATATAATTGACGGTCTATATCAATTATATATATATATATATATATATTTAAAATAATGTTTTATATTCATTCTCTATCTCAAAATATTGTTTAAACACTTTACTTTGCTTCAGAGAAGTTTCAACTTGTTTTAAATTCAATTGTCTTTACAAAACAACATCTCTATAATTTTGAACTAAGGAATGTCGACATAAAGGGATACCCCATGTCGACATGGTGATAGTTGGATTCAAAATTCAATTTTCAAAAGAAGTGTCCATTCGTTCGAAAACCTTTCGCCAATGGTTATGACTGTTGTGCATCTATATAAAGGCTTCCAAAACGAATTTTTTTAACAACTACTTTCTTATTTTCTTCACTCTTTCTTCTCCACCATTCCATATCCATAAAACTTCATATTTTCAAGATCGTGCCATCATTCTGCCAAATTCTCAATAGGAAATCATTTAGATACTCTCTCTATTTGATTCTCCATCATTCTACTAAAGATCAAAGTGCTGTTCAGAGTTATAGGATTAATTTGTATTCAAAAAGTCTATAGAGTCTATCCATTCAAAAGGATTGTTATTAAGAAGTATTAGGGTGATCTTGTGTCCCGTAAACCAAGAGAGTTTACCCCAGACTCGGAGATAGGAGGGTTCCTCAAGGCCTTAGAAATTGAGGGTTGTAATTTGGATATTGGCTTATAAAAATCTGTACAAGGATATTGCCATGGTGCAGGACTGGATGTAGGAGGATTCCGAACCAGTATAAAATCCAGTGTGTTCTTTCCTTTTACTTGCTTTACTTTACTATTTGCATTTGTTATATGTTCTGTGATCATTCTGTGTTAGAATTCTGTTTAGATTTGTGTTGAAAGTTTTATTTTAGTCATATGTTCATATATTCTTTAAGACACTATTCACCCCCCTCTAGTGTTATTTCTGCCTTAAGATCCTTAATCCGCATCCTTAACAGTGCCGTCACCACTCCCCTTTTCTTTATTTTTTTTTGATTTCATTTTTTTGAACACGAATTCGATTTGAAGATGAAAAAGGAAAAGAATAGGTATTGGTTTCGTTCATATAAACTGGGAAGAAAAAAATCAAGGAGCAGCCATTATTATTTTCTTCTTCTTCTTCTTAATTGAATTTTTTCTACAGTTTTAAACTAAGGAATTGAAGGAAAAGAAATGAGATTTATAACAAGGATAGCGGGTTGCTTCAGACAATAGGCGGCCTTTGATTTGATTTTGGCTTCTGAGGGAAGAAGATGGAAGTGATTTCCTCTATATTGAATGCCTGCTACAGAGAAGGCAAAAGGTTTCGATGGAGAAAGGAAGCAGACCGATGGGAAAAAAAGAAAAAAGCAGCTGATGGGAAAGAATTACATCTGAAGGGGATTAGTGTGTATATATATAAATTATGTTTAAATTTTAAATTTAAATCGTCTCGAAATCGTAGCTTAAAATCTCGACCTCCTATTGAGGCATGCCGCTAGGTGTTTATAATGTTATACCCCTATTCCGATCGCAATGGAAAAGGTTTTGAGTCCTAATTCGATCGTATGGAGAAGATAGCTTTTTGGACCCAGTTATTATATTAAATTTTAGATATAAATTTCAGCGTGTTTACATATCGTGCAACCAAACGATGACTCCGAAAGCTACGAAATCTGAAATCCGATAATAATACAATATTACAGATCCAATGAAACCAATTTCATCGAATTCTTAGATTATGCCTCGGAAGGCTATTTTTAAACGTCAATTTAAGTGATATATTTTTAAAAATGAACAGATCGCTTCCAAATTCAATTTTAAAAATTACATTGCCTTCAGTATCATCAATATATATTTTACAAACCTTTAAATTATTTTTAACAAGCTTCAAACTCCAGATTCACCATTTTGCCCAATTTCCAATTATTAGATTCAATAATTTAATCACCCAATCAATAGTTGTATTTGAAATTCAAGTTAAAAACCAACACCTGAATATTTAAAATAAATTAAATATTCCAATTTCAAATATTCAAAATTCTACGTCATTACATTAAGTTAATTAGAAAGTTATGAATTTTTCTTATGTATGTTGACTATGGTATGTTTCTATGTTTGTGATCTTGATTTTGATGTGCTAAATGAATGGAATAGTTAGCACTTGATTATGCTTTAGTGGAGCATCAAAATCCCTTGTTTAAACTTGTTTACACTTAGGCGTCTTTACGAGAAGTTTATAAAGTTTCCAATTTTACTTTGTTTTGTTTTCAAAAACTTTGTTCAATTGAGGTAATTGAGGCCGGTGTGGACTATTGGAAAGACCATTTGGTTGGTTTCTTTCTTGATTCTAATCCTCCCTATCACGTAGTTAAATCTAAGTGTAATATGGTGTGGAAGCCTAAAGGTGGTTTGTCTGTACACTATGATAATGAAATGTTCTTTTTTAAGTTTGCGCGTAATGATGAAAGGCAACGTATTCTGGAAGCTAACCCTCTCCTTATTGATGGTAAACCGTTCATTATCACTACGTGGAGTCCCATGGTGGATCGTGTGAAGGAACAAGTGTTATCTATTCCTGTCTGGGCCCATTTTTCTCATATTCCTTCTGTTCTCCAGCCTCTAATTGGGATTGACTGGCTTGCCGGTCTGGTAGGTAAGGTGATATGTTATGATTCTAATACTGTGGCCAGAAAGAAGCTTGTATATGCCAAAGCTCTAATTGAGATCACTCCTGACAAACCCTTGCCTTTGGTTTTAAAGGTCAAACTTGATGAGAGACATATAGCTGAAGTTAGAGTACGCTATAGTTGGAAACCTGAGATTTGTGATTCTTGTCAGTCTTTTGGTCATAGTGTTGTTGCCTGTCCTGGACTGGTTGTCCCCTTCGATCACCGGACGCCTCTTCCTCGTCCTCCTTGCCGTACTTGGGTTAGGAAGGTTGCTGATCCTGCTCCTTCTGTTCCTTTAGCTGATGTGCCTCTTGCTCCAGATTTAGACCCCCCTATTGTGAATCCTTTTGCTGTCCCATTGGCTGAGGTTGCTCTTTCTGGGTCTGTGCCTGCTCTTTCCCCTAGCTCTGGCTCGCCTCCTTCTTCTCTTGAGGTGGAACCTTCTGCTACCGCTTCTGATATGATTTCCTGGTTTTCGGATGAGCGTGCTTGGGTTCACTCTCCTTCTGACATGAGATATTCACCTGAGAAGGACATTTTTTATGCCTTTATTTCTGAGACTGGTGGCGAGAGTCGTTATCTTATGTATCATATTGTGGGTGAAGGATTGTGCCTCATTACTGATGGTGAGTTAGGGGAGGAGAACAAAAGTAAGTTTTACGATGTCACATGGGATAGGAAATATCTATACTCGCCTGGTTCGGTTGGTTATGACCCTCGATTGGCTGCTCTCTTCGCTGGGTTTTCGCATGTTATTGGTCCGTCAGTGATTGATGGACAACGTCAATCTTCCTCTTCTCTGGAAGAATGATTCTGTTGTATTAGTAGTTTAGGCTTTTCTGTCTAACTCCTGTACTTTATATTTTTCTTCTTTCTTTTTTCCATCATAGCTGCTCTGCGCATGTGTAGAGCACCTGTTCTCCCCTATTTATATACAGTGGCACGACCCACTTTAAAGCCGGCTAGCTTTGCTAAAAAAAAACTTTGTTCAATTGATAAAGTTGTTATAGTATAAATATAATGTTTTTAAAGCTATTTGGTATATTTAACAAGTTTTGGAAGTTACAGATCATATAAGGATAATCGCTATGGATGAAGTTCGTTAAAAAAACGAACTCATTTTGCAAATTATATTTTGTTTTCATCTTAGGATATTTTTGGAAAGTGTTTTCAAAAACATATTATAAGTAAAAAATATTTATTTATTTATTTATTTAATGATTAATAAATTAAGGTAATTAGTACTTAATCATTAGTTAATAAAGGAAATTAGTACTTAATTATAAATGAAGTAAGTAAATTATAAATAGTCAGTTAATTAAAGATTAATTATTGATTAATGATTTATTCAAGCATTAATTTTCATTTAATTATTAATTAAGTTTTAATTATTATTTATGAGAGGGTTTAAATATTTATTAATTACTAATTAAGTTAAGATTTAATTAGGACTTAATTAAGATTTAAATTATTATTAAATAAAGGTTTAATATACTATTTAACTATTAATTAAAAGTTCATTTTGATTTAATTATTTACTTAAGGGTTAATTATTATTAATTATTTACTTTAAATTTTAATCTATTATTTAATTATTAATTAAAGATTAATTATGTTTTAATTATCTATTTAAAGATATATTATTATTTAATTATTTATTTATAGGTCAATTTAGGATTTAATTATTTATTTCAATGTTAAATTATTATTTAAACAGAGTGTTTAAGTGTTATTTAATTATTAAATAAAGGTTTTCACGTTTTAAACCATGTATTTCTAAGGATCGATTTTTTTTAAATTAACTCCATTTTAATAAATGTTTTTAAATCCAAGGGATTTCTTTGTCGATTACCCTATGTAACCTTTAATGATTATGAAACCAAATGACATCTATTAGCAAAATAAAACACCATTCAGCTAATTAAGTTATATTATTCATTTGTTTAGTAGAATAAATCATGGTCCTACTATAATTGACCAAGTAGATTATGTCGACATCTATTTATGCAGAATATAAACCTGGTTCTTATATTTCGGTAACTTGGGCATTAACCTTTATGATGATTGATTATTATTGGCTGATTCCATTTACTTATCTACTTACTACGTAAATACTAATGTTATAACTAGAAAGTTAAACTGAATTAACTGAGAACCATTGTGGTCACTAAGCCTCTATCTGATTTTGAGAAATCAATCATTTTAAATATCTTTTTTGTTATAATGGTTTTAAAGTTAATTATTATATTATTTAAAGGGTGTAAGTAAAGTTACAACTTACTCATAATGTTCGAAGTTTATTACCCTTTTAAATATTATATTTAAAGGATAAAAATTAATTATTTTATTAAAGGTGTTTTGAAGTAATTTAATACTTTTTAAATAATTGTTTAATGTCACTATTTTGTTAATGCAATTTAATGATAAATTTAAAAAACGATATTTCAAATAATAACTTATTTATTGAAAGATGTTTTGTATAATCGATTGTTTGTCAAAGGAACTTTATTTGGTTAGATTTTATTAAAGTATTTGTGTTTAAAATAAGGGAAGTTTATAAAATAAGTTTTATAAATTATGGTTGCTTCGAAATTGGTCACAAGCTATCAACTAATATGATAACACCGTAATTCACTACCCAAATCCAAACAGAATGAAGTAGAGAATAAAATATTAAGAATAGTAAATTAAAAGCGAAAGAAATGAAATTAACACAAAATTTTATAGTGTTCGGCATATTCTGGTTTACATCCACTCCAAAAGTTTTCCTTTTTATTTATTATGCTGATTACAGTTACAATGATTTGAATTTGAGTAATAAAAATGGAAGAGTGTAGCCAAGAGAGAAGAAGAAGAGAGCTAGAAAGAAGACCCCTTTCCTTGAGCCAATGATTTGGTATTTATTGGAGAAGGCGACGAAATATCCAACCGTAAATCCACGTGCAGAAGAATAAGGCCAAGATGGACCCGCTCGCCAAAAATGGGGCCCATCTAGGCCTCCTAAAGGGATCAGCCCCGACCCTTATAAGAGGATCAATACCGTTCCCCTAAGATGGTGCATAAGGGGTCGTCGATCCCCATAGTGGGTCCCCCTCTTCTATTGATCCATGTTTCCATAGTCGTTTACGTGGTTCTCCCAGTGTTTGTTGAGATATTGAGCGATGATCGTTGAGTTGAACCACCCATCCAAGTGATCCATAGTCATTACTTTACCAAGGGAAAGTGCAAATCCTTACTTAGTCATTACTTGGATGCTACTTGCTTGAATCTGCTTGGCTGCCATCCATATCCTTTCTTATAACCGATCTCTAAACCTACAAATCATCTCTCCAGCTTCCTGCCTTGATGATCATAAATCCATTTAGCCAACTGTATGGTATCATGGCTTTACCAAGGGATAAGATAACATCTATCCCCTAAAACATGCCTTGCGATTGGAAGGTATGTTTTGAATTGCCATAAATCCAAAGTCTATAATCCCTCGATAGCCAAATTTCTAATCCATAATCCAATCCTTTTCCAAACTGAATCACCGTGAACCATGCCATGTTTGTCCAGAATTTGGTATTTACATGCTCAATCCTCAGTCTCTAGATTGTTAATGAAATCCACGACTGCTCCGAGTCGATAGCCAATTCCAAATCCATATCAAATCCTTACCCGAATCCATATCCATACAAAGCCAGTAACAGAATCCATGACCTCATTAGGTCATTTTCCAAATCCATGGTATCACCAGAACAACAGCCTAGTTCCTAGTCTCTCAGGACCGATCATAGCCTCTCTGAGCTCTTACTGGACCCCATCCAGTCAGTTTTCGGTGGAAGGGGGAACAATGATAAGTAAGCCGATCCCGTCGCTCTCCCATGAAGCGGCTTTACTTCATGCACTCTGGTTTAGTATCCCTAAACATAGATCGATATCATGGCCTTCCTAGGCTGATCATGGTCTCTACGGACCCTTGCTAGACCACACTCACTCTCTTACGAGAAGGACACAACGATAGGTAGGCTAATCATGTCGCTCTTGGGGCGAAGCAGCTTACTTCTTGCTTCTTTGGTTTCGTCTCTCCAATCAGACATAACGCGATCTGTGAGGTATTATTCTTCAGTCTTGATCACCCAGTCAAGGACTTAATCCATGTACGAGCCCATCCTATCGCTCTACTATGAAGGGACTCGCACCATGCGATTATTGTCTCATCTCTTCGGTCATGACAACCGCGACCTATTTCATTTATTACTTTTAAATGAAAATTTGTGCACTCCAAAATCCATTCATTAAATTATTACATTAAATTTCTTACAACCAAAAAACTAGAAAACTAAAAACAAGGAAAACCTAATATTGCCTCTCCGAGCATGACGGTTTGTCATTATCTCAGGGCATGCCTAAGGATCAACCTCGATACTATACATGTGCAAGTGACTTAGCTGTTTTATTATGGAGTTTATTAATTTTTAGTTCATGCCATCTCGAATAAGAGATGACAATCTGTGACCTTGATCTAAGGCTATTTCCATTTAAGCAGACGATGGCTGCTCCTGTTCAACCGCCGCAGTCCGAATCCTTATATATCGTGGTAGCCTGCCATTCCTTACATGTTCCTCAACCATATCCTTTTAGTGCATGCAATCATTGGTAGCGTGCTTATCCAGCTCATGGAATATGCGGTATTTTCCTAATGCCTGCTCATGCTTGGTGGGCTCTCTCCTTACTGGCATTCGATATGGAAGATATCCTTAAGTATCCAAATAAATCCTCTCCAAAGTCTCATTCAAATCGGTTTAAGGAGAGAATTTCAGCTCTCTCCTTTGCTGCTTCGATCTATCGAGGCAATCATCTATTTTCCACTTTCCTTTTTCTTCGCCTGAACCTTCCCCAAATGGTCCTCTATCCCTCACTACATTTACCTCTTCTTTACTGGCTTTAGCATCTTCCTGCCACAATAACCTCTCATCTCATGGAAAAAATCTCTGAGATCCATTGGTGGATTTTTCTTTAATGAAATCTTAGAGTTTGTGTCATTCGTAATCCCAGATACCGCCGCTATTAAGACCATTGATGGATCCGGCCGATCTACCAAAGCAATTTCTACATTAAACCATGTCAAGAAACTCCTCAAGGACTTTCATGCCATTTGCTTTAGTGCTGCCAAGGATATTACGCTCTTAGGTCTTGTGAAGTGGGCCCAAAATTTCCTCCTGAATTTATCAACCAACTCCGTCAAAGTACCAATAGAACCATTATCCAATTTCCTAAACCACATTGCTGGTATATCTATCGAGTAAAAGGGAAAACATCGCACAGTCACATCCTATGATACCCACAGCACCTCCATATGCCTCATGTACCTCATTAGATGAACGACAGGGTCCGATTTTTGATCATATGCCTCAAATGTCAGTAGTTTAAACTCTAGTAGCTTCCGAACGTGCTTGATATTATGAGTGAATGGACTCCTATCCACACCTTCCAGATCCAGATTCACCAATCCTCCACTCATAGCTTGTCTGATCATCTCCGAATACTTGCCACTGCCGTCCAAAGGTAGCCTCCAATCATCATTTCCACCCTGCCCCGTCTTTGCAAGGGAATCCGAAAACATACTCTGGATGTGCGTCCGCATTTTGATCCACACCAAACTGCACAACATCGACCACTGGCCAACCTTGAACTGATGTAGCCTAACCTTAAGGCATGCCCTCTTGCCATAGGTGATCGGTGTCGATCCTAATGGGGATCGGTGTCAATCCCTCATTGTTGGTCGGGGACTGCCCTCGGCTACTCCGTTCTGTTCTCCCATTGTTGGCTTCGGCTCTATGATCCTGGTTCTTATTTCCTATAGGTGCCGCTGCACCAATTCTTTGATCCAGATTGTCAGCTGCTCCAAATCCTTGGTTTTGTGCTCTAACTTATCCGATTTTCATAAGGAAATTTTGCATCATCTTATCTCGCCTCCTCATCATCCGTTCTTGCGTAGTATCCATCATAATCTCCAACTTATTTCTAGTGATGTAGATGGACGGTTGATTAGTTCTAAATCCAGAGGATTTCCCTTGACTTCCTCTATGGTGCCTATCCGCCAATTGTCTCCTTGCTGATTGCCTGACCATTGATCCAAATCCAAGCTCCAAATTATTTTTAGATCTACGGATGCAAGTAATCTGGCTATGATACCAAAATGTCTGCATTAAAATTGGTCATAAACACTCAATTAATATGATAATGCCGCAGATTCAATATCCGAACCCAAATAGAATGAAGTAGAGAATGAAATATGAAGAGAATTAAATTAAAACCATAAGAAATGAACCGAATATAAGATTTTATAGTGGTTTGGCATACTTCGGCTTACGTCTACTCTAAAAGTTTTCCTTTTATTTATAATGTTGATTACAGTTACCATGATTTAATTTGAGTAATAAAAACGGAAGAGTGTAGCCAAGAGAGAAGAAGAGAGCTAGAAAGAAGATCTCATTTATTGAGCCAATGATCTTGTATTTATAGTGGAAGATGGTGAAATATCCAGTTGAAAATCCACATTCAGAAGACCAAGACAAACCCGCTTGCCAAATATAGGGCCCATCTGTGCCTCATAGAGGGCTCGATACCGATCCATATAGGGTGATTGGCACTGATCCTCTAAGATTGTGCACATGGGGTCGGCGGTCCCTGTGGTGGGTCCCTCTTTTCTGTTGCTCCATGTTCCCTTAGTCGTTTGTGTAGTTCTCTCGACGTTTTTTGAGATGTTGAGTGATCATCGTTGAGTTGAACTGTCAGTCTGGTTGATCCATAGCCATAGTGATCCGATCTTATCTATTCTTAGCCATATTGATCCGATCCTATCCCCTGCCTATGGGAAGTACAAATCCATACTTAGCCATTTTTTGGGTGCTACTTGCTTGAATCCGCTTGACTGTCATCCATAGCCTTGCTTATAACTGATCTCTAAACCTGATAATCATTTCTCAGGGCTTCTTGACTTGATGATCGCAAATCCATTTAGCCAACTCCATGGTATCACGACATTACTAAGAGGCAGGATAAAAAAATAACGGAGATCTTGAAATTTGGATAAAGTTTTATAAACAATTGTGGATATTTATAAAAAGAGTTTTATAAATAAACATGGAGATTTATTAAGAAGTTTTATAAATGGATTTGGAATTAAAGGGGATTTCCATAAATGAAAGAGATTTACTAAATAGATTTATTGAAGAAATTTATAAAGGAAATCGAGGTTGGATTTCCCCAAATTGACCTTCTTAATTTTGGTGGTGTGGACAGTTGTTCCATGCTTTACACTAAGGGAATAGTGTTTAGGTTTATCCTCATCTCTATTTTCTTTTTAAATAACTCTTGTTTGATCCTTAAATGTGATTTTGAAATAAGAAATCATAATGTTTTGTGAATATACTTATGCCGGTGAGATAAGAATATGAATATTTTGATAACTGTTTTGAAAAGAGATTTAAATAAATAAAAGATTTAATTTGAACTTAGTGGTTGCTATGGGTAATTAACCCGCCAAAATTATTGTCCGTTTATTTGATAGAAAATTAACTGACTATCAAATCTCGGCCAGTTTTGACTTAGGAAGTAAATATAAGGTACGTGTATTCATACGGTTTGAGTTCCCTTAGGAGAACTCATATAGATGAAACATCTCTAGCTTTAAAGGATATATCAAAGATCTCTTTGGGACTCTGGTATAGTCTGCTTACTTTTGGAAGAACCAGGAATGAATCAACCGGAAATTATCAGTTATTGGTCGAAGAGACCGGGATTGGATATGTTATATGAAAACCACTTCGAGCCAACATGAACGTTCGAATGGTAGACTACATGACCAAGGAACTTCACTTGTTTCTTCTAAAACTGACATTTTGAAAACATCGCTTTTAGTAGATGTTGCCCCAACGCCTCTAGCATTATTCTGAGATAAGTCTCATGTTCTCGATCATTCACAGAATATATTATAATGTCATCTATAAACACTAACATTAATCTGTTTATATGCTCTCGAAAGATCGGTTCAATAAATTCATAAAGAAAGCAGGCATGTTGATTAGTCCAAAGGGCATGACTAACCATTCATGTGACGACCCACATTTTGGATGGTCTAAATTGACAATAATCCATACATGTCCAACTCAAACAATCCAAAATATAGATAATCGATGGGGTTAATTAAAAAATAAGAGAAGAAGAGAACAAAGACATAATCTCGCAGCAAAATGACAAAATATATTAATCAAATAAAAAGTTCATGAAGCCGTTTATTATACATTTGATTATAATTTACACAAAATTTATCAGAGTTATATACACAGCTGAAACAAAATATAATGCAGCAGAACAACATGATACATGGAATAATAATAGTAATAATATACCAAATCTTCATCTTCGTCCTCCAGAAAACAATCTTCAATGCACTGAAATAATCAGGGATGACCTAAGCGTAATGAAAAGACAACACATTCGAGCCAGGACTAAAATATCCTTATGTGAGTCGATCGATATCACATAACATGAGTGTAATAGCATTAGAGATTTTTATGTGGTTTATATCTCCTATCTAGTGTATAACGTGTGTGCAATAACTCAAGAGATGTTACGAGATTTTCCACCTCTTAAGGATCCATCAAAATATTTATATATGGTATAATACATTACATATATAATGTCTAATCGGTAAAATAAATATTTTTCTTACCGTTAATGCTTTACATTAATCCCCTTTAATGTGTTTTTAAGCATAGTCGTACAGTTTGCATATAACGCCCTAGTAGCACGTCGAGGGATACGGATGTGTCGTGATACGACAACACTAAACCAAAATCATAGTGGTCTCGTATAGGGATAAAAGTATGACAAGGCACATGAGACAATGCCTAAGGTAGGGTACTACCAGTTCGGGCCGTAGGGCTGGTGGTAACGCACCGTAGGCACGATCGTCCACCACATCCATGCATCCCATATCGAGTCAAAGCAAGGTTATCGCAAAATCAAGGTGCACTAATCCAAACCAACAACAAGAGTAATAGTATAGACCAAGTCCAAGTCGAAAATCGAAGAACGGATGTCCTCCAGGGGTAGCTAGCCCGCTTGGCCCTGTCAAGCTGTCCTGTTTTCGTCATTTCAAATTGGCACAAGTACCGGGGTCTATCCACCATCATTTTCTTTCTTAAAATCCAGCAAACGACATAAAATCCAACCACTTTGTTTTGGATTCTCCTCCGCGTACACAATTGTTAAGGTAGTTCCAATATTGAAAAAGAGTATGCCAATAAGAGGCCCCGGTCTCATTTAAAACCAAACTTCGTTTTACACACCGGTTGGTACTTTTACATTTCGAAAACGATTCATTTTGATATCTAGATATCACATTCATTTCAAAATATCATTTCATTTTAAAATATCATACTTACTTAAAATATATCAATTTCACTAGAATCGTTTCCACTCCAATATCTCAACTTCAATTTTAAGATTGTTTTGAATTTCCACTTAGGTTATAACTTCATTTTAACCCAACTCGTATTTAAATCCACGATTAAATATAAATAATTCCCACTTCGACTAGTTTGAATTTTTAAAAAACAGTTTGAAATTTTTTGAAATAGTTTAAAAAGTTAAAATATTTTAATATAAAATAGTATGAGTGTTGAAAATGGTTTATATAGTAAAATAGCTTGGAAAATCAAAATAATTTAAACATTTGAAGAGATAGATTTTGAAACAGTTTATATTAAAATAATTTATTTGTAAATAATTTTAAATCAAGCCATCTCCTTCCATTTCCAATAAATCTAGACCTAGGTTCGAATTTCAATCGAATTAGTTCAATTTCAGTTATTCCAATTCAAATCATTTTCAATCTCAATGTAATTCAAATCGACTCGATTTCGATTTCAATTCGAATTGATTTCGATTCCAATTTCAATTTAAATCAATTTCGATTTCAAATTGATTCAATTTTTCTTTTTCCAATTAATTTCAATTTCAATTCCAGTTTGAATTAAATTCCATTCAATTCTAAATTTAAAACCATTTCTATTTATATCAATTTTGAGTTTAATTTCATAACATCGATTTAAATCAAATCTAACTTCGATGTTCAATTCAATGTTTAAATCACAAAAATAATTCAATTTCGAGCCAAATTTGGAAATATCCATTTATATAACTTTTACTTAAATAAATTCGAAGTTCAAGTAAAAGTTCAAACTTTGTAAAATAACTCAATTACAACAATTCAAGTCACATGTCGCCTTTTACTTCACATTTCAAAATAAATTCTTAAAACAATTTCTTTTCCAATTTTAGTTTCAACATTTTCAATACTCGAATTCAAAATTGATTCAATTCTCATAAATTCCATTTTATTATTTCTTTAAATCAAACCATTTGATAAATTCAAATTCAAGAATTTAAAACCATTTAGCCAATCCGCTGTCCGTATATAACTTTCTATCATATGACCGTGTGTTCAGTTATTTCAATTTAATTTCAGGGATAGTTATATATCATTTCAATCCAATATAAATGTCATAGGTATATATCATTTCAACCTATTTCTAAATTTATTATAAATAATTCAATTAACAGTCTAATTTACCGTCCAATAATTTATTGGGTGATACAGGATTTATATAAAATAAATAAACATCCAATCATCCACAATATCAACCAATTGGCATCCATCACAATCAATCACCCAAACAGTTAGAATATCACAACAATTCACTGGTTATCAATAATCGAAAGTTTACTAGTAATTTAGTTCCAATTCAAACTAATTGTCAAATTTAAATTTCTATCAGTACATATCAGATCTTAACTCTAAATGTCATTTCAATTACTAATCAATAGTCAATAAAATAAATTACTTCATAAATTCAATTTAACGATCATAAAAATTTTTAGTACGTCGTGGGCATTATAAAACACTCACCTTTTATTTGAAATTAAAAATATTTCAGCTTTAAATAAACACCACTTCGATTCCATGCCATAGATGATGTCGATACGAACACAGTGTAACTCGTTTCATATGAAACGGATCTTGCATGTAAATTAAATTAATAAAACATTAAATTTTTATTTCTAACGATTTTTATTCAATAATCATATAAAATTTTATAATTTAAAATAGTTAAAAATACGAATCGTTGCACTCTCTCTCACTCAAAACCTTTTGTCCTCGAAAAGGGGTTAAGTAAGGAATTTAACATACAATATATTTTATATAATCAACGTACAAAACTTTAAAACCTTAATCACAAAACCTTTATTACGCTTTTATTACGCCACTCCGATATCGATTTTACTAAAAGTACAACTTATATGTAAAAATGAATTATAAAATTTTTAAAACCTCTTAAATTTTCTAATAGCCAAATTTACGGAATATTTCAACAGCGTCTCTTTTGCGCGGCTCGATCGAAATTTTTTTACAATGCAAATATATATCACAAATATATCATGTATACATATTATCTCAATGATGAGGCATCCCATAGGGAAAAAGATAAAAACGTGGTATGTAATCTGAGATATGTACCTTATCATTTTTAATACTAGGGAGTTCGCTCATATTAAGCAAGCAAAAGCAATAAAAAACCGGTATACGTCTAAACGGTCTTTGTATGTACCTATCTCAACTCAATTTAGAATATTAGTTTCATATAAAAGTTAAGGTGTGACGACCTAGACTTTCAACCTTCGAAAATCGGCATCCAATACATCACCCGTATTCAAATGCCGGAGATTCAAACGTTGGAGTCCGGTTCGTTGGAGTTATAACACATTAGATGATAACAACACAATGGAAACAAAATAACTTCATTCATACACTATATGGATTACAACATTCTAACAACAAGTGACCAACATCATCAGAGCTTAAATATTACACAACATCAGAAAACAACATAACAACGGAAAAATAACATCAACACGGTCTTCCAAGAGAGTCATAACATCAACACGGTCTTCCAAGAGAGTCCAACATACTGCATCTTCATTTCCAAAGCTCCAAAGTCCAAATCTAAAAGTTCAAAACCAAAAGCTTCCAAACCAAAGACTTCCAAACCAACATCTACTTCCTGACTTAGCTCTAAAACCTACTGATAACCTGACTCTAGGCTGCCCGTGTGGAAAATTAGGGGCACCTAGAGATCAGCAAAGGGAACAATAAACTCCGAGTAAGTCATGAGACTGGTGTGAAAAACATAAAAATGTTATTTGTACAAAAAGAAATCCGTTAATGCTTTTGGAAAATGAAACTACCATAAGGTCTTCCGGCACACAATCAAATGCAATCACACATATAGGGGAGGTTTCTCCTTATAGTAGTCAAACATGCTTGATACGCGAAAATCCTTTTGATATTATTTTTAGTGCATAGTGTGGAAAAACATTTTGCAAGTATAATATTAATCTTAGGCAGCATACGTACCATTATAGTATGCCTACTATAGGTTCTACAACTGAAATCGTAATGGACTCGTATTGTTTCGTTTGGATTTCCAACAAATGGCCAAGGCTAAGGAACTTTCTTTATCCGAATGGGTACGCCTCTAGAAGGACGTCCCGAGAACCTAACTGAATCTCTGCCAACACAAGGCCGGGTTACCTCTGTAATTAGGTAACTAACTGTCATGAGTATGCCATCCCCCGGTCGTAATCGACCTTTACCGAGGCACCTCAAATTCCAACAACCACATAAGTAAAATATCTGGACTCCATACCAAAATACCACTTTTTATCCAGAAGGAAATGCACATACCCTAATGGTCGCGAATCCCATAACCTTGCTGCATCATTCCTGGTTCAGCCATTTTCAAGGTGTGAAGTTCGATGAAGTCTCGTCCCACAAAGCTACGCTTTACACCAAAGCCATGCTTCGATCAAACAATGCTCAATGCTTAGAATGCCACCTTAACAAATTAGGAACGTATCACTAATAACAATCAACTATATAACCTCTGAGTTTGTACGTCTCAGAGAAGGGTGTTAAGCTAAGAGAATAAATTCCTTGCCACCAAACAGAAATGAATTTTATAGAAACCAGCTATATATCTCAAAGTGTAATGTCAGACATACATCCATACAAGTCCATCCTGGGTCTGAATGGAACCGAATGCACTTCGTCCAATTAAGGAAAGAAGTCCTTGCAAATACTGATTTCCCCAATCTCGTTCAGATTCCCCATCACATAGGGTAATCTCTATACCGAAGCAACTTGGTGCAGAGACAATGAACAGGCAATCCTTTCGTTTTTGAAAATACTCGGTCTTCAACCACCATCTTCAAGTGCAATTCCATTTCGTCTTATCATTATTCGAAATGGGTTTTCGATTTAATGCCCTTCCCCGGGTTTTCTGAATAATAAGCGCTTATTTAAAACATATGGATACATTCGGATCTTAGTTAAGTCACAACTTTTTAGCCCTTATTTCCCAAAATCTTTCCTTTTGAATGGTTTAAACAAATTTCCATTCTCAATCTTTTAAACAAAAGATCCACCTTTTATAATTCGATGCGGAACATTATATTCACACAGCAATTCGTCATAGATGAATAACTTATATTTATCATAGCTCAATCCAAAACAATTCATATCACAGAATATTACAGATTAACATACTAGAGATATTAATCAACCAAAGCATTTAATATAATCCATCATCCATAAGCAAGATTAATTAATTACATAATTTAAAATTAATGTAGTTTAAACCAATGAATTAATTACTTATGAATTAACTCCTAACCCTATTTAATTATCAGTAATTAATTACAAACCGTTTTTTATTATTTTAATTAATTAATGAAATTAATTAATCATCCTTAATTACTTACATTAGTTAATTATCCTATAATTACTGTTTAATAACTCTTTAATTATTAATCAATTATCGTTTAATTACTCAATTAATTAACCTTTAATTATTAATTAATTAACTAATTAATTAACCTTAATTACTAATTAATTATTCTTTAATTACTTTCATTATTAATTAATCCTTAATTGCTTAAGACCTTAATTAATTAAAAGATAAACCATTTATCTTAATTAATTACTTAATTATCATTAAAAATCTTTATTTAATAAACCTAGGAATTAATTATCATTAACATACGAATTAACTTATGATCCTTAAGTTAATTAATAATTAAAAATATTTAACATTTTTTAATTAACTACTTAATTATACCATTTAAATTTATTTAAATAAACTTAAGAATTAACATAATTAATTTAAGTTAAATAAATTATACAACTATTCTCTAATCAAATATTTAAAAACATTTATTACACAAAAAGAAATTGATTTAGGAAAATAGTTTAAAACTTGTTAATATACTTTTAAAGACCCCAAGACTAATCCGAGTTCCTACCCGAGCCAAATGCAAATTTTCCCGAGTCCAACCCGAGGCCACACCTCTTTTTTTTTTTACTTTGTTTTAATTTAAATTTTAAAACCCTGTTAAAATCATGTTAACCCACGCGAACACACTCGGAAGCACACTTGATCCAACAAGCCAATTCCTCAGTACAAACCCTATACCACCACCTTCTTCCCAAATCCAACCTACTAATACAACCGTGACACAAGTGCATGTACACAGACAAGCGCCGCCGCTCCGACCATCGCCACTACCACCAGCATGACGACGACAACCTCCCCTAAGATTCCAACCAACAAAAATTCCGTATCGATCACGAAATCAAAATCGAGCACACGAGAACCCAACCTAGAATGAACCGATCGCCAAAAACCTCCTCGTGCCGATGCTTCAGATCACCAGAGAGCTCGGCACTTCGACCAAAGCTTTTCCATAGTCCCATGCTCTGATTCACCCACCTCCAGTCAAGACCGATGCATCGACGTTGACGAACCAGCCTCACGAACCCAGTCGACCCAAACAGGCAACTAAACCCTAAAATGAAGCCATGCTGCCGCCACGATGATAAAAAAATTATCCGATCATTTTTCTTGAGTTCGCCGACCTCCCAACTACCTCTAGCAGCGATCCTGACCACCTATCTTGCTCCGATCATCAGGAATTGCCCAAAATCCCATTTTTGTTCAACTTGCAAGCTCTCCCGATATACAAACTTAAAAATCATGATTTTTCTTTTAAAAATCATATTTTTTGAAAACAAATCAGATTATGTAAATGAATAAAGAAACCAAGACACCCGAATTTTTTGACATGTTTAGGATTTTACTATATTTTTTGATTTTCAAGAGAAACTTAAACAAATTATTCTTAAAAATATTTTTAAAATTAAGATCTGGTTTATTCAGACATATTTTGTTTAAACATCAGCAGCAATAAGAGGTTAGAGGCAGAGAGATCTAATTTTTAACTTGCTTAAGCCTGTTAATATAAAAACAGAGACATATATATGTCCAGACATGCACATCAATAACACATACATATATACATGAAATTATATTTACACAATCATGCAAAGCATATATCACATCATAACTACAAAGATTATCACATGCATCTGGTTATTGAAAAAATCGTTTACTCGCTATTTGATGAAGAACAGAGGAGCTTGAAAATGTTTTGATTTTGGAAAACTGGAAACTTGGTTCTGATCTGAACCTTGCTTTGATTAAACTAAGTTGAACTTTACTTGATTCAGGTTTGAGATGTGTTGGGTGCGTTTCCACCACCACCAAATCAAAAAAGAGAAGCACCACCGAATCAATGAAGGGCAGAAACCACCGAACCACCTCCTCTCCAAGCAATGCCGAACCGCCTCCTCTCCAAGCAATGCCGAACCACCTCCTCTCCAAGCAATGCCGAACCATCCTGCTCCATCTACCACCGAACCATCCTGCTCCAAGTGTCTACCGAACCAAATCAAAAATAACCTCCACCGAACCAACGTACTAACGGATCAAGGAGTACCAGACCAACCTTGCCAGGCCAGATTGCTTCAGCCCAGGCCCACCAGCAGCTATATACATGCAGGACCCCTAGCCTCATCCTCACTCTATAAATAGAGGGGCAGGGGTACAACAATAGCAGACAAGTTTGAGAGCTCAGGCACGGATAGAACTTTCAAACAACTTTCAATTACTTGTAATCAAAGCTTTGTACTTGTAATCTGAATAGAAAAGGAGAATAACATATAAAGTGGACGTAGGCACATTCTGGCCGAACCACTATAAATCTGTGTGTCTTTTACAGTTTAGTCCATCTATTTTATATGTTCGCATAAATCACCCAAATCGCGAAGAACCACATATAATCAACTAAATCATACGACTTGGAGGTGTTTGACCATTTTTTGTGCAAATATTTTTTGGTGCTTTCACTGAGAGAAGGAGCTCGAAGCTTCAGCTTCTCCCACTTAACCCTTTTCCTATCAGCATCGTTCATTGCTTGGAAAACATGCCTCCCGGACGGAAGAGAGATGCTAACAAGGGAAAGAACATCGCAACTAGCAGTATCCCAGATCCAGTGATCAGAGATCAAGACAATCGTCGATTCCAATAGCAAATTGAAATCAGGCAAATCCGACAGCCCTGATACGGAACAACCAATTACAAAGACGGATCTGGACAGGGTTGTGGCTGAAGTAACTAACCGCTTTGCATCTCAACAAGAAGCCCTGGTGGACCAACTCATGTCATGCTTAAGGGATGCTGAAGAATCCAACCGCAACACTGAATCATGGGGTGAGTCCCGGTCTGAAGGAACTGGGAGACGACAAAGGTATTTCTTCTTCATAGAGGCTAACAATAGAAACAGCAATGGTAGGAGCTGAGCCCGGACTCAGCCCGAATTCCGACCCGAGGAAACACTTGGAACCGAACCCAATAGGGGAGGTACCAGGCAGGGATCGGATGTAGATGAGCCTGCCATGTTACCTAACCATGGAAACACAAATAGACGGGGCCGAGCTGGAGTCCAGCCTGAAGTTGGACCCGAGGAAGTGTTGAGAACCAAACCCAGCAGGGGAAGATCAAGGCAAGGGCCAACTGTGGCTGACCCCAGCGTGCCCCCGGAAGACCAGAGGCAGCCATTGGAGAATGTTAGGAGTGATAGACGATACCATCCCTACAGGTCATCTAGACGGAGTCAATCCCGTAAGGAAGAACCAAACTCATTTCTATACGCTCCAAGTTCTAATGAAAGGATGGCGCGATTGTTCAGAGAGTGCGTCCAACGGGACCAAAGGGATCGGGGGATAGGCGCTAGGGTAACCAGCCCCTTCACCCGCAATATCGAAACTGCCATCACCCCCCGAGAATGGAAAATGCCAACAATGGAACCTTACAAGGGAACCTCTGACCCCGTTGTACGCTTGAAGAGATACACACAACATATGCTCTTGAGCGGAGAAACAGAGGGCGTGTTGTGTAAATGCTTCCCACTATTCTTGGCAGATCTAGCTACCTCCTGGCTCTGCCATCTACCCCAAGGGTCCATCATCTCATGGGAAATGTTAAAAGAAAAGTTCATCAGCCAGTTCCGCATTCATGTGGAACAACCCAAGGACACTTATTCCTTATCTAATATCAAACAGAAACTTGGAGAGACAGTGCAACAATATCTAACCCGATTCAACGCCGCAGCGGCCGCAGTCCAAGATGCCGACGAGAAACTTATCCTAATGGCCCTCTGTAGTTGTGTGCATCCGGATACTAAATTTGCTAGGAGACTAACGAAAGAAAAGCCAGCTACATTACCCGATTTCTTCCATGAAGCCGGGAAATATATGAGACTTGAAGACGCTGCCATTGAAAGGCAGACAGGGCAACAAACCAAGGTAGCTCATGGCAACACACCCGCATAGCAAAGGACGTTCGAAAAAATGACCCCAGAGATAGTGCTGGGTGCAAGAAGGGGGAAAAGCACTTATATAGGCCAGGACCGAGATTTGAATCTTACACTCCTTTAAATGAAACAATCGAAAACATCTTCTTGGCCACCCAAGACGAAGTTAGATACAAGCGCCCCCCGCACAAGAAGGAATCAGATAATGCAATTAAGTCTGGAAAATTCTGCCGCTTCCACGAATCTCATGGGCATGACACCAATGAATGCCATCATCTCGGGGACTTGATTGAAGAACACATCAGAAGGAAGAGACTAGAGCGCTATGTGAAAGGTCAGAACATGACTTCAACTCCTGCCAATGAGAACCTAGGGCTACCCCTCCCGGAAGTAGGCGGAGGAAATCGCAACACCACCGGCTCCAATCAAGAGAAGATAGTGGTCCTTACCATATCAGGAGGACCACACATCGCCAACGGAAGCTGGGCATAGATGGAGAGATACGGTAAGTCACTTAGAAACAATGAAGGCTACGTTAATTCTGTTACAGAAGAATGCCACCCGAAACGGAAAGAGAATGATGGCATCACATTCAGTAGGCCTGATCTAGAGGGAAGGCAGTACCCTCACATGGATCCTATGGTTATCTCTGCCTGGTTCGGTCCAGCCAAGGTTTTTTGAATTCCATTAGACACTGGAAGCTCGGTAAATATCCAATTCAAGCATGCTTTAGACAAAATGAAGCTGTCAATGAAGGATGTGTCTCCTTGCAGCAAACCACTACATGGTTTCACTGGAGATGCGAAGATGCCCCTCGGGCAACTGGACCTCTTTGTCGAAATAGGAAGTCATCCCCGCTCCGTTGTACGAAAACAAACATTTGTGCTAATAGAGAACCACTAAGCCTACAACGCCTTTTTGGGAAGACCAGCCTTGTCTGACTTCCAAATTGTCCTAGCCCCGTGGTGCCTGAAGATGAAATTTTCAACGGATAACGGAATAGGAGAAATAGAGGGAGATTAAGACGCAGCTCAAGATTGCTATGTAACTGAACTTCGCAATAACCCAGGAAGGATAAAGGGAAGGATGCAGAGACTTCTCTCTGCCAGAAGAACTTGGAAGCATAGCAATTAAAGAAAGCCCCTCCTCTTTGATATACCAGCGATCCTTTCAACGAATTAGACCCCAGGGATAAGGAGGAGGAGGCCACCACCGAGCCTGCAGAGGCTATGGAGTTCGTATCTGTAGACAAACACGACCCTAGTTGACTGCTGAGAGTCGGGTCTCAGTTAAGAGCGGAATTGAAGAATCAACTCGTCGATTTTCTTCGCCACAACTTGGATGTATTTGCATGGACGCACGCCGACATGACTGGAATCTCCCCAGACGTAGCATGCCACATAATGAACATCGATCCCACCAAGGTGCCAGTAAAGCAGAAAAAGAGAAGCATGGGGGCAGAACGATCAGCAGCCCTCGAGGAAGAAGTAAAGAAACTACTTGCCAATGACTTCATACGAGAAGCCATCTACCCAGAATGGATCGCCAACCCGGTACTGGTAAAGAAGGCTAATGGGAAGTGGCGAACATGTATCGACTTCTCCAACCTAAATGACGCTTGCCCGAAGGACTGCATCCCACTCCACCGAATCGATCAACTCGTGGACAACATAGCCGGACACGAACTCTTATCCTTTTTGGACGCATACTCAGGATATAACCGGATCCCTATGCAAGCCCCCGATCAAGACCACACTAGTTTCATCACTGACCGGGGATTGTACTGCTACAGAGTAATGCCTTTTGGAATTAAAAACGCCGGAGCTACTTATCAGCGCCTCGTCAACAAGATGTTTGCGGAACTAATAGGACGAACTATGGAAGTTTATGTGGATGACATGCTGGTAAAATCAAGGAAAGCCAACGATCATATAAACCACCTGGACGAGATGTTTCAATTACTTCGCCAATATGGAATGAAGCTGAATCCTCTAAAGTGCTCCTTCGGAGTATCGTCGGGAAAGTTCTTGGGATTCATCGTCCATTCCAGGGGGATTGAAGCAAACCCCGAAAAACTCCGGGATCTGAAAGATATCAAGATACCATCCACTCGAAGAGAGATGCAAAGCCTAAACATTAAAGTGGCCGCCCTAAGCAGGTTCATCTCTAAAGCAACCGACAAATGCATCCCTTTCTTCGAAGCTCTAAAGAAAGACAAAGGAAAGTTCGATTGGACTGACGAATGCTCAACAGCCTTCCTTAACCTAATCGAACACCTTTAGAGACCACCAGTACTCTCAACTCCAAATGAAGGCGAAGAACTATACCTATACCTTGCTGTATCGTCCCATGCTTTAAGCGCCGCTTTGGTGAGAGAGGACAACCGCGCGCAGCGTCCCATTTACTTTGTAAGCAAGAGATTTACAAGGGCAGAAGCCATAAACCCTAATCTTGAAAAGCTAGCATACTGTTTGCTAATCACGTCACGGAAACTGCGACACTATTTCCAATCTCATTCCATCAGAGTTTTAACCGATCAACCACTAAGGCAGGTACTCCATCGCCCCGACACTTCTGGGCGACTACTTAAATGGTGCATTGAACTGAGTCAATATGGTATCACCTACCACCCTCGCACCGCCATCAAGGGACAAGCCATGGCCGATTTCATTGCCGAATTCACTACCAACGAAGGTAAAAATCGATCTGAAATAACAAAAGATATCAAGTGGAATCTCTTTGTAGATGGAGCATCAAACGAACAAGGCTCGGGGGAAGGTATTGTGATAATCACCCCCAGGGGAAGGAAGATGCACTATGCCCTAAAGTTGGAATTCGCTGCCACCAACAACGATGCAGAATATGAAGCAGTGATAGCCGGATTAGAACTTGCCCTAGAGATTGGAGTCGGGTCTTTATGTCTCCATAGTGATTCTCAACTTATTGTAAATCAAATAGTGGGAGAATTCCAGACTCGAGGGGAACGACTCACAGCATATCTAAAGAAGGCCAAGCTGCTGCTCAATCAATTGGATCACTATTTAATCAAACACATTCCTCGAGGAGAGAATTAGGACGCCGACGAACTGGCAAACCAAGCTAGCATGAAGGACGACACCACTTCCAGAGCAATAACCATCTCAAAGCAACTAGCCCCGAGTTTCGAGCAAGTGAATCTGATAGCTGCAATCGAAGAGGAAACTTGGATGACTCCCATCCGGAAGTACTTACAAAGTGGCACACTGCCCGACGGGCGCAACGAAGTCAAGAAAATCTTGAGGAAAGCTCCCCGCTACACAATACAAAAAGGCATCCTCTATCGGCGCGGCTTCTCTAACCCCTTATTAAGGTGTGTCGCTAGAAGAGAAGCCAAAGAAGTCCTGTCCAACATCCATCAAGGAAGTTGCGGAGATCACACTGGAGGGCAGACTCTAGCAAAGAAAATACTCCGATATGGGTATTACTGGCGCACTTTAAACAAAGACGCCTTAAACTTTGTCAAAAGATGTGACAGATGCAAGAAATTTGCTAAGATTCCTCGACTACCAACAAATGAGATTTCTCAAATGACCAGTCCTTGGCTCTTTGCGGTATGGGGAATTGACTTGATTGGCGAACTGCCAATGGGCCGAGACGGAGCCAAATATGCTATAGTGGCAGTCGACTATTTCACCAAATGGGTGGAAGCGGAACCTTTAAATAAAATATCTTTGGCAAAAGTTATTAACTTCTTGATCAAAAATGTTCTATGCAGGTACGGGGTTCCGCTCGAAATCATATCGGACAATGGACTTCAGTTTGACAGCGAGGAGTTCACTGACTGGTGCCGAGAGCATGGAATTCACAAAAGCTTCTCATCTGTGGCTTATCCCTAGGCAAATGGACAAGTCGATGCTGTCAACAAAATTCTCAAAACTCTGATCAAGAAGAAGCTTGAAAAGTCAAAAGGCGCTTGGGTGGATGAACTTCCTACGGCACTGTGGGCCTACCGTACGACTTTCAGAACATCAACAGGGCATACTCCTTTCTCTTTGGCATACGGATCGGAGGCATGCTCCCAGTTGAAACTGTAGTGCCATCCCACCGTAGGATCCACTACAACCCAGAAGAGAATGAAGAACTCCTACACATGTCTTAGGACCTAAATGAAGAAAGAAGAAATGATGCGGCACTTAAAGCGGCAGCTCACAAGCAAAAAGTGGCAGCACGATACAACTCCAAAGTCAAGCACCGCAGCTTACGAGAAGGAGATCTTGTTCTCAAACGGATCTTCCCACGCCCCGGAGCGCTAGATCCAATCTGAGACGAACCCTATGTAATTCATAAAGATCTCCACAACGGAGCTTATATTTTGTCAACAGTGGACGGAGATGTGCTCCAGAGGGCATGGAACATCCAACACCTTCGTCGATACTTTTCTTAACTTGTATTGCCCATATGAAGTGAATTAACGAAGAGAATCAGTGGACGTAGGCATTTTCGTGCCGAACCACTTTAAAAATCTTGTCTCTTTTTAACTTGTTCCTTTAAATCTTGGCTGCTTGTTAAGCTTTATCCTTTTCAGTTGAACAAAATCCTGCATAACGGCATTTCCATTCTGGACACTTCACGGCACAACCTCACCTGGACAAGACCTAACAGGTATTACACGAATCTATGCCCTCATCAATGAGACACTTTTGCTCCAGCATCCCTCTGCTGCGGGTTAACTCATTGCTCGCGACGGCCCTCAAAGCCAACTATAATGAGCCGATCATAACCCACCGAGAAGGCCGACTATAGCGAGGCAGCTCATTACGGCGTTCCGCTCGCCGGCGACTGTGAACCGATTATAAGCCCCAACATAAGGTGTGGCCAGCCAGCGGCAGTTCACAGTTGACGATCGGCACCCACGCTAGCCGGCCACGGTAAATCGTATAATACCCACGATTACGGGACATAATGGCCCGGGTAGTTACTGTGCGCGATCTCGGCTCCGATGTGTCTTAAGTACGGCTGTGGTAAAACAGAAAACTCCCCACGGAGGCGTAAGATGGGTGACAAATGTCTCCAAGACCCACAGCTTGGGAAAGTGACTACAAAACCCGTTTGCCATGAACTTAAGCACATCGAAGGCCTTCCGTGATTGGAAGTTTTACTATTCCTTATATTTCCATTTTATTTATAAAAACTTTCCTCCTATCCTCTATAACAACCCTTAAAGTACAGGACACCAAATAGGATGCACTCGCTAATGGGAATGAGAACTCTCAGCTGGATGATGGGTCACTCAACCCGTATTCGATAACACAAGGCATTCAAAGCTACCATCTACAACTAAAAATCGAAAGGGCGGTACTTTCTTCTCTTGTATATAAATAAGTAGCTCTGATATATTCATATATCACATTAACATTGCAAGACATGATATTATACTTTAAGCAAGAACTTGACATCAAACTCAGTTGAATCACTAGCACATGCACAGCTATATTTCTTATGCAACACATCAAAATAATGACAGCATCCAAATATGACAGACCCAGCTTATGTTATAAAACTACATGTAAAAAACAAAGTCGTTCGTTGCAATGACATAATTACAACCTGAAAGTACATTAATGTTTTGGAACTAGTATATACAGGAATGTCAAGTAAAACCAAAAATATCCGGATCAAGCCAAAATAGTCGGCGGCATCAGAACATCATCTCTATCCTTCCGACCCCCCAAGATCTACTTGACTGCAGGATCAGAGCTCCCAGCATGCTGACCAGAGATCCCACCTGTCGAATTCAGGAGAATAATCTATTAGATAAACGATAAGCATCCAAGCTATGAAAAGGCTTAAAGGGAAGACTTACCAACATCTGTTCCTTGATCTTCGTCTCCCAACTGCACGCCTACCTCCTCGGCAGCAAGCAGCCACATGCCCTCCTTCACCGCCACTTTCTCTTCCTTAGTAAACTGGGCCGTAACCACATCCATCCTGAAGGCCATACCACCCTCCTTATCCGCCTCAGCCTTGGCCTCTTCCAGAGCCCGAAGATATATCCTGGCCATGATCCGAGGATAGTCATCCATCCAGGATAAGTTGCCCTGCTTCCAAGTACGGAAATACACATCCTGGAGCATCTCGTCCATCATCCCCTCGTTTTCCTCGAACTCCCTCATCCGGACTTCAAAAGCCAAAAGCTTTGCAACGGCAGCATCCCTCTCCGATCTGTATCGTGAGCGGTCAGCCTGAAGGGTTTTCCTCATCGCCTCCATCTCCTCCTTCAGCTTGGCTTGAGCAAGCTCCGCAGCTTCAAGCTTCCTGGATAACTCCTCTACCAGCTCGAGGTCCGCCTTCCAAACATTCTCTACCGTTGCAATGGCTATGTCGATCCGTTCCTTGCAGATGGCCTCCATTTTTCACATCTCGGCTCTGCTAGCCTCTTCTATAGTTTTCTTTAGCCGTCTGGAGGCAGCCTCGTGCTGAGAGATCTGGATGGCCTGATCGGCAAGTTGCTTGGCCTGGTCAGCAATCACTAGCCGCAATCTTATGTTGGCACTCCCAATTTCCTCCCCGGCCTTGACTAGTCGGGCGTGATGCCCCATCAACTTCCTGGTCTCCTCAGCCACCCGATCGATGTTTGCCTTGGCCTCATCCCCCATAGTCACAATCCGAGTGGTCAACAAGTCGAGATCCAAAGACTTTGCCTTATCAAGCACCCTTACCATAGGATTGCGGGGTAGGAGGTGCTCACCGGTAACCTCATCGAAGGAAATATCATGAGAACTCGGGTCCAGATCTGGGTGACCCACAAATGGGTTACGAGCCAAGCAGGGACGATCAACATGAGTAACGGTAGGATTCTCTGATGGATGCGGAGATGGTATGGACTCAGTATCCTCCCCCGTGATATCATGAATAAGCTGGGTTGGGGGCTGAGGTCCAAGTGAAGGTTCGAACATGGTGCGACTCCTCTTTCTCTTTTGAATATCCTCTTCAATAACTCCGAGAAGAGGACGGTAGCCGACTACGTCCCCGGAACGGCTGGTTGAAGGCTTCGGTTTAGCAGAAGCTTTGAGGAGTTTGAATTGCTTGAGCCGGTGCCGAATGTCTGATGTCTTGGCCGCCTTACCTGTTCCTGGAATAAAAACCAAGTGTTACAAGCACGCATGAGACTATAATCCAAGAAACATGTGAAGTTAAAAGAGGAGTCAAAAATTCACCTTGAACCGCCAGAGTTGCCCTAGCTGAAATGCTCTCAGAAGATGGACTGACACCAGTCCCGGCCTTATCAGTTTTCTTCGGTTTCTCCACTAAGGCCGACCCTTCCTCCAACCCCTCAAAAGCTTGGCGGAAAGCATCATCCGTCCACTCTTGAATCGCACTTGCTTGCCCCGAGGTCAAGGCACCAACGCCACTACCACTTTGTCCTTCGCCACCATTACCACCATCACCTCCGCTCTCCTCCTCGCCTCTTTCCTCCTCTCCACTTTCCTCCTCCGGAACATCCGGGCACATGTTGGGAGAGGGTCCATCAGTTTTCTTGAGCTTCTTCCCCCCGACGACTGGAGGTATCGAGAAGGGTTTCCTCTTGCTGCTCTTTATCATGGCCACTCCTTTGGATTTAGCAGCCCTTTCCTCAGCCGTATCCCTCTGCTTGACCACAGACTGATGTGGTGGAATCAAGTTGTGTCCCAGGAGATTAGCATTCCTGATCAGGTAAGAAGCTGACCTATCCCTTTTCGAAATGGCTTCTATCTCCGCGGCAATCTGAACTAGGTGATCGTTCTCGACGACCTCAAAGCCACCTGTCGCTAGCAGGAAATAAAAACACACGAGAAGAAGCTTTTCAGTCAGAAGGAGATTATAAATAAGCTTCAACTTACAGCCAGAGGTGAAGCGGTGGATAGAAACGGAGTCATCCTGGACGAAGAACCATTCCTTCTTAAACATGGTGAACTTTGAATACTAGTCCAGGACTGGCTTGAAGGACACGGCCGATTCCAAGCTGATGTATGGAGACCCCTTCTTGTAACCCCTCAAGTTATATAGGTATCGAATCTCCCGGTTGGAGGGGGACACCCGTACTTTCTCTGGAAAATCACGAATAGGCACACCAAGATAGCGTAGGAGTTGGGCTGGAGCTAGAAAGGGGCCACCTACAAATAGGTGACAAAGCTAACTATCCAAGCATTGATTGGAGGAATGGCCCCACACATGCAGTGGTACCTACTATAAGAGAAGTATCCTTCAGGGGGGATTATATGGCATGACCCCCTTCCCTGGAAACAACATGCGTGCTCTATCAATCCCAAAGGAGCGAGATATAACGTCAAGCTGCTCCTCTTGGAGGGAGCTAGGAAAGCAGTCAGGAGGAGATTCAAGAGATCCCGAGGGCCATATCCATCCACTAGTGATCTCGGGATGGGTCCCTGTCATCCCGATCCTGGCTGGGCTGGAGGCACAACGGGGGACTCTCTTCTGTCCATGGATTTCCTCTTATCTGATCGAGTTTCCACTTTATGAGACATTTACCTGCAACACAAGAAAGTATATCGTTGAAATGGAAGGTATAAACTTGCAAGTATATGTAGTCCGGAATTTCACTCGTAATTCAAAACATAAAAATTCAAGTATATAAGGTTCATTCGGCACTCAAACCCCCAAGTCTCGTTCGGCAATTCAAAAATAAAAATTCATTCGGTATTCGAACCCCTTGTTTCATTCGGTAGCCCATCATAAGAACTCATTCGGCAGAAGAAAACTCACCTGGTCCGGTAGTTAGGTTTGATTTGGCACTTGGTTGATTCGGTATTTGATTGATTCAGCACTTGGTTGATTCGATATTTAGTTGATCCGGTACTCGATTGATTCGGCTATCTCAAAACGATAAAGGAATAACAATGGCGTGATTCCCCTACTTATAGGCGAGCGCAGGACACCGGACCAAACAGTTCAGCACTTAGAACCGAATGAGACTATCCAAACTACGAAAAAACAAAGCGCGACATATGCTAGCATATGCCCCACTTTGGGGGGCAAATGTTGGGAGCGTTTCCACCACCACCGAATCAAAAAAGAGAAGCACCACCGAATCAATGAAGGGAAGATACCACCGAACCACCTCCTCTCCAAGCAATGCCGAACCGCCTCCTCTCCAAGCAATGCCAAACCGCCTCCTCCCCAAGCAATGCCGAACCATCCTTCTCCATCTACCACCGAACCATCCTGCTCCAAGTGTCTACCGAACCAAATCAAAATAACCTCCATCGAACCAATGTACTACCGGATCAAGGAGTACCAGACCAACCTTGCCAGACCAGATTGCTTCAGCCCAGGCCCACCAGCAGCTATATACATGCAGGACTCATAGCCTCAGCCTCACTCTATAAATAGAGGGGCAGGGGTACAACAATGGCAGACAAGTTTAAGAGCTCAGGCACGGATAGAACTTTCAAACAACTTTCAGTTACTTGTACTCAAAGCTTTGTACTTGTAATCTGAATAGAAAAGGAGAATAACATATAAAGTGGACGTAGGCACATTCTGGCCGAACCACTATAAATCTGTGTGTCTTTTACAGTTTAGTCCATCTATTTTATATGTTCGCATAAATCACCCAAATCGCTAAGAACCACATACAATCAACTAAATCATACGACTTGAAGGTGTTTGCCCATTTTTTGTGCAAACAAGATGCTTCAGGAGATTTAGAAAAGGTTGCTTGCTTTAATTTTTTATCTTTGGTATGTTCTCAGGTTTTTAGGTTTTGATAAAAAGTTGAAAAAGTGAAAGATAGAAGAAAAATGAAGAGTAGGAGTATAGATGTGTATATATAGCCTTGTTTTCCCTTTATTTATTGTTATCTAAAACAATGAAAAGAAAATTAATAACTTGACACTTGTTGGTGCATGTTAAAATGGTTATACTTGTCTTTTTGCATGTATAAATATTTTTATATAATTTATAATATATTTTCAATTTGGTTTTAATATATTTCCTTTTATTAATATTTATATAATCTTTAAAGAAAATGATTTAAAATCTAATTGTACATTAATATATATATATATATATAAATATTAGTTTTTAAAATATAGATTTTTAAATCCATTTTATTTTTAAGATATTTATTTTTGAATTTAAAATCAAAATTCTATTTACAATCTATTTATATATATACTTAAACAAACACATATCTTATTTGTTTTGGAAAAAAATTAAATTAGTTACAAATTAATTCTAAAATTTACATTAATCACTAAATTAAATTTGGCTTAAAAATGGGATCGTTACAAATTCCCCCTTAAGAACATTTTGTCCTCGAAATTTGATAGACCGGGAGACAAAAAAAGAACATATGAACACACAAAAAGATAGAGAAATGGACCCCTAAAAGCAGTCAAATGGATACAGTCTTCCACAATTTTCAACTGATGGAATCCTTGGGCTAGGTCCATGTTGGAAAAAAATCGAGCACCATGCAATTGATCGAAAAGGTCATCGATTGGGAGCAAAGGAAATTTATTCTTAAGGGTTAACTTATTAAGATCACGATAATCTACGCATAATTTCAAAGATCAATCAGACTTGGCTACAAATACCATAGCTGAACCCCAACTAGAACGACTAGGTCATATAAATCCTTTCTCTAGTAAATCTTGGGTTTGCTTAACTAGCTCTACCCTTTCCCTTGGTGCCATCCTACGACTTGCATGCACAACTGGACGGGCATTGGGAGCCAAGTCGATTCTGAATTCGATTTCCCTATGCGGAGGTAAAGTCTTAACTTCTTCAAATACGTCAGGAAATTTTCAAACAATAGGTATGGATTCCAAACTCGGGTCAGAATACCCTATAGTATACATTAGCTTGTCCCTCTTGGGACTTGGACCCTCACAAGAAATCACAACAAAATTCCCAAGTTTGGTTTTGACCGAAATCGTTCTATTGACACAATCTAACTTAGCTTTATATATTGTTAACCAATTCATTCTAAGTAAAATCTCAAATTCATTAAAGTCAAGAACGAAAAGGCTGTTAGGAAACAGATGATGAGAATATGAAATAGGAACTTTTCTACAATGTAAACAAAGATTCGCAGGGCCTCCTACTGGGTTTTTCACACAAAAAGGTTCGTCTACGAATTCAGATTCAAGATTTAAATCTTCTACGGTTGGTTGGGAAATAAAACTATGCGTGGCTCCAGTGTCGAATAGAACTCTAACAATTTTATCATAAATAAGAAGATTACCTTCCAAAACTCCTTTCTCCTTATCAATTCCTGAGGTTGAAGGTTCATCCTTGATTGCATATACCTTGCTACTTGGGCTTGCTTCATTATTGGGCATTCTTTAACCATGTTTCTTGGCTTATGGAAATAGTAGCATTCCCTAGCTTCTTGTCCTGACTTCTTAGGTTGATCCTTCTTCACTTGCTTCTTGGGCTTCTTGAAACTATTTGAGTAATGACCTTTCTCCAAACAGTTGAAACAAGGTAACATTCTTCGCCTTGTTCTCCTGAGTATCCTTCTTTTCTTTACCTTGCCAAGGCTTCTTTCCTCCAACTTTCTCTTCTTCCAATTTGGATTACTTCCACTTCCTTTCTCTTCTGGAATCTCTTATTTATCTAAGGTGGCATATCTATATCCTATACCGACCAAATCAGCGAAAGACTCCTTCACATGGCATGTCATTCTTTCATGAAACTTCTTGTTCATCCCATTAATAAATCTCTCATTCATCTTAAGAGGGGTATTCATCAATTTAGGTCCAAGTCGGGATAACTCATTAAACTTATTTAAGTATTCTTCAAAAGATAGATTTCCTTGCTTCAAATCGGTAAACTCTTGGTACTTCCTGGAAATACCAACGGAAAGCATATAGCGCTGCTTAAATACTTGCTTGAATCTATCCCATGTAAACTCATCCTCCGATTCGGCCAAAGTAATGGTCTTCCCCCATACCAAAGCTTCTTCTTGGAGCTGCTAGGAAGCCATCAACCTCTTTTAATCATCATCTAATTTCAATCCTTTAAAAATCCTCTCACAAGATTGAATCCAAGCTTGTATTTCTATAATAGTCTACGTGCCTTTGAATGGTTTCCCTCCAAGTCTTGAGAAATTGCGATATAACTCTGCCAGATTTGGATGGGGTTGGATTTGAAGAGTTGCTCCTTCCATTACTGTTGTTGCAGGGTCTCGACCATTTATAGTGGTACACCCCCTTCCCCTTCTTCGTCCTCTTCTTGCACCCATTCTTACTATTTGTAAATAGTAAGAAAATTTATTTAGGCATGCAGACGAGATATCTTAGGGAATATACTCATTCTAGGGCATTTCTAACCCTATCTCTAATGAGTCACCTAATGAGTTATACTCTAAAGCTAAAGTTCTTACTCATCCTTTAGCTCTGATACCAAATGTGACAACCTAGACTTTCAACCTTCGAAAATTGGCATAAATACATCACCCGTATTCAAATGCCGAAGATTCAAACGTTGCAGTCTGGTTCGCTTGAGTCATAACACATTAGATGATAACAACACAATGGAAATAAAATAACTTCATTCATAAACTATATGGATTACAACATTCTAATAACAAGTGACCAACATCATCAGAGCCTAAATATTACACAACAGTGGAAAACAACATAACAGCGGAAAAATAACATCAACATGGTCTTCCAAGAGAGTCCAACATACCACATCTTCATTTCCAAAGCTCCAAAGTCTAAACCAATAGGCTCAAAACCAAAAGCTTCCAAACCAAAGGCTTCCAAACCAACATCTACTTCCTGACTTAGCTCCAGAACCTACTAATAACCCGACTCTAGGCTGCTCGAGTGAAAAATTAGGGGCACCTAGAGTTTAGCAAAGGGAACAATAAACTCCGAGTCAGTCATGGGAATGGTGTGAGAAATATAAAAATATTTATTTGTACAAAAATAAATCCGTTCATGCTTTTGGAAAATGAAACCACCATAAGGTCTCCCGACACACACTCAAATGCAATCGCATGCATGGGGGAGGTTTCTCCTTATAGTACTCAAACATGCTTGATATACGAAAATCCTTTTGATATTATTTTTAGTGCATAGTGTGGAAAAACATTTTTCAATTATAATACTAATCTTAGTCAGCATGCATACCATTATAGTATGCCTACTATAGCTACCATGTTAAATGGCAGGTTCTACAACTGAAATCGTAAAGGGCTCATATTGTTTCGTTTGGATTTCCAACAAATGGCCAAGGCTAAGGAACTTCCTTTATCCGAATGGGTATGCCTCTGGAAGGACGTCCTGAGAACCTAACAGGATATCCGCCAACACAAGGCCGGGTTACCTTTGTAACTAGGTAACTAACTATCACGAATATGCCATCCCCTAGTCGTAATCAACCATTACTGTGGCGCCTCAAATTCCAACAACCACATAAGTAAAATTTCCAGGCTCCATACCATAATACCACTTTTTATCCAGAAGGAAATGCACATACCCTTAGGGTCGCGAACCCCATAACTTTGCTGCATCATTCCTGTTTCGACCATTTTTTGAAGTGTGAGGTTCGATGAAGTCTCGTCCCATACTGCTACGCTTTATACAAAAGCCATGCTTCGATCAACCAATGATCAATGCTTAGCATGCCACATTACCAAATTGGGAATGTATTACTAATAATGATCAACTACATAACCTCTGAGCTTGTACGTCTCAAAGAAGGGTGTTAAGCTAAGATAATAAATTCTCCCCCACAAACAGAAATGTATTTGATAGAAACCAGCTTTATATCTCAATGTGTAATGTCAGACATACATCCATACAAGTCCATCCTGGGTCTGAATGGAACAGAAGGCACTTCGTCCAATTAAGGAAAGAAGTCGTGGCAAGTCCGGATATCCCCGATCTCATTCGGATTCCCCATCACATAGGGTAATCTCTATACCGAAGCAACTCGGTGCAGAGACAATAAATAGGCAATCCTTTCATTTTTGAAAATACCCGGTATTCAACCACCGTCTTCAAATGCAATTCCATTCCGTCGTATCATTATTCGGAATGGGTTTTTGACTTAATTCCCTTCCCCTGCCCTTCTGAATAATGAGCGCTTATTTAAAACATATGGATACATTCAGATCTTGATTAATTCACAACTTTTTAGCCCTTATTTCCCAAAACCTTTTCTTTTGAATGGTTTAAACAAATTTCCATTTTTAATCTTTTAAACAAAAGATTCACCTTTTATAATTCAATGCAGAACATTATATTCACACAGCAATTCATCACAGATAAATAACTTACATTTATCACAGTTCAATCCAAAAAAATTCATATCACAGAATATTACAGATTAACGTACTAGAGAATTAATCAATCCAAGCATTCAATATAATCAATCATCCATAAGCAAGATTAATCAATTACATAATTTATAATTAATTTAATTTAAACCAAATAAATTAATTACTTATGAATTAATTACCTAACCCTGTTTAATTATCATTAATTAATTACAAACCATTTGTTATTATTTTAAGTAACTAATGAAATAACTAATCATCCTTAATTACATACATTAATTAATTATTCTATAATTACTGATTAATTACTCTTTAATTATTAATCAATTATCGTTTAATTACTTAATTAATTAACCTTTAATTATTAATTAATTAACTAATTAATTAACCTTTAATTACTAATTAATTAATTATTCTTTAATTACTTTCATTAGTTAATTAATCCTTAATTGCTCAAGACCTTAATGAATTAAAAGATAACCCATTTATCTTAATTAGTTACTTAATTATCATTAAAAATCTTTATTTAATGAACCTTGGATTTAATTATCATTAACATATGAATTGACTTAAGATCTTAAAGTTAAGAAGTAATTAAAAACATTTAACTTTTTTTTTAATTAACTACTTAATTATACCATTTAAATATATTTGAATAAACTTAAGAATTAACATAATTAATTTAAGTTAAATAAATTATATAACTTTTCTCTAAGCAAATATTCAAAAACATTTATTATATAAAAGAAATTGAATCCCGAGACTAATTAGAGTTCCTACCCAAGCCAAATGCAAATTTTCCCAAGTACAACCCGAGGCCACTCCTCTTCTTTTTTTTACTTTGTTTTGATTTATATTTTAAAACCCTGTTAAAATCATGCTAACCCACGCGAACACACCAGGAAGCACACCAGAGCCAACAAACTAATTCCCCGAGTACAAACCTGAGACCACCACCTTCTTCCCAAATCCAACCTACTGAACAACCTCGACACATATGCACGTGAACAGATGAGCGCCACCGCTCCGACCATCGCCGCTACCACTATCACGACGACGACCTCCCCCTAAGGTTCCGACCACCCAGAACTGCGTATCGATCATGAAATTGAAATCGAACACATGAGAATCCAACCTGGAATGAACCGTTCACCAACAACCTCCTTGTGTCCACGCCTCAGATCACCAGAGAGCTCTGCTCTTCGACCAAAGCTTCGCCGCAGTCCCACGTTCCGATTCCCCCACCTCCGGTCAAGACCGATGCATCAACGTTGACGAACCAGCCTCACGAACCCAGTCGACCTAAACAGGCTAATAAACCCTAAAACGAAGCCGTGCAGCCGCCACGGTGATCGAAAAATTCTCCGATCATTTTTTTCGATATCACCGACCTCCCAACTACCTCTAGCAGCGATCCCGACCACTTAGCTTGCTCCGATCACCAGGAATTGCCCAAAATCCAATAATCGTTCAACTCGCAAGCTCTCTCGACTTACATACTTAAAAATCATAATTTTTCTTTTAAAAATCATAGTTTTCGAAAACAAATCAGATTATATAAATGAATCAAGAAATCAAGACACTTGAATTTTGGACATGCTTAGAATTTTACTGTATTTTCTGATTTCCCCGAAAAACTTAAACTAATTATTCTTATAGATATTTTTAAAATTAAGATCTGGTATATTCAAACATATTTTGTTTAAACGTCATCAGCAATAAGAGATTAGAGGCAGAGAGATTTAAGTTTTAGCTTGCTTAAGCTTGTTAATATAAAAACAGAGGCATATATGTGTGTGTGTGTGTGTGTGTGTGTGTTGTGTGTGTGTGTAAATATATATCCAGACATGCACATCAATAACACATAGACATATACATGCAATTATATTTACACAATCATGCAAAGCATATTTCACATCATAAGTACAAAGATTATCACATGCATCAGGTTATTAAAAAAATTGTTTACTCACTATTTGATGAAGAACAGGGAGCTTGAAAATGTTTTGATTTTGGAAAACTAGGAACTTGGTTTTGATTTGAACCTTGCTTTGATTAAACTAAGTTGAATTTTTACTTGATTCAGGTTTGAGATGCTTCAGGTTTGAGATTTGGAAAAGGCTATTTGCTTTAGTTTTTTTATCTTTGGTTTGTTCTCAGGTTTTTAAATTTTGAAAAAAAAAATGAAAAAGTGAAAGATAGAAGAAAAATGAAGAGTAGGAGTAAAGATGTGTATATATAGCCTTGTTTTCCCTTTATTAATTATTTTCTAAAAAAATGAAAAGAAAATTAATAATTTGACACTTGTTAATTACATGTTAAAATGGTTACACTTGTCTTTTGGCATGTATAAATATTTTTTTATAATTTATATTATATTTTCAATTTTTTTAAATTCATTTCCTTTTATTAATATCTATATGATCTTTAAAGAAAATGATTTAAAATCTAATTATACATTAATAAATAAACATATATATATATATATATATATTGTTTTTAAAAATATAGAGTTTTTAAATCCAATTTATTTTTAGGATATTTATTTTTGAATTTCAAATCAAAATTCTATTTACAATCTATTTATATATATACTTTAACAAACACATATCTTATTTGTTTTGGAAAAAAATGTAAATTAGTTCACAAATTAATTCTAAAAATTATATTAATTACTAAATTAAATTTGTCTTAAAAACAGGATCGTTACATAAAGAAGCATGTATGAGGTAAAAAGAACCATATAGCATGAATTTTGAATCCAAATCATAAGCACGAGCATAATTACACAACCATAACAATCATATGCAATCAAAAGCAGCAATAACAATGGTTTGCAACAAAAGAAATCGTTCAAAAATTAATATTCATCCAATTAATCCAATTAATTCATAACCATATGAATTTACATTATCCAATGTCAATATTTAATATATACACTTCATTTCTAATTAACATCCCTTTTTTATTAACATTTAAAAGGTTTGCTACAAATTCATTCACATCTATTTCGCTCATATTCAATTTATTCAATTTAATTTTTGAAATTCCAATTGTTTCACTTTTTGTTTAACATATTTCATATAAATTCATTTATGAACAATTTTATAAAATTATTCCATTTAACCTTGTTTTAAGTTAAATTTTATTTTATTACCACTTAGTATATTCTCTTGTAATACTAATGTTATTTATAAACCATTTAAGTTTATTATAAACATTTTATGTAACACAACCCATGTTTATTATTATTACATCATATCTTAAGTTCATATTAATTGATTGATTCACTTCATTTATTCATTTCGTTTATTCAAATTCATATTAGTAACTTTACTTAAGTAAAATTTATTTTATCACTTAAATTCGTATTAATGGATTTTTCTTTTTATCACAATCAATTTGATTCAAATTTTCTAAAGTTAACTTCCATTTTATAATTTATTTCATTTACTTACTTTACCAATTTATTCCATTCAACCAGACTTAAGTGAAATTTCATTTAGTTCAAATTTCAACTTTATTATTTTATTAATCACTTCTTAAATTTACAATCATTTTATGCAGATGTATTTCTTTTATATAATATTATTCAAATTGTAATTATCTCAGGAAGCTATAACTAAATCTTAAAACACCCTTTGCAAATTTTTTTATTTTATTTTACAAACAATTTACAAAGATATGATTTAATTTATTATGTGTTTACTTTCCCTTAAGTTCATATCTAACTAGTATTTCTATTTACTACTCAAATTATTCATTTAACAATTCTTAGAACATTAACTAAGTTTATAACATTTTTTTATAACAACTTAATTTAATTTTATAAACATTCTTTAAACACAATTTTAATTTTAAATATTTCTTTAAATGTTCCTTATTACTCAAGTTCAAACTTATATAATATTATATTACCATTCATATTTATCATTTTAACTTTTTAAACATTTCTGGTAAGTTATATATATCTTTATAGAATGTAATTGAATGTTGTACAAATTATATTCATTTTAGTTAACAAGATTTTTCAATAATTACACAAGTTTAAATTTCCATTGTCTTGAAATTTAAGAGTTATAATTTAACTTCTCGTATTTTATTTAAACACTTAGCTTATATTTCTTATTTCTCATTTTTCTAACTATTGAAAAATTCAGTTTATTTCTACAACTGAAAATCATTAATCAACAAGAATTTAAGAATTCAAATACCAGGTTCATTTTAAATCATTTTGAAATAATATATATACTCATATCTTTTATATATATCAAATCATATTAAGAAATTTTAAATAAAAATCTGTTTATCAATCCAAATGCGTAGTAAAGCTACTAAGTGGCCTCCTTTACTTTGAGACTCGAAAATGAATGTTGATAATGTGGCCGTCATCACCGAAATTATTTTTCAAGGACAGAAGAGAGAGCTACAGGATTTATTTCCTTTTAATTCCTTTTAAAATAATTTCTGTTCATAAATATTTTTTAATAATACCAATATTATTTTTTCAAAATCTTAGAAACAATCTCGAAAGCATTGGAAATTAAATTCTCGAATTCTCAGTTTAAATTCATTCTTTTAGCTTGACTTAAGATTAGTTTTTTATTTCATAACTGATTACTTAAGTTTATAAATGTCTCTAAACTCAAATTAATTGGGCTAATATTTCCAAACTTGATTTTAGAATCTATTCTCTTCATATCCAATTTATTTGATAAATTGATTCAATTCACAATTTACTTAAAATATTTCTTACCACTTATACTTAAGTATATCATAATTTCTCTATTTAACATTTACTTATTCTATATTCGATTAGTTAGCATTCAATTTACATCCAATTCAATTACTCATATAAATTTTTACTTACACCCATTTATTTACATTTAATTTTTTTTTATATATACAATGTATAGTTTAGGTAAAATTATTTTATTTACCCTATTTAAAAACAATATTATGTCGACTTGCCTCATTTATGTGTTTAGAAATCCTTATCGATAACATGGCATCCCACGCACAGACCAGAATTCTTAAATAATTCAACGAATAAGTAAACACAATATACAATAATTTTAACACTAACAGCACGCGCTCTCATATGTGTGTGTATATATGTGTGTGTGTCTATATATATATTGTCAAGACCCAAAATCCAGCTTTCGAAAAATCGACGTCAAATGCCTCACTCGTGTTCGAATGCCGGTGTAACGACCTTGACTCCACCTTCGAAAATCGACACCGAAATACATCACCCGTATTCAAATGCCGTATATTCAAACATCGAATCTGGTTCATCGGAGCATATAACACATTAAGTACAACAACACAGCGGAAGAAAATGAATAAATATATCATTGATACACAACAGTTGATACAATGTGGTTACAACAATGATACAACATTCTTCAACATCAGAGCCAATATACAACAATTGAAAAGATAACAGCAGAAACTACACCAACTTCAGGAGAGAGATCACCATACAACACCTTTATTCCAAAACTCCAAGGCTCGAAAGACTTTCATGTCCAAAACCAAAGATTAAAGAAACTCCCAAACCAACAAGCTCGATCCAATGGAAATGCTGAAGTTAAGCAAACTCGATCCGTAATGCGACAAAATCCAAAGGCTGAAAGCTATCGACTCTATATCTACTAGCTGACTATCTGAAAAATCTAACTCTAGGCTGCCCATGTGGAAAATTATGGGCACCTAGAGTTTAGAAAGGGAACAATAAACTCCAGGTCATTCATGGGACTGGTATGAGCAAACAAAAATAGTTTTATCTTGAATGACAAAAAGGATTTAAAATTGAAATCCACAATGCTTTTTGGAAAATGAAACTACCATAAGGCCTCCCTGTACACACACAATGTAATCGCACAATTGGCAGAGATTTCTCCTTATGATAGTCAAACATACTTGATACGCGAAATTTGATATTATTATTAGTGCATAGTGTAGAATGCATTTGCAAGTTTAATATTAATCTTAGCCAGCATACGTACCATTATAGTATGCCAACTATAGTTACCATGTTAAATGGCAGGTTCTACAACTAAAACCGTACATGGCACGTATTGTTGATTGGATTTCCAACAAATGGTCAGGCTAAGGAACTTCCTGGTCCACATGGGTACGCCTCTAGAGGGATGCCCTGAGAACCTAACCGGGTCTCTGCCAACACAAGGTCGGGTTACCTCTGTAACTAGGTAACTACTACACGAGTATTCCATCCTCCGGTCGTAACCGACCTTTATCTGGGGCCCCAACAACAACAACCACAAAGAAAATAATCTACACAACCATATAAGTTAAGTATCACGGCTCCATACCATGATACCATTTTTATCCAGAAGGAAATGGACATACCCTAAGGGACGCTACCCTCAATAACCTTGTTGCATCCTTCTTGTTTCAACCATTTCCAGGTTGTGAGGCTCGACGATGTCTCTTCCACAAAGCTACGCTTTTCACAAAAGCCATGCTCCGATCAACAATTGATCAGCTGCACTTCGTATGCCACATTACGATATTGGGAATGTATCACTGGTAACCATCAATTACATAACCTCTGAGCTCGTACGTCTCAATAAAGGGTGTTAACTAAGAGAATAAATTCTCCACCACCAAACAAAAATGTATTTGATAGAAACCGATTTTACATCTCCAAGTGTAATGTTAGACACACATCCATACAAGGTTGTGCCGATTCGAACAGAACCGAAGGCACTTCAAAAGAAGCCCTTGCAATTCGGGTATTCACAATCCCGGTCGGACTCCCCATCGAATATGGAGATCTCTATACCGGCGTGACTTAGTGCAGAGACATTCGACGGGTAATCTTTCGTTCTCAAAAATACCCGGTCTTCACCATCGATCTCCAAATGCTATCCATCTACGTCGTATCATTATTCGGAATGGGTTATACGACACAAAGTCCTTTCCCGGCTAAACCAAATAATGAGCGCTTAATTTTAAAAGCATATGAATATATAGAATCTTAGTTAAGACACAACCTTTGGCCCAAAACCTTTCTTTCAAATGGTCTAACAAATTTCCACTTTTAATCTTTTAAACCAAAAGATTCACCTTTTTAAAATCCACTTCAATTTGAAACCAAGGTTCAACAATCTTTCACAAAAAATCATTCGTAGTTTTCAAAACCATTTCCATTTCAAATCTTTTGATCTTTCAACAAAAATTGGAAGTTCTTTCAATATATGAAAGCCGTTATCATTTGAAAACAAATACTTCTCGTTTCGAAAAAATCCGATCAAATATGCATGAGTTATAGCCTTTAAAGTATAAAATTTGATTAAATTTAAATTCCTAAAATAATACATTTAAATACTTTAAAGATAAACCAATATATTATATAAATTGTATCACCACTTTCAACCCATAATTTCAAAATAATTTCAAAATTTAAATAAGATATATTCTATTTAAACAAACTTCAAATTCAAATTTCCTTTTCAAAAGCTCTTCATATTCAACCCAATTTCCAAAATCATTTTGGATTCAAAATTCAATCTTTAAAACCATTTCATAATATTAAATTCAAATATCTATGACTTAACCAATTTCCTCATGCAATCCATATTTGTGTGTGGTGTAGTCCAGGGTTTTATACACAATAATACAATATCATCAATCATCACAAATCTAAGCACAGTAATATCGATAAGCGGTGTAATCCTATAACGCTTATCTTCATTCACAGATTCACAGATAAATATTATGAATTCATCATGGATAAATAAATTACATTCATCACAGCTCAAATCAAAAGAATTCATATCACAAAGCATCACACATCAGGGATATCAAACAATTCAAAGCACTTAATACAATCCAAACATCCATAAATAAGATCAATTAATCACTTGATTAATTTAAACAAGATCAATCACTAATCCTGGGTAATTAGCGTTAATTAATTACAAACCATTTAAATTAATTATCCTTTAATCATTTATTAATTAACCTTTAATAATAATTTAATCAACCTATAATTATTAATTAATCAATTTCAATTAATAATCAATCATCCTTTGATTATTACATAATTAACCTATTATAATTAAATTATTCTTTAATTAATTATCCTTAATTAATTACATAAACTAATTAACCCTTAATTAATTACCATAAGTGATTATCCCTAATCACTATTAATAAATCACAAATTAATTATGTTGAGTAATTATACTTTAATTACTTGATTAATTATCCTTAATTATTAATCAATTTTCCTTAATTAAATAATTTACCTTTAAGTCATTAATTATCCTTTAATTACTTATCATTAATTTATCAACCATTAATTAATTAATGAGTGAACCTTTAATTATTTGAATATCCTTTAAGTAATCACCTTAAGTAATTAATATTTTATTACTTACATAAGTCAACCTTAAATTAATCACGTTAATTAATTAGCTTCTAATTAATTAATCGCCATTGAAAATC
Source organism: Allium cepa (assembly GCA_030765085.1). Classification (NCBI taxonomy): domain Eukaryota; kingdom Viridiplantae; phylum Streptophyta; class Magnoliopsida; order Asparagales; family Amaryllidaceae; genus Allium; species Allium cepa. The sequence goes on from CM060934.1 coordinate 713,692,762, forward strand.
TTATTAATAATCCTTTGAAAATAATAGTCATTAACATATAATTCATCTTAAAACCTTTAAGTTAATTAATAGTCAAAACATTATTTAAGATAAACTATTTATCTTTTTTTAAAATTTTATTTAAATAATCCATGAAATCTATACCAACATATGAATTAACTTAAAATTCTTAAGTTAATTAAAACCATGATCTTTTAATTACTAAAATATACCATTTTAAAAATAAACTTAAGAATTTATTTAAAATAAATAATTAAAACACTTTAACTTAATTAATTAAAAATAATTATTTTAAAACTTTAACTAATTAACAAAACTAGTATAAAACATTTAATTAAGAAAGTGTTTTAAAACTTGATTAAATTTAAAATTTGAAATACTTGATTTATTTTAAAATAAAATAAAAACCGTTTTCAATCACAATCTCGAGCAAACCCTAAGGTGAACCCGAGCTCAACTCCGAGCTACGCATTTACTTCAATTTCTTCAAGACAGTCTCGTTTCGATTTCGAGATACGACCCGAGAACTCATCCTCTTCCCCAATTTCAACAAACCAAACACCCCAAAGTGCACATGTGCACATGCACCAACGACCCATGCTACTCCGACCAACTCCTTGACCATCAACACGTCATCGTTGATCCCCTAAATCATCACCACCACCCAGATCAATCAAATTCATTTGGAATAAAAATCGAGCATCTCGATCAAAATCTGTAACCGACCCAATAACCAAAAATCGTCACATGCTACCGCGTCAAGCCACCAGCGATTATGAAACTTCGACCAGAGAAGCATCACTCGCCAATACATCGACGCCCCGGTGCGATCACCTTTAATCCACCATCGATGATGCAGTTGTAACAACCCGCATATTTATCGGTTTTATATTTAAATATTTTATCGTTAGTCGGATTTTAGTCCGAAAAGGTACTTTTTGCATACGGTCGAATTAGGACTCGGGACCACTCCCATTGAGTTTAAAATGTCGTTTGCGACCTTTTTGAGTATAAGCTTCGATATGTTTGGAGAAAGTTGATTTTTGCTACTTTTCACTTTGGGTTTGGTTTGGGCTCAGCCCTATGTTAACTTATGCTCAAATCTGAGCCACTCTCCCCCACTCACCCTCATTCTCTTCTCTTTTCAGTTTTTATAACATTAATGGTGGGAGAGATTGGAAATTAAAACTCCAAAACCCTAGTTTCTCTTGCAAATCAAATTCCTAGCTCCAAACTCAAGAAGAACCCATTGGTAAGCTTCTCTACTTCCTCTTCTCCAACTTATTCTCTTACCAATTTCAGAAATTCCTAAACCTAATTTTGGGAATGTTCTTGTTTTTGAGCTTAGATTCAAGCTCAATTGGGTTGTGTTGAAGAGAGGTTGATTCTCCATTTGCTTTCAAGCTTCTTCTTGTTCGATTTTGTGAAAAGGTGAGATTTTTATCTCACATCTATGACTATAATTATCTTTGGTTGTTGGGTATGAATTCCTAACACTTCTTCATGTGCATTTGCTCTTGATTTGGATTGGTTTTGTGAATACTCCAATTTTTGGGTTTTTAAGTCAAATTTGTGTGAAATCCTTTTATGGATGTTTGATCATGCTTTTGGTGATGCATCGAGGAGCATATAGGGCCGGGTTGCCGATTGGCATAAACCCTTAGAGCCAATGTTCGTCCGGTTGCATTTTGGAAGAGTTTTCCCTTCATTTGAATAAGGCTGAAAAACAGCCCAGGCATGATTCAGTGGACTGAAAACTCTGTTCAGTCGACTGAACCTGGAACCCGAAAGTTTTCAGGCATGATTCAGTCGACTGAAAAGTCTGTTCAGTCGACTGAACCTGGAAACAGAAAGTTTCCTGAACCTGGAAAATTTCCAGGTACAGGGTCAGTCGACTGAAAACTCTGTTCAGTCGACTGAACCTGTTGTTTGAGTCCATTTTGCCTTTTTGGATTGAATTTCCAATTTAAATCGATTCGTGATGATCCTATTTGTTGTTATCATTTATTATGACCTTGATGACTCCTTTTTAGGGATTTTTGAATATCCATTTCGATGGATTCTTTATCGGTTTCTTTGGATTTTATTCACATCTTCGTATGTGAATTTTAGTGATCGATTGTTCTTACAATCTTCTTTGTGATTTGTCACTTTAAAAATATAAAGGTTTTCTATATTAGTAGTAAATATCAAAACTCTTTCTTCAAATGATTTCAACTCTACTTTAATACCAAATTCGTTTATAAAACAGTTTTCCAATCTATTAGTATATACAAACCTTTACCTCACTCGTATGAGAAATCTAATTAAACGACTTAGTAAAACGAGTGGTATGAAACGCTTGCGTTTACTTTGTTGGTTAATTCTTGGACTTGTTCGATTGAAACTCTTGTGACAATTTTCTAGTGGAGATCTACAATTTGTTCGTAAATATTTAAGTTAAGCAAGTGGTTATGGGACATGAAGCTAAACTCATATATTTACTAGCTTAGTGTAACTGACACTTCTCGATGATCATGACGATCATTTTTGTGATTTAGACTAGCAGTTGTGCGATGTCTCTTTGTCTGCTTTGTGGAGTTTCGACTCAAATTTGGTGGGGTAGCAACCCACGGTCTTCGGACCATTCGTGTGTCAAATTAATGGCTAGCTACCATGAGATAGCTTCTCGTTCATGTGTTACAGCTGTTGGTGAGTTTTCATGCTCCCGTTCATGTGATAGGCCTCCCCCCTTTACTTTGTGAAATTTCTGGATTTCGTGTGTCGAATTCTGGAGTTTATACTTCACCTATTTTTGTGATTTCTATTGATATGATTTATCAATTCTTGTGCATAGGTGAATTTGTGTGTCATTGACTGGATTTCTTGTGTTGATTTCTGGAATTTATATTTCGCCAACTTTGTGATTTCTATTGATATGATTTATCAATTCTTGTGCATAGGTGAATTCGTGTGTCATTAACTTGTTGTGAATACAAGTTTTGGGTATGATACCCTTTTTGGATCTTTGAGAAGATTCTTTGATATTGATTAATCGTTTGTTGATTATCATTTACATACTTATAGTAGTATGCCATTATGGATATTATACGTCTATGCCATATCTTATATGTCATTTATTGTGGCTTGGTGAATGAAATTAGGAGTATGACATTCCTTTTTATCTTGAGTAGATTATCGTGATATTTATTAATCTCTTGTTGATTTTCAATTACTTATATATATATCACAGCTTGGCATTGTGATTATTATGTGTTTAGTCATATCTCCTATTCTATACCATGTTATCTGATATTTATAGTTAGACTGATCCGTTTATTATTTTCTTATAAGTAATACTCGGGTCAGACCGAGATGTTGCAGGTGCTTCGACTTGACTTCTCTCTGGGGATCCATTACTCTGACCTTTTGCTTACTACTTAGATTAGTAGTTTTTGTTGTATACATTTGAGATACAGACTCCATAATGTATACTTATTCTTTTGTGTAGTTCATGTAACTATTCTTTTGTGATATTGTGGATCTCTTTAGACCACTACTCTGATGAACACTTTCATGTGTTATGTTCATATCTATTTTCGCCTTTGTGATATGAATTGTCTGTGACTGATTTGTGTTATGCTTATTTCTATATTTGTTTCCGAAGATATTATAGCCACCGTGTGGCAGCTTTGAGTTTGTGTCGGTATGTCGGATTTCCTCTTGAAATAGAATGCATGCTATACTATCTGACATATCGATGCTCGCACAAAGCAATTACACGGATGGTCGCTCCTCAACAGCCTTATTCTCCGTGCTAGTCGACAGCATTACTCAGTAGTGTTCTTGGCTAGCGTGGGTATTGAGGCGGGGCGTCAGAGCTTGGTATCAGAGCCAAACTTCGGAACAATATGGAATATTATAATAAGGATCATCGTCCTAAGTCCATCTTAGGAGTCGTGCTTTAGGATTTAATTTGAGTCTTCGTACCGATTCATCCTATTTTCCTTATGATTCCTTGTTTATCTATCAAGATTGCTTGATATTCAATTTGGTGAATAACCTTTTTCTTCTTCTTCTTTCTTTCTAAAGGAAGAGAAATGTCTAGACCAGGCCGCCCCAGAGCCGTGCCATCTAGCACTCCACCCCAAGATGGAGTTTTTATGACTGCTCAACAGCTTCTTGATTTAGTGACAAATGCTCAAGAAGCTGGAGCTAACCCGGAACCTACTCACCCAAAGTCGGGATTTGCACGCTTGTGCAGCGATTACACAAATTTGGGTGGGGAGCCATTCAAGGGTTCCGAAACTATTATTGAAGTACAGGCCTGGCTAAGGTCATGCGATCGAATCTTTTCTCGCATGAATCTTATTGACCTTCACCGAATTCAGGTGGCCTCTAGTATGCTCCGAGAAAGAGCATTGGACTGGTACGAGCTTCTTATTTCTGAGATTAATGAACCGGATCTCACTTGGGAGAAATTCCGAGAACGCTTCGAGTTGAAATTCGTACCGGAAGCTGAGAAAGTGACATTGGCTCGACGATTTATAGACCTTGTTCAAGGTGAGTCCTCCGTGACTGATTACGTCGCCTCTTTCGAGTCGCTTTCCAAATATGGGGTTGAATATATCAACACCCCTTTAAAGAAGAACCAGAGATTCGTCTATGGCTTAAACAAAAATCTCAAGAAGCCATTACTTCTAAAGTTAGAAGTTTCTTTCGACCAACTCGTTGATATTGCTCTTCGTCTTGAAGAGGCGGATAAGGAGAATGATGTTGAAGCGGTGGGAGATAAACCAAACTTTAACAACAAGAAGAGGCCTAGCAAATTCAAATGTCCTTATCCCAATAAGAAAGGGAGGCAAGCAACTCCTGCTGAAAAGACCTTTTCCTCTACTCAAGGGAAATGCTATAATTGTAGTTCGAAAGACCATTTTGCGAACAAGTGTTCAAAGCCTCGTACTTGTCGCTATTGCAAAAGCCCGGACCATTTTATGTATGTATGTCCCAAACTTCAAAATAGGAGGGAGGGAAAGCTTAATGTTGCTCAAGCCCCTGGCAACCCATCTCGTGGCCAAGGTATTTCTCATTCTATTCTGGATGGAATTATTTTATTTCATGATCGTTCTATTCGAGTTCTTTTTGATACGGGTGCGTCCCATTCTTTTATATCAAAAGAACTTGTAGATACTTTTTCTTTGGATGTTTTGTGTTTAACGACTTCTTTGAGAATTGCGAATCCGGTTGGTGGATCCGTAACAATCAGTTTATTGTGTAAAGATGTCGAAATTATTTTGTGTGATTTTCCTTTCCTAGCCGATTTGCATGTCATGCGTTATTTAGGCTTTGGAATGATTTTGGGAATGGATTGGCTTAACCGTTATGAAGCTCATATCCTATGTCCTGAGCGGACTATTCATCTTCGACATCCTCAATCTGTTAAGCAGATTTCTATTAATCTTAAAGATTCAGATTCCAGCTTGGTTGCATCTCTATATTCTTTAAATCCTCGTGATGACGATGATGACGACGAGGGTGATATTATTTCTCTTATTCACGTCGTTCGTGAATTTTCCGACATATTCGAGCCCGTTTTAGGATTACCACCTAAGCGAGCAATTGAGTTCAGAATTAATCTTATTCCTGGAGCTCAACCTATCACTCGTCCTCCGTATCGTATGTCCAATAAAGAAAACGAGGAGATGCGTAAACAATTATCCGAATTAGAGACGAAGCAATTTATTCGCTCTAGTTCCTCGCCTTGGGGAGCTTCAGCTATTTTCGTGAAGAAATCCGATGGAACACTTAGGCTTTGCGTTGACTACCGCAAGCTTAATGATCTTACTATCAAAAATAAATATCCTTTACCTCGGATTGATGATCTATTCGATCAACTTAGTGGTGCTAGAGTCTTTTCACAATTGGACTTGGCTACCGGTTTTCATCAGCTTCGTATTGCAGAGGATAGCATTCCTTTGACATCATTCCGTACTCGGTATGGATCTTATGAATGGCTTGTTATGCCATTTGGGTTAATGAACGCCCCGGCTATTTCGTTGACTTAATGAATCAAGTTTTTAAAGACTTTATCGACTGGTTTGTTCTCATCTTTATCGATGATATTCTTGTGTATTCTAAAACCGAGGAGGAGCATGAAAAACATCTTCGGATTGTGTTGGAAACTCTTAGGAGTAATCAATTAAAGGCAAAATTTTCTAAATGCCACTTTTGGCAATCTCGTGTGAAGTTTCTCGGTCACATTATTTCCGAATCCGGAATTTTCGTGGATCCTTCAAAGATTGAAGCAATTCAAGATTGGAAGAGACCGGAGAGTGTGACAGAGATTCATAGTTTTCTCGGATTGGCGGGCTATTGCCGTCGTTTTATCAAAGACTTTTCTAAGATTGCCGTGCCTCTCACTAGCTTGACGAAGAAAGGTGTTAAATACATTTGGTCGGACAAATGTGAAGCTTCTTTTCAGAAATTAAAAGAGCTTCTTTCTTATGCTCCTATTCTTGTTATTCCCGAGGGGAATCAAGATTACGTTGTTTATACCGATGCTAGTCGCATTGGTTTGGGTGCCATTCTTATGCAAAAAGAACGTGTTATTGCTTATGCTTCTAGCCAATTGAAGCCGGCCGAGACTAGATATGCCACTCATGATTTAGAACTCGCGGCTATTGTTTTTGCTCTTCGGATTTGGCGTCATTATCTCTTGGGAGAGAAATTTGTTCTTTACACGGATCATAAGTCTTTGAAATATTTATTCTCTCAAAAGGAACTTAATTTGCGTCATAAGCGTTGGCTCGAATTTCTTGCACCATATGATCTTGATATTCTTTATACTCCCGGTAAGGGAAATCGTGTCGTCGATGCTCTTAGCCGTAAACAACAAGCTGTTGTTTCTATGATGATATCCGAATGGAACGATCTCGAGATCTTATCCACTTGTGAGATTCGAGACCGTGTTCCCGATTTATGTTCATCTCTTGCTTTATGTAGCCTTGAGGCTCATCCTTCTCTTTTAGACCGCATTCTTGAAGCTCAAAGGCTAGATCCTGAATTGGCTCTTCTTGGCCAAAATATTAGGGATAAAATTGATATTGAAGGATTGAAAGACGTTGATATCAATTCTCGTGGCGGCATTCGGAGGTTTGTAGACTTGTCGTGCCAAATATTGGTGATCTTTGTGAAGATATTTTAGAAGATTCTCATCGTTCTAAATTTACCATTCATCCCGGTAGTAGTAAAATGTACGCGGATATGAAGCGACTTTATTATTGGGAGGGAATGAAACTCGATATTGCTAACTTTGTTAAGTGTTGCATGACTTTCCAACTCGTTAAGGCCGAACATCAAAGGCCCGGTGGGTTATTGCAACCTTTAGAAATTCCAGTTTGGAAGTGGGATCAAATTTCCATGGATTTTATAGATGGCCTTCCCCGTTCTCGTTCGGGTCATGATAGCTTATGGGTGATTGTAGATAGGCTTACTAAATCTGCCCATTTTATTCCCGTTCGGTCTAACCAAACCGTTCCTCTTTTAGCCAAACTCTTTATCAAAGAGATTGTTAAATTACATGGAGTTCCTACTTCTATAGTTAGCGATCGTGATCCATTGTTTACTAGTGGATTTTGGAAGAGTCTTCAGAAAGCTTTAGGAACGAAGCTTAATTTTAGCACCGCTTATCACCCCCAGTCCGATGGACAAACCGAGCGTGTGAATCAAACTCTTGAAGATCTTCTTCGTGCTTGTGTTCTTGATTTTGGTGGAAGTTGGGAAGATCATATTTCACTTGTTGAATTTTCCTATAATAATAGCTTCCAATCTAGTATTGGTATGGCACCTTTTGAGGCACTCTATGGAAGGCCATGCCGATCTCCTTCTTGTTGGCTTGAGGCCGGTGAGAAGCTGGTTTTAGGTCCAGATTTTATTCGTGATTCCACAGAGAAAATTGAACTTATTCGACATAGGATGAAAGAAGCCCAGAGTAGACAAAAATCCTATGCCGATAACCGGAGAAGGAAGTTAGAATTTTCTGTGGGAGATCTTGTGTTCATTCGTGTATCACCTATGAAAGGTGTTGTACGTTTCAGTCGATCGGGAAAACTAGCGCCTCGATATATTGGGCCATTTCCTATTACCGAATGTATTGGTTCCATGGCTTATCGCCTTTTAATACCGACTCAGTTTTCTGCTATGCATGACGTGTTTCACCTTTCTCAACTTCGGAAATGTCTTCGAGATTCCGATTCTGTTCTTGAGCCCGGTGTTGTGGAAGAGATTGAAGTTTCGCCTAATTTAACTTATGAGCAACATCCTATTCGTATCATTGCTACGGAAGTCAAACGACTTCGAAATAAAGATGTTCCGCTTGTTAAAGTTCAATGGTCTTCAAATTCTAAGGATTGTTCTTGGGAATCTAGAGAGTACATCGAGCGAACACATCCGGACTTACTTTCTCGTGCTCTTTGAGGTGAACTTCTTATTTCAAGTTTCTTTTGTCTTGAATATGCTTTTATGGTTGTTACTTTATGTTCTCTTCTTGTATATTGCAAGGACGCAATTTCTTTAAGGAGGAGAGTCTGTAACAACCCGCATATTTATCGGTTTTATATTTAAATATTTTATTGTTAGTCGGATTTTAGTCCGAAAAGCTACTTTTTGCATACGGTCGAATTAGGACTTGGGACCACTCCCATTGAGTTTAAAATGCTGTTTGCGACCTTTTTGAGTATAAGCTTCGATATGTTTGGAGAAAGTTGATTTTTGCTACTTTTCACTTTGGGTTTGGTTTGGGCTCAGCCCTATGTTAACTTATGCTCAAATCTGAGCCACTCTCCCCCACTCACCCTCATTCTCTTCTCTTTTCAGTTTTTACAACATCAATGGTGGGAGAGATTTGAAATTAAAACTCCAAAACCCTAGTTTCTCTTGCAAATCAAATTCCTAGCTCCAAACTCAAGAAGAACCCATTGGTAAGCTTCTCTTCTTCTTCTTCTCCAACTTATTCTCTTACCAATTTCAGAAATTCCTAAACCTAATTTTGGGAATGTTCTTGTTTTTGAGCTTAGATTCAAGCTCAATTGGGTTGTGTTGAAGAGAGGTTGATTCTCCATTTGCTTTCAAACTTCTTCTTGTTCGATTTTGTGAAAAGGTGAGATTTTTATCTCACATCTATGACTATAATTATCTTTGGTTGTTGGGTATGAATTCCTAACACTTCTTCATGTGCATTTGCTCTTGATTTGGATTGGTTTTGTGAATACTCCAATTTTTGGGTTTTTAAGTCAAATTTGTGTGAAATCCTTTTATGGATGTTTGATCATGCTTTTGGTGATGCATCGAGGAGCATATAGGGCCGGGTTGCCGATTGGCATAAACCCATAGAGCCAATGTTCGTCCGGTTGCATTTTGGGAGAGTTTGCCCTTCATTTGAATAAGGCTGAAAAACAGCCCAGGCATGATTCAGTCGACTGAAAACCCTGTTCGGTCGACTGAACCTGGAACCCGAAAGTTTCCAGGCATGATTCAGTCGACTGAAAAGTCTGTTCAGTCGACTGAACCTAGAAACAGAAAGTTTTCTGAACCTGGAAAATTTTCAGGTACAGGGTCAGTCGACTGAAAACTCTGTTCAGTCGACTGAACCTGTTGTTTGAGTCCATTTTGCCTTTTTGGATTGAATTTCCAATTTAAATCGATTCGTGATGATCCTATTTGTTGTTATCATTTATTATGACCTTGATGACTCCTTTTTAGGGATTTTTGAATATCCATTTCGATGGATTCTTTATCGGTTTCTTGGGATTTTATTCACATCTTCGTATGTGAATTTTAGTGATCGATTGTTCTTACAATCTTCTTTGTGATTTGTCACTTTAAAAATATAAAGGTTTTCTATACTAGTAGTAAATATCAAAACTCTTTCTTCAAATGATTTCAACTCTACTTTAATACCAAATTCGTTTATAAAACAGTTTTCCAATCTATTAGTATATACAAACCTTTACCTCACTCGTATGAGAAATCTAATTAAACGACTTAGTAAAACGAGTGGTATGAAACGCTTGCGTTTACTTTGTTGGTTAATTCTTGGACTTGTTCGATTGAAACTCTTGTGACAATTTTCTAGTGGAGATCTACAATTTGTTCGTAAATATTTAAGTTAAGCAAGTGGTTATGGGACATGAAGCTAAACTCATATATTTACTAGCTTAGTGTAATTGACACTTCTCGATGATCATGACGATCATTTTTGTGATTTAGACTAGCAGTCGTGCGATGTCTCTTTGTCTGCTTTGTGGAGTTTCGACTCAAATTTGGTGGGGTAGCAACCCACGATCTTCGGACCATTCGTGTGTCAGGTCTTCGGACCATTCGTGTGTCAAATTAATGGCTAGCTACCATGAGATAGCTTCTCGTTCATGTGTTACAGCTGTTGGTGAGTTTTCATGCTCCCGTTCATGTGATAGGCCTCCCCCCCTTTACTTTGTGAAATTTCTAGATTTCGTGTGTCGAATTCTGGAGTTTATACTTCACCTATTTTTGTGATTTCTATTGATATGATTTATCAATTCTTGTGCATAGGTGAATTTGTGTGTCATTGACTGGATTTCTTGTGTTGATTTCTGGAATTTATGTTTCGCCAACTTTGTGATTTCTATTGATATGATTTATCAATTCTTGTGCATAGGTGAATTCGTGTGTCATTAACTTGTTGTGAATACAAGTTTTGGGTATGATACCCTTTTTGGATCTTTGAGAAGATTCTTTGATATTGATTAATCGTTTGTTGATTATCATTTACATACTTATAGTAGTATGCCATTATGGATATTATACGTCCATGCCATATCTTATATGTCATTTATTGTGGCTTGGTGAATGAAATTAGGAGTATGACATTCCTTTTTATCTTGAGTAGATTATAGTGATATTGATTAATCTCTTGTTGATTTTCAATTACTTATATATATCACATCTTGGCATTGTGATTATTATGTGTTTAGTCATATCTCCTATTCTATACCATGTTATCTGATATTTATAGTTAGACTGATCCGTTTATTATTTTCTTATAAATAATACTCGGGTCAGACCGAGATGTTGCAGGTGCTTCGACTTGACTTCTCTCCGGGGATCCATTACTCTGACCTTTTGCTTACTATTTAGATTAGTAGTTTTTGTTGTATACATTTGAGATACAGACTCCATAATGTATACTTATTCTTTTGTGTAGTTCATGTAACTATTCTTTTGTGATATTGTGGATCTCTTTAGACCACTACTCTGATGAACACTTTCATGTGTTATATTCATATCTATTTCCGCCTTTGTGATATGAATTGTCTGTGACTGATTTGTGTTATGCTTATTTCTATATTTGTTTTCGAAGATATTATAGCCACCGTGTGGCAGCTTTGAGTTTGTGTCGGTATGTCGGATTTCCTCTTGAAATAGAATGCATGTTATACTATCTGACATATCGATGCTCGCACAAAGCAATTACACGGATGGTCTCTCCTCAACAGCCTTATTCTCCATGCTAGCCGACAGCATTACTCCGTAGTGTTCTTGGCTAGCGTGGGTATTGAGGTGGGGTGTCACACAGTAATCTCAAATGCTCAGCCAACCAAAACAACGAATTGAACCCTAGTTCGACTCTGGCTAACCACCACGACCATCAGAAAAATTACAAACCATTTTTCCCGAGTTCCCCAATCTCACATCCTTCTTCAGTTCCGACCTCGACACACCCTTCGCTGTCGACCAATGACAATCAACGAAAATAAACAAACTGACCATCTCGATTTATCTCACTTTTTACTTATCTAAAAATCATGATATTAATGTCTAAATTCTCCATTTCGCAACCTGATTCTGTTACGATAATCAAAATTAGAAATTTACATGATCAATTTTTAACATATATTTGATTGGCTCTATATTTTTTTTGAGATAACTACTTAATATACATTCCTATAATCATTTTTAAAATTAATACTATATCCATACAAGCATTTTTCTTTCAATGATCCTAACTTAAAACAGTTTGGATGGAGGGATATAAGTTAGTCAAGTTGTTTTTGAACCTGTAATGTAAAATAGAGAATAGGGTTGTACACAAACACATATACACAGTCATATATACACATACAGGCATATTCATGCCCATGCAAACATATTTCACAAACATACATCTAATAATGATCATATGCAAACCAAAATGTATATAGGGTTAAGAATTTGCTCACCTTAAAATGAAGAACAAAGAGCAAAAAATAGAATGGAATCTGGAAACTATTTCCGAAGATTGGAACTCTGATATTTGAATTGATCTGAAACTTGGTTGTTTGAATTTGATCCCGACTCTACTTAGTTGAATTATGATGGAACTGAAGCTTGAAACTGAATGCTTTATTCAGGTTTTGAGTTGAATCCTTACTTTAGTTTCCAGGTTGAAAATTGGAAAACAGGCTTTTGATTTTGATTTAAGCCTCAGGTTGAAGTAGTTATTTGATTTAAAAACTGGAATATGTGTTTGAGTTGAATCTGTTTGGATTTGAACTGCTTCAGGTTTTTGAAAACAGTTTTGCTGTTAAATTTTTGGAGTTTGATTTCCAGGTTTTAATTTCTTGGGAAGGATAAAAGAAGATTATACATTAACCTCGTTTAAACATTTTGATTTTTATTTACATCAAAATCTTAAAGAAATAAGGTTGCCACTTGTATTTCTGTAACATTCTTAAATTTTCGTTCTTCGAAAATTCGACATCGACACTCACTTTATCGACTGCCGAGGAATCGAAGGCCGAAAACCGAGAAGTTATGGGTTTTAAAAAGGATTTTAGAAGAGAAAGAGAGAAGAGATAGGACATAGAGAGAAAAGAAGATAGATAATTTTTTTAGAAAACAGAGAAAGAAAACAGAGAATTTGAAAAATAGAAGATAGAAGAAATTTAAAAATAGAACGGGACAGAAGAAAACAACAGAACAACATCAGAATCTCACAATTCGCAGCGGAACAACATATAATAATAAATGAATAATCTTTAAACAAAGAACTATATCAGTTATTACATTACATTTCATTACATCATATCGTATCATCAGAGTGTACAATAACATACAACAATAAACAGTGCAGCGGAAAAAGAAATACTATATAAACTAGTAATACGCCATGCCATCCAGCTTGCCTCCAGCAACTCCAGGATATCCTGATAAACCTAACTCTTAACTGCCCGTCTGGAAATTGGTGGGCACCCAGAGTTTAGGAAGGAAAACAATAAACTCCAAGTCAGTCATGTGACTGGTGTGAGAACTCAAAACAGTTTATTTATCTTAAAAATCAAAATAGAGGAATATTTTTAAATCAATTCGCAATGCTTTTAAAAATGAGACTACCATAAGGCCTCCCGCACACACACACATGCAAACGCAGAATCGGAGGAGATTTCTCCTTATGATAGCCAAAGATGCTTGATACGCATTTAAAATAACATTTCATATTATTACTAGTGCATAGTGTAGGAAAAATTTATTTCAAAAGTAGAATATAAATCTTAGCCAACATAGACATTTCGAACTATGCCTACTATAGCTACCATCCAAATAGTGGTGACCACCATAAGTGAATGGCAGGTTCTACAACTAATACCGTACAAGTTTCGTATTGGGAATTGGATTTCCAACGAATGATCAGGCCAATGAACTTCCCATTGCCACATGAGAATGCCTCTGGATGGACATCCCCGAGAACCAAACCGGATCTCTACCAACACAAGGCCGGGTTACTCCTAACTGAGTAACAACTGACCGAATATGCCATCCCCCGGTCCTTTGGGACCTTTTCACCGAGCGCTCGTAATCAATTCACACAATCATAAAGTGTTTTCAACATGAGTAAGTATCTGGGCTCCATACCATGATACCACCCTTTTCCAGAAGGAAATGGACACATCCTAAAGGGTGCTACCCCTCATAACCTTGCCGCATCTTTCCTGTTTTGACCATTCACGGGGTGTGAGGCTCGACGAATTCACGTCCACAAAAACATACTTTATACAAAAGCCATGCTTTGGGTCAACAAATGATCAACACAATGATCACTAAGATAGACGATCAAATAAATGATCCTATCACAATAATCAACACAATGATCATTTCAGCATCACTCAGCATGTCACATTACCAAACTGGGAATATATCGCTGATAACTTCAACTATATAACCTTTGAGCACATGCGTCTCAAAGAAGGGTGTTAAGCAAAGAATAAATTCTCCGCCACCAACAGAAATATATTTGAAAGAAATCGGCTTTATATCTCAACTTGTAATGTCAGACATACAATCCATACAAGTCTGTTCCGGGCTCGAACAGAACCGAAGGCACTTACAAAGAAGTCCTTGCAATCCGGATATTCACAATCCTGATCGGATTTCCCATCACTTAGGGAGTCTCTATACCGTTGCAACTCAGTGCAGAGACAATCGACAGGTCATCCTATCGCTTTCGCAAATACCGGGTCTTCAACACCGATCTTCAATGCAATTCACAACGACGTATCACATATTCGGAATGGGTTATATGACCCCATGGTCCTTTCCCGGTTAACCCGAATAGTGAGCGCTTATTCAAAAATAAGTGTGCATTCAAATTCAATCAAATCACATCAAATACCCATTCAAAGGGAAATATTGGTAGTCGGCTATTAAACTATCAATGGATATGCATACATCACCAGATTCCAAATAATTTTCCAAATTATTTATTTTCCAAAATATCTTTACTAGATATATAATTTCAATACGTCAAAAATAAATCAATATTTATTTTTAACCAATTTCACTTTTCACATATAAATTCCATAATGAATTTATATTTCAAAATATTCATGCATATATGATTTCAATTATCCATTTCAATTTATCTTCAAAAAGATAAATTCTTAAAACGTTTCATTTCACATTGGAAAAACATTTCCATAGTTATTTATTCATAAGTAATTCACAAATTTCTTTTATTTTCAACACTTAGAAAATATTCAATATACTTAAATCGAGATTAAGTATATATTTCATTCTTTAAGGAAAACATTCTCTTAACCATATTTATTTGGGCCAAAACGAATGTTGCGTAAAACATCGTTACTACAACCCAAAATCACTAGTATAGGGATTCGAAATTAAAATAGATATATAAATCCCAATACTATTCAAAACATTTCCTTTCGGAAATCATTTACTATAACAACAGTGTTATAGTCTACCATTTCCTTTTATTTCTCGAAACATCTATTTCAACAATGAATGTTGAAATCTATGGTTTCGAATCACAACACCTTTTAAAACATCGTTAGATCCTTTTAATTCTATTTAAAACATTCACATTCTAAACAATTTCTTTAACGTGTTATTCACTGTTCAAAAACGTGAATAAACTACGTTAACAAACTTCATCATTTCTATTCACTTTAACTTAAAGGACTATTCACTGTCTAAAACGTGAATTAACTCCATTTATAAGTTATAACAATTAACTTATCAAAATAAGTCGTTTGCGGATTTATAAAACAACGTT
The DNA here is from genome assembly GCA_030765085.1 of Allium cepa. Classification (NCBI taxonomy): domain Eukaryota; kingdom Viridiplantae; phylum Streptophyta; class Magnoliopsida; order Asparagales; family Amaryllidaceae; genus Allium; species Allium cepa. The sequence goes on from CM060934.1 coordinate 713,708,324, forward strand.
TATAAATTCCATTTCTATTTATTTATAAAAACTTCTTTTTTATAAATTCCTTTATTAACATATTTCAGTTTATAACTCAATTATAAACTAAATGTTTATATTATAAGTTAAATACTTATAAAACGATTATTTTATAAAATCGTTCTTTAAACTTCATAATTATAAATCTTATAACTTATAAGATTCATTTATTTAACCAAATCTATTCCTCAATTAACTTCACAAATTTATAAATCTTACTATTTATAAATTTCATTTATAACTTCACAGTTTATAATTCTATAAATTTCATTCATTTATGAAATTCACTTTCACTACATTCAAACACTTATAAAAACTCGTTTTATAATGTCTATATTTCAATTTATAAATATCCATTTATAAATCTCTTAATATAAATTAGTTTATATTATTATTCTAAAACGTCTTTAAATTCCTTTATAATTTCATCATTTCGATTTATAAAATAATCAAATTTTATAAATCCTATATTTAAACTTTTATCATATATTCAAAAATCCAATCTAAATTATTTTATAAAATCATTAGTTCATATTTCTCAAAAATCGACTTTTAATCGTATTTCTAAAAATCAGCTTTTTAACTATATTTCACAAAAACCATAATTTTTATAACTTTAAAAATTATAACGTTTATTTATTTATAATGGATCAATTCCAGAAATAAAGTATATTTTCAAAAATCATTTTAAAGATCATTTTAAAATCCCAAAATTTGGGTCCAATGATGCTACACATCAAATAGTCAATCACGACTACAACGATATCATATATCGATATGATAATCAATCAAATATCAAAATATCTGAAATAAAATAAATACTGTTGAGGAATCCAGTTGGATCCCTCCAACCTGTTTCCTGCATCCAAAAACATTAGCACAATACCAATTTCGCTCCAGTACGAAATTATCGCGGTACATGTTTTTAATAAATATTATCCGCTTACTAACGGCGTAATAGGGTCTCATCCGCTAAACAAAAAAATACGGGAAATCAATCAACTGCAATATATACATATGCCAATATATATATATTGATATTATATATAATACCAATTTCACTGTTTATGAAATATTCGCGGTATATGTTTATATTAAATAACATCCGCTTACTAACGTCGCATAATGTCTATTTTAACAATCAATAATTTACAGTCATCATTCAAACATGCATTTAAATATTTTAAATCTAACTATTTAAAATAAAATCGAAACCTATTCGATTGAGTGAGAAGTTCTCACCTTGGTTTTAAATTCCGTTTTAGCTTTTATTTCGAATAAAATTAAACGCGCGTTTAATTTTACCCAAAATTCTCACTAACTCCAAACGACTCCAAACCAACTCCATCGCGTAGTGCTCGTCCATACGATTCCAACGCAACTGAGTTTGCATTTTTTCGACCTCGTATGAAAAAGTTATGTATTTTTGAAGTTTACACGTATTTAAACAAACTAATTACAACATATATTAATTAATTTTCCACCTTGATCAAACTAGAGCCATTAGATCCAACCTCTCCTCATCTCCACCGTCCCCCCCCTTCTTCCCTCTCTCGTTCATTCATCAGGTAATAGGCCGCACGCACAACCCACTCTTGATCAACTAGGGTTTCAAATTACTCCCCCGATACTCGACGAAACTCGATCACACCAACGCCAACGCGAAGCACTCGACGCGAGCTACTTCCACCTGCCACCATGGCCAACTCGGCCCCCCTATGACGCACGCGTACGCACATGAACAGCCCACGAACGGCCCTACTTTGCTCCTCCATCGCGACGTCGTTTCAGATCATAGCCGTATAGAATCGTAGAGCTCTCCTCCCTCCTCCATTCTCTAGTTGAAACCTAAGGCTAAAACTTCACGGATTGAGAGTGATTAAGAGATGAAAGAGGAGAATTTCTGGCCCTTGAAAAAGAATGTGGCGGCTGGCATATAGAATTAGGGTTTGTATATTTTTTTTTTATTTTCTTGAGTTATGGGGGTATTTATAAGGAACGAGCGACACTATTCATCTCGGAAATTCCGAACTCCGATTTAGGCGCCGTAACCAGCGTACCTAGGGTTTATCCCGCGTTCCGGACACAATGGAACAGGTTTCGGAAGCTAATTCGGAAGTATGTGCGAGTTATGGCTGCAAACGCTCAATTTAAATTAAACCGATTTAAATCGATTTCTAGGCGTTTTAATTTGTACCGGACAAACGGTAAATCCAATTGACTTGAAATTTGAAACCTTACAATAATATCACATTACGGATCCGATGAAACTGGTTTCGTCGAAATCCGAGTCTTTTTGAAAAATGGCTATTTTGACTCGCCAAATTTAAATTAAAAATAATTCGATGCGTTTCGAGCTGCCACGATCAAACGATAACTCCGATTGACACGAAAATTGAAATCCGGTAATAACTAACTATTACGGATCCAATGGAACTGGTTTCGTTCAATTCTGAGACTGTTCAAAAATTGGCTATTTTACAGTCGATTATTAAATATTAAAATATTCAATTTTCACAAATTAACTTTTAATTCGATTTTAAAAGTTCTAAAATATTTCTATAACTCCAGTATGATTAAATAAAATTTTACAAATCATTTTCAATCATATTTAACTCAATTTTTCAATTATTTCCATAATTTAACATATTAAATTATCGATTTAATTATTCAATTAAATCCAAAAATTTAAATAAAAATTTATTTGACTTATAAATTCACTAATTAATATTTAAAATTAATTAAATATTCAAATTTAAATTAATAAAAATTCTGGGTCGTTACAATCTTTCCCCCTTAAAAGAATTTCGTCCTCGAAATTACAAGTAAGAAGATTACAGAATCTATTAACTTTCCAAAATTTATAATTAAATTCCTTACAATACTTTACTAAGTTTTCGAATCATACTTAGTTATGTTTTCAAAAACAACTACTATTATTTAACTTTCAATTCCAAAATCAAAGTTAAGGTTTTCAAAAAAATTCCAATTTTCTCAAAATTTTTCTAACGCCTTAAATTTTCGGAAAAATTCGCCATAGTCTCCTTTGCGCGGCTCGATCCGAAAAAAAAATGACAGTATATATCACAAATATACATCTCATCAAGTAATGAGGCATCCCGAAGGGAAAAAGTATAAAAGTACGATATTTAATCCGAGATATGTACCTTATATTTTATTAGCAAGCATATACGGCTAATATAGCGCTAAAGCGAACTCCAAATGCGAAGCAAACGCGATCCGCACCTACTAAACTCAACAAACAACATGAGAACATGCATATAGACAATAATCTCCATGTACAACATATAACATCATAACTATACATGTCACATAGAAAATGCAACCAAACAACAAATGCAAACATCAACCAACTACCATCCATAATCAAATGAATTTTCATTCATATTCTCATTTATATTCAATGAATTGGTTTTAAATTTAATCACATTTGATTTATTACATTGGATTTTCTAACATTCATTCTCAATTCAATTAGTTATCATTTACTAATTTAAATCTAATCCACATTCAATTCTATTCAAATTTATTTACTTCTAATTTGAATTCAATTACATAACTTCCAATTTCATTAACTCTTAATGAATTTTATACAACCAATCAACAATCATATAACAACCAAAGTATATTAATTTCAACCAGATTCCTTTGCTTATATTCATTCAATTTGGTTTAACACCATTACTTTCAATTGGTTCAATTAAATTGATTTTCATTCAATCTATTCAACTTCCAATAACATTAGATTTTAATGAATCAACACTTATATTCATTATTTTATATCAACTTAAATTACATTCAATTGATTAACATTCAATGCATTCATTCAATTCAATTACAAAGTTGAATGTTTATTTATATACTCAAGTCCATATCCATTTAATCCACTTGATTATTTACAACTCATATTCATAAATATATTCAAATAATTTCACTTTTTATATATACAAGTTTATTTCACAATTGTAATTCACTTTAATTATAACTCAATTCTTATAATTCTTTTGCTTATACAATTATTCTTTTATTTAGATTATCCAAACAACCTAACAATCAACTTATATACACTAATAATTTTGAAAAATTATTCCTTATATATAAAAATATAATCAAGGTAAAATTATTTCATTCACCCAATTTAAAACAATATTGTGTCGAATTGTTCTATTCAAGTGTTTAGAAACCCCTTCGGCAAAGTTGTACATACCGTGCTGAGGAAGGTTCATATGCCACTCAACAAACCAATCATCACAATATAAAATAATTTTATATTCACTAACAAATACGCACTCATAGCTATTATTACACTCAAACTCATTCTAGAGTACTGCTGACTCTATCTCTAATGAGTAATACCCTACAGAACCATGGTTGTCGCTTAACCATCAGCTCTGATACCAACTGTAACATTCTTAAATTTTCGTTCTTCGAAAATTCGACATCGACACTCACTTTATCGACTGCCGAGGAATCGAAGGCCGAAAACCGAGAAGTTATGGGTTTTAAAAAGGATTTTAGAAGAGAAAAAGAGAGAAGAGATAGGACATAGAGAGAAAAGAAGATAGATAATTTTTTTAGAAAACAGAGAAAGAAAACAGAGAATTTGAAAAATAGAAGATAGAAGAAATTTAAAAATAGAATGGGACAGAAGAAAACAACAGAACAACATCAGAATCTCACAATTCGCAGCGGAACAACATATAATAATAAATGAATAATCTTTAAACAAAGAACTATATCAGTTATTACATTACATTTCATTACATCATATCGTATCATCAGAGTGTACAATAACATACAACAATAAACAGTGCAGCGGAAAAAGAAATACTATATAAACTAGTAATACGCCATGCCATCCAGCTTGCCTCCAGCAACTCCAGGATATCCTGATAAACCTAACTCTTAACTGCCCGTGTGGAAATTGGTGGGCACCCAGAGTTTAGGAAGGAAAACAATAAACTCCAAGTCAGTCATGTGACTGGTGTGAGAACTCAAAATAGTTTATTTATCTTAAAAATCAAAATAGAGGAATATTTTTAAATCAATTCGCAATGCTTTTAAAAATGAGACTACCATAAGGCCTCCCGCACACACACACATGCAAACGCAGAATCGGAGGAGATTTCTCCTTATGATAGCCAAAGATGCTTGATACGCATTTAAAATAACATTTCATATTATTACTAGTGCATAGTGTAGGAAAAATTTATTTCAAAAGTAGAATATAAATCTTAGCCAACATAGACATTTCGAACTATGCCTACTATAGCTACCATCCAAACAGTGGTGACCACCATAAGTGAATGGCAGGTTCTACAACTAATACCGTACAAGTTTCGTATTGGGAATTGGATTTCCAACGAATGATCAGGCCAATGAACTTCCCATTGCCACATGAGAATGCCTCTGGATGGACATCCCCGAGAACCAAACCGGATCTCTACCAACACAAGGCCGGGTTACTCCTAACTGAGTAACAACTGACCGAATATGCCATCCCCCGGTCCTTTGGGACCTTTTCACCGAGCGCTCGTAATCAATTCACACAATCATAAAGTGTTTTCAACATGAGTAAGTATCTGGGCTCCATACCATGATACCACCCTTTTCCAGAAGGAAATGGACACATCCTAAAGGGTGCTACCCCTCATAACCTTGCCGCATCTTTCCTGTTTTGACCATTCACGGGGTGTGAGGCTCGACGAATTCACGTCCACAAAAACATACTTTATACAAAAGCCATGCTTTGGGTCAACAAATGATCAACACAATGATCACTAAGATAGACGATCAAATAAATGATCCTATCACAATAATCAACACAATGATCATTTCAGCATCACTCAGCATGTCACATTACCAAACTGGGAATATATCGCTGATAACTTCAACTATATAACCTTTGAGCACATGCGTCTCAAAGAAGGGTGTTAAGCAAAGAATAAATTCTCCGCCACCAACAGAAATATATTTGAAAGAAATCGGCTTTATATCTCAACTTGTAATGTCAGACATACAATCCATACAAGTCTGTTCCGGGCTCGAACAGAACCGAAGGCACTTACAAAGAAGTCCTTGCAATTCGGATATTCACAATCCTGATCGGATTTCCCATCACTTAGGGAGTCTCTATACCGTTGCAACTCAGTGCAGAGACAATCGACAGGTCATCCTATCGCTTTCGCAAATACCGAGTCTTCAACACCGATCTTCAATGCAATTCACAACGACGTATCACATATTCGGAATGGGTTATACGACCCCATGGTCCTTTCCCGGTTAACCCGAATAGTGAGCGCTTATTCAAAAATAAGTGTGCATTCAAATTCAATCAAATCACATCAAATACCCATTCAAAGGGAAATATTGATAGTCGGCTATTAAACTATCAATGGATATGCATACATCACCAGATTCCAAATAATTTTCCAAATTATTTATTTTCCAAAATATCTTTACTAGATATATAATTTCAATACGTCAAAAATAAATCAATATTTATTTTTAACCAATTTCACTTTTCACATATAAATTCCATAATGAATTTATATTTCAAAATATTCATGCATATATGATTTCAATTATCCATTTCAATTTATCTTCAAAAAGATAAATTCTTAAAACGTTTCATTTCACATTGGAAAAACATTTCCATACTTATTTATTCATAAGTAATTCACAAATTTCTTTTATTTTCAACACTTAGAAAATATTCAATATACTTAAATCGAGATTAAGTATATATTTCATTCTTTAAGGAAAACATTCTCTTAACCATATTTATTTGGGCCAAAACGAATGTTGCGTAAAACATCGTTACTACAACCCAAAATCACTAGTATAGGGATTCGAAATTAAAATAGATATATAAATCCCAATACTATTCAAAACATTTCCTTTCGGAAATCATTTACTATAACAACAGTGTTATAGTCTACCATTTCCTTTTATTTCTCGAAACATCTATTTCAACAATGAATGTTGAAATCTATGGTTTCGAATCACAACACCTTTTAAAACATCGTTAGATCCTTTTAATTCTATTTAAAACATTCACATTCTAAACAATTTCTTTAACGTGTTATTCACTGTTCAAAAACGTGAATAAACTACGTTAACAAACTTCATCATTTCTATTCACTTTAACTTAAAGGACTATTCACTGTCTAAAACGTGAATATAACTCCATTTATAAGTTATAACAATTAACTTATCAAAATAAGTCGTTTGCGGATTTATAAAACAACGTTTATAAATTCCATTTCTATTTATTTATAAAAACTTCTTTTTTATAAATTCCTTTATTAACATATTTCAGTTTATAACTCAATTATAAACTAAATGTTTATATTATAAGTTAAATACTTATAAAACGATTATTTTATAAAATCGTTCTTTAAACTTCATAATTATAAATCTTATAACTTATAAGATTCATTTATTTAACCAAATCTATTCCTCAATTAACTTCACAAATTTATAAATCTTACTATTTATAAATTTCATTTATAACTTCACAGTTTATAATTCTATAAATTTCATTCATTTATGAAATTCACTTTCACTACATTCAAACACTTATAAAAACTCGTTTTATAATGTCTATATTTCAATTTATAAATATCCATTTATAAATCTCTTAATATAAATTAGTTTATATTATTATTCTAAAACGTCTTTAAATTCCTTTATAATTTCATCATTTCGATTTATAAAATAATCAAATTTTATAAATCCTATATTTAAACTTTTATCATATATTCAAAAATCCAATCTAAATTATTTTATAAAATCATTAGTTCATATTTCTCAAAAATCGACTTTTAATCGTATTTCTAAAAATCAGCTTTTTAACTATATTTCACAAAAACCATAATTTTTATAACTTTAAAAATTATAACGTTTATTTATTTATAATGGATCAATTCCAGAAATAAAGTATATTTTCAAAAATCATTTTAAAGATCATTTTAAAATCCCAAAATTTGGGTCCAATGATGCTACACATCAAATAGTCAATCACGACTACAACGATATCATATATCGATATGATAATCAATCAAATATCAAAATATCTGAAATAAAATAAATACTGTTGAGGAATCCAGTTGGATCCCTCCAACCTGTTTCCTGCATCCAAAAACATTAGCACAATACCAATTTCGCTCCAGTACGAAATTATCGCGGTACATGTTTTTAATAAATATTATCCGCTTACTAACGGCGTAATAGGGTCTCATCCGCTAAACAAAAAAATACGGGAAATCAATCAACTGCAATATATACATATGCCAATATATATATATTGATATTATATATAATACCAATTTCACTGTTTATGAAATATTCGCGGTATATGTTTATATTAAATAACATCCGCTTACTAACGTCGCATAATGTCTATTTTAACAATCAATAATTTACAGTCATCATTCAAACATGCATTTAAATATTTTAAATCTAACTATTTAAAATAAAATCGAAACCTATTCGATTGAGTGAGAAGTTCTCACCTTGGTTTTAAATTCCGTTTTAGCTTTTATTTCGAATAAAATTAAACGCGCGTTTAATTTTACCCAAAATTCTCACTAACTCCAAACGACTCCAAACCAACTCCATCGCGTAGTGCTCGTCCATACGATTCCAACGCAACTGAGTTTGCATTTTTTCGACCTCGTATGAAAAAGTTATGTATTTTTGAAGTTTACACGTATTTAAACAAACTAATTACAACATATATTAATTAATTTTCCACCTTGATCAAACTAGAGCCATTAGATCCAACCTCTCCTCATCTCCACCGTCCCCCCCCTTCTTCCCTCTCTCGTTCATTCATCAGGTAATAGGCCGCACGCACAACCCACTCTTGATCAACTAGGGTTTCAAATTACTCCCCCGATACTCGACGAAACTCGATCACACCAACGCCAACGCGAAGCACTCGACGCGAGCTACTTCCACCTGCCACCATGGCCAACTCGGCCCCCCTATGACGCGCGCGTACGCACATGAACAGCCCACGAACGGCCCAACTTTGCTCCTCCATCGCGACGTCGTTTCAGATCATAGCCGTATAGAATCGTAGAGCTCTCCTCCCTCCTCCATTCTCTAGTTGAAACCTAAGGCTAAAACTTCACGGATTGAGAGTGATTAAGAGATGAAAGAGGAGAATTTCTGGCCCTTGAAAAAGAATGTGGCGGCTGGCATATAGAATTAGGGTTTGTATATTTTTTTTTTATTTTCTTGAGTTATGGGGGTATTTATAAGGAACGAGCGACACTATTCATCCCGGAAATTCCGAACTCCGATTTAGGCGCCGTAACCAGCGTACCTAGGGTTTATCCCGCGTTCCGGACACAATGGAACAGGTTTCGGAAGCTAATTCGGAAGTATGTGCGAGTTATGGCTGCAAACGCTCAATTTAAATTAAACCGATTTAAATCGATTTCTAGGCGTTTTAATTTGTACCGGACAAACGGTAAATCCAATTGACTTGAAATTTGAAACCTTACAATAATATCACATTACGGATCCGATGAAACTGGTTTCGTCGAAATCCGAGTCTTTTTGAAAAATGGCTATTTTGACTCGCCAAATTTAAATTAAAAATAATTCGATGCGTTTCGAGCTGCCACGATCAAACGATAACTCCGATTGACACGAAAATTGAAATCCGGTAATAACTAACTATTACGGATCCAATGGAACTGGTTTCGTTCAATTCTGAGACTGTTCAAAAATTGGCTATTTTACAGTCGATTATTAAATATTAAAATATTCAATTTTCACAAATTAACTTTTAATTCGATTTTAAAAGTTCTAAAATATTTCTATAACTCCAGTATGATTAAATAAAATTTTACAAATCATTTTCAATCATATTTAACTCAATTTTTCAATTATTTCCATAATTTAACATATTAAATTATCGATTTAATTATTCAATTAAATCCAAAAATTTAAATAAAAATTTATTTGACTTATAAATTCACTAATTAATATTTAAAATTAATTAAATATTCAAATTTAAATTAATAAAAATTCTGGGTCGTTACAATTTCTATAAAATCATTCTATCACTTGTTAATTCATGTTTTCAAGAGGTTACAAATGTTTTATGCATGTTAAACTTAATTTACAAGTTTTACAAGTGTAAAATTTATGTTTAGACCTTTACTTTAATTAATTTATAATTTATATTTTAAACTTTTTCTTTTTATAAATTACTTAATTTTATATTTACATATATTTTACATGTTAATATATGTTATGTTTTAAATTAATTCCTATATATACAACCCATGTATAATTTAGAAGAAAATATATTGATCCTTATTTAAATCTTAAACTCAAGCTATTATACTTATATATCTTTTTAAAAGAAATGATTCAAAATCTAACTATACATTAACAAATAATCATATATATTTTATGTATAAGAATTTGCCTTGTGAAAATTACTACATTTAATTTCAAATCCAAGTTCCAATTTATAATCCATAAACATATATCAATAAACAAACAAATAATTTATTTTATTTGGAAAAATTCAAATTAATCTATAATTAAATACAAAAATTTATTTTAATTACCAATTTAAATTTGATTCAAAACCGAGATCGTTACAGCCGGAGATTCAACGTCGAACTCTGGTTCGGTGGAGCTTATAACAACATTAGATGAATACAAAATAGCGGAAACGAAAGATGATTTCATTTATCACAATACAAATACAACATGGATATAACATTTGATTACAACAATTGAACACTATCATCAGAGTGCTATACATGATACAACAACAAAATATAACGCCACAGCGAAGAAACAACAAAGTCCTCAAAAAGATCCAACATAAGCACCTTCAATCCAAAAGCTTCCAAAATCCGACATCTTACAAAACCAAAGACTCCAAAAGACTTCAAGATTCCTAGCTCCAAAACACGGATAACCTGCTTCTGGGCTGCCCTTGTGGAAAATTATGGGCACCCGGAGTTTAGGAAGAGTACAATAAACTCCGGATCAGTCATGGGACTGGTATGAATAAACAAAAACAGTTGATTGAACAAAAAGAAATTAAAAAAAAAGAAATCTATTATTCTTTTTGGAAAGTGAAACTACCATAAGGCCTCCCGGCACACACACGATGCAATCGCACAATTGGAAGAGATTTCTCCTTATGATAGTCAAACATGCTTGATATGAGAAAACTCTTTTTGATATTATTATTAGTGCATAGTGTAGAAAACATTACGAAAGTATAATATAATCTTATCCAGCATACCACCATTATGGTATACCTACTATAGCTACCATTTAAATGGTAGGTCACCACCATTGATAATGGCAGGTTATACAACTAAAATGGTATAGCTCAGAACAAAGCAATTCATATCACACAGTATCACAATCACATATCAGAGAAATCAACCAAGTCAAGGTGTTCAATAATAATCCAATTATTTGTAAGCAAGATTAATTAATCGTGTGATTATAATTAATTAATCACACAATTATTTTCATTAATTATCCTTAATTATTGACTAATTATCCTTAATTTTAAATTAATTAACCCTTAATTATTAATTAATAAATCTTAATTATTTATTAATTAACCTTAATTATGATTTAATTAACCCTTAATTATCAATTAATAAATTAATTATTTATTCTTTAATTGCTGTCATTAAGTTATTATTCTTTAAGTAATTATTTTTAATTACTTAAACTCTAATTAATTAATTAATTTAAAGATAAATCATTTATCTTAATCAATCACTTAATTATCATTAAAAATCTTTAATCAACAAACATTATAATTATTTACATTAACGCATAAATTAACTTAAGGTATTCAAGTTAACTAATAATTTAAAAATATTTAATCTTCTTGATCAACTCCTTAATTAACATTTTATGTTAATTTAAAAATAAAGGTTATATATTATTCAAAACATTTTAAACTTAATTAAATTAAATTATAAAAACCTACATTAATCCAAACTTAAACAAAACCTTAATTATTTAAAAGAAATAAGTTAAGAAAATTATTTAAATTTAAAACTTGATTAGTTTTAAAATTTTAAAACTTGGTATTTCACCAAAATTTCCAGACCCGAGTCACACCTGAACAATACTCCGAGCAAAAATCTTACACTCGCGTCTTTTGGCTTATCCCTGCTTGACTTCGAGTTTGACCCCGAGGCAATGCCTTTCTTCTCAAACTTCACAAGGAACCCAGATACACACATGTACATGTGCATGTCTATAGCTGCTCCGATCACCTCTGATCGATGCTACGACCATCGACAAGTCAACGACAATCACCACGAATCACCAGACCACCCAAAATCTCTGAACGATGACGAGCTCAATCCAATCAAGTCCGTAGCGTCTACCAATTTTGCCATCTCCCCTTTTAGACTTTTAGACAAGGATCCGGTTGTAATTTTACCCAACTTTTTCATTTATCTTGGAACCATTGAGTTCATTATATAATGATTCCTATATTAAAAAATTGTGTATGCCTATTTTATTTTTTTGGCTATCCCCTCTCGTTCCACCTTTATTGTATGAATCATCTTTGTTTCAATCACAAATGATTCTATCATTGATGTATTTTCGCGATCGAGCTATACGACCCAAACTGGAATGAAACTGGATCATCAAAGATTGCCTTGTCCCACCGCCTCAGGCCACCAGTGGCAATGCAACCATGTCCAAAGCTTCGTTGACAACTAATGCCTCGATTCCCCTCGCATCGGTGAAGTCAAATTCGACGTTGACGACGCCATTGCCTCGAGAACACAATCGACTAAAAACTGGGTTAAAACCCTAAACCGATCTTGTTCTTCCTCCACGATCCATTAAAAAAATTTCAAGCATTTTTCCTTAAATCACCACCACATAGGCTTCCTCCAGCCATGACCACGAGGTCCATCACTACCGTGATCACCAGAATTCGCCAATAAATCCTTTTCTGTTCAACTTTGAATTTCTCAATCAATACTTCACTGAAAATTCTGATTTTACTTTTAAAAATCGTGATTTTCGAAGACGTGATGGATAGTATGGGCGAATCGATAAATTATGAGATTCGATTTAATCATATTTTTGAAAATTTTCACTGTATTTTTAAATTTCTAGTTGAACTAAAATTTATTGTTCTTAAAAATAATTTCAAGACCTCGAATTTTATGATACAAAAAATTTCACATAGATCCTGAAGCCTAACATGGATTGGAGATGAAGAATTTGATTTTTTAAACAGGTTTGAAACCTATAACTATTGAACAGAGATGGAAATGCCTGAATAACAGACATGCACACACACATATATACATTTTTGTATACATGCTAACATATATTCACACCCTTTTTTACAGCTTCATTGCACAACAATAGATTGTAGATCAGATAAAAAGTTTACTCACCAGGTAAAGAAGAAAACATAGAGCTTTTTGGTAAAGCCTGGAAGTTGACTTTTGATATTTGGAAAACTGTTTTGATTCTGAATTTTTATCTGTTCTTTACTTTAGCCTTTAGCTGAGCTTTGCTTGATGTTGTTGAGATGAATCTACATTTGATGTTAAATTAACTTGCTTGAATCTGAACTTGTTAAAGAGTTGATGAAGTTGAAATTGTTTTAGTTTTAAAACTTGATTTGCTTTTGATCTTTTGTATTTTCTTTACTGGTCTGAAAATCTAAAAGGTGTTTCTTTGATATTTTTTTGGTTTTGTTTTGATTTTCTCAGGCTTTGACATTTGTAAATCTTAATGATAACACTATTACACTTGTTAAACTATAGGTTAATATTTCTACACTTGTTAATCTATATGTCTTAATGGCTTACATTTGTATTTTGCATGAGAATAGGTTTTTTATATTTTATTTTTATTATTATCTTTTGTTTATGTATTTATATATGAATTACTTATACGTACTTATATATTATTAATTTATTTTTATCCTTTCCTTTATTAATAGTTATATAATTTTTTAGAAATAATTTGAAACAGTTTTTTATACATAAATAAATAATCACATTCACACACAGACACACACACACACACACATATATATAAATCCAATTTCATTTTAAGATATTATATTTTTTTGAATTTCAAATTCAAATTCGAATTTAAATCTATTCATATATCTTTACTACTAATAATAATAGTTCAATGAACACAAAATCGACCGTGTCTTTCTGAAATTCCTGAATTGCCCTTCGTACGTTCTCACCTCGCTTTCTCGCTTTTCTCTGCTAACAAAAAAATAGAAAAACCCTAGCGACACGATCCAGGCGATTCCTCACCCAATGTCTTCTGCAACGAACGAGATGCTCTGGGGGCGGTTACACATCCAAGGCGATTGCAGTGCCACTGTCTTCTCCAGCGAATCGCACAAACTAGGGTTATTTCGGCGCTATTACAAACAACATATTCTCCAACTTCGGCGTACGATCAACGTTTACGGATTGATTAAGGTTAGTCACTAATCTATGGTTCTCGATTTAACATTTACCAATACTATGTGTTTCTTATGCTATACTAAAGATTTTGTCGTAAATAGTTTGATTTGTATAGCAAAGTCAAACAATTTGACAGTGTTAAAATAAAAATTCTAAAACATGGTGAAATGAGCCGTAATCAAACTATTTTATATTCCATTGTGAATTTTTTTTAAACTGTTGGAATCATTTTGATATTGTTATGATTAACATTGGTATGTTTGCTTGATTGCTCTTATATTTTTCACGGAGACTGCTGTTGATTAGTGATACCTATGCTGTACCTTTTCCTCGATTTAAAGTTTTATATCTCAGTACCTTTGCTTTGAATTTGTTGCTAAGTTCAAATAAAATTAATAAAGTTGTTATTGCCTATGAGATTTAGCTGTACAAGTTATTCCAGTTTTCCCTAAGCAACAAAAATTACATCAAGCTCATTTACAGTTGCGTACAGTAATTTTTGGTTTGAGATGATTCTATCTTTTGATTATGCAGTATTTTGAATATTATTCACTGCAATCGATGATCATTTTTTAAGAAATGACATATGTGAAATACATTGGAAGATAACATGTATTTAGATATTCAGTTTTTTTGGAGACAGATCACATGAGAACAACAAATCTGTTAAAACATTATGCCTTGATTGTGCTCTGGATTTTTTCTTTCTCCTCAATGCTTGCTCCTAATACTAATTTGCGTGTTGATTCTCGATCTAGCGAATTCAGATTATATTCTAATTGTATTTTACTATCTGTTATCTTAATTTACATGTTGATTCTCGATTTTAATTTATGTGTTGCATTCAGTGCATTTTTGGCGGCAACTGCATTACAGGTTTTTATTAAAAGCTCCATTACATATTAGTTTACTGTGTTAAAATACAAGCTTGGATAGTGGTTGTAGTTCTCTTAGTTTAGTTTACAGGCTATTTTAATTTACGTGTTGCAAACAGTATTTACAGATTGAAGAGAGTGAATGCATAAGAAAAACGATTATTACAAAGCTACAACATTTTTTTGTTACTATATGAAGCTAAAACATCTTATTTTACCTTTTTTACTCAATTAAAAAATGAACTATTAATGTTGTTTTTAATAGACTATTACCCGCTGCTTTATTTATTTTTTATTTTGATAAGGTGTGGTCATTATGTTTTTTAATGGTAAGGTGCGATGACATATATGCTTTACTGATATATATCAAGTATATGTTCATGAAAATGGTAAGTAATATTGTTTAACTGAAATTCCTAGATATGTTAATGTTTTGGATTCTATTCACACCTTAGCCATGATGTACACAATATTTCTATGCAAATTCATTTTAAAATGTGCAAGCTAGAAAAGGTTCAAACAGTAATCATAAATTCTATTTTCTTAAGTGCATAAACTTGAAAAAATAGCATGTCATCCTAAATTCAAGTTAAATTGTGGTCCAAAGCAACGTTAATATGCACGATATTGGATTTCGTGAAAATATATTGATATTTCTTATCACTCTTTGTACACGAGTTGAAGTGGTCATACATATGTTGCTCTTATCTATCATGACCTTCTTAAATCACTTCAGTAGTTATGTGCATCTCCAAAAAGTAGATAATTATGTACTTTCTATCAATTTAACTTTATAGGTACTCTATACATCTTCAAAAACTAGATAATTATGTACTTTCTATCAATTTAACTTTATATGTACTCTGGAATGACTTATAGAATATGATTTATAAATAACAGATCAATGGCTATTTCATCAGTTATAATAATGGCTCATTTGAACAATCATAATCAACCTAAGCAACCAAGGCTAAGGAAGAGATAATGATTCTCATTCACAATCCAAAGGTAAATTGGTACCTATTTATAGTATGTAAATATAAAAAAAATCAAAAGAGAACATCTTCAGAAAGGAGTAGGATTTATATATAGGTAATCATGTACGTTTATGGCTTCCTTTGTGGTCCAATGGGTTATTTGTGTAATGTGTATCATGATTTGGTACTAATTCAAATAGGCACTTCATAATTGATGAATCTTACTTCATTTATTTGATGTCACTCATCCACTTTATTCTTTCGAACTGCTACAATTCCAAAGAAGGTATTTTCTTGATAAAAGATGGGCGTAGTTATGCACAAATATTGTTAGAAAAGTCCTACATTTCAGCTTTCTATTAGAAAAATTCTTTGATTATTTTCCATGGAAGTTAGTACTTTATTTGTATGAAACGAAATATTCGTCCTATTTTATTATGAGTCCTTGAATCTCCTATTATATGTAACCATATAGTTACCCATATTGCTATGAATAACATGACTTTTCCTTTGCTAATTTCCTTTTATTCATGTATAGAACTTTGTTTCACGCATAAATATTTGAAAATTGATCATTTTGGTTTGACTTTTCGTACTTAACACACACACACACCTATGTGTATATTGAAGGAACAATTACATATTCAAGAACTAAAATTTGTTAGGGTTCACAACAGTGTCTTCTTCAAATAACAATGCATTAGTCATGGCAATTTTTCTGCATAACTGATGCACTAATGCTTTTAGGTATAATAACATGACTTTTTTTGTTCACTTTCCTCGCTACATTTATTTTTCACTTCAGTTCCTTTTCATTTATTTTTTGTCTATTAAAATATATCCATTATACTTATTCAAAATATTCACTCTCATATTTATTATTACATTCAACACGACTACGCTTTCACTTTATTATGACTTCGTTCCCAAATATGATGAATTTACAGTTTTTTAACTTATTTGATGTCCTGTTAATTAGTTGTTGTTTCAATGGCCTAAATAGCAGAAGCAATCTAGATTTTGGTTAAGAGAGAAACATCAGTTTTCCGTCGTGATTGTTAGTTTAACTCATTGGAAATGATACTACTGTATTTGGAAAATCTAAACTTTATAGTTATTGAAACAAGTTACTTTTAAATATATCATTGATATTTTTGGCTAATTTGTAGGTATTTTGAGGAAGGAGGATTCCAAGAAAAGGAGAAGGGAGGCTTCATATGCAAATTGAACTGCTATTTTGATCCATGAATTTTGCTTTGTGTAATTTTTGCTAAGCTGGATGGATTCATGGGTTTGTACAACCACTTCTCCATTAGGAAAAGCAAAAAACATCTTAAAATCACCTAAACGTTTGAAGAAATCAAAATGTCCTAAGTATTAAGCTCAAGCATCACCAATCAATTTCCATCAGGCGTCGGACTCAGGTAATTATTTGCTTATTTTCATCAACTGCTTAAGATTTTGATTAGTGCGATTATCGATTAGAATCTACAACAGCAATTAGTATCTACAATGGTGATTGACGATTAAGCACGAATTGCTTATATCCATCTAGATTTTATATCCTTCAGATGCTAATCTCATGTAACTGTTAACTGATTTTCATTACTTCAGATATTGAGTAATTATCGGGTTCCTTAATGATTCACAAGAAGAGTACGCCCTTTATTATTTTGTTTTACTATTTTCTCTTTACTGCAGACACTGAAAAAGGTTACTGTGATTGAGTGTCTTCAGTTTGATTACTTCCAAAATGCAATAGGTAAGGTTGATAATGGAATTTACAAAATTTAGCAAAAATGTAAATCAGCAGTACTTTCAAATTTTCTATCTCTTAAACACTCCACTTTCATTAGTATCAGTATCCGCTCAATCAGAACCCAAACGAATAGACATGAGAAGCCCATTAAGTGATAGTAATGAAAATTTAGTTGCATTGCAGTAAAGAAAAGAAGAGCAGGTTTAATGAATATGTAAAAACGTAAAAAACTTTCTTTAGATAACAAAAAAATATACACAAAATTGGTTTTGTTCTCCTAAAGACTTGAAGCTGCTTTAGGTGTGTGTTTGTGTGTATAAAAGATATATATTACTATTAAATAATTTTAACTTATATAAGAAGAAGAAAACAAAAGACATGTGGAATTTGATTTATATATGACCATCAAATATAAGGAGAAAACAAATATATATGATATTGTTTTTATCCATTTCTCAAAACTTTGACTTAAGTATATTGTTTTCAAATTTTGCTTCATTTCAGGTTGAGAAATATATTATAAGTAATTCTTTATCAGTGAAGGAGTTCATGTTTGCTATATTGACATTTTTAACTTGGTTACACACATGTCCTATAATTGTGAGAAAACTACCATCCATGCCAAATAATTGCTTCGACTCAAATACAGTAAAGAAAGGTAATCTTCTATCATACCGATTTCTTTTCTTTCCCCTGATTCAGTTTTTTGACTCTTTATGATAACACATTTAATTACAGACAACACTTTCAGTGTCTCCCTCAAATTTTTATTCGCTTCAATGTGTTGCTGAACCTGTTGATTTGAGATCTATGTCATTTGTTAGCACTCATGAATACTTGGCTCTTGAGATTATTTTGGGTAATCACTAAAAAAGGAACATATTTTTTTACTCATTTATTCCATTAGAGATGGTAATACACATCCATGTATCAGTGAATTCCTTATGAGTTGTTTTGTTACACTTTATCATACTGCTTGAGATGGGATTAAAAAAGTGAATGATTCAGGGATAAAATCTTAGGGGCTTACATCTGCTCTTAAACATACATAATTTTTATTTTTCAAGAGGGTTTCAAAGAATTAATTAATGTACGTAGTGATGGATATAGATGCATTAACATTGGGAAATTCTCATTTACATATATTTAAGGCGTATCCATATATTTTTTAACAGGGAAGGGCATGGAAGCCCAGTGGATTTACATAATATTGTTAATTATGGAGGCCAATAATTATACAGGATATCTTTCTTTTTGCGAAATAACTGTAGCTACAACAATCCTTAATTTTTCATGGATGCTTTTTCTGCAGGATGCATCACTTGGAGGTCAAGTTCGTTATCATTTATATTCAGTTACTGGAATGGCTGTAAATGGAAGGTATAATAGACTTTATAATGTTACCGGGCAGATATTTTGCTATACTAATTCTTATTGTAATGATACAAATCACGTAACATATAAACTGAAATATATATTGACAGTTTATGAAGGATGCATCAGAAAAATATCAATCTGAGATTTAGAAGGTAATTTGATTTCTGCTAGATTCAACAAAAAAATCAACAAGCAAATGACTGATAACATATGTTACTTTTTCAGCCGGTTTCATCCTTTAGATTGACATAGAAATGAGTATATATTGTTGGCAGTTCTGAAGAGTTGAAGGTTATTATGCAGATTTTTATAGTGAGTGTTACTTCAATTGTATAGAATTATTTGTTTACTTTTTCAATTTTACAATGTTGTAAATGACATGCATTTTGAAAATATAGACTGCAAATTCAACAGCTTACTTCTTCAGAAATCATACCAGCTACCAACAGCTGAAGGGAATCCATGCAGCTATAGAAGCATCACTTCAGAAGAACCAAGGAACTGCTACTTAATTCAGAAAATTACTTTTGTTTTGATTCTGATTAGTAAATTATTAAATTAATTCATGCTCTTAGATTTAGATAACAAAATAACTGCATCTTGTTTAATAAGTTCAGATCTAACATAGAAAGGCATCTCTGGCTTATTGTGTAGTCGATTAGTCCTTTCACACAACACATTCCATGTTGTAGGTACCAGGCATACATCTGAAGTGTTTTTCTGTTGTTTATGTCTGCAAATATTAATATTAGTGAGTTTATAATCTCATTTAGCTTCAGTGATTGCGAATGACCTATATTGAAGTGTTGTTTGATTAGAGTTTATATACTTTTGAGTGTTCACATTCATAAAATGAACAGTCACCCAACTCCTCTGAGTTTTTGCACAGAGCAGATGTTGTCCCAATATTGTTGTCCTATTTTCTTACTCTTTCCAATATTGGTGTTCGGAAATTATCAAAAATAAGTTAAAATAAGTTAAATAATTTTAACAACTAATTAAATTTGAAAAATAAATGTAGATAATTTGGTAACAAGGTAGAATGGATCTATTTATCTTTACTACTAATAATGAGAATTCAACAAACATGAATCCAAACATCAAAGTTCACCGTGTGGCCAATTTTAGCTGTTTTTGTTGATTGTTTCCTCAAAACCTGTTTTGTCTAATTCAAAGCAAATATTATTTCTTACATGCTCTTTTCCGTACACCGATTGATTGGTTCACTGAATTGTGATCCATGTTTTTTCCATTGTAGCATTATACTTACAAACAACATTTGTTACAAGTGCTTAATCGGTAAAATTCTTTGATATGAACATGAACTCATTTTTCTTTATGATCCTATGTTGCTATCTGTGATCATTTTCTTTATATGTTGAAACTATTTTCTGTTTTGTTGACAAGTCAAAATTATAGAATTCGTTGCCTTCATATTTTATCATTATTGAAAGCTGAAACAATTCTTTCTAATCGACTGTCATGTGCATTTTAAATATTCTAAATATTATGCATAATTTAAACATAATAATGACCATAGATCTAAATGCACGAGAAAAGGAAGTAGAGCATGAAGATGTATTGTCCTTGAGGAAACAAAAAAAAATGAAATTTACATCTGGAAAATTGAATGAAATAGCATCTACTGATCAGCACAACACAATGACCAAAAATCCTAAAGAATTTCTAAAAACCTTAGAAAAAAAAGAGAGACTAGATTTAGATCTACTACAGAAGGCTTAAATGAAAATGATAGTTCCTAAAATTTTATACCTGCTTCTGAAACCTTTTCAAATGATCTTATTAGTTATAGATAATGTTGCAGCACAAATGGTTGATAGCATCATACATGAAACAAATCAGCAAAATGTGTCAGCCTACATAGAAGATAATCCTGAATATAGTGCATAAATTCAGTCAAAAAAGTAAGAAAAACAAGACAAAAACAAAACAAAAGCTCCTCCTAAAAGATACATTTAGAGCTCAACAAAAGGTAAATGAGTTTATTTGTGTGGAATATACGAGGAGCTAACAATGATTTCAAGATGAATGAAGTGATTAAACTCCTCAACACCTACCACCTATCTTTGGTTTGTTTGGCTAAAAATAAGCAATCTACTAACAAAATGGATTATTTATACTGTAATTTCACAATGACAAGTTAGGCATGATAATGATCATAGATCTACAGGCACTTGACATACACTTATTTTAAATATTTAAGCTCTTTGCTTACATAATTTTTTGCTATTTACATGATTCACGTATTGTTCTATTGTTTTATTTACCGTTCTTCTTACCCTCCTTCAACTTATTTTATAAAATTTTAAACTTATTTGGACTGACCAAATCCCATTTCCCCTACAAGTTAATGTACCAATGAATATTTTGATTTTTGCAAACTGTATTCAAAACCCTTTATTTTTGAGTGTTTTTGCAATTTCAGGTTGTATAGAGAATATGGATTCAGGATAAATATATTGATACACAGCCCACTCATGTTCCTTCTTTTTGACATAATGTGCACATCTCCTGCTTTTTGACATAATAGTGCTCATCATACTTTAGGCTTGGATGAGTAGAACACTGATCATTTGGTTAATTAAGATATCATTCTACTATAAATAATTCAAAACCTCAAAACTAATCCGAATATGCTATATGCTATAAAATATAAGTCATTCAGATTTGAATTATGTGAGCATCACTTATCATTATTGATTAAATGATATGAAAAATTGCTTATACAAAGCAATTGTTGATTTCATTTTTTAGTTTATTTGTTACTGTAGGTTATGCTTTTAATTCTGTACCATTCACCATTCCCAATCAAACAATCCTCTATCATCACTATCGATCAAACAATCCTTTTATTTATCACATAAATGCTGATTTTTTTTTTATTTTGATGTTTCGATATTTGATTTATACGTTCTAATTTCGATTTGATGATAGGCAGTGGTATATTTTTTTTACCTTCTAATTTCTGTTGGCAGGTCTTCGTTAAGGAAATCCAGAGCATCTGCTTGATCTTTGCAATATGAATCCTCTCCTTATTATAATGGTTCAGTAGTAGATTCGGGGACAATTTCTGAAGTCGAACATTCCTATCTTTCAGTTGAGCACTGAGAGGTTTCAGCGTGTTATTTTCCCTTTTCAGAATAGGTATGTATTTATTCATATGTAAAGTTAATGCCTGTGTCTATCTTCCCTATTGCTTTATTGGTTGTTGTAGATTCATTTCCTGTGTATATACATACACACACACACACATCTTTACTACTAATAATATAAATTCAAACAATAGGTTTCAACCGTGTCTTTTGAGAATTCCCGAAATACCCTTTAATCTTGAGTCTGTGCGTCTTCCTACATCCCAACTTACGTTGTTTTACACTCTCAAAATTTCATTTCTCCACAAAATCAATTGCATCTCTATAACAATAGAAAGATCACATCCATCTTTAGCATCTAACATGATTAGCAAAGACCCGATATGGATTTATTGAATATGAAGTCGTCTTGATGGATTGTTAAGTCACCAAGATTGTCGGTCATGTAACTGAAGAAATTTGGGGGTCTTTACATCCAAACTTTATGCAGATTTCGATGATTATGATTTCGAATTCGGTTTTTAAGAAGAAGCACTTGATGTCATGGACGGCGACTTCAATGGAGTAGGCGGTTAGGATTCCGTGGTAGTTAGTCAGCTTTCTTGGATGTTGATATCAATAAATCGAATGCTCTGAGAAATAGATAATGAATCATTAAATTGTAAGTCCCTCCTTTTTTGTTTATGTTAGTCTCTATCTTGCTCATGAGATTGTTTTAATCACAAAAATATATGAACTATGGCCTTGAAATAAAACAAGGTTTAATTACATTGGAGCTGAAATAAGTAACAACTGCTTTTGCTTAGCCTTTAAAAGATAAAACTCTTAACATTTGACTAATTTGTGCAGAGTAAAATACAGAAAAATCTGCGTCTTACACACAAGTACATCTTTCTCCATGTACATTTGAATGAATTATCTAATCAAACAGTGGAGATTAACTCTATTGGTGGCTATGTGATGATATATAAATATATAATATGTTTATGTCTATGAATTTCGATATAAAATGCTAGGGAGGCACCTAAAGCTGCTGTTCACTCTCAATTCACATACAAAATACCTTGAAAACAAAATATATTTTATAATGTTAAGTAGCCACGATGACATTAATATATTAGTGGATGGTTCAAACTACATTTTATAACGCACATGTTTTTGTTAGCTATAAGTAGTGTGTGACTATCAAGCAGACAAACATAATAATAAATGGATATAATCATGTTCTCATTATCTTCCCGTCTATTGTTGTTTCATACGTTCAGTGCTACTCATTGCCCGCTCATTATTATCATTCGTTTTTTCTATTCTGTACATATTTCTCAAAAATTGGATGGGATCTAAATGATGATGTAGATGTACAATTAAAGAATAGTCAAGTACTAAGAACTGGAAATTAAAATAGACATGGCATGAGCAATAAGCATGCTTATTGATAGATTGCTTAACATATGTAATTACCCAATTAAGTGGTAAAAACGAAGTATATAGGTTTAAGTTGGGTTACATGTGACTTAAAAATATTATAACTGCTGCTACTACTATGGCAGTAGATGATATAGTATAAAATCACCTTTTTATTGAATTAAGTGTATTTTTCAAATGATATAATTCTCAATTTTAGGGAACAAAGGAAAAAATGGAGAAGATTTATGCGTACCTAGCATATTTTAGTAAATAATGTTTTGAGATACCCAGTAATGTATCTCTAATTTTATAAGATTATACACTTTCAATTCAAATGCTGGAGATAAAGGATTAAAATGTAGGCATGCATGCTTTATAATCATGATAATTAGCACGGTAATTATGAAGATGGTCATAATGAGAAAAGTATAGGTGATATTTAGCTATTGAGGAGAGATATAAAGCGATAGAGGGAGTAGTAGATCGGTATATCGAACTCCCATGCAATAAAGCACGGACGAATATTATCGATGAGTGAACAACAAATGGCTATGAATATTTCGAAAACGTCCAAAAACAAGTGAATTTTACACAAAAACATCAGCTCAAATTTAGTTATCAACATGGGATAAGGTTCATGTTCATTTTTCAATCAGTTATTCTTACATACTTTTATATTAGGTTTTCATTCAGTAATCCATGCATGCATGTATATTATTAGGAATAAACTGTTTATATAATCTACTCTTCTCATTTTTAAATATGGTGCTAAATAATGAAGCTTTTTAGTAAATGATACAATAACTTTTTATTTTAACACTTAATTAGGTTGAAGCACCGATATAATCTTTAAATGCTGAGAGATTTTCAGGAATACCTTAAAACTATAAATGAAACTATATTAAAATCACTGGGCTTTTGGACAAATATTTTACAAAAAGATTATATTGTTCATCTAAATAATGTGAAAAGATGGAAGAGTGTCAGATTATATGTTGGATCATTTTTACTGGAAATCTTGGTTAAAATTTTAATGAACTTTTTCTTTATTTTTCATCTATTAAGAAAAAAAATGCGGACAACGGTTGTTTCAGTTAAATTTTTCTTTGCTTTTTATAATAGACTAATTTCAAATGTAGGAGCATAAAAGTTGATGATGAACTAATTAAATTATATTACACTTGGCTTGAGTGTTAGATAATCTATACATCAATAGTCATTCAATGATGTGCAATATGCATGTATCCTTTGTACAAATTTGAGTCTGTTCTCTCTAAGCTGGAAGATACACTTACAGATGTCCCATGAGTTGCAGATTCCTTGGTCGCATTTTTATGAAAATTATACTTGAAATTATGATTTTTTTAAGAGAGATAGGAAGAATAATCCATGAAGGCGGTGAAGAACCTGGGCATTTGTTTGGCTTAGCCTCTAAAGTACTTGGGTATATTTTAAAGATTATTATAGAAGAAAAGGAGATCTGGGTAAAGAAACAGTCACAAATTCAAGACTTAACCTAGATGAATTTCACCGCATCCAATTAAGTCAAACAAGCTAAATGCATTTCTCTAAATTCCACTATATATCATGTTCATAGCGGAGAAATGTCGTCGTCATTTTTTGTTTTCTTGGGTTTATTTTCCTCTATTTATTTACTTCCCTTCCGTTATTGAACTGTAAATGAAACAAAAATGTTTTGGTTCATCAGCAAAATTATAGTTTATAGCATTGGGAGAGCTTGAAATCTTGCTGTAGATTTTGAGAGAACTTGGGAGATTCATGGTAACCGTTTTGGTATTGTTTGTTCTGATGAAAATATGATTCATTCCTAAGTATTATATTTTGCTTTACTTTTGAACAATGTGTTATTGCAACTATTATATTTTCCAATAATCAGTTATACTACAAGCAATATTGAAAGAAACATGCATAATTATCATTTACTTGAAAGTATTGGGCTTCATGGATGTTTTAGCCATTCTTCACATCGTGATCTGCAGTCATTTTTCTATCGTTTTCCTATAGACATGTTAAGGTATGTAATATATTTAAATATTAATAACCATTTTCATGTACAAAATCCTACAACAATGTATATTTTGGTCCATGTGTATGGAGCTGCATATGCTTAAAGAATAATATATTATTTAAGATGATGGATTTATAGTGGAGTATAAATTATTACTGAAGATAGAATATAACAAGATAAATTATTATACACATTTTCCAGGGCTCCACCTTTTGTGGGCAAATTGATAAATAAGATTGCTCCTGTTGTGTTCTTTAGGATATGTTGATTGTGTTATTCCTCAGGTAATTTTTACATATTATTTTATTTGGTTTCTCATCATATTTGCAAGCAGGTTGCGTCTAAAGTATGCAGTGAAAAATATTTTATATTATGTACATTATTATACATGAAGCCCTTATATTGTTTGATGTGAATTATGCCCAGTGTCAACATTGGTGTATATACTATGCATGTGAAGGTTTATATGTAAACTGTGCAATGTCATGTAAAATTAGAATATTATACGAATACTTATTAGAAAATGTGTAGATGCATCTATTTCATAATCTTCCCAACAAATCTACAAGTTAATTAGGAATAAATAAGCACATTACATAGCCTAGGAGTTTATGGGCCTTGCCAATTTCATTAGATTTTAAAAAAAATGTCAAACGCCTATTTATATCTGATTCCATTGTATCAATTGTTTCCCTTTCAGTTTATGACATGTATTTGTGTACATGCTGACTGTTTTATAATTATCAGCAAAACTTAATTCAGATGTCCTCGACTTCTTCAAATGTTTGAACCCTATTAGTAGCCACAACTAACATTGGATTTTTTTTTTCAAAACAACTGGCGCTCTAAAAACTACATTGAGTTTTCGACTCCATGCAGTTTCATTGAGTTAAAAACCGACTCGATGCGAAGTCACTCATTGCAAACTGCATTGAGCTGCAGTTGATGGAAGTAACGGTCAATGGAGCAATGATCCAAGTAGTGTGGAAACCTGAACCAATGCATCTCATCATAACTTGTAAGATGATGCACTTTAAATATTTTCTGATATGTTTTCATGTTTCATATCATCGTATATAAACCTCACATGAACTATAAGCTTACTATCTAGACCTCGCATAAAAACCTACGTATAGCTTGATAATAGAAAAAAATTGCATTCTTAGTTATCATGCTTGATATAAATACTGCAATGTATCAATACTGTAATTTAGAAGGGACGGATATTGCAATTTAGCACTGCGCTACTGCTTAGTTGTATTTTGTAGTAGAGCAGTGCCCAGTTGCCTTGCAGTTGAGCACACTGCTCAAGTGCAAATGCAACTAAGCACTGTGTTCGGTTGCATTTGTAACTTAGCTAAAGTGCTCAGTTGAAAAATGCATTTGCAACTGAGTTGAGATGCTCAGTTGCATTTTGCAGTTGAGCGCACTACTTAGTTGCATTTGCAACAGAGCACAACGATTACTTTTATATTGAGTTATATTATAATGGCAAAAAGAAATTGGTGTGTTCGGCTCACTTTTTTTTCCTCATATTAGTTTAGACTTCCTTTATGTATTAATGGTGTTTGGTTTCCTGAATGTTGCAGTCAAAAAGTATGGATTAGTATCACGTGTATAAACTGAAAATAATTTATTTATGCAAGCAAATGCTCAAGGACCAATTATGTAGCATATTGCTAAGTCATTTCTAACAAAAAAATTGCATCTGCATTTATAGTTCATAATTTTGTTACTATTAGTATTATATGAAGATATTAACTCTTGCAGTGGAAGAAATAGAGGAGATATGTTTAGAGGTCATCATACAAAAAGCATTTGATTTGGATTGAGGACTGCACTGCTTCTATAGACCAACCGAACAACATTCGTTCCACTTGAAGTCAATATGTTGTCCTCCATAATTTAAATTTAGTGGTGCATCTTCTGCATACCAAGTATGTTATATTATTATTTTTATATATAAATGTGTAGTAGTACTAAAGGCTTCTTATATTGGATCCTCTAAACATGTGTTTCTAGAATATTCGAACATACTACATAAGTCAGAACAATGACAATATTCCCTGCCAAATTTTGATAAGACTACCATACAGCCTTCTACTCATCAATGCCTTTTAATTCCAAAACGTGTTCCATGCCTAAAAAATAAACCGAAATTAATGGACACTTTGACATGAATGGAGAATGTGTACTATATTCGTAAATGAAACATTATACATGACTTAAAACATGCACATTGCGATTAGATGCAGGCCCACCTGGGCGTGCATACATACTCGTATATATATATATATATATATATATATATATATATATATATATATATATTAATTTTAAATCCAGAATTGTTTTTAGGATATTTATATTTGAATTTCAATTTCAAATTCATATTACAGTCTATTCATATATATAATCAATACTTATCTTATTTGTTTTGAAAAATTCAAATTAATTCCAGAATTTAATTCCAAAATTTATATTAATTACTAATTTTAAATTTGATAAAAATTACGCTGTTACAGATTCGCCCTTAAGAAAATTTCATCCTTGAAATTTGAAAGAGAGAGGCAAACAAAGAATATATGAGTACATATAAAAAGATAGAGAAATGGCTTACCAATCAATCCAGAATATCCACTCTGCAATTGGGATAGGACTTTTGCATGATATCCTCTGTTTCCCAAGTACAGTCATTTGGATCACTACTCCATTGCCCTTTTACCAGTTTCACCACTTTATTCCTTAGCTCCTTTTCATCTCGGTCAATTATCTTCAAGGGTTCTCTTTTCACTGCCAGATTTGGTGTGATCTCCAAATCTTGTTAAGCGGCCTCTTCAATAATACAGCCTGGATCGTGCACATATTTCTGAAGGTGTGAAATATGAAACATATTATGCCCGCCAGATAGCCAATTGGGTGACTGCACTCGATATGCCAAAGGACCGATCCTCTCCAGTATAGGAAAAGGACCTACATATCACGGTGCCGGTTTTTCAGTCTTTCCAAATCTTAACCTCCCCGCATCGGAGAAACCTTTAGGAAAACGGAATCTCCAACCTGGAATTCTAAATCTCTTCTCCTGAGATCCACATAACTTTTCTGATGACTCTAAGTAGTTTTCAATTTCTTTCAAATAAATTCAACTTTCTCGGTAGCTTCCTTTATCATATTTGGACCAAGAACAAGCCTATCACCCGACTCAATCCAACATGCAGGTGATCGACACGGACAACCATATAATGCTTTGAAAGGAGACATTTCGATACTGGCCTGATAGCTATTATTATATGAAAATTCAACTAGGTGCAAGTGGTCCTCCCATGAATCGCCAAAGTCAAGAATACAAGCATGTAAAAGGTCTTCTAAGATTCGATTTATTCTTTCCGTTTTCCCATTAGACTGCGGGTGGTAAGCACTACTGAAGTTCAGCTAGGTTCCTAGTGCGGCTTGAAATGCCTCCAAAAATTTGCTAGTGAAGATCGGGCCACGATCACTCACTATACTGCTCGGTATTCCATGGAAACGAACAATCTCTTTCATATACAACTTTGCCAAACTTGCTGTCGTTCGGGTAGATTTTATTGAGATAAAGTGGGCAACCTTGGTCAGACGATCCACAATAACCCAAATTTCCTCATTACCTTTCTTAGTTCGTGGCAACCCGTCTATGAAATCCATAGATACTAGATCCCATTTCCACTTAGGCACCTACAATGGTTGAAGTAAACCTTCCATCTTCTTCATATCACTCTTGATTTGCTGACAAGTTGCACAACGACTGACTTAAATGGATTGTAACAACCCAAAATGTTTATTAAATGTTTTATTTCATTTTATTTAAAACTTTGGTGTTTAATTATCTAAAATTTGAATTTTAAAATTTTTCCAATAAAGTTTGGATTTTTGTTTGTAATTTCCTTTACAAATATAGTAAAATAAATAATTTGTGTATATATATATTTATATTTTTCATATATATTCATCTTTTTTTATCTTTCTACATTTTCCTTTTTTGACATTCATTTTTTTATTTGAATTGTTATGTGTTTGTATCTCTTATTCATTGCTTCGAAAAAATTTCAGTGGATTACGTTATATAGTCTTAAAGGCATATCTTTTTAAAATTTTATTTACTTTGTTTATTGAATGTTTCTTTGTATATACCTTTTAATTAATGGCAAGGAAAAAAATCAAATTGACGTATGTTACTTTGCATTAATTTGGCATGCGTTACATTTGCTTTTTTTCTTCCCTCTTTATTTGCCTATTTATTTATTTCCTACCATAGTTGTTCATAACTTATGTTATTATCTATTCGTGTGTATACGCTTTAATTTATTTATTTGGATGTTCATTTGTATATTCTGTATTTAACAGTTGGGAAACGAATCAATTAGTTGTACGTTACGTTGTTTTATTTGGCATAAGTTTCTTTGGCTTTATTTCTTGCATTTTTATGTGCCTATCCTTTTAATTTTCTACTATAGCCTTTCACTATTTTAGCCATTCCTCACATGCTATAGCCGTGTATTACTTCTCCTAATCACGCATAAAAATCTCCTCAATATATCTCTTCCAGTGATTGAAAGATCTTTGCATACGTTTCTTTTATTAAATAGGAATCGAATCCCCTTTATTATTTTCTTACCATTTACTCTTTTGGCCATTCAAACCTCAAACCGTAGCCGCCTCCTCTATTACTAATTCACACACGAAAACATTTTTCCCACATCTCATTTTATTTCCTAAGAAAAAAAAAATATAGATCTAAATATCCATGGCTTCTTCTTCCTCTTATTTCTCGTTTTATTTTCTAATTTTTTTCCTTCATGAATAGGCTCGGCCTCTACCTCCTTGCCAACCCCATCACCACTTGCATATGGTAGAGCAAGGTTAGGTCATCTTATCTCAATTATTTTCATTATTTAATTCATCTAATATTTTGTATTAAATATATTTATGTATGTTGTATTTGTTTGTGTACATAAGTTGAAATCTTGGCTCTCCTATCACTCAAGTTGAATCATGCTTTGTCATGCCTTTTGTGCTTTCCAAAGTTTGATCTTTGTGTTTGAATTGTTGCCTTCAGCTTTAAAAAGATGAGTATTCACTCTAGACGTTACATGATTATATTATTGTGATATGATGACAAGTGAATCTGTATAAATTGATATGTTATTCATACACGCCTGTGATATTTTATATGATGTTAAATGTTGTTTATATATTTATTACATCATCTAATATGTTATTATATGATATACTGTTCATTTTATTTACTGTATCATTACTGCAAGTTCCCTATCACCATGGGTTGAAAAGATACATACCCGAACGGACTTTAGAATAAGGAAAAATCATTATGAGCTAAAATGATGGGCTCAAGTGATTTTTATTGTGATTTCTATTGCATATATTTACTTGGGATTACGGTTTTGAAACGATAGAACCCGGATTTTTCTTTTAAATCATGGATTGAAATGATACACATCTGTATCATTTGACCTAGGTTAGAAAATATTATACAGACCCATGGTTATATTTTTAAATAATATTTTTCTAAAGATTCATTAAGTGTTTTGAATATTTTCTGAAATTTTTTAAGTATTTTGAAATTATGAATATATGAAATTTTAACTTAGTTTGATTTTATGCTTTAAATGGTAAAGGTGTATTTGGTTTTCCTATAAGTTAAAATTTTATAAGTCTATTATTGGTTTAAGAAATTTAAAGATTTTATTTATGATAAATATCTTAATCATTAAATTTGATTTAATATGGAATCATAAATTTAATCTAGCAACTTTAATAAAGGTTATTTCATGAAATGGATTTGGTTTGCATAATAAATGATGTATTTTGGATAGAATGAAATACTATTTAATTGGACTTTTGTAATAAATGTTTAACTTGGAATCATAGTTATTTGAAGTAAAAATGAATAAATTTGTAAAGAAAATTGATTATTATATTAACTATGATTAAATATTTTATTTATGAAATGAATATGTTTTTGAAAATGAATACTTATGATTTATATGGTAAACATGTATTTTAATTAATGTGAAATTGATAAAGACAACAAATGCTCTTTATTGTGATAATAAAATGTAAGTTAAAAATGTACATTTGACGTGAAATCATAATTAATGTGATATTGATTAAGACAATAAATGCTTTTTATTGTGGAAATAAAATGAAAGTTAAAAATGTACATTTGACATGAAATTGTAATTAATGTGATATTGATAAAGACAACAAATGCTCTTTATTGTGAAAATAAAATGTAAGTTAAAAATATACATTTGACATGTAATTTTAATTAATGTGATATTGATTAAGACAAATTTATTGTGATAATAAAATGTAAGTTAAAAATGTACATTTGACATGTAATTTTAGTTGATGTGACATTGATTAAGACAATTAATGCTCTTTATTGTGAAAATAAAACGTATGTTAAAAATGAACATTTGACATGTAATTTTAGTTAATGCAATATTGATTAAACTTATACATGTTCTTTACTATAATAATTAAATGCAAGCAAATAATATACTTTTAACTTAACATAAGGAATTTCAACTTTAAATTTGTAATTACAGTAATTAAGTTTATTTAACATGGTTTATTTAATATCCAAATGTATTAATTAGTGTAATAAAATAGAAATGATAAAATAATAATGGTAAGAATTGTAAGTATATGAACATTTGGATTATATAAAATGGTAAAGTGGAAAGTATATACTATTTTGAAATAAATGATATGGTTTTGAAGTGGATATGATAATTTGTTTTTGAAAGTATATACTATTTTAAAATAAATGATATGGTTTGAAATGGATATGATATTTTGGTTTTGGAAGTATATACTGCTTTGAAATAAATATCCATCGGTTATAATAACGACTGGCTGGCAATGAGACCGGGATCAGATATGGGCATACTCTCTATCGATACCGCAAACCACTTTGACAACCGTGTACGCGGTGGAGATTCCAGAATGAAGTAGGATGGTGGCAACATTCTATTGAGGTATATACATGGACCCGACTCCCGTGAGGTGGCATAAGGTGGCTAAAACAGGAGCGATTGACGGGCTAATGAGGTAGCAACTTTGTTCGGACACATTTCTTCGTATGCTATTCTATTACATTGTGATTGATTGATGCGCACCTTTGATTTTTGGGAGTGTCGCTCGAGGTGGGCGGTAGCTGCGCGCTACGCGCTACCACCGGCCTAGAAGCATAATTAGTATATCTACCCTAGCATTGCCTAGTTATGCCGTGTCATCTAACCTAGCGCGTCATTACGATTTTGATTTATGTCATACCTATGGAGTATCCTCTGGTAGTCTCCCGGTTAGGAGGTATTACGGTACTGTATAGACTACTGGCACTATATATGTGTTAAGGTGGAAAATTTAAAGCCTTAACACTATTTTAAAGTAAGTTTATTTTACTATGGACATTATTATAATAGCGAAATATTACTACATAGTAAATAGTTTTACAAATCCTTAGAGGATGAGCGGTCCCAAGCATCCTTTAAGTTACTTGTACCTATATTACAGTTCACTGGAGTTGGTTTACATTGTATAAGCATGTATGTCCCGACTCGAGTGTTTTGTGTTTTGCTTTACGCTCGGGTCAAACTAAGTGATACAGCATTTAAGACACACCTTCGAAGTTGGAGCTTTGCTTAAAGATCCAGCTATCTATGTCAATTGCTGTTATCCAGTTGATTCCAATAATGTATTCCGATTTGTACTTGATTATCATCTTGTTAGTCCTATTGTATCTTGTTTAACTCTGATGTATTTATACAGTAGCTTCATGAACTACTATCTCTTTTCTTCCGCTGCATTTTATTACTCCGTGTCCGTGATATGTGATTTATTTATTTACTGTATGTTCTGAGTTTTGTCAAATTTATTTCTACAATTCGGCATTTTGAGAAATTCAAGTCCAACATGTGCGGATGCGAATGGTTGAAAATACCGAATCATTACATTTGGTAACAGAGCCATGTTTCGATCCTAGGTCCTGTGATTTATGGGCCCACCACGTTTCCGCTGTGCCACTCTGATGTATTTATATAGTAGCTTCATAAACTACTATCTTTCTTCTTCCGCTGCATTTTATTACTCTGTGCCTATGATCTGTGATTAATTTATTTACTATATGTTCTGTGTTTTGCTAAATTTATTTCTGCAATTCGGTATTTTGTGTAATTCAAGTCTGACATGTGTGGATGCGAATGGTTGAAAATACGGGTCGTTACATGGATATATCCCTCTTCATTGTTTTCCACTAGAAAGTCCTTTTGATATCGCGATACATCTTGTTAACTCCTGGATGGATACTAAGCTTGGACTTATAACACTCGTCCAAAACTTCATGTTTTAGATCTGGGATATCTGGGACATAGATCCTGCCTCTCAGTCTTATAATTCCTCTATTGTCAATTTCAATGCTGGAATCTTCATCTTGATATATTTTTCTATAGATTTCTTGAAGAAACTTGTCTTGTTTCTGCTTTCTTGCAACCTTCTTAAGAAGAGTAGGAGTGACAACAAGATAATCGAGAACAATATGTCTTCTACTCAAAGCATCGGCTACCACGTTTGCTTTACTAAGCGTATACAAAATAACCAGGTCATATAACGCTAGAAATTCGAACCAACGTTGCTACCTAAGACTCAAATCCTTCTGGGTAAAGAGATAATTCAGAGATTTATGGTCGGTGAACAATTCGAATTTTTCACCTAAAACAAGAAGGGTTTATTAAGTGTATATTTTAAGTTAGGTTAAACTTTTAAATTTTAAGGAAAGCTGAAAGAGATTCTTAACCAAAAGATAATGATGCCAGATTTTTAAAGCAAAAATAATAGCCTTGAGCTCAAGATCATGTGTTGGGTAGTTTTTCTCATGCGGATGCAATTGTCTACTCGCATAGGTAATCACCCTACCTTCCTGCATTAGAATAGCACCCACACCTTCACCACAAGCGTCTGTATAAACAAATAAACCTTGGTTCCATTTAACAATAGCAAGAACAGGAGCGGTGGTCAATCTTGTCTTCAACTCTTGGAACTCTTCTTTGCACTACGGAGTCCAATCAAATTTAGCATTTTTCATAGTCAGTTTAGTTAATTGACTGGCTATCTTGGAGAAATCCTGGACAAATTTACTGTAATATTCCTCTAAAACCCGAAAACTTCCACTTCTTTTGGAGTTGTTGGTTGCTTCCAGTCTATGATAGCAGGAACCTTGCCCAGGTCTGCAGAAATTCCCTCTTCGGTGACAATATGTCCGAGAAATCTAACTTCCTTGACCCAAAAATGACACTTAGAAAATTTGGCAAACATAATGTTCTTCCTTAATATTTCCAAAACAATTCTCAAGTGTTTAGCATGTTCTTCTTCGGTTTTGGAATAGATCAAAATACCGTCAATAAACACAAGAATAAATTTATTCAATACCTCTCGAAATACTCGGGTCATTAAAATATGCGGGAGCATTGGTTAGTCCAAAAGGCATAACTAACCATTCGTAGAATGTGTTAGGACCCTTGAAAGCGGTTAAATGAGTAAAGTCTTCGACAATTCTCAACTGATGGAATCCTTGGGCTAGATCCATCTTTGAAAAGAATCGAGCGTCGTGCAGTTGATCGAACAAGTTGTCGATTCCGAGCAAAGGAAATTTGTTTTTAAGAGTTAATTTATTGAGATTGCGGTAGTCTACGCACAATCCCAGAGATCCGTTAGACTTGGCCACAAATACCACAGCTGAACCCCAACTTAGAACACTGGGACGTATTAATCCTTTTTCTAACAAATCTCGGGTTTGCTTGACTAGCTCTATTCTTTCCTTTGGTGCCATCCTACGGCTCGCATGTTCAAAAGGACGAGCATTGGAAACCAAGTCGATTCTGAATTCAATTTCCCTATGCAGAGGCAAAGATTTAACCTCTTTGAATACATCGGGAAATTCCCAAACAATAGGTATAGATTCCAGACTAGGTTCGGGATACCCCAAAGTATACAACAGCTTATCCCTTTTCGGACTCGGATCCTCACAAGAAATTTCAATAAAATTCCCAAATTTTATTTTGACCGAAATTATTCGATTGTTACAATCTAATTTAGTTTCGTATTTCGTTAACCAGTTCATTCCAAGTAAGATTTCAAATTCGATGAATTCGAGAACAAAAAGGCTGATAGGAAATTGATGACGAGAATAGGAGATAGGAACTTCTCTACATCGTAGACAAAGGTTCACTGGGCCACCAACTGGATTCTTCACACAAATGGGTTGTCGACAAATTCGGGTTCAAGTTTTAATACATTTACGGTTTGTTGGGAGATAATATGTGTGTCTCCAGTATCAAGCAAAACCATAACAACTCTATCATAAATAAGAAGGTTACCTTCTAAAACTTCTTTTCCTTTGTCCGCTCCAGATGTTGAAGGTTTATCTTTGATTGCATACACCTTCGCTATTGAGCTTGCTACATTGGCGGGCAATCTTTAGCTACGTGACCTGGCTTGTGACAGTAATAACATTCCTGGCTCTCTAACTAGTCTTCATAGGTTGTTTTTTCTTTCTTTGTTTCTTAGCCTTCTCGCATCTACTTGAGTAATGTCCCTTCTCAGACAATTATAACAAGTAATATCCTTCGTCTGGTATTCCCAGTTATTCTTCTTTTCTTTGCCTTGCCCTGGTTTCTTCCCTCTGAACTTCCTTTTCTTCCAATTTGGATTGCTTGCACTTCCTTTCTCTTTCGAAACTTCCTTCTTATCCAGGGTAGCATATCTATAACCCATATCTATCAAATCATAAAAATCAGAGGGGTGTTTATTAACTTCGGACCAAACCGAGATAACTCGTTAAACTTGTTCAAGTACTCTTCAAACGATAGACTCCCCTGCTTCAAGTCAGTAAACTCCTGGTGCATCTTGGAGACACTAGCAGGCGACATACAACATTGCTCAAACACCTCTTTGAATCGACCCTAAGTGAACTCATCCTCCGGCTCATCCACTATAATAGTCTCCCACCAGGGTAGAGCTTCCCCTTAGATTTGCCAAGAAGCTATCAATCTCATCTGTTCAACTTCCAACTTCAAACCTCTAATTTTTTTTTCACATGATCAAATCCAGGCTTGTGCTTCAATAATAGACTCCTTGCCTTTAATGGCTTTCCACCAAGTCTGGAAAAACTTCGATATAAATCAGCCAGGTTCAGTTGAGGTTGAGTGGGAATAGCTGCTTCCATTGTTGCAGGGCCTTGACTAGTTGTAGTGGTACTTCCCCTTCCCCTACCTCGTCCTCTCCTCGCGCTCATTCTCACTATCTATAAATAGTAAGAAAACTTGATTTAGGCATACGGATGAGATATCTTAGAGATATACTCATTCTAGGGTATTTCTAACCCTATCTTTAATGAGTCACCTACTGTGTTATACTCCGTAGCTAAAGTTCTTACTCAACCTTTAGCTCTGATACCGCTTGTCACGATCCGAAATCCAGCGTCCGAAAAATCGACATCCAATACCTCACTTGTATTCGAATGCTGGAGATTCAACGTCGGACTCCAGTTCGATGGAGCTTATAACAACACTAGATGAATACAAAACAGTGGTAACGAAAGATGATTTCATTTATCACAACACAAATAAAATATGGATATAACATTTGATTACAACAATTGAACACTACCATCAGAGTGCTATACATGATACAACAACAAAATATAACGCCACAGCGGAGAAACAACAGAGTCCTCAAAAAGATCCAACATAAGCACTTTCAATCCAAAAGCTTCCAAAATACGACAACTTCCAAAACCAAAGACTCCAAAAGACTTCAAAGATTCCTAGCTTCAAATCCGAACTAGCTCCAAAACATGGATAACCTGCTTCTAGGCTACCCGTGTGGAAAATTATGGGCACCCTGAGTTTAGGAAGAGAACAATAAACTCCGCGTCGGTCATGGAACTGGTATAAGTAAACAAAAACAGTTGTTTGAACAAAAAAAAGTTAAAAAAAGAAATCCATTATGCTTTTTGGAAAATGAAACTACCATAAGGCCACCACCACACACATAATGCAATCACACAATTGGAGGAGATTGCTTCTTATGACAGTCAAACATGCTTGATGTGAGAAAAATCTTTTTGATATTATTATTAATGCATAGTGTAGAAAACATTTGGAAAGTATAATATTAATCTTAGCCAGCATACCACCATTATGGTATGCCTACTATAGCTACCATTTAAGTGGCAGGTCACCACCATTGATAAATGGCAGGTTCTACAACTAAAACTGCATAGCGCTCGTATTGTTTTTTTTTTTATTTCCAACAAATGGTCAGGCTAAGGAAATTGCTAACCGAATGGGTGAGCCTCTAGAGGGACACCCCGAGAACTTAACCAGCTCTCTGCCAACACAAGGCCGGGTTATCTCTGTAACTAGGTAACTAACTGCCATGAGTATGGCATCCCCCGGTCGTAATTGACCATTATTGAGGGCCCTTAACAACAACAACGTCAAAGCAAAATATCTGGGCCCCATACCAGAATGCCACTTATTATCCAGAAGGAAATGCACATACCTAAAAGGGCGCAACCCTCATAACCTTGCCGCATCTTTCCTGTTTCGACCATTTTCGGGGTATGAGGTTCGATGAAGTCCCGTCTCAAAAAGCTACACTTTTCACAAAAGCCATGCTTTGATCAACAAATGATCAGCACTCAGCATGCCACACTGCCAAATTTAGGAGTATATCACTATTAACCATCAACTACATAACCTATGAGCTCGTACGTCTCAGAGAAGGGTGTTAAGCTAAGAGAATAAATCTCTGCCACTAAAAAAAAATATTTGATAAAAATCAGCTTTATATCTCAAAGTGTAATGTCAAACAAACAACCATACAAGTCCATCCTGGGTTTGAATGGAACTGAAGGCACTTCGTCCAATAAAGGAAGAGGCCCTTGCAAATCCGGGCATCCACAATCCCAACCGGACTCCCTATCACATATGAAGATCTCTATACCGGAGCAACTCAGTGCAGAGACAATCGATAGGTAATCCTTTTGTTCTCGAAAATACCTGGTCTTTACCACCGTTTTCAAATGCACTCCAATTTCGTCGTATCATTAATTCAGAATGAGTTTTATGACACAAAGTCCTCTCCCGACTAATCTGAATAATAAGCGCTTATTTTTAAAACAAATGGATACACAAGTCACAAAGATTCACTATTAAGATTCGATGTGGGTTTCGAGTAACCATTTGTAATCCGACTCTCTATCGCATCGAAATTCTATTGTCGTTTAAAGGCCAATAGTTTCCACATTCACACTGCAATATATCAAAGATATCACAGCTCAGAACAAAGAAATTCATATCACACAGTATCACAATCATATATCAGAGATATTAACCAGGTCAAGGTATTCAATAATATTCCAATTATTTGTAAGCAAGATTAATTAATCGTGTGATTATAATTAATTAATCACATAATTATTTTCATTAATTATCCTTAATTAATGATTAATTATCCTTAATTTTAAATTAATTAACACTTAAATATTAATTAATAAATATTGATTATTTAAATTAACCTTAATTATTATTTAATTAACCTTAATTATCAATTAATAAATTAATTATTTATTCTTTATTTGCTGTCATTAAGTAATTATTCTTTAAGTAATTATATTTATTAATTAATTTATCTTTAATTACTTAAACTTTAATTAATTAATTAAAAGATAAATCATTTATCTTAATCAATCGCTTAATTATCATTAAAAATCTTTACTTAACAAACTTATATAATTATTTACACTAACACATAAATTAACTTAAGGTATTCAAGTTAATTAATAATTTTAATACATTTAATCTTCTTAATCAACTCTTTAATTAACATTTTAAGTTAATTTAAAAATAAAGGTTATATATTATTAAAGACATTTTAAACTTAATTAAATTAAATTATAAAAACCTTCACTAATCCAAACTTAAACAAAACCTTAATTATTTAGAAGAATAAGTTAAGAAAATTATTTAAATTTTAAACATGTTTAGTTTTAAAAATTTAAAACATGGTATTTAACGAAAACTTTCCAAACCCGAGTCTTACCCGAGTCACACCCTAACAACACTCCGAGCAAAAATCTTACACCCGCATCTTCGAGCTTATCCCTACTTGACTTCAAGTTCGACCCCGAGACAATGCCCTTCTTCCCAAACTTCACAAGGAACCTAGATACACACATGTACATGTGCACGTCTATAACTGCTCTGGTCACCTCTGGTCGATGCTACGACCATCTACAAGTCAACGACAACCACCACGAATCACCAGACCACCTAGAACCCCTGAACGACGAAAAATTCGCAATCGAGCTATATGACACAAACTGAAATGAAACTGGATCATCAAAGATTGCCTCGTCCCGCCGCCTAAGGCCACCAGAGGCCATGCAATCGTGTCCAAAGCTTCGTTGATGACTAATGCCTCGATTCCCCTCGCACCAGTGTGCACCTATTCGACGTTGACGATGCCATTGTCTTGAGAACACGATCGACTAAAAATTGGGTTAAAACCCTAAATCGATCTCGTTCCTCCTCCACGATTAATTAAAAAAAATTCGAGAATTTTCCCTCAAATCACCACGACATAGGCTTCCTCCAGCCATGACTACGAGATCCATCACTACCGCGATCACTAGAATTCACCAATAAACCCTTTTCTGTTCAACTTCGAATTTCTCAATCAATATTTCACTTAAAATTCTTATTTTACTTTTAAAAATTGTGATTTTTGAAGACGTAATGGATAGTATAGGCGGAGCGATAAATTATGAGATTCGAATTAATCAAAATTTTGAAGTTTTTCACTGTATTTTTAAATTTCCAACTGAACTAAAATTTATTCTTCTTAAATTTTTTTTGAAGACCTAGATTTTTATGATACAAACAAACTTCATGTAGATCCTGAATCCTAACATGGATTGGAGATGAAAATTTTGATTTTTTAAACAGGTTTGAAACCTGTAACTATTGAACAGTGATGAAAATGCCTGAACAGCAGACATGCACAACATATATATACATTTTTGTATACATACTAACATATATTCACACATTTTTTTACAACTTCATTGTACAACAACAGATTATAGATCAGATAAAAGGTTTAGTCGCCTGGTAAAGGAGAATACAGAGTGATTTTTGGTAATGCCTGGAAGTTGATTTTTGAAATCTGGAAAACTGTTTTGATTTTGAATTTTTATCTGTTCTTTACTTTAGCCTTTAGCTGATCTTTGCTTGATTTTGTTGAGATGAATCTACACTTGATGTTAAATTAACTTGCTTGAATTTGAACTTGTTAAAGAGTTGAAGAAGTTAAAATTATTTTAGTTTTAAAACTTGATTTGCTTTTGATCCTTTGAATTTTCTTTACTGGTCTGAAAATTGAAGAGGTATTTCTTTGATATTTTTCTGGTTTTGTTTTGATTTTCTCATGCTTTACAGGTTTTGGAAATGAATATAAAAGAAATGAGAAAAAGGGAGATGTAGTGTTTATATAATCTTATTTCTATCTTTTTATTAATTTTCTCAAAAATAAAAAAAAGTGACATTTGTAAATCTTATTGATAACATTATTACAATTGTTAAACTATAGGTTAACATTTCAACACTTTTTAATCTATATGTCTTAATGGCTTACATTTGTATTTTGCAAGAGAATATGATTTTTATATTTTATATTTATTATTACCTTTTGTTTATGTATTTATTTATATATTACTTATATATATAATATTAATTTATGATTATCCCTTTCCTTTATTAATATTTATATAATTTTTTTAAAGAAAATAATTTAAAACAAATTTTTTTATACATAAATAAATAATCACGTTCACATACATACATACATACATACATACATACATACATACATACATACATACATACATACATACATACATACATACATACATACATATATATATATATAATCCAATTTCAATTTAAGATATTATATTTTTGAATTTCAAATTCAAATTCAAATTCAAATTTTAATCTATTTATATATATATATGATTTTTAAATCCATAATTATTTTTAAGATATTTATATTTGAATTTCAAATTCAAATTCAAATTACAATCTATTCATATATATATATATATATATATATATAAAAATCAATACTTATCTTATTTGTTTTGAAAAATTCAAATTAATTCCAAAATTTAATACCAAAATTTATATTAATTACTAATTTTAAATTTGATAAAAATTGCGATGTTACATACACACAATACACACTCAAATAGACTCATCTAGGGTATTACAACCCAATCTCTAATGAGTCAAACCCCATAAAGCTAAGGTTATCACTAAACCAAAGCTCTGATACCAACTATGGCGACTCATATTTCGAAAGATTTAAATCGAAAATAATCCACATATGTCCAACTCAAACAATCCGAAACACAGATAACCAATGAAGTTAATTAAGAAGAATAAGAGAAGAAAGGAACCAACACGAAATCTCGCAGCGGAATGACAAAATATAATAATAAAATAAACAGTTCATGTTGTTTATTATACATTTGATTATACTTTATACAACATTTATCAGAGTTATATAAACAACAGAAACAAAATATCATGCAACACAACAACATGATGTAGGGAATAGCAATAGCAATAATATACCAAA
This sequence comes from Allium cepa, assembly GCA_030765085.1. Lineage (NCBI taxonomy): Eukaryota > Viridiplantae > Streptophyta > Magnoliopsida > Asparagales > Amaryllidaceae > Allium > Allium cepa. Next base: position 713,751,144 of record CM060934.1, read on the forward strand.
TCTTCGACTTCGTCCTCCAAAAATGATTTTCAATGCGCTAAAATACTCAGGGCTGACCCGATTGTAATGAAAAGGCAAAACAGCCGAGTCAGGACTAAAACATCCTTATGTGAGTTAATCGATATCACATTACATGAGTGTAATAGCATCAGAGAGGCTTATAGGGTTTCACATCTCTTATCCAGCGTATAACGTGCATGCAATAACTCAAGATGTTACTGGATTTTCCATCTCTAAAGGATCCATCTAAATATTTATATATAGTAGAATACGCTACATTAATAATGTTCAATCATTAAAATAAATATTTTCTTAGTGTTAAGGCTTTGCATTAATCCCCCTTAACGTGTTTTCAAGCATTATTATACAGTTTTCATATAACGCCCCAGTAGCACGTCGGGGGATAGGGATGCACCGTGATACGACAACAATAAACCAAAATCATAGTGGTCCCATATAGGGATAAAAGTATGACAAGGCATGTGAGGCAATGCCCAAGGTAGGATACTACCAGTTCGGATCGCAGGGCTGGTGATAACGCATCATAGCCATGATCACCCACCACGTCCATCCATCCCATATCGAGTCAAAGGGAGGTTATCCCAAAATCAATATGCACCATAGAAAACCAGCAATAAAAGTAATAGCATGGACTAAGTCCAAGGAGAAAATCAAAAAATGGATGCCTGCTAGGGGTAGCTAGCATGCTTGGCCCCGTCAAGTCGTCTTGTTTCAGATATTTCAAATTGGCGCAAGTGCCGGGGTCTATCCGTTATCGTTCTGTTTCTTCAAATCCGGCAAACGGCGCCAAAATCCAACTACTTCGTTTTGGAGTCTCCTCCGTGTACACAGTTGTTAAATTGGTTCCAATATTGACACAGATTATGCCATTTAGAGGCCTTGGTCTCTTTAATAATTAAACGTCATTTTACACACCAGTTTTTTACTTTTACTTTTCGAAAAGATTGATATTTGATATATAAATATCATATTCATTTCAAAATATCATTTCGTTGCAAAATATCAGTAAATATAACGACCCGAAATTTTCGACCTCGAAGATTCGACATTCATACATTCACTGTAGAAATGCCGAGCAATCGATGCCGAAAATCTTAGATCGTTAGGTTCGGTATCAGAGCATACATATATGGTACACAGATATGCACAGCAAGTATTAACACACATATACACATATAGTCATATCTGAACAACATGGAAAGCATATTACCCAACCAAAATTTTAAGTATTATCACTTGCAAATGATATTCAAACAACAGATGTTTTTATAGAAAAAGTTTACTCACAAATTATCTGAGAAGACTGGGAAGTTTTTGAAATCAGGAAACTTGATCTTTGGAAAACTGGAATTGCCTTTTGAAACTGGAAATATTTTTTGCTTCTGGATTATGATTTGCTTACTGATTTGATCCTTGCTTAGCTTCAGGTTTGAATTTAGAAGGAGATTTTCTTGAATTTCCTTTGATTTTTTTAAAATACGTCAATTTCACATGAATCGTTTCCGCACTAATATCTTGATATCACTACCAAAATTGTTTCGAATTTTCACTTTGGTTATTACTTCATTTTAACCTAACTCACATTTAAATCCATGATTTAACTATAAATGATTCCCACTCTGACCAATTTGAATATTTAGAAAATAGTTTGAATTTTTTTAAATAGTTTAAAAAGTTAAAGTAATTTGTATAAAATAGTTTGAGTATTGAAAATAGTTTATGTAGTAAAATAGCTTGGAAAGTCAATATAATTTAAATATTTGAGGTGATACTTTTTTAAACAGTTTATATTAAAACAATTTATTTGAAATTAATTTCAAATCAAACTATCTCGTTCGATTTCCAATAAATTTAGACCCAGGTGCAAATTTCAATCGAATTGAGTCAATTTCAATTATTCCAATTCAAATAATTTTTCATGTCAATGCAGTTCAAATCGACTCAAATTCGATTTAAATTAGAATTGACTTTGATTCCAATTTCAATTTAATTCAATTTCGATTTTGATTTAATTCAATTTCGTTGTCAATTTCAATTCAGAACTAAATTGATTTCCATTCAATTCTAAATTTTAAATAATTTCTATTTGTATCAATTTCGAGTTTGATTTCAAAATCGATGTAAATCAAATCTAGTTCCGATGTTCAATTCAATGTTCAAATCTTTAAAATAATTCGATTTCGAGCTAAATTTAGAAATATCCATTTATATCATTTTTATTAAAAAAAATTCGAAGTTCAAGTAAAAGTTCGAACGTTTTCAAATAATTCAGTTTCAACAATTCAAGTCACATGTCTATTTTTACTTCAAATTTCAAAATAAATTCTTTAAACAATTTCTTTTCCAATTTCGATTTCAACATTTTCAAGACTCATATTCGAAATTAGTTCGATTCTCATAAATTCCATTTTTTTATTTCTTTAAATCAAAATCATTTAATAAATTCAAGTTCAAGAATTTAAAATCATCTAACCAATCTGATGTCCGTATATAATTTTCTATCATATGGCCAAGTGATAAGTTATTTCAATTTAATTTTAGGGATAGATATGTATCACTTCAATCCAATATAAATGTCATAGGTATATATCATTCCAACCTATTTCTTAATTTATTCAAAATAATTCAATTAACAGTTTAATATACTTTCTTTAATTTGTAGGGTGATATAGGATATGTATATAAAATAAATAAACATCCAATTATCCATAATATCAACCAATTAGCATCCATCACAATCAATCATCCAAACAGTCAAAATACCACAATAATTTACTAGTTATCAGTATTCGTGAGTTTACTAGTAATTTAATTCCAATTCTAATTAACTATCAAATCAAATTTCTATCAGTTCAAATCACATGTCAATTTTAAATGTCAGTTCAATTACCAATCAACAATAAATAAAATAAATTACTTCATAAATTCAATTTAATGAACATATTTTAGTACGTCGTGAGCGTTATAAAACATTCACCTTTTATTTGAAGCTAAAAACATTTTAGCTTCAAATAAATACCAATTCGATTTCATGCCGTAGATGATGTCGATACGAATCCAGTGCAACACATTTCACTTGAAAGGGACCTTGTGTGTAAAAGGTATGATTTTATTTATATAACGATAATTATAAAAACATAATTAACAAAATAAAGGTAATTAACATAATTAAACTGTTACCGTCGTTCTTCCACGCGAAGACTCCAGGATGACCCACTCACGCGAACGATTGTTTCCATGCGCACGCTCCACCAAATTATCGGACCACCATCCGAGCCTGTGACAACGTCAGCCATCCCCTCCTCTACCAACGTGCCCATCCATGGAGCCTCCACCGCTATCGTCGATGAAAGAAATCCAATAAACTGCATGCCCCATAAGCATCGATTTTGGCGAATACAAAACAACTGGCCTCAATCTAACCGCACAAATCCTAGAGCTCCTCGCGAACTACGATTTTCCTTTTGAAAGTTTTTGATTTCGATATGTAGATTAGGAGAAATCGAAGGAAGAAAGTAAGGCATTTTCGACCATTAACGCGATTTAGAGAAACGACTTCGTTTATATGACTAGCATTTGACCAAAAAAAGATGTACGCGGCCTAAAATATAAATTTCTGACCCGTTCTATCCGTGAACGTTACAAACTCCAAACGAAGCATGCTGCCTAGCATTCTATATGTTATACCCCCATTTCGAACAATATGGGACTAGTTCCGAGTGTCAATTCCATCATATTCGGGAGATAGCATATAAAATCAAATTGTTTTAATTAAATTTCTTAAATTAATTTGTATGCATTTCAAGCTCGCATGGCCAAACGACAAGTCCGATCGTTACGAAACTTGAAATCCTATAATAATTCACTATTACGGATTCATTGAAACTAGTTTCGTCGAAATCCGAGATAGTGCCAAAAAATGCTATTTTTAACATTAAACAAAACAAGTAATTCCCAAAAATCAATTAATCACTTTAAATTCAATTTTAAAATTTGACAATCTTCATTTTGAAAATAAAATTTAAATCAACTTTTGAAATCATTTTCATTCATATTAAATTCAGAATTTAATTGTTTAAATAATTTCCAATATTAAATTTAAACTATTCAATTATCAAGTAAATTACATTAATAATTCATAAAATTTCAAATGAATTTTAATTATCAGCAATTATTTTATTCCCATCTAAATAATTCAAGATTTATTATTCCATTCCAATCATTGATTATAAACACATTCAATAAATAAATTTCATTTTAATACTTGTTATTACCTAAATCTTAGTAATTGGTATTCCAAAATTTTATTCAAGTTCATATTGAATAAATTACATAATAAAAAATTAAAATTTTATTTCTAACAATTTTTATTCAATAATTATATTAAATTTAATAATTTAAAATAGTTAAAATACGCGTCGCTACAATTCATATGAACCATATTTGGTATGAAACACCGTTAATAGAATGTTATCTTCTACCACTCTCAATTGATGGAACCCTATTGCTTAATCCAATTGGAAAAATATCTTGGCTCTACTAAACTGATCAAATAAATAATCTATTCTCAACAAATGATGTCGATTCTTTATCGTCTTTTCATTTAATTTATGATAATCAATACACGACCATAAGGACCCGTCCGATTTCTACATGAATGTTGCGGCCACTCCCCAAGGAAAACTACTGGGTTCAATAAGATTCTTTCCTCCTAGGTCTACTAGCCGCACCTTTAACTATTTCATCTCAATAGGTATCTTTCTGCTAGATAGCCTACTTACGGGTTCAGCTTCAGGTATAAGATCTATTCGAAACTCAATAGCTCATCTTGGTGATAGTCTATAACTAGTTCAAAAAAGCTGCATATTCTCTTATAATGAAAACTCGATTTACCTCATCTATAACTTCCTTTGCACCCAATAAAGCACATGCAACTAAACTAAAATTTTCTGCTGAGTACATAATTCGGTTACAACTACTAGGTTATCTTAATGATGTATTCCTATCTTGGCAAAATATCCTAGCATCATATCTGCTTAACTAATCAATACCCAGGATAACCCTAAAACCTAAAAAATCAGGCATATGCAAATTTTAGGTAAATGCATGACCTAACAACTCAAATTCTAAATGGTCGCATCTCATCCCAAGAGTTACATAACCTCCTATCAGATTTGCAACCTTTAAGGAAGTAATAAGGTATTATCGTTCTAGATTTGACTTATCAACCAAATATTGTGAAATAAAAGAATGTGATGCATCAGTATCAAGTAAAATTATACATGTATGCCATGAATCAAAATCGTGCCTCCCATCGCAAACTTTCCTTTCTCTTCTGCTGTTGGTCCAGAAGCTGATAGTTCCAGAGAATTATTTTTCTCTTCTTCAGCCTTGGCCGTTGGACATTAATTCTTTTAATGCCCCATATGGTTGCAATTGTAACACTTCACACCCTTCTTTCCCACAGCCTTCTTTCCATTACCAGATCGACACTTATTAGCAAGGTGCCCTTTCCTATCACACTTGTAGCAAACAATATTAGCCTTCTCTTTCTTGATTGCCACAACCTTTTGAGCTCCCTTCTTATTTAAGAGCCTCCTTTTCTTGCCTTGAAAACCTAATGTCTCCATTGGCTTATTGCTTCCAAGTGTCCAAAGCATTTCATCATTCCTTTACGCCATCTCTACCACTACATCAAATGGATCTATAAGATGCGGCATAGTTGCCTTGGCAACTTTGGTTTCAATCCACGAATGAAATTCTCGTTCCTTTTATCACAGTATCAATGGTAGCATATCTGTATTTGACCAACTCATCAAACTTAGTTGCATACTCCAGTACAGACATTTCTCTGTGCTTTAATTCAACAAACTTCTCGAGCAAAGTTGAGTTAGCTATCTTGGACAACAACTTTTCCTCAAACCTCCTTCTAAATTCAGCCTAAGTCAAATTCTCCTTTGGTATTCCTACAATCACGGTGTTCCACCAAGAAAAAATAGCTCCTTGCAATCATCTAGATGCTAAGCTCTTCTGTTGTTCATCATTCAAGCCTATGTCAGCAAAAATCCTTTCACGGCGCAATAACCAATTCTCAACTTTTATAGCACTTTCCTTTCCATGAAATGCTTTCCTCCAAGACTAGTATGATCATGGCTCAACTTGACATAATTGTTGTGAGCGGGTACCTTGGCATTTGCACCTCCCGCATTATCAGCATTTGCTCTAGCTAAACGAGATGTAGCTCTAGCTTACATCATATTCATGAAGAATTGATACATAGTCCTCATATCTGCTAGTGGGGTTCCAACACTCACATTTAGATTAGCATTTGCTGGTTGATCTGATTCCTTCTAGGATGGGTCGAACATTTCAGTAATGCTTCCTCCACCATGGTTCACTCTTCCATATCCTGTTTTCATATCTTGCTTTCTCATAATCCACATACGAATCTTCGTAAGATACAGAAAAATGTCTAATAGAGGAAAGAATAGAGAAAGAATACATACTTATATATAGCATAACATGTATGTTACTATAGCATTATCCCATACCCAACATTATTCTCCAATTTATTTGGATATGTTTTCAATTTTTTTTTTAATGAACTTATGCTCAATTGTAACTACCCCCAATTTAAGGCCCAAAAATAAGCACTCTTAATGTTGCGGTTATCCATAATGCTATTTTCCAACAAGAAAATGAGATCAGTTAATTGTATCTATAACATCAAGAGAGAAGAATATGGAAACTTTCAGGTCACCTTTCGTTAATAAACTTTTACATTAATGATATAGTCTCAATGATTCCACGTTCAGACAAAATATAATGAATACAATTATTTTCCAAGAGCGACATATGAAGGTGCCCCCTTGGAAGGTCAGAGTTTAACTACTTGACAAATATAAATATTGTTGTTACATCCATTCAAATAAAGTACAAACTTCAAACCACACAGCGGAAATAAACTGCTAAAATTTGCTTGCCTCCTGCACATCTCAAGAAGCTTATTCATCTAACCTGAAAACCCTACTCTCGATCTACTTAAATGAGTACTTAAGAGTTTACGGGGAAAAACAAAAACTTCAAATCAAACAAAAATTTGAATGTGAATAATAATATACCATCTCAAAAAAAAAAGATATCTAGTGAGACCATGTTGCAGAATGGAACAGGTTTTCCCTACACCAATATCTTATCAAAATATGTCAATCTTAACATAAATCATGCCCCTGCAACCAAATGGTTAAAACAAAGCATGATATTATTATATGCATGCAATATGGGTATATATGACTAGTATGCCATTAAAGGGTTATACATTCCCAAAGTTTAACGGCCTATAAAAATGACTGTCTATCTCAAATCATAGTTTCCCTAGGATCCCATTGGACCTATTAGTTTTCATAGGCTAACTAATAACCTTTCAGGCTGACTTGTGCCAAAACATAACCGGATGCCCTAAATTCTCTTAATACGTATAGGAGAAAAATAAACTAAACAATATAGTGAGCATATAATGCTACGAGTTCCTTTTTATGAGCGTACATCTTTTACTCTCACTACTGACAAAGTCGTATGCATTAGAATCCGAGATCTTTACCAACCATGGGCTACCGGCTGAAGTATAATGCGTGACCTTACACTAGTTCCACCTAAAGTCTTATATGATCTTAAATGCATGATTCGTATCTTCTTAATCAGTTCAAGGCAACCTAATACAATTTATCTATCTGATATCCTAGATGCAATTCTACTCATTTAGAAGTTTAGTCCGACCATACTCACTGGTAGAACAACCTAACTGGTAGTTCTATTCCCAAAACTTATGGTGCAATGTTAGGTAACTAAAATATGAGTATGAAAATGATAAAATATTTAAACTTAACTAGTCAATCAATAATAAGAACACATAACATCGTTCATCAAAATATGATCAATCAGTAGTCATATACATAACAAAATTACTTAAGTTTAAGTAGTATTTTCCTTTGGCAAAATTCACGTTGTTACCTAGTATCTTAGCACAGCTACATAAGTTTGGTCATGAAGTCCAAATTCGACTATTGGTGGGAAGGATGATCCGAGGAAATATCTGCATGACCAGAATGTAATGTTTGAACTGCCATATCTAGCCCAAGCTAAATAAAATCGACAAATGGATAGCACTGGATGTCAAAGTCTTAGAATTTAGTCTGGTTGGATTAGGAACTAGGGTGGATGATTAGGAAAATTCAATGAAACCCAGAGGGGTCGGTATAATGGTGGTTGGATCGGTAGAGCACATGAAATTGTTTGGTTCAGCATAGTGCATAACATTGCTCGGATTGGCAAAGGATATGGTACAGCTTGGGTCGGCAAAGTATATAATATAGTAGGCTTGGCATAGTGTATGGAGCAACTCGGGTTAGCACAATATTGGGTCGGCATAGCAAATGGCGGCGATCAGGTCGGCATAACAAATAGAATGGACCGGTTCGGCATGTAATTTATGGTGGATCATTTCGATATGGTATTTAGGGCGACTCGGGTTGGTGTACTTGAATGGACTGGAAAAGTATGTTATAGGGTGGATCGACACATCAAAAGCGATCGACATACCATAATCGAGTCGGCATATCATGGTGATATGGCTCAGGTCGGTATGATTGATACAGTATATTAGGCTAAGCCTTCCTTATGGTAGGCCCAAGAGGCCAGGGGGTTTAGGCTTTGGGATGTCAGTCAAGTTGAAGGCTACCATTGTATATAAATACAGGGACAGGGGGCCATTTTCGGGATCCTTTTCTGATGGCTGAAGAGCGAATCTCTACCATTTTTGTAATCAATTTCCTTTTGTTCTAACTTGTTCCTAATCTATTTCTTGTGGATTGTAACTGTAATCAATTGAGTGATAAAGCAATTAAGAAAGCATCCAGAGTGGACATAGGCAATCAATGCCGAACCACTATAAATCCTACTGTTTTTACTTTCTGTTATTTTTCCTTGAATACTTAATGTTACTCCTCAGTTTTCTTTTAATCTCTTAATCTACTTTGCTACTCGAATCTTTTCTCGAGTGTTTGTGACCAATTTGGTTGCAAATACATGTAAAATTGGGCTAAAAAATATTTCATTTCCTTGAAAACATTTTATCTTTAGAAATGATAACCACTTAAAATCATTCTCAAAATAAGGGAAACATAGTCCCAAATACTTAGCCTAAATCTTATGTCAAAGCACTATATCTTTACACAGGTTTTAAAACATTTGCTATAAAAACATGGATGTTGAGCATCTAAAAAACCTAGGTTATCAGCCTCTAAACATAGCTTTTAAGTTTGTAAAAGATACGGCTACATAGCAGCTAAGATATAGATGTCGAGTATGTACATTGAAGATATCAACTCACTATAACATATGAGATATCGAGTGCATAAAAACATGAGGTGCCTAGCTTATAAACATATGGGGATGGCATGACTTTAAAACACATAGGACTGCCGAGCTTCTATGCTTGAGGTTTTTGAGTTCTTAGAAACTTAAGGACGACGAGTCCTTTTTTTAGTAAAAGAACATTTGTCGAGCCTCTAAACTATGGGGTTGTCGAGTCTCTATAAAACATTGGATGTCGATCCCTTAAAACATAAGGTGTCGAGTCTCTATAAAAGTTGTTACATCACATGGATATTGATTATCTATCATATGCATTGACTCTTATAATTATCAAGCTTCTATGAAATAAAGGTATCTAGCCTCTAAGTTATTGTGACAATGAATTTTGTAAATAAGTTAAAAATCGATTTGTTTCATTTTAAAGTTAAAAGCTTTCCGCTAACTTTTTCCTCATGTCAAATTATCATTGGATAACAAAAATACTTTCAATATTCTTTATAGAATTTTTGGTAGGTCATGTTCTACCTTCTTGATTAACCTTGCAAAGCCTTATAATTAATATTACCAACTCATATTAATTAAAAACTTTTCTAGAATAATAAATTCATTAAAAAATCATAATAATTAAGGAAAAATCCCTAAAAAGCATTAAAAATACGAATTTCCTTCTTGTGACATTTGCATTTCGGAAAGTTTAAGTCGATAATAAACCAAACATGTCCAACTGAAAATAATCCGAAACACAGATAATCGATGGAGTTTTATTAAAAAAAAGAAAACTACCAAAATCTCGTAGCGAAATGATAAATTATAATAACTAAATAAACAGTTCATGAAGTTGTTTATACTATACATTTGATTATAATTTTACAACATCTATCCGAGTTATATATACAACAGAACAAAAGAATAATTGAGCAAAAAAACAATGCGGTGAAATAATACTAGAAATGATAATATACCAATCTTAATCTTCATCCTCTAAAATAATAATCATCAATGCAATGAATTACTCAAGGTTGGCCCGAGCATAAAGTAAAACATACACTCGAGTTAGAACTAAAATATTCTCACATAAATCAAATCAATATCACCTATAATATGAGTGTAAGAGCGTCAGGGATGTTCACGGGGTTATACATCTCCTACCCAGTGTATATCATGTGTGCAATAACTCAAGAGATGTTACGAGATTTTCCGTCTCTTAAGAATCTGCAAAAATATCTATATATGGTAGAATATGCTATATATGTAATGTCTAGTCAATAAAATAAATATTTTTTCCTAGCATGAAGGCAACATTAATCTCCCTTAATACGTTTTTAAACATTATCATACAATTCACATATAACACAGCCGGTAAAACGTTGGTAGATAGGGATGCGCCATTATACGACAACACTAAATCAAACTCGTAGTTGTACCGTATAAGGATAAAAGTATGTCAGGGAATGTAAGGCAATGCTCAAGGTAGTATGCTACCAGTTCGAGTTGCTAGGTTGGTGGTAACGCATCATCGCAACGACCGCCCATCGCGTCCACCCATCCCATATCGAGTCAAAGGGAGTATATCCTAAATCAAGGTGCACCAATCGAAACCAACAACAAAGGTAATAGTACGGTCCAAGTCTACAAGAAAAATTGCAGAACAGTAGTCCGCTAGGGGTAGCTAGCCCACTTAGCCTGGTTCAAGCCGACATATTTTAGTCATTTCAAATTGACACACGGGTCGGAGCTATTCATCATCGTTCTCTTTCTTCAAATCCAAAAAACATACATCAAATCTAACCACTTCATTCTGGAGTCTCCTCCACGTACACAGTTGTTAAAGTGGTTCTAATATTGACAGAGAGTATGTCAATAATCGACCCCGGTCTCTTTAATAACAAAATGTCATTTTACACACTAGTTGGTTCTCTTACTTTTTCAAAACAATTCATGCTTGATATCAAAATATCATATTCACTTCAAAATATCATTTCATTTAAAATATCATATTTACTTAAAATATGTCAATTTCACTTAGAAATCATTTTCATTCCAATATCACAATTTCACTTCCAAAATCGTTTCGAATTTCAACTTAGTTTATAACTTCATTTTAACCAAATTAGCATTTTAATCAATGATTTATATAACAGTTCCGACCTTAAATAGCTTGAATTTTTGAAAATAATTTGAATAATTTAAAATAGATAAAATATTTTAAATAGTTGAATAGTTAAAATAGATTGATAAAAAATTATCCGAGTATTAAAAATGGGTTATATATTAAAATAGTTTGGGAATCAAAATAATTTATTTTGGAAATGGTTTACATTGAAAATGCTTCAAATTAAAACTATTTCTTTCCATTTCCAATAAATGTGGACTCAGGTTCAAACTTCAATCAAAGTAATTTAATTTCAAATCTTTCAATTCAAATCATCTTCAATCTCAATTCAAGTCAAATTGACACAATTTCGATTTCAATTCAAATCAACTTCTATTTCGATTTAAATTTGAGTTATTCAAATGATTTACAAGTTCAATTCAATTCTCATTTTAAAACCATTTCAGTTTATATAAATTTCGAGTTCGATTTCAAAATACAGATCTAAATAATTTAATTCAAATTAACCTCAAAGTTTAAATTTTATTTAAATCTTTCAATTAATTCCATTTCGATTATTTCAGTTCCGAGCCTAAATTTGGAATATCAATCTAAATTACTAACCAAGATAAATTTCAAAGTTCGAACAAAGGTTCAATTTTTTTAAAACAATTTCAGCTTTCATCATTCAAATGATTTCTCAGTTATAACTCTAAAATTTCAAATTCAATTCTTTACACAATTCTGTTAATAAATTTCTATTCCAACATTTCATGACCCAAATCGAAAAAAATAATCCAATTCAGATAAATACGATTTTATTTCTTTAAAACGATTTCATTTAAATAATTTACAATTCAGGAATTTTAGAGCCGTTTAATTCAACTAATCCGATGTCCGTTTATAAGTTTATGTCCTATGGCCAAATAAATGGTTATTTTAATTTAATTCCAGGGATGGATATATATCATTTAAATCCAAATCAAAGTTCCATATGTATATCATTTTAACTTATTTCTTAATTTATTTGAATTAATTCAAATAACAGTCTATATGAGGTTAACGACATATAAGGGGATAACATGATAGATATAAATAAATAAACATCCAATCATCTAATATATCAACCAATATCACCCAATCTTAATCAAAATCCAGATTAGCCAATAAATCACAATAGTTAACCTGTTATCAATATTGGGTGCTTAACTAGCAGTTTAATTCCAATTTAAGTTTAACTGTTAATTCAAAATTTCTATCAATTCAACCCATATGTCAATTTATATGTTAGTTAAATTACCAAACAACGGTTAATAAAATTAAATCACTTTAAGATTTCAATTTAACGAACATCATAAATATTTTAGTATTCGTGAGCAGGTTTAATCACTTACCTTCATTTGAAACTGAAATTTTTTTCGATGTCAAATAAATTTCAATCCAATTCCATGTTGTAGATGACGTCGATACGATTGCAAGGTGACTTGTTTCGCTCGAATCAAGCATCGCATAAAAAAGTTATTCAGTAATTAGCATAACGATATAATAAAAATATAATTTTAACGACCCATAATTTTCGATAATTTAAAATAGTTAATTTAATTAGATTTTATGATTTAATAATTGGAAGAAATAAAAATTTGTGATTCGTTAATGAAAATAATAACTATAATGAAACATAACAATGTTAATTTAAATTAATGATTAACAATTTTAATGAAATTCCAATTTATTGAAATGATAAAAATGTTATACTTGGTTATAAATTGAATATAAGAAAACAGATGTAACTATTGAATTAGTTAATGGAATAGTAGGTAGTAAATGGTAATTAAATAAAATCAGTGTTATGTAAGTAATCATAATATTTGTTTGAAAATAATAAACTTATAAATGTGATTAAAGGTTAATGGTGAAAATTATTATATGCTACCTATTATTTAGTCAGTTAAATTTAATTTGAAATCAATTGCAATTAAATGAAATTAGATATTGCACTAATGTAAAAAAAGATGATAATGGTAGAATTTAATGCAATTATATATAAACCAATGTTAGTTATATCCTTATAGTAATAAGGTGTTGAATAATAAGATGAAAAGGCCATAACTTGATTTATTATAATTAAATTATAATTAATTAGATATAATTACACTTGAAATTGAACATTGTAATTAGTGTGATATTCAACATTGAAGTGAGATAGAAATTTGTTTTAAAGAATTATAAATTACCAAGTAATCAAAATTGGTGAAGCGGGCATGAAACGCGTTGTAACGACCTGATATTTTCAATCATTCGCATCCAAACATGCCAAAATTGAATTGCTCAAAATATCAAGTTGTTAATTTATATTTGGCAAAACTCAGCATATACAGTAAATAAAATAATCATAGAATGACAAACACAGAGTAATATAACAATAATGCAGCGGAACCAAAGGAATAGTAGTTCATGAAGCTACTATATATATCAGAGTTAAATAAGTTGTAATAGAAGTTTCAAATACAATAGTCAAATACAAGATTAGAATACATCACTAGAATCAACTGAATAACTCCAAGCTGAAAAGGTATAGATGGATCTCCAAACAAAGCTCCTACTTCAAAGGTGAGTCTTGAAAGTGTATCACTCAGTCTAACCCGAGCATAAAGAAAAACACAAAATACTCGAGTCAGGATTAACGTTCTTATATCAATAAATCTAACTCAAGTGAAATAACATCAGAAATACAAGTAACTCAAAGGATGTTTGGGATAACCATCCTCTAAGGATCCATTAAACTATCTACTATGTAGTAACATACATTATTATAATAATGTCTAAAGTAAAGTATAATATATTTTTAAAAATAGCGTTAAGGCTTTACATTTTCCACCTTAACAGATTTTATATATTCCCATAGTCTATACAGTAACGTAATCCCCCCGTATCGGGCATCGTAAGATGGCACTCCATAGGTATGGTACAAAACAAAATCGTATAAGGTACGCTAGGGTAGGTGACAAGGCACAACTTGGCAATGCCATGGTAGATATACCAATTACGCTTCCGGACCGGTGGTAACGTATAGCCGCAGCTACCGTCCACCCGGTCTCTTTAACAACCAAACGTTATTATAACATCGCGGTTATTTCAAAATAGTTTATACTTCAAAACCAAAATATGGTTTCCATTTCAAAAACCATATAAATACGATATCCTTTCCATTTTAAAACCAAATACGATGTAATTTCCATTTCAAATATATCCTTGTTCAAAATCAGCTTTTTTTCAAAGTTATAACACTTTCAAAACTAAACACTTGAAATTAAAACACTTTCGAAACATAATACTTTGAAGTCATAATACTTCCCACGTAACCGATTTAAATATTAAAATAGTACATGTATAATAAAATTGTTTTCCTCAAATTTCACAAATTGATTCCAAATCAACTCGAATTCCAAAATTCAAATTTAATCAGGTCTCAAATCATTAATTCCAACTTAGCTTCTAAATAAACCATTCAAAACTATAACGATTTCAAATACAGATTTGAACTACAAATAAACCATTTTAAAATGTATATTTCAAAACATATATTTCAAAGCTTTAAGTATTCTGTAATTTCAAAACTAAATGTGATAATTTTATAGATATCCTAGATCAATTTACTACTATTTAGTTTTGAAATATTTACTTAATAAATTCAATATCATTTAAATAAAACTCAAACTAGAAATATTTATTAATCACTTTAAACCAACATAAAGTTATAAAATCATATCCTTTAAAATCTCAAATTCAATAAGTTCCACATCGATTTTAATTAAATATACTTCTTAATTAAATGCAATTTCAAATCAATTTCAAATCCATCTTCTCAACCTTAATTTATTAAAATCATTATAAATTCTATATTAAAATATAATTTAAATAAATACTTAACCATATTATATTTTAGTAAAATCAAGCATTATTATTAACTTATTTTATATTAAATAAATTTATACATAGCTTAAATTTAATAATGTAACTATATATAAAATAATATTTATATAATGTCAAAATATCTATTAAACCATATATTTCTTTCCAAAACCATAGAAACCCTTTTCAATTATTTATATATAGACCAGCGGTGTCTGTATATAATTTTCTATCCTATAGTCAAGTGATATGGATATTTATCATTTCAATCCATAATTTAAATACATGTGGGTATATATCATTTCAACCCGCAAATCCAAATTCAATTCAAATGAAAATCTCTTGGGTTTATCATTTCAACCCATAACTATTTTCTCTTATTCTAAAGTCCTTTCGGGCATGTATCATTTCAACCCATAGTGAATTCTACACTAAAGGGAACTTACAGAGTGATAATATATATAATAATAACATGCATATATCATAAATATATATAAAACAGATAATGGTGTCAGGTGTCGTAGGTGAACTAATATAGATAACAACATATATATAGCAATGTAAATAACTAACAACAGCGTATTTCAATTGTCGTTCTAATTGAAATCAAATTTAATAAATACGAAAACGTTAATCGTGAGTGTGTACTCACCTTTCAAAGTTAAAGAATTTGAAAATAGAACAATCTACGAATCCAGGCGCAAATTCCAAAGCCAACCTAGATTGGCACGATTCGTCGAACAAAGCTTATAATAAGGATAGACGAAATCAATCAGACTGGATTGGTGAAGATAATTGATATAACCCTATATATATATATATCAATATTAAATTTAAAACAAATATTAAAATAATATATATACATAATTAAAGATCAATTTTTTTAAATAAAGCACATATAAAATAAACATATCTACCGAAATATAGTTTGAAATAAATATGTATATATATACTTATAACTTTTAAAATCAACAAAACTATATACATAAAACCCAAGGCTAGCACACATACAAACAAATCCAGACTAACATATATACCCTATACTATATATATAACACTGCATTATAAGAAAAAATACTGCAACCAGTAGATACATAGGACTGTAACATTATAGAGTAATATAAAACTCAGTAGATAACTGATATAAAATAGCTAATATATATATATATATATATATATTATATATATATATATATGTGTGTGTGTGTGTGTGTGTGTGTGTGTGTATGTATATATAACCATATAATGTATATAAAAACTGAAATAAACATATGTATACAAACTAACTATCATAGACTTTATATTCAAATAATATATCATATCACTTTAAATATAAATTATACTTTATATACACATTTTGTATAACAAACATATTTTTGAATTACTTATAAAATATATAGACATTAGTATAGAACAATCAAAACAAAACTTCACCTTTAAAATATATACTCCTTAGACAGATCAACAGAGCAAGCCATATAAAAAAAGATATTATATAACTTATAACATGCACATACAATATACTATCATAATATATATATATATATATATATATATATATATATATTCATATCGTTAACATAATTATATTTTATATAAACACAAACATACGTCTACCTATGCAAATCATATATATAACTTATATATGTAATAACAAATCGCTAAGTTAAATAAACATTATATAAAACCAACATGAACTTATAGAGTAACACATAAAAGTAAAACAAAATTATAGCATATAACATGTAGAGACGGACATATATATGAAAACAGTATCCATAAATACAACATTCTTATATTATAACTTATATATACTTATTAACAGAAAAGAAGAGTTTAGTAGAACCAAATAACTTGCAAATGTTTATTTAATTAATATATATAAACTAACTCATATATACTAGTATAAAAAAACGTGTACTATATATATAATATATACAAATCAAGATGTACAGCTAATATAAACTTTGTTTTAAAATCCAACAGCATATACTTATATAAACTATACATATAACTGTATATATTACAGTAAAATAGACAAACCTATATAACTATATATAAATGTAAAGCTAACTTATATAAAACATAGGGTACAAAACATATATAAACATATAACGTATACATCATATAAAATATAATATTGACATATTACAAAATTTATACAATATAAAATATTACATAATTCACTTCTACTAGCATACGTAAACTAACATACATACCTCTATACCTGTTATATGAATCACCATTTAACAAAACAAATATGTTGTCTTCCAAATATCATATGTATAATTCCTTTTATTCATATAAACACGTACCAAATTTAAATACTATATACTTTAAAAATAAACATAACCTATATGAACATGAACTTACGTTATTAAGTTTATATAATATACAACGTTTCCAAATATGTTTATAATATTAACCAAAACACCCAACAGCTTTATATCCAAACAACATACATAATATAATATATATTATATTTACTGTAGAATTTATATAAGACTGTAAATACCTTCAACTAGAAGAAGATGCAAAGCTCGGTTGATTGGGGATGGAGCAGTGGTATTTGGAGCCGAAGTCAGGGGAAAAAAAGGAGGAATGGTGGAGGCTATTGAGGGTGGTTTGGCTGGCCGATCAGAGGTTGTGGTGGAGGGTGGAGATCGAAGAAAGGAGAAGGAGGCAGAGGTAGGTGGCAATTTAGGGCCGTAGAGGAGCAAATGATGGGTTTTGACGTGTTGGGGCGGTTCACAATGGAGGGTGGCGGAGGCTTTCGACCAGGCAGGGTTAGAGTGGTGAGTTGACTTGCATGTGCAGGTGGCTGCGTAGGCTAGCTTGATGAAGTGGAAGGCGGTGCAAAAGTGGAAATAAACGGGAAGGGGAAGGTTACAGCAAAACGAATGCACAGTGCACAATAAACTTTTATATATAAATTTTTCTTATATTGTAGATTTGCTCTCCCCCATAGAAAACGAATCGAGGATAGAAATTGAAGAGATCCAAAGAAAATGAACAGGCAAAAGGTATTTAAAATTTGGGAATATAAACAGACGGTCATTCAAAATTCAATTTGAATATACGAAAAGGTAAAAGAAAGACAAAAGGTTCAAAATAACAGGTACCAATGCGGTAATCTGTAACACGGGTTCTGTTGTATTTCGGATACCGAAACACAAAAGTGAATATACCATAGAGATTAGCATGACGAGACGATCAAAACGGTATACAAATATCGGTGGTACAATCATCCAATCAAAAGTCGATATCGGTACCGAAGATGCTGTTAATTTGTCGAAAATAAGATAAACGGAGCAATAGCAGCCCAAATTCGGAGAAACGAAATATGACGCCTTGCTTAGAAGATGATTTAGAAGTTTCTTGTTCAAAAATATTCAAGTTTGGAAAATATTTCATTATCATCAAACTTTAACTGATTTGAATTGAAATAGAATTACATAAGATAAATAAACTTCCATATTATCAGGTGAAAATTTACCATTAGCTATATTTTTAAATACGTATTCCAAATATCAAATTTATATTTCAGAATTCAAATATATAAAATTTCAAAAA
This sequence comes from Allium cepa, assembly GCA_030765085.1. Lineage (NCBI taxonomy): Eukaryota > Viridiplantae > Streptophyta > Magnoliopsida > Asparagales > Amaryllidaceae > Allium > Allium cepa. The sequence continues at coordinate 713,770,114 of CM060934.1, forward strand.
AATTCAATTAATAACGTTATTAAAACCAGTTAAATTTATGGGTCGTTACACTCTCCCCCACTCAAAACTTTTCGTCTCCGAAAAGGAACAAGGTAGGAGAATAGAAACAACTATAAAGAAAATAGATTGGAAAACAAAATAAAATAATTAATTTAAAACATATAAATTTAAATTTAAATAAAATAATGTTCAATAATTGATTTTAAATTCAAGGCATTTTCATTTAGTTGATTTAATTTCTAGTTATTAATTCCTTAAAAAAACAAATTTATTTTATTTATCTCATATTCAATTAACTTATTATTCTATTTGTCTCTATTAAAAAATTTATAATATAAATTTAAGTGTATAATAATTGTTATAACTACTTAAATTTTATTTATAATTTCTTTTAACATCATTTTACATTGTAAATTATTCAATTACATATTCAACTTCAGAATGATTTTGGTAAGTTATATTGGAATGTTATTGAGTAGTTTACTAGTAAATTTTTTTTCCAATTCATTTATTTCAAGTTTAAATATTTATTCAATCTGGTTCCAGTATATAATTAAAATTATTCTTAACAAGAACTTAAGGGTTAGATTTCTGATTGACTTCAGACAGTTTAGATACACACACACACAGAATATATCAAATCAAATCTATAATCATATACTTATATATTATAATTCAAGTCATATTTTAGAAATTCAAATCAATTTAATTTTCAAAGCAAAACTGTAGCAAAGCTACAGAATGGTCTCTCCATTTCGAAACTCGAAAACAAAAGTCGATGATGCGGCCGCCATCACCGAAATTATTTTCCAGCGACAAAATAGGAGAGCACTGATTTAAACATTTAGATTCTTTGGGACAATTTCTACTCGAAAATACTTTAAATAATATAACTTTTAGAACCTTAAAACCAAAGTTTGAAACCATCGAAAATTAAATTATAAAATTCTCAATTTAAATTTCTTTCAATTCTAAATCAATTTATAAAGCATTTTTAAAATTCCATTTATTTAATCATGTGGTAATAGTCATTGGTTTACTGTAACGACCCGAAATTTTTGAACCCGAAAATTCCAGATAGTTAAGAAAAAGAAGAAAGAGATAGAAGAAGAAGATCAGAAACATCAACACCTCACATTCGCAGTGGATAAAATATAATAATAAATAATATCAGTTTACAAAAGAATACTATATCTGTCGATTACATTTAATACATCAGAGTTACACATATATACAGGCACTGGATATACACAATTACATGTCTCGGATTTACAATAATATAAATACAGCAGAAATACTTTATACGTTCTTACCATCCAGCTCGCCTCCTGAGCTCCAGAACGTCCTTACCTGAAAATCTGTAATACTCGGTCTGACCCAAGCATTACACCAAAGTAACACCCGGGCAAGGCTGGAAACCAGCGTGAGTAACATCCAACATGGAACACAAAGCATACAACTTATTTAAAACCCGGGGTAACTCGTATCAATTTACAAAGCCACAATTTATTATAGACATCATTTATTCCACACATCTATTTTATAAGTACCAGAATTTAGATTTAAATAGTCGAATTCCTTTAAATCACTTCATTCCAACCTACAGATTTCACATATCAATCTATAAAAATTCGAAATGGTTTCGGGTATCTTCTAATACCCGAACCCGGTCTCTTCGAGTCTCATGTCATCCTAACCCAAGTTATCCAAATGAAATACACAACATTTCATATCAGAGATATCAACTTATTCAAATCATCTGATACCATTCAATCATTAATAAGCAACACTTAATCACATACAAATTTAATTTAATTAATCCTGATTTAATTACTAACCTCAACGACTTAGATTTCTTCATTTAACATTAATTAATTTCAAATCAATTAAACAATCATCCCTTCATTATTCATCCTAATTAATCACCTTGAATTAATTATCCTTCAATTACATTCAAGTAATTAACTTTAATTAGTTTCACAATATTAATTATTCTTAACCAAAAATCAATAAGTAATCTTAATTACTTCATAAATTAATTAACTATATTAATTACATTAATCCTTAATTACTTATATTAGTTAATTTCTCATAAGTCACTTATTATTGATTAATCAATCTTAATTAATCAATCTTTAATTATATCATTAATTATATAAATTAATGATTTCTAATTATATTTTAATTTATCCTAAGCCAAATTATTTACATTAAATAATTAATCATTAAACCGCAAATATTAATCATTATTGATTTATCTCAACCTGTAATTATAAATTAATTACTCATTTTATAATAGAATCTTAAAGGATTTTAGAACCAATTTTTTTATTCAAATCAATTTACAAATGCACTTTAACATTCAAGTTGTTAAAACACTCAATATTTTAAACTTTATTTGTTTTAACAACTGAAATTCACTAACTCAAATGCCAGATTTAACTTTGATTTAAAACTTGTTTTTAATTCTCTACTTTACAATTTAGCTTCAGTTTTTAAATATCACTTTCATTTCTTCCCAATACATTCTTATTCTATAATTATTTCACTTTCAAAATTCATCCTTATATTTCTTTTCAAAAGTCCAATTTTATATATTCGACAACGCAGGGTACCGAAATATTCAAGCAAACCACAGCATTCAACATTCCAATTACCAAAACTTTTCATCACAAAATATCAATCATTCCAGTATACATTATATACTACTATATAATATAGCACATCAATTCAATTCAACCATTCAACCAAATACATAAATCTAACCATTTAAATTTAAATAAAAATCCAGGAGAGTGAGATTAACTCACCTTTGATTTTGCAATCCAAATCCAATCTCGACTTGGCTTCACGGTTTCGACCTTGTATAAACATTTTATAATTTATTAATAATTTGATCTAATTTGACAATTTACTTTTAACATTAAATAAATTTTAGTTAACTAGTTTTAAATAATGGTTCTCATTTTTGAAATGAAATCTACTGGGATAATAAAACTCTAAATTTAACCTTACTATTAGATTTTGATAAACAATTTAATTTACAAGTTTATACCTATTTATCATTAAATTTCAAATGACATAAAAATTATATTACCTTAATATATATATATATATATATATATATATATATATAATTTTTTTTAAACAGTGAGTTAGTATGCAAATTTCTATTTTTAATCGATACATAAATTGAATTAAATTAAAATAAATAAGTACCTGTATCACTCCCTACCTCACGTTCTCGACCTAGGCAGCACGTGACCCAAACGCGACAACCTCCACATATGCACGCGATTCCACGCAGTGAAACCCCAATCCCAAATCGCCTATCGCAATTTCGAGTCGTCGCCTTCGCTTCACCTGCTGCCTTGCCTCCCTCACGCTCGCGACCCTCCATGAAACTGCAGCCACCACACTCGAGCTCTGGTTCGGAACCCTTCACAACCGATCTCGACCTAACCCTAGATCGCTAGCCGCCCCCCGCATCGCCTTTTCCTTCGCCTTGCTCAGTTCGAGCAGAACCATGAGGCTGTCACGAATTTTTCTTCGATTCGTATTTTTTTATTTGAATTAGGCTTCAACTTCGATTTAGTTTTAGGGGAATATAATGAAGTTTAAGCAACGACGACCCCTTTCTCCCCTTTTTTTTATGAATTCGAGTTCGGCCATTATAAAATGAGGTATGATCCATTTTCGATTCTCGATTGGGAGACGAAGACGTATTATGAAATTGGGAATGGCTTCTTGAATACGCTTGATTATTATAAAAAATATCTTTGACTAGTTGACTTCCAATTCTATTATATTAAAAAACTTCCAAAACGTCTCTTTAATCGCCATTTAAATTTTTGAACTCCTCTTAAGGAGTGTCGCTAGGCGTTTATAAGGTTTTACCTGCATTCCGAACACAATGGAAGGTGTTTCGGAAGCTAATTCAATCATATGTGCGAGTTACAGAAGAAAATGATCAATTTTAAATTAAATCAGGGTCAAACGACAATTTCGATTGCTACGAAAATTGAAATCCAATAATAACTAACTATTACGGATCCAATGGAACTGGTTTCGTCAAATTCCGAGACTGTGCCTTGAAAGGCTATTTTTAAATATCAATTCAAACGATATATTATTAAAATTGAACAAATCATCTTTGAATTAAATTTCAACCATTCTATTATCTTCAGTGCCATCATTATAAATTTTACAAGCCTTCAAATTATTTTTAACAGGCATGAAACTGAAGATTCAATAATTCACTCAATTTCAGTTTATTAAATCTAATAACTTAATTTCTAAATAATAATAATATTTGAATTCAAGTTAAAAAATTAACTTTTAAATATTTAAAATCAATTAATTATTCCAATTTAAATTGTTAAAAATTCCGGATCGTCACATTCCTCCCCCTTAAAAGAATTTCGTCCCCGAAATTACTAGTTAGGAAGAATGGTCCAATACCCGTTTACCTTTCCTCCAAAACCAACAGTTCAACATCTTATCAACTATCTTTTATAAAAGACCCCTTATCATTCTTACTAACTACCCCAACTCTCCCACGGTTTTCAAACAATACCCTTTTTTCTCAATCATTAAAAATTTCAATTTAAAACCAAATTTTTAATTATCAAAATTTCTCAAAAATTTTCTAACTCTCTAAATTTCCGAAAATTTTCGCCAACGTCTCCTTTGCGCGGCTAGCTCGGTACAACTACAAAATGCCTCTACGGGCTCCCAAATTCCAAAAGAAAACAAAAGCCAAGTGGCTAGATCAAAAACCCAATCTAATTTTATACAGAAATTTAAATAAATACCTTTTAATCGGGCAATTCAAATTTATCTTTCGAAATCAAAACCAATTTTCCTTTCTCTTTATAATACCTGCATAACTTTCCTAGCAATAATATCCAATCATAGCCTTTTAAAATCTTTTCATACATTTCCTTACAGAAGTTTTCATATCTACTTCTTTTCAAATTAGTTTTTCCCATTTTCATATGAATTTAATTTATCTTCAATTCTGAATATTGAAATTTTGACTTCCATTTATAACCGATTCATAGCATTATTTAAATTAGTTTCATCCACTAATTAATTTCAGTTTCCAATTTGAAATCGTTTGCCGCTAACCAAAAATTTTCCCAAAAATTTTCAAAAATTTTCTAACTCCCAAAATTTTTGAAATTTTTTGGCAGAGTCTCCTTTGTACGGAGGAGCTTTTGCAATTTGACAAGAGATATAGATAAATATACATCGACCCACCCGGTCAGAAAAACAAAAACAGTTCATATTTCCTATTTTTATTGCGTAGGCATACCTTTATTTAGCATTTAAGCAAGCGACTTATTTATTTTAGCAATTAGCGCAACCAAATCCAGCCAAACGGCCTTCGGGTACCTGTACTTACTCAATTTAAATATGTAAGTGCCATATATAGAAAATTTATAAGCATTTCACTTACTTTCAATAGCTAAACACATGCATTACATAAGCAACAAGCATCAAACACTTTCCATAAGCGATTTATATGATTTAAAGTTAATCAGTATGCTTCCAACCAATTCATATGCCATTTCATTCAATTTTAATGGCTTACACCTCAATTTCTTACATTAAATTTATTTTTAATCCAAACAAGCTTATATTCAATTCAATTGATTTCAAAATCAAGTTATTTAACTTCTCTCAACCCATAGAATTTTAATTACTTTAGTTTACATCAAAAGATAGTTCATTCTATGCAAATTCGACAATATTCGCTTAATAGAATATTTATTTTTAGTCTACAACTACTTCAAATTGATTTCAACTCATTTTATATTTAATTCCATTTCATTTCTGACTTATTCACCAACCATACGTTGCATTTCATTTCGTCTCCGCATTGGATTCATTTTAAAACTATTTCATTGAGCTTGACAACATTCGATACTTATTAATATCCTTTTTCCCAAAAATAAATTTGACCCAAACTTTTATTTAATAGTCTTCCATTCTAATAACCCAATTCCAACTAAAACTTTGATTAATTTTTATTCAATCAGACTTCATCCATTTATTATTTAATTCAATTAACCCATTTATTTACCCCATTTTAAATTTTCAATTCACCTACTTAATTCATTTTTAAATTTATTTTATTAATACAAAGCCATTCTGAATTTATTTCTACTGACCTGGGTTTTGTTTGCAATTCAAACCATGTCTATTATAAATCAATTTCATTTCATTCGACGACACTTCCCTTATATCTAATTTACTTGCAAATCTCGTTAAATATTATACCTATCACACTTGAATTTTATTTGTAATTCAAACCATCACTATTTCAATCCAACTCTATTTTATTTTTATTTTTACAACATCTCTACTTATTTTAGTTCCTCATCAAATCCAAGTCGAATTCTATTTATAATTCGAATTCATTTCCAAACTCCATTATTAACTTACAATCCATTTTATTTAGCCGAGTTAAGATTTTATTAACATACTCTATCAAATAATTGTTTATCTAATTAGCTTACTTCCTATTTTTAAATCAATTTCGATTTTTATTACAAAAAATCATTTTATTAAATCTTCCTTAGTTCATTCTTTTTCATAATTCCAGTTTAGATTTCTTTCATTTTCCAAAATTCCAACCTTTTTTTATTTTAAAATTTTAGATGCTTTTAAATTCACATAATACTATTAAAATAGCTTTTTATAAATATATTTCTTATAACTCGATGTCTCAACCAGTCCATCCTTGTTCTCATAGAAATTCAGCCATACGTTGATCATGCATAGGACTGAAAATCTATAAGTGCTTGGTAGACCCATTTTCAACATCCAGTGAAAATACTTGGGAAAATAATTTTATTGAAAATATAGAAAACATTTTTTGAAAATAAAGGAAATATCTTTATGAGAATGCTCTGGAAATCATCACCCTCATCCATGGTCGCAGTTACATCCTGGGTTACGTTGCCATCGCAGCAGAAGTCTATGTAACTGTAGGCACTCCACGCCCCTCGATTACGCCATGGAACCCACAACAGATCGCAGTTACATTCCAGGGTTGCGTTGCCATCATCAAAAAACTTTATACCATACACATATAGTATCTTTCAAATCATACACCTATTATGATCTCATACAAAGCTCCTTTACGCAAAATCGATTATTCCAAAATCGATAATTTTCAAACTAGGCTTTCCGAATTCCAATATTGATTTTACCCCAAAAATCAAAAGCCTTTCCAAATCCAAAGGTTCCCAAAACCTTTTTCCAAATTACTCATAAGATCCTTTATATACATAGATTCAGATATATAAATTTTTTAAAACTTTGGATCATTTCAAACTTGTATATAACTCATTTTATACTTCAAACACTTTCAAAAATCCTTTTCTTCCGGTAGTAGATTCAACAAGGGAAGATTTATCTTATATAACAAAGATATTTTGTTTATTCAAAATCAAATATTCAAATTTGATTACTCTTTTCAACATCAATTTCATTCAAATCCGTACGATGTACACATATCATCCGTACGCTATACCAATCTGATCGCTCATTTGATCACACAATTTCACTTTCGAGCTAGTATCATCCACCCGACTTCCTAGTGCGGACTCAGATCTGGTTTCTTGATTAGAAACCGTCATTCTCCTTGCATAGCTATAACTATGACAGCGAATATCCAGAACCAATCAACAATCCATATCCAGGTTCACTGTCAAAAATCGAGTGAAAAATCCCAACTCGGATCGATATAACCATCTTGAAATTATGTGCTCGAATCTGGATCAAATCACTATGCGAATAGAATAATATACGCACATCCTACGTATTTGTTTTCATTGATTATTAGCCAAATCAATTTCCTTTCCATTCATCCTCACATTGAACTTTATTCACTTAATCACATTTGCCTTAATTCACATTTGGATTATATCTTCAATTCTTATCTCAATTGGGTATTTAATCTATAACTGTTTGAACTTTGACCAGTTTATTTTTAGAAAATAGCTTGGAAATTTTAAAAATAGATAAGTAGTTGAAAAATAATTATTAGTTTGCAAAATAACTGCAAAATAGTTAACTAATTACAAAATAATTGGAAAACAGGTAAATAGTTTCAGAAATTTTAAATAATTGCTAAATAGTTGTAAAATAGCAATTAATTCGTGATATAGTTGAAAATAGTAATTAGTTTATAAAACAGTTGAAAAATTGTTAAATAGTTCCAAAAATAATGGTAAAACAAATATAAAATAATTTGGCTTTAAAAAGAAAGGTTGTATTTATTAAATAGCTTGGAAAAATAAGTTTATATTAAAAGAATTTATGTTGAAAATAGTCCAGAGTTAAAATTGTTCACCTCCCTATAAATTCAATTTAAATTTCCATTTCCATTTAAATTGACTCATTTCCAATTTGAATAACTTCAATTTCCATTGAAATTGATTTAACCCCAATTTCAGGTTGAATCAATCCTGATTTCTTTCCCAATCCAAATCAAGTTCCATTTGATTTTAAACCTGTTCAACTTTAGTTATAATTTCAAAATATTCCAATCAATTTGGACTAATATCAATTGAACCCACTTCAATTTCAAATCATTTCAATTTAATCCAATCCAAATTTTCTATTAAATTTTTTAAACTTATACATCTTCAATCTCATATCCAATTAATTCGAATCAGATTCAATTGAACTAATTCAACTTCAATCTCAATTTTAAACCATCTTGAATTATATAAATTCGAGTCAAATTCTCAATGGTTTGTTTAACTCTTTAAACCTAATTAACCTTTATTTAAAGTTTTTAAACAATTTAATTTCTGAGCTCAAATCCTAGAATTTCATTTTCAATTAATTTAATTTGGTTGTATTTCTTTACCACTTAATTTAATTCCATTTCAAAATTTCAGTTTGGTTGTATTTTTATAGTACTTCTTAATTTAATTCCAATAATTTAACAACCAATCACCTAAATATTTATTAGAAGGAAAAAGTGCTTTATATATCAAAATATGTTTTATATAAAATCATTTAAAACCTTTATATAAGAAAATAACAAGTACGGTCTCATATATATATATATATATATATATATATTCAACTCATTCTAGAGTACTACTGTTTCTATTTAATGAGTAATCCCCACCAGAGCCAAGGTTCTCGCTTAACCTTTCAGCTTTGATACCAACTGTAACGACCCGAAATTTTCGAACCCGAAAATTCCAGATAGTTATGAAAAAGAAGAAAGAGATAGAAGAAGAAGAAGATCAGAAACATCAACACCTCACATTCGCAGCGGATAAAATATAATAATAAATAATAACAATTTACAAAAGAATACTATATTTGTCGATTACATTTAATACATCAGAGTTACACATATATACAGGCACTGGATATACACAATTATCATGTCTCAGATTTACAATAATATAAATACAGCGGAAATACTCTATATGTTCTTTCCATCCAGCTCACCTCCTGAGCTCCAGAACGTCCTTACTTGAAAATCTGTAATACTCGGTCTGACCCGAGCATTACACCAAAGTAACACCCTGGTCAGGCTGGAAACCAGCGTGAGTAAACCCATCCAACATGGAATACAAAACATACAACTTATTTAAAAACCCGGGGCATCTCATATCAATTTACAAAGCCACAATTTATCATAGACATCACTTATTCCACACATCCATTTTATAAGTACCAGAATTTAGATTTAAATAGTTGAATTCCTTTAAATCACTCATTCTAGCCTATAGATTTCACATATCAATCGTTAAAAATTCGAAGTGGTTTCGGGTATCTTCTATTACCCGACCCCAGTCTCTTCGAGTCTCATGTCATCCTAACCCAAGTTATCCAAATGAAATACACAACATTTCATATCAGAGATATCAACTTATTCAAAGCATCCGATACCATTCAATCATTCATAAGTAAAACTTAATCACGTACAAATTTAATTTAATTAATCCTGATTTAATTACTAACCTTAACGACTTAGATTTCTTCATTTAACATTAATTAATTTCAAATCAATTAAATAATCATCCCTTCGTTATTCATCTTAGTTAATCACCTTGGATTAATTGTCCTTCAATTACATTCAAGTAATTAACTTTAATTAGTTTCACAATATTAATTATTCTTAACCAAAAATCAGTAAGTAATCTTAATTACTTCATAAATTAATTAACTATATTAATTACATTAATCCTTAATTACTTAATTAGTTAATTTCTCATAAGTCACTTATTATTGATTGATCAATCTTAATTAATCTATCTTTAATTATATCATTAATTATATAAATTAATGATTTCTAATTATATTTTAATTTATCCTAAGCTAAATTATTTACATTAAATAATTAATCATTAATTAAACCGCAAATATTAATCATTCTTGATTTATCTCAACCTGTAATTATAGATTAATTACTCATTTTATAATAGAAGCTTAAAGGATTTTAAAACTATTTTTTTTATTCAAATCAACTTACAAACGCACTTCAACATTCAAGTTATTAAAACACTCAATATTTTAAACTTTATTTGTTTTAACAACTGAGATTCACTAAGTCAAATGCCAGATTTAACTTTGATTTAAAACTTGTTTTTAAATCTCTACTTTATAATTTAGCTACGATTTTTAAATACCACTTTCATTTCTTTCCAATACATTCTTATTCTATAATTATTTCACTTTCAAAATTGATCCTTATATTTCTTTTCAAAAATCCAATTTTATATATTTCGATAACTCAGGGTACCGAAATATTCAAGCAAACCATAGCATTCAACATTCCAATTACCAAAAATATTCATCATAGAATATCAATCATTCCAGTATATACTATATACTACTATATAATATAGCACATCAATTCAATTCAACCATTCAACCAAATACATAAATCTAACCATTTAAATTTAAATAAAAATCCAGGAGAGTGAGATTAACCCACCTTTGATTTTGCAATCCAAATCCAGTCTCGACTTGGCTTTAGGGTTTCGACCTTGTATAAACATTTTTTAATTTATTAATAATTTGATCTAATTTGACAAGTTAATTTTAACATTAATTTTTTTTAATTAACTAGTTTTAAATAATGGTTCTCATTTTTGAAATGAATCTGTTGGGATAATAAAACTCTAAATTTAACCTTACTATTAGATTTTGATAAACAATTTAATTTACAAGTTTATACTTATTTATCAATAAATTTCAAATGACATAAAAATTAAATTACCTTTATATATATATATATATATATAATTTTTTATATAGTGAGTCAGTATGCAAATTTCTATTTTTAATCGATACATAAATTGAATTGAATTAAAATAAAATAAATACATGTATCACTCCCTCCCTCACGTTCTCGACCTGACCCAAACGCGACAACCTCCACACATGCGCGCGATTCCATGCGGTAAAACCCCAAACCCAAATCGCCTATCGCGATCTCGAGTCGTCACCTTCGCTTCACCTGTTGCCTCGCCTCCCTCATGCTCGCGACCCTCCATGAAACTGCAGCCACCGCACTCGAGCTGGTTCCGAACCCTCCACAATCGATCGCGACCCAATCCTAGATCGCGAAGCACCCCCCGCATCGCCTCTTCCTTCGCCTTGCTCGAGGTCGAGCAGAAACATGAGGCTGTCACCTGTCACGAATTTTTCTTTGATTCATATTTTTTTATTTGAATTAGGCTTCAACTTCGATTGAATTTTAGGGGAATAGAACGAGGTTTAAGCAACGACGACCCCTTTCTCCCCTTTTTTTATGAATTCGAGTTCGGCCATTTTAAAATGAGGTATGATCCATTTTCGATTCTCGATTGGGAGACGAAGATGTATTATAAAATTGGGAATGGCTTTTTGAGTATGCTTGATTACTATAAAAAAATATCTTGGACTAGTTGACTTCCAATTCTATTATACTAAAAAACTTCCAAAACGTCTCGTTAATCGCCATTTAAAATTTTGAACTCCTCTTAAGGAGTGCCGCTAGGTGTTTATAAGGTTTTACCTGCATTCCGAACACAATGGAACGTGTTTCAGAAGCTAATTCAATCATATGCGTGAGTTACAGAAGAAAATGATAAATTTTAAATTAAATCGATTAAAATAGATTCTAAGCGTTTTGAGCTGTCAGGGTCAAACGACAACTCCGATTGCTACGAAAATTGAAATCCAATAATAACTAACTATTATGAATCCAACGGAACTAGTTTCATCAAATTTCGAGACTGTGCCTCGGAAGGCTATTTTTAAATATCAATTCAAACGATATATTATTAAAATTGAACAAATCACCGTTAAATTAAATTTCAACCATTCTATTATCTTCAGTATCATCATTATAAATTTTACAAGCCTTCAAATTATTTTTAACAGGCTTGAAACCGAAGATTCAATAATTCATCCAATTTCAGTTTACTAAATCTAATAACTTAATTTCTTAATAATAATAATATTTGAATTCAAGTTAAAAAATTAACTTTTAAATATTTAAAATCAATTAATTATTCCAATTTAAATTGTTAAAAATTCTAAGTCGTCACATTTACAAACAATGAGTAAAAATCAAATATTATCATTTTGATAACCAATTCACTTAATAATTATCATTTAGAAATTTACTTATGTATAATATAATCACACAAGATTTTACTTTATTTACCAAATTCGAAAAAAAAATTGCGTCAATTTGCTCTGTTTAAGTGTTTTGGAAATCCTGTCAATATCATTGATCAGACGAACCGATCGGAAATCCAAGTCAACAACAACAACTCAAAAAACACAATAAATATTTAAAACATTTTAATATTAATTTGCAAATACACTTCCTCGCTCGATGATACAAGAATGGATTTCAAAGCAAGGATAGAGATTCAAATTTGATGGACTAAAATCAAAGAGAACTTTGATTTGAAGATAGATTCAAAACAAAGATAAGATGATTAAATAATAAAATAGGAAGATGGACTAAATCGTAGTCAAGCTTAACCGGGTCAATCGTGACCTCAAGAATAAGATCGATATCGAATTTCGTGGCAAATCTTCATTCAATCGCAAGAGATAAATTTCAGGCATAGCAGGAGATAGATAGCATCATAAATCGAGGATACATAAGTCTTCAGTGCATCAATGCTTGTCATAAAGAAGTTTCACCCCTTCACAAATCATTCGGTGGAGCTATGGGATGCTCCAGTATCAGAAGAATATGAATAGGGAGAGACAAGAATGGATTTTGGAACCGAGAGAAACGTTCCAAAAATCCAATGGAAACCAAATCGAAGTGAAGGAATTCAAGCTCAAACGAAAGTGATTCTGCAATTAAATCTACTCCATATGCTGAGTTTTGCCTAAATCCAAAGCTCTGATAACAAATGTAACAGCCTAATATTTTCAACCATTCGCATCCAAACATGCCGGAATTGAATTGCTCAAAATATCAAGCTGTTAATTTATATGCGGCAAAACTCAGCATATGTAGTAAATAAAATAATCATAGAATCACATACACAGAGTGATATAACAATAATTCAGCGGAAACAAAGGAACAGTCGTTCATGAAGATACTATATATATTAGAGTTAAATAAGTTACAATAGAAGTTTCAAATACAATTTTCAAATACAAGATCAGAATATATCAATGGAATCAACTGAATAACTCCAAGCTGAAAAGTTGTAGATGGGTCTCCAAACGAAGCTCCAACTTCAAAGGTTAGTCTCAAAAGCTGTATCACTCGGTCTGACCCAAGTACAAAGAAAAACACAAAACACTCGAGTCAGGATTAACATTCTTATATTAGTAAATCTAACTCAAGTGAAATAACATCTAAAATACCAGTAATTCAAAGGATGTTTGGAATAACCATCCTCTAAGGATCCGTTAAACTATCTACTATGTAGTAACGTACGATATTATAATAATGTCTAAAGTAAAGTATAATATATTTTTAAAATTAGCGTTAAGGCTTTACATTTTCCACCTTAACACATTTTACATATTCCCATAGTCTATACAATTCTTAATCCCCTCATACTGGGTGTCATCAGAGGGCACTCCATAGGTATGGTATGAAACAAAATCGTCTAAGGCATGCTAGGGTAGGTGACACTGCAAAACTAGGCAATGCCAGGGTAGATATACCAATTGCACTTCCGGACCAGTGGTAACGCATAGCCACAGCTACCGCCCACCCTGAGCCACACTCCCAAAAATCAAAAGGTGCACCCCAATTAATCACAAAGCAATAGAATGGTATCGAAGGAGTGTGTCCGATTAGAGGAGCTACCTCACTAGCTCGTCGATTTCTCCTATTTTAGCCACCTTATGCCAACTCACGGGAGTTGGGTCCACGTATATGCCTCAATAGAACGTCACCACCATCCTACTTCATTCTGGAATCTCCTTCACACAAACAGTTGTTAAAGTGGTTTTCGGAGTTGGCAGAGAGTATGACAACTTCCGATCCCGGTCTCTTTAACAACCAAATGTTATTATAACACCGCTGTCATTTCAAAGTAGTTTATACTTCAAAACCAAAATATCGTTGCCATTTCAAAAACCATATAAATACGATATCCTTTCCATTTTAAAACCAAATACGATATAATTTCCATTTCAAATATATCCTTTTCCAAAATCAGCCTTTTTTCAAAGTTATAACACTTTCGAAACTAAACACTTGAAATTAAAACACTTTCGAAACATAATACTTTGAAATCACAATACTTCCCACTTAACGGATTAAATATTAAAATAGAACATGTATAATAAAATTGTTTTCCTCAAATTTCACAAATTAATTCCAAATCAACTCGAATTCAAAAATTCAAATTTAATCAGATCTCAAATCATTAATTCCAATTTAGCATCTAAATAAACCATTCAAAACTATATTGATTTCAAATACAGATTTGAACCACAAATAAACCATGTCAAAATATATATTTCAAAGCTTTAAATATTCTATAATTTCAAAATTAAATGTGATAATTTTGTATATATCTTAATTCAATTTAATATTATTTAGTTTTGAAATATTTACTTAATAAATTTAATATCATCTAAATAAAACTCAAACTAGAAATATTTATTAATCACTTTAAACCAACATCAAGTTATAAAATCATATCCTTTAAAATCTCAGATTCATTAAGGTCCAAATCGATTTTAATTAAATATAATTCTTAATTAAATAGAACTTCAAATCAATTTCAAATCCATCTTCTCAATCTTAATTATTAAAATCATTATAAACTCTATATTAAAATACAATTTAAATAAATGCTTAACCCTATTATATTTCAATTAAATCAAACTTTATTATTAACTTATTTAATATTAAACAAATTTATACATAGCTTAAATTTAATAATTTAAATATATATAAAATATTATTTATGTAATATCAAAAATTAATATTTATTAAACCGTATATTTCTTTCCAAAACCATAGAAACCCTTTTCAAATATTTATATATAGACCAGCGGTGTTTGTATATAATTTTCTATCCTATGGTCAAGTGATATGGATTTTTGTCATTTCAATTCGTAATTTAAATATATGTTGGTATATATCATTTCAACCCGCAATCCCAAATTCAATTCAAATGAGAATCGCTTGGGTTTATTATTTCAACCCATAACGATTTTCTCCTATTCTAAAGTCCGTTCGGGTATATATCTTTTCAACCCATAGTGAATTCTATACTAAAGGGAACTTGTAGAGTGATAACAGATATTATAATAACAAGTATATACATCAATACATATAACAAATAATGGTGTCAGGTGTCATTGGTGAACTTATATAGATAACAACATATATAGAGCAATGTAAATAACTAACAACAGCGTATTTCATTTTTCGTTCCAATTGAAATCAAATTTAATAAATATAAGAATGTTAATCGTGGGTGATTGATCACCTTTCGAGGTTAGAGAGTTTGAAAACTGAACAAGCTACGAATCAGGTTCGAATTCCAAAGCCAAGCTAGATTGGCACGATTCGTCGAACAAAGCTGATAATAAGGATAAACGAAATCAGTCAGACTAGATTGCTGAAGATAATTGATATAACCCTATATATATAAATCAATATTAAATTTAAAACAAATATTAAAATAATGTATATATATATAATTAAAGATCAATTTTTTTAATAAAACACATATAAAACAAACATATCTACCGAAATATAGTTTGAAATAAATATGTGTGTGTGTATATACACACACTTATAAATTTCGAAATCAACAAAACTATATACATAAAACCCAAGGCTGGCATACGTACGAACAAATCCAGACTAACATATATACCATATACTATATATATAACACTGCATTATAAAGGAAATACTGCAACCAGTATATACATTGGACTGTAACATTATAGACTAATGTAAAACTCAACAGATCACTGATATAAAATAACTAATATATATATAACCATATAATGCATATAAAAACTGAAATAAACATATGTATACAAACTAACTTTCATAGACTTTATATTCAAATAATCTATCATATCACTTTAAACATAAAATATACTTTATACACACATTTTATATAACTAACAGATTTTTGAATTACTTATAAAATATATAGACATTAGTATAGAACAATCAAAACAAAACTTCACCTTTAAAATATATACTCCTTAGACAGATCAACAGAGCAAGCCATATAAAAAATATATTATATAACTGATAACATGCACATACAATATACTATCATAATATATCTATATATTCATATCGTTAACATAATTATATTTTATATAAACATAAACATACATCTGCTTATACAAATCATATATGTATAGCTTATATATGTAATAATAGATCGCCAAGTTAAATAAACATTATATACAACCAACATGAACTTATAGAGCAACACATAAAAATAAAATAAAATTATAGCATATAACATGTAGAGACCGACATATATATGAAAACAGTATCCATACATACAACATCTTATATTATAACTTATATATACTTATTAACCGAAAAGAAGAGTTTAGTAGAACCAAATAACTTGCAAATGTTTATTTAATTAATATATGTAAACTAACTCATTTATACTAGTATAGAGAAAAAATGTACTACATATATAACATATATAAATCTAGATGTACAGCTAATATAAACTTTGTATTAAAATCCAACAATATGTACTTATATAAACTATACATATAACTGTATATATTACAGTAAAATAGATAAACCTGTATAACTATATATAAAGCTTACTTATATAAAACATAGGGTACAAAACATATATAAACATATAACGTATAAATCATATAAAATATAATATTAACAGATAACAAAATTTATAGAATATAAAATATTACAAAATTCACTCCTGCTAGCATACGTAAACTAACACACATACCCCTACACCTGTAATATGAATGACATTTAACAAAACAAATATGTTGTCTTCCAAATATCATATGTATAATGCCTTTTATTCATATAAACACATAGCAAATTTAAATAGTATATACTTTAAAAATAAACATAACCTCTATGAGCATGAACTTATTAAAGTTTATATACTATACAACGTTTCCAAATATGCTTATAATATTAACCAAAACACCACATAGCTTAATATCCAAACAACATACATAATATAATATATATTATATATGCTGTACAAATTATATAAAACTGTAAATACCTTCAACTAAAAGAAGATGCAAAGCTTGGTCGGTTAGGGATGGAGCGGTGGTATTGGGAGCAGAAGTTAGGGGAAAAAAAGGAGGAATGGTGGAGCCCATCGGGGTGGTTCGGATAGCTGGTCAGAGGTTGTGGCGGAAGGTGGAAATCGAAGCAAGGAGAAGGAGGCTGAGGTAGGTGGCGATTTGGGGCCCTAGAGGAGCAAATGATGGGTTTCAACGTCTTGTGGCGGTTCACAGTGGAGGGCGGTAGAGGCTCTCGGCCAGGCAGGGTTGGGGTGGTGAGTTGCCTTGCACTTGCTGGTGGTTGCGTGGGCTAGGTTGATGAAGTGGAAAGTCGAGCAAAAGTGCAAATAAACGGGAATGGGAAGGTTACAACAAAATGAATGCACAGTGCACAATAAACATTTGTATATAAAATTGTCTAATATTGTAGATTTTCCTCCACCATAGAAAACGAACCAAAGATAGTACTTGAAGAGACACAAAGAAAATGAACAGGCAAAAGGTATTTCAAATTTGGGAATATAAACAGATGGTCATTCAAAATTCAGGTAGAATATACGAAAAGGCAACGGAAAAACCAAAGGTTCAAAATAACAGATATCACTGCGGTTATCTGTAGCACGGGTTCGGTCGTGTTTCGGATATCGAAACACAAAAGTTAATATACTGCAGAGATTAGCATGACGAGACGATCAAAACGATATACAGATATCTTTCATACGATCATCCAATAGAAAGTCGATATTGGTACCGAAGATGCTGTTAATTTATCAGAAATAAGATAAACGGGGCAATAACAGTCCAAATTTGAAGAAATGAAATATGACGTCTCGCTCAGAAGATGATTTAGAAGTTTATTATTCAATAGTATTCAGGTTTGAAAATATTTTGTTATCATCAAATTTTAACCGATTTGAATTGAAATAGAATTACACAAGAAAAATAAACTTCCATATTATAGGTGAAAATTTACCATTAGCTATATTTTTAAATATGTATTCCAAATATCAAATATATATTTCAAAATTCAAATATATAAAATTTCACAAAATTTCAATTAATAACGTTATTAAAACAAGTTAAATTTACGGGTCGTTGCACGCGTAGAAATCAATTTAATTGAAATCAATTTTGGAATAAAAAAATTTCAAGCTGAACAAATCATTCCATTAAACTTAAAACAATCTATTTTGGTATATGGGATTGCCCACTTTCGTTTCGGGAACGAAATGGGCTTTTCGGGTCGTGTATCGTTCCAATCCAAATCGATCTAGCCCATTCATTTCTATTTTCGACCTGCCTATGTATAGCCTGCTATAAACCCTAGCTATTTCTTATTCCTTTTTTCTACACGTACAATTCTATCTGCTTCTCTCTTTCCAATGGAAGAAAACCAATTCCCAATTCCAAATTCAATTGCAAACCAAAAGAAAATCAAATCGAAATTCAAATTCCTCCAAACTCTAACATATTACATATCATTTTGAAGCTCTCGATGAGCGCAAACCAAAATATGTGATTATTTTTTTGATTTGGATCATGTTTTGGCCAAAATTTCCGTAAACAGTCACGACCGTTCATTTGGTTGCGATCGACTTCAACGGATCGTCGATTTGTTGGTACTTGGTTGTAGAGAGGACCGAAGGGAGTTCATCCATGTGTTTCGTTTGGTGATTGGACAGCTGGATCGAGCTTGATAATGGGATTAGGGTTCGAAATTAGTGGCGGCTGCTCCCTTTTGCATGCAATCGGTTGGCCGTGGTTGGTCGATAGGGCTTCGGGGAGGTCGGTGGTCAAGTGGTAGGGATCGTGGCAGGTGGTGGCATGGTTGGCGAGGTTGGAGCGCGCACGTTCGTAGCGGCGGCGTGTACTTGTGCACCTGAGTTCGAACACGATGAACGGGTTAGGGCATGGAACCGGTTTGAGCATTAGGTAGAGAGATGACATGTTGCAGGTTATTGTTTTTTATTACTTTATTTATTTGTTTTAATTTAATCGTATTACCGTTCTAATCAGTATAACTTTTACGTACGAGGTCCGATTTGCGTGCAGTTTGTTTCATTGGGATCGTATCAAAATTCCAAACAATAGGAACTAGTTTGGGCGAATTCTGAGACTGTTTGAATTTTGGGCCTAAATTGGATTTTATTCGATTTAAAATTGAAGGTGAGTGTTCTAACCCACTCACAACTTCTAGATTATATTATGTTAGTTAAATCAAATTTATGATGTGATTAGAAATCAATTGATAGATATTTGGCATGTTTAAATTGTTATTCTGGTTAAATTTTACTTTTACTGCATCTAATCATCGTTTGATTTAATATTGAATTTAAATTGTCAATTTAACACCTGTTATTGATTATCAGTTATCTATTGATGTTTATGGATTGATTCAGATGATGATTTTGATGGATGTTTAATTGCTGATATTGGATGACTGGATGTTGTATTTTATATTATTATAACATTGCAAATTCCCTATGGGTTGAAATGATACATACCCAAACGTTCTATAGACTAGGGAAAAATCGTTACAGGTTGAAATGATAAACTCGAGCGATTTTATATATTTCATTTAATACGGGATTGCCATTTGAAATGATATATAATCGCAAATCTTAAATTGCAGATTTGAAATGATAAATATCCATATCACTCGACCCTAGGGTAGAAAATTATATACGAACACCGGATTGGTTAAAATAAATGATTTTTGAACCTTTAAATTTTAAATTCAGTTAACTGGTATTATGAAATAGAAATTAATTTATATAAACTGAATTATTTTTGAAAGTCCAAGTGTAAATGTTGGAATTGGAATTGATTTAATGTAATGACCCATAATGTTAAACATTTAAAGGTATTAAATTAAATAAGATTTTTGAATAAAATTGTTAGGAAAAAATAAGATTTTATTGATACAAATTAAATTATAAAACAAGTTACGAGCTTAA
Organism: Allium cepa; assembly: GCA_030765085.1. Taxonomy (NCBI): domain Eukaryota; kingdom Viridiplantae; phylum Streptophyta; class Magnoliopsida; order Asparagales; family Amaryllidaceae; genus Allium; species Allium cepa. The sequence goes on from CM060934.1 coordinate 713,790,801, forward strand.
ATAAAATTTCTGTTAACGATATATGTTTGCAATAATATAAGAATGATAACAAATGTTAGCGTGTATTTTAATAACATTGGTTTGAATGATATTAAAAATTATCTGAATGTAAATTTGCAATTGATTGGAATAATAAATGTTAATAAGGAATAATAAATGTTTCTATATTAAAAAAAAGAAATTATATGTTTATTTATTTGAAATATTTGGTTGCTGAAAGATTGATTGTAGAGATGAGAAACTATTATTTGGTAAGAAATGCATAATTTCTTTTTGTATCCAATAGTGCATAAATATGTTTAAATCACTATTTGATAGGAAATAATTGTTCTGTTTCTCATTGCATTTATTTTATCCATTTTGAAATTCACCTTTGTAAATAATTGAAATTAATGTAATTGAATAATTTTAATTAATGATGGAGAGGACACCAAATTGTAATTAATAGGTGTAATTAAACATAGCTTTTGTTTTGTGTAAATATAAGAAAGTTGTTTTAATGAAAAGAACATTTATATCAAATAAAATGAATGTTTCATTTATGAATATAGGTTCATTAAAATAAAGAATAGAATGATTGATTCGAAAGAAAAAAAAATATATATATTCGAACTATGTTTTTAGCATATAAACGGATTACAAATAATTTATTTAAGTTAATTATTTATTGCTCTGCTGTATAAACAACAAATTTATATACATGTTGAAATGACTAAAGGAAAAAATTATTCTATTTTTCATCCATTTTAAGTAACAACCCCCTATTTTGTACCATTCATCCACACATGTCGGACTTGAATGATGCAAAATAACAGATTGTATATAATTTGGAGCAAATGAAATCAAATACATAGAATCACAGACACAGAAATATCAGAATAACTAGCAGCGGAATATAAAATACCATAGTAGTTCATGAAGCTACTATAACAAATTCTCAAAACAAATACATAATATCAGTCTGAAAACAATATAATAGAAATCCAAATACATAGAAGTTCACTAATACATGAGATAAACTAGAACAGCTGAAACGGAAATAGATATATAAATAGATAAGCAGAATCTCTAGCAAAGACCAGCTCCAGAAAGAGAATCCAAAGCTGTGAATACTCAGGCTGACCCGAGCGTATAGCAAAACACAAAACACTCGAGTCAGGACATATATACTTATCTAATGTAAACCAACTCAAGTGAACTCTAATAAAGTACAAGTAACTTAAAGGATGCTTGGGATCGCCCATCCTCTAAGGATCCATTAAACTATTTACTATGTAGTAATAATGCGCTATTATAATCTACAGTAAAATAAACTTACTTTAAAATAACGTCGAATGGTTACCCATATAGCTCCCAACACATAATAATCCTTGTAGTCCATCCGGTATCAGCATATCTCCAAATCAGGAGACTACCCTAAATACTCCATGGCTACGGGAGAAAACCAAACTTGTAGTAAGGCTCGCTATGGTAGGTGACACGACACATGAGGCAATGAAAGGGTAGATATACCAATTACGCTTTTGGGCTGGTGGTAACGCATAGCAGCCACTACCGCCCACCTTGGGCCACACTCCCAAATCAAAGGTGTGCACCAAATCAATTACAAAGTGATAGAATGGTATCGAAGAAGTGTGTCCGATCGGAGAAGCTACCTCACTTGGCCCGTCGATCGCTCATTTTTAGCCACCATAAGCCAACTCACGAGAGTCGGGTCCACGTTTATACCATAATAGGATCGTCGCCACCATCCTACTTTGTTCTGGGATCTCCACCGCGTACACATTTGTTAAAGTGGTTTTCGGTATCGACAGAGAGTATGCCCATATCCAATCCCGGTCTCTTTAACAACCAATCGTTATTATAACCCGTGGTTATAATTTAAAAATGGTATTTATATTTCAAAAAAAAAATTAAATATCATTTCAAAAATTCAGTATCATTTCAAATCCATTTCAAAATATCAAAATATCGTATCTTTTCAAAACCTCATTCATTTTATTTAAATTTAAAATACCATTTCAACTCACATTTAAAACGGTTTATATTTCAAATCAAATTCTTCATTTAAACCATTCAAAAATGAAGTTATTACATTTAGTAATTAAATATCAAATTCATAAAAATTTAGCCTTTTCAAAGTTCATTTATTCATTTAAATTTATCAAAACAATGAATTTTTTTACTTTCGCAGCACTTAGAAAATGCTACGGAAAGTTATGTTTTAAAACAATTCAATTTAACAAAGAAAACACTTACAAATGCTATAATTGGTTTAATTTAGTTTCAAATAAACTTTAGTTAAGTACAACAACTACAGCACTTACAAACTGCTGTAATAGCTCTTAGTTCATCTTAGCCATTTAGTTCATTTCTATCAACTACAACATTTTCAAAATGTTGTAATATCCTTTACATTAGAAATAATAGCATTTCACGAATGCTGTTAATTAAATTCCAAATATTCAATATAATTTCATAAACAATTAAATTTTATTTAAATCATTTAAACTTATAAAATCATATATTTTCACTTTTAAAATAGTCATTTAAATACCCTTATATTTATGATTTTATAAAGTGAAATTTTCATACAAAAATCAAAATTTAATAATAATTTACTTATATAATTCAAGCATTAAATATTCTATTCTTTATAATTAAATTTTTTGACTTAACATTTAAGTTTAAATTTCCAAATATAATTTATTTTTCATTTTATTTACTTAATTTAAAATTCATTTTTAAACAAAATTCACAAATTTCCAATTTAAGTTATATTTCAAAATTTCAACTTAAATATTCATTTATTTAACATTTTAACTTATTACAAAAACCATTAATACTAAAAAAATCATTTTTAAATTCATTTTAAATCAAAATATCATTAATTTACATTTTAAAAATACTTATATAATTTTCAGAAATATATATATATTAACCACGGGTCTATATAAAATTTTCTAACCTAGGTCAAGTGATACTGATATTATATCATTTCAATCCGTAATTTACAAAGAAAACCTGGATTCTATCATTTCAAACCCTCAGTCCCAAGTAAAATGAAAGAATTAAAAATCATTCAGGCCTATCATTTCAGCCCATGACGATTATTCCCCATTCTAAAGTCCGTTCGGGTATGTATCATTTCAACCCATAGTGATTCCAATCTACAGGGAACTTGCAGTGTGATAAACTGATTTAAATTAATAGAATATCATAATAAACAGTTACATATGATATAACAGGTGTACAAACAGGGGTGAACATCATATGATCATAGCATAAGCAGTTATAACATGATGATATGGTTTACAGATTCAAATGCTATCAGTTTACTAGTTATATAAGTATAAATTGTCTGGTGAGAATTACTCACCTCTACAAGCTGGAGATAACAACCAAACACACAAATTAAGATCCACAAATGCACGAAATCACAACTACGATTCGAATGAGGGGAGAGTCAAGCTATTTGTCTTGTTACTTATGAAACAAAACAACATAAAACAAATGCACGAAACCTACTATTATCAACTCTCATGCAAAGGCGATAGCTAATATTACTACAACACTTGAACAATCTTTCATTAACCATATTGAGAGTTTTGTTTTTAATCTTTTCAAACCAACTTCACTCTCAAACAATCCCTCAACTTCTGTGTTTCAATCAAACTCTCCCGATCCCACAACCTCTCCCTATTCTTATCCTGGCTCCATTCCTGGATGGATCTCACCATCCTCCCAACTGAATAACCAAAATTCAAGTGCCACAAGAATTTCCTCTTTAACAGCAAAATTAAAATCTATAAGATCTTCCCCTCCTAAAACTAGGAGTAAGGCAAGTGAGAACCACCTATAATTTTGTTTTTCATGTATAAAATTGCATCTTGGAATATCAGAGGAGCTCACAATCCAGCAAAGCTTGATCAAGTTAAGACATTGATTTTTGAGCACAACATAAAGATTTTTGCGATCCTTGAAACCAAACTATCTTTGTTTTCAACGCAAAAAGCAGCCTCCTACATTAATCCAACATGGCAATTCCATCATAATCATGACAGTGCACCGTATGGTAGGATCCTTATTGTTCATGATCCCTTTTCCTACTCTCTCACTCCCATTCTTATTTCTTCCCAGTTTATCCATTTTCAGGCCTTTTTCCTTCCACTCAACTTATCTTTCTACTTAACTTTTGTTTATGCTCAAAATGCTAAAACAACGAGGCTTTCTCTCTTAAACACTCTCCCTTCTTTAAGACAGAACTCTCATCCTTGGCTTGTAGTTGGTGATTTCAACTGCTGTTTCAACTTAAACGATAAAGTTGGTGGTCTACCCTTAATGCCTAGGGATATTGCCCCCTCAACATTTCCATATCTGATTCTGATCTTTTTCCCATACTACGTACTGGTGTTCCTTTTTCTTGGAGCAATAGAAGTCGGTCTGGACAACGTATTTTCACCAACATAGACTTATCTTTTTGCAATGCACCTGCTCTTTCCTTGTGGTCTGCCATCAGTGCTCATCTCCCTTATCCCGTCCTTTCTGATCACTCTCCTTTAATTGTTTCTCCCATCCCTATGCCTACCAGAGGAAAAAAGTCCTTCAATTTTTTTAATGTTTGGGTTAAAGACCCAGGTTTCTTAACAATTGTAACATCACAATGGAATAACACTAGTCATGGAAACCCAATGTTTACCTTGTGCAGGAAATTGAAGACTGTTAGGACTGTACTTCGACAATGGGCATCAAGTAAGTTTGGTACTGGAACTCTTGCGTCTAACTCTCTAAAGGACAAGCTTAAGAAAGCTCAAATCTTACTTGATAGGGATCCTACTAACCCTAACCTTGCCCAGAATGAATCCAACCTCTTTTTTTCAGCTTAATCAAGTCTTAGAAATTGAAACCAGTATGTTAAAGCAAAAGGTCCATCATAAGTGGTTCAAAGAAGGAGATAGAAATACTGCTTTTTTTCATGCTTCATTAAAGAACAAACAATCTTGTGATCATATCCATTCTCTTTGGGATGATGTAGGAAATTTTCTTACATCCTCTGACGAGATTGACGAGTACCTTGTCCAGCACTTTACTAAGCTTTTAGGTAATCAAGACAATTTCATTCCCAACCTAGATATTCTCAATAATCTGCTTCTGCCCCGCATAAGCACAGAAATGTATAACAAGCTTGTTGCAAAGGTTACTGACAATGAGATAAAGGACTCTCTTTTTGCTCTTAATGCCTCATCGTATGGGGGCCCGGATGGTTTTAATGTAGTCTTCTACAAATCTTGTTGGGAAATAATAAGTGCTGATTTCATAGCTGCACCTCACAATTTTTTAAATCATTTCAAACTGCTAGGTGAGGTTAATGCTTCTAATCTTGTCTAATTCCTAAAGTCAGGCCATTTCAAAATGCATCTTCATTTCGACCAATATCCTGTTGCAACGTAATATATAAGTGCATATCTAAGATTCTAGCCACCAGGATAGTCTCAGTGCTTCCTGATATTGTTTCTTCCAATCAGTCTGCTTTTCTACCTTCTAGGAGCATTCTTGACAACATTATGTTGGCTCATGAATTAATCAATGGTTATGGCAAAAGTCAAATCTCCCCAAGAGCAATGTTGAAGCTTGATATCTCTAAAGCTTATGACAGTATCCAATGGTCCTCTATTGTTCGAGTTATGGCACTGATGGGTTTTCCAAAAGTTTTTGTTGCATGGCTCTATGTCTATATATCCACTCCATCTTACTCCTTATGCTGCAATGGAAAACAACTGGTTACTTTAAAGGGAAACAAGGAGTTAGGCAGGGAGATCCGATCTCTTCTTACATTTTTATCATTGTAATGGAAGCACTTAACTGTATGTTAGCAATGAAATTCAAGGATAAATCAATATCATACCATCCAAAGTGTACTCATCAACATATTTCCTCCCTATTATTTGCTGACGACATTGTGATTTTTACTAAACCAAATGAACACTCTATAGCTAGCATTTTTCAGTGTCTTCACTCCTTCTTTCTTGCTACTGGCCTTAGGATAAATCAGTCAAAATATCACATTCTCTTGTCTAGCATAAGTACAGGTGAAAAGGATAGGCTCTTGTCTTTTTCTGGTCTGCTGTCTATGGATATTTCTATGACATATCTTGGCCCTCCTCTATGTACTTCAATAGTTTACAAGGCTCACTGCATAACTCTATATAACAAAATCTCCTCTAAGTTAAGCTTGTGGACTACCAGGTTGTTATCCATGACTGGTAGAATGGTTTTGGTCAAGTCAGTCTGTTTTTCCATCACTGTGTATTGGGCAAGAGTTTTTATTCTACCCAATCAGCTTCTTGCAATGATAAGAAATTCCATGCTTAGATTCCTCTGGACTGGATCAATACATAATAGGAAGATTATTCCTTTGTCTTTCACTTCCATAGAGAAGTCTCTTAATTTTGGAGGTTTAGGTATCATCAATATCTCAACTTGGAATAAGGCTGCTGTCAGTGCCCATGTGGATGCATTGTTGAACATGAAGGATAGCCTCTGGGTGAATTGGGTCTGGAAATATCTTATTAAGACAGAGGATTTCTGGACTATGAAAGTTGCTCAAAATTCAAGCTGGATTTGGAGGAAAATTCTTGGAATCAGAGGATCACTTCTTCCTTATGCTAAGTATTCTATTTCCCCTGGCTGCACTGTTAAATTTTGGAATGATCCTTGGATTGTTCATGGTTTGGTGCTATCTACAAAATTGAGTCATCATGATCGTTTGCAGTCACTAATTCATGGGAAAGCTTGTGCTTTTGGGAATATTATTAATGGGAAGCTGTTCACTCCCCGTTCAAGTAATCAGTTTGTCAATGCTTTATGGAGGAGTCTTCGTGACTATGTGATCCCTATCAGTCATGTCTCTACTATGCAGTGGAAGGGAAGATCACACAGTATTGGATGGGTTTACAGTCTTCTTCGGCATACTAACTCTCTTCCTAGTTTTCTGTGGAAAAGGGTGTGTTGGAATACTATATCTATGGCAAGTGATAATTTAATGTTTTGGCGTATTATTCACAAGGCCGTACTTACCAGAGATAAGTTTTATCGCTTCCTTTTCTGTAACATGCTCCCTGAAACTGTTGACCACTTATTTTTTGAGTGTGCTTTTCTTTCTGATATGGTGAGCTCTCTCTTCTATAAGATAGGTATGGCAAGCTATGCTGGTTCCACTGTGGCTTTATGGGATGAGTTAAAGATTGCTGCGAGAGGGAGGAATGGGAATACAGATATTACCTTTTTTGTACTCAAAATATACTTCAGAACAGTTTGGCTAGAACGCAATTCTAGATCTTTCAACTCTGTTGCAGCTTCTGCTCCTGACCTATGGTTCAAACTTATGAATAAGATTGAGACAGGAATTAGGTTCTCTTGTCACGGTTTCTCGCCTCACAGTTGTGGTTTTTGGAATTGATTTGGCAGCTTCTTGTTTTAAGTTTTGATTTTTCATTTGTGGAGGTCATTGCTCTTTAGCTGGGTGGATGTGTTCTCTTTCTCTTTGTTTTTCTTTTGTGTGTTTTATGTTTTTATTGCTTTTCCTTTCCTTTTTTTTGTGCTGTGACAAAAGTATGTTTTTGTCACTTTTTTATTTGTCCTTCTTTTTGTCTAATAAACACTGGTAGGGGTCCAGACAACCTCGCTTGCATTTCAAAAAAAAAAACATAAAACACATTAATATACAACTCAAATATTATTAAACAAGACTACAAATACATGCACAATATATAACAAAATCACTTTCACTTGCTTTCAACTACCCTATGCTTGGCCATAGGTTAAAAATGCATGGAATTGGTGTGAATTTGGATCAGGTCTAGGTTCAATAGGGTCGGCCATAACATGGATATGAAGGAGTAGAAGTGGATATGCTTACATAACACAAGTACAAGGCAACAAATGAAATTTCTACGCAAAAATGGTTCGGCCATAAGCATATATAGGCATGATCAGGCCAGATGAGGTCAGGTACTGATGTGCCAGAGGTATTTGGTTCAGTTATGGGCTAGAGAAAGTGGTGCAAAGGTCGGCCATAGGGAAGCTCTGCTATCATATATAGGAAGTGTTTGCTAAATTTTTTTGTGGATCTTCATCAAAGATGCAGACGGCCAGGGTCAGAGGAGATGTAGTTGTTTGCATCTAGATAAAGTGGTGATGGAGGTTGTGGTGATGGTGGAGGCTAGAGGCCGAGCATATAAGCTGAAGCAAGTGTAAGATCAATACATAAAACAAGGAGAAAGAGTAAAAAAATGAAATATTTACCCAATTTTTCCCAGGAGTGTAGGCCGAATTTTTTTAGGGTCAAAAGCTTTATGTTTTGGGTGAGAAAGAAGAAGAAACCGGCTGAAGGAAATGTGATATGTACGGCAATTGAATGGAAGTGTTATTTGGAATTGAATATGCAAAGTGAAGGTGAAATGACAAGGCATATAAAAGGCCAAAAACTCTTCAAATTTCCTAATTCTTTTTGCATTTTTAAATACATGAAAAATGTAAATAAATAAGATAAAAACGAAAAAAAATAATGTATGACTAAAGATAAATAAATAAATTTTAAATAAATATAAATAAATTAAGAAAATAGCTTAAAAATAGAAACTAGGTTATAAAAATTGAAAATAAATACACTAAGCTTTGGAAAAATTCAAATATCACTTTAAAATATTTAAAAGATAAACTACATACATAACATAATATATTACACATATATATACAAATTTTAATAAGATATGACAAATAAAATATTATTTATATAAATTAAAGTAAATAATATTGTTAAATAAATCAATTTACACACAATAATGTAAAAAACATAACTTTCTCAATATAAATCAGATTTCAACGAAACTAAAAGCAGTATTTTTGAAATTTAATCTAATTTCATAATAAAAGATAAAATTCAAAAATTAAAATATTTAAATTCTAAATTTAAAAGTCAAAGTTTGATCAATTTGACCAAAAATACACTTTTCTAAAAAATATTCTATTTATTCATGTTTGGATTTATAATTCACATAAAAATCAAAATTTACATTTAAAATAAAAAATTATTCATAAAATAAAGTTTTAAATCAGGAAATGCAATTTAACATAATGAAATATACAATAAAATAAATCATAAAATACAGGGTTGTTACACTCTCCCCCACTCAAAACTTTTCGTCCCCGAAAAGGAACGAGGTTCGAAAAACACATAAAAGGATGGAATAATTGAATGACTAAGGAAAAAGAGAAAGAAATATTTTCATTGATCGCAGCGATCATGACTGGATCAACATAAATTTCATTACTAGAAACTATATGTCTAAGGAATCGGACTTCATCTTTCCAGAAATGGCATTTAGAAAATTTATTTAGCACAACATGAAAAACAAGATTCATCAAATCAACAAAGGAAGCATTAGCATTAGTCAAACCAAAAGGCATGACTAACCATTTATAGAACCCATTCTCAGAGTTCCAGGAATAAGATCAATACGGAAGTCAATTTCCCACTTAGGAGGTAAAGTAGTGACTTCACCAATTACATCGGGATAGAATCTGACTACAGGAGTCAATAAAGATCACTACTAAAGCAATGATCAGAATAGAAAAGTTGCATATGCTTAAAAATCCTATTAAGGTTTATGGAGCCCCAATTGGATTTGAAACACATAAAGGTACAGATGCAAACTCAGGAGAAAAGAGATACTCAAGCTTATCACACAAACCAACAGAAATAAAACTATGGAAAACTCCAATATCAAATAAACACGAACATGATATAGAAATAAAGAAAGGTTGCATGGAAGAGTACATTGATCATCACTAGGAAGAGGAGCAGGTGGAGGAACTGGAGAAGATGTAGATAAGATAGCAAATATACCGGAAGGCGTACCTTCTGTTGGGTAGGGCAATCATTCTTAAAATGACCAGGCTGGAGACAGATATGGCAGAGATCACGCCTCACCAACTGAGCAGGTGGAGGAACTACAGCACTAGATAAGGTAGGATAGCTATTGGCATAGTGTCCCTTCTAATCACATCTAAAGCAGGTGATGGCAGAGAGATCAACAGGCTGCCTCTGAGAAGGAGAAGATGATGAAGATTGCAAACCCGCATTCTTGAGCCAATTCTGCTTCTGCTGCTGGAAATTAGGCTTTCTCTTCCTAAAATTGGCAGAGGAAGACTGAGATGAAGGAGCACCAGAAGCAGCATGACCCTTAGAAGTAGGGTTCTCATAACGGATAGCCATTTCCATAAGCTGGGTGAAAGTGCCATGAACATGAGCAATGAGACGACTATAGTACTCAGGGCGAGCACCAGCAATAAACTTCTCATTCTTCTTAAGAGGAGTATCAATCAGGCTAGGACCGAACTTGGGAAATTCGTTGAACTTCCTCTTATACTCAGCAAAAGACATGGTACCCCTGCTTGAGATTCATAAATTCATGATAAAGCTAAGATTTCCCGGCTTCGGGCATCCATTTTGCTACAAAAGCCTCCCTAGAAAGAGATATGAACAAACTTAGAAAAGGCACAAAGAAGATAGAAAAACAGAATTCAAAGAAACATGAGAAGATACCTAAACTGCTCCCAAGTAATATCAGCCTCGATGGCGTTAGCCGTAACATACTCCCACTAGTCTAGGGCAGCCTCATGCAACTGCCAAGCTGCTGACTGATACTTCTGGGCATCAGTAATCTCGAGACCAGTAAATATCCTCTCTAAAATCCACAACCACTACTGAGCTTCAATGATGCTCTCTGAACCGATGAATGGGGTTCCACCAAGTTGAGTAATTCCTTACAGAGAACAGTGAATCTAACAGGGGTAACGGGTTGAGGAGCTAGGGCAATACCACGACCTCTACCTCTGGCATTTCGTCGATTCATCCTGAAAAATCAAGAATGAATTTAGGACAAGATATGTATATGAAGATAAGATTCACTTGGATGAATGAAAGAAAATACTAACAAGGTAGGTATGAAAGGAAGGACATTAGAAAACATTGAAAATCCATTAAAACAAGAAAAAAAAATTATATCAAAATAATCTTTGAAAAATCCTTTTAAAATCATTTTGAAAATCATTTTATACTTTAAAATACATTCTCTCACCAAGATATGATTTTCAGATTGATTTCACTCATTCTAGGGTATTTCTACCCTATCTCTAATGAGTTTTTGCTCTACAGGCAATATTTTGCCTAAAGCCAAAGCTCTAATACCAAATGTAACAACCCCCTATTTTGTACCATTCAAATCGACAATAATCCACACACGTCGGACTTGAATGATGCAAAATAATAGACTGTAAATAATTTGGAGCAAATGAAATCAAATACACAGAATCACAGACACAGAAATATCAGAATAACTCGCAGCGGAATATAAAACACCACAGTAGTTCATGAAGCTACTATAACAAAGTCTTAAAACAACAAAATAATAGAAATCCAAATACAAAGAAGTTCACTAGCACATGAGATAAATAGAACAACTGAAACGGAAATAGATATATAAATAGATAAGCAGAATCTCCAGCAAAGACCAGCTTCAGAAAGAGAATCCAAACTATGAATACTCAGGCTGACCCGAGCGTAAAGAAAAACACAAAACACTCGAGTCAGGACATATATACTTATATAATGTAAACCAACTCAAGTGAACTATAATAAAGTACAAGTAACTTAAAGGATGCCTGGGACCGCCTATCCTCTAAGGATCCGTTAAACTATTTACTTTGTAGTAATATTACGCTATTATAATAATGTATAAAGTAAAATAAACTTACTTTAAAACACCGTCGAAGGGTTACCCATATAGCCCCCAACACATAATAGTCCCAGTAGTCCATCCAGTATCAGCATATCTCCAGATCAGGAGACTACCCTAAATATTCCATGGGCTATGGGAGAAAACCAAACTCGTAGTAAGGCTCGCTATGGTAAGTGACACGACACACGAGGCAATGCTAGGGTAGATATACCAATTACGCTTCCGAGCTGGTGATAACAAGTAGCAGCCACTACTGCCCACCTCGAGCCACACTCCCAAATCAAAGATGCGTACCAATCAATCACAAAGTAATAGAATGGTATCGAAGAAGTGTGTTTAATCGGAGGAGCTACCTCACTTGGCCCGTCGATCGCTTCTGTTTTAGCCACCTTGAGCCAACTCACGGGAGTCGGGTCCATGTTCATACCATAAGAGGATCGTCGCCATCATCCTACTTCGTTTTGGAATCTCCACCGCATATATAGTTGTTAAAGTGGTTTTCGGTATCGACATAGAGTATGTCCATATCCGATCCCGGTCTCTTTAACAACCAATCGTTATTATAACCCATGGTTATAATTTAAAAATGGTATTTATATTTCAAATAAAATTAAATATCATTTCAACAATTCAATATCATTTCAAATCCATTTCAAAATATCATATCTTTTCCAAAACCTCATTCATTTTATTTAAATTTAAAATACCATTTCAACACACATTTAAAATGGTTTATATTTCAAATCAAATTTCTTCATTTAAACCATTTAAAAATGAAGTTATTGTATTTAATAATTAAATATCAAATTCTCAAAAATTTAGCCTTTTCAAAATTCATTTATGCATTTAAATTTATCAAATTAATGAAAATTTCGACTTCCGCAGCACTTAAAAAATGCTACGGAAAGTTATGTTTTAAAACAATTCAATTTAAAAAAGACAGCACTTACAAATGCTGTAATAGGTTTAATTTAGTTTCAAATAAACTTTAGTTAAATCCGGCAACTACAACATTTAAAAGTGCTGTAATAGCTCTTAGTTCATCTTAGCCATTTAGTTCATTTCTATCAACTACAACATTCGCAAAATGCTGTAATACCTTTACATTAGAAATAATAGCATTTCAAGAATGCTGTTAATGAAATTTCAAATATTCAATATAATTTCATAAACAATTAATTTTTTATTTAAATAATATTTAACTTATAAAATCATATATTTTCACTTTTAAAACAATCATTTAAATACCCTTATATTTATGATTTTATAAAGTGAAATTTTCATACAAAAATCAAATTTTAATAAAAGTTTACTTATACAATTCAAGCATTAAATTTTCTATTCTTTATAATTAAATTTTTTAAATTAACACTTAAGTTTAAATTTCCAAATATAACTTATTTTTCATTTTATTTAATTAATTTAAAATTCATTTTTAAACAAAATTCACAAATTTCCAATTTAAATTATATTTCAAAATTTCAACTTAAATATTCATTTATTTAACATTTTAACTTAGTACAAAAACAATTAATACTAAAAAGATCATTTTTAAATTCATTTTAAATCAAAATATCATAAATTTAAAATTTAAAAATACTTATAAAATTTTTAAAAATATATATATTAACCACGGGTCTGTATAAAATTTTCTAACCTAGGTCAAGTGATACAGATATTATATCATTTCAATCCGTAATTTACAAATAAAACCCGGGTTCTATCATTTCAAACCCGTAGTTCAAAGTAAAATGAAATAATTAAAAATCATTCAGGCCTATAATTTCATCCCATAATGATTTTTCCCTATTCTAAAGTCCGTTCGGGTATGTATCATTTCAACCCATAGTGATTCTAATCTATAGGGAACTTGCAGTGTGATAAACTGATATAAATAAACAGAATAACATAATAAACAGCAACATATGATATAACAGGTGTATAAGTAGTTATAACATCATATGACCATAGCATAAGTAGTTATAACATGATGATATGGTCTACAAATTCAGATGCTATCAGTTTACTGGTTATACAAGTATAAATTGTCTGGTGAGAATTACTCACCTCTACAAGCTGGAGATGTGATATCCCGAAAATTTTGGCAATATAAATTTAATTATCTGTGTTAAAATTAAATTAATTTGATAATAATTGTTAATAAGATTTAAATTGATTTAATAATCTTCTTTTAAATAAATATTTAACTGATAATTTATCTTTTAAAAGCTAAGTTAAATTGTTTCTATTTATAATGTATGTATGTATGTATGTATTTGTATATATTATAAATAGATAAGCTCTGCTTTAAATTTAACAAATAAAGACATGTTTTCTAATTTTAATATTTCTGATAACTTGGAAATTTGTTTTAATTTAGTATTAAGCTATTAAATAAATAACTATATGGTTTTAAATATTTAAGATAAATGTTTAATAGTTAGAACTTATTCTAGCTTATGTTTAAATTTAAAATTTATTAAAAAAAGATTGTTTTTTTTCTTATTAGTATAGCTTGATAAAAATATGTTTTATTTACTCAAGGTAAAAGTTATTTGTTTAAAAGTATTCTAGCCTAAGTCTAAATTTAAACAAATGTTTGTTTTATTTTCTTTTTAAATATAGTTTGACTTAAATAAGTAATTTATTTATGTAGGGATAATTTCATTTATTGATTTATTTTAATTTAATAATGAGTTATTTTTAAACAATAATAATGTGATGTCTTTACAAATGGATTTTTATAGAAATTATTATTTCAAATTTATTTATATAAATAGCTATAATTTGAAAGATTAAAAGTAAGTCTTTTAAAAATGTTTAAAATTTAAAATAAACCTTATTTATATTAACACAAGTATAAAAATAAAAGAGAAATTTTGGGTGAATACCTGGTAGGTTTTTTCCTTGATAAACCCCTTTCTTATCTCACTGTAATAGCACACCTGAAAAGAGTTTGGAAATTAAAAGGTTCAATAAAAGTAAAGTCCGATGGTTTCCTGTTCCTATTCAATCTATCTTGTGAGGAAGATAGAAGGAAAATAATTGCTTCTGATCCAATTATCATGAGGAACAAGTTATTCATTGTTAAACAATGGGATCCACATGTTGGAAATAGTTGCAGTACAATTAAATCTGTACCAGTCTGGATCAGGCTATCGAATATCCCTTTATATGCTTGGTCTCATATAGGCATAAATTGGCTTGCTACTCGAATTGGCACTTTCATGTGTATGGATGAACAAACTCAGAAATTGGAAAGAATAGGTTATGCAAAATGCATGGTAGAAATCACACCATCAGTTGAGTTATTGGATGAATTTGCTGTCAGATTACTAGATGGATCATAGCAGATTGTAAAGGTAGAATATTTATGGAAGCCTGAAGTATGCAGTGGGTGCAAAGAATTTGGGCATATGACTGATATGTGTATGAAAAAGAAAACAAATCAAGAAGGGAAGGCATCAAAAGAAATAAAGACTAGTAAGGAAAGAAGGGATAATGTAGTTCTAAATGAAAAAATAATAGGAGTAACAAAGAAAAAGCAGGAGTGGAGAAGGGTAGAATGTAGGGGAACTAAAATGAAAAGAGATAAGGAAAAAGAAATTAGAACAGAAAACCAGATAATTGGGGAAGTAACAACTGAAGATGAATCAAAAATTAGTGACGAGCTTCAAAATAATGCTAACACATTGAACAAAGGAAAACAAGCCAAAACTAATGAAGAAATAAGAACAGACACCAATAAATTTTATGTCTTGATTGAAGAAAATGAAACTGAGTCATGCTATGCTTTAAGTAATAATGAACCATGTAATGATAACTATGACAAAGAAGAGCGTATGGAGGAAGGGGAAATATTGGCAAGCAAGCAGCCTGTATTTTGTGGTGAGCATGACACATCCCTCTTAATAAATAATAATGTAATGGGGGATCAGGGGAACAGCAGATCAGGGATGGTGACAACATTTGCAAACTCAAATCCAGTTGAACAGAATCATAAATCCCCCAAATCAATTGACAATGAAATTGCCAGTTCAAATGAACCAATTGCAAAGCAAGCCAGTGACATGCATGATGTAAATGCTAATAAAGGAAGAACAAAAATAAATACTCAAGTTGCTGAAACCCAGTTTGGGGATGAGCTAGTTAAAGAACTAATGACCCTGATCTTAGCAGAACATTCAAAAAGTATTCCTCCCTCATCAGGTAGTTACTCCTTTTCTGGCCATCTGCCTGGATGGATTTATTTGCCTCCATCTTCAGTTATACCACAAATTACCCCAAAGAAAAGCAAATTTAATGGCAAGTGTCTGGCTGATAGGTTTGAAAAAAATGTCTCTTTAAACAATGTTCAAAGAGATTCTCCTGCAACTAGGAGCACGAAAAATGTGGTTCATCAATCCCTAAAGTATACTAAATGATGCAAAGCTTTGCAATATGGAATATAAGAGGTGCACATTCCTTAACAAAGCTTGATTAAGTGAAATATATCATTAACGAGCACAAAATATCCCTCTTTGCTATTCTTGAAACTAAATTGAATGAGACCCTTACTATTAAAGCTGCTAACCATATAAACCCTAACTGGACTCTTCACCATAATTTGAATCAAGCCTCCTATGGTA
Source organism: Allium cepa (assembly GCA_030765085.1). Lineage (NCBI taxonomy): Eukaryota > Viridiplantae > Streptophyta > Magnoliopsida > Asparagales > Amaryllidaceae > Allium > Allium cepa. The sequence goes on from CM060934.1 coordinate 713,807,230, forward strand.
GAATTATGGTCATCCATGATCCATCTGTATTATCTCTTACTCCTGTCCTTTGCACTGACCAAGTCATCCATTTCAAGCCAAATATTTTGAATCTTCCATCTCTTTCTACATAACTATAGTCTATGCCCATAACTCTTCTTCCTCAAGACAAACTTTCCTTGATCTCCTTCCAGCTTTCAGGCAAAATTCCCATCCCTGGCTTGTCTTTGGGGATTTTAACTGCTGTTTATCTTTGAATGACAAGCATGGTGGTCTTCCCCTCCTCCCTAATGATATTTATCCTTTAAATACAGCTATTGAGGATTCCAACTTGCTTTCAATACCTACTTCTGGTGCAGAATTCACTTGGAATAACAGAAGTAGATCTGGTGTCAGAACATACTCAAAGATTGATCACTCTTTTTCCAACCTCAAAGCTTTAACCACAAGGCCAACTTTGTCATCCTTTATCCCCCATCCTGTTCTTTCTGACCATTCCCCTATTATTTTCTCTTCTGGTCAGAAGTTGCTAAAAGATAAAAGAAGCTTCAAATTTTATAATGCTTGGGTCCATGAACCTGAGTATAATAATATCATAAGTAAAGCATGGAATGAAAATTTCTTTGGTAACCCAATGTTTATTTTTTGTAGGAAATTAAGAGCAACAAAAATAGCACTAAGAGAATGGGCAAAAGGAAAATTTGGTGATGGCACTTTAAAATCTGCATTGCTAAGGAGGAATCTCATCCTTGCTCAGGAGCAAATGATGAATAACCTTGATAATCCAGAAGCAACTGATGCTGAGAGGAAACTATTTGATCAACTAAGCGAAGCATTGAAGGCTGAAGGCAATATGAAGAGGCAACAACTGAGACAAAAATGGGCAACTGAGGGAGACATTAATTCTGCCTTTTTTCATGCTGCAATCAAGGTAAAACATACTAAGGAGCATATTACTAACATATATGATGAAGAAGGAGAATTTCACTCCAATCCTGATGCTGTTGATAAAGCTCTCCTTAAGTATTTCAAGAATTTGCTTGGTAATAATGATGATTTCATACCTTATATTGAGGATCTTTCCCAAATCCATTTACCTGAGGTGCTTCCGGAGGAATCTGTCAAACTTATTAATAAGGTTACTGATGAAGCAATTAAAGATACTCTATTTGCTATGAATAAGCATTCTAGTGGAGGCCTTGATGGCTTCAATGTTATCTTTTTTATCCATAGTTGGGACATAATCAAGACGGATTTTCTAAAGGCAGTACATAATTTTTTTTAATTCTTTCAATCTTCTTAAACAAGTGAATTCTACAAATTTAGTTCTTATACCTAAAGTCCAATCTCCCACGTCTGTTGCTTCCTTTAGACCCATCTCTTGTTGTAATGTTATGTACGAGGGTATTTCAAAAATCTTGGCTTCCAGACTTGTTCTAGTCCTCAGCAGAATCATTTCAATTAACCAGTCACCTTATCTACCCAAAAGAAACATCCTTGATAATATTTTGTTATCGCATGAATTATTAAAAGGCTATGGTCGAGCTCAAGCTTCCAAAAATGCAATGCTAAAGGTCGACCTCATGAAAGCTTATGATAGTATTCACTGGACTTCTATTGTTAGAATTATGGCCCTAATGAAATTTCCCAAAGTGTATGTGGCTTGGATATATAGCTGTATCTCCACTCCATCTTACTCAATTAAGTATAATGGCTTTACATCTGGGTTTTTCAACAGCAATCAGGGGATCAGGCAAGGGGATCCAATCTCTTCATATATTTTCATTTTAGTAATGGAAGTGCTAACTAGCATGCTGTCTACTAAATATATGCAGAGGGATATATTGTACCATTCAAAATGTAAACCCCTCCAAATTACATCACTGTTATTTGCTGATGACATCATGATCTTCACAAAGCCTGATCAGAATTCAATTGAAAATATTAAAGCTACCCTTGATAATTTCTACTTCATGATTTGTTTGAAACTAAATGCAAATAAATCTCATATTATTACTTCTGGCATATCTTCTGAGGAAGCTATTAGAATAACTGGTATATTTGGGCTGCAACTGATGGATAATAGCATGAATTATCTGGGAATTCCATTATGTACATCAAGAATCACTATTAGACACTGCCTGTCCTTGTATACTAAAACATGTAACTTAATGAACTCATGGGCCAATAGGTTTCTTTCTCAAGCTGGTAGACTTGTTCTTATCAAGTCTGTAATCTCCTCTATGATGGTATATCGGTCTAGAGTTTTTATTCTCCCCAAAAACCTGGTGAACATGGTTAGAAATGCTATGCATAGATTTTTTTTTTTTTGGACAGGCTCTTTTCTTTCAAAAAAACTCATCCCTTATTCTTTTGCTAAAATGGAACTTCCAAAAAAGAAAGGAGGTCTTGGAATTATCAGCTTGCATAATTGGAACAAAGCAGCTATTACTGCACACATCAATTCTTTAATCAGTGGTGATGAATCTTTATGGATTTATTGGACCAGAAATTATAACTTGGGTAGTAGGAACTTCTAGACAATGCCAGTACCACAGAATTGTAGCTGGACATGGAGGTGCATACTGGGATTGAGATCTACTTTCACTCAGTTTACAAAGTATGATCTCTCTTTCAACAGTAGCATCAAATTTTGGAATGAACCCTGGATGGCTGAAGGCTTGGTCCTTGTCAGTGTTTTCTCACCCCAGCAGATTGAACAGGCAGGCATAAGTAGAGATGCAAAAGCTACGGATTACTTGAATGAGGGCAAGCTGTTGCTCCCTTACACTAGTAACCAGGATATAAGGGCAGTTTGGAATGTTTACCAGACACAACAGTATGGTTTAGCTGAAAGAGATGAAGTTCAGTGGAATGGGAAGCAGCATTCTATCTCTGAAGCATATGACCTTCTTACTAATGTGACTGGTAGATCTTCTTCAGTGTGGCACAAGGTTATATGGTCCATGTCCTCTCCTGCAAGGGATAACCTGATGATGTGGAAGGTGATCATGAATGCATTATTAACAAAGAATAAAATGTTGGGTTATGGTATGAATATTGATCCACTGTGTGTCTATTGCAAGCTGCAAACTGAGTCAGTGGCACATCTGTTTTTTGAATGCAATGAATTGCTTGGTCTCTGGAAGAATTTGGTTATAAGAATTGCTGATGATCATATACATGGCCTATCTGAATTTGAATGGGACCTTATTTGTAAATTTACTAGGTGGAGGAAGGAAAGAAGAACTGTTTTCTTTTTCTATCTAAAGAAACGCCTGAATTTAATTTGGGAGGAAAGAAACTTGAGAATTTTTTAAAACAGAGGTAGGAGTATGCAAAAATTATGGGAAGTGCTTAAGAAAACAATCATCTCGGGTATGAAGGAAAGCATTTTTGTTTCCAGTCCTCTCTAGGCTGAAGCTTTAGCTTGATCAATGTTGTGTTTTTTTCCCTCTTTTCCTTTCTTGTTGCTTTGTTATTTTCTGTGTCTTGTTTTTTTGTTTTTCTTTGTTTTCTTGGCCATGTTCTTAAATTTTATTTCTGTATTTTGGTGACTATGAGCTTTTCATAGTTACTTTTCTTTTCTCAATAAACTGGTAGGGGACCAGTTAACCCCGCTTGCCTTGCAAAAAAAAAGAGAAATAAAACTAAATTTATAAGTTAAAACTTTATAAGCAAATAACAATAACTAAAACAACTTCATATATGTATATAAGCAAGTCAGACAAGTGAAATATGGTTATAAAAAGAAATGAGGCAAGAATATAAACAAAGTAAAATAAAGCATGAACTACTTAAGCATTTAATGCTAGCATAAGCAAGTCAATTCAAATTGCTTTGGAGATCATCTCAGCCTCCAAATCTCTGATCAAAGAAAAATGGAAAAAAAAATGTGCCAGGCTTTGTATATTGACTGTAAAGCTTAGAAATGAAGGTAAGATCAAAGTAAAATAAAATATGCAGGTAAGAGAAATGCAAAACAAAAATATCTGAACATAAGATAGGATTAGTAGAAAACATGTAGTACATTAGCATTAAATGTTTTATTATCTCAGCTAACTATTGAGTCAATTCGAGATCTTATTAAGCATTTCAGCCTCCTTTTGAAAAAAACAATCTGCCTGATAAAAACAAAACGTAGATAAGTTTATACCCAGTAAACCCCTTCCTATACAAACTTATCTTTCTATATATACATATCTTCCAATTCATTCTAAACATATCAAACCAGAGAAAAATTATATTGCAAGCTTCTTCATTTTTATACAAACTCAAATATAAACTGAAAACATTATTCAACAATAAGCAAACAATATGAAATAAAGAGGAAGATCAAAGCAAACTTTTCCTAGTTTTAAAAGTTCAAGCAGAAGTGCTCTGTTATCTTCTCAGGAATAAAGGTGAGTAACATCACAATTGAATTGTTTAAGTATATATTTGTTCTGATGCAAGTTTCTATGGAATACAGTTTGTGTTGAGTATAGTTCTTTTGTATAGCTCTGTGTTAAGTATGAATACTGTAATGAGTATCTCTGCGTTCTATCTGACTTTAGTTCCAGGTTTAAAATCCTCATCAAAATTTCATTTTGTATTTAATTCAAGCTTTAACAAGACATAAGTTTGAACATAAAATGCTTGGATTAGCAGAGACTTGAGTTTAAAAATTGTTTAAGGGTAAAACAGTTTGGAAAATATAAAACAACAGTAGAAACTAAAATAAGTCAAAAATCAATTATTATAATTCATGGATTCAGATATATGAATTGAATGCTAAGACTAAAACTTGATTTTTGAAAACAAAATCACTGTTTTTAGTAAAGAGTTTCAGGTGGGGTTCTGGGTTCATCAATATTTGAGTTATTGTCGATTTCTGGTGATCAAGTGGACCGGAGTGCTCGGGGTTCTCTGTGGTGATGGACGAGTGATCGGAGGGTCGAGGAAAAATGGTGGAAGGCGCTGTAGTTGGTCGTGGTGGCAACGGCGCACAATTTTAGTGGGTAACCCTAATTCTTATGGGGTCGAACTTTTGATCACCGCGACGTTCACCGTGCATTGAGTTGCACATGGTCTTGGGAGGTGGTAGCTTAGTCGAAGACGAGTTCATGGCCAAGGTTTCGCGTGTTCGGGTGGCCGAGGTTGGGTGAACGGCACGTTGACAGGTTTGGGTAGAGGTGGATGTTGTGTTTTCCAGGTTCTGCTTTTGCTGTTCGTTTTTGATTTGAGTTGTGGTGATGGATTCTGGTAGACGTGATGTCATCTGGAGATGATCGGCGATGGAATGAAGTTCTGGTGGGTGGCCGGAGGTGGCTGGAGCCACGGTGCACGTGCACCGTGCCTATTGAAGTGCTGAAGCATTTGTGGGTGGGTGCAGGGTAATTTGACTCGAGAAGTACTCGGGTCACTCGAGTATGTGACTCGAAGCAGGGAAGGTGAATTCTCGGAGCAGTATTGGTTTGAGTCGAGTAGTGTTTGTTTCAGGCTTTGTAAAACCTGGAAGCATAAATTTGATTTTTAAACAAATTCAAATGAAACATGAGAAATAAATAATAGATTTAAACAAGTTTAAATCCAATTGAAGTATGAATTCAAATTATTCTTGAATTCAAATCTGAAATAGAAATAAAGTTTTAAAACATTTAAATGTTGGTTTTATTTCAGGTTTAAAAACCTGACAGTTTCGGATTTTGAAATTTAATTTAAAATCTGAAACATAAATTTAAACTGTGTTTCAAAACTAAAAGTTCAAAGTATAGATTCAAATGAACTTTTGAATCTAAGTTTTTTAAAAATGAATTTGGATTTTAAATCAAGAATTAAAAACCAATTTTTTAAAAAGCAAGTTAAACCCAAGTTTTAAATTCAAAGTTAAACTAATGAATTCAAGTTTTTCTTGAATTCAAATCTGAAAAATAAATCAGTTTTTAAATCTAAATATATAAAACAAGTTTGAATCAAATAGTTTGTTTTAAAAAGTAATTTGTTTCCAAATAAATATTTGAATTGGTTTTTATAAAGTTCTCTTGAATAAAAGTTAAATAAATTATTTTAACTTGAATTTGCAAGTTAAAATATTAATGTATTTTGGTAGTTTAAATTTAAATAAAAATTTAAGTAGTTGAATTTAAAGGCTTTTCTTATATAAGTACATATGTAAATAATAAATGTTATTTACATTTATTTTAAAAGATTTTAAATTGAATTTAAATTTAGTTAATGTTAAATAAATAATCATTTTGAATCTTAAATTCAAAATGGAATTTGAATTTAAATTTAAAATGTAATGCTCTAATACACTTTAAAATTAATGAAGTCATTAATAAAGATATAAATTAACTTATAAATAATTTGGATATTAAAATGATTTAATGAATAAGTTAATTAAAGAATGACTTATGTATTTAATTTATGAATTAATAATTTAGATTAATTTATAACTAGAGATTAATTAAGAAGTAAATTAAGAAATGTTATTAGTTAATGAAGATAATTAACTAAGGATTATTAATTAATTAATTAATGTGATTAATTTTGATAATTAACTAAATTAATTAATTTAGATAATCTATTGTAAATTGTTAAGTGTAATTACTTGATAAAAGTAATTAAGAGATTAATTACTTATTAATTTTGATAAATGATTAATTTAAGTTAATTAATTTAGTTTAATTAATTTAAGAAAATCATTTGATATATTGATAAGTGTAATTACTTAGTGTATTTAATGGAGCATAATTACTTAGGGAAATAATTAATGTTAATTACTGAATGCAATTAGTGAAAGATGATGTGTTAATGAAGTAATTTGGATAATTACTTTTGTAACTAATCAAGGGATTAATTAACAAAGATAATTAATTATGGAATAATTAATTTATTAATGTAAGTAATTAATGGTAGTTAATTACTGGAATGTTATTAATCAAGGGTGATTAATAATTGAGTTTAATTAAAGATTGATCGCTTAATGTAATTAATTTAAATAAAGTAAATAAATTTAAATCTGAATTAGAAATCATGAATTAATATAATTAATGATGTAATTAAGAATTGTTTAATTAAAAATAACTAATAATGTGGTGATTAATTTATGTAATTAATTAAGAATAAATGTAATTAATTATATTTAATTAATAAATGAAGTAATTAAATGTTAGTTACTATAAATGATTTAGGATAATTAATTTATGAAATTAATTGAAGACTAATTACAAATTGTAATTAGAAGATGATTAATCAAAGGTGTTTAATCAAGATGAATATCTAGAGAATAATTAATTAATTTATTTATAATTAATTAATGGTTGTATGAGCAGGATTTATAGATGATGAAATTAATTTAATTTACTTTAAATTAATTAGAGATAGAAGTAGTTAATTTAATTCATTTTAAATTAATTTTAAATGGTATGATTATAAATCGTTGATTATGGATGAATGTTATTGATATTTCATTTGATGATTGTGATCTCAGATATGAGATGAGTAATATCTATGTGATATGGATGCTTGGTTTAAGTAAGATAATATTGACTATCTGTTTATGATGTTAATGTGATTATCGATTATGAGATGTGAATTATCTATCTATGTGTATATTGATAATATTGAATTAAACTGTTAAGACTAAATAGACAACTTGGCCTTAAAAGATACGTTTTTTGGATTTCGATGAGACCGGGATCGGGTTTCCATATTTGGACATCCGAAAACCACACCGATCTAAATTAACGATAGGTCGTGAATCTGAAGTAAAGATGAAGATTTAGAGTGCAAGGGTTATTGTTTTGTTAACTCTGAGGGTGATTCCAAAATGAGTGTAACGAGATAATGCCTTCGGTTTCGTTCGAACCCGAAACGAACTTGTATGGATTGAATGCTTTCAGCACTTCGTCAGGCGGACGATGAGCATTCTAAGAGATATGTCTTGTAAAGGTAATCGCAGCCTCAAGCCTCATCAACCGGGAATGGCTAAAACAGGGGAGGTGCAACAAGGTTAGGTGGGTCATGCCCAAGCAGGACAAGATATTCCCCTGCCTAGATGTCCCTTTATTTTTCGGCTGTGTGGGCGGTTGATTGCAACAACTGCCGGGGTTATCTTGTTCGGGACTGTTCAATAAGGAATGGTTCCGGCCTAGTGTTGTAGGGGGTCGGGAGTGATCCTCGGTACGTTGATCTAGGACACGTACTGTGACGGATGGTATCCCAGTAGCCCTGCCATCGTATGGAATCCAAAATCCAATAAGTGCCAACAGTTTTGACTATATTACCCACTTTAGTGGCTAGTAGCTGGAATTTAATGAATGTAACAATTTCGGCTATTTTCTCTTTACTTGAAAACCCTAAACCTATTATAATATCACTGAATTTCCTATCAAATGTTTTGGTTAGCGTAAGGTAAAAGCTTACCCATGTTTATGTGTGGGGAGTCTTACGTGATACCTTTTCGTTTTCAAAGGTTTTCAAAATTAAGCAACTTTAACCTGTTACTCACACCAGACCCATGTCTAACCCGGAGTTTATTTCTGTTTTTCATAAACACTCGGGTACTCAAATTTTTACGAGTGGCCAAGGGATTCAGGTTGGCTTTGATGAGTTCTGGAGGAGCAATGGAGCAGGAGGCTTCAGCGCTGTAGATATATATAGTTCCGCTGTGTTGGTATCTCTGAGTTATTTGTTTGAGTTGCATCGAGTTGTATTAACTAGACAGGTGTCTATAACTGTCTAGTATGTGATATATTATCTGTATAACTCTGATTGATGTTGTATATTATGTAAATACTTATGTGATTAATATAATTTATTCGTTCCGCTGTGAGATTCTGATGTTGTTGTTCTTTCTTCTCTATCTTTTCTATTTTCTCACCCCTTTCTTTCTTCAAGACGAAACGGATTTCTGGAGTCAGAAAGCCGGGTCGTCACAGGAGATAACAACCAAATGCACAAACTAAGATCCAAAAAAGCAAGAAAACTCAACTACGTTTCAAGTGAGGGGAGAGCCAAGCTATTTGTCTTGTTACATATGAAACAAAACAATGTAAAACACATGAATATACAAATCAAATATTATTAAACAAGATGAGAAATACATGCACAATAAATAACCAAATCACTTGCACTTTCTTTCAACTACCCTATGTTGGCCATAGGTTAAAAATGCACGGCCATGGTGTGAATTTGGATCAGGTCTGGGTTCAATAGGGTCGGCCATAACATGGATATGATGGAGTAGAAGTGGATATGCTTGTACAACACAAGTACAAGGCAGCAAATGAAATTTCTATGCAAAAATGATTCATCCATAAGCATCTATAGGCATGGCCAAGTCCGGTGAGGTCAGGTACTGATGTGGCAGAGGTCTTTGGTTCAGGTATGGGCTCGAGAAAGTGGTGCAAAGGTCGGACAAGGGGTTGTATGAGCTGGTGATGGCCATAGGGAAGCTCGGCTAGCATATATAGGAAGTGTTTGCTAAATTTTTTTGTAGATCTTCATCAAAGTGGCCACAGCCAGTTGGGTCAGAGGAGATGTAGATGTTTGCAGCTAGACAAAGCGGTGATGGAGGTGCTAGTGATGTTGGAGGCTAGAAGCGGAGCATATAAGGTGAAGCAAGTGTAAGATCAATACATAAAACAAGGAGAAAGAATAAAAAAATGAAATATTTACCAAAATTTTCTCAGGAGTGTAGGCCGAATTTTTTTAGGGTGAGAAGCTTTATGTTTTGCGTGAGAAAGAAGAAGAAATCGGCTGAAAGAAATGTGATATGGACGGCAATTGAGTGGAAGTGTTATTGGGAATTGAATAGGAAAAGTGAAGGTGAAAAGACAAGGCATATAAAAGGTCAAAAACTCTTCAAATTTCCTAATTCTTTTTGCATTTTTAATTACATGAAAAATGTAAATAAATAAGATAAAAAAAAAATGCATGAACAAAAATAAATAAATATAAATAAATTAAGAAAATAGCTTAATAATAGAAACTTGGTTATAAAAATTGAAAATAAATACACTAAGCTTTGGAAAAATTCAAACATCACTTTAGAATATCTAAAAGATAAAATATATACATAACATATTATATTACACACATATATATACAAATTAGAATAAGATATGACAAATAAAAATATTATTTATATAAATTAAAATAAACAATATTGTTAAATAAATCAATTTACACACAATATTGTAAAAACATAACTTTCTCAATATAAATCAGATTTCAACGAAACGAAAAGAAGTATTCTTGAAATTTAATTTCATTTCATAACAAAAGATAAAATCCAAAAATTAAAATATTTAAATTTAAAAGTCAAAGTTTGACCAATTTGACCAAAAATACACTTTTCTGGAAAATATTCTATTTATTCATGTTTGGATTTATAATTCACATAAAAATCAAAATTTATATTTAAAATAACTAATTATTCTTAAAGTAAAGTTTTAACCAGGAAATGCTATTTAACATAATGAAATATGCAATAAAATAAATCACAAAATATAGGGTTGTTACATTTTAGTTGCCTATTTTGAAATTTAACTTTGTAAATAATTGTAATTAATGTAATTGAAATATTTCAATTAGAAGGGAAGAAAATGTTGATGCAATTAATATATTTAATAAAAGAAATGCACCTTTTGTGTTAAACAAAAATGATGTTTCAATGGAAATAAAAGATCATTTGGGGAAAAACAAATTGAATGTTTTCATCTTTATGGTAAGTAATTTTATTTATTTTGCATAGATAAAAAGAAAACTAAATGCGTACAAATTTGAGTATTATTTTTGTTAATGAAGTTAATTTGGTTACATTTCACAAATTGAATTTCAAAAAGGTTGTGCGATGTACATGATCCCTTCATTTGTTTTGTTATTAATTGTTGCATGTACATTTTAAAATAGTTATCTCATTATCAATACTTGATCCGTTCATTTCTCCTAATACCTGAGCCTAGACTTTTTGGTTGTATTTAGTTCTTGCCACCTCATTTTCACATATATAAAATTTCACTTTCCTTTGGTTTGCAAACTTTTCCATTTCTACGTACATTTCTCTATGCATTATTAATGCTTGAAGCTTTCAAAATAAAACGTGACATTTTTCTCTCCACCTTAATTTCCTAATTATTAAATAACCTGCAGCTTATTTCTTTTATTTGCAATGTATATTTGTGTTCTATTTTTTTGGCTAAGTCTTATGGGGTTTGTTCTAGACCAATGGGCTCCTTAGTAAACCAAAAGACCCTAGGAACCCTAAGAGACTTTGGATCCTTCCTTTTCTCACACATTGACCTTCTATTTTCCTATCCAACTAAAACCAATTACGTGCAAAAATTCTTCATTTGAGAAACTTTCTGCGTACTCTTCTTCTTCTTTCTCAAATCTACAGAAAACTCCAAACCCCGAAACTTCTAAATCTCAAAATCGAATTTCGTCCTTCCTCCTTTAAACCCTAGCCTGCCTCTCTCCTCTTAACGCTACCCACCTCCATCACCACCCAACCCGCACCAAATACCCATGGCCAAAGCCGCACCTTTCCTCTTCTCTCCTTTCTCCTTTTTCCCTTCTTTCCCCTTCCCTTTTCCCTCTTCCTTCCCCTTATTTCCGTGGCTTCTATATTCCAGTAAACTACTTCAAATCAATTTTTTTTGAAATCGAGTATAATTTCAATGGCAACAACTTTTTTGTTGAACCCTTCTTCCCGATCCGAATATTTCTATATCAAAACTCCATTTTTCAAGTCCTTTCTTGGGTCCAGTTTTCGACGAAAATACCCCATATTGTATCATTCATATCTCCTTCACGAATGAACCAAATTATGTGATTTTTTTTTTAAACCATTTATTTTTTCAGTGGCTTCAACTTTTGTTTAGAACAGTTCTTAAAATTCCTTAATTTTCCATGCCAAAAACTCCTCGTAGTATATTTGAACTCAGATCTTCAACTTAAAAAATACCTCTGTTTGTTTTGACCGTAGCTTCCTCAAGGCAGATGCTTTTTAAGTGATTATTTTTTAAAAGTGGAGAGAAAAGAATTTCCATTAAATTTTTATTTCGTTACTTTTATAGATTCAGTAATATGCTAGTCCGTATATTTTCTTAAAGATAACCCAGTTTCTGGTTTGTCCGCTGTTCAAATTTGGGCATTTAATTGGATTTTTAATCATTGACAAATCAAATGTGAGTGTTTTATCCCACTCACAACTACTAAATTACCTTATGTTAGTTAATTTGATTTATGGTGTGATTAGAAGTTTATTAATTACTTTTGGGGGTTTTAATTTGTCATTTTGACTTAATTTGAATTGATATTGAATTTCATAGCTTGGTAATTAATATTGAGTATAATTTCTTGTTAAACACCTAATAATGATAACCAATTAATTATGGTGATTTATTTGCTAATTTGGATGTTGCTTGTGATGGATGTTATTGGTTGAAATTTTAGATGATTTGATATTTATTTATGCCTATATCTCTGTTATCACTATGGGTTGAAATGATATATACCCGAGTGATGTTATAGATTAGGGAAATTGTTTTGGGTTGAAATGATAAACCCAAGTGGGTTTCATTGATTTGAAATTTTTTAACTTTAGATACTAGTTGAAATGATATATACATCCATACAATTTCTTGAATTTGGATTATGTATTGGAATTGAATTATTCAAAAGGTTTAAGTTAAACTACGAATCTTTTTATTTAAAGTGGTTAAAATTGAAACCTCGAATTATTTGAAATCTTTTAATAATTATGTTCACGTTGTACACTTGATAAGAGATGGAAAATCCTGTAACGTCTCCGAAGCCATTGCACTCATATTTTATTTTAAATTAATTTGACTTACATAACATCTTTTTGTTCTGACTCGAGTGCTTTGTTTTCATTGCGCCTGGGTCAGTCTGAGCTTTTCAGTGCGTTGAAGACTATTTTCTGGAGGACGAAGACGAAGATTCAATATATTATTACTATTTATTATAATTATTCCGCTACATCATGTATTCCGCTGCAGTATTTGCTTATTCCTTCCGTATATATAACTCTGATTTGAATTGCAAAAGTGTAATCGCATGTTATTTGTAAAACAGCTTCATGAACTGTTTATTTGATTATTATATTTTGTCATTTGGCTGCGAGATTCTGTGTTTTATTTTTCTTTCTTTTATTTTATTTTTTTATTTACCTCATTAACAATACTCCCTTTTGAATGGTTTGAATTAGACATGTGTGGTTTATTGTCGATCTAAACCGTAAAAAAGGTGGGTCGTTACATTTAATGAATGGTTCAAAGGATTTGAATTGGAATTTCAAGGTTAAGGTGTCAAATATAAATGAATTTATCGGAATTAAGTTATCGGAAATGTATGGAAATAACTTTGAAATCTATTTTAAACTAATTTAAACCATTTTAATCAAGTTATACTATTTTAATCAATTCAAACTATTTTAATTTATTTTAATCCATTATAATCTATTTAATCCAATTTAATTTAATTTACCTATTTTAAACTAGTTAAATTTACTTAATCTATTATAAATCTATTTAAGATAATTTAAATATATTTAATCTGCTTTAAATCTATATAAATCTTTTTAAATCTAACTAAATCAAATTTAAATATATTTAAACTATTTTTACTATTAAGACTATTTCAATCTATTTTAAACTAATCCTAAAACTATTAAAACTATTTATGACTACCTAAACTATTTTCAAAAATTTCAGACTGTTTAAAGTTAAAGTATTTATATTTTAATCCTAGATGATGATACGACCTAAGTTGGAATTTGGAATTGATACTTTTTTTGTGAAATGACATATTTGAGTAAATATGATTTTGAAGGTGGATATGATTTTAAACTAAATGTAATTTTGACAGTGAATATGATTTGAAAATGATATGGTTTGAGAATATGGTATTTTGATATCAATTGTAAATTGACTTTTTGAAATGTAAATGAACCATCCGTTGTGAAATAAGCATTAGGTTGTAAAAAAGACCGGTCTTAGATATTTTCATACTCTTTGCCAATAACGAAAACAAATTTAACACTTGTATACGTGGTGGAGATTCCATAAATGAAGTAGGATGGTATGGCGAACAACTTTGTATGAGGTATTTATGTAGCCCTGAATCCCGTGAGTCAGCTTGATGTGCCTAAAATAGGAGCCATGTCGGGTTAAGTGAGCTCATTCCGCCTATCAGACACATTTCTTCGATACCATTATTGCTTTATTATTGATTTGGTGTCCACCCCTTGATTTTGATTTAGTAGTGTGTTTTGAGGTGGGTGGTGGTAGCTGCTATGTGGTACCACCAGTCCGAATCCCCAATTGGTATATCTACCCTGGGCATTTCCTCGAGTGCCTCATCGCATGCCTTATTGTGCCTTCTACGAGTTTGGTTTGTACCATACCTATGGAGTGCCCTCTAATAGCCCTTCAGTTTACGGAGGAATTACGTGTAACAACCCGCATATTTATCGATTTTATATTTAAATATTTTGTCGTTAATCGGATATTGGTCCGAAAAGCTACTTTTTGCAAACGGTCAAATTAGGACTCGAGACCACTTCCATTGAGTTCGAAATGCCGTTTACAAATTTTTTAAGTATAAATATTGATAGGTTGGGAGTTAGTGAAATTTCACTAGCTTTTCCCGCTTTGGGCTTTGGGTTAGCTTAGCCATTATAACTCAAGCCCAACCCCCTCCTTCTCTTCACTCTTCATAAATTCCTACCAACTCAAGCTTTTGCATTAATGGTGAGTGGAAAGAGAAATTAAAACTCCAAAAGCTAAGTCTTCATTGCTAATCCAACATCAACTCCAAAAACTCAAGTGAAGACATTGATTCAAGCTAGTGGTTGATCCTTGCATAGCATTTCAAGCTTCATCTTCATCCATTTTAGTGAAAAGGTGAGATTTTTATCTCACAAATCTAGCCTATAACTATCTTGGACTGTTGGGAATGAATCCCTATCATGTTTGCACGTACATTTGTATTTGGTTTGGATTGGATTGGCGAAAACCCCCAAACTTTAGTGTTTTTGGTAAAAAAACTGCACTTAGGTCGCTCTACCTATGCTAGGTCGTTCGCGTGGAAAAGTCTCGGCCTCAAAATAGCTCGTTTCCGACCTTAAAATGGCCTACAACGTTAGGTCGCTCGGCACTCGGAATTAGGTCGCAGGTCGTTTGGTTTTAGGTCGCTAGGTCGTTGGGCTTTAGGTCGAATGGACCTTAGGTCGTAGGTCGTATGGACCTTAGGTTGTAGGTTGTTCTGGCCATTTCTAACGTCTTCGGAGTTAGGTCGTATGGACCTTAGGTCGCCAGGTCATATGGCTTTAGGTCACTAGGTCGTAAGACCTTAGGTCGTATGGCTTTAGGTCGCTAGGTCGTATGACCTTAGGTCGTTAGGTCCTATGGCATTTTAGGTCGTGTGATCTTCTTACCTGTTAGGTCGTTGGACCTACATCCTGTTAGGTCGTTGAACCTTTAGCTCGTAGGTCGCTAGGCCTTATCTCCTTAGGTCGCGTGACCCATCTTCTTTAAACCACTAGGTCGCTAGACCACGTTTCCAGTTAGGTCGCAAGACCTTGTAAACCGTTAGGTCGCGTGACCTATATTCCGTAGGTCGTTGACCCACTTAAGTCGCTGTCCCTCATAGGTCGCGTTTCCTGCTTAAGTCGCGTGCCTTTAGGTCGCATTCCTTTATTAGGTCGCGTGTCTCTGTTAGGTCATTGACCTCCTTAACTCGCATGACCTAACCCGTACATCGTTGGACCTCGATTCTATTTAAGTCGCTGCTTCTTATAGGTCGCTCAACCCCTTATTTTCTTTAGGTCGTTTGAGTGTTAGGTCGCGAACCCCGTAGCAGGGGCGTTGCCCTTGCACCCCCACGTTGGGGGGTTGCCACCCCCTCTGGACCCCCCTCCGTAGGGGATCTTATCTGAAAAACATTCAACGGAACTTGCTTTGTTGAGATGCTGAGTTGACCATTCTTTGGGATAAACTATCTTGGGCTTCTCGGTCGATTTTATAGATTTTTGAATATCTATTTCGATGGATTCTTTATCGGTTTCTTTGGATTTTATTCACGTCTTCGAATGTTAATTTTATGATTGATTGTTTCTATAATCACTTCTATGATTTGTCACTTTAAAATATAAAGGTTTTCAATACTAGTAGTAAATATCAAAACTCTTTCTTCAAAACAATTTTAACTCTATTCTACTACAAAGCTTTTTCCTTAAACCGTTTTCCAATCTATTAGTATATACAAACCTTTACCTCACTCGTATGAGAAATCTAATTAAACGACTTAGTAAAACAAGTGGTATGAAACGCTTGCGTTTACTTCGTTGGTTAATTCTTGGACTTGTGCGATTGAATCTTTTGTGACAATTTTCTAGTGAAGATCTACAGTTTATTCGTAATTATTTGAGTTAAGCAAGTGGTTATGGGACATGAAACTAAACTTTTATATTTACTAACTTAGTGTAATTGACACTTCTTGATGATCATGACGATCATTTTTGTGTTTTAGACTAGCAACTGTGCGATGTCTCTTTGTCTGCGAGGGAGACTAGACACCTCTCTTGTGATGTTTCGCCATCGCATTTGTGTGATGTTTCGCCATCACATATGTGGGGTAGCGCCCCACGGTCTTCGGGCCATTCGTGTGTCAAAATTAATGGCTTGCAACCATGAGATAGCGTCTCGCTTTGTGTTACACGTGTAGGTGAGTTTTCACACTCCCATTTTGTGAGTTTTCATGCTCCTATATTGTGATTTCTGGATTTCTTGTGTAGTCTTCTGGAATTTGTGCTTCACCTATTTTCATGACTTTCATTGTTATGATTTTCCAGCTTTTATGCTTAGGTGAATTTGGATCTTTTAGAAGATTCTTTTGATATTGTTTGATCTCTTGATGATCTTCATTTACATGCTTATCATAGTTTGTCTTTATGGTTACTATATGTTCTTGCCATATCTATTGTTTATATCATGTTATCTGATATTTATAGCTAAACTGATCCGTTTATTATTTTCTTATAAATAATACTCGGGTCAGACCGAGATGTTACAGGTGCTTCTGCTTGACTTCCTCCCATGGATTTACTACTCTGACTTTTGGCTGACCATTTAGATTAGCAGTTTTTGTCGTTTACACTTGAGATATAAACTCATAGATGTATTCTTTTGTATAGCACGTGTTGCTATTCTTTTGTATTATTGTGGATCTTTTTGACCACTACTCTGATGTACACTTTCATGTATTAGTTATATATTCATATCTTCTTCCGCCTTTGTGATATGGATGTCTGTGACTGATTTGTGCTATGCTTATTTCTATGTTTGTTTCCGAAGATTATTTATAGCCACCGTGTGATAAGAAATCACATGGATGGTCGCTCCTCAACAGCCTTATTCTCCGTGCTAGCTGACAACACTACACCGTAGTGTTCTTGGCTAGCGTGGGTATAGAGGTGGGGCGTCACATTACGATACTGTATAGACTATGAGAATATATAAAATGTGTTAAGGGGATATGTGTAACCCCTTTAATGCTATTTTAATACTTTACTTTACTGTAGACATATTATAATAGCATACTGTACTTCATAGTAGACAGTTTAACAGATCCTTAGGAGATGGAAATCTCGAACATCTCTTAAGTTATTGCACCCATGTTTGACACTGAATAGGAGACGTCAAACCCCGTAAACATCTCTGATGCCGTTACACTTATATTTATTTACTGTTGATTTAATTTACAAAAGATCTTTTAGTTATGACTTGAGTGTTTTGTCATTACAATTCGCTCAAGTAAGTATGAGCTTTTCAGTTTGTCGAAGACTACTTTTTGGAGGATGAAGATGAAGATTTTGTACTATTATCTTTTATTATAACTATTCCATTGCATTATGTTGTTCTGCTACACTTATTTATATATTCGTGTTTTATGTAACTCTGATTTTTGTGTTTTAAAAGAATAATCAAATGTATTTGTAAAACAGCTCTATGAACTATTATTTGATTATTATATCTTATCATTTCGCTACAAGATTCTGTACTTATTTTACTTTTTTCTCTTATTTTTCTTATTTACCCAATAAAATCTGCCCATTTGAATTGTTTGACTCTGACATGTTGTTTATCGTCGATTTAAGCTGTTCAAAACGGCAGGTTGTTACAGTTGGCATTAGAGCTTTGTACCTTAGAAGAGTCAATGAGTATATATTTATATGAAAGCATATTTGTTAGTGTTAAAAAATGTTTCATATTTTGTTAATTTGTTCAATTTTTTGTATATAAATTCCAATCGGTAAATAGGACGTTGTGGCATCGATAGAAATTTCTAAACACTTAATATGGCAGACTTAACGTTGTTTTGAAGTGTAGGTAAATGAAATAATTTTGTCTAGTATTTTAATTTTTAAATAAAATAATAAAATTTTATAAATGATATGGTTGGATGCAATATGTTGTTTGTTAGGTAGAGGAATTTTATAAATATTGATTGGTTAATAGAGTTTACAAATAAAGTAAATATAATTGAAAGTTTAGAACTGAAGTTCCAGGATTTTTGAAAATTTCTTTCGAAAGATTTTGGAATATAATATTAATATTATTTAGAAGTATTTTCTGATACAAATATTTCAAGATGATTCGAAAGGAATGTTTTAAAAGAAATTTGAAAGGAAATAAGTTCTGTACTCCCCTCTCTTTAAAATAATTTCGGTGATGAGTATACGCATCATCGTCGTACATTTTTGAGTTTCAAAGTGGGAAGACTGTTGCAGTAAGAACATTTGTTTTGGTAAACAAATCTTAATTTTAATTTCTAAATATGATTTGATATATGTATATATAAGTTATGAGTATACAGTGATATATATTATTTAAAATGATTAAAATGGAACCCGGTAGTTTAGTTCTTAAGTTTTTGTATATTAGAAATTGAAATTACGGCAATGAATGGAATCTTTACTACATTAATAGTCGGAAACTTCTAGAATGAGAATAAGAAATTGAAAATTTGTAAACTGTAAATAAAAAAGAAATGAAAATAAGAAATGGTAACTATTGAACATTTTGTCAATTAAGTATAAAAGAGAAACTTGGATAATATCCGATTGCATTATATATATATATATATATATATATATATATATAACTTACCAAAATATTAAAAGTTGAAATGTTAATAAGAATATGTAATAGAATATTATACAAGTAAAAACTTGGAATAATGAAAGTGTTCAATGAAATTACTTCTATAAATAAGAATTCTAATGTTATAAAATGTTATAAACTTAGGTTAATAGTTTGAAGTGCAATTAATCAAATGTAATAGAAAAGTGAATAATGTAAGAAAGACGATTATAAACTAAGGTTAACATTTAAACTATTTATAATCAGATGAATGGAAAAGATGAATGCTGTAAGTATATAGTTATAAATTTAAATTAACATTGAGGCCATTTATAGTTAAAATGAGTACTATATAAATTGAACGGTTATAACTTTAGAAACCGCCAAAAGGATTTAGAAATGGAGTTGATATTCAATTATACTTTATATGAAAAAATGAATGTGAAAAAAGATATAATCTATAAATGGTGAATTGAATTGTGAAGTAACATAACGACCCACTATTTAGAACCATTCAATTCAACAATGTCAGACTTGAATTGTTTAAAATAATAGATTGTTAATATATTTATTTGGCATAACTTCGCATATATTGTGAATAAACCAATTACAGAATCATAGACACAGAGTTAGCAACAAACAGGGGAAAGGTAAATAGTAGTCCACGAATCTACTATAGAAATAACATAGTCTGAAACAGAATATATGAGAAACCCTAGTATATAGATGTCCCTTGTACAAAGCAAAAGACAAGTCTGAACATATGACTAGAAATAACATAAATAAACTGAAAGCTAATTAGGTAAGCTAGATTCTTCCAACGAACTCCAGCTCCAAAGGATGAATTTTAAACTGTGACACTCAGGCTGACTCGAGGTAAAGCAAACAAAACACTCGAATCAGGATTAACATTCTTATGTAGATAAAATAGGCTTAAGTGAAATGTCAAGTAAATGCAATATAACTTAAAGGGATGTTAGGATTCCATCCTTTAAGGATCCATGGAACTGTCTATATGCATAATACAATACGCTGCATAAATAATGTCTATAATAAAGTAAAATATTAAAATAACATTAAGGTATTACCCATACCCCCCTTAACACATTTTATATAATGCTGTAGTCTATAAAGATACTGTAAACTCCACTCCCAAGTGGGCTATCAGGGAGCACTCCATAGGTACAACACAAAACAAACTCGTAGAAGGCGCGATAGGGCATGTGACAAGGCACGCGAGGCAATGCCAGTGTAGATATATCGTTTGCGTATCCGGAATGGTGGTAATGCATAGTAGCTACTACCGCCTACCTTGAGACATACTCCCAAATCAAAGGTGTGTAAACCAAAATCTAATCACAAATGCAATATATATGGTTTCGAAGAAATGTGTCTGATTGGAGGAATGACCTCATTTGGCCCGACGTAGCTCCTGTTTTAGCTACATCGAGCTGACTCACGGGAGACAGGGCTAGGTAAATACCATATAGAATTGTTCGTCAAACCATCCTACTTCATTCTGGAATCTTCACCATTTACACAGTTGTTAAAGTGGTTTTCGGTATTGGTAGAAAGTATGACAATATCTGATCCCGGTCTCTTTAACAACCAAGCGCTTATTTCACACCGTGGTCCTTTATAAAAATTTACTTTATAAATATTTAAATAGAATCTCAAATACAATTTAAGTCAAAGGAGTATTAACTTTTAAATTCTATTTTTAAAGTATTCATTTAATCACCTTTCTATGAAACAAGTTATAATCATTTCCAATAATCATTAAGTTCTGAATGAATTTTTATTTAAATACAATTGATGACCTGTTTAAGTTACCAATTATTTATTAAAATTAAAAAAAGTCTATTTTTAATATAAAGTATGAACCCCTTTAAAATATTGTATGTTAAATAAAACTAATTTTATATAATTTAAAATAATATAAAGTTTTTACTTGTTTATTTAAAATCTTATTTTATATATATTAGGAAATGAAACTATAAGCAAAACTTACAAATTACCTTTTAAATTAAACTCATACTTTTATACCTCCAAAATCAACATTTAAGGTTATAAAAGTTTTCCAAAATAAAATGGAATACTTATTGCAGTTTCTAAATCAACCTCATATATTTCCTTTCAAATATATGGAGATCATTTTTCAAAAATAGACCAACAGTGTCCATACTTAATTTTCTATCCTACGGTCAAGTGATACAGATATTTTGAAATGACCCTGACTCGACCTTCGAAGATCGGCATCGAATACATCACCCGATTGCCATAGATACAAATGTCGAATCTAGTTCGTCGGAACTTGTAACACATTAAGTAATAACAACACAGCAGAAGGAAACAATGAATATATATATATATATCATTGATACACAATTGATACAATATCAGATACAACTGAATATCAAACAAATCAGAGATACAATAATAATAGCGGAAGAAAATATCCAAAAGATAATATCTTCAGAACTCAACAAGATAGATACTCCAACATATAGCGACTCCATTGCCAAAACTCCAAAGCTAGAATGGCTCCAAACCAAAAAGCGAGAACCACCATCAATGATGAAGTGAAACAACTCGATCCCGATGCGATTTCCAATATCCAAAGAATGGATGCTATCGAATCTACACCTACTATTCAAATATCTGAAAAACCCAACTCTAGACTGCCCGCGTGAAAAATTGTGGGCACCCAGAGTTTAGGAAGAGAACAATAAACTCCGGGTCAGTCATGGGACTAGCGTGAGCAAACAAAAACAGTATTGTCTTTAAAACAAACAACAAAAGAATTTTAAAATTGAAATCCACAATGCTTTTTGGAAAATGAAACTACCATAAGGCCTCCCACCGCACACACCATGCAAATGCAGAATTGAAGGAGATTTCTCCTTATGATAGTCAAAAATGCTTGATACGCGAAAACCATTTGATATTATTATTTGTGCATAGTGCAGAAAACCTTTCAAAAGTATAATATTAATCTTAGCCAGCATACAACCATTATTGTAAGCCTACTATTGCTACCATGTTCAATATCAGGTTACCGCCACGTTCCTTGGCAGGTTATACAAAAAAAACAGCACAGGGCGCGTATTGTTTCTTTGGATTTCCAACAAATGGTCAGGCTAAGGAACTACCTACTACCACATGGGTACGCCTTTGGAGGGACGCCTCCAAGGACTTATCGAGCTCTCTGCCAACACAAGGTCGGGTTACCTCTGTAACTAGGTAATTACTACACGAGCATGTCATCCCCCGGTCGTTTGTGGCCTTTATTCAATGGCTCTCAACCACAAAGCAACCACAAAGTAATAAATTTGCAGTAACCACATGAGTTAAGTATCTGGGCTCCATACCATGATACCACCCTTTTCCAAAAGGGAGTGACACACCCAAAGGGCGTGATCCTTATAACCTTGCCGCATCTTTCCCATTTCGACCATTTCCGGGGTGTGAGGTCCTGATCCAGTCTCATCCACAAAGCTACGTTTTATAGAAAAGCCATGCTTTGATCAACAAATGATCAACGACACACAACAGCACTCAGCATGCCACACTACCAAAATGGAAGTATATCACTGATAACTGTCAACTACATAACCTCTGAGCTCATACATCTCAGAGAAGGGTGCTAAGCTAAGAGAATAAATTCTCCACCACTAAACAGAAATGTATTTTATAGAGATCAGTTTTATATCTTAAAATATAATGTCAGACATACAACTATACAAGTCTATTCCGGGTTCGAAAGGAAACGAAGGCACTTCGTCCAACAAAGGAAGAAGACCTTGCAATCCGTGTATCCACAATCCCGATCGGACTCCCCATCACATATGGAGATCTCCATACCGGAGCAACTCAGTGCATAGTCATTCGACAGGTTATCCTATCGTTCTCGAAGACACCCGGTCTTCACCACCAGTCTTCAAATGCAATCCATAACGTCGTATCATTATTCCGAATGGGTTATATGACACAAGGTCCTCTCCTGGCTAAACCGAATAATGAGCACAATATTTAAAAACATATGGATATTGGGATTTCAGTAAAGTCCCAACTTATTACCCAAAACAAATGGTTTTAAAAAATTACCATTTTAAATCGTTAAACAAAAAGATTTGTTTCACAAAGTTCACCAATCTTTTACAAAGATCATTCATAGCCTTTCAACACAATTCCATTTCAAATTGGATTACTCTTCCAATCTTTAAATCAAAGATTCAATTCATAGCTTTTAAAACTATTTCTAATGATTTATTCATAACTTGGAAAAACATTTTCATTTCAAACTTGAAATCCCTTTAACACAAATTGGAATTTCTTTCCATATATGAAAGCCATTATTATTTGAAAAACAAACAGTTTTCGTTTCGGAAAAATCCTATTACATTTATACAAGTTAAAGCCCTTCAAGTATAAAGCTTGGTATAAATTCAAATTCCCAAAACAATACTTTTTAAATGGTTTAAAACCCATATAAACACATCTATAACTTGTATAACCTTTTTAAATCATAGTTTCCAAACATAGAATTCAATTTTGAATTTTGAATTCAAATTCAAACCAAATTATTTAAATTTCAAAACTGAATCAAGTTATTCAAAATAACTTTTATCTTTAAAACTCCTTAAAAGCGTTTCATATTTAACCCAGTTCTATTTCCAAACTATTTGGATTCAAAATTCAATTTTTAAAACCATATCAAAATCTATGACTTAACCAATTTCCTCGTGCAATCCATATTTGTGTGTGTACAGTGTAGTCAGGGTTTTTACACAATTGTGCAACACCATCAACCACCACAGATTCAAACACATCAATTATCGATAAGCGGTATATCTCTATAACGCTTATCTTCCATACACAGATTCATAGATAAATAATATACATTCATCACAGATAAAATAAATTACATTCATCACAGCTTGAATTTAAAAAAATTCATATCACAATGCATAACACAGTAGAGATATCAAACAATTCAACCATCAAACGTTCATAAGTAAGATTAATTAATTGTCTGATTAATTTAAACCAGATTTATTCCTTATGAATAAATCACTAATCCTAGTTAATTAACATTAATTAATTACAAATCATTTTGATTAATTATTCTTTAATAATTTATTAATTAACCATTAATAATAATTTAATTAACCTTTAATTATTAATTAATCAACATTAATAAACAAGTAAGTCAACCTTTAATAATTAAATAATTAACCTTTAATTATTTAATTATCCTTTAATTAATTACCCCTAATTGATTAATTAATAAATTTATTAACCCTTAATTAATTACCATTAAATTAATTATCCTTTATTAATTACAATAAGTGATTATCCTAATCGCTTATATCACAAATTAGTTACACTAAGTAATTATCCTTGAATCACTTGATTAATCCACTTTAATCATAAACCAATTACATTTAGTTAAGTCATTATCTTTAAGTAATTAATTACCTTTAATTACTTATCATAACTTAATCAACCTTAATAAATTAATAACATTCCTCAATTTATATTAATTAATTACTCACATTAATTAATTATCATTAAAGCTAATTACCCAAAGTATTAACTTTACTTTAATTAGACAAAGTAATTATGCTTATTTAATCACATAATTACATTCTTTAAACCTTATTAAATAAAGTAAATCATCATTAACAATTAACTAAAATTTTTAAAATCTTTAAGAAGTTAAATAATCAAAACATTATTAAGATAAACTATTTTTTTTATAATCATTTAATTTTTTTTAATCCTTTGGAAATAGAACATCATCAATACATTAATTAACTTAAAATCGTTAAGTTAGATTAAGGATTGTAAAACCATTTCATTTTCTCAATTATTCACTTAATTACAAAATTAAATTTATAAACTTTAAAACCAAAATTTACATAGATAGAGCATTTTCAAATTGATAAATTTGAAATAAATTTTGTTATGCACAATCACTTAAGAACTTTTATTTATTTAAATTCAATTACACTTGTCTTAATTTATCACTTAATCACATCGTTTAAATCTTAATTGAATGGTTGAAATTGCTTATTATTAACTTACAAAATCTTTTGAAATCTTCTTAATTAATACAACATTCCTAATATTATTATTGAAATCAAAACAAATTTTACAAACCTTTAACTTTAAAATTAAATCTTTAAACTTATTGAAAATCTTGCCTAAATAAATTTTACTAGGGAAAACTTGTACATTTTAACTAGATCGTGCTTTCTAAAAAAATCTCGTTATTAGCACAAACCACAAATCTGAGCCCATACTCGAAACCCCCCAAGTTAAACGCGAAGTAAACCCGAGTTTCACCTCGAGTTCCTCACTTCCTCGCTTTTCCCCAAGACAATCAAACGAATACCTCGAGTTGAACCCGAGCCTGCCCTTTCTTCCCCATCACCCAAAACCATCAGATACACGTGATGATTCGTGCATGTATACAACCAATCAATCCACTTCCGACCATCGCCAATGCCCTCAACAAGTCGTCGACAACACCTACAAGCTTCCCAAACACTTAAATCGTCGAAACACCCATGAAATCAAATTCGAACTATCAACTTCCACCTAGAACCCAATTTGTCGGCCAAATTCCACCTCATGTAGTCGTCCCCGATTACCAAAGGGTTTGGAATCAAATCATCGCCTCGTCATGACACAATGCATCGAACCATTCCGGTCCGATCAACCTTAATTCATCATCAATGATGCACCAATCATAATTGCTCAGCCAATAAATACTGTGAACCTAACCCTAGTTTGACGCTACGCAGTCGCCACGTCCACTTAAAAACTCTCCAGACATTTTTCTGATGACTCCCATTACACTAACTACCTTCACCAGCAATCACGTCATCCAATTCGACATTGATCGTCGAAATTTGACAAATTAGTATTTTTCGTTCATTTAGCAAAACAAATCTGATCCAATGATCCAAATTTGGAGTTATGTTACTTGAATTTACTGTTTTGAATGTTTCCCCTGTAATTTCTAAATTTTCGAATTATTTATCACATATTTCTACTTTATATTATTTTAAAAAATAACTTTACATTATTATAAGCATTTTTTCTTTAGAAATCAAAGCCCAATAAAAATTTATTTGGGTGATATGGATTTTTAAAGTTGCTTTAAGGACCTGTAAACAAACAGATGTAAATATACCTATTTTACAGACATGCATATTCAACCTATGCATTTTTATATGTATATACAACCATATTTGTATCCATTCAAACATCTTTCACCATTTAACTTCAATATCAACCACAATACTAAATCATATAAGAAAGTTCAAGTTTTAAAGATAAAAGTCTGCTCACCCGACTACAGAGAACAAAGAGGAACTTCTGTGTCTGAAACCTGGAAACTAGTTTTGTACTTGAACTTTGAATTTTCTATTTGATTTGTTTTAATTTTTCTTTGCTCTGGTCATTGAACATGAACTTTGATTCTGATCTTCTGGGTTTAATCATTCAGATTGAAGTTGCTTAGAAGAACTACTGTTTGTTTTTTATTCTTTTGCACTGTTTTAGTTGCCTCAGATCTTTGAGTTTCCAGGATGAAGATTGAAGTTGAAAACTATGCTCAGATGATCTTAAATAAAATTTATTACTTTAGTTTGAAAATAGGAAGAGATGTTTGTTATGAAAACCTTAAATATTTTGCCCTTTTGATTTTATTTACTTCTCAAGTTTGAATTTTGAACTGGAACCACATAAATGCTTTGCATTGCTTCAAGCTTTTGAATTTAAATATGAAACTTGCTTTTCAAATTTGATTGTGAGCTTGAAATGATTTTGTTTTTGTTTTTGTTTTTAATTCCTTCTCAGGTTTGTGAAGTTATGAAAATAGCCTAATTTTTTTTCAATACATGTTTATGTAATTCATTTTCAAAAGGAAAAATAATCTTGCAACTTGTTAATCTTGCATATTACATGGCTTACAAATGTTAGATTACATCATAAGATGCTTACACTTGAAAAATCTTTTTCTTTAATACTTATACATGTATAATACATGTTAGTTTACAAATGTGTGTATATATATGTATATATTTTCATATTACTTTATCTTAGTTATATATATATTCTTATACAAAATTTCTATTTTCATTTGTATTATCTCCATTTATATGCAAACCATCATATATAAATTTTAAAGGAAATGATTTTGAAACTAAATTATACACCAATAAATGTATATATTACACACACACACACACACACACATATATATATATATATCAGAATTTAACCTTTAAATAGTCATTTGAAAATTGTTATCACAATCTACATATATATATATATAAAATACATATTCATTTAGAAAACAACTTTTATTAAATTAAAATATAGAGTTTTAAATCCAATTTTTTTTAATTTCAATACATTTATATTTTAAACTTAAGATATTAAACATATCAATAAATGCTTATTTTAAAATTTTCATTTTAAACTTAAGTAATTATATTTTTGTTTCAAATATAAAGTTTTCTTTAACGTCCAATAAAATTTCAATATATTAACATTTGAATTTCAAATTCAAATTTCAAATTATAATTTACTTATATAAACACAAAACAAACACATATCTTTGTGAAATTTGGAAAAATTCAAATTAGCTCACCCTTAGTTAACAATTAGATTCAAAAATTTATATTAATTATTAATTCAAATTTGACTTAAAACCGGGATTGTTACATATTTGTTATTTCAATCAGTAATAGTTTAAATTTATGGGTTTATATTATTAAACCTGCAATCTCAAAATTTCAATAATAGTTGAAAATCGCTTGGGTTTATCATTTCAACCCATAACGAAGTTCTCCTATTCTAAAGTCCATTCGGATATGTATCATTTCAACCTATAGTAATTTCTAAACTAAGGGAACTTGTTGAGTGAGGTCAATAAATAGCGTAGCATAACATAACAATTACTGGCAAAATAAATTAACATATAATAGTGTAAATTTTCAGAAGTAATCAAATTTAAATAATGACTTAACATATTTAATAATTAATAGCTAGCAATTCAGTTTTAACAGTACGTTGAAACTTCCATTTCCTATGAAATCAATTTAATGAGCATATGAATATTAATGATGAGTGATTGCTCACCTTTCATGGCTAAAGAACGATGGAAAACAGCTACGGAAAAGAACGATGGAATGGACACTGGCACGAATCAGGCACGACAATCAATTAGCTGCGACAAATACGAAAGTAGATTTAGCACGATAAATCGATGGAAACAAACAAATATATGTATATATAGATGAGAGCTATATGCATATTTTTACTTTTTGTCTTTTTTATATATTAGACATTATGTATGTGGCCTGTCTAATTTCGTATAACACTTTCATAGTGGCACATACATACAACTTTTTCCGTTTACATATATATGGCATATATATCACGTGTACACTCAGATACAAACAGGTACATCTCCCTTCATATATATACGTTCAACACATATATAGGTACAACATGCACAAATTAACAAATAGACAAAGCCTAGCAACAGAGAGAAAGTTCAAAAGGTGAAGCAACCTACATAACATATATATGACTTATATACATAGTATGAGGAAATATGGTAAGGGTGAAGTATAACTACAGTGCTGGGGTGCATTTTCTCAAGTAACTCGCGTGCATATATTATTGTATATATAGAACGAACTGCAACCTTATGTTAATATACCTCAGCCAAGCAACGTGCAAATGGTGTGTAACGACCCAGAATTTCAGTCATTAAAAATTCATATATTTAATTGATTTTAAATATTCACAAGTAAAATTTATAAGCTGAATAACTTTTATTTCAAATACAAGGATTTAATTCGATAATTAAATTATTAATTTAATATTTGAAATTGTGTAAATAATTGGAATTCGAATTTAATATAAATAAAAATGATTTATAATGTTGAATTAAATCCTATTTGAACTAGAATTATGTTAGAGAGCTTTTAAAACTGAATTAAAAGTAAATTTGTAGAAATTGAATATTTTAATATTTAATTAATGTGTAAAGATAGTTATTTTTCATACAGTCTCGGATTTCAACAAAATCGGTTTTATTGGATCTGTAATGTTATATTATTGTAGGATTTCGAATTTCGTGTCAATCGAATTTACGGTTTGTCCGTGGCAAGCAAAAACTCGTAGAAATTTGTTTAAGTGAAATTTTAAATTTAAATAATCCGATTCAAAAATCTATCTTCCAAATATGATCGAATTGGCTCCCGATGTATACTCCATTATGTTCGGAATAGGGGCAAAACATTATAAATGCCAAGCGACATGTTTCATTTAGAGTTCAAAAAAAAAATTGGATGAATAGTGCGCGTAAATTTTATATAAAGGGACACAACATTTTCACATTTGCCCAAAACCTAACCTAACTAGGGCAAGCCGCCATTTTATGTTTAACGACTGAAATAACTCGATTCTTTCTCCCTTAATTTCTTCCCATGCATGCAATCTTCGAAGAAACTTTCAACTACAAAATGACAGAGATTTGCAAGATCTTCAAATCCATGTGGTGGATCATCGTAAAACGCAATAAGTAGGGAGAAAATTGCTCGCGTTCGACCAGCGTTCAAACGCGTTTTTCGAGGCAAACGTGGGACCAAGTCTTGCACGGCTCTAGGCGATGATGGTGTTTGAGTTGCTCTTCGATGCAGAGGCCTCTTATCATTTTCTAGTGGTCGGTGGAGGGCTCGATAATTCGTATAAAAGAGGCGGACGATTAGGTTATTCACGTACGAGAAGGAACGATAAGGAAGAAAGGACTTATGGCCCAGATCCCATCAAGTAGAATCGTCGCTTGCAATTTGATAAAGGTTTAAAATAAAATAAAGATTGTGTAAATTATATTTATAAATTTGTGTAATGTTTAAAACATCATAACTTCTTCATATGAGGTCTGCTTTTGACGAAACAAGTTGCTTTGGGTCCGTATTGGCGAGCACTACATTTTAGAGCTAGTTTAGAGTTGATTGGAGCTAGTGTAAATTTTGGCTAAAATTAAACGGTGTTTAATTCTATTCGGAATAAAACACTACAGCTGCTATTGGAACCAAAGTGAGTACAACTCACTCTTTCTGACTCGCTAATATTTTTACATAAGTGGGAATAAATATTATTTATGATGGTTGATGATTTTTTGTATGATGTATGATATATTGAATATATATTGACTGGTATTTGGATATATTCCTGTCTATTGGAGCAGATGAGACCCTATACATTCCCGTGCATGAGCGGATGACCCTTTGTACACGCGTTTGCCTCGAAGCGGACATTGTACACATATTATTATATGTATATTTATTGTAGGTGACCGGTTGGAGGGATCCAACTGAATTCCTCACCAGTATTGGTTTATTTACAAATATTGTGATATATGCCGTTATCATATGATATATGATGTTTTGGATGCCCTTATTGATATATTCAGTGCTGTTGCAGCATTGAGCCTATTTTTGAGAATTTAAAAATGTTAAACTGATGATTTCCAAATTTAAAAAGGATTTTTAAGTGATTTTGAAAACAAATGTTTTTTTAATTTTTGAATTGATAAGTAAATGATTTTATTTTAAATAAATAAAGGTTATACTTTTTATGTTATAAAAATTATGATTTTTGTGAAATATATCTAAATGAGATTTTTGAAATATGAAGTTAACTATCTTGTAAATAGTTTAAATTGAGATTTTTTTTTTTGAATTTGTTATAAGAGGTTTATATATAAGATTTATAAAAATGAATTTTATAAATCAAAATGATGGAATTGTAAAGGATTTTTATAAATGTTAAAATGAAGTTGTACGTGAATCTTATAAGTGAATAAGATTTATAATTTGTGAAGTTATAAAAGAATGAATCTGTAAATAAATGATTGATAAGTGAATTAACTTATAATTTGGATTTTTGACATATAAATGAGATAAATGGAATTGGTTAATAAAGGAGATTTATGAATAGAAGTTTTTATAAAATATAAATATGAATTTATAAACATTGTTTTATAAATTTGAAACCAAATTATTTTGATAAGTTAAATATTGAAATTATTAAAAGAGATATATCCACAATTTGGGATAGTGGATAATCCTTTAAATTTAATGTGAAATAGTAATGAATTTGGTAAAAGGATTATCTTCACGATTTTGGATAGTGGATAGTCCTTTAATAAAATATATAGAAGTAATAAATTTGGAATAAAGGAGATATATCCATGATTTTAGACGGTGGATTATCCTTTAATATTGGTGTAGAAATATTGGATTTGGTAAATGGACTATATTCTCGATTTTGGACAGTGAATAATATATTAAATTAAATAAATGTTTTGGAAAGTGATATTTTAAATGAAATAAAATGGTTTGAAGATGTTATAAAGGTGTTAAGTATCGTAACCATAGATTTCAACATTTATTGTTGAAATAGACATTTCGAGAAATAAGGAAATGATGGACTATAACACAGTTGTTATAGTGAATGATTTTCGAAAGGAAATGTTTTGTGTAGTATATGGGATTTACATATCTATCTAATTTTCGAATCTCTATACTAGTGATTTTAGGATGTCGTAATGATGTTTTACGCAACATTCTTTTTGACCCGAATAAATGTGTTTAAAGAGAATCTTTTCCATAAAGAATAAAATATATACTTAATCGTGATTTAAGTAAATGGGATATTTTCTAATTGTTGAAAATAAAGTGAGTTGTGAATTACTTATACTGTTGAAATAAATACAAGGAAATGTTTTCCAATGTTTAAATATTGAAATGGTTTTGAGAATATATTTTTTTAAAGATAATTCAAAATGGATATTTGGAAAGTGATTTAATTAATAAAAGATTAATTGAAAGGGCCTAGTGATTGCATATGGTGCTAAATATTTGTTTGTTACTTTGATAGTTAAATAACCGACTATCAATTTGGCCATTTTAGTTCCTCGACTTGATGCGGGAGCTATTTAGTCATACACTTAGTATGTAGCCTTCTATGTAGGCTTGATTATTATTTGCGTTGAGGATGATGATTCGCATAGTGTGGATTATTTCTCCAATCTATCGAGCTTCCTTCTTGGCCCGAAGGATAGAAAATTCAAAGTTGGAGACCTGATAAGTCTATGAGAATTAGTTTCTGTGTGAGGTTGAGAAATGCTTTTGCATTGTTGGTGCGAAGAGACGAAGATCTGTGTATCCAAAAACTACTTCGGACCAACATATATGCGTTCGATTGTGCAGATTGTGATGATATTAATTTTCAGGATTTTCATAGCGGAAGACTGCTTGTTGATCGTTTGGGGTTAAAATCTCAATATACATATAGTAGTGGTGGTCTCTTCAATATGAAATATTCAATGCAAGGACTATTTGCTACTAATCATAGGGATTTCCCGACAGGATATGGTAGAAAAGAACCTTCGGTTTGTCTAGTTCCTAGACAACTTGTATGGATGTTTGTCTGACATTGCATTTCTAAAGATTACGTACATTGGTTTATACAAACGTACATCAGTGGTGGCGGAGAATGCGACTTCTTTTTATCTTAACACCCTCCTTGAGACATATGAGCTTAAGAGTTGTATTTTTATGGAAGGCAATTAGTAGTCAACGGAAATGGCCATGTGGCATTCAAAATGATGTGATTTATGAAAGGAAATCATTACCTCCGGCCTCATCAACGAAAATGACCAAAACAAGGTTAGATGAAGCAGGGCTAAGTGGGTCGCTCCCAAGTAGGATATGGTCATCCTCTTATAGATATATCTTTACACTCTATGACGTCGTGTATTTGATTATGGTGCTTTGTATGTTTCGAGGGCCCTCGGTAAAGTTCAGTAATGACCGGAGGATGATATATTCGGTACCATCTAGTTATAGAGGTGAACTGGTCTTGTGTTGGTAGAGGATCCTTTATGATGATCCTCGGTATATTCCTCTAGAGATGTACTGCTGGAATGTAGTCCTTCACCTGGTCAATTTTATGGAAATCCAAACTCCACCACGAGCTGCGATTTTGTTCATAAAAGCATAATGAATAGCCTCGAAATGGTATATGGGTAACAATTTCGACTACGATTGATATTATTTGTATATACTGGACACTAGTATAATATGAGAAGATTTGATATGAAATATTTTTATTATTGTAAGGTAAAAACATGTCCATGCTTATGTGTGGTGTGTCTTACGAGATACTTTTGTTTTGATAAAGGAAATGTTTGGTAATTGAATAAATTCAGTTGAGTGTGTTTCTCACGCTGGTTTACCAGACTGCTCCAGGCGTTCTTCCCTTTCAATGCTCGGGTCAGACCGAGTATATTTATAGGTTCAGATTTGGTGCTTTGGAGCTTCAATAGGAGAGCTGGAGATCTTCATTTTGTATACATGTATCGGTTTTGCTTATCTGCTGCATTGGTTCTTTGTTGTTTATATTATCGGTGACAGATTTTTATAACTGTCCAAGCTGATAACTAGTGACTGATTGTTGAACTCTGATTGATGTATGTATATACAGTTTCTATTTTATAAAGAGCATTGATATGACATTATATGTTTTTCGTTGCGATGTGAGATTCTGTATTGTTCGGTTTGGTTCTACCTTCTCACTTTCTTCTCTTCTCTTCTTCTCTCTTATTTTCTTTTTCTTGACTTTCCGTCTGTCTGTGCTTTTTGGGTAGGACATGTGTGGTTTATTTTCGATTCAAAGGTCATGGATTTGCGGGCCCTCACACGTGGTATCAGAGCTTATATTTTGTATATTCCTATGCTTTGATGTGTATTCAGTATAGATAGGGACAGTAGCACGCTATATTGAGTTTAAGTGTATTATATATATGAGCGCGTATTTATTAGTGATTACAAAATGTTTTATATTGTGTTTACTTATCCATTGAGTTGTTTATAAATTCTGGTCGGTATGTGGGATGCCACGTTATCGATAGGAATTTCTAAACACTTAAACAAGGCAAGCCGACATAGTATCATTTTAAATTGGGCAGATGAAATAGTTTTACCTTGATTATATTTTCTATATAAAGGAAACAATTTTTCAGAATTATTAAAGTGTATATAAATTGACTCTTTAGATGTCGAAAATGTAAATATAAACAAGTTAATGTAAACGAGTTGAATAATCTAAATATAAGCAAAAATTGCAAAAGAATAAATTATGTAAGTAAATGAATTATATAGTATGAATTATAAATTAATATGGTTTATAATTGTGAAATAATCTTCTATACAAGAAATGAAATTATATGAATATATTTATAAATGTGAGTTGTAAATAAAAATGAATTAAGCTAAGAATTTGGAAATTTGAATTCCGTTTATTTTGGAAGTTATTTTTCAAAAATTAAAGAGATTATATTATTATAAATCTATACAAGATAAATAAAATTTGGAATAGATCTTATATAAGTAAAGTAAAATAGTGAAATTATATGAGTAAAAGATTTATAAATGTGATTTATAAATAAAAGGAAATTTTTGGAAGAATATAAAGCATTGAATTCACTACCGTCGTTGGAAAATATTAAGGGTGATGACTGCAGCATCATCAGTATCATTTTCCAGTTCGTATGTGATGGATTTGCTTCCAATAGCAAATTGAAATTTAAGTTTTGTTGTGACAAACAAATTTGAAATTGAAATCCATGCTAAATTGATAAATTTAAGTGAAATGGGTTTTGGACTTATAATATGAAAAAAGTTTAACTTTGATAAAGTTGGAATGAATTTGAGTTAGCTTAATAAAATGTATGATTTGGAATTTAACTAAAGGAAAGTTAAACAAATTGAAATTGGATCTGAACCAGATTAGGTAAGTTGTTCAAATGGAAATTAAACTTAAGTGATAAGTGATTATATAATATGAATTTGGAAGTTTGAATAAATGAGTTGCACAACTTATAAAATGTTAAAATGGTTAAACAATTTTGTTAAGCAAAAAAAATCTAGATTTGAATAGTGATATGAAACATAAATTAAGTAATGTTGAATGAAGTTGTATTTGATATCAAAATTAATTAATAAAGTAAAGTGATGAATATGTACTTAAGTTATATTATGAAATTAAACTTTGATTGTAAAAGTGAATTACCTAATAAACATGGATTGGAAATGTTGGCGTTAAGAATTTGAATAAAACTTAAGTTAAGAAGTTGTGAATATAGTGAATACTAGAATTCAATCTAAATTGAATATTAAACCACTCAAAATTAAAAATGCATTGAACCAAATTGAATGTAGGTAAATTAAATAAATCTGGTTATGTTGGATATGCATTAGTTGTTAAATGGATGTTAGTTGATTGTACAGAAATTCATATGAAATTGAATTAATCAAATTGAAAGCTAAATAATTGAATTCAAATGGATAGTAAGTGCAATTAAATAGAATTTAATTTGATTTGAATTGAAAGTGAACCAACTTGAATGTAAATTAGTGAATGTAAACTAATTGAAGTTGAATAAATGAAAGTGAAAAAAAATAAAAAACAATGTAATGAGTCAAATGAATAAATTGAAAATTGATTCAATGAATATTAACGAGAAGTGAATTTATAATTATTTGGTTATGGATTGATTGGATAGATATTGGTTTGTTGGATGTTAGTTGGATGATAGTTGTTTGATGGTTGGACTTGTTGTTTTTGATTGCATTTGCTATGTTGGCATATATAGTTGTTGTATTGGTATATGTTGTATATTGATATTATTTTCTATATACATGTGTTTCTCATTGTTTATTGAGTGTTTAGTAGGTGCGAATGGCATATGCTTTGCATATGGAGCTCGCTTTTACGCTATATTAGCCGCACATGCTCGCTAATAATATATAAGGTATATATCTCAGATAACTTTTACATTTTTTTCCCTACGGGATGCCTCATCCTCGAAGATGAGATGTATATTTGTGATATATATATATTATGATTCTACTACGGTCGAAATGCGCAAAGGAGATGGTGGCAAAAGTTTTTGAAAATTAAGGCATCCGAATTTTTTTGGGAAAATGGGGAAATTTTTTGATAACTAAAGTTTTGATTTTTTTGAGTTAAAGGTTAGATGATATTAGTTGGTTTTGAAAAGATAATTGTGAATGGATTTGAAAAACTTAGAGAAGTTGTTGTAAGAAGTTTAACAAAATGATTTTGGAAAAGTTAAAATGTTGAAATAGATTTGAAATCTAATTTAAACGAATTGTTTTGAAAAGTTAATGGATTTTGTGACTTTTTCTTACTTGGTAATTTAGAGGATGAAATTCTTTTAAGTAGGGGAGAATGTAGCGACCCAGAATTTAAGTCATTTGAAATTCGTATATTTAATTAATTTTAAACATTCACAAGTAAAATTTATAAGCTGAATAACTTTATATTTCAAGTACAAGGATTTGAAATTGAGTAAATAATTAGAATTTGAACTTAATATGAATAAAAATGATTTATAATGTTGAATTAAATTCTATTTGAATTAGAACGATGTTAGAGAACTTTTAAAATTGAATTAAAAGTAAATTTGTAGAAATTGTATATTTTAATTTTTAACTAACGTGTAAAGATAGTCATTTTTTAAACAGTCTCGGATTTCGATGAAACTAGTTTCATTGGATCCGTAATGCTATATTATTGTAGGGTTTCAAATTTCATGTCAATCGGATCTATGGTTTGTCCGTGGCAAGCTAAAACGCGTAGAAATTTTTTAAGTGAAATTTTAAATTTAACTAATTTGATTCCTAAACCTATCTTCCAAATACGATTGAATTGGCTCCCAATTCATATTTTATTATATTTAGAATAGGGATAAAACATTATAAATACCTAGTGGCATGTTTCGATTGGAGTTCGGAAAAAATTCCGATGAATAGTGCGCGTAAATTT
This sequence comes from Allium cepa, assembly GCA_030765085.1. Classification (NCBI taxonomy): domain Eukaryota; kingdom Viridiplantae; phylum Streptophyta; class Magnoliopsida; order Asparagales; family Amaryllidaceae; genus Allium; species Allium cepa. The sequence continues at coordinate 713,844,312 of CM060934.1, forward strand.
ATAAAAGGACGCAACATTTTCACATTGGCCAAAACCCTTACCTAAATAGGGCAAGCCGCCATTTTCTTTTTAATGGCCGAAATCACTCGATTCTTTCTCCCTTAATTTCTTCCGATCCATGAAATATTTCAAGAAACTTTCAACTACAAAATGATAGAGCTTCGCAAGATCTTTAGATCCATACGGTGGATGGTCGTAAAATGCAATGAGGAGGGAGAGAATTGCTCGCGTTCGATCGGCGTTCAAACACGGTTTTCGAGGCCAATGTGCGAACGAGTCGAGCAGGTCTCCGAGCAACGATGGTGTTCGAGTTGCCCTTCGATGCGACGACCTCTGATCATTTTCTAGTGGTTGGTGGAGGGCTTGGTAATTCATATAAAGTAGGCGACTGATTGGGTTATTCACGTACGAGAAGGAACGATGGGGAAGAAAGGGCTTACAGACCAGATCTCATCAAGTAGAATCGACGGTTGCGATTTGATGAAGGTTTAAAACAAAATTAAATTTTTTTTAAATTATATTTATAAATTTGTAATTTTAAAACAAATAACTTCTTCAAACAAGGTCCGTTTTGGACAAAACAAGTTGCATTGGGTTCGTATTTGCGAGCACTATATTTTAGAGCTGCTTTGGAGTTGATTGGAGCTAGTATAAATTTGGGTAAAATTAAACAGCTGTTTAATTTTATTCGGAATAAAACACTACAACTGTTATTGGAACCAAATTGAGTACAACCCACTGTTTCTGACTCACTAATACTTTTATATAAGTGAGAATAAGTATTATTTATGATAATTGATGATTGTTTGGATGATGTATGATATATTATATATATTGATTGGTATTTGGATATATCCCTGCCTATTAGAGCAGATGAGACCCTATACGTTCCCATGTATGAGCGGATGACTCTTTATATGCGTGTCTACATCAAAGCGGACATTGTACACATATTCTAATATGCATATTTGTTGCAGGCGATAGGTTAGAGGAATCCAACAACATTCCTCACCAGTATTGATTTATTTATAGATATTGGGATATATGCTGTTATCATATGATATATGATGTTTTAGATGCCATGTTGATATATTTAGTGTTGTTGCAGCGTTGGGCCTACTTTTGGAAATTTAAAAATGTTAAAGAGATGATTTCCAAATTTAAAAAGGATTTTTAAGTGATTTTGAAAATAGATATTTTGTTAATTTTTGAATTGTTAAGTAAATGGATTTATTTGAAATAAATAAAGGTTACAATTTTTATGTTATAAATTATGATTTTTGTGAAATATATCGAAATTTGATTTTTGAAATATGAAGTTAACTATCTTGTAAATAGTTTAAATTGAGATTTTTTGAATTTATTATAAATGGTTTATATATAAGATTTATAAAATTGAATTTTTATAAATCTCAATGTTGGAAATTGTAAGGATTTTTAGAAATGTTAAAATGAAGTTGTAAGTGAATTTTATAAGTGAATAAGATTTATAATTTGTGAAGCTATAAATGAATGGATTCGTAAATAAATGATTTATAAGTGAATTAACTTATAATATGGATTTTTGGCATATAAATGAGATAAATAAAATTGGTTAATAAAGGAGATTTATAAATAGAAGTTTTTATATAAATGTGAATTTATAAACATTTTTTTATAAATTTGAAGTCAACCTATTTTGACAAGTTAAATATAGAAAATATTAAAGGAGATAGATCCACGATTTTGGACAATAGATAATCCTTTAAATTAAATGTGAAATAGTAATGAATTTGGCAAAAGGATTATATTCATGATTTTGGACAGTGGATAATCCTTTAATAAAATATGTAGAAGTAATGAATTTGGATTAAAGGAGATATATTCACAATTTTGGACAGTGGATTATCCTTTAATAAATGTATAGAAAAATTGGATTTGGTAGACGGACTGTATTCACGATTTTGGACAGTGAATAATATATTAAATTAAATAAATGTTTTGGGAAGTGATATTTTAAATGAAATAAAATGGTTTGAAGATGTTTTAAAGGTGTTAAGTATGGAAACCATAGATTTCAACATTTATTGTGAAATAGACGTTTCAAAAAATAAGAAAACGATGGACTATAACACTGTTGTTATAGTGCATGATTTTCAAAAGGAAATGTTTTGTATAGTATATGGGATTTATATATCTATCTAATTTTCGAACCCTATACTCGTGATTTTGGGTTGTCATAACGATGTTTTACGCAACATTCATTTTGACCCAAATAAATGTGTTTAAAGAAAATATTTTCCTTAAAGAATAAAATATATACTTAATTGGGATTTAAGTATATGGGATATTTTCTAAGTGTTGAAAATAAAGTGAATTGTGAATTACTTATACTGTTGAAATAAATACATGAAAATGTTTTCCAATGTTGAAATATTGAAATGGTTTTGAGAATATATCTTTTAAAAGATAATTTAAAGTGGATATTTGGCAAGTGATTTAATTAATAAAAGATTAATTGAAAGGGCCTAGTGATTGCATATCAAGATAAATATTTGTTTGTTGCTTTGATAGTTAAATAATTGACTATCAAATTTGGCCATTTTAGTTCCTCGACTTGATATGGGAACTTTTTAGTCGTACACTTTGTACGTAGCCTTCTGTGTAGGCTTGATTATTGTTTTTGTTGAGGAAGATGATTCGCATAGTGCAGAGTTTTACTCCAATCTATCGAGCTTCCTTCTTGGCCCGAAGGATAGCAAGTTGAAAGTTGGAGACGTGATAAGTCTATGAGACTTAGTTTCTATGTGAGGTTGACAAACGCTTTTGCATTGTTGGTGCGAAGAGACCGGGATCGGTTTATTCGAAAAATGCTTCGGACCAACGTATATGCGTTCGATTATGTAGATTGTGATGATATTGATTTTCAGGATTTTCATAGTGGAAGACTGCCTGTTGATCGTTTGGGGTTAAAATCCCAATATACATATAGTAGCAATGGTCTCTTCATTATGAAATATCCAACGCAAGGACAATTCGGTACCCAACAGGATGTGGTAGAAAAGTACCTTCGGTTTGTCCTGTTCCTGGATAATTTGTATGGATGTTTGTTTGACATTGCATTTCTAAAGATTACGTACATTGGTTTTTACTAACGTACATCAGTGGTGACGGAGAAGGCAACTTCTCTTAGCTTAACACCCTCCTTGAGACGTTTGAGCTTAAGGGTTGTATTTTTATGGAAGGCAATTAGTAGTCAACGGAAATGGCATTGTGGCATTCAAAATGTTGTGATTGTGATTTATGAAAGGTAATCGTTACCTCAGGCCTCATCAACTGGAAATGACCAAAACAGGGTTAGATGTAGTAGGGCTAAGTGGGTCGCTCCCAAGTAGGATATGATCATCCCCTTCTAGATATATCTTTTCACGCTATGACGTCGTGTATCTGATTATTGTGTTTGTATGCTTTGAGGGCCCTCGGTAAAGGCCGGTAACGGCCGGAGGATGATATATTCGATACCATCTAGTTATAGAGGTGGGCCGTCTTGTGTTGGTAGAGGATCCTTTATGATGGTCCTCGGTACATTCCTCTATAGATGTACTATCGGAAGGCAGTCCCTTTACCTGGTCATTTGAATGGAAATTCAAATTCCACTACGAGCTACGATTTTGTTTGTAAAAGCGTAATGAATAGTCTCGAAATGCTATATGGGTAACCATTTTGACTATGATAATATTATTTGTATATACTAGACACAAGTATAATATAAGAGGATTTGATATGAAATGTTTTAGTTATCGTAAGGTAAAAACATGCCCGTGTTTATGTGTCATCGTGTCTTACGAGATACTTTTGTTTTGATAAAGGAGAAGTTTGGTAATTTAGTAAAGTCAATTGAGTGTGTTTCTCACGCTAGTTTACCATACTGATCTGGGCGTTCTTCCCTTTCAATGCTCGGGTAAGACCGAATATATTTACAGGTTCAAATTTGGTGCTTTGGAGCTTCACCAGGAGAGCTGGAGATCTTCATTTCGTATACGCGTATCGATTTTTCCTATCCACTGCATTGTTGCTTTGTTGTTTATATTATCGGCGATTGTGAGGACATGTTAATATAACTGTCCAGGCTGATAACTAGTGATTGATTGTTGAACTTTGATTGATGTATGTATATACAGTTTCTATTTTGTAAGGATCATTGATATGATATTATATGTTTTCCGCTGCGATGTGAGATTCTGTATTGTTCTATTTGGCTCTACCTTCTCTCTTTCTTCTCTTCTCTTCTTCTTTCATCATTTCTTTCTCTTGACTTTCCATCGGTCTGTACTTTTTGGGTTGGACATGTGTGGTTTACTGTCGATTCAAAGGGTACGGATTTGTGGGTCGTCGTATGGTGAATCCAATTTGAATGGCTCACCCAATATATATACCATATAATTGAATGCTTCATATAAATAGAGGAAGGAATAAATTTGTGTTACAACAATTTCAACAAGGAAACTTTCTTAAATCGACAAGTGATAGTCTAACGCCATATATATGCTGCATATGTATACAAGAAGAATGCAAAGCGAGTTCACATATGAATATGGTAAGGCAGAGGAGCATCTCATGTTTTGAAGGTGAGGGTGGTGTTGATGGTCAAAAGGGGAAAACACATGGTTACTACACTAGGTCTGGCTCGTGTGAGGGAGGGTTTGTCTTTGGGTTTGGTAGGTCGGCTGTGGGTAGATTTGTGGCTGGGTGGAGTGGCACGTGGGTTGCTGGCTCGGTGATGTTGAAGGTTGTGATTTCTTCGAGTTAGGGGAGAGGAAATACGGTGTAGCCTTGGGAAGTTTTGCAAAGGAGAAGAGAGAAAGAAGAAAAAACACAAGGAGCTCGGCAGAGGAAAGGAAAAGGAGAACAAAGTAAACGTACGAGATTCGTGAATGAGTTTGGCAAAGAAAAAGTACACAATATAAAAAAACAAATGTAATATCAATAGTCAAGCTTTCATTCAGCTAAAAAGTTATGAGAATAATATTTATTATTGTTTAGACAGCACGTTCAAATTTGAAAAGGTAAGAAAGTGGAAATTCACAATTTTGGTACCGTCACAACGAACCATTTTTATCGTTTCCGTCGCATACCGGACCTCAAATAAAGATATAAATATACTGCAGAGATCTGTACAATGAGGCGAATAGAATGGTATATAGATACCAACGATACGATCAAATATTAAAAACTCGAATTTCAGCTGTCAAAAATGATGCTAAACTACAGAAAGTAAAATAAACGAAGCTATAGAAGTCCGAATTTTCCAAAACAAATTATGACGTCTCTCTCAGAAAGTGATTTACATTTTTATTATATAAAATATTCAGTTTTCGGTAATATTTAAATTCCATCAAACAAACCTATTGAATTCATATTTTAATTTCACAAATAAATTAACTTTAATATTTTTCAATAAATTTTTACCAATTAATATAATTAAATAGATGCATTCCAAATATCAAAATTTTATTTCAAAATTTTACCATTTCCATTTCAAGAAATTTTTGTTATTTACGTTATAAAATCATTGAAAATTCTCAAGTTGTTACACTCTTCCCCACTCAAAAATTTTCGTCTCCGAAAAGGAACAAGATAGGAGAATAGAAATAACCAAAAAGATAAATGAAGGCAACGAATAGACCTGAGTCAAACAATTTAGGATTTGAAGCATGTATGGATTACTCAGTATTCCAGGTGCAATCCCGGTCATTCGTTCTTTACTGTACCTTTATTAGACCGATAGATTTCCTTCAAAGCTGCTTCGTACCTCTATCAACAATAAGAAGTGACTTTCTTTGAATAGTGAGATTTGGCTCAGTGTCTAAATTCTCCAACAAAGCAGGCTGAACAATCAAGGATGGATCATGGAGATATATGTGAAGGTGAGATACGTGAAACACATTGTGCACACCTACCAGTTTCTCTGGCAAGTCAACTTTATAAGCCAATGGACCAACTCTTTCCAGAATGCGAAAAGAGCCAATGAATCTAGGAGCAAACTTCCCTTTTCGGCTAAAACAAACCACATTCTTCAGTAGCGAGATCTTGAGGAAGACCTGGTCACCTACTGAAAATTCCAAATCCCTTCTACGCCTATCAGCGTACTTCTTCTGCCTATCCTGAGCTACCTACATCTTCCTCCTAATCTCCTCAAACTTCTTAGATGCTTCTAAAATCATATCAGGTCCAAGTACTAAGCGATCACCAGACTCAATCCAGCAAGAAGGAGATTTGCAGGAATGTCCGTAAAGAGCGTCAAATAGAGACATCTCGATACTTGCCTGATTTAAAAGATTTGGGATTAATATATGGATTAAGCTTAAGAGGATTCAAATTTTAAAGATAGAGTTATACCCAATAACTGTTATTATAGGTGAATTTAACAAGGTGGAGACGATCTTTCCAAGATCCTCCATAATCAAGAACACAAGCACGAAGGTGATCTTCCAGAATCTGATTCACCCTTTTTGTCTGACCATCAGTCTAAGGATGATAAGCCGTACTAAGGTTCAAATGAGTACCCAAAGCTTCCTAAAAATCTTTCCAAAACTTCCTGGTAAAGATAGGATCACGATTACAAACAATGCTAGAAGGAACACTGTGGAGACGGACAATCTCCCTCATATATATCTTAGCTAGGCTCGAAGCTGTTCGATTCAACTTAACCAAAAAAAATGGGCGAATTTGGTCAATCGATCAATAACTACCCAAATACTCTCATTACCCCTTCTAGTCCTCGGTATCCCATCGATAAAATCCATAGAGACTTGATCCCACTTCCAAATGAGAATTTTAAGGGGTTGCAGCAATCCAGTAGTCTTCTGGTGATCAGCCTTAGCATACTAGCAGGTGGCACATCTACTGACAAAGATAGAGATGTCCCGCTTCATACCACTCCACCAATACAACCTCCTCATATCTTGAAACATCTTCGTAACACCCGGATGGTTGTAGAGTCTAGACTGGTGATTCTCTCTAAGAACTTTTTGCCTTAAACCATCAACATTTGGAACACAAATGCGGCTATTAATCCTCAAAACTCCATTCTGATCAATCTACGCTCCTAACTCATTCTGGTCATAACCTTCTCTATTCTGAATGTCTCCTTCATATATCTAAGCATCGATCCTCATTCTGGTTCGCTGCAATCCGTTTCAAAAGAGATGGAGTAACCAAAATCTGACACATCTAGGCTTTCTTCCGACTCAAAGCATCGGCCACAACATTGCTTTCCCAGGGGTATAGTTGATGTCGAGATCATAAGATGCTAAGAACTCAAGCCATCGAACTTGCCTCTGGTTTAAATCCTTCTGGTCGAAGATATGCTTAAGGGATTGGTGATCGATGAAAAGCTTAAACTTGGTTCAAAGAAGCTGGTGTCTCCATAACTTCAAAGCGAACACAACAACCAACAACTCTAAATCATGAGGTGCATAATTAGCTTCGTAAGGCTTTAACTAATGACTAGCATAAGCTATGACCTTCCCATCCTGCATCAACACAACACCCAAACCTTCTTTACTAGCGTTGGTACAAACCGATAATCCCTCCTCCCTATTTGGAACGGTAAGAACATGAGCAGAGGTAAGCTTTTGCTTCAACTCATTAAACGCGGCTTCACACTTCCCATTCCAATTAAATTTAGCAATCTTATGAGTCAAAGTGGTGAGGGTGCGGCTGTACGGGAAAAATTCCCTATAAATCTCTTATAATGACTGGAAAGGCCTAAAAAGCTACAAATATCAGTCGGAGTCTTAGGTGTCTCCCAATCCTGGAAATGGATAAGGGGATCAATTCAAAGATAGATAAGACGAAGAAATTCAATAGAGAAAGGTAGACAGACTTAAATTAATCGCGGCGACCTTAACTAGGTCAATCGAGACTCCGTTCTCCGAAACGATGTGCCCAAGGAATCAGACTTCATCTCTCTAGAAATGACATCTAGAAAATTTGGCTTTTAACTGGTGATTCCTAAGAGTTTCCAGTACATATCCCATATAAGTTTTATGTCCTTCTCTGACTTAGAAAATCAAGAATATCATCAACGAAAACCAAAACAAACTTGTTGAGAACATTGTGAAAAACGCGATTCATAGGGTCGATAAAGAAGGTAGGTGCATTGGTTAATCCAAAAGGCATGACTAACCATTCATAGAAACTATTTTCCATTCTGAAAGCAGTCTTGGATATGTTTTCCTTAGCAACACGAAGCTGGTGGAAACGGGTGGCAAGATCAAGTTGAGAGAATACTTTAGCCCCGTAGAGCTGATCGAACATATCGTTGATGCGAGGCATCGGATATCGGTTCTTGAGAGTAAGCTTATTCAACTCTCTATAATCAACACACATCCTCAAAGAACCATCAGATTTGGTGACAAACACCACAGCTGCACCCCATTCAGAAAAACTCTGCCAAATCAAGCCCTTTGAAAACAAATCCTCAATTTGCTTCTTCAAATTAACCTTCTCTTCGATGCCATCTATCTAGAAGGGAGGACAATAGGTCGAGCACCAGAATTAAGGGCAATGTAGAATTCAAATTTCCCGCTTTAGTGGAAGAGGAGTGACTTTGCCAAATACATCCGAAAAGTATTGGACAACAGGAGTGGAGTCAAGGTTACTAGGCTGAGCATCAAGGGAAAAGATAAAGATGCCTGCGGCATCCTGAGGCATTTGACATTCGATAACCAAAGGTTCACCAGTTCACTAACTAAGGAGACAGTTTGGCCTTACAAGAAATGATAGCATCGTAACGCTTTAACCAATCATCTTCGAGTAAAATATAAAATGCGTTGAAACCTAAAACATAGAAATCTTCGGTGAATCGACGACACTTGTAAAGGATTTCATTCCTTTACAAATCATATTAAGATTTGCGGGACCGCCGATGGGATTAATCACATATAATGATGAAGTTGCCAATTGGGTTTGCAAAATATGTTTGAATTTATTGCAAAGATCAACAGATATAAAACTATGGGATGCACCAGTGTCAAATAAAACTCTAATAGGGAAACCATGCAAAGAAAATGAGCTTCGAAGGGTACCTTGGTTATCATTTGCAGGCGGAGGTGGAGGGGTGGAAGAAGTCGTGGCAAAGACTCCAGATGTCTTGCCTCTCTGCTGAGTTGGATAGTTATTCTTGAAATGACCAGGTTGTAGACAAAGGTGGCATAGGTTGTTTCAGTAGCCTAGACTAGAGGAGGAATAGCAGCTCCGGGAAAAGATGGATGGCTGTTTGCACAGTGACCCTGTTGGTCGCACTTGAAACAAGTGATGGAAGATAGGTCAAGAGATCGCTTCTAAGTAGCCTATCTAATACCCTGAGTATCCTGCCAATTCTTCTTATGTTGCTGAAAGCTGGGTGTAACGACTAGGAATTTTGGTCGCTATTTTTTGAACATTTAATTCATTTTAAATATTGAATTTGGATTGTTAATTGATTTTGAAATACGAAGAATTTGGTTGAATCAATAAATTTAGTTACAATTTCAAATTGTTATCCCGCTTTTTGGTAAAGCCGGGACGCCAAAAGATCGATCGGAAACGGAGAACAGTCGTCTCAGAGATTGGTCATACTTCGTTTCGCTATGGAAATCACTGAATTTTGTCCGAGTCCGAATTGAGCTACAATTGATAGGACGCGACAAGAAAGATCATAGAAATCATCATCTCAAATTTCGAGTCAATCCGAGGTCGTATGCTCAAGTTATGATCGATTCAACTTGGTGGGAAAGACACTGGTTTCGAACCGATCATGGTAGGTGTCTTCGAATCAATCGTCAGACACCATTCGAACCAATCACCTTCGAATCGATGACTTCGAACCCATCAGAGTGCCTCGGTTCGACTCCATCAACTTCGAATCCATCTGGTTCGCGTCGGTGGGCCTCATGTCCATGGAGAGGTTGCAAGGCTCGTACCATCCAAAGATCCTTGCTCGAATTCACTGAGCTTCAGTTGTTCGAACCCATTACTGGAGCCATGTTCGAACCCACCTATGAAGCCTTATTCGAAACCATCTGTGAAGCTTCGTTCAAATCCACTGGGTCAACTAGCCACGATGATATGTCATCCATCGGTTTGAATGTGCCGAGATACATGGAATTGAAGCGGTCAACTCGGAGTGAAGACCGGATCGGTTCGAAGTTTGCGCTCCACGTCACCACGAAGTTGCGTGCCGCCATCGGTTCGAAACCATCGGTTCGAATGGATGGTTTCGAACCAAATAGCCACGCATTGAGTCCCATCTCGAATCCATCATATCTCTCAATCCACTTATCCAAATGCCACAAAATTTTCACAGAAGCTTGTATTCATGTCAAAGAATGTCCACACCAAATTTCACCTCAGTTGGGTGAATTCTTGATCGATTCGAATGGAGTTCGAACCGATGCCAAAGTGGGCCCAAATCTCCTGAGGCCGGGCGTGTGGGTCCCCTCACGTGCCAGAAGTGGTCTGCCGAGTTTTCAGCGAAATATCAGCAGCCTACGCCTATAAATAGAGCCCCAGGGCCAACAGAAAAGGGATCTTTCGACTCTCAAGCACCCAGACTCTGCCGGATTGAGATCTTCATCACTCTACATCGTATACTAGCTGTTGATTTCGAATTTTCAGTTGTATCCTGCTGTTGCTTGCTGTAATCTCTTGTAAACGTTGAAAGAGAATCAATAAAATTGCTAAAAACTTCACAGTGGACGTAGGCAACGTGCCGAACCACTATAAATCGCTTGCCTTTGTCTTAATTTTACTGTTATGTGGAGTTTTTGTTAGATAATCCTCATTTTCAATTCATATTCTTCATTTATTATCTCTTCAAAAGACTCCCGAAGAGTGTTGTGCTCAATTTTGGTACAAACACTTTGGTGCTTTCACTGAGAAAACCCAGTTTTTCTGCTGCTCCTTGGATCTGTCACCGATACCGGATTGCATAAATCTAAGGGAGAGATCCAGATTTCTGCTTCAGATTCCTTCCGTTCTATTCAGATTTGCCAAAGTCTAGGGAAGGAGTTCACTATCTAAAATGGTTAGCACAAGAACCGCATCTGCTGCTGGTCAAGAAGGTCGGGATAGACAAAATCCCGCGCAACTACCTCCACCTAACCAAGATGATACCGGGCATTCCGACCCCTCAGGTCCGGTCACCAGGCAAGAGTTCCAGACATTGCTCCAAGAACTGACTCAAAGTCGGCAACAGCTAGCCGAGCAGTTGCGCGTCAACACTGAGTTAGCCAACCAACTAGATCGCCAAGGGCGTAGAAGATCTAGGAGGGATCATGCGTCTCGTTCCTCCACGGAAAGTTCTGCTTCATCCGACTACAATCACAGATCCACTCGACCCAGGCTAGAGGGAAATTATGCACAGGCCGTTGACCACCAGCCAGCATTGACCGTGGGACAGATGAGAGTCGGCCCATCCGCTAGTTTTCATACAGGGCCCTTATCTCGAGGGGGCGCTGTTCCACAACACACCGCGGATAACCATGCCGCCACCTCTGCGGTTGACATAGGAGTAGATACCCGAAATCACTCCAACCAGACTTACCACCAACAGGAGCGAGCACCAGAACCCTATGTCCCGGAAGACATTGTGCCAAGGAGGCGAGACACAGATCGTCGATAGCATCCGATCCCATCTCGCACTGTGGAACCCGACCACACTTTGGCTCGCCACCCTTAGAATGTAGCAACACCAGACCTCTCAACCATGGTACGCCAAATGATTCGCGAGAGTCAAGGCCTAACAAATGATGATTGGGGAATCTCCCGAAGTCATACCCCGTTCACTGATGACAATCGTATGCCGAACCTCCTCAGCGATTCAGAATGCCAACCCTGCCCATGTATGAAGGGAATTCTGACCCAAATCAACATATTTTGAAATACGAATGGTCGATGATAGCTGCGAGAGCCGATGACATAGTAAAATGCCGTAGTTTTCCCATTTCCTTAGGCGGAATTGCGACAATGTGGTTTACACGACTGCCACCACGATCTATTTCTTCTTTTGATCAGTTAACTACCAAATTTGTTGAGCAGTTTCGTATGCATATTGCCAGACCTAAGGATGTTAATACCTTATCAAGTGTTACTCAAGCTCCCGGAGAAACACTTAGACGATATTTGGAGAGGTTTAATGCTGCGTGCGCAGAGATCACCAACCCCAATGATAATTCTATCTTAATGGCTTTGACTAAAGGAATCGATCCTGATTCCGAGTTTGGCAATTGGTTGGCTGGAAAGCCTCCCGCATCGCTGGACCGTTTCTATTCCAAAGCCGCTCAATTCTTGAGGCGAGAGGATGCGAAACAGTCTAGGAAGTAGGACGATGCAAGGCCCAGCAATGAAGGGATTCAGAGTAATGTTGCGGTTAAACAATCCAGAGAAAATTCAGGAAAAGTCGAGTTGAATATTCAAAATAAACAGACTCAACGATCGAGAAATGGTGATAGCCGAAGCAAGAAGCATGACCAGAACCATGGTCCGAGGCGTAGGGCCGCAATGTTTGACAGTTATACACCGCTTAACACGTCGCTGGAAAACGTATACCTACAGACTTGTAATACTATGCAATACAAGAAGCCTGCTCCGAAGCCTTCGTCGGAGAGGCAGATTCAAACAGGAAAATTCTATCGGTTTCATGAAAGTTATGGGCATAACCAATGAGTGTAGGCATTTGCAAGACCTCATTGAAAAGTTGATCAGAGAGAGAAAGTTGGACCAGTTTGTTCGAGCGCCGCAGTCTGGGGGAGCGGGCCCATCCAATCAAAATCGTATGCAGAATCGGGAAAGACAGGGTGAACCCGCTCGTACGGGGGTGATGTTGGTTATCAATACAATAAGTGGTGGTCCCCATCCAGCAGACAGAAGCTGGGGGGAAATGGAGTCATATGCCAGTTCGATCAGGCATGCGGACTTCGAGTGTTGTAGCAATTCTGAAGACGGGGCTCCGCCTAAACAACAGACGACATCGTGTTTAGAAGTCGAGATGCCGATAGAATCGAATCCCCCACGATCGACCCACTGGTTATATCCGCTCAAGTTGGTCCTGCTTGGATGAAGAGGATCTTGGTAGACAGTGGGAGTTCTGTGAACATATTGTTTAAAAGAGCATATGATTTAATGAAAATGGAAGCTAAGGACTTAAAACCTTGTCAATCACGAGTCCATGGCTTCAACGGAAGTGCGACGATACCAACCGGAATGGTTGAATTGCCGGTGGAGTTGGGAGTGGGAGAATGCCGAAGAGTTCGAATGTTGCAATTCGTTGTCTTGGATATTCGTTCTCCGTATAATGCTTTCTTGGGCCGACCGGCCCACGCTGAATTTAAGGCTGCGATTGCCCCATGGTGTTTGACCCTTAAGTTCCCTACTGATCGCGGGATAGGGGTTGTACAAGGAGATCAAGCTGCGGGGAGAGCTTGCTATGTTGCTGAGCTGCGAGAGGCGCAGCGAAAGGAAAAAGGAAAGGGCGTAGAGGAATCTCTCTGCGTCCGTTTCGCCGACAATTGACAATTAACGCCTGGGCCTCGGCCCGGGCATCACGACCAATTCCAGAAGGATCTAGACCCCCGAGACAATGAGAATAAAGATGAATCTAGAGAAAGTCAGGCTTCACCAGCTGAATTAACAATCGTCGTTCCGATCAGTGGTAACGATAATTCAAAGATGTTGAAAATTGGGTCGCAGTTGAGCCTGCGAGCACAACGGTAATTGGTCGAGTTTCTCCAAGCAAATCTGGACGTATTTGCTTGGACGCATTCTGATATGTGTGGGATCTCGCCAGACATCGCGAGCCACACCCTAAATATTGACCCGCGGTTTGTCTCGGTCAAGCAAAAAAGGCGTGGTATGGATCCAGAGAGATCTGCCGCCCTGAAAGAAGAGGTCGATAAATTGAAATCAAATGGGTTCATTCGAGACGCTTTATACCCAGAGTGGGTGTCCAATCCCGTACTCGTCCGGAAACCAAACGGGAAATGGAGAACGTGTATCGATTATTCAGACCTGAATAAAGCCTGCTCGAAAGACAGCTTTCCACTTCCCCGAATCGATCAACTGGTAGATTCAGCCGCAGGACATGAATTATTATCCTTCATGGACGCTTACTTAGGTTACAATCAGATACCCATGCATGTACCCGATCAAGAGAACACAAGCTTCATAACTGACTTGGGATTATACTGCTACAAGGTCATGCCTTTTGGATTAAAGAATGTTGGCGCAACTTATCAACGCTTAGTCAACCGAATGTTTGCCGATCAGATTGGGAAGACTATGGAGGTTTATGTAGATGACATGTTGGTGAAATCACGATACTCTGTTGATTACGTCAAAAACTTGGAGTCAATGTTCAGTATCCTCCGAAAATACGGGATGAAGCTTAATCCACTAAAGTGTCATTTCGGAGTCGCATCCGAAAAATTCCTTGGGTTCATTGTCAATGCTCGAGGAATAGAGGCCAACCCCGAGAAGATCTGGGCTATCAGAAATCTTCAGACTCTGAGAACCATAAAGCAAGTTCAGAGCCTTAATGGGAAAGTTGCAGCATTGAGCAGGTTTATCTCGAAGTCGATCGACAAATGGATTCCCTTCTTCGATTTGATTCGAAAAGGGAAACGAAACTTCGAACGGACTGCAGAATGTGAGGGCGCATTTCAATCGCTAGTCCAACATCTTTCCGTACCACCAATCCTTTCAAAGCCTGTAGATCATGAACAGTTATATCTCTACCTAGCGGTATCTGAAAATGCAATCAGTGCTGCATTAATTCGGGAGGAAGACCGAATGCAAAAACCGGTCTACTATGTGAGTAAACGATTGACCGGAGCCGAGAGAAAATATCCAAAGCTTGAAAAGTTGGCATATTGCCTAGTCATTGCCTCGAGGAAGCTCCGTCCATATTTTCAAGCTCATCCTATTACTGTGTACACCGATCAGCCGTTACGACAGGTCCTCATGCGGCCTGAGACGTCTGGTAGGTTACTAAAACGGAACATCGAACTGAGTCAATTCGACATCACTTATACTCCGAGGAGGGCCATTCACGGCCAAGTCCTAGCAGATTTTATAGCCGAGTTCACTGTTCCTGAAGACTTACCTGAGACCAGCAAATCTCCTGAGTATATCTGGAAGCTACACACTGACGGTGCATCCAACGATCGGTGCTGGGGTAATACTTGAAACCCCTAAGGGCCGATCCATATGTTATGCCCTAAGGTTCGAGTTTCGTGCAACCAATAATGAAGCCGGATACGAAACTCTACTTGCTGGTCTAAAGCTTGCCCGTGATCTGAAAATCATTGCTGTAGAGATCTACTGTGATTCCCAGTTTATAGTATGTCAAGTTCGAGGAGTAAATCAGGCTAAAGAACGAAGATTGGCCGCTTATCTAACTCGAGTTCTGCAGATGCTTGATCAATTCGATTACTATGCCATTTTCTACATACCCCGAGAGCACAATTAGAAAGCTGATTCGTTGGAAAAGTTAGCAAGTACGGGTGAGGCTCAGCAGTTGGGGGTCGTTCCGGTTGAAACCCTATCCTCTCCGAGCATTGATCGAAGGGAGACCAATTTCACATTTGAAGCTACCTCCAATAGGGAGTCGTGGATGACTCCTTATCGAGATTATATCGAACGTGGTGTATTGCCCGAGCGTCGAAGCGAGAAAAGACAAATTCTACGAAAGGCCTCACGATTTGTTATTCAAAATGGAGTTATATATCGAAGGGGATATTCCATTCCTCTTCTCCGGTATATCACGCACGACGAAATCAAACGAGTGTTACACGATGTACACGAAGGAGAATGTGGCGATCACACTGGGGCACAAGCACTTGCCAAGAAAATACTCCGATACGGATATTATTGGCCTACCGTAAATCGCGATGCCATGGACTATGCCAAAAAATGTGATAGATGCCAAAAACACACTCGGATTCCTAGAGCCCCACCTACTGAGATAACCCAAATGGTCAGTCCATAGCCATTTGCAATATGGGGAATTGATATAATTGGTACATTGCCTTTGGCCAAAGGTGGCGTGAAGTATGCCATCGTCGCAGTCGATTACTTCACAAAATGGGCGGAAGCCGAACCTCTTGCAACAATCACGACGAAGAAACTTATCAACTTTGTAGTACGCAATATCATCTGTCGGTTCGGTCTCCCGCATACTATTATTACCGATAACGGAGCTCAATTTGACAGCGCTGAATTCAAAAATTTCTGTCTACGATTCCATATCCATAAGAAATTCTCCGCTGTTGCACACCCGCAAGCAAATGGCCAAGTCGAAGCTGTTAATAAGGTCATCAAATCTATTTTGAAGAAATGACTGGAAAAGACTGGGGGCAAGTGGGTTGATGAACTTCCCATCGCCTTGTGGGCTTATCGGATGACTCACAAAACTGCAACCGGCCACACTCCATTTTCTCTATCTTATGGCGCTGAAGCCGTTATTCTGGTCGAAATGGAAGTTCATTCTCATCGTGTGACATGTTATGATCCAAAAACGAATGTTATACTACTTGCCGAATCCCTGGATCTGCTCGATGAGAGGCGCGAAGAGGCTGATTTAAGGGCAGCCGCATATCAGAGTCGAGTCGCCCGAATGTACAATGCCAAGGTCCGACCGTGGACCTTCGAACTTGGCGACCTTGTACTCAAAAGAATTTATCCTGTTCCTTCTCACATGAAGCCAAATTGGGAAGGACCATATGTGATTTCACAAAAGCTCGGAGATGGCACATTCAAGTTATCGACCGTTGACGGTCTAACTCTGCCGAGAGCCTGGAATAGCGAGAGTCTCCGTCGCTACTATACATGACATGCTTTATTTGTTTTAGCCCGTTATTTCCTTTGCATTTTATTTTCGCATTTTAAAACATGGACTTGTAATAAGGCAGCTGACTTTGCCATATTTTTTTATTTCAGCAATAAAATGCTATCTCTTCAAGCCAGAGCTGTGATTTATTGAATACGCCGCAAAACATCACAATGCACGAAGACCTAAGTTCCATCATACGGTGGGATTTAATTCAAGTAGGGAGTGACTGTGATATGGCCGGTCACTCGCTATGTGAAGCCCAAGCACGGGGGAATGCCACCACGTTAATACTTAAAAGGATTGATACACGACAATCCTCACTCCAACTCCAGATTCCTAGAGTGCGAACTGGAGTATAAACGTTAAAATAACTCTAAGTCCCCGGAGCGCGGACTAGAGTATAAACACAGACTCCAACTTCCCAGAGTGTGAATTGGAGTATAAATATTCAAGAACTCGTTCCCGGAGTGCGAACGGATTCCAACTTCCCAGAGTGTGAATTGGAGTATAAATATTCAATAACTCGTTCCCGGAGTGCGAACGGACTCCAACTTCCCAGAGTGTGAATTGGAGTATAAATATTCAATAACTCGTTCCCCGAGTGCGAACGGACTCCAACTTCCCAGAGTGTGAATTGGAGTATAAATATTCAATAGCTCGTTCCCGGAGTGCGAACGGACTCCAACTTCTCAGAATGTGAATTGGAGTATAAATATTCAATAACTCGTTCCCAGAGTGCGAGTGGACTCCAAATTCCCAGAGTATGAATTGGAGTATAGACATTCAGCAAATTACTCCCAGAGTGCGAGCGGACTCTAGATTCCCGAAGCACGAGTTGGAGTGCAAACATCAATTCTAGGTTCCCGCATTGCGAACCGGATTATCGATCTCAAATTATCCTAAGTCCCCAGAATATGGACATGTGCTAAAGGTTTGCAATAAATGCGGTCAACAACAGAAATACAAATGTTATTCCCCGAGACTAGGGGGCAAAAAAAAGCTAAGTTTTAATCACTAACCAAACTGATGCGATGTCCAAAGTTCAACTTATTCGTCGATCACAACTCGCGACCAAGATTCTCAGACTTGGCAAATAAAACGAACTCTACTTGACGGTAAGAACACCATAAGTACACCGGACTAGAAGCTAAACACTGCAGGTGCTTAAGAACAAATAAAACGAGAATTGAAATAAGGAAACCGAATTTCATTTCAACTAACTAGAAACAAAGATTTACATGCAAAAAAGTTCTTCCAAATAAAACGAATTCCTACTTGCAGGGGTCGAACCTGCATCTATACACGACCTATCTACCAAAAAATCTGCTCAAATGACCCATCTACTTCTTCTTTTTGGATCTCCTTATCAGCGGTTCGTCATCAGACTCTCTGGAAACGGAGATCCTTCGTTTGGAGCGCTTTCTCTCCGGTGGCTGCTCTTCGACGGGGGGCATAATGTCAATGTCCTCCTCAAAGCTCGAATCTATGTGAAGGCTTTCCACCGAAGGAGTAGGAGGAAATGGGTCTGCGACTGAAGGTGTGATAATGCCGCCTGATGATGTTACCCTTACAGGTGTTGGGCTATGTGCTGCCATGCCGCCACCAATACTACCACTTTGCCCGCAGCCTCTATTTCGGCGTTGATCTCGGCCAATATTTCCTCGTCCCGGACTGATTGGGCCTGGCTGGGGGAAGCTGTGGTCTGCGTCACAAAACTAGAGGTCGGCGGAAGATCACTGATGATAAATGGCAAGTCTGTAAAAGGATCACCCTTTTGGCCAAGCAGCTCACTCACCATCTGTTCGTCAAGAGATAAGGATCTCCCCTGCGCCACCTCAGTAGACACTGCCGTCGTCACGATAGTTGTTTCAGTGGTGATGGCTTTTTGCCCTTGAATAGACTCCTGAGCCGAAGATGCTGGAGTAGTTTCAGTTACTGAACAAAGAGGAGAAGGGAATATAAGCAATCACTTCAAAACAAATGCTTTACTAGAAACACACTTGAGTTTGTTCAAAGTACCTTCCTCAGTTTGACTTGGTGACGGTTGGACGGCCTCAGAGACGTGCTCCCTAATGGGAGATAACCGCGGCTGTTCTGGGTCATAACCAGGAACAGATTGTGAACCAACCACAGATACATGCACTACCGAAGGTGGAGCGGTGATTTCGGTAACATTAGAGTGATGCTCAACACCTGATCCCTCTCCAACCCCCAGAGATCGGCCACCAACCATCTCCTTCTCATGAGCAATAATAGCGTCATGGAGGATCTTTTTCTCATCATCTGTCAGCAACCGGTTTTCGAGTTTGAATCGGTTTATCGATTCGTCCAGATGCGCTTCCTCTTCTTCCTCAACCAATCGACCCTAAGCACTACGGAGGTGTACTGGGTAATCCTGAAGCCAGGCTAAATTTCCGTGCCTCAACACATTAGCGTTGTAAATGATGAGTAAATCTTCAATATCAGCCTCCAGCCTGGCCTCCGCTTGTCGAACTTTCTCCTCAACCTCCGTCTCTACCGCCTGGACCTTGGCTACTGCTGCGTCCCGTTCAGTCCGGAGAATCACAGCTTGTTCACACGCCTCCTGGGCTGCGTTGTTCGCATCATCCCTATCCTTGGCAATTTCGGCGAATTTGGACTTAAGCTCGTTTAACTCTTTCAGGGCTGCATCCCTCTTGGCAGTAACCAGGGTGTTTCGATGGCCCATATCCTCTACCGTGGCATAATGCTCACGTTTCATCCTATCCATCGTTGCGTGAGCATCGTCGGCTTTTTTGATAACCTCCATTTCAGATTTCCGAGAGGAGTCGGCTTCAGTGTTTAGCACCTCAATGATACGGCTCTTTTGAGCTAACTCAGCCTGCAACCTCTCGATGGTGGCCCCACGCTCAAAGGCCAATGCCGACGCTTTGTCAGCCGCTTTCGACCACGCTTTGTACTGAGCATAAAAATCGTGTACGTAGTCATGTACCAGCTGCTCAGCTTCCTTCGGGATATTCTTTAAATGTGGGGGAAAGATATAGTTGTCGAAGCAGATGTTTGGAAATCTTTCTTTAACTGAGCAAGCCTGATTGCTCCTACCCCTGAAATTTCCACGTGGGGCTGTTCTGTAACGGCAGTAGTTATTGTTTCGCTCCTAGAACGGCGAGATTCATGCCTAGAAGATTGAGAGCCTGACACATAATGTGAAGATTCAGAAGGACGAGAGACATGAACGGGAGGTTGTATGGGATATCTGGGAGGAGGAGGAGTACGTGATCGAGATTGACGCTTATAACCTCTGTCTGTATCATATCTTTCTTGACCGGAGTACCCACAGCGTCCCTGGTCGTAGTCTCTGTCCCCTTCTCGTCTGCGCGAATCATAATATGAAGACTTGCGGGCCTGTTGGAGACTCCCTAACATCGAACGTCGCCTAGACATAGTATCTGTAGAGAAAAATAAAATAGAGTTAATCACTCTTCGATACAGATGGTTTATCGTCAAAGGTTATGTAGTGTTGTGAAATATGAATGAATGTGCAACCCCCCGACCAACCGGATGTGTCTGCCACACCAGTGGGAAAAGACTCGCTCAAAACTAGAGTTTCTGAAAGCTCTTCCAATCCGGCATCGTGCTGCAGGGACACATTGTCCGGAATTGGAATATCGACGAGCCCTTCATAAAGATTTTCGGTTCATGGAGGAGACATCTCCGAAATTCTAACTCCGAGAGAGGATCGGGCTGTGACAACCGATTTCCATCTCCCCTTCTTAGTCGGCGTGACGACGGATGCCTTGCCTTTTCACTGCTCCGCGACATCCTGAACTACATCCGTAGGGTCAGTCAGAGGCTCATCGTTGGTATGGGTCCTTTTAGAATCAGCCTCCTCGGCTATGATAACTTTGGGCTTCTTGTGCTTGGCTCGTTTTTTAGAGACAGCCCTTAGTGCCCCGTCAAACAGTATGCTCTGCCCTTGTTCAATCAACCCGTAAGTCCAAATATTCCTATCCGTCAAGAGCAGCTCGATATCCCTATCTTCCCCCGGGACTCCCTGGAGTATTCTTACTACCTCCTTAAATCGTTCACCTTCAGCCCGCTGAATCTTTGCTGTAAAAAGGAAAAATATAAGTTCCACTTTGGCCGCAATTGCCTTAATAATTACTTGATAACTCAGTTACACTCACGTCTGAATAACCATCGCCGGGCAAACCTCGGAGGACACCTAACATAGAACCATTCCGTCCTGTAATAACTCAACCTGGTCCAGGACCCAGTGACCACTTGGCAGTTCCTCACCGCTTCCAGAAATGTGAAGGAAGGGTAATCACCTCGAGTTTTGAAAGTAAATAGATACCTGATCTCGGTCGGCATCGGTGGTCTATGAAGTTACTCCATGAAGACGATGAATAAACTATTCACGGAAGCATATCCATTTGGGTGTAGTTGTGATGGAGCGATTCTCAAAAAAGACAACACTTCCCTTATGTACTCGTTGAACGGAGGAAGCGTCCCAGCCGCGCACGCATGGCGATTAAATGCTGTATATCCCTTCGGTGGGTTATGTGGTCTATCATTCGGCCCTGGCAATAACACATCATCCAGCGACAGGCCGTACCTCAAGCATATTCTCCCTAACATATCTTCAGAAATATTGGATTGAATGGAATCCGACGGATTGGCAATGAAAGACGCATTGGGAAGTTCATCCGGAGCTGGACCGATGATCTCAGGTTCAATGTCTGGAACCTCTAGTCTCGGGGTGACTGTACTTTGAATCCCCTGCTGCTGTGAACTCGAAGGTTCCATAACTAGCTAACTCATGAGAAATCATCGTTAGACGACAAAGGACCCGTGCATTTCCCCAGTGTAAAGTGTATGAATGCATGTTGTACAGTGCCATGCATTACTTGAATAAATGTCACAGAGTTAAAGGAAATATGCAAACGACAAAGCTAATTTCCCCAGTTATAATGACCGTCATCGCTGACCATCATCACTAAACCGTTTGTATGATGGAATTTGATTTGGATAGAAGTTGTTATGGTTCCATCGGCGAGCTTCGAAGGGTGGTCAAGTATACAATGTGATTA
The DNA here is from genome assembly GCA_030765085.1 of Allium cepa. Taxonomy (NCBI): domain Eukaryota; kingdom Viridiplantae; phylum Streptophyta; class Magnoliopsida; order Asparagales; family Amaryllidaceae; genus Allium; species Allium cepa. Next base: position 713,866,236 of record CM060934.1, read on the forward strand.
TCAAGTCCAAATATGCAAGGATGAAGCTCGCCGGAATTATGCTTAGAAAATATCAAACTTTGCTATCCATCATAGAGGGTTCGAACCGAACAAAGGGAACTCATTCGAACCCATACTAACGTCGCTTCGAATTGATGCAGAAAGGCGCACTTCGAATCCATGATCAGGTGTCAAGTTCGAATCGATCCATGAAGGATAACTTCGAATCGACCCTTGGTTAACTGGTTCGAACCGATAAGGGAATCCTCAACTTAACATCGACCACGTTCGAATCGGTACCCTTCGTATCGATGCAAAGTTGAGAACTTCGAACCGACAGCTGATGGATTCGAAACCATCGATTCGAATGGACTCATCAAAGATGGTCTATCGGTGCGAACTGCGTCACCCCCATAAAGTCATTCCAGGGATCGATGCGAAATCCAAGGGAAAATGACGCCGCCATTGTCGATTCGAACTCGAGCCCACGAATCGATTCGAAGTCCCCCCAAGCCAGATCTGGTTTTGCCAACCACCGGAGTGAGCAATCAATGAAGAAAAGACGGGTTCGAAATAACTTTGCCGTTTGAATTCGAGGCTAATTACCTAGTTTGAATAATGGATTCGAAGAATTGAAGACTTGATCTTGATTGATTTAGTGACGCGACACAGTGTTTTCTTCTCTGAGGCTTCGAAACGATGCAGAGCACAAAAAACACAAGGCAAAAAGTAAAATAGTAAAAAGTAAAAAAAAAAAAGTGAGACCCCCTGTTATTTATATGAGGCCTAGGCAGTGACCGGGACGTTTCGTATCCCAGTTAACTCAACCGGTCACAACCGGTCCACTATCGTATCGACTCGAGGTCAACCTTCGAACCCATCGGCCTAAGACCCTATCGATTCGAAGTTACCCCCACACTTCATCGGTACGAAGCACACAGCAGGACGACGAACTGCATCGATGCGAAACAAACAACGGGCACATCGGTTTGAAAACCCTGTTCACACCAGTAAACCCACAACTCCATCCAAAACCTACCCATACGACCGACTATTTCGTATCCATTCCTTCTCATCGGCACGAACGAACGCTCCATACTCGTCCTAGCCATCGGTTCGAATGACAGATTCGTACCCATCAAAACATAAGCGTACTCCATCCATGCGAATGTAGATTTCGAATCCATCAATGCTCCAACACATCAGTTCGAAGTGTTACATTCGCACAACCCAAAGTAGTTTCCTTCGACCTTCCATATCGATTCAGGAGAGGATTGATACGAAGGAACCTTTCAAGACAACCATCAAGCGTTATCTCAAATCGAATTTCCAAATCGGTTCAGGAGAGAATCGATATGAAATTCAATAGCAAATCAAACTGACAACGACTCGCGGACGCACGACGTTAACAAGGGTCAAGCTACATATGTGCATACTTGTCGAACTAACATTCGATTTTAAACATTTGCAGGGATCGAATATTTATCTTGTTACAAATGCAACAGCCAACGACTAAGCACTAACATACAACAATCAACCATATCAACGCAAGGTTACAGCAATACAGGGTACGAGTCTCAAAAAAAAGGGGGGGAGAGAAATGATTGTTCAGAGAGAAAATTGCAGCTATTCAAAGCACGTCATGTTCCCACAAGACGTACTTTGGGGGCAAAATGTTATCCCGCTTTTTGGCAAAGCCGCGACGCCAAAAGATCGATCGGAAACGGAGAACAGTTCGTCTCAGAGATTGGTCATACTTCGTACCTCTATGGATATCACTGAATTTTGTCCGAGTCCGAATTGAGCTACAATTGGTAGGACGCGACAAGAAAGATCATAGAAATCATCATCTTAAATTTCGAGTCAATCCGAGGTCATATGCTCAAGTTATGATCGATTCAACTTGGAGGGAAAGACACTGGTTTCGAACCGAATGGTAGGTTTCTTCGAATCCATCGTCAGACACCATTCGAACCAATCACCTTCGAATCGATGACTTTGAACCCATCAGAGTGCCTCGGTTCGACTCCATCACCTTCGAATCCATCTGGTTCGCGTCGGTGGGCCTCATGTCCATGGAGAGGTTGCAAGGCTCGTATACATCCAAAGATCCTTGTTCGAATTCACTGAGCTTCAGTTGTTCGAACCCATTACTGGAGCCATGTTCGAACCCACCCATGAAGCCTTGTTCGAAACCATCTGTGAAGCTTCATTCGAATCCACTGGGTCAACTAGCCACGATGACGTGTCATCCATCGGTTCGAATGCGCCGAGATACATGGAATCGAAGCGGTCAACTCGGAGTGAAGATCGGATCGGTTCGAAGTTTGCGCTCCACGTCGCCACGAAGTCGCGTGCCGCCATCGGTTTGAAACCATCGGTTCGAATGGATGGTTTCGAACCAAACAGCCACGCATTGAATCCCATCTCGAATCCATCATATCTCTCAATCCACTGATCCAAATGCCACGAAATTTCCACAGAAGCTTGTATTCATGTCAAAGAATGTCCACACCAAATTTCACCTCAATTGGGTGAATTCTTGATCGATTCGAATGGAGTTCGAACCGTTGCCAAAGTGGGCCCAAATCTCCTGAGGCTGGGCGTTTGGGCCCCCGCACGTGCCAGAAGTGGTCTCTCGAGTTTTCAGCGAAATATCAGCAGCCTACGCCTATAAATAGAGCCCCAGGGCCAACAGAAAAGGGATCTTTCGACTCTCAAGCACCCATACTCTATCGGATTGAGATCTTCATCACTCTACATCGTATACTAGCTGTTGATTTCGAATTTTCAGTTGTAACCTGTTGTTGCTTGCTGTAATCTCTTGTAAACATTGAAAGAGAATCAATAAAATTGCTAAAAACTTCACAGTGGACGTAGGCAACGTGCCGAACCACTATAAATCGCTTGCCTTTGTCTTAATTTTACTGTTATATGGAGTTTTTGTTAGATAATCCTGATTTTCAATTCATATTCTTCATTTATTATCTCTTCAAACGACTCCCGAAGAGTGTTGTGCTCAATTTTGGTACAAACACAAATATGGCAATTTAATTGGATTTGGATAAATAGTAATTTAATATTGAAATGGGATAAAAATTAGAATCTGGGAATAAATGAATATGAAAATGGTTTCAAATTTTTTTATTTGAAGTCTAGTTGGATTTGAATAATAATATTGGACTTTTGGATGGAATCAAAAGTCGATAAGTTAAATTTGGAATTTTTATATTAATTTAATAATGGAATTTAATACATAGTAATAATGTAAATTATCAGATTTTGATTTAAAGTGAATCGAGATGATTTCTAATGTGAATATAAATTCTATATGATTTATAAGTAAGTTAGTAAAGTTTTAAAAGTGAAATTTGAAACGATTTCGACAATTTTGAAAATCTCTCAAACTAAACCAACGAGTTAAAATAGCCTTCCGGGGCACAGTCTCGGAATTCGATGAAACCAGTTCCATTGGATCCGTAATAGTGTATTATTATCGGATTTCAATTTCATAGCATTTGGAGTTACCGTTTGTTCGTACGGGAAAGAAACGCGTTGAAATTAAAATCGAAAATTTAATATTTTAAATCGATTCAAAAAGCTATCTTCCACATATGATTAAATTGGGCCCTGAAACCCGTTCCATTGCGTTCGTAATATGGGTAAAACCTTATAAACGCCTATCGGCATGCATCATTTGGAGGTCGTTTGAAAAAGTTGTCTAAAAAGTATTTAATATTAAAATATTATTATATATGCTTACATATATACATGAACTGCCGAAACCCTACTTCTTTTTCCTCGGGCCATTACTTTCAAGTTCAATGGCCGATATGCTTCCTTTTTCTTCTTCAAATTCCTTCTTATCCACTAACTACTAGCAAAATTCTCCAACTGAAAAATCATAGAACTCGTTGAGTTCTATAAATTGACCGGTGATGATAGTTTCTAGTGGTCCTTTTCGAATGTACTTGGCTCGAGAAGAGGTGCGGAAGTGCTTGATTTTTTAGGATGATGAGGGTGCCGAGCTTGTCATCGCTCTGGCCATAGACGCGCGAGATGATGGGCTACTGCGTGGGCTCATTCGATCGACTTCTAGATGACCAAATTAGGAGCGGCGATCAGTCAACGCATGAGTGAAATGGATTTCGTCGGTTTTGAGCAATGAGCGGGAAGAAGAGGTTGTGGTCGGCCTTAATTTTCGAGGATTTGATCAATGGTAGATCTTGTTTGAAAATATATAAAAAAAGAAAGAATTTGTTATAAATTATATTTGATGTTTAAAATAACATATCTCATGCATGCACGGTCAGAATTCGACAAAACAGGAAGCATGGGGATCACAACGATGCGATCTACGCGCTGTAGCAATCCTGGAGGCAAGTTGAGCGAGTAGAAATTTATATTAAATCGAACGAACTCTATTTGATTTAAAATTTGAAACGCCAACGCAAGGTGAGTTAATCTCACTTATTTGGATTACCGTTTAAATTTCAATAGTCAAATTTAAATTATTGGTTGAATGATTGAATTGACTGGATGTGGTATTATATATAATAGTATATATATTGGAGTGATTGATTCCTGCATTGTATAGCGGATGAGACCCTATGTGCCCCGCATAATAGCAGATGATCGTTATACCGCGATATCCCCCTCGAAGTGGGATTGGTATTTTATATCGTGCAAACATCTGTAGATGCAAGGAAAACGAGTTGGAGGGATCCAACTGGATTCCTCAAAACGTTGAATATTTTATATTAAGTTATGTGATTTATTTGATGATCTGCGATAGATTATATTGGCTATATTGGGGACTGAAATTATTGGATGCTATGCTTGGCTGAATATATATGGGTATTTTGAGAAATGAAAAAGAATAAGTTCGGATTTTTAAAGGAAATGAAAAGAAAATTCTTCAGTAGATAATTTTTGAAAATTTGGATAAATCGAGTAATAAATTTAAAGGGAATTTAAACCAGGATATCTGTTTGAAATTGATTAAGTGTTTTGGAAACTGTGATTTAAAAGGAAATGAGGAATGGAAATTTGTAAACTGGGTTTATAAATGAAGTGGAATATTTATCAGTGGATAAATTTGGAAGTATAGATTCCGATAGGAATTTAGAAGAAAAGTTGCAATTCATTTTAAAAATAAAAAGGTGATTTTTTTTTTGCAAGGCAAGCGGGTTAACTGGTCCCTTAGCAGTTTATTAAAAGAAAAATTAAAATGGAAAAAGAGACAATGAACAGGCTCACAGACACAACAGGAAAACAAACAAAAAAGTAGAGAAGAGAAAGGGACAACACAAAGGTAGAAAGGAAAAACAAAATTAAAGAAAGAAGAAAAAAGAAAACTAAAGCCAATCAGCCGTCACAAAGGAACTGGAGTCAAAAATAAAATCCCTCATTCCCGTCATAATACTGGCCTGAAGTGCATCTTTAAGCTGGCTGTTACTCCTTGTCTTGTTATCAAAGCTTCTTATATTTCAGGTATCCCATATTTCCTTGCCTGAAGTGCATCTTTAAAAGGTGATTTTTTTTTAAAAGTTGGAAAATATATTTTCCTGGAAAACTTAGTATATTTTTTTAAAGAAAACATTTCAAAGTATAAACTAGAATTTTAAAATTGTTTTTTTAGAATGTTTTTATAAATTTATTATTTTAATTATTTTTAAGTGAAAAGTAAATATTTATTTAAGTTAATTATGGTAGTTAATTATTTTTAAATTTAAATTAGTATTATGATTTTTAAAAAGGGATTTAACTTAAATATTTGATATAATAACTTATTTTTAAAAAGAAATTTTGGATTAAGTTTTACTTAGAAACTATTATACAATTTTTTTAGTATTATTTTTATTTATGTAATTTTAGTAGCCTTAATGTAAATAATTTGAAAATATATATTTTTTCTAAAGTGATTATAAGGAGATGGGAAATGTGCTTTAAAAATAAAAGGTGGTTTTATTTTTAAAGTGTTGAAAAATTTACGGGACTGGGACGTAAATTTAATTGGGATAAATCGAGCAGGTTTATAAAGGATTATATGGGTTATATTTAAATGAAGTATATTTCCCTGAAAAGCCAAGTATATTTTCAAAGGAGATTTTTATGTATAAGTTTGAGGTTTTAATTGTTTTTAAAAGAATGTTTTAGATAAATTTATTACCTTAAATTGTTTTAGAAGTTTAAAGTAAATATTTTTCAAATTAATTTTAGTAGAAATTATTTTAAAAGTTAAATTAGTATTATGTTTTTAAAAGGAATTTTCTAATATTTATACTTTATATAGAAATTTTATTTTAAAAATAGTTTGTGGCTTAAGTTTTACTTGGAAATTTATTATGGAATTACATAACTATTATTTTTGAGTAAGGAGATTTAAGTAGTTTTATTTTTAAATGTTTTAAGTATATATAATTTTGGGTAAAGTGATTTAAATTATTAAAAATCTAGTTTAATAGGACTTGGAGTTTTTTAGTGGAAATAAAATAATTGGTTGAATTGATTGTTTAATTGATAGTTAAATAACCAACTATCAAATCAGGACCCAAATATAACTTTGGAAATATCTAGGAGGAGTACGTGAATTATATGGTACAGTTACCGTTCGAGGTGCTATATTGTACGTATAAACTCGTCCGTCCTTTTAGGATGTTTATAAGAAAACCCATCCAATAACGGTTAGGAGGTGATCTCCAATCTTATTTTCGTTTGTATATTTCCTAAAGAACCGGGATTGAGTTTAACGGAAAATAGTGAACGTTGTTTTGAAGAGATCGGGTCGGATTTGTGATTCGAAAACCACTTCGATCCAACGGGAACATTTTCATGATGAAGACAACAGCTTGGAGTCAAAGATGGAGCAGTGATATGCAAGGGCTAATCGCTACTAATCCTGAGGGTGATTCCAAAATGGATGTAGTAGGAGTAGTGCCTTTAGTTCCATTTGGACCCGGAACGGACTTGTATGGATGAATGCTATCAGAACATCGTTAAGAGGACGATGAGCATTCTAAATGAGATGTGTTCTAAAAAGGTAATGCATAGCTTCGAGCCTCATCAACCGAGAATGACTAAAAATCAGGTGATATGCAGCAAGGCTAAGTGGCTAGCAACCAATTAGGGTATGATCATCCCTGTCTAGATGTCCCTTTTACTGCAGCTGTGTGGGTGGTTGTTGATCCCAACCGCAGGGTGATCTTATTCGGGCTATCCAATAGGGGGTAGTCCGGTCTTGTGTTGTAGAGGATTAGGGTAGATCCTCGGTATGCTGATCTGGACCTGATACCGTGACAGGTAGTATCCCATGCCTAGTCATTAGTTGGAAATTCATTCTTCCTACGTGCCTTTATGGTTTTGATTGTAGAGCCTCGTATTGCTGGAATTTAATGAATGTAACAATTTCGGCTATTTGAATAAGTATTTGTATCTAGACATTATTATAATATCAGAGGATTTTACAAGAAATGTTTTGGTTATGGTAAGGTAAAAACCTGCCATGTTTATTTGCGGCGTGGTCTTCCAAGATACCTTTGATTTTCAAAGGATTTTGAAAACTTTAATGATTAAGTTGAGTGTATTTTCTCACGCTGGTTTTCCAGACTGACTCGAGTGTTATTTTACTGTAATGCTCGGATCAGACCGAGTATTACAAATACAAGATTGGACGTTGTGGAGCTCAGGAGACGAGCTGGATGGTGAGTCATATCACACGTACTTGAAGTATATTCCGTTGTGCAGTATAAGCTGTGTATTCAGTTTGTGGGGACAAGTTAATATAACTGTCCAGTATTTTGCTATTGATTGTGTTGTACTCTGATGATGTAATGTATAAACAGATATAGTTCTTTGTGTATAAAGATCAGTTATTTATCTATTATATATTGTTCCACTGTGATGGTGAGATTCCGATGTTGTTTTTGTTTTCTCTTCTTTTACCTCCTTCTTTCTTTCCCTCAACAATCTGTCTTTTTCGACACTCGATTGTCGGCATATTACAAAAGTGGAGTATTTGTGTTGATTTTCGAGGGTCGAGAAGGATGGGTCGTCACATTGGGCTTCCTTTTCTTAGAACCATTGGATGTTCCTTGAGATTCTGAAGATGCCTGCTTACCCTTGGAAGTAGTGTTCTCGAATCTAATGGCCATATCCATCAGAGAAGTAAAGGTTCCATGAACATGACTAATCAAACGATCATAATACTCTAGGCGAGCACCATGAATAAACATCTCGTTCTTCTTGAGTTTAGTGTCAATCAAACTGGGACCAAACATGGAAAGCTCATTGAACTTCCTCTCATACACAACAAATGTCATGCCTCCCTGCTTCAGATCCGTAAATGCCCTGTATAACTGAGATTTCTTGGCTTCGGGCATCCATTTTTCCACAAAAGCATCCCTGGAAAGAATGGATCCAAGATAAGACAAGATAAAGGAGATAAATTTCAAAGAAATAGTTTCGAAAGAGGTAAGCTAGGAAAGACAACTAGGATCTCACCTGAACTGCTGCCAAGTGATATTAGCTTCAACAGTCTGAGCGGTGACCGATTTTAACCAGTCCTGGGCGGACTCCTTTAACTGCCAAGTAGCAAGATGTTGCATCTGAGCATTAGTGATCTCAAGTCCAACGAAAATCCTCTCAAGACTCTTTAGCCATTGCTGAGCCTCAATAATACTCTCGGCTCCAGTGAACTTAGTACCTCCAAGCTGAGAGTACTCCTTACAAAGCTGGGTGAACCTAACAGGATGGACAGATGGAATAGGAGCTACAACAGGTGGGAGAGGGGCAACTGGTGCTGTGGGTGCATTTTCCCGAACCCTACCACGAACATTCCTACGATTACTCATCTGGAGAAACAAGAATTTGGTTTCAGAACAAGGATATAGATAAAATTCAAAAGAAATCCTACTTAAAGAGAACTCTAATTCAGGATTTCAAGCATGAACGATTATGACCCAGTAATCAATTCAACTTATTCTAGTGTATAGCCACCCCATCTCAAATGATTTTTTTTTCTATATAAGCTAAGTTTTTCAAAACTTGAGCTCTGATACCAACTGTAACGACCCACTATTTTGAACCATTCAAATCGACAATGTTAAACTTGAATTGCTCCAAATAACATATTGTTAATATATAATTTTGGCACAACTTAGCATGTATAGCGAATACATCAATCACAGAATCATAGACACGGAGTTAACAACAAATAGCGGAAAGACAAATAGTATTCCATGAATCTACTACAAAAATAACATAGTCTGAAACAGAATACATGAGAAACCTCAGTGCACAGAAGCCTCAAGTTCAAAGCAAAAGACAAGTCTGAACATACGAATGGAAATAATAGAAAAAACTGAAAGCTGAAGTAGATAAGCTAGATTCTTCCAACGAACTCCAGCTCCAAAGGATGAATCTCAAACTGTGGCACTCAAGCTGACTCGAGCATATAGCAAAACAAAACACTCGGATCAGGATTAACATTCTCATGTAGATAAATTAGGCTCAAGTGAAATGTCAAGCAAATCAATATAACTTAAAGGGATGCTGGGATTCCATCCTTTAAAGATCAGTGGAACTATCTATATACATAATACAGTACACCTCATAAATAATGTCTATAGTAAAGTAAAATATTAAAATAGCGTTAAGGCATTACCCATATCCCCCTTAACGCATTTTATGTAACAACCCAAAAATTTTAGTGATTTTATTTATTTAGTTAATTGAATTTTTGTGAAATTTTAATAAATTAAATTTGAAATAAAAATTTAATATTTGGAATACGTCTATTTTAACATAGCAACTGGTAAATTTTCATCAGAAAATATGAAATTTATTTTCTTGTGCAATTTTATTTCAATTTATATCAGTTAAAAATTAATGGTAATAAAATGCTTTTCGAACCAGAATATTTTTATACAATAATTTTGTAAATAATTTTTTGAGTGAGATGTAATATTTAATTTCATCAAATTTGGACTTCTATTGCTCCGTTTATCTTATTTCCAACGAATTTGCAGCATTTTCGGTACCGATTATCAACTTTTGATCGGATGATTGTGCCATTGATATCTATATACCATTTGGATCGTCTCATCGTGCTGATCTATGCGGCATACTCAACTCTGTGTTTTAAGGTCTGGTACGGAACGAAAATGACGATAACAGTCCGTTGTAACGGTACCAAATTTGTAGCTTTGCACTTTCATTTGCTTTTCAAATCCAAACGTGTAGCTCAAGAAACACAATAAATTGCTTTAATAACTTTTGCAGAATAAACGGTCATCATCTTTTATTATTATTATCAGCTATTATTATTATTATTAGCCTTGGATTCAAGCGTTCCTCTTTTCCAACGTTTAATATATATTTCCCTACTTCGTTTCTGTGACTCACTGTCTTTGTCTCCTCCCATTGCCTGTAATTATTTCGGTACATTTCTCTACCTATTTCTCTTCCCTTCCCAGACTTAATATATATAATGTTATATTTTTTTCTCTTTTCTTGTGACCGTGTATTCGCTCCTCTACCAAATGAAAATTCCCACCTATGAGAAGCCACTTTCGCCCTCCCCCTTCCATTTGAACAAGTTCTCTTTTCTTTCCTCCTCACCCAAGCAGCATCATCGGCCTTTCGACCCGCCACCCATCCATTAGCTCGGCCAAGCACATCCACTTCCTCGAGCACAATTGTAGCAACAGCAAGCTTTGTTCCCCTCTTTTATGTGCATATATTATATGTGTAAGCTATATTACTTATGTGTAATACGTTAAATTATTTGCTTAAGCTATGCTATATTACCAAATAGTTTTGTTAATGATATATATTGTGGTATATGTGCTGTGAAACATCAGCCTCTGTGTCTTCCTCACTTTTGAATTGTGTACAGTTTATATGTGTTTAAAGTAATATATATATTAAAGTCCTGCTGTTGCCTTGTTTCATAAAATATAGTTCTGTTCGTATATACGTATACACATATTCGGTTGATATGTTATATTATTGTATGTAATGCGTATAATAAGTATATTATTGGCTTATATAGTGATATTTTGTTTTACAAAGTATAGGGTTTACATATGTATATGCACAAGCCTATATATATGTTATAATCTGTTAAAAAAAATACTATAGAACAGTTTTGTGCAATGGTATATATAAAGTTTAAAGTTGTGTAGTTTATGCATGTATAATATACAAGTTGTTAACATTTGTTGTATACATATGTATATATTTATAAATGTACGTTGATACAAGGAATAAATCTATTTGTTTTATGTACAAATTTATGTAAGCTATATTAGAAATAAAAAGATATAAAATAGTTTTCTCATATTATATACCTTGTTTAAGGTAAAAGTATTTACAAGTTCTGTAGAACCGGGTATGCATAGATCTCATATATATTCAACAATGACATGTACTATGCTTATTTTACCTTTATATTATTTTATATTTTTGTTGTTTCAGTTAATATAAATATACAGCTAATATGTATGTCGACCGAGATGGGAAAACTACTTTTCAACCTAGGCCTTATTTGGTTTCGAATTATACAAGGGTTGACGTGTTTATTTATGTATTAATATTTGAATTTTTTTAAACATATATATAAATTTTTAAAATAATAATGTATAAATATTTTGATCTTTATGATATATAAATTTGTTTTCATTGATGAAAAGTTGCTTGATTTAGTACTGGTTTTTATATATGTTATATATATAAAGATTTTAATTTTATAGGTGCTTTAAATTAAATATTGATTTTATATATAAATTTATATTTATTTTCTTTCATCAATTCATGTCCGTCGTGCTCAGCTTCATTCGTCGAATTCGTGTCCATCATGCTTTACTTTAGAATTCGTGCTTGGATTCGTACCTAATTTCATTGTTAAATTTCTCTAGTTCAATAGGTGAGCAATTACTCACGATTAACGTTCTTTTATTTATTAAATTTGATTTCAATTGAAACGACAATTGAAATATGCTGCTGTTAATTATTTATATTGTTATATATGTTATTATCTGTATCTGCCCACCTGTGACATTTGACACCATTATCTGTTATTTATATTAATGATATATGCAAGTTGTATTATTATCATATATGTCGTCACTCCGCAAGTTCCCTGTTAGCATAGAATTCACTATGGGTTGAAATGACACATACTCGAACGAACTTTAGAATAGGAGAAAATCGTTACGGGTTGAAATTGTGACGACCCTGACTCAGCCTTCGAAAATCGGCACGGAATACGACACTCATATTCAAATGCCGCAGGTCCAAACGCCGAATCTGGTTCGCCGGAGCTTATAACACCATTAAGTAAAACAACATAGCGGAAGAAAAAAAATAGCATATATCAATATACAACATTGATACAATATCAGATACAATATGATGCAACAGATGATACAACGAATATACATCAAAGATACAAGAAATAACAGCGACAAGAAAGGATAACACTAGCAGCGGAAAAAAAATCTCCAATATGGTCTTCAAGAAAGAACTCCATCTACGAAACACCAATCCAGAAATAGCACGAACTCCCAATAATGATGCACAAAGATAAGCAAGTGCAGTCATGATCCAAAGACCGAACTACCTCCAGATAATCTACTAAACCTGACTATCTGAAAAACCCAACTCTAGACTGTCCGTGTGGGAAAATAGTGGACACCCAGAGTTTAGGAAAGGAACAATCAACTCCAGGTCAGTCATGGGACTGGTATGAGCAAATAAAAACATTTGGTCTTTTAAAACAAACAACAGAATTTAAATTTGAAATCCGCAATGCTTTTTAGAAAATAAAACTACCATAAGGCCTCCCACCACACACACAACGCAAACGCAGACTTGGAGGAGATTTCTCCTTATGATAGTCAAATATGCTTAATACGAGAAAATTTCTTTTTGATATTATTACTATAAGTGCAAAGTGTGGAAAACCATTTCGAAAGTATAATATAAATCCTAGCCAGCATAGGCATTTCGCACTTATGCCTACTATGGCTACCATGTTCAATAGCAGGTTACCGCCACATTCCATAGCAGGTTATACAAATAAAACCGTATAGGGCGCGTATAGTTTTGATTGGATTTCCAACAAATGGTCAGGCTAAGGAACTTCCTACTGTCCATGGGATCGCCTCTGGCGGGATGTCCCGAGAACCTAACCGGATCTCTGCCAACACAAGGCCGGGTTACCTCTGTAACTAGGTAACTACTACTCGAGCATGCCATCCCCCGGTCCTTTGGGACCTTTATCCGAGGTGCCTCAAAACCACAAAGCAATCATAAAGTAATAGATCTGCAGTATCCACATGAGCAAGTATCTAGGCTCCATACCATGATACCACCCTTTACCAGAAGGGAATGACACACCCTAAAGGGCACGACCCTCATAACCTTGCCGCATCTTTCCTGTTTTGACCATTTCCAGGGTGTGAAGTCCTGATGCAATCTCGTCCATAAATCTACGCTTTATAAAAAGCCATGCTTTGATCACAAATGGTCGACAAATGATCATAAACACACAGCAGCACTTACATGCCACACTACCAAATTGGGAATATATCACTGATAAATATCAACTACATAACCTCTGAGCTCGTACGTCTCAGAGAAGGGTGTTAAGCTAAGAGAATAAATTCTCCCCCACCAAGCAGAAATGTATTTGATAGAGATCGGTTTAATATCTCGAAGTGTAGTGTCAGACATACAACCATACAAGTCTGTTCCGGGTTCGAACAGAACCGAATGCACTTCCGAAGAAGCCCTTGCAAATCCGGGTATCCACAATCCCGATCGGACTTCCCATCACATAGGAAATCTATATACCGTAGCTACTCGGTGCAGAGACAATCGATAGGTTATCCTAACGTTCTCGAAGACACCCGGTCTTCAAAACCGGTCTTCAAATGCAATCCATAACGTGGTATCACTATTCGGAATGGGCTATATGACACAAGGTCCTCTCCCGGCTAAACCGAATAATGAGCGCAATAGTTTAAAACATATGGATATGGGATTTCAGTTAAGTCACAACTTGAAAATCCAAAGCTTTTCTTTCAAATGGTTAAACAAATTACCATTTTAAATCTTTAAATAAAAAGATTCATTTCACAAAGTTTCACCTATTTTCACAAAGATCTATTTATGGATTCCCAAAACAATTTCCATTTCGATTGGATTAACTCATTTAAATCTTTATTTCAAAGATTAAGTTTATAGCTTTCAAAGCATGTTTCCAAAAGATTTATCTATAACTTGGAAAACTATTTTTATTTCAGAGTTGATATCAAATTGGAAATTCATTTCTTATGTGAAAGCTCTTATTATTTGAAAACATATAGTTTCCGTTTCAGAAAAATTTAGTTATATTTATACAAGTTAAAATCTTAGGGTTTAGAATTTAAATTCCAAATCAACGCTTTTAAAATGGTTTAAAAACCCATTTATAAGATGAATAACCCTTTTGAACCATAGTTTCCGAGCCATAGAATTCAATCCCAAATATTGAATTCAAATTTAAATCAAGTTATTCAAAATAACCTTTATTTTTTAAATTCATTTTCAGAGCTTCAATCCTAATTCCAAAACTATTTTAGATTCAAAATTCCAATTTTAAAACAATTTCAAAGATCTGTGACTTAACCCATTTCCACGTGCAATCCATATTTGTGTGTATAGTGTGGTCCAGGGGTTCAACACAATAGTGTACAACATCAATCATCACAGATTCAATCATATCGATAAGCGGTATAATCCATAACGCTTATTTTTAGTCACAGATTCATAAATAAGATGTATTTATCAATCACAAAGATTCACCATTACGATTCGATGTGGGTTTCGGATAACTAACTGGAATTCGACTCCCTGTCGCATCGAAATTTCAAATGTCATTCCATGGGTCAAGGGGTTTGCATATTCATAAAACAATATATACATCACAGATATAACAGCATAGCACAAACATTACATAGCATCTCATCACATAACAAATACATCAATCCATCACATAAATCTAATAACAATCAAACATCTATAAGTAAGATCCGTTAATTGTTTGAGTAATTCAAATCAGTTTTACTTACTTACGAATAATTACTAATCCTGGTTAATTAATATTAATTAATTACAGCCATTAATTTATTATCCTTAATTACATTGATAATTAACCCTTAGTCAATTATCATTAAATTAATTAACCTTAATTAATTATCCTTAATTAACTACAATAATTTTTTTAATCCTTAATTAAAAATCAATTCTTAATCACTTTCATTAATTAATAAACTTTAAGTAAATTAATTGTTCTCAAATTAATTACCTTAATTAATTAAATCCCAATTATTAATTATCTTTACCTAATTAAATCATTAATTGAGCTTTAATATAAAAATCATTTATCTTTAAAATTTAAAGTTATCAAGACATAATCTTAAATAGTTTAAACATTTATTAGTTAATAGTTTAAAGAAAAACTATTGTCAATTTGAATTTTTAAAACTTATCTTTTATATGAAGTTTTAAAATTACATCCATAACTCAATTTTTAAAATCACTTTTAAATTTTCTTAACAAAGTTTAAATTTATCAAACTTCAAAACTTCTTAATCAAAATGTTTAAGAAAACATTTATTAAACATCAAGTAATTTATATAAGAGTTTTAAACCAATTTAAATTTTAAATTTGCAAAAACCAAGTTTTTAAAACTTTTAAAACCTTTAAAACTGTCTAATATTCTCTGCTTCGGGTCGAACCCGAAGCTTACTCGAGTCAAACTCGAGTTTTTCCTTTATTTCCTACTTTCTTTAAAACTTAAACTAAATTTTAAGTTTTAAAAACTACAGGCTAAACACCCCCAATATACCCGAGAATGAACTCGATCTTCCCAACCTAAATACTCGAAGATGACTTCTAGATATTCACAGCCAATACCTCTGACACGCACACACCATTACGTGCACATGCACCACCACTTGAGGCTGCTCCGACCATCGACGTTGCCTCAGGCACTTCACCCTACATCACAGTAACACAAAACGACCACCCACACATTCGCCCGCGCCTCGAAATGAAATCGAGCATCTCTGATGAACCTAAACCCAAAACAACCTTCAGCAAATTGCTTCGTCCTCAATGCTCCGACCACCAGGGGTCAGACCACTCTGGCCATATCTTGCTGAACCCCTGCGCTACCAATCCCCTGAGTTTCGCCATACTCGATCCGCCTGAGACAAAGCACTGACCACAAACTCAAACTCCAACTAAAATTAGGGTTACAGGAGAAAATTCGTTATCGCCGACACCTCCAGGCTCTGATCACCATCGGGGCAATTTTGCCGAAGCCTTTGATCATCGATGCAACTCCACGCGAAACCCCGACATCCCCAGGCCTCGTGATCACCAGATATCACCCCAAATCCCAATTCAAGGCAAACCCCAAATTCTCATTCATTTCGATTTTAAAAATTGTGATCTTTGTCTTAAAAATTCTAACTTTCCAAGGTGATTCAAGACATATACTTGAAACAATATAATTTAACATATGATTTTATTACATATCTAAAGATTTATACTGCATTACCTTGGTCCCAGTAAATTTCCAGCTTGAAATGCTTAAACTTGTTATTTAAATTAGATGATGTCAGACTAAACTAGCTTCTTTGAAAATCAAAGCTTTAATGTGATTAGATAGGGAGCTTTCAAATTTTGGTTCATTATTTAAATCTCTGTAATAAAAAAAAAACAAAGGGAAACTCCATTGTTAGTTGCTTGTTTTTATTCCCAGGCTTTATTCACTTCCAGATTTTGTTTATTTTTTCTTTGTTTTTGTTTTGTTTTGTTTTTGAAACATATTTAAATTTAAAACATTTGAATTTACTTTTTTTAGATCCTAGCTTAAACTAAAACTCAACTAACTTGTTGAAGCCAAGGTTTAACAATGATCATAAAAAAAAAGAACTGGCGCTTTTAATTCCAAAATTTGAAACCCTGTATCAAATAGGAAGCAAAAATCACACTTTCAGGAAAAGAAAAGATCAAGCCTAGCAATTCATTTACAAGCACAAGCCACTCACATCCATGCAGGCATTTAAACTCCAATAACAGAATAAAGCATGGAGTTTACTCACATGTAGATAGGATGGACAGTGACCAGATCTGGTTTTTATTTCTTTGCTATTTCCAGATTTTTATTTGTTCTCCAGTTTGTGTTTGAACTTTGAAAAACTTTGGTCTGAAAATATTTGATTTTAATTGAATTGAAGATTTGAATCAGCTTGTTTTTATTGCTTCACTTTCAGGATTTTTTTTAAAATCATGTTTTGAAAACCTATGACTTGTACAGGATTCAAATATCCACACAGAACATATGCATATGCATACATATCCAGGTATGCTTACACGGTATATAGCCTATTCAACCGTATTCAAGTTGAATACATCAAGACAATCACACATACATCATCATAGCACAGGAATATCACATGCATCCGAATCAAAAGATAATGGGTTGAAAGTTTGCTCACCTTTTTTCAGAAGACAAAAGAGTTTCCTGGAAAAAGTAAAAGAAGATGAAGCCTGCAACTCCCTACTTTTCTTATTTTGATTTGAGTTTAGATCTGCAAATGATGGTTACAGATCTATGATTACTTCTTTTTGTATTCACCTATTAAATCAATAACCACAATCTTAATTGACATACAATTAAGATTTTTTTTTAGTCAGAGAAGCTTCTTTTTCCCTTTTAAGCTTGAAAACTAGAAATGGTTTTGAGTCTTTAAATCATCAATTTTCCTGTGATAGATTGATTGTTATTGTACTTAATTCTTTTTTTTATTACAGATTGTAACTTCAAACTCAAATTTTAAAAATATACTTTCCTTTAATTACTTCAGAAATATACTGCCCTTGCACTGTCAAAAACCTGAAGCACTTGTCTTAGTTTCAAGTTTGAATCTTCTGTTTTTACTTATGATTTGAAAAGAAACTCCTACTTGATTTTGTTCCCAGGATGAGCTGCTTCCAGTTTTGAACATCACCTTGCATTTGTTCCCAGATTTGGTAGCTTCCAGATTTTTTTATTTTTTTTCTGAACTTTGTTCTTGCTTGAGTGTTGAAGTTTTAGAAAGCTAAATCTTTGATTACTGATTTTTTTCAGATTTATTGAGATGTTTAATATGATTGCATATGGGAAAATGAAGAGTTCTTGTAATTTTTAATTCTATTATTTTATTTAAACAATTAAATTGAATGCCATTTGTAACAAAATAATCATATGCTTTAGATTTTGTTGATTATGCTACTCTACCTTCCATGTGCAATGTATATTCAGCCTTTGATGTCTACAAAGCAAATGAATTTTATAAATTTTATATTTATAACTTATACACTTTAAAAATAAATGTATATCTTTATTCTTTTGTATATATACATACATATGTACAATGTTAAAAGAAAAGTTTAACCAAATTTACATTACATATGTTACATCTTAATGATTTTACATGCTACTGATTTTTAAAACATTTATTTTAAATTTAAATTCAATTTTCAATTTCAAACTTGAAATATAAACTTTCATGTCCATTTGTTATATCCACACTCACCCTGAACAAATTTAAATTAAATTTTAAATATGCATTCAATTTACTCATATTTGTAATATACATATACATATATATATATATATAGGATTTTAAATTTTAAATGACTTTTTACAATATTTATTATCTTAATATTTTAATCTCAAGATAAAATTGGGATTTAATTCATATATTATTTCCACTTAATTTATTTGTTTTTGATTTTTCTTAATTTATTTCCAAATTAAATCTTAAGAGTTTGAATATATTATTTATTTAAATTGATAACTTTAGGATGCTACTTTTTATCTATAAGATTTTAAATATAGAAATTCAAAACCTCAATTAAATTTCAAAATCAATACTCAAATAAACAAATATCCCATTTACTTTGAAAAAATTCAAATTAATTTACAATTTTATCCAAAAATTTATTTTCATTATCAATTTTAAATTTAATTAAAAATTGGGATCGATACAGATTTCCCCCCTTAAAAAATTTTGTCCTCGAAATTTGCAAGGATGACGACAAAGAAAAGATGAAAGATAGAAAAAAAATATCTTTCCAAATTATACTGGATATCAATTCTGTATTTGGCTTAACAAATCAGAATACCAACGATATGAGAACAAACTCATACGTTTATTTCATAAGATACTCGGGTTATCCGGTCTACGAATATGCAAAGGCATTGATTAGTTCGAAGGGATAACTAATCGTTCGTAGAATGTATCGGATCACAGAGAATAGATGGACAGATTCAATCTTCTATAATTATCATGCACTAGATATGGATTCCAAATTCAGGTCGGAACACCCCAAAGTATATATCAATTTGTCCATCTTCGGACTTTGATATACACATGAAATTACAATAGAATTTCAAATTTGGTTTTAACCGATATCGTTTTATTTATACAATTCAAATTTATCCTAACATTTATTAACCAATTTAACTCAATTTAAAAATTTCCAATTTATTCAAAAAATTCAATTTCAATTTTCAAATTCATTAGAGTTTAAAACGAAAATCTGATAAGAAATGGATGAAGATACGAAGTAAGGATTTTCTACAACGATGCGTAAGGCTACCATCACATCGAAACTTCTTTCTGGAGCTGTCACGAAGCCATCAAAAGAATTGGGAATCGAATCAAAGGAGATTGAGAAGAAAGTTGTTTCCACTGTTGCAGGGTATTGACCATTTGTATTGGTACTTCCCTGTCCCCTATCTCGTCCTCTTCTCGCACTCATACATACTATCGGTGAATAGTAAGAGAATTTACTGAGGCGTTCGAGCGGATATCTTAAGGATATACTCATTCTAGGGTATACTTCACCCTATCTCTAATCATTTACTTAATGTGTTATACTCCTGAGCTAAAGTTTTAATCCCCAGCTCTGATACCAAATGTGACGACCCTGACTCGGCCTTCGAAAATCGGCACCGAATACGACACTCGTATTCAAATGCCGCAGGTCCTAACGCCGAATCTGGTTCGCCGGAGCTTATAACACCATTAAGTAAAACAACATAGTGGAAGAAAAAAAATAGCATATATCAATATACAACATTGATAAAATATCAGATACAATATGATACAATAGATGATACAACGAATATACATCAGAGATACAAGAAATAACAGCGATAAGAAAGGATAACACTAGCAGCGGAACAAAAATCTCCAATATGGTCTTCAAGAAAGAACTCCATCTACGAAACACCAATCCAGAAATAGCACGAACTCCCAATAATGATGCACAAAGATAAGCAAGTGCAGTCATGATCCAAAGACCGAACTAGCTCCAGAAAATCTACTAAACCCGACTATCTGAAAACCCAACTCTAGACTGCCCGTGTGGGAAAATAGTGGACACCCAAAGTTTAGGAAAGAAACAATAAACTCCAAGTCAGCCATGGGACTGGTATGAGCAAACAAAAACATTTGGTCTTTTAAAACAAACAACAGAATTTAAATTTGAAATCCGCAATGCTTTTTAGAAAATGAAACTACCATAAGGCATCCCGCCACACACACAATGCAAACGCAGACTTGGAGGAGATTTCTCCTTATAATAGTCAAATATGCTTAATACGAGAAAATTATATTATTACTATAAGTGCAAAGTGTGGAAAACCATTTCGAAAGTGTAATATAAATCCTAGCCAGCATAGGCATTTCGCACTTATGCCTACTATGGCTACCATGTTCAATATCAGGTTACCGCCACATTCCATGGCAGGTTATACAACTAAAACCGTACAGGGCGCGTATTGTTTTGATTGGATTTCCAACAAATGGTCAGGTTAAGGAAATTCTACTGTCCACGGGATCGCCTCTGGCGGGGCGTCCCAAGAACCTAACCGGATCTCTGCCAACACAAGGCCGGGTTACCACTGTAACTAGGTAACTACTACTCGAGCATGCCATCCCCCGGTCCTTTGGGACCTTTATCCGAGGCACCTCAAAACCAAAAAGCAATCACAAAGTAATAGATCTGTAGTATCCACATGAGTAAGTATCTAGGCTCCATACCATGATACCACCCTTTACCAGAAGGGAATGACACACCCTAAAGGGCGCGGCCCTCATAACCTTGCCGCATCTTTCCTGTTTTGACATTTACGAGGTGTGAAGTCCTGATGCAGTCTCGTCCACAAAGCTACGCTTTATAAAAAGCCATGCTTTGATCACAAATGATCGACAAATGATCATCAACACACAGCAGCACTTAGCATGCCACACTACCAAATTGGGAATATATCACTGATAAATATCAACTACATAACCTCTGAGCTCGTACGTCTCAGCGAAGGGTGTTAAGCTAAGTGAATAAATTCTCCGCCACCAAGCAGAAATGTATTTGATAGAGATCAGTTTAATATCTCAAAGTGTAGTGTCAGACATACAACCATACAAGTCTGTTCCGGGTTCGAATAGAACCGAAGGCACTTCCGAAGAAGCCTTTGCAAATCCGGGTATCCACAATCCCAATCGGACTTCCCATCACTTAGGAAATCTATATACAGTAGCTACTCGGTGCAGAGACAATCGATAGGTTATCCTAACGTTCTCGAAGACACCCGGTCTTCAAAACCGGTCTTCAAATGCAATCCATAACGTGGTATCACTATTCGGAATGGGCTATATGACACAAGGTCCTCTCCCGGCTAAACCGAATAATGAGCGCAATAGTTTAAAACATATGGATATGGGATTTCGGTTAAGTCACAACTTGAAAATCCAAAGCTTTTCTTTCAAATGGTTAATAAATTACCATTTTAAATCTTTAAATAAAAAGATTCATTTCACAAAGTTTCACCTAGTTTCACAAAGATCTATTTATGGATCCCCAAAACAATTTCCATTTCAATTGGATTGACTCATTTAAATCTTTAATTCAAGATTTAGTTTATAGCTTTCAAAGCATGTTTCCAAAGATTTATCTATAACTTGGAAAACTATTTTTATTTCAGAGTTGATATCAAATTGGAAATTCATTTCTTATGTGAAAGCTCTTATTATTTGAAAACATATAGTTTCTGTTTCAGAAAATTTAATTATATTTATACAAGTTAAAATCTTAGGGTTTAGAATTTAAATCTCAATCAACGCTTTTAAAATGGTTTAAAAACCCATTTATAAGTTGAATAACCCTTTTGAACTATAGTTTCCGAGCCATAGAATTAAATCCCAAATATTGAATTCAAATTTAAATCAAGTTATTCAAAATAACCTTTATTTTTTAAATTCATTTTCGGAGCTTCAATTCTAATTCCAAAACTATTTTGGATTCAAAATTCCAATTTTAAAACAACTTCAAAGATCTGTGGCTTAACCCATTTCCACGTGCAATCCATATTTGTGTGTGTATAGTGTGGTCCAGGGGTTCAACACAATAGTGTACAACATCAATCATCACAGATTCAATCATACCGATAAGCGGTATAACCCATAACGCTTATTTTTATTCACAGATTCATAAATAAGATGTATTTATCAATCACAAAGATTCACCATTACGATTCGATTTGGGTTTCGGATAACCAACTAGAATCCGACTCCCTGTCGCATCGAAATTTCAAATGTCATTCCACGGGTCAAGGGGTCTGCATATTCATAAAACAATATATACAGCACAGATATAACAGCTTAGCACAAACATTACATAGCATCTCATCACATAACAAATACATCAACCCATCACATAACATCTAATAACAATCAAACATCTATAAGTAAGATCCGTTAATTGTTTGAGTAATTCAAATTAGTTTTACTTACTTACGAATAATTACTAATCCTGGTTAATTAATATTAATTAATTACAGCCATTAATTTATTATCCTTAATTACATTGATAATTAACCCTTAGTCAATTATCATTAAATTGATTAACCTTAATTAATTATCCTTAATTAACTACAATAATTTTTTTTTAAATCCTTAATTAAAAATCAATTCTTAATCACTTTCATTAATTAATAAACTTTAAATAAATTAATTGTTCTCAAATTGATTACCTTAATTAATTAAATCCCAATTATTAATTGTCTTTACCTAATTAAATCATTAATTGAGCTTTAATATAAAAATCATTTATCTTTAAAATTTAAAGTTATCAAGACATAATTTTAAATAGTTTAAACATCTATCAGTTAATAGTTTAAAGAAAAACTATTTTCAATTTGAATTTTTAAAACTTATCTTTTATATGAAGTTTTAAAATTACATCCATAACTCAATTTTTAAAATCACTTTTAAATTTTCTTAACAAAGTTTAAATTTATCAAACTTCAAAACTTCTTAATCAAAATGTTTAAGAAAACATTTATTAAACATCAAGTAATTTATATAAGAGTTTTAAACCAATTTAAATTTTAAATTTGCAAAAACCAAGTTTTTAAAACTTTTAAAACCTTTAAAACTGTCTAATATTCTTTGCTTCGGGTCGAACCCGAAGCTTACTCGAGTCAAACTCGAGTTTTTCCTTTATTTCCTATTTTCTTTAAAACTTAGACTAAACTTAAAGTTTTAAAAACTACAGGCTAAACACCCCCAATATACCCGAGAACGAACTCGAGCTTCCCACCCCAAATACTCGAAGCTGACTTTGAGATATTCACAGCCAATAACTCTGACACGCATACACCATTACGTGCACATGCACCACCACTTGAGGCTACTCCGACCATCGACGTTGCCTCAGGCACTTCACCCTACATCACAGTAACACAAAACGACCACCCAAACATTCGCCCGCGCCTCGAAATGAAATCGAGCATCTCTGATGAACCTAAACCCAAACAACCTTCAGCAAATTGCTTCGTCCTCAATGCTCCGACCACCAGAGGTCAGACCACTCTGGCCATATCCTGTCGAACCCCTGCGCTACCAGTCCCCTGAGTTTCGCCATACTCGATCCGCCTGAGACAAAACACTGACCACAAACTCCAACTAAAATTAGGGTTACAGGAGCAAATTCGTTACCGCCGACACCTCCAGGCTCTGATCACCACCGGGGCAATTTTGCCGAAGCCTCTGATCATCGATGCAACTCCACGTGAAACCTCGACACCCCCAGGCCTCGTGATCACCAGATATCACCCCAAATCCCAATTCCAGGCAAACCCCAAATTCTCATTCATTTCAATTTTAAAAATTGTGATCTTTGTCTTAAAAATTCAAACTTTCCAAGGTGATTCAAGACATATACTTGAAACAATATAATTTAACATATGATTTTATTACATATTTAAAGATTTATACTACATTACCTTGGTCCCAGTAAATTTCCAGCTTGAAAATGCTTAAACTTGTTATTTAAATTAGATGATGTTAGACTAAACTAACTTGTTTGAAAATCAAAGCTTTAAAGTGATTAGATAGGGAGCTTTCAAATTTTGGTTCATTATTTAAATCTCTGTAATAAAAAAAAACAAAGGGAAACTCCATTGTTAGTTGCTTGTTTTTATTCCCAGGCTTTATTCACTTCCAGATTTTGTTTTTTTCTTTGTTTTTGTTTTGTTTTGTTTTTGAAACATATTTAAATTTAAAACATTTGAATGTACTTTTTTTTAGATCCTAGCTTAAACTAAAACTCAACTAACTTGTTGAAGCCAAGGTTTAACAATGATCATAAAAAAAAGAACTGGCACTTTTAATTCCAAAATTTAAAACCCTGTATCGAACAGGAAGCAAAAATCACACTTTCAGGCAAAGAAAAGCTCAAGCCTAGCAATTCATTTACAAGCAAAAGCCACTCACATCCATGCAGGTATTTAAACTCCAATAACAGAATAAAGCGTGGAGTTTACTCACATGTAGATAGGATGGACAGAGACCAGATCTGGTTTTTATTTCTTTGCTATTTCCAGATTTTTATTTGTTCTCCACTTTGGGTTTGAACTTTGAAAAACTTTGGTCTGAAAATATTTGATTTTAATTGAATTGAAGATTTGAATCAGCTTGTTTTTATTGCTTCACTTTCATATTTTTTTTTTAAAATCATGTTTCGAAAACCTATGACTTGTACAGGATTCAAATATCCACACAGAACATATGCATATGCATACATATCCAGGTATGCTTACACGGTATATAGCCTAATTCAACCGTATTCAAGTTGAATACATCCAGATAATCACGCATACCTCATCACAGAACAAGAATATCACATGCATCAGAATCAAAAGATAATGGGTTGAAAGTTTGCTCACATTTTTTTCAGAAGACAGAAGAGTTTCCTGGCAAAATTAAAAGAAGATGAAGCCTGCAACTCCCTACTTTTCTTATTTTGATTTGGAGTTTAGATATGCATATGATGGTTACAGATCTATGATTACTTCTTGTTGCATTCACTTATTAAATCAATAACCATAATCTTAATTGACTTACAGTTAAGATTATTTTTTTAGTCCGAGAAGCATCTTTTTCTCTTTTAAGCTTGAAAACTAGAAATGGTTTTGAGTCTTTAAATCTTCAATTTTCCTGTGATAGATTGATTCTTATTGTACTTAATTCTTTTTTTTTATCATAGATTGTAACTTCAAACTCAAATTTTAAAAATATACTTGCCTTTAATTACTTCAGAAATATACTGCCCTTGCACTGTCAAAAACCTGAAGCACTTGTCTTAGTTTCAAGTTTGAATCTTCTGTTTTTACTTATGATTTGAAAAGAAACTCCTACTTGATTTTGTTCCCAGGATGAACTGCTTCCAGTTTTGAACATCTCCTTGCATTTGTTCCTAGGTTTGGTAGCTTCCAGATTTTTTTTTTCCGAACTTTGTTCTTGCTTGAGTGTTGAAGTTTTAAAAAGCTAAATCTTTGATTACTGATTTTTTTCAGATTTGGTGAGATGTTTAATATGATTGCATATGGGAAAATGAAGAGTTCTTGTAATTTTTAGTTCTATCATTTTATTTAAACAATTAAATTGAATGCCATTTGTAACAAAATAATCATATGCTTTAGATTTTGTTGATTATGCTACTCTACCTTCCATGTGCAATGTATATTCAGCCTTTGATGTCTACAAAGCAAATGAATTTTATAAATTTTATATTTATAACTTATACACTTTAAAAATAAATGTATATCTTTATTCTTTTGTATATATACATACATATGTACAATGTTAAAAGAAAAGTTTAACCAAATTTACATTACATATGTTACATCTTAATGATTTTACATGCTACTCATTTTTAAAACATTTATTTTAAATTTAAATTCAATTTTCAATTTCAAACTTGAAATATAAACTTTCATGTCTATTTGTTATATCCACACTCACCCTGAACAAATTTAAATTAAATTTTAAATATGCATTCAATTTACTCATATTTGTAATATGCATATATATATATATATATATATATATATATATATATATATATATAGGATTTTAAATTTTAAATGACTTTTTACAATATTTATTATCTCAATATTTTAATCTCAAGATAAAATTGGGATTTAATTCATATATTATTTCCACTTATTTTATTTGTTTTAGATTTTTCTTAATTTATTTCCAAATTAAATCTCAAGAGTTTGAATACATTATTTATTTAAATTGATAACTTTGGGATGTTACTTTTTATCTATAAGATTTTAAATATAGAAATTCAAAACCTCAATTAAAAATCAATTTGAGAATATTGATTTCAACATAACTTCTTCATACGTTGGAATTTGGACGTGAAACTTTTTTCATCGCGTTCAAAATATTTTAAAACACCTATTTAGATATATGGGTTTACCCAATTTCGTTCCGGGGTCAGAACGAGCTTTTTGGGCCACTTTGGAGTTAGCACGTATATCCAAACCAATCCATCTATTCAAATTTCTAACCTATCTATATAAACCTAGTTATAAACCCCAGCCTCCATCTATTCTCATTTGTTTGTGCGTTCATTTCATCAACTCCTCTTCTTCTTCTATGGCTGCAAACCCTAGGTCTAAATTCAAATTTCAAAAATCAAATCCAAAGCCTAAAATTTAAAGTCCTCGGAAAAATTTCAAAAAAATATATATCGAAGATCTCAGTGATGTGAACCTACGTCTGCTGTTCGTTTTTTGAGACAGTGACCGGATTTATCAGAAATCGCGATGAAAGTCGAATTGGGCGTTTTTGATTTCAACACCAACTGACGAAATTGAAATATGGGTATTGTAGATCTCGTCGAGGGGAGTTGATTGGTGGTTGTTTTGTGGTCTGGAAGTGTTTGGGTTGGCCGGAATTGGCGAACCAGGGTTCCAAAACCCTAGCTTGGAGGCGGCGGCGGCTTCAACCAGGGGGGGCACGAGGGTATGGTTAGATGCGGTGCAAGGAGGATGTCATGGAGGTGGTGTCGGCGTGGGCAACGGCGGCGGCTAGGTGTCGAGAGTCTCGGTCAAAGCCGTGGTTAAAGGCTTTTTTTGGGTTCGATGTTTTCCAGTACATGCGCCTTCGATCCAGAGGGAGGGAGATGCGTGTCTACGTGGCATGTGTAGTAGGTAGGTTTTGTTTTAATTTGAATTTAATTTATTTTTGATTTTCAAGCACGTTAACTCGGATAACTTTTACGTATGTGATCCGTTTGACACGCGATTTTTTTATTAGGATCGTAATAAAATTTCGGATCTATTAAGGCTAGTTTGGACGAATTCCGAGATGGTCAAATTTTTGGGTTTAAATTGGGTTTAAATTCAATTTAAAATTCAAAAGGTGAGTGTTTTAACCCACTCACAACTTCTAAAATTTCCTATGTCTGTTAAATTGATTTAAGATATGACTAGAAATTTATTTATGACTGTTTGGCATGTTTTATTCATCATCTCTGTTAAATCGCATTTATTTAATTTAACTGTTAATTAGTTTTATTATTGCGTATAGATTTACAGTTAAAAATTTATTTATTTGCATAGAAACTGCTAGTTAAACAGTTATTAAATTTATTATTGAATATAAATTGTTAGTTAATACCTGTTATTTATTATCTGTTATATTTTATATGCTCTATATTGATGTTGTTTAAATGGGATGATGATTTTAAATAAATGGATGTATGATTTTAATGGATGAATGGATGTTATTTATATAAACTGCAAGTTAGCATGCATTTCATTTCATTCAGGATTGCGGTTTGAAATGATATGTAACCGTAATTTTTATTTTTAAATTGCGGATTGAAATGATAAATATCTTTATCACTGACCATAGGATAGAAAATTATATACAGGCACCGCGGTATATATATATATATATAATTATTTTTAGAATAATTTTTATATGGTTTGGATAGGATACGGTCAATAAATATAATTTTGGTATTATGTAAATTCTTATTTTATATATATACATCTATAGGTGAAATATTGAGTTTAAGCTATGTATGGTTTCGTTGAATAAAATAAATAAGTTGAAAATTGGAGTTTGACTATTTTATATTATATTGTTAAGTACATGTTAAGATATTGAGAGTATATAGAGTTTTAAATGATTTAAATTAATTAATAGCGGAAGTTAGATTGAAAATTTATTTGGAATCGAGCTTAATTGAGAACTTAACTTCATAAGTTAATGTAGAATTTATTAACTTGAAATTTTAAAAAGGGTATGATATTTATAACTTAAATTGTATTCAAGGTGAATTAAATGAATATTTCTAGTATAAATAAATTGAAGGAAATTTTCTTTTATAAGAAATTTGAGTTTTACTTAAACGACTACGAGTTTATTATGCAATTATTTCAAACTAAATAATAGGACTTTAAATTGTTGAATAGAAATTTCCAACCGTAGTTCCAATTGTTTAATATTCAAAGTTTGAAATATATTGAAACTGAAGTGGTTATTGAAACTGAAAGCGATTTTGAAATCTATGGATTTTGACTTAATTTTTAAATAAAATAAATTGTAAGTAGCGGAAATTATTTTATTTTATAAAGTAATTTTAAATGCAAACTATTTTATACTATATACCATTTGAATATCCAAACCATCCAAGTTTCGAAGTTATGGTTTAAAGCTATGAATTTTTGAAGTATTATAGTTTGAAAGTTATAATTAAATGTTTATTTCCAATTATTGTAAATATTAAAGCAATATGATTTTGGAAAATAAATATATTTGAAATAGAATGATATTATATTTATTTGGTTTTTTATAAAAATTATATCAAACGAGTTTGTTTAGAAATGGAAAGGATATCGTATTTATATGGTTTTGAAATAATTATTTTATTCTGGTTTTGAAAGTATAATTATTTTTAAATAACCGCGGTGTTATAATAATGTTTGGTTGTTGAAGAGACCAGGATTGGAAGTTGGCATACTCTCTGCCAACTCCGAAAACCACTTTAACGACCGTGTATGCGGTGGAGATTCCAGAATGAAGTAGGATGGTGGCGGCGTTTCCTTTGAGGTAAATACGTGGACCCGACTCCCATGAGTTGGCATAAGGTG
The DNA here is from genome assembly GCA_030765085.1 of Allium cepa. Classification (NCBI taxonomy): domain Eukaryota; kingdom Viridiplantae; phylum Streptophyta; class Magnoliopsida; order Asparagales; family Amaryllidaceae; genus Allium; species Allium cepa. Next base: position 713,895,782 of record CM060934.1, read on the forward strand.
GCTAAAACAGGAGTGATTCTCGGGCCAATGAGGTCATTCCTCTGATCGGACACTCCTCTTTGATACTATACTTTGACTTTGGATTGATTCGGTGGCCACATTTATTTTTGATTTTGGGGGAGTCTGTTCGAGGTGGCAGTAGCTGCGCGCTGCGCGTTTCCACCAGCCCGGATGCGTAATTGGTATATCTACCCTGGCATTGCCTAGTTGTGCCGTGTCACCTACCATACCGAGCCTTATACGAGTTTCTATTTGTGTCGTACCTATGGAGTATCCTCTGGTAGTCTACCGATCAGGAGGTACTACGATACTGTATAGGCTAGTGGCATTATTTGTGTTAAGGGCTATATGGGTAACCCCTTAATGCTATTAAAAAGTATGTTTATTTTACAATTAGACACTATTATAAAAGCGAAATATACTACATAGTAAATAGTTTAACGGATCCTTAAGAGATTTGAATCCCGAGCATCTTTTAAGTTACTGCGCTCATGTTTATTTCAGTTAATTTAACTTACATAAGATCTTTTAGTTCTGACTCAAGTGTTTTGTCTTTTCAATTCGCTCGGGTCAGTCCGAGCGTTTCAGGGTCGAAGACTTTAGCTCTGAAGGACGAAGTCGAAGATTTCTATTATTATTATTATATTCCACTACACTCATATTATTCCGCTGCATTGATATATGGTATGTGTAACTCTGATATATGTTGTATAAGTATAATCGAATATTTTTAAACAACTTTATAAACTGTATTTTTGATTATTATATTTTATCCTTCCGCTGTGAGATTCTGTTTTTTTTTATTTCTCTCTCGATTTCTTATTTACCCCATAACAATCCGCCTTTCCGAACGGTTTGAATTCGCACGTGTGTCGATTTAAAGCGTGCGAAAAGGCGGGACGTTATATACATATACATATACATATACATATATATATATATATATATATATATTAGTCAGTTTCAAAAATATAGTTGTATGTTATAAAGTGTGTATATATATATATATTGAATTTTACATACTCTGTTTATATATATGTTTTTGCATTGGCTTTAGAAATAGTGTGATACAACTATTTGCTGTATATAGGCTGTTATATGTATAGGTATATATATCAACATGTATTTCGATTCGTAGTTTATATATATATATATATTGGTTATATGAGTTTACATTTATATATATATATATATATGTATGTATGTATGTATGTATATATGTATGTATGTATGTAAATGTATATTAGTACATGAGTTTTGTTTTTTTAGTATATAAAGTTATAAAAGTTTATATAAGTTCGTATGCTTTAAATTGACTTAGAGAAATTTTGCATACGGTATATATGTTTTGATTTGATCTGTACTCTATCTGACTCCTATTGTAATAAAAAGCATATATGACAGCCCGTATATATATAGATTGCTGTTGAATATGTACTTATTGATAGAAGTAAAATTTTATTTGCTTTTCAATCCAAACTATATATATATGTTATATTCGTTTATGTAAGTTGTAATATGTTAGTTATATATTCAAGTTTACAGAAGTTTTATATGATTTGTTTAAGTGTAGATATTGATAAAGTAGGTTGTATTACTTTTTTTTAATAAATATCGATTTGAATATAATGGGTGTGAAAATTTATACACTAGTTATGTATACTTGAGTCTAGTTTCGTATACTTATACAGGTTATTTTAGATATTTAAAATTGATGCTAATTTTAAAATTTATACATAGAGAATTTATTTTTAAATGTATATTTTATGTATTGGGATTTAATATTGATTTGAAAATGATAATAATGTATATATAGTTAGTTTAATTTATATCAACTAATTCTAATTATTCATCGATCTCGTTTTGATTTGTTCCATCAATTCCTATTATTAGCTTTGATCGATGAATTCGCTCCGATTTTTCTTGAATTCGTAATTCAATTTCAGTTTCTGTATCAGTGTGCATATCCGTGTCATCTTCTGTATTCTCTAGCCTCAAAAGGTGAGCAATCACTCACGATTAACGTTCTTATATTTATTAAATTTGATTCCAATTGAAATGACAATTGAAATATGCAGCTGTTAGTTATTTACACTATTATATATAACATATATATATATATATATATATATATATTATATTATCTGTTCACCTGTGACATCTGACACTATTATTTGTTATTTATATTGATGATATATGCCTGTTATATTATTTTTATATTTGTTATCACTCTGCAAGTTCCCTGTTAGTTTAGAGTTCCCCATGGGTTGAAATGATACATACCCGAACGATCTAAAGAATAGGAGAAAATCGTTATGGGTTGAAATGATAAACCCAAGCAATTTTCATAGAATTGAATTTGGGATTGTTGAATATGCGCTTATATGATTTTTTTTTTGATGATAATAAACATATATACATTCGTTTAAATGTATTTGATAATATACTATTTTATTTTTCACAGATTAAATAAATATTTGCAGAATAAAATAAATAACACGGAATTTGAATTCAAACGAATATTTTATTCAAACAAATATTTATTACAATTTTTGATAGTACAAATTCAAGTTCTCACTATACATATACATTTTTGATTACATCACGATTACATCACAATTCAGTTTACATTAATAACCTCACTACATATCACTCACACTCGTATTTATCTTCAACTTCATTCCAGTTTGAATCCAGCATCTGAGCAATCTGCAAAAATATAAACTAATGCAGTAAAATTGAAAAAGAAATATTTTTGCAATTCAAAAATAGAAGATAATTTTTGAATATATGATTTGCCTCAGTTATTTGGGTTCATAATTTAAATTTGAATTCATCATACACGAACAACTTGTGACATACACAGTGTATTACTGTATATGCCACAAGGCCGTGCACGCCGATATATACACTTGATAATGCTACAGGGACAGGTGAGCACAAGGTCAAACCCAAATATACGGACAGGTTCAACTCAGGTGCAATAAATTCAAAAATACGACACGAGCACAAGGTCAAATCCGAGTTTTTTGTAACTTGATTCAACTCAAGCGCAAATCAAAAGTACACATGAATATGAAACTAAACAGTCAAGTTCAGTGGTCAAATGCAATAGGCCGAGAACCAGACTCATGCATGCAACATATTCACCAATGAATCATCAAAGAGGCAACTAGGAATGAACAGAACACAAGTGCAACTAAATGGAATGCACCAGTGATGAAAGCTACAAAAACACAAGACAATCTGCAAGCAAGTTCAAGTGATGAAGCACTGCAACTCAGACAGCTACTATGGCCAGACCAACCAGACCCAAGTGAAACTGATTCAATATGCACAAATGTAAAACCACTGCAACAAAAGTGTACAAACACCAATGAACCAACAAAGAATGGCCAGACCCAAGACAGTAGTGTGCAAGTCAGTTTCAAAAGAATCAAAGTATGCCACAATAAAGACAGTAAAATGAACAATGCAAAGAAGGCTGCAGTGAAGCATGTACATGAGTGGACTGGACTACAACTCGACCAAATGGCCAACATGATCAAGAAATATAACATGCAGTGCTGTGCAAACACAAGTGGAATGCAACAGTGAAGCAAACAACAACACGAAGGCAACATGATCAAAAGTTCAGAGCAGACATAGCAGGTGAAGCATCACCAAATACTCAACTCAATGCATCAACAAAAGTCAAGACCGCAAATGAAATACAACTCACATGTATGCACCAGTAAACCATGCTTCACGATGAACTTGTGGTCATAAACACAGTGACATGCACAGATGTATTCAAGAACAGCATGAACAAGTCAATGACTATAAGCTAACACATTACAACTGACTCAAAGCACAAAAGTGCACAGCAAGCATCATGAGCTCAATGAAGACCACTAATATATGCAACATGAACATTTAAACCAGAATACACAGTGGCAACCACAAAATGCAGACAAACTCAAAGCAAGCCAAGAATAAACACCAAGTGCAACAGTATGAACAAAAGATCAAAGAAAAAGATGGTCAGAGCCGTAATAGACAATGCACACATGAGTCAGTGCAGTAAACAGGTGAAAGTGCAACAGTGGCAATGCAGTGACACATGATATACATGATGAAGCAACAGAACAACCAAATCAACTGCAGGAACTCAAAGTGTACATGGAACAATGCAACAGTATCGAGTACAATAAGCACAAGTCAATTACTACATAACACAGCAGTGCAAACACTTCAAGTATGAAACAGCAACACTTGCAACAGTGAAGTCGAAATCATGTAAAGGACACAGCTGTATACAAGTACAAGCCACAATATCAAAGCTGTGCCGTGGATAGCAAGAATTTCAACGTTGAACAAGTCAAAATCGAAGCCGTGTCAACCAAGCATCAAAAATACGAAATTGACAAAGTCAGATAAATCTCAAACATTCAAGCATCATCAAGTGGCCGAGGTGATTCAGTAGACAAATTCAAACACGAAAATACGAATGCAAAAATAGGATTTCGAATCCTATGAATACCCAAAATCATCATCGGCATAAGGTATCGAGTTCAAGAATCAACCAGCAAAGCAAAAGGAGGAAAATACATACCGAAAAAAGCAGAACGAATTCGATCCAAAATTGAAGAAGCCGTAAGCAAATCAAAAGCATCGAAGCCTACTATCGAACGAAATCGAGCGGCACTTCAATTTTGCTCAACCCTAGTTTAAATCGCAAGGAGCAATAGCAAATTACCAGAAGCCCTAATTCGCAAAGAGGAACAAAGAGGGGCGGCCATTTTCTTTCACGAAAAAAAAAAGGAACGGGTTGAAGAAGTGAATAAAGGGCCGGCCTAGTTTATGTTAAAAGGGTTTTTTTTAAAAAAATTATAAGAAGGGTTTAAATTTAAATAGGGTTTTGTTATTTTAATTTGTTTTTAATTTGTATTTTTCTTTTAAACCGTTTTTAATTTTCTAGTCGTGTGACTAGGGTACAAACTACGGTGTGTAGTTTGGGAATTCGCAACTCGGTGGTTGAGTTGTGGTCAGGGTTTTGAGCGTAGAGTTAGATTAGTCAATAGCGGGTATAGCGAGTTTACGTGTGTAAGCGAGGGACTATCTAATTTCTAGTAGAAACCTTGGGGGCAGCACGTAGGCAGGGTTTTGCCGAAGCTGGGTAAATTCTGTGTTGTTCTGTTATTTATATTTTGCAATATCTGTGCTGCTATTCTGTGATCTGAATTGAATTTAATTCATAAGCTTCCGCGATTAATTTTTATAATTTACACTATCACCCTATTCACCCCCCCCTCTAGGGTGAAATCGATCCTACAAGTGGTATCAGAGCTAGGAATAGAAGTCAACATTTGTTTTAAAAATTCTATTTTTAAAAAAAATCAGTTTTTGTATAAAAATTTGAATTTTTAAAATGGCTTCTTTTAATAATGCTTTTGCAGAAGGTCAATCCATAGTTAGACCACCAATGTTCAATGGTGAATATGCTTATTGGAAAAATAGAATGCAAATTTTTCTGAAAACCATTGACGCTTGGAATATTGTTGAGACAGGTTATAGAATACCAACTATAACTATAGATAATCAGGAAATAGAGAAACCAAAAGAACAATGGACAGAACTAGAAAATAAATTACAAAATACTAATGCCAAAGCTATGAATTCTATTATTTGTTCATTGGATCAATTTGAATTTAATCGTGTCTCACATTGTCTAACTGCGTAGGAAATACGGCACATACTAGAAGTGACTCACGAAGGAACATCTTAAGTCAAAGAATCTCGCCTTGCAATGCTAAGCAGCGAATACGAGAACTTCAAAATGGCGAAGGAAGAAAATGTCAAAGAGATGTACGGACGACTCTCCAATATCGTATACAAATCAAAAGCTCTCGGAAAAACATACACCGAATTAGAAATAGTCCGGAAAATCCTCAGAGTCCTTCCACGAAGCTTTGAAGCAAAAGTAACTGCCATACAAGAATCGAAAGATTTAAAACAACTTAAAGTTGAAGAACTCATCGGAAACCTCACCACTTATGAGCTAGAAATGAAATTCAAAGAAGAGCGTGAAGGAGGTGACACTCAAAAGAAATCAATAGCTCTCAAAGGAACAACCGAAAGTGATGATGATAACGATGAAGATGATGGAGCAGCAGAATTGGAGCTGTTAATAAGGAAATTCAAAAAATGGAATCAAAAACATGGAAATTCAGCTCGAAATCAAAAAGCAAAAAGCAGAATAGCCAAAGCACTAGACTACTCAGAAGAGCAAAAGTTTATTTGTTATAATTGCAACAAACCCGGCCATATCAAGCCCGATTGTCCACAAATTAAATCCAGCCATGGAAAGAAACAGAAAAAGAAAAGTTTTGCAGCCACTTGGGATGAAATAGACGAGAATGATCAAAGCACTGGCAGTGAAAGCGAAAAGGCAGAATTGTGTCTTCAAGGTGATACAACTGACAGTGACGATGACGAGCCAAGTGAAGTATCAAAACTTACCCATTCTGAGTTGTTTATATATTTTCATGAAGTAAACGGTTGTTTTGAACGACTTAGGGAAAAATACGCCAAACTTGAATCTCAAAAAGATACTTTGATAGAATGTAATAAACAACTTGATCAATTAGTTAAAACCTATCAAAGTAGGATCCCTAAGTGTGATAAGTGTCCAACATTTGATGAAGAAATTAAAAAATCAGAAATTAAAATAAAATCGCTTGAAAATGAAATTCTGATTTTAAAGGAGAATGAAAATACTAGGAGAGAGAATTCTATTAAAAAGTGCACACAGTTGTTAAACGAAAATGAATCTCTCAAATCACAAGTCCAACAATTGTCAACGACTTTAGATAAATTTTCAAAAAGTGAAAAATCGTTAAATATGCTATTAGGAAAGCAAACTGTTAATACGGTTAAACAAGGACTTGGATATAATAGTTCGAAAAGTGTTGAAAACAAGATTAATCAAGAAAATTCAATGTGCACGATTTGTAGAAAATATGGACACGATCACAATAATTGTTGGTATAGACCCAAACATGTGAAAACTATACCGATTTGGGTTCCAAAAGGCACAAATATAAAATCTCTCAAAGTTAAACAAATTTGGGTGCCAAAGGGAACAATTATAAATAGTTTTTGGTCTTTACAAAATTGTTTTTCAAAATTTTCTGCCACTAACAACCATGGACCTATAAAAACAAATAGGTCACATAAATCTTTCATCGTGTAGGTGTGGTGGCAGGCTAAGGAACAACAACAGTGTACTCTGGATTTCCAGAAACACAACGGATAACGAAGCAAAGTTCCTTAGCCTAGTATAAAGGTGACAGAATCACAATGGACAACGACGAAAAATATCGTAAAGGTAAAACAGGTATGGTATGTTTTAAACGATATATTAAATGTGATAATCTGCACCGTATTTTGAATTAAATCAGCGAATATTGATTTGATGAAAAGATGATAATTTTGTTTCTGACTTATTCAACATAGTTAGCCAAGTATATTCTTATGCCAAAAACACAATAATAATCTCTAGATTCTTTGAATTACTTCATATATATCATTTTGGATTAAAAATAGTGTTTTGTTGGATAATTATACAATTGGTTATAATTCGGCTAACTCTATATTCACGGTTTTTCGATTATTTACACGGCCTCATTTCAAATTCAAAAGAATGTCATTTAAATTGCTGAAAAAATTGAGTTTGAAATTTTTGATGCACACTTCATGTTTTGATCTATAAAATTCAATTGATGATAATTTTTGAGTGAAAGAGAAATTCAGATGCAGATTACACTGGTAATCTAGTTGATAGAAAAATTACAAGTGAAACGTGATTTTTGTTGAAACATTTAATAACTGCATCATTTTTTTTTCAAAGAAAATATCTGCATATTCTTCATTTCAAATAATTTTCAAATAGCAGAAAATTTTCTTTTAAAAAACCCCCTGGAGAAAATCATTTTTGACCATATTTTCAGATTATTCATTTTTGAAAAATTAATTTCATAATTATTTTTGAATTAATTTTAAATGACTATTTTGACTAATCTGACTTCCTATTGTTTATCAAAAAGAAAAATAGTGATTGAAAAAGTGATGAGTGTTAATATTGATCAAATATTATGACTCGAGACGGTATAATTAATAAATTTCTTTAGAAATTTAAACAAGAGTTATAAAATTTTTGTTGGTAAAAAATTCCATGACCATCTCTATGTCTATCATGTTTTCTATCAACCATCACTCATCAAAATTCTATATAGTTTGTCAATATGTGGTACTTTAAACAGGAATCGTTCGTTTTTCATTTTTACATTTTTTTAAAATAAAAAAAATTAAATAAATAAATAAATACCAAAGTATTCACTCTCATTTAAAAGTCCTCACGGTTATGCATGGGTGAATTACTTGGAATTTGTTATGTGCTTCCATGCTCATTTAAAAGTCCTCGCGGTTATGCATGTATGGAACGCATATCAAAAGTTGATTTGTAAAATAAACAAGTTGATTCTAATCCCATTTAAAAGTCCTCACGGTTATGCGTGGTTAGAAGATACTTGAATTCATTTTTTTAAATAAAATTGGAATACTACTAATCTCATTTAAAAGTCCTAACGGTTATGCATGGTTAGTAGTTATTCAAATTCCTGATATAATATACCACAAATAGACACAACTGTATGGTTTTATATGATGACATCATTTCCATCATTCTAAAAGTGGAATATGCGCCTAACAAAATATTTATAATTTTTGTTTGATTTTTTATTGAAATTTAATATTTATATTCAATTGAGTTTTAATGTTGGATTGATATCATTTACTTTATCTCTATTTTCTCTAACACTATTATTCTTTTGCTGATAACAAAAGGGGGAGAGAAAAGTTAAGATTTTGTCAAATAAAATCAAGCAAAGGTCAAATAATTTTCTATTTGCATCTAGGATCATCTGCATATTTTTATTTGTATGCATATATGTAGGGGGAGCATCGTATAGAGAGGAAGCATTTAAATAGGGGGAGCAATTAGAATATATCAATGATCAAATACATTTAACATATTCAAAATCTTAAATATATGTTTGTTATCATCAAAAGGGGGAGATTGTTGAATATGCGCTTATATGATTTTTGTTTGATGATAATAAACATATATACATTCGTTTAAATGTATTTGATAATATACTATTTTATTTTTCACAGATTAAATAAATATTTGCAGAATAAAATAAATAACACGGAATTTGAATTCAAACGAATATTTTATTCAAACAAATATTTATTACAATTTTTGATAGTACAAATTCAAGCTCTCACTATACATATACATTTTTGATTACATCACGATTACATCACAATTCAGTTTACATTAATAACCTCACTACATATCACTCACACTCGTATTTATCTTCAACTTCATTCCAGTTTGAATCCAGCATCTAAGCAATCTGCAAAAATATAAACTAACGCAGTAAAATTGAAAAAGAAATATTTTTGCAATTCAAAAATAGAAGATAATTTTTGAATATATGATTTGCCTCAGTTATTTGGGTTGTTCGTCATAATTTAAATTTGAATTCATCATACACGAACAACTTGTGACATACACAGTGTATTACTGTATATGCCACAAGGCCGTGCACGCCGATATATACACTTGATAATGCTACAGGGACAGGTGAGCACAAGGTCAAACCCAAATATACGGACAGGTTCAACTCAGGTGCAATAAATTCAAAAATACGACACGAGCACAAGGTCAAATCCGAGTTTTTTTGTAACTGGATTCAACTCAAGCGCAAATCAAAAGTACACATGAATATGAAACTAAACAGTCAAGTTCAGTGGTCAAATGCAATAGGCCGAGAACCAGACTCATGCATGCAACATATTCACCAATGAATCATCAAAGAGGCAACTAGGAATGAACAGAACACAAGTGCAACTAAATGGAATGCACCAGTGATGAAAGCTACAAAAACACAAGACAGTCTGCAAGCAAGTTCAAGTGATGAAGCACTGCAACTCAGACAGCTACTATGGCCAGACCAACCAGACCCAAGTGAAACTGATTCAATATGCACAAATGTAAAACCACTGCAACAAAAGTGTACAAACACCAATGAACCAACAAAGAATGGCCAGACCCAAGACAGTAGTGTGCAAGTCAGTTTCAAAAGAATCAAAGTATGCCACAATAAAGACAGTAAAATGAACAATGCAAAGAAGGCTGCAGTGAAGCATGTACATGAGTGGACTGGACTACAACTCGACCAAATGGCCAACATGATCAAGAAATATAACATGCAGTGCTGTGCAAACACAAGTGGAATGCAACAGTGAAGCAAACAACAACACGAAGGCAACATGATCAAAAGTTCAGAGCAGACATAACAGGTGAAGCATCACCAAATACTCAACTCAATGCATCAACAAAAGTCAAGACCGCAAATGAAATACAACTCACATGTATGCACCAGTAAACCATGCTTCACGATGAACTTGTGGTCATAAACACAGTGACATGCACAGATGTATTCAAGAACAGCATGAACAAGTCAATGACTACAAGCTAACACATTACAACTGACTCAAAGCACAAAAGTGCACAGCAACCATCATGAGCTCAATGAAGACCACTAATATATGCAACATGAACATTTAAACCAGAATACACAGTGGCAACCACAAAATGCAGACAAACTCAAAGCAAGCCGAGAACAAACACCAAGTGCAACAGTATGAACAAAAGATCAAAGAAAAAGATGGTCAGAGCCGTAATAGACAATGCACACATGAGTCAGTGCAGTAAACAGGTGAAAGTGCAACAGTGGTAATGCAATGACACATGATATACATGATGAAGCAACAGAACAACCAAATCAACTGCAGGAACTCAAAGTGTACATGGAACAATGCAACAGTATCGAGTACAATAAGCACAAGTCAATTACTACATAACACAGCAGTGCAAACACTTCGAGTATGACACAGCAACACTTGCAACAGTGAAGTCGAAATCATGTAAAGGACACAGCTGTATACAAGTACAAGCCACAATATCAAAGCTGTGCCGTGGATAGCAAGAATTTCAATGTTGAACAAGTCAAAATCGAAGCCGTGTCAACCAAGCATCAAAAATACGAAATTGACAAAGTCAGATAAATCTCAAACATTCAAGCATCATCAAGTGGCCGAGGTGATTCAGTAGACAAATTCAAACACGAAAATACGAACGCAGAAATAGGATTTCGAATCCTATAAATACCCAAAATCATCATCGGCATAAGGTATCGAGTTCAAGAATCAACCAGCAAAGCAAAAGGAGGAAAATACATACCGAAAAAAGCAGAACGAATTCGATCCAAAATTGAAGAAGCCGTAAGCAAATCAAAAGCATCGAAGCCTACTATCGAACGAAATCGAGCGGCACTTCAATTTTGCTCAACCCTAGTTTAAATCGCAAGGAGCAATAGCAAATTACCAGAAGCCCTAATTCGCAAAGAGGAACAAAGAGGGGCGGCCATTTTCTTTCACGAAAAAAAAAAGGAACGGGTTGAAGAAGTGAATAAAGGGCCGGCCTAGTTTATGTTAAAAGGGTTTTTTTTTAAAAAAATTATAAGAAGGGTTTAAATTTAAATAGGGTTTTGTTATTTTAATTTGTTTTTAATTTGTATTTTTCTTTTAAACCGTTGTTAATTTTCTAGTCGTGTGACTAGGGTACAAACTACGGTGTGTAGTTTGGGAATTCGCAACTCGGTGGTTGAGTTGTGGTCAGGGTTTTGAGCGCAGAGTTAGATTAGTCAATAGCGGGTATAGCGAGTTTACGTGTGTAAGCGAGGGACTATCTAATTTCTAGTAGAAACCTTGGGGGCAGCACGTAGGCAGGGTTTTGCCGAAGCTGGGTAAATTCTGTGTTGTTCTGTTATTTATATTTTGCAATATCTGTGCTGCTATTCTGTGATCTGAATTGAATTTAATTCATAAGCTTCCGCGATTAATTTTTATAATTTACACTATCACCCTATTCACCCCCCCCCTCTAGGGTGAAATCGATCCTACAGGATTGTGGGTTGAAATGATATATACCCGTATATACTTAAATTGCGGATTGAAATGATAAATATCTGTATCACTTGAACATAGGATAGAAAATTATATACAGACACCGTTGGTCAATGTATTTATTTTGAATTGATTTCCAAGGTTTTGCAATGAATATTTTTGTTTTAATAAATATTGATTTTAAGGTATATATAAATGTTATTTTTATAAAGGTTTTAAACTTTTATTTTTGAAAATTACGCGTTTTGAAAATTTTAAAATTATAAGTTGGTTTTGGAATTATAAATTTCAAGATTTTACTTACAATTTTACTATTTTTAAATATATATACAATAAGTTTAATAATAAGATTAGATTTATTAAAGTTGATTAAATAAAGTTGATTTAATTAATATATAATATGTTTAAGTATTTATTTAAAATTTATATTTTCAAATATAGAGGTTATAATGATTTTAATAAAATTCAGGTTGGAAAGAGAAATAGAAATTGGTTTGAAATTGAATTTATTTAAGAATTATACTCAAATAAGTTTGATTTGAAACTTATTAAATTTGGGATTTTAAAGATATGATTTTATAACCTGATTTTGATTAAAAGTGATTTAAATGAATATTTCAAATTTACATAAATTGAAATTGTATATTTATTTTTATTTAAATTTGAAATTTGAAGTTTTATTTAAATGTTATTTGAATGATTAAGTAAATATTTCAAAATAAATAATAGTAAAGCGAATTTGACATATATGTGAAAGTGCCAAATTTATTTTGAAATGTTGAATATTCAAATCTTTGAAATATATTAAAATTGAAATGATTTATTTTATGGTTCAAACCATTTGTTTGAAATTGATATAATATGAAATGGTTTATTTAGAAACCAAATCGAATTGAAATTGATGAATTGAGGTTTAATTAAATTGGAAATTTGGAATCCGATTTGATTTGAATCGATTTGTGAAATTTAAGGAATCTATTTTATCATATAAAGTATTTTTAAATTGTATTTAAAACTATTTTATATTTTACTTTATAAATCATTTTTAATATAAACTATTTTAATATACTAATAATTTTTATATAAACTATTTTAATATACTAATTATTTTATTATAAACTATTTAACTTATAACTATTTTATATAAACTATTTTATTTTATAAACTATTTTATTATATATGCTATTATTAATATCTAAACTTTTTGAAAGAAAAGTATTATGGTTTTCCAAAGTATTACGATTTTCAAAGTGTTATATTTTCAAGTGTTTCGGTTTCGGAAGTGTTATAACTTTTAAAGTACTATGATTTTGGAAATGGATATAATTTAACTGAAAAGGACATCATATTGATATGGTTTGAAATGGATATGATATTTTGGTTTTGAAGTAGAAACTATTTTGAAATGACCATGGTGTTATAATAACATTTGGTTACTAAAGAGATCGGATCGGATATTGTCATACTCTCTGCCAACACCGAAAACCATTTTAACAACCATGTACATGGTGGAGATTCCAGAATGAAGCAGGATGGTGTAGACGATCCTATATGAGGTGTATACATGGACCCGACTCCCGTGAGTTGGCTTAAGGTGGCTAAAACAGGAGCAATTGATGGGCCAAGTGAGGTAGCTCCTCCGATCGGACACACTCCATCGTATGCCATTCTATTACTTTGCGATTGATTTTGTGCTCACCTTTGATTCAAGAGTGTGGCTCGAGGTGGGCGATTGGTGTGGCTCTGCGTTACCACTAGCCCAGAAGTGTAATTGGTATATCTAACCTGGCATTGCTTAGTTGTGCTATGTCACCTACCTTATCGAGACCACTACGAGTTTGTTTTGTGTGGTGCCTATGGAGTGCCTTCTAATAGCTCCAGTTTACGAGGTATCATGGTATTGTATAAACTATGGCACTATGAAATGTGTTAAGAGGGATGAGGGCAACGCCTTAACGCTATTTTAATAGTTTACTTTACTATGGACATTATTATAATAGCATGTATTACTACATAGTAGATAGTTCCACGGATCCTTAGGATGGGTATCCCAAACATCCTTTGAGTTACTTGTATTTCAGTTGATATTTCACTAGAGTTGTATTTATTGATATAAGAATTTTAATCCTAACTCGAGTGTTTTGTGCTTTGCTTTACATTCGAGTCAGACTAAGTGGCACAACATATGAGACTCGCCTTTGGAGTTGGAGCTTCGCTTGGAGATCCTCCTATATCTATATTTCACTTGGGATGTTACAATATATATGTATATTTATTTCAAAATGGTGGGAAGTTTAACTGGAAATTTAATTCATAAGTTCCGTGTTAAGTCGGGGTTTCAATTATTGAAATAAATCAAAATTTTGAAATATTTGAAGTGTTTAAAATTTAAATTGGAATTCAAAATAATTTGAAACAGTTGAACTAGGATATTTTTTTATATAATATTCAATTTCATTCTAATAAACACGTATAACTTACCTGAATTATTTAAAAAGTTGAAATGTTAAGATTAATTTGCAATTGAAGATTATCTAAGAGAAAACCTAGGGAACAAATTGTTCAAATTCAATTTTTCTTAATAAAAATATTATAAATAACAAGTAAATTGGTATAGTGCTCAATCACATATGAAACATTAATAAACTTACCTAAAACATTCAAAAGTTTAAATGTTAATAAGAATATGTAACTGAATATTATATAATATAATGTAAGTGATAAGATGTCCAAAATGATATTTTGTTAAGGGAATTAATAAATAAAAATTTCGGGTGATTATAATAAATGTATATACACTAATCTATGTTATGGAAAATGTTAAGTGAAAAAAAGAGAATGTCATTCAATAAATAAATATGAACTGAAAAATAGTTATAATTGAACTTTAAGTGGGATTAACTTAAGCGAAGTTAAGCAGATTTAATAAATGAGTTAAGTAAAGTAAATTTTGTTTTAGAAGAAAATTTTGAAACAAATATTAATAAATTGAAACAAATCAAATTGAAGGAAATTAGCTTGAATTAAAAATCAACAAAATAAGAATATAAATGAATATTATTGGTTTAATAAAATGGATCGAAACCAAATTAATTGAATATAAATCAATTTAAAATTGATGAAATTTATATTATTTTGAATTTGTTGTGTATCTGATAATATGTATTTCAATCTATCTTTTCTTTCCGATTGTTCACATTTTCCAACCTCGTTCCTTTTCGGGGACGAAAAGTTTTGAGGGGAGAGTGTAAGGACCCAAAATTTTTTAATGGGTTTATAATGTAATTAACTGAAATTTTGTAAAAATTAAAACTATAAAAATTTTGCAATAAAAATTCGATATTTGGAATACGTCTGTTTAGACATAGCAAATGGAAAATTTTCATTGGAAAATATGAATGTTAATTCTGTCGCGTAAATTTCAATTTTAATTTAATATCAGTTAATTGATGAAAATTAAATATTTTCGAAACTGAATATTTTTATATAATAAAAATGTTTATCATTTTCTTAGCGAAAAATTATATTTCGTTTCATCAAATTTAGACTGCTCTAGCCCCGTATATGTTATTTTCGACGAATTTGCAGCAATTTAGCAGCGAAATATCGACTTTTGATAGGATAGTCGAGTCGCTGATATCTATGCACCGTTTTGATCATCTTGTCATGCTGATCTCCGTAGTATATTCATTCGTGTTTTTCAGAGTTCGGGACACAACGAAATTGGTAAATCGATCAGTCATATCGGTTCCACATTTGGACCTTTTTGCTTCCCATACCCTTTCATTTTCCACCGTAAAATCAATAGCCACTATCGTCTATAATTTCCAAAATATATGGCGACTTTTCCTTTTCCACACTGGTTTCAATATTTATTTGCTGGTTCGTTTGCTATGCCATTCTCTATCGTCTACCATACAAAAAAAGGTATGCATTTGCCATGAAAATTACCGTGCATCTCGTCTTCTTTGTAAACCTAGTTTGAGAAAAAATTATATATAGAAGTTGCTTTGAGGAAACCCTGCATTTTCGTGCTTAAACCCGGATCTGCAATTCCATCTTCACCGTGACCAAAACCCATCCACTACTATCTCCTCCCCATTCGCTTCCACTTCCTCCGCCTCCTCCTTTGCTTTATAAAAATATACATATATATGATATACATGAAAGTATATAGATGCAGCCATTCCTCTTCAACAACCACCTAACCATGCATCCTACACCTAACCATTGACTACGCCATCAATCAACCGGCTACACCACCCTCCCACTGGCTATGACCAAACATCGAACACGCCTTTTCGTTAGCCACTCCCACAAACCATGCGCCCACGTCACCGACAGCAGCACAGCCGAAGGATGCTTCCACCGGACGTATCACCACCTGGTCGATCGCCTTCTTTCGAGCCACCAATTTGCTAACCCTCCATCACCATACGACGCCAAACAGACCCATGCCAACTCCTCCACATCACAACCAAACACCCACTGTCTGTTCATTTTAAGATCCTGCAACCCTGACAGCCTCTCTCCATCTCCGCCGTTGTCAGACTTAGCCACAACTAGTCGACCCTTCCATAAGTATATATTTTTTTGGTTTTAAATTAAATATATATATATATATAAAGAATTTATTTCGATGTGTTACAAATTGGATATTGATTTTAAAAGAAAATATTAAAAAAATGTTATATTAGCAAATTTTTGATTTTTAAGATTTTATATTTTTTTTCCTCAAGAATTTCTGTTTACCAACTTTGTCCATCAAATCCGTGTTCAGCTTACTCCGCTTTAGGACTTGTTGTTGGATTGGTTGATCTTCTAAATCATGATTCAAATCATAGCTTGTCGTGTTATCTATTTTCTCTAGCCTCGAAAGGTGAGCAATCACTCACGATTAACATCCTTGTATTTAATAAATTTAATTCACATTGAAATGACAATTGAAATATGCGGTTAATTTGAATTGTTAATTAATTAATTGCTATATATGATATGTCTTCATTTGTAACCGTTCATCTTTGACATATGACACCTAACCTGTTGTTTATATTATAATTAAATATATATGCCTGTTGTTGATATGTTCTATTATTATCAAATTTGTTCTCACTCTGCAAGTTCCATATTAGTTTAAAGTTCCCTATAAGTTGAAATGATACATACCCGTACGATATTATAGGTTATAGTTGAAATGATAAACCCAACCAATTTAAATTGATTGTGAAATTTTGGGATTGTAGGTTGAAATGATATATACCCATAAATATTTAATTTGCAGATTGAAATGATAAATATCCGTACCACTTGACCATATGATAGAAAATTATATACGGACACCGTAGGTCTATTTTGAAAATGATTGCTAAATTTTGAAAAGAAATATACGAATTTTATTAAATATTGATTTTTAAATTATGATATAAAGAATTTATTTTAATATATGGGTATAATTCAGATTTCTTAAAATTATATGTTTTGAAAATTTTAAATTTATAAGCTAGTTTTGAAAATATAATTTTTAGACTTTTTTTGTAATTTTATTATTTTAAAATATGTAAAATAAGATTCAATACAAAATACATTTAATAATTAGGTTTAATTTAATAAAATTTAATTTAATTGGCTTAAAATATGTTTAAGTATTTATTTAAAATATATATTAATATATAAAAAAAAGTTTTATAACTTTAATAATAAAGGTTGGGAAGATAAATTAATGGTGACTTGGAATTTAAATTTGTTAAAAATTTAGTTTAAATAAGAATTTATTTGAACTTATTGATTTTATATAAATATATGATTTATACCATGAGTTGATAAAAAGAAATTAAATGAATATTCTCAATTTTAAATAAAATTGAGACTGACTATTCAACATTGATTTGAACTCATAAATTGAGATTTCATTTAAATTGTCATTACAATGATTAAGTGAATAATTTCCAATTTGGATAAAATTGGAGTTAAATGTTGAAATCTAAATGAAATTTATGTTGTAAATGTTTGAATATTTAAACTTGAATCTTTGAACTTAAAATTGAATTTGTTAAACTGGAATTGATTTAAACTGAAAATTTTGAATTTAAGTTGATTTGAATCGATTTGTGAAATCGGAGGAAACAAATTTTATTATATAAAGTATTTTTAATATATATAAACTATTTTAATTTATAACTATTTTAATATATATACTATTTTCAACATCTAAACTATTAGGTGATAAGTGTTATGATTTCAAAAGTGTTATGATTTCTAAAGTGTAACGATTCTGTAAAAGAATATTATTTAAAGTGAATAATGATATACAATTGATGTGGTTTTGAAATGAATATGATAAATTGATATGAAATATGAACTATTTGAAATTAAAGGACCATGGTGTGAAATAAGACCAGGATCAGATATTGTCATATTCTCTGCCAATACTGAAAACGACTTTAACAACCGTGTACGTAGTAGAGATTTCAGAAAGAAGTAGGATGGTTTGGCGACGATTCTATATGAGGTTTTCACGCAGCCCTGACTCTCCTGAGTCAGCTTGATGTGGCCAAAACAGGAGCCACGCTGGGCCAAGTGAGGTCATTTCTCTGATCGGCCACATTCCTTTTATACCATTCTATAACCAAATGTTGACATATTGTATGTCAACAATCATCCCCGGTCTCTTTAATAACCAAACGTCATTTTACACACCGTTGGTTCTCTTGCGTTTTCAAAACGATTCATGCTTGATATCAAAATATCATATTCACTTCAAAATATCATTTTGTTCAAAGTATCATATTTACTTAAAATATGTCAATTTCACTTGAAAATCATTTTTATTCCAATATCTCAATTTCACTTCCAAAATCATTTCGAATTTCAACTTACGTTATAACTTCATTTTAACCAAATTCGCATTTAAATGAACGATATAAATAAACAGCTCCGACCTTAAACAGCTTGAATTTTTTAAAATAGTTTAAATAATTTAAATAGTTAAAATACTTTAAATAGTTTGATATAAAATAGTCTAAGTATCAAAAATGGGTTATATATTAAAACAGTATGGGAATCAAAATAATTTATTTTGGAAATAGTTTATATTGAGAATAGCTTTAAATTAAAACTATTTCTTTCCATTTCCAATAAATCTGGACGCGGATCCAAATTTCAATCAAACTGATTTAATTTTAAATCTTCCAATTCAAATCATCTTCAATCCCAATTTAATTCAAATCGACGCAATTTCGATTTCAATTCAAATCAATTTCGATTTTGGTTTCAATTCGAATTAGCTTTAATTTCGATTCAAATGGTTTACAGGTCCAATTCAATTCTCATTTTTAAACCACTTCAAAGTTCAAATTTTAGATTCAAATCTTTAAATTAATTCCATTTCGAATATTTTAATTCCGAGGCCAAATTTGGAATATTAATATAAATTACTAACCAAGAAAAATTTCAAAGTTCGAGCAAAGGTTCAATTTTCTTAAAACAATTTCAACTTCTATCATACAAATGATTTCTCAATTATAACTTTAAACTTTCAAATTCAATTCTTTAAACAATTTCTGTTAACAAATTTCTATTCCAACATTTCATGACTCAAATTGGAAATATAATCCAATTTTTATAAATAAGATTTTATTTCTTTAAAACAATCTCATTTAAATAATTTAAAATTCAAGTATTTAAAACCGTATAATTTAACCAATCGGGTGTCTTTATATAATTTTATTTTCAATGGCCAAGTGAATTGTCATTTCAATTTTAATTCTAAGGATGGATATATATATATATATATATATATATATATATCATTTCAATCCAAATCAAAGTGTCATAGGTATATGATTTCAATATATTTCTTAAATTATTCGAAATAATTCAAATAACAGTTTATATGCTATCAATAATATACAGGGCGGTAACATGATATATATATATATATATATATATATATATCAAATCATCCAATATATCAACCAATCACATCAAATCTCAATCAACATCCAAATCAGCTAACAAATCACAATAGGTAACTAGTTATCAATATTGATTGTTTAACTGGCAATTTAGTTCTAATTTCAATTCAACTATTAATTCAAAAAATTTATCAGTTCAAGTCATATGTCAATTTATAAGTCGGTTAAATTACCAAACAACAGTCAATAAAAATAATTACTTCATGATTTTAATTTAACGCACATCAAACATATTTTTGTATTCTTGAGCAGGTTTAATCACTCGACTTTATTTGAAACTAAATTTTTTTCAGTGTCCAATAAATTTCAAACCAACTCTATGTCATAGATGAGGTCGATACGATTCCAAGACGACTTGTTTCACTCGAATCTGACCTCGCATGAAAAAGTTACTCGATAACTAGCATAACGATATAATAAAAACATAATTAACTTGATTGATAAAAATGAAACAAAACCATTCTCTTATCATTACTCCTCACACGTTCATCTCTAGGCTTGCGCGCTTCCTCGTTTGTTTGTTTTTTTACACGATCGACATGCCCCTATCCCACCCATGAATGCCGCCGCACCCCTACGCCGAACCACCGCCGCCGCGGTGCCACCCTCCTATCACACGCATGCCATGAACCAAAAAACCTAAAAAGTTGATCGACAAATGTATGACATCGGCCATCATGCGATGAAATTTGACAATCCTACCATCGTCTCCCCATCTTCCTTATTGAAGTCGAAGACTAAGAGCGTGTGTAGAAGGAGAAATCGGGGAAGAAAGACCAATGATGTTTGGCCATCAAAAATTTAAAAAGGGCGGCTGAAGAACTTGGGTTTTAGGATTGCAAAAAATAAAGTTTCACGTCCTTGTATAGAAAATTTTGCATCACTATTCATCCGTGAAAATTTTGAACTTCAAATTAAGCGTGCCGCGTAGCATTTTATATGTTATACCCCTATTCCGAATACAACGGAATATATATCGGGAGCCAATTCCATCATATTCAGAAGATAGCTTTTCAAAATCGAGTTAGATTAATTGAAGTTCTAAAAATAAATTCTACGCGTTTCAAGCTCGCATGACCAAACGATAAGTCCGATCGCTACGAAACTTAAAAACCTATAACAATTCACTATTATGGATCCAATGAATTTTGTTTCGTCAGAATTCGAGACAGTGCCAAAAAGACTATTTTTACACGTTAATTAAAAGAGTAATTTCAAAAATCAATTTAGTCACTTTTTAAATCCAAAATAAAAGTTTACTATCTTCATTCATATTAAATTCAGGATTCAATTGTTTAAACAATTTCAATAGCAAATTTAAACAATTTAATTATCAAATAAATTTCTATATTTGAAATATAAGTTATTTAACATATAAAATTTAACTTTTAAAACGAATTCAAATAATAAAATAACCACTTCCATTTTAAAGTAATTTAACATCTTTGCAATTATTGTATGCAGCAAAAGTTATTCATTTCTTACCAAATAAATGTTTTCTTATTTTTGAAATTTAAACTTATCAAAAATATAATTTCATATAAATAAACTAATGCTTTTACTCGTAATAAACATTTATTCGATTCTTTATTAACTTAACATTGATTATTTCAATTTCTGTTATCAATTACTTACAATTCAGTAACATCTAATTTACTTTCTCATACAAGTTATCATCTTTTATCTCATTGAATTTTGTTATTTTTTTTTCTAAACTCATATTCAATAAGTTACATTAATACATTAAATTTTTATTTCTAACCATTTTTGTTCAATAATTATATTAAATTTAATAACTTAAAATAGTTAAAAATATGGGTCGTTACACTTCTTCTTCCATATACAAAAATTTTAGGACTAAAAACACTAGTTTTGTTATCTCTAATAATTAAAAACCAAAAAAATACACATTTTTTCTCTTACAAAATTCATTAAATCGTATGAACTTGGAAATGTACAAAATTGAAAACCATCTCTAAAATAATATTTTCTACGCCATATTCAAATTTTATATCAATTGAAAATCAAAAGTTTTGGTTTTGTCATTAATACCTATTAGAACAATTCCATAAAATTCCAATATACTATCATTCAATCTAATAATGATATTATCAATCTAAGCATGAATTATTATCTGAACTAATTTGGAAATCAATCATAAATCCAAAATAAAACATAAGCAAATGAGATGGTTAACTATTATTTACCTTACATTGGATAAGAGAGATTGATATTTGATATAGATTAATTCCCATAAGCTTTCCTCTTTGAATTACTTAGACTTACTCTTCTTTTCCTTTAGGTAGTTGTCGGCCTTCTTGTAGGATTTGTTTTGATTTTAGAAAATGAAAAAATAATGAATGGGAGGGGAAGGTTTTAGGAAATTAAATTAAAGAATTATTTTCATTGTTCCCCTCTAATTAATCCATTTCTAATCTATGTAACAATCTTATTAATTGATTAAGGCCTTGCCCAAATTAGTTAACAAATCTCATTCTCCTTATCACTTCCTGTTATTTTATTTAATTTATCAAATTAAATTCCCTAAAAAAATTTAGACAAAAATTAGAGGTGTTATAATAACGTTACACAGGAATATATCAAAGCTTGTTTGATGACAAATTTTAGAGGTGTATATGTGAAAATATACATATGAAGAAAAAGAAATAAATTTTAATGCCAACATTATGGAAAAGAGCGAAAGGATTAGAAAATATCAAATTTTAATCTACATAGTATTTTGATTTGTTGTAGATTTCGAAAGTAAAAAGAAAATAATGAAACAAAGAAAAAAAGGATCAAATTCTAAGAGATATCCAGTTGATATACGCAATAGAAGTTACGACGGCCCTTTGATTTCATGTGAAGCTCGAGATGAAGGAGAAACATTAAATGAAAGAAGGGAATAAAGCAATCAAAATTTTATTTTAGAGGATAAAACAATGATATTTTTCTTAGGGATTAAACTACATAGATATGCATAATACAGTGGAATAGAACGAATATGAAATAGGCATAACTAATTAAATTTATAAAAGGAAAAAACGAATATTACACTTGTATTTAGTAAAAGTAATTAAATGAGAATCTTTAGAGATCATAATAATCATGTTTCTTTTTTAATGGCAGACCCTTCCATACCTCCTATCCCTTCCATCAATCCCTCTCTCCTCATCCTTCCTTCCTTGCCTACATCCTATGAACTATTCATCCTACTTCCCTCCCTAATCTTCATCCCGACCGATGACTTGGTGATTCCCTTCCTTTCCTTGCTCCTTCTAGCCCTCTAGCTCCCATTCCTTATATCTTGAATTTGTCCAACTCTTTACCCTTTCCTGCCTTTCCCTTTGGCTCTTCCTCCACTTCATCTGAACATGATTAGACATCCCTTTTTTAGCTCAAGCCTTAAAATGCTGGGAAGTATAACCTTGTACAAAATGAACATGAAATCCAATGACCAAGCTAACATCCCTCCTTCAGAAGTTCTACAGGCTGGCTTCTCTGTTTGGAAAGAATACATTATTGGCTTCTTTCTGACAAGCCTCTTTCATACACAGCCGTTATCAATCATTTAAAGAAGATATGGAAGCTTAAAGGCAACATTAAAGTTAAATAAGATGTTATTAAATTCCTTCTCTTACTCTTTGATGAAGATAAAGAAGAAGAATCATTGAGGGTGACCCAATGATCATGAGAAATAAATTGTTCATCCTTAAGAAATGGGATCTAAATGTTAGTAATGTTTATGGATCCATAAAGGTTGTCCTTGTTTGGGTTAAGCTATCAAATATTCCTCTGTTTGCTTGGTCTTAGATTGGCAAAAACTGGCTTGTAAACAGTTTGGGAAAATTTATATGTCTAGATGGTACAACTAAAAGTTTAAAAAGAATACAATATGGTAAGTGCCTTACTGAGATAACCCCTAATGATAAACTTATGGACTCCTTCCCTATTCAGCTGCTTGATGGGTCCTTGAAGTTTGTATAGGTCTACTACCAATGGAGTCCTGACATATGTGATTACTGTAAAGTGTTTGGACACTTTACTAAAAATTGCCTCTGCAATAATCCTTAAGAAAAGAAGGCAATTAGAAAATGAAATCTAGCCAAGAAAAATGAGAAGGGTAGCATGGTAGCTAAGAAGATTAATGTTTCAAAGAAATGATCTAGTGAAAGGAAAAATAGCTCATGGAACAAAGTTGTTAATGATAGGAAACTTAGTTATAGGAATAAAAGAGCCATTGAAGGTTACATGAACTAGAAAAAATCTTCTCTTGGCTTTGTGCAACCAAAAAAGGATAGCAATGTTATTGCTTCCTCCACATCAAAAAAGTTAGTGCAAGTTTCTGGCATACAATTAGTGATGAATATAGCCACTGTTAATGCTAATAATTATGCTATGCTTGAGTCAATCGAAGAGGATGGTGATGATGAATCTGCTATATCCCCTACTAGCAGAGAAATAGCTAATTTTATCAGTATGAATAATGAAGGCATTCAAACTATAGAACCAAATGTGGATTTGAACCCAAATGAACTAGTGCACATAACCAATGTGAATATTGAACCGATTATTCCTAACTTACTTGCTAAGACTCAAACCCACTCCTCTATTATAATCTCTTCAAATGCCTCTACCTCCAATGCTTAACCCAATCCTAAACAACATGCTCTTCCCTCTAATCAGTTGTTGTTATCTGGAGTAGATGGATCTTCTCATCTGGGCTAGAACTTGCTTGATTCTACAACCTCTACGGAATTACCAACTTTTAATGCTACAACATTCCAATTATCAGCTGGGCATCTACACACTGATATATGTACCAAAACATGCACACCAGACTCAACTCCCTTTTTTTTATTGGCAACTCCTCTATCTTTATTCCTACTACTCCCTCCTCGCTCCTAACTCCTCTCATTCCTCTATTACATCAACTTTCCTCAAATCTTAAACTCATCTCTTCTCTAATAAGCTTGCCTCTTCCATTATTGTTGCTACCTCTTTACACAAAAAGAAGAACAAGAAACTAAAGATATCAAAGACTAAATCCAAACCAAATTCGATCTTCTTCATATCTCCTATTAACTCAGATGATGATCTTAATCATACTGGTTACTCATCACCTAACAATGACAGTACGACTTCTACCAGAAGTACCAGAAACTCAACCAAAATAAACCTACCATTTCCTAATGATGCAAAACTGTGTTACATGGAACATTAGAGGTGCCCATATAGACATAAAGCTAGATCAGGTAAAAGCATTAATACATGAATTTAATCTTTCCGTAACATCAATGTGACGGCCCGCAAATCCGATCACGTTCGAGCTGACAATAAACCGCACATGTCCAACCCAAACCAAACGGAAATATGGATAATCATTAGAAAGAAAGAAAAGAAGAGAGAAGAAAAGAGAAGAAAAGGAGAGAAAGAGAAAATAAAACAAAAACAATCACAGTGGAACAACATATAATATAATATCAATCATCTTTACAAAACAGAAACTGTAATATAATACACACACACACATGCACACATCAATCATAGCACAATAATCAATCACTAATCATCATCTTGGACAGTTATGACAACAAGTCCTCACAAATGCTGATAGTTCAAACAACAATGTAGCAGAAAAACATACGACAAGAAAACCTCCAGCCTTCTGTTGAAGCTCCAAAGCATCCAAATCTATATTTGTAAATATACTCGGTATGACCCGAGCATTGAAAGGGAAGAACTCCAGCATATTAGCTATAATATTAATCATACAAAAAATTGTTACATTGATTAAATTCCAGCATATTAGCTATAACGACCTAGAATTTCACCGTTCAAATCGACAATCATCCACACATGTTAGACTTAAATTGCTCAAAACAACAGAACGTTAATTTATGTTTGGCAAAACTTAGCATATAAAGTAAATAAAGCAACCATAGAACCACAGACACAGAGTAATATAACAATAAGCAGCGGAATAGATAAATAGTAGTTCATGAAGCTACTATATAAACAACAGAGTCTTAAACAAAGTACAATAGATATCTAATACATATGAGTTTCAATACAAATATTAGTGATAAGTCTGAATAAAATAACTAGAATAAACTGAGAATCTAAAAGATAGAGATAGATTGTCAAGCAAAACTCCAAGCTACGAAGGTGGGTCTCAAATGCTGTGACACTCAGTCTGACCCGAGCATAACGCAAAACACAAAACACTCGGGTCAGGATTAACATTCTTATATCAGTAAATTTAACTCAAGCGAAATGTCAACTGAAATTCAAGCAACTTAAAGGATGCTTGGGATTTCCATCCTCTACGGACTATCTACTATGTAGTAATATACACTATTATAATATGCCTATCAGTAAAGTAAAGTATTAAAATAGCGTTAAGGCGTTACCCATATTTCTTTAACATGTTTTATATATTCCCGTAGTCTATAGTATGCCGTATGCTCCACCAAACCGGTGGTTTACCCAGAGGACCCCATAGGTACGGTATAAAACAAACTCGTAGAAGGTGCGATAGGGCATGTGAACATTACACGTGGGGCAATGCCAGGATAGATATACGATTGAGGATCCGGACTAGTGGTAACACATAGCAGCTACTACCGCCCACCTCGAGACACACTTCCAAATCAAAGGTGCACCCAACCAAATCACAAAGTAGTAGAATGGTACCGAAGAAATGTGTCCGATCGGAGGAATGACCTAACTTGGCCAACGTGGCTCCTGTTTTAGTCACATTTAAGCTGACTTATGGAAGTCAGGGTCACGTAAATACCTCATACGGAATCGTTCACCAAACCATCCTACTTCATTTCTAGAATCTCCACCACGTATACAGTTGTTAAAATGGTTTTCAGTATTGGCAGAGAGTATGCCAATATCCGATCCTGGTCTCTTTGACAACCAAATGATTATTTCACATTGTGGTCATTTTTATTTCAAACAGTTCATACTTCATATCAAAATATTATATTCATTCCAAAATTATATCTCTTTCGAAGTCATATTCTCTTCTGAAATCATATCACTTTCCAACTTAAACAGTTTGAATATTGAAAATAGTATATATTTTAAATAGTTAAAAATAATTTACATTTAAAGATAGGTTATAGATTAAAATAGTTCATATATTAAAATAATTTATATATATATATATATGTTGAAAATACTTTATATAATAAAATTAGCTTCCTCCAATCCACAATCGATTCGAATTAACTCAAATTCCAACATTCACTTTAAATCAATCCTAGTTCAACAATTTCAATTTAAAAGGTTAAAGATTCAATTCAAATTCTCAATAAATCATTTCAATTTCTATCGATTTCAAATCCCGGTTGAACTATCACTTCCATTCTAATAAGATTCAAAGTATAAATATTCAAACATTTACAATATATGTTTCATTTATATTTCATCATTTAACTTTAAATTATTTTCAAATTGGAAAATATTAGCTTAATAATATAATAACAATTAAATAAAATCTCAATTTATAAATTTGGATCAATATTAAATATATAGTCTTTTTTTTTTGGCAAGGCCGACGGGGTTGGATGGACCCCGACCATTTTATTTAAATATATAGTCTTAGTTTTATTTAATGTTGAGAATATTCATTTAATCACTTTTTATCAAATCAAGTTATAAATCATACCTTTCAAAATCTCAAAATCAATAAGTTCAGTTAAATTCAATTATTAACCAATTTAAATTCCTGGTCAACGTTAGTTTATCTTCCCGACCTTTATTATATTAAGTTATTAATTTTTTAAATATTAATATAAATTTTAAATAAATGCTTAAACATATTATATGATAATTAAATTAAATCTTATTATTAAATTTATTTTTATTAAATCTTATTATATATATATATATTTAAAACAATAAAATTATAAGAAAAACCTTAAAATTTATATCTTCTAAACTTACTAATAAATTAAAATTTCCAAACCATATTATTTTAAAAATCAAAATTTTATTCATATATAAAAATAACATTTATATATTTCATTTTAAAATCAGTATTCATTAAACCCATATATTTCCTTTCAAACTTTGGAACTCATTTGCAAAATATAGACTAACAGTGTCCGTATATAATTTTCTATCCTATGGTCAAGTGATACAGATATTTATCATTTCAATCTGCAAATCAAATATTTATGGATATATATCATTTCAATCCGCCATCCTAAAATTAAAAATCAATGAAAATCGCTTGGGTTTTATCATTTCAACCCATAACGATTTTTCCTTAATCTATAATACCGTTCGAGTGTATATCATTTCAACCCATAAGGAATTATGAACTAATAGGGAACTGGAAGAGTGAGAATAAATATGATAGCCGTATAACATATCAACAGCAAGGATATATCATCGGTAACAAATTTAAATATATACAATGGGTTATGGTGTCATGTGTCATAAGTAAACAATTGCAGATAATGGCATATCGTATTTAACAATTAAATAACTTAACAATTCAAATTTAACATCATATTTCAATCGTCGGTTCATATGAATTAAATTTACTATATATAAGAATGTTAATCGTAAGTGGTTGCTCGCCTTTTGAGGCTAGAGAACAACAGTGGCGAAGAAGATGACATGGACATGCACATGGATGCAGACACGAGCAAAGCAAATCAAAGCTGTTGAGATTTTCATACAGCGCTGAATAAAACTACAAACTGGACAACGACGAAGCAAGATCGTGAATTCAACGGAAAAAATATATACTATAATAAAAAATTCAATATTCAATTAAAAAACACATTTCAAAACAAAATATATATGTATTTTAAAATCAATACCGACTTAAGCACATATTAAAATAATTTTTTATAATATATATATTCGAAAATCAAAATCTTTATATATATATTTCAAAATCAAATTTTTTTATTCAAATACAAATTTAAATTAAAAATCTACATATTATATTATATTATAGAAATCAATGTTTTAAATATAATATGTATTAATTAAATGTAATACCTGTTAAACATATTATACACATATATATAGAATATTTTCCAAAATCAATATCCCTTTAAAATCTACGGGCTAATATATAGCTCAGAGATATACGTTTATATCAATAAGAAAATGGATAGACAAGCAAATATCATATATCCACTGTAATATAGATACGAGCTTCAAAAAGTATGAATGCAATCTTCTCAGGTGAACACTTTTGGAGACAAACCTCATTATTTATTTAGTATATATATATATATATATATATATATATATATTCAAAAAAAAACATCTACATGTATATAGGTTTCAAACAAAAGAAGAGAAGAGGCTCGGCCAACAATATAGGAGCAGGTTCAAGTCGTTGTAGTAGTTCGAGGGTCTAGGGTGCTAAGGCTGCTGTTGGGTTTGAGGACGTGGGCGAGGCCTGGAGATGGTGGTGGTATGCGGGTTCAGATATATTTGTTTGTTGGCTTGAGGTGGGTCAGATGGTAGGGCTGATGCAGTTATAGGGGGAGATAGGCTTTACGTGTGGACGATGGAGGGGAGGTGCTACACGTAAGGCGAGATGGAGGACAAGAACAGTTCAGTCAAGGGTTGCGGCCGCTGTAAGGGTTGGGAAGGAGACTTATTGGAGGATGCGACTACTAGATGTGGTCGAGAAAGAGGGAGGAAATGGTGGCCGAACAAGACAGGGGTTGATGGCCTGGAGATAGTAGAGGGTTGGGTTGGATTATGGCTGTGCAATGGATATGAAAGGCTAATGGGTGTCAGGTTGGATCAGGGTGTCATTGAGGTGGTGTGTTCGGCTGTCATGGCCATGGCGGAGTGGAGATTTTCCGACGTTGTGAGTTGGAGGGTTTGGGTGAGGCAAGCACGAGGTTGACGAGGCCAAGCAAAACAGAAGGGATGAGAGTGGGAGAACTTCAGGCAAAAAGATGGATCCAAACTTTATACATATAATATATATATACATATAATATATATATATATATATTGAAATGAATGAAGAAGGAAGAGAACCAGTCATGTGGGGAAGAGCATATCTTATAAATATATAAACATTATATATATCACTAACCTTTCCCCTTTCCAAAATGAAATAACCGAAATCAACATTATATTATATAATTCTTTTATCGAATGAAATGTCTGAACAAAATTAAAGAAAGTGAAGAGGCTCAAAGAAAATAACCAACCAACAACATATAAATTGAATATAGTGAATGGAAAAAGTCAAGCATGAATTCAGGAAATTATTAGAAGCAAAGAGCTGTTGGTATAATATGGTGGGTAAATGAATGGACATAAGAAACAAAAACGTGCAAAATGGGTACCGATACCGTTAACTGTTTTGCATATTTCACCGTGTACCGGACTCCGAAATATACAATTTAATATACTGTGGAGTTTAGCACGATGAGATGATTAGAACGGTATATAGATATGAGCGATACAACCAAGTTATGAAAACTCAATTTTTCGCTGCTGAAAATGTTGTTAAAACGCCGAAAATAAGACAAACGGGGCTATAACATTCCAAATTTGACGAAACGGATTACTATGTGTAACGACCCATTATTTTGGACTATTCGCATCCGCACATGTCGGACTTGAATAATTCAAAATATCGAATTGTTAATTAAAATTTGGCAAAACTCAGATATACAATAAATAAATAATCACAGAATCACAGACATAGAGTAATAACATGCAGCGGAAGCAAAAGATAGTAGTTCATGAAGCTACAATATGTATATAACAGAGTTAAATAAGTTACAACAGAAGTCTCGAATACAATAGTCAAATACAAGAATCAGAATACACCACTGGAATCAACTAAATATCTGAAAGCTGGATAAATAGCTGGATCTCCAAGCGAAGCTCCAACTCCAAAGTTGAGTCTCGAATACTGGTACACTCAGTCTGACCTGAGCGTAAAGAAAATCACAAAACACTCGAGTTAGGATTAACATTCTTATATTAATAAATCCAACTCAAGTGAAATAACAACTGAAATACAAGTAACTCAAAGGACGTTGGAATCGCCATCCTCTAAGGATCCGTTAAACTATCCACTATGTAGTAATATACGCTAAATAGACAATGTCTATCAGTAATATAAAGTATCAAAATAGTGTTAAGGCGTTACCATTATCCCCCTTAACACATTTTATATAAGCGTTATAGTCTATACAGCACTGTAAACTCCACTGAAAACTAGTGGGATATTAGGGAGTACTCCATAGGTACAACAACAAAAAAATTCATAGTGGTCGCGTATATAGGGATACAAGTATGACAAGGCACATGAGACAATACCCAAGGTAGTTAAACTACCGTTTGCCTGATCCGGACTGGTGAAAACGCATCGCCGCAACGATCGCAACACCGCAAAACAACACTCCCAAAATTTCGAGGGTGCACCAATTAAAAACAAGTAATGAGTAGTTTACGAAGAAGTGTGTTCGCTCGAGATGGCTAACCCCATTTGGCCCGGCACGGCTCCTGTTTTAGTCATTTCCAATTTGAAACAAGTGTCAAGGCTATCCATTATCTTTCTCTTTCTTCAGTCATCGCGTACATCATTCCAACCACTTCGTTCTGGATCACACTCCGCGTATAGTTATTAAAGTGGTTTTCGGTTTAGACAGAGAGCATGTCCATAACCGATTTCGGTTTCTTTAATAAGTTTCGTAATTATTACACCGATTGGTCGTTTAATAAATTTCAAAACCAAATCAATTGCAATTCCAATTAGAATTTATAAATTAACATTTCCTTTGTCTTTCTAAATCAATTTTCAAAATTTACATTTCAAAACTTCCAAATTGCTATTTCAAAATCTTATAATTCAATTTCAATTTTTATTTAAACAATTCAAATATTGATTCAAGTTCGTATATAAGTTTCATTCCGAAATCATTTAAATTAATTTAATTTAACATTCAAATTAATTTAAATTCACTGATCGATTTCATTCAATATTCATTAAGTAAATTTGTCACTCAAACAATTTCTATTTGGTTTCCAATTCATTAAATCAATTTCTTAAGTTCAACTTCATTATATCAAAACTTACAAATTGAATTGAATTAAATTCGTCAAATCAAATTCTTAAATTACAATTCTTTCATTAATTTCAATAAATCACATTTTATTTCTTGTTGAAGAAATTCAGTTTCATTTATTTATTACTTAGTTACAAATTTCAAAACTCGGTTAATAAAGAAACTTAATTTCACATATTCAAGAAGTTCAATTTCACTTATTAACTTGCTTAAATAATTTTCCAAAACTTAATAAATAAGAAACCCAATTTCATTTATTAACGAAGTTCAATTTCACTTATTCAAAAGTTCAATTTCTCTTATTGAAGAATTTAAATTTTTATTTAATTCCCAATAATTCAATTTTTATTTGATTATTAAATAATTTCAAACTTGATTAATAATTTCAAAATTTAATTATTAAATAAATTCTAAAACCTAATTATTAAATAATTCCGATCTTAATTATTAAATAATTCCAAACTTAATTATTAAATACTTTCAAAACTTA
This sequence comes from Allium cepa, assembly GCA_030765085.1. Classification (NCBI taxonomy): domain Eukaryota; kingdom Viridiplantae; phylum Streptophyta; class Magnoliopsida; order Asparagales; family Amaryllidaceae; genus Allium; species Allium cepa. Next base: position 713,928,406 of record CM060934.1, read on the forward strand.
ATTATTAAATAATTTCAAAACTTAATTATTAAATAATTCCAAACTTAGTTCAATCATTTCTTAAATTAAACAACGTTCTTTAATCAATTACTTTTTCAATATTTTGTTTCGGATTATTAAATATTATCGTTTTCCTTTCATTAAAATTCAAATTCCAGCTTCATCTCAAAATCTTATTATTTATTCAAATAAAATCTTATTTTATTTCAAATCAAATTATTGACCAATTTGGTTTATTAATTCTCTATCCTAAGTCAAGTTCATTTGGGTATTTATCATTTCAATCCGATTCCATTTCAATTCAAAAATCAAAGCATAGCAAAGGGAACTTGCAGAGTGATAACTGGGATGGTGTCAAAGTAAATAAACAAGCAATTTCAACAATCAATAACCATCCAATAATTAATTCAAATAATCCCGAAATAATCGTATCAATTCACATTGTTGTTTGTGTAAATTGATATAACTATTTCTAAACTCTACGCTATCATTTCATGTAGATTAAAGATTATTTCACTAATTATTCTATGAAATTCTACTCTTGACATCAATTATTCAATTTCATACTTCATCAATTAATACAACATAATTTCAAATAGTTCAGGGGTAATTAAACAATTTTCTACGTGTCAAATAATTAAACACTTAAGAGGTCATATTATACAAATTTAACTAATCAAATTCAACACATATGTCGATTCAAAATTTTTACTATCCTACGTCCAATTCGATTACGTAATATTTATCACTTTATACATTACAGTTTACATCCAATATAAACAACAAACAATCAATCAATTATCAACCAAACGGGGTTATCATCGTATAATTAACAGATAATGGTGTCAGATGTCATAGGTGAACTGATACAGGTAATAACATATAAAATAGTGTAAATAACTAATAGCAGCATATTTCAATTATCGTTTCTATTGAAATCGAATTTAATAAATAAAAGAACATTAATCGTGAGTGATTGCTCACCTTTCGAGGTTAGAGAGATTTGACAAGAAAATGAGCTACGAATTGCAATGCAACGCTAGATGGATATGATTTGAATGATGCAAACAGGCACGGCGGACAAAGCTGACAATCGGGAAAATGATGAGAACTAATCAGAATCAGTTAAATATAATGGAGGACGTACATACTATTTTGTTTTAATTATTAATATCTTCTTAAAATCAATAATAAGTTTGAAAATGCATACTGTATTTTTTCACAATATCTGTAAAATACTACTTTGACAAAATAATGCACCGTAACATATACTTATATCAAAATTAACTAAAGTAACTTCTATGTTACCAACATGTAAATTTCACTAACATACATAGGTGATGTAAACTGACATATACACTGGTGTACTTCATATACAGCTAACAAATTTCTTTTATTTTATTATTTATTACCTTATCAAGTATAAATATACCTACATACATAGAGAACGACATACGTACATATACAATAGATACTAATTTTTTTTTTTATAAACTGGATATATGTTTATATATATAGATGCAACATATATAACAACAAACCTGAACCTAACCAATATTTAACATATAAGTAAAATATACAGTTTAAACCTAATATAGCTAAAGCTAACATGTATGAAACTTAAAGTACATAACCTATTATTCAAGTCTGCAAATAATTTTTCTTTTCCAACATGTACAGTGCTCCCTCAACTAATATAATGTAAACAATTTTACATTTTTTGTAGGCCAAGAATATAAACAAATAGTTTACCAATAGTAGAAAATACATATAGCCGTATAACTTAGATTTAAATACTAACACATAATATTATACAATATATTATATAGTACCTCAAAGCAAAAAAAACGACCAAGATGCGCACGCACATCAAGGCGGAGGCGGAAGCGGCGAAGGAGGAGAGCGGCGTAGTGGAGGCCGTGGGTAGCCCATTCAGGTAAGGCCGAGCGGAAGAGAAGGTGCCTGAGTCTCGGCCGTAGGTGGTGGTTTTTTTTCATGTAGGGCCAGCTGACATGGAGGAGGTGGAAGTTTCAGTGGTGGCGCACAGTTCGAGACGAGGGCGGCTGGAGTTCTAGGCGGTAGTGGTGGGTGAGCTCTCGTCATTGAAAGTTTGGGTGGAAGTTCGGCTATGGGTAGGGCATAGGCGGCTGTGGGGAAGCCGAGAGGAAGAGCACGTGCACGGTGGTCGGTGAGTTCTTGGGTGTTGCAGCAGCTTCTAATGTTGGAGGGTGCTTGAAGTGGCGGACTGGGTCGAGGAAGGGCGATGATAAATGCTCGGGTGTGGAAGATGGGGATGGTTGGATTGATGGTTTGGCGGCCGTAGGGTTCAGAAGCAAGGGGGTGGAGATGCACGGTAAATTTGAGGGATGAGCATGCTGTCAGAGGTCGTCAGATCAGGCTATGCAGTGACATACATGTAGATGTGTTGGAAGTGTCAGGGAGGGGAGAATGGGAATGTGCGGCTCTGGGTTGCACGGGTGGAGAGGTGAGCATCCAGATTTGGGAAATGTTGAAGGGAAAGGTGGTTGATGTTATGAGGCTGGCTAGGGGAAGGCAGAAGCAAATGTGGACGGATGATGGTGGCGGAATCGGCTGAAGCTAGTATGGTCGTGAGAGAGGTGGAAGGGAGAATTTGAAGAAGGAGATGTAAAGTAAGAAATGCACAGGCAACGCATGCATTTGTAAAATAGTATCTCCATATTGAATGAGTTAGACTAAAGTAGAAGGAGAGGAAGAGATAACGAATGAACGAATATAAAGTGAAACAGGTAATAGGAAAAGATAGAATTAATTTTTTTTTTGGAAACTGATGAAAATAAAGTCTGTCATCATGTATTGGAAATATGGAAAGGTAGCAGCTGATAATAAATGCTTCAAGCCGTTTGAAATTTGAATAGACATTGTATGTGGTACCGATACAGAAAGTGTTCCGCAAAGTGCAACGTACACTGGATTCTGAATTTGACAAATGAATATACCGTAGAGATAAGCACGATGAGACGATCAAAACGGTGTACGGATATCAGTTGTAAGATTGAATTATAAAAATTTGAATTTTCTACTGGCGAAAAAATGCAGTAAAAATGTCAAAAAATAAGATCGACGGAGCTTAAGAAGTCCGAATTTGGAAAAACGAAAAATGACGTCTTGCTCAGAAGATGATTTAGAATTTTACTATATAAAAATATTCAGGTTTCGAAAATGTTTTATTTTCATCGATTTTTAATTGATTAAATTGAAGTAAATTTACGCACGAAAACAAACTTCATATTTTCGGACGAAAATTTACCGGTTGCTATGTTTAACTAGACGCATTTCAAATATCAAATTTATATTTCAAAATTTTGTTTTATTGTTATTATTATTTTTAAATTTCACACAAATTCAGTTAATTAAATTAATTAAAACCGTTAAAATATCTGAGTTGTTACACTATGTCTCACTTAGAAAATGATTTACATTTTAATTATACAAAAATATTCAGATTTCAAAAATATTTTATTTTTATAAAATTTAACTAATGTTAAATTAAAATTGAAAATTACACAACAGAACTAACTTCCATATTTACCAACGAAAATTTGACATTTTCTACGTTTAAGAAGATGCATTACAAATATCAAATTTTCATTGCTAAATTTCATTATTTATTTTCAAGAAAAATATAGTTAATTACATCATTTAAACCATAAAATTTACCAAGTCGTTACACTCTCCCTCACTCAAAGCTTTGCATCCCCGAAAAGGAATGAGATAGGAGAATAGAAACAATCCAAAAGATAAGATAAATTCAAAATTCATGAGACAACAATTAATTCAAAATCATATAAATTTCATTATTTTTTAAATTGGTTAATATTCAATAAATTTGGTTTCAATTCATTTTATTTAATAAATAAATATTCAAATGTATTCACAAGTGGTTATTTTCCATCCAATGACTGATTTGCTTTCGATTTATTAAAAATTATTACAAAATTTTCTCTCAAAATAAAATTTATTTTATTTAACTCATTTATTTATTCTATTTACCTTCAGTTAAGTTGATTCCACTTAAAATTTAATTTCAACTATACTACATAAATTTTCAGTTGTATTACAAATAGTTTACCCAATATAATTTATAACAGTTTACAAAATTAATTTATTTATTACATTTTCTTAAGTTCATATTTATTAACTTGAATAGCATCCTCAATTTATTATTCAATTTATTTCTCTTGATTTTATATTGTATATTATTCATATACATATTCTCATTAACAAGTAAACTTTTTCTAGGTAAATTATATTAATGTTTCTGAGTGTAATTAACCACTATACAAATTTACCTTATATCTACAATATTTCTATTAAGAAAATTTAGTTTGAACATTTATTGCTTAATTTTTCTCTTGTATAACCTTAAATTAAATTTCACATTAATATATAAACTTTTTGAATATTTCAGGTAAGTTATATATGTTTTAGAAATGCAATTGAGTATTATACAAATTAACTTTATCCTAGTTCAAATGTTTCAAGTTATTCAAATTCCATCTCTCATTTAAACACTCCAATTATTCAATATTTTACTTCATTTCAATCATTGAAACCATCACTTATTATAAATTCAAAAAATAAATTTTCGGTTTCACTTTTAACCAAATTTGAAATAAATATATACTATATACATATTTTATAAATCAAATCATATCCAAGAAATTCAAATCAAATCCATTTTCCAAAACAAAAGTGTAGCAAAGCTACTAAGTGGTCTCTCCACTCTGAGTCTTGAAAATGAATGTCGATGATGCTGTAGTCATCACCGAAATTATTTTCCAGCAACAAATAGGAGAAACTGTCCTACTTTTTTTAAATTTTTTTAGAACAATTTCAATTCAAAAGTTCTTCCAAATGATATATTTTCAAAACTTTGAAAATCAAATTTAGAAAAGTATCAAAAATTAAATTATCAAATCCTTAATTTAAATTCATTTCATTTGTGCATCAATAAATGATAATCTCGTATTATCATTTCTAATAACTAATTCAATTGATTATCTAATTTAAAAAAATCATATATAAAATATAATAATACATAAAATTATTTCATTTACCTATTTTGAAAACAATATTAGGTCAGTTTTCTCTATTCGAGTGTTTTGGAATTTCTATCGATAGCGTTGGCCAGACGAATCGATCGAAACCGCAAATCAAACGTAACAACTCAAACAACACAATATAAAACATTTTTATATTAATTACATATACACTCCCTCACAAGATGGAACAAGGATGAACTTAGAACAAGGATAGATTCCAAAGCTAAAGGAACCCTAACCAGAGAGAATTCTAGTAGTGAAGGTAGCTCGAGAGGAAAATAAGATAATTAAATTGCACAAGTTGAAGGATGGGTAGACTTATATTAATCGCAGGTGACCTTAATCGGATCAACCGAGACTTAGAAAAGACGAGAGAATATCATCAACAGAAATAGGTAAAACTTGTAGAGAACATAATGGAAACGTGATTCATTAGATCGACGAAGAAGGCAGGAGGTCGAACTACAGGAATAAGGTCGAACAGAATCCAAATTTCCTGCTTTAGTGAGAGAGAAATGTTTCCATCAAAACATCAGGATAACCCTTGACTATCGGGTAGATTCAAGGTCACTAGGCTAATCATCAAGCTGAAAGATAAACTGCCTACATAATCTGAGACAATCAACATTCGATCATAAGGTAATTACCTGGTAGCATACTAAAGAAACGATTCGTTCTTTCCAAGAAATAACAACATCTAAAATCGAGGACGCAGAAATCTACGGTGAATCGATGTTTATTTTAAAGGAGTTCACCCCTTTACAAATGATACTGAGATTGGTGGGACCACCGATGGGACTAGTCACACATATGCATGAAGTTGCAGAGATTGACAGAAATAGAGATATGGGATGCTCCAGTATCAAAAGAACATGAATAGGAAACAAAAGGAATGGATTTCAAAAAAAAAAAGGAATGTCTCGAAATTCAAAAGAAATCCTAATCCAGGAGGTAAATTTCAAGCTCGAATGATGATGATTTTGTAATTAATTTTACTCCATATGCTAAGTTTTGCCTAAACCAGAGTCAAATACTACTTGTAACGACCTGGTACTTCAAACCGTTCAAATCGATAATCATCCATACATGTCGGACTTGAATTGCTCAGAACAATCGATTGTTAATTTATATTTGGCAAAATTTAGCATATATAGGAAACAAAGTAATCATAGACACGGATTAATATAACAATAAGCAGCGGAATAGATAAATTGTAACGTCTCGAAATTTTCGAAGCCGAAAATTCCAGATAGTTATGAAAAAGAAGAAAGAGATAGAAGAAGAAGAACAGAAACATTAACATCTCACATTCGCAGCGGATAAAATATAATAATAAATAATAATAATTTACAAAAGAATACTATATCTGTCGATTACAATCTAATACATCAGAGTTTCACATTATATACAGTCACTGAATATTTACAATTATCATGTCTCAGATTTACAATAATATAAATACAGCGGAAATACTCTATACGATATTGCCATCCAGCTCGCCTCCTGAGCTCCAAAACGTCCTAACTTGGAAATCTGTAATACTCAGTCTAACTCGAGCATTACATCAAAGTAACACCCGGGTCAGGCTGGAAACCAGCGTGAGTAAACACATCTAACATGGAAAACAAAAGTATACAACTCGAATAATTCTCGGGGTACTTATATCAATTTACAACTTTACAAGTTGCTATAGACATCACTTATTTCACAACGCAATTAAGTGCCAGAACTTAGACTATATGGTCCAATTTACTTAATTCATTCCATTACACCCTATTGATTTCACGTATCCATTTATAAAGAATCGAAGTGGTTTCGGGTATTAACTAATACCCGACTCCTGGTCTCTTCGAATTCAATTCATCTTAACACACGTTATTCAAATGAAATGCGATTCAATTTTAAATAAAAGATGGCACCTTTACTTAGCAATTTCTCATTGATAAATAACCACATTATCATTTCCCACCCAAACACATTATATCATGAAACATTTCATATCGGGGGCATCAATCAATTCAGGGCATTTAATCATAATTTAATCACACATAAGCAAGATAAATCAATCACTCCATCTCGCATAAATCTAATTAGTCATAACGAAATTAAATCAATCACCTTTAAATCTTGCTTATTAATTAATTACAACCCAATTGATTAACCATCCCATAATCATTCATCTTAATTAATCCTCCTTGATTAATTATTCTCTAATTACACTAAGATGATCATCATTATCTAATTACTTTCATTAAGTAATTATACTTAACCAAACTCCATGAATGTTTATCCTTAATTAATTAATCGAACTTAATTAATTATATAATAAACTTAGGTTAACGTCCTTCATCAACAATTCTTTAATTACTTTTCTATAGTAGTTAAATTTGGAGTAACCATAATTAATTACAAATTAATTGTCCTTGATTAACTAATCTTAAACCTTAACTGATTCATATCAAAATAATTTGATCTACTTATGTCATTACTTAAGGGTAAACCATTTTACTCTACTTAGTTAATCACTAATTAATTGACTTATTAAATTTATTAATTATTACTTAATTGCTCACTTAATTAATTCTTAATTATTAATTTATAACCTTAATTATCCATTTATTAGTCACTAATTATTTAATTAATCATCCATTACTAATTAATTAACCATTTAATCCTGGATTAATTACTTAAGTCAACTACTATTAATTAACTTTAAGTAGTTAGTTAAATCCTTAAGTTCACACATAATTATCAATCTTTAGTTATAAATTTATTAAATCTTCAAACTGCTTAGTAAATTACCATTATAAAATCTATTTACATTCTAAATCAATTGATACTTTAAGTTAGTTGATTATCTTACATTTGCAAATCTTCCCTTTTAATAAATTTTAAATCAAATCTTAACTTAACACTAGCCAACATTATTTATTTAATTTATATTAAACTTTGTATAACAAAATGCTTAAAAGTGTTTAAGCAATTTCCAAGAAAATGGAACCCGAGACAAACCCTGTTTAACTCGAGTAAACCTCGTATTTTCCCTACCCTTTTCCGAGTTCTTTTCCCTACCCATAGCTTCTTCTACTTATCTTCCACTCCCTCCCTTTTTTTTAGCTTAGTTATAATACTGTTGTATTATAATCACACTAACGCACGCTGCACGCCCCAGGTCGAACACAAAGAAAAACCACCATCATACTCTCGAACCAACAACGAAGCCGCTGATACTCTCCCACGCCACCGTGCACATGCACGGTGGTTCGCCATCACTCCGGTGACCCTCGTCGTCTCCTACAAACTAGAAATCGACCACTAATTTGAATTCAAAACTCAGAACTACAAGATCAGGGCGAAATCAAAAAAATGTCTGAAGCTCGAGCTAACAAACTCTAACAACTACGAGGAAAATGCCTCGCCTCTCGAATGCTGATACCAAAGGCAACGACGCTTCGGCCACACCATGTCCATACTCTTCTCGATCATCTCCCAGAATTTCGTATGGCTCGATCAATATGAGGCGACGAAAACAACAATTTACCAAACACTCAACCCAAACCCTATTATTGATTCGAATCAACAAATCACGCATTAGAAAATTTTTCTGGCGTTTTTCCTATATTCAAGAGCCCTCAAGCTAAATATACAACCAATTTCAACATTTATAAATTGTTAAACTAATAGAAATTGATGAAATTGCCTTTTGTGTTCATATATGGACTGCACCATGTATGCTTACCTAAAAGTCATCGTTTTTGTTTTACAAATCTTTCCTTTGTATACTAAATCAAGATATGCAATCAAACCCATGATTTAAAATATTCGAATTTTATCATATGATTCCATTTTCCTCTAAATTTGAATGTCCAGTATCTATATCACAATGTAACTCCTCAAACAAAATCTCAAACCCTGACTTCGGTTCAAAAAAACTTATTTAATTAAAATTCCTGAGTTTAAATTATTTATATAAAGAAGTATTTAAGATTTCACTGATCCCTTTACTCAATAGCTTGAAATGTTGAAGAACATATCAGAGTATAGCTTCCAGTAAATAGCAAAGCAACACAGAACCTCATATTTACTAAAAATAGCCAGCACAAGATTTCCATAAACTAATTATCAAAATTTAATCTTCGAGTTGGTATGTTTACTCACCAAAGATTACTGTTGAAACAGAGGACAAGCTGTTGTTAAAAGGGACTGCAGTTTGAACTTAATTTCTGTAAATTCTTTGCCTGGTTGAATTTGATTGAGTTTATAAAGGAAGATGTTTATATTTCTTTTGCTTTTCTCAGGTATACTAAGTTTTTTTGTATACGAATTAGTATAGTGTGGTGTTTATATATATATAAGAACAGTTTGAACAGGGGTCTCATCTTCTAGCACACACCTTAGCTTGTTTGAACATATTTTGTTTTTAATTAATGTGCTGTAAACCTAAGCTAATACAAATATTTCGGCTGAATAAATGTTTGTGGGGCTGAAATGAAAGCATTTAATGAACGTGCCTTCATATATGTTTACAAACTTATTATAGTTTGCTGACATTATTATTTTGTACAAAGATTTTTGTATAAAGATTTTATTTTTATTATCTCTTCTAGCTTAAATAATGCATATATCTTTTCATGTCAGGTTGCTGATATGTATTTGTACAAAGATGTTTTGTTTTCAGATTTTTGTTTTATTTTCATCTAGCTTGGACAACACTTTATTCATATTTGTGTCATGTATTACTTTATAAATATTAACTTCTGATCTAAACTCAAACTATCAAGTACTTCTTTCACTTGTCTATTTTATACTTATATTAATATTATGGTTTCCTTATGTCTATACACTTATGTTTATGACCAAATTTTTATGTTATACTTATGTTCAATATTTATAAGATTCATTTTATTTTAATCATATAAGTTGTTGTTAGAATAACTTCTCAGTTTTATTTTTATTAAGAGTTTAATCTTCAAATATTTGATTTATGACTTATATTTGCATTAGTATATTTTATATTTATATTTAATATAGATAGAATTGTGTTATTTTAAACATTATTATTAAGAGATTTATTTTAAATTTTCAAAAATCAAATTTCCTTTTCAAAAATACAAATTTATACAAATAAATGACAATTATTCCAAAAGTCATACTCATTTTAAAATGGTAAGTTTATTTTTTTATTTAAATTAAATTAAATATTTATTAAAATAATAGGGTCAAAATCCAGGGTCGTCACATTCCTTCCCCCTTTGAATCTTTTCGTCCTCGAAAAGTAACTAAACCAGGTTTATTAAATTGCTTAAAATCATATAATTTTTCTTTGTTCATTTTTAAACTACTTCACAAATCTATATAATATTTCTAAAATAGTTTTTATAAAAATCCTTTTATAACTTGATGTTTCGACAAGTCCATCCTCGTTCTCATAGAAATTCGGTCATACGTTGATCAGGAGTATGACTGAAAATCTGTAAGTGCTTTGCATACCCGTTTTTAACATCTAGTAAAAATATTTTGACAAATAATTTAATTGAAAATATAGAAAACAATTTTTGAAAATAGAGAATATATCTTTGGTGAGAATGCTTTGGAAATCATCACTCCCAGCCATGGTCGTAGTTACATTCCAGGGTTACGTTGCCATCACAGCAAAAGTCCATGTAACTGCAGGCTCTCCGCGGCCTCTCGATTACGCTATGAAACCCACAACAGATCACAGTTACATTCCAGGGTTACATTGCCATCGCAGCAAAAGTCCATGTAACTGTAGGCTCTCCGCGGCCTCTGATTTTCGATGTCAAAATGAAACTTCTCCACTCCTACATAGGTCGCAGCCTACTAATGTAAAATCAAACGCAGAATGTTGGCTCTCAGCGGCACACACGACTTTCGCTATGTTACCATAGGTCGCAGTTACATCCTGGGTTACGTTGCCATCGCAGCAAAAGTCCATGTAACTGTTGGCTCTCAGCGGCACACACGACTTTCGCTATGGTATACTCCACTCATAATCCTCAGGAACTAGTTTTGTCCGGACTCCTCACAGGATCAACTTTAGAACCCCCCTTGGGGCTCAAGGCAGCACCACCCAGTGGCACTCCTGAGAAGTTCATTTTAAGAAAGCGCCTTTTTCCCTAGAGCTATCATCAAAGCAATTTATACTATACACATATAGTATCTTTCAAATCATACACCTAGTATGAATTTCATCAAAGCTCCTTTACACAAAATCCATTATCTCAAAATCGATAATTCTCAAACTAGGCTTTCCAAATTCCAATATTGATTTTACCCAAAAATCAAAAAGCCTTTCCAAATTCAAAGGTTCCCAAAACCTTTTCCTAAAATCCTCATAAGATCCTTTATATATACAGATATATATAATTTTTAAAACCATGGATCACTTCAACTTGTATAAAATTCTTTTTATACTTCAAATACTTTCAAAAACCATTTCCTTCTGGCTATAGATTCAACAAGGGGAGCTTCATCTTATTTAACAAAGATATATAACTTTGTTTACTCAAAATCAAATATTCAAATTTGATTACTCTTTTCAATATCAATTTCATTCAAATCTGTACGATGTACACTTATCATCCGTACGCCATACCAATCTGATCGCTCACTCGATCACACAATTTCACTTCCGAACTAGTATCGTCCACCCGACTTCCTAGTTCGAACATAGATCTGGTTTCTTGATCCGAAACCGTCATTCTCCTTGTATAGCTATAACTATGATAGAGAACATCCAGAACTAATCAACGATCCATATCCAAGTTCGCCGTCGAAAATCGAGTGAAAAAAATCCCACTCAGATCGATATAACTATCTCAAAATTTTGTGCTCGAATTTGGATCAAATCACTATGCGAATAGAATAATATACGTACATCCTACGTATTTATCCTTATTAGTTATTAACCAAATCAATCCTCTTTCTACTCACATTTTCTTTAATTCCATTGAATTATCACTTCAATCCTTGTCTCGATTGGGTATTAAATCAAAAATAGTTTGAACTCCAACCAGTTTATATTTAGAAAATAGCTTCAAAATTTTAAAAATAGATACGTAGTTGAAAAATAATTATTAGTTTGCAAAATAGCTATGGAATAGTTAACTAATTGTAAAATAGTCGGAAAATAGTTGAATAGTTTCAGGAATTTAAATAATTGCAAAATAGTTGTAAAATAGAAATTGGTTTATGAAATAGTTGAAAATTAGTAATTAGTTTAGGAAACTGTTGAAAAATGGTTAAATAGCTCCAAAAATAATTGTAAAACAAGTATAAAATAATTTGGCTTTAAGAAAGAAAGGTTGTATATATTTAATAGCTTCGAAGAATAAGTTTATATCTAAACAATTTATATTGAAAATAGTCCAGAGTCAAAACTGTTCAATTCCCAATCTCCATTCTCATCAATTCAATTTAAATTTCCACTTACATTTTAAACTGACCTAATTCCAATTTAAATAACTCCAATTTCCATTGGACTAGATTTATTCCCAATTTAAGTTGAATAAATCCTCAATTTCTTTCCAACTTCAAAATCAAATTCCATTTGATTTAATCCGACTCTCCTTAATTTCAATTCCAGTTTATTCCAATCAATTTTTGACTATTATCAATTGAACCCACTTCAATATCAAATCATTTCAATTTAATCCAATTTTCCATTTAAAATTTTAAACTTTTACATCATCAATCTCAAATTCAATTAATTAAAATCAGATTCAATTCGAACTAATTAAATTTCAATCTTAATTTTAAACCATCTCGAATTATATAAATTCGAGTTAAATTCTCCAAGGTTGGTTTATCCTTTTAAACCAAATTAACCTTTTATTAAAAGTTTTTAAACAATTTATTTTCTGAGCTCAAATTTTAGAATTTTCATTTTAAATTAAGTTTACATAAGAGTTTAAACAATTTTAACTTAAAATTTTAAGTTATTGCCCAATTTTATCTTCTAGTTTGAAACCAATTCTTAAACAAGTTTAATTTACAAATCCAATTATTTAAATTTTCAGTTTAAAGTAATTCCACACCCTTACTTTCAAATTAAAGTTTAATTTCCCCTTTTTTTCAACAATGAATATATTATCACGCTTCATTTCTCATTCATTTAAACAAATCCAATCTATAATTTCAAGATTATTAATAACAATAGGATGATACTATCCAATTTATTTTAAAACATCTATTTCTTTCAATTTATAGATCTCAAACCCGTTTTTGAGATCACATAAACTCTCCATACAAATTAACCATTTAACTTCCCAAGTTAAATCCAATTTCATCCTAGAATTTCTGATTCAGGTTGTTCATTCAAACTTATTTAACTTCTCCCATGTTAAATTCAATTTACTTAATCCAATCAACCCTACTCAAATTCGAATTCCCACTTCAAATTTCAAATTTCTTTCCCTCTTATAAGTTCAAAACTTATATCACTTTGGGTTTTACATCACACTTCAGGGAAATTCAAAACTCAACATTTAGAGTTTATTTCAAATTATCTTTGATATCATCTATATCAATACATATATACATATTTATTTCTTGGCTCTCCTAGCCACGTTTTAAAATTTTAAACCACCTTTGGTTTTAAATTCAAATCAAACTTTCAAACAACCCATTGATTGCAACAAGTCTCTTTTATTCAAATAATACTTATGTATTATTTCTTTTAGCACTTTGAAACAAGTTTCAAATTTCTGGACCTAGATTTAAAATTCCACAATTTAGGTATTTTCAGTTTTATAAGTCATACTTTACTTAAATGTTTACTTCTTTAGAATATTTCATTTTGCTTACTCATTAATACACATCTTATTATTAAACACACAACAATCATTTATGATAATAACCAAAATTATCATATCTAAAACCATCCATTATCATCTTATTCTAAAATACTTCTCCAATTCAAGATATCAATTTCAGTTTGAATCCATTTCAAACTTTATTTTTATTTAATTTAGTTTTGTTGTATTATATTACTTCTTCGTTTAATTCTAATAATTGAACAGACAAATTTCCTTAATATTTATTAGAGTGAAATATTGCTTTATATACCAAAATATAATCTTATATGAAATTATTTTAAAATCTTTATATAAGAAAATAACAAGTACGCTCTCTCATATATATACACACAACTCATCCTAGAGTACTGCGGACTCTATTCAATGAGTAATCCCCACCAGAGCCAAGGTTCTCGCTTAACCTTCAGCTCTGATACCAACTGTAACATCCCGGAATTTTCGAAGCCGAAAATTCTAGATAGTTGTGAAAAAGAAGAAAGAGATAGAAGAAGAAGAACAGAAACATTAACATCTCACATTCGCAGCGGATAAAATATAATAATAAATTATAACAATTTACAAAAGAATACTATATCTGTCGATTATAATCTAATACATCAGAGTTTCACATTATATACAGTCACTGAATATTTACAATTATTATGTCTCAGATTTACAATAATATAAATTCAGCAGAAATACTCTATAGGATATTGCCATCCAGCTCGCCTCCTGAGCTCCAAAACGTCCTAAACTGGAAATCTGTAATACTCGTTCTGACCCGAGCATTACATCAAAGTAACACCCAGGTCAGGCTGGAAACCAGCGTGAGTAAACCCATCTAACATGGAAAACAAAATTATACAACTCGAATAATTCCGGGGGTACTTATATCAATTTACAACTTTACAAGTTGCTATAGACATCACTTATTTCACAACGCAATTAAGTGCCAGAACTTAGACTATATGGTCCAATTCACTTAATTCATTCCATTACACCATATTGATTTCACATATCCATTTATAAAGAATCGAAGTGGTTTCGGGTATTAACTAATACCCGACTCCCGGTCTCTTCGAATTCAATTCATCTTAACACACGTTATTCAAGTGAAATGCGATTCAATTTTAAATAAAAGATGGTACCTTTACTTAGCAATTTCTCATTGATAAATAACCACATTATCATTGCCTACCCAAACACATCATATCACGAAACATTTCATATCGGGGGCATTAATCAATTCAGGGCATTTAATCATAATTTAATCACACATAAGCAAGATAAATCAATCACCGCGTCTCGAATAAATCTAATTAGTCATAACTAAATTAAATCAATCACCTTTAAATCTTGCTTATTAATTAATTACAACCCAATTGATTAACCATCCCGTAATCATTCATCTTAATTAATCCTCCTTGATTAATTATTCTCTAATTACACTAAGATGATCATCATTATCTAATTACTTTCATTAAGTAATTATACTTAACCAAACTCCATGAATGTTTATCCTTAATTAATTAATTGAACTTAATTAATTATATAATAAACTTAGGTTAACGTCCTTCATTAACAATTCTTTAATTACTTTTCTATAGTAGTTAAATTTAGAGTAACCATAATTAGTTACAAATTAATTATCCTTGATTAACTAATCTTAAACCTTAACTGATTCATATCAAAATAATTTGATCTACTTATGTCATTACTTAAGGGTAAACCATTTTATTCTTCTTAGTTAATCACTAATTAATCTACTTATTAAATTTATTAATTATTACTTAATTGCTCACTTAATTAATTCTTAATTATTAATTTATAACCTTAATTATCCATTTATTAGACACTAATTTTTTAATTAATCATCCATTACCAATTAATTAACCATTTAATCCTGGATTAATTACTTAAGTCAACTACTATTAATTAACTTTAAGTAGTTAGTTAAATCCTTAAGTTCACACATAATTATCAATCTTTAATTATAAATTTATTAAATCTTCAAACTGCTTAGTTAATTACCATTATAAAATCGATTTACATTCTAAATCAATTGATACTTTAAGTTAGTTGATTATCTTACATTTGCGAATCTTCCCTTTTAATAAATTTTAAATCAAATCTTAACTTAACACTAGCCAACATTATTTATTTAATTTATATTAAACTTTGTATAACAAAATGCTTAAAAGTGTTTAAGCAATTTCTAAGAAAATGGAACCCGAGACAAAACCTGTTTAACTCGAGTAAACCTCGTATTTTCCCTACCCTTTTCCGAGTTCTTTTCCCTACCCATAGCTTCTTCTACTTATCTTCCACTCCCTCCCTTTTTTTAGCTTAGTTATAATACTGTTGTATTATAATCACACTAACGCACGCTGCACGCCCCAGGTCGAACACGAAGAAAACCCTCCATCATACTCTCGAACCAACAACGAAGCCGCTGATACTCTCCCACGCCGCCGTGCACGTGCACGGTGGTTCGCCATCACTCCGGTGACCCTCGTCGTCTCCTACAAACCAGAAATCGACCACTAATTTGAATTCAAAACTCAGAACTACAAGATCAGGGCGAAATCAAAAAAATGTCTGAAGCTCGAGCTAACAAACTCGAACAACTACGAGGAAAATGCCTCGCCTCTCGAATGCTGATACCAAAGGCAACGACGCTTCGGTCACACCATGTCCATACTCTTCTCGACCATCTCCCTGAATTACGTATGGCTCGATAAATACGAGGCGACGAAAACAACAATTTACCGAACACTCAACCCAAACCCTATTATTGATTCGAATCAACAAATTATGCATTAGAAAATTTTTCTAGCATTTTTCCTATATTTAAGAATCCTCAAGCTAAATATACAACCAATTTCAACATTTATAAATTGTTAATCTAATAGAAATTGATGAAATTGCCTTTTGTGTTCATATATGGACTGCACCATGTATGCCCACCTAAAAGTCGTCGTTTTTGTTTTACAAATCTTTCCTTTGTATACTAAATCAAGATATGAAATCAAACCCATGATTTAAAATATTCGAATTTTATCACATGATTCCATTTTCCTGTAAATTTGAATGTCCAGTATCTATATCACACTGTAACTCCTCAAACAAAATCTCAAACCCTGACTTTGGTTCAAAAAAACTTATTTAAATAAAATTCCTGAGTTTAAATTATTTATATAAAGAAGTATTTAAGATTTTCACTGATCCCTTTACTCAATAGCTTGAAATGTTGAAGAACATATCAGAGTATAGCTTCCAGTAAATAGCAAAGCAACACAGAACCTCCTATTTACTAAAAATAGCCACCACAAGATTTCCATAAACTAATTATTAAAATTTAATCTTCGAGTTGGTATGTTTACTCACCAAAGATTACTGTTGAAACAGAGGACAAGCTGTTGTTGAAAGGGACTGCAGTTTGAACTTAATTTCTGTAAATTCTTTGCCTGGTTGAATTTGATTGAGTTTATAAAGAAAGATGTTTATATTTCTTTTGCTTTTCTCAGGTATACTAAGTTTTTTTGTATACGAATTAGTATAGTGTGGTGTTTATATATATATAAGAACAGTTTGAATAGGGGTCTCATCTTCTAGCACACACCTTAGCTTGTTTGAACATATTTTGTTTTTAATTAATGTACTGTAAACCTAAGCTAATACAAATATTTCGGCTGAATAAATGTTTGTGGGGATGAAATGAAAGCATTTAATGAACATGCCTTCATATATGTTAACAAACTTATTATAGTTTGCTGACATTATATTTTGTACAAAGATTTTTGTATAAAGATTTTTTTTTTATTATCTCTTCTAGCTTAAATAATGCATATATCTTTTCATGTCAGGTTGCTGATATGTATTTGTACAAAGATGTTTTGTTTCAGATTTTTGTTTTATTTTCATCTAGCTTGGACAACACTTTATTCATATTTGTGTCATGTATTACTTTATATATATTAACTTCTGATCTAAACTCAAACTATCAAGTACTTCTTTCACTTGTCTATTTTATACTTATATTAATATTATGGTTTCCTTATGTCTATACAATTATGTTTATGACCAAATTTTTATGTTATACTTATGTTCAATATTTATAAGATTCAATTTATTTTAATCATATAAGTTGTTGTTAGAATAACTTCTCAGTTTTATTTTTATTAAGAGTTTAATCTTCAAATATTTGATTTATGGGTTATATTTGCATTAGTATATTTTATATTTATATTTAATATGGATAGAATTGTGTTATTTTAAACATTATTATTAAGAGATTTATTTTAAATTTTTAAAAATCAAATTTCCTTTTTAAAAATACAAATTTATACAAATAAATGATAATTATTCCAAAAGTCATATTAATTTTAAAATGATAAGTTTATTTTTTATTTAAATTAAATTAAATATTTATTAAAATAATAGGGTCAAAATCCAGGGTCGTCGCATAAATGGTATTTCATGAAGCTATTATATAAAAAACATAGTCTTAAACAAAATACAACAGATATCCAATACATATGAGTGCCAATACAAAAGTCAGTGATAAGTATGAATGAAACAACTTGAACAAACTAAGAATCTAAATAGATAGAGATGGATCTTTAAGAAAAACTCCAAGCTACGAAGGTGAGTCTCAAATGCTATGACAATCAATCTGACTCGAGCATAAAGCAAAACACAAAACACTTGAGTCAGGATTAACATTCTTATACTAGTAAATCCACTCAAGTGAAGTGTTGAAGTGAAATACAATATAACATAAAGAATATTTGGGATTCCCATCCTCTAAGGATTCGTGGAACTATCTACTATGTAGTAATATATGTTATTATAATATGTCTATCAGTAAAGTAAAGTACTAACATAACATTAAGGCATTACCCATATTCCTCTTAACAAATTTTATATATTCTCGTAGTTAATACAATGCCGTAAGCTCCATCAAATAGGCGGTTTACCTAGAGAACACCCCATAAATATGGTACGAAACAAACTCGTAGAATGTGTGATAGGGCGTGTAAACACGGCACGCGAGGCAATGCCAGGGTAGATATACCACTTGCGGATCTGGTCTGGTGGTAACGCATAGCAGCTACTACCGCCCACCTCGAGACACACTCTCAAATCAAAGGTGCACCCAATCAAATCACAAAGTAATAGAATGGTATCGAAGAAATGTGTCCAATCCGAGGAATGACCTCACTTGGCCCGACGTGGCTCCTATTTTAGTCACATCTATGCTGACTCACAGGAGTCAGGGTCAAATAACTACCACATACAGAATCGTTTGCCAGACCGTCCTACTTTATTTCTGGAATATCCACCATGTACACAGTTGTTAAAGTGGTTTTCAATATTGTTAGAGAGTATGACAATAATCGATCCTGGTCTCTTTAACAACCAAACGATTATTTCACACCGTGCTTATTTTTATTTCAAACAGTTCATACTTCATGTCTAAATATCGTATTCATTCCAAAATCATATCTCTTTCGAAGTCATATCACTTTCCAACTTAAATAGTTTAAATATTGTAAATAATATATATTTTGAATATTTATAAATTAAAAATAACTTATATTTAAAATAGGTTATAGATTAAAACAGTTCATTTATTAAAATAGTTCATATATATTGAAAATGCTTTATATAGTGAAACTTCAAATTAACTTAAATTCCAACATTCAATTTAAATCAGTCCCAGTTCAACAATTTCAACTTAAAAAGTTAAATATTCAATCCAGATTCTCAATAAACCATTTCAATTTCTATCAATTTCAAAGCCCGATTTGAACTATCACTTCAATTCCAATAAGTCTCAAAGTTTAAATATTCAAATATTTACAATATAAGTTTCATTTATTTTCAACATTTAACTTTATTTTTTTTCAAATTAGAAAATATTCACTTAATCATTTAATAAAAATTAAATAAAATCTAATTTATAAAATTGGATCAATATTAAATATTCAGTCTCAGTTTATTTAAAGTTGGGAAAATTCATTTAATCACTTTTTATCAAATCAAGTTATAAATCATACCTTTCAAAATCTCAAAATCAATAAGGTCAATTAAATTCTTATTTAAATTCAATTATTAACCAATTTTAATTCCAGGTCAACATTAATTTATCTACTCGACCTTTATTATATTAGTTATTAATTTTTTTAAATCTTAATATAAATTTTAAATAAATGCTTAACCATATTATATAATAATTAAATTAACTTTTATTGAATTAAATATTATTATTAAATTTATTTAAATCTTATTTTTTTTAAATAATAAAATTATAAGAAAAATCTTAAAAAAATTTTCTTCCAAACTAATTTATAAATTAAAATTTCTAAACCATATTATTTTAAAATCTAAATTTTCAATATATATATATAAACAACATTTATATATTTCATTTGAAAATCAATATTCATTAAACCCATATATTTCCTTTTAAACTTTGGAACTCATTTTCAAAATATAAACCAACGGTATCCTTATATAATTTTCTATCATATGGTCAAGTGATATGGATATTTATCATTTCAATCCGCCAATTAAATATTTATGGACATATATCATTTCAACTCGTAATCCCAAAATTTAAAATCAACGAAAACCGCTTGGGTTTATCATTTCAACCCATAACGATTTTTCCTAATCTATAATATCGTTCCGCTATGTACCATTTCAACCCATAGGGAATTCTAAACTAGCAGGGAATTTGCAAAGTCAGAACAAATATGATAACAATATAATATATCAACAACAAGGATATATCAATAGTAAAAAAATTAAATATATACAACGGGTTATGGTTTCATGTGTCATAAATAAGCAATTGCAGATAATGGCATATCATATTTAACAATTAAATAACTTAACAATTCAAATTTAACAACATATTTCAATCATCATTTCATGTGAATCAAATTTACTTTATATAAGAATGTTAATCGTGAGTGGTTGCTCACGTTTCGAGGTTAGAGAACAACAATGGCGAAGAAGATGACACAGACATGCATACGGATACAGACACGAGCAAAGCAAATCAAAAGCTATTGAGATTTCCAGACAGCACCGAACAAAACAACGAACTAGAAAGCAATAAAGCAAGATCTTGAATTCAATAGAAGTACAAATATATATTATAGTTAAATATTCAATATTCAATTTAAAAAACATTTCAAAATAAAAAAATATTTTTAAAATCAATACCGACTTAAGCACATATTAAAATAATTTTTTTATAATATATATATTTGAAAATCAAAATCTTTATATATATATATATATATTTCAAAATAGAATTTTTTTTATGCAAAAACAAATTTAAAATAAAAATCTCCATACCATATTATATTGTAGAAATCAATGTATTAAATGTAATAGTACTAACCAAACATAATACCTATTAAACATATTATACACACGTGCGCACACACACACACACACATATATATATATGGAATATTTTCCAAAATCAATATCCCTTTAAAATATGCAAGCTAATATATATCTTCGAGATATATGTTTATGTCTATAATTAAAGGGATAAACAAACAAATATCAAATATCTACTATAATATACATATGAGCTTCAAAAAGTATGAATACAATCTTCTCAAGTGAAAACACTTATGGAGACAAACCTCATTGTTTATTTAGTATATATATATCTCAAATTATTCAACAAAACACATCTTATATAAATATATATAGGTCTCAAATAAAAGAAGAGAAGAGGCTCGACCAACAATACAGGAGCAGGTTCAAGTCGCTGTAGTGGGTTGCAGGTCTAGGGATCTAAGGCTACTGTTGGGTTTGAGGAGCAGGGCAAGGTATGGAGAGGGTGGTGGTATGTGGGTTCAGATCAATTTGTATGTGGGCTTGAGGTGGTTCAGATGGAGGGGCTGATGCGGTTACAGGGGGTGATAGGCTTCACTTATGGGCGACGGAAGGGAGATGTGCACGTGAGGCGAGGTGGAGACTTGGAGGTACGAAGCAGTTCAGTTAAGGGTTGCGGCAGCTGTGAGGGTGGGGAAGGCGACATCTTGGAGGATGCAGTGAGTAGATGTGGTCGAGAAAGAGAGAGGAGATGGTGGATCGACATGACAGGGGTTGATGGCGTGGAGATAGCGGATGGTTGGCTTGGATTGTGGCTGCACAGTGGATATGAACAGTTGATGGGTGGTAGGTTGGATTAGCTGTCGTTGAGGTGGTGTGTTCGGCTGTAATCGCCAAGGCGAAGGGGAGATTTTCCGATGCTGTGAGTTAGAGGGTTTAGGTGAGGCAGACATGAGGTCGACGAGGCCAAGCAAAACAGAAGAGGACGAGAGAGGGAGAGCTACAGGCAAAAAGATGGATCCAAACTTTATAAATATTATTTTATATATATATTCAAATGAATGAAGAAAGAAGAGAGCAAATCATCTGTGGAAGATCATATCTTATAAATATGTAAGTGTTATATATATCACTAATCTTTCCCCTTTCCAAAATGAAATAACCGAAAGCAACCCTATATTATATAATTCATTCTTCAAACGAAATGTCTGAACAAAAGTAAAGAAAGTGAAGAGGCTCAAAGAAAATAACTAACCGAAAACATCTAAATTGTATATAGTGAATAGCGAAAGTCAAGCATGAATTCAGGATGTTATTAGAAGCAAATAACTGTTGGTATAATATGGTGGGTAAATGAATGGACATAATAAACAAAAAGGCACAAAATGGATACTAATACGGTTAACCGGTTCGCAGATTCCGTCTTGTACCGGACCCCGAAACACACAATTGAATATACTACGGAGTTCAACACCACAAGACGATCAGAATGGTACACAGATATGAGCGAGATGACCAAGTTATAAAAACTCAATTTCTCACTGTTGAAAATGCTGTTAAAACGTCGAAAATAAGATAAATGGGGCTATAGCTATTCAAATTTGACGAAACGGATTACGACGTCTCAATCAAAAAACGATTTACATTTTTATCATACAAAAATATTCAGATTTCAAAAATATTTTATTTCTATCAAATTTAAGTGATTTTCAATTAAATTGAAAATTACACAACAGAACTAACTTCCATATTTTCAAATGAAAATCTAACACTTGCAACGTTTAAGTAAACACATTACAAATATCAAATTTTCATTGCCAAATTTTATTGTTTATTTTCAAGA
Organism: Allium cepa; assembly: GCA_030765085.1. Lineage (NCBI taxonomy): Eukaryota > Viridiplantae > Streptophyta > Magnoliopsida > Asparagales > Amaryllidaceae > Allium > Allium cepa. The sequence continues at coordinate 713,951,514 of CM060934.1, forward strand.
AAAATTATGTTAATTATGTCATTTAAACCGTAATATTTACTGGGTTGCTACCCCAACCACTAACGCTGGCGCTACAAACAAAATGGCAGGTACATAGTGGATAGTGGATTTCCATACAAATAACCAGGTAAGGGGACTACTTTATGGAAATACATCTCTAGAGGAATTTACCGAGGTCAACACCTCTACCAACACAAGACCGGCCTACCATCCTCATTAGATAGTACTGAATATGTCATCTCCCCGGTCGTTACCGACCTATCCGACGACCTCATCACATACATCCACAATAATTTAAAACCTAAACGTCATAGCGGGAATAAATATATCTAGAAGGGGATTACCATATCCTAATGGTTGCGAACCACGTAGCCTTGCTGCATCTACCCTATTTCGATCGTTTCTTGCTATGATACCCGAGGCCACATTTCCCTTTCACATAGCACATCATCCCTTTCCTCTTTGAACGCCACATTGCCATTTCGTCATCACACAACTAATTTCTCTAAACGTATAGCTCCTGAGCTCGTACGTCTCAAGAAAGGTGTTCAGCTAAGAGAAGTTGCCTTCTCCGCCACCAAGTAGATAATATGTTTACAAAAATCAATCATTGTAATTCTAAAATGCAAAATCTGATCTTCATCCATACAAGTTGTCCAGGAATAGGACAAATTGAAGGAACCTCTCCTACCACATCCTATCGAGAGTTACCTCAAGGATTAGTAGCGATTAGTCCTTGCAATAGATATTTCATAATGAAGAGACTATTGCTACTATACGTATATTGGGAGTTTATCCCCAAATGGTCAAGAAGAAATCCTTTGTTATGAAAATCCCAAATATCAATGTCTTCCAACACCTGCACATTCGAATGCATATACGTTGGTCTGAAGTAGTTCTCGAATAATTCCGACTCCGATCTCTCCGGATCAACAATGACAAAGAGGCCAATATTTGATAGTTAGTTATTCTACTATCAAGGAAACTACAAAATCTAGCGTCAAGCATTCACTAGGCCCATTTAATAAATCTTTTATCACTTAGATCACTTTCCAAATATTTACTTCAATTATCTTTGAAAAGATATGTTCTTAAAACCATTTCGAGTTTGAAAATGAAAAAAATTTCCATATACTTATATTAATGATATAAGCATATTCACAAATCATTTCATTTCCAACACTTATAAAATATTTCCTTATACTTAAAACAAAAATAATTATATATACAAATCTTAAGGAAAATATTCTGTAAAATGCATTTTATTTGGGTCAAAATGAATGTTGCATAAAACATTATTATAACAACCCGAAACATTTAGTATATGGATTTAATTGATAATTTACATATATAATCACATATACTATATAAAACATTTCCTTTCGGAAATCATTTATTATAACAACTGTGTTATAGTCCATGCCTATCTTACTTCTTCGAAAACATCTATTACAATTGTAACGACAAGAGATTTTCAACGCTCGAAAATTGACATTAATAGGTCCACTGTATCAACTGCCGAGCAATCGAAGGCCGAAAAACCCAACTATTAGGGTTAGAGAAGAAGAGGTAGAAGAAGAAAGAAAGAAGCAGCAACAAAAACAATATTAGAATCTCACAATCGTAGCGGAACAACATATAATAGATAAATGAATAATATTTAAATCAATTGAACTGTATCAATTTATTACATTACATCACATTACATTACATTTGCAGAGTTTACAACAACAAACAGCGGAAAAAAATACTATATACTAGTTGATACGCCATGCCATCCAGCTCGTCTCTTTAGCTCCACAGCATCTCCTGAATTCCAGAATGACCAGATAACCTGACTCTAGACTGGCCGTGTGGAAAATGATGGGCACCCAAAGTTTAGGAAAGGAAAAATAAACTCCAAGTCAGTCATGGGACGGGTGTGAGAACTTAAAACAGCTTATCTTCAAAAATAAACAAAGAAATATTTTAAAATAGATTCGCAATGCTTTGGGAAAATGTAACTACCATAAGGCCTCCCGCACACGCATACAATGCAAGCGCAGAATCGGAGGAGATTTCTCCTTATGATAGTCAAAGATGGTTGATACGCAAATTTCTTTGATATTATTACTATAAGTGCAAAGTGTAGAAAACCTTTCGAAACTACAATATAAATCTTAGCCAACATACGACCAGTATCGTATGTCTACTGTAGCTACCATCTAAACAGTGGGGCGCCACCATAAGTAAATGACATGTTATACAACTAAAACCATAAAGAGCTTGTATTGGATGAATGGATTTCCAACAAATGGTCGAGTAAAGGAACTTCCCATGTAAAATGGAACACCTCTGGAGGGACGTCCCCGGATCCTAACCGGATCTCTGCTAGACAAGGACGGGTTACCTCTAGCTGGGTAACAACTGACACGAGTATGCCATCCCCCGGTTGTAAACAACCTTTATCCGAGGATCCTCTCAACCAACAACCAGAAAATAATAAGTTTGCAGCAACCACAAAGTAAGTATCTGGGCTCTATACCATGATACCACTCATAATCCAGAAGGAAATGACATACCCTCAGAGGGCGCTATCCTCAAATAACCTTGCTGCTACGATTCCTGTTTCGACCATAACCAGGTTGTGAGGTTCGACGAAGTCTCGTCCACAAAGCTACGCTTTTCACAAAAGCCACGCTTTGATCAACAAATGATCAGTAGCACTCAACATGCCACATTACCAAATTGAGAGTATATCACTGATAAACATCAACTACATAACCTCCGAGCTCGTACGTCTCAGAGAAGGGTGTTAAGCTAAGAGAATAAATTCTCCGCCACCAACAGAAATATATTCGAAAGCAATCTGCTTTATATCTCAAAATGTAATGTTAGATATACAATCCATACAAGTCTGTTCTGGGTTCCAACAGAACCGAAGGCACTTCCAAAGAAGCCTTTGCAAATCCGGGTATTCACAATCTCGATCGAACTTCCCATCACAAAGGAAATCTCCATACCGTAGCTATCGGTGCGGAGACAATCGATAGGTCATCCTATCATTCTCGTAAATACCGGGTCTTCAACATCGGTCTTCAAATGCTGTCCATTACGACGTATCACTATTCGGAATGGGATTCATGATCCAAAGTTCCTCTCCCGGCTAAACCAAATAACGAGCGCTTATTTATAAACATAAGTGTTCATTCAGATTCAAGCAAATCACAACAAATACCCATTTAAAGGTAAATATCGATAGTCGGTTATTTAACTATCAATAGATATGCACAACATAACCAGATTCCAAATAATTTCCCAAATTATTTATTTTCCAAAAATATATGTACAAGATATATTTTCCACACTTCAAAATAAATCAATGTTTATTTTCGAACAAATTTCCCTTTCCTTTATAAATTCCATGGTGAATTTAAATTTTCAAATATCACTGACATACGATTTTCAAATCGATTTCAAATATTCACTTTCAGTTTATCTTTAAAAGATAAAATCTCAAAACATTTCACTTCATATTGGAAAACATTTCCATACTTATTTAATAATAAGAAATTCACAAATCTGTTTATCTTCAACATTTGGAAAATATTCAATATACTTAAATCACAATTAAGTATATATTTTATACGTTAAGGGAAACATTCTCTTAAACACATTCATTTGAGTCAAAACGAATGTTGCGTAAAACATCGTTACGACAACCCAAAATCACTAGTATAGGGATTCGAAATTTAGATAGATATATAAATCCCAATGCTATATAAAACATTTCCCTTCGAAATCATTTACTATAACAATAGTGTTATAGTCCACCATTCCCTTTTATTTCTCGAAAACGTCTATTTCAACAATGAATGTTGAAATCTATGGTTTTGATCCTTAACACAATTTCAAAACACCTTCAAATCGTTTTAATTCTATTTAAAAGATCACTCCCTAAAACATTTCATTAATATATTACTCACTGTCCAAAATCGTGAATATAAATCGTTTACCAAATTCAACACTTCTACATTAATTAATTAAAGGATTATCCACCGTCCAAAATCGTGGATATATCTCCTTTAATATGCTTTCATATTTACTTATCAAATTCAATTGGTTTTGGATTTTTAAAACAACGTTTATAAATTCACATTTATATATATTTTATAAAAACTTCAACTTATAAAATCCCTCAATTTACAAATTTCATTCAAATCTCATTTAAATGCCAAAATCCAATTTATGTGTTAATTACTTATAAATCTTTTATTTTACAAAATCTATTCATTTTATAACTTCACAATTTATAAATCTATAAATTTCATTCACTTATGAAATCCATTTATACTTCATTTTAACACTTATAAAAACTCGTTTTATAATTCCAATATTTTAATTTATAAATATCAATTTCATAAATCTTTTATATAAACAGTTTATAATAATTCAGAAATCCCAATTTAGACTATTTTACAAAATAATCAACTACTTATTTCAAAAATCACATTTCAGTTATATTTCACAAAAATCATAATTTTTATAACATAAAAATTATAATGTTTATTTATTTAAAATGAATCAATTCCAAAATTTAATAAAACGTATACTTTCAAAAATCACTTTAAAAATCCTTTTAAATTTTGAAAATCATCACTTAACACTTTTAATTTTCCAAAATAGGCCCAATACTGCAACAGCACTAAATATAACAATCACGGCATCCAAAACATCATATATCCTATGATAACAGAATATATCACAATATCTGTAATTAAATCAATATTGTTGAGGAATCCAGTTAGATCCCTCCAACCTTTTTCCCTGCATCCATAGATGTTAGCACAATACCAATCCCGTTTCAAGACGGAATATCGTAGTACATGGGTTTATATAATATTATCTGCTATTATGCGGCGCAATAGGGTCTCATCCGCTATATAATGCGGGAAATCAACTCCAAGTACATATATAATACACATTCCACTTCAAGATGGAATATCGCGGTATATGTGTTTAATAAATAACATCCGCTTAATATACATCATATAGGATCTATTTCAAAACAATAGATAATAAGTTATCATTCAATCATACAATCAAGCAATTTTAAATCTAACTATTTAAAATTTAAATCGAAACAATTCGATTGAGTGAGAAGTTCTCGCCTTGCTTTCAAATACAGTTGCGGTGTTTTATTTCGAATAAAATTAAACATGCGTTTAATTTTACCCAAAATTCACACTAGCTCAAATCAATTCCAATCCAGCTCCATTGAGCAATGTTCGTTAAAACGAACCCAATGAAATTCGTTTCGTCAATTTTCGACCTCATATCAAAAAGTTACGCTATTTTAAACATTACACGATTTATAATACAATTAATTCAACTTTTATTTTAAATTTTAAACCTTTTGCAATCTGGGCCGTTCGATCCAAGCCCTAGAATCTCGGCCACGTTCTACTTTCTTCTTCCCCAGGTCCATGAACTCGTGAAGAAACCCACGGCCTCCGTTCCTATACGAATTTTCGAGCCACCCACGTCGACTTCCACGTCGATCAAGAACCACTGCAACGTGCGCCTAGCCTAGCTCCTCCCATGGCCCAATTAGCTCGAAGCTCAATTGCGCCTTTATCTCGAAAATCGTACGCGACTTACGGCCGTTCGAGCACGATTTGCCGATGATCCACAGCATATTTTGCAATATTGACCGTTGATCTTCTAGAGCTCGATTAGCTCTATAAGTTTGCAGTTGGATGTTTTGCGCATAGATTGATGGATTTGAAGAAATCAGAAGAAGAATAAGACGTATTTTCGGCCATTGATAGAGTAGAGTGGTGGCCTGTAACCTTAGCCAGGGTTTTGATGCAAATGAGAAAATAGAGGTCCTTTTATAGAAAATTCTCGCGACACTATTCGCTCGAAATTTTTTCAAACTCCAAACGAAGCGTGCCGCCTGGTATTTATAATGTTTTACCCCTATTTCGAACGCAATGGAATATATATCGGAAGCCAATTCGATCATATTTGGAAGATAGGTTTTCGAATCGACTATTTAAATTAAAAAGTTCACTTAAACGATTTTCTACGCGTTTTAGCTTGCCCCGGACAAACCAAAAATCCGATTGACACGAAATTTGAAACCATACAATAATATAACATTACAGATCTGGTGAAACTAGTTTCGTCAAAATCCGAGACTGTTTGAAAAATGACTATTTTTACTCGTCAATTAAATATTAAAATATTCAATTTTCACAAATTAACTTTTAATTCGATTTTAAAAGTTCTATAACATCATTCTAACTCCAATATGATTTAATACAACTTTATAAATCATTTTCGATCCCATTAAACCCAATTTCCAATTATTTCTGTAATTTCAAATATTAAATTATCGATTTAATTATCCAATTAATCTAGATATTCAAAATAAAATTTATTCGACTTACAAATTTTACTTGTTAATATTTAAAATCAATTAAATATACGAATTTCAAATGGTAGAAATTCTGGGTCGTTACAAACTTCCCCCCTTAAAAGAATTTCGTCCTCGAAATTACCAAGTATGAGAAAGTTACAGAATCCATTAACTTTTCAAAACCATTCGTTCAAATTAAATTTCAAATTCATCTAAACATTTTAACTTTTCCAAAATCCAATAGTTAAACTTCTTACAATAACTTTACTAAGTTTTCAAATCATACTTAGTTATCTTTTCAGAACCAACTATATCGTTTAACTTTTCACTCCAAAATCAAAGTTATAGTTTTCAAAAAATTTCAATTTTCCCAAAAATATTCTAACGCCTTAAATTTTCAGAAAATTTCGCCATTGTCTCCTTTGCGTGGCTCGATCCGAAAAAATGGCAATATATATTACAAATATACATCTCATCAAAGTAATGAGGCATCCCGCAGGGAAAAAGTGTAAAAGTACGATATGTAATCCGAGATATGTACCTTATATATTATTAGCGAGCATATACGGCTAATATAGCGTGAAAGCGAGCTCCAAATGCGAAGCAAACGCAATCCGCACCTACTAAACACTCAACAAACCATGAGAAATATGTATATAGAGAATAATATCGATATGCAACATATACCAGAAGCAACAACAATATGTGCCAATATAGTAAATGCAACAAAAAGAAATAAATGCAACCATCAAACAACTATCATCCAACAACTTATCCAACAAATCCCTATCAAATTAATATACATTCACTTCTCATTAATATTCAATGAATTGGTTTTTCATTTAATCACATTTGATTCATTAACATTGGACTTTACTAACATTCATTTATTCATTTTCAATTAGTTTATATTCACTAATTTACATTCAAGTTAGTTCACTTCCACATTCAAACCAAATTTCAAAGCTTTCAATTTTTATCAATTCAATTTCATATGAATTTCTATACAATCAACTAATAACAATCTAACAATCAATGTATATTCAATACAACCAAATTCATTCAATTTTCTTTACTTTACATTCAATTTGGTTCAACACATTTAATTAGCTTTAATGAATTAACACTTACATCCATTATTTCATATCAATTTATTTACATTCGATTGGTTTACATTCAAATTGTTCATTAATTCAATTGCTAATTCATTTTACCATATAAAGTTGAATTTCATTTATATAACTCAAGTACATATTCATCACTTCACTTTATTAATTTACTTCAATACCAAAATCCACTTCATTCAACATCACTTAAGTTATATTCCATTTAAACATCATTTGTTTAACTTAAATTAAATTTCCACTTATAAATCCAATTCGGATCCCAATTCTAAAGTAAATTCTATTTAACTTTACCAAAGTAAAATCTTCATTATTTCATATTATAAGTCCAAAACTTGCTTTACTTATATTCATCAATTACAACTTGGATTTTAATTTCAAATTCACAACCAAACTTCAATTTTCAATTTACTATGGTAGCAAATCCATCACACAGAAACATGAAAATGATACTAACGATGTTGCAGTCATCACCCTTATTATTTCGCAGTAACAGTGGTGAATTCAATGCTTAATATTCTTTAAAAAGAAATTCTTTTTACTTATAACTCACAATTATAAGTCTTTTTCTTATATAATTTCACTATTTAACTTTTAAGTTTGGAAAATAATTTCCAAAAGAAACAGGATTCAACATTTTCAATTCATAGTTCAAATTCATTTTTATTTACAATTCATATTTATAAATATATTCATATGGTTTCACTTCTTATATATAAGGTTATTTCACAATTGTAAATCATATTAATTATAATTCCATACTTAATAATTCACTTGCTTATACAATTATTCTTTTAATTAACTTATATATATTCTTACATTACCAACAACTAAACAATCAATTCATATACACTTTAATAATTCTGAAAAATTTATTCCTTTATATATATAATATAATTTTGGTAAAATTATTTCATTTACCCAATTTAAAATGATACTATGTCGACTTGCCTCGTTTAAGAGTTTAGAAACCCCTATCGATAATATAGCGTCCCACATACCGACCAAAATTCACAAACAGCTCAACGGATAAGCAAACACAATATAAAACATTTTTATATTCACTAACAAATACGCGCTCATATCTATCATTACACTCAACTCATTCTAGAGTACTGCTGACTCTATCTCTAATGAGTAACACCCATCATAGCCAAGGTTGTCGCTTAAATAAATGCTCTGATACCAGATGTAACGACTAGAGATTTTCGACGCTCGAAAATCGACATTAATACGTCCATTGTATCAACTGCCGAGCAATCGAAGGCCGGAAAACCCAATCGTTAGGGTTAAAGAAGAAGAGGTAGAAGAAGAAAGAAAGAAGCAACAACAAAAACAATATCAGAATCTCACACTAGCTCAAATCGATTCTAATCTAGCTCCACCGCGTAGTGTTTGTCAAAACGAACCGAGCGAAATTCGTTTCGTCAATTTTCGACCTCGTATCAAAAAGTTACGCTATTTTAAACATTACACGATTTATAATACAATTAATTCAACTTTTATTTTAAATTTTCAACCATTTGCAATCTGGGCCGCTCAATCCAAGCCCTAGAATCTCGGCCGCGTTTTACTTTCTTCTTCCCCAGGTCCATGAACGCATGAAGAAACCCACGGTCGTCGTTCCTATACGAATTTTCGAGCCACCCATGTCGACTTCCACGTCGATCAAGAACCGCTGTGACGTGCGCCTAGCCTAGCTCCTCCCACAGCCCAATTACCTCAAAGCTCGGATGTGCCTTTATCTCGAAAATCGTGCATGACTTACGGCCGTTCGAGCATGATTTGCCGATGATCCACAGCATATTTTTCGATCTTGACCGTTGATCTTCTAGAGCTCGATTAGCTCTACAAGTTTGCAGTTGGATGTTTTGCGAATAGATTGATGGATTTGAAGAAATCAGAGGATGAAGAAGACGTATTTTCGGCCATTGATAGAGTAGAGTGGCGGCCCACCCTAGCCAGGGTTTTGATGCAAATGATAAAAATAGAGGTCCTTTTATAGAAAATTCTCGCGACACTATTCACCCGAAATTTTTTCAAACTCCAAATGAAGCGTGCCGCCTGGCGTTTATAATGTTTTACCCTTATTCCGAACGCAATGGAGTATATATCGGGAGCCAATTCGATCATATTTGGAAGATAGGTTTTTGAATCGACTATTTAAATTAAAAATTCACTTAAACGATTTTCTACGCGTTTTAGCTTGCCCCGGACAAACTGAAAATCCGATTGACACGAAATTTGAAACCATACAATAATATAACATTACGGATCCGATGAAACTAGTTTCATCGAAATCGGAGACTGTTTGAAAAATGGCTATTTTTACTCGTTAATTAAATATTAAAATATTTAATTTTCACAAATTAACTTTTAATTCGATTTAAAAGTTTTATAACATCATTCTAACTCCAATATGATCGAATACAACTTTATAAATCATTTTCAATCACATTAAACTCAATTTCCAATTATTTCTATAATTTCAAATATTAAATTATCGATTTAATTATCCAATTAATCTAGATATTCAAAATAAAATTTATTCGACCTACAAATTTTACTTGTTAATATTTAAAATCAATTAAATATATGAATTTCAAATGACAGAAATTCTGGGTCGTTACAACAACAATGAATATTGAAATCTATGTTTTTGATGCTTATCACGTTTTAAATCATTTTCAAAACCATTAAATTCATTTGGAATTACTATTTTCCAAAACCTTTATTTCCAAAAGATAAATTACATTTTAAAACCATTAACTCCATTAAAAACATTTCTTCCAAACATTTCTTTAAATAAAAATCCATATTTAAATCTCAAATAAGTCATTTTATATTTATAAACTACGTTTAAAAATTTCACCTATATTTTATAAAAATTCTATTTTATAAAATCCTTTATTTATAAAATTCCATTTATAAATCATTCTTCTATAAAAACTAATTTTACTCTTAAAATCCACTTATAAATCCATTTCTTTATATATCAAATTTATTTATAAAATATTTATAAATTCAAATTATCAATCTATTTCTTTATTTATAAAATATTGCTTATATAAATCTTTTATATAAACTTAATCAAAATCTCTATTTAAAAAAATTTCTTAAAGCTATGCCTTTATAACATCCAAATCTTACTTTGTATTTCTTTAAAAAGAGTTCATTTCCTTTTAATAATTCAAAAATTATTGAAACATATATAATTTCAAATGACTTCGAAATCCTTTTTAAATCGAAATCATCGTTTTTAGTATTTCAAAATACAAAAATAAGGCCCATTGCTACCATAGCACTAAATAAGCCAGATCATATCAAAGATATCAACATAACATCCAATAGATCATTTATAAGCATAAAAATGAAAATAAAATCAAAAGTGGTGAGGAATCATGTTGGATCCCTCCAACCTATCCCCCTGCAACACAGATAGCATATAATCATAAAAATATAAATCAACTGCTTCGAGACGGGTATACAAAGGGTCATCCGTCCATGCATGGGAACATAATAGGGACTCATCCACTACAATAGGCGAGAATATATCCAAACCAACTAATATATATATAGTATATCGTCCAAACAAGCAGCAAAAAGCATAAATAAAATTATTTCCTTAAAAATATAAGCCGACCAGAGAGGTGAATTAACTCACAAAAATTCCAGAAATCGCATAAGTGCTTCAGTTGAATTCGTCCAATCTAACTCCAAAGCGTAGTGCTCGTTGATACGAACGCAATGCAACTTGCCTTGCTTGAAATGGACCTCGTACGAGAATGTTACAGATTGTTGAACATTCGACATAATTAAAACTATAATTAACTTATGTTTTAAATTAACCTTTCTCCTATTTCCCTCCACATTATTCATGCGTGCGACATTCTTCCAAGCGAATGCAATTTTGTTTTTTTATTTCTTCGAACTCCGATCGTCGCTTGTGCTACCCACCAGCCAACGCCGCTCCTCCATGTGCACCCCCACCGCCTGCGCTATCCTCCATGTGCTCATGCGCTTCGTTGATCGCCAAAACCCATATGGTTGCTCGCGAATGGAGCCCTCTAGCGGCCACGTCGGCTCGTCGTTCGATGATCCGATCTTTGAACAAGCTCATATAGATGCCTTCTACATTTCCTAAGTTGAAGTCATTAGCTAATTCGTCCCCTAGAGGCTCTGATCGATGTTAGCCGTTGGATTGTTTAGTTTAGTGGCGGCGATATTTTATTTGTTACTGATGATATATGCCTATTGTTGACATGTAACGATCCTGATTTTAAAGATGAATTTAAATTTATAATTTAATTTAATTTTAGATTGAATTATGGATTTGGTTGAATTTTTCAAATTAAATAAGATGTATTTACTTATTTGTTTTTGAATTTAATTTGAAAACTCAAAGCGAATACATTGAATTGAATTTTAAATAAAGTTTTTAAAATAAAAAAATATGTATAAAATAAATACCTTAAAGTTTTGGTTATGTAAACTATAAAAATATAAAAGTAAAAAATAAATAAACTAAACAAGGTAAAACTTAACAAACAATTTACGTTGTGTTTTAAAATCAATGTACATCTATAAAATAAAATACAAATATATATAGGATAAATAAAAAATGAACTAACACGTAAAATGAAATCTAATAACAAATTTAAATGGAAATTTATTTATATTATAAGTAATATTTTAAAGTTAAAGTGTAAGACCAAACATAAGTGTGAACACTTGAAAAAGAAAGAAAGATATTAAAAAACTTAAGTATGCAATACAAAGTAATACAATACAAGTAACAAACATAACTAAAACAACTTTTAAAAATGAATGTTATAGAGTAAAATCAAAATCTATCAAACATAAACAAAACAAACCAATAAAGCTAAAAAGAAAAAAAATACATATAAAATAGGCATGTAAGAAAATAAGTAAAGAAAGTACATATGAATATGCTTACAAAACAAAGCAGAACTGTGCATATACATACATCACATAAATAGTATAAGTTATAAACAAATCAGAAGCAATGCAGGTAAACTAAAAAAAAATATTACACTTAAACAATGCAAGCATGTAGGCTGAGGAATAAGGACCTGAGCATTCAATGCAAGATCACTTCAGCCGAGAAAATAAAATAAAAATAAAGTAAGCAACATATCAGCCAAGAAGCAAGGAAATGAACAAAGTAACCAAAGTAAAACAAGTACAAACTGAATTGCAAAACAATAAATGCAACATACCTTTGCATTTAATGCAACATGCCTCCCCTACCTTGAACAACATCCTCCTGTGTATTAATACACATTCATTTGTGTTATTTTGTTCATTCAAAGAAACCCAGCAACATAAACATCACCTTGTTTTCAAACTAAAAAAAAAACAGGATTCAAGAAAAATACTGCAGTCTTCAACATTAGGCTTGAGACCTCTGTTCAAAAGGAACTCAGGTGAGAAGATTGACCTAATTATGTTTTAATTTGTTATCTGTGGTTAATCTATGATGAATGCTTCCAGTTGATGTTGAATGATTGTCTGCATGTATATATCTGTGTAGATTTACCTGTATATTACTTATGTATTGTAGTTGATACTTTGTTCAAGTAACAAGCTAACAAATTTAAGAAGAAAATTAATATCTAAAAATAAATAAATAAAAGGTTTGAGTAATGATCTTTAAATGATACTAGGCTGCAATTACCTGATTAATTTTTGAAAACTCTTGAAAGCATAAACAGTCAACAGGAATACAGAAACAAGATTTACAGTAAAAAGGAGTTCAATGGCTAAAATTCGAATACTTTAAATTGTTAATTTGACTTTATATCTTGAATTACTACCACAAGTTATGATTTTTAAAAGTTGAATGAAAATTTTTAGTTCAGTAATTCAAAAGAAATCCGTGTTGGAATAAAAATGGAACTTTTACCAATTTCTTGAAATTGAATCAATTTAAATTGTTGAAACTTGAATCGTAGCAAATATAGCCACCCCTGATCTCAAGAAAAATGTCAAATAATTTTTCTAATTCGTGGATTGAGAGGACGAAGGGTTTTTAGGGTTCGAACTGTGTTTTTTTTGGAACTGTTTCTCCGAGCATTTCTAGTTTCGATGGGTGATCGGGATTGGTCGCGAAGTGATGGATCGAGGCGTCGTGTTGTGGCGAAGTTTTCTGTTTGGTGGCTCGTATCTATATGGTCGGAGTAGGCGTATCGAGGCGATTTCTGGTGATAACGTTTTGTTGCAGTTTGGGTTAGAGTGCTCAATCGTGTTTGGCTCATGAATTCGCCAATTTGGTTGCACTGGAAGCTTGGGCAGATGGTCATGGACTTGGTGGTGGGTGGAGACTCAACCGGAGGTGGCGGGGGTTCACGTGCATGTGCACGTTTCGCTTGGTGTCAGTGTGATGGGTGAAAATGTCGCGTAATGTTTCTCGAGTTCAAGGGGTGGCTGCTTCGAGTTCGAACTCGCGTGCGCGCGTATATCTGGACTATTTTGGGTTAAGTACTTAGAACCTGGGAAGAGAAAAAAAAAACAAAATAAAGAAAAAAAAGAAGAAGAAGAAAAGGGTACAGGGACACTCGGGGAAACATGAGAGGAACGCGCGGGGTTACTCGAGATAATAGGGGTGAGACTTGGGTAATTTTCTTCAACTGCAGTGTTAAAAACAAAAATGTTGCTCAGGTTGATTTTTCAACCTGCAAACTAATAGTAGCATGCAAACTGTTTAAAACAAGTTTCAATATTAATGGCCAATTAATGCATGCCAATTATAAGTTAAGCCTTTGTTACCAGTTCATGAGTTAAGAAGAATACTTAACAAAGTTTTAGAATTTAATTAATACTTTAATTTAGTAATTAATGTAAAACAAACAAGTGTTGAAATTTATTTTCCATTAAAGTTTTTAATTTAGTGATAATTTGATTTCAAAGTTTGAAAGAGATTCTAAAATGTTAATTAAGACAAATAGATATTATTAAGGGTTTAATCTATTTGTAATTACTAATTGTTAATTAGATAATCAAAGTTAATTAATCTCTAATTAGTAGTTAATTAAGATAATTGCTTAAGAATTGATTTGTTAATTAACAAATTTGAAATGAAATAAGAAATTAATTGATAACTAATGATTAATTAAACAAGGTTAAATAATTAATTCTCAAGTAGTTGTTTTTAAATTGAATCAATTTCAATAAGAATTAGAGATGATTTCTTATAGATTGTGTATGTCGGATATTTGATTTGTTGTAAAATGAATTGATATTTCTGTTTTGATATTGTGAGATGTGAATTACTCTGTGCTGGATTATGATTGGTAATTTTATTCTGTAAACCCTTGACCTGTATACGACATTTGAATTTCGATGCGACAGGTAATCGGATTCCAGTTGGTTATCCGAAACCCACATCGAATTGTAATGATGAATCTTCGTGATTGATAAATATATTTTATCTGGGAAACTGAGAATGAAGATAAGCGTTATTGGTTATACCGCTTATCGATATTGATATATTTGTGATGATTGTCGTGCACTATTGTGTTAAACCCCTGGACCACACTATACACACACAAATATGGATTTCACGTGGAAATCGGTTAAGTCACAGATTTTTAAATAAGTTTGAATTTGAATTTTTAATTCAAATATTTTTGGAAATAAATTAAGTTTTAATGTGAAAAAGCTTTTGAAAAGCTGTTTTAAGAATAAAAGTTATTTTTCAATAACTAATAAAGATTTGGAATTTAAATAATCGGATTTAGATTGAAATTCAAAAGAAATCTGAAATTGAATTATATATTCAGTATTTATGATTTAAAAAGAATTTTATAAATTATGAGGGTTTAAACCATTTTTAAGCGTTGATTTGGAAATTTGAATTAAACCAAAGATTATAACTTGTATAAATGGAATCGGGATTTTTCCAAAATAAAACTATTGTTTCTAAGTGATAAAAAGCTTTCATATGAGTAATGAACTTCCAATTAATATTAAAGAGATTTCAAGTTTGAATCGAAAATGATTTTTCAAGTTATGAATGAATCTTTGGAAACAATTTTTGAAAGCTATGAGATAAATCTTTGATTTAAAGATTTAAATGAATTAATCCAATTCAAATGGAAATTGTTTTGAAACCTGTAAATGAATCCTTGTGAAACTAAGTAAACTTTGTGAAATAAATCTTTTTGTTTAAAAGATTTGAAATGGTAATTGGTTTAAACCATTTGAAAGAAACTTTGGAATTATTAAGTTGTGACTTAATCGAAATCCCATATCCATATGTTTTAAATGTTGCGCTCACTATTCGGGTTAGCCGGGAAAGGACCTTTGGGTCGTATAACCCATTCCGAATATGTGATATATCGTTATGGATAGCATTTGAAGACCGGTGTCGAAGACCGGGTATTTGCGAGAGCGATAGGATGACCTGTCGATTGACTCTGCACCGAGTTGCTCCGGTATAGAGTTCTCCATATGTGATGGGGAATCCGATCAGGATTGTGGATATCCGGATTGCAAGGACTTCTTTGTAAGTGCCTTCGGTTCTGTTCGAGCCCGGAACAGACTTGTATGGATAGTATGTCTGACATTACAAATTGAGATATAAAGCCGATTTCTTTCAAATATATTTCTGTTGGTGGCGGAGAATTTATTCTTTTAGCTTAACACCCTTCTCTGAGACGTACGAGCTCAGAGGTTATGTAGTTGAAGGTTATCAGCAATATATTCCCAATTTGGTAATGTGACATGCTGAGTGTTGCTGTGAAATGATCATTGTGTTGATTATTTGTGATAGGATCATTTGTGTGATCGTCTATCTTGGTGATCATTTCTATGATCATTTGTTGACCCAAAGCATGGCTTTTGTATAAAGTATGTTTTTGTGGACGTGACTTCGTCGAGCCTCACAAACCGGTAATGGTCGAAACAGGAATTGTGCGGCAAGGTTTTCAGGGATAACTTCCCTAGGGTATGACCATTCCTTCTGGGAAAGGGTAGTATCATGGTATGGAGCCCAGATGCTTACTCATGTTGAAACAATTATTATTATTATGGTGTGACGTTGGTTAGAGAGCGCTCTCGTTTAAAGGTCCCAAAGGACCGGGGTTGGCATATCTGAGGGTTTGTAATATTCCTTGGGAAAAGGGATTCCCGGCTTTGTTTAGCAGAGAACGATGGTTCTCGGGGCGTCCTTCCAGAGGCGTTTCCATGTGGCAATGGGAAGTTCCTTTGCCTGACCATTTGTTGGAAATCCATTCTTCAAATACGTACCTTGTACGGTATTAGTTGTAGAACCTATCATTCACTTATAGTGGCGCCCTACTGTTTGGATGGTAGCTATAGTAGGCATAGTCCGAAATGTCTATGTTGGCTAAGATTTATATCTTTACTTTCAAAATGAATTTTCTCTACACTATGCACTAGTAATAATATCAAATGTTCTTTTTAATGCGTATCAAGCAGCTTTGACTATCATAAGGAGAAATCTCCTCCGATTCTGCGTTTGCATTGTGTGTGTGTGCGGGAGGCCTTATGGTAGTCTCATTTTTAAAAAGCATTGCGAATTGACTTTGAAATTCTTTTGTTGAATGTTTTAAAAGATAAACTGTTTTTGTTGCTCACACCAGTCCCATGACTGATCCAGAGTTTATTGTTTATTTCCTAAACTCTAGGTGCTCAAAATTTTTCTACACGGGCAGTCTAGAGTTTGGTTTTTCAAATAATTAGATTCAGTAGATTATCTGGAGCTAGTTCAGTTTTCTTTGGATATGGACGAGACTTGTTTAGCTTGGTGCAATCTTGATAGTGGATCGAGCTAGGAGTTTGGAGCTTTGTCTTTGAAGCTTTTTGGATCAGAGTTGCAGTATTATATCGTGAGAAGACTTATTTCGTATTGTATCGTGTTCCGCTGTATTCTATGTTGTATATTCTCTGATGTTGATGATTATCGTTGTATCAAATTAATGTATCGGATATTGTATTCATGTTATATCAGTGATATCATCTTTTATTTCCGCTGTGTTATTTATCATTTAATGGTGTTGCAAGCTCCCGCGAAACGAATTTGATGTTGTTTGTTGGACATCGAGTTCGGGTCGTGACAGATTGGTATCAGAGCTGAAGGTTGAGTAAGAACTTTAGCTAAGGAGTGTAACACATTAGATGGCTCATTAGAGATAGGGTGAAGTATTTCCTAGAATGAGTACAACCTGTGGAACCAAAAATACAAATTTCTTAATCTATTCTCTTTATCTGTTGTTATTCTCTAAAGTTTTTCGTCTGAATGCCTAAATCGGATTTCTTACTATTTACAGATAGTAAGAATGAGTGAAAGAAGAGGACGAAATAGGAGACAGGAAAGTACTACTTTAGCTGGTCAAAACCCTGCAACGATAGATATTCCTATTCAATCTCAATTGAATTTGGCCGATTTATATCAAAAGTTTTCTAGACTTGGTGGAAATCCATTCATAGGCAAAGAAACCGTTATCAAAGCACAAGCATGGATTCGATCGTGTGAAAAGATTTTCAAGGGATTAAAATTAGAAAATGATCAGATGCGATTGATAGCTTCATGGCAACTCCAGGAAGAGGCTTTAGTTTGGTGGGAAACTGTTAGCGTGGATGAGTTGGCAGGTGAATTTACTTGGAGTCATTTCAAGGAAGTGTTTGAGCAGCGATATATGCCGTATGCTGGTATCTTTAGAGTGTATCAGGAGTTTATGGATTTAGAGCAAGGGAATTTATCGTTCGAAGAATACTTGAACAAATTTATTGAATTATCTCGATTTGGTCCAGAATTGGTGAATACACCGTTAAAGAAGAATGAAAAGTTTATTAGGGGAATGAACAAGGAGTTTCAGGAAAGAATGACTACTCACGTCAAGGAATCTTTTTCTGAATTGATTGATATGGGCTATCGGTATGATACTCTGGAAAAGCAAAAAGATCCGGAGGAGAATGTAGATGCAAGAAATCTGAATTGGAGAAAAAGGAAGTTTGGCGGAAAGAAATCAAGGAAAAATAATGGAAAGAAAAGTATACAAAAGAAAAAGAAGGATGTTACTTGTCTCAATTGCTTGGAGAAAGGTCATTACTCGGATAAATGTAAGAATGATTGGAAGCCAGGAATGAGAGAGCCATTTATGAGGCCAGATCAGGAATCTACAGGATGTTATAAATGCCGCAAGCCGGGACATAGGATTAACAATTGTCCAGCCAAGAAGCAAACTTTAGTAAAGAAAGTGTATGCAATTAGAGATGATTCTTCAACCTCAACATCTGATTAAGGAAATGAATTTTATAAGGTAATCTTCTCGTTTATGATTAAATTGTTCGAATTTTGTTCGACACTAGGACTACCCTTAGTTTCATTTTTCAGCAAATCGTAAATGAATTAAATCTTGAATCTGAAATCGTAATCGAATCTATTTCTATCTATTTCATTGGGTTTCGATATATTCTACGAATGGTTAGTTATCCCTTCGATCTAACCAATACCTCTGTATACTTCGTAGATCAAATAACCCAATTGTTTCGTAGTTGATGGAGTTTGTTCTCATATCTATTGTTGATAATTCTGATTTGGTAAGCCAAATGCAGAATTGATATCCAGTTTGATCTGGAAAGATATTTCTCTATCTTTCATCTATCTTCGTTATCTCCTTGGCGAATTTCGAGGACGAAATTCTTTTTAAGGGGGGAAGTCTGTAACGATCCTGATTTTAAAGACGAATTTAAATTTATAATTTAATTTAATTTTAGATTGAATTATGGATTTGGTGGAATTTTTCAAATTAAATAAGATGTATTTACTTATTTGTTTTTGAATTTGATTTGAAAAATCAAAGCGAATACATTGAATTGAATTTTAAATAAAGTTTTTAAAATAAAAAAATATGTATAAAATAAATACCTTAAAATTTTGGTTATGTAAACTATAAAAATATAAAAGTAAAAAATAAATAAACTAAACAAGGTAAAACTTAACAAACAATTTACGTTGTGTTTTAAAATCAATGTACATCTATAAAATAAAATACAAATATATATAGGATAAATAAAAAATGAACTAACACGTAAAATGAAATCTAATAACAAATTTAAATGGAAATTTATTTATATTATAAGTAATATTTTAAAGTTAAAGTGTAAGACCAAACATAAGTGTGAACACTTGAAAAAGAAAGAAAGATATTAAAAAACTTAAGTATGCAATACAAAGTAATACAATACAAGTAACAAACATAACTAAAACAACTTTTAAAAATGAATGTTATAGAGTAAAATCAAAATCTATCAAACATAAACAAAACAAACCAATAAAGCTAAAAAGAAAAAAAATACATATAAAATAGGCATGTAAGAAAATAAGTAAAGAAAGTACATATGAATATGCTTACAAAACAAAGCAGAACTGTGCATATACATACATCACATAAATAGTATAAGTTATAAACAAATCAGAAGCAATGCAGGTAAACTAAAAAATATATATTACACTTAAACAATGCAAGCATGTAGGCTGAGGAATAAGGACCTGAGCATTCAATGCAAGATCACTTCAGCCGAGAAAATAAAATAAAAATAAAGTAAGCAACATATCAGCCAAGAAGCAAGGAAATGAACAAAGTAACCAAAGTAAAACAAGTACAAACTGAATTGCAAAACAATAAATGCAACATACCTTTGCATTTAATGCAACATGCCT
The DNA here is from genome assembly GCA_030765085.1 of Allium cepa. Lineage (NCBI taxonomy): Eukaryota > Viridiplantae > Streptophyta > Magnoliopsida > Asparagales > Amaryllidaceae > Allium > Allium cepa. Next base: position 713,971,750 of record CM060934.1, read on the forward strand.
CCCCTACCTTGAACAACATCCTCCTATGTATTAATACACATTCATTTGTGTTATTTTGTTCATCCAAAGAAACCCAGCAACATAAACATCACCTTGTTTTCAAACTAAAAAAAAACAGGATTCAAGAAAAATACTGCAGTCTTCAACATTAGGCTTGAGACCTCTGTTCAAAAGGAACTCAGGTGAGAAGATTGACCTAATTATGTTTTAATTTGTTATCTGTGGTTAATCTATGATGAATGCTTCCAGTTGATGTTGAATGATTGTCTGCATGTATATATCTGTGTAGATTTACCTGTATATTACTTATGTATTGTAGTTGATACTCTGTTCAAGTAACAAGCTAACAAATTTAAGAAGAAAATTAATATCTAAAAATAAATAAATAAAAGGTTTGAGTAATGATCTTTAAATGATACTAGGCTGCAATTACCTGATTAATTTTTGAAAACTCTTGAAAGCATAAACAGTCAACAGGAATACAGAAACAAGATTTACAGTAAAAAGGAGTTCAATGGCTAAAATTCGAATACTTTAAATTGTTAATTTGACTTTATATCTTGAATTACTACCACAAGTTATGATTTTTAAAAGTTGAATGAAAATTTTTAGTTCAGTAATTCAAAAGAAATCCGTGTTGGAATAAAAATGGAACTTTTACCAATTTCTTGAAATTGAATCAATTTAAATTGTTGAAACTTGAATCGTAGCAAATATAGCCACCCCTGATCTCAAGAAAAATGTCAAATAATTTTTCTAATTCGTGGATTGAGAGGACGAAGGGTTTTTAGGGTTCGAACTGTGTTTTTTTTGGAAATGTTTCTCCGAGCATTTCTAGTTTCGATGGGTGATCGGGATTGGTCGCGAAGTGATGGATCGAGGCGTCGTGTTGTGGCGAAGTTTTCTGTTTGGTGGCTCGTATCTATATGGTCGGAGTAGGCGTATCGAGGCGATTTCTGGTGATAACGTTTTGTTGCAGTTTGGGTTAGAGTGCTCAATCGTGTTTGGCTCATGAATTCGCTAATTTGGTTGCACTGGAAGCTTGGGCAGATGGTCATGGACTTGGTGGTGGGTGGAGACTCAACCGGAGGTGGCGGGGGTTCACGTGCATGTGCACGTTTCGCTTGGTGTCAGTGTGATGGGTGAAAATGTCGCGTAATGTTTCTCGAGTTCAAGGGGTGGCTGCTTCGAGTTCGAACTCGCGTGCGCGCGTATATCTGGACTATTTTGGGTTAAGTACTTAGAACCTGGGAAGAGAAAAAAAAAACAAAATAAAGAAAAAAAAAGAAGAAGAAGAAAAGGGTACAGGGACACTCGGGGAAACATGAGAGGAACGCGCGGGGTTACTCGAGATAATAGGGGTGAGACTTGGGTAATTTTCTTCAACTGCAGTGTTAAAAACAAAAATGTTGCTCAGGTTGATTTTTCAACCTGCAAACTAATAGTAGCATGCAAACTGTTTAAAACAAGTTTCAATATTAATGGCCAATTAATGCATGCCAATTATAAGTTAAGCCTTTGTTACCAGTTCATGAGTTAAGAAGAATACTTAACAAAGTTTTAGAATTTAATTAATACTTTAATTTAGTAATTAATGTAAAACAAACAAGTGTTGAAATTTATTTTCCATTAAAGTTTTTAATTTAGTGATAATTTGATTTCAAAGTTTGAAAGAGATTCTAAAATGTTAATTAAGACAAATAGATATTATTAAGGGTTTAATCTATTTGTAATTACTAATTGTTAATTAGATAATCAAAGTTAATTAATCTCTAATTAGTAGTTAATTAAGATAATTGCTTAAGAATTGATTTGTTAATTAACAAATTTGAAATGAAATAAGAAATTAATTGATAACTAATGATTAATTAAACAAGGTTAAATAATTAATTCTCAAGTAGTTGTTTTTAAATTGAATCAATTTCAATAAGAATTAGAGATGATTTCTTATAGATTGTGTATGTCGGATATTTGATTTGTTGTAAAATGAATTGATATTTCTGTTTTGATATTGTGAGATGTGAATTACTCTGTGCTGGATTATGATTGGTAATTTTATTCTGTAAACCCTTGACCTGTATACGACATTTGAATTTCGATGCGACAGGTAATCGGATTCCAGTTGGTTATCCGAAACCCACATCGAATTGTAATGATGAATCTTCGTGATTGATAAATATATTTTATCTGGGAAACTGAGAATGAAGATAAGCGTTATTGGTTATACCGCTTATCGATATTGATATATTTGTGATGATTGTCGTGCACTATTGTGTTAAACCCCTGGACCACACTATACACACACAAATATGGATTTCACGTGGAAATCGGTTAAGTCACAGATTTTTAAATAAGCTTGAATTTGAATTTTTAATTCAAATATTTTTGTAAATAAATTAAGTTTTAATGTGAAAAAGCTTTTGAAAAGCTGTTTTAAGAATAAAAGTTATTTTTCAATAACTAATAAAGATTTGGAATTTAAATAATCGGATTTAGATTGAAATTCAAAAGAAATCTGAAATTGAATTATATATTCAGTATTTATGATTTAAAAAGAATTTTACAAATTATGAGGGTTTAAACCATTTTTAAGCGTTGATTTGGAAATTTGAATTAAACCAAAGATTATAACTTGTATAAATGGAATCGGGGTTTTTCCAAAATAAAACTATTGTTTCTAAGTGATAAAAAGCTTTCATATGAGTAATGAACTTCCAATTAATATTAAAGAGATTTCAAGTTTGAATCGAAAATGATTTTTCAAGTTATGAATGAATCTTTGGAAACAATTTTTGAAAGCTATGAGATAAATCTTTGATTTAAAGATTTAAATGAATTAATCCAATTCAAATGGAAATTGTTTTGAAACCTGTAAATGAATCCTTGTGAAACTAAGTAAACTTTGTGAAATAAATCTTTTTGTTTAAAAGATTTGAAATGGTAATTGGTTTAAACCATTTGAAAGAAACTTTGGAATTATTAAGTTGTGACTTAATCGAAATCCCATATCCATATGTTTTAAATGTTGCGCTCACTATTCGGGTTAGCCGGGAAAGGACCTTTGGGTCGTATAACCCATTCCGAATATGTGATATATCGTTATGGATAGCATTTGAAGACCGGTGTCGAAGACCGGGTATTTGCGAGAGCGATAGGATGACCTGTCGATTGACTCTGCACCGAGTTGCTCCGGTATAGAGTTCTCCATATGTGATGGGGAATCCGATCAGGATTGTGGATATCTGGATTGCAAGGACTTCTTTGTAAGTGCCTTCGGTTCTGTTCGAGCCCGGAACAGACTTGTATGGATAGTATGTCTGACATTACAAATTGAGATATAAAGCCGATTTCTTTCAAATATATTTCTGTTGGTGGCGGAGAATTTATTCTTTTAGCTTAACACCCTTCTCTGAGACGTACGAGCTCAGAGGTTATGTAGTTGAAGGTTATCAGTAATATATTCCCAATTTGGTAATGTGACATGCTGAGTGTTGCTGTGAAATGATCATTGTGTTGATTATTTGTGATAGGATCATTTGTGTGATCGTCTATCTTGGTGATCATTTCTATGATCATTTGTTGACCCAAAGCATGGCTTTTGTATAAAGTATGTTTTTGTGGACGTGACTTCGTCGAGCCTCACAAACCGGTAATGGTCGAAACAGGAATTGTGCGGCAAGGTTTTCAGGGATAACTTCCCTAGGGTATGACCATTCCTTCTGGGAAAGGGTAGTATCATGGTATGGAGCCCAGATACTTACTTATGTTGAAACACTTATTATTATGGTGTGACGTTGGTTAGAGAGCGCTCTCGTTTAAAGGTCCCAAAGGACCGGGGGTGGCATATCTGAGGGTTTGTAATATTCCTTGGGAAAAGGGATTCCCGGCTTTGTTTAGCAGAGAACGGTGGTTCTCGGGGCGTCCTTCCAGAGGCGTTTCCATGTGGCAATGGGAAGTTCCTTGGCCTGACCATTTGTTGGAAATCCATTCTTCAAATACGTACCTTGTACGGTATTAGTTGTAGAACCTATCATTCACTTATGGTGGCGCCCCACTGTTTGGATGGTAGCTATAGTAGGCATAGTTCGAAATGTCTATGTTGGCTAAGATTTATATCTTTACTTTCAAAATGAATTTTCTCTACACTATGCACTAGTAATAATATCAAATGTTCTTTTTAATGCGTATCAAGCATCTTTGACTATCATAAGGAGAAATCTCCTCCGATTCTGCGTTTGCATTGTGTGTTGTGCGGGAGGCCTTATGGTAGTCTCATTTTTAAAAAGCATTGCGAATTGACTTTGAAATTCTTTTGTTGAATGTTTTAAAAGATAAACTATTTTTGTTGCTCACACCAGTCCCATGACTGATCCAGAGTTTATTGTTTATTTCCTAAACTCTGGGTGCTCAAAATTTTTCTATACGGGCAGTCTAGAGTTTGGTTTTTCAGATAATTAGATTCAGTAGATTATCTGGAGCTAGTTCAGTTTTCTTTGGATATGGACGAGACTTGTTTAGCTTGGTGCAATCTTGATAGTGGATCGAGCTAGGAGTTTGGAGCTTTGTCTTTGAAGCTTTTTGGATCAAAGTTGCAGTATTATATCGTGAGAATACTTATTTCGTATTGTATCGTGTTCCGCTGTATTCTATGTTGTATATTCTCTGATGTTGATGATTATCGTTGTATCAAATTAATGTATCGGATATTGTATTCATGTTATATCAGTGATATCATCTTTTATTTCCGCTGTGTTATTTATCATTTAATGGTGTTGCAAGCTCCCGCAAAACGAATTTGATGTTGTTTGTTGGACATCGAGTTCGGGTCGTGACATGACATGTCATATTATTATTATATTTGTTCTCATTCTGCAAGTTCTCTGTCAGTTTAGAAATTCCTCATGGGTTGAAACGGTACATACCTAAACGATTTTATAAATTAGTGGAAAATCGTTATGGATTGAAATGATAAACCAAAGCGATTTTGAATTTGAAATTTTGGGTTTTGCGGGTGGAAATGATATAAACCTGTAAATGTTAAATTTAAATTGCGGATTGAAATGATAAATATCCATATCACTTGACCATAGGATAGAAAATTATATGCGGACACCGTTGGCCTATTTTGTAAATGATTTCCAGAATTTTGAAAGGAAAATATATAGGTTTTAAATAAGTGTTTATTTTTAAATATAATATAATTATTTTATTTTAATCTGTGTAAAATTTAGATTTTAAATTATATGTTTCGGAAATATAAAGTTACAAGTTAATTTGTAAAAATGTAAATTTTTAGATTTTACTTATATTTTTTATTATTTTAATTATATAAAATAAGATTTAGTAATAAGATTTTATTTAATAAAAAATTGTTATAATTTAATTTAATAAATTTAATTTAGTTTGTATAAATATGTTTAAAAATATTTATTTAAAATTTATATTAATATTTTCAAGATAGATTTTGTAATAACTTTAATAATAGAGGTTGAAAAGATAAATTAAAAATTGACTTGAAATTTAATTTGGTTAATAACTGAATTTAAATGCGATGTGAACTTATTGATTTCAACTATTAATTTTGAGATTTTAAAAGGATATGATTTTATAACTTCATTTAATTAAAGGTGACTAAATGAATATTTCAAATTTAAATAAAATGTAAATTGAATATTTAATTTAAATTTGTAACTTGAGATTTTATTTAAATGTTATAAAGAAATGATTAAGTTAATTTTTCAAACTAAAAAAAATTGAATTTTGAAATATAATTGAAATTTATCGAATTAAGTTATTGTATATTTTTGAATATTTAACCTTGAAATCTATTGAATGGAAAGTGGTTTAATTTAAAATTGATATAAATTAAAAATAGTTTATTGAGAATTTGAATTGAATTACAATTGATAAGCAGAGATTGATTTAAATTGAAATTTTGGAACTAAAGTGGATTCGAATTGATTTGTGGAATTTGATTAAAAAAAAATTATAAAAACTATTTTAATATATGAATTTTTTTAACATATACACTATTTTAAATCTATAACTATTTAAATATAAAATATTTTTACTTATAACTATTTCATATATATAAACAATTTTCAATATTTAAACTAATTTAAACTATTTTTGATAAAAACACTTTTAGTATAAACTATTATTATAAACTATTTTCTAATATATAAACTATTTTAATATATGAATTATTTTTAACATATACACAATTTTAAATCTATAACCTATTTAAATATAAAGTATTTTTATTTATAACTATTTCACATATATAAACTATTTTCAATATTTAAACTATTTAAGTTGGAACTGTTATGATTTAGATTTAATGGATATAAATGCAAATATTTTGACATGATGGTTTAAACTATTTTATGGATATGATTTCGAAAGTGAAATGATTTTGAAAAGAATATGAAATTTTGATATGAAGCATGAACTATTTGAAATGATTATATAAGTGATTTTATAAAAATGACCATGGTGTGAATAATCGTTTGGTTGTTAAAAAGACTGGCATCGGATATTGTCATACTCTTTGCTAATACCAAAAACCACTTTAATAACTGTGTACATGGTGGAGATTCCAGAACGGAGTAGGATGGTTTGACGATGATTTATATGAGGTATTAACGCAACCCTGACTCCCATGAGTCATCTTGATGTGGCTAAAACAGCATCAATGCCAAGTGAAGTTGCATCCAATCGGGCATATTTCTTCGATACCATTATATTACTTTGTGATTTGACTGGGTGCACCTTTGACTTGGGACGTGTCTCGAGGTGGGCGGTAGTAGCTGCTATGCGTTACCACCAATCCGGGAGTGAAAACAGTAGAATCCTACCCTTGCATTACCTCGCGTGCCTTGTCACATGCCTTATCGCGTCTACAACAAGTTTGTTTCGTACCATACCGATGGAGTGCTCTTTGGGTAAACCACCAGTTTGGTGGAGCTTACAGTACTGTATAGACTATAGGAATGTACAAAATGTGTTAAGGGGGATATAGGCAATACCTTAACATTTTTTTAATACTTTACCGATAGACATTATAATAGCGTATATTACTGCACAGTAGATAGTTCCACGGATCCTTAGAGAATGGAAATCCCAAACATTCTTAAAGTTATATTTTATTTTATTGGACATTTCACTTGAGTTGACTTACTAGTATAAGAATGTTAATCCTAACATGATTGTTTTGTGTTTTTCTTTATGTTTGGGTCAGACTGAGTGACACAGCATTTTAAGACTCACCTTTGGAGCTTGAGCTTTGCTTGAAGATCTGTCTTTATCTATCAACTTTCAGTTTATTCCAGTTGTTGATGTTTAGACCTGTCATTTGTTTCTATACTAGAGACTACTCTATTTTTGAGATTTCTGTTGTATTTTATTTCAAATTCTATTGTTCTGTAATAGCTTCATGAAATCCTATTTATCTATTCCGCTGCATATTGTTATATTACTCCGTGATATGATTCTATGATTGATTTATTTACTGCATATGCTAAGTTTTACCAGATAAAAATTAACAATCTGTTGTTTTGAGCAATTCAAGTCCGACATGTGTGGATGCGAATAATTCGAAATACGAGGTCGTTATAGTTGGTATCAGAGCTCTAGTTTAGGATAAACTTAGCATATGGAGCAAAAATTAATTACAGAATCAAATTCGTTCGAGCTTGAAATTCATCATTAGGATCCTCCTGGATTAGGATTCCTTTTGAATTTTTGGAACGTTACCTTCGTCTTGAAATCCATTCTTGTCTTTTCCAATTTATGTCCTTCTTGAAATTGGATCATCCCATAGCTCTATTTGTGTCGATCTCTAAAATGAATTCAGCCCTGCTTGGAAATCTCATCCTGGTGTATGACACATTCCATCGGTGGTCCCGCCGAACTTAGTATTATTTGTAAAGGGGTGAAATTCCTTTACAACATTGTCAATTTATCTAGTAGACGATCAGGGAAATTCTCTTGTGATCGAATGTCAATTGCCTCAGAATTTTGCAGGCAGTTCCATCTTTTGTTCCATTCTCAGCCTAGTAATCTTGACTCCACCCGATAGTCAGGGATTATCCTAATGTTTCGGTGTAGTAGTTTCTCTCCATTCCAAGTAGGAAATTGAATTCCGCATCGATCTTATTCCTTGAGCTCGACCTGTTGTCCTCCCCCCGGAGAATGGTTTCTATGAATGGTTAGTCACCCCTTTCAAATTAACCAATGCTCATACCATTTTCACTGATCTCATGTGTCACATTTTCCATGATGTACTCAACTAGTTTGTCCTGGTTTTCGTAGAAGACATTCTCGTTTTTCCTATGTCTCAGTTGACCAGATTATGGTCGCCACGATTAATATGAGTCTATCCACCTTTCTCTTTTGTAATTTAATTATCTAATCTTCCTTTCGAGCATATCTTCTAGTTAGAATTCTTTTTGATTAGGGTCCCTCTAAATTTGAATCTCAAATCCCCATTCTATAATCCATTCCTGAATCATCCGTTAAGGGAACTTATTTGTAATTAATATAAATTTTTTATATTGTGTTGTTTCAGTTGTCAAGTTTGATTTAGGGTTTCAATCGACTCGCCTGACCAATGCTATCAATAGGAATTCCAAAACACTTGAAAAGAGCAAACCGACACAATATTGTTTTCGGAACTGGTAAATAAAGTAAATTTATGTACGATTACATTTTTACATAAAAGTATAATTTTCTGAAATTAAATAGTTAAATGAATTGGTTGATAGAAATGATAATATTAGATTATCATTTATTGTTTTGTCAACATTCTAAAACCATTAACTATTATTATATGTTATAAAGAGGTGAAATTTTTAAAACATGGTTTATAAATCTGATTTGAAAATGAAATGAATTTAAATTAAGGATTTGAGAATTTAATTTGCGGTGCATTTCAAATTTTAGTTTTAATAGTTTTGGAGAAAACATATTATTTGAAAGTATTTTCGAAAAGAAATTGTTTCCAAAGAATTTTAAAAGAAATAAGTCTGTACTCTCCTCTTATTATCGCTGGAAAATAATCTTGGTGATGACTGCAGTATCATGGATGTTCGTTTTCGAGTCTCATAGTGGAGAGACCGCTCGGTAGCTTTGCGATATTTTGTTTTGGAAAATGGATTTGACTTGAATTTCTTGAGTATGATTTGATTTATAAATTATATATATGTATATATTTATTTCAAAATGGTTTGAAGTGAAATCGAAAATTTAATTCTTAAATTCTATGTTTGGTGACATTTTTAATTATTTAAATAAAGCAAATTTTTTGAACAAGTCGAATGTCTAGAACGGGAAATGGAAATGAAATAGCTTGAAACAGTTAAACTTGGATAAAATTATTTGTACAATACTTAATTGCATTCTAGATCATACATAACTTACCGAAAATATTCAAAAAGTTAAAATGTTTATGTGTATATGGAATTGAAGGCTATACAAGAGAAAACTTAAGTAATAAAAGATGTTCAAACAAAATTTTGCTTAATAGAAATGTTGTATATAAAGGGTAATTTGTATAGTGCTCAATTACACTCAGAAATATTTACAAAACTTCCCTGGAAAGGCTTAAATATAATTGAATATGTAATTGAAGAATATACTAAGATGCCGAAAAAATGAAATTTATATGGTTTTAAATTAATTATTGTATCTGCTTCTTTGTATTTCGAACATATCTACATTTCCTTCTGGTTGTTTCTTTTCTCCCATCTCGTTCTATTTTGGGGACAAAAATTTCTGAGTGGGGGAGAATGTAACGACCCGATAATTTTTATGATTTTTATAATGTAATGAATTGAAATTTTTTCATGAAAATTAAACAATTAAATTTAGCAATGAAAATTTGATATTTGATATGCGTCTATTTAAACGTAGCAAGTATCAGATTTTTGTGAGAAAATATGAAAGCTGGTTCGATTGTGTAATTTTCAATTTCAATCGAAAATTAGTTAATTTGATGAAAATAAAATATTTTCAAAATCTGAATATTTTTATATGAAAAATTTGTAAATTATTTTCTGAGTGGGACATCATGTTTCATTTCGCCAAATTTGAAAGGGGAAAATATGGGTTTTAAATAAATATTGATTTTTATATATAATATAAATATTTTATTTTAATCTGTGCAAAATTTAGATTTTAAATCATATGTTTTGGAAATTTAAAATTACAAGTTAATTTATAAAAATGTAAAGTTTTAGATTTTACTTATATTTTTATTATTATAAATATATTAAATAAGATTTAATAATATGATTTTATTTAATAAAAATTTAATAGAATTTAACGTAATATAATTTAATTTAGTTTGTATAAAATTTGTTTAAAATTATTTATTTCAAATTTATATTAATATTTTGAAGATAGATTTTGTAATAACTTTAATAATAGAGGTTGAAGAGATAAAGTAAAAATTGACTAGAAATTTAATTTGGTTACTAATTGAAAATGTGATGTGAACTTATTGATTTTGGGTTTTTAAAAGGATATTATTTTATAACTTGATTTTATAACTTGATTTAATTGAAGGTAATTAAATGAATATTTTAAATTCAAATAAAATTGAAATTGAATATTTAATTTAAATTTGTAATTTGAGATTTTATTTAAATGTTATAAAGAAATGATTAATTAAATATTTTCAAATTTAAAAAAAAAAGTTGAATTTTGAGATATAAATGAAATCTATCGAATTAAGTTATTGTAAATTTTTTGAATATTTAACTTTGGAACATAGTGAATGGAAAGTGGTTTAATCTAAAATCGATACAAATTAAAAATGGTTTATTGAGAATTTGAATTGAATTGTAATTGATGAACTGAGATTGATTTAAATTGAAATTTTGGAACTAAAGTTGATTCGAATTGACTTGTGGAATTTGATGAAACAATTCTAATTTGAACTATTTTTGATAAAAACTCTTTTAATATAAACTATTTTAATAATATAAACTATTTTCTAATATATAAACTATTTTAATATATGAACTATTTTTAATACATCCACTATTTTAAATGTATAACCTATTTAAATATAAACTACTTCATAAATATAAACTATTTTCAATATTTAAACTGTTTAAGTTGGAACTGTTATGAATTAGATTTAATGGATTTAAATGCGAATATTTTGATATGATGGTTTAAACTATTTTGTGGATATGATTTCAAAAGTGGTATGATTTCGAAAGTGAATATGATTTCGAAAGTGATTTGATTTTGAAAAGAATATGAGATTTTGATATGAATCATGAACTGTTTCAAATGATTATAAAAACCATTTTACAAAAATGACCATGGTGTGAAATAAGCGATTCGTTGTTAAAGAGACCGGGATAGGATATTTTCATACTCTCTGCCAATACCGAAAATTTAGCAACTGTGTATGTGGTGGAGCTTCCAGAAGGAAGTAGGATGGTTTGATGACGATTCTGTATAAGGTATTAACTTAGCCCTGACTCCCTTGATTCAGCATGATGCGACTAAAACAGGAGCTATACCGGGTCAAGTGACGTCGCATCTTCGATCAGGCACAGTTCTTCGATACCATTCTATTACTTTGTGATTTGATTGGGTGCACCTTTGATTTGGGAGTATGTCTCGAGATAAGCGGTAGTAGCTGCTATGCGTTACTACCAGCCTGGGAGTGCAAACGGTAGAATCCTACCCTAGCATTGCCTCGCATGCCTTGTCACATGCCTTATCACACCTTCTACGAGTTTATTTTGTACTGTACCCATGGAGTGCCCTTTGGATAAACCACTGGTTTGGTGGAGCTATTGGTACTGTATAGACTATGGGAATATATAAAATGTGTTAAGGGGGATATGTGTAACGCCTTAACATTTTTTTAATACCTTACTTTATCAATAGACATATTATAATAGCGTATATTACTACATAGTAGATAGTTCCATAGATCCTTAGAGGATGGAAATCCAAACATCCTTTAAGTTATATTGTATTTCACTTAGACACTTCACTTGAGTTGATGTACTAGTATAAGAATGTTGATCCTGACTCAAATGTTTTATGTTTTTCTTTATGCTCGAGTTAGACTGAGTGTCACAACATTTGATACAAACCTTTAGAGCTTGGAGCTTTGCTTGAAGATCTGTCTTTATCTATCCTGGTTTGAGTTTATTTCAGTTGATGATGTTCAGACTTGTCATTTGTTTCTGTACTAGAGACTACTCTACGTTTAAGATTTATGTTGTATTTTATTTCAAACTCCGTTGTTCTATAATAGCTTCATGAACTACTATTTATCTATTATGCTTTTTATTGCTATATTACTCTATATCTATGATTCTGTGATTGATTTATTTACTGTATATGCTAAGTTTTGCCAAATATAAATTAACAATCTATTGTTTTGAGCATTTCAAGTCCGACATATATGGATGCGAATGGTTTAAAATAGGAGGCCGTTACAAATATGATGATATGCATTAAACATTCTTTGAGTTGAATTAGCATTTTTTAGTAGCAAACACTCAATGAAACCAATTTGACTATCAATTTTACTATTGGTTTGATGACCAATTTTTAGGAATCAGTTTTAGTGTTAGTAGTTATCATGTTTGAAAATTTTGTTTTATTTATTTATTTCTGTTTTTTGTTACATATACTTGAGTTAGCACATGATTTTAATATGCTCTGTGTTCTTTGAAAATTGGTATAGACTTTATCTTTCTGTTCAAAGATTCAAACTATTTTGTTTAAAACATTTTGTAAGCTTTGATTCTTAACTAAACCAGTTGTCAAAAACTTAAAAATAAGAATTTTAAAGGTTGATTTAAAATCCTCTTTATCAAGCATCACTGAAAACTTGTTCTACAGCTTTCAAGTAAAGATTTGGTAAAAATTAATCGTTGTAAAATATTAATCCAAGATTATAAATTGAATCTATACTGCAAAGCATGAATTTTAAGACAAAAATTTAGATTTTTAATTTGCTATTCACAGAATAGTTAGTTTTTGAACAAAAAAAACCACTTTTTCGAATTTCCAGTGATTGAGTTAATGATAAATGTTGTAATTTGAATTGAAGCTAGTTTGAACTTCTATAATGACAAGAAAAATATTAAATAAATTTTTGAATGTATGAAGTTGCCGTTCGAACCCAAAATATGGTTTAAGCTGGAAATTGCAGTACGTTAAAAAAAACGGTGATTTTGTCGCAATGAATTGATCGAGCTCCATGATATTGAGGGAAATGGAAGAGCATCGGGTTAGCGTGCTATGGCCGGAAGCATGGACTTTTTAGGTGGACGGTGCGAGGCGGAGAGGCGATTTCGCGTGGTGGGTTTAAGTTATAGGGACGAGCAAAGTTGCTACTTTTTGAATTCGACCGATGGCTTCGAATTGAGGTTGGAATTCGAGCGTATGTGAGATTTTCGACCTGTTGAGAGTCGCGAGATTCACCAGAGCATCGCCATGGTGGTGTGCATGTGCACGTGAATGTATCAGTGATGATGCGTGCGTGAGTGTGTTTTGTAATCCTACAGTTTATATTTAGCTTAGCTAAATAAATAGAAACAGAAGAAAAAGAACAGGAAGGAGAAGAAGATGGATTCGTGAACGAACAGGGAAGACTCTGGGTTTTTGAAAGTTTGCTTGAGTTTTTCGTCGCATAGGCTCGAGTCTTTAAAATGAAGCTACCAGGTTTTAAACTTGAGAAAGGGGAAAAAAACAGAGAAGAAGAAAGAGAGCGCGCGGAAGAAAGGAGAAGGCACGGGACGATTTGAAGAACCGCACGGGGTCAAACCCGAGGCACCTGGGGTTTTAGCTCGGTATGGTGCTATCTTGAACCTTGGAGTTAGTTAAAGTGTAAATGTAATTCAAAAAATTTAAAATCCAAATTTGTTTTAAAATGGTAAATTAGTATTAACAATTAACTGTTTTGAGTTGAGGACTTGTTTTCAAGTTAATTAATTAACAAATATTTAACAACGTTTTAAAATCTAATTAATACTTTAAATAAATAATTGAAATAAGATAATTTAATTTAATTAATGTTTAAGCTTGTTATAGTAGAAATAAATTTCTGAATAAGAAGATTTCTAAATGTTAAATCAGATAAATAACAAATTACTTTGGAAAACAACCATGGATGATTAAATTAATGATTATAATTAACTAAATAATTAAGGATTTTTGTCGTACTTGAAGATTGGTTAATTAACAACCAAGTATTTGATTAAATTTATAAATTAAGAATTGTTAATTTGATAATTTAAGTTGATTAATTCAAAATTTATAGGTAAATTAAAATAATTTATTAAGGAATAATAAATTAATGTAGTCAATTGAGATTTAATTAATTTGTCATTGCGAAGAATAAATCATTGGTATTAAATAGTAGATAAAAATAATCAAGTGGATAAGTTAATTAAATCACATTGAACTTAAGTTGAAGATGATTTACTGTTTGCACAAAAAATGGACAAACACCTCAAAGTCGTATGATTTAGTTGATTTTATGTTGTTCTTAGCGGTTTGGTTGATTTATGCAAATATATAAAAAACAGGGGCTAAACTGTAAAAGACACGCAGATTTATAGTGGTTCGGCCAGAACGTGCCTACTTCCACTTTATATGTTATTCTCTCTTTTCTTTCAGATTACAAGTACAAAGCTTTGTATACAAGTATATGAAAGTTATTTGAAAGTTCCTTCCATGCTTGAGCTCTCAAACTTGTCTGCCATTGTTGTACCCGTGCCCCTCTATTTATAGAGTGTGGTTGGGGGCAGGGGTCTTGGATGTATATAGCTGCTGGTGGGCCTGGGCTGAAGCAATCTGGCCTGGCAGCGTTCTGGTTCGGCGAAGTTTGGTTCGGCCGTGCTTGGAGTGGTTGATTCGGAGGTTTATTCGGTAGAGGGTGGAAAGATGGTTGGCTCGGCAGGGAAGTGGAAAGATGTTGGTTCGGCATTGGCTTCTGGACCGGTGGTGTCGTTGGAAGTTGGTTCGGTGGGGGGTGTCTGGGAGCTGGTTCGGTGATGGAGTATTGTGGACCGGTAGTGAATGGACCGGTAGTAGGAGTATGGTGGACCGGTGATAGAGGGTGAGATGAGCTTTGGTTCGGCATGAAGGGTGGTTCGGTGGAGGTTGTTGGTCCGGCGATGGGTAGGGGGTTTGGATCGGCAGTGCAGGGAGGAACACGGAAAGGGTTTGGTTCGGCCCTGGCTTCCTTCATTTCTTGATTCGGTGGTAGGTGAAAACCCGCCCAACATTTGCCCCCCAAAGTAGGGAATATGCTAGTATATGTCATGCTTTGTTTTAGCTAGATGGTCTTCATTCGGTCCCTGAGTGCCGAACCAATTGGTCCGGTGTCACACATTTGTCTATAAATAGGGGCTATACACCTTCGTTATTTCTTACCGAACAAAGAGAGAGACGAACCATATTTCTGCCGAATCAACTATACTGCTGAAACCATTTGATAACCGGACCAGGTAACTGCCGGATGATTCTCATGCTTTAAAACTGCCGAACGGTATTGGGAGTGTGAGTGCCGAATGACACTTGTTCTTCGAACCGTCGAATGATATTGGGAGTGTGAGTGCCGAATGACACTTGTGCTTCGTACCTCCGAATGATATTGGGAATTGGAGTGCCGAATGAGTCTTAATATCAAACTTCTGTGTTTTGAATTGCGAACGAGATCTCGGTCTGCGTGTACTTGTTTTCTTATATTTCTATATTCCTTGTTTTAATAGCATGTTTTTTCGGTGTTGCAGATAAATGTCTCGCAAAGAGGAAACTCGGTCGGATAGAAAGAAGTCCAAGGATAGAGAAGAGTCTTCTTCCGTGCCCCTAGCCCAACCAGGACCGGCGCAACATGGACCTGCCCCGAGGTCGTTAGTGGATGGGTATGGTCCCCAGGAACTTCTAGTCTCCCCTCTCGATTGCTTTCCTAGCTCCCTAAAGGAGGAGCAACTTGATGTTATATCTCGTTCCTTCGGGATAGATAGAGCGCTTATGCGGTTGCCGGGGGACGGAGTGATGTCGTACAATCCCCCTGAAGGATATTTTGCGTATAGTAGGTACCACTGCATGTGTGGGGCCATTCCTCCCATTAATACCTAGATAGTCAGCTTCATTACTTATCTGAAGGTGGCTCCTTTCCAGCTTCAGCCCAATTCTTACGCCATCTTGGTGTGCTTATACATTATTTTCCAGAGAAGGTACGGGCTCCCCCCTTCCAACCGGGAGATCCGGTATCTATATAACTTGAGGGGTTACAAGAAGGGATCTCTGTACGTTAGCTTGGAAGCGGCTGTTCCTTTCAAACCAGTCCTGGACCTATATTCGAAGCTTAGTATGTTTAAGAAAGAATGGTTTTTCATCAGGGATGACTCCGTTTCCTTCCGCCTTTTCACCTCTGGCTGTGAGTTGAACTTCATTTATAGTTTCCTTGTTTCGGCTGCAACGCTTCTTCTTATATGCTTTCATTTCTTGCTGGCGACAGGTGGCTTTGCGGTCGTGGAGAATGATTCCTTGGTTCAGATGGCTGCGGAAATAAGAGCCATTCCGGGACGGGATCGGTCGGCTTCTTACTTGATCAGGAACGCTACTCTCCTGGAGCACAACTTGATCCTCCCACGCCAGTCCGTGGTTAAGCAGAGAGATACAGCTGAGGAGAAGGATGCCAAAGCCAAGGAAGGGGCCACGGTGAAGAGTGGCAAGAGGGAACCTTTTAAAAAGCCTCCCGTTGTCGGAGGTAAGAAGCTTAAGAAGTCTGATGGTCCCTCTCCTAGCACTTGCCCAATTGCCCCAGGAGAGGAAGATGTGGAGGAAGATAGAGGAGAGGGTGAAGGAGTAGATGGACAGAGTGGTGGTGGCGTCGATGCCTTAACCTCTGGGCAAGCGGGAGAGATTCATGAGTGGACGGATGATGCTTTCCGTCAGGCTTTTGGGGAGTCGGAGGAAGGATCGGCTTTGGTTGAGAAGGCAAAGGAGGTTGACAAGGCTGGGGCTGGCGCCGATTCATTCTCTAAGAGTTCTTCAGCTACGGCGACTCCAGTGATTCAAGATGAACTTTTGACTTCTGCAGACTCCATTTATGATAGGGACTTAGGAATATTTTATGGTTCGCTTCCGTCCTGGAATGAGATTCAGGACTTATTGCAGTATCCTACTCCTCCGCAGGGTTTGTATAATAGATGTGTCTTCTCACTCTTTTTAACTTAACATATTTCTCGAATTATGGACCATTGCATGTTCGTAACGCTTGTTCTTTATTACAGGGGCAGGCGAGGTGGCCAAAACTTCAGACGTTCGACACCGCCTTGAACAATACAAGTTACTCAGAGCCTCTGCCAAGCCTAAGCCTCCCACTAGTCGTCCAGGAGACGTAGTTAGCTACCGTCCTCTTCTTGGGGTCATCGAAGAGAGTATTCAGAAAAAGAAGAGGAGTCGCTCCTTATTTGAATCTTTACCTGGTCCGCAGCTTCCACCTCAACCTATTCATGATATCACGGAGGAGGACACTGAGTATATTCCCTCCCCGCATCCGCCTGAAAATCCTACCGTTATCCGCATAAAACGTCCCGACGTGCCTCGCAGTCCCTTTGCTGGCCACCCGGATTTGGACCCAAGCTCTCAGGATATCTTATTAGACGAGGTCACGGGTGAGCATCTTCTCCCCCGCAATCCCATGGTTCGGGTTCTTGATGAGGCTAAGTCCCTAGATCTGGATCTGCTCGCTACTCGGATAGCTGCTATAGGGGACGAAGCCAAGGCCAACATCGACCGGGTCGCGAAGGAGGCCAAGAAGTTAATGGAACATCACGCCCGATTGGCCAAGGCCGGGGAGGAGATAGGGAGTGCCAATATAAGGCTGCGGTTAGTGGTCGCTGATCAGGCCAAGCAACTTGCCGACCAGGCTATTCAGATTTCGCAGCATGAAGCTGACTCCCAACGACTAAAGAAGACCATGGAAGAGGCTAGCAGAGCCGAGTTGTGGTAAATGGAGGCCGCCTGCAAGGAACGTATTGACATGGCCATTACCACGGTTGATGAGGTTAGGAGGGCGGATCTCGAGAAGGTTGAAGAGATATCTGGGAGGCTTGAAGCTGCAAAACTTGCTCAAGCCAAGCTGAAAGAAGAGATGGAGGAGATGAGGAGATCCCTCCAAGCTGAGTGCTCGAGATACCGGCGGGAGAGAGATGCTGCCGCCACTAAGTTACAGATTTCCGAGGCCCGGGTGAAGACATTTGAAGAGGATGAGGGGATGATGGACGATATGCTGCAGGACATGTACTTCCGCACTTGGAAGGAGGGCAGCTTATCCTGGATGGATGACTATCCCTGGGTTATGGCCAAGGTATATCTTCGGGCTTTAGAGGAGGCCAGGGTTGATGCAGGTAAGAAAGATGGAGCGGCCTTTAGTCTGGATGTGGTCACTGCTCAGTTTTCGAAGGAGGAGCAGGAGGCGGTGAAGGAGGGGATGCGGCTGCTCGCTGCGGAGGAAGCGGGTGTGCAATTGGAGGATGAGGATCGAGCGGCGGATGCTGGTGAGTCTCTCCCCTGTTTGTCTTTTCTCTTTAGGTCTTCATAACCTGATCGTTTACTGTTTATTTAATGGATTCCTCTTCTGAATTGGACATATGGGACTTCTGATAAGCATGCTGGGAGCTCCGACCCTGCGGCTAAGTAGGCTTGGAGAGCTGGTAGGATGAGGGTGAGGTGCGGACACAGCCGGTTCCTTGTCTGGATTCAGTCTCCTTTTGATTTCCTTTTATCGCTGTTTATGTTAGTCCAAAACATTGATGTGTCTGTAATAATATTGTTTGTGGTGAATGACTTTATGTAATTTCATAACACAAGCTGATTCCTTTATGTTGGAATGTTATCGCTATTTTGTCGTGCTGTGTAAGTGATGTAACTATGCATGTTACTAGTGATTTGACTGTGCCTGATGCCAAGTTTTTTGCTTAAAGTATAATTTTCTCATTTTGCAATGTAAATGTGATGTGTGAATATGAACTGCAGCTATGCATTAATGTATAAAAGTAGAAGTTACCGCCCTTCATGTTTCGGCTGTGGACGGCAACTTCGTGCGCCTTGTAAGACTAAGCACGGAATGCTGTTGAGTGTCTCGTCATCCGATTGTAAGTTTCTGTTCCCATTAGCGAGCGTTCCCTATTTCATGTCATGTACTTTCAAGCACCGTTACGGAGAATAGGAGAAAAGTTTTAAATGAAATGGAAATATAGGAAAAGTAAAACTTCCAGTCACGGAAGGCCGTCGATGTGCTTAAGTTCGTGGCAAACGGGTTTTGTAGTCACTTTCCCTAGCTGTGGGTCTTGGAGACATTTGTCACCCATCTTACGCCTCTGCGGGGAGTTTTCTTTTTTACCACAGCCGCACTTAAGACACATCGGAGCCGATCGCGCACAGTAACTACCCGGGCCATTATGGCCCGTAATCGCGGATATTATTCGATTTACTGTGGCCGGCTAGCGTGGGGGCCGATCGTCAACTGTGAACTGCCCCTGGCTGGCCACACCTTATGTTGGGGCTTATGATCGGTTCACAGTTGCCGGCGAGCCGAACCGGTGTAATGAGCTGCCATGGCATAATCGGCCTTCTTGGTGGCTTATACTCGGCTTAATACAGTCGACTTTAAGGGCCGAGGCAAACAATGAGTTAACTCGCGGTAGAGGGATACCGGAGCAAAGTGTCTCATTGACGAGGGCATAGGATCGTAGCGTACCGGTTAGATTTTGTCCAGGTGGAGTTGTGTTGTGAAGCTCTGAATTGAAATGTCATCTGCAAAGGATTTTGTTCAACAGCAAAGGATAAAGCTTAACAAGTAGCCAAGATATAAAGGAACAAGTTAACAAGAGCCAAGTTAAAGTGGTTCGGCACGAAAATGCCTACGTCCACTGATTCTCTTTGTTAATTCACTTCATATGGGCAATACAAGTTAAGAAAAGTATCGACGGAGGTGTCGGATGTTCCATGCCCTCTGGAACACCTCTCCGTCCACTGTTGACAAAATATAAGCTCCGTTGTGGAGATCTTTATGAATTACATATGGTCCGTCCCAGATTGGATCCAGCGCTCTTGGGCGCGGAAAGATTCGCTTGAGGACGAGATCTCCTTCTTGTAAGCTGCGATGTTTGACTTTGGAGTTGTATAGTGCTGCCACTTTTTGTCTGTGAGCTGCTGCTTTGAGTGCTGCATCATTTCTTCTCTCCTCAATTAGATCCAAAGACATGTGGAGGAGTTCTTCGTTTTCTTCGGGGTTGTAGTGGATCCTACGATGGGAAGGTACAATAGTTTCAACTGGGAGCATGGCCTCTGATTCGTATGCCAAAGAGAATGGAGTATGCCCTGTTGATGTTCTGAAAGAAGTGCGGTAGGCCCATAGTGCTGTAGGAAGTTCGTCCACCCAAGCGCCTTTTGACTTTTCAAGCTTCTTCTTGATTAGAGTCTTGAAAATCTTGTTGACAGCTTCGATTTGTCCATTTGCCTGGGGATAAGCTACGGATGAGAATCCCTTATGAATTCCGTGCTCTTGGCACCAGTCGGCAAATTCCTCGCTGTCAAATTGAAGCCCGTTGTCTGATATGATTCTGAGTGGAACCCCGTACCTGCACAGAACATTTTTGATCAAGAAGTTGATAACTTTAGTTGAAGATATTTTATTCAAAGGCTCCGCTTCCACCCATTTGGTGAAATAGTCAACTGCCACTATAGCATGTCTGGCCCCGCCTCGGCCCATCGGCAGTTCGCCAATTAAGTCAATTCCCCATATTGCGAAGGGCCAAAGTGGTCATCTGAGTAATTTCATTGGTTGGTAGTCGAGGAATCTTGGCAAATTTCTGACATCTGTCGCATCTTCTGACGAAGTCTAAGGCATCTTTGTTTAAAGCGGGCCAGAAATACCCATATCGGAGTATCTTTTTTGCTAGGGTCTGCCCTTCGGTGTGGTCTCCACAACTTCCCTGATGGATATTGGATAGAATTTCCTTAGCTTCTCTTCCAGCAACGCACCTCAATAAGGGGTTAGAGAAGCCGCGCCGATAGAGGATGCCTTCTTGTATTGTGTAGCGGGATGCTTTCCTTAGAATTTTCTTAATTTCATTTCGCCCGTCGGGTAGGGTGCCGTTTTGTAAGTATTCTCGGATAGGGGTCATCCATGTTTCTTCTTCGGTTGCAGCTATCAGATTTACTTGCTCGAAACTCGGGGTTAGTAGCCTTGAGACAGTTATCGTTCCAGAAGTGGTATCATCCCCCATGCTAGCTTGCTTTGCCAGCTCGTCGTCCTCTTGATTTTCTTCTCGAGGGATGTGTTTGATTAAATAGTGATCTAATAGATTAAGCAGTAGCCTGGTCTTCTTTAGATACGCTGTGAGTCGTTCTCCTCGAGTCTGGAACTTTCCTAGTATTTGATTTACAATAAGTTGAGAATCACTATAAAGATATAAAGAACGGACTCCGATTTCCAAGGCAAGTTCTAATCCGGCGATTACTGCTTCATATTCTGCATCGTTATTGGTGGCAGCGAATTCCAACCTTAGGGCGTAGTGCAGCTTCCTTCCCCTGGGGGTGATTATCACAACACCTGCCCCCGAGCCTTGTTCGTTTGACTCCCCATCTACGAAGAAATTCCACTTGATATCTTCCGCTATTTTAGATTGGTCCTTTCGTTCACTAGTAGTGAATTCGGCAATGAAATCAGCTATGGCTTGCCCCTTGATAGCGGTGCGAGGATGTTAAGTGATATCATATTGACTTAGTTCGATGCACCACTTAAGTAATCGTCCAGAAGTGTCGGGGCGATGGAGCACTTGCCTTAGTGGTTGATCGGTTAAAACTCTGATGGAATGAGACTGGAAATAGTGTTGCAGTTTCCGTGATGTGATAAGCAAACAGTATGCTAGCTTTTCAAGTTTAGGGTATCTGGCTTCTTCCCCTGTGAATCTCTTGCTTACAAAGTATACGGGTCGCTGCGCGCGGTTGTCTTCTCTCACCAAAGTGGCGCTCAAAGCGTGGGACGATACAGCAAGGTATAGGTATAGTTCCTCGTCTTCATTAGGAGTTGAGAGTACCGGTGGTCTCTGAAGGTGTCCGACTAAGTTAAGGAAGGTTGTCGAGCATTCGTCAGCCCATTCGAACTTTCCTTTGTCTTTCTTTAGAGCTTCGAAGAAAGGGATGCATTTGTCGGTTGCCTTAGAGATGAACCTACTTAGGGCGGCCACTTTTTCGTTTAGGCTTTGCATTCTCTTCGAGTGGATGGTATCTTGATATCTTGCAAAGCCCAAACCTGTTCGGGGTTTGCTTCAATCCCCCGGCATGAACGATGAATCCCAAGAACTTTCCTGATGATACTCTGAAGGAGCACTTTAGAGGGTTCAGCTTCATTCCATATTGGCGAAGTACTTGAAACATCTCGTCCAGATGGTTTATATGGTCGTTGGCTTTCCTCGATTTTACCAGCATGTCATCCACATAAACTTCCATAGTTCGTCCTATCAGTTCTGCAAACATCTTGTTGACGAGGCGTTGATAAGTAGCTCTGGCGTTTTTAAGTCCAAATGGCATTACCTTGTAGCAGTACAATCCTCGGTCAGTGATGAAGCTAGTGTGGTCTTGATCGGGGGCGTGCATAGGGATCTGGTTATATCCTGAGTATGCGTCCATAAAGGATAAAAGTTCGTGTCCGGTAGTGCTGTCCACAAGTTGGTCGATTCGGGGGAGTGGGAAGCAGTCTTTCAGGCAAGCGTCATTTAAGTTGGAGAAATCGATGCATGTTCGCCACTTCCCATTAGATTTCTTTACCAGTACCGGGTTGGCGATCCATTCCGGGTAGATGGCTTCACGTATGAAGTTATTGGCAAGTAAGTTCTTTACTTCTTCCTCGAGGGCTGCTGATCGTTCTGCCTCCATACTTCTCTTCTTTTGCTTTACCGGTACCTTGGTAGGATCGATGTTTAGTGCGTGGCATGCTATGTCCGGGGAGATTCCAGTCATATCAGTGTGCGTCCATGCAAATACATCCATGTTGTGGCGAAGAAAATCAATGAGTTGATTCTTTAATTCTCTTTTTAACTGAGATCCGACTCTCAGCAGTTTACTTGTGTCGCGTTTGTCTACAGATACGAATTCCATAGCTTCTGCAGGCTCGGCGGTGGCCTCCTCCTCTTTGTCCCTGGGGTCTAATTCATTGAAAGGATCACTGGTATACCGAAGAGGAGGGGCTTTCTTTAGTTGCTATGCTTCCAAGCTTTTCATGCAGAGAATAGTCTCTGCATTTTTCCCTTTATCTCTCCTGCGATTATTGCGAAGTTCGGTTACATAGCAGTCCCGAGCGGCGTCTTGATCCCCTTCTACTTCTCCCACTCCATTATTCGTTGGGAACTTCATCTTCAGGCACCATGGGGCAAGGACAATTTGGAAGTCGGACAAGGCTGGTCTTCCTAAAAAGGCATTGTAGGCCGAGTGGTTGTCTATTAGCACGAATGTTTGTTTCCGAACGGCGGAGCGGGATGACTTCCCAATTCAACAAAGAGATCCACTTGTCCGAGGGGCATCTTTGCTTCTCCAGTGAAACCGTGTAGCGGTTTGTTACAGGGAGACACGTCCTTCATTGAGAGCTTCATTTTGTCGAAAGCATGCTTGAACAGAATATTCACTGAGCTTCCAGTGTCTACTAGGATTCGAAAAACTTCAGCTAGGCCGAACCAGGCAGAGATGACCATAGGATCCATATGAGGGTATTGCCTTCCTTCTAGGTCGCGCCTACTGAATGTGATGTCATTATTTTCCTTCCGCTTAGGGTGGCGTTCTTCCATAACAGAGTTGACGCAGTCTCCCTCGCTTCTGAGTGAATTTCCATATCTTTCCATTTCTGCCCAGCTCTTGTCGACGATGTGTGGCCCTCCTGATATTGTATGGACCATTATCTTCTCTTGGCTGGAACCGCTGGTGTTGCGATTTCCTCCGCCTGTCTCCGGGTGGAGCTGCCCTGGGTTTTCCTTGGCGGGAGCCGGAGTCCTGTCCTGGCCTTTTACATAGCGTTCCAGCCTCTTTCTCCTGATATGTTCTTTAATTAGGTCCCGGAGATGGCGGCATTCATTGGTATCGTGCCCATGAGACCCGTGGAAACGGCAGAATTTTCCGGACTGGATTGCGCGATCTGACTCTTTCTTGTATGGGGGGCGCTTGTATGTAAGTTCGTCCTGGGTGTCCAGGAAGATGTTCTCGACTGTTTCATTCAAGGGAGTGTAAGCGTCAAATCTCGGTCCTGGTCGGTACAAGCGCTTTTCTCCCTTCTTGCCCCCTGCATTGTCTCTGGAGTCGTTTCTCCGAATGTCCTTCGCTGCAGCGGGGGCGTTTCCATGAGCCGTCTTAGCCTGTGGTCCTGTCTGCCTTTCATTGGCAGCCTCTTCGAGTCTCATGTACTTCCCAGCTTCATGGAATAAATCGGGCAAGGTAGCTGGTTTTTCTTTAGTTAGTCTTCTAGCAAACTTGGTATCTGGGTGCACACCACTACAGAGGGCCATTAGGGTGAGTTTCTCATCGGCATCTTGGACTGCAGCCGCTGCGGCGTTGAACCGGGTTAGATATTGTTGCAGTGTCTCTCCGGATTTCTGTTTGACTGTAGATAGAGAATAAGCATCCTTGGGTTGTTCCACATGAATGCGAAACTGGCTAATGAACTTTTCTTTCAACATCTCCCATGAGCTGATAGATCCTTGGGGTAGATGGCAGAACCAGGAGGTAGCTAGGTCTTCTAGGAAGAGCGGAAAGCATTTACACAACACTCCTTCCGTTGCTCCGCTCATGAGCATATGCTGTGTGTATCTCTGTAATTGTACAACGGGGTCGGAAGTTCCCTTGTACAGTTCCATTGTCGGCATTTTCTATTCTCGAGGGGTGATGGCGGTTTCGATGTCGCGGGTGAAAGGGCTGGTTACCCTAGTGCCTATCCCTCGATCCCTTTGCTCCCGTCGGACGCATTCCCTGAATAATCGTGCCATTCTTTCATCAGAATTTGGAGCGGACAAAAATGAGCTTGGTTCTTCCCTACAGGATCGATCTCGTCCAGATGACCTGTAGGGATGGTATAGTCTATCACTTCTGACGTTATCCAGTGGCTGTCTTTGGCTGCTCAGATGCATGCTAGGACCAGCTACAGTTGGCCCCTGCCATGATCTTCCTTTGTGGGGTTCTGTTTCGAGCATTTCCATGGGGTCAACTTCGGGCTGGGTACTAGCTCGGCTCCGTTCAGCGGGGCTTGTTTGATTAGGTGGCATGACTGGCTCAGCTACATCCGACCCTCGCCTGGTGCCTCCCCCGTTGGGTTCGGTTCCAAGCGCTTCCTCAAGTCGGAGTTCGGGATGAGTCCGGGCGCGGCCCCTATCATTGTTGCTCCTGTTGATAGCTTCTTCGAAGAAGGAAGACCTTTGTTGTCTCCGAGATCCTCCAGACTGAGACTCACCCCATGATTCAGTGTTGCGGTTGGATTCTTCAGCATCCCTCAAGCGTGACATGAGTTGGTTCACCAAAGCTTCTTGTTGGGATGCGAAGCGGTTAGTCACTTCAACCACAACTCTGTCTAGGTCTGCCCTAGTGATTGCTGCCGGTTGTTCCGCGGTAGGGGCTGCCGGAATTGCCTGATCTACATTTGGCACTGCTGTCGTAGTGGGATGGTTCTCTTGATCTGGATCCATTGGATCTGGAACGTTGCTGGTTGCAACGTTCTTTCCCTTGTTGGCGTCTTTTCTCGGCCTGGAAGTCATGTTTCCTAGGCAATAAAGGGTGCTATTGGGAAAGAAGGTTGAATGAGGGAAGCTGAAGCTTCGAGTTCCAAGCTCTCAGTGAAAGCACCAAAAATGTTTGCACAAAAAATGGATAAACACCTCAAAGTCGTATGATTTAGTTGATTTTATGTTGTTCTTAGCGGTTTGGGTGATTTATGCAAATATATAAAAAACAGGGGCTAAACTGTAAAAGACACGCAGATTTATAGTGGTTCGGCCAGAACGTGCCTACGTCCACTTTATATGTTATTCTCTCTTTTCTTTCAGATTACAAGTACAAAGCTTTGTATACAAGTATATGAAAGTTGTTTGAAAGTTCCTTCCGTGCTTGAGCTCTCAAACTTGTCTGCCATTGTTGTACCCCAGCCCCTCTATTTATAGAGTGAGGTTGGGGGCGGGGGTCTTGGATGTATATAGCTGCTGGTGGGCCTGGGCTGAAGCAATCTGGCCTGGCAGCGTTCTGGTTCGGCGAAGTTTGGTTCGGTCGTGCTTGGAGTGGTTGATTCGGAGGTTTATTCGGTAGAGGGTGGAAAGATGGTTGGCTCGGCAGGGAAGTGGAAAGATGTTGGTTCGGCATTGGCTTCTGGACCGGTGGTGTCGTTGGAAGTTGGTTCGGTGGGGGGTGTCTGGGAGCTGGTTCGGTGATGGAGTATTGTGGACCGGTAGTGAATGGACCGGTAGTAGGAGTAAGGTGGACCGGTGATAGAGGGTGAGATGGGCTTTGGTTCGGCATGAAGGCTGGTTCGGTGGAGGTTGTTGGTCCGGCGATGGGTAGGGCGTTTGGATCGGCAGTGCAGGGAGGAACACGGAAAGGGTTTGGTTCGGCCCTGGCTTCCTTCATTTCTTGATTCGGTGGTAGGTGAAAACCCGCCCAACATTTACTATCATCAAATATTCTGTACTGGATTGATATTGCTAGTGTGATACTGTGATTGCTTTGTGATGAACAGTGATTTTTGTTTGTTCTGTATTGATGTGAAAACCCTGTTGCCCGTAAACGGCATTTAAACTTCGATGCGACAGGGAATCGGATTTCAGTTGGTTATCTGAAACCCACATCGAACCTGTGAAGTCTTGTGAAAGACATATCCACATGTTTTAAAAAAAATTACTTTCACTATTCGGTTTAGCCGGGAAAGGACCTTTGTGTTGTATAACCCGTTTCGAATATGTGATTCGACATTATGGATAGCGGTGTTGAAGACCCGGTATTTGCAAGAGCGATAGGATGACCTATCGATTGTCTCCGCACCGAGTAGCGACGGTATAGAGATTTCCTAAGTGATAGGAAGTCCGATCGGGATTGTGGATATTCGGATTGCAAGGACTTCTTTGGAAGTGACTTCGGTTCTGTTCGAACCTAGAACAGACTTGTATGGATTGTATGTCTGACATTACAAATTGAGATATATAGCAGATTTCTTTCAAATATATTTCCGTTGGCGGCGGAGAATTTATTCTCTTAGCTTGACACCCTTAGAGGTTATGTAGTTGAAGGTTATCAACAATATATTCCAAATTTGGTAATGTGGCATGCTAAGTGTTGCTGATCATTTGTTGATCGAAGCATGGCTTTGTGAAAAGCGCAGCTTTGTGGACGAGACTTCGTCGAGCCTCACACCCCGAAATGGTCGAAACAGGAAAGAAGCAGCAAGGTTATTGGGGGTAGCACCCCTTAGGGTATGTGCATTTCCTTCTGGATAGAAGTGGTATCATGGTATGGAGCCCAGATACTTAACTTATGTTGATATCGTAGATATATATATGTATTACTTTGTGATTTGTTGTTGGGGCCCCGGTTAAAGGTTGTTTACAACCGGGAGATGGCATATTCGTGTCAGTAGTTACCCACTTAGGGGTAACCCGGCCTTATGTTGGCAGAGATCCGGTTTGGTTCTCGGGAACCTCCTTCCAGAGGCGTTCTCATGTGGAAACGGAAAGTTCCTTGGCCTGACCATTTGTTGGAAATCCAATTCCTAATACGAAATCCTGTACGGTTTTAGTTGTAGAACCTTCCATTTACTTATGGTGGTCACCACTGTTTAGATGGTAGCTATAGTAGGCATAGTTCGAAATGTCTATGCTGGCTAAGATTAATATTCTACTTTTGAAATGTTTTCCTCATTATGCACTAGTAATAATATCAAAAAAAAAAATCCGTACCAAGCATATTTAACTATCATAAGAAGAAATCTCCTCCAATTCTGCGTTTGCATTGTGTATGTGGCGGGAGGTCTTATGGTAGTTCCATTTTTAAAAGCATTCCGAAAATCCTTTTATAAATCTAGTTTCTTTAATAGTAACTGTTGTTTTTGTTTAGTCATACCAGTCTCATGACTGATCCAGAGTTTATTGTTTTCTTTCCTAAACTCTGGGTGCCCATTATTTCTACATGGGCAACCTAGTAGCAGGTTTCTGTATTTTAGAGTAGCGTTATTTTGGAGCTCTTATCTAGGAGATGTACTTGGGAGCTTTTGGAGATTTCAGGTGTTTAACTTTTGGGAGTTCGTTATCATCTCTCTCATTTGAGAACTTTTGGATATATGATCACTGTTGTATTACCATGATCTTGTATTTGGAGTTGTGGTGTATGTATTATATATTCTGTTGCAGTATGGATATTATGTTGATGTTGCAACTGTGATGATAATTATGATATTGATTCTATTCCACTGTTTTATATTCATCTAATGGTTGTTATAAGCTCCGGCGATGCGAATTTGATGTCATTCATCGGACATCGAGTTCGGATCGTCACAAGTGGTATCAGAGCTGTTGGTTGAGTAAGAACTTTAACTACGGAGTATAACACATTAGGTGGCTCATTAGAGACAGGGTGAAGTATACCCTAGAATGAGTATGACCGAGACTGAAACTCTAAATTTATTAGTCTATTTCTTTTACTGCTGATATTCCTTAAGATATTTTTTTCGCGTATTTAAATCAATTTTCTTACTAATTACAGATAGTAAGAAATGAGCGGATGAAGGGGAAGAGTTAGGGGTCAAGGAGGTGCCACAGCACCTGATCAAGGTCCCCCAAAGGCAATAGCGGCAGCTCAGCAACGAACGAATCTGGCTGATTTACATAAAATTTTCTCGAGACTTGGTGGTAAGCCGTTCAACGGCAAAGAGTCGGTTGTTGAGGCTCAAGCTTGGATACGATCGTGTGAGAAAATCTTCAAAGGGCTAAAATTGGAGGATGATCAGAAGCGACTCATAGCTTCTTGGCAACTGCAAGACGAAGCTTCAACTTGGTGGGAGACAATCACGGTAGATAAGCCAGAAGACGAGTTTTCTTGGGAAAATTTCAAAGAAGTGTTTGAGAAGCGATATTTGCCATCAACCGGAATTTCTCGAAGGTATCAGGAATTTATGGACCTGAAGCGGGGAATTTTATCATTTGAAGAGTATCTGAACAGATTTAATGAATTGTCTCGTTTTGGTCCCGAATTGGTGAATATGCCTTTAAAGAAGAACGAAAGATTCATTCGCGGGATGAATAAAAAATTCCATGAAAGAATGACGGGCCACGTTAAGGAATCTTTTCCAGATTTAGTTGATATGGGTTACAGATACGCTACCATTGATATGCAAGAAGCTTCGGTAGAGAAAGGAAATTCGGGCAATCAAAATTGAAAGAAGCGGAAATTTGGAGGCAAGAAACCTTGGCAAGGCAACGAGAAGAAGAAGAGCATTCAGGGAAGCACGGCAGAAAATGTCACTTGTTACAACTGCAAAGAGAAAGGGCCATTATTGAAATAACTGCTCAAAACCGAAGAAGCAAGCTAAAGAATGTTACAATTGTCACAAGCCGGGACATATTGTTAAAGATTGTCCAGTGATGAAGCCAGCGCAGGTGGCAAAAGTTTATACGATAAAGAAGGACCCCTCATCTTCGATAGCTGATAAAGGGAAAAGTGTTTTGGAAGGTAACCTTATTATTTATAATAGAACTGTTAGAGTTTTATTTGACACAGGAGCTTCACATAGCTTTATCTCTCAACAAATCGTAAATGAATTAGGACTTAAAACTAAATTTGTTGACGATCATATTTGCGTGAAAAATCCGGTTGGGGGTCCCGCAAATCTTTGTTCATATTGTAAGAGAGTTCCTATTTCATATGCTAGCTATCAATTTCCTATCAACCTTTTTGTCCTCGAATTTAATGAATTTGAAATCTTACTCGGTATGAACTGGTTATCGAGATACGAAGCTATATTGGATTGTAATAATCGGACAGTTTTAGTCCAAACGAACCTTGGAAATTTTTACTGAAATCTCTTGTGAGGATCCAAGTCCTAGGAGAGATAGATTGATGTATACCATGGGATATCTTGAACCCACTTTCAGTCTATACCTGTTGTTCGGGAATTTTCCGACGTATTTGAAGAAGTGAAATCTTTACCGCATCACCGAGAAATAGAATTCCGAATTGACCTTGTACCCAATGCTCGTCCTGTTGTTCACGCAAGTCGCGGGATGGCACCCAAGGAAAAGATAGAATTGGTTCATCAAACTGATGAACTACGAGCAAAAGGATTAATTCGACCCAGTTTTTCTGAATGGGGATCAGCCGTCGTATTTGTTCCAAATCAGACGGATCTTTGGGATTGTGTGTAGATTACCGCGATCTAAATAAACAAACTCTCAAGAAAAAATTCCCTCTAGCAAGAATTGATGATCTATTCGACTAACTTCATGGCGCTCGTTTCTTTTCAAAAATGGATCTAGCCCAAGGATTCCATCAACTACGAATCGTCGAAGATTGTGTCCATTTGACTGCTTTTAGGGGTCCTGATATGTTCTATGAATGGTTAGTTATGCCATTCGGGATAACCAATGCTCCAGCATACTTCATAGATCTTATGACTCGCGTGTTTCGGGAAGTTTTGAATAAATTTGTGCTTGTATTCATTGATGATATTTTGATCTATTCTAAGACTAAAGAAGAGCATGCCGAACATCTTAAAATTGTATTGGAAATATTGAGGAGAAATGTTCTATATGCAAAATTTTCCAAATGCCACTTCTGGGTCAATGAAGTCAAATTCCTTGGCCATATTGTTAATGAAGAAGGAATTTCGGTAGATCCTAGCAAAATTTCCGCTATTCTTGATTGGAAACAACCCACTACTCCAAAAGAAGTTCGAAGCTTTTTGGGTTTAGCAGGCTATTACCGGAAATTCGCTCAAGATTTTTCTAAGTTGGCTAGTCCGCTGACTAAGCTAACAGTGAAGAATGCAAAGTTCATCTGGACTTCAGAATGTGAAGAAGTTTTTCGGGAGTTGAAAAAGAGATTGACCACTGCTCCTGTTCTCACTATTGTTAACGGGAACCAAGGCTTAGCTGTCTATACTGATGCATGTGGTGAAGGGGTAGGTGCAGTATTAATGCAATATGGAAAAGTAATTGCCTACGCGAGTAGACAATTACGTCCGCATGAGAAATACTACCCGACGCACGATCTGGAACTTTTGGCTGTTGTTTTTGCCTTAAAAATCTGGCGACATTATCTTCTGGGTAAGAATCTTTTCAGCTTTCTTAAAACAATTTATGAACTTAACTAAAGAAATATACCTAATAAACTCTCTTTGTTTTAGGTGAAAAATTCGAACTATTCACCTACCATAAATCTTTGAAATATCTTTTCACCCAGAAGGATCTGAATTTGCGACAACAACGTTGGTTGGAATTTCTGGCATCTTACGACTTAGATATTTTCTATACGCCGGGAAAGGCCAATGTAGTTGCAGATGCCTTAAGTAGAAAACATGCTATTCTTGCTCATCTTATTATCACTCCTACTCTTCTCAAAAGGATTGCAAGACGGCAGAAAGAAGATGAGTTTCTTCGAGGAATCCATAAAAGAATATGCCAGGGTGAAGATACTAGTTTTGAGATAGATAATAGAGAAGTTATAAGGATGAAGGGCAGAATTTGTGTCCCTGATATTCCAGAACTGAAACGTGAAGTATTGGACGAATGCCACAAGTCCAAACTCAGTATCCATCGAGTTAACAAAATGTATAGAGATATTAAAAGAACATTCTGGTGGAAGACAATGAAGAGAGACATTTCTATTTATGTGAGTCGCTGTGCTACTTGTCAGCAAATTAAAAGCGACCAAATGAAAGTGGCCGGTTTACTTCAACCTTTGGAAGTATCGAAATGGAAGTGGGATCAGGTATCGATGGATTTCATTGATGGATTGCCACGAACCAAGAAAGGCAATGAAGCGATTTGGGTTATTGTGGACCGTCTATCCAAAACTGCTCACTTCATTCCAGTTAAATCCACTCAGGATGCAGCAAGCTTGGCAGGTATATATATATAAAGGAAACTGTTCGCCTCCATGGTATTCCCAGCAGTATAGTAAGTGATCGTGACCCGATCTTCACTAGTAGATTTTGGGAGGCATTCCAAGACGCTTTGGGAACAAAATTAAATTTTAGCACTGCTTATCATCCACAATCTGATGGACAGACTAAGAGAGTTAATCGAATTTTAGAAGACCTACTGCGTGCTTGTGTTCATGATTTTGGTGGTTCTTGGGAGGACCATTTGCATCTGCTTGAATTCTCATATAATAACAGTTATCAGGCCAGTATAAAAATGGCTCCTTTCGAAGCTTTATATGGTCGTCTGTGTCGATCACCTACATGCTGGATCGAATCAGGTGATAGACTTGTTCTTGGACCGGATATGATAAAAGAAGCCACTGAGAAGGTAGATTTTATTAGAAAGAAGTTATTAACTGCCCAAAGCTGTCAAAAGAGTTATTGTGACCGACGAAGAAGAAATTTGGAATTTCAAGTTGGAGATTCTGTATTTCTGAAAGTATCTCCGATGCGGGGAGTATTGAGATTCGGGAAAACTGGAAAACTAGCACCACGTTATATTTGCCCTTTTCCATATCTGGAAAGGATTGGTCCTCTTGCATATGGAGTGCAGCTACCCAGCTAGTTGTCTGGCGTGCATGATGTGTTCCACATTTCTAATCTTCGGAAATGTGTGCACGAACCAGATGATATTATTAAAGAAGCTGCTCAACAGGATCTAGAGATCACTCCTAACTTGGCAGTTAAAAGAGAGCCAATAAAAAGTGTAGATCGTGATGAGAAGCGATTGAGAAACAAGATTGTGAAATTGGTCAAAGTTCAATGGAGAGGCGATCCAAAGGACTGTACTTGGGAGACTGAAGATAATATGAAGAAATCATATCCCAACTGCAGAATTGACATCTCGGCTTAATCTGTAAGTCATTTCCTTGTTTTTATAAATTCATCTATTCTTTGTTTGCGTTTCTCTCTCTTTCAATTTCGAGGACGAAATTTTCTTAAGGAGGGGATATTGTAACATCCCGAAATTTTTGAATTTAAAATTCGATAAATTATTTGAACTTTGGAATTTAATTAGTGAAATTCAACCTAAATTTAATATTGTTGAGATGGATATTACAGGTTGGATGGAATTAAATAAATTTTGATAATAAAGTTTAAATAAATAATAAAAATAATAGCAATAATAATTAAGGAAAACAACACTTATCAACAAGAAATTGTTTACATCAATAAAATAAAATACGAACAAATGAAATGTTTTCAGTAAAAAAAACCTTTAATAGAACTAAATAAAATTTTGTAATAAAAATCATATTGTTATTAAATAACAATAACTAAAACAAAACACTTTTATTTAATAAAGTAAACTAGGAAATAAGTTAACCAAAGAAAATAAGATATGCAAGATCTGCCAAACAATAATAATTAAAACAAACACCTTTATTTAGAAGTAAGATAAAAAATTGTCTTAAAACTATTAAATAAAAATAAAAATAATAAAGTAAAATTACCTGTAAGTATACAAGGAGGCATGAAGCATTTAATGCTATACACATCAGCCAAACTTAAAGTAAGATTTCATGTATAAAACATACAAGGAAAACACTACATCACATACTTCCATTTAATGCTCTCAAATACACCCATACACAAGTACGATTGAAAAGAACAAAAAAGTTGCTTCAGCACAACACAAGGAGTGTGTTGCCTGCACATCTCCTTATATAAGTGTGTAGCCTCCAAGTTTGTTCAAAAAAAAAATTACTGAAGAAAGAAAGAAAAAAATATTAGCAAAGATCAGAAAATAAAAAAGGGAAGCAAACATCATTTTTATTCAAGCTTGAAAGCAATTTACTGAAGGAAGATTCAACTGCAGGTTTCAAAACAAAAACAAAAGTGTTCTCTGTTTTTAAATATTGTCTAGGTGAGTAAAACTCTAAACTTGTTGAAATTGCATATGGAAAATCCTTGAAATAAGATATAAATCATGTGTGCATATACTTGAGTTAGCACATGATTTTAATATGCTCTGTGTTCTTTGAAAATTGGTATAGACTTTATCTTTCTGTTCAAAGATTCAAACTATTTTGTTTAAAACATTTTGTAAGATTTGATTCTCAACTAAACCAGTTTTCAAAAACTTAATAATAAGAATTTTAAAGGTTGATTTAAAATCCTCTTTATCAAGCATCACTGAAAACTTGTTCTACAGGTTTCAAGTAAAGATTTGGTAAAAATTAATCATTGTAAAATATTAATCCAAGATTATAAATTGAATCTATACTGCAAAGCATGAATTTTAAAACAAAAATTTAGATTTTTAATTTGGTATTCACAGAATAGTTAGTTTTTGAACAAAAAAACCACTTTTTCGAATTTCCAGTGATTGAGTTAATGATAAATGTTGTAATTTGAATTGAAGCTAGTTTGAAATTCTGTAATGACAAGAAAAATATTAAATAAATTTTCGAATGTATGAAGTTGCCGTTAGAACCCAAATAGGGTTTAAGCTGGAAGTTGCAGTACGCTAAAAAAAATGGTGATTTTGTCGCAATGAATTGATCGAGCTCCATGATATTGAGGGAAATGGAAGAGCATCGGGTTAGCGTGCTATGGCCGGAAGCATGGACTTTTCAGGTGGACGGTGCGAGGAGGAGAGGCGATTTCGCGTGGTGGGTTTAAGTTACAGGGACGAACAAAGTTGCTACTTTTTGAATTCGAACCGATGGCTTCGAATTGAGGTTGGAATTCGAGCGTATGTGAGATTTTCGACCTGTTGAGAGTCGCGAGGTTCACCAGAGCGTCGCCATGGTGGTGTGCACGTGCACGTGAATGTATCGGTGATGATGCGTGCGTGAGTGTGTTTTGTAATCCTACAGTTTATATTTAGCTTAGCTAAATAAATAGAAACAGAAGAAAAAGAACAGGAAGGAGAAGAAGATGGATTCGTGAACGAACAGGGAAGACTCTGGGTTTTTGAAAGTTTGCTTGAGTTTTTCGTCGCATAGGCTCGAGTCTTTAAAATGAAGCTACCAGGTTTTAAACTTGAGAAAGGGGGAAAAAAACAGAGAAGAAGAAAGAGAGCGTGGGGAAGAAGGGAGAAGGCACGGGAAGATTTGAAGAACCGCACGGGGTCAAACCCGAGGCACCTGGGGTTTTAGCTCGGTATGGTGCTATCTTGAACCTTGGAGTTAGTTAAAGTGTAAATGTAATTCAAAAAATTTAAAATCCAAATTTGTTTTAAAATGGTAAATTAGTATTAACAATTAATTGTTTTGAGTGAGGACTTGTTTTCAAGTTAATTAATTAATAAATATTTAACAACGTTTTAAAATCTAATTAATACTTTAAATAAATAATTGAAATAAGATAATTTAAGTTAGTTAATGTTTAAGCTTGTTATAGTACAAATAAATTTCTGAATAAGAATATTTCTAAGTGTTAAATCAGATAAATAAAAAATTATTTTGGAAAGCAACCATGGATGATTAAATTAATAATTATAATTAACTAAAAAATTAAGGATTTTTGTCGTACTTGAAGATTGGTTAATTAACAACCAAGTATCTGATTAAATTTATAAATTAAGAATTGTTAATTTGATAATTTAAGTTGATTAATTCAAAATTGATAGGTAAATTAAAATAATTTATTAAGGAATAATAAATTAATATAGTCAATTGAGATTTAATTAATTTGTCATTACGAAGAATAAATCATTGGTATTAAATAGTAGATAAAAATAATCACGTGGATAAGTTAATTAAATCACATTGAACTTAAGTTGAAGATGATTTACTATCATCAAATATTCTGTACTAGATTGATATTGCTAGTGTGATACTGTGATTGCTTTGTGATGAACAGTTATTTTTGTTTGTTCTGTATTGATGTGAAAACCATGTTGCCCGTAAAACGGCATTTAAACTTCGATGCGACAGGGGATCGGATTTCAGTTGGTTATCCGAAACCCACATCGAACCTGTGAATTCTTGTGAAAGTTATGTCCACATGTTTTAAAAAAATTTACTTTCACTATTCGGTTTAACCGGGAAAGTACCTTTGTGTCGTATAACCCATTTCGAATATGTGATTCGACGTTATGGATAGCATTTGAAGACCGGTGTTGAAGACCCGGTATTTGCGAGAGCGATAGGATGACCTATCGATTGTCTCTGCACCGAGTAGCTACGGTATAGAGATTTCCTAAGTGATAGGAAGTCCGATCGGGATTGTGGATATCCGGATTGCAAGCACTTCGTTGGAAGTGCCTTCGGTTCTGTTCGAACCCAGAACAGACTTGTATGGATTGTATGTCTGACATTACAAATTGAGATATATAGCAGATTTCGTTCAAATATATTTCCGTTGGTGGTGGAGAATTTATTCCCTTAGCTTAGCACCCTTAGAGGTTATGTAGTTGAAGGTTATCAGCAATATATTCCCAATTTGGTAATGTGGCATGCTGAGTGTTGCTGATCATTTGTTGATCGAAGCATGGCTTTGTGAAAAGCACAGCTTTGTGGACGAGACTTCGTCGAGCCTCACACCTCGAAACGGTCGAAACAGGAAAGATGCAGCAAGGTTATTGGGGGTAGCACCCCTTAGGGTATGTGCATTTCCTTCTGGATAGAAGTGGTATCATGGTATGGAGCCCAGATACTTAACTTATGTTGATATCGTAGATATATATATGTATTACTTTGTGATTTGTTGTTGGGGCCCCGGTTAAAGGTTGGTTACAACCGGGAGATGGCATACTCGTGTTAGTAGTTACCCAGTTAGGGGTAACCCGGCCTTGTGTTGGCAGAGATCCGGTTTGGTTCTCGGGAACCTCCTTCCAGAGGCGTTCTCATGTGGAAATGGGAAGTTCCTTGGCCTGACCATTTGTTGGAAATCCAATTCCCAATACGAAACCCTGTACGGTTTTAGTTGTAGAACCTGCCATTTACTTATGGTGGTCACCACTGTTTAGATGGTAGTTATAGTAGGCATAGTTTGAAATGTCTATGCTGGCTAAGATTAATATTCTACTTTTGAAATGTTTTCCTCATTATGCACTAGTAATAATATCAAAGAATTTTTTTTCCGTACCACGCATATTTAACTATCATAAGAAGAAATCTCCTCCAATTCTGCTTTTGCATTGTGTGTGTGGCGGGAGGTCTTATGGTAGTTCCATTTTTAAAAGCATTCCGAAAATCCTTTTATAAATCTAGTTTCTTTAATAGTAACTGTTGTTTTTGTTTACTCATACCAGTCCCATGACTGATCCGGAGTTTATTGTTTTCTTTCCTAAACTCTGGGTGCCCATTATTTCTACACGGCCAGCCTAGTAGCAGGTTTTTGTATTTTAGAGTAGCGGTATTTTGGAGCTCTTATCTAGGAGATGTACTTGGGAGCTTTTGGAGATTTCAGGTGTTTAGCTTTTGGGAGTTCGTTATCATCTCTCTCATTTGAGAACTTTTGGATATATGATCACTGTTGTATTATCATGATGTTGTATTTGGAGTTGTGTGTATGTATTATATACTCTGTTGTAGTATGGATATTATGTTGATGTTGTAACTGTGATGATAATTATGATGTTGATTCTATTCCACTGTTTTATATTCATCTAATGGTTGTTATAAGCTCCGGCGATGCGAATTTGACGTCGTTCATCGGGACATCGAGTTCGGATCATCACAAGATGAGCTCAGGGGTGCTACGATTATTTCCATACGATCATTTCCAAAGCACAGATGATGGTGCAAGAACCCAATCTTACACAAACCAATCTGTCACGACCCGAACTCGATGTCCAACAAACAACATCAAATTCGTTTCGCGGGAGCTTGCGACACCATTAAATGATAAATAACACAGCGGAAATAAAAGATGATATCACTAATATAACATGAATACAATATCTGATACATCAATTTGATACAATGATAATCATCAACATCAGAGAATATACAACACAAAATACAGCGGAACACGATACAATATGAAATAAGTCTTCTCAGAATATCTAATACTGCAACTCTGATCCAAAAATCCCCAAAGACAAAGCTCCAAAACTCCTAGTTCGATCCACCATCAAGATAGCACTAAGCAAGTCTCGTCCATATCCAAAAACTGAACTAGCTCCAGATAATCCACTGAACCTAATTATCTGAAAAACCAAACTCTAGACTGCCCGTGTGGAAAAAATTTGAGCACCCAGAGTTGAACGTTCTCGAAGTAATGAGGGAACCTCCGTGGAACTTCACAGTTAGCAAATGAGCCTTGTCAGATTTTGATTTTTATGACTAGTATCGTTGTGATGTACACAACACATGCATCGTAGCTACTTGTTATTATTAATTTGGCGATTAGAGACTATTATAATATTAGATGATTTCCTGTAAAGGAGTTTTGGTTATCGTAAGGTAAAAACTCATTCGTGTTTATTTGCGGTAAGGTCTAACAAGATAGCTTTGTTTTGAAAAGGTTATTAAACTTTAAGAATCAAGTTGATTGTGTTTTATCATGCATGTTTAACCAGACCGACCCGGACGTGGTTTTTCCTAAATGCTCGGGTCAGACCGAGCATATTTCCAGGTATAGATGGATATTTTGGCGCTTCAGAAGAGGAGCTGGAGGCCCAAAGACTTATTCATGTAGATGACTATATTTCTATTGCTTACATTGTTGTATATTATTCAACAGTTGTAAGGACATGCAGTTATAATTGTCCATGCTGAATAGGTTAGTATACTCTAATTAATGTGTGTGTGTGTATATATAAATTATAGTTTTGTTTGTGTAAGGATTTGTTATATAATATAGATTATTGGTTCCCCTGTAAGATTCTGCTTCTTGTCTTCTTTCTTCTTTCTTTCCCTAACTATCCGCCTTTTCATTCAAATTATGCTGGATAAGTGTGGTTTATTGTCAGTTTTAAATTGTACGGAAAAAGTGGTCGTTACATATATAGTATCATTTGAAGATTCATTTGCAATATTAGTTTTATAGTCTAACAAATATCATTTTTATTATTTATCTGTTTATAGGTTATATAGTATCATTTTTAGTTTCATTTTCAGTATCAGTTATGTAGTATAACCTGTAACAAACTGGATTTTCGACCCTCGAAAATCAACACTTATACATCCATTGTGTCACGTGCCAAATGTTAAAGTGCCGAAAATACCAATTTGTTAGGGTGAAAGAAGAAGGTGGAAGATAGAAGAAAACTAAATAACACAGAATCTCACAATACAATGAATGCTATATAATACAACAATGAGATTTACAAAAAGGAAACATCTTTATTCATATAATATCAGAGTACGCTGGGCTTATCCTAAATTTGGACAGTTATAGAAAGTGTCCTTACATTGACAAACATACATACTCTATAATACAGCAGAAGAAAAATATACGTGAATACGTCTTGACCATCCAACTCCTCTTCAACTCCAAAGTATCCAGCTAAACCAAGGAAAACATGCTCGGTCTAACTCGAGCATTACAAGGAATAACTCCCGGGTCAGTCTGGTAAACTAGCATGAGTAAAACTCGACAACAAGTAACACCAAATTGATTTCTACGTTTGAAAACCTTTCAAACAAAGGGTATCTCGTAAGATCACACCGCACATAAAAACGAATAGGTTGTTACTTTACGATAACCAAAACATGTTATATCAAAGTCCAGTGATATTATCATAGTGTCTAGGTTTAAAGTAAATAGATAAAATAGTTGAAATGCTTGCATCTCACATTCCAACGTACCGGGATCTACAATAGAAAACGTAAGGCATGTATTGGAGAATAGATTCCAACTAATGACTGGGCTATTGGGGTACCACCCGCCATAGTACACCTCTAGGATGTATTGAGGTTGTACCTAACGATCCCTGCCAACACAGAACCGCCCTATCCCTTGCTAGATAATACCGAATATATCATTACCCCGTTGCTTTGCAACCTTTAACCGAGCGCTTCCACGTACACGAATTCATTGATGATTGTGTATATATCTAGAAGGGTGATGATATACACTAATGGGTGCCACCCACATAGTCATGTTGCATATCCCCTATGATAGTCATTCTGGTTGATGAGGCTTGAGGCTTCATTTTACCTTTCTGAATAGCTGTCCCTCTTGGAATGCTAACACTGCCCTCCCAGTGTAATGCAGT
Organism: Allium cepa; assembly: GCA_030765085.1. Classification (NCBI taxonomy): domain Eukaryota; kingdom Viridiplantae; phylum Streptophyta; class Magnoliopsida; order Asparagales; family Amaryllidaceae; genus Allium; species Allium cepa. The sequence goes on from CM060934.1 coordinate 714,012,084, forward strand.
GCCAACATTCATCCATACAAGTTGTCCAGGATAAGGACAGACCGAAGGTACTACTTCTACTACATCCATTTTGGAGCACTCAGGATTAGTAGCAAGCAACCCTTGTACTTCAATGGCCTCGTCTTTGATCCCATGCTTCAAGATGTCTTCATTACGAAATGCTTGGGTTGGATCGAAGTGCTTTCCAAATAACATATCTGATCTCGGTCACTTTGAAACAACTTTTGATATTTTCTGGTAAAATTAAACCGGTTCTTTAGGAAATAAACAGATAAATGACAAGAGTGTAGTTCACCTCCAAACCGTTTGTGGATGGATTTCCTTATCATTCATCCTAGAAGAAAGAAACAAATTTATAAGTACATTATAGCACCTTCGACGGTAACTGTACCATATAATTCTTGTGTTTCTCCTAGATATTTTTGAAGTTATGCTTTGGGACCAACTTTGACAGTCGTTTAATTAACTATCAAATAAACAAACATCCAATCATGATTCAATTTCCATATGGGATCCACTAAGTCTTTATTAATTCTCTTTAATTAATAAAACCACTCTATAAAATATGTTCAAAAGAACTTTTCAAAACACTATTACCAAACCCCTTACATTTCCTTTATACTTGGAAACCTTTATATACTTATCTCAACGGTATAAGTATATTCCCAACACATTTTACTTCTCATGGTTTGAAACAAAATCATACACTTATCTTATCGGTATAAGTATATTTACAAACTTTTCAAAGTTTCCTTCTTTCCAAATCCTAACATTACTTTTAAATAAAACATTCCGCTTATCCTTTATCAAAACTCTCTTTTTTAAAGTTCATCTCATATTTCAATTTACTTATAACTTTCAAAATAAAGTTATAACCCACTTTTATAAACCTTTAAGTTAATTTATAAACCTCTTTCCAAATCTTTGAAATGATTTATAAACCTTTTTCCTATTTTAAAACTCTTTATATAATCCTTTCTATACTCCTTTATAAAATACCTTTATAAATATCATTTACAAAACATCATTTGTAAGATACTGTAACAACACTTTTCGTTAGAAAAATCCCTTTCTATAAACAAGTTATCATTTCCAAACCTATATAAGAATTATATAACTTGAAAACCCATTTATAAACCCTTAGCCTCAAATTTATTAAAGAATTAAAGCAAATTCAAACCATGCTTTATAAATTCCAAATAAGGCTTAGCAGTCCCAATGATACTAATTTAAGTTACCATTTAATTTCAATACGATTTCCATATCCCATAACAATTATTCACATAATCTACCATATATGTAAATACGGTTCATATCCAATCAGGGAATAGCACGTCAATATAACCAGTTGGCATATACAAGTCTAAATAACATAACAACAGGATGGTGATTTATCCTGCTAAATAGATGTCCAAACAATTCAATCAATTTATTGTTGAACGGGAATTTATTCTGCTTAACACATGTCCATGCAATCAATCACTTACACTATAGCAGAATGGTGTTTTGTTCTGTTAACAGATGTCGTTTAATTCCCCTAATCATATAGGTTACTTAAGCGTGAGATCCTTTGATATGGAATCAATTTACTTTGAAAAAGAAAATTGATTAAAACACATTCTGTTTAGTTTAAAATCACCTTTGAAATGTTAAAAATATATTTAATTAGCTTAAACCCAAACTATATCTTAATTGATCAAATTTAAATCAAGATTAAATCATAATTAAACTCTATTTAGGCTTAATGAACTTGATTAAGCACTAATTTACTTCCTAATGCAACTTTGTTAAGTTTAAACCAAATTATTTAAGAGTTAAATCCTAATTATTTAGATATTAATTAAATAACTCATTAATTCAATAAATACTTAATTAACCATTAATCTTAATTAAATAATTACAATCACTTAATTACTTCTTAACCCTATTAATCGTTAATTAAAACTTTATAAACCAATTAATAGTCATTAACTTAACTTAAATGATAATTAACCTCTAATCACCTTCTTAATTACCAACTAGGAGCTAATTATCTTTTAATTAACTAATTAATTAACTAAATATATAAATAATTATATTACAACTTAATTACTTTTTAGTATTACTAATTAAGTTTGAAAAACTTAGTAAACGGGTTTCAAAATAAAAAAAATTTGAAACAGAAATTCAAACCTTTGCCGAATTACATCGATAACGACTGTCGCTATGACTACAGTTTTCTCTAACCCACCTTTAAGCGAAGCCACTTTACTACAACCATAATATTTCATGATTGATACATACCTTAGTTAATTTTTGCACTTTAAAACCAATTACGCAAACTTTAACCACAATCTAAACTTTAAACTCTTGAAACAAGTTTGATTTCAAATCCGGCCTCAAATCCACCGTGCCTACATTCAAAATTTCAAATTTGTTTTCAACCCATCATGAATATAGTCAAGCTCATCATCAACCCTTTATATTCACACATCACACTTATACAACGAACTGTATACATATGCCAATATATATACAATTACTAACTTTTCAATAACACATCCATTCGAGTGTTAGCACTAACCCATACATTAACCCTTATCATCACATTTCAAACATGCCAAGATCAAACATACATAGAACATACATATAGCTAAGGGTCAACACAACATATAAAGGAAAGTTCTTTCCAAAAGATTACGAACTTACTCACGGAAAGCTATCCAAACTGTCGCTAAATTAGAGTATCACATAGCGCTTCCATTCCTAAGCAAAAAGATGTAGTTTTGAACCATAAATGTACTAGGTAGGCTCAGCCTAGAAGGGAAGAGGAAGCGAGACTTGTTTTGATAAGGTGGAGCGACTTTTGATAAACATCGAATTCCGAATAATAAACCAGAAATAGGTCATTTTGCAACTGATTTTTAGGCTGAGTACTCATGAATTTCAGAGAGAAATCGATGAGAAAGTTATTGGAATTTGTTTTCTCTACCATTTCAAAAAAGGAATCACTCATTTTTGATTTTTTTGAAGAAGTTATGATCAATTGAAGAAGGGTAATTTTCGAACTTGAAATTCTGGGTAAAAATTGCTTTGCAAAGATTGGGTATTTTGAAATAACTATATCAAAATTTGAAAAAATGGTCAACAACAATGCTGTAGCCATTAAAGTTTCACATGGTTTCAAAAAAGAAAAACTCCATTTGAGTTAGAAATGAGAAATAAAAGGTTGGTGGAAAAAGCAGGAAAAATGGAGAAACATATAGGCTATTTATAGGCAAGATTTCACACCTAATCACTTTGTCAAGTCACATCATAAATCTTTTATAATATATATGACTATGTTTAATCACATCACTCTTATATATATATATATATATATAATTATATAATTATGTTTAGTCACATCACTTTCTTATATATATATATATATATATATATATAATTATTATGTTTAGTCACATCACTTTCTTTGTATATATAAAATTATGTTTAGTCACATCACTTTATATATATAAGTTTAATTATTAATTAACAAAGATGTAACAAGAGATAATTATGGTTAATGATTACAATTATAAGATGTGACATACTTAACATATATATTTCTATAAAATGTTTATTATTTTTTAAACAATGTCTTCTCACATCGCTTACTAATTCAAATTAACGTAAGATAACTTATTTCTAGGTGTATTATTATCTAGTTAATCAACTCTTATATACACATACATATTAATGCGCAAAGACGAACAATGTTTCCGGCAACTTTTCGGTGTCGAAAGGTCAAAATTTCGGAAAACGTTTTTCGGTCGCATTTTTTACTTTTCTACGAATTATTTAATTTGGTAAATAAATTTTGAAAATGATTTTACCATCATTATTGTTAATTAAAATGAGTTTATTTTCATTATAAAATATATTATTGAATATTTGAAATTAATTAAATATTCACTAATCAAATTACTTGAATTCTGGTACATTACATAACCAGTACCAGTTTTATTATTTATTTGTTTGTAGGTTATGTGGTGATGTTGGTTAGTTTATTCGGTATTAATTCTTTAGTATTAATTTTTGATACTAGTATCAGTTTCAAGTATAACAAAATATGGTATCAGTTTTTGCATGCTATTAGTTACAGTTTCTGGTCTTACAAAATATGATATCAATTTTTGCATGATGTTAGTATTTGTGTTAGGTATAAGTAATAATGATATCTGTAATGACGTGGTATGTTGAACCATTCGCATTCGTGCATGTCGGACTTGAATTGCTCAAAATGTCAGATTGTTAATTTATATTTGGCAAAACTTAGCATATATAGTAAATAAATCAATTACATAATCACAGACACAGAGTATTACAACAATAAGCAGCGGAATAGAAAAATAGTAGTTCATGAAGCTACTATATAGACATCAGAGTCTGAACCAAAACTCTAATACATGAGAAACTGACGAGTTTGAACATAAATGAATGGAATAAATAACTGAAAGCTGGATAGATAGGTCTTCAAATAAAGCTCCAATCTCCCAAGGTGAGTCTCAAATGTGGTGACACTCAGTCTGACCCGAGCAAAACACAAATACTCGAGTCAGAATTAACATTCTTATATTAATAAATTCAACTCTAGTGAAATGTCAACTGAAAAAGAAGTAACTTAAAGGATGTTTGGGATTTTCATCCTTTAAGGGTCCATAGAACTATCTACTATGTAGTACAATACGCTATTATAATAGTGTCTACAGTAAAGTAAAGTATTAAAGTATCGTTAAGGCGTTATCCATATTCCCGTTAACACATTTTATATATTCCCACAGTCTATACAGTACCATTGTTCTTCCATAAACTGGAGGGCTATCAGAGGGCACTCCATAGGTATGGTACAAACCAAACTCGTAAAAGGTGCGATAGGGCATGTGACAATGTGTGGAGGCAATGCCAAGTTAGATATACTGTTTGCGGATCCGCACTGGTGGTAACGCATAGCAGTTACTACATCCCACCTCGAGATACACTCCCAAATCAAAGATGCACCCAATCGAATCACAAAAGCAATAGGATGATATTTAGGAAATGTGCCTGATAGGTGGAATGACCCCACTTGGCCTGTTATAGCTCTTGTTTTAGCCACATCAAGCAAACTCACGGGAGTTGGGGCTACGCTAAAACCTCATATAGAATCATCACCAAACCATCCTACTTTGTTCTGCAATCTCCACCACGTACACAATTGTTAAAGTACTTTTGGTATTGGCAGAGAGTACGACAATAACTGATCCCAGTTTCTTTAACAACCAAATGCCTATTTCACACCGTGGTCATTTCATTTCAAATAGTTCGTACTTCGTATCAAAATATCATATTCATTTCAAAACCATATCAATTTGATATCATTATTCACTTTAAATAATAGTCATTTGCAAAATCATAACATTTTCAAAATTATAACATTTTTGAAATCATAACACTTCATAACACTTTTGAAATCATAACACTTTGAAAATCACAATGCTTGTGAAATCATAACACTTCCAACATAATTAGTTTAGATGTTGAAAATAGTAGATACCTTATTCAAGTTTCAATTCATTTTGGCGTAGTTTGGATGCTCTAACTACTGTCAAATTCTGCTGGGTTAAAAATCCAGTTAACATTTGCCCCTTGGAGTATTCTTTTGTTGTAAACAAAGTGAGTTTCAAATTACTATTCTATGAATTTCAGTGAATCATCGAAGTCCATCTCAAGATGTTGTTCTCTATTGACAAACTTCTGATAGCCGTTCGTTTTTTTGATTTTGATTGGAATTCCAATTCCTACTATTGATGATACAATCTTTGCTCCGTAGTTTACACAACGGTTTAGGTCGGTAAGTGGGTGCACGATGAACGTTTGAAGTTGAATTATATAGTTTTAGCTCGACCGACGGTGAAGCTAAGTTTTGTCTCGAATGATTGTACGCCATTCTAGAATGAAGTCTTGCTCTTTATCTTTAACTGTTTCTTTTTGAGGACTTGGTGAAATTCCAATCGCCGTTTTGAATTCTAGTGCGACGATTTATTCCAAAATCGAATATAGTGGATGATTCAATCGTATCGCTCTTTCCATTTCTGTACTCCAATGATTCTTAAAAAAAAGCTTCCCATGTTGCTTTAGATAGCGGCTCCATTATCGATCGTTGATCAATAACAGGTAAGTATGGAAAAGATAATTTCGAAGGACGATATGAATTTTTTTTTCAAATGTAAGTAAGCTATCTACACTAGATTGTTCGTTTGGTATTTGAGATACCAGACTCTTTTCATGTAGATAACACACTGCATCTACTCCGATCAATGCTCAGAATCCAACAGGTTAACATAAGACGACTTCCTTTAGGTTTCGGGAATTAGTTATATGGGGATTTTATTTAAATTAAAACATACCCTGCTGGGTTGAATGCTAAGTTTTATTGTTGAAAATGACTTTCAGATCATCCAATATTTAGTTTGGTAGAGGGACGTCTACTCCTCCAGAAGCCTGGTCCTTCGTAACTTAGGCTTTGCTTATTATTCCTATCATATTGGGATGATTGATTATGGTTAAACTGCAAGGCATAATTGCTCTTTTAGAGTTGTATTTAAAGTTAAATTAGGCACGGTTTAAGTCTTCGAAAACTAGCGCAGACTTGTTCGATTGTGATTATCCTTCCTTTGCATTTTTTGAAATTCAACCTGCATACAAGCCTCTTTCTTCAGGGACTCCTGGTTTAATTGCTCTATTCCAAGCATTGCTTTTTCTCGTTATTGCACCTCTTGTGTTCATATGTAGCATACTTGTTTACCATGATTCTATACATGTAATTCTACGGTCATTTCGGCATATTCTATTTCATAACTTTATTCAAACTATGAGGTAGCTTGGTCTAGTCTGTTTTGTAGCTAATCCCTACTCATGCTCAATTAAGTTCGTTTCAATAAAGTATTGGTGTATCTGCCCTAGTCCATAGGGCTGATTTCTAAATACTAAGTCTACTTATTTTCGGGAGACTACATCTATTGGGCAATGCATTTCATTCCCCAGTTTGATTGACATGATACCTCCTATCTCCAAGAACTAGGAACTATGCTGCCTGTTTTCAAGCTCTAATTTTTTGAATGATGTATATTTCTTGACTGTAATTGAATTCTTCCAAGTTTACATCGTCATGCAATGTCACTCTAGGTACATGTGGTGGAAAGATGCATCGCCATCATCTTTTTCTAGAGTGAATTCTTCCAAGTCCAGAGTTGAGACCCTAATCATGTATCAGTTTCTACCTCTAAGAACTCATGCGCGGATGACTCAACTCTATGGATTTTTCCTTGATGTTGGGAATCTTCAAATAGCATGAGATGCCAAAAAGTAGGGCCGAAGATTCAATCAAACTCTTGCTTTTGTTTCCGAAAGTCGATGTATCGACAGTTTCATTTTGGGGATTTCTTCCTAGCATAACCAAACTTGGGTAATGACATATTGCTCTAAGTTAGAACCAAATGATCTAGTTAGACCATAAGTAGGTCATCGATCCTTATCGTCATCACCAGACTACGATCAATGGTTGATTTCTAAACGTTAAATCATTCATTTCCTTTGCTGGTGATTTTTTTTGGCAGAATGCTTTGTTTTGTGATACAGAACCATTATATAACCAACCTCGTGGTTATTCATGTTTGGACTTTACAACATTTCTTTTGATCAAGTATCTTAGCGTCTATCCCTGCTCGAGGGACTAGTTATTTCGAACGCCTGTATTTGGACGATTGTGAGAGGTGGAGAGGTTTGGGTCAAATGATTCGATTGCCCCTGGTCTGTCTCTCAATCCTATTCTAGGATTGAGGAAGTCAGATGGTTTTAGTTTCGACCTTCCGTGACTATATCTACATGTCCTTAGTTGTGCAAGCTTTGTTTGACTGCTGTCATCATGGAAGTTATGTTTATATGCCAGTTCCATTCTTCGAGAATTGATAACCTAGCTACTTGGTTTCAAGCAATGCTTTCTCAAGGTTGCCTATCTTTTCGTTTTATCTGAATTCTTTCTAAACTGAATTCAAAAAATTCGGTTGTGCACCAGCTTTCATCCCTAGAAATTAGCACATGAGCATTCAATTCTGGGATTTCCTTTGGACGCTGCTTTATTTCTATGCAATGGCTGAAACCTGTGATGGAAGCTCGAACCATTCGGCTGACCTATGAAAGGTTATGTCTTTGTACTTTTGCCCATTTTCGTGCAGCAGAGTTTTTTGAAGACAAGTGAAGAATTTAAGTTGAGGACCAACTCTATCTCTGAAAGCCAGTGCATTAATGGTTTACTACAATGAATGTTTCTCATCAAATCTGCAGATTAAAGTATTCCTAGCGTTGTCGAGGCAATACTGGTACATAGTGAATAGCAAATTTCTCGGCATTACTGGGGCAATGTCGGTACTTAGAAAATAGAAGGTTTCCCGGGGTGGCGGGGGGAAACCAATAATTATGAAATAGAAAGTTTCCCAACGCTGCCGAAGCAACACCGGTATTTAGGAAATGAGAAAAGGCCTTAGTGTTTCCGGGGCAACATCGACACTCAGGAGGTTGGGATTGATTTTCCTTACCAATCCGGTAATGTTTTTTTGTCCAGGTGGGCACTAGTTTCGGTCGGCGAAAACTTGCACTTCGATGATTGGATTGTAGAAATCTTTTCTTAGTCCTACCTGTCTTCGGGCAATATTAAAGTCATGTTGGACAGGCCTGAATCATTCATCTGATCCTATACGGTTGATTGAGTAGATCCCTTTCAACCTAATATGGTTTTTATGCTCATTATTGCTTAACTTAGGGACACGCCATGTTCTAGAAGGATGGGAGTCTCAGGCTTTTCTTTTGCCTAGCCTTATTTATCACCGTCAAGTGTTACCCTTAGAACTCAAGATTGTTTCTTAACCAATTCCATGGTTATTCTTATTCATGAAAAATTGGATTTCCTCCAACTGGTTTTTGTTTTGACCTGACTTATATCTGCTGAACCCTTCATTCTAGGTGTAAAATTCCAGATTCTTATAGAAAATTAGAAATTGTGGAGCGAGTCACACATTTCCCCCGGTACGACCACGCTCATTCCTCTTCCAATCATGGGCCGATAGAGTTCTGTAGTTTCTGTCTTGAATCTATGATACGTAACCATTCTTGTTTCAAGCTATATGCATTATGCCGGCATGATATCATTATTGTGGATATCAACTTTATTCGTTGGTTCCAATCTTTGATAATCAATAGTTTAGCTGCTCAATTTCGAGCGTTCTCTCATTGTCATTGTCTCCCTTCAATAATAGCTGGTTTTCTACAAGATGGGGTTTGAGACCTTAGTTGAGCACCTGCTTCTATCTTTGGAAACTTAGGCGTTGATGATTTGATTCTGGAAATGCCTTTCTCGCCGGCTATTGCAAGTTCCTCCTTTTATTGCAAGTTGGAGCAATTTTCTATCCTAAACAAGTGTTGATGTATTATGTGCCCTTTAGTCCATAGGGCTGATTATTCTGAATAATTGATGTAAGACTTGGTGTTCTGGGCGGCACCTTGGATGCCCCTAGTCAAAGTTACTTTACAGCTCCTATCTCTGGGAACTCGTGACTTAAATGTCTTGGATTTAGACATTTTGTACATTAAATTTGGTCAAAGATCGGAATTCTTTGTCGACTTCTTGGTTTGTAAACTTTGTGGCACTAGCGGAGCAATGTTGGTTCTTACGGGCAGCGGTTGTTAATCCTTCAATAGAGAAGTTTCCCAGTGTTGTTAGGACAACACTGGTACTTAGAAAATTTTAATAATTTATTGATGATGCCAGAGCAACATCAAGTAGTGCTTGCACATCTTATGAAATGTGCGGTTTTTAAGAGTGCACGGCTTATGAAGTGCATGACTTACAAAATGCTCCGTTTTGAGAGTGCATGGCTTACGAAATGAGCGGCTTTTAAGAGTGCATGGCTTTTCAAATTTGCGGCTTATGAATTGAGAGGATTTCGAGAGTGCACGACTTATGAAATGCACGGCTTTTGAGAGGGCGTCGCTTACGAAATTCGTGCCGTATGGGATCGATATGACCCATCTATCCGGAATGGTTCGAAACTTCTTGACGTTGCCAATCTCCTAGTAATATGAGGAGTTCGTTCTTTGAGAGTGTAGTTCCACGGCGCAAAAATTTATGCATGGCAGAGTGCACGGCTTATGGGATGCACGTAATGTTTAGGCCTTCTTCGTGCTGGAGGAGCGATACTCGTTCTTAGAAGGTAAGGATAGAGTTTAACCATCAATTAGGCGATTTGACTTCGTTGGAATGCGATTTCGTTAGTTCTAAGAGATAACTGGTTTATGGATTGAGTAAATGTGGCTTGGACGATCTTTCTATATTTTAGGTAGATATGCACTACCAAATAGATAAAGTTGCTATGGTGGAGAGATCTACAGCTGACCACATGGAGATGGTTATGAAGAAATAGCTTATGGGAGCTCGGGGCAAGACTCTCGGTTTTTGGTCCAAAAGAATTGGTCTTCAACTGGCATACAGCCTAAGAGGAAAAAGAACTGGTCACCAAGGGTAGTAGAGGAGGAGTTGGGATGAGGTAAAAAAGTATTATGCTTCTATTTCATTTGTTGCACTAGCTAGGTCGTTAAGTCCGTAGTTGCCGAAATGCCAGAATTTTTGATCAGCCATAATAGAACTGTGATATGATTAGTCTTGGCCTTCCTTGTGGTTATTCAGTGTGTGCATCCCTTAAGCATATCCATAAGGGATGGATCTCTAGCTATCCATAAGGGATGGATCACTAGCTATCCATCCACTTAGCGTATTTTTGAGTGATCTTAGTTTGGTTATCTTCGTCTCTTCTATTTAAATGCCTTATCCAAAATCAAGTCGTTTGAAGTTTGTTTGACCATCCATCTTCATGGGTCATCTACTCCAGAAAAATCATCCATAACTCGCTCAAAATTTAATGAAATCAGATGAAAATTAGCAGTCCACTAGAGGGTGTCGAGGACCTAGCCTAAAAATTTGAGTTGGCGGGGCCCAATCTACATGAATCACTAGCGTTCCATCTAGTTAGGTCGCTAGCGCTCCATCTAGCCTTATTCAATCAAACTCATATTTGGTGAGTGCCTTCTTTTACGTTTTCTAAGTGTTCTTCCAAAATTTCTAATGAATCCGACGTCGTATGAGTTCTCAAGGTCCTTTTTAAGTTAGCTGCTTTGGTCAAAAAGCGGGTAAACAGCTTGAATCAGATGAGTCTTTGCTTCTTGAACTACGATGCTGGGAATGCTTTGAAACCTAGTAAGTATTCTTAGAAAATGTAGTAGACCATGATGTAATAGGCTTCGACAACTCATGATGATTCCTTTTGGATCGCTAGCGATCTGTGGGTGATGGATCGCAAGTGATCCATCAACTTAGTGCATTTTTGGTTTTTTTCTCTTGGGTTTCATTGGCTTGTTCTTTTAGATTCCTTATTCAAGTTTCAAGTCATTCGGGCTTAGTCTGGATGTTTTAACTTCTATTGAATTTTGCTGGGTTAGAAACCCTATTAACAATATCCTTATGGGAGCGACCCACATAGCCTTGCTACATCTCCCTTATTTTAGTCATTCTCGGTTTATGAGGCCTAAGGCTACGTTTACCTTTATTATAGCATTGCCACTCGGAATGCTAACATTGCCTTCCATATGTTGACACAATGTCAGCACTCATCCATACAAGTCATTCAGGAGAAGAATAAACCAAAAAAGCACTATCTCCACTACTCCCGTTTAGGAATCACCATCAGGGTTAGTAAAAAAACAACCCTTGCACTTCAAAGTCTTCATCTTGGACCTTGCCTTTATATTTCCGATTCGAACATTTCCGTAAGTTCGAAGTGGTTTTCGGATAACAACTAATATCTAATCTCGGTCTCTCCGAACCAAAGTTCGATAATTTTAAAGGATCAATTTGTTTATAGTGGTTCATTCCACTATTAGTGTGTAATACTTACACATGGAAATATGCTCCATATGCTTAGATTGTCGTGACCTGCTTATCGAAATTAACCTCCTTGTATTCATCACGTTCCCGAAGTGCGGTATTTGTGATAAGTACAAACCGACTTACTTTCAATAAAACCTATCACTGCTCTATTACAACTACTTTAATTCATTTGGCTTCTTAATAGAATGGGCAAGAGATCCTTTGTGTTTTTTAAAACAATTTACTTAAACATGAAAGTTGGTTAAAAATTCATAACAGGTAGTGTTTTAAAAGAAACTTTAAAATAAATAAATCTTAATTTAATCATAAGTTTAAAAATCAATTAAACTTTAATTAATCTTAATTAAATTAAAATTAAATCATTAATAACCCTAATTTTATTTATAATTAATCTCTAGTTATACTTTAATTACATAGTATTTATTTAAGAATTAAACCCAATTAAGTGAATAATTAACCTTTAATTAATAATAATTAATTAAATAACTAACTCTAATTAAATAATTAATTAAAGAAAATAATAGATTAAATAAAATTAATTTTCTTTTATCTTTGATTAATCGTTATATAAAATTTACATAACTAAAAATAATTAACTTAGTCAATAATTTCTTAAACTCTAATTATTTAACCTAATTACTTAATTAATTTATTAAATAACAATAACCCTAATTAATAAAATAAACAAATTATTAAATAATTAAAACTTTAAATTTTTTGACTTATTTAATTATTTTGAAATGAGTTTACAAATACAATCTAAAAAACATTTAAAATTTGAATTGTGAAAATTTCCAAACTATATCCATAACGACTATCGCTACGAGAGCAGTTCGCTAGAATTGATTTCTAGGCAAAAATTTCACTTCAACTCTAGTTATAACATGTCTTAAAACACAATTATGAAAGTTTTGAAAACTTAAAAAAAAAAAGTAAAAACTTGGAAAACATTTTCAAAATTCGAAACTAGAAAAAGAAAAAAATTTCGTTTTCAAACGGATCTCAAGTACTTTACTACTTTCCAATGTGCTAACTTCTCACATACACTTGATTTTGTTTCATAAACCTGCTGCCATCATATCATATCCAACATTATTATTCAACCACCAAATCATAAATCCAAGCTCAAATATAATTATATAATCAGATGTTATCGAAACAATATGATAATTCAACACAACAACCACTATAATTTTACAACATATGGTTCATCAAAATCAAGTTAATTTTTTTGCTAAAACCAAAACTTTAACTCCCTAAACTTTTTAAATCAAAGCGAACTTTAGCCGAAATTTGTAAACATTTGAAACTTTTGGTCGCTCAAACACCTAAATGGGCTCGACCTAGTGGACTTTGGCTCGGCCTAGGCCTTGTTAGGCATGGCCATAGGTGATTTTGGCTTGGCCATCATGGTTTTGGGGTGGATGGGCTTGACTTTGGAAGATAATGTGTTGTAGAGGATGTAGAAATGTTTTTGTGAACTACGGAAGAGATTTTAGCCAAAAGAAGTGATTTTTTATTTTTAAAACTATGAAGAGGTAGCCATAAATACTTTATCTCAAACTCTTAGGAAATTTTGGAGTGAAGAGGAGGGTTGTAAAATGAAAAACATGAAAGAGTAGTGTATTTATAGGCTTAGTGTAACGACCCGTAAATTTAACCGGTTTTAGTAACGTATTTAATTAAAAAAAAATTGTGGAATTTTTAAACGATAAAATTTTGGAATATAAATTTTATATTTGGAATGCGTCTAGTTAAACATAGCAACCGGTAAATTTTCATCCGAAAATATGAAAGTTTACTTCGTGCGTAAATTTACTTCGATTTAATCAGTTAAAAAGCGATGAAAATAAAATGTCTTCAAAACCAAATATTTTTACATAAAAAAATTCTAAAACATCTTCTGAGCAAGATGTCAGTTTGTCGTTTTTCCAAATTCGGACATTTTTGGCTCCGTCGATCTTATTTTTCTACGTTTTTCATGCATTTTCCACAGTAGAAAATTTCGAATTTTTAAAATTTAATCGAACCACTGACATCTGTATACCGTTTTGACCGTACCATCGTGCTAATCTCTACGGTATATTAAATTGCTAGATTTGGCATCCGGTACATAGTGAAATTTGCAAAACGGTGATCTGTTCGGTATCCGTTTTGGCTGTTGGTTTCTTTGTGTCCGTTATTTTCCACCGCGAAAAGAATCCAAAAGCTACCAGGCCATAAATATTCTTGAACTCGGTGATTTACTTTTTATATTCCCATAGTTTCATTTATAGTATCTATCTATTCCTCTCCTTCTTCTCCTCTGTATTTTTCGTTTCCCCATCAATCAGTTGCTCTCATGCATCATTCCTATTTGCGGGTTGTGCATACATAAATTAGATTTAGCTTGTGCAAATTTCAAGTGGATGGTCTCTGTAGCTTATCTTGTCCCTGTAGCAATACTTATTCATGCAAATGACAAGCTAAACCATGCATGCAATACTTATTCTTGTCCCTGTAGCTTATCTAAACCCATGAACTTCCCCACACCTCGGCCACACGCACACCCTCACAAGCGTTCCCACCTCTCCATAGCGGATCCGCCTCCTCCCACCGACCTGAGCTGCCAAGTTCATCACCGAGAACGCCAATAGCCGAATCCAAAAACCCATCAACTTCCCCGCTACCTTTAGCCTTGGTCGCAACCTCTTCATGGCCGCCATCAGTCATGCAAGCCTCGCCTCCCGGACCGTCCGCACCCGCCACGCGACCTGATATGCTCCTTACCTTCCACCCTCACGCGACTTTCGCCATCCCTGTAGCCAACAACACGTCTCCTCCGCCTCTTTTTTCTTCTTTCACCCGCGAGCAAGCATGTTAACCACATAAAAAAAACTGCCCGTGCTTTCTCCTCCGGCCACACTCTCTCTCCACCATCTTTTTCCCTTCCTCCGCTCTCCAAGCTTCGTCGATCGACTCTCTTCCCTGACCTGACTTTGTCTCGTGCTCTTCCTTCTGCGTGCTCAGGTATTAGTCTATGTATATATTGTATGATATATCAACAGGGTATATTTATTTGTAGTTAGCTAAGTCTATTTATATATGTAAATTTATTTCTCTATTCTAAGTTCTGGAAGTATATTGAGTTATATTATATGTGACAAAAATATTTTAGCTCTGTGAAGTATATACAGTTTATAATAACTTGTTTATGTAGATTTGTATCTATATATTTAACGTATTAACATATTGAAGTGATATTATATAATTTGTTGTATTTTATATACGTTTTTATGTACAAGGTAAGCTAGTTGTTAGGATCTAGGTAATTTACAAATTATTATTATTATTTTTTACGTGTTTTGTGTTTTACAAATAGTTATATACATCCGTTTCCAAAATATAGTGTAGTACACATATTTTTTTTTGTTTTTCGTATAGTATAGTACACATTGCAGAGTTTATATTAAATGTTATGGAGGTTACATGCAAGCTATAGGTGGTTTACATTATGACAATACTTTAGTTTGTTTATGTGTATGACGGTATTCTTGAGGGGTATTCAAGTAAGCTTCAATATGCTATACATTATTATACATATGGATTTCATAAAATTTTGCTGTAAATAAAGGACTGTGCATTTTTTGATAATAATATATTATTGTCTATATTAGTGGCGTGAGTTTTGTCTGCTGCTTATATACGTATAAGTTTTATAACTATAGTTTTTTGGGTTGGTGTTATGATATATATCAATAACAAAATAGTCGATTGCTGTATTGGTATTTGTTACAGTATATATATTTTATTATATCTACAACAGTACGTCAAAAAAAGTATACATTTATACGTGATTTTCCTATTTTATTATAATACTGTATATGTGTACATAGTAATAAAGGAAGTTTATTTACAAGTACTTAATAGCTTGCTGATATGTTTACATTTAATATAAAATGTGTATGTTTGTTTTATAATAAAATTTGACTTAAATATAATAGTGTATAGTTTGAGTATTTTCATTTGGTCATCATCATTATTATTATTATCATCATTATGTTTTAAGTTGATAGCTATTTAATTTTTGAGAAATAAATTTATATATATAAGACAACTTAATTCAGTCATCTTCGTCGATCCTATTTTGATTTGAATTCGCCTATTCCTCTTTATCAGCTTTGATCGTCGACGAGTGCCAATCTTACTTTGCTTTGGGATTCGTAGCTCGTTCTTTGTCAAAATCTCTAGCCACAAAAGGTGAGCAATCACTCACGATTAATATTCTTTTATTTATTAAATTTGAATTCAATTGAAATGACAATTTAAATATGCCGTTGTTAGTTATCTACACTGTTATGACCTGTATCTGTTCACCTATGATATCTGACACTATTGTCTGTTAATTATTTATGCGATGATAATACATTTTGAATGATAATTGATTGGTTATTGATGTTTATATTGGATGTTATATTGTTAAGTATTAAGTGATAAATATTATGCAAATGAATTTGACGTAGGATAGTTAAAATTGGAATCGTCATATGTACTGAATTTGATTAGTTAAATTGTAAATATGACCCTTAAATGTTTAATTATTTGACACGTAGAAACAGTTAGTTAAGTTGAACCATTTGAATTTATGTTGTATTAATTGATGAATTATGAAATTGAATAATTGATGTAAAGTGTAGAATTGCATAGAATAATTAGTCTAATAATCTTTAATCTACATGAAATGATAGTGTAGATTCTAGAAATAATTATATTAATTCGCACAAACAACAATGTGACTTAATACGATTATTTCGGGATTATCTGAATTAGTTATTGGATTGTTGTTGATTGTTGTTATTGCTTGTTTATTTACTTTGACACCATCCCAGTTATCACATGGCAAGTTCCCTTCATTATGCTTGATCTTGAATTGGATTTGGAATCGGATTGAAATGATATATGCCCAAATGAACTTGACTTAGGATAGAGGTATAAATAAAATCTGATTAGTCAATAAATTGATTTAAAAATAAAATAATGATTTTATTCGAGCAAAGAATTAGTTTTGAAATGAAGTTGGAATTTGAATTTTATGAAAGGAAAACGTAAAGATTGAAATCTGAAACAAATATTAACGTAGTAACTGATGAAAGAACGTTGTTTGAAATTTAATTATTTAATAATTAAATTTGAAATTATTAATAAATAATTTGGGATTAATAATAATTGAGTTTTTAAATTATTAAGTTTGAAATCATTTAATAATTAAATTTGAAATTTTAATTAAGTTTGGAATCATAATTAAGTTTGAAATGATTAAGTTGAATTTATAATTAAGTTGAAATGATTTGATGATTAAGTTTGAATTCATAATTAAGTGGAAATGATTTAATAATTAAGTTTGAATTTATAATTGAGTTTTGAAATTAGTAATAATTAAGATTGAAATTATTTGATAATTGAATAAGATTGAATTATTTGATAATTGAGTAAAATTTAATTCTTTGATAAGAGAAATTGAACTTTTGAATAGGTGAATTTGAACTTCGTTAATAAATGAAATTAGGTTCTTTTATTTATTAAATTTTGGAAAAATTATTTAAGTAAATTAATAAGTGAAATTGAACTTCTTGAATATGTGAAATTTAGATTCTTTATTATTTGAGTTGAAATTTGTAACTAAGTAAATAAATAATGGAATTTGAATTTCTTGAATAAGAAATAAAATTGTGATTTATTGAAATTAATGAAAGAC
Organism: Allium cepa; assembly: GCA_030765085.1. Taxonomy (NCBI): domain Eukaryota; kingdom Viridiplantae; phylum Streptophyta; class Magnoliopsida; order Asparagales; family Amaryllidaceae; genus Allium; species Allium cepa. Next base: position 714,029,813 of record CM060934.1, read on the forward strand.
TTGGAATTTTAAAGAATTTGATTTGAAGTATTTAATTTAATTCAATTTGTAGGTTTAGGAGATAATGGAATTGAACTTAAGTAATTGATTTAATGAGTTGGAAATTAAATAGAAATTGTTTCGAATGACAATTTACTTAACAAATATTGAATGAAATCGATAAATGAATTTAAATTGATTTGAATGTTGAATTAAATTTACTTAAATTATTTCGGAATGAAATTTATATTCGAACTTGAATCTATATTTGAATTGTTTTAAATAAAAATCGAAATTGAATTATAAGATTTGAAATGGTAATTTGTAAGTTTGAAACATAAATTTTGGAAATTGATAGTGAAAGACAAATGAAATGTTGATTATAAATTCTAATTGAAAATGAAATTGATTTGGTTTTGAAATTTACTAAACGACCAATCGGTGTGATAATTACAAAAGTTATTAAAGAGACCGGAATCGGTTATGGTCATACTCTCTGTTTAAACCAAAAACCACTTTAATAACCATACGCGGAGTGATGATCCAGAATGAAGTGGTTGGGATGATGTACATGATGGCTGAAGAAAGAGAACGATAATGGATAGACTTGACACTTTTGTCAAATTGGAAATGACTAAAATCAGGAGCCGTGCCGGGCCAAATGGGGTTAGCCACCTCGAGCGAACACACTTCTTCGTAACTACTACTCATTACTTGTTTATCGATTGGTGCACCCTCGAATTTCAGGAGTGTTGTTTCGTGGTGTTGCGATCGCTGCGGCGATGCGTTCTCACCAGTCCGGATCAGGCAAACGGTAGTTTCACTACCTTGGGTATTGCCTCATGTGCCTTGTCATACTTGTATCCCTATATACGCGACCACTACGAATTTGTTTTGTGTTATACCTATGGAGTACTCCCTGATATCCCACTAGTTTACGGTGGAGTTTACAGTGCTGTATAGACTATAACGCTTATATAAAATGTGTTAAGGGGGATAATGGTAACGCCTTAACACTATTTTGATATTTTATATTACTGATAGACATTATCTATTTAGCGTATATTATTATATAGTAGATAGTTTAACGGATCCTTAGAGGACGGTTATTCCAACGTCCTTTGAGTTACTATTATTTCAGTTGTTATTTCACTTGAGTTGGATTTATTGATATAAGAATATTAATCCTGACTCGAGTGTTTTGTGTTTTGCTTTACGCTCGGGTCAGACTGAGAGCATCAGCTTTCGAGACTCACATTCGGAGTTGGAGCTTCGCTTGGAGATCCAGTTATCTTTCCAGCTTTCAGATATTCAGTTGATTCCGGTGATGTATTCTGATTATTGTATTCGACTATTGTATTCGAGACTTCTGTTGTAACTTGTTTAACTCTGATGTATCTTATATATTATATAGTAACTTCATGAACTACTATCTTTTTTACTTCCGCTGCATATTATTACTCTGTGTCTGTAATTCTGTGATTATTTATTTACTGTATATCTGAGTTTTGCCAAATTTAAATTCACAATTCGGTATTTTGAATTATTCAAGTCCGACATGTGCGGATGCGAATAGTCCAAAATAGCGGGTCGTTATAGTTGGTATCAGAGCTTTTGGTAGCTCTAGGCAGAACTCAGCATCTAGGGTAAATGTATTCACATAATCACTCTCATTCGAGTTTCAATCTCTTCCTTTTGACTCAATTCTTTTGAATTTTGGAACGCTCCCTCGGTTCCGAAATTCATTCGCGTCCCTCACTATTCGTCTTCTTTCAATTCTAGAGCATCCCATAACTCCATTTTGAATGATATCTATAATAGATCGGCGGTCTCGCCAATTTTCGAATGATTCGTAAATGGGCAAACACCTTTATAATAGGCATCGATTTATCGGAGATTTCTATATCCTCGGTTTATGATGCTATCTATTCCCTGCTATGCCTGAATTCTAATTCTCGAGATCGAATGTTGATTTACCTCGAAATTCAGCATCGATCTTATTCTTGAAGTTACGGTCGACCCGGTTAAGGTTGCCCGTGAATTGAATAAGCTCATCCATCTCCCAATTGTGATAATTGAATTATCTTATCTTCTGTTTCGAACTTAGTATCGAATCAAAATTCTCTTCGATTTGATTTACATCAAAAAAATTAAATCTCTACACTTATTTTGAAATCCATCCTTGTATCGTCGAGCGAGGACGTGTATTTGTGAATTAATATTTAAATGTTTTATATATATGTTGTGTTGTTTGAGTTGTTGATGTGATTTGGGTTTCCAATCGATTCGTCTGATCAACGCTATCGATAGGATTTCCAAAACGCTTGAACAAAGCAAACTGACACAATATTGTTTTCGAATTTGGTAAATAAAATAAATTTTGAATAATTATATTATATATATAAGTATGATTTCCTGAATTTTGATAGTAAATTGAATTGGCTCCTAATAAATAATATTGTATTTTAAATATGGCACCTAAACCATTGGTTTTTGCCTCATACATAAATAATTGAAATAAAACATGGTTTATAAATTTATTTGGAAATTGTAATGAATTTAAATCAAGAAACTGAGAGTTTAAATTTCCAGTGAATTCAAACTTTGATTTGAAAGTTTTAAGCGTATAGTATTTAAGATATTTTCAAATAGAAACCGTTTCAAAGATTTTTAAATGCTTAAATCAGCGCTCTCCTATTTTGTCACTGGAAAATAATTTCGGTGATGACGGCTGCATCATCGACATTCATTTTCGGGTTTCGAAGTGGAGAGACTATTCTGTAGCTTTGCTAGAGTTGTGTTGAAAAATGATTTGATTTGAATTTCTTGAAGTATGGTTTGATTTGTAATATATGTTGATGTATGATTTAAATTCGATTTGATATATAATTTATATTTATTTATTCGTCTCTAAATAAATTGAAGTTAACCGAAATTTAAATTCTTATATTCATGATGAAGGATAATTTCAATTATAAATGAAACCAAAATTTTGAATTAATATTTAAACTTGAGAGAATTGAATTAGTAATTTTATTTGGATAATACTCAATTGCATTATATATAGATTACCTAAATTTTCAAAGGATAGTTATGTAATTGAATATTATACAACAAAAAGATATCTAAGGAATTTTTAAAAAAATTTGAGTAGTTATAATAAGTGTAAATATACTTAATATATATGTGATAGGATATATTAAGTAGAATAAATTTAATAATAATTTGGAATAAAAAGAATTAAATTTGTCGAATAAAGTATGATTTTAATAAATGACTATTCAAATTTATGATCTTTAAAATTGTTAATTTAAGAAATTGGACAATATACAATATAATTGTCTTTATAAATAAATGTGAGTGCGTATAATAAATGTTATTCACTTAAATTTTAATTATGAAATGGTTATGGAGATAAATAAAATAATAAGTTAAATAAATAATAGGTGTGATTAATAGAAGAAAAATTTGTTTTGAAAGTTAATCAATTGAATTAAATCAACTTAAAGTGAGTATCTTGAATTAGTTGAATTTAAATTGAATTTCATTTGAAAGAAACCTTTTGTACCTAACGTTAATAAATGTGAAATCAAATCAATTTAAATGAAATCTTGAATTGAAAAAAAAACAAATTGTCGAACATAAATTTATTTAAACTGAAATTTATATGGTTTGAACTAACTGCTTATTTTGTAATCCAAGTTTATTTACTTCTGGTTGTTTCTATTCTCCTACTTCCTTCCTTTTCGGGGACGAAATTTTTTGAGTGGGGAAGAGTGTAACGATCCGTAAATTTAACCGGTTTTAGTAACGTATTTAATTGAAAAAATTTGTGGAATTTTTAAACGATAAAATTTTGGAATATAAATTTTATATTTGGAATGCGTCTAATTAAACATAGCAACCGGTAAATTTTCGTCCGAAAATATGAAAGTTTACTTCGTGCGTAAATTTACTTCGATTTAATCAGTTAAAAAGCGATGAAAATAAAATGTTTTCAAAATATTTTTACATAGAAAAATTCTAAAGCATCTTCTGAGCAAGATGTCAGCTTGTCATTTTTTCAAATTCGGACATCTTTGGCTCCGTCGATCTTATTTTTCTACGTTTTTCATGCATTTTCCGCAGTAGAAAATTTCGAATTTTTAAAATTTAATCGAACCACTGACATCTGTATACCGTTTTAACCGTACCATCGTGCTAATTTATACGGTATATTAAATTGCTAGATTTGGCATCCGGTACATAGTGAAATTTGCAAAACGGTGATCTGTTCGGTATCCGTTTTGGCTGTTGGTTTCTTTGTGTCCGTTATTTTCCACCGCAAAAAGAATCCAAAGGCTACCAGGCCATAAATATTCTTGAACTTAGTGATTTACTTTTTATATTCCCATAGTTTCATTTATAGTATCTATCTGTTCCTCTCCTTCTTCTCCTCTGTATTTTTCGTTTCCCCATCAATCAGTTGCTCTCATGCATCATTCCTATTTGCGGGTTGTGCATACATAAATTAGATTTAGCTTGTGCAAATTTCAGGTGGATGGTCTCTATAGCTTATCTTGTCCCTGTAGCAATACTTATTCATGCAAATGACAAGCTAAACCATGCATGCAATACATATTCTTGTCCCTGTAGCTTATCTAAACCCATGAACTTCCCCACGCCTCGGCCATACCCACACCCTCACAAGCGTTCCCACCTCCCCTTAGCGGATCCGCCTCCTCCCACTGACCTGAACTGCCATGTTCATCACCGAGAACGCCAATAGCCGATTCCAAAAACCCATCAACTTCCTCGATACCTTTAGCCTTGGTCGCAACCTCTTCATGGCCGCCATCAGTCACGTAAGCCTCACCTCCCGGACCGTCCGCACCCGCCACCCGACCTGATATGCTCCTTACCTTCCACCCTCACGCGACTTTCGCCATCCCTGTATCCAACAACACGTCTCCTCCGCCTCTTTTTTTTTTCTTTCACCTGCGAGCAAGCATGTTAACCACATAAAAAAAACTGCCCGTGCTTTCTCCTCCAGCCACACTCTCCCTCCACCATCTTTTTCCCTTCCTCCGCTCTCCAAGCTTCGCCGATCGACTCTCTTCCCTGACCTGACTTTGTCTCGTGCTCTTCCTTCTGCGTGCTCAGGTATTAGTCTATGTATATATTATATGATATATCAACAGGGTATATTTATTTGTAGTTAGCTAAGTCTATTTATATATGTAAATTTATTTCTCTATTCTAAGTTCTGGAAGTATATTGAGTTATATTATATGTGACAAAAATATTTTAGCTCTGTGAAGTATATACAGTTTATAATAGCTTGTTTATGTAGAATTGTATCTATATATTTAACGTATTAACATATTGAAGTGATATTATATAACTTGTTGTTTTTTATATACGTTTTTATGTACAAGCTAAGCTAGTTGATAGGATCTAGGTTATTTACAAATTATTATATATACTTTTTTTTACGTGTTTTGTGTTTTACAAATAGTTATGTACATCCGTTTCCAAAATATAGTATAGTACACATATTTATTTGTTTTGTTTTGATTTTAGTATAGTATAGTACACATTGCAGAGTTTATATTAAATGTTATGGAGGTTACATGCAAGCCATAGGTGGTTTACATTATGACAGTACTTTAGTTTGTTCATGTGTATGACGGTATTCTTGAGGGGTATTCAAGTAAGCTTCAATATGCTATACATTATTATACATTTGGATTTCATAAAATTTTGCTGTAAATAAAGGACTGTGCATTTTTTGATAATAATATATAATTGTCTATATTAGTGGCGTGAGTTTTGTCTGCTGCTTATATACGTATAAGTTTATAACTATAGTTTTTTGGGTTGGTGTTATGATATATATCAATAACAAAATAGTCGATTGCTGTATTGGTATTTGTTGCAGTATATATATTTTATTATATCTACAACAGTACGTCAAAAAAAGTATACATTTATATGTGATTTTCCCATTTTATTATAATACTGTATCTGTGTACATAGTAATAAAGGAAGTTTATTTACAAGTACTTAATGGCTTGCTGATATGTTTACATTTAATATAAAATGTGTATGTTTGTTTTATAATAAAATTTGACTTAAATATAACAATGTATAGTTTGAGTATTTTCATTTGGTCATCATCATTATTATTATTATCATCATTATGTTTTAAGTTGATAGCTATTCAATTTTTGAGAAATAAATTTATATATATAAGACCACTTAATTCAGTCATCTTCGTCGATCCTGTTTTGATTTGAATCCGTCTATTCCTCTTTATCAGCTTTGATCGTCGACGAGTGCCAATCTTACTTTGCTTTGGGATTCTTAGCTCGTTCTTTGTCAAAATCTCTGGCCTCGAAAGGTGAGCAATCACTCACGATTAATATTCTTTTGTTTATTAAATTTGAATTCAATTGAAAAGACAATTGAAATATGCCGTTGTTAGTTATGTACACTGTTATGACCAGTACCTGTTCACCTACGATATCTGACACTATTGTCTGTTAATTATTTATGCGACGATAATACATTTTGACTGATAATTGATTGGTTATTGATGTTTATATTGGATGTTATATTGTTAAGTATTAAGTGATAAATATTATGCAAATGAATTTGACGTAGGATGGTTAAAATTGGAATCGTCATATGTACTGAATTTGATTAGTTAAATTGTAAATATGACCCTTAAATGTTTAATTATTTGACACGTAGAAACAGTTGATTAACTTGAACCATTTGAATTTATGTTGTATTATTTGATGAATTATGAAATTGAATAATTGATGTAAAGTGTAGAATTGCATAAAATAATTAGTGTAATAATCTTTAATCTACATGAAATGATAGTGTAGATTCTAGAAATAATTATATTAATTCACACAAACAACAATGTGACTTAATACGATTATTTCGGGATTATCTGAATTAATTATTGGATTGTTATTGATTGTTGTTATTGCTTGTTTATTTACTGTGACACCAACCCAGTTATCACACGGCAAGTTCCCTTTATTATGCTTGATCTTGAATTGGATTTGGAATCGGATTGAAATGATATATACCCAAATGAACTTGACTTAGGATAGAGAATTAAATAAAATCTGATTGGTCAATAAATTGATTTAAAAATAAAATAATGATTTTATTCGAGCAAAGAGTTAGTTTTGAAATGAAGTTGGAATTTGAATTTTATGAAAGGAAAATGTAAAGATTGAAATCTGAAACAAATATTAACGTAGTAATTGATGAAAGAACGTTGTTTGAAATTTAATTATTTAATAATTAAATTTGAAATTATTAATAAATAATTTTGGATTAATAATAATTGAGTTTTTAAATTATTAAGTTTGAAATCATTTAATAATTAAATTTGAAATTTTAATTAAGTTTGGAATCATAATTAAGTTTGAAATTATTAAGTTGAATTTATAATTAAGTTGAAATGATTTGATAATTAAGTTTGAATTCATAATTAAGTGGAAATGATTTAATAATTAAGTTTGAATTTATAATTGAGTTTTGAAATTATTAATAATTAAGATTGAAATTATTTGATAATTGAATAAGATTGAATTATTTGATAATTGAGTAAAATTTAATTCTTTGGTAAGAGAAATTGAACTTTTGAATAGATGAATTTGAACTTCGTTAATAAATGAAATTGGGTTTCTTTATTTATTAAATTTTGGAAAAATTATTTAAGTAAATTAATAAGTGAAATTGAACTTCTTGAATATGTGAAATTTAGATTCTTTATTATTTGAGTTGAAATTTGTAACTAAGTAAATAAATAATGGAAATTGAATTTCTTGAATAAGAAATAAAATTGTGATTTATTAAAATTAATGAAAGACTGAGAATTTTAAAGAATTTGATTTGAAGTATTTAATTTAATTCAATTTGTAGGTTTAGCAGATAATGGAATTGAACTTAAGTAATTGATTTAATGAGTTGGAAATTAAATAGAAATTGTTTCGAATGACAATTTACTTAACAAATATTGAATGAAATCGATAAATGAATTTAAATTGATTTGAATGTTGAATTAAATTTATTTAAATTATTTCGGAATGAAATTTATATTCGAACTTGAATCTATATTTGAATTGTTTTAAATAAAAATCAAAATTGAATTATAAGATTTGAAATGGTAATTTTGAAGTTTGAAACATAAATTTTGGAAATTGATAGTGAAAGACAAATGAAATGTTGATTATAAATTCTAATTGAAAATGAAATTGATTTGGTTTTGAAATTTACTAAACGACCAATCGGTGTGATAATTACGAAAGTTATTAAAGAGACCGGAATCGGTTATGGACATACTCTCTGTTTAAACCGAAAACCACTTTAATAACTATAAGCGGAGTGATGATTCAGAATGAAGTGGTTGGGATGATGTACGTGATGGCTGAAGAAAGAGAACGATAATGGATAGTCTTGGCACTTTTGTCAAATTGGAAATGACTAAAATTAGGAGTCGTGCCGAGCCAAATGGGGTTAGCCACCTCGAGCGAACACACTTCTTCGTAACTACTACTCTTACTTGTTTATCGATTGGTGCACCCTCGAATTTCAGGAGTGTTGTTTCGCGGTGTTGCGATCGCTGCGGCGATGCGTTCTCACCAGTCCGGATCAGGCAAACGGTAGTTTCACTACCTTGGGTATTGCCTCATGTGCCTTGTCATACTTGTATCCCTATATACGCGACCACTACGAATTTGTTTTGTGTTATACCTATGGAGTACTCCCTGATATCCCACTAGTTTACGGTGGAGTTTACAGTGATGTATAGACTATAACGCTTATATAAAATGTGTTAAGGGGGATAATGGTAACGCCTTAACACTATTTTGATATTTTATATTACTGATAGACATTATCTATTTAGCATATATTATTATATACTAGATAGTTTAACGGATCCTTAGAGGACGGTTATTCCAACGTCCTTTGAGTTACTTGTATTTCAGTTGTTATTTCACTTGAGTTGGATTTATTGATATAAGAATATTAATCCTGACTCGAGTGTTTTTTGTTTTGCTTTATGCTCGGGTCAGACTGAGAGCACCAGCTTTCGAGACTCACCTTCGGAGTTGGAGCTTCGCTTGGAGATCCAGTTATCTTTCTAGCTTTCTGATATTCAGTTGATTCCGGTGATGTATTCTGATTATTGTATTCGACTATTGTATTCGAGACTTCTGTTGTAACTTGTTTAACTCTGATGTATCTTATATATTATATAGTAACTTCATGAACTAATATCTCTTTTACTTCCACTGCATATTATTACTCTGTGTCTGTAATTCTGTGATTATTTATTTACTGTATATCTGAGTTTTGCCAAATTTAAATTAACAATTCGGTATTTTGAATTATTCAAGTCCGACATGTGCGAATGCGAATAGTCCAAAATAGCAGGTCGTTATACTTAGGAGATTAATTAAAATTTATATAAGTTTTTATTATATAATATATGTATGCATGCACTACCATACTTCCTCCTCCCCTCAAATCCATCCACTACACACCCCCTTGCTTTCAACTATTCATGCCATGTTCTCAAGTGTACTTGTGTTGAAAATGTGTATTTTTGTACGTTATGCATATGTATATTTATGAAATAAATTTGTTTTAATTTATGTGTTTATATATTTATGGAGAAGCATGCATATGCATATATAAACATGTACACACCGTGTTAACTTAGTTTATATTGTGTGCATGTATGTTTAGAAAAGTGTTATAACCTATTGACTAACTTTTAAACAATGAAAAGTCGATATTTTGGAAAATAATTTCCGACCATGTTTTCTATTTGTCTATGAACTATACATATAGGTAAACAAATTTTGAAAACGATTTTATCATCATTAGTATTATTTAAAATATTTTTATTTGTTAATAAAAATCCATTTATTAGTTTTTTGAAATATAATTAAATATCCATTTAAATAGCTATTAAATTCTAGGTCGTTACCCTCTCTCCCTTAAAAGAATTTTGTCCTGAAATTAGAAATAAAGGAGATAATCTAAACCATGCAAAAAACTATATATTCATATCATAAATACATGCAAAGACATGTACTAAGCATCCATAGCAAACAAGCATACACTATACATACGACAGACTATCCTAACATCAACTCGAGATAGGCTTCTCTCATGAGATCCACCATATCCCAAGTGCTGTCTCTTGGATCCTCGCTCCACTGAATTTCAACTTGTCACACCACCTTATTACGCAACCTCTTTTCATCCTGATTCACAATATAAACTGGATGTTTAACATGCGTCAGGTTCGGTTCTATTTCCAATTCCTCTTGAATCGATGGCTCCACAGTCAAAGATGAGTCATGAACATATTTTCTCAAATGAGACAAGTGGAACACATTATGTACACCTGCCAATCTCTCTGGCAACTCGACCCTATAAGCAAGCAATCCAATCCTCTCAAGAATATGGAAGGGTCCAACATACTTTGGAGCTAACTTCCTTGCTTTTCCAAATATAATAGTTCCTCTTATTGGTGAAATCTAAACGAACACCATGTCTCCATCTATAAATTCCAAGTCCCTTCGCCTCTTATCAGCTTAACTGTTTTGGCGATCTTTGGCTTCCTTCATTCTTTTCTTAATCACTGCAACTTTATCGGTAGCCTCTCGGATTATGTCCTATCCAAGAACTAATCTGTCTCCCATCTCAACCTACATGCCAGTACTTGCATGGTCTTCTGTATATGGCTTCATACGATGTCATTCCGATGCTTGCTTGGAAGCTATAATTGTAGGTGAACTCAACCAAATGCAAACGATCCACTCATGATCCACTAAAATCCAGAATACATGCCCTCAAGCGATCCTCTAGAATCTTATTCACTTGCTCCTTCTGCCCGTCTTTGGGGGTGACATGTTATGCTTAAGCTCAACTTTGTTCAAAGGGTTGTTTGCAATGCTTCCCAAAATTGACTAGTAAATATGGGGTCTCCATCACTTACTATATTCATAGGAACTCCATCCAACCTGATAATCTCTCACATAAAAACTTGAACTAAAGAAGCAACTGTACTTGTTAGTTTAACTGGAATAAAACGTGCGCTCTTCGTTAGCCGATCCACAATAACCCATACTTCTTAATTTCCTTTCCTGGTTTTGGGTAAACCATCGATAAAATCCATTGATATAATTTCCAATTTTTTATTTCTAAGGGTTGTAATAATCAGCAGTCTTTTGATGACCACCTTTGATTTGTTGACAGCACGAACACCTGCTAACATAGACCGAAATTTCTTTCTTCATTTCTGGTCACCAAAATACTCTTTTCATGTCCTTATGCATCTTATGAACTCCATGATGAATACTTAACATAGATTTGTCGCACTCGGACAAAACTTCCTACCTCAACCCATTCATATCTGGAACACACAATCGTCCATTCATCCTTAAAGTACCTCGACTATCCATCTCAAAATATGAACATCTACCTCCCTTGACTCCTTTAATTAATCCTTCCAGTATCTCACCTTCCTCTGATTCCTTATAATCCTTCGCTAAAGTGTTATGGTAACCTCCAGTAGAGTCAAAATGGAATTCCTACTTAAGACATCCGCTACCATATTCGCATTCCTTGGCGTATACAGAATATCCAAGTCATAAGCCATCAGAAACTCTAACCACCTATGTTGCCTTAAGTTTAAATCCTTCTGAGTAAAAAGAAATTTCAAGTATTTATGATCTGTGAAGAGCTTGAATTTTTCACCTAATTATAGAAATAAAACTCACTTTTAAATCTCTAAAGATTAGAAAGAAACTAAGAGGAATAGAAGGATCCTTACCCAGCAAGCAGTGTCTCCACATTTTCAGTGCAAAGATAATAGCTAGCAATTCCAGGTCATGCATAGCGTAGTTTTCTCGTGAGGCTTCAACTAACTGCTTTCATACGCAATCACTTTACCATGTTGCATTAGAACAACACTAAGTCCTACTCCACACGCATCTGTGCAAACCGTGAATCCACTATTTCCCACTGAAATAGTCAAAATTGGTGCACTAGCCATCTCTTCTTCAATTCCAGAAATGCCTCTTCACACTTAGGTGCCCATACAAAATTTTCCTCCTTATTACTCAACTTAGTCAAATCGAAGGAAATCTTGGAATAATCTTGAACAAACCTCGTATGATATCCAGCCAAACCTAAGAAATTACGAACCTCGAAAGGAGTCCGTGGTTACTTCCATTCTTGAACAGCTTCCACCTTCACTGGATCTGCTGAAATACCTTCTCCTATCATGATATGTCCTAAGAATCTTACCTTCGATTTTCAAAAATGGCACCTAGAAAATTTCATCTTTAGGACATGTCTCCTCAATGTTTCCAACACTACTTCCAAATGATGTTTATGCTCCTTCTCAGATTTGGAGTAGATAAGGATTTCATCAATGAAAATTAACATAAACTTATTAAAAACATCTCGAAAAACACGGTTAATGAGATCTAAAAAATATGCAGACGCATTGGTTAGCCCGAAAGGCATAACCAACCACTTAAAGAAACAATCTGGGTCTCTGAAAGCAGTTAAGGTATACTATCTTCAACAACGCTCAATTAATGGAATCCAGTAGCTAGACCATCTGAGAAAATACTGTAGCTCCATGAAGTTGATCAAAAAGACCATCGATGTGGGGTAAGGGATACTTGTTCGTAATGGTCAGCTTATTCAACTCCCTATAATCTACGCACAACCCTAAAGATCCATCAGACTTAGCAGTAAACACCACAGTTGATCCCCAACTCGAATGACTAGGTCTAATCAACCCTCTTCTTAAAAGGTATTGGGTTTTCTTTTCTAATAAATTCCATTCTTTCAGGGCCATCCTTCTCTTAGGTTGAATCACGGGTTTAGCACCTAGGACCAAATCAATACGGAACTTTATCTCCCAGTGTGGGGGTAAGCAACTGCCTTCTTCAAACACATCGGGAAAATTGTTAACAACTTATAGAAAATTTAAGTCGTCCTGGGATGATTCCATGGCATACAAGAAACTACACATATTAATACGGGGTTCCTTACATGATATTCTAGCAATTCTACCCAACTTAGTTTCTAATGATACATTCCTTTCAGCGTAATTGAAAATAGCTCGGTATTTTGTTAACCAATCCATACCAAGAATATCCTTTGAAGTATTAAGACATACGGGTAGCAAAAAAATGATGAGAAAGGTAGGAATTTGGTACATCTTCACAAATCATATTCAAAAGAGTTACACCGCTTATGGGGTTAGACACACACATAGGGTTTCCTATAATACTAGGAATAAGATGAAATTTACCTACCGATTCACAAGAGATAAAACTATGAGAGGCACCAATATCAAATAATGCTCAACTGAAAATACCATCAATCAGTAAGGTACCTTCAAGGACACCTATTCCTTTTCCTTTCACACCTGTTGAAGTAGACGACACATTCTTAATGTTGTACACCTTGGGCTGCTGCAACTTCCTAATGAGTTGGAAGTCCTTAATTATATGGCTGGCTGATGACAATTAAAATAAAGCGACTTCAGGACCATTGGAGAGTTGTGTACTTTATTGCTTCGGAGCTTCACGATTCGGACGTGACCTTGAAATATGACCTCTCTGCTTGCAAATATAATGACTAATATTCATAAACTTGCCTCCTTGATCTTCTCCCTATTTCCATTTTCCTTGATTCTTCAAAATTGGATTGAACTTCCACTTGTTAGAACATTTCCAGCAATATTTACACTATGTGCTACTGGAATAGGCTTCTTCTTTTCCACGGCCTCATACTTTAGAGTCATATCAACTAAATCCATAAAAATACCTTTAATGTGAGTAGTCATTTTCTCGCGGTACTCTTTCCCCATGCCCAAAATAAACATCTCATTTTTTTAACTGGGTGTTGATCAATTCTGGTCCAAAACAAGATAGCTCATTGAACTTCGTGTCATATTCTGCTACAGACAAATCCCCTTGCTTCAAGTCCATGAAGTTTCGGTACATCCTCATCCTTCCTATTGTTGAAAAAAATAGGTTCTCAAAAACTTCTTTGAATTGGGCCCACGAAAACTCGTCTTCAGGAACATTTTTAATAGGGGAGTCCAACAAAGTTGCTGCTCCCTCTTGTAGTTGCCATGATGCTAACAACCTTTTCTGCTCAATTGATAAATCAAGACATTTAAAAGCCATTTCGCAAGGTCGCAACCAAGCTTGCATTCTATGATACGATCAGTCCTCTTAGATGGTTTCGCGCCGTGGTTAGTGTAATCCTTGCATAAGGTTGCAAAATTTACTCTTGGCTGCTCTGGCGTTGCCCCTCCGATAATCCGACCTCCTCCAGGATTTAGGGTTCAACCATTTGTAGTTGTAGTGCTACCTGCTCCCCTACCTCGTATGCCTCCATTACTCATGTCTTACTATCTTGCATATTAAGATAATTCTTTGAATACTTGGACGAGATAAATCTAGAAAGGAGGGTATTAATCAACCTTATCAAGATGATCTATCTATCAGATACACACACACACGAATAAAAATTACAAATACGCACTCTCGAAGTTGACCCTAACCAACCTAGGCTCTGATACCAAAATTGTAACGACCGCCTTTCTTATACCAAAATACGAGCCATTAAGGGTAGAAAAAAGAAAGATAAAACTACAAAGTCATAGAATCTCACCATGAATCAGAACAACATAGGCTATTACATAGTCGTTTCAATATAAATATTACATCAGAGTCATGACATTACAACTTTCAATCGGATAAAAATACATAAATCGGATATTACATTACTACATTTCCATACAAAATACATAAATCATACACAAAACATAGCGGAATAAGATTATAATTAGCTAAAAGTGAAGCCACCTGCTCCAGCTTGTTCGAAATGCTTTCGTAAGAAACATGAATCACTTGGTTGTTTATACAAATTTGAGTACCCAAAAGTTTTGGGAAAAGAAAATAAAACTCCGGGTTAGACATGGGTTTGGCATGAGTAAACTCAAACAACTTAATTCTTACTTTTATAAAACATTTTGGAAATCAATGTTATCTCATAAGACGACGCCACACATAAACATGGATGGGATTTCACCTTACGTTAGCCAAAACATTTATATAGAAATCCATTGACATTAAGATAATGTCTAGGGTTTTTAAGTAAAATAGAATATAGCTGAAATGCTTGTGTCTCACATCATATTTGGGTACAACTAAATCCATATGGCACTTATGGAGAATGGATTCCATATAGTGACCGGGCTATTGGGATATCGTCCATCACGGTGCATCTTTAGATAAAATAACACCTTGGTCGAACCTATCGACCCTTTCCAACACAAGACCGGCCTACCCTTTAATGGACAGTACCGAATAAGATCACCCCTTGATTGGGATCAGCAACCATACTGAAGCATACTGAGTTAATAGTAGGTACTCTAGATAGGGATGACCTTACCCTCATGGGAGTGACCCACCTAACCTTGCTGACATTTTCAGTTGATGAGGCTTGAGGCTATGTTTACCTTTATTATAGCACTGCCACTTAGAATGCTAACATTGCTTCCCATATGTTGACACAATGTCAACACTCATCCACACAACTCGTTTAGGAGGTGAATGAACCATAGGCACTATCTCCACTACACCCATTTTGGAATCACCCTTAAGGTTAGTAGCAAATAGCCCTTGCACTCCTTTCCTTTACTAGTAGCAATTTGAATGCTTACATTTGTTCGAAGTGGTTTTCGGATAAGTAATATCCGATCCCGGTCTCTCTAAACCAACGTTTGATAATTTTAAAGGGTCAAATGGTTTATAGTGGACCATTCCACTAACATGGTGTAATGTTTACGTATGGAAATATGCTTCATATTCTTAGATTATCGTGACCCGCTTATCGAAATTAATCCCCATTGTATTCATCACGTTCTCGAAATGCAGTATTTGTGATAAGCACGAGCTGGCTTAATTTCAATAAAACGTGTCACCTTTTCATTACAACTACTTTAATTCATTTGGCTACTTAATAGCATGGACATAATTCCTTTTTTTGAACAATTTACTTAAACAGTAAAGTTGGTTAAAAATAAATAACCGATAGAGTTCTAGAAGAAACTTTAAAATAAATAAACCTTGATTTAATAATAAGTTTAAAACTCAATTAAACTTTAATTAGTCTTAATAAAATCAAATTAAATCATTAATAACCCTAATTTTATTTATAATCAATCTTTAATTAAAATTTAATTAAACAGTATTTAATTATGAATTAAACCCAAACTAAGTAAATAATTGATCTTTAATTAAATAATAATTAATTAAATAACTAACTCTAGTTAAATAATTAATTAAATAAAATACTTGATTAAATAAAAATTAATTTTCTTTTATCTTAATTAATCATTATATAAAAATTATCATTTAAAAATAATTAACTTAGTTAATTATTTCTTAAACTCTAATTATTTAATCTAATTACTTAATTAATTTATTAAATAATAATTACCTTAATTATTAAAATAAATAAATTATTAAATAATTAAAACCTTAAACTTTTGACTTACTTAATTAGTTTGTAATGAGTTTTCAAAAAAAATCCAAAAGAAAACACCTGAAACTTGAAATCGTGAAATTTTTCGAACTGCATCCATAGCAACCTATCGCTATTAGCGCAGTTTGCTAGAATTGATTTCTACTTGAAAACTTCACTTCAAATCTAGCTACAACATGTTTTAAAACGCAATTTGGAAACTTTTGAAAACTTCAAACAAAAGTGAAAACTTAGAAAGCATTTTCAAAATCCAAAACTAGAACAAAAAAATCAATTTCAAAACAGAGCTCAATTTACGATTTTCCAAGGTGCTAACTATTACATTCTGTATCTAGGGACTAATAGCTAAGTGCTACAGATGCTACAGTCATCCATAGTATTAACCTCTAATGACAAAATACAGCAATGCTAATGTATCCATAATATCAGAAACACTTGAATATTAACAAAATCACAGATTTCAATTTTTGCCACGTAGTCATATTCAATATTAAGTATGTCAATGGCGACTGGTGATTCCATCTTCCCAAATCCCTAATTTATTTTCGCCCCCATTTCATTTAACCTCCACTTCACGATCCATTTCTCCTCATTTTTCTCCTCTTTCCCTCGCATCGCCTGTTGCTTTGCCTGCTCTTGGTTTGTGGGTTCTTTTCGCGTGATGAAGCCTGGATTCTTCAAAACTGTGGAGACCGCATCCAAAACGCGCTTGGGCAAGATATGTGTACCACCTCCTCCCTCAAATAACCAGACTAAGCTATGTCCGCCTTTGTAAACTCATGCTGGGTCGCCTTACAATTTCCCAATCCCGGGAACCCTACAAGCAATTTTCGATGCTTCTAGACTGCGCATTTCTCTTGCGTGTGAACCTTGTGCACCATCTAGACATCGCGCTAGTCCTCCTTGTGCTCTTGTTGATGTGTGTCCCTCCTTACTTGATGTGCCTATGCCAAATCCTGCTTCCACTATTGGCCAGTCTGGTGATGCTCCTTCTATTACTTCCCCAGCCAATCTAAACAATCTTGCTAAGTTCCCCACCTTGGTTAAAGTTGGTAATCGTCCCTTGATGCCTGTTGGTGCTGTGACCCAGCCAGGCCAAGAGAAATCTGTTTGTACTGAAAAGTCTTAGAAATCTTTGTTTTCTTCAAAGCTACGAAATGTCGGTAGGTATATCTCTAAGCATTATGATATTGTTAGAAATTTTGATGATCTTCTTGTGCCTCCTGGTGAGATTGTTGAGGTGGGAATGTCTTTTTGGAAGATGTCCTTAATAAGGGCCTTAATTATTCTACCGTTAAGAATTATCTCAGGAATAAATGAAAATTAAAAGGATCTCCTAAGGTTAGATTTGACAATGACACGTTTTTCTTTTATTTCTCATGCCCGGATGAGAGACATACGGTTCCTGAGTCCGATCCATTCATTATTGATGGTAAACTACTTATATTAACCAAGTGGAGTCTTTCAGTTGACTCTGTTAGAGAGCATGTATTGTCTATACCTATCTGAGAAAAGTTCACGAACATACCTTTTTCTCTTCAATCTTTGGAGGGTCTTGACTGGTTGGCATGTCATATTGGTGAGTTATTTATGTTTTGATGAGAACGCTGAGGGTCGTGAAAGGCTAGGTTTTCTAGGGCAATGATTGAGATTACCGCCACGCGGCTTCTTCCAACTCACCTTTCTGTGGCCCTTTCTGAGAATAGTGTGGGTCGAGTTGATATTGATTGCCCGTAGTCTCCTCCAATCTATACTTTCTTCCACTCTTTTGGTCATATCTCTCCAAATTCTAGACACCGTCCTACTGAAGGTGTGTATTCCTCCTTGCCTCCCAAGGCCCTCATTCAGGAATCAACTCGTTGCATATGGAAAGCTAAGATTGTTGATCCTGCTGCTATCCAATCTCCTAATCCCATAGCTGCTCCCCCTGATCCCTTAGATCTTTCTAGGCTGCTGTCTTATCTTGCCTTCGCTCCTGCTCGGATTTTTGATCCTCTTCCTGCAGTCGTGGATATTGTAGTTTCCTTGCCTTTTCTGCCAGTTACATCATCCATTCAGGTGGTTCCGGATAAAGGAAGGGATATTGTAGTTGACTTGGATAAAGGTATGGATTTTGGGCTAGCGGATCTTTTTCCTGCTTAACCTTTTCGGTGGTTATTCTCTTTTCTATTTTATGCGTAATTTTGTTTTGTGATGTCAGTTGATCAGTGTTGATATTTTTTTGCCTAACCCATGTGTGGATTGTAGGTTGGTACATGATGCTGTAGCTGAATAGGCACCTTTGCTTCTCACCTATCTTGAAATTTCATAATAAAAGTGGACGGTCCACTATAAAAACCAGCTAGTCTTGCTAAAAAAATCATAGATTTCCAAAAACACAACAGTTTTATCAATAAAATTTCAAAACAAATTCATATCCAAGTTACATAATTCCATATCGTTTTCCAGGTGAAGATCAAATATAATCAGCACAATAATACGCCAAGTGCGACATATGACGATGCCCCCTTGGTTGATCATAGCTATATAGTCAAAACTGACTTAATATACACCGCGGAAATAACAGAATAAACTGCAACTCCTAAATAGCTATCCTTCAGCTACCTTCTCATCACCGGAAGTTTTATTTGGCAAAACTAAAACCTGTAAGCCTTAATCCCTTAGCCAAATCAAATCAATTTTGAGCACTCGGGAGTTTAAGTGGAAACAAAAAATATGAGTCAAACAATAAAACCTGGTGTGAATAATATTGTTACATCTCCATTTACTGGTATTAAGTGAGACCACGCTGCTTAGTAGAATAGGTTTCACTAATATTCTCTTTAAAACACATATTTTGCAAATCTTTTCTTGCAACCAAACTGGTTAATCAAACTGATTAAAATAATGATGATAATAGCAATGTATATTAATCTATAATCAGGTAACTAATGGACTATCTGTCCACAAGTAGTAAATGAACTATCTGTCCGAAAACTAGACTTACTGCCCGTAAACTGGATTAACTGTCCAAACCGAAATGGACTATCTGTGTGAATTATTTTCTTAGGATTAACCACCCTTCATCTTTTTCCTTGAAAATCTTTTCAAAATTATTTAACCTTATTAATCTACTTATACAAGAAAAATATATTCTTAGCATTATTCTAAGCTACTTTGTCATGTTATATATACTCTACTTATAATAATATCGGTGAATTTTAGTGAGGAATAGCTATCCTTAAAAAACAAGTTAAAATGCTTTTTAACTTGAAAACACTTAGGCTATATTGCCTAGTTAATATATTCGTAAACTTTGTTTAAAACTTAAAAAAAAAACCCTTCGAAATCCTTGAAAGTAACCCTTTCGAAACCAAGTAAAACAATTTACTTAACCTAGGCCAAAAGTCAAAATTTTTCCTTTCGAAACCATTCAAACTCTTCCTTTCAAAAGCACAAAAACCATCCCTTCGAAAGTCTTTAAATCCTAGAGATCCTTCATTCAAAACCTTTAAATATTGCCTTTCGAAAACATAGGATAAAACCTTTCCTTTCAGCCCTTTCAAAATCCTGGGGAACTACCCTTTGAAACCATTCATTAAAACCTTTTGAAACCATTGGGGAACCACCCCTTCGAAACCCACATTAAAACCCTTTCGAAAGCATTAAATGCTAAACTTTTCGAAAGCCTTTGGGTTCAATTTAAAACATGTGGAAACCTTTCGAAACCATTCAAAAATTTACCCCTTCGAAACCTTTGAATACCGTTTCGATCGAAACCATTTGGATTATGAATTCAAGTAAAAAATGGATCAGAAAACCCATTAAAGTCGAAAGTAATCCTTTCGAAGTCATTCCTAAGCAAAGAACTGATGGTGTCGAAACCATCCCTTCGAAAGCATCGGAGAAGTGACTAAATGTTAGGAAAAAAACATAACTCATTCGAAACCATATGGGTCGAAAGGAAGAAAGCAGTGGCAAAAGGTTTCAACTTAGTTTAAAGTAGTCCTTTAAAACAAAATCACAACCCAATCGAAACAATTTCCTTTAAAACCACTTGACCTAGTCGAAAGCCAACCTAGTCGAAATCCACTCAGTCGAAAGCAAGCAGACACATTCTCTTTTAAAAGCAAGGTAATGCCTCTACCCTTCAGAACCCCTGGTTTCGACTATATACCTTCCGCCTACGTCCCATTCACTATGTACCAGCTCCTATATACCATTCGCATTAATTTCAACAGTGTCAGAAGCGAAGTTAAGGAGGTGGAACCTGGCGCCAAAAGCGTCGAAACAGTGAAAAATATATTTATTTGTACTTTTAAATGATTTCTTTGTACCTACCCTACCGTGTTTGTCAAATTGTGATTGGTTGCAAGTATCCCTTTTCCAAAAGTATTGCTAACTTTCCAGAATTAACAAAGTTAACTTATTTACAAAAAAACCCCTTCTCCTTTTATAAATATATAAAACTTTTAAGTCCTATACCATAAATAATTTTATATACCAATTAAAACACTTAGGAAAATTCTACAAAAATTCTAGAAAATCTCTAATATGCTTTCCAACATATAAAAATTTCAGACCCAAATCAATTATTATTTGACCGTAAATAATTTATAGTCCAAAATAAAATTTTCTTCACTAGAAATTTTATATAAATTCCAAAAAATTTAAGAAAATTCTAAAAATTGAAACCCATCTTCAAAATATGGTCTATATAAAAATACGCAAGCCATATAGATTTCATATAATAAGGTTTTCATATCAAAACATGTCATAAAATCTATATGAACAACCATAAATCATCAACAAGTGTATATAATCCTTCTATCATTCAAAAACATGGCAAATTAATGCAAAATATTTCGGATTTCATCTTAAATCCGAAAACTAAAGAAATATGAGATGTAAACAATATTCACCTTAGCTTTAGAGATTAAAGAGATTGAGAAGTGAATGGATCTGATTTGAATTAGCTTCTTCCTTAGATTTTCTTAACCTTCTTCCCATTTTTCTTGTTAATGGTGGCCAGCCTCAAGTTTAAAAATTTTGGTAAATGAAAATGATGTGTATGGGATACACGGCCAAGAGTTTAGGGTATAAAAATAGCCTCTTTCCTATTTTACCCCTCCTGTAGGTCATGTTAACTCTTATTTTAATTCGTTTATTACATGGAATGGCTACCCCTTAATAAAATCAAATCTCAATCCCCTAATCAACACATTGTTTTATTTAATTGAACTAATTAAATATCCTAAATAATATTACCAAAAATATGGGGCGTTACAAACTATCTTCCTTAAAGAATTTCGTCCTCGAAATTTCGATAAGGTACACAACACATCAATCAAAGAGGTAAAACATACCATCAAACAAGTTAGGATAAGTATCTCTAATCCTTCTCTCAGTCTCCTAAGTATATTCCCTGTTATCGTCACTCCACTGGACTTTGACTAAGTTGACTGTCTTGTTTCTAAGCCTCTTCTCATCTCTCGCAACAATATGAATCGGCTTTCTCACTATAGTCAAGTCCGGTTCTAATACTAAGTCATCTAGAACAGTCGGAGCAATAGTAGTCTCCAGGTCTCTAACACTCTTTCTGAGATGAGAAACACGAAAAACATCATGGACTCCTGCCAAACTGCTTGGTAACTCAACTGTATAAGTGAGTTTTTCGATCATCTCAACGATAGGAAAAGGTCCAACATATTTCGGTGCCAACTTTTCTGATTTCCCAAATCTAACCACACCCTTCATCGGTGACACCTTGATGTAAACTTGATCTCCAACCGAGAACTCTAAATTTTTCCACCTTCTATCTGCATAACTCTTCTGCCTAGACTGAGCCTCCTTCATTCTAGCCCGAATGATCTCAATCTTTTCTGCAGCTTCCCTAACAAATCTGGACCAAGAACTAACCTATCCCCGGTTTCTAACCAACGTACATGAGATTTGCATGGCCTTCCATACAAAGCTTCGAATGGCGCCATCCTAATACTAGTCTGATAACTGTTGTTATATGAAAACTCAACTAAATGCAGATGCTCCTCCCATAATCCCCCGAAATCTAATACACAAGCTCTTAACAAATCTTCTTAGATTTTGTTAACTCTTTCTGTTTGTCCATCTATTTGTGGATGGTAAGAGGTACTCATCTTGAGCTTGGTTCCCAAAACTTCCTGCAGACTCTTCTAGAACTCACTAGTGAATAAGGGATCTCTATCACTTACTATACTACTAGGACTCCGTGCAGTCTAACTACAGCTTTCATAACAACTTCGCTAAACAGGTGTCGTTCCGGTTGACTTAACTGGAATGAAATGGGCACTCTTAGTCAGTATGTCCACTATGACCCATATACTATCATTTTCTCTGTTCTACCTTGGCAACCCATCAATAAAGTTCACAGAAATAAAAATATCATTTCCATACCAAAATATCTAACGACTGAAGCAACCCACTTGGCTTGGCTTCTGGTGTTCGGCATTTGCCTATTGGCAAATCAAGCACTGCTTTACCCATAAACCCTTATCCCACTTCATACCTTCCTATAAGAAACTCCTCTTCATATCCTAATACATCTTAGCTCTTCGTAGATGAATAGATAACTTGAATGATGGTATTCCTTCAAGACTTCCTTCCTTATGTTTCCTACACTCGGAACACATAAACTTTGTTTCTCAACCACCCATTCTGGTCCAGACTGAAATCTTTCAGGTCATCGCTCTCGGTTCCATCTCTTAACTTCCTAGTTCGTTTAGCGAATATCGGATCTTCCTCCTATTTAGAAGCAATCTTTTTGATCATCACTGGTTGAACTTCCAAACAAGATAATGCTACGGTTTCTTCGCTAGACCTAGCCTCAGATCTCCACAGCACTCTGCAATCTGCTAATGCTTCCAAATCTTTCCACTCAGCAATCATTGCTAATACTGCATTCTGATGTTTTCTACTAAGTACATCTGCAACTTTGTTGCCTTTTACGAGTATGTACTCAATCCCAAAATCATAAGCCACAATAAGCTCTAACCACCTATGTTGTCTCATGTTCAGCTCCTTCTGAGTGAATAAATACTTCAGCAACTTATGATCTGTATATGACTCAAACCACTCTCCCAAAAGGTAATGTCTCCACACCTTCACTGCAAAAATCACTGCTGCCAATTTCCAATCATGCGTCGGATATCTGACCTCATATGGTCTAAGCTGTCTAGAAGCATGGGCAATCACTTTACCTCTCTACATCAGCACGACTCCTAATCCTGTTCCACACGCATACGTGTAAACCAACAAATCCTGATTTTCCTCTTGAACAACCAACATAGGTGTATGTGTCAATAATTGTTTCAAACTTTGGAATGCTTCCACACACTTATTGCTCCATACAAATTTCACATCCTTTCTCTTTTGCTTGGTAATCGATGCTGATATCTGCAAAAAATCCTTAATGAACCTCCAATAAAAGCCAGTCAACCCAACGAAACTCTTTATCTCAGTTACTATCTCTGGTCTCTTCCAACTATTTACCGCTTCAATCATAGTTGGATCTACTAACAACCCTTCTCTGAGACTACATGACCTGGAAACATCACTTCCTTCTTTTAGAAATAACACTTCGAAAATTTCGCCTTCAGTTGATGCCGCCTCATCATCTCAAGCACCACTCTAAGATAAACTTCATGCTCTCTTTCATCCTTAGAGTATATCAAGATATCATCTATGAAAACCAATACGAGCCTATCCAAGTGCTCTCGGAAAACCCAGTTCATCCAATCCACAAAGAAAGTTGGCGCATTAGTCAGCCCGAGCGGCATAATTAAACATTCGTACGACTCATATCTCGTCCTAAACGCCGTCAAATTTATACTACCTTTAACTACTCTAAGATGATGGAAACCTGCAGCCAAAATTCAACCAGGAAAATACTTTGTCTCTACTCAACTGGTCGAATAAATCGTCAAATTCCACAGCAATTGATATCGATTCTTTAACATCTTCTCATTTAACTTACGATAGTCGATACATAGCCTTAACGATCCATCCGACTTCTTAGCAAACACTGTTGCTGCTCTTTAAGACAAACTACTCGGCCTGATAAAACTCTTGCCTTCTAAATCCACCAACTGCAACTTTAACTCCCTCATCTCTATAGGGTTCATCCTGCTTGGCGGCCTACTCACTGGCTCTGCTCTTGGAACCAAATCTATCTGAAACTCAATGGCTCGTTTCGGTGGCAATCCCACTACGAGCTCAAAAACATCTGTGAATTCTCTAACCACGAAAACTTGACATAACTCATCTTCTAATTCCATAACACCCAACAAAGCATTCACCTCTTCACTAGAACCTTCTACGGTATAATCAATCTTGTTGCTATGATCAGGGTGTTTAAGCGATATTTTACTATCTTGGCAAAATATTTTAGCATCGTACTCACTTAACCAATCCAATCCAAGAATAAATCTGAACCCCCAAAATCAAAAACTTGTAAACTGCAAACAAAAGTATAACCTAACAAGTCAAACTCTAACTGTTCAACCCTAGAGAGTTGCATACCCTCATATTGGATTCAAAACTCATAAGCAAGTAACTAAATATATGGGTTCTAGGTTAAGCTTATCTATTAAACATCTAGATATAAAAGAATGCGATGTACCAATATCAAGTAGAAAGCTAACGGACATACCATGAATCTGAAGCGTACGCCCCAAAACCGCCTTTCTTTTCTCCTAAGCTGTTGGTTTCGAAGCAGCAGGCTCCAATGCATACACCTTACCCTTTCCATCCTTAGCGGGATCCTTGCATTGATTCTTATAGTGGCCAATCTGGTCGCAGTTGAAGCACCTGACATTCTTCTTCCCAACCAACTCCTTTGCCTTTCCATTACGACACTCATTAGTAAAATGCCCCTGCTTCTCGCACTTGAAGCAAATAATCTCAGACTTCCCTTTCTTAGCCGCTCCACCCTTCTGAGCATCTTTCTTAGGAAAGAACTTCCTCTTCTGGCTCTGCCCAACCTAGACCTCCTTAGCCTTACTCTTCTCTAGAGAATCAAGAATCTCCTTATGCCTTAAGGCCATCTCCACTATAAAATCAGAAGGATCTCTAATATGAGGTAATGTAGCCCTTGTTAACTCAGGCTTCAACCCTGATAAACTTCTCATTCCTCTTCATCGCTGTATCCACTGAAGCACACCCATATTTGGCCAACTCCTCGAACCTTCTGGCATACTCCAAAATAGAAATCTCTCCCTGCTCTAACTTAGCAAACTTTTTAATCAGAGCTGATTGTTCCATCGCAAACATGAACCTCTCCTAGAACCTCCCTTGAAATCTGCCTATGTCAACGTTTCCTCATCCACACCAGTCGTCACGCTATTCCACCAAAACAAAGCTGCTCCCTGAAGCCGTTTTGAAGCAAGCCTCCTCTTATGTTCATCATTGAGTCTCAAATCTGTAAAGATTCTCTCACAGAGCAGCAACCAATTCTCCACCTTTATAGCATCCTTTGCTCCCAGAAATGGCTTTCCCCCTAGCTTAGCGTAATCTTCGCTCAGCTTAGCATACTGATTGACTACCAGAACTTCCGAAACTACTGCCCCCTGCAGCATCTCCTCCTACCACTCCAGCTATAATTCTAGCTTGCATCATATTCGTAAAAAACTAATACATAGCTGCCATGTCCACCTGCGGACTCCAGCGGCTACATTCTCTACTTTGCTTGACCTTGCCCTCCTCACATTCAGTCTGGTATTCCTATCGGTGCCCTCGCCTCTTTGGTTAACTCTTCCTCTTTTACCATTCATATTTGTATTCAACATAATGAGATACGGAAAAATAACCTAACAAAGATAAAAGACTAGAGATAGAGCGTATACTTATATATAGCAAATACAAGTACGTTACTATAGCATTATCACATACCCCAATCTTACTCTAATTCCATAGGATTATGTTTGAAAACCATTTTTTAGTTAAGTTTTTTCATAAATCTATGCTTTGATACCAAGTTGTAACATCCAACATCTAGAGACCAAAAGCTAAGTTCTACATATGCTACAGTCATCCATAGTATTAACTTCTTATGGAAAAATACGGTAATGCTAATGATATCCATAGTATCAGAAGCATTTGAAAATGAACAATCATAGATTTCCAAAAAACAATGTTTTTACTAATCAAATTTCAAAACAAATTCATATCCAAGTTACATAATCTCATATCGTTTCCCAAGTAAAGATACAATATAATCGTTACAATAATATGCCAAAAAACATATGACGATGCCCCCTTGGTTGATCAAAGCTATATAGTCAAAACTGACTTAATATACACAGTGGAAATAACAAAATAAACTACTACTCCTAAATAGCTATCCGTTGGCCACTTGCTCATCACCGAAAGCTATATTCGCCAAAACTAAAACCTGTAAGCCTCAATCCCCTAGCCTACTCAAATCAAATTTGAGCACCGAGAGTTTAAGGGGAAATAAAAACTATGAGTCAGACAATAAAGCCTAATGTGAATAATACTACTACGTGTTGATTTACTGGTATTAAGTGAGACCACGACGCTTAGTGGAACGGGTTTCCCTTCACTAATATCCTCTTTAAAAGATATATTTTGAAAATCTTTTCCTGCAACCAAACTGGTTAATCAAACAGATTATAATAATTATAATAAAAGCTATGTCCATTAAGCTAATTAGGTACTAATGGACTATTTGTCCAAAAACTGGGCTGACTGCCCGCAAACTGGACAAACTATCCACAAACTAGACTAAGTGTCTGAACCAAAATGGACTATCTATCTGAATCATTTTCTTAGGGTTAACAACCCTTCATCTTTTTTCTTGAAAATCTTTTCAAAATGATTTAACCTAAAAAATAATATTTATACAAGGGAAATATAATCTTAGCTTTATTCTAAGCTACTTTGCGATGTTATATACATTTTAATCAAAATAATGTTGATGGATTTTAATGAGGATTAGCTATCCTTCCAAAACAAGTTAAAACCCTTTTTAACTTGAAAACACTTATGCTATATTTCGTAGTTAATACATACGAAAACTTTGTTTAAAACCTTTTCACAAACTTTCAAAACCCTTGGAAGTTACTCTTTCGTAACCAAGTAAAACCCTTTACTTAACCTAGGCTAAAAGGCCAAATCTTTCCTTTCAAAACCATTCAAACTCTACCTTTCGAAAGCATAAAAACCTTCACTTTGAAATTCTTTAAAATCCTAGACATCCTTCTTTTAAAACCTTTAAATATTTCCTTTCAAAAATTTAGGGAAAAAATCTTTCCTTTCAATCTTTCTGAAACCCTAGGGAACTAGACCTTCGAAATCATTAATTAAAACCTTGCGAAATCATTGGGGAACCACCCATTCGAAACCCGCATTTAAAACCCTTTCGAAAGCCTTTAGATTCAATTTAAAACATGTGGAAACCTTATAAAACCATTCAAAATTTTACCCATTTAAAACCTTTGAAAACCGTTTCGATCGAAACCATTTGGATTATGCCTTCAAGTAGAGCAAAAGGATCAAAAAATCCATTAAAGTCGAAAGCTTTCCTTTCGATGTCATTCCTAAGTAAATAAGTGATGGTTTCGAAACCATTTCTTCGAAAAGATTGGAGAAGTGGCTAAATTTTAGAAAACAAATTAACCCCTTCGAAACCATCTGGGCCGAAAGTAAGAAAGCGGTAGTAAAAGATTTTCATTTAGTCAAAAGCAATCTTTTAAAAAAAAAATGCAACCCAATCGAAACCATTTCCTTTAAAACCATTTGACCTAGTCGAAACCAACCAAGTCGAAAGCTACTCAGTCGAAAACAAGTAGGCGCATTTTCTTTTAAAAGCAAAGCAATGCCTCAACCCTTTCGGAACCCCTGGTTTTGACTCTATACCTTCTGCCTACATCCAATCACTATGTACCAGTTCCTTGTTACCATGCGCATTGGTTTCAACAGAGTTAGAGGTGAAGGTAAGAAGGGGGAACCTAGTGCCGAAAGAATCGAAACGGTGAAAAACATGTTTGTTTGTCCTTTTAGACTATTTCTTTGTACCAAACCTGCCTTATTTGTCAAATTGTGATTGGTTACAAGTTTCTCTTTTTTAAAAGTACCACCGACTTTCCAGAATTAACAAATTTAATTTAGTTACAAAAAGACCCTTCTCCTTTTATAAATATATAAAACATCTACGTATCACACCTTAAATTTTTTTATATACCCATTAAAACACTTAGGAAAATTCTACAAAAATTATAGAAAATCTCTTTTAATATGTTTTCCAACATATAAAAATTTCAGACCCAAACCATTTATTATTTGGCTATAAATAATTTATAATCCAAAATAACATTTCCGTCATTAGAAAATGTATATAAATTCCACAAAAATTCAGAAAATTTTGAAAATTAGAACCCGTCTCTAAATAATATTTTTGGTCTGTATAAAATTTCGCAAGGCATTTGGATATCATTTAATATGGTTTTCATATCAAAACATGTCATAAAATCTATATGAACAACCATAAATTATCAACAAGTATATATAATCATTCCATCTTTTGAAAACATGGCAAATCAATGAAAAATATTTCGGACTTCATCTTAAAACCGAAAACAAAAGAAATATGAGATGTAAACATATTCACCTTAGCTTTAGAGGTTAAAGAGATTGAGATGCGAATGGATTTGATTTGAATTAGCTTCTTCCTTAGCTTTTACTAATCTTCTTCCCCTTTGTCCTATTAATGGTGGCCAGCCTCAGGTTTAAAAATTTCGATAAATGAAAATGAATATGTATGGGACACACGGCCAAGGGTTTAGGTTATAAGAATGGCCTCTTTCCAATTTTACGCCTCATCTATTTCATGTTAACTCTTATTTTAATTCATTGGTCAAATGGAACGGCTACCCCTTAATAAAATTAAATCTCAATTCCGTAATCAACACATTATTTTCTTTAATTTAACTAATTAAATATCCTAAATAATGTTACCAAAATATGGGTGTTACACTAACTTCACCACATTTACATCACGTACACTTTGTTTTGTTTCATAAACATACTACCATCATATCATAACCAACCATTCACATATCCATATCCAAACATATTATTCAACCACCAAATCACAAATCCAAGCTCAAACACAATCATATAATCTTATGCTATCGAAACAACATGGAAATTCAACACACCAACCATTATAATTTCACAGCACATAGTTCATCAAAATCAAGTTAATTTATTTTTTGAAAACAAAAGTTTTACTCACCAATTTTTTTAAATCAAAGCAAACTTTGGCCGAAACTTGAAAACACCCTAGAATTTTTCAAAATTTGAAACTTTTGGTTGCTCGAATACTTAGATAGGCTTGGCCAAGTGGACTTTGGCTTGGCCATGGGTGATGTTGGCTTGGCCATCATGGTTTTGGGTGGATGGGCTTGAGTTTTGGAAGAGAAGGTGTTGTAGGAGATGTAAGAATGTTTTTGTGAACTAAGGAAGAGATTTTAGCCAAAAGAAGTGATTTTTTTTTTCTTTTTTTAAAACTATAAAGAGCATGTCATGGGTACTTTAGCTCAAGCTCTTAGGAAATTTTGAGTGAAGAGGAGGGTTGTAAAATAAAAAAACATGAAAGAGTAGTGGTATTCATAGACTTAGGGGATTAATTAAAAATTATATAAATGTTTAATATAAAATATATGTATGCATGCACTACCATACTTCCTCCCATCCTTCAAATCCATCCACTACACACCCATTTGCTTTCAACTACTTATGCCATGTTCTCTAGTGTATTTGTGCTGAAAATATACATTTTTGTATGTTATGCATATATATATATATATATATATATATATATATATATATAAACATTTTATTTTAACTTATGTGTTTATATAATTAAGGAGAAACATGCACATGCATATACAAACATGTATACACCATGTTAACTTAGTTTATATTGTGTGCATATATGTTTAAAATAGCGTTATAACCTTTTCAATAGCTTTTAACCAATGAAAAATCGATATTTCAGAAAATAATTTTAGGCCACAATTTCTATTTCTCTATGAACCATATATATAGGTAAACAATTTTTAAAATGATTTAATCATCATTACTTATTATTTAAAATAGTTTTATTTGTTAATGAAAATCCATTCATTAATTATTTAAAATATAATTAAATATTCATTTATATAGAGATTAAATTCTAAGTCATTACTCTTTGTAAAATCCAAACATGAATATGGATTGATGATAGTTATATGTCATATCACATATAAAGCAGCAAAAAGCCATTGTGAGGTGTCAATGGTGAGATGATTACATATACTAAATAGTCTGAATAATAGCTATAAGTGGCATAGGTTTCTTTGAATTATAACTATATGTCACTATTTAAGTTTACAAATCCAATAACATATTTTAATCAAGTCCATAAGTAGACTACTATATAGTAAAAATAATTGGTATCCTAATGCGACTAATATGATTTCAAATATATTTTGACAGTTTACCATGTCGCATTGCAAGATTGGATTATTAGTGATAATATACAGTTAGGATATGAAAGGAAACAACATTGTAAAGTGTCAAATTCGAAGGTTCTTTATACTAATCTATGGTGGAAGAGCTATAGTCCCATTACATTCGAATAGTAGATAAAAACCTTCTCAAAGAAGACATTATCTAAAAGTAATAGAGGTGTTAAGAGTTTCTACACGAATATTAGAAGTTCAATAAATGAAATGTTGGGAATAATTTATACATTATAACATGTTGCAAATAGTTTGTGTTACCAGAATGGATTTTTTCTATGATAGTTCATTAAACTCTATGATAAGCTATTCAAAATACATTTTGTTTTCATTTTATAATGTTATTATATTATTCTTTCGGTTTTTTCATTGCACTCATTATGGTGTAATACGGGGCTTTTGTGATTGAATTTCGACTAGAAACACGTATGTTTTAGGTAACATGTAGTCAGAAAAAATTTAATGTAAATAATATGTTTTACCTAACTATATCAATATTAATATCTATTTCGTATTAATATCTATCTCTTGCTACATTCTTGTAGCAATAAACTTGCTATCATGATTATTTTATCAATTTTTTATTTTGGAAACATCATTACAATCAGTACATAAAATTATTATTTTAAACTTGTAACTTTAACATTTTGCATGTGCAACATGGGTCTACAATTTATCATGTATATGAAAGTCAAATCTCACTCAAGAGTTTTCTTATTCTTATAATTTCGTAACTTAAATACTTATCACTACTTAATTTAGTGTACTTTCAAGAAGGTCACAAGTTCTAATCCCAAAAACCACGTGGATATCTAATGTATATTATAATAACCTCACTTTCCTTATTCATTTTTCCCAACCTTCCAAGTTCGAATCCTATTTACCTCATTTTACTTAAAGTGTTTTGGAACCACTTAATCCACTTAATAATAATTTTATTATTATTATCAAATAAATAATGCCTTATAATATCCATTAACTATCATCGTATGAAAATTTCTTACTCGTCAAGAATATAAATTAAGTATACAAATTATGAGTATCTAAAATTTACTATAGTAATCTCATTATACAATTGCATAGGCTCCATTCTCTATCAAGAAGTTTAAAGTGAGGAAAATAATTTGTTTTCAATTTTGTATTATGCATATCTACCACCATGAGTTAGGACTCTTTTGGGGTTTTTTTCATCAACAATAGAATCCTGATGTATTTTTTATTAATTAATGAACCATTAATACTACTATAGGTAGTTTCGTAGGTAACGAACTCTTTATATTAAAAGAGCCAAAATATGGTCTTCATCCTGATAAGGAATTATAAAAAAGTTTTGAGGAAACGAAGTTGATAAGGTGTTCAAAATAAAGAAGGAATGTGATGCATTGTCATTTTGAAAACTGAATATGTAATAAATATGTCCAATAATAGTTGAGTCATTTTAAAAACATTATGAATAAAATATTAAACAATAATAAGTACTTCATAAGAAAATTTCATAACGATTGATAAAAGTCTTTCATACCAGGAGGACATATATGTGTAAGTATGTTACTAACTTATGCATATATGTATAGACAAATCACAATACCTATGCATTCACACGCACCCATGTGAGTGAGTATGTGTGTGTATATAAATAGTATTTGATATTTGTAACTACTTGTATACATAATTAGTGACATACATATGTACATACATATGCATAATTATATATATATATATATATATATATATATTTGTGTACGTGTGTATGTGTGTGAGAGAGAGTTTGTGTATAAATATAATTTATAATGTATATAATTTAAGTCAAAATTAAATAAAAAATAATTTTTTGGCTTAATATTAATTTTAGACATATATATATTTACTCTATACATGCACACACTTTATATACATACATACATACATACATACAAACTACATACATACATATATATATATTAATGTATGTGTGTGCGCCCTTGTAGGAACGCGCACACACATCACCTAGACATTAACATTCTTACATGTAAATATACCCTTAAACATTATGGAGTATTTTGATAATCATAATATCAGTAATTTGATGTAATACCAAAATATAAATAATGAAAATATTGATTCAACCTTTTCCGAAATAAACCTGTTACCGAAAATTTTTCCATAGTCACGGAAATAACTCAAATTAAAGGAACTAGACTATAAAATGATGAAGAAGTGGATCGAGAAGTTTGAAAGAAAGCAAAGATGAGTCGCCAAAAGAGAAGTTCAAGTTTGGAAGAAATTTGATCGGTAGGTACCAATTGATCAATCCATTGGTACCGATTGATCAATCCATAGGAACCGATCTATCCATCAATAGATACTGATTAATAGGTATCTATTGGTAGGTACCTATTGATAGCTATTTACCGATCTAGGAGTGGATTTTGGTTCATCTCGATCCTTAATATAGACCTAAATGATATCTTAAAGAAAAAGACAAGTTTTGAAAATGAAGGATCGATCGATCGATCCAAATTATCACTTTGCCCCTACTGATCCAAAGTTTGAAGACAAGAATTTTTAGGATAGATTTCGAAGAATTGGTCAAAATACTAATATGTATTGATCGATCCGTCGATAGGTATTGATTGATCCATCGAAAGGTATGATCTATAGATATCGATTAACTAGTACCAATCAATCAAATCTTGAGAAACTAGCAAACTGACTCATTCTTTAGGTTGGAAATTCAGGATTGTTTGAGTGATTCAAATGAGATCTAGCAATTTTGGCTTATGAATTCACCAATACATAACAAGCTAAGACATATAGAAATGGAATTTTGAGGGAAATCCATACAACTTTGAGGACTTTAATCAACTTTTGTAAGGGAATACTTTTCCAATCTGAGATTTAAGCTTTGTACTTTGAAAATCCATTATAGTTTGGTTACTCTACGAAAGAATAATAAATTAAGATAAAATGGACTTAAGTCAACGATTTGCTGAACCACTATTAAAATATTATGTCTCTTTTCTTTTCACGCTAATTTCATTCTATTTTCATTTATTTTCTACATTCCTATTGATTTGGGGTGTTAGCTTAAAAAAGGCTAAATTTTCTTGTGATTTCATTTAAAAGATTTTGGATTTGATCTATTGAAGATGAAGAAGCCAACTACAAAGAAAGATATAGCCATATGGAATCAATCAAAACAGGAGGGCAGCTATGAAAGATAAAACATAAAAGGATAAGGAGAGATCTAATTTTAAAATATTTTTCTAAGTATATATAGTATTTTTAGGTCTTGTAGAAAAGAGAAAACAAGATGAAACAAGGGAAAAATATTAGAGACTTGCGAAAGATCCGACTTTAATATATACCATAGAAGTTATGATAACCTTTTGATTTTATATGAAGCTCAAAATTAAGTGAAAAATAAATGAAAGAAGAGAAGAAAGTGATTAGAGTTTTTATTTTAGTTGGGAAAAAAGAATATTTTTTCTTTAGGATTTAACAACATAAATATGCTAATAGAATTTAGTAGATAGAATGCAAAATAAGCCAAACTAATGGAGGGAGGAGATAAAGAAACAACCATTACACTTACGTTTATTAATACTAATCAAACGAGAAATTTTAATGTTGAAAATTACTAAATAGCTAAAATTTCAAGTTGATTTGGTTTAACTTCTTTTAAAATCCAAGCACAACTTAGAAACCATCCATTGTTCTTAACATGTTTAATATAAAAAAATTCAACTTTCAACATTTTTATTTTCATCGCTAATTTCTAGCAATTAGATTATGCATATTTTAAGAACATTAGATCCAAAAATAAGCCTACGAAGTAAAAAAACCAATTTTGTGATAACCCAGAATTTTTGGCAATATTGATTTGATAATCTTCTTATATAATCATTTAAATTTGCAAACTTATCTTTTCAAATAAATAAATGTGCTATCTATTTTCTATTATCCATATGTAAATTTTGAATAAAACTATGATAAATGCAATTGTATATCGTAAAAGTAAATTAGATTTAACTCTGCATTTTATAACACTAAGTGTTTATATATATTTATAGTTATTAATTAAAATATAAATAGCCTAAGCTAAAATAAGAATAAATAAATAGGTTTTATATTATTTCTTTTTAAATTACATCAAATAAGTAAAAAGAAAATGTATAAATAAAAATATAAGATATATACAAAAAAATATAAAATACGTGCATAAGACATTTGTAAGCTTAGGATGTCATGCAAGTACAAGTGTCAAGTTCTCTTTGAAATTTGTTTTCTCCAAAAAAATAAAATAAAACAAAAGGCTGTACAATTTACACTCTTATATATTTATCTCTACTCCTTCTCCTTTTATTTTCTTTCATCTTTCAAAACTTAAAACCAAAATCAGAATCAAATTAAAAACAGAAAAGAAAAACCAAACAACTATTTCAAGTTTCAACTAAGCAAATTCCTGATTCAAATTCAAGTTCAAGTTCAACTAAGAAGATCTGTAGCAGTTTTCAAATTTCAAGAGTAGTTCTAGATATTCAAAAGTTTTTCTCTGTTCAAACCATTTTAAGGTGAGTAAACATCATTTATTAAAAACCAAATCTTCTTTATATCACTATGCATGTAAGATATGATTGTAGAAATGGCTTGAATCTGAAGTACATGAATGAAATAGTATGATTATCTGTGTGTACAAGTTTGAATGTACAGCACACACACATGCATGCCTCTGTTTATTTAACAGGCTTAAAAACCACTCAAAATAAATTCATATATCTCCATCTAATCATTTATAGCATATGATGTTTAAAAGAAAATTGTTTGTAATGATGTAATACAAATTTTAAAATGTTTGTAAGTAGAATTATTAGGTAATTATCTGGTAATGAAGAAATTATAGTAAAAAGGAAATATATTAGAAAAATCGATTATTTTAATTTCATATTTCACCGCTATAATCTGATTCGTCTTTGAAAACTATGATTTTTAATAGCATTATCCAGATTTTGAGGTTAGTAATTCATGAGGGATTGCCAGATGAACGGAAATTTGGATTTTGTCAATTTCTGGCGACCGGAGTTTCTGGGGTGGTCGAGGTCATTGCAGGATATAGTTTGTTGGTCGAGGCGCTTGGGAAAATTGGTTGGAAGTTTTTCTGATCACCGTGGCGGCGCACCGAGGTGGATGTAGGGTTTTAGAGCTCGTTCGGGTTAAGGTTGGTTTTTGGGCGAGTGTGGTGTCGTGGGGGCATCGGATGTTGAATATGCGAGTATATGATTTTTTTTGATGATAATAAACACACACAAATATATATATATATATATATATATATATATATATTCATTTAAATGTATTTATTTTTCACATAATTAGATAAATATTTGCTGAATATAATGAATAACACAGAATTTAAAATCAAACGTATATTTTATTCAAACAAATATTTATGTAACATCCTGGAATTGTTAACAATATCAATGTTTAATTTTAATAAATAAAGCATATTTGCTAGTTTAATATTTGTAGTAATTTAGGAAATTTGTTTTATTTAATATTTAAGTTTTCAAAGTTATTAAATTAATGATTTTGGTTTAAACTTAATAATTGAATCATGTTCTAAAATTCTAATATATACATTGTAAATTGGAAATTTTGTTTTAAATTAGTATTGAGTTTTAAAAACTATTTCATAAATAAAAATATGATTTTAAAATTGATAAGAAAAATATTAAATGTTTAAAATTGAATTAGATTGAGTTTTAAATTTAGAATATATTCAACAAATGATTTCATGACCTAATAAAATGGATTATTTATTTAATAAAAATATAATCTCTTGTAAAATGATTTTTATTTAATAAAAGAGATTTATAAAAGCAATATTAATATTGTATTGACTTTATAAATAAATTTTGAATAAGATTTGTAATGTTTATTTCAAATTGAATTTATATTTATAACTTGATTTGAAAATATTTGATTTTTGAATCTAGTTTGAATTTAAATTCAAAAGTATAAAATCTTAAATTGTTTAATTGTTTTAATTCTTATTTGTGTGAGTTTTGTAAACATAGTTTGTCTTCATTTATAAATTTATACACATATTCAAAATTTAAATTAACAACTTAATTTAAGCCAAAATACATGCATTATTTTGTAAATAAATACTAATTACTTTTAAAGGAAATACATGTGTTAGGTTCATATGCATTCAAATAGACAAGTGTCTAACTTTTGACAAGTGTTAAATTTTGTTTTAATTTTTTTTCTTTTATTAAATCTGAAATACATTTAGTTGAACTTGCATCTTCATTTCCATATTGCATTTGCATTTTCCTAAACCAAAGAGATCTGCATTTTCTCAAAATTCAGCAAACCTGCATATTAAATTCTTCTTCAAAGTTTAAAATTTGTTTGCAAATTGCAAGTTAAAACCCCTCCTCAAAAAAATCAATCTGCATACCACAAATTCATCAAGTTCAAACCTGCATTTCCTCAAATCCAACTTCTGCATATCCAAAATTATGTTCAAATCTGCAAAATTCAAGAAGATCCTGCACTATTTCTTTTCTACATTCTATTAAACTGGGAATCATAACATGTATTTGGAAATTTGGCAACTGCATCATCTATCTACCTGCATGCAACCACTGTTTCATCCAAGAAGCATACCTGCATATTCATTTTCCTGCAAATCAAAAGGGAAGCCTGCACACTTTTGTTTTATCTGCATTATGTTTGAACCTGGGTTGATTTAGCTCCTGCATGCATGTGTTTGAGGATTTAGCAACTGCATTCTTTCTGCATGAAAGTAACTAGAGTATGGAGCATGAACAACTCAGATTTTAAGCAAAGAGTCAAGCCTGCATTTCTATGTTTTCTGCAAATTCAAATGATCAGCAGGAGCTCTGCATTTATTTTCTGCAATATTCATAAGGGTTTAACAGTGGTCTGCGTTGAAAAGGTGAGCAACAATTTATTTTAAAACTAATTTAAATTTATATAGTTGCTTGAATTGTTTACTGTTGAGTATCTTAAAATGTCTGTATATATGTATGAGTTTGAATATCTGCTTGCTGTGATGAATTTCTTTTTGTTCTAGAATTCAAGACTTTAGACACAACTCAAAATTTCATAAACTTAAGATTTAATCCATGATTAGATGCAAAGTAAGTTGTATTATGTTCATCAGTTCATGTTTAAAAATATCAAGAAGTTAAAATTATGAGTTGACTCTGGAAACAGGGAAAAGCAACATGCATGCTTATTTTTATCAAAACTCAAACAAACCGATGTGGTAATTTAGTAGTATAAATCAAATATTTAAACTGTAACTTGATTTTTAAATCAAGTAATAGTATTTTTAGGTGTTTGATTAGTGACAGTTTTATTCTTGAAACAAAATATGAATTTGTGAAAATTCTTGCAATCTGAGGTATAAGAAAACTAAAATTTCTTTCCAAGTTATAAAGGAAGGATCTTAGATCCTTAGAAAAATCAAAGAAGTAACTAAATTTTCTAGATTGAATTGCAGTTTACAGGTTTTGAGTTGAAACCTGTAAAGATTTTCCAGGTTTTTAAATTTGGGGGTTTCAGAGATAAATTTTTGAATGCTATGATTTTGCTCGATCTGGAGATGAAGTTTGGGCATTCGTGGGTTTTCTGGAGGTGGTGGATCATCTGTGATGGTGAGAAAGGGTGGTGGTCGCCGTGCATATGCACGGCGACGAGTTTTCAGGTGGACTGTATTTTGGTGGGGATGTCTCAGGGGAAAGTTTAGGGTTGCCTCGAAGCAAGTTGATAGGAAACTCGGAGTGGAGAGGCTGTTGACTCGAAGTAGGATATGGGTTTCCTCGGGTCACTGCACTGTTCAGGTTTCAGGGGAAAATTGTGTTCTTTTAAAATCTGTTTTTTTTTAATTTTAAAATCTATAGTTTTGTTTAAAAGTAAGGTTAGGTTTAATTCAAATTCAAGTTTGAACTTTTGATTCAAATTCAAAATCCAGTTTTAAAATAGAAATATAAGTTTTGAAATTTATCTTAATTAACTATATCATGTTGATAAATAGTTTAAACTTTTTAATAATGAGATTTTAAATATATGAATAGATTTAGTTAATTTAAATCTGGTATTTAAAAGTTGAATTTGAATTTCAGGTTTAAATTTTAAAGAAGGTTTAAATTTGAAGTTTCAAATTAAAATGGAAATTTAAATTATTGAAAGTTTTGAAAATGACTTTAACTTCAAAAAATTCCATAGCATTTATTTGATTTGCAATTTAAAAAGTTTTAAATTATTTAAACTTTGATAAGTTTTAAACTTGAATTTAAATTGAAATTTAAAGGTAATTTCATAAGTACTTTGTTTTGAAATAAATTTTTCTAAACATAATTAAGTTATGTTTTTGAAAATTTAATTAAGATTTATGTTTTAGAATTTAATTAATAAGGTAATTAAGATTAATTAATTAATTAAATTAATTAATAAAATTTGAAATTAATAATTGATTAATGATTAATCAATTTAAAACTTTAGATCATTAATTAAATTATTAATTAATGATAAATGAATATTAATTATGTAATTCAGTTTTAAATTAAGGATAATTAATTTAATAATTAACTTTAATTAATGAATGATTAAAGATAATTTAGTTTGTAATTAATTTAAGTTAATTACCTTATAAAATAATTTGAGGATGGTTAATGAAGGTCATTAACCATGATTATTTAACAATTAATTAATGTAGTTAATTTTTATAATTAATTAGGTTAATTAATTTAATAATAATCAATTATAAATGGTTTGAGTATAATTACTTGGTAAAATAATTAAGAAATTAATTACTTAATGCAATTAATTTAATTTAATGAGATTATTTAATTTAATTAATTTAGTTTAATTAATTTTAAACACTTGAAATTTAATGATAATTACTTTATGTAATTAATGATTTGGAAATTACTTAGTTAAGTAATTGTTTAATAATTGCAGATTGTAATTAAAGAGATGTTTAAGAATGAGTGATTTGGATTAATTATTTAGTAATTAATCAAGGGATTAATTAAGAAATTAATTTAAGGATAATCAATTTGGTTTAAAATAGTAATTAAGTTAGTTAATTACTTAGAGTAATTAATTTAAGGAATAATTAAGGATCATTAATTATTTTAATTACTGAAGTAATTAAAGTTGATTAATTATGATTAATTAATCAATAATAAGTAATTAAAGATAATTAATTAATGTAATTAATTAAGGATTAGGATAATTAATTATGATTAATTAATTAATTGAGTAATTAAAGGTTAATTACTGTTTAGTTGAGGATAATTAATTTGTGAAATTAATTAAGGATAATTACATGAATGTAATTAAGGGTAATTAATCAAGAGTGGTTAATTAAGGTAATTAATAATAAATGATTAATTGATTGTAATCAATTAAATGGTTGAGTAAGCAAGTTATAATTTGATGGGGTAATTAATTTAATTCATTTTAAATTAATTAAGATGGGGTAATTAATTTAATTCATTTTAAATTAATTAGAGCTGAAGATAGTTAATTTAATTCATTTTAAATTAATTATATTATGGTATGAGTAAATCATTGCTTATGTATGAATGGATGTCATTGATTGTCTTGGATGCTTTGTGATCTCAGTAATGAGATAAATGATATTGTGTGATATGGATGCTTGGTTGCATTGTGATGATAACTTAGATTATCTATTGTGATGGTAGTATATGGAATATCTATTTGATATTGATATGTGGGTTACCTATTATGTGATAATGTTGATTATCAGTTATGATTTATGAGTTATCTATCTGTGTGTGTATAGATACTGTATTGAATTGTTTTAAACCTTTAAAACAACTTGGACCCTAAAAGACACGCTTTGGTTTTCGATGAGACCGGGATCGGGTTTCCATATTTGGATATCCGAAAACCACATCGATTCCAAATAACGTTAGGTCGTGTATCAAAGTGGAGCTTTGTGAAGACTCGAGGTGTAAGGACTATGAGTCAGTATAACTCTGTGGGTGATTCCGTAATGAGTTGACGGAATTAGTTCTTATAGATTCGAGATGGTGAATTAGAGTGCAAGGGTTATTGTCGTTAACTCTGAGGGTGATTTCAAAATGAGTGTAACAAGATAATGCCTTCGGTTTCGTTCGAACCCGGAACAAACTTGTATGGATTGAATGCTTTCAGAACATCGTCAGGTGGACGATGAGCATTCTAAGTGATATGTCCTATATAGGTAATCTAGCCTCAAGCCTCATCAACCGGGAATGGCTAAAACAAGGGAGGTGTAGCAAAGCTTCGTGGGTCGTGCCCACTGGAGAGCAAGATTGATCCCTGTCTAGAAGTCCCTTTATATTCGGCTGTGTGGGTGGTTGCTAGCTACAACCACGGGGTTGTCTTGTTCGGAACTATTCAGTAAGGAATGAGTCCGGCTTTGTGTTGCAGGGGGCCGGGAGTGATCCACGGTACGTTGATCTAGGCCACGTATTGTGACGGGCGGTACCCCAGTAGCCCTGCCATTGTATGGAATCCAAAATTCAATAAGTGCCAACGGTTTTGATTGTATTACCCACTTTTGTGGCTAGTAGCTGGAATTTAATAATGTAACAATTTCGGCTATTTCTTATTTACTTGAAAACCTTAGACGCTATTATAATATCACCGGATTTCCTATCAAATGTTTTGGTTAGCGTAAGGTAAAAACTTTTCAATGTTTATGTGTGGGAAGTCTTACGTGATACCTTTCTTTTCAAAAGGTTTTTTAAAAGTTAAGCAACTTTAACCCGTTACTCACACCAGACCCAAGTCTGACCCGGAGTATATTTTTGTTTTTCATAAACTCTTGGGTACTCAAATTTTTACGAGCAGTCAAGGGTGATTCAGGTTAGGATTCAGGATTAGCTTTGACGAATTGTGGAGGAGCAATGGAGCAGGAGGCTTCCGCGTGTAGATATAAATATTGTATTCCGCTGTGTGTTCTCTGAGTTGTTGTCTTTGAGTTGTATAACTAGACAGGTGTTTATAACTGTCTAGTATATGTTGTATATCTGTGTACTCTGATAATGGTTGTAAACTATGTAATATTTATGTTATTAATATAATTTATTCGTTCCGCTGTTAGATTCTGATGTGTTGTTTCTTTCTTCTCTTCTTTCTATTCTCTTTTCTATCCCTTCTTTCTTAACGATGCGACTTCCTGGTATTTGGAAGCCGGGTCGTCACAATTTATTACAATATTGAATAGTACAAATTTGAGCTCTCACTATATATTTACAAATTCAATGACAATACAATTTCGATTACATCACACTTTCTAATTTACAAATGCACCTCACTACATATCGCTCATTCAATCGTATTTATCTTCAACTTTATTCCAGATTGAATCCAACATCTGAGTAATCTGCAAAATATACACTGACAAAGTAAAATTAAAATAAAATATTTTTGCAGTGTAAAATAAAATGTAATTTTGAAAAATTTATTTGCCTCAATTATTTGGGTTGTTCGTCATCATTTAATTTTGAATTCATCATACACGAACAATTTATGACATGCACAGTGAATCACTGTACATGCCACAAGGCTGTGCACATCGATATACACTTGATAAATCTACAAGGACAGGTGATCACAAGGTCAAACTCAATCAAAAAGCCGTGATAAACTCAAGTGAAATACAAATAAAGAAGTACAAGGTCAAACCCGAGCTATAAGCTGGATTCAACACGAGTGCAGACCAAATTTCAAGTCGTACACATGAAAACAGAGGCTAGACAGTGAACCAGAAAACCAGACAA
The DNA here is from genome assembly GCA_030765085.1 of Allium cepa. Taxonomy (NCBI): domain Eukaryota; kingdom Viridiplantae; phylum Streptophyta; class Magnoliopsida; order Asparagales; family Amaryllidaceae; genus Allium; species Allium cepa. Next base: position 714,072,750 of record CM060934.1, read on the forward strand.
AATTGAAACAAATACCAAATCAGTACAACATAAATGTACTCAATACAACTATAGATGCAAGCAATCAAGCTATAGCATGGTACACTGGAAGTGCAACAAAGTGAACACTGCAACACTACAGATGCAAGCAAAAAGAGATCATTCGAACAGCACAATATACAGTGAACAGTGCAATGATGGAGATGCAAGCAAATGCAGCAACATGTACACAATATCACACCTCAAATGACAAAAGATTCAAGACTGCACTTATATATATATATATATATATATATATATATATATATATACACATATATATATATAAGATGACAGTTTCGAAAGAATACAAAGCCTCGACCAAGACTAGAACTATATCTGTAACTAGGTGAACCGGACCAACAGAGGATACATGTATGATACGATCAAAGCCTATGACTTCAAGACCAAATACAACATGCACCAGTAAAATAACAATAAAGCATGAAGCAAACATATAGAACAGTGGACAGTGCACCACAGACAGGACAAATCGGCCCAACAGACTCACATAGACCAGGTACTAAGTATACATGAATCGAAGTACGTTCGAAACAACAATAAGTCAATTAAGTCTGACCACATACAAGTTCTGGACCAAGATAACAGTGACACAGGGAAAAAGTGTCCAAATGCTACACGAGGCTTGACTGGACAGAACAACAAAACCGGAAACAAGCCAATGTGACAGCAATGGAGACCTGACTACAAGTGCAAAGCAACAACGAAGCAACAACGTGAATAACACATCATACATACATATGCAGTACATAAGTGGATGTTCACATATATGGCAACAACGCAAACACGGTTCAATGAACAGGCATGCCAAAGTCCAAATATCAATTCCAATAACCAAAGCCAATTTTAAAAAAATGTCAGAGAATCAAATCAGGTAATAGCAAATCAAAACCGAAGTCAGCAGCATCAAGGCACAGTAGTGGAGACTAAGGCTAAAATCGAGCAAGTTCAAATTTTAACAAAAGAAAATTGGCCGAAGTCAAAGAGAAAAGAGTAAACCAAAATCAAAATCATGGTCATGCCGAAGTCAACATAATTTCAAAAGCGGTCAGATAATATCGAACAAGTAAGAGTCACAGTAGAAATCACTATAGCCGAAGTCACCAGCAAAATCAATGCCATGATGACCAAGGAAAAAAAGAATGGGCAAGTCAAAATCAGAGCAGCATTCAAAGCTGTGATAGCCAAGATAATCGAGCAATCAAATATACGATTTTGAACAAGCCAGAGATCATCACGGTCAAATGCAAAATCAAATGGCCAAGTCAAAAATTATCAAACGAATATACGAACGAAATTATAGGAGATCGAACCCAATATAAACCCTAAAACATTATCGGTATTATTCATTCGAGTTCGAAGCAAAAACAGAGAAAACATTATATCGATAACTCAAATCATCGATCAAGTTCAAGCAAACTAACGAGTAAAGAAAGAAGGCATAAATTACATACCGAAGTCTAAATCGAACTCGATCGAATTGAAGCAGCCGTGTGACAATCAAAGAAACGGTCGATTGCCGAAGCAAAGCAATACAATAACCATTTTAATCAACCAACAATCAATCGACGGCTTCATGAATTAAAAAAGCCCTAATTTCAGAGTAAAGAGGAACGAGAACAAGCAGCCCATTTTCCAAAGAACGAAGCAAACGTGTTCGATCGAATTATACAAAGAAAAGGGGAATTAATCTCTATCATTTTTTTATTTTGCCGGCATATATAATTAGGTTTAGTTTTATAAATTAGGTTTTTACTTTTAATTGTTTTTAAATTTGTATTTTCATCTTTAAACATTTGTAAATTCTAGTCGTGTGACTAGGGGACGAACTACGGTGCTGTAGTTCGAGAATTCGCAACTCAGTGGCTGAGTGTTGGCAGGGTTTTGAGCGTAGAGTTAAGGCTAGTCGATAGCAGGTGTCGCGAGTTTACGTATGTAAGCGTCCGACCGCTTAATTTCTAGTGGAAACCTGGGAGGCAGCACGTAGGCAGGGTTTTGCCAAAGTAGGATAAATCTGTGTGTTCTATTTCCACATTTATTATTCTGCTATTATCTGTGCTGTTATTATTCTGGTAATATCCGTGTTGAAATTATTATATATTCTTCCGCATAAATTTTTATAATTGATAGTATCACCTTATTCACTCCCCTCTAGGGTGAAATCGATCCTACAAGTGGTATCAGAGCTAGGAATAAAAGCAATTTTTTAAAAAAAAATTGATTTGTTTTCAAAAACCAATTTTTGTTCTAAAATGACTTCTTTCAATAACACTTTTGCCGAGGGTCGGTCCATAGTTTGACCACCAATGTTCAATGGTGAATATGCTTACTAGAAAAATAGAATGAAATTTTTTCTAAAAACCATTGATGCTTGGAATATTGTTGAGACGGGTGATAGAGTACCAATTATAGTGGTAAATAATTAGGAAATTGAAAAAACAATTGATCAATGGACAGATCTAGAAAATAAGTTATAGAATGCTAATGCTAAAGCCATGAATTCTATTATTTGTTCATTGGATCATATTGAATATAATCATGTCTCACATTATCTAACTGCGTAGGAAATCTGGCACACACTTAAAGTAACTCATGAAGGTACATCTCAAATCAAGGAATCTCGCCTTGCAATGCTTAATAGTGAATATGAGAACTTCACAATGGCCAAGGATGAGAATGTTAAAGAGATGTATGCACGACTTTCAAATCTCATATACAAATCAACAACTCTTGGAAAATTATACATAGAGTTGGAAATAATCCAAAAAATCCTTAGAGTCCTTCCACGAAATTTTGAAGCAAAAGTTATAGCCATTCAAGAATCAAAGGATTTGAAACAAATCAAAATTAAAGAGCTCATTTAAAAACTCATCACTTACGAGCTAGAAATTAAATTCAAGGAAGAAAGAGAAGGAGGTGATACTCAAAAGAAATCAATAGCGCTTAAAGGAACAACAGAAGATGATGATGATGGAGCAGCTGAGTTGGCACTATTAATTAAGAATTTCAAAAAGTGGAATCATAAATACGAAAATCCATCTCTAAATCAGAAATTGAAAAGCAGAATAGCCAAAGCACTAGACAACCAAGAATAACGGGAGATCATCTGTCACAAGTGCAACAAACCCAGACACATCAAGCCCAAATGTCCTCAGAATCGACAAGGCCTAGAAAAGAAATCAAAATGGAGAAATTTTGCAGCGATGTGGAATACAGACGATGAAGATAATAAAAGTACTAGTAGTGAGAGTGAGAAAGCAGATGTATTTCTTCGAGGTGATATAACTGATGGCAACGATGACGAGCCAAGCGAGGTATCAAAACTCACTCACTCAGAATCACTTATATATTTCCACGAAGTAAATGGTTGTTTTGAACGACTTAGGGAGAAGTACGCCAAACTTGAATCACAAAAAGATGCTTTGATAGATTTAAATAAACAACTTGATCAAGTAGTTAAAAACTATCAAAGTAGGATCTCTAAGTGTTATAAGTGTCCATCATTCGAAGAGGAGATTAATAAATCAGAAATTAAAATAAAATCACTTGAAAATGAAATTCTGATTTTAAAAGAAAGCGAAATCACGAGGAGAGAAAATTCCATTAAAAAGTGCACACAATTATTGAACGAAAATGAATCTCTCAAAGCACAAGTCTAACAACTGTCAGCGATTTTAGGAAAATTTTCCAAAAGTGAAAGATCGTTGAATATGCTATTAGGGAAACAAACTGTTAATACAGTCAGACAAGGACTTAGATATAATCAATCTGAAAATGTTAGAAATGAAATTAATCAAGTCAATTCCATGTGCACAATTTGTAGAAAATAAGGACATAATCAAAATAATTGTTGGTATCGACCCAAACACGTGAAAACTATAGATTTACTTAAATTAATGATGATGTTTTGTTGATTGCTGATTACTCATGTTACACGTGGATATATTTGGCGATTATGTTCACTTATTTGTTTATTTGCATAGCTTTAATTCAAAAGCTATTAAATTTTTTTTAAAGAATTTGTTGCAACTTCACGGTCTAGTCTATAACATCCAACTGATGATAATTTTGAGTGAAAGAAATTCAGATGCAGATTACACTGGTTATTTAGTTGATAGAAAATTTTCAAGTGGAACGTGATTTATGTTGAGACATTTAGTAATTGCATCGTTTTTTAAAGAAAATATCTACATATTTTTCATTTCAAATATTTTCAAATAGTATAAATTTTCTTATAAAACCCCTTCTAGAAAATTATTTTTATTGACTTTGTTTCAGATTAGTCATTTTGGAAAATTTGATTTTAAAATTATTTTTGGATTTGATTTTAAATAACTACATTGACTAATCTGACTCCCTACTGATTATCTAAGACAAATAGTGATTGAAAAAGTGATGATTGTTGATATAAATCATATATTATAACTTGAGATGATATAAATAGTAAATTTCTTTAGAAATTTAAACAAGAGTTATAAACACTTTTTGTTGGTAAAAATTCCATGATCATTTCTATTTATGTCATATTTCTATTGACTATCACTCATCAAAATCCAACATAGTATGTCAATATGAATAGTATGTCAATATGTGGTGCTTTAAAAAAGAATCATTTGTTTTTCATTTTATTTATTTTTTTGCAATAAAAATATCCAAAGTATTCACTCTCATTTAAAAGTCCTCACAGTTATGCATGGGTGAATTACTTGGAAATTTTTATGTGCTTCCATGCTCATTTAAAAGTCCTCACGATTATGCATGTATGGAACACATATTAAAATTGATTTATTAAATAGGCAAGTTGATTATAATCCCATTTAGAAGTCCTCACGGTTATGCATGGTTAGAAGATACTTGAATTCATTTTTTTTAAAAGAAAAAAATTGGAATACCACTAATCTCATTTAAAAGTCCTAATGGTTATGCATGGTTAGTAGATACTCAAATACCTGAAACAAGTATACCACAAATACACACAAATGTATGATTTTATATGATGACAACATCCCTATCATTCTAAAGTGGAATATGCGTCAAACTGAGTATTTATGATTTTTATTTGATTTTTTATTGAAATTTAATATTTATAATCATTTGAGTTTTAATGTTTTATTAATGTCTATCACTTTATCTCTATTTCTCTAACACTATTACTCTTTTGCAGATAATAAAAGGGGGAGAGAAAGTTAAGATTTTGACAAATAAAGGTCAGATATTTTCTATTTGCATCTAAGCTCATTTGCATATTTTTATTTACATGCATATATGAAGGGGGAGCTTGGCGTAGAGAGGGAGCATTCAAATAGGGGAAGCAAGTTGAATAATTAAATACATTTAATATATTCAAAATCTTAAATATATGTTTGTTATCATCAAATGGGGGAGATTGTTGAATATGCAAGTACATGATTTTTGTTTGATGATAATAAACATATATATATATTAATTTAAATGTATTCGTTAATATACTATTTTATTTTTCACATAATTAAATAAATATTTGCTGAATAAAATGAATAACACAGAATTTAAATTCAAATTGATATTTTATTCAAACAAATATTTATTACAATTTTGAATAGTACAAATTTAAGCTCTCACTATATATATATACAAATTCCATGACAATACAATTTCGATTACATCACACTTTCTAATTTACAAATGCACCTCACTACATATCGCTCATTCACTCGTATTTATCTTCAACTTTATTCCAGATTGAATCTAGCATTTGAGCAATCTGCAAAAATATACACTAACACAATAAAATTTAAAATAAAATATTTTTGCAGTGGAAAATAAAATGTAATTTTAAAACTTTTATTTGCCTTAATTATTTGGGTTGTTCGTCATCATTTAATTTTGGATTCATCATACACGAACAACTTGTGACATGCACATTGAATCACTGTACATGCCATAAGGCCATGCACACTGATATACACTTGATAAATCAACAGGGATAGGTGAGCACAAGGTCAAACCCAATCAAAAAGCCGGGATCAACTCAAGTGAAATACAAATAAAGTCGTACAAGGTCAAATCCAAGCTATAAGCTGGATTCAACACAAGTACATACCAAATTTCAAGTCGTACACATGAAAACAGAGGCTAGATAGTGAACCAGACAACCATACAAAATTGAAGAAAATACCAAATTAGTACAATACAAATGTACTCAATACAAATACAGATGCAAGCAATCAAGCTTCAACATGGTACACTGGAAGTGCAACAAAGTGCACACTGCAACACTACCGATGCAAGCAAAAGGAGATCATTCGAACAACAACCTCAATATAAAGTGAACGATGCAGTAATGGATATGCAAGCAAATGCAGCAACATGTACACAATATCACACCTCAAATGACACAAGATTTAAGATTGCCCTTATATACCTATGAGACAACAGTTTCAAAAGACTACAAAGCCTCGACCAAGACTAGAACTAGTTTTGTAACCAGGTGAACCAGACCAACAGAGGATACATGTATGATACGATCAAAGGCTACGACTTCAAGACCAAATACAACATGCACCAGTAAAATAATAATGAAGCATGAAGAAAACATATAGAACAGTGGATAGTGCACTGCAGATAGGATAACTCCTCCCAATAGACTCACATAGACCAGGCACTAAGTATACATGAATCGAAGTATGTTCGAAACAACAACAAGTCAATCAAGTCTGACTACATACAAGTCCAAAACCAAGATAATAGTGAAATAGGGCAAAAGTGTCCAAATGCTACACGATGCTTGACTGGAAAGAACAACAAAACCTGAAACAAGCCAAGGTGACAGCAATGCAGACATGACTACAAGTGCAAAGCAACAATGAAGCAACAACGTGAATAACACATCATGCATACATATGCAAATACATTAGTGGATGTACACATATATGGAAATAATGCTAACACAGTTCAATGAATAGACATGCCAAAGTCTAGAAATCAATTCAAATAACCGAAGTCAATTTTAAAAAATGTGAGAGAATCGAAGTCAGGTAATAGCAAATCAAAACCGAAATTAGCAACATCAAGTTAGAGTCGTGGCGACTAAGGCTAAAATCGAGCAAGTTCAAATTTTAACAAAAGCAAATTGTTCGAAGTAAAAGAGAAAAGAGCAAACCAAAATCCAAACCGTGGTCATGCCGAAGTCAACATAATTTCAAAACCGGACAGATAATATCGAACAAGTCAGAGTCATAGTAGAAATCACTATAGCCGAAGTCACAAGAAAAATCAACACCATGATGACCAAGGCAAAAAAAAGAACGAGCAAGTCAAAATCAAAGAAGCAGTCAAAGTCGTGATAGCCAAGATAATCAAGCAATCAAATATACGATTTTGAACAAGTCAGAGATCATCACTGTCATCAATGCAAAATCAAACGGCCAAGTCGAAAATTATAAGATGAATATACGAACGAAATTATAGGAGATCGAAACCAATATAAACCCTAAAACATCATCAGCATTATTCATTCGAGTTCGAAGCAACAATAGAGAAAATGTTATATCAATAAATCGAATCATCAATCGAGTTCAAGCAAACTAAGGAGTAAAGCATAAAGGCATAAATTACATACCGAAGTATAAATCGAACTCGATCGAATTGAAGCAGCCGTTTGAGAATCGAAGAAACCGTCGATTTTCGAAGCAAAGTAGTACAATAGCCATTGTAATCAACCAACAATCAATTGGTGGCTTCAAGAATTACAAAAGCCCTAATTTCAGAGCAAAGAGGAACAAGAACGAGCAGCCCATTTTCCGAAGAACGAAGCAAAGGAGTTCGGCCGAATTATACAAAGAAAAGGGGATTTAATCTCTATCATTTTTTTATTGGACCGGCATATATAATTGGGCTTTGTTTTATGAATTAGGGTTTTGCTTTTGATTGTTTTTAAATATGTATTTTCTTCTTTAAACATTTGTAAATTCTGTCGTGTGACTAGGGGACGAACTACAGTGGTGTAGTTCGAGAATTTGCAACTCAGTGGCTGTGTTGTGGCAGGGTTTTGAGCGTAGAGTTAAGGATAATCGACAGCGGGTGTCGTGAGTTTACGTGTGTAAGTGTCTGACTGCTTAATTTCTACTAGAAACCTTGGGGGAAGCATGTAGGCAGGGATTTGCCAAAGCTGGGTAAAGCTGTGTGTTCTATTTTTGCATTTATTATTCTGCTATTATCTGTGCTGCTATTATTCTGGTAATATCTGTATTGAAATTATTATATATTCTTAGGCATAAATTTTTATAATTTATAGTATCACCCTATTCACCCCACTCTAGGGTGAAGTCGATCCTACATCGGAATGGACCGAAGGAGGGGGAAAGGTAGAGGGATGTTAGATGAAGCTTTCGACATTAGGGAGTGGATTCCGGTGGTCTTGTGCGGTGGAACGAAAGGCGAGAAGGCGTCGGTTTTGGTTTAGGCACTGGCGTTATGGTTCTATTTTTGTTCGATTTTGATTCTTGAGTTCGTCGTGATTTCTAGGGAGTCGGGACGAACATGCGAGTCAATGGCGACTTAGTGAAGCCATCGATGGTGGCCAGAGTGACTCTATCGCCTTGTACATATGCATGGTGCACGGGGATCAGTGGTTTGTTAGAAGAGGTAAGGATCAGGCATAAGGAGTGACGGGGAAGAAGGGTTTTTGACTCGGGTTTGAGTAGGGGAGGGCACCGGGTTTGGCTCGGGTATATGCTTTAGTATAACAGCAGTTTTTTTTAAAGTAAAACAAAAACACGATTTAAAGTAAAGAAAAGAAGAAGGATGAATATTTAGGTTTTGGGCCAGTTAATTCTCTTGGGCCGAGTTTCCTTTTTAATAGATTAAAATAAAATGAAATGTAAATAAAGTTCAAGAAATTTTTATCAAGTTTAAAGTTAAATGTTTTTATAAAAAAGGTACTTTTAAGGTTTTAATTTAACCTTTAACGTAGGTTAATAATGATGCTAATTTAATTAAGTTGTGATAACTATATATATGTTAATTATTTAGTTAATTACAAAAGTTATTAAATAAAAGTTAATAATGTAATTAAGTAAATGATTAAGAAAAATGCTTTAAACTTCTAATTGATTAAAGTCTTAAGTAAATGTAAATGATAATTAATTAATTCTAATAATTAATTAAAATAAAATAAATGGCTTGCAATTAATTAATAATAATTAAGAAGGGTTATAAGTAATTAATTTATTTTGTGTTAAATTAAATTAATTATAAATTTAGTGATTAACTAATCTTGCCTATGAATTTTAAATTGTATTGAATGTTTGATCGTTTAATATCTCTGGTATGTTAATTTGTAATATTCTGCGATATGAAATGATTTGGATTGAACAGTTGATAAATGTGAATCATTTATTTGAATAATTATCCGTGATAAACTACTGTGTGAATATGATATTCTGGATCTGAATTGAATTGTTTTACTTAAAACAATTTGGCCTTAAAAGGCGGCGTTTGGATTTCGATGAGACCGTGATCGGATATCAACTTGTTATCTGAAAACTACATCGATACAAATTAAGCAATAGGTCGTGAAATCTCAAGTGAAGATCGGGAATGAAGATTCAGAATGCAAGGGCTATTATCGTTAACTCTAAGGGTGATTCCAAAAAGAATGTAACAGAGATAGTGCTTTCGGTTCCGTTCGGACCCGGAATGGACTTGTATGGACGAATTCTATCAGACCATGGTCAATGGATGACGATGAGCATTCCAAGATATCTGTGCTATAAAGGTAATTGTAGCCTCAAGCCTCATCAACCGGGAATGGCTAAAATAGTGGAGGTGCGACAAGGCTAAGTGGCTAGCACCCAAGTATGATAAGATTTTCCTATGTCTGGTTGTCCCTTTTTCGACTATGTAGGCGGTTGTTGGCCGCAACTATGGGGTTGTCTTATTCGGACTATCCAGTAAGGAGTAGTTCTGGTCTTGGTTGCAGGGGATCAGGAGGGATCCTCGGTACTCTGATCTAGACAAGGTATTGTGGCGGGCAGTACCCCAGTAGCCTTGTCATTGTATGGCATCCAAAATCCAATAAATGCCTATACAATTTTGATTAGGCCCAAATATGTTGGAACGTGAGATGTAAGCATTCCAGCTATTTCCTATTTTATATTGAAAACCCTAGACACTATTGTAATATAACTGGATTTCCTATCAAATGTTTTGGTTATCGTAAGGGAAAAACTTGTCCGTGTTTATTTCGGAGAGTCTTACGAGATACCATATATTTCAAATGATTTTCAAGTTAAATAACTTAAACCGTTTACTCACACCGGACCCATGTCTGATCCAGAGTTTATTTTCTGTTTTCCTAAACTCTTGAATACTCAAATTTTTATGAGTGGCTAAGTGATTTAGGTTGGCTTGACGTATTTTGGAGAAGTCTTAGAGCAGGAGACTTGGCGTATCTATATATATCTATTCTGATATATTAGTTGCTCTGTTTGCTTTTTGGGTTGTAATGTATAGGTAGGTCATCACGACTGTCTAATGTGATGTTTGTAAAACTATATGACTCTGATGTATGATGAATATTATGTAATATCTATGTGATGTAATATATACATTTTTCCGTTCCGTTGTGAGATTCTGATGATTTTTTAGTTCTTTCTTTCTATCTATTTCTTTTCTACCTATTTCTTTCTAAATTACGATACATCTTTCTATGGAATGAAAGGCGGGTCATCGTAGTTGGTATCAAAGCGGTAGGTTGAGATAATACCTAGGCTTTTTAGGTTAATACCTATCATGAGAGAGCGTACTTATAAGTTTTATATATCTATATATACCTACCTGATTGTTGGGTTACCTGTCCAGGTTGTCAACATGAGTTCCAGAGGAAGAAGAGGCAGAGGTATGAGTAGCACGACGAACACAAGGGGAAGAGTCTGAATGTTGAAGGTAGTAGAGTAACTATCGAGGCTGTAAACCCAATACCGCCTCGATTGAACTTTGCAGCATTGTGCAAAGACTTTACTAATCTCGGAGGAAAGCCTTTTAAGGGTACAGAGTCTATCATTGAAGTTCAAGCCTGGTTGCGCTCGTGTGAGTGGATTTTCAAGAGTTTAGATCTGTAAAATGAACAGAAGCGAGTTATGGCGTCATGGCAACTTCAGGAAGCAGCAGTTGCATGGTGTGATGCAGTTACAATGAATGTTCCAGGGGATGATTTCTCTTGGAGAAAGTTCAAGGAAGTGTTCGAAGATCATTTTATGCCTACCACAGGGAAGACTCGACTATATAGGAATTTTCTGGACCTTAACAAGGAAGTTTGTTAGTATTGGAGTATGAAACCAAGTTCAGCGAATTTTCCTGCTATGGACCTGGTCTTATTGACACACCCTTTAAGAAGAACGAGATGTTTGTGCTTGGAATGATTTCATGAGAACATGACATCACATCTCAAAGGATCATTTGTGGAACTGGTAGAGGCGTTGAGGTGCAAAGAACTTATGGAAAGGAAACCCTTGGCAATAGTGGCAACACCGATTGGGAATTCTACCAATCCAAATAAAAGGAATTTCAACCCGAACTGGAAGAAACAGGGTAAAGGGAAACCTGGAGGCAACAATGCGGCTCGGAAATGTTTTATGTGCCAGCAGGATGGTCATTTGGCTAAGCAGTGTCCTAGAGGTGGAGCTACGAAGCAGCAGCAGAGGGGACCTATTTCCGCAATGGTTCAGAAGTCTTTATGTTTCAATTGTCAGTAGCCTGGGCATATGTTGAGCGCTTGCCCACTTCTCTAGAGAGCTCAACCAAAAAAGTGTTTGCTATTCAGGGTGGACCGTCAACTTCTACTAATGGGAAAAGCAAAGGCGTTCTTGAAGGTACTTTGCTTTTAGATGTCATTTATGTTAGAGTTTTGCTTGATTCTCGTGCTTCCCTTAGTTTTATTTATTTGGAAACGGTAGAGAAATTTCACCTTACCCCTAGTGTCGTGGGCCGCCCTATTTTTGTATCTAATTCCATAGGGGGAGTGACCAGGTTAGACATGATCTGTAAAGGTCTTAGAACTTCTTATCTATCCCATAGTTTCTCGTGCGACCCATTTGTGTTGGACTTTAAAGGATTTGACCTTATATTGGGAATGGATTGGTTAGACAAGCATAAAGCTGTTTTGGTTTGTGAAGAGAGAACCGTGTCTTCCGGGATGTGTTAAATAAGTTTGTGCTTGTGTTCGTCGACGACATTCGCATCTACTCCAAATCAGAGGAAGAGCACAAGCGTCATTTTGGAATAGTATTGGAAACATTAAGGAGACATGTCCTAAAAGCTAAGTTTTCGAAGTGCCCTTTCTGGAAGTCGGAAGTAAGATTTTTGGGACACATCGTAGCTGGAGAAGGCATTTCTGTGGATCCGGTCAAAGTAGCAGCTGTTTAAGAATGGAAGCAACCACAGACTCCTATGGAAGTTCGCATTTTTCTTGGCTTAGCGGGTTACTACAAGAAATTCATCCGGGATAACTCTAAGATTTCCTCCCACTTGACCAAACTGACTAGGAAGGGGGCAAAATTTAAATTGACTCCTAAGTGTGAAGAAGCATTTCTGGATCTGAAGGCAAGGTTGGCTAGTGCACATGTTCTGGCTATTCCATATGGAAGGAGTATGTTTGAAGCATACACCGATGCTTGTGGAGTAGGGCTTGGTGCTGTGTTGATGCAGAATGGAAGAGTGATTGCGTACGCGAGTATGCAGTTGAAGCCGCACGAGAAGAACTACGCTATGCATGATTTGGAATTGTTGGCTATCATCTTTGCACTGAAAATATGGAGGCATTATCTGTTGGGTGAGAAGTTCGAGCTTTTCACCGATTATAAACCCTCAAAGTATCTTTTCTTCCAGAAAGATCTGAAACCGAGGCAGCAAAGTTGGGTGGAATTTTTGGCATAATATGATCTGGACATTCTCTATACTTCGAGAAAGCAAACGTAGTGGCAGACGCTTTGAGCAGAAATGCAATTTTGGCTACTGTGGAAGTTATCCCATCTCTACAAGAAAGGATTGTAAGCAATCAAATAAAGGATAGAACTTTAGAGGAACTAATTCTTGGGGCCAAGGAAGGTCGGTATTCAGATTTCAAGATAGACGGTCAAGAAGCTTTAAGAATTAATGGACGTTTGTATGTGCCAGACGTGGACGGTTTGAGGCAAGAAGTTTTGTTGAAAGGCCATAAATCAAGGTTAAGTATCCATCTGAGGATCTCGAAGATGTACAAGGATATGAAAAGAGTTTGCTGGTGGCTGAGCATGAAGAAGGACATTGCTACCTTCGTAAATGGATGTGCGATCTGTCAACAAGTGAATGGTGATTAACAGAAGTCTACGGGATTTTTGCAACCTATGGAGATTCCTAAGTGGAAATGGGAAATGATATCGATGGACTTCATCGATGGGTTGCCAAGAACAAAAAAAGGAAATGAAGGAGTGTGGGTAATCGTAGACAGGCTGACCAAGAGCACCCACTTTATTCCAGTTAAGGCAACCAGAACTACAGCTTCTTTAGCAGAAATTTTCTTGAAGGAGATCGTCAGGTTGCACGGAGTTCCCATCAGCATAATGAGTGACCGTGACCCAATTTTTACCAGCAAATTTTGGGAACCTCTGCAGACAGCTCTTGGAATGAGGTTGTGTTTAAGTACACCTTATCATCCCCAAACCGAGGTCAAACAGAAAGGCTGAATCGCATTCTTGAGGATATGTTGCGGGCTTGTATCATCGATTTCAAGGGATCTTGGGAAGACCGTCTACACTTGGTGGAATTCTCATACAATAATAGTTATCAGGCAAGTATTAAGATAGCACCCTACGAAGATTTGTATGGAAGATGCTGTAGATCACTATCTTGTTGGGTAGAATCGAGATATTGTCTTGTTCTTGGTCCAGACTTGACTCGGGAGGCATCTACGAAGGTTAAGGTAATCAAAAGAATGAAGGCAGCCCAGGATCATCAGAAGAGTTATACGGATAAGAGGCGTAGGAAATTGGAATTTGAAGTTGAAGATCTGGTTTTTGTCAAAGTTTCCCCGATCAAAGGAGCGATTAGATTTGGTAAGACGGGAAATCTTGCCCTGAGATGTATTGGACCTTTTCATGTTCTCGAGAGAATAAGTGCTTTGGCCTATAGGATTGAATTTTTGGTCCGGATGGCTGGGATTCACAATGTATTTCATGTATCTCATCTGAGGAAGTATGTGTATGACCCATCACTGGTTGTAGAACCAGCAGTTCAGGAAGATTTAGAGGTCAAACCAGACTTAACTATGGTCAGGCATCCAGTTCAGATTGTGGATCGAGATGAGAAGGAAATCAGGAACAAAGTGGTGGTGCAGGTTAAGATTCATTGGACGAGGATCCCAGAGATTGTACCTGGGAAACTCAAGATAGTATTAGGAAGCCTATCCGGATTTGTGTCAGGATAGTTAGGATTGTTTGTTTGGATGAATTGTTTGTTTGGTTGTTAGTATATGGTTGATGTGTATGCTTTGATGCTGAATATAAAAGCTTTTGATTATCTTTCGCTTTAAAATTTTGGGGACGAAATTCTTTTAAAGGGAGAGGAATGTGATAACCCGGAATTTTTGGCAATTTTGATTTGATAATCTTCTTATACAATCATTTAAATTTGCAAACTTATCTTTTCAAACAAATAAATGTGCTATCTATTTTCAATTATTCATATGTAAATTTTGAATAAAACTATGATTTGATTCAATATGTAGATCATAAAAGTAAATTAGGTTTAAACTCTACATTTTAAAACACTAAGTGCATATATATATATTTATTTATAGTTATTAATTAAAATATAAATAGCTTAAGCTAAAATAAGAACAAATAAATAGGTTTTATATTATTTCTTTTTAAACTATATCAAATAAGTAAAAATAAAATGTATAAATAAAAATATAAAATATAATATAAATAATATAAAATACACGCATAAGACATTTATAAGCTTAGGATGTCATGCAAGTACAAGTGTCAAGTCTCTTTAAAATTTGTTTTCTTCAAAAAATAAATAAATAAATAAATAAAATAAATGGCTGTACAATTTATACTCTTATATATTTATCTCTACTCCTTCTCCTTTCATTTTCTTTCATCTTTCAAAACTTAAAACCAAAACCAGAATCAGATTAAAAACAGAAAAGAAAAACCAAACAACTATTTCAGGTTTCATCTAAGCAAACTTCTTGATTCAAATTCAAGTTCAAGTTTAACTAAGAAGATCTATAGCAGTTTTCAAATTTCAAGAGCAATTCCAAATTTTCAAAAGCTTTTCTCTGTTCAAACCATTTTAAGGTGAGTAAACATTATTTTTTTAAAACCAAATCTTCTTTATATCACTATGCATGTAAGATTTGATTATAGAAATGGCTTGAATCTGATGTGCATGAATGAAACAGTATGATTATCTGTTTGTACAAGTTTGAATGTATTGTATACATACATGCATGCCTCTGTTTGTTTGACAGGCTTAAAAACCCCTCAAATTAAATTCATATATCTCCATCCAATCAACTATAGCATATGATGTTTAAAAGAAAATTGTTTGTAACGATGTAATAAAAAAATTAAAATGTTTGCAAGTAGAATTATTAGGTAATTATCTGGTAATGAAGAAATTACAGTAAAATGGAAATATATCAGAAAAATCGATTATTTTAATTTCATGTTTCACCGATATAATCTGATTCATCTTTGAAAACTATGATTTTTAATAGTATTATCAAGGTTTTAGGTTAGTAATTCGTGAGGGATTGCTAGATGAACGAAAATTGGGATTTTGTCAATTTCTAGCGATCGGAGTTTTTGGGGTGGTCGAGGTCGTTGCTAGAGATAGTTTGTTGGCCAAGGCGCTTGGGAAAATTGGTTGGAATTTTTTTGATCACTGTGGCGGCGCATCGAGGAGGATGTAGGCTTTTAGAGCTCGTTCGGGTCAAGGTTGGTTTCTGGGCGAGTGTTGTGTCGTGGAGGCATCAGAATGGACTAGAGGAGGGGGAAAAGGTAAAGGGATGTCAGACGAAGATTTCGGCGTTAGGGCATGGATTCCGGTGGTCTGTGGCGGTGAATGAGGGACGAGAAGGCGTCGGTTTTGGTTCAAGCGCTGGCCTTACGGTTCAATTTTCTTTCGATTTTGATGCTTGAGTTCTTCGTGATTTCTGAGGAGTCGGGACGAACAGGTGAGTCGATGGCGACTTGGTGGAGCCATTGATGATGGCCGGAGTGGCTCCATCACCTTGTACATGTGCACGGTGCACAAGTATCAGTGGTTTGTTAGAAGAGGTAAGGATCAGGCATAAGGAGTGACGGGGAAGAAGGGTTTTTGACTCGGGTTTGAGTAGGGGAGGGCACCGGATTTGGCTTGGGTCTGTGCTTTAGTATAATAGCAGTATTTTTAAATTAAAACAAAAATAAGATTTAAAGTAAAGAAAAGAAGAAGGAGGAAGATTTTGGTTTTGGGCCGGTTAATTCTCTTAGGTCGAGTTTTCTTTTTAATAAATTAAAATAAAATGAAATGTAAATAAAGTTCAAGAAATTTTTATCAAGTTTAAAGTTAAATGTTTTTTTTAAAACAATAAATAAAGTAATTTTAAGGTTTTAATTTAACCTTTAACTTAGGTTAATAATGAAGCTAATTTAATTAAGTTGTGATAACTATATAGATGCTAATTATTTAGTTAATTACAAAAGTTATTAAATAAAAGTTAATAATGTAATTAAGTAAATGATTAAGATAAATGCTTTAAAATTTTAATTGATTAAAGTATTAAGTAATTGTAAATGATAATTAACTAATTCTAATAATTATTTAAAATAAAATAAATGGCTTGCAATTAATTAATAACAATTAAGAAGGGTCATAAGTAATTAATTTTTTTTGTATTAATTAAATTAATTATAAATTGTGTGATTAATTAATCTTGCCTATGAATGTTAAGTTGTATTGAATGTTTGATTGTTTAATATCTCCGGTATGCTAATTTGTAATATTCTATGATATGAAATGATTTGAATTGAACTGTTGATAAATGTGAATCATTTATTTGAATAGATATCTGTGATGAATTGCTATGTGAATATGATATTCCGGATTTGAATTAAATTATTTCACTTAAAAAAATTTGGCCTTAAAAGATGGCGTTTGGATTTCGATGAGACCGGGATCGGATATCAAATTTTTATCTGAAAACCACATCGATCCAAATTAATCAGTAGGTCATGAAATCTCAAGTGAAGATCGGGAATGAAGATTCTAAATGCCAGGGCTATTTTTCGTTAACTCTGAGGGTGATTCCAAAATGAGTGTAACGGAGATAGTTCCTTTAGTTCCGTTCGGACCCGGAATGGATTTGATGGACGAATGCTATCAGACCATCATCAATGAAGGACGATGAGAATTCCATGATATGTGTGCTATAAAGGTAATCGTAGCCTCAAGCCTCATCAACCGAGAATGGCTAAAACATGGGAGGTGCAGCAAGGCTAAGTGGGTTGCACCCAAGTAGAATAAGATTTTCCCTTGTCTAGATGTCCCTTTTTCGGCTGTGTGGGCGGTTGTTGGCCAGAACTATGGGGTTGTCTTATTCAGACTATTCAGTAAGGGGTAGCTCCGGTCTTTTGTTGTAGGGGATTAAGGGGAATCCTCGGTACTCTGATCAAGACCAAGTACTATGACGGGCGGTACCCCAGTAACCCTACCATTGTATGGAATCCAATCTCCAATAAGTGCCTGTACGGTTTTGATTGTACCCAACTATGTTGGAATGTGAGATGTAAGCATTTCAGCTATTTCCTATTTTATATTGAAAACTATAGACACTATTGTAATATAACTGTATTTCCTATTTTATATTGAAAACTATAGACACTATTGTAATATAACTGTATTTCCTATCAAATGTTTTGGTTATCGTAAGGGAATAAATTGTCCGTGTTTATTTACGGAGAGTCTTACGAGATACCTTTGATTTCAAATGATTTCAAGTTAAAAAACTTAAACCGTTTACTCACACCAGACCCATGTCTGACCTGGAGTTTATTTTTTGTTTCGTTAAACTCTTGGGTACTCAAATTTTTATGAGTAGCCAAGTGATTCAGGTTGGCTTGACGTATTTTGGAGAAGACTTGGCATATCTATATTATCTATTCCGCTATATTAGTGCTCTGTTTGCTTTTGGGTTGTAACGTATAGGCATGTCATCACGACTGTCTAATGTGATGTTTGTAAAACTGTATGACTCTGATGACTCTGATGTATGATGAATAATGTAATATTTATGTGATGTAATATATATATATATATATATATATTTCCGTTCCGCTGTGAGATTCTGATGATTGTTTAGTTCTTTCTTTCTATCTATTTCTTTTCTACCTATTTCTTTCTAAATTACGATACGTCTTTCTATGGAATGAAAGGCGGGTCGTCACAAATTTGGCTTTGTAGAGTTGAGATTATTCATTGAAAAATAACGCATAGATAATTTAAATCACTTTAAATATTTTAATTGCACACTAAATTCAAGATATGAACATAATTTATTAAAATAATAAATAAAAATATATTGTGCAGATTCTTACTCATAACAAGGAAATGAGAAAAGAAAATAAACTCGAACTATGTTATACGATATGATTCTAAAATACCGTACAGACTTATCTTCCGAAAATATAGAGGCGGAGTTAATGAAAAGTGAAGACCTATGATGCTTCAAAGTAAATTATTATAGGTATGGAATAAAAAAAAGTGATACATAGAGTAATAAAAAAATCTAATGAGTTGAGTGGGAAAGGGAATTGAATATTATCCATATTTGAATCTTATTACCGCATTATGGGACCCTTTCCAATCATTGAATCGTGCAATTGAAATAGTGATATGACTTTGAGTCACTGTAAAGTTAAAGAAATTGAAATGAAAGAAGGAAGAAAAGAGATATTTTATTTTTGATGACAAAAAAAATTCTTCTTAGGGTATGTACTTCACAATGAAATAAAGTAATATTGAATAAAATGAGTAAAATTAATAAAAGGGAAAGTCAAAGGGACATGACGTTAAACACGAATATATTGAAGCTTGTTAAATAACAAATTTTAGAGGTGTATATATGAAAATATACACATGAATAAAGGATAAATAAATTTTAATTCCAAAATTATAAGAAAAAAGAAAAAAATTAGAAAATATCCCACTATAATATGCTAGGTGTGGCTCATATTGCATTAAAGTCGGTTTGTATATTGGACTATGATTAGTCCCGCATACCAAGATATCTTACGTGATATGAGCATACATATGAGATTAGTAGCATGTAATAACAAGGAGATTCCTTTTGTTACGTAAATATTACTACGAAAGTATACGTGCTCTAAGGGGATGTAGGAATATCCAATTGTGATGCTGGCATCAAAAGAGCTTTGTTAGAATTTGACACGTTCATGTCATTTGCTCCTCAGGCCATGTTACGCTGTCTCAAACAAAAAATTGGTGTGCACAAAGTAGAAAACTCCGGCTTTCAAAAAAAAAAAATTGATGAATTTTTACTAGAAATGAAAAAGTTACAATGCCTCAAACATGGACTCGGGCCAAGTTTTCAACAGTTCAAAAACAAAAATATGCCCAGTCCTAAAAACCATCTTGGGTCCAACTTACAGGCCTGAAACAGAGGACCAAACAACCTCATGTTGAGCTGAAAATTGGTATGCACATAATAGAAAACTTTATCTTTCAAACAAAAAAGAATCGATCAATTTCATTAAGAAATGAAAGAGCTATGATAACTCAAACATGGACTCATGCCATGTTTGCGGCAACTCTAAAAACAAAATTTCTACAGGCAAAAAATCTATGTTTGAGTTGATTTTCTACCACATTTTGAACATCCAAATGACAATAATTTTTCAACCGAAATTTGCAGAAATGAAGTCCAACATGCAAGCTATGAAATACAAGAAATCCGGCAGCATTTCATTGCCGGAATCAAAAGATATAAGCATGCAAAGAAGGAACCCAATTAAATTCACAGAAAAGAAAACTATCAACAAAAGTCGATTACAAAAGCTTATTTTGTACAGATTCAAGCATTTGAGACTTTGGCTTAGCTAGATTTGGGGAATTATTCAACTCAACTTGTTGTTTAGATGCAAAGACTCAGATTTTAGCAGCAAGTTGAAATCTTTGGCCTGAGAAATAGCCTCTAAGAACCTGCACAAGAGAAGAACAATGCATGCAAAAGAAAATTCACTATAAATTAGAAACCACTTTCACAAATCAGGATTTTTTTAATGAAATTAAGTGATTTGGAGTTTGATTACCTTTGATTTATTCACTAGAGTGAAAAAGATAGCAATTTGCTTGAATCTAATGAAGAAATTTGCTTGGATTTGAGAAAATGGTTGAGTGGTTTACTGTATTTGTTTCTCAGGTAGAAGAAGAAGATGTGATAGTGAATAGGAACGTATAGACAATAGATTTCTCATTATCTCAACTTGTTAAGCACTAATGGGCCTTGGACCCATTAGTTAAAAGAAAATAAAATGGCCTATCGATTAAATAATCAACACTTAACTAAAATGTGTACACATATCACATTATACACAAAACAAAAATACATTTTCTCCCAAGTTTTACATGAGAAAAATATGAAAACTTGTATACATATAAAATAAAACATTTTCTACCATATAAAAGATAAATTTATATTTTTAAAACATTATTATTATTAAAATCTCTTATTTTACAAAAATGCACTATTTTCGCAATAAAATGCAAAAGTCTATTTTTTTTACTGTTAAAATTTAATAAAATATTTTTATCACTTAGAAAAATATTTCAAACCATTTTCAAGCTTAATTTGTAGCCAAAACAGATTTTAAACCAATTTCCACCTTTTTACTTAAATAAACCACCTTTAAAAATTGCATGGTTCTTTTAAAAATTATTAAAAGAAGTAAATGGGCAATAATTAATATAATTATTGCATTTTCTCTGAAATAAGGTAATTTATCACCTCAAACAAAATAAAATAAAGTTTGAAATTTTATTTTCTCATTTTAAATTTCAAAATTCATTGTTTATTTCAAATAAACAATTTAAAATCTCCAATTTTGATTTAAACACAATATTGAATTATAATTACCATTATAATTTAATATTGACAGGTAATCTTCAAACCAGGGTTGTTACAGACTCCCACCTTAACAAAATTGCGTCCTCGCAATTTCTAGAGAAGAATTTGTATTCAACCTATTAATTTCATCAATCAAAAGAGAAAAAGATAGACAAGCTCGAGTTTAAAAAAATTTCTCTCAACTCAAATTGATAGAAGACCAAGATAAAATTGCTCGATAAATTCTATAATTTCCCAAATATATTCGTCGGATTAGCGGACTATAGAATTTGTATGAGCAATACCTCATGATTTTGAAGACTTCTCACCTTCGAAACAAGAACACAACAAAATGCTACCCAAATGATAAATCAAGTGAGATTGATTTCTAGGAAATTTCTCGAATAGAGTCGGGATTTAGCTCAACTTTTATCCAGGAATCCAATCAATAAGACGATTATCGACAGGACTTTCCGTGTGTCATTATGAAAAGCACCACACCAACATAAGTTTGACAACAAGAGAGGTAAGAGAATTTGATGAGAGGTGGTTTCTTCAAATGCCACCGGACTCAAATGACCACATAATGTACGATGTTAGATAATGGCTCAAAGACAAAACAAACTCGATGAATGGATTTCTATACTTTTGTTTTACAAAATAAATATTTTTAAGGCTTCAAAAACCTAATTTCTGTATACTCAAATTCTCAAACTTCAATATTATGAAAATAGGACTTCTCCTATTTCAAACCTAGGCTCAAATCCACTAAATTCTCCAATTATTTGCTAAAATTAATCAAACTAAGGCACTATATTCTGGTAATCACTACAAAAACCAATTTCTACTTCATCGAATTTTAATTTTGCAAAAATTGATTGTCTGTAATTGGTTTTTCTTGGTTGCATGTCTCTGTTATATTATTATACGGGTTCTTGATGCTTGTTCTAACTCAAAGCCTTCAACTTTCTTCAACTTTGCTCAAGTTTTCTCTTCTATTTGCAAAGGCGAGTTTATTAACTGTCATTTCTAGCTAAATCTTGACTGTAATTATAAAGATGAGGACGAAATCGTTTACTGTAACTATACCTAATGCTTACTTTAGATGATTGCTGAAATATAATAGGAATGCGCTGAAGTAAAACAATAATAACTTTCACGTTTCTTATCCGTTTGAGGCCAATTTTTTTGTTGTTAGTACTAGATTCAATAAGGAACGGTTTCTATTTTGGTTACTTTTTAATATTTTGCAATTTTATTGATTTGAAATAAAATTGAAAATAAGAGTACAATTCTGTCTTTAACTAAATTTCCTGAGTTCGAATCTGAAATTGATTTAGCCATATCTTTTTTATTTTTGATCAGAATTTAATAATTTTTAATGTTCTAAAAAGCCTACTTTATATGTGACAACTTCCATGTTGCACATATTTGCAAATTTTGAGCATAGCTTGATTGAAATTCTATCACAAACTCCCAACCCTGATACCAAACTATGACATCCCACCCCGAGACCCATGTTAACAAAGAAAATTACATACTAATCCGTCTGCTTATGCGGAGAATAAGGCTGGTTAAGGGAGACAATCTATAGCTTTGTCTTAAATATATATTGAATACATCGACAATTGTTATCTTTTTTTTACTCAAGTGGATTGACATATCCAATAAATACTCAATACAAACTATAGGCGACTAACGGATATATCGGAATAAAATACCATAACTAAATGAATAACTCATCACAGAACAGCAACACACACACACATACACTCTCACATATATAGTCATACATCAAAGTGGTATGACGACCACTCTATATACATGAGTCAAAAGAATATACAATATAACTCATAAGGACAAAAGCAGCTAAAGAAGATAACCGAACATCCATGCGGAAGCATCATGTAATAGCTATATTCAAAAGAAATGCTTAATCTGAAACATACTAGGTCTGACCCGAATGTAAAACACACGGGTCAGTCTAGCTAAACAAAACAGTGAATAACAATAATAGATAAGGTAAAGCATAGAAAGATAGGGTATCCTCTAATACAAGAGATACCATATCCATAAGCATTATATTACCATCATAAATAATAAGAGTATAGCCATAACTTAAGTGACATAATAACACCTAAGTATATGAGCCGTCGAGAATAAGATTCTAAAGATAAAATCCATCCAAATAACATATTCGCCTCATATCATCGGCGGAATCTGAATGATATCTCATATTTCAAAGAACTCAATAAGAGTTCAAAACATCAAAAATGAAATCACCATATGTATAACATCTCATATAGCGCAGGGTTATCGATGTAACAAAACATCGTAAAATGATGAAATCACAGCAAAGCAGAAAATCGGAAAATCCGAATTGGCCAAATTCACGATTGCAATGCCGAGGCAATGCTGCACGTGCTAAACTCAGATGGTCGAAGCATCTGACAAGGTCGCTAACACCTTCCGAAACAGTTTGTCCTCGTGACAAGGTCGCTAACACCTCTCCAAGCTGTTTTTTCAGCTCTACCAAGATTGCTAACACCTTTCAAAGCAGTTCGTCCTCATGACAAGGTCGTTGACATCTCTCCAAGCCGTTTTGTCAACGACCTTGTCATGAGGACGAACTGCTTTGGGAGGTGTTAGCAGTTTTCCCATTTACTACCAATGCCCCGATGCAATCCCTCGTCCTCTTAAAGAATCGTGGCCGTCTTTGTTCCATTGTTTTTTGCCGATTATATGAATTGGGCTAAGTTTAGCAGCCCGATAGTTTGAATTGGTGGAAATTGTGCCAAGTACTTCAAAAAATAAAATAGGGAGAAAAGTCTGCCTTTTTTATACATAACGAAAACATAAGAACTGAGCCGTAATTTTAATACTACACATTCCTAACATTACAACAGGCAAAAAGATAGTTGATAATGTTAGAAGAACAAGTATAGGTTTCATTTCTTGGTAGACCTTCTTCTTGTTAGACTCCTTAACCAACCCTTGCTCCCTGTACCATTACTTATAATTGCTGGGTGGCCTACAACTGCTTTGTTTGTCCTCTTCCATCGAGACGTCTGTAGCAGCTGACCAATCCTCTTTCGCCACCTCAGACTTCCTTTGGGCTTGACATGTTCGATTATTGTTTTACCAATATTCGATGCAGAATCAGCCACTGCATCCTTCTTCTTCTTTTTCTTGCATTCCCAGGATGGTTCCCCATTGTCTTCAAATTTTATCGATATAAACGAGTCTGCACAAAAGAGTCATATGATTTCCGTCCTTAATAATTCTATGAGAAAAACTAAGACAATTAATCAGTGTTAGTTGCTTCTTATGGTTACTTGTTCTTTTATATTAGATACATAGGGACGATGAATAAAAATTTCAAAATTTTAGAAGGAAGAGTTTTTGAAAGCTTATATATATGTACCTTCAAGACTAGCAATGGACTCTTTGTCAGAAATCCGATCTTCTTTATCATGATTACGCCGTGATGGCTCTGGACGATGAAGGAAAGAGCTGAAAGCAAAAACCTTAGGAAGTGTTATCGAGGTTCTCTTCTTCAGAACCCTGAATGCTCTATTTGATGAAGTCAGTTTAGAAATTGGAGCATAACCTTGTTTTAATACTAAACCGAGTAGTCTTTCTTTTAGACAAAGAGCACATATTCCCACTACTCTTTCTTTCGGATGAAAGTAGCAATATGGGTTATTTTCATCTATATTATAATTGTTCATGTTTTCGGCTGAGAATATTATAGAGAAGAAGAGAGAATGGGCAATATGAGGAGTGGAGCATATATAAAGAATTAAACTAATTTAGAGGCATATGTAGATGGATGGCCCTTTATAACATGTGGAAAGTCTGCCTCCTTTTTTGTTCATTATTATTATTATAATATGTGTGTATGTATATGTTATTATAATAATAAATTTTCTACTCTTGGTGAATTCCTAAGTCAATACGCATCGAGAACACAGTGCATATTTAAGATAATTACTATAAAAAAATTATGGATATTGTTGGGATATTTGTCTATTTAATATTCCTGCGTTGGGCCATTTGTTTACTTACGTTATTCCTATGTTATATTTGTTACGAAAATAGTAGCGCTTTGCGGAAGCTTTTATCAACGTATCTTTGTCACTCAAGTCACAAAGAGATAACTTGGATTGAAAACAAGACGGAATTGAAATCAAAACGCAATAACACAAAATATTCCATCTAATCACCCACTTTATTAGTTCACCAAAATTTTGTTTACAACCAATAAAACAAAGCTAAAGTAAACAAAATAACATTGAATCAATAGCAAATATCTTATGGCTAAAATTGTTAGAGAAAAAAAACAAAGATGAAGAAGAGAAAGTTAGTAAATAGATTTTATACCACACTTTTACCATCTTCTAGTCTTTATTTATATAATCAATTATTTAATGCCCAAGTTAACATTAGATGACAAAAAATCTTCTCTTTCTTTTTTTTGCATATTTATTTTCCTTTATTTGTGATTTTGTATCACCAAAATTTAACAATATTCATTCCCCGTTTTGACAAGTTCGGTCACAAATTAAGACATTAAATTGATGAGAAATGCTAAAAAAAAACTATTTGTTTGATTTCAAACTCTTCTTAAAGAAGAGTGTTGCTAAAAGAAAAAATTGATTGTAAATGTACTGTGAACGTGGATGTAAACGGGGATAAAAAATATGATACCCAAGGTAATCTGCTGGTTGAGCATTAGGTTAGGAGGAATGTGCAAAAAACACACTTTTAAGTTATTGTATGTAAGAACATACATAAATTCTTAATAGTTTATTAATTATATTTTTCATTTTACTTTCTTTATTATTTCAATAATAATAATATGACTTCTGGCTTTTGAGATAGCTCTTTGTTTTTCCAGCTTCATTACCCAGCATGTGTCCACAACTTTTTTCAATAAAATAATTAAAGTTGCAAGCACTTAAAATTAGCAGTTGTAAATTGAATGAAAAAGTCATTGTTCATACAGAAAAGGGAGCGTTGACGACAAATAATTGAAGAATTTGGACAGCGAACACTTGTCTTGTTGTTACTAAATAGAGTAGGGCATCCTATAGTCATATAATGTTGAAAAATAGAATTAACAAACTAATATTTTTTGACAGGACAATCATTTTAAATTATGTCGATCAATAATATCCATGTTAGTCATTTTGACTAGATTAATAATACCTTTAAACTAAACAACTATGAACGGAAAGTTAACTATAACATGATTGATTTACAAGAGTAATATGAAAAAATTATGTCCCCAACAACTACACTGAATAGAACGTCTCGCAATAATTAAAGATCAATTCAAATCTAGAAGAAAAATATATTGAGGGATGGAGTCGAAACCTTATCTTAGAAGAATCCAAGAAAGAAAAGGAAAAGTTGGCATGGGATAATGCAATCACTTGTTTTTTTGTTCATTGAATGAGAAAAGCGAGGTATTGGTTGTGCAATGGATGTGGAAAAAGCGTCATATTTTATCAGAATTGCTCATCTACGCATCGAAAACAAAATGGTGCGGTTCCAAATATTTCTACTTACATATATACTCCAAAAAAATAATATTTTGGCGCCCACTTGTACAAATAGGACTTCTTTTCTTTTGGCCAATCTAGAGCATATTTGATATTGGTTCATAACCAAAAATTTACCATATAAATTACTTCTGTTGACAACGTAAGTATTTGACATTAAAATGGTACAAGTTTGATAATAAGTCATTAATAAAAAGGATTGCTTATAAGTTATAACATATTTTCTATTTTACAACTAAATTTACTAAATTTCTAAGTTACATATTCAAAAAATTTAATTTTACTACTTAAGACTAATTAAATTTACATGTTAAAACTACATTTTGAAAGTAACACTTAGAAAATGGCCTTATCAAACCAACTTTTAGGCTGCTTCACAAATAGTCATTTTTGTACCTTGTGTTCGGCCTTTTTGTAGATTATTACATAACCAAAAGGGAACAACGTAACGCTTTGATCCTTAAGTGTATGACCAGGGAACATACACAAATGCAATCATAATGATTGGGCTTAATACTAGCAAGTCATATCCAAATCAATAACAGTTTCCTGAAAACAAAGGTCAATAGTAATTAGGAGTCTGCCAGGATTGTTTGGTGCCATATCTGTGGTATACATGTGACGTGATTCTGTCTGTATATGTTTCTAATTCTGTTTTGTTGCCTGTACCCGTATTTACTGGTAGCTACAGAAATTGGTTAGTTCTGTTTTCTTGCAGGTCAAAAGAAAAAGTGAATTTTGGATTTCCCAGACATATTTTCCTCTTAAATAGTAAGTTTCTGATAAATATGTTGGTTTCTTGCCTTGCAGAAACAAAAACAAGCCGTGTTGATTTACTACATTTTAATCATTTAGGGCAAATCCAACTGTAACTAAGAAACAGTGAATATGATAGTATGTCCCATAATATATTACCAACATTCACCAACATCCAACACCTAATTTTTTTTGAAGTAATCAAGATTTCATAAAGCCGGATTACGAAATATATGCATGAGCTTTGGTATATTGAAATGGTTTTATGTGGATGTAAATTGTTAGAATTCTCAAAAATAATGAATGAGATATATCTCACCTTATCAAAAATAAGTCAATTTTCTTGTTTATACAGTGTACTCTCAACTTCTATATTGGCCTTTAGTGTCAGGTAATTTTGTGTGAGGGGGAGGACCTATATGGTCATGGACTAACACGCGCGCTGTCGTTCGTCCGGTCGAACCGGGTCCAATGAGATTGGACTGTGTCATGCATTTTTGCTACCGAAATAATGGACTGATTTTAAAATAGAAGTGTATTTAAAAAGATACGGATTCTCCAACGATTGACGGTTCTGATTACGAACGAACGGGCACGGCTGTTACGAACAGTAACACTTTTTGGCGTTGCAAATGAAATGATGTTACTTTTCTCAACAGGTGTAGCCATTGGGAATTCAGTTATAAATAAGGAGGAAACCTGATCACTTTCAACACTTAATTTTAGAAACCGAGTTATCTCTTCTTTATCTTCATTTCTTAAAATCATAATCAGTCCTATCACACAAAAGATGCAGCTGTTTTTCTCGAAATTGACTCATGAAAGCATTCAGACTTCTTGTGCCGAAACTACATTCTGAATTGTCTGGATAAAGTACTATATAAAGTAATCAACCACACCAGACAGCAAAATCCTTATGGATTGCACTTGCACATAAATACAAAATGCAGAATGTCAGTTTGAAGAAGTTCATCGTAGATAAGTTTACGAAAAACAAAATGGTTGACTCCAAATCCGTAACTAATCAAGTGCAAGAACTTCAACACATAATTCATGAACTTGAAGTAGAAGGACAAAAAGTTGGAGAATCCTTCCTTGTTGAAACGATAACAGGAAAATTATCACCATATCCTAAAAAGACTACCGCAATTATCTGAAACATAAGAAAAATGATATTTCCTTAGAAGATTTTATTGTCAGACTAAAAATTGAGTCTGATAACCGTGGAGTGACAAAACAAAACGAAGAGACATTTGTGGCAGAAGAGTCAAAGAACAAAGGGCATTTCAAGAAAAACAAGAAGACGAAATTCCCGCAGAAGAGAAAAGCGTCTGAAAACAAAACCAAAGACAACGAACGAACAAGAAGTTTAATGGCGAGTGTTGGGTTTGTGGAAAAGCAGAACACACCACTAGAGATTGCAGACACAAGAAGGAAAGCAACTTAGAGGCAAATATGGTGGATAACATGGAAATAGACGAGTCTAATTTTTCAGCAGTTATATCCAAATGCAATTTGGTTCACAACCCTAACCAATGGTGGGTGGACACATGCGCTACTCGTCATGTTTTCTCTGACAAATCCATATTTTCTATATACAAGAAATTCGATCAGGAAGAAAAACTCAATATGGGTAATTCTGCAGCTTACATGATCGAAGGCGGTGGTACAGTAATCCTCAAGTTTACCTCAGGAAAAACTGTAAAGTTGAATGACGTGCTCCACGTTCCAAACATATGCAAGAATTCATCTCTGGTCCAGTGCTATCAAAGAAAGAATTCAAAATGGTCTGCGAACCAAACAAGATGGTTCTGTACAAAGCTGGAATGTATATAGGAAGGAGATATTTATGTGATGACCTATTTAAAGCAAATGTAGCCTTTGTCGGCAATAAAACTATGTATTCTGATTATGCCATTAATAAAATTAAAGTTTCTTATTTCCTTGAGCATGAAATTTTACCATGTCATGATAGATTAGGACACATAAATTTTGGAAAAATGAAAAAGTTATCAAACTTGGGATTAATCCCGAAATTCCTAGTAGATAAAAAGTACAAATATAAGACATGCGTAGAAGAAAAAATGGTGAAAAAACCATTTTATACAATTGATAGAAGCATCGAACCACTAGGTTTGGTTCATACTGATTTATTTGATTTCAAATCATTACCTACAAGAGGTGGGAAAATGTACTTTATTACCTTTATTGACGATTATACACGATATTGCTATGTATACTTTTAATTAGCAAGGATGAAGCAATTACATCGTTTATGAAGTATAAAACTAAAGTAGAAAATCAGTTAAATAAAAAGATCAAGGTATTGAGATCTGATCGAGGTGGAGAATATGAATCACCATTTGAACAATTCTGTGCCGAAAATGGTATAATTCATCAAATAAAAGCACTATATTCACCATAACAAAATGACATAGCCGAGGGAAAGAATAGAACATTAAAAGATATGATTAATGCGATGCTCTTAACTTTTGGCCTACCGACGAACTTGTGGGGAAAAGCCTTAATTATGTCTAGTCACATATTAAACAAAGTTTCTCACAATAAAACAGGAACAATTCAATATGAGTTAGGGAAATGACACATACCAAGTTTTAAATACCTCAAAGTGTGGGGGTGCTTGGCAAAAGTTCCAGTTCCATCTCCTAAGAAATTCAAACTTGGACCAAAAACAGTAGATTGTTACTATTTATGGCCAGCCCAAAATAGTAGTGCCTATAGATTTTTGGTATTCAAGTCTAATATAACTGATATTCATGTAAATACAATTATGGAATCAAGAGACGCCTCCTTCTTTAAAGATGTGTTTCCACACAAAAGAAATGAAGGAAATAATGTCCCCAAAAGGACAAGAGAAGAATTGAGTAAATCACACGAAGATGAAACTCATCGTGAAACTAAGAAATGAACCAAGAAGAAGCGTAAGGGCAAGAATTTTCAAGACATTTGGTATAGAATTTTTAACATATATGTTAGAACACGAACCTCAAACGTACAAGGAAGCAATATCATCTTCTAAGTCCTCATGTTGAAAGAAGCAATCCGAAGTTAAATTGATTCAATTCTGAGTAATAAAACTTGGTAAGTAGTTGATCTTCCATCTGGAATAAAACCAATTGGTTGTAAATGGATCTTCAAAAAGAAGATGAAACCAGATGGCTCCAACAACAAATACAAAGCAAGATTGGTAGCTAAATGATATCGTCAAAAAGAAGGTGTAGACTTCTTCGATACCTATTCACCAGTAACACGAATAATCTCTGTAACATCCCGCCTTTTCGTACGCTTTAAATCGACGATAAACTACACACGTCAGACTCAAACCATACAGAAGGACGGATTGTTATAGGGTAAATAAGAAAAGTAGAGAAAGAAATAAAAGCAAAACAGAATCTCACAGCGGAACGATAAAATATAATAATCAAATAAACAGTTCATGAAGCTGTTTACAAAATATTCGATTATACTTATACAATACATATCAGAGTTACATATACCAGAGAATAATAAATAACAATGCAGCGGAACAATGTGATGCAGTGGAATATAATAAATAATAGTAATAGAATTCTTTATCTTCGTCCTCCAGAATAAAATCTTCAAACCCTAAAATGCTTGGACTGACCCGAGCGAATTGAAAAGACAAAACACTCGAGTCAGAACTAAAAGATCTTATGTAAGTCAATGGTAAAATATGAGTGGAACGGCGTCAGAGATGTTTACGGGATTTGACATCTCTCATCCAATGTCTAACGTGTGTGCAGTAACTTAAGAGATTCTCGGGATTCACATCCCCTAAAGATCCATTAAACTATTTACTATATAGTAATATTTCGCTATTATAATAATGTCTATAGTAAAATAAACTTACTTTTAAATAGCATTAAGGCTTTACATTTTCCACCTTAATACATAATAGTCCCAGTAGTCCATCCAGTATCATGGTTCCTCCTGATCGGGAAGCCACCAGAGGATACCACACGGGCTAGGGAGAAAACCAAACTCGTACAAGCCACGATAGGGTAGGTGACACGACACAACTAGGCAATACCAGGGTAGATATACCAATTACGCTTTCGGACCGGTGGTAACGCATAGCCGCAGCGACCGCCCACCTCGAGCCACAACCGCAAATAAAAATCAAAAGTGGCCACCGAATCAATCCAAAAGTCAAAGTATAATATCAAAGGGACGTGTCCGATCAAAGGTGCTACCTCATTAGCCCATCAATCGCTCCTGTTTTAGCCCCTTATGCCAACTCACAGGAGTCGGGTCCACGTATTTACCTCAAAGGAAACGTCGCCACCATCCAACTTCATTCTGGAATCTCCACCGCATACACGGTTGTTAAAGTGGTTTTCGAAGTTGGCAGAGAGTATGACAACTTCTGATCCCGGTCTCTTCAACAACCAAATGTTATTATAACACCGCGGTCATTTCAAAATAATTATACTTCAAAACCAAAATATACTATCCAATTCAAATCATATACATACAATATCATTTCCCTTTCAAAAAACAAATAAATATGATATCATTTTTATAAAACCCAAATCAATATAATATCATTTTTATTTCGAATACATCCTTTCCAAAATCATAACACTTTCAAAGTTTTAATATTTTGAAACCAAATGCTTGAAATATAACCTTTCAAAACATAATACATCGAATTTTATAGCTTCTAAACCATAATTTCCAAAACTTAAATGGTTTGGATATTCAAACAATATATAAAATAAAATAGTTTGAATTTAAATTCACTTTAGAAAGTAAAATAGTTTCCTCGACTTCACAATTTCATTCACTTTATATTAAATCTCATTTCATGACTTTCCACTCACTTTAAGTTTCAATAAACCATTCAATTTCAATATATTTCAAACTTTGGGTATTAAACAATTTCAAAACTAAGGTTGATAATTACGATTCAACAATTCAATGTTCTATTATTTAATTTTGAAATATTTACATAATAAATACATTATCATTTAAATAAAACTCAAATTACAAGTAACTAAATGTTTCCTTCAGTTTATTTATACTTGAAATATTCGTTTAATTCATCTTGAAAAAAATCCAGTTATAAAAATCCTACCTTTTAAAATTTCAAGTTTAATAAATTTTACATCAACTCATGGAGTTTAATTCTTAAATAAGCTCAAGTACAAATAAATTTTCAATTTACCTTCCAATCTTAGTTGATTTAAATCATTATAACCTCTATATCAAAGTTTGATTTAAATACTTAACCATATTTTATTTTAATAAAATCAAACTCCATTATTAAACTTATTATTATTAAAAAAAATTATACATAGCTTAAATACATGAATTTAACTATATATAAAATATTTTTTTATATAATATAAAAACAATATTTATTAAACCGTATAATTCTATCCAAAACCATAGAAATCATTTTCAAAGTATATATATAAATATATCGACGGCGTCTGTGTATAAATTTTCTATCTTATGGTTAGGTGATACGGATATTTATCATTTCAATCTGTAATTTAAAATAAAATACGGTTATATATCATTTCAAACCGCAATCCCGAATGAAATAAAAATGCATAACAACTTGCAGTTTAAAACAAAATAAAATACAACATCCATTCACCAATATCAATCAAAAACCATTGATTACAATCATCATCCAATTTAGACAATAACATCAATATAGAACAGATAATAAATAACAGGTATTTATTGGCAGTTTATATTCAATAACAAATTAAACAACTATTTAACTGGAAGTTTATATGCAATAATAAATTAAATAACAATTAAATTCAATAAATTCAATTTTAACTGAAATGATGATTAGAATATGCCAAAGAGTCCTAAATAAATTTCTAATCACATCAGAAATTAATTTAACACACATAAGAAATTTTAGAAGTTGTGGGTGGGTTAAAAGACTCACCTTTTGAATTTAAATTGAATTTAAACCCAAAATTTGAACAGTCTCCAAATTCATCAAAATAAACACCAGCATGTCCGGCATTCCAATACGAACCTAGCGGAGAAAACTGCGTGTGAAACGGATCTCGTATGTGAAAGTTATTAAGATTTGATCAATATACAATTCGAATTAAAACAAATAAATAAAAGAATAAAATTAACAGAACGTACACATCATCACCATTTCTCTCACTCACGCGAACAGGCCTGCACTAGGAATATGCACGCTCGACCGAACCTTTAACCGAGTTTTCACGCCACCACTGGTCGCCAATCGCTACGTCGACCACTTGGTTGAACTCACCTCGGCGCCCCCTTTGAAACCGCCTATGGCCGAGCCTCCCAAACGCAAGCCGTCGTCGGATTAGGTTAAACCCTAATCGAATTTATGCCGTCGATCTAGCCGTTGATTCGACGAGCAACCTACGCAGATACGCTCCATACGTCACTCTCCACGACCCCATAAATTCCAATTGACGATCCGTCGACGTTCATCACAACGCGATGAACGGCCGGGGTTATTTCACCCAATTCTGGCTACATAGAAACCGAGATTGAAAAAAAACAGCAAAAATGACATGCGCTCGTCGAGAGCTTTCCGTCGATATAAAATATGATATAGTTTGAAGAATTTGAAATTTTGATTTGGTTTTGAATTGTAATTGGATCTGGAAGTGGGAATTTGTTTGTCTGCCATTGAGGAGGAGAGATAGCTGAATTGTACGTATAGAAATGAGGAATAAGAAATAGGCTAGGGTTTATAATGAGACATAAATAGGCAAGCTGAAATTTGAATGGTTGGATAATATTGATATACGCGCTAACGACAAAGTGGCCCAAAAAGCCCGTTTCGACTCCGTAATGAAATTGGGTCAACCCATATATTAAAATAGATGTTTTAAAATATTTAAATGCAATGGAACAGGTTTCAGGTCCAAATTTCATCGTATGAAGAAATTATGATAAAATCAAATTATTTCAAATTGATTTCAATTTCATTGATTTCAAGGCGTTTCGAGTCCATACGATCAAACGACAAGTCCGATCGCTACGAAACTTGAAACTCTATAATAATTCACCGTTACGGATCCAATGTAATTGGTTTCGTCAAAATACAAGCCAGTGGCAAAAATGGCTATTTTCTAGTTAATTAAATAATTTAATATTAATTTAATTAATCACTTCTTCAAATTTGAATTCTATAATCAACAAATCTCACCATTTTTAGTTTCTCAAACCTTCCCAATAATTTAGGCAAGTTCAGATATCCAATTTAAGTTCATTAATTTACCCATCACTGTATTAAATTCCGAATTTAAATAAACTCACTAATTGTCAAATTGAAATTCCAATAATCCATTTATTTGATTTTTAAATCTTATTATGAATCAATTATTAACTTACCATTTCTTGATTACAATTAAACTTCTAATTCATTAACAAAAATTTCCATATCAATCAAATAAGGATTTGTTGCAAAATTTATAGTGTTTACCTTCAATTTAAGTAAATTCAATAAATTATAAAAATTTATTTCAATTAAATTTATACCATTAGTATTCAATCTCTTTATTCAATCAATCATCATCTTATGTATAGATCTAACATTAGTATATATCCAATTACCCTAATATTTTTACAGTTGTCAACTAAATTCATATTAACGTAATTTTTAATTGCATTTAATTGCAATGGATTTAGATCTAATCCAATAGATTAAATAGATGGGTAAACAATTAATGATTATCACCATTTTCTTAATTTAATCCCGTTCATACTTTATTGTCAAATAACAAATATTTTAATTACTTATCTAGCATTGATTCTATCAAATTACAATTTATTACGTATTATTCCACCAATTAACATAATTTTGAATTTATTTCCCAATTTACTAATTTCAATCAATTGTAACCTTCTAATTGTTTCAATTAAATTAGGATTGCACTAAATTAGTTTTTTATTCACTTGCATTAACATTATTACCTTTAATTGCAATTTGATTACCAACTTATTTAACACACTAAATAAATAAATAACATATATCAATTGACACCTATTTACTTTTACTTACATTTACAAGTTTATTATTTACCATTAACACTGTATTATTTCATTAATTAATTCAATACTTACATTTTTTTCTCTTATATTTCACTTATAAACAAATTATAATGTTTCCATTATTTCAATAAATTTGAACTCCATTCAAGTTATTGGCCATTCACTTACATATTTACTTATTTCAATTTTATACCCCAGTGCAACAATTTACACTTACTACATTATTGGGATTTCACTCCAATCGTCAATAATTAGTTTTAATTACCATTCCTACATTTCATTTTTTTCATTCACTTCATTATTATTATAAAATTTTATTTCTTTCTAAATTAAGTTACAAAAATCTTATTATATTACCCAATTTAATTATCGAATTTTACGGGCCGTTACAATCTCTATAAGAATGTTAATAGCAATTGCATCCATCTATAATCCACAGATTCATGAAATGGATGTAAAGACGACATTCTTAAAAGGAAATCTCGATGAGGAGATTTACATGGAGCAGTTGAGCGTTTTATATCCAAAGGGAATAAAAACAAAGTATGTAGATAAGCCAAATCATTATACGGACTAAAACAAGCTTCAAAACAATGGCATGCAAAATTTGATAATGTCATGATGAAAATGGTTTTCGTATAAATGAATGTAATAAATGTGTTTATTACAAACAAATTGGACAATCATACGTGACAATTTGTCTATACGTAGACAATATGCTAATCTTCGGTCCAAATACTAAGGTAATAGAGACCACTAACCCGATGTTAATCAACAATTTTGATATGGAAGACTTAGGAGTTGTAGATGTTATTTTGGGAATCAAAATAATAAGAACACCCAATGGAACTGAGTTATCTCAATCACACTATGTAGAAAAAATGATTGAAAAATTTCAAAATTTTGGAATTAAAGGAGTTCGAACGTCGTATAATCCATCGAAAGTATTGCATAAAAACAGTAATGAGGGTGTAACGCAACTGGAATATTCTCGTGTAATAGGATGTCTCACGGATCTCATGAATTGCAGAAGACCAGATATAGCTTATGTAGTAAGTCAATTAAGTAGGTATAGAAGCAACCCAGGGAAGGAACACTGGAAAGCACTAATGAGAGTGCTTGGGTATTAAAAAATACCACAAACTATTCCTTACATTATAGAAAATATCATGCCGTTTTAGAAGGATATAGTGATGCAAACTGGATTGCTGATTCAGAGGAATTAAAATCAACAAGTGGTTATGTATTTATCTTAGCAGAGGCAGTAGTGTCAAGGAAATCTACTAAACAAACATGCATAGCTCGATCCACTATGGAATCGGAGTTCATCTCTTTAGATAAAGCAGGAGAAGAAGAAGAATGGCTTCGTCACTTTTTAAAAGATAATCTGTTTTGGCCTAAACCTGTACCGGCCATATGCATACACTGTGATAACCAAGCAGCATTAAGCAGAGCACAAAACTTTGTGTATAATGGAAAGTCACGACACATTCGTCGACGCCATAACATAATTAGGCAATTACTGTCAAATGGAACTATTTCCATAGATTATGTGCGAACAAACGATAACCTAGCGGATCCATTAACTAAAGGTTTATCAAGAGTGAAAACTAACTACGGATCGAGGGGAATTGGTTTAAAAGCC
Source organism: Allium cepa (assembly GCA_030765085.1). Classification (NCBI taxonomy): domain Eukaryota; kingdom Viridiplantae; phylum Streptophyta; class Magnoliopsida; order Asparagales; family Amaryllidaceae; genus Allium; species Allium cepa. The sequence goes on from CM060934.1 coordinate 714,109,948, forward strand.
TAAACCAACAAGTGTTATCTTATACGGAAACCTATCCTAGTGACTGGAGATCCCACAGACTAGGATCAATAGGCAAACCAGTTCTGAATAACTCAAGACGTAATGCATTTGTTTGAACTTAGTCCTACTCCGTTCCTATGGTGCACAATATAAATGCATGCCTATAGAAGTATTAAACGGATAAAACTATGTTTCTTAATGATGACCACATCTTGAAAATAACAAGTGTGGTATGTGTACGATACTCTTAATGGTTGTGATCACCTATATTAATGTGGGTTGGGTCTGCTCGATGAGAATATTAAAGGCTTTTATTCTCTAAAAACACTCGCAGAACCAAAAATTGTACATGACCAAAACGAACACAACCAAGAGATTGGACATGAAGGAAAATAATGCTTTATAAAGCTTATTGTCTGGTTATACAATAATGGCTGACGGTTCAAGATGAAATAATTCACCGATTAACTAAGTATATCCGATAAGTTTTAACTAGGAAAAGTTCAAAGTAAAATATCTAATTATCCTCGATATAGCATTATTTCCAAATGAACTGTATGATATTACACTTTGTGTGGGGGAGACATATATCATCATTCAGTTTGCTGCCTAAATAATGGACTGATTTAAAATAGAATTGTGTTTATAAAGATGCAGATTTTCCAACGGTTGTGACCGTTGCAAACTGATGAAGAGACGCGATTTTTTTCAGATGACTGTTACAACGAAAAGCAACAGTTCTGAACCGTTGCAAATGAACGAACGCGGCTATTGGAACAGTAACACTTTTTGGCGTTGCAAATGAAGGGATGCTACTTTTCTCAACGGGTGTAGCCACTGGGAATTCGGCTATAAATAAGGAGGAAACTTGATCACTTTCAACACTTAATTTTAAAAACCGAGTCGTCTCTTTTTTATCTTCATTTCTTAAAATCATAATCAGTTCTGTCATACAGAGGATCATACACATCACGATCTCGAGAAGTTATGTTTGTTGTATCTTGGGAGACTTTGAATAAAATCTTAAGGAAATTGTTACCACAAGCCTCAGACGAAATTTTCTTCTTCAACCGGTTAGATTTCGTTGATTTATATGTTTGTATATAGATATATATATCATTTTCATTTCTACGTTGTACTATTTCTTTAAATAGTATAACATTTGATTTATCGCTATAGTTATTATTAATATAGTTGTTAATTTGTTGCTGCAATTAATTACAACATACTTATTATTAAAAATAGCTAATACAGAATTCCAAAGTAGTGGAAATTGGATTTATAAACTTGTGAGACGAGTTTATTATTGATTAGTCTCTGTTTTGTTATACTAGACATATAACATAAATAAATAAATAAATAAATAACCGCCTTATAAATTATATTGGTTTATGGTTGAGCTCTTTATATCGAACAAGTAAATTTGGACTTGGTAATATTGCCGTTCTTTCGTTTTAATTGGGCAACAACACTTTGAGTTTGAACTTGTTTTGTTTCGCATTCAGCAGAGAAAAAGCCACACATTCACACAAAAATATTGTAATGTGTATAATATGCTAAAGATAAAGGTACTGGAAATTTTGACCTCAAGAGGAGGTTTCACTATTGGGCTCAAGGATAAACTCTTTGCAACAGTCCACCACAATGGCGACACCGACAAGGTTGAGTTAGCATTAGTAGCGATGGGTGGAGGCGGTATGAGTGACGATGCGGTGGAGACAGCTTAGGGGAGCAGCGTGGCTATAGGGCTAGGGTTCGAATTTGATAAAGGACGACGACTTTGGATGTAGAAATGATGGAAGTGATTGACGGTTGTCCTGCAGCGCTATTTAGTGGAGTATCGACATCAATGGTGGCAGGGGTGGCTAGTGGTGATGATAGTTTTTTTGAATTGACAAACGAAAATGCTAAATAGAACTAGCATTATTTGTATGTTGCAAGGCGGCAATAGGCTGGGGGTTAAAGGCGTCGAATAGAGTTTGAGAGTGAAGAGATAAACTCGAAAAGGTGTGTAATGACACTACAAGAAAATATATTATTCGCAGCATAAATGCAGAGCGATTATCTAGGTGGACCATTTAAAAAAATCAATTCTAAAACGTGGCCTCCAAGTAGAAGTGGTCCGTCTGATCGCTAAAACGCTGTGTGGTATGGTAAACGCGAGAAAACAAAAATTGCGGCCTCTCCTGTTGAATACTTCTTCCCAAACGCAGGGAAATTAGAACCCTCTTTCTCTAACCCAAATTTAATTGAAAATCAATATATTCCAAACATCGTTCAATATCGACCATCAATCAGCATCGACCGCTGCATGCACCGCCGTCCCCACCATCTCTGCCATCTTTGCCATCTCCGTCGTTGTTTAACCTGTCCGGCAACCCCCTAGTTTTGAAACCATAATTGAAGGTATTATTTGATTTCTTCACTTTGCTTTCAAAACTGATTTTATCCATTGATGTGACTTTGCTTTCAATATCTGATTTTATCCGTTGATGTGACTTGCTTTCAATATTTGATTTCGACACTTTCGTATTTTCCTTCCCATACTGTGACGACCTGATTTTTCTCACCACAGAAAATCGCATCATCTTAAAGAAAGAAAGGGATAGAAAAGAGAAAAGAAAGAGAAGAAAGAAGAAACAACATCAAAGTTACACAGAATTTACATCACATGCTAGACGGTTATAAACATATGTTTAGTTATTACAACTCAATACAACTCAAACGAAGAACCCAACACAAAGAACACACAGCGAAACTATATATTTACAACGCAGAAGCCTCCTGCTCCATTTGCTTCTCCATAATTCGTCAAAAGCTAACCTGAATTCCCTTGGCTACTCGTAAAAATTTGAGTACCCAAGAGTTTAAGAAAACGGAAGCTAAACTCCGGGTCAGACATGGGTCTGGTGTGAGTAACAGGTTAAAGTTGCTTAATTTTGAAAAACCTTTGAAAAGAAAGGTATCACGTAAGACTTCCCACACATAAACATGGAAAAGTTTTTACCCTACGCTAACCAAACATTTGATAGGAAATCCTGTGATATTATAATAGGTCTAGGGTTTTCAAGTAAATAAGAAATAGCCGAAATTGTTACATCTATTAAATTCCAGCTACTAGCCACAAAAGTGGGTAATACAATCGAAATCGTTGGCACTTATTGGATTTTAGATTCCATCAATGGCAGGGCTACTGGGGTACCGCCCGTCACAGTATGTGGCCTAGATCAACGTACCAGGAGTACGCCCTCTCCCCTACAAAACAAGACCGGAACCATCCCTTACTGGACAGTCCCGAACAAGAGATCCCCGCAGTTGGCGTACGTTCCAACCGCCCACACAGTCGAAATAAAAAGGGACCTCTAGACAGGGGTAAATCTCGCTCTCCAGTGGGAGCTACCCACGAAGCCTTGCTGCATCTCCCCTGTTTTAGCCATTCCCGGTTGATGAGGCTTGAGGCTACGATTACCTTTAGAGAACACATCTCTTAGAATGCTCATCGTCCACCTGACGATGTTCTGAAAGCATTCAATCCATACAAGTTCGTTTCGGGTTTGAATGAAACCGAAGGCATTATCTCTTTACACTTATTTTGGAATCACCCTCAGAGTTAACGACGATAATCCTTGCACTAAATCACCATCTCGAACCTATAAGAACTATCTCCGTCAAACTCATCACGGAATCACCCCTAAAGTTATACTGACGTATAGTCCTTACACCTCGTGTCTTCACTCTTCACAAGAGATTCACGACCTATCGTTAATTTGGATCGATGTGGTTTTCAGATATCCCAATATGGAAACCCGATCCCAGTCTCATCGAAATCCAAAACGTGTCTTTCAAGGCCAAGTTGTTTTAAAGGTTTAAAACAATTCAATTATCTATATACATAGATAGATAAATCACAGATTCACAACAGATAATCAATATTATCACAACAGATAAACCATATTATCATTATCCAAAAGGTAATCCAAATCATCATCATAATGCAACCAATGCATCCATATCACTCAACATTATCTATCTCATATCCGAGATCAAACCATTCAAGGCAAACAACAATATCCAACCATATAAGCCATGATTTAATATCACACCAAATATAATTAATTTAAAATGAATTAAATTAATTACATCATTCAAATTAATTTAAAGTAAATTAAATTAATTACTTCATCAATATTAACTTGCTTATATCACTATTAATTAATTATCAATCAATTAATTAATTAATCATCAATCAATTTTTCATTTTAATTAATCATCCCTGATTAATTAACCTTTAAGTAATTATCCACTAATTAATTCCTCAAATTAATTATACTTAACCAAATATTAATCTTTAATTACCTCCTTAATTAATTAACCATAATTAATTACATTACTTCTTAATTAATTACATTAATTAATTCCTCATTTATTAATTATTTCTAAATAACTCATCCTTAATTACATCATTAATTATAATAATTAATGATATTCTAATTACATTTTCTTTTTAAATTAATTACATTAAGTAATTAATCTTTTAATTAAACCGTAATTGTTAATTACCCTTAATTAACTCTATTCAGTAATTAACTACCCTTAATTACTTTCCCAAAATAAATAAATAAATTCATAATTAATTATCTCAAATTAATCCCTTGATTAATTTATAAAGTAATTTTACTCAAATTACTTTCATCAACCAATCACCTTCAATCAATTATATACAGTAATTACCCATTAATTACTTCTCTAAGTAATTTCTCTTCATTAAATTACATTAAGTAATTATACTCCACAAATCATCAAATGATTAATTTAAATTAATTAAACTGAATTAATTAACTTAATCTAATCATATTAAACTCAATTAATTACAATAAGTAATTGATTCCTTAATTATTTCCATAAGTAATTATACTTAACAATTCACACAAATGATTATCTTTAAATTAATTAATCTAATCAATTATTAAAATTAATCACATTAATTAATTATTAAATAATCCTTAGTTAATGACCTTCATTAACTATTAAACATTTCATTAATTATTTTCTAAAATAATTAACTTATTTTAATCATTATTAATTATAAATTAATTAATCATTAATTATCCATTAATTAATCCCAAATCGATTAAATAGTTAAGTGTTAACTAAAACTTAATTATTCCATTATTACTTGATTAATTAGGTATTAATCATTAATTAAAAACAAATCTTATTAATTAATGATCCATAATTACAAGTTAATTATTCTAAGAATAATTAATCCTAAACTTTTAAGATTAAACCTTTAATTACTTTAAGTAATTATTCATTCATTAATTTATTAAAATAAATTAATTACTCATTTAATTATCCTAATAATTAAATGTATAACAAATCATTAAATTATAATTTAACTTCAACAAGTTTTAAAATCAATTTAAAACTTATACATTATATGATAAATAATACTATTCTTATGAAAGAAATTTACAAGAGTTAAAACAAATTTCTTTTTAAATTCAAAACATTCAAATTTTACATTATCATTCAAATTTTTTTTAAACACTTAGATTTATAAAACTTAAATTTATTTTAAACCAAAGATTCAAATTCAGATTTGAATCAAATTTAAACTATGTTTAAACACTACTTTATATTTCAATTTCCAAATTTTAAATTCAAATTCTTTTAAAAACATTTTTAAACAATAAAACCCTTTTAAAATTATTTTAAACAATTTGAATTTAAAATCTTAGTCATTTCCAGCTATGATTCAAAATGAAATTTGAATTCATAATTTAATCTTAGATTTAAAACTCATTTTAAAATCTTGCTTGACAATTTAAATTCAGTTTAAAATTGAAAACAAGACAGTTTTCTAACCTGAAATGAATCCAACTCGAGCAATCACAAAATTCACTCGAGCCTCATCCTATGCTAACCCGAGAAAAATTCAAAACAAACTCGAGTAAACTCGAGTAACTTTCATTTGCACCTATTCAAAAATTACAGAACTGTCAGGTTTTAACCAAAAAACCGCAACAACCATATTACCCGAGCCCACAATTAATATACTTCGAGTCCCACACACCTCTGCTTCGAGCAAATCATAAATCAACCCGGTACAAGCACGAGTTCCCCTTTTCTCCCCAAAAACAACCGATACCCAAGAACCATGTGCACCTGCACCACCGGAGCAACCATCTCCGGCCCCTCGCGACCCCCTACATAAGTCACCAATCATCACCAAACACCAAATCGACCTTCAATCCAACTGCAGAAACCCCAAATCCAAAAATGAGCATCGAGCTTGAAAACTGGAACAGAATGTCGATACTGCAATTCACCTTAACTCAAAATTCCGATCATCAGCAAATCTACGCCTCCTGCCTCGAACTCCTCTATACTCCATCTACCACCAGCTTGAATTAGGAAGAACTCGATCGCTTAAAGGAGTTGGGGCGATCAATTTGCTGATTCACAGTGTAAACTAGGGTTAAATACTTTGATCCCAAATTTTTACTATCCCACTGCAGTAATCCCTTATTTAATATTTTTCCCCACAACTTAGTTCACCAATCCATCACCAGAATCAATATTGGCCACTTTGATCACTTAGGTTGTCAATTTCAACCCAAAACACCATTTCCAGACAACCCAGAAATGCTCCTTCAAATTTAAACTAAATTTTGTGAATTTAGTTTTAGAATTCAAGTTTTGGTTTATGTAATTGGTTTAATATCTTAAATCAAAAAATTCTAAAAAAAAAAAAATTAAATTCTTACTTATATATAAAAAAATTGTTCTGTAGTATCTTGCTATTTCCAGAGACATTACAAGTTTTCTCTTCTTCTTTTTTTTAAAATAAAAACTTAAACTTTAAATTTATATTACATAACCATATTTGATTTAATCATAAATCCTTAACACAGATTAGATCAATCTGAAATGGAGTTTTAAGCACATTCTTAAAACCTGGAGCTTAAGTACAGAGAACAGATTTCCCAAAAGCATACACAACTATATATATATATATATATATATATTGATATATATAAATACCAGCAATGAACTTGTAAATGACATGCAAATATTTTTATTTCCAGAGTAAAGTAAACAACCAAAATTCATACTTAATCTTTAAAAGAGTGAGGTTACTCACAGATTTTAGTAGCAGAGCCTCTGTTTATTGGAAGCTTTGAAACTGGAGTTTCTTCTTTTATAATTTCAAACTTGAAGTTGTGGTAGTACTTTGTGTTTTCCAGATTTACAGTTGCATGTTTGTTTCCCGGTAAAGAAATTGCAGGCATTGTTGATGAAGTGTTCAAAACAGAAAAGAATTTGCAGGCTTTCATAAAAGGAAGTGCATGCATGTTGTTTCCAGGTGTAAAGATGCAGATATTGATTTAGCTTTGATGAAGTTGCATGCAGTTTTGGTTGATTTAAAACAGAAATTTGAGGAGATTTTACAGAATGAATTGCAATTCAGGTTGATATATTAAAGGACTACATGTTTTAAGGATTTGCATTTCAAATCTGAAGAGGGTTTTAGATTTTATTTGAGCAGAATATGTTTTCTGCTTAGAAGGAAGATTACAGATTTTTATTAAATCAAAAGAAAAAGAATAATAAAATTGGACACTTGTTTAGATTTTAAACATTTGTCACTTAATTTAGTTTAGGCCATAACACATGTCCTTTTAAAATGTTAAAAGACTCACACATGTATTTAAGTTTTTTTATTTTAATTTTAATTCTAAATTGCTTATAAAACTCTAACTTATTTTATAAGAGCTTTTAAATCTTATTTTATTATTTCCTATGTATATATAAATTATCCCTTATTTTTTTAGAAAAACAAAACAAAACAATTTGTAATTAAAAGCTTATTCAAATATTTTAAACATTTATTCTTTTAAATTTTCAAAACATTGAATTCAAATTTAAACTAATTTATCAAATCCAATTTTAAAATCAAGTTATATATAGATGCATATATAACTCTTGTTAAAATTAAAATAACAAATCCTATTTCTAAAAATCTTTTTATGTTTTATGAAAAACTAAGTATTATCATTTTTATTTAAAAATAACAAATTAAAAAATATTAAATAATTTATAAAAGAGATTATAAATTTCCTCTATTACTCAATATATTAAAATCATATGTAAATTGTATTTTAAATTCTTATATAAAATTTCAAGCAATATTTTTAAAAAGAAAAATAAAACAAAGCTTTAATGTTAATCAAATTTAAATTCACATTTAAGCTGATTAAAAATATAAATTTAAACAAATAAGATTTACTCTAAGTATAAACCATATAATTATTTATTGAATTGTGTTGAAAAGACAATTGTTAAATCAAATTTCAAATTTACCAAATATAAATTAAATTAGAAAATTGATTTATTTACTAAGTTCCAAATCAAAGTTTATCAATTTACAATATATACAATTATATATATATATATATATATATATATATATATATTATAAATAGAAAACAATTTATTAGCTTTTTTTAAAAAATTATTCCAATTTAAATATTTATTAAAAGAAGATTATTAGATCAATTCAAAATTTATTATCTAAAATTATCAAATCAATTTAATTTTAAACACGGATTATTAAATTTATATTGCCAAATTTCCGGGATATCAAACATACACAAAACTTCCTTTTATTACATTGCTTTTTGCCTTTCGGAATTACTTGAAATGTGGCCTGAAGTGTAATTTTGTTGATTTTGGTTTTGAAATACATAAAATATTGGCTTATGTCATGGCTTTTCATTGCATTTGGTTTTGCGTTGCATTTGGATTGTAGTTATGCTCTGAAGTGCCATTCGGATTTAAGTTGCTTTGAAATACTTTGATTTGCAATTACTTAGTGATTTTTGTTTCTATGCGTTTCAATGATACTTAAATTGACCAATATTTTGTTTGCCTTTTACGATATGATTTTTATTCTTCTTGTGAGTTAAATCTGATTTAGTAAATAAGATCACAGAGACTTCCAATTTTTATGTATTTATCAAATAAGATCTATCATTTTCTTTCAAAGCTCCTAAGATACATGTATTTAGCAAGCAGAAAATTTCTATTGAACCTGATTGATACTTGCAATTAGTTAATCAATATATCATCCCTAAAAAATCATCTGCAATAGTTACATAAATATTTAATATATGATTTCTTTTTATTAGTATATTTGTTCATAATACATATGTATGTATGTATATACACGTATGTATATGGCGGCTATTTATGACACAAAATAAAACATAAAATGAGAACACAAAAAAGATTTGTCATCATACTCGAATTAATAACCGTTGGATTGAAAAAGTCTTACAGTTTTATTATTAGAAGAAAAATAGAACCGGAATTTAAGACGTTTAAAAGTCATAATTTAACATTAATATTTAAATTTAGTTTGAGTAAGATTTTAAGTAAATGACTTATAAAATCCTTTCCTTTTATGATTTTCTCTACAAACAAAATCTCTGTAGTTATATAATTTTTGTCTCACATTTTCGTAGTCCATGCTTCACCCACTAGATTTAATAAACAACATGGCTTCTTTAAGATCCAAAGAGCTTCAGACTTTAGGGATGTATGTCTTATGCTCTAAAATTGCGGTTTAAAGTTTGTATCATAGCTAATTTTAAGTCTATAAAGTGATCATAGAATTTTTGTATGCTTTATATACCGTCATTTGATGAACTCTGTTCTATATGGCATTCTGAGAATTAGGTGAGTGTTCTGATAGCTTATTGTAAACAGTCTTCTCATATTGATGATAGTCCAAGACAATTTACATGACTATGAACTATGAAATTGCTTAGTTGTGGATAGATTGTTGAAAACCATTTTTGTAACGACCCACAAATCTGTACCCTCTGAATCGACAATAATCCACACATGTATGATCCAAAAAGCAAAGATTGACGAAAAGTCAAGAGAAAGAAAAGAAGAGAGAAGAAGAGAAGAGAAGAAAGAGAGAAGATAGAACCAAACAGAACAATACAGAATCTCACATCGCAGTGGATAATATATAATATCACATCAATGATCTTTACAAAACAGAAACAGTATATATACACATCAATTAGAGTTCAACAATCAATCAATAGTTATTAGCCTGAACAGTTATAATAACATGTCCTTACAAATGCCGATAATTTAAACAACTAAGTGCGGCGGATAATCAATAATCAAAACAGATACGCGTATACGAAATGAAGATCTCCAGCTCGCCTGTTGAAGCTCCAAAGGCATCAAATCTAGACCTTTAAATATACTCGGTCTGACCCGAGCATTGAAAGGGAAGAACGCCCGGATTAGTCTAGTAAACCAGCATAAGAAACACACTCAACTGAATTTATTAAATTACCAAAACTTTTCCTTTTATCAAAACAAAAGTATCTCGTAAGACAAGTCCACATATAAACACGGACATGTTTTTACCTTACGATAACTAAAACATCTCATATCAAATCCTCTTATATTATAATAGTGTCTACTATATACAAATAATATTAATCATAGCCGAAATTGTTACATTGATTAAATTCCAGCATATAGCCCAATTGGGTAATACAATCAAAATAGCAGGGACGTAGTGGAGTTTGGATTTCCATACAAATGACCAGGTGAAGGGACTACCTTCCGGCAGTACATCTCTAAAAGAATGTACCGAGAAACCATCACAAAGTTTCCCTACCAACACAAGACCGGCCCACCTCTATAACTAGATGGTACCGAATATGTCATCCTTCGGTCGTTACCGACCTTTACCGAGGGCCCTCTAGCATACAAACTACAATAATCAGATACACGACGTCATAGCATGTAAAGATATATCTAGAAGAGGATGATCATATCCTAATGAGAATGACCCTCTTAACCCTGCTCCATCTAACTATGTTTTGGTCATTTTCGGTTGATGAGGCCTGATGAGGTAACGATTACCTTTCACAATCACATATCACATCACTTAGAATGCCACACAGCCATTTTCGTTGACTACTAATTGCCTTCCACAAAAATACAACCCTTAAGCTCATACATCTCAAGGAGGGTGCTAAGCTAAGAGAAGTTGCCTTCTCCGCCACCACTGATGTACGTTTGTAAAAACCAATGTACGCAATATTTAGAAATGCAATGTCAGACAAACATCCATACAAGTTGTCCAGGAACAGGATAAACCGAAGGTACTTTCCTACCACATCCTGTCGGGAAATCCCTAGGATTAGTAGCGAATAGTCCTCGCATTGGATATTCCGTAATGAAGAGACCACTGCTACTGGATGTATATTGGGATTTTAACCCCAAACGATCAACAAGCAGTCCCCTACTATGAAACTCCAGAATAACAATATCATCATAAAGCAACCTGCACAATCGTCGCATATACGTTGGTCCAAAGTGGTTTTCGGATAAACCGATCCCGGTCTCTTCGCACCAACAACGCAAAAGCGTTTCTCAACCTCACATAGAAACTAAGTCTCATAGACTTATCACGTTTCCAACTTTCGACTTGCTTTCCTTCGGGGCAAGAAGGAAGCTCGATAGATTAGAGTAATACTCTGCACTATACGAATCAATATCCTCAACACAAACGATAATCAAGCCTACACAGAAGGCTACATACTTTGTGTACGACTAAATAGTTCCCACATCAAGTCGAGGAACTAAAATTTGGCAAAGTCTGATAGTCGGTTATTTAACTGTCAAAACAAACAAACAAATATTCAGCACCATAACAATCACTAGGCCCTTTTTATTAATCTTTTATTAATTTAAATCATTGCCAAATATTCACTTTAATTTCTCTTTAAAAGATATAATCTCTAAACACTTCAACATTGGAAAACATTTCCAAATACTTATTTAATAATAAGTAATTCACAATATAATTTATTTTCAACATTTGGAAAATATTCAATATACTTAAATCAGCATTAAGTATATATTTAATCTTTAAGGAAAACATTCTCTTAAATATCTTTTGTTTGGGTTAAAACGAATGTTCCGTAAAACATCGTTACGACAACCCAAAATCACCAGTATAGGGATTCAAAAATAATATAGATATATAAATCTTAATACTATACAAAACATTTTCTTTCGAAAATCATTTACTATAACAACAGTGTTATAGTCCATCATTTCCTTATACTTTTCGAAAAACGTCTATTTCAACAATGAATGTTGAAATCTATGGTTTCGACCTTAACGCATTTTAAAACATCTTTAGAACATTTTATTCCATTTAATAATATTCACTTTCCAAAAATATCCATTTTATTTGATATATTATTCATTGTCCAAAATCGTGAATAAAATGTCTTTACCAAATTTATTACTTTTATATATTCATTAAAGGATTATCCACTGTCCAAAATCATGGATATATCTCCTTACATAAACTTCTATATTTAACTCAACAATTCAATTGTTTTCGGATTTATAAAACAATGTTTATAAATTCCATTTCTATTTATAAAAACTTCAATTTATAAAATCCCATTATTAATCAATTCCATTTATCTCATTTAAATGCCAAAATCCAAATTATAAGCTAATTGCTTATAAATCATTTATTTACAAATTCGTTCCTTTAATAACTTCACAACTTCATAAATCTTATTTACTTATACTTCATTTTAACAATTTTAAAACTCCTTTATAGCTCAATTATTTTGATTTATAAAATATCAATTTTATAAATCTTCTTTATAAACCATTTTACAAAATAGTTAACTTCCTATTTCAAAACTCATATTCTTATTATATTTCCCAAAAATCATAATTTTTATAACAATAAAAACTATCACATTTATTTATTTATTCAAAATAAATCAATTCTTAACGATTCAAAAATTCAATAAAACATTTATTTCCAAAATCACTTTAAAATCCTTTTAAATTGGAAATCATCACTTTAACATTTTTAAATTACCAAAAATAGGCCCAATGCCGCAACAGCACTAAATACATCAATCGTGCCATCCAAAACATCATATATCATATGATAACAGAATATATAACAATATCTGTAAATAAAATCAATACTGTTGAGGAGTCCAGCTGGATCCCTCCAACCTGTCACCTTCAACAAATATACATATTAGAATATGTGTACAATGTCCGCTTCAAGGCAGACGTGTGTACAAAGGGTCATCCGCTCATACACGGGAACATATAGGGTCATCTGCTCCACTAGGCAGGTATATATCCAAATACAATTCAATATATAGATAATATATCATATATCATCCAAACAGTCATCATAAATAATATTTATTCTCACTTATATAAAAATATTAGTAAGTCAGAAAGAGTGAGTTGTACTCACATTGCGTCCAATAGCAGTTTCAGTGTTTTATTCCGAATAAAATTAAACGCGCGTTTAATTTTACCCTAAACTCACACTAGCTCCAATCAGCTCCAATCTAGCTACATCGCATAGCATTCACGAATACGAACCCAACGCAATTCGTTTCGTGCGAAACAGACCTCGCATGAAAAAGTTATGGTGTTTTAAAGTTTGCACGAATTTATATATATATATATATATATATATATATATATATATATATATATAATTTACAATTTATTTTCAATTTCAAACCCCATTTTCAATCGTGGCCGTCGATCCCCCTTGGTCCAGATCTGGCCGTCATTTGCTTTTCTTCTCCTAGGATTTATACATGCAAAACAAACCCATGGACGCCCAAAACCCGAGCTAGCCGCACCACCAACATCCACTTCTACCACGATCAAGCAACGACAAACGAACGGCCACCCCATGCTCCTCCTTCGACTTGAATATGATGAAGCTCGGTCATGGCTATGCCTTGAAAAACGTGCGCTACTGCAGCGTCTTTGAGCAAGGATTAACGTCGATCCGTAGCTCGAAACCCAATCTCGACCGTTGGATTTATAGTTCTCGACGTTGTCTACAACTTTCATTTAGTAAGTTTCGCGAAATGATTGGTGGATTTGAAGGAAAATGTGGAGGAAAAAATCAAAATTATGGACATTAGAATGGGAAGTGGCGGCTAGCCCTAACCCTAGTAGGATTTTGTGAAAAATGAAGAAAGAGGGGGCCTTTTATAGAAAATTGCAAAACACTATTCACCCGAAAAAATTTCGAACTCGAAACGGAACGTGTCGCCCGGCGTTTATAATGCTTTACCCTTATTTCGAACGCAATGGAATATATATCGGGAGCCAATTCGATCGTATTCGAAAGATAAGTTTTCGAATCGAATTATTTAAATTTAAAATTTATTTAAACCGATTTCTACGCATTTTAGCTTGTCCCGGACAAACTGTAAATCCGATTGACACTAAATTTGAAATCTTACAATAATATAACATTACAGATCCGATGAAACTAGTTTCATCGGAATCCGAGACTGCTTGAAAAATGGCTATTTTTACTCATCAATTAAATATTAAAATATTCAATTTCTACAAATTAACTTTTAATTCGATTTTAAAAGCTCTCTAACATCATTCTAAATCAAATAAAGTTTAATATAACTTTACAAATCATTTTTATTCATATTAAATCAAATTTCTAATTATTTCAGCAATTTCAAATATTAAATTAACAATTTAATTATCTAATTAAATCAAGATATTCGAAATATAAGTTATTCGACTTATAAAATTTACTTTTAAATATTTAAAATTAATTAAATATATGAATTTCAAATGACAGAAATTCTGGTTCGTTGCAATTTTCATAAAAAATGAAGACAAATCAATGTTTATTTACAAAATTTCCATTATCGTTAAATTTTGAAATATTATTATTTTCTGAATGAAATTTTAAAAACAAGCTAATTATAACAAAAATAACGAATAATTAGGAAGTTTCTCTAGCTAATTAACCATACAAAATTCCAACCATAGTTTTCCTTCTTCTTCTCTTAATCTTCTCCCTACCATCTATTCCAAAAAAAATTACAGAAACAAAAAATTAAAAAATAAAAAATAAAAATATTTCTAATGAAAATTTCTCTTCATTGTTGCAAATGAAAATTTAACCAACAAATCTAATTTGCCATAGTCAAAACTACGGCCTGCAAATTTCAGTTGATTATGATACCATTTCAAATATAAATATATTCATCTGACTGAATGTCAAACCAAGATACAAATCAAAATAACGCTTCTGATATGACCATATCGGTTTCTCCTGACAATTCTGTAAAGAGCGATAAAGAGAAAAAGAGAAAGGTATCAAATATTACTTGTTGCATATCATCATGCATGAATTTGTTTGATTCATTATTCTACGTTGTATTTCATTTTTCAACTTATAATATAAACTATCATCATGTTCTTTTAGTCTATTCTTCCGAACATTTTTCGCAAAAAAGGGTAGGAGAGAGGCAATGATGAAGATTTATTTCCAGAAAAATATGTTGTTCTTGGTACGTCTCTCCCTCGTTTGCAAGATATATAATGCAATCCAATAAGTTAAATTGTGATCACGAAACGCATAGTTTTGACTTAACAGATTTGGAGAAGAGATATGATTCAAGAAGGACCTTCATAGATACATCTCCTTTAGCTGGAAATAGCTTTCAAGGTTGCTCATTAAATATTGACTACTAAGTTCATCCACATTGAATCATGGTTACATAAATAAAGCATAGTCTGATCATATTTTACTTTAATTTTCAAATAGACAGACAACGG
The DNA here is from genome assembly GCA_030765085.1 of Allium cepa. NCBI lineage: Eukaryota > Viridiplantae > Streptophyta > Magnoliopsida > Asparagales > Amaryllidaceae > Allium > Allium cepa. The sequence continues at coordinate 714,125,659 of CM060934.1, forward strand.
GGATTGATTGTTTGAACCTTAGCATGCCTGAACGACCATCTATTCCAGACACTATGGACTACAAGTTTTTAATCGTCATTATTTCATGTATCTTTCAACTGTTTTTAGATTGCTTTAAGATCAAAACTTTCTAATAAGTACCTCTAGGATCGTAATATTTTGCAGGATAGTTGTAGGAACTTGGAATGTTGGTGGCCAATCTCCAAATTAAATAGCAGTCTGAATCTCAAAGATTTTCTCCAAGTTGAAGGATCTTCTGATATCTAGGTTCTTGCGTAGTCCTTATTTCTTAGTATCCAATCTTACTAGAATACATGCTTAACTAGTAACATACCAAAAATTGACACATAAATCAATATGTTTCTTATATCTACTTGGATAGCCAACTAAAAACAAGTTCAATGCTATTTGTCCCAGCATCATAACTGTAACATTACATATATGTGAAGATTCATGGATCTCATCTGTCATTTATTTCAAAGGTGTATAATTATAAGAAGTAGATGTCTTTTATTTTCTTTTTTCCTTTTTTTTCTTTTTCATTTTTCTGCTTTTAGATTTTTCTAATGTCTTATTTCTTATCATAGCCAATCTTACTGAAAATATTTTAACTACTAATTTACTAGAGCACGAGTTAACTTCAAACCTGGAATCATTTGGCCATGAATTGGATGGATAAATCAATAAGTTTTACTTGGATAATCAAATAAAAACTAGTTCAAAATGTTACTAGTTCCATTATCGCATATATAACCTGTACATATGTGAAATAAATTAATGATATGAGATTGCACCTCATTTAATTCACAAGTGCAAAAATGGTACTGATGTGATGGTGAGGCAAGTTGCATATCCCAAAGTTATTTGTATTCATAGAGTTAATGCTTTTCTTCTTCTTCTTCTACATTTTTTCTAATATATTTAGTTGAAATTTTATTTGCAGAGAGGTTTTAGAATTGTGAAATTATTTGTAGAAGAAGTGATGATTTTATTATATCACAATCAGATACATTTTAAGGTACACAACATATTGTATTTATACAGAAAATCATGGGCTGAAGTTTGATTTAGGCCTAAAGTGAAGAAAAAAGAAAATGGGTATATGGTGCGGTTTTGTATGAAGGAGATACCGCATCCGTATCTCATAAATAAAATATGCACCAGGGTTACAACCGCATCTCATATTCTTTTCACTCACCCCCTCAAACCAAAATCTACGGTTTGTTGCATGCGAATAAGTCCTCTCTACTATTCGAATTCAAGAAGAACTGAGAACATGCTTGAATTTACTGCTTAATTGAGAGCAGCAGACTTGATCTTTAACTCTGAATCTTGATAAACTCTATTCTCCCTCTTTTTTCGTATGATTTCGGTTTGAGATCTTGGAGACTGAGACGGTTGATTTCAAGATGAGGAATCGACTCTTAAGGGCTGATTGAGTGTAAAGTTCTCTCATTTTTAAAAAATGAGACTTTGACTTGAATTTTTGATCTTTGAGACAAGTTCAAAAGAGCTCCTCTCTCTACAAGAACTTTGATTTGAAGTTCTGGCATTTGAGATGGATTCAGAGGAGGTACGACCTTGATATGTATCATGATTGAGGACATCCTTCACCTTTAGATCCCATCTGAACCTTATAATGTTCTGGATTGTTAAGTCCTTGGTAAGAACATCTTTTCTTTGGTAAGTTCCAGGTATGTGTTGACGAGTAACTGACCTTTGAAAATCTTAATGTGATATGGTTCTCTGATGCCACTTGGGCAACAGATCATGATGACAAAAAATAAGTTTTTGGGTACTATATATACATTGGGGATAATCCAGTTTCATGGTGCTTAAAAAAGCAATCAACTATATCTAGATCTAGTACTAAAGATGAATATAAAAGTTTGGCTAGTGCAATAGTAGAAATTATGTGGATTCAATCTTTACTTAGTGAATTAAAGATCAAATCTGGCATCAAACAAGTACTATGGTGTGATGAAAAAAAGTACAATATACATGTCTGCCAACTCAGTTCTACACTCAAGAATAATGCATACAGAAATTTAAATCTATTTTAGTTCATGATCATCAACTACAGCATTTACAAATACTGTAATATCATTTACATTGTAATTAATAACATTTCAAAAATGCAGTCAATTTACTCCAAATATTCAATATAATTTCTCAACCAATTATATTTTATTTAAAACATTTTTAACTCATAAAATCATACATTTTCACATTTATAAACATCATTTAATTTTCCTCAAGTTCATGATTTTATAAAGTTAAATTTCCATTCAAAAATCAAGATTTAATAATAATTCACTTATTAAATTGCAATGTTCAATTTTAAATCCATTACATTAAATTTCAACTTAACACTTAAGTTAAAATTCTCAAATATAACTTAGTTTTATTTTTACTTACTTAACTAAAAGTTTATTTTTAAGTTAATTTCATAAATTTCCAATTTAGTTATATTTCAAAATTTCAACTTAAAATATTCATTCATTTCACATTTCAACTTTATTAAAAATCATTAATATGATATAAAATAACTTTAAATTAATTTAAATTCGAAATATCATAAATTTATCATATTTTCAAAGTTAATTTAAATTCCATTAAAAATTAAATCAAAATTTCCAAAATAACTTACATTCATATTTTCTAACTTTTCCATAATTTATTTAACTTATATATTTCCAGAAAATAAATAATACTTTACAAAAATTATATTTTATTTAAATTTCAAATCAAAATATTATAATAATTAAATTTCTAAAATATCTTAAAATTTTTAGAAAAACATATTTTAACTACGGGCCTGTATATAATTTTCTACGCTAGGTAAAGTGATACGGGTAATATATCATTTCAACCCGTAATTTACAAAGAAAATCCGGGTTTTATCATTCCAAACCCGCAATCCCAAGTAAATGAAATAAATTGAAAATCATTCAGGCCTATCATTTCAGCCCATAACAATTTTCCCTTATTCTAAATTCCGTTCGGGTATGTATCATTTCAACCCATAGTGATTTCTAATTTACAGGGAACTTGCAGTGTGATAAACTGATAAAATATACAGAATAGCATAAAATAACAGTAAGATATGATATAACAGGTGTAATAACAGGTGTGAACATCATATGATAATAATATAAGCAGTTATAACATGTTAATATAGTTCTACAGATTCACAGGGTGTCAATTTACTACTTATATAAGTACATAATGTCTGGTGAGAAATACTCACATGTCACAAGCTGGAGATCGACACCAAAGCACACGATACAGACACAACGAAGGCACGACAACACAACCATGATTTGAGAGTGGAGAGCCAAATATAATTGCCTTGTATACATATAAACAAAACAATTCAAAATACATAAGTTTTCAAAGCCAAATTACACTAAACGACACTAGGAATCAAAAGCCCAAAACGAAGACAGATGCTTTGCACTTGTTCTAAACCTCACATACTTCAGTTATGAACTGAAATAGCACAGCCATGGCATGTATAAAGGTCTGGTTTGGGTCCATAGTGGTCATCCTATCATGGTTTAAAAGTGTGGAGATTTATAGGTGCAACAAGTCAACACTACAAGGCAATTTCAACAACTCTATGCTACAATTTGGTTCGGCCATAGGCTCTATGGTCATGGTCAGAGACTTAGGTGGTGATGGCTGATGTGCTAGAGGGTGGTGGTCAGGTCAGAGCTGGTGGTGGTGGTGGAAGTGGAGGCAAAAGGTAGATGAAGTTGATGGTACCAAAACTAGGTCATCTTGAGTGCATAGGTGATGGATTTGTGGATTTTGGTGGTGGTGCTTGCCTTGGGGTTGATTGGCCTTCCATGGTGGTGATCTAGGGTGGATGAAGATCAGAGAATAAAGTGGTGGAGGTTGGCCTAGATCTGGTTGAGCAGGAGTGGAGCCGTGAAGTAGAGAACAAGTTGCAAAATCACATAGAAAAACTAGAAAACAAGAGAAGAGAAGAAGATTTTACCAAATTTTTGCAAGATGGAGGCCATGATTTTTTTTTTAGGGTTGAGAAGCTTTTAAAATATGTTAAAATGAAGAAAAAGAAGTCAGCTGAAGATAGTATAAGGAACGGCCAAAATAACTGATGTATTGATTGAAAAAGAAACGGTAAAAGAAACGGTGAAACGACTTTACGTTTCTTAGCTTTTTAAACCTTCCATACTTCCTTTTCTTTTAAATCAAGTAAAACAAAATAAACTTCAGCAAGTACATCTAAAAACCGAAACAAAGTGAAATAAAATAAAAATATATAATTAAATTTAAAGAAAATATAAAAAGAATTAAGGAAATTGCTTAAAAATTGAAAACAGGGTTCAAAAATTACAATTAAAACATCAATGGCTTTGGAAAAATATCTACTTCATTTTAAAAATATTCTAAATCAAAATTTTGAAATAAAATAATTTATTTATCATTTCTAAAATAAAATAAATAATTAAATTGGAGAAAAATAGAAAAGAACTAAAGAAAATGTTTAAAAATTGAAAACATGACATGGAAATTACAAGAAAAATACTACTAGCTCTAGAAAAATTCCTACCTCACTTCAAAAATATTAAAAGACAAAAACATACATAAAATAACATATCAATACATATTACCAAAAAAATATGACAAAGAAAAATAAAATTTATATTATTTAAAATAACAAAATTGCAGAATAAACAAATTGCACTCAATATTGAAATATACATAGCTTTCACAATTTAAATCCGTTTCCAACGAAACAAAAAGCAGTGTTCCTAAAATTTTATGTACTTTCAAAATAAAATAAAATTTAAATTTTTGAACTTTTAAAATTTTAAAATAAAAGTCAAAGTTTGACTATTTTGACCAAAAATTCACTTTTTGGAAAATATTCTTTTTAGTCATGTTTTGGAATGATAATTCATATCAAAACTAAAGTTTATCATTCAAAATAAATAAAATAAGTTTTTAAATCAAAAACTCAATTAAAATAATTAAAATATACAAAAAAAAAATCACAAAATACAGGGTTGTTACAACTATACTTATTGTTTGAAAATAACTCCTCATTGAAATAATTTATAAAAGAAACCATTTCTTAATTAATAAATACATATTTTTATATATTTTGTTGTCTTTGTTTTATTTGCATTCTATTTGTTATTACTTTATAGTTTTACTTTGTAATTTAAATGACATTCTAAAATAATACGTTGTTATAATTTATTTTATACTTATGCTTTAATATTTATAAGGTTTATTCTATTTTAAACATTTACTTCTAGAACTTTTTATATGTTCATTTCATACTTCATATAACTATAAATTTACTTAAATATTTGTTTAACATCAACACAAACTTTATTTCCTTGTAAAGTTTAACTATCTACTGTTTTATAATTTTCAAATATTCAATTATTAAAATTTTACTAGCATTTTGTATAAATTACCAATTACTACACAATTTTTATTCCAAAATTAAATTAATTATCAATTTAAAAATTGATTAAAATTCGGGATCGTTACAAAATTTATGAAGGAATTAAGAGTAGAGGGAGTGGAGGTTGGGTCTAATAGGCTAAGTCCAAACTAAGGTCCAAAGCGAAAAAGTAGTGAAATTCCACCAACTCCAAACATATCAAAGTTTATACCCAAAAAGATTGTGTAACGACCCGTAAATTTTGATTAATAGATTTGTTAGTTTGATTTAAATTTTGCAATTTAATTTAGGAAGAAATAAAAATTCTAGTAGTTATAATGAAGCAAATGTTAGAAATTTAATGTAGCGATTGAAATTAAGATTTACAAATTCAAAAAAAAATGAAATAGAAATTAATTAAATTTATGAAATTTTTCATACTTGGTTATAAGTTTAATTTAGGAAACAAACAAGCATATTGAATTAATTAATGAAATGTTATAATCAGAGGTAGTTGAATGAATTCAATATTATGTAAGAAATTTTAGTAATTGGTTGGAAATATAAACTTAAGTAAAAATTGAAATGCTACTAATTTAATATAATAAGAAGGTAAGTAATATAAATAAATGATCGTAAACTTTAGTAAATGAATTAATGTGCAAAAGTATTGAATTAAACATGAATAGCACGAATATTAATGAATGAAGTTTATGCAATAAATTGTTAAATGATGGCATTTATGAATGAAATAAGATTTGTAAGTAATAAAGGAAAGTATAAATAACTGGGTATAAACTTTAGTAAACAATTGAGTTGCTAAGAAATTGGATTAAGCACAAATACTATAAATGAATAAATAAAATATAAATGATGTTATGCAATAATGAATGAATGAATGAATGAATACATTTCAATAAAAGAAGAAACTGACATGACATTTATAAATGATAACGACAATTGGTAGGGAATAAATGAGAATAATTGAAATAAGCTTAAAGGTAATTAAAGTTAAATTATTACAATTGATAAGATACATATTTGGGTAGTTAATAAACTTTAATGCGAAAACAATTGAAAACTTTTGACCCAATTCGTGTAGTTAAGGTAGTTTTGATTGGCACTGAAGTTTGTTAATTCTAGAAGATGCAATCAATGTTAATTCTATTTATAATATGACGATTGAGTGATTTAAGAAGTGAAAAACCAAGATTTATGAATATATTTGAAATTTGAAATTCAATTTGTGGATTTATTACAAATAAGTGAAATTAATATTTAACTATTACGTTAGTGGAGTCTAATAAATTAAAATGGGAAATCAATAGAAAATTTTGGTTATAAATTGAAATATAGCCATTTGAACAAATCTAAGATGAATATAGGAGTATTGGGCAATAAATTTATTATAAGAAAAACCAATGCAAATGTTAAATTAATCAGTGAAACGATAATAATAAATAGTAATTAATTCAAAATTTCTAACTTGGGAATAATGTAGATTATTATACGTTAGTTATTTGGGGTAATGGCTAAAATTGGTAATCCATTTGCAATTAATGATAATAGTGTTGATATAAGCTAATAAGTTTAAATGTCAATGCAATTAAAAGCACATAAGTTGCAATTTTTAAGTTGCTTGTTTATTTAATAAGTTAAAATAAAATTTGGTGATCGATTACAAATAAATCTTAATTGTACGTTGGTTAATGTAAATTAAAGTAACAGTTGATGTAATAAAGGATGGATTGAATTGAAATTTATATTTAATTTAAATGGAAATATTAAAGGATTATAATAATGGAAAATTTAGGTAATAAAAGTTAGCAGAAGTGGATAAATAATAACCACATAAGAGAAATAAATGTAAGCATTTAAAATATTAATTTATGTTGGTTTGATGATAACGTAACTGGTGATTTATTTGATAGTAACGGAAGTGTGAACGTAAAGTAATAAAAGAGTAGATTTATGTTAAGTAATAATTTGTGGTTTTGGGGAATAAAGTTTAAGTTTTGATAATTAAGAAATTAATAAGAAAAAGTATACAAAGTAAGTTATCGAATGTAAATTAAGAAATAATAATAAGTAGAAATTGGATGACATTAATACAAGATGATGAAGTGCAAATTTTAGGTTTAAAATAAATGGTACCCGGGATGGTAATATGACCAATAGTGAATTTAAGAATGCGAATCAACATTTATTTATTTATTTTAATTTTTTTTGTTGAATGAATTAATTTGACTTTTAATTTGATAAATCAAAACAATTATATATATATATATATATATATATATATATATATATTAAAAGAATGTTTAATTATAGATCCATGTTTTAAACTCTTAAACCAAATTGCAATTTTTTTAGATCTGAAAGTTTATATACATATAATTTGTATTTGCGTTGAAACAGAAATATTGTATACACATATTGTCACTTTATCTTGAATTGAATATATCATGAAATTTGAATACTTTCTTGAATAAATTATTTGTTCTTAATCTAATAAATTATAATAGAAGTTTACATATGCTTAACAATTTTTCGATAATAAATCTAAGCTTTGATTTTGATTACAACAATATTTAAATTTGTTACCTAATTTATTGTCTCAAATGTCCTTATTTAAGGATCTTAAAGGTTTATTACTATATTGCTTAATTTGTCGTGTTCCAGTTTTGTTTTGTTAAAAAATTAAATAAATTTCATTAAGGTAAAAAGGTTTAATTTATATGTATATATGTATTTTTGACTTCAAGTATACATAAGTTTATAAATGCATTAGACAGTTTAATGTGGTATGGAAGTATGCTTTGAATTAATTATGAAGCTTTGGTTTAATCTTTATACACACATGTATGTGTGTTTGTGTGCATGTGTATACATATAAACATTTAATATTATAATTTCAAATTGCTAAAGCATGATTTTATTTTTATTTTTTTGTCAAACAATTTAAAAGTGAGGTAATATTATATACATATTAATTTATTGTTTGTTGTTTATGTTTTCTAGTCATAATACAACTTGCATGATAATTAAATGTCGTATTAATAAATTGGCTAAAGTGGGAAAGTGGAATTAATCAACGTCATTACTTTTTATCTCCTTCCCTATTAGATCCTTATGTGATTGCATCTACATTTATTCTTGTTTATTCCTATATATTGTCACCAATTAATCGTACTTGATATATGTTTAGCAATTTTGACACACAGTTAAAGTATGAATATATATGATGTATTCAAACTTTTCTATATCTAGCACTTAATTAATTTAGAATCAAACTAACGAAACGTGTCATTTATTTTTGTCCCTCCATATTCATTCCCTTTCTAATTAATAATTACCTCTTTTTAATACCTGCTACTTTTGAAAAAAAGGGTTGTTCATATTTACTATATTTCAATACCATGTTTTTCATATTTACTTTATTTCTAATTAATAGCAGCCTCTCCTTTCAAATCTCTTTGTCCCTAAACCTAACTTTTACCTTATAAATACGGTATGATGCAAATGAAACCCTAGCCTCCATTCAAATCTCCTTGTTCTTCTTTTTTTCCTTCAAATCTTCTTATTATATCTCATTTTAATTTTTCCTTCCTCTTCAAATATTCTTCTTCTTCAAATTTTCTTCTATTTCAAACTTTCTTCTCTTTTCAAATCTAGATCTTCTCTTCCATTTGCAGTTCTTATTTTAATCCTTTTCTTTTTCAATTCTTCTTTTTCAAATCTTCTTTTTCAAATCTTTTCTTTTCAAACCTTTTAAAAATACATACATTTATATAATAAGGAGGAAAATTAAAGTAAATCGAAATAAAAGAAAAATTATGGAACAAAGCTTGCAATCAAGAAGAAGCATATGCGTTTTTCAGGTGGGAAGAGTGGATGTGGCACGGTATTTTATTTTTGTTTAATTTATTTTTGTAAATATCGATTTCAATTAGTTCTAATAATCATAACTCATATATACGAACTCCGTTTCACGCGCGGTTTTCTCCGCTAGGTTCGTATTGAGATCCCAAACACTTTGACGCAGGTTTGGGCGAATTTGGAGACGGTCAAATATTTAGCTTTAAATTTGATTTAAATTCAATTTAAATTCAAAAGGCGAGTGTTTTAACTCACTCACAATTTCTAAAAATTTTTATGTTTGTTAAATTGATGTATGATGTGTTTACAATTTTATTTATAGTTGTTTGGCATATATTTCATCATTTTCTCAGTTAAATTGCATTCAGTTAATTTACGCGTTATTCAATTCATTTTTGCATTTAAAACTGCCAGTTAATTGTTAATTTATTTATTTATTGCATTCAAACTGCCATTAAAAATGCTAGTCAAATTTATTTATTATTGCATATAAACTACAGTTGAACAGTTATTTAATTCATTTTTGAAAAATTAACTGTCAGTAATTAATTATTATTTATTGATGTGATTGTTTGAATTGGATGATAAATTGATAAATGTTGATGATTGTTATGATGGATGAATGGATGCTGTATTTACATTGTATAAACTGCAAGTTATTATGCATTCTCATTTCATTCGGGATTGCGGTTTGAAATGATATACAACCGCATTTTTTATTTTTAAATTACGGATTGAAACGATAAATATCCGTATCACTTGACCATAGGATAGAAAATTATAAACAGGCACCGTGATATATATATAATTATTTTTAAAATGATTTCTATAGTGTGGATAGGATGCAGTTAAATAAATATTAATTTTGATCTTATATAAAATATTATTTTATATAAACATATATTGTTAAATTATTGAATTTAAGTTATGTATGAATTGGTTGAATGGAAATAAATAAGTTGAAAAATGGAGTTTGATAATTTATATTTATGATTAAGTACAGGTTTAAGATATTGTGTATATATAGAGTTTTAAATAGTTCAAATCAATTAAGATTGGAAATTTAATTGGAAATTTATTTGGAATTGGGCTTATTTAAAAATTAAACTCCACAAGTTGGTGTAAACTTATTAATCTTGGAAATTTTAAAGGTATGATATTTATAACTAGATTTTTATTCAAGATAAATTAAATGAATAATTCTAGTATAAATAAATGGAAGAAAATATTTTGTGACGCCCCACATCTATACCCACGCTAGCCAAGAACAATACGGTGTAGTGCTGTCAACTAGCGCGGAGAATAAGGCTGTTGAGGAGCGACCATCCATGTAATTGCTTATCACATGGTGGCTATAAATAATCTTCGGAAACAAACATAGAAATAAGCATAACACAATTCAGTCACAGACATCCATATCAAAAAGGCGGAAGAAGATATGAATATATAACTAACACATGAAAGTGTACATCAGAGTAGTGGTCAAAAAGATCCACAATAATACAAAAGAATAGGAACACGTGCTATACAAAAGAATACAACTATGAGTCTATATCTCAAGTGTATACAACAAAAACTGCTAATCTAAATAGTTAGCCAAAAGTCAGAGTAGAAAATCCCGGGAAGAAGTCAAGCAGAAGCACCTGTAACATTTCGGCCTGACCCGAGTATTATTTAAGAAAATAATAAACGGATCAGTCTAGCTATAAATATCAGATGACATGATATAAAATAAAAGATATGGCATAAACATAAAATATCCATACTGACATACTACTAAAAGTATGCAAATGATGATCAACAGAAGATCAATCAATATCACAAGAATCTTCTCAAAGATCCAAAGAGGGCATCATACCCTAAACTTGTACTCATAACAAGTCAATGACATAAATTCCAGAAATCAACACAAGAAATCCAGAAATCATAGAAAAAAGGAAAAGAGGCCTATCACTTGACGGTCCGAAGACCATGGGGAGCTACCCCATATGGATGAGTCGGAATCACCCAGATGAGGTCTAGGCTAACCAAAAAGCAAAAAGGTATGTGTGAATGGAATCACACAAATGGTGTCCAGCCTGACCTCGCAACAGAAAGGTATGCGTGAGTGGAATCACACAAATGGTGTCTAGGCTAACCAAAAAAAGAAAAAAGGTATGTGTGAGTGGAATCACACAAATGGTGTGTAGCCTAACCAGGAAGCAAACAAAGAGACATCGCACAATTGCTAGCCTAAATCACAAAATGATCGTCATGATCAACGAGAAGTGTCAATTACACTAAGCTAGTAAATATAAAAGTTTAGCTTCATGTCCCATAACCACTTGCTTAACTCAAATATTTACGAACAAACTGTAGATCTGCACTAGAAAATTGTCACAAAAAGGTTCAATCGAACAAGTCCAAGAGTTAACCGACGAAGCAAACGCAAGCGTTTCATACCACTTGTTTTACTAAGCCGTTTAATTCAGTTTCTCATAAGAGTGAGGTAAAGGTTTGTATATACTAGTAGATTGGAAAATGGTTTAAGAACAGAGCTTTGTTATTGAAAATAGAGTTGAAATCATTTTGTTGAAAGAGTTTTGATGTTTACTACTAGTATTGAAACCTTCATATTTTAAAGTGACAAATCATAGGAGTGATTGTAGAAACAATCAATCATAAAAATTCACATACAAAGACGTGAATAAAATCCAAAGAAATCGATAAAGAATCCATCGAAATAGATATTCAAAAATCCATAAAATCGACCGAGAAGCCCAAGATAGTTTGTCTCGAAGAATGGTCAACTCAGCATCTCAACAAGGAAAGTTCTGTTGAATGTTTTTCAGATAAGATCCCCTACGGAGGGGGGTCCGGGGGGGGTGACAACCCCCCTAGGTGGGGGTGCGGGGGCAACGCCCTTGCTACGGGGTTCGACCTAGTGAAGACCAAAGGGAGGATAGGATCGAGCGACCTAAGGGGGTACGCGACCTAATGGAGCAAAGGGGAAAAAGTCACGTGACCTAACGGTTTACAGGTCTAACGACCTAACAGGTTAAAGGTCATACGACCTAGTGGGTTAACGGTCTAATGACCTACGGGTTATAGGTCCAACGACCTAACGGGTTATAGGTCCAACGACCTAACGGGTTATAGGTCCAACGACCTAACGGTATATAGGTCAGGCGACCTAACAGCGTTGCGACCTAAAAATGGAAGGCAAGGCCGAGCGGCCTATCGAAGTAAAGAGGCACGCGACCTATCGGAGAAAAAGGGGCACGCGACCTATCGGTGTTACGACCTAAGGGTCCTACAACCTAATGGAATAAACAAATAGGCCAAGCGACTTAAAGAACCAAGGCCACACGAGTTAAGGCCTAATGACCTAACCCCAAACGACCTAAGAACGAAGCGAGCGACCTATGGTCATAAACGAGGTCGAGCGACCTAAAACGTCGCGACCTAGCGACCTAAAACGTCGCGACCTAGCGACCTAAGGAATTCGAAGCCACACGATCTAAAGGGGTAAGAGGTCGAGCGACCTAAAACGTTGCGACCTAGCGACCTAAGAGAGGGCGAGGTACGCAACCTAGTGGCAGAACAGGTCGAGCGACCTAAAATATAAAGAGTCCAGCGACCTAGAACCGAACAACCTATGACCTAAGGAGCTTGCGACCCACGACCTAAAGCCCAACGACCCACGACCTAATTCCGAAGCGCCGAGTGACCTAACGTTATAGGCCATTTTAGGTCGGAAACGAGCTATTTGAAGGCCGAGACTTTTCCACACGAACGACCTAGCAAAGGCAGAGCGACCTAAGTGCAGTTTTCCACCAAGAACGCTAAAATTTGGGGTTTTTGCCAATCCAATCCGAACCAAATGCAAATGTACATGCAAACATGATAGGGATTCATTTCCAACAGTCCAAGATAGTTATAAGCAAGAGTGTGGGATAAAAATCTCACCTTTTTACTAAAATGGATGAAGATGAAGCTTGAAGCTAATGGAGAAGCAATCCGAAGCTTGAATCCAATATCGTCTGCTTGAATTTGGAGTTGAATGTTGGATTAGCAATTAAATTTGAGCTTGGAGTTTTAATTTCCCATTCTCTTCACCATTAATGCAAATTTCAAGTTAGTTAGGAATTTATGAAGAGTGAGGAGAAGGGGGTTGGAACTTGGGCTTAATAGGCTAAACTAACCCAAAGTCCAAAGCGGGAAAAGTTAGTGAAATTTTACTAACTCCAAACCTATCGATGTTTATACTTAAAAAAGTTGTAAACGGCATTTCGAACTCAATGGAAGTGGTCTCGAGTCCTAATTTGACCGTTTGCAAAAAGTAGCTTTTCGAACCAAAATCCGATTAACGATATAATATTTAAATAAAATATTTAAATATAAACTCGATAAATATGGGGGTTGTTACATATTTAGTGTTAATAAATTGGGTTTTATTTTAAATGGTTATGGATCTATTATGTAAACATTTCAAAACTAAATAATAGGACAATGAATTATTGGATAGAAATTCCCAACCTTAGTTTTGAAAGTTATTAAATACTCAAAGTTTGAAAATATTGAAATCGAAGTGTTTTTATTCAAACTGAAAGAGAATTTAAAGGTTATGGGTTTAGACTGAATATAAAGTAAATTAAATTGTAAAGGCGTGGAAATTATTTACTTTATAAAGAAATTTTAAATTCAACTGTTATATTTTATATACTGTTGAATATCCAAACCATTCAAGTTTTGAAAGTTATGGTTTTAAAACTATGGATTTCGAAGTATTATGTCGAAAGTTAAATTTCAAATATTTGGTTTTGAGGTATTATAAATCTTAAAAGTAGCATGATTTTGGAAAAGAAATATATTTGAAATAAAATGATATCATTTATTTGGGTTTTAAAAGGAAATGATATCGTATTTATGGGTTTTGAAATGGATAATTATATTCTGGTTTTAAAAGTATAATTATTTTTAAATGACCGCGGTGTTATAATAACGTTTGGTTGTTGAAGAGACCGAGATCGAAAGTTGTCATACTCTCTGCCAACTTCGAAAACTACTTTAACAACCGTGTACGCGGTGGAGATTCCAGAATAAAGTAGGTTGGTGGCGGCGTTTCCTTTAAGGTAAATACGTGGACCCGACTCCCGTGAGTTGGCATAAGGTGGCTAAAAAAGGAGCGATTCTCGAGCCAAGGGGGTTAGCGCCCTTTATCGGACACTCCTCTTCAATACTATACTCTGACTTTGGATTGATTCGGTGGTCACCTTTACTTTTGATTTTAGGGGGAGTTTGTTCGAGGTGGGCGGTAGCTGCGGCTATGCGTTACCACCAGCCTGGATGCGTAACTGGTATATCTACCGTGGCATTGCCTAGTTATGCCGTGTCACCTACCCTATCGCGCATTATACGATTTTGGTTTTGTGCCATACCTATGGAGTGCCCTTTGACGACGCCCAGTACGGGGGAGATTACGGTACTGTATAGACTATGGGAATATATTATGTGTTAAGGTGGAAAATGTAAAGCCTTAACGCTATTTAAAAGTAAGTTTATTTTACAAATAGACACTATTATAATGGCGAAATATACTACATAGTAAATAGTTTAACGGATCCTTAGGAGATGTAAATCCCGAGCATCTCTTGAGTTACTGCACTCATATTCATTTCTGTTAATTTAACTTACATAAGATCTTTTAGTTCTGACTCGAGTGTTTTGCCTTTTCAAATTCGCTCGGGTCAGTCTGAGCGTTTCAGGATTTGAAGATTTTTCTGGAGGAAGAAGACGAAGATTTCATTACTATTATTATTATATATTATATGGTTCCACTACACTATATTCCGCTGTATTGAGATTTATCGGTATGTGAACTCTGATATTTATTGTATAAAGAAGAATCAAATGTTTTGTAAACAGTTTCATGAACTGTATAATTATTATTATATTTTATCCTTCCGCTGTGAGATTCTGTTTAGTTTTTTTTCTCTATTCTCTGTTTTTCTTATTTACCCCATAACAATCCGCCCTTTTGTATGATTTGAATTGGCACGTGTGTCGATTTAAAGCGCACGAAAAGGCGGGACGTCACAGATTGCAAACGTCATTTCGAACTCAATGGAAGTGGTCTTGAGTCCTAATTTGACCGTATGCAAAAAGTAGCTTTTCGGACCAAAATCCGACTAACGATAAAATATTTAAATATAAAATCGATAAATATGCGGGTTGTTACAAGGCTCGTAGGGAGAATGGATTTCCAACTAATGACTAGGCACTGGGGTACCACCTATCACGGTACGTGGCCTAGATCACAGTATCGGGTAGTACGCCCGCTCCCCTGCAACACAAGACCGGGACTACCCCTTATTGGATAATCCTGAGTGAGATCACCCCGCGGTTGGGATTAGCAACCGCCCACTAAGCCGAAATAAAAAGAGATATCTAGACAGGAATGACCTCACCCTGCTTGGGTGCTACCCACCTAGCCATGCTGCATAACCCCTGATTTTCAATCATTCCCATTTGATGAGGCTTGAGGCTAAGTGTTACCTTTTTAGAACAATAACCCTTAGAATGCCCATCATCCACCTGACAATGTTTATGAAAGCATTCATCAATACAAGTCCGTCCCGGATTCGAACGGAACCGAAGGCACTACTCCTACTACATCCATTTTGGAAATATCCTCAGGATTAGTAGCGACTAGCCCTTGCACTTCACTGCTCCATCTTCGAATCCAAACTCGTTTCCACGAAACGTACAAACTGGATCGAAGTGGTTTTCGAGAAATTAATCTCGGTCCCGGTCTCTTCGAAACGATTAACGCATTTGTCCAATATTGATAGTCGGTTATTTAACTATCAATTAATATTCACAAACAACCATCAACCAATAAATAATTTCTCAAATTATTTATTAATCCGAAAAATATCTTCACAAGATATATTTCTATTCTCAAAACCCCTTTGAAACAGTTTCAAAACATCTTTCTTTCCCAGAATAAGCTTTCCCAAATATTTTCAATCTCCACTGAAATCACCAAGCATAAACTTGAATTTTCTAAAATAATTTAAAACACTTTACCTTTAAAATATACTTTAAAACATTTATGTTAAAACTACTTCGGTAATTTGTTAAAAATACATTCTATATGAATATTTGAAAATAAGGTTACTTAATAAAATATAAAACTAGATTTTTACTTTTAAAAACAAAATACTAAGTCACTTTTAAATAATTATTACAGTAATAGATTTGAAAAATATTTACTTTAGAATAGTAAACATTTAGAAATAATAAATTTTCTAAAACATGCTTTTTTATATATATTTAAACAACACTAAAATTTTAGCTTATATTTCGAAATTTACTTTGAAAACGTACTTGGCCATCTAGGGAAATATACTTCTCTTCACAACCTTTAAAAATAAATCACTATTTATCTTAAAACAAATTTTCCCATTTCCTCTAAATAAATTCTCACTTTGAATTTATTCTTCCAAATATCCAATTTCAAACACTTAAATCAATTTCCAAATTGATTTCCAATTTACTTCATTTATTCAAAAATCTTTTAATTTTAAATTTTATTCCTTAATTATGATTTAAATACTTTTAATTGAAATAAAATTTTAGATTTCTCAATTTACTTCTTATTCCTTTAGATAAATTTAAAAGTTTAAGTTTTAAAATAATTATTTATTCATTTAAATTAATATCACATAATTTTACAATTCATTAATTACTGTTTATTCAAACCTTTTTCTTTTCATACTCGAAGTTATTTATTAGTATTTAACATACTTCCATTTCTTTTTCAATTCATTCTTAATTTATTAAATTTTCTAAGATTATTTCGTTTACAAATTTACTTCCTTTATTTTCTTTCCAAAATCCAATTTATATATTTTTGGTAATTCATTATACCCAAATATATCCAATCAAATCATAACATTCAATATTCCGATATATTCATCATAGAATATCAAGTAATCACAACAGAGAATATTAAATAATAAATGTTGAGGGGTCCAGTTGGATCCCTCCAACCTGTTTTCCCTGCATCCACAGATGTTAGAACAATAATATGCCAATTCCAAAATATACCATACTATAGCACATCAATCAATTTCAACCATTCAAACAACTATTTAAATTTAATCATTTAAATTTAAATTTAAATTAGCTGGGTGAGATTAACTCAGCTTTGCTATTATTTGCAATCCAATCCAATTCCGACTTGGTTTCCAAATTTTGACCTTGAAATAACATTATATGGATTTGTTAATATTCATTAAATCAAACAATTAATTTCTCATTTAATTTAAACTAATGATTTAACTTTAAATGAATAATTAAATTCCAAACTAAATTTTAAATAATTTTATCAAATAAAGTTATCTCCATACAATATTATTCCAAAAATAAATCAGTAAATTTAAAATGTGTATATTTATTTCTTTGAACTATATACTTATAAAAATAATCTATATAGGTTTAAAAATCTAATTTTATATAAACTTCTCAATATTTAAAATTCCTATATTTTCCAAACCTTGTATATATATATATATATATATATATATATATTTATATTTTAAACCCTTATATTTTTAACAGAACTGTTCCAATACCTTCTGTAATTAAAATTTTATTTCACTCTTTTCTTTCTTTTCTAATTATAAATTTATTAACTAACTGCTACCCAATATTTGCCAAACAAATCTACTATCATTTTAACTCTAACATGGCCTATAAAATCTGTGAAAATAAATTTCAAAATTCTATAATCTACCGAAACCTAAATGTTCATTAAATATCAGAAATTACATCTCTCAAATACCTGCATATCGATCGAAAGCCACCTTAAACCAACAGTCCAAATTTCCAATCTACCCGATCACATGCGTGAGGCCGACCTCCTTCCTCTGCCCTGGCCGCGAACGCCGCTTTCCCAAACAATCCCACCGAAGAACTCGCGACCAGAAAAATCCCATCGACCTCGCCATAATTTACTCGAGCTCGCGTTCCCCAGAGGTTGCGACCACCTCTGCCCTAGTCAAATCACCCTCACATGACCGCCTAGCACCGCGAAATCGAGCTCGCAAATACACTCTATCGCTGCCTTCGACGTCACAAACTCGAGACGTAGATCGATTCGATCCTGCCCCCTTTTTTTCAAACGAAAACAATTTGATTTCGTCTTCTCTCCGTATGAACGAAGTGCCGGCCATTCTTTTTTATTTTAAATTTTTGTTTTATCTCGTTTAAAAAGTTTTAACTGAGGAAATGGGAGAAGTGGAATTCTCGTTCGAACTAGAGAAGTAAAGGAGAGAGGCTTCAGATTTTTCTTTCGTGAGATTTCAAAACAAGAATGGAGACACGATGATGATGGTATATACGAGAGGAGACAGCGATTTGATGGAAAGGCAGCTGATGGTGATTAGCACGTGACTATATAAATATAAATTTAAATAGAATTTTCGATGTAAATTTTCAACGCGTTTATATATCGTATGCTCACATAACAACTCTGATCAATACGAAATTTGAAATCCAATAATAATTCAATATTACGGACCCAATGGAACTGGTTTTCGCCGAATTTCGAGACTGCGCCTTGGAAGGCTATTTTTAAATTCAATTTAACCTATAAAATTTTCAAAACTGAACATAACACTTTTAAGTTCAATTTTAAAAGCTCTATTATCTTCAGTACTATTAATATGAATTTTATAAGCCTTCAAATTATTTTTAACCGGCTTAAAATTCCAAATTCAATAATTTACCGAATTTCGATAATTAAATCCAATATTTAATTATCCAATAAATATTGATATTTGAAATTCAAGTTAAAAAAATAACTTTTAAATATCTCAAATCAACTAAATATTCCAATTTAAATTGCTTAAAAATTCCGGGTCGTCGCATTGGAGCTAGGACTGCTGGAGATCATCTTTATCAAGTTGCTGTCTATTTTCTTCCCAGTCTTATTTTAGCTTATGTAATCAAGACAATTGAATATTGAGATTTCTGTGGTTGTTCCAAACTATATTTGGTTTTCAAAACTATGTAATTTATAGTTATTTTGAGACTTTGTGATAGTGGCTTCATGAACCACTATAGTATTTTAATTCCGCTGCGAGTATTCTGATTTCTATGTCTGTGATTCTATGATTATTTATTTACTACATATTCTGAGATTTGCAAAATTTTATTTACAACGTGGTATTTTGAACAATTCAAGTCCGACATGTGCGGATGCGAATGGTTGAAAATACTGGGTCGTTACAAAAAACTTTACAGAAGTATGATTGGTTCTAATTATATTTAACTACTAGTCATCCAGATATTATGATGAATGTTTGTTTGTGTGCACAATTTCAAGTTAACCCCAAAAAATCACATTTGCAAGTTATGAAATGGATTTTCCGTTACTTAAGCAAAACTAAAGACTACAGACATTTTTACCCAAAAGAATGTCCTTTTGAGTTGGTGTCATATAGTGACGCTGACTTTGGAGGATGTCAAACGGATCAAAAATGTACGAGTGGTACATGTCACTTCATTGGATAATCTTTTGTATCATGCTTTACCAAGAAACAAAATTGGGTTTTGCTTTCAACATGTGAAGCAAAATACATCTCTACTGCTGTGACGACCGCCCATGACTCCCGCACGGAAACAAGGGAATGGTGCGCTGAAAGTGTGCCAGGCAGCCATGAGTGACCGTCAAGGGTAAAATAAACATCGCAGACTCTATCGTAAAACTCACAGCGCATGAATAAAATACAATATAGAAATATAATATAGTGAAGCTCCCATAGAACATAATATCATCACCTAGCCATAATAGCTTTATACATTGTCTGAATCATGAATACAAGAAGCCTCACTACATAGCACTCAGAGTAATCAACAATCAGCGGAATATCCAGTACATAGAATATGAAAATAATATGTAAAGCCTCCTGCTCGTCTTCGTCATCATCAGCGTGAGCCACTAAGATCAGCACCTGCCACCTGTCACCTAGTCTGCCCATCCCAAACATGGATGAACAGCCCAAGGTAATAAGAGGAGACATAAAACCTTGAGTCAGACAAAGTCTTAGTGAGCAGTAAATCAACTATCAAACATACCAAAAGAGCATAAGGGATAAAAGGAATAGGAACCAAACCATCCCACTCTACCTCTTTCTACAGTGATAGCCCCCAGACACACTAAGGAGAAGCAAGCATAACATGGCAGACAATTAGAGTAAAGCAATAATCATTCGAGTCAAGGTCGATGTTTTCCAAATACAAACCCCCAAGGCCTAAACCAAGATCAGATAAGCACCCAGAAAACACCGCTCTTGAAACCGAATGATGGTACAGCCAAACATCCATGACTCTGGCTATCACTGTTATCATTGCCTCGATTTCACCGTTAGTTGAATGACCACCTGTCAAGGGCTAATGGTAACCCCGGTTCTAGGCATAACTCCGCACGTCGTCGCAGCCCGTGCCTAGGAATTTTCGCAACTACCCAGAGTACTAGCACGTCATCGCAGCCCGTGCTTGGAACGTCGTCGCAGCCCGTTCCAACGTACTCTTGCTTTGAGCATGCTAGAACCTTCAACAACGATGAGATCTCAGCCTCCTAGTCATCCTCCTCGACGACTATTTCCATACTAGCTCAAGCGCCTCTCAAGCTAACCATTATCAACCAACTCGCATCGCATCATCGAGTTATCAACATGCTTGGGATGATCCCGTCTGGATTAAACCAAGGCTATCTCACCTCATGCTTCGCTTTATCGCATCATAGCAAAGTCTCATCTCAACATCATGGCTTGCCTCATCGCATCATGGCAAAGTCCTATCTCAACATCATCTAATCCATACATATGAGCTTCAACATCCGCTTCATATGCCACAAGCAGCTTTCACCACTCAAGAGCCTTTCCACTTAGCTTTTGAATCATCTTCAACCATCTTTTCCCAAATCAACTACAAGCTAACTCGAGACAATCAAATCAATCGTACATCCAAACAATCAAGCATTCAAACAAGATCTAATCAAGCAATATCAACTAAAATGGCAATTTCGTAAATAAATGAGCATAAGTCTAATATATATGAAATCATGGATTTTAGCATAGATCTATCAAATATAAAACATGGGTTTTGTCTCTATAACTTGTTAATTGAACTTGCATAGGCAAACATCTTCAAAAGTAAAGAATCTACACTTGGATCTAAGGAAAAATGCATAAAATCACTATCTACAACACTCCAACAAACCACCAATCCAATATACTCTTTTGGGTCCGCGTGAGAGATAACCACCACTCACCAAATCACCCAAACACTTCAAAAACTAATCACTTCAGATCTGGACAGCGAAGCTTCAAGCTTGATTCGCCGAAATCTCGCTTGAAACGATGAAATCTAGCTTGGTTGGATGAAGATCTTCAACTTTGACTCTTCAATCTTCAATCTTGATCTTCGATCTTGGATGGATGTTAGCACTCGATCAAAGTGGAGAAAAGAAGTGAAGAAATGTTGTAGTCGAGTTTCCAAAATGGCAGCACTTTGTCGCTTCAAAAACCGGTGCCAAAAAGTGAGCCAAACCCCTCTATTTATAGGCTGAAAAACCCTTAACTCGTCCGCCTCTAACTCGGCCGCGACCTAGCCTAAGTCGTTCGCGACTTAGTGACCTATTGTAACTCGTTCGCGACTTAGCTTCCTAGCCTAAGTCGCTCGCGAGTTAACAGACCACTCCTATGACTCATTCAAAGCGCGCGACCTAACCCACACGCGACACAACGACCTAAGCCCCCAACGACTCATCAGCAAAGCCGACCTATCCTCCCTAGCGACCTAACTATCACTACTAACTCGTAAACGAGTTACGAGATATGACCTATCTTACCTAGCTCGCTAACACACAAACTCGTTAGCCCTTAGATCGGTGGAGACCTTAAGTCGCTGGTCCTTAACTCGGCAAAACCCTATAAGTCGCTAACTTACTTAGGTCGGTCAAAGCCTTAGCCCGGTCACTCTATGAGTCGGTCAACACCTATGGGTCGGTCTTCTATGAGTCGGCCATCTTCTTAACTCACTAACTCGGCCAAACCTATAGGTCGCTACCTCTATGAGTCGGTCAGATTCTCAACTCGGTCCACTAGTTAACTCGTTAACGGCTCAACACTTAACACACGAGTTAACTTCCTATACGACTCAGGCTAGAGACAACATAAACAACACTAACGACCTGTAAATTCTACGATTTATCGACACGTAAAATACGGGTCGTTACATTCTCTCCCCCTTAGGAATTTCGCCCCCGAAATTCCGAACAACAAGAGCAACCAAAACTATTCTGCATGCCTACCATCCATAGCAATCAACAAACCATGCATCCTATTACTATCCTAGCATGCAGAATTCTAAGACTTAGAATAAGTTACAAATTCATGAGATGTCACGACACCTTAGGGCCATACCTCGAAGAGTTCAGGATGAGCTGCCTTCATCCTCTCTTCCTCCTCCCACGTACAGTCGTCAACATCATCACTCCATTGTACCTTGAGCAACGTAATCGTCTTCCTCCTAAGCTGTTTCGTGTCGGTTTCAACAATACGAAGCGGCTTACGAGGTCTCGTAACAACTGGATCAACCTCTAAGTCTTCACAGCTATCAGCAGAAACCACTGCAGTTGGGTCATGCACATACTTCCGTAGATAAGATACATGGAAAACACTGTGCACACCCGCCATCTTTTCCGGTAACTCCAATCTATAAGCGGGCTTTCCAATTCGCTCGATAATCGGAAATGGTCCAACAAATCTCGGAGTTAACTTTCCTTTCTTTCCAAATCGAATAACATTCTTCAGAGGAGAAATCTTCACAAAAACCATATCACCTACGTCGAATTCCAAATCCTTACGACGATTATTGGCATAACTTTTCTGACTATCTTGGGCTGCCTTCATTCGTTGCCGAATGATCCCTATACAATCTAAAGTCCGTCGAATCATCTCTGGCCCAAGTATCAGTTTTTCTCCAATTTCCAACCAACATGTCGGAGAGTTACACGGTCTTCCATACAGTGCTTCATATGGTTCCATGCCAATACTCGACTGATAACTGTTATTATACGCAAATTCCACTAAATGAAGATGATCTTCCCATGATCCTCCGAAATCCAAGACACACGCTCTCAAGAGATCTTCCAAAACTCGGTTGACTCTCTCAGTCTGACCATCTGTTTGGGGATGATAAGCTGTACTCAAACACAACTCGGTTCCCAAAACTTCCTGAAAGCTCTTCCAAAATCCACTAGTGAACAATGGATCTCGATCTCTCACTATACTCTTCGGAATACCATGGAATCGAACTATCCACTTAAGATACAATTCAGCCAACTTCGATGCAGTCCTAGTCGATCGAACAGGAATGAATCTTGCACTCTTGGTCAAACGATCTACGATGACCCAAATCCCTTCATTTCCCGCCTTGGTTCTAGGTAGGCCATCAATAAAATCCATCGACACTTGCTCCCACTTCCATGTAGGAACCTCTAATGGCTGAAGTAATCCACTGGGCTTCTTCTGCTTAGCTTTCACCAACTGGCAGTTCATACATTTGGAAATAAAATTTCCAACATCCTTCATACCTTTCCAGTAGTAGGTTCTCTTCGTGTCCCGATACATCTTATTTCCACCTGGATGAATCGTCAACTTCGAGTGATGACTTTCCCTCAGAACTTCATCTCTCAATTCGTCGATATCGGGAACAACTAGTCGTCCTTGCTTACGAAGCCAACCCTCTCGATCGACTTCGAATCTTTTATCCTTCTCTGGGTCCAATCCAAATTCCAAATCACGGATAATCTTGACAAGCTTATCGTCTCGCTTTTGGCTCTCGCCAATTCTTTCCACAAGAGTAGGCCTTATCGATAAGTTTGCCAACATCTCAGGTTCCAATTCACATCTAGGCCTGAAATCAAATCCAGCTAAATACTCGAGACTCTTCCATTCCGAAAACATGGCTCCCAATCCTGCATGTCTTCGACTCAACGCATCAGCTACTGCGTTACCTTTTCCCGGAGTATAAGCTATACCAAAATCATACGATGCCAAAAACTCTAGCCATCGCTGCTGCCGAAGATTCAAATCCTTTTGGGAGAAAAGATACTTCAATGACTTATGATCTGTAAACAACTCGAATCGAACTCCCAATAGGTAATGTCTCCACATCTTTAGAGCAAAAACAATCGCCGCTAACTCCAAATCATGAGTCGGGTAATTCCTTTCATGCGGCTTCGGTTGTCGACTTGCATACGCAACAACTTTATTCTTCTGCATTAGCACTGCTCCAAGTCCAGTACCACATGCATCGGTGTAAACCACCATCTCATCATTCCCACTTGGAATAGTCAAAACAGGAGCACTCGTCAATCGCTCTTTCAGGATTCCAAAAGCTTGTTCACACTTAGCATCCCAACTAAATACCTGATTCTTCTTCGTCAATCCTGTTAACGGTGCAGCTATCTTGGAAAAGTCCTTGATAAACCGACGATAATATCCTGCTAATCCAAGAAAACTTCTCACATCAGATACATTCTTAGGTCTAACCCAATCCTGGATCGCTGCCACCTTAGCGGGATCAACCGCTACTCCATTTCCAGAAATAACATGGCCTAAGAATCTCACTTCACTCTTCCAGAAGTGACACTTCGAAAACTTAGCCTTCAGCTGATGTTTCCATAAGATTTCCAAAACAATACGCAAGTGCGTCTTGTGCTCTTCCTCAGTTCTGGAGTAAATCAGAATATCATCCACGAACACAAGTACAAACTTGTTCAACTGATCTCTGAACACTCTAATCATAAGATCCACAAAATATGCTGGTGCGTTAGTCAATCCAAACGGCATTACCAGCCACTCATAAAAACCGGATGGTGTCCTAAAAGCAGTCTTTGGCACACTATCCTTAGCCACTCTCAACTGGTGAAATCCCGTTGCCAAATCCATCTGAGAGAACACCTTAGCCTCGTGAAGCTGATCAAACAAGTCATCTATTCTCGGCAATGGATACTTGTTCTTCTTAGTCACCTTATTCAGCTCCCGATAATCAACACACAACCTCAACGATCCATCCGCTTTGGTTGCGAACACAACTGGTGCACCCCATTCGGACACACTACGCCGAATGAATCCTTTCCGCAAAAGGTCATCAACTTGCACCTTCAACTCTTGTTGCTCCCTAGGCGCCATCCGCCTAAGAGGCATTACAACAGGTCTGGCTCCCTCAACTAGATCGATACGAAACTCGATCTCCCTATGCGGCGGTAATCCTTTGACTTCGTCAAAGACATCCTCAAATCCATTCACAATAGGCACCGATGACAGTCCATCCCGTGGAACAACCAGCGAATACATGAAGCTCATGAAGATGCCTTCCTCATGCTTACATCGTATCACAACCTTTCGCCCTTCCACATTCCCGACTGTCACCTCTAGCCTCTCACAATCAATCCTTGCCGCATACTTCCTAAGCCAGTCCATACCCAAAATAATTCCGAACCCCGCAAAGTTCAGAACAAAACAATCACAAACAAAAGAGCAATCATGACTCATCACAACTAGACCACGGCATATCATACACAAACATGACGAACCCCCAACTGGATTGGTCACAACCAATGGCCTATCAACAATATCCGGTTCCAAACCTAACCGGCCTACAAGATCATCACAAACAAAAGAATGCGACGCTCCAGTATCAAACAACACTCTAACTGGAACACCACAAATGGAAAGAGTACCTTGAACCACCACACTCTTCCCTTTCTCTTCAGTAGTAAGAGCTTTTGAAAACGATGGCACAGCTCCCAAAGCATAAGCTTGCACAATCTGCCTGTCCTTCCTCGGTTCTGGACAATCTTTCCTGAAATGCCCTGGCTTGTCACAGTTGTGGCATTTCGCCGGCGCCTTTGGATTCCTACAATCCTTGGAGAGATGGCCCTTCTGTTGGCAATTATAACAAGTCATTTCGCCCCTCGGCTTCTTCTGGCCATCCTCACCCTTCTGTTGTTGTTGCTTCCTCTTCTTGTTTCCACCCTTCTGTGGCTTAAACCCTTCCTTGGTTGCAGCAACAACAGAACTCTCCCTAAGAAACAAACTCTCATGCCTGAGAGCTTTCTCCACAAGCTTCTCAAACGGATCGTCCAGATGATCCACCAACTGTCTTCCAAGATAAGCATCCAAACCGGTCACAAACTTCTCATTCTTCTGATAGGGAGAATCAATATACGATTTGGCATACTTGGACAAAGCCTCAAATTCAGAAACATACTCAAGAACCGATCTTCCACCTTGCTTGAGCTCAACAAACTTCTTGAACAAAACAGACTTCTGAGCCGTAGAGATGAACTTGGCTTCAAATCTAGCTTGGAACTGCACCCAAGTAATCTCTTCCTCCGGAGTATCTATGGTGATAGAGTTCCACCAATCAGCAGCTCTTCCTTGAAGCTGTCTTGATGCAAGCTTCCTTTTAGTTGCATCCTCAATTCCCAAGTCAGCAAAGATCCTTCTACAAGCATTGTAACGGTACGGATTTTCGTTCTTCGAAAATTCAACATCGACACTCACTTTATCGACTGCCGAGAAATCGAAGGCCGAAAACACGGGATGTTATGGGTTTTAAAAAGAATTTTAGAAAAGAAAGAAGAGAGAAAAGATAGAAAATAGAGAGGAAAGAAGATAGACGATTTTTTAGAAAACAGAGAATTTTAAAAATAGAACGGGACAGAAAGGAAACAACAGAACAACAACAGAATCACATCAGAATCTCACAATTCGCAGCGGAACAACATATAATAATAAATGAATAATCTTTAAACAAAGAACTATATTAGTTATTACATTACATCACATTTTATTACATCATATCATCACATCAGAGTGTACAACAACATACAACAACAAACAATGCAGCGGAAAAAGAAATACTATATAAACTAGTAATACGCCATGCCATCCAGCTTGCCTCCAGCAACTCCAGAATATCCAGAATATCCTGATAAACCTAACTCTTAACTGCCCGTGTGGAAATTGGTGGGCACCCAGAGTTTAGGAAGGAAAACAATAAACTCCGAGTCAGTCATGTGACTGGTGTGAGAACTCAAAACAGTTTATTTATCTTTAAAATCAAAATAGAGAGATATTTTTAAATTCAATTCGCAATGCTTTTAAAAAATGAGACTACCATAAGGCCTCCCGCACACACACACAATGCAAACGCAGAATCGGAGGAGATTTCTCCTTATGATAGTCAAAGATGCTTGATACGCATTAAAAGAACATTTCATATTATTATTAGTGCATAGTGTAGGAAATATTTCGAAAGTAGAATATAAATCTTAGCCAACATAGACATTTCGAACTATGCCTACTATAGCTACCATCCAAACAGTGGTGACCACCATAAGTGAATAGCAGGTTCTACAACTAATACCGTACAAGTTTCGTATTGGGAATTGGATTTCCAACAAATGATCAGGCCAAGGAACTTCCCATTGCCACTGAGAATGCCTCTGGATGGACATCCCCGAGAACCAAACCGGATCTCTACCAACACAAGGCCGGGTTACTCCTAACTGAGTAACAACTGACCGAATATGCCATCCCCCGGTCTTTTGGGACCTTTTTCCGAGAGCGCTCTCTAATCAATTCACACAATCATAAAAACAAAGTGTTTCAACATGAGTAAGTATCTGGGCTCCATACCATGATACCACCCTTTTCCAGAAGGAAATGCACATATCCTAAAGGGCGCTACCCCTCATAACCTTGCTGCTTCTTTCCTGTTTTGACCATTTCCGGGATGTGAGGCTCGACGAATTCACGTCCACAAAAACATACTTTATACAAAAGCCATGCTTTGGGTCAACAAATGATCAACACAATGATCACTAAGATAAACGATCAAATAAATGATCCTATCACAATAATCAACACAATGATCATTTCAGCATCACTCAGCATGTCACATTACCAAACTGGGAATATATCGCTGATAACTTCAACTATATAACCTTTGAGCACATGCGTCTCAAAGAAGGGTGTTAAGCAAAGAATAAATTCTCCGCCACCAACAGAAATATATTTGAAAGAAATCGGCTTTATATCTCAACTTGTAATGTCAGGCATACAATCCATACAAGTCTGTTCCGGGCTCGAACAGAACCGAAGGCACTTACAAAGAAGTCCTTGCAATCCGGATATTCACAATCCTGATCGGATTTCCCATCACTTATGGAATCTCTATACCAGGAGCGACCCAGTGCAGAGACAATCGATAGGTCATCCTATCGCTCTCGCAAATACCGGTCTTCAACACCGATCTTCAAATGCAATTCACGTCGTATCACATATTCGGAATGGGTTATACGACCCCATGGTCCTTTCCCGGTTAACCCGAATAGTGAGCGCTTATTCAAAAATAAGTGTGCATTCAAATTCAAACAATCATATCAAATACCCAATCAAAGGGAAATATTGATAGTCGGCTATTGAACTATCAATTGATATGCATACATCACCAGATTCCAAATAATTTTCCAAATTATTTATTTTCCAAAATATCTTTATAAGATATAAAATTTCAACACTTCAAAAATAAATCAATATTTATTTTCAAACAAATTCCACTTTTCACATATAAATTCCATAATGAATTTATATTTCAAAATATCCATGCATATTCGATTTCAATAATTCATTTCAATTTATCTTCAAAAAGATAAATTCTAATTATTCACTTCATATTGGAAAACATTTCCATACTTATCAAAAATAAGTAATCGACAAATCTTTTTATTTTCAACCTTTGAAAATATTCAATATACTTAAATCGAATTAAGTATATTATTCATTCTTTAAGGGAAATCATTCTCTTAAACATTTTTATTTGGGCCAAAACGAATGTTGCGTAAAACATCGTTACACGTCCCAAAATCACTAGTATAGGGATTCGAAATTAAATAGATATATAAATCCCAATACTATACAACCCATTTCCTTTCGGAAATCATTTACTATAACAACAGTGTTATAGTCCACCATTTCCTTTTATTTCTCGAAAACGTCTATTTCAACAATAAATGTTGAAATCTATGATTTCGAATCTCAACACAATTAAAACATCGTTAAATCGTTTTAATTCTATTTAAAACATTCACATTCAATACATTTTCTTTAACGTATTATTCACTATTCAAAAACATGAATATACTTCATTAACAAATTTCATCCTTTCTATTCATTTTATTTTAAAGGATTATTCACTGTCTAAAACGTGAATATAACTCCATTTATAAGTTATAACAATTAACTTATCAAAATAAGTCGTTCGCGAATTTATAAAACAACGTTTATAAATTCCATTTCCATTTATTTCATAACAACTTCCTTTATAAATCTTCTTTATTTACCTATTCGATTTATAATCTTAATTATAAACCAAAAGTCCAAATTATAAGTCAAACACTTATAATTTATTTATTTGCAAAAATCGTTCCTTTGAACTTTACAAATTTTATAAACCTATTGTTTATAAAATTCCATTTATAACTTCACCGTTATATAATTCTATAAATTTCATTCATTAATGAATTTCATTTTCACTTCATTCAAACACTTATAAAGACTCGTTTTAAAATGTCAATATTTCGATTTATAAATATCCGTTTATAAATCTCTTAATATAAATCAATTAATATTATTCTTTAAAACATCTTTTAATTTCCTTTATAATTTCATCATTTCGATTTATAAAATAATCAAATTTTATAAATCCTATATTTAAACTTTTATCATATATTCAAAAATCCAATCTAAATTATTTTATAAAATCATTAGTTCATATTTCTCAAAAATCAACTTTTAATCGTATTTCTAAAAATCAGCTTTTTAACTATATTTCACAAAAACCATAATTTTTATAACTTTAAAAATTATAACCTTTATTTATTTAAAATGGATCAATTCCAAAAATATTGTATATTTTCAAAAATCACTTTAAAACCATTTTAAAATCCCAAAATCTGGGTCCAATGATGCTACACACCAAATAGTCAATCACGACTAACAACGATATCATATATCGATATGATAATCCATCAAATATCAAAATATCTGAAATTAAATAAATACTGTTGAGGAATCCAGTTGGATCCCTCCAACCTGTTTCCTGCATCCAAAAACATTAGCACAATACCAATTTCGCTCCAGTACGAAATTATCGCGGTACATGTTCTTATTAAATATTATCCGCTTAATAACGGCGTAATAGGGTCTCATCCGCTAAACAAAAAATGCAGGAAATCAACAACTGCAATATATACATATGCCAATATATATATATATATAATGATATTATATATAATACCAATTTCACTGTTTATGAAATATTCGCGGTATATGTTTATAATAAATAACATCC
Organism: Allium cepa; assembly: GCA_030765085.1. Lineage (NCBI taxonomy): Eukaryota > Viridiplantae > Streptophyta > Magnoliopsida > Asparagales > Amaryllidaceae > Allium > Allium cepa. The sequence continues at coordinate 714,156,446 of CM060934.1, forward strand.
GCTTACTAACGGCGCATAATGTCTATTTTAACAATCAATAATTTACAGTCATCATTCAAACATGCATTCTAATATTTTAAATCTAACTATTTAAAATAAAATCGAAATCTATTCGATTGAGTGAGAAGTTCTCACCTTGGTTTTAATTTCCGTTTTAGCTTTTATTTCGAATAAAATTAAACGCGCGTTTAATTTTACCCGAAATTCTCACTAACTCCAAACGACTCCAAACCAACTCCATCGCGTAGTGCTCGTCCATACGATTCCAATGCAACTGAGTTTGCATTTTTTCGACCTCGTATGAAAAAGATACGTATTTTACAAGTTTGTACACGTTTTATATAAACTAATTCAACATTTTCTTTTATAACTTAAACCTACATCTCACCACAACCCTTGGATCCAACCCCTGCTCATCCTAGCCGTGACTTCCTCCATCTCTCCCTTTCGTTCATCACGTAACTCCTCCAGAACAACACACGCAACAAGAACCCATGAATCACAAATTAGGTTTAAACATTGCAACCTTGTTTCTCAACGATATCCCATCAAACCACATGCATTTTGAAGCCTCTCTCTCCCTCTAGGTTCGGCCATAATCTGGTGGAGCTCGGCCTCATCGTGTGCACGCAATTCTAGGCCGACTTTAGGGTCTTTGAACGCAATTATCCATCGATCTACAACTCCGTTCTCAATCACAACCGTTGATATTGTAGATCTTGATGTGCTCTACATCTTTCTAGTTGAAAGATTCTTGTAAATGTTGATGGATGAAGAGAAAAGAGGAGAAGAATTTAGGAATGCCTCAGCCGTTCATGCGTTAGGGCCGGCTAGGGTTTTAAAAATTAGGGTTTAACTTTTTTTTTTTAATTTATGAAGAGGTGAGATGTATTTATAGAAAAAGCTAGCGTAAACACTATTCATCCCGGGAATTCCGAACTCCGATTTAGACGCCGTAACCAGCGTACCTAGGGTTTATCCCACGTTCCGGACACAATGGAACAGGTTTCGGAAGCTAATTCGGAAGTATGTGCGAGTTATGGCTGAAAACGCTCAATTTAAATTAAACCGATTTAAGTCGATTTCTAGGCGTTTTAATTTGTACCGGACAAACGGTAAATCCAAACGACTTGAAATTTGAAACCTTACAATAATATCACATTACGGATCCGATGAAACTGGTTTCGTCGAAATCCGAGACTTTTTGAAAAATGGCTATTTTGACTCGCCAAATTTAAATTAAAAACGATTCGATGCGTTTCGAGCTGCCACGATCAAACGATAGCTCCGATTGACACGAAAATTGAAATCCGGTAATAACTAACTATTACGGATCCAATGAAACTGGTTTCGTTCAATTCTGAGACTGTTCAAAAATTGGCTATTTTACAGTCAATTATTAAATATTAAAATATTCAATTTTCACAAATTTACTTTTAATTCGATTTTAAAAGTTCTAAAATATTTCTATAACTCCAGTATGATTAAATAAAATTTTACAAATCATTTTCAATCATTATTTAACTCAATTTTTTAATTATTTCCATAATTTAACATATTAAATTATCGATTTAATTATCCAATTAAATCCAAAAATTCAAATAAAAATTTATTTGACTTAAAAATTCAATTATTAATATTTAAAATAAATTAAATATTCAAATTTAAATTATTAAAAATTCTGGGTCGTTACAATCTTTCCCCCTTAAAAGAATTTCGTCCTCGAAATTATAAGTAAGAAAGGTTACAGAATTTATTAACTTTCCAAAATTCATAATTAAATTCCTTACAATAACTTTACTAAGTTTTCGAATCATACTTAGTTATCTTTTCAAAAACAACTACTATTGTTTAACTTTCAATTCCAAATCGAAGTTTAAAGTTTTCAAAATTTTTCCAAAATTTTCTCAAATTTTTCTAACGCCTTAAATTTTCGGAAAAATTCGCCATAGTCTCCTTTGCGCGGCTCGATCCGAAAAAAAATGACAGTATATATATCACAAATATACATCTCATCAAGTAATGAGGCATCCCGAAGGGAAAAAAAATGTAAAAGTGCGATATTTAATCCGAGATATGTACCTTATATTTTATTAGCAAGCATATACGGCTAATATAGCGCAAAAGCGAACTCCAAATGCGAAGCAACGCGATCCGCACCTACTCAACACTTAACAAACAACATGAGAACATGCACATATGCAAATAATCTCAATATACAACATATAGTAACATATCAACTATATATATCACATAGCAAATGCAACAATAGCAATATATATTCAACCATCATCCAATTACCATTCAACAAATTCATAACCAATATATTCATTCATATTTTCATTCATATACAATGAATTGGTTTTCACTTTAAATCACATTTGATTTGTTTACGTTGGATTTACTAACATTCATTCTCAATTCTAATTAGTTTCAATTTGTTAACATTCACTAATTAAATTCCATTCACATTCAATTCTATTCAAATTTATTTACTTCTAATTTGAATTCAATTTCATAGTTTTCAATTTCATTAACTCTTAATGACTTTTATACAATCATATAACAATCATATAACAACCAATTTATATTAATTACAACCAAATTCTTTTCACTTATATTCATTCAATTTGGTTTAACATTAAATTGATTTCCATTCCAATTTATTCAACTTCTAATAAAATTAGATTTTAATGAATTAACACTTTCATTAATTATTCCTTATCAACTTAAATTACATTCAATTGTTTTAACATTCAATCCATTCATTCAATTCAATTACAAAGTTGAATTCTATTACATAACTCAAGTTCATATTCATTTAATCCACTTGATTAGTTACTTCGATACCAAAATCAACTTAATTCAATATCTCTTAAGTTATATTCCATTTAACTTTAAATCACTTCTTATATATATAAGTTTATTTCACAATTGTAAACACTTTAATTATAATTCAATTCTTATAATTCATTTGCCACTCAATAAACCAATCATCACAATATAAAACAATTTTATATTCACTAACAAATACGCTCTCATAGCTATTATTACACTCAAACTCATTCTAGAGTACTACTGACTCCATCTCTAATGAATTATACCCAACAGAACCATGGTTGTCGCTTAACCATCAGCTCTGATACCAAATGTAACGGTAATAGTGGTCACAACCGGTAGGCTTTTCAACCATCCCAGCCCCACCGTGGCTTACACTGATATCCCAAACTTGCTTTTACGGCCAGCCTCTCGACTGTCACAGCTTACGCCTAACCAACCCCCTAAAAGAGGATGTGTGGGAGTAAGAGTCTCCCGTTCGCCACCAAACCGCGAAGCGAGAACCCCCCATCACATAGCCCAATAGCTTAACAAGACTGGTGTGAGAACTCAAAACAGTTTATTTATCTTTAAAATCAAAATAGAGAGATATTTTTAAATTCAATTCGCAATGCTTTTAAAAAATGAGACTACCATAAGGCCTCCCGCACACACACACAATGCAAACGCAGAATCGGAGGAGATTTCTCCTTATGATAGTCAAAGATGCTTGATACGCATTAAAAGAACATTTCATATTATTATTAGTGCATAGTGTAGGAAATATTTCGAAAGTAGAATATAAATCTTAGCCAACATAGACATTTCGAACTATGCCTACTATAGCTACCATCCAAACAGTGGTGACCACCATAAGTGAATAGCAGGTTCTACAACTAATACCGTACAAGTTTCGTATTGGGAATTGGATTTCCAACAAATGATCAGGCCAAGGAACTTCCCATTGCCACTGAGAATGCCTCTGGATGGACATCCCCGAGAACCAAACCGGATCTCTACCAACACAAGGCCGGGTTACTCCTAACTGAGTAACAACTGACCGAATATGCCATCCCCCGGTCCTTTGGGACCTTTTTCCGAGAGCGCTCTCTAATCAATTCACACAATCATAAAAACAAAGTGTTTCAACATGAGTAAGTATCTGGGCTCCATACCATGATACCACCCTTTTCCAGAAGGAAATGCACATATCCTAAAGGGCGCTACCCCTCATAACCTTGCTGCTTCTTTCCTGTTTTGACCATTTCCGGGATGTGAGGCTCGACGAATTCACGTCCACAAAAACATACTTTATACAAAAGCCATGCTTTGGGTCAACAAATGATCAACACAATGATCACTAAGATAGACGATCAAATAAATGATCCTATCACAATAATCAACACAATGATCATTTCAGCATCACTCAGCATGTCACATTACCAAACTGGGAATATATCGCTGATAACTTCAACTATATAACCTTTGAGCACATGCGTCTCAAAGAAGGGTGTTAAGCAAAGAATAAATTCTCCGCCACCAACAGAAATATATTTGAAAGAAATCGGCTTTATATCTCAACTTGTAATGTCAGGCATACAATCCATACAAGTCTGTTCCGGGCTCGAACAGAACCGAAGGCACTTACAAAGAAGTCCTTGCAATCCGGATATTCACAATCCTGATCGGATTTCCCATCACTTATGGAATCTCTATACCAGGAGCGACCCAGTGCAGAGACAATCGATAGGTCATCCTATCGCTCTCGCAAATACCGGTCTTCAACACCGATCTTCAAATGCAATTCACGTCGTATCACATATTCGGAATGGGTTATACGACCCCATGGTCCTTTCCCGGTTAACCCGAATAGTGAGCGCTTATTCAAAAATAAGTGTGCATTCAAATTCAAACAATCATATCAAATACCCAATCAAAGGGAAATATTGATAGTCGGCTATTGAACTATCAATTGATATGCATACATCACCAGATTCCAAATAATTTTCCAAATTATTTATTTTCCAAAATATCTTTATAAGATATAAAATTTCAACACTTCAAAAATAAATCAATATTTATTTTCAAACAAATTCCACTTTTCACATATAAATTCCATAATGAATTTATATTTCAAAATATCCATGCATATTCGATTTCAATAATTCATTTCAATTTATCTTCAAAAAGATAAATTCTAATTATTCACTTCATATTGGAAAACATTTCCATACTTATCAAAAATATGTAATCGACAAATCTTTTTATTTTCAACCTTTGAAAATATTCAATATACTTAAATCGAATTAAGTATATTATTCATTCTTTAAGGGAAATCATTCTCTTAAACATTTTTATTTGGGCCAAAACGAATGTTGCGTAAAACATCGTTACACGTCCCAAAATCACTAGTATAGGGATTCGAAATTAAATAGATATATAAATCCCAATACTATACAACCCATTTCCTTTCGGAAATCATTTACTATAACAACAGTGTTATAGTCCACCATTTCCTTTTATTTCTCGAAAACGTCTATTTCAACAATAAATGTTGAAATCTATGATTTCGAATCTCAACACAATTAAAACATCGTTAAATCGTTTTAATTCTATTTAAAACATTCACATTCAATACATTTTCTTTAACGTATTATTCACTATTCAAAAACGTGAATATACTTCATTAACAAATTTCATCCTTTCTATTCATTTTATTTTAAAGGATTATTCACTGTCTAAAACGTGAATATAACTCCATTTATAAGTTATAACAATTAACTTATCAAAATAAGTCGTTTGCGAATTTATAAAACAACGTTTATAAATTCCATTTCCATTTATTTCATAACAACTTCCTTTATAAATCTTCTTTATTTACCTATTCGATTTATAATCTTAATTATAAACCAAAAGTCCAAATTATAAGTCAAACACTTATAATTTATTTATTTGCAAAAATCGTTCCTTTGAACTTTACAAATTTTATAAACCTATTGTTTATAAAATTCCATTTATAACTTCACCGTTATATAATTCTATAAATTTCATTCATTAATGAATTTCATTTTCACTTCATTCAAACACTTATAAAGACTCGTTTTAAAATGTCAATATTTCGATTTATAAATATCCGTTTATAAATCTCTTAATATAAATCAATTAATATTATTCTTTAAAACATCTTTTAATTTCCTTTATAATTTCATCATTTCGATTTATAAAATAATCAAATTTTATAAATCCTATATTTAAACTTTTATCATATATTCAAAAATCCGATCTAAATTATTTTATAAAATCATTAGTTCATATTTCTCAAAAATCGACTTTTAATCGTATTTCTAAAAATCAGCTTTTTAACTATATTTCACAAAAACCATAATTTTTATAACTTTAAAAATTATAACCTTTATTTATTTAAAATGGATCAATTCCAAAAATATTGTATATTTTCAAAAATCACTTTAAAACCATTTTAAAATCCCAAAATCTGGGTCCAATGATGCTACACACCAAATAGTCAATCACGACTAACAACGATATCATATATCGATATGATAATCCATCAAATATCAAAATATCTGAAATTAAATAAATACTGTTGAGGAATCCAGTTGGATCCCTCCAACTTGTTTCCTGCATCCAAAAACATTAGCACAATACCAATTTCGCTCCAGTACGAAATTATCGCGGTACATGTTCTTATTAAATATTATCCGCTTAATAACGGCGTAATAGGGTCTCATCCGCTAAACAAAAAATGCGGGAAATCAACAACTGCAATATATACATATGCCAATATATATATATTGATATTATATATAATACCAATTTCACTGTTTATGAAATATTCGCGGTATATGTTTCTAATAAATAACATCCGCTTACTAACGGCGCATAATGTCTATTTTAACAATCAATAATTTACAGTCATCATTCAAACATGCATTCTAATATTTTAAATCTAACTATTTAAAATAAAATCGAAATCTATTCGATTGAGTGAGAAGTTCTCACCTTGGTTTTAATTTCCGTTTTAGCTTTTATTTCGAATAAAATTAAACGCGCGTTTAATTTTACCCGAAATTCTCACTAACTCCAAACGACTCCAAACCAACTCCATCGCGTAGTGCTCGTCCATATGATTCCAACGCAACTGAGTTTGCATTTTTTCGACCTCGTATGAAAAAGATACGTATTTTACAAGTTTGTACACGTTTTATATAAACTAATTCAACATTTTCTTTTATAACTTAAACCTACATCTCACCACAACCCTTGGATCCAACCCCTGCTCATCCTAGCCGTGACTTCCTCCATCTCTCCCTTTCGTTCATCACGTAACTCCTCCAGAACAACACACGCAACAAGAACCCATGAATCACAAATTAGGTTTAAACATTGCAACCTTGTTTCTCAACGATATCCCATCAAACCACATGCATTTTGAAGCCTCTCTCTCCCTCTAGGTTCGGCCATAATCTGGTGGAGCTCGGCCTCATCGTGTGCACGCAATTCTAGGCCGACTTTAGGGTCTTTGAACGCAATTATCCATCGATCTACAACTCCGTTCTCAATCACAACCGTTGATATTGTAGATCTTGATGTGCTCTACATCTTTCTAGTTGAAAGATTCTTGTAAATGTTGATGGATGAAGAGAAAAGAGGAGAAGAATTTGGGAATGCCTCAGCCGTTCATGCGTTAGGGCCGGCTAGGGTTTTAAAAATTAGGGTTTAACTTTTTTTTTTAATTTATGAAGAGGTGAGATGTATTTATAGAAAAAGCTAGCGTAAACACTATTCATCCCGGGAATTCCGAACTCCGATTTAGACGCCGTAACCAGCGTACCTAGGGTTTATCCCACGTTCCGGACACAATGGAACAGGTTTCGGAAGCTAATTCGGAAGTATGTGCGAGTTATGGCTGAAAACGCTCAATTTAAATTAAACCGATTTAAGTCGATTTCTAGGCGTTTTAATTTGTACCGGACAAACGGTAAATCCAAACGACTTGAAATTTGAAACCTTACAATAATATCACATTACGGATCCGATGAAACTGGTTTCGTCGAAATCCGAGACTTTTTGAAAAATGGCTATTTTGACTCGCCAAATTTAAATTAAAAACGATTCGATGCGTTTCGAGCTGCCACGATCAAACGATAGCTCCGATTGACACGAAAATTGAAATCCGGTAATAACTAACTATTACGGATCCAATGAAACTGGTTTCGTTCAATTCTGAGACTGTTCAAAAATTGGCTATTTTACAGTCAATTATTAAATATTAAAATATTCAATTTTCACAAATTTACTTTTAATTCGATTAAAAAAGTTCTAAAATATTTCTATAACTCCAGTATGATTAAATAAAATTTTACAAATCATTTTCAATCATTATTTAACTCAATTTTTTAATTATTTCCATAATTTAACATATTAAATTATCGATTTAATTATCCAATTAAATCCAAAAATTCAAATAAAAATTTATTTGACTTAAAAATTCAATTATTAATATTTAAAATAAATTAAATATTCAAATTTAAATTATTAAAAATTCTGGGTCGTTACAAGCATCTATCCATCTTTGGACTTCAATGGTTGACTCTGTCCCTAAGAAAACCTTTCCTCCAAGAGCAGTATAATCCTTGCACAACTTAGCAAAATCCACTGGCTTTGGAGCTTGAACTTGAATTCCAACATCTACCGCTGACCCTGGAGTTGGTATCTTTCTCATGATCGAAGTCATCATCGCTTCGAACATAGCTCCATAATCAGCAACTCCATCAGCAGCACGACCTTCCCTGGCAGCTGGTCTCCCTCTTCGACTCATCCTTAATATCTACAAAAAGGAATGATTAGAACACCTTTGAGAAACAGCTGCACAAGGAGTTCAAATCCTTCTAAGCTACTATAATATATATATAGTAATCATCCATCAAAATACAATTACGTCTCTCTTACGTAGTTACGTCAGCGAGCGTTGGCTAAAATCGATTAACCAAAGCTCTGATACCAAATGTGACGACCGCCCATGACTCCCGGACGGAAACAAGGGAATGGTGTACTGAAAGTGTGCCAGGCAGCCATGAGTGACCGTCAAGGGTAAAATAAACATCGCAGACTCTATCGTAAAACTCACAGCGCATGAATAAAATACAATAGAGAAATATAATATAGTGAAGCTCCCATAGAACAGAATATCATCATCTAGTCATAATAGCTTTATATATTGTCTGAATTATGAATACAAGAAACCTCACTACATAGCACTCAGAGTAATCAACAATCAGCGGAATATCCAGTACATAGAATATGAAAATAATATGTAAAGCCTCCTGCTCGTCTTCGTCATCATCAGCGTGAGCCACTAAGATCAGCACCTGCCACCTGTCACCTAGTCTGCCCATCCCAAACATGGATGAACAGCCCAAGGTAATAAGAGGAGACATAAAACCTTGAGTCAGACAAAGTCTTAGTGAGCAGTAAATCAACTATCAAACATACCAAAAGAGCATAAGGGATAAAAGGAATAGGAACCAAACCATCCCACTCCACCTCTTTCTACAGTGATAGCCCCCAGACACACTAAGGAGAAGCAAGCATAACATGGCTGACAATTAGAGTAAAGCAATAATCATTCGAGTCAAGGTCGATGTTTTCCAAATACAAACCCCCAAGGCCTAAACCAAGATCAGATAAGCACCCAGAAAACACCGCTCTTGAAACCGAATGATGGTACAGCCAAACATCCATGACTCTGGCTATCACTGTTATCATTGCCTCGATTTCACCGTTAGTTGAATGACCACCTGTCAAGGGCTAATGGTAACCCCGGTTCTAGGCATAACTCCGCACGTCGTCGCAGCCCGTGCCTAGGAATTTTCGCAACTACCCAGAGTACTAGCACGTCGTCGCAGCCCGTGCTTGGAACGTCGTCGCAGCCCGTTCCAACGTACTCTTGCTTTGAGCATGCTAGAACCTTCAACAACGATGAGATCTCAGCCTCCTAGTCATCCTCCTCGACGACTATTTCCATACTAGCTCAAGCGCCTCTCAAGCTAACCATTATCAACCAACTCGCATCGCATCATCGAGTTATCAACATGCTTGGGATGATCCCGTCTGGATTAAACCAAGGCTATCTCACCTCATGCTTCGCTTTATCGCATCATAGCAAAGTCTCATCTCAACATCATGGCTTGCCTCATCGCATCATGTCAAAGTCCTATCTCAACATCATCTAATCCATACATATGAGCTTCAACATCCGCTTCATATGCCACAAGCAGCTTTCACCACTCAAGAGCCTTTCCACTTAGCTTTTGAATCATCTTCAACCATCTTGTCCCAAATCAACTACAAGCTAACTCGAGACAATCAAATCAATCGTACATCCAAACAATCAAGCATTCAAACAAGATCTAATCAAGCAATATCAACTAAAATGGCAATTTCGTAAATAAATGAGCATAAGTCTAATATATATGAAATCATGGATTTTAGCACAGATCTATCAAATATAAAACATGGGTTTTGTCTCTATAACTTGTTAATTGAACTTGCATAGGCAAACATCTTCAAAAGTAAAGAATCTACACTTGGATCTAAGGAAAAATGCATAAAATCACTATCTACAACACTCCAACAAACCACCAATCCAATATACTCTTTTGGGTCCGCGTGAGAGATAACCACCACTCACCAAATCATCCAAACACTTCAAAAACTAATCACTTCAGATCTGGACAGCGAAGCTTCAAGCTTGATTCGCCGAAATCTCGCTTGAAACGATGAAATCTAGCTTGGTTGGATGAAGATCTTCAACTTTGACTCTTCAATCTTCAATCTTGATCTTCGATCTTGGATGGATGTTAGCACTCGATCAAAGTGGAGAAAAGAAGTGAAGAAATGTTGTAGTCGAGTTTCCAAAATGGCAGCACTTCGTCGCTTCAAAAACCGGTGCCAAAAAGTGAGCCAAACCCCTCTATTTATAGGCTGAAAAACCCTTAACTCGTCCGCCTCTAACTCGGCCGCGACCTAGCCTAAGTCGTTCGCGACTTAGTGACCTATTCTAACTCGTTCGCGACTTAGCGACCTAGCCTAAGTCGCTCGCGAGTTAACAGACCACTCCTATGACTCATTCCAAGCGCGCGACCTAACCCACACGCGACACAACGACCTAAGCCCCCAACGACTCATCAGCAAAGCCGACCTATCCTCCCTAGCGACCTAACTATCACTACTAACTCGTAAACGAGTTACGAGATACGACCTATCTTACCTAGCTCGCTAACACACAAACTCGTTAGCCCTTAGATCGGTGGAGACCTTAAGTCGCTGGTCCTTAACTCGGCAAAACCTTATAAGTCGCTAACTTACTTAGGTCGGTCAAAGCCTTAGCCCGGTCACTCTATTAGTCGGTCAACACCTATGGGTCGGTCTTCTATGAGTCGGCCATCTTCTTAACTCACTAACTCGGCCAAACCTATAGGTCGCTACCTCCATGAGTCGGTCAGATTCTCAACTCGGTCCACTAGTTAACTCGTTAACGGCTCAACACTTAACACACGAGTTAACTTCCTATACGACTTAGGCTAGAGACAACATAAACAACATTAACGACCTGTAAATTCTACGATTTATCGACACGTAAAATATGGGTCATTACAACTGCTAATCTATATGCAGCAAACACTTCATGATTTTGGTATAAAATCAACTAAATCAACAATTAATTGTGATAATACGAGTGCCATAAATTTATCCAGGAATCTGATAAACCTTCTAGAACGAACTTTATTAATATTTGACATCATTTTCTACGAGATAACATAGAAAAATATATGTTTTCACCAGATTTCCTCTCTTTCGAAAATCAAATAGATGATATTTTTACAAGACCGTTGAATGAAAATATTTTTCTAAAATTAATATGTGAACTCAGAATTATGTTGTTACATGATTTATAAGTTTACAATAAAGTATATATAACTAAAGTGTGTAAAATAATAAAAGTTGAGCAAAAAAATGGAGTTGCTTGCACTCGAACTCTGTATTCTTACGAGATAAGCATATGACTTTCTATTTTTTTATTTCAATTTTCACATTAGAACCTCTCCTCCTTTCTACTTTATATACGGTTATATTCATAACTTTTATTCTTACCCTAGAATCATATTAACTATTTATAGCATAGAGGTAAATTAAAGTCTGGCCTATAGATTAATAATAACCATGAAACTCTAATTCAGAAATAGCTAAATGAAATATATATATATATATATACATGAATAAAAAGGTTTTTTTATTCATATTAAACAAACTGTGATGACACAGAAATCTTGAATATTTGAAATTAGAATATTTAAATGATTTTAAATATTTGATAGTTAGTTTTAATATGAATTTCAAATATCACTGTTTATTTGATAATTAAATTATTAAATTAAATAATTTGAAATTGGGTAAATTATTGAATCTTCAGTTTAAAGCCTGTTAAAAATAATTTGAAGGCTTGTAAAATTTATACTGATAATACTAAAGATAGTAGAAGTGTTAAAATTGAATTTGAAAGTGTGTTGTTAAGTTTTGGAAATTTTATCGTTTAAATTGAATTTAAAAATAGCCTTCGTAGGCATAGTCTCAGATTTTGACGAAACCAGTTTTATTGGATCCGTAATACTATATTATTATCGGATTTCAATTTTTGTAATGTTTCGAGTTGTTGTGTGAGCGTAGGATATATAAACGCGCTGAATTTATATCGAAAATTTATTATAATAACTGAGCCCAAAAGCTATCTTCTGCATACGATCGAATTAGGGCTCGAAACCTTTTCCGTTGCGTTTGGAATAGGGGTTTAACGTTATAAACGTGTAGCAGCACGCCTCGATAGGAGTTCAAGATTTTAAGTTGCGTTTATCGACACAATTTGAATTTAATTAAAGATATATATTTGTATAAAATGGTCAACTTTCTGTTGTAAATCTGTTCATATCAGAACTTTATTCTTTCCCATCAGCTGTTATTCCATCTCCTTTCAGATCATTGTAGTAGAGCAATTCCTTCACGCAACCTTCGTTTCACCTCAGTCTTTTAAAACACGCTTCCCCTCTTTAATATTAACAGTCGAGCATGTTAAAACACTCGATCCTCTCCTCCTTTCTAGAATTTCATTTTTCTACAATTTCAAAAAGTGTAATGGCTGAAGAAAAATATAATAAGAAGGAAAGCTTAGAAAATTGAATCCTTTATCTTTGCCTTTGTTCTTTATCAACTCAACCGACAACCTTTTTCCCATGAGGGGAATTCAGAACCAATTCGAACGAAGAATGAAAAAATATATATTAGCCAATCTCCTCCCCCTCTCTTTAAATTCAATTAGTGGTGACATCGTCGGAAGCCGGTCACGGTTCAAATTAAATTCATAGGAGGATCCCGAGCTCGAGATCTGGGCGTAGCAATTTGGAGTGTTGGATCGAAAGATACGAAGTGGAGCTCGCTTGCGATTGAGGGTGTGCAGCAGTAGGATGGCGGTGATGTGAGAGGAGGGGAGTTGCTTCTGTCACGTCATGCCATCGACCGAGTTGTTGAACATGGCATTGCGAGGAGATGAGTCGTGAGCGGTCGCGAGTGTTGGCAAGCTCACGAGCAGTGTGGGTTTCTTCTCTAGCAAGAAGCTGTGATGATATTTTCAGTTTGTTTGACAAAATTATATATATAAGCATATTATAAAAAACATAAAATATTTATAAACAGGATTTTGAGTTACAAAAAGAAAAAAAATTATTAAAAGGAAAATTTGTTTAAAATTGACTTATTAGTTAATTAAATTGTTAGGTAAAATAAATAAATAAATTGTAATTAATTGTTCGATCATTTCAAATGTTATGGTATGGAGATTAACCTGTTTTATTAGCTTATTAAATTATTTTAGTTACTAAATGGTTTTATTAAAGGAAAATTATTAATTTAAGATTAAACCATTAGCTAATAAAATTCATCAACTGGAAATTTATTGTTCAATTGTTCAAATATTAATAAATCGTACAATGTTGCACAAGGTCAATGATGGTGAAGAACAAGTCGTAAAGGAAATGGACTGCAAAACAATAAAGATGAGTTAATCTCACTCGTCTGGATTTCTATTTAAATTTAAGTGATTAAAATTTAAATAATTGTTTGAATGATTGAATGGATTTGATGTGCTATAACATATATAGTAGTATATATATAGTATATATTGGAGTGATTGATTTCCCGCATTTTATAGCGGATGAGACCCTATGCGACCGTGATATTCCACCTCGAAGTGGAATTGGAATTATTGTATTGTGCTAACATCTGTGGATGCAGGGAAACATGATGGAGGAATCCAACTTGATTCCTAAAAATTATTTAGATTGTTTAATATTCTGTGTTATGATTATTGGATATTCTGTGATAAATTATATTGATAATTGGAATATTGAATGTTATGATTTGCTTGAATACATTTTGGCACACGGAGTTATCAAAATCTATAGAAAATGGATTTTTTAAAAGAAAATAAAGGAGTGGATTTTTAAGTAAAATAATTATAAAGCATCTGAATAAATTTAAGAATGAATTGGAAAAGAATAAAAGTGATTTTAAATCTTAATTAATAAATTCGGAGTATGGAAAAAGGTGATTTTGAATAAACAGAGAGAGAATGAATTTTAAACTTAAAGTTATATTCTTTAAAGTAATAAAAGAATTTATTTTGAAATTCAAGGATTAAATTTATTTAAAAGGATAAAGAAGGAATTTAGAAAAGTATGAAAGTAATATTTCAGTTAAATTAGATTTTAAAATCATATTTGAAGGTAAAAGTAAAGTTGATGGGTTTTGGAGTTAAATTGAGAAAGTAAAGGAATCTATTTCATTTGGAATAAAATCTGAAATCGATTTGGAAATTGATTTAGATTTTGAAATTATGTTTTTAAAAAAGACGAGACTTTGGAAATTATAAACTGGGTCTATAAAAGTGAAGTAATATATCAATGGATATTTAGAAGAATAAATTCATGGTGGGAATTTATTAAGAGAATGAGTAAATTTGTTTAAAAATAAATAGTGATTTGTTTTTAAAAGATGTGAAAGAAAAGCGTATTTCCCTGGATAGCCAAGTACGTTTTCAAAACAAATTTAAAGGTATAAGTTAAAAGTTTTAAGTTGTTTTAAAAAGTATGTTTTAGAAAATTTTTTATTTCTGAATGTTTAAATTCTAAAGTAAGTATTTTTCAAAAACTATTGTCGTAATAATTATTTAAAGATGATTTGGTATTTTGTTTAAAGGAGAAAATCTAGTTTTATATTTTATAAAGTAACCTCATTTTAAATATTCCTAAAGTATTATTTTTAATAAAGTATTGAAGTAGTTTTCAATGTACATGTTAAAGTATATTTTATAATAAAGTGTTCTAAATTATTTTAGAAACCTAAAGTATTGTACTTGGTGCTTTCAATGGAAATAAATATTTGGGAATTCATTCCATAAGAAGAGTGTGGTTTGAAAACTATTTTCAAAGGGTTTGAAAGTGGAAATATATCTTGTGAAGATATTTTGAAATTAATAAATAATTTGGGGAAATTATTTATATTTGATGGTTGTTTGTGAATGTTAACTGATAGTTAAATAACCGACTATCAATATTGGCCAATGCGTTGATCGTTTCGAAGAGACCGGGATCGGGAATTATTTCTCGAAAACCACTTCGATCCAGTTTGTATGTTTTCATGGGAAAACGAGTTGGGTTCGAAGATGGAGCAATGAAGTGCAAGGGCTAGTCGCTACTAATCCTGAGGATGATTCCAAAATGGATGTAATAGGAGTAGTGCCTTCGGTTCCGTTCGAACCTGGGACGGACTTGTATGGATGAATGCTTTCGTCGTCAGGTGGACGATGGGCATTCTAAGTGAAACGTTCTAAAAAGTAACGCTTAACCTCAAGCGTCATCAACCGGGAATGACTGAAAATCAGGGTTATGCAGCAAGGCTAGGTGGGTAGCACCCATTAGGGTGAGATCATCCCTGTCTAGATGTCCCTTTTTATTTCGGCTTAGTGGTGTGGTTGATGATCCCAACCGTGGGGTGATCTTACTCGAGATTATCCATTAAAGGGTAGTCCCGGTCTTGTGTTACAGGGGATTGGGAGTAATCCTCGGTACGGTGATCTAGGGCACGTACTGTGACAGGTGGTACCCCAGTGCCTAGTCCTTAGTTGGAAATCCATTCTCTCTACGCGCCTGTACGGTTTTGATTGTGCCCAACTATTGTTGGAACGTGAGATGCAAGCATTTCAGCTAGATTCTATTTTACTTTCTGTATACACTATTATAATTTCAGATGGATTTGATAAAAAGTGTTTTGGCTATCGTAAGGTAAAAACCCGACATGTTTATTTGTGGCGTGGTCTTACGAGATGCTTTTGTTTTCAAAGGATTTTGAAACTTTAATTATCAATTTGAGTGTGGTTTTCTCACGCTGGTATTCCAGACTGACTCGGGTGTTATTTAACTATAATGCTCGGGTCAGACCGAGTATTATAGAATACATGAAAGGATGTTGTGGAGCTCAGGAGACGAGTTGAATGGCGATACGTACTTCCGTACTTGATTATTGTTCCGATGTGTTTTCATTTTTGAGGATAAGTTTATATGATTGTTCAGTTGTATGTTATTGATGTTGTTGAACTATGATGATGTATTCTGATGATGTGTATATATAAAACATATATAGTTTTCTTTTGTGTAAAGATCTGTTATTATCTATTATATTTTATTCCGCCGCGATGGTTAGATTCTGATGTTGTTTTCTACTTTCTTCTTCTACCACTTCTTTTTTAACCCTTATGGTTCGATTTTTTGGGCATTGAAAAATCAGGTCCTGACATTTTGGTATCAGAGCTAAGGTTGGTGATAACCTTGGCTCTGGTGGCAATTACTCAAATAGAGTCCGTAGTACTCTAGAATGAGTTTGAGCGTATTAATAGATATGAGCGCGTGTTTTTTAGTGAATATAAATTGTTTTAATATTGTGTTGAATTATTGGTTGAGTGGAATTTGAATTCTGATCGAGTAAGTTGGCCGCTATTCGAGAAGTGTTTATAAACACCTGACACGATAAATTGACGCAGTATTATTTTAAATATGGGTGAATGAAATAATTTTACCCAAAATATATTTTGATATAAAAGAAATATTTCCTTAAATTGTTATATAACTTGGATGTTTGGATGATAATATTTTAAACAAATTAGATTATAAAAATTGAAATGACTTGTATAATCAAATGGAAATTTGTATGAGCATAAATTAGACAAATGAATTATAGTTAAAATTTGATTTAAATCAAATCTGAAAATTTAACACCCTCGGAGATTTTGGAAGTGTTTTTCGAAGTGTTTTGAAGACAAATAATAGCATTATTGTTTTAGAAGTATTTCTGAAAGGAAATTGTTTCAAATAAATTTAGGGAAGGGATATAGCATTGAACTCACTTTAGTCACTGGAAAATAATTTCGGTGATGATTGCAGCATCAGCGATGTTCATTTTTGACTTTCTAAGTGATGGATTGTTGCCAAATTGATTTGTTCAGAAAAACAAGTTTGTTTTTTAAAATTTCAAAGGAAATTTATTGGAGATAAAAACCAGGATTGGTTTAAAAATTTGAGAAATGTGATTCTGGGATAATGGTGGTTGTAAAATGATTTGAACCAAAAGCCGGGTGTTTAAAATCCTGAATCCTTATTTGAATTGAAAATCCCGATGAGGTAAGTTATAAACTTGTAAAGTCGAGATGATTTTTAAATAAGGCAGGAAAATATGAGCTTTGAATGTTGGAATTAAAATTTAAAGTGAAAAGGTTAAATAAATTTAATTTGGAAAAATTAAATTGTGGAAAATTTAATTGGTGATTGGAAGAAATAACTAGTAAATCTTAAATGTGATTGGAATGGGAAAATAGAAATTAAATTTGGACTGGGAGATAAAATTTAATTTAATTGAAATAAATTCAGTTGAGTTATAGATAATATTGAATGGACTAAAATTCTTACTTAAATAAATAAGCGTAAACTAAGTAAGTATTGAATTGGGATAAATATGCTTCGAACGCTTATAAAAGAATTGAAAAGTATTGAAATAAAAATATAATCCCTAGTTAAAAGTAAAATGTGAATGTGATTGACTGTAAATGGATGGAGAAGTATGAATATTAACAAGTGAGTAGCTTTTAAAAATGTGAATAGGGAATAAATAAGCCGAAATAAAAATGTTGGATTTTGGAAAATGAAAAAAAATCCAAACTGGAATTATAAAAAAATTAAACTCAGGAAAATTTAATGAAGTGATATTTTTGTAATAAAATCGAATATTAATTTAAAGATTGGAAGTAAGATAATTAGCTAAATAAATTATTTGATAGAGTATGTTAATAAAATTTAACTCGGTTAAATAAAATGGATTGTAAGTTAATAATGAAGTTGGGAAATAAACTCAAATTATAAATAGAATTCGACTTGGATTGATAATGAATTAAAATAAGTGGAGATGTTGTAAAAATAAAATGGAATTGGATTATAATAGAAATGATTTGAGTACAAATGAAATCCAATTCGAGTATAAATGAGTTAAGTATGTGCTAGGATATTATTTTGATAAATTAAGAATGTGAATTAAAATTTAAATTAAAGTGGATGGGCTAACTGAATTAAATGGAATTTGATTAGATGAGAATCAAATAAATAGAAGTGAACTTAAGTTTGAAGTTGGAATAAATTAAAGCAAATTAACTTAAGTTAAATAATTAGAAGCTCAACTTCGAGTTAGAATGGAAGTCCATTAACTAAAAGCTTGGGTTGAATTAATTTAGGAATGGTTAGTAGTATGCAAGCATGGAATGTGTCGAGCTAAATAAAATGGTTGTAAATGAATTAAAATGGAAGGAATTAAATATAAATTGAGTTGAAATCAATTTAAATTGGTTATAAAACTTAATTAATTAATTATTCACATGGATAACATCAAATTGCATAGAATGAATTATCGTTTGATGTAAACGAAGGTAATTAATTTCTATGAGTTGATAGAGATTAAATAAATTGATTTTAAAATCAATTGAAATGAATATGAGTTTGTTTTGCTTAAAAATGAATTGAATGTAAGCAATTGAGTTATAAACCATTTAAATTGAATGAAGTTGTATATGAATTGGATGTAAACAATTAAAATTAATGTCGGAACCCTATAAGTTGCATATAAATATTGTTTAACCTGCATTGCTTATAGAAACTCATGTGTTTACTACTTAAATATGTAAAATGTTGTTAAGTTACATAATTTTGGCACTTCAATATTCGAGTTGAGTAAGTACATGTACCGGAAAGCCGTTTGGCTGGTTTTGGATGCGCTAAGTTTTAAAATAATAAGCCGCTTGCTTAAATATGCTAAATAAAGGTACTCCTACGCAATAAAAATAGGAAATATGAACTATTTTTGTTTTTCCGACCGTGTGGGTCGATGTATATATATTATATCTCTTCTCAAATTGCAAAATCTCCTCCGTACAAAGGAGACTCTGCCTAACAATTTTGAAAATTTTGGGAGTTAGAAATTTTTGAATTTTTTTGGAAAAATTTTGTTAGAGACAAAACGATTTCAAATTGGAATTGAATAGGGAATTTTGGAAATGGAAATTGGAACTAATTGTTTAGTTGAAACTTTTGAAAGGAAATGCACAAAATGATTTTAAAAATTGTAATTGGACTTTATTGCCAAAATAGGATATACAGGTGTGTTAAGGCAAAGGATAAATGGATGTTTTTGATTTCAGAAGATAATTTGAATTTCCCGACTAAAAAGGTATGTATTTAAATTTCTGTATGAAATTTGATGATTTTTTGGTCCAGCCACTTGGCCTTTTGTTTTCTTTTGGAATTTGGGAGCCCGTAGAGGCATTTTGTAGTTGTACCGAGCTAGCCGCGCAAAGGAGACGCTGGCGAAATTTTTCGAAAATTTAGGGAGTTAGAAAAATTTTGAGAAAATTTTGATATCAAATTGGAATTTAAAACCAAATTTTGATAATTCAAAATTTGGTTTTAAATTCCAATTTGAATTGTTAAGTAAATAATATTATTGGGACTTATGGATAAGTTTGGAAAGCTATAAAAAGGGTTAGTGTGTCTTTAATAAAAAGATTGTTTTGAGAATTGTTTTGAATTGTTTGGTTTTGGAAAATAGTAATGGGTATTGGATCAATCTTCTTAACAAGTAATTTCGGAGACGAAATTCTTTTAAGGGGGAAGGAATGTGACGACCCAGAAATTTTGAATATTTGAAATTAGAATATTTAATTGATTTTAAATATTTGATAGTTGGTTTTAATATGAATTTCAAATATCACTGTTTATTTGACAATTAAATTATTAAAGTAAATAATTTGAAATTGGGTAAATTATTGAATCTTCAGTTTTAAGCCTGTTGAAAATAATTTGAAGGCTTGTAAAATTTATACTGAAAATACTGAAGATAGTAGAAGTGTTAAAATTGAATTTGGAAGTGTGTTGTTAAGTTTTGGAAATTTTATCATTTAAATTGAATTTAAAAATAGCCTTCCGAGGCATAGTCTCGGATTTTGACGATACCAGTTTTATTGGATTCGTAATATTATATTATTATCGGATTTCAATTTTCGTAATGTTTGGAGATGTTGTGTGAGCATGCGATATATAAATGCGCTGAATTTATATCGAAAATTTAATATAATAACTGAGTCCAAAAAGCTATCTTCTCCATACGATCGAATTAGGGCTTGAAACCTTTTCCATTGCGTTCGGAATAGGGGTTTAACATTATAAACCGTAGCGGCACGCCTCGATAGGAGATCAAGATTTTAGGTTGCATTTATCGAGACAATTTGAATTTAATTAAAGATATATATTTCTACAAAATGGTCAATTTTCAGCTGTAAATCTGTTTAAATCAGAACTTTATTCTTTCCCATCAGCTGTTATTCCGTCTCCTTTCCAGATCATTGTAGCAGAGCAATTCCTTCACACAACCCTCATTTCACCTTAGTCTTTTAAAACATGCTTCCCCTCTTTAATATTAACAGCCGAGCATGTTAAAACACTCGATCCTCTCCTCCTTTCTAGAATTTCATTTTTCTACAATTTCAAAAGGAGTAATGGCCGAAGAAAAAACATAATAAGTAGGAAAGCACAGAAAATTGAATCCTTTATCTTTGCCTTCGTTCTATATCAACTCAACCGAAACCCTTTTTCCCCTGAGAGGAATTCAGAACCAATTTGAACGAAGAATGAAAAAAAAATTATTAGCCAATCTCCTCCTCCTCTCTTTCAATTCATTTAGTGGTGACATTGCTGGAAGCCGGTCCCGGTTCAAATTAAATTCATGGGAGGATCCCGAGCTCGAAATCTGGGCGCAGCAATTTGGAGTGTCGGATCGAAAGATACGAAGTGGAGCTCGCATGCGATTGAGGGCGTGCAGCGGTAGGATGGTGGCGATGTGAGAGGTGGGGAGTTGCTTCTATCACGTCATGCTGTCGACCAAGATGTTGAACCTGGCATTGCGAGGAGATGAGTCGTGAGCGGTCGCGAGTGTTGGCAATCTCACGAGCAATGTGGGTTTCTTCTCTGGTAAGAAGCTGTGAAGGTATTTTCAGTTTGTTTTACTAAATTACATATATATAACCATATTAGAGGAAACATATTTGTAGATAGGATTTTAAGTTACAATAAGAAAAAAAATATTTTTTTATTAAAAAGAAAATTTGTTTAAAATTGAATTATTATTTAATTAAATTGTTAGGTAAATTAAAATAGATAAATAGTAATTAATTGTTCGATCAATTCAAATATTGTGGTATGGAGATTAACCTGTTTTATTAACATATTAAATTATTTTAGTTACTAAATGGTTTTATTAAAGTAAAATTATTAATTTAAGATTAAACCATTAACTAATAAAATTCATCAACTGGAAATTTATTGTTCGATTGTTCAAATATTAATAAATCATACAATGTTATACAAGGTCAATGATGGTGAAGAACAAGTCGTAAAGGAAATGGACTGCAAAGCAATAAAGGTGAGTTAATCTCACTCATCTGGATTTCTATTTAAATTTAAATGATTAAAATTTAAATAATTGGTTGAATGATTGAATGGATTTGATGTGCTATATCATATATAGTAGTGTATATATAGTATATATTGGAGTGATTGATTTCCCGCATTTTATAGCGGATGAGACCCTATGCACCACATAATAGCGGATGACATTATATTTAAAACCCATATACCGCGATATTCCACCTCAAAGTGGAATTGGTATTATTGTATTGTGCTAACATCTGAGGATGCAGGGAAACAGGTTAGAGGGATCCAACTGGATTCCTCAAAATTATTTAGATTGTTTAATATTCTGTGTAATGAAAATTGGATATTCTGTGATGAATTATATTGATAGTTGGAATATTGAATGATATGGTTTGCTTGAATATATTTCGGCACACCGTGTTATCAAAATCTATAGAAAATGGATTTTTTAAAAGAAAATAAAGGAGGGGATTTTTAAGTAAAATAATTATAGAGCATCTGAATAAATTTAAGAATGAATTGGAAAAGAATAAAAGTGATTTTAAATCTTAATAAATAAATTCCGAGTATGGAAAAATGGGATTTTGAATAAACAGAGAGAGAATGAATTTTAAACTTAAAGTGATATTCTTTAAAGTAATAAAAGAATTTATTTTGAAATTCAAGGATTAAATTTATTTAAAAGGATAAAAAAGGAATTTAGAAAAGTATGAAAGTAATATTTCAATTAAATAAGATTTCAAAATCATATTTGAAGGTAAAAGTGAAGTTGATGGGTTTTGGAGTTAAATTGAGAAAGTAAAGGAATCTATTTCAATTTGGAATAAAATCTGAAATCGATTTGGAAATTGATTTATAATTTGAAATTATGTTTTTAAAGAAGACGAGACTTTTGAAATTATAAACTGGGTCTATAAAAGTGAAATAATATATCAGTGGATATTTAGAAGAATAAATTCACTGTGGGAATTTATTAAGGGAATAAGTAAATTTGTTTAAAAATAAATAGTGATTTATTTTTAAAAGATGTGAAAGAAAAGCGTATTTCCCTGGATAACCAAGTACGTTTTCAAAACAAATGTAAAGGTATAACTTAAAAGTTTTAAGTTGTTTTAAAAATTATGTTTT
The DNA here is from genome assembly GCA_030765085.1 of Allium cepa. Lineage (NCBI taxonomy): Eukaryota > Viridiplantae > Streptophyta > Magnoliopsida > Asparagales > Amaryllidaceae > Allium > Allium cepa. The sequence goes on from CM060934.1 coordinate 714,179,542, forward strand.
AGAAAATTTATTATTTCTGAATGTTTAAATTCTAAAGTAAGTATTTTTCAAAATCTATTATCGTAATAATTATTTAAAGATGATTTGGTATTTTGTTTAAAGGAGAAAATCTAGTTTTATATTTTATAAAGTAACCTCATTTTAAATATTCCTAAAGTATTATTTTTAATAAAGTATTGAAGTAGTTTTCAATGTACATGTTAAAGTATGTTTTATAATAAAGTGTTCTAAATTATTTTAAAAACCTAAAGTATTGTACTTGGTGCTTTCAATGGAAATAAATATTTGGGAATTCATTGCATAAGAAGAGTGCGGTTTGAAAACTGTTTTCAAAGGGTTTGAAAGTGGAAATATATCTTGTGAAGATATTTTGAGATTAATAAATAATTTAGGGAAATTGTTTATGTTTGACGATTGTTTGTGAATGTTAATTAATAGTTAAATAACCGACTATCATTATTAGCCAATGCGTTTATCGTTTCGAAGAGACCGGGATCGGGATTTATTTTTCGAAAACCACTTCAATCCGGTTTGTACATTTTCGTGGGAGAACGAGTAGGGTTCGAAGACGGAGCAGTGAAGTGCAAGGGCTAGTCATTACTAATCCTGAGGATGATTCCAAAATGGATGTAGTAGGAGTAGTGCCTTCGGTTTTGTTCGAACCCGGAACAGACTTGTATGGATGAATTCTTTCGGAACATCGTCAGGTGGATGATGGGCATTCTAATTGAAACGTTCTAAAATGGTAACGCTTAGCCTCAAGCCTCATCAACCGGGAATGACTGAAAATCTAGGTTTATGCAGCAAGGCTAGGTGGGTTGACCCATTAGGGTGAGGTCATCCCTGTCTAGATGTCCCTTTTTATTTCGGTGTTGTGGTGCGGTTGCTGATCCCAACCATGGGGTGATCTTACTCGTGATTATCTAGTAAGGGATAGTCCCAGTCTTGTGTTACTGGGGATTGGAAGTAATCCTCAATATGGTGATATAGGCCACGTACAGTGACAGGTGGTACCCACGTGCCTAGTTATTAGTTGGAAATCTGTTCTCCCTACGCGCCTGTACAGTTTTGATTGTGCCCAACTATTGCTGGATCGTGAAATGCAAGCATTTCGGCTAGATATTATTTTACTTTCTATAGACACTATTATAATATCATACGGATTTGATAAAAAGTATTTTGGCTATCGTAAGGTAAAAACCCGACATGTTTATTTGTGGCATGGTCTTTTGAGATGCTTTTGTTTTCAAAGGATTTTGAAACTTTAATAATCAATTTGAGTGTGGTTTTCTCACGCTGGTATTCCAGACCGATTCTGGTGTTATTTAACTATAATGCTCAGGCCAGACCGAGTATTATAGAATATAGGAAAGGATGTTGTGGAGCTCGGGAGATGAGGTGGATGGCGATACGTACTTCCGTACTTGATTATTGTTTCGCTGTGTATTCATTTTTGAGGATAAGTTTATATGACTGTTCAGTTGTATGTTATTGATGTTGTTGAACTCTGATGATGTATATATGTAAAATAAATATAGTTTTCTTTTGTGTAAAGATCTGTTATTATCTATTATATTTTATTCCGCTGCGATGGTTAGATTCTGATGTTGTTTTCTACTTTCTTCTTCTACCACTTCTTCTTTAACCCTCATGGTTCGGTTTTTCTGCCGTTGAAAAATCGGGTCCTGACACAAACAGGCAATGAATTAAATTCTTATGAAATTGTTGTCTCGAGAAAATTCCAACTATTCATCAATTGTATACAACACACCTACTTCAGATTCGTCTAACAAATCTACTCCAGCTTATGTCCCTGTGAACAATACTTCATCTCCAAATCGCCATACTGGATATACACTGAAGGGAAAAGGAAATAAAAGAAACGTAGAATTTGGATCACCTTCAACTAAGGATAAAATCGATGACATTCATCACCACCAACGTGAAATTTATGTATAGGATGTGAGATGTATTATGAGGAAAAACACCATGGAAGACTTTTAAATTTTCTTGAAGAATTTGCTCTGAAATTCTATTGAACTACCGCTAAAAAGGGTGTGCACAATCCATCTCTCAATGACCTCACGTATCTCCAGATTATTGGGACCAAGGTGCTACAAATATATCCCTTATTCGACGTAATACTTCATCTCCTACTAATCCATTACAAGAAGACGTCAAAGTTTATCCAAACTCATTCAAAAAAAATTCTTTGAACGGATCCAAGACCTATGAAAATATATAAATTTTATGTTTTCATAAATTGTGCTTACAATATCCATGTTGTAATTTACATATATAGTAAGTCTGCTGAAATAAAAATTAAATAAAGTTACTTAATATGAGAATAAAGCTCACATATTAACACGTGTATGGAGTATAGTGTTTTAACAAATTTAAAATATACTGATAAAAAGCTAACCTGTACAAAGTCAGCAGATTCAACCGGTAGAAATATCCCATCCAAATGGTTGAATCTTCAAAATGAAACCTTATTCCATCCGGATTTCAGCTGGCTGAAAACCAAATTCATATGGCTAAATCATGGAAAAAATAAACTGTTTGCTTGCTGGTTGGAAAAGCTTCGATTCAGCCCGCTGCCTTGCTAGATTCAGCCGGCTGCCTGGCCGAAATTCTATTTTTTTTAAAGATACTCGCACGTTTCTCAAAACACAAATCAAAATTCAGACTAATACTTATTCTCAAAACCTGCTTATTCATTCTTTACCTACCTTTACACTTTCCTGAAATAACAAAAGAAACCGTAAATTCTCTTAATCAAAAAACTAATCTTTCTTCATTCCTTAAAGCAAAAATGCCTCCGAGATCAAAAAGAACAAGAGAACCTTCTATCGATCCATCTCAAAGCCTAGGGCATGGCTCCACAATGACATGGCTACTAAACAATTTAATAACATGAAGAACTCCAATCTTTTTGAGTGGGCTTTCAAGAAGTTTTCAGATTAATGGATATGCAAGTAGATAATTAGTGGAAGCACATGTATTCGACTCTCTTATTGGGTATGATGCTAATAACGTTAAGATATATCCTCTATTAATTAAGCTTTTTTATGAAAATATGAATCTAGACCACCAAAATCCTCAAAATAAAAATGATTACAATTGGAATTTGGTTTGTGGAGTTAAAATTTATTTACCTTTACAAGGATTAGGGTATATTTTAATATTTGCATCTGAAGGCTTCGACATTGATATGGTTGACGTTGATATGCATGATTTCCAAGCCCTATATGCTATTGTAATGAACCTAATTTTAATTACCATTTTTAGGACATTTAATTAGTTAAATTAATTGAAATAATGAAAATAGTTAAGAGACTGAGATTTGTGTTAATAGAGAGTAGTCATGCCTAATGAACCATGAATTAAAAGAAGATCAAAATGAAATTGATAAGGGCAAAGTAGGAATAAGTTGTATTCACATACCATAAACCCTCATACCACTTCATTTTACAGGTTCACAAACTAAAATCAAAACATAAGAGAGGTCTGCTACATTAGGGGAAAACAAGAAGAAGATAAAGCTAGAATCAAAAGAAGGAAGCCTAATCAACCTATCCAAGATCAAATCTCAACTCCTTAATCCCACGCTAAAGGTGAATAATAGATTACGTCTCATATTTTTATAATTTTCAATTTTAGTTGAGTTCAGAAATTTTTTTGGCAAATGATTTTCCATGTTTGATTACTTAAATGGATATATATGTATATATATATATATATATCAATGTGTGTGTATGTGTGTATGTATGCTTGTTGATGATATATGCTTATTCATATAGATTTTATGATAAGGTTTAACTTGAAATGCCAATTAAATGACATCAAAATGCCATGTGATTTTGATATAAGGTTAGAAATAATATTTTAGAGATGGGTTTCAAATTTCATATTTTTCTGAGTTAATGTGGATATATTATGAATTTTCTAGTAAAGAAAATGGTTAATTGAGTTTAAAATTAATTACGGCTATTTTTTATTGGCTTTGGGTCAAAAATTTGTATATGTTATAAAACATATTAAAAATAATTTATGGGAATTTTTGTTGATTTTTCCTAAGTGTTTATTAAGTCTATAGAATTATTTAAGGTGTGGGACTTAAATGTTTTATATGTTTATAAAAGGAGAACGGGCAATTTACGAATGTTTTAAATTATTTACTTTTAAAATTAGATAGCACTTTTACAAAAGATTTTGGGAAAGAAATCAGCAACCAATCATATGTTGACAAACAAAGTAGGTTAGTTGAAAAAAAATTACTTTTTAAAGTTAAAAATCAGGTTTACAAAGGTATTGTTGTTTTGCCACTTTTGGCAGCTACCTTTCGACTTCATACTTCGGCCTCCGTCCTAGTCAAAACCAATACACATGGTATCAAAAGCCTTGATACATAGTGGATTAGAGATGGACGAAAGGTGTAGAGTCGAAACAGGGGTTCCAAAGGGGTTGAAACCTTGTTTTGCTTTTAAAAGAAAATGTGCCTGCTTTGTTTTCAAAAAGAATGCTTTCGAATAAGATAGCTTTCGACTTAGTCAAATGTTTAAAGGAAGATTTCGAAAGAGGTTACATCTTTGTTTTGTAAAGAAGCTTTTGAAGGGGTCGAAATCCCTAGTTGTCGATCCAACCTTTCAAAGCAATGCTTTCGAAATGGTTCCTTTGTTTTAAAATTAGAGCCACTTCTCTAATACTTTCGAAAGGTTAGGTTTCGGTACCACCCATTTCTTTACTTAGAAAATTTCTTTCGAAAGTGTTGCTTTCGATTTATTTCTATTAAGACCCTTTTTAAATTTTGGAGGCTAAACCAAAGTTTCGAAAGGAATGGTTTTAAAGGGTTTCGAAAGGTTTTTCCACATGTTTTCACTTGAATCCTATGCTTTCGAAAGGTTTATTTATGATAAAGGACTTTAATGCTTTCGAAAGGTTTAAACTAAGGTTTTGAAGGGGTGATTCCCCGATCGTTTCGAAAAGTACTTAAATTATTTTAAATGGAAGGTTTCCAATTGCTTTCAAATGGAAATAATTAAAGAGTTTGGAAAAGAGGTTGTCTAAGGCTTATAAAGGTTTCGAAGGGATACCTTCAATGATTTTGAAAGGTTGTTATAAAGGTTTCGAAAGAAATGTTTTGGCCATTTTGCCTAGTATTTCAAAGTATAGAAGTTAATATATGTTTTGAAAGGGGTACTTTCAATGGTTTCGAAAGAGTTATTTAAAGGTTTACAAAGGCTTCGAATGTTTTCATCAACAATGTTTTGCGTAAAGCATATATAACATGGAAAACTGATTTGAGTAAAGCATAGAATATATTCCTAGTTTAAATGATTTAAAGGGTTAAATCAACTTGAAAGAAATGTTTTCAGGGAAAATTTAGTGGGGCAGTTGACCTTAAATAAATGACTAAGATGTTAGAATACCAGAAAGGACTGGTATAGGGTCGTGCCCTATACTTTAGCTAGTAACCCCTAGCTAATCCAAGTCCAAAATACCAATGCGTGGGGCTTTGTCACAGGTAAGACTAAAATGATGTTACATGCAGAAAGGAATATACAGAGTAGAGATAGGTTATTGGTGAGCCCGCAAAACCATTAGGATCAGTTGACCCTATGAAAAGTAAGTTAGAAACGGACCATCTAAAAGAGTATCTAACAGAAGTTAGATTATTTGTTTATTTTGTTTGGCAGGCCCAAGTCAGCCAAAGGATAGTAGTTAGCCAAACAAAACTATAGTGTTTGAACAGATAGCCCATTTATTTCCTGATTTTTATGCATACATGATATTGCTATTATTGTTTTAGCCAGTTTGGTTACAGGATTTGGATTTGCAAAAGATTAGTTTTTAAAAGGATATTAGTGAGGGGAAACCCGTTCCGCCGGCGTGACCTCACTTAATATCTTTAAACCGAGATGTATATTATTATTTTCACCAAGCTTTATGTCTGACTCGAAGTTTATGTTATTTCCCTTAAACTCTCGGGTGCTTAAAATTAATTTGCGTAGTTAAGAGTTGATGTTTGTAGATTTCAGTATGTGGATGAATAAAGCTTCCAAAGATGAACAGAAGGCAAATTTTAACTATTTAGGAGTTGTTATGTTTTTATTTCCACTGTGATGTATTAGGATAGTTTTTGTCTATTTATTACTCTGATCATCCAAGGAGGCATCTCTATATGTTGCTCTTGGCGTATATTGTAATAATTATATTTGACCAATACCTAGGAAACGTTTGGGATTATGCAATTGGATATGAAAAATGATTTTGTGAAATGTAACCAGAAAAGTTGTTTTTTGAAATCTATGACTTTACTTCATATCCATGTGCTTCTGACATTATGGATACCATTAACATTACCATATTTTATCATCGAAAGTTGATCTATAGATGACTGCAGCATCTATAGTGCTTAGCTTTGGGTCTCAAGATAGGGGATGTTACAACTATTTATTCATCTCAATGTGTTCATTGGGGAAAGGTTATATTTGATGAATTTCAAAGTGTTAACAATAGGAGGAGTTATAAAACCATTCATTATGGAGCTTATATAACGAGGATATTACAAAATTTTGGATTTACTTTGCCCGATTTCGAGTTCACGACAATAAATGAACTTAACTCCAAAGCCTTTACTTTTATGGGTCTTCCGAAGAGTCCCACAATCAACAGATTATTAGTTTTCAAGAATGGGTCGCCAATCGCAATCAAGGCATCCTGCAACCTCGAGAAATAAATATTAACTCTTTCTCTCAACAACCCCAACAAGAAGAAGATGATGATGAAATCCATGAATAAATGTTAATGTGCCTCCTAAACACGCTCTCGTCATATTATCCCAACATTAAAGCAATCTAAATCGTCGTTTAGCTAACACTGAGAAAAATGTTTCCAAGACAAACAAAAAGCTAAACTCAATAAAAGGTTTTCTAAACAAGATTTGGGAAGAAGTGTCTTTCTCCGCATCTGCATAATCGAAAATTCTTGAAAATCCGGCACAATTTACTTGGACATCTTCGAAGGAAGAAGGAAAGGAAGAAGAAGAAGGAATGGAAGATTGATTTGGTATTTTTTATTATCTAGACATAATCTATCTTTTCTACTACTTATTTCATGAATATATCTATATAATATTTTTAAAAATATTTACTAATTTATGATTGTTCTCTTATCGAATAATTGTTTCCTTTTTGTCATTATAATTAATTCTTACATAGTTATCATCATCAAAAAGGGGGAAAACGTTAGAACCTCGAATTTTTATGTTTTGGTTGTGATAACTATATAAGTAAATATTATATGGACTAACCAAATTTGCAGGAGAAAAATCGTTAGAGAGATAATCACAAACGTATGAAGACTAGGTTCCAAATTGAACCTAGATTGTATTGTTAAGTATAAAGTCTGAGTCTAGAAGTAGAAATATGTTAAAATCTCTCCGAAGTGGTATACACATACACACAAAATATAAGATTCATCAAAAAAAATTTGCTTAAAACAGCACATTCAGCTGGCTAAATGTGCACTTTTGGTTGTCTAATTGCTGTGAACTTGCACAAAAATTTTACAATATTCAACCGACTGAAGTTTAATATTCAAATGACTGAATATTTATAGCGGCTAGTTTTTCAAATAGTGCTTCTCAAGCATGAACAAAAATAACCCCCGATTCGAGAGTAGCTTCCATATCTCTTTATGGCTACTCTTCATGAACGTATACAACTTCTAATATCTATAAATAGAAAAGAATTTCAACGTTTGAAAATCAATTTTCTCATTCTTAATTCTATCTATTCTTGCTATTTTAACTCCAAAGCCTTCTATACATAAAAACTCTATTTTGATCACTTATATATTCAAGTTTACTACTCTTGTAATCAAATAAATTTCCTTTCTTCACGAACTACACAAGATCCCACAAAAGGAGAAGATTATAAAAAGGGTGTACTTTATCGACTTATCAATGCTATTAGCATACTCAATCAGAAACATTTCTACAATTTGTATTATAAGTCTTATTGTAGTATCCTCGGGCGATTAAAGTTCTAATCGCTTGTGTGGGTGGTTGAAGTCCTGCTCGGTTGCTTAGGGTTATAATACCTATTCCTCTGGGTAAATTGAGGGTTTCGATTAAATCCAGAAGGAGTTTGGGACTAGACGTAAAACGGAAAGTTCGAATAAGTATAAATATCTCTGCATTTACTTTACTACTTTGACTTTTATATTTACATTACGCACAAATAAGTAATTTAGTTAATATCCATATTACACGATCCTTAGTCACTTTTAAAGATGACTCGTCTGTCTAGATGTTGAACATAACTTCACCATCTCTAATGATAGAAACCTGTGTAGGATAATAAGCCAGGTGGATTAGCTAACCTAAGGCTGTATCAGCTCTGTATCTAGTGACGCTTTTTGATATGCATGTGAGGGCAATGATACTCGGTGCCACATGATCGTGCATGGAATAGCTATATTTATTCCATGGCGTATTTTATCTAGAGATATATGATGTGTGAAAGGATATCTCTGACCCTTACCAAGAGGCTCGTTCTCAACGTACTGAGGACACCTCCAACAGAAAACCATATATGCAAACGAACCCTAGTGGTTTTATTTGTATACCTAATATTCTTGTGTTGTACATGCGGCATAGCTATTTTCTAATTTGTATTATACACCTTAAACATTATATATTATATCACCATATGTACTTATTAGATGGTTTGGCTTTTTAAGGGAAAAACCATTTCGGTGATAGGGTTAGTCTCAACAGGCGTTTTTGTATGAATGCATAATGTTCCTTGAGTTTCTCATGCCAAACTTCTGTCCAACTCATGGTTTTATTTTTCCTATAATTCCTCGAGTGCTCTTTTGAGAATTTCAAAAAGGCAGGTTTTAGTTGGATATTCTTTGGAGCTCAAGGAGACAGGTTGGATGTTTCACCTACTATAGTATTCTTATTACGTCACTTTACTATTATGTATATAGGTAATGACCCACCTTTTTGGATGGTTTAAATCAACAATAAACCACGTATGTCAAACTCAAACCATTCAAAACGGAGGATTGTTATGTGGCAAATAAGAAAAACAGAGGAAAGAAAGAAAATAAAACACAGAATCTCACAGCGAAATGACAAAATATAATAATCAAATAACAATTCGTGAAGGTGTTTAAAAATAACATTTGATTACACCTTTACAATATAGATCATAGTTATATATTACAGGAATAAATAAATAATGCAGCGGAATAAAATAATGCAGCGGAACAAACTCGTAATGGGTGCGATATGGCATGTGACGTAAGGCAATGCCCAGGGTAGGATACTACCGTTTTGCGGATTCGGATTGGGAGTATCGCATAGCGGATACTACCGCCCACCAAGGAACACACTCCCATAATCAAAATCGAGGTGTGACCACCAAATCAATCTTCGTCTTTGTCCGATCGCAACTCCTGTTTTAAGCACATTAAGCTGACTCGAGGAAATCGGGGCTACGATTATACCTCACATAGAATCGTTCACTAAACCATCCTACTTCATTCTGAAATCTCCACCACATGCAAAGTTGTTAAAGTGGTTTTTGGTATTGGCAGAGAGTATGACAATATATGATCGTGGTCTGTTTAACAACCAAACGCTTATTTCACACTGGATGGTTCTTTTTCATTTCCAAAACTGATTCACAATTGATATCAAAATATCATATTCACTTAAATCATGTTATTTTCGAAATCATATGAGACGACCTGACTTCATCTCCACAAAAAGTCGTATCATCCTTAAGAAAGAAAGGGATAAAAGAGAAAAGAAAGAAGAGAAAGAAGAAACAACATAAGAATCTCAACAGCAGAACGAATAAATTATATTAATAACATAAGTATTACATAGTATATATCAATTATCAGAGTTACACAGTCAATACAACACATACTAGACAGTTATAAACCCCTGTCTAGTTATTACAACTCAATACATTACAGACAAACACTCAGAGATACCAACACAGCGGAAAACTATATATCTATACGCAGAAGCCTCCTGCTCCATTTTCTCCTCCACAATTTGTCAAAGCTAACCTGAATTCCCTTGGCTACTCGTAAAAATTTGAGTACCCAAGAGTTAAAGAAAAACAGAAATAACTCCGGGTCAGACATGGGTCTGGTGTGAGTAACAGGTTAAGGTTGCTTAACTTTGAAAACAAAAGGTATCATGTAAGACTTCCCACACATTAACATGGAAAAGTTTTTACCTTACGCTAACCAAAACATTTGATAGGAAATCCGATGATATTATAATTGTGTCTAGGGTTTTCAAGTAAAATACAGAAATAGCTGGAATGCTTACATCTCACGTTCCAACATAGTTGGGCACAACTAATACGTACGACACTTATTGGATTTTGGATTCCATCAATGGCTGGGCTACTGGGGTACCGCCCGTCACAGTACGTGACCTAGATCACCGTACCGAGGAGTACGCCCACTCCCCTGCAACACAAAGCCGGAACCATTCTTACTGAACGGTTCCGAACAAGACCACCTCACAGTTGTGATCAACAACCGCACCACTAAGCCGAAATATAGGGACATCTAGACAGGGGTAAATCTCGCTCTCAAGTGGGGGCTACCCACGAAGCTTTACTGCACCTCCCCTGTTTTAGCCATTCCCGTTTATTAAGGCTTGAGGCTACGATTACCTTTATAGGACATATCGCTTAGAATGCTCATCGTCCACCTGACGATGTTCTGAAAGCATTCAATCCATACAAGTTCGTTCCGGGTTCGAACGAAACCGAAAGCATTGTCTCGTTACACTCATTTTGGAATCACCCTCAGAGTTAACGACAATAACCCTTGCACTCTGAATCTTCACCTTTACTTGAGATTCATGACCTAACGTTAATTTAGATCGATGTGGTTTTCGGATATCCAAATATGGAAACCCGATCCCGGTCTCATCGAAATCCAAAACGTGTCTTTTAAGGCCAAATTGTTTTAGAGTTTAAAACAATTCAATTTCATTCTCTATATACACACAGATAGATAATTCACATCACAATAGATAATCAACATTATCATCAACAGGTAATTCATATCATAATCAGATAATCCATGTTATCATCCAAAAGCAATCAATGCATCCATACATTTTCATCTCATAGCTGAGATTACAAACCCTACATGGCAATTAATACCAATCATCCGACATAAGAAATGATCTAATGATCACACCATTTATAATTAATTTAAAATGAATTAAATTAATTACTCAATATCTAATTAATTTAAAATAAATTAAATTAATTACTTCATCATTAAAATCCTGCTTAACTTAACCATCAATTGATTTCAAATCAATAAGATAAAACACCATCTCAATATTCATTTCAATTAATTCTCATTGATTAACCATCTCTAATTACAATAAATAATTAGCCTTTAAATTAATTCCACAAGTTAATTATACTTAACTCTTTACATAATTAACTTATAATTACTTAATTAATTAATTAACTAAAATTAATTACATTAATGCATTATTAATTAATTACTTCATTTATTGATTATTTCTTAATTAATCAATTATAAATTACATCATTAATTAATTAATTAAATGATTTCTGATTTCATTTAATTAATCTCTCAATATAAATTAATTACATAAGTAATTAATCTGCAATTAAACCACACATACACACACACACACACACACACACACACACACACATATATATATATATATATATATTAATCACCCTTGATTAATAACCATTCAGTAATTAACTACTTTAATTACTCATCCCATAAATTAATTACTCTTAATTCATTATCTAAATTAATCCCTTGATTAATTTCAAAATAATTTAAATTACTTTCATAATTAATTTCTTTAATTACATCCAGTAATTATTTAATTAATTACTTCCCTAAGTAATTACAATTTCATTAATTACATAAAGTAATTATTCATCAATCTACAATTGTTTAAATTAATAAAACTTAATTAATCTAAACTAATCACATTAATCAAATTAATTACACAAAGTAATTAATTCATTAATTACTTTCATTAAGTAATTAAACTTAAACAATTGATTATTATTAATTAAGTAATTTAATTAATTATCAAAAATTAATCACTTTCACTAATTGTTAAATAATCCTAAGTTAATGACCTTCATTAACATTTCTTAATTACTTAATTAAGAGTTAACTTATACAAATCATTATTAATTATCAATTAATTCATATTTAATTTCAATTTAATTAACCTCTAATTATTAATTAATTAAGTGTTAATTAAAATATAAATTATCTTTAATCACTTGATTAAATAAATCTTAATCATTAATTAAAACTTAATTAACCATCCTTAATTATATATTAATTAACCTTAATTAATTAATCTCAAATCTTGATTAATTAACTTAAAAATTACTAATTTCTTAATTAAACATCCACATTATTCATTAATTAAATAATTAATATTCCATTTCAATTAGTTTAATAATTTAAATGAATCCAATTTCTTAAGTTCTAAAATTAAGAAACATTCTTCTTATATAAAGTATTTTAAAACAAATTGTTTTTAAATTAATTTTAAACTTCATTTCAAAATTTTAAGATTTTAAAATGAATACAATTTATCTAAACAAGGTTATAAACAAATTTAAAATCCCTTTTTATCTAACATGTTTAAGAACATACCTTTTATAAACTAAAAGTTTAAAAGATTATAAAACAAATTTATTTCAAACAAATTCAATTTAAAATTTTCTTTTTAAATTTCAAACTGAAACACAATTTAAATTTTCATTCCAGATTCAAACTTAAAAATTTAAAAACTTTACTTTCATCTCCATCTTCATTTTCTAATTATTTAACCTTTCTAAAATAGTTACTACAAATTTAAATTCAAAAACTTATTTTAAAAACTGACATTAAAATAAAATTTCAGGTTTTAAAACGGAATTTAAACTTATTTTAAATTCTTATTTCATAAATTAAAACTCATAGTTTAAATTCAAACTAATGTTCCTTTATACTTTAAAAAATTTAAAATCTAAATTTAAATTCCCAGATTTAAATTAAATTCAAACTCAGCTTCCATATTTCAGTTTTCCAGATTTAAATTTTGTTTAAATATTCAGTTACATCTTAAAAATTTACTTTTAAAATTTAACAGAAAAACAGTTTCCTGTTTTAGTTCAAAACATCTTACATTTTTGAACTCAAAAATGATTCAAAATCCAAGATTTAAATTATTGAATTCATAATTAAATTTCAGGTTTAAAAATTCCAGTTTGAACTCTATCTTACAATTTGAAACTTTACTTTTAATTAATTAATTAATTTTTTTTAAAACAGAAAGACATTTTCTGTTTTGGTTTAAAACCAAACTTGAGTTTGAAAGCATTTCAAATTTATTTCAAAGATCTAAAATTTAAACTTATTAAATTTAAATTCAATTTCAAGTTCAAGCTTATTTTAGATTTTTGTTTGCATTTTACTTTTACTTCAATTTTATAAAACCTGGAAAACAGGTTTCTGATCAAATCCTAAAACCTGAAACATTTACACAAACCCGAGCTCCTCATCTTTTAGCTTCGAGTAGATAACCTTCCTACTTCGAGTCACCCTCCAATTTACCCGAGACCATCACGAGGAATCAAACTGTAACCCACTTCAATCATATCATCACCATACTGTGCACCTGCCCATCCACTCCGGCCATCACTGGCCAAACCCACGACCATCCCACGGTCAACAATCCTTCCCTCATGCCAACTCAACACCAACTTCTAAAACATATGCTCGAATTCGAGTTCGAGACCCAAATTCCAAAACCTGGAACTGCAGACAGCAAACACATCCCCAACCTGTCAACATCAATTCCTCCCATCTCCGACCACCATCACCTTCCATGCTCCGGCGAAGACTTCCCCAAACCACCATCTACCAACACACAAAACATGGTTGAACTCGATCAACCGAGGAGATCACATTCGAACCAAACACAGTGACCCAATAAAACTAGGGTTCACACTGAAAATCCCAAATTACAACCTCAAAAATGAATTTCAATCCAATTCAGTAATTTTCCCATAATCTATGATAGCTACACTATCTCCAGGAACAAATTCAACCAAATCAATTGCAAGCATCAACTGTGCTTATCAAATATGTATGATACAGTAAATTTGAAACTGTGCTTTGATTTAATCATTGAAAATTTTAATATTACTTTTAAAAATCATCATTTTGGAAGATGTTTTGAATTGAAATTCTGAAACATTGATTTGCATTGTTTTGTATTTTCACTTATAAAATTCAATTTCTCTGTTACTTATTTTACAGTAAGTTTTTATTTAAATTTTACTTTAATAAAATCCTAAAGTCTAAACTCTGAAACCAACATACATATCTTCTTTAAATCCTATAGTTTAACAAAGACAAATTAAAGATATAAGAATTCAAAAAAATACTTGTGTCAAGAACAAAACAAAAACAGAAAATTTAATAGCAAACGCCTAATACATTTATATAGCAGACAAGTTATATGCAACATTTATATATTTTAGTATTCTAACATGCAACAATTTATTTACCCTAAAAAAATTCTTAATGCAAAGTTACTCACCTGATTTAATAGAAGACAGAGCCATTTTGTTTTTAATTTGCAAACAGCTTTTGACAGAGAACTTTTGACTTGAAAACTGCATTTGAATGCCTTTAAAACTTGAACTCCAAAAACTGAAATGCTCCTGATACTTTTAAAATTGCCTTTGCCCCTTGATTAATTACAAACTTGCATGCATGTTTCAGCCTACAAGAAAATGCAGTAGCTAATCTTCCAAATTTTGAAGAATGTAGTTTTTTTCTTTGCTTCCAGATTTTGAAAATGAATGCATGCTTTTATTGATTTCCATATTGTGGAAAACATGAATGCATGCTATAGTTTTTGCATGCAGGTAGCTTGAAAATGAAATGCAGGATTCTGGCTTTGGAAATGAAATTCAGGGATTGATTACAAATTGAAATTGCGGACTTTCTTTAGAATGAAGATCATTTTGATATGAGGATTGTTTTTCAGCTGAAAAGCTTCTTTGTTAAGAATTGAAAATGAAGAAAGAAAAAGAAATGGAAGGTGGCAAGTTCTTTTATGACTATATTTATGATTTAAATTAAAATTAAAGAAAAATTAAAACTAAAATTTGACACATGGCTTGGATTTTACATTTGCATTTTAAAATGATGATAAGTTTACATTTGTTATATAAGAACCTAAGATGTTTACACATGTAATAACCCGCATATTTATCGATTTATATTTAAATATTTTATTTAAATATTTTATCGTTAGTCGGATTTTAGTCCGAAAAGCTACTTTTTGCATACGGTCGAATTAGGACTTGGGACCACTCCCATTGAGTTTAAAATGCCGTTTGCGACCTTTTTGAGTATAAACTTTGATATATTTGGAGTTAGTCAAAACTTTGACCTTTTTCACTTTGGATTTGAATTTGGGCTCAGCCCTATGTTTAACTTATACTCAAATCTGAGCCACTCTTCCCCATTCACCCTCATTTTCTTCCTCTTTTCAGTTCTAAGGCAATAATGGTGGGAGAGATTGGAAATTAAAACTCCAAAACCCTAGTTCCTCTTGCAAATCAAATTCCTAGCTCCAAACTCAAGAAGAACCCATTGGTAAGCTTCTCTTCTTCTTCTCCAACTTATTCTCTTACCAATTTCAGAAATTCCTAAACCTAATTTTGGGAATGTTCTTGTTTTGAGCATAGATTCAAGCTCATTTGGGTTGTGTTGAAGAGAGGTTGATTCTCCATTTGCTTTCAAGCTTCTTCTTGTTTGATTTTGGTAAAAAGGTGAGATTTTTAATCTCACATCTAGGTCTATGATTATCTTTGATTGTTAGGTATGAATTCCTAACACATATTCATGTGTATTTGATTTTGATTTGGATAGGTTTTGTGAACATTCCAAATTTTAGTGTTTTGAGTTCAAATCTTCAAAAATCATAGCTTTGTTGTCTGAACTTGTTTTTGGTGATGCATCGAAGAGCTTATTGGACCGGGTAGTCGATTTGCATAAACCCTTAGTGACCGTGCTCGCTCGATTGCATTTTGATGAAGATTGCATCTTCATTTCATAGGCTAAGAAAACAGCCTTGGTGCCAGTCAGTCGACTGGACCTTTGGGTCAGCCGACTGGCTGTAGCACATAGGCATTCCGAAGGCAGCTATCAGAGGCTTGGGTCCTCTGTTTTCCTGCATTCATTCGACTGAAATTTTAGGTCAGCCGACTGACTGCAGGAAATTATTTTTCCCTGCTTCTGGTTCAGTCGACTGGACCTTTGTGTCAGTCGACTGACCTGCACCAACTTGCCTTATTGTGCCTATTTGTGCATGTTTTTGCTTGGTTCACAAACTCCATCGATTCGTGTTATTTCCCACTTGTTGTTGCTACAACTTTAATGACTTCTCCTCTTGGAATTTTTGGGAATACCCATTTTGATGGATTCGGATCGATTTCTTTGGATTTTTATTCACGTCTTTGAATGTGAATTTTGGTGGTTGATTGTTCTACAATCATTTTCGTGTTTTGTCACTTTAAAAATATAAAGGTTTCAATACTAGTAGTAAATATCAAAACTCTTTCCTCAAACGATTTCAATTCTATTTTAATACCAAATTCGTTTATAAAACCGTTTTCCAATCTATTAGTATATACAAACCTTTACCTCACTCGTATGAGAAATCTAATTAAACGGCTTGGTAAAACAAGTGGTATGAAACGCTTGCGTTTACTTCGCCGGTTAATTCTTGGACTTGTTCGATTGAATCTCTTGTGACAATTTTCTAGTGGAGATCTACAATTTGTTCGCAAATATTTAAGTTAAGATAGTGGTTATGGGACATGAAGCTAAGCTCATATATTTACTAGCTTACTGTAATTGACACTTCTCGATGATCATGACGATCATTTTTGTGATTTAGACTAGCAATGTGCGATGTCTCTTTGTCTGCGAGGGAGACTAAACCCCGTTTTGTGGAGTTTCGACTCAATTTGGTGGGGTAGCAACCCACGGTCTTCGGACCATTCGTGTGTCAGGTCTTCGGACCATTCGTGTGTCAAATTAGTGGCTAGCTACCATGAGATAGCTTCTCGTTCATGTGTTACAGCTGTTGGTGAGTTTTCATGCTCCCGTTCGTGTGATAGGCCTCCCCCCTATTTTGTGTGATTTTTGGATTTCGTGTGTCGAATTCTGGAATTTTCTTCTTCACCTATTTTTGTGATTTCTATTGATATGATTTATCAATTTTTGTGCATAGGTGAATTTGTGTGTCATTGACTGGATTTCTTGAGATGATTTCTAGAATTTATGCTTCACCAATT
Organism: Allium cepa; assembly: GCA_030765085.1. Classification (NCBI taxonomy): domain Eukaryota; kingdom Viridiplantae; phylum Streptophyta; class Magnoliopsida; order Asparagales; family Amaryllidaceae; genus Allium; species Allium cepa. The sequence continues at coordinate 714,196,974 of CM060934.1, forward strand.
TTCATGATTTCTATTGATAAGTTTTATCAATATTTGTGCATTGGTAAATTTGTGCGTCATTGACTTTTGTGATTGACTTTGATATAATCGTCAATAATTGTGGTTTGATGATCGAAATAAGGAGTATGACATTTCTTTGATTCTTGTGTAGATTTTGTGACATTGAATAATCCCTTGATGATTTTCAACTGCTTATATATATCACAGCTTGGCATTGTGATTATTATGTGTTTAGTCATATCTCTCATTCTATATCGTTTCATCTGATATTTATAGTTAGACTGATCCGTTTATTATTTTCTTATTAAATAATACTCGGGTCAGACCGAGATGTTACAGGTGCTTCTGCTTGACTTCTCCCCAGGGATTCATTACCCTGACTTTTGGCAAACTACTTAGATTAGTAGTTTATTTTGTTGTATACACTTGAGGGATAGACTCATAGTTGTATTCTTTTGTATGGCACATGTTGCTATTCTTTGTATTATTCTGGATCTTTTTGACCACTACTTTGATATACACTTCCATGTGTTAATTATATATTCATATCTTCTTCCGCCTTTGTGATATGAATTATCTGTGACTGATTTATGTTATGTTTATTTCTATATTTGTTTCTGAAGATATTATAGCCACTGTGTAGTAGTTTTGAGTTTGTGTTGGTATGTTGGATTTCCCTCTTGAAAAAGAAATGCATGTTATACTATCTAACATATCGATGCTCGCGCAAAGCAATTACACGGATGGTCGCTCCTCAACAGCCTTATTCTCCGTGCTAGTTGACAACATTCACCGTAATGTTCTTGGCTAGCATGGGTATAGAGGTGGGGCGTCACAGCTTGGTATCAGAGCCAAACTTCAGAACAATATGGAATATTATAACAAGGATCATCGTCCTAAGTCCATCTTAGGAGTTGTGCTTTAGGATTTAATTCGAGTCTTCGTACCGATTCACCCTATTTTCCTTATGATTCCTTGTTTATCTATCAAGATTGCTTGATATTCAATTTGGTGAATAACCTTTTTCTTCTTCTTCTTTCTTTCTAAAGGGAGAAAAATGTCTAGACCAGGCCGCCCCAGAGTCGTACCGTCTAGCACTCCACCCCAAGATGGAGTTTTTATGACTGCTCAACAGCTTCTTGATTTAGTGACGAATGCTCAAGCAGCTGGAGCTAACCCGGAACCTACTCACCCAAAGTCGGGATTTGCACGCTTGTGCAGCGATTACACTAATTTGGGCGGGGAGCCATTCAAAGGTTCCGAAACTGTTATTGAAGTGCAGGCTTGGCTAAGGTCATGCGATCGAATCTTTTCTCGCATGAATCTTATTGACCTTCACCGAGTTCAGGTGGCCTCTAGTATGCTCCGAGAAAGATCATTGGACTGGTACGAGCTTCTTATTTTTGATATTTAATGAAGAGGATCTCACCTGGGAGAAATTCCGGGAACGCTTCGAGTTGAAATTTGTACCGGAAGCAGAGAAAGTGACATTGGCTCGATGATTTATAGACCTTGTTCAAGGTGAGTCCTCCGTGATTGATTACGTCGCCTCCTTCGAGTCGCTTTCCAAATATGGGGTTGAATACATCAACACCCCTTTAAAGAAGAACTAGAGATTCGTTTATGGCTTAAACAAAAATCTCAAGAAGCCATTACTTCTAAAATTAGAAGTTTCTTTCGACCAACTCGTTGATATTGCTCTTCGTCTTGAAGAGGCGGATAGGTAGAATGATGTTGAAGTGGTGGGTTCCAAACCAAACTTCAACAACAAGAAGAGGCCAAACAAATTCAAAGGCCCTTATCCCAATAAGAAAGGGAGGCAAGCAACTCTTGTTGAAAAGACCTTTTCCTCTACTCAAGGGAAATGCTATAATTGTGGTTCGAAAGACCATTTTGCGAACAAGTGTTCAAAGCCTCGTACTTGTCGCTATTGCAAAAGCCCGGACCATTTTATGCATGTATGTCCCAAACTTCAAAATAGGAGGGAGAAAAAGCTTAATGTTGCTCAAGCCCCTGGCAACACATCTTGTGGCCAAGGTATTTCTCATTCTATTCTGGATGGAATTATTTTATTTCGTGATCATCCTATTCGAGTTCTTTTTGATACGGGTGCGTCCAATTCTTTTATATCAAAAGAACTTGTTGATACCTTTTCTTTGGATGTTTTGTGTTTAATGACTTCTTTGAGAATTGCGAATCCGGTTGGTGGATCCGCGACAATCAGTTTATTGTGTAAGGATGTCGAGATTATTTTGTGTGATTTTTCTTTCCGAGCCGATTTGCATGTTATGCGTTATTTAGGCTTTGGAATGATTTTGGGAATGGATTGGCTCAACCGTTATGAAGCTCATATCCTATGTCCCGAGCGGACTATTCATCTTCGACATCCTCAATCTGTTAAGCATATTTCTATTAATCTTAAAGATTCAGATTCTAGCTTGGCCGCATCTTTATATTCTTTAAATCCTCGTGATGACGATGATTATGATGAGGGTGATATTATTTCTCTTATTCACGTCGTTTGTGAATTTTCCGACATATTTGAGCCCGTTTTAGGATCACCACCTAAGCGAGCAATTGAGTTCAGAATTAATCTTATTCTTGGAGCTCAACCTATCACTCGCCCTCCGTATCGTATGTCCAATAAAGAAAATGAGGAGATGCGTAAACAATTATCTGAATTGGAGACGAAGCAATTTATTCGCTATAGTTCCTCGCCTTGGGGAGCTTCAGCTATTTTTGTGAAGAAATCTGATGGTACACTTAGGCTTTGCGTTGACTACCGCAAGCTTAATGATCTTACTATCAAAAATAAATATCCTTTACCTCGGATTGATGATCTATTCGATCAACTTAGTGGTGCTAGAGTCTTTTCACAATTAGACTTAGCTACTGGATTTCATCAGCTTCGTATTGCTGAGGATAGTATTCCTTTGGCATCGTTCCGTACTCGGTATGGATCTTATGAATGGCTTGTTATGCCATTTGGTTTGACGAATGCTCCGGCGTACTTCGTTGACCTTATGAATAGAGTTTTTAAAGACTTCCTCGATCTATTTGTTCTCATCTTTATCGATGATATTCTTGTGTATTCTAAAACTGAGGAGGAGCATGAAAAACATCTTCGGATTGTGTTGGAAACTCTTAGGATTAATCAATTAAAGGCAAAATTTTCTAAATGCCACTTTTGGCAATCTCGTGTGAAGTTTCTTGGTCATATTATTTCCGATTCCGTAATTTCCGTGGATCCTTCAAAGATTGAAGCGACTCAAGATTGAAGAGACCGGAGAGTGTGACGGAGATTCGTAGTTTTCTTGGATTGGCAGGTTACTACCGTCGATTTATCAAAGACTTTTCTAAGATTGTCGTGCCTCTCACTAGCTTAACGAAGAAAGGTATTAAATACATTTGGTCGGACAAATGTGAAACTTCTTTTCAGAAACTAAAAGAACTCCTTTCAGATGCTCCTATTCTTGTTATTCCCGTGGGGAATCAAGATTTCGTTGTTTATACCGATGCTAGTCGCGTTGGTTTGGGTTCCGTTCTTATGCATAGAGAACGTGTTATTGCTTATGCTTCTAGGCAATTGAAGCCTGCCGAGACTAGATATGCCACTCATGATTTAGAACTCGCGGCTATTGTTTTTGCTCTTCGGATTTGGCGTCATTATCTTTTAGGAGAGAAATTTGTTCTTTATACCGATCATAAGTCCTTGAAGTATTTATTCTCTCAAAAGGAACTTAATTTGCGTCAACGGCGCTGGCTCGAATTACTTGCACCATATGATCTTGATATCCTTTATACTCCCGGAAAGGAAAATCGCGTTGCCGATAAACTTAGTCGAAAGCAACAAGCGGTTGTTTCTGTGATGATATCTGAATGGAAAGATCTCGAGATTTTGTCTACTTGTGAAATTCGAGACCGTGTTACCGATTTATGTTCATCTCTTGTTTTATGTGGCCTTGAGGCTCATCCTTCTCTTTTAGACCACATTCTTGAAGTTCAAAGGCTAGATCCCGAATTGGCTCTTCTTGGCCAAAATATTAAGGATAAGATTGATATTGAAGGTTTGAAGGACTTTGATATCGATTCCCGTGGCGGCATTCGGAGATTTGGTAGACTTATTGTGCCAAATATTAGTGATCTTCGTAAAGATATTTTAGAAGATTCTCATCGTTCTAAATTTACCATTCATCCCGGAAGTAGTAAAATGTACGCAGATATGAAGCGACTTTATTATTGGGAGGGAATGAAACTTGACATCGCTAACTTCGTTAAGCGTTGCATGACTTGCCAACTCGTTAAGGCCGAACATCAAAGGCCCGGTGGGTTATTGCAACCTTTAGAAATTCCAATTTGGAAGTGGGACTAAATTTCCATGGATTTTATAGATGGCCTTCCCCGTTCTCGTTCGGGTCATGATAGCTTATGGGTGATTGTTGATAGGCTTACTAAATCTGCCCATTTTATTCCCGTTCGGTCCAACCGAACCGTTCCTCTTTTGTCCAAGCTCTTTATCAAAGAGATTGTTAAATTGCATGGGGTTCCTACTTCTATTGTTAGCGATCGTGATCCATTGTTTACTAGTGGATTTTGGAAGAGTCTTCAAAAAGCTTTGGGAACGAAGCTTAATTTTAGCACTGCTTATCATCCTCAGTCCGATGGACAAACCGAGCGTGTGAATCAAACTCTTGAAGATCTTCTTCGTGCTTGTGTTCTTGATTTTGGGGGAAGTTGGGAAGATCATATTTCACTTGTTGAATTTTCCTATAATAATAGCTTCCAATCTAGTATTGGTATGGCACCTTTCGAGGCACTCTATGGAAGGCCATGCCGATCTCCTTCTTGTTGGCTTGAGGCCGGTGAGAAGCTGGTTTTAGGTCCAGATTTTATTCGTGATTACACAGAAAAGATTGATCTTATTCGTCATAGGATGAAAGAAGCCCAGAGTAGAAAAAAATCCTATGCCGATAACCGGAGAAGGAAGTTAGAATTTTCTGTGGGAGATCTTGTGTTCGTTCGTGTTTCACCTATGAAAGGTGTTGTACGTTTCAGTCGATCGGGAAAATTGGCGCCTCGATATATTGGGCCATTTCCTATCACCGAACGTATTGGTTCCATGGCTTATCGCCTTTTATTACCGGCTCAATTTTCTGCTATCCATGACGTGTTTCACGTTTCTCAACTTCGAAAATGTCTTCGAGATTCCGATTCTGTTCTTGAGCCCGGTGTTGTGGAAGAGATTGAAGTTTCGTCTAATTTAACTTATGAGCAACATCCTATTCGCATCATTACTTCGGAGGTCAAACGACTTCGAAATAAAGATGTTCCGCTTGTTAAAGTTCAATGGTCTTCAAATCCTAAGGATTGTTCTTGGGAATCTAGAGAGTTCATCGAGCGAACACATCCGGACTTACTTTCTCGTGCTCTTTGAGGTGAACTTCTTATTTCAAATTTCTTTTGTGTTAAATATGCTTTTATGGTTGTTACTACATATCTTCTTCTTAAATATTGCGAGGACGCAATTTCTTTAAGGAGGGGAATTTGTAACAACCCGCATATTTATCGATTATATATTTAAATATTTTATTTAAATATTTTATCGTTAGTCGGATTTTAGTCCGAAAAGCTACTTTTTGCATACGGTCGAATTAGGACTCGGGACCACTCGCATTGAGTTTAAAATGCGGTTTGCGACCTTTTTGAGTATAAACTTTGATATATTTGGAGTTAGTCAAAACTTTGACCTTTTTCACTTTGGGTTTAAGTTTGGGCTCAGTCCTATGTTTAACTTATACTCAAATCTGAGCCACTCTTCCCCATTCACCCTCATTTTCTTCCTCTTTTCAGTTCTAAGGCAATAATGGTGGGAGAGATTGGAAATTAAAACTCCAAAACCCTAGTTCCTCTTGCAAATCAAATTCCTAGCTCCAAACTCAAGAAGAACCCATTGGTAAGCTTCTCTTCTTCTTCTCCAACTTATTCTCTTACCAATTTCAGAAATTCCTAAACCTAATTTTGGGAATGTTCTTGTTTTGAGCATAGATTCAAGCTCATTTGGGTTGTGTTGAAGAGAGGTTGATTCTCCATTTGCTTTCAAGCTTCTTCTTGTTTGATTTTGGTAAAAAGGTGAGATTTTTAATCTCACATCTAGGTCTATGATTATCTTTGATTGTTAGGTATGAATTCCTAACACATATTCATGTGTATTTGATTTTGATTTGGATAGGTTTTGTGAACATTCCAAATTTTAGTGTTTTGAGTTCAAATCTTCAAAAATCATAGCTTTGTTGTTTGAACTTGTTTTTGGTGATGCATCGAAGAGCTTATTGGACCGGGTAGTCAATTTGCATAAACCCTTAGTGACCGTGCTCGCTCGATTGCATTTTGATGAAGATTGCATCTTCATTTCATAGGCTAAGAAAACAACCTTGGTGCCAGTCAGTCGACTGGACCTTTGGGTCAGTCGACTGGCTGTATCACATAGGCATTCCGAAGGCAGCTAACAGAGGCTCGGGTCCTCTGTTTTCCTGCATTCAGTCGACTGAAATTTTAGGTCAGTCGACTGACTGCAGGAAATTATTTTTCCCAGCTTCTGGTTCAGTCGACTGGACCTTTGTGTCAGTCGACTGACCTGCACCAACTTGCCTTATTATGCCTATTTGTGCATGTTTTTGCTTGGTTTACAAACTCCATCGATTCGTGTTATTTCCCACTTGTTGTTGCTACAACTTTATTGACTTCTCTTCTTGGAATTTTTGGGAATACCCATTTTGATGGATTCGGATCGATTTCTTTGGATTTTTATTCACGTCTTTGAATGTGAATTTTGGTGGTTGATTTTTCTACAATCATTTTCGTGTTTTGTCACTTTAAAAATATAAAGGTTTCAATACTAGTGGTGAATATCAAAACTCTTTCCTCAAACGATTTCAATTCTATTTTAATACCAAATTCGTTTATAAAACCGTTTTCCAATCTATTAGTATATACAAACCTTTACCTCACTCGTATGAGAAATCTAATTAAACGGCTTGGTAAAACAAGTGGTATGAAACGCTTGCGTTTACTTTGCCGGTTAATTCTTGGACTTGTTCGATTGAATCTCTTGTGACAATTTTCTAGTGGAGATCCACAATTTGTTCGCAAATATTTAAGTTAAGCTAGTGGTTATGGGACATGAAGCTAAGCTCATATATTTACTAGCTTACTGTAATTGACACTTCTCGATGATCATGACGATCATTTTTGTGATTTAGACTAGCAATGTGCGATGTCTCTTTGTCTGCGAGGGAGACTAAACCCCGTTTTGTGGAGTTTCGACTCAATTTGGTGGGGTAGCAACCCACGGTCTTCGGACCATTCGTGTGTCAGATCTTCGGACCATTCGTGTGTCAAATTAATGGCTAGCTACCATGAGATAGCTTCTCGTTCATGTGTTACAGCTGTTGGTGAGTTTTCATGCTCCCGTTCGTGTGATAGGCCTCCCCCCTATTTTGTGTGATTTCTGGATTTCGTGTGTCGAATTCTGGAATTTTCTTCTTCACCTATTTTTTTGATTTCTATTGATATGATTTATCAATTTTTGTGCATAGGTGAATTTGTGTGTCATTGACTGGATTTCTTGAGATGATTTCTAGAATTTATGCTTCACCAATTTTCGTGATTTCTATTGATAAGTTTTATCAATATTTGTGCATTGGTGAATTTGTGTGTCATTGACTTTTGTGATTGACTTTGATATAATCGTCAATAATTGTGGTTTGATGAACGAAATAAGGAGTATGACATTTCTTTGATTCTTGTGTAGATTTTGTGACATTGAATAATCCCTTGATGATTTTCAACTGCTTATATATATCACAGCTTGGCATTGTGATTATTTTGTGTTTAGTCATATCTCTCATTCTATATCGTTTCATCTGATATTTATAGTTAGACTGATCCGTTTATTATTTTCTTATTAAATAATACTCGGGTCAGACCGAGATGTTACAAGTGCTTCTGCTTGACTTCTCCCCAGGGATTCATTACCCTGACTTTTGGCAAACTACTTAGATTAGTAGTTTATTTTGTTATATACACTTGAGAGATAGACTCATAGTTGTATTCTTTTGCATGGCACGTGTTGCTATTCTTTGTATTATTGTGGATCTTTTTGACCACTACTTTTATATACACTTCCATGTGTTAATTATATATTCATATCTTCTTCCGCCTTTGTGATATGAATTATCTGTGACTGATTTATGTTATGTTTATTTCTATATTTGTTTCTGAAGATATTATAGCCACTGTGTAGTAGTTTTGAGTTTGTGTCGGTATGTTGGATTTCCCTCTTGAAAAAGAAATGCATGCTATACTATCTGACATATCGATGCTCGCGCAAAGCAATTACACGGATGGTCGCTCCTCAACAGCCTTATTCTCAATGCTAGTTGACAGCATTCACCGTAATGTTCTTGGCTAGCGTGGGTATAGAGGTGGGGCGTCACAACACATGTATCTTTAAGTGATCAGTATTTTAATTAAAGTGTTATTGAACGTTTTAAACTTAATTAATTAGTTCTTTATACATAGTTATGGAGATAAATAATTTCTAAAGAATAAACCAAGTATTATTGTAAATAAAAACAATATACAAATCAATTATTTAAAAATAATATTTTGTCAAAGATACTTTTAAACAATTAAAATAAATTTATAAAAGAGGATATAACTTACTTGAATACATGTTTCATATTTTAAATTGTATTTTAAATTTCATATTAAATTTACAAATCACATTTTATAAATCAATATTTTAAAAAGAATAAAACAAACATTTTAGAACCTTATTTTAAATATTCAAACTTGAATCAAAATATTTTAAAACCAATAAAACATTTATCTCGTATTTATAATCATTTAGTTATTTTATTAAATATTTTGGAAAAACTTAAATCCAAAAATAAATCACAATTCCCAATTAAAATTATGCTATACTAATTTAATTAAAAACAACTTGTCTATTTAAAATATATATAAATACATATACATTATTAAATAGAAAACAATTTATTGGCAAACTAAAAATAAATTCATCAATTAAATATTTAAATAAAGAAGATTATTAAATAAAATCAAATTTATCAACAATAATTATCAATTCAATTTAAATTTAAACATAGATTATTAAATTTATACTGTCCAAAATTCCGGGATATTACATCATATTCGCTTTCAAAAACCATATTCACAAAATAGTTTAAACCCTCATTTCAAAATCATCATATTTACTCAAATATTTCATTTCACTGGAAAATATAATTTCAAAACCCAACTTAGGTTATAACATCATTTAACCATACTCGCTTTTAAATCCAGGATTTAAATATAAACAAATTAGCCTTGCATAGTTTAAAATTTAGAAAATAGTTTAGATAATCATAAATTGTTTAAATAGTTTAAAATGGTTTAAAATGGTTTAACATACTTTAAATTAGTTTTAAATGGTTTAAATAGTTTAAAATACAATAAAATATATTAAAATAGATTAAAATAGTTTAAAATGGATTACAATAGATCAAAATAGTTTTCAAATAGGTTAAAATTGTTTAAAATAGATTAAATAGAGTTTAAATGGTATAAAATAGTTAAAAATAGGTTTAATGTAGGTTAATATAAAATGGTTTGAAAATCTAAATAAATCTGAATTTAAAATAATATATTTTAAGTAGTTTATATTAAAATAATTAATTTGAAAGTAATATCAAATTAAATTATTTCTTTCATTTCAATAAATCTGGATCATATCCAGCTTTCAAATCAACATAACTCAATTTTTACCTTTCAATGCAGATTCTTAATAAAACTTCTCTATAAAACCATTTAATCTATATCGATTACAAATCCATGCTTGAACTATAAATTCAAGCTACTCCAAATTCAATAGATTTCAAAGTTAATTATTCAAACGTTTACAATAAATCAATTTAGATAAATTTCATTTATACCCCAAATTCAACTTTAAAATTTCAAATTAAATTCTTTAAATAATTCATTTAAACCCACTCCAATTTCAACATTAAAGCTTGGATTTTCGATATAATTCAGTTTATATAAATCAAAATTTTCAAAATATCATTTAACTGAATTCAAAATTTAGGTTTTAAAATCATTTAATTTAACCGATCCGGCGTCTGTATATAATTTTCTACCCTATAGTCAAGTGAGGCGGATATATATCATTTCAACCCATAATAAATTAAGTTTATAGGTACATATCATTTCAACACGCAATTCCGAGTAAAAATTAAAAATCCATAAACTCTCTCGAGTTTATCATTTCAACCCATAACAATTTTTACCTAATCTATAGATCGTTCGGGTATGTATCATTTCAACCCATAGTGCTAACAATAAACTAAGGGAACTTGCAGTGTGATAACAACATATGAATAAACATACATCCAATCATTCAAATATCAACAACTAAACATCCATTACAATCATCATTCATATCAACCAATAAACAGTTATTTAACTGGCAATTTAAAATTCAATATTAAACTAAATGACAATTATATTCAAAAAAATTCAAATTTAACTGGAATGACAAATTGAATATACCAAAAAGTAATCGATCAACTTCTAACCACATCTTAAATTTAATTTAACTAATATAAGACAATTCAGTAGTTATGAGTGTGTTCAAACACTCACTTTTGATTTCAGATCGATTTCAAATCCAAACAAAGGCTCAAATTTGAATAGTCTTAGAATTAGTCCAAACTTGTTCCATAATGTCCGGAATTTTGATATGATCATAGGGGAGAAAACCGTGCATGCATCCGAGCTCGTATGAAAAAGATACGCATGTTAGAACGATTGAATTTTAAATTTTAAATTTAAATACATAATTAATAAAGCATACCACGTGATCCCTCTGCCATGCTGAAACCCTTGGCTCACACTACAGCATCTCATGTGAAGGAAACCACGCCCCCGAAGATCACGCTACCATCATCTATGCCGAGGCCAGCTCTGACGCGTCGCGACCACCCATACACGAGCGCCTCTACTCGCGCAGCCCTCCAAACCATCAGTGCCCATGCTTAGATCGTGCAAAAGCCGTAGCAGTCGCCGTTATTCCCAACCCTAATCCAATTTTCCACCTTGATCCAACCATCCTGACTGCAAACGACCATCACAAATGAACTCCTCTCGTCCATCTCCACGCAACCATACCCTTGAATCGACGATCTATCATCGTTGATCAGTTATCAAATGAACAGTCTAGAATTCTTTCGTCAATTACGGACAAACTAAAACTCAATTGCAAAAAAAATATAGTAGATTTGAGTTACTCTCGCCGATAGCTTTCCAACGATACATAATTCGGTATAATTTTGAGGAGTTTGATTTTTGATTTGAATTTGAGATTGGATTTAGGGTTTTGCAATTAGAATTTGGTTTCTACCATTGAAGAAAGGAACAAATAGAAGTTGATGTATATATAGAATAAACTTAAAGCTGTTAGTGTTTGAGAAACAAAGTTTTTTTATATGGATACGAACATATAAGAATGAATAACTTGTCGAATTGGTTCGAAACGACAATAACGACCCAAAAAGCCCGTTTCATTTTCCGAAATGAAAGTGGGTCATCCCATATATCAAAATAGATTTTTTTCGATATTTCTAAACTCAATGGAACAGGTTTCAAGTCCTAATTCCATTATATGAAGAAGTCAGCTTTTAAAGTCAGCTTATTTTATATTGAATTCACTAAATTGATTCTTACGCATTTCGAGCCCGCATGATCAAACGACAAGCCTGACCGCCGAGAAATTGAAATCTTATGAAAAATCGCCGTTACGGATCTGATGAAACTGGTTTCGTCGAAATTTGAGACAGTGGCCAAAATGGCTATTTTCACGTTAATTAAATAAATTATTATTAAATTAATCAATTTTTAATTCAAATTTAGTTGTTAACCATTTTTCATCATTTTTGATTACCTAAGAATTTATAATATTTTCAAACAAATTTCCATGTCAAATCCAATGTTAAATACTGCACAAATTACAGTTTTCAACTTCAATTGCAGTAAATTCATTAATTAAAATCTAAATTTCAATAAATCCACTTAATTGGTTTACATCTTATTATTCACACAACTATCGTCTTATGGATATACTTAACATTGGTTTACCATTTCATTGCCTCAATCTTCTACAATTACCATCTTAATTCATATTTATCGCAACCTTTTAGTAGATTAATTGCAATTGATTTCTAAGGATTAAATAGTGATATGGTAATTAAACAATTGTTACAACTTACACTTTCAAACACATTTCTATATTTATAGTTTACAAAGCAAGCTAATAAATTCACACACTAGTTAATCATTCTATATTAACTAATTTCAATTAATTCTGTAAAATTTCACTATTAAATACAACATTTGGTTTATTTACTTATCTATAATTTACAACCAATTTAACTTTACAATTATTCCAATTGATTGAGATTACATTCAATAGTCATTGATTACCTTAGATTAACATTATTAAATTTCATTCTAGTTAGCTTTTTTTCTCATTAGTAAATCATAAATTTTATTTTCTTCCAATATTAAATTGCGAAAATCGTATTAAACTCAATATTTTACTTATCGATAAATGCAGGTCATTACAATATATCAGCAATTTTGAGGACACACTGCTATAACTATCCAGGCTGAAGATAGTACTTAGGATTGTAACTGTCACATATATATATCTTAGAGTGAAACTTTGCACTGTCCTTTTGATATTGTATGTTATCGTTCCATTGTGAGATTCTGACATTGTGTTTTTTCTTCCTTGTTTCTTTTCTTTTTCTCTTTATTTACCCAAACAATCTATCTTTCTAGCACTTAAGTGCTCGTTACACGAATACCGTGGACGTATTATGTCGACATATGGAGTCAAAAAGGTGGATTGTTACAGTTGGTATCAAAGCTAAAGGATAATCGAGAACCTCGTTTTAGTTGGGTATGACTCACTGGACATAGGATAAGCGATGCCCTAGAATTAGTTAAGTGTATTATACATATGAGAGCATGTTTTTTTTGTTTATAACGTATGCCTTAAAGGTATTTCAACTGCGAAAATTAAATGATCTTATATAAGGTAACTTATATAAGTATGTATTACTAAAATATAGTTTAATTAATGTAAGGATTAATGATGTTCATTTGTTATCCCTCATTGAATATCCTAGTCTTTCTCGTCTAATTTACAAGCATTACTATCTATTGTTGATTGATTAGTCATGCTCGACAAGTTTACGAGTAGTGATTATTATTTGTTGATTATTGATTTGTTGTCGACCAGTATGAGCAGTTTACCCTTTTATCGCATGGGTTGGGTAGATAGTATTTGTGGGTGCATTGAAATGAACACCTTATGAATTGAGTTTCATGGTTTGACTGTAGGGCATTCGGTGATAATGTTAGGTTAGAAGTTTATTCTAATAAAAAACTTTTAACATAATGTTTCTAAGAAAGTGATTTTCTATAAATATGGTTTATAAAGTATAGTTTATAAATAAAGAGGATTTAAACTGATATCTTGATAACTTAAATCCCAGTGTCTTTGAAAATGTTTTTTAGGATTTTGAAAAATTATAATTGCATTATTTGGAAGTATTCAGGAGTACTAATATTTTAAAAAGGGTTTAAGATTTAAATGTACCGAGCTTACTTCTATCATTTAGAAATAAATCTAGTGATGACTACAACATCATCGGAATTCATTTTGGGTTTCAAAGTTGAAGATGCTACCACGGTTGTTTGCTACAAAGTAGTTTTGGTAAAACTAATTTTGATTTAATCTTGAAAGTATGATTTGATATTCAAAAGGTACGTGTATATATTATTATTTCAAAAGGATTTGGAATAAGACCTGTGTGTTTAGTTCTAAATTTTTTCTTTAAAGAAGAAATTTAATAAGAACTTTCTACGTAGAAAGTTTTATTGTTATGCATTCTATGTTGGGAGCCTAAGTGGTAGTGGTGTAGCCTAGAATTAGTAATGATACCTTTTCACATTTTCCCTTTTAGTTAAGTGTGTCTAACAAATAAGTGTGGCTTTGTCAAGTTATTTTATGGATGCATGTAATCTATGCATTAGGACTGAGACGACCCGACTTTTTCTCCACAAAAAGTCGTATCATCCTTAAGAAAGAAAGGCATAGAAAAGAGAAAAGAAAGAAGAGAAAGAAGAAACAACACAAGAATCTCAACAGCGGAACGAATAAATTATATTAATAACATAAGTATTACATAGTATACTTCAAGTATCAGAGTTACACAGAAAATACAACACATACTAGACAGTTATAAACACCTGTCTAGTTATTACAACTCAATACATTACAGAAAACACTCAGAGATACCAACACAGCGGAAAACTATATAACTATACGCAGAAGCCTCCTGCTCCATTTGCTCCTCCACAATTCGTCAAAGCTAACCAGAATCCTAACTTGAATTCCCTTGGCTACTCATAAAAATTTGAGTACCCAAGAGTTAAAGAAAACAGAAATAACTCTGGGTCAGACATTGGTCTAGTGTGAGTAACAGGTTAAAGTTGCTTAACTTTGAAAAACCTTTGAAAAGAAAAGATATCACGTAAGACTTCCCACACATAAACATGGAAAAGTTTTTACCTTACGCTAACCAAAACATTTGATAGGAAATCCGATGATATTATAATAGTGTCTAGGGTTTTCAAGTAAATAAGAAATAACCGAAATTGTTACATGATTAAATTCCAGCTACTAGCCACAAAAGTGGGTAATACAATCAAAACCGTTGGCACTTATTGGATTTTGGATTCCATACAATGGCTGGGCAACTGGGGTACCGCCCGTCATAGTACGTGGCCAAGATCACCGTACCAAGGAGTACGCCCGCTCCTCTGCAACACAGAGCCGGAACCATTCCTTACTGAACAGTTCCAAACAAGACCACCCCGCAGTTGTGATCAGCAACCGCACCACTAAGCCAAAAATAAAGGGACATCTAGACAGGGGTAAATCTCGCTCTCAAGTGGGGGCTACCCACGAAGCCTTGCTGCACCTCCCCTGTTTTAGTCATTCCTGGTTGATGAGGCTTGAGGCTACGATTACCTTTATAGGACATATCACTTAGAATGCTCATCGTCCACCTGACGATGTGCTGAAAGCATTCAATCCATACAGTTCGTTCCGGGTTCGAACGAAACCGGAGGCATTATCTTGTTACACTCGTTTTGGAATCACCCTTAGAGTTAACGACAATAACCTTTACACTCTGAATCACCATCTCGAATCTGTAAGTACTATTCCGTCAACTTATTACGGAATCACCCACAGAGTTATACTGACGTATAGCCCTTACACCTCGAGTCTTCACTCGCTCCACTTGGATTAACGACCTAATGTTTAATTGGAATCGATGTGGATTTCGGATCCCAAATATGGAAACTCGATCCCGGTCTCATCGAAATCCAAAGCGTGTCTTTTAGGTCCAAGTTGTTTTAAGTTTAAAACAATTCAATTCATTATCTAAATATACACAGATAGATAATTCACAACACAGTCGATAATCAACCTTATCATCAATAGATAATTCATATCATAATCAGATAATCCATATTATCATCTAAAAGCAACCAATACATCCATATCACATGCATCTCCCATCTCGTAACTGAGATTACAATCCATACCAGGCAATTAATACCAATCATCAAACATAAGCAATGACCAAATTATCACACCTTCTATAATTAATTTAAAATTAAATTAATTACTTAATCATTAAAATTCTGCTTAACCATCAATTGATTACAAATCAATTTAAATAATCACCATCTCAATATTCATTCCAATTAATCCTTATTGATTAACCATCTCTGATTTAAATAAAAAAATTAGCCTTTAATATTAATTACAAATGTTAATTATATTAAACCCTTTGCAAATAATTAACTTGTAATTGCTTAATTAATTAATTAGCTAAAATTAATTACATTAATCATTTATTCATTATTAATTATACCTTAATTAATCAATTCCAAATTACATCATTAATTAATTAATTAATGATTTCTGATTACATTTAATCAGTCTCTATATAAATTAATTACATAAGTAATTAATCTGAAATTAAAACCATATATATTAATCACCCATGATTAATAATCATTCAGTAATTAACTACTTTAATTACTCATTCCATAAATTAATTACTCTTAATTCATTATCTAAATTAATCCCTTGATTAATTTCAAAGTAATTTAAATCCAAACTACTTCTATAGTAAATATTTTTGATTACATTAAGTAATTATTAATTAATTACTTCCTCAAGTAATTACAATTTCATTAGTTACATAAAGTAACAATCCACAAATGTTTAAATTAATTTAACTTAATTAATCTAAACTAATCACATTAATCAAATTAATTACACTAATTAATTAATTCATTAATTACTTTCATTAAGTAATCAAAATTAACATTTGGTTATTATTAATTAATTAATTTAATTAATTATCAAAAATTAATCATATTAATTAAATGTTAAATAATCTTACGTTAATGACCTTCATTAACATTTCTTAATTACTTAATTAAGAATTAAATCATATAAATCATCATTGAGCACCCATGATTACATTAATTGGAATCAATGTCGATTTCGGATCCCAAATATGGAAACCCGATCCCGGTCTCATATAAATCTAAGGTTATTTTAACTAAGTAAAATCCTAAAATAAAGTTTGAAATTAATCTAACAAGTTTTATTTGAAACTCAGATTTAATAATGATTAAATCAAGATATTTGTACTTGAACAAGAACTATAACAGAGTAGATTCTGTAAAAACATCAAGCAGATTCATACAACCAGAAGTACTACCATATATAAATATACATAACAATGCATATATAACCAGTATTCATATTCCAGTTTTTAAATCATGCATCAATAAATCATATATTTAAATTTTAGAAAAGAATTTGTTACTTACCTGAAATAAAATATAGAGCCCAGATTTTTTTAACATGCAGAACATTCTTTGCAAAAGTTTTGAATGCCCTCTGAAACTTGCTCCCAATTTGATGCTTTTTAAACTTGTTTTAAAAGATGCTTCCAGATTTAAAGAATTGAATGCCTATTTGCTTGCTTGAATGGAATGCAGAACAATTTGAAGTTGCAGTTTCATCCCAGATTGTTTTGAAAACATGCAGGCTTCATACTTGATTAATGTATGCATATTTTGAAAATGGATAAGGGATTTGAGATGTATTTCTGGTTTGAGGAGTTACAGGGTAATTATTTCGTACTTTGAAGATAAATTCAGATTTGCAGATTTTTTTTCTTCTCTTTATCTCAAAAATGAAGATTGTTTTTAGGGTGGAATATTTCAGCTGGAAAAAAGTTTCTTAGTTATGAATTGAAAATAAGAAAATAATAGGTGAAGAAGAAGGCATGAGTTTATATAACAAAATTTATAATTTAATTAAAATCAAAGAAAATAAAAATTAAAACAATGACACATGTCTTTAGTATGAACACTTGTAAATTCTCTTGCTTAAACTCTTAACACATGTTAACTTATATCTTAAATTACTTACACATGTCTTTGTAAATGTTTTGTTATTTAATTAAGTGTTAAAGAAAATTAAACTTAATTAATTAGTTCCATTAACACCTAGTTATGTATATAATTAATTTCTAAAGAATAAATCAAGGTGTTAGTATAAATAAAACAATATACAAATAAATCATTTTTCAAAGGTACCTTTAAATAATTAAAATAAATTTATAAAAGAGGTTGTAACTTAAATAAATACATATTTCACATTTTAAATTGTATTTTAAATTTCATATTAAATTTACAAATCACATTTTATAAATCAATATTTTAAAAAGAATAACACAAACATTTTTGTAACTTATTTTAATATTCAAACTTATGTTAAAATGAATTTTAAACCAATAAAACATTTATCTCATATTTAAAAATCATTTAGTTATTTTATTAAATATTTTAAAAAAACTTAAATCCAAAAATAAATCACAATTCCTAAATTCAAAATATTAAAGTTATGCTATACTAATTTAACAACTTATCTATTTAAAATATATATAAATACACATATACATTATTAAATAGAAAATAGATTTATTAGTTTATTAAAAATAAATTCACAAATTAAATATTTAAATAAAGAAGATTATAGTATCAATTCAAATTTATCAACAATAATTATCAATTCAATTTAAACATATATTATTAAATTCATGTTGTCCAAAATTCCGGGATATTACAATCCTTCCCCCTTAAAAGAATTTCGTCCCCGAAATTTAAAACAAAGGTAATTTAATAATCTATTTACAGATTTTATTTTAAAATACAGCATATGTTAATCATATGCTGATAACCATAGCAACCAATTCACACAATCAGAACAAATCTAATTATCCAAAAGAATTTTGGATAAAACCTTCACGAGTTTCCCCGGTATATATATCGAGATACTCGCTCTATAGAATACAAACAATCAAAAAATACTAAGCTATAGAACTCCTATCAACTATTCTATTCAGAATATCAGACTACAAACGAGTCTGACTCAACAACCAAACCATCCTAAACTGCTGGTTCTACAGCCATAAATATTAAACACGTATTCCCTTAGAGATACGTGAAACACTCTGAATCCCAGTTATCCAAACTGGCAAATCAACTCTTGAAAATCAAACACTATTCTTACCGATCACAGAAGACACCAAAACACTTTGGAGCTTACTTCCCAAACTTATAGCTCCTTGAATTAGAGAAAAACTTATCCAAAACGCAATCTCCGACTCAAGAATCCAAATTTCTCCGTCTCTTATCCATAAAAACTCTTCGGACAATCCCGGGCTTCCAACATCCATCCTGATCAGCACAACTCTACGATGATGCCTCTAGAAACAGACTGAATCAAAACAATCCAATGATCTACTTAAGATTACTCAAAAACCAAGAACACAAACTCTGCTTCTCAACAACAGAAGACAGAACAAACTTCTTCTTATCCGGAAAAGACAAAACAGAATCACCCCCAAACTGCTTCCGCTGCACAACTCTGATCCAAAACAGAAGAAAATGCTGAAGAACATGAGTACAGACTAGACAACCCAGCACAGAAATAAGGTTCTATACATCCATAAAGAAATACTCAGAAGTTCCTCCGAAACCTAAGTCACTTCACCAACTTCTGTCTCATGAAACCATCCATCTACAAACTGAACCACCAGTTCCATTCCTGGAAAGAAAACTCGATCTCCAGATGCGGACAAACTTCTGACTTCCTGGAGACATCCATACAATCTCTAACAATCCAAAAGAACATACTATCGCAAGTCACTTTTGCGATCAACTCAGCCTAAATCCAAAGAAAATGCTCTCTCTCAACCAAACAGAACAGCTTAAGCTGGCCTAGTCAACTCACCAGAGAAATGAGTCCACTTTGCTACTTCTGAACTCCACTTCAGAAAAATTACTCAGCCAGAAGACTCCCTACAAACTCAGAACACTCTGCTAAACTCAGCCACATCACTGAGCAGACTCACTCCTTTACTCTTGTTCCAAAGAAACATCTTCAGAAATATCCATAGTCACTGCATCTCATCACGTAGCTGCTACTTCCTGAAATATCAAGATACCATCACTTGCTTGCTTCTGCCCAACCGACAGATCCAACTCAATTCTGCACTTCAAAGATGAACTCCGAACCTTTAGAAGGTTTCCTTCAAAGATCGATGAAGTACTTACACCATGCAAAACTCACTCGAGACGGTATTAGATCTACAGTCTCGACAAATACACTTCCAACCTTATCCATTCAAACTCCAACCAACGGTAGTCGTGTTACACACACTTCTACCTCATCTACCTTTATAACCTACATTGGAATACCTGAACTGGTAAACCAACAAATTGGTAGAAAAATTATATATATATATATATATATATATATATTAAAAATACAAATACGCCCTCTCAAGATAGACACCACTACAGAGACTAGGTTTCGCTCAACCTCGCTCTGATACCAACTGAGACGACCCGACTTTTTCTCCACAAAAAGTAGTATCATCCTTAAGAAAGAAAGGGATAGAAAAGAGAAAATAAAGAAGAGAAAGAAGAAACAATACAAGAATCTCAACAGCGGAACGAATAAATTATATCAATAACATAAGTATTACATAGTATACTTCAAATATCAGAGTTACATAGAAAATACAACACATACTAGACAGTTATAAACACATGTCTAGTTATTACAACTCAATACATTACAGAAAACACTCAGAGATACCAACACAGCGGAAAACTATATAACTATACGCAGAAGCCTCCTGCTCCATTTGCTCCTCCACAATTCGTCAAAGCTAACCTGAATCCTAACCTGAATTCCCTTGGCTACTCGTAAGAATTTGAGTACCCAAGAGTTAAAGAAAACAGAAATAACTCCGGGTCAGACATGGGTCTGGTGTGAGTAACAGGTTAAAGTTGCTTAACTTTGAAAAACCTTTGAAAAGAAAAGATATCACGTACATAAACATGGAAAAGTTTTTACCTTATGCTAACCAAAACATTTGATAGGAAATCCAATGATATTATAATAGTGTCTAGAGTTTTCAAGTAAATAAGAAATATCTGAAATTGTTACATGATTAAATTCCAGCTACTAGCCACAAAAGTGGGTAATACAATCAAAACCGTTGGCACTTATTGGATTTTGGATTCCATACAATGGCTGGGCTACTTGGGTACCACCCGTCACAGTACGTGGCCAAGATCACCGTACCGAGGAGTACGCCCGCTCCCCTGCAACACAAAGCCGGAACCATTCCTTACTGAACAGTTCCAAACAAGACCACCCCGCAGTTGTGATCAGCAACCGCACCACTAAGCCGAAAATAAAGGGACATCTAGACAGGGGTAAATCTCGCTCTCAAGTGGGGGCTACCCACGAAGCCTTGCTGCACCTCCCCTGTTTTAGTCATTCCCGGTTGATGAGGCTTGAGTCCACGATTACCTTTATAGGACATATCACTTAGAATGCTCATCGTCCACCTGATGATGTGATGAAAGCATTCAATCCATACAGTTCGTTCCGGGTTCGAACGAAACCGAAGGCATTATCTTATTACACTCGTTTTGGAATCACCCTTTACGACAATAACCCTTGCATTCCGAATCACCATCTCGAATCTATAAGTACTATTCCGTCAACTCATTACGGAATCACCCACAGAGTTATACTGACATATAGCCCTTACACCTCGAGTCCTCACTCGCTCCACTTGGATTTAATGACCTAATGTTTAATTGGAATCGATGTGGATTTCGGATCCCAAATATGGAAACCCGATCCCGGTCTCATCGAAATCCAAAGCGTGTCTTTTAGGTCCAAGTTGTTTTAAGTTTAAAACAATTCAATTCATTATCTAAATATACACAGATAGATAATTCACAACACAATCGATAATCAACCTTATCATCAACAGATAATTCATATCATAATCAGATAATCCATATTATCATCTAAAAGCAACCTATACATCCATATCACATACATCTCCTATCTCGTAACTGAGATTACAATCCATACCAGGCAATTAATATCAATCATCAAACATAAGCAATGACCAAATGATCACACCTTCTATAATTAATTTAAAATTAAATTAATTACTTAATCATTAAAATTCTGCTTAACTTAACCATCAATTGATTACAAATCAATTTAAATAATCACCATCTCAATATTCATTCCAATTAATCCTTATTGATTAACCATATCTGATTTAAATAAAAAAATTAGCCTTTAATATTAATTACACAAGTTAATTATATTAAACCCTTTGCAAATAATTAACTTGTAATTGCTTAATTAATTAATTAGCTAAAATTAATTACATTAATCATTTATTCATTGTTAATTATACCTTAATTAATCAATTCCAAATTACATCATTAATTAATTAATTAATGATTTCTGATTACATTTAATCAATCTCTATATAAATTAATTACATAAGTAATTAATCTGAAATTAAAACCATATATATTAATCACCCATGATTAATAATCATTCAGTGATTAACTACTTTAATTACTCATTCCATAAATTAATTACTCTTGATTCATTATCTAAATTAATCCCTTGATTAATTTCAAAGTAATTTAAATCCAAACTACTTCTATAGTAAATATTTTTGATTACATTAAGTAATTATTAATTAATTACTTCCTCAAGTAATTACAATTTCATTAGTTACATAAAGTAACAATCCATAAATGTTTAAATTAATTTAACTTAATTAATCTAAACTAATCACATTAATCAAATTAATTACACTAAGTAATTAATTCATTAATTACTTTCATTAAGTAATCAAAATTAGCATTTGGTTATTATTAATTAATTAATTTAATTAATTATCAAAAATTAGTCACATTAATTAATTGTTAAATAATCTTAAGTTAATAACCTTCATTAACATTTCTTAATTACTTAATTAAGAATTAAATCATATAAAACATTATTAATTATCAATTAATTAATATTTAATTACAATTTAATTAATCTCTAATTATTAATTAATTAAGTGTTAATTAAAATCTTAATTATCTTTAATCACTTGATTAAATAAATCTTAATCATTAATTAAAATTTAATTAACAATCCTTAATTATAGATTAATTAACCTTAATTAATTAATCTCAAATCTAATTAATTAACTTAAAAATTATTAAGTACTTAATTAAACATCCATATTATTCATTAATTAAATAATTAATTATTCATCTAATTTACGTTAATAATTTAATGAATCCAATCATTAAATTTTGTTTATCTTTTAGATAAACATTTCTTACTTAATTAAGCATTTAAAAACAAAATGTTTTTAAATTTACTTTAAATTCCATTTAACTTCATTTTAAACATAAGATTCAAATTTATCTTAAATAAGATTTTAAAACAATTCAAAACTTTTATCTTATATGTTAAAAGAAACATCTACTTTATCAATAAGTTTAAAAGAATTTAAATTACAATTCAATTTAAATTCAAATCAATTCAAAATTTACTTTTAAATTTCAAAATTGAAGTACAGCTTTCAAACTCATTCTAGATTTAACTTAACTCTTTAAAACTTTTCCTACAATCTACATCTTCAATTTAAATGCAAATTATTTAATCCTTTTAAAGCAATTTAAATTTAAACCTTTATTTTAAAAACTGAAGTTTAAATTTAATTCCAGATTTAAAAACTCAGATTTAAACTCATTTTAAATTTCTAATTAAAAATTTAAACTTTCAATTCAAATTCAAAACATACATATGCTTTTACACCTATGAGTTTGAAATCAAATTTAAATTTAAAAACATAAATGAATTTAAATCTCAGACAATCTAATTTTAAATTCTTATTCAAATTTCAGATTTTAAAATCCAGTTTAAACTTCAACTTGCAATTTAAACTTTATATTTAAAAACAGAAAACGGTTTCTGTTTTTATTTAAAAAACAAATTTAAATTTTTCTGAATTTAAATTATTTCAAAAAAAACAACAGAATTCAAACTTATTTGAACTCATATTTTAGATTCAGGTTTTAAAACCCAAATTTAAGTTTAAGTTTACATTTTAAATTTTAACTTTTAAAATTTAAACACTGTAACGGATTTCTTGATTATGCTTAAGGCCAAACTAAAGTTTCAAAAATTCAAAACCTAAGATTTAAACTAATTGAATTCAAATTCAATTCAGGTTTTTTTAAATTTTAGTTTAAAGTTTAGTTCATAGTTAAACTTGTTTTTAATTTTAAAAAATGTAAACAGGTTTTGTTTCCATTTTGAAAAACCTGAAACAATATAAACACTCGAGCCTCCCTATACTTTACTTCGAGTCAGCAATCAACTAGCTTCGAGCAGAAACCCAAATACCCTGAGTAAATCATGATGCCATCAAAAAAACTGTAACCCTACATTACACCACACATCACCAATCCCCCTGTGCACATGCACGCCCTTCTCCGGCCACCGCTGGCCAACTCCGCAACCATGCCACAGTCACTGATCAATCCTCAGGCAGCCCGAACAATAACTTGATCGATCAATGATCGAAATCAAAATCGAGTTAAAAACCTCAAACCTGTAACAACACAGTGACCAACCCTTCAACCTGTCAATGCCTCGTTGACGCGACTCCGGCCATGGTTTACTCTACAACTTCGGCGATTACTTCAACAACCCAACATCTTCCAATGCCGAAGACCCCAAGCGACTCGAACAATTATATTAGCCGAAATGATCCAATTCCTCAAACCCAGTAAAACTAGGGCTTAAAACTGCAAATCACAATCTCTTCTTCCAAAATGAAATACACCGTAACCTGATAATTTTCTCCTCACCCTTGATCGTTTCCCCACCTCTAGGAGAAATTCCAACCCATTCGAACCCAGGGATTAACACTTAGAACCCAAAATGCAACATACAGTAAAATATGAACTGCATTCTGGAATTAACACTAAAAATTGTACTATTGTTTTTAAAAAATCATACTTTTGCATGATGTTTTGATATATAACCCTGAAACAAATAAGTTGAGACACTAAGATTTTCACTTATTTTGAACCTAATCTTTTGATTCAGTTTCCAAATACAATCTAAGGTTATTTTAACTAAGTAAAATCCTAAATTAAAGTTTGACATTAATCTAACAAGTTTCATTTGAAACTCAGATTTAATAATGATTAAATCAAGATATTTGTACTTGAACAAGAACTATAACAGAGTAGATTCTATAAAAAAAACAACAAGCAGATTCATACAACCAGAAGTACAACCATACATAAAAATACATAACAATGCATATAAAACCAGTATTCATTTTTCCAGTTTTTAAATCAGGCAACAATAATTCATATATTTAAATTTTAGAAAAAAATTTGTTACTCACCTGAAATAAAGTGTAGAGCCCAGATTTTTTTAACATGCAGAACATTCTTTGCAAAAGTTTTGAATGCCCTTTGAAACTTGCTTCCAATTTGATGCTTTTTAAACTTGTTTTAAAAGATGCTTCCAGATTTAAAGAATTGAATGCCTATTTGCTTGCTTGAATGGAATGCAGAACAATTTGAAGTTGCAGTTTCGTCCCAGATTGTTTTGAAAACATGCAGGCTTCATACTTGATTAGTCTATGCAGATTTTGAAAACGGATAAGGGAATTGAGATATATTTCTGGTTTGAGGAGTTACAGGGTAATGATGTTGTACTTTGAAGATAATTTCAGATTTGTAGATTTTTTTTTCTTCTCTTTATCTCAAAAATGAAGATTGTTTTTAGGGTGGAATATTTCAGCTGGAAAAAAGTTTCTTAGTTATGAATTGAAAATGAGAAAAGAATAGGTGAAGAAGAAGGCATGAGTTTATATAACCAAATTTATGATTTAATTAAAATCAAAGAAAATAAAAATTAAAACAATGACACATGTCTTTAGTATGAACACTTGTAAATTCTCTTGCTTAAACTCTTAACACATGTTAACTTATATCTTAAATTACTTACACATGTCGTTGTAAATGTTTTGTTATTTAATTAAGTGTTAAAGAAAATTAAACTTAATTAATTAGTTCCATTAACACCTAGTTATGTATATAATTAATTTCTAAAGAATAAACCAAGCTGTTAGTATAAATAAAACAATATACAAATAAATCATTTGTCAAAGGTACCTTCAAATAATTAAAATAAATTTATAAAAGAGGTTGTAACTTAAATGAATACATGTTTCATATTTTAAATTGTATTTTAAATTTCATATTAAATTTACAAATCACATTTTATAAATCAATATTTTAAAAAGAATAACACAAACATTTTTGTAACTTATTTTAATATTCAAACTAAGTTAAAATGAATTTTGAACCAATAAAACATTTATCTCATATTTAAAAATCATTTAGTTATTTTATTAAATATTTTAAAAAAACTTAAATCCAAAAATAAATAACAATTCCTAAATTCAAAATATTAAAGTTATGCTATGCTAATTTAACAACTTATCTATTTAAAATATATATAAATACACATATACATTATTAAATAGAAAATAGATTTATTAGTTTATTAAAAATAAATTCACAAATTAAATATTGAAATAAAGAAGATTATAGTATCAATTCAAATTTATCAACAATAATTATCAATTCAATTTAAACACGGATTATTAAATTCATATTGTCCAAAATTCCGGGATATTACAATCCTTCCCCCTTAAAAGAATTTCGTCCCCGAAATTTAAAACAAAGGTAATTTAATAATCTATTTACAGATTTTATTTTAAAATACAGCATATGTTAATCATATGCTGATAACCATAGCAACCAATTCACACAATCAGAACAAATCTAATTATCCAAAAGAATTTTGGATAAAACCTTCACGAGTTTCCCCGGTATATATATCGAGATACTCGCTCTATAGAATACAAACAATCAAAAAATACTAAGCTATAGAACTCCTATCAACTATTCTATTCAGAATATCAGACTACAAACGAGTCTGACTCAACAACCAAACCATCCTAAACTGCTGGTTTTACAGCCAGAAATATTAAACACGTATTCCCTTAGAGATACGTGAAACACTCTGAATCCCAGTTATCCAAACTGGCAAATCAACTCTTGAAAATCAAACACTGATCTTACCAATCACAGAAGACACCAAAACACTTTGGAGCTTACTTCCCAAACTTAAAACTCCTTGAATTAGAGAAAAACTTATCCAAAACGCAATCTCCGACTCAAGAATCCAAATTTCTCCGTCTCTTATCCATAAAAACTCTTCGGACAATCCCGGGCTTCCAACATCCATCCTGATCAGCACAACTCTACGATGATGCCTCTAGAAACAGACTGAATCAAAACAATCCAATGATCTACTTAAGATTACTCAAAAACCAAGAACACAAACTCTGCTTCTCAACAACAGAAGACAGAACAAACTTCTTCTTATCCGGAAAAGACAAAACAGAATCACCCCCAAACTGCTTCCGCTGCACAACTCTGATCCAAAACAGAAGAAAATGCTGAAGAACATGAGTACAGACTAGACAACCCAGCACAGAAATAAGGTTCCATACATCCATAAAGAAATACTCAGAAGTTCCTCCGAAACCCGAGTCACTTCACCAACTTCTATCTCATGAAACCATCCATCTACAAACTGAACCACCAGTTCCATTCCTGGAAAGAAAACTCGATCTCCAGATGCGGACAAACTTCTGACTTCCTGGAGACATCCATACAATCTCCAACAATCCAAAAGAACATACTATCGCAAGTCACTTTTGCGATCAACTCAGCCTAAATCCAAAGAAACTACTCTCTCTCAACCAAACAGAACAGCTTATGCTGGCCTAGTCAACTCACCAGAGAAATGAGTCCACTTTGCTGCTTCTGAACTCTACTTCAGAAAAACTACTCAGCCAGAAGACTCCCTACCAACTCAGAACACTCTACTAAACTCAGCCATATCACTGAGCAGACTCACTCCTTTACTCCTGTTCCAAAGAAACATCTTCGGAAATATCCATAGTCACTGCATCTCATCACGCAGCTACTACTTCCTGAAATATCAAGATACCATCACTTGCTTGCTTCTTCCCAACCGACAGATCCAACTCAATTCTGCACTTCAAAGATGAACTCCGAACCTTTAGAAGGTTTCCTTCAGAGATCGATGAAGTACTTACACCATGCAAAACTCACTCAAGACGGTATTAGATCTACAATCTCGACAAATACACTTCCAACCTTATCCATTCAAACTCCAACCAACGGTAGTCGTGTTACACACACTTCTACCTCGTCTACCTTTATAACCTACATTGGAAAACCTGAACAGGTAAACCAACAAATAGGTAGAAACAATTATATATATATATATATTAAAAATACAATACGCTCTCTCAAGATAGACACCACTACAGAGACTAGGTATTCGCTCAACCTCGCTCTGATACCAACTGAGACGACCCGACTTTTTCTCCATAAAAAGTCGGGTCATCCTTAAGAAAGAAAGGGATATAAAAGAGAAAAGAAATAAGAGAAAGAAGAAACAACACAAGAATCTCAATAGCGGAACGAATAAATTATATTAATAACATAAGTATTACATAGTATACTTCAAATATCAGAGTTACACAGAAAATATAACACATACTAGACAGTTATAAACACCTGTCTAGTTATTACAACTCAATACATTACAGAAAACACTCAGAGATACCAACACAGCGGAAAACTATATAACTATACGCAGAAGCCTCCTGCTCCATTTGCTCCTCCACAATTCGTCAAAGCTAACCTGAATTCCCTTGGCTACTCGTAAAAATTTGAGTACCCAAGAGTTAAAGAAAACAGAAATAACTCCGGGTCAGACATGGGTCTGGTGTGAGTAACAGGTTAAAGTTGCTTAACTTTGAAAAACCTTTGAAAAGAAAAGATATCATGTACATAAACATGGAAAAGTTTTTACCTTATGCTAACCAAAACATTTGATAGGAAATCCGATGATATTATAATAGTGTCTAGGGTTTTCAAGTAAATAAGAAATAGCCGAAATTGTTACATGATTAAAGTCCAGCTACTAGCCACAAAAGTGGGTAATACAATCAAAACCGTTGGCACTTATTGGATTTTGGATTCCATACAATGGCTGGGCTACTGGGGTACCGCCCGTCACAGTACGTGGCCAAGATCACCGTACCGATGAGTATGCCCGCTCCCCTGCAACACAAAGCCGGAACCATTCCTTACTGAACAGTTCCAAACAAGACCACCCCGCTGTTGTGATCAGCAACCGCACCACTAAGCCGAAAATAAAGGGACATCTAGATAGGGGTAAATCTCGCTCTCAAGTGGGGGCTACCCAGGAAGCCTTGCCGCACCTCCCTTGTTTTAGTCATTCCCGGTTGATGAGGCTTGAGGCTACGATTACCTTTATAGGACATATCACTTAGAATGCTCATCGTCCACCTGACGATGTGCTGAAAGCATTCAATCCATACAGTTCGTTCCGGGTTCGAACGAAACCGAAGGCATTATCTTGTTACACTCGTTATTGAATCACCCTTAACGACAATAACCCTTGCACTCTGAATCACCATCTCGAATCTACAAGTACTATTCCGTGAACTCATTACGGAATCACCCGCAGAGTTATACTGACGTATAGCCCTTACACCTCGAGTCTTCACTCGCTCCACTTGGATTAACGACCTAATGTTTAATTGGAATCGATGTGGATTTCGGATCCCAAATATGGAAACTCGATCCCGGTCTCATCGAAATCCAAAGCGTGTCTTTTAGGTCCAAGTTGTTTTAAGTTTAAAACAATTCAATTCATTATCTAAATATACACAGATAGATAATTCACAACACAGTCGATAATCAACCTTATCATCAATAGATAATTCATATCATAATCAGATAATCCATATTATCATCTAAAAGCAACCAATACATCCATATCACATGCATCTCCCATCTCGTAACTGAGATTACAATCCATACCAGGCAATTAATACCAATCATCAAACATAAGCAATGACCAAATTATCACACCTTCTATAATTAATTTAAAATTAAATTAATTACTTAATCATTAAAATTCTGCTTAACCATCAATTGATTACAAATCAATTTAAATAATCACCATCTCAATATTCATTCCAATTAATCCTTATTGATTAACCATCTCTGATTTAAATAAAAAAATTAGCCTTTAATATTAATTACACATGTTAATTATATTAAACCCTTTGCAAATAATTAACTTGTAATTGCTTAATTAATTAATTAGCTAAAATTAATTACATTAATCATTTATTCATTATTAATTATACCTTAATTAATCAATTCCAAATTACATCATTAATTAATTAATTAATGATTTCTGATTACATTTAATCAGTCTCTATATAAATTAATTACATAAGTAATTAATCTGAAATTAAAACCATATATATTAATCACCTATGATTAATAATCATTCAGTAATTAACTACTTTAATTACTCATTCCATAAATTAATTACTCTTAATTCATTATCTAAATTAATCCCTTGATTAATTTCAAAGTAATTTAAATCCAAATTACTTCTATCGTAAATATTTTTGATTACATTAAGTAATTATTAATTAATTACTTCCTCAAGTAATTACAATTTCATTAGTTACATAAAGTAACAATCCATAAATGTTTAAATTAATTTAACTTAATTAATCTAAACTAATCACATTAATCAAATTAATTACACCAAGTAATTAATTCATTAATTACTTTCATTAAGTAATCAAAATTAGCATTTGGTTATTATTAATTAATTAATTTAATTAATTATCAAAAATTAGTCACATTAATTAATTGTTAAATAATCTTAAGTTAATGACCTTCATTAACATTTCTTAATTACTTAATTAAGAATTAAATCATATAAATCATTATTAATTATCAATTAATTAATATTTATTTACAATTTAATTAATCTCTAATTATTAATTAATTAAGTGTTAATTAAAATCTTAATTATCTTTAATCACTTGATTAAATAAGTCTTAATCATTAATTAAAATTTAATTAACAATCCTTAATTATAGATTAATTAACCTTAATTATTCAATCTCAAATCTAATTAATTAACTTAAAAATTATTAATTACTTAATTGAACATCCATATTATTCATTAATTAAATAATTAATTATTCATCTAATTTACCTTAATAATTTAATGAATCCAATCATTTAATTTTATTTATCTTTTAGATAAACATTTCTTACTTAATTATGCATTTAAAACAAAATGTTTTTAAATTTACTTTAAATTCCATTTAACTTCATTTTAAACTTAAGATTCAAATTTATCTTAAATAAGATTTTAAAACAATTCAAAACTTTTATCTTATATGTTAAAAGAAACATCTACTTTATCAATAAGTTTAAAAGAACTTAAATTACAATTCAATTTAAATTCCAATCAATTCAAAATTTACTTTTAAATTTCAAAATTGAAATACAGCTTTCAAACTCATTCTAGATTTAACTTAACTCTTTACAACTTTTCCTACAATCTACATCTTCAATTTAAATGCAAATTATTTAATCATTTTAAAGCAATTTAAATTTAAACCCTTATTTTAAAAACTAAAGTTTAAATTTAATTCTAGATTTAAAAACCCAGATTTAAACTCATTTTAAATTTCTGATTAAAAATTTAAACTTTCAATTCAAATTCAAAACATACATATGCTTTTACACCTATGAGTTTGAAATCAAATATAAATTTAAAAACATAAATGAATTTAAATCTCAGACAATCTAATTTTGAATTCTTATTCAAATTTCAGATTTTAAAATCCAGTTTAAACTTCAACTTGTAATTTAAAGTTTATATTTAAAAACAGAAAACAGTTTCTGTTTTTATTTTAAAAAAAACAAATTTAAATTTTTCTGAATTTAAATTATTTCTAAAAAAACAGAATTCAAACTTATTTGAACTCATATTTTAGATTCAGGTTTTAAAACCCAAATTCAAATTTAAGTTTACATTTTAAATTTTAACTTTTAAAATTTAAACACTGTAACAGATTTCTTGATTATACTTAAGATCAAACTAAAGTTTCAAAATTCAAAACCTAAGATTTAAACTAATTGAATTCAAATTCAATTCAGGTTTTTTTAAATTTTAGTTTAAAGTTTAGTCATAGTTAAACTTGTTTTTAATTTTAAAAAATGTAAACAGGTTCTGTTTCCATTTTGAAAAACCTGAAACAATATAAACACTCGAGCCTCCCTATACTTTACTTCGAGTCAGCAATCAACTAGCTTCGAGCAGAAATCCAAATCCTCTGAGTAAATCATGATGCCATCAAAAAAAACTGTAACCCAACATTACACCACACATCACCAATCCCCCTGTGCACATACACACCCTTCTCCGGCCACCGCTGGCCAACTCCGCAACCATGCCACAGTCACTGATCAATCCTCAGGCCAACCGAACAACAACTTGATCGATCAATGATCGAAATCAAAATCGAGCTAAAAACCTCAAACCTGTAACAACACAGTGACCCACCCTTCAACCTGTCAACGCCTCGTTGGCGCGACTCCGGCCATGGTTTACTCTACAACTCCGGCGATTACTTCAACTACCCAACATCTTCCAATGCCCAAGACCCCAAGCGACTAGAACAATTATATTAGCCGAAATGATCCAATTCCTCAAACCCAGTAAAACTAGGGCTTAAAACTGCAAATCACAATCTCTTCTTCCGAAATGAAATACACCGTAACCTGATAATTTTCTCCTCACCCTTGATCGTTCCCCCACTTCCAGGAAAAATTCCAACCCATTCGAACCCAGGGATTAACACTTAGAACCCAAAATGCAACATACAGTAAAATATGAACTGCATTCTGGAATTAACACTAAAAATTGTAATATTGTTTTTAAAAATCATACTTTTGCATGATGTTTTGATATATAACCCTGAAACAAATAAGTTGTGACACTAAGATTTTCACTTATTTTGAACTGATCTTTTGATTCAGATTCCAAATACAATCTAAGGTTATTTTAACTAAGTAAAATCCTAAATTAAAGTTTGAAATTAATCTAACAAGTTTCATTTGAAACTCAGATTTAATAATGATTAAATCAAGATATTTGTACTTGAACAAGAACTATAACAGAGTAGATTCTGTAAATAAACAACAAGCAGATTCTTACAACCACAAGTACAACCATATATAAATATACATAACAATGCATATATAACCAGTATTCATATTCTATTTTTTAAATCAGGCAACCATAATTCATATATTTAAATTTTAGAAAAGAATATGTTACTCACCTGAAATAAAATGTAGAGCCCAGATTTTTTTTAACATGCAGAACATTCTTTGCAAAAGTTTTGAATGCCCTTTGAAAGTTGCTTCCAATTTGATGCTTTTTAAACTTGTTTTAAAAGAAGCTTCCAGATTTAAAGAATTGAATGCCTATTTGCTTGCTTGAATGGAATGCAGAACAATTTGAAGTTGCAGTTTCATCCCAGATTGTTTTGAAAACATGCAGGCTTCATACTTGATTAATGTATGCAGGTTTTGAAAATGGATAAGGGATTTGAGATGTATTTCTGATTTGTGGAGTTACAGGGTAATGATTTTGTACTTTGAAGATAAATTCAGATTTGCAGATTTTCTTCTTCTTCTCTTTATCTCAAAAATGAAGATTGTTTTTAGGGTGGAATATTTCAGCTGGAAAAAAGTTTCTTAGTTATGAATTGAAAATGAGAAAAGAATAGGTAAAGAAGAATGCATGAGTTTATATAACCAAATTTATGATTTAATTAAAATCAAAGAAAATAAAAATTAACACAATGACACATGTCTTTAGTATGAACACTTGTAAATTCTCTTGCTTAAACTCTTAACACATGTTAACTTATATCTTAAATTACTTACACATGTCTTTGTAAATGTTTTGTTATTTAATTAAGTGTTAAACAAAATTAAACTTAATTAATTAGTTCCATTAACACCTAGTTCTGTATATAATTAATTTCTAAAGAATAAAGCAAGGTGTTAGTATAAATCAAACAATATACAAATAAATCATTTGTCAAAGATACCCTTAAATAATTAAAATAAATTTATAAAAGAGGTTGTAACTTAAATGAATACATGTTTCATATTTTAAATTGTATTTTAAATTCCATATCAAATTTAAAATCACATTTTATAAATCAATATTTTAAAAAGAATAACACAAACATTTTTGTAACTAATTTTAATATTCAAACTTAAGTTAAAATGAATTTTAAACCAATAAAACATTTATCTCATATTTAAAAATCATTTAGTTATTTTATTAAATATTTTAAAAAAACTTAAATCCAAAAATAAATCACAATTCCTAAATTCAAAATATTAAAGTTATGCTATACTAATTTAACAACTTATCTATTTAAAATATATATAAATACACATATACATTATTAAATAGAAAATAGGTTTATTAGTTTATTAAAAATAAATTCACAAATCAAATATTTAAATAAAGAAGATTATAGTATCAATTCAAATTTATTAACAATAATTATCAATTCAATTTAAACACAGATTATTAAATTTATATTGTCCAAAATTCCGGGATATTACAAGGACAGTGTGGTATGTGTATTATGTTATGATATGTTGCTTGGTAGTTCTCATTTATGGAATGAAATAGAATTTCCGATGATTTTGGATAGTCAAAATCTTATGAACCGTTATAAAGCTTGAAGCTAAGCGTTTTTGTGGAAATGCAAAAGATGAGTTTTTGTAACTCTTGAATCGATAAGACAGTAAGTTAAAGCAAGTTTAATATGTTAAACGTCCTTGTTAAGTAAAATGAATTTGATGTATTGCTTATACTCGTTGAATATTATACGAATATGAACTTAAGTTAAAAAATGTTTATAAACTTGAAGTTAGATTCATATGAAATGGTTTATAAATGATTTTAGTATTGAATTAGATATACTATTTATGTAAATGAATGTGATATAGAAAGTAATTGATGTGGTTCAAAAACTAATAACATAAAATATGAAAGAAGTATGTAGATCATTCTATTCGCATGATAGTTCTTGACCTAAGATTCGAGTACATGGTTTCTAGGTGGTATACACTGAGAATGGGTTTGGGCTTTGATTTGGTTTCAACCTTAAATTCTATTTTAAATCAAATAAAATTTTCCTTTCTTTCAAACCATTCTTGTTATTTTTTTGTAAACAAATTCCAATCTAATTTAATTTAATTAACCCTTCAGTTACAAAATGTATTTCGATAATGACATGATTTTCATTAATTCAATACTCGTTTGCTTTCATTTAATTATTTATTTTATTATTATAGAATAATTTATTTTCCAACTATTTCAATTATATAAAAAAAATATTTACACTGTACATTATTTATAATTAATTAAAACATTTTATTTAACTTTAATATATTATTTGAAAAGAATTGATTAAGCCAATTCAATTTGTTAAAAAAAATTCTTTATTAAATTTAACTAAGTGAAATAAAATTATTTTCTGAAATAATAATTACTAATAATCAAATTCAAATATTTTATTTTAATTAAATTTATTTATTAGTATGGCATAGAAAGTAGGGTTTTTACACGTCTGGACAAGGATTTTTCACTAGATTCTTGACGATGAGCACTCGATACAGATTCTTGATGATCCGGAGGTTTCCTATCATAGTATGTGACTATGTAAGGGGAACAGAGGTTTTTAATCAAGGAACCTAATCGGAGTCTACACCAGAGAGGTCAAGTGATCGACACTAGTTGGGAAGTGAAATTTATGTGATCGAGCAAATGATTAGATTTGATACTGCATACGTATAATCCATGTGCATCGTATGGGCGTAAGCATTTATGTTTACTATGTTTTGCTATCTTATGGAGATTTCAAGGAATGACTCTTTTATTGGTTCTTAGGTAGCATGAATAATCGATTAAGTGATAACCCGAGGCTATTGAGCTAAGGTACACCTAGTAGCTTATTTATCGTCCTCCTAAGATGAGAGGGTTTTTGAACTTAGGCAAACCACGAGCTATGTTTGCGAGTGATTTTGAATACTTTAAGTATGGACATGTGTTTGTTTCTTTTGTTGATTGGTCATGTTGAAATTTCAAGGGTGGAATGTTTTGAGTGGTGAGAATGTAATGTCCCAGAATTTCAAACACTTTGTATTTAAATATCTGAATTATACAGATATTTAAATCATGGATTTTATGTTATAAAAGTGATTTTACAACCCTTTTAACCACCATTTTAAGTAATAACTAATGAAGGAAACTTGTTTTTGAAATATATTTACAAAAATAAACAGTTTGAAGAAATATCGATAATATGATCGAAAATTGTTTTATCGATAAATTGTTTTTTTCTCGGTAAAAGTTACTCAAATTCGCTGTGCTTTCCTAATATATTAATGTATAATTAATTAGAAACTGAAAATATTTTCTATGTTATATCTAACTAAATGTGAATAGTAAAAAAGATTAGCAAAGTGATTAAGTAATGAGATATTTGTGTCAACAATGTTTTGGATATTTGCTTCTGGTCAATGGTGGGGTGTAAAGCAAACACATAGGGGGTCATGGAATTGGCCAACTAAAGGAAGGTTAGAGGAGGCCTTTTGCCTTTGTTTGAGTCCACGATTTATATACTATATTTTTATAGACTATTTTCCAAGTTTGGTGAAAAAAGGACTAAGTATTCAAGCCTCTTTCTCTTCTTCGGTCCTCTTAAAAACATATCAAACCCACTCTAGTCTTCTACAAACTATAACCAAGGGCTTAGACATCATGGAAACAAAGGCTAGCAAGTCAAATGATGAAGAAATGGAGCACATGTGTGATAAACCGAATTTTTGACCTTCGAAAATCGACATTAATACATTCTCGGTATTCACATGTCGTAAATCCAAGTGCCGGAAAGCCCAAAAACATTAAAAAGAAAAGATGACAAAATAAACATAAAATAGAATCTCACACGAATGGAATAACATACATTATTTCAATATACAATCTTTAGAGCAGAAAATTTTGAATACAATATCAAAGTCCAACCTTAATTCAGCTTCGACAGTTATAAACACCTGTCCTTACAAATGCTGGCAAACAAACAAAACAAATGCAATATATGCAACGAATAATAGAATATGTCCATACATAGATGAAGATCTCCAGCTCACCCATGGAAAATCCAAGCATCTTCAACTAAACCTTAAACTACTCGGATCTGACTTGAGTATTAAAAATATCTGGATCGGGCTTGATAAACCAGCATGAGATACAAGAAATTTTTAATGTATAGATCATGCTGATGTCAATGAAAACCTTTGAAAGATGGGTATCTCATAAGACCACTTTCATACATAAATACGGATGGGTTTTTACCTCATGATAACCAAAATACTTCGTATGGAAAATCACTTTGATATTATTATTAATGACATTTCTTTGTAACATTTTTCAAGTAACATATCAAAATAAAGTATCAATACACGGACTAGGTCTATGGTAATATATCCGAACTAGGTCAATAGAGTACACCGGATGTAATATATGACACCAAATGGGGTAGCTCAAATGTTTGCAAAGATTATAGCTATTTTGGGACTACAATCAAAACCGTAAAGCTCGTATTGGAATTGGATTTCCAACATGATAGGGAACCAGTGCCATTTTTCTGATCCACGCATAACAAATTTAGTTCCCATGGTGCCTTTATCATTTTTCTCAAGCAAGTCACTTAAAAGTTCACTTGCTACACTACTATGGTACAGATTATTACTCAGCGGCTTTACACGATCTCCATCGGCTTCCAATACCTATCCATTTCATCATCTTAAGGAAACAGATACCTCAAGGCAACAGATGTCTTTCATTCCTCATAACCGATAGCCTGAAATATGTCCCACAGACCACATAGTATCCCGTATCATCTCCGGGATGTGAGGCTCGTAAGGCTATGATCAATTTTAACAAAGCCATGTTTTGCGTTTCATAAAGCCACACTTTATTCTTCCATAAAGCACATTCCACTTAGAATGCCACATTGTTATTCCTTAATCACACAACTGATCTACCAACGTATAACTCCTAAGCTCATACGTCTCAAGAAAGGGTGTTAGCTAAGAGAAGTTGCCTTCTACGCCACCAAGCAGATAATACATCGATAGAGATCAATTAAGATGATCAGAAATGCACTGTCAGATATTCGTTCATACAAGTTCGTTCTGGGACTAAACGAAACCAAAGGCACCCCTCCTACCATTAGTAGCGAGTAGTCCTTGCAATCCGAAGATTTCAAAACATGAAAGGACCGCTGCTATAATAAATGTCCATACATTGGGCGCAACCCAGAGAATGTCAATAAGCAGTCCTTCCGTTATGAAGATCTTCGGTCTTTAATACAATGAAGATTTTCAGAATGCAGACACCACTGCTATATAAATATAATATGGGGTAAACCCTTAGGACTCGTGATAGCAATTCCAACATTCTGGAGATCCTCGGTCTTCAATAATCATCATCTTCAACATGTCTTTGCTTCAGAACATATACATTGGTTTGAAGTGGTTTTCGGGTAGGAGTTGCCCAAATTCGACCTCGGTTACTCTAAACCAATCATCGATAAAAAAAGATGCTAAGTTCATATGTGATTAGCAATCATCAATCATTTAATTCATCTTTTTATTCATTCATAGATATCTTTTATAGATACATTCATTTAATCATTTCTTTATCCTTTTCAGAGTATATGGAATCATTAAGCCTCATTTGTCAAATCATTTGGTTAACTTTTAAATCTTTTTAATCTTGGAATAATTCCAAATCAATTCACCTTATACTTAGGAAAACATTTTTAAACCGTCTACTTAACACTTTAAGAAAGATTTTCCATTTCGAATCATAACTTTTAAATGTGTCAAAAACTATGTTATTTAAGACATAGTTTACTGCAAACCCAAAACAATAAATTTCAAGTACAGGAATTAAAATATTTCCAAATTATTTATTTAGATCTTATATTAGAAAACATTATTTTAGAGCATCGGGCTTTCCCTTCGATCTGCTCCACCCCTTACAACTTGTTTTGCTCATATTTAAAAATTAACATGATGAAATCTTGATTTTCTTTTGGTATAATAGTCCAGAAAATTCATATCTCGAAGAATTTTGAGCTATATTCCATTTTGTATACTCATTTGAAATTTTCAACGCAAAATCATGAATTATCGTTACACGACGCGCCTAGTTTTGGCTTGTTTTTCAAAAAAAAAATTCAAACTTCATGGAAACACTTTTATATGTTTATAAAACAATTTTATACCATTCTAAACTCATTTTAAATAATATAATCATATTTCAAACCAATTTTCCATTTCATTCCATATTATGATATTTTATTATTATAATATCTTTTTAAACGTTTTTAGATAATTTAAAATCATTAAAAGGCTAAATAATTTCCATACACATATTTATATGGATTTAATTCTTATTTAATTAACTATGGTTAATTACTAACCATTTTTAATTATCATTTTTCAAACCAAGCAATCACCCATATTAACATGAATATATTCAAACAAGTAATCTACCAAGTAATCAGACATTTAATCATCCAATATATTTGAACTTTCAAATCATCATACTTGAAGTAACTTAGAGATTAATTAGTAAAAATGTGAGTACTCACCTTTAACCAAATAGATTAACTTCGTACCAACATTCATATCAACCAACACTTCTCTAACTTCTGTGAGCTTCAACTAATCAACTTCTAATTTACTAAATATTATCAAACAACCTAACTCTACATTTTCAAATGCTCAATCATCACCACCCTCCACTATGCTCTCCGCCGCCTCCTCTTCATGATCCAAACTCCCGGCCTCACCTCCCAAACACCATCAAGCTCTCCATCACCATTGCATATGCCAACAACACTACCACTATCTATAGGGCTCGGCCTCCCCCTATTCCACTTCTTCCTCCATCATTTCTTCACTTCTTAGATGCTAAACCATGTTCCAACAATGATATAAGAACTTTGGCAAAGTTTGGTGGTGTTTTGACTTTGTTTGATAGGGTTTTGAAAAAGTTAGTAAGGAAAGAAGAAGAAGAAGAAGAAGCCATTAAAATGGAGAGGAAGGAGAAGAAAAGGAAATTTAACAAAATAATCCTTTACGAAATTACCAAAATACACTTACTTAAACCTAAAGTAAGCTACACTTTTTCAACATTTAACATCAACATTTCACATCTCTACTTTATGTCTTAAGCTTAAAAAAAAAAGTAATGATTTTGTTGGATTTAGATGTGATTTATTTGATGTTTGCTTTTTTACTTTTGTTAATTACCCTACTTACTTTTACTAATGCTATTCTAGATTTTCCTAATGATACCTTAAAAAAGTAAACATATTTTGTTATTAAAAATGTGTAATATATGTTAAAAAATGTTAACGAAGGTGCAAAGATGATGCGACAACTTATTTTGAACAAAAACGTTGATTTTCGACAAAATATGTTACAGTCACATTTTGACATTTTTGTTAAATTTCATGTATTTGTAAACAAAACTTTAAAATAAGTTTATTACAATATTAAAATAATTAAAACCAGTTTGTTTTAGTTATAAAACCATATTGAATAATATTAAAATTCAAGTATAAAATTACGACGTTGATTTGTCAATGTGCGGTGAAGTTTGTACATTTTTATAAAACAAGTATATATGTTTATAAAACCATTATAAATCAAATTTATATTATTATTATTATATCATTATATAACATTAAAAAAAAATTATCATTTACAACAATTATTCGAATGTATATTAAATTTTACAGAAAACCGACTTTTGTCAATTTTATGACAAAACTTCAAAATCTCTATTTAATTCAAAAAATAAGTTCATCATTCTTAGTTATCTCATTAAACATGGTTATTAAATTTGAAAACTCTATATTTGAATATTTAAAATTAATTAAATGTTCCATTTTCAAAGTGGTAAAAATTACGGATCGTTACAACAAGTCCCAAACCCATCATAGGCCGTGAGCAAAAGCGGAAGAGGGGGAGTAGCTTCGAACTTATGAAGGAAAAAGGTGGAATCTTTGGAAATTTGGTGGTAGTAGGATATCTTTAGGTAATATTTTATATGGATATTAAAAATGTATTAATAAGTATATATAAGTTTGAAAAAAGTAAATTCAGTATTTTATAAAATAATAAAGAAAGTTTTGGATTGTAACACTTATGTTATAATAAATGATTTTGTGAAGTTATTTAAAAGTATATTACTTTGTTTAGTAAGTATAGGTATACTTCAACCTTTGAAAAGAATGTTTTAAAGATAATGACAAGTATGAATCGATTTTGGATTTGTTGTGATAATGTGTTAGTAACTTTGACTTTAACCCTTTAATTATACTTATGAATATAATTAAATCTTTGAAAAGAATGTTTCAAATATAATTATAAGTGAAATGGTTTTAGGCTTGTAGTGAAAATGTTTAAGTAACATATGTGAGTAACCCTTGTGAATACACTTGGACTTTTTAAATGCATATTTTAAAGCTAATGACAAGTATGGAATGTTTTTGGAAAAAGATAGAAAAA
Organism: Allium cepa; assembly: GCA_030765085.1. Lineage (NCBI taxonomy): Eukaryota > Viridiplantae > Streptophyta > Magnoliopsida > Asparagales > Amaryllidaceae > Allium > Allium cepa. The sequence continues at coordinate 714,238,320 of CM060934.1, forward strand.
AAGTAAGCTTCAACTTGTAAAAGGGAAGAGGTTTATAGTAACAATGTTTGAGTAACATTTATTTTTCATCTCCTTGATTATACTTTAAAGTAAGAAATCTTGTTAAATGATTTGTGAATGTACTTGTACCATTTGAAGTAAGCATATGAATACATTTTGACGTATTGAAAGAGTACAAATGAATAGTTAAAATTGATAAACAAATGCATATATCTTTTGTGAAGGTAATTTAAATATAAATACAAGTAGAAAAAGGAAGTTAATGTAAGCATCACTTATTCATATGGTTTGAGATCCCTTGGGGAGGACTTATTCATCTGAATCATCTCTTGCTTTTAGAAAATGTATATAAGATCCTAAAGGGAGGACTTCTATATATAGTTTTCTTACTTCTAAAGGAAACAGTAATTAATCGACAAAGTTTTATTACATAAAAGAAGTTTTACAAATAAAAGAGGTTTTAACTAATAAAAGAACTAATTAAATAACAAGGTGATTAAAAGTTGCTATTGTAACTTTATCATGCTTTGTGTGACTTAATCGTGCTTAGTGTGTTTACTTGTTTATGGAAAGTATTTAGTCATGTGCTTAGAACTAAAAGCCGACAAAGTAGACTTGTTCTATCTATGAGAGTTAAGAATGAAGTGTTTAGATAAGGCTTTGGTGCAACTAGTGCTCTAATCTGCCCAGCTTCACTCTTGACCGAGGGATGGCGTAAGTTGAGAAGGTCGAAAATGGTGATAAGTATACGGGACTTGGTTTCCATATGCAATCGTTCTCATTATTATTGAATTTGACCAAAATTAACTTAGGAAATATCTAGAGGAAACACGAGGGTTATACGGCATAGTTATCTTTTGTGATGCTATACAATGTGTATAAACTCGTCTTGCTCTTCTAGGACAAATGATAAGAAAATTCGTCTAGATTGGAGATGATCTCCACCCTTATGCATTATCTGTTTATTCCTGAAAGAACCGGGGTTATGTTAACCGAAAAATTATCGATTGGGTTTGGAGCATTCGATAAACGGGGGAGTGTACTTATTTGAGATGACCCGAAACTGTAGCCACTTCAAAACCATATACATAGCCTATGTTCAGGAAGCAGTCGTGAAGTGAAATGTTATAGAGTTGTATTGTCTATCCCAAGGTTAAGTCCAAGGGAAAGGTCATTGTTAACATTTCGAATGATGCTATCGTGTGGCATTTTCAATCTTAAAGGTGATACCAAGATAGAGGACTTTATTATCATTTGTTAGAGGACGTATGCTAGAATCCATGGAGAGATCTGTGAATGGTTGAGAAGCTTGAATCCATGGAGTGATTCACTGTTCGAGATGATAGAATCCATAGAGAGATTCTAGATCCATTCAAATGATGATGACTCGTGTGATGAGATGCTGAACGTGAATTCACCGTCGATAATGATAGAAACCGGAGTAGGATGCAAAGCCAAGGGGTTTAGCTTTCCCAATGGTATATCAGCTCAGCATCAAGTGATGCTTTCGGATATGCATGCGATGACGATAATACTTGGTGCTACGTGATCGGGTTTATACCAGCTATGTTTATTTTATTTTATATTTTATCTAGAGATATACGCTACTTGAAAGGATATTTCCAACCCTTCTCACAAAGCCCATTCTCGATGTACTTAGGGCACCTCAAACGGAAATCCATATATATGAATGAACCTTAGCGGTTTTGATTGTATACTTAATATTCTTGTGTTGTACACATGGCATGGCTATTTTCTAATATATATTCTATACCCTAGACATTCTCTATTATTTCATCTTATGTACTCATTAAATGGCTAGGCTCCTATGAGAGGAAAACAATTCTGCTGATTCGATTGAGTTCTTCAATTGGACTTTTGTATATCTCATGTTTTTATTTTTCCATTAATTCCTTGAGTGGTCTTTCGAGCAGTTTGAGAAAGGAAATTTTAGTTGGATATTCTTTGGAGCTCAAGGAGACAAGCTGGATGTTTCACTACCATAATATTCTTATTCCTCTACACTACTAGTATGTATATATTAGCAATTATGAGGACAAACTGTTATAACTATCTAGTTTAATGATGGTACTTAAGATTGTAACTCTAAAAAGCTATGTATTTTATAGTAACATTTTGTACAATCTTTTTGATATTTATAATATCAGTCCGCTGTGAGATTCTGATGTTATGTTCTTTTTTTCTTCTTCCTTTTCTTTTTCTTTTTATTTACCCTAACGATCTTTCTTTCCAACATTGGGGTGCTCGGCACGTGAATACTATGGATGTATTAATATCGACATTTGGGGTTCGAAAAGGTGGGTTGTCATAACAACCAAGGCAAAGACCTGAAGCTACCCCACTTTTACCTTGAAGCATCCTCAAAAGCACCGAACCAGACTTTTTGTTCAAGTGATGACTCGCCTTCTCGAACCCCCAAGCATGATTCGAAGCACCAACTGAACAGACTCCAATGTTCTACCAACAAACAGACAACACCACCGGATATCATTTGTTGCCCGGTCTTCCATGGCATCGAACCATAACATCACTAGACAACATTTGTTGTTCGATCTTTTCTCAATGTCGAACCGTGCTTCTTATTAGGCCAACATCCTCCAAACCCGAATGCTATAACGGATTCACACTAAAATTTAACGTCGATTCGACCACTGCGCTATACTCTTTGACCCTTATGCGTTCTTTATGCAATGTTACAACTATTAACATCCTTGAGTCTATCCATCGAATCTTGGTTCATAGTATTCGAGATAATAAGAAACAAAGCATAAATCCTTGATTTAGACAACAATCTGGTGTGAGAGATTCATCATCACAAAAAAAACTATAAATGTCGTATATAGTAATAATAGCATAGGGTATAAAGAACCATACTTGACCTGTCTCTACCTCCAAAGAGTTATCATATAATAGTCGATATGTGATAATCTATTATTATGACCATATAAGTATACAATAGTTGAAGTACAATGTTTAGCATCTAGTTATACGGTCAAAAATACCTACATCGTGTGTAACCTTAGAGTGATAAAAAATCATGGCAAACATAACATCCATCAAACAATCCACACCATCACTCATGTGCGTTGGATATATGATAACTCTTATGGAACAGTCGTAAAGCAGGGGCTCAATCGAAATTATGGCTTCATTGGTGCTTGAATCCATACCACCTCATTAGGCTAGGAACCAGGCCCATAATCGCAAAAGCCTAGGGTAATCTACTTTCGCAAGATCTGGACATGATCGCAAATCCAAGTAGGCATCCCAACATACCCCATCTTTACGAGCACACTAGACAACAACCACTTGTGCATTCTATATGCAACAATAAAATTTTTGAAATACTTGAGTCTGTCCAACGAAGCCCGAGCTCATAGTTCCTACCTCTAGTTCGTTCCAGTAAGCATTTTCAGCCATACAAGCATACAAACAAAAAACATACATCCAACAAATAACATTCAAACACGCAATCACATAATCAATCGTAGAAATCATCATACAAGGTGCCTACAACATAGCCTTATATATCAAGACAATCACATATTCAAATAGCATGTATAGAACACCAAAAATTTCTATGTTCATGTTTTACTATAGGTAGGGTTTTAAAAAAAAGTTAAAATGTAATTTTAACTTCAAAAATGGATCCAAACATGTTAAAACCTATATATACATATATATACATATAATAAGGTGAGAGATGATAAATCACTCACTAAGCACCAGAAAATGGAGATTTGTACGTAAATTGAAGCGAGTTCGAATATCAACAGCAAAGATCTAATTTTTCTTTCTATAAATGTAGAATTTAAAATCTTTAATGAATCTCCTACTACCTTAATCTATGATTTAGACTTATTTGGAGGAGAAAATAGATTATGGATAAAGAGTGGGTCAATAAGAGCTTAGATCTATTTGATAAGTGGTAAAAATGATTTGGAGATGATGGTTTAGCCTATAATAGTTTAAAAATCCAAAATGGGTTAGTGGGCTTGTAATGATCCGTAATATTAACTATTTTAAATTATTAAATTTAATATAATTATTGAACAAAGATGGTTAGAAATAAAAATCTAATGTTCTATCTATGTAATTTATTCAATATGAACTTGAATAAAATTTTTGAAATAACCAATTTGGAAGATTTTGGCAATAACAAGTATTGAAATGAAATTCTATGTATTGAATGTGTTTATAATCACTAACTGGAATTGAATAATAAATATTGAATTACTATAAAATGGAAGTGGTTGTTTTATTATTTGAATTCGTTTTAAAAGTAAATTTTATAAGTTAAATAAATTATATTTCAGATATAGCAATTTATTGGATAATTAGATTGTTTAAATTTAATATTGGAAATTACTTAAATAATTGAATCCTGAATTTAATATGAATGAAAATGATTTCAAAAGTTGATTAAAATTTTATTTAAATAAGAATGAAAATTTTTAGCTTTTAAAATTGAGTTTAAAACAAATAAATTGGTCTTGGAAATTTCTTGTTTTAATTAATGTGTAAAAATAGGCTTTTTGAGCATTGTCACGGATATCGACGAAACCAGTTTCATCGGATCCGTAATAGTGAATTATTGTAAGATTTCAAGTTTCATAAGGATCATACTTATCGTTTAGTCGCGCGAGCTTGGAACGCGTAGAAATTAATCAAAGGGATATAATTAAAACAATTTGATTTTGAAAAGTTATCTTCTAAATGTGATGGAATTGGCAACCTATTCCATTGTGTTTGGAATAGGAGTATATCATATATAACGCCAGGCTGCATGCTTCGTTTGGAGTTTGGAAAATTTATGTGTGAATTGTGTTGGAAATTTATATATAAGGCTGTATATCTCATTTTTCACAAATGAAACCCTATCTTTCAGCGCCGCTCCTTTTAAGCGATTAATAGCCGACAAACATCAATCTTTCTTCCTCGTTTTTATCCTCATCCACTCATCAAAATCAAATTCCACCGAAAGGAATATTGTAGAGCACGACAAGCTCTACAATACGACAAGTTGGATCGACGCGGTATGCTTCGAAATTGCCAGGATTTAGCTCTGAATTCATGCGGGTTTCCTTGCATTGCGTGAGAACGGAGGCGGAGGCGACGTGGCTTCTGGTGATGGTGGAGGAGGCTGAGGCAGTCACGGTGGTGATATTCGATTGAACTCCGGTGGCCTGAAGTTGTGGCGCGTTGACGATGTTGAGTCGCGTAATGGGTTCGGTCCTGGTAGCAAAGAGCGGGATTAAGGAACGAGAGAGGTTAATTAAAGTATTAGTTAATTATTATGTTAATTAAATATTAATTATATCATTATGCTAATGAAATCGTAACTTTCTCATACGAGAGGTTAATTTAAGTATTAGTTAATTACTATGTTAATTAAATATTAACTATATCATTATGTTAATGAAATCGTAACTTTCTCATACGAGGTCTGATTCGAGCGAAACGAGTCACGTTGGAATCATATCAAAGTCTCTACGACGTAGAGTGGAATTGCGATTTATTAGAAGCTGAAAAACTATAGAAAAACTTTTAGTTTCAAATAAAGGTGAGTGGTTTAAACTGCCCGTGAATACTAAAATAATTTTATGTTAGTTAAATCATAGTCATGAAGTGATTTATTTTTGTAGAGTGTTGTTTTGTAATTTAACTGACTGCAATGACCCTGAATTTCCAACCCGATTTAAAATTTTAAATATATCATTTTAATGTAAAAAAATTGAAATTTAATACGATCTTAATTAACGTCCAAACTTAGTTTATAAGATGCGTCTAGTGAGTTATGGTTAAGGTAAAATTTCGTCGCAAAATATTGCAGAAAATTTCATTCGCGTTTTTACTGTATATCAGTTCATTTTAAACAGCCAAAAAATTATCTTTCAATCGAAATATTTTTAAACAGTAACGTTGTAAAAATTTATCTGTTCAAGCCGTCGAAATTCATTTCGTCAAATACCGTCATCGCCTGCTCCATTTAAATTGCTTTGATAAACGAACAATTTAATCAGCGTAAATTTCGGTTTTGGATAAAACTGTCATATCGCAATTATTTGTACACCATTAGAAGTGCCTCATCGCGCTGATCAAAACGGTATATTCATTTATGCGAATCGGAGTCCGATGTAAAACATCGCGTTAATTTAACCGTTTCGGGCGAGCCAGTTAAACCATATTCAGCCCAAACAAAACAATATGTACCCATTCGAAAATGTGAAATTTATTTAGTTGCCTGCATTCATTAGAGGGTAAGTGGTTGGTCGGTGAGACTTGGAAATTGCATGGCGTTTGGGAATGCGAGGAGAAAATTTATTTCTACGGATTTCAAAATAAAAATACAAAGTGTATCTGTTTCATTCATTATCAAATACAGCAACTTCAAAATCTACAGGTACTCCTTCTTCCTCCATTCTTTTTACTTCTTTTCTTCATCCTCTAAAAAAAAGAAACTATGCAAAGAGAAAGGCACCAGATCTTTCCTCCTTCATGCACACGTTCGGGCCCTCCTTCTTCATATGTACACGCAACCCACTTCACCTTTCACTCCGCCACTTCCACTCACTTCGACCCACCTACCCAGTCCGATCCTCCTTCCCTTCGCCTCCCTTACGCATTCGCCCTTCACCGCGCACATTCCCTCCGACCGATCCATGCGCCATGCCACCATCCACTCATTCGCCTCCGCGCGTACGCGCATCCATGCCCATAACCAGAGCTCCTCTTCCCAGTTCGCCTTCTAGCAAATCACATCTCCTCAGCCACACGCACTCCACCGAAAACTCCAGTGCACACCACTCCTCCACCGCTGCCTCTCCCCACAAACACCGAGCCTCCACCTTAGCCATGCCACCACCCCTTCCTGTCCTGAATGTGTGCATGCGTGTGCTTGAAGTGTGCGTGTTGCGTGTGAACTGAATGTGTGTGTGCACGTGTTTAGAGAGTGCGTGTTGTGTGTGTGAAAAATAGTGTGTGTGCATGTGTTGGAGTATGTGTGTTGTGTTTGTGAACAACAAAAAATGAGTGCGTGCGGTTTGAATCAAATTGATATGAAGAGATGAGGCACTGTGAACAAAAGAATTTGATAATGTATGTAGTGTGTGCGTATAAAATAGTTTAGAGTCACTGAGTTTGAAGTCTCAGTTTGTTTTTAAAGTAAATTTTGAAGCAACGGTTGTTTATAAAAAAATATAAAGTAATGAATAAAGAGACAGTGTACTGTTGCTTTATGCAATAGTAGCATTGTACTATCACTTTCAATTGTTGCTAAAAAGAATATTTACGCAACATCTATTTTGTTACTGAAATATAGTAACCGTTTCTCTTCTCTATTTTATGCAGAAGCAACCGTTTGAGTTCCATTTGCAGCAGCATCGATTTCTCAGCTTTTGTTCTTTTCTTCGTCACCGGTAAGTGCATATATATAATTTTATAAATTGTATATGAACATTCATTTGAAGTAACATCGTCTTTCTTTTATCGATAATTGCAGTGTTCCATTGTTCGTGTTGTACCGATTCCATTTGTGCTTCTTCGTGCTTCGCTGTCAATTTCTCTAACCACAAAAGGTGAATTAATTTTCACGACGTATATTCTTATACAAGTTTGGTTGATAAATGATTGTTGCGTGATGTTGAAATTGGACGTTAAATTGTTGATGTAGTAAGTGATAAATAATTTGAAATTGAAATTGACGTAGGATAGTTAGATTTGATATATGTAGAATTTGATAAGATGACAATTGCATAATATGACCCCTCTAAATGTTTAATTAATTGTCACGTAGAAATATGGTTAATTACACCTTGAACCATTTAAATGTATGTTATTTAAATTGATGTAGTATGAAATTTGAGTAATAGATATCAAATGAAGAACCGTATAATAATCTTTAATCTACATGAAATGGTAGTGTAGATTCTAGAAATAATTATATTAATTTGCATAAACAACAAATGTAAATTAATACGATCATTTCAGGATTATTTAAATAAATTATGGGATTATTATTGATGTTTTCTATTGCTTGTTTATTTACTTTGACATCATCCCATTTATCACACTACAAGTTCCCTTTGCTATGCTTTGATTTTTGAATTGTAATGGAATCGGGTTGAAATGATAAATACCCAAATGAACTTGACTTGGATAGAGAATTAAATAAAACCGATTGGTTAATAATTTGATTTAAAAATAAAATAAAGATTTTATTTGAATAAATAATAAGGTTTTGAAATGAAGTTGGAATTTGAAATTTGATGAAAAGAAAATGTTAATATTTAATATTCTAAAACAAAATATTAACATAGTGGTTGATGAAAGAACGTTGTTTTAAATTTAATTATTTAATAATTAAGTTTGAAATTGTTAATAATTAACTTTTGAAATTATTTAATAATTAAGTTTGAAATTATTTATTAATTAGGTTTTGAAATTATTTAATAATTAAGTTTTGAAATTATTTAATAATTAAATAAGATTGAATTATTTAATAGTTAAATAAGATTTGTTTCTTTAATAAGTGAAATTGAACTCCTTGAATAAGTGAAATTAAGTTTCTTTATTAATTGAGTTTTGAAATTTGTAACTAACTAAATAAATAAGTGAAATTGAATTTCTTTAACCAGGAATAAAATGTGATTTATTGAAATTAATGTAAGACTTGTAATTTAAAGAATTTGATTTGACGAATTTAATTTAATTCAATTTGTATGTTTTGATATAATGGAGTTGAACGTAAGTAGTTGATTTAATGAATTGGAAATCGAATAGAAATTGTTTGAATGATAAATTAACTTAACGAATATTGAATGAAATCGATCAATGAATTTAAATCTTAAATTAAATATATTTAAATGATTACGGAATCAAACTTATATACGAATTTAAATAAATATTTGAATTGATTAAATAAAAACTGAAATTGAACTGTAAAGTTTTGAAATGGTAAATTTAGAAGTTATGAAACGAAAATCATGGAAAAAAATTTAGAAAGACAAATGAAATGTTGGTTTACAAATTCTAATTGAAATTGTACTTGATTTGGTTTTGAAATATATTAAACGGCCAATCGGTCAATAATTACGAAAGTTATTAAAGAGACCGGAATCGGTTAGGGTCATACTCACTGTCTAAACGGAAAACCACTTTAATAACTATACACGGAGTGTGATCCAGAATGAAGTGGTTGGAATGACGTACGTGATGATTGAAGAAAGAGAACGATAATGGATAGCCTTGAAACTTGTGTCAAATTGGAAATGACTAAAACAGGAGCCTTGCCAGGCTAAATTGGGTTAGCTACCTCGAGAGAACACACTTCTATGTAAACTACTCATTACTTATTATTGATTGTGTGCACCATTGAATTTGAAGTGTTGTTTCGTGGTGTTGCGATCGTTGCGGCGATGCATTCTCACCAGTCCGGATCAGGCAAACGGTAGTTTCACTACCTTGGGTATTGCCTCATGTGCCTTGTCATACTTGTATCCCTATATACGCGACCACTACGAATTTGTTTTGTATTATACCTATGGAGTACTCCCTGATATCCCACTAGTTTACGGTGGACTGTACAGTGTTGCATAGTCTATAATGCTATATAAAATGTGTTAAAGGGAACAATGGTAATGCCCTAACACTATCTTGATATTTTACTTTACTATTAGACATTATCTACTTATCATACATTACTATGTATAAAAGTTTAACGGATCCTTAAATCTATTATTCCATTCATATTTGAGTTATTGTTATTTCAAATTTGAACCATATTATCTGTATAAGAATATATGTCCAGATTCGAATGTTTGTTTGCGCATATGCTCAGGTCAGACTGAGGATTTCTATTGTTGTGTTGCTTGGAGCTGAAGGCTTGAAGACTATCATTATCTTTATCTTATCAGTATTTCTCTTTCCTATTTGGATATTGTCGGACATTTATGTTGTTCTATTTTATTTACTTGAGACATTGTTGTATTTCCTTAGTAGCCTCATGAAATGCTATTATGACTATGTTGTAATTCCGCTGCACTATTCTGTTATGTTATATTTTCTATAATTCTGTGACGATTCTCATTTATATATATACTCCATTAATAATTCGTGTTTTGTATTATTTAAGTTGACATGTGTATCTGCCATTGCACTTGGAGGGCGCAGCATGATAGGGGGTTCTCGCTTCCTGGTTTGGTAGCGAACGGTTAACTCTTACTCCTACATGTCCCCACGGGGGTTGGTGGTGCAATCGAGAGGCTGGCCGTAAAGGCAGAGCACAGGTACCAATGTATGCTACGGTGGGCGTTACCCTAATGGGGTGGCTTGTTACAATTGGTATCAGAGCTTTGGTTCCCGAAAACCTTAGCCTGTGGAGTTTTAAACCTCATTAGAGATAGGGTAACCAAACCCTAGAATGAGGAGAATCATTTCAGAATCCATATCCTTTGATTCCATCCTACTTATTGAATTCATTTGATTAGAATTTCTTTAAGATTCTATAATCTCTATCTATGATTCTAAAATCGCTTTTGGTATTCCAGGATGAGTACCAGAAGGAATGCTAGAGGTGGGGGTAGAGGAAATGCTCCCGAACCACATGCCCCAGCTCCCACAGTAAAGTTCTCCACTCTAAGAAAGGAATACACTCAGCTTGGCGGCGTCAAATTATCTTGTTCCGAGAGCATCATTGAAGCACAACAGTGGCTGAAAAGTCTGGAAAGGATCTTCACTAGCCTTGAGATTACTGATGCACAAAAGCGTATATTGGCCGCTTGGCAGCTTCAGGATGCAGCACAGGATTGGTGGGAGTCAGGCTCTTCCCGTACTGACGAAGAAACTATCACCTGGGCTCAGTTTAGGTAGAAATCTAACTGAAATTGCATCTAAATAAATTCCTTCTATCTCGTCAAATTTTTACTCATCCTTATATCGCTTGTAAATAGGGATTCCTTTACGGCTCACTGGATGCCAGCAGCCGGAAAGGCTCGGCTTTATCGATCATTTATGGACCTCAAGCAGGGCAACATGACTTTCTCCGAGTATGAAAGAAAGTTTAACGAACTCTCCAAGTTTGTACTTGGCTTAATTGATACACCACTGCTTAATAACGAGAAATTTATCCATGGAGCACGTCTAGAGTATTACGAACTCCTCACAGCTCATGTCCATCGCACTTTTACCGAGTTGATGGCTTTTGCTCTTAGGTATGAGGGAAAGCCAAAGGGAACATTAGTCACCAAGGCTCCAGTTACTCAGCCATCCTCTAGTCAGACCAGGAAGAGGAAGCCAAAATTTGAGCAACAGAAGAAGTGCCGGCAGAAGAAATCCGGGCTTGGCTATTCTCAAAATAAGCCCATCGACATATCCTCTATCACCTGCTTCAACTATAATCAGAAAGGTCATTATGCCAGTAGTTGCCCATCCCCAAAGGGTGCAGCTATTTCGCCACTGTCTCAGATGGCCAAGAAAGATGTATGTCACATTTGCTTACAGCCAGGACATTTTAAGAAGGACTTCCCTACCCAGAAGAGGGGCACTCCATCTGGAGTTTTTGCAATTACCACATCCACCCCGGTAGTTCAGGATGACCAAGGTACATTGCAAAGTACTTTTATGTTGCATACTTTAACTGTTAGAGTTTTATTTGACACCGGAGCAATACATAGTTTCATATCTATTGATTTATGTAACAAACAAGGATTGGAACCTATCCTTGCATCTACCTTCTTATGTGTATCAAACCCAATTGGAGGACCCGCTAACCTCAAAAGGGCATGCAAATATGTCACGCTTATGTATGGCATGCACCGTTGCACTTGGGATTTTTATGTCCTTGGATTCGAGGCATTCGATATCCTATTAGGTGTTGATTGGCTATGAAAGTTCGAAGCCGTTATCTCTTGCAAAGCTCGAACCGTCTCTCTAATTGACAACAAGAGTATACCATTAGTTATTAAAGGTAAATCACCTCAAGAATGTGCAGGGAGTTTTATATTCTCTCTTGACTCTCATCTGAATGATCTAATCTCTACTCCGGTTGTTCAATTCTTTTCTGATGTGTCTGGAGAAGTCAATTATCTACCACCTCCTTGGGAAATCGAATTCCACATTGACCTTATACCTGGTGCTCGACTAGTAGTTCTCCCTCCCAGGAGAATGGTTCCTAAAGAGAAGGCAGAATTGAATGTTCAGATTGAAGATTTATTTGCTAAAGGCTTGATACGACGAAGTTATTAAGAATGGGGTGCTGAAGTTGTATTCATCACAAAGTCTGATGGTTCTCTCAGAATGTGTGTGGACTATGGAGAGCTAAATAAGCTCACACACAAGAACCGATATCCAATTCCCCGCATTAACGATCTATTCGACCACCTCCATGGAGCTAAAGTTTTCTCTTAACTCGATCTGGCTACAGGATTTCACCAACTCAGAATTGCTGAGAATGGTATTCCTAAAACAACATTCCGCACTGAAAATGGTTTCTTTGAGTGGCTGGTTATGCCGTTCGGTCTTACTAATGCTCCAGCTTATTTCGTCGACTTGATGAATAGAGTTTTTTGGGATGTTCTTAACAAGTTTGTTCTTGTTTTCATCGATGATATTCTCGTCTTCTCTAAAGATGAGAAGGAGCATAGGTCACATTTGGATTTTGTTCTTGAAACTCTTCGCAGACATCAGCTTAAAGCCAAGTTTTCGAAATTCCACTTTTGGAGAGATGATGTAACGACCCGTAAAATTCGTTAATTAAATTTGTCATATTTGCAAGATTTTGAAATTAAATTATAGAGAAATATAATTGTTATAATTGGTAACGAAGAAAATGTTAATAATTAACCTATGAAATATTTCATTGGTTGTAATGGACTTAATTATAAAAATTGAATTTAATAAATCCTATTTAATTGGAACCTTGTTTATTGATATGCAAAAGTATAATAAATGAGTTATTACTAGAGATTGAAATTTTAAATAGAATTCTAATAAATGAATAGTGGAAAGGATTATACAGGTGTATAATTTAATACGAGAAAGGAAAGTATTTAATTGATTTTGTAATAAAAAAACATTGTAACGGTAATTGGAATAAATTAAGGAATATGTTAGTATAAGTTAATTATTAATAACTTGAAAGGAAATCCAACCAATTCAAGTTAAAAGTTAGACTTGGTTATAAATATAATATAAGAGAACTAACAAATATTGAATAAATTTTGGAATAGTTTGTAATAAATGTTAATTGAGTAAAACCAGTGTTATGTAAGTAATTACAATATTTGGGGTGTAAATAATGAACCTCTAAAAGTGTAATTAAGAGTTAACGACAATATTTATTGTATGTTACTTATTTTATTAGGTTGTCAAGTCAATTTGTAATCAATTTCAATTAATTCACTAAATTATGGCAATTAATGTGAAATAAATGATAATTCCATTTATACCTGTAAGCAGTTATTCCAAGTTGCATGTTGAAATGGTTGATTGAATTGAAATTTTAAATTTAATTTAAAATAAAAATATATATACATTTATATAGGTTTATAATAACGGAAATTTAGGAAATAAGGTTAGAACAAGTTGATAAGTAATAACCAAAATAAGGGAATAGTATCAATGTAAATAAAGTTGAAACAAATTGGATATAAAGAAATAAATGTAAGCATTTAATATACTAATTAATGTTGGTTTGATGATAACGTTACTTGGTGATTAATTATAGAGTAACGGAAGTGTGAACGTAAAGTAATAAAAGCGTAGATTTATGTTAAGTAATAATTTGTGGATTTGGGGAATAAGTTGAAATTTTGATAATTAAGAAATTAATACGAAAAAGTATGTAAAGTAAGTTATAGAATGTAGAGTAAGTTATAGAATGTAAAGTATTTGAAGACCGTAATTTATGTGTTCAATATATAGAAATAAACATTTAAAAAACATAATATTCCTTCAAATTTAAAATGTAAATAGGTGTATATTTAGGTAATGAAATAAAATTTGCATGGAAGATGAAATGAGTATATCAACGGAATGAAATTGGAGACAAGTGTTAATTGTGGTATAGAGTTATAATAGGCTCAATTTAAGGGTTGGAATTAAATCTACTCCGTTTAATTGGAAACTTATTAAAATAAATTGGATTCAATTTATAATAAAGGTGTTATTTTAAGAAACTGAAATAAATTCTATAATGGATGAATTAAGCTACTTTAAATTGAGATGGAATTGGGTTTAAAGAATTATAAATTTATAAATAAATCAAGATGAGAAACTATTATTATAGTAAGAAATATATAATTACTGTTTGTATCCAACATTGTATTAATATGTTCAAATTACTATTAGATAGGAAATAATTGGATACTTCTTATTATATTCATTTAGTCCATTTTGAAACTTAATCAACTGAAATTAATGTAATTGAAAATTTCCAATTAATAGGAGAGAGAATACTAATTGTAAATTAATAGGTGTAAATAAAAGCAGCATATGTTTTATGAAAATATAGGGAAAGTTTGATTTAATAAAAAGAAAATTTACACAAAATAAAATGAATGTTTCGTTTGTAAATGTAGGTTTAATTTCATTAAAATAAAGAATAGAAAGATTGATTCTAAAGAAAGAAATATATTTTTATTTGAACTGTGTTTTAGCTTACAGACTGATTTCAAGAATAGGAAAATGATCTATTTATTACTCTTGTGTATAAACAATAAATTTATAAACGTGTTTAAATAAACAATTGTTCTATTTTTTTATCCATTTTAGTTGTCTGTTTTAAAATTTAACTTTATAAGTAACTGCAATTAATGTAATTCAAATATTTCAATTAAAAGGAAAGGAAACGTTGATTGCTATTAATAGATTTAATAAAAGAAACGCACGTTTTGTGTTAAACAAAAAGGGTGTTTTAATGAAAATAAAAGATCATTTTGAGAAAACAAAATTGAACGTTTTCATTTTTAAGGTAAGTATAAATATTTTATTATGCGTAGATAGAAACCTAAATGCATACAAATTTGAATATTATTTGAGATAATGAAGTTAATTTGGTTACGTTACAAAAAAATTAAATTTCAAAAGGTTGTGCGAGGTACATGGTCCCTTCATTTTTTTATTATTAATTGTTGCATGAACGTTTTAAAATAGTTACCTTATTATTAATAGTTGATCCGTTTTTTTTCTTTTCTCCTTCTGTTTAATACCTGAGCCTAGACTCTTAGATTGTATTTATTTCCCGCCACCTCATTTTCACAAAATTTTACTTTCGTTTGCAAACTTTTCCATTCCTACGTACATTTCCTTATGCATTATTAATGCCTGAAGCTTTAAAAATAAAACGTGACATTTATTTTTGTCCCTCCACATTCATTTCCTAATTATAAATAATCTACATCTAATTTCTTCTTTTACATTTTGTTTCTCCTAACACCTCATATTCAAAAGCTCTTATTCTTGCAAATCCAAAAGCATTCTTTTACAAAAATGATTCTTTTTCATTTTTCGTACACTTCTTGTCCTCATCTTAGTTGTTCTTCAACCTTTTCTTGAAGCCTCATCTTGAGAAAACGTAAGTATTAAAATTTGTTTATTTATATATATTTTTAATGCGTACTAATTTTTATTTTAATAACACTTCTTGTAATATGAATACCTTTTGCATATAAACTTTGATTCACGCACGATTTCTTCTATTGGATTCAAACTTATATTCCGGACAACATGAAATTGATTTAGTTGAATCTGGAGATTGTTGATTTTTGCGCTTCTGTTTGGATTTTTATGGGCTAAAATCAAAGGTGAGTGTTTTAACCCACTCACAACTTCTAAGGTTTCTTATGTTTGTTAAATTGATTTAAGATATGAGTAGAAATTTATTTATGACTGTTCGGCATGTTTTATTCATCATCTCAGTTACATCGCATTTTTTTAATTTAACTGCTGATTAATTTTATTATTGCATATAAATTTGACAGTTAAAATTTATTTATTTGCATATAAACTGCTAGTTAAACAGTTATTAAATTTATTATTGAATATAAACTGTTAGTTAATACCTGTTATTTATTACCTGTTATATTTTATATGCTCTATATTGATGTTTGTTTAAATTAGATGATGGTTTGTAATAAATGGTTGATGATTGATATTTGGATGGATGGATGTTTACTTATATTAACTGCAAGTTGTTTTGCATTTCATTTCATTTGGGATTGCGGTTTGAAATGATATACAATCGCATTTTATTATTAAATTGCGGATTGAAATGATAAATATCCATATCACTTGACCATAGGATAGAAAATTATATAAAGGCACCGCGGTATATATATAAAAGTATTTTTGAAAGGATTTTATGGTTTTGGATAGGATATGGATTAATAAATATTAATTTTTGATCTTATATAAAATCATATTTTATGTACATATATAGTTAAATTATTGAATTTAAGCTGTGTATAAATTTGTTAAATAAAATAAATAAGATGAATAATGGAGTTTGATTATTTTATATTATATGGTTAAGTACATGTTAAGATATTGAGAATATATAGAGTTTTAAATTATTTAAACCAACTAATATTGGGAGTTAAATGGAAAATTTTATTTGGAATTGAGCTTAATAAAGAATTTAACTTCATAAGTTGATGTAGAATTTATTAACTTGGAAATTTAAAAAAAAAGGTATGATATTTATAAATGAATTTTATTTCAAGATGAATTAAATGAATATTTCTAGTATAAATAAATTGAAGCGACTTTTTAGATAAAAGTAATTTGAGTTTTACTTAAATGATTACTAGTTTATTATGCAAATATTTCAAACTAAATAATAGGACTTTAAATTTTTGAATAGAAATTTCCAACCTTAGTTCCAATTGTTTAATATTCAAAGTTTGAAACATATTGAAACTGAAGTGGTTATTGAAACTTAAAGCGATTTTGAAATTTATGGATTTTGACTTAATTTTAAATGAAATAAATTGTAAGTCACGGAAATTATTTTATTTTATAAAGAAATTTTAATTTCAAACTATTTTATTCTATATACCGTTTGAATATCCAAACCATCCAAGTTAGAGTTATGGTTTTAAAGCTATGAATTTTCGAAGTATTATGGTTTGAAAGTTATAATTCAAATGTTTGGTTTCCAATTATTATAAATTTTAAAGCAATATGATTTTGGAAAAGGAATATATTTGAAATAAAATGACATTATGTTAATTTGGGGTATATAAAAAAATATCAAATGAGTTTGTTTTGGAATGGAAAGGATATCGTATTTATACGGTTTTGAAATAGATATTTTATTCTGGTTTTGAAAGTAAAATTATTTTTAAATGACCGCGGTGTTAAATGATGTTTAGTTGTTAAAGAGACCGGGATCGGAAGTTGTCATACTCTCTGCCAACTCCAAAAACCACTTTAACAACCATGTATGCGGTGGAGATTGCAGAATGAAGTAGGTTGGTGGCGGCGTTTCCTGTAAGGTAAATACGTGGACCCAACTCCCGTGAGTTGGCATAAGGTGGCTAAAACAGGAGCGATTGACGGGTTAATAAGGTAGCACATTTGATCAGACACTTCCCTTCGATACTATACTCTGACTTTGGATTGATTCGGTGTCCACCTTCACTTTTGATTTCTTTGATTTGGGGGAGTTTGTTCGAGGTGGGCGGTAGCTGCGCGCTACGCGTTACCACCGACCCGGAAGCGTAATTGGTATATCTACCCTAGCATTGCCTAGTTGTGCCATGTCACGTACCCTATCGCGCCTTGTACGAGTTTGGATTTCTCCCATAGCCCGTGTGGTATCTTCTGGTGGCTTCCCGATCAGGAGGTACTATGATATTGGATGGACTACTAGGACTATTATTGTGTTAATTGGGAGATTGGGTAACTCCTTAACGCTATTTAAAAGTAAGTTTATTTTACAATTAGACACTATTATAATAGCGAAATATACTACATAGTAAATAGTTTAACGGATCCTTAAGAGATGTGAATCCCGAGCATCTTTTAACTTACTGCACTCATATTTATCCCTCTTGATTTAACTTACATAAGATCTTTTAGTTCTGACTCTAGTGTTTTGTCTTTTCAATTCGCTCGGGTCAGTCTGAGTGTTTCAGGATTTGAAGATTTTATTCTGGAGGACGAAGACGAAGATTTGTAGTATTACTATCTACTATATTATTCCACTACACTATTAAATTCCGCTGCATTGGTATTTATTGGTATGTGAACTCTGATATTTATTGTATGAAAAAGAATCAAATGTTTTGTAAGCAGTTTTATGAACTGTATATTTATTATTATATTTTATCCTTCCGCTGTGAGATTCTGTTTAGTTCTTTTTTTTCTTCTCTGTTTTTCTTATTTATCCCATATCAATCCGCCCTTCCGTATGGTTTTAATTGGCATGTGTGTCGATTTAAAGCGTGCGAAAAGGCGGGATGTTGCAGATGAAGTTCGATTTCTTGGCTATATTGTTTCGGAGAATGGGATTTCCGTTGATCTAGATAAGATCGTCGTAATCAATGTAAGTTCTATCCTTACTTGTCATTTCTATCCGAACATCTTATCTCTATCTAATTTCAAATCCTTGAAATTCGTGGGATTGGTAGTCTCCCAAAACTCCTACAGATATTCGCAGTTTCTTGGGTTTGGGCGGCTATTATCGCAGATTTATAGAATACTTTGCTCGTATTGCCGCACCACTTACTCCACTGACCAGAAAGAATGTAAACTTTATTTGGAGTGAAAACTGTGAATCAGCTTTCAATGAAATGAAGCGAAGGTTGCCCTCTGCCCTAGTTCTCACAGTTATTGACGGAAGTGAAGGATTGACCATCTATACCGATGCCTGCCGTGATGGATTGGGAGCAGTTTTAATGTAGAAAGGAAAGGTGATTGCCTATGCAGTTCGTCAGTTAAAGACCCATGAAGCAAATTACGCAACTCACGATTTAGAGCTTCTTGCGGTTATTTGCTTTTAAGCTATGGAGACACTATCTATTGGGAACCAAATTCAAACTATTCACTAACCATAAGTCATTGAGATATATTTTCTCACAAAAGGATTTGAATCAGAGACAAGTCTGATGGCTTGAATTCTTGGTCGCATATGATCTTGATATTAATTACATCTCAGGGAAAGCAAACGCCGTAGCCGATGCTTTGAGCAGAAATCAAGCAATGATGTGTTGTAATCCTGTTGAAGGAATGTTATTCCAGCTCGTCGTCTCCCCAGCTCTTATGGATTGCATTATAGCCAAGCAATACGAGGACACTTTGCTCTATCGCATCAAAGAAATAGTTCTTGGCGGAGTTCGAAATGCTAACAGTAAGATGGGTGCACAAGTTGATAGTAGTGGAGTCTTGAGAATTGAAAATCGTATTTGTGTTCCCAATGTTAATGGTCTAAGACAAGAAGTGCTGAGAGAAAACCACCAATCCTCACTTTCATTTCATCCCGGAGTCACAAAGATGTATCAAAATATGAAGAAGTTTTATTGGTGGAGTGGGATGAAGCGTGATATTTCTACCTATGTTAGTAGATGCACAACTTGTTAACAAGTTAAGGCTGATCACCGAAAGACGGCAGGATTGCTACAACCTCTAGAGATTCCAGGTTGGAAGTGGGAGAAGATATCTATGGACTTTATTGATGGGCTACCAAGGACTAGAAAGGGTAATGAAAGCATTTGTGTGATTGTCGATAGACTGACGAAATCCGCTCATTTTATTCCAGTCAAGACCACTTGTTTCTTCGAGTTTGACCGAGATATACATGAGAGAAGCTGTTAAACTTCATGGTGTACCATCTAGCATCGTATGCGATAGAGATCCTATTTTCGCTAGTAAATTTTGGAAGGCATTTCAGGATACTTTGGGCACTAAACTGAATCTGAGCACAGCATATCATCCTCAGACAGATGGCCAAACTGAGAGGGTGAATCAGATTTTAGAAGACCTTCTTCGAGCATGTATTACAGACTTTGGTGGATCCTGGGAAGACCATCTTCATTTGGTTGAATTCACTTATAATAACAGTTACCAAGTAAAGAAACCGAATTTCAAATTTGAATAAGTATATTTGAATTTGAGTTAATTATCTTTAATAAAAATCAGGCAAGCATTGGTATGGCACCATTTGAAGCTTTATATGGACGGCCATGCAAATCGCCAGCTTGTTGGATCGAGTCTGGAGATCGATTAGTGCTTGGTCCAGAAATAATTATGGAAGCTTCCGAGAAATTTGAAGAAATCAGGAGAAAGATAAAGACGGCACAAGACAGACAGAAGTGCTACACTGATCGAAGAAGGAGAGATCTCGAATCCAGTGTAGGAGATGAAGTATTTCTGAAAGTGTCACCTTTGAAGAATGTTATTCGATTTGGAAGACAATGGAAGCTTGCTCCCAGATTTGTTAGTCCGTTTGAGATTACGGAAAGAGTTAGAACTTTGGCCTATAGAATTGCATTACCAGAAAAGTTTGCCGGTGTGCACAATGTGTTCCACGTCTCACATCTTCGCAAAGTTGTGTGCAATCCATCTATGACCATTCCCACTGCTCAGTTGGAAGAGCTAGTTATTGAGCCTGACTTGACTATTGAGCGAAAGCCACTTCGGATAGTCGATCGTGAGACGAAGCAACTTAGAAGGAAGTCAGTCAATCTCGTCAAAGCCCAGTGGAGTGCAGATGAGCGAGATTGCACATGGGAAACTGAGGATAGTATTTAAGATTCAAACCCTGAATTAATAATTTCAGGATAATTCATTTTTCTTAAATCTATCTTGACTTTTCTGCTGTTTCTGTCCTACTTCTTGCATCTCGTTCCTTTTCGAGGACTAAAAGTTTTGAGTGGGGGAGATTGTAACGACCCTGAATTTTCGACCCGATTTAAAATTTTAAATCTATTATTTTAATATAAAAAAATTTGAAATTTAATACGATCTCAATTAACGTCCAAACTTCGTTTATAAGATACGTCTTGTGAGTTATGGGTATAGATAAAGTTTCGTCGCAAAATATTGGAGAAAATTTCGTTCGCATTTTTATCGTATATCAGTTCATTTTAAACTGCGAAAAATTTATCTTTCGAACCCAAATATTTTTGCACAGTAATGTTGTAAAAATTTATCTAATCAAGACGTCGAAATTCGTTTCGTCAAATACCGTCATCGCCAGTTCCATCTAAATTGTTTTGATAAACGAACAATTTAATTGGCGTAAATTTCGGGTTTGGATAAAACTGTCATATCGCAATTATCTGTGCACCGTTGGAAGCGCCTCATCGCGCTGATCAAAACGATGTATTCATTTGTGCGAATCGGAGTCCACGTAAAACGTCGCGAAAATTTAACCGTTTCGGGCGGACCGGTTAAACCGTATACAGTCCAAAAAAACAATCTGTACCCATTCGAAAATTTGAAATTTATTTAGTTAACATGCATTCATTAGGGGGCTAGTGTTGGTAGGTGAGACTTCGAAATTGCGTAGCATTTGGGAACGCGAGGAGAAAATTTATTTCTACAGATTTTAAAATAAAAATAGAAAGTGTATCTGTTTCATTCATTATCAAATACAGCAACTTCGAAATCTACAGGTACTCCTTCTTCCTCCATTCTTTCTACTTCTTTTCTTCATCCTCTAAAAAAAAGAAACTATGCAAAGAGAAAGGCACCAGATCTTCCCTCCTTCATGCACGCGTTCAGGCCCTCCTCCTTCATATGTACACACAACCCACTTCACCTTTCACCCCGCCACTTCCACTCACTCCGACCCACCTACCTAGTCCGATCCTCCTTCCCTTCGCCTCCCTTGCGCATTCGCCCTCCACCGCGCACATTCCCTCCGACCGATCCATGCGCCACGCCACCGTCCAGTCATTCACCTCCGCACGTACGCACATCCATGCCCATAACCAGAGCTCCTCTTCCAAGTTTGCCTCTTTGCAAATCACATCCCCTCAGCCACACGCGCTCCATCGAAAACTCCAGCGCACACCACACCTCCACCGCTGCCTCTCCCCACAAACACTGAGCCTCCACCTTAGTCGTGCCACCACCCCTTCCAGGCTTGAATGTGTGCATGCGTGTGCTAGAATTGTGTGTGTTGTGTGTGAACTGAATGTGTGCATGCATGTGTTAGGAGAGTGCGCGTTGTGTGTGTGAAAAATAGTGTGTGTGTGTGTGTGCATGTGTTGGAGTGTGTGTGCTATGTTTGTGAACAAAAAAAAATGAGTGCGTGCGGTTTGAATCAAATTGATATGGAGAGATGAGGCACTGTGAACAAAAGAATTTGATAATGTCTGTAGTGCGTGCGTATAGAATAGTTCAGAGTCGCTGTGTTTGAAGTCTCGGTTTGTTTTCAAAGCAAATTTTGAAGCAACGGTTGTTTATAAAAAATAATAAAGTAATGAATAAAGAGATAGTGTACTATTGCTTTGTGCAATAGTAGGAGTGTACTATCACTTTCAATTGTTGCTAAAAAGAACATTTACGCGGCATCTATGTTGTTACTAAAATATAGTAACTGTTTCTCTTCTCTGTTGTATGTAGAAGCAACCGTTTGAGTTCCATTTGCAGCAGCATCGATTTCTCAGCTTTCATTCTTTTCTTCGTCACCGGTAAGCATATATATATATAATTTTATAAATTATATATGAACGTTCATTTGAATTAATATCGTCTTTCTTTTGTCGATAATTGCAGTGTTCCATTGTTTGTGTTGTACCGATTCCATTCGTGCTTCTTCGTGCTTCGCTGTCAATTTCTCTAACCACGAAAGGTGAATTAATTTTCACGACATATATTCTTTTCAAGTTTGGTTGATAAATGATTTTTGTATGATGTTGAAATTGGACGTTAAATTGTTGATGTAGTAAGTGATAAATAATTTGAAATTGAAATTGACGTAGGATAGTTAGATTTGATATATGTAGAATTTGATTAGACGGCATTTGCATAATACGACCCCTCTAAATGTTTGTTTAATTTTTACGTAGAAATATGGTTAATTACACCTTGAACCATTTAAATGTATGTTATTTAAATTGACGTAGTATGAAATTTGAATAATAGATATCAAGTGAAGAACCGTATAGTAATCTTTAATCTACATGAAATGATAGTGTAGATTCTAGAAATAATTATATTAATTTGCATAAACAACAAATGTAAAGTAATACGATTATTTTGGGATTATTTAAATAAATTATTGGATTGTTATTGATGTTTGATATTGCTTGTTTATTTAGTTTGACATCATCCCAGTTATCACATAGCAAGTTCCCTTTGCTATGCTTTGATTTTTGAATTGTAATGGAATCAGGTTGAAATGATAAATAACCAAATGAACTTGACTTAGGTTAGAGAATTAAATAAAACCGATTGGTTAATAATTTGATTTAAAAATAAAATAAATATTTTATTTGAATAAATAATAAGGTTTTGAAATGAAGTTGGAATTTGAAATTTGATGAAAAGAAAATGATGAAAAGAAAATGTTAATATTCAATATTCTAAAACAAAATATTAACATAGTGGTTGATGAAAGAACGTTGTTTTAAATTTAATTATTTAATAATTAAGTTTGAAATTGTTAATAATTAAGTTTTGAAATTATTTAACAATTAAGTTTGAAATTATTTAATAATTAGGTTTTGAAATTATTTAATAATTAATTTTTTAAATTATTTAATAATTAAGTTTTGAAATTATTTAATAATTAAATAAGATTGAATTATTTAATAGTTAAATAAGATTGATTTCTTTAATAAGTGAAATTGAACTCCTTGAATAAGTGAAATTAAGTTTCTTTATTAATTGAGTTTTGAAATTTGTAACTAACTAAATAAATAAGTGAAATTGAATTTCTTTAACCAGGAATAAAATGTGATTTATTGAAATTAATGTAAGACTTGTAATTTAAAGAATTTGATTTGACGAATTTAATTTAATTCAATTTGTAAGTTTTGATATAATGGAGTTGAACGTAAGTAGTTGATTTAATGAATTGGAAATCGAATAGAAAATTTTTGAATGATAAATTAACTTAACGAATATTGAATGAAGTCGATCAATGAATTTAAATATTAAATTAAATATATTTAAATGATTACGGAATCAAACTTATATATGAATATAAATAAATATTTGAATTGATTAAATAAAAATTGAAATTGAATTGTAAAGTTTTGAAATGGTAAATTTAGAAGTTATGAAACAAAAATCATGGAAAAATTTTTAGAAAGACAAATGAAATGTTGGTTTACAAATTCTAATTGAAATTGTATTTGATTTGGTTTTGAAATATATTAAATGGCCAAACGGTCAATAATTACGAAAGTTATTAAAGATACCGGAATCGGTTAGGGTCATACTCACTGTCTAAACCGAAAACCACTTTAATAACTATACGCGGAGTGTGATCCAAAATGAAGTGGTTGGAATGACATACGTGATGATTGAAGAAAGAGAACGATAATGGATAGCCTTGAAACTTGTGTCAAATTGGAAATGACTAAAACAGGAGCCCTGCCAGGCTAAATTGGGCTAGCTACCTCGAGCGAACACACTTCTTTGTAAACTACTCATTACTTGTTATTGATTGTGCGCACCCTTGAATTTGGAGTGTTGTTTCGCGGTGTTGCGATCATTGCGGCGATGCATTCTCACCAGTCCGGATCAGGAAAACGGTAGTTTCACTACCTTGGGTATTGCCTCATGTGCCTTGTCATACTTGTATCCCTATATACGCGACCACTACGAATTTGTTTTGTATTATACCTATGGAGTACTCCCTGATATCCCACTAGTTTACGGTGGAGTGTACAGTGTTGTATAGTCTATAATGCTATATAAAATGTGTTAATGGGAACAATGGTAATGCCTTAACACCATCTTGATATTTTACATTACTGTTAGAAATTATCTACTTATCGTACATTATTATGTATAGATAGTTTAACGAATCCTGAAAGATATTATTCCATTCATCTTTGAGTTATTTTTATTTCAAATTTGAACCATATTATCTGTATAAGAATATATGTCCTGATTCGAGTGTTTGTTTGCTCGGGTCAGACTGAGGATTTCTGTTGCGGTGCTGCTTGGAGCTGAAGGCTTGAAGACTATCATTATCTTTATCTTATCAGTATTTCTCTTTCCTATTTGGATATCGTCGTACATCTATGTTGTTCTATTTCATTTACTTGAGACATTGTTGTATTTTCTTAGTAGCCTCATGAACTACTATTATGACTATGTTGTAATTCCGCTGCACTATTCTGTTATGTTATATTTTCTTTGATTCTGTGATGATTCTCATTTATATATATATACGCCATTAATGATTCGTGTTTTGTATTATTCAAGTTGACATGTGTGGATTATTTTCAATTTGAATGGTACAAATATACAGGTTGTTACACTGACATTTAAATTAACATATGGTATGAATTAAAAGGAATTTGTATTCGACGGTTAAATTTGAAATTGAAATTAAACTGCTAGTTAAATTCCTGATTATTGATAACTAGTTAATTATTGTGATTTATAGGGTGTTTTGTATGTTGATTGTGATGGATGACTATTGGTTGATATATTGGATTTTTGGACGATTTTTTTTATATAACCTGTTATCACCCTATATATTATTTCACAGTATACAAACTTTTTAATTATCTTGAATAAATTAAGAAATAGGTTTAAATGATATATACCTATAACACTTTGATTTGGGTTGAAGTGATGTATATCCATCCTTACAAGTAAAATTAAAATAACTAATCACATGGCCATAGGAAAGAAAATTATATACGAACACCGGATTGCTTAAATTAAATGATTTTAAATTCTTTGATTGAACTTATTCAAATGGTTTTGTTTTATAAAAATAAAATTGAATTGGAATATGGGGATTGGATTATTGTGATGACCCGCAAATCCGTACCCTTCAAATTGACAATAAAACACACATGTCCGACCCTAAAAGCGCAGACTGATGGAATTTCAGGAGAAAGAAAAAAGGAGAGAAGAAGAGAAGAGGAGAATAAGAGAACCAACAGAACAATACAGAATCTCACATTGTAGTGGACTAACATTTAATATCATATCAATGATCTTTACGAAACAGAAACTATATATACACATACATCAATCAGAGCTCAAAAATCAATTATATTTTTCAGCATGGACAGTTATAATAATCTGTCCTTATAATTGCTAATAATATAAACAACAAAAACAACAATGTGCAAAGCGGATAATCAAAACAGATACACATATACGAAAATGAAGATCTTTAGCTAACCTGATGAAGCTCCAAAAGCACCAAACCTAAACCTGTAAATATACTCTATTTGACCCAAGCATTGAAAGGGAAGAACATCAGGATCAGTCTAGTAAGCTAGCGTGAGAAACACACTCAACTGAATTTATTACCAAACTTTATCTTTCAAAACAAAAGTATCTCGTAAGACACACCCACACATAAACACGGACATGTCTTTACCTTACGATAACCAAAACATTTCATATCAAATCATCTTGTATTATACTAGTGCCTAGTATACAAATAATAATCAAATAGCCGAAATTGTTACCACTATTAAATTTCATCATACTAGGCTCTACAAATAATATGGTAGGTACGTAGTGGAGTTTGGATTTCCATACAAATGACCAGCTGAAGGGACTAACTTCCAATGGGTACACCTTTAGATGGATGTCCCGAGGCATAGAACATATGCCCTCTCCAACGCAAGACCGGCCTACCTCTATAACTAGATAGTATCGAATATGTCATCCTCTGGTCGTTACCGACCTTTTCCGAGGGCCCTCATAGCATACAAACCACAATAATCAGATACACGATGTCATTGAATGTAAAGATATATCTAGAAGATGATGATCATATCCTACTTGGGAGCGACCCACTTAATCTTCCTGCATCTAACCCTGTTTTGGTCATTTCTGGTTGATGAGGCCAGAGGTAACGATTACCTTTCACATATCACAATCACATCACTTAGAATGCACATGGCCGTATCCATTGACTACTAATTGCCATCCACAAAAATACAACCCTTAAGCTCATACGTCTCTAGGAGGGTGTTAAGCTAAGAGAAGTTGCCTTCTCTGCCACCACTGATGTACATTTGTAAAAATCAATGTACGTAATCTTTAGAAATGCAATGTCAGACAAACATCCATACAAGTTGTCCAGGAACAGGACAAACGAAGGTACTTTCCTTCCACATCCTGTCGGCAAATCCCTAGGATTAGTAGCGAATAGTCCTTGCATTGGGTATTTCATAACGAAGAGGCTACTACTACTAGATGTATATTTGGATTTTAAGCCCAAACGATCAACAAGCAGTCCTCCACTATGAAAATCTTGAATATCAATATCATCATAACCAACTTGCATAATCGTCGCATAAATGTTGGTCCGAAGTGGTTTTCGGATGACCCGATCCCGGTCTCTTTGCACTAACAACGCAAATGCATTTCTCAACCTCACATTGAAACTAAGTCTCATAAACTTACCATGTCTCCAACTTTCAACTTTCTATCCTTCGGCCAAGAAGGAAGCTCGATAGATTGGAGTAACACTCCGCACTACACAAATTGACATCCTCAGCACAAATGATAATCAAGCCTACGTAGAATGCTACATACTAAGTGTACGACTAAATAGTTTCCATATCAAGTCGAGGAACTAATGGATAAATTTGATAGTAGGTTATTTAACTATCAAAGCAAACAAACAAATATTTGGCACCATAAGCAATCACTATGCCCTTTTAATTAATCTTTTATTAATTAAATCACAATATTGACTTCAAATTATCTTTAAAAAGATTAATTAGAAACCCATTTCATAATTTCAATATTGGAAAACATTTCCATATACTTATTTAATAATAAGTAATTCACAAATCAATTTATTTTCCACTAAGAAAATATTACATATACTTAAATCACGATCAAGTAATTTTTTTCTTTAAGGAAAACATTCTCTTAAACATATTTATATGGTCAAAACGAATGTTGCGTAAAACAATATTACGACAACCTAAAATCATTAGTATAGGGATTCGAAATTTAGATAGATATATAAATCCCATATACTATGCAAAACATCTCGTTTCGAAAATCATTTACTATAACAACGGTGTTATACTCCATCGCTTCCTTACTTCTCGAAAATGTCTATTTTCAACAATGAATGTTGAAATCTATGCATTTGATACTTAACACATTTTAAAACAACTTCAAACCATTTAACATCATTTAAAAGATCACTTTTCAAAATATCTGTTTAATTTAATATATTATTCACTGTCCAAAATTGTGAATATAGTTCATTTATCAAATCCAATATTTCTACACATTTATTAAAGGAAAATACACTGTCTAAAATCGTGAATATAATCCCTTTACCCAATTCATTACTATTGCACATTTAATTAGAGGATTATCCACTGTCCAAAATCGTGGGTGAAATTCCTTTAATAAACTTCTATATCTAGTTTATCAATTTAAATTGATTTCACATTTATAAAACGTTGTTTATAAATCACATTTATATTTTATAAAAACTTCAATTTATAAAATCCCTTTATTTACCAATTCTATATATAAATCATTTACATGCTAAAAGTCCAAATTATAAGTTAATTTGCTTATAATTCTCTTATTTACAAATTCATTCATTTTATTACTTCACAAATTCCAAAAATCTTATTTACTTATAAAATTCATTTATAACTTCATTTTAATACTTACAAAACTCCTTTAGAATTCCATCATTTTTATTTATAAAATATCAATTTTGCAAATCTTATATATAAATATAATCCATTTTTCATAAGTTAAAAATCTCAATTTAAACTATTTTACCAAATTGTTAACTCCACATTTCAAAAATCACATTTTGGTTATATTTCGCAAAAATCATAATTTTTCTAACATAAAAATTATAACATTTATTTATTTAAAATAAATCCATTTTCTTAACAATTCAAAAAATTAAAAAACATCTATTTCCAAAAAACACTTGAAAATCCTTTTTAATTTGAAATCATCACTTTAATATTTTTAAATAACCAAAATAAGCCCAATGCCGCAAAAACACTAAATATATCAATCATGGCATCCAAATCATCATATATCACATGATAACAGCATAGATCACAATATTTGTAAATAACCAATAGTAGTGAGGAACCCTGTTGGATCCCTCCAAGCTGTCGCCTACAACAAATATACTATTAGAAAATATGTATAATTTCCACTTCGAGGTAGACGTGTGCACAAAAAGGTCCTCCGCTCATACACGTGAACGTATAGGGTCTCATCTGCTCCAATAGGCAGGAATATATTCAAATACCAATCAATATATAGATAATATATCATATATCATCCAAACAATCATCAATCAGCATAAAATAAATTTATTTCTAACTTATATAGAAATATTAGTGAGTCGGAAAGAGTGAGTTGTACTCACTTTGATTCCTATAGCAGTTGCAGTGTTTTATTCTGAATAAAATTAAACAAGCGTTTAATTTTATCCAAAATTTACACTAGCTCCAATCAACTCCAAACTAGCTCAAAAATGTAATACCCGTCAATGTGGACCAAACGCCACTTTTTTGTCAAAAACAGACCTCGTATGAAGAAGTTATGATATTTCAAAGTTTATACGAATTTAATATATATAAATTTCAATTTCTTTTTTTTATTTTTAAACCTTCAAATTTATCCTAACCGTTCATTTACTTTGAAGAGAACTAGGCCACTTCTTGTTCTTCCTCCCAATGTTCGCTCCCAGGTATTAATCGCGCCTCCTTACCCATATACGCACGCTAGAAATTCGAACGCCGGCCCAACATCAATCGCCTAAAAGATGATCGGAGCTTACCACGTTGAAGGCCTATGCGAGCTGCACCTTGGCCTAAATATGGATGAGCTCGGTTGCCTCCTTGCCTCGGAAAACATGCACGAAACGCCGACCTTCATGAACAAATTGCCGACGATCCACACCTCTAAAAACGATCACCACTGTTGGATTGACAGTACTCGCCGCCGTCTACAATATTGTAGTAGAATGTTTTTCGAATGGTTTGATGGATCGTGAGATATTTGAGGGAGAATACGATGAAATTCTGGCTATTGGAAATAATGTGGCAGCTTTCCCTAGTTTACAAGGGTATTGGCAAAAGTGAAGAAAAGTTGGTCTTTTATAGAAAATTTTCGCACACTATTCATTCGGAATTTTTTCGAAATCCATTCGAAGTGTGCCGCCTGACGTTTATAATGTTTTACCCCTATTCCAAACATAATGGAATATACATCAGAAGCTAATTCGATCGTATTTGAACGATAGGTTTTCGAATCGAGTTATTTAAATTAAAATTTACTTAAACAAATTTCTACGCGTTTTAGCTTGCCACGACTAAACCGTAAATCCGATTGACACAAAATTTAAAATCCTATAATAATATAACATTACAGATCCAATGAAATGGGTTTCGTCGAAATCTAAGACTGTTTGAAAAATGACTACTTTTATACGTTAATTAAATATTCAAATATTCAATTTCTGTAAATTTACTTTTAATTCAATGTAATAAATCTACTAACATCATTCTAATTCAAATAGAATTTATATCAAATTTATAAATCATTTTCATTCGCATTAAATTGAAATTGCAATTATTTCTAAAATTTCAAATATTAAATTAGCAATTTAGTTATCCAATTAAATCAAGATTTTCAAAATATAATTTATTCAACTTATAAAATTAACTATTGAATATTTAAAATCAATTAAATATATGAATTCCAAATGAGTGAAATTCTGGATCGTTACAATTATTTACGAACTCGGGCTTGAAACATGAAATTGAAATTGGTTAAAAGAAATTGTTTAAAGAATGCAATTTGAAATCTGAAGTTAGAATTGAAGTGTGATTTGAATTATGGAAATTGAATTGTTTTAAAAGGTTTGAACTTTTACTTGAACTTCGAAGTTTCTTAAGTAAAAGTAATATTAGTTGATATTTCAAACATGGACTCTGAATTGAATCGTTTTAAAGATTTGAACCTTAAATTGAACATTGAAGCTTAAATTGATTTAAGTGATTTAAATCGATGCTTTGAAATCAAACTTGAAATTTATATAAATTGAAATGGTTTGGAATAAGAATTGAATTGAAATTTAAACCATGGAATCGAATCGTTGAATCGAATTTGAAGTAAATATGAAATGTTTCAAAATTGATATCGAAAGTGAAATTAATTCGAATTAAAACCGAAATTGAAGTTAATGGGGATTGAAATTAATTTGAATTGAAATAAAAATTGAATCGATTTGAATTGATTTGAGACTTAAGATGATTTGAATTGGAATAATTGAAACTGAATCGGTTTGGTCGAAATTTGGACCTGTGTCCAGATTTATTGGAAATGGGGAAGAAGCAGTTTTGAATTTGAAATTATTTTCACTATACACTATTTTCCTATAAATTGTTTTAAAATTCATCTTTTTAAAATTCAAAATTATTTAAATTTTCAAATCATTTAATATATAGCCTATTTTAATATTTACAACTATTTAAACTATTTAAACTATTTTAAACTATTCAAACTATTTCTAAAATTCAAACTAAGCAAAATTGGAATGTTTGTATTTAAATCGTTGATGTAAATGCGAGTTGGGTTAAATGAAGTTATAACTTAAGTTCAAATTCGAAACGATTTTGAAAGTGAAATGGATACTAGAGTAAAAAATGATTTTCAAGTGTAACTGACATATTTTAAGTAAGTATGATGAATTTGAAATGAAATATTTTTGAAGCAAAAATGATATTTTGATATCAAATATGAATCATTTTCGAAATGTAAAATAACCAACCGGTGTGCAAAACGACATTTGGTTGTTAAATAGATCGGGGCCTCTTATTAGCATACTTTCTGTCTATATTGGAACCACTTTAACAACTGCGTACGTGGAGGAGACTCTAGAATGAAGTGGTTGGAGTTGGCGTAAGTTTGCTGGATTTGAAGAAAGAGAACGATGATGGATAGATCCCGGCACTTGTGCCAATTTGAAATTACTAAAATAGGACCGCTTGACAGGGCAAAATGGGCTAGTTACCTCTAGCGGACATCCGTTCATTGATTTTCTTTTTAGACTCGGTCCATACTATTTCCTTGATGTTGGTTTTGATTAGTGCACCTTGATTTGGGATGACCTCCCTTTGACTCGATGTGGGATGGATGAACGCGGTGGGCGGTCGTGGCTACGATGTGTTACCACCAGCCCTACGACCCGAACTGGTAGTATCCTACCTTGGGTATTGCCTCACGTGCCTTGTCATACTCTTATCTATATACGAGACCACTACGATTTTGGTTTAGTAGTGTTGTGTCATGGCGCATCCCTATCACCCGACGTGTTATTGGAGCGTTATATGCAAATTGTACGACAATGTTTAAAAACGCGTTAAGAGGGATTAATGTAAAGCCTTAACACTAGGAAAATATTTATTTTACTGATTAGACATTATATGTATATATCATATTCTAATAGATATAGATATTTTGATGGATTCTTAAGATATGAAAAATCATGTAACATCTCTTGAGTTATCGCATGCACGTTATACACTGGATAGGAGATGTGAAACTCCGTAAACATCTCTGATGCTATTACACTCCTGTTAT
The DNA here is from genome assembly GCA_030765085.1 of Allium cepa. Classification (NCBI taxonomy): domain Eukaryota; kingdom Viridiplantae; phylum Streptophyta; class Magnoliopsida; order Asparagales; family Amaryllidaceae; genus Allium; species Allium cepa. The sequence continues at coordinate 714,271,089 of CM060934.1, forward strand.
ATGTGATATTGATTTGGCTCACATCAGGATATTTTAGCGAGTGTATTGTTTTATTTCATGCTCGGGTCAGAACTGAGTTTTCAACGCATTGAAGATTATGTGCTGGAGTACAAAGACGAAGATCGGTATATTATTACTAGTATTATTCCCTTGCATCATGATGTTCTGCTACACTGTTGTATTCTATTTTTCTGTTGTATATATAACTCTAATTTATTTTGTAGAATTATAATCAAATGTATAGTATAAACAACTTTATGAACTTTTTATTTGATTATTCATTCCGCTGCGAGATTCTGTATTTGTTTTCTTCGTTTCTTATTTTTTTTTAATTAACCCCATTGATTATCTGAGTTTCGAATTATTTGAGTTGGACATGTGTGGATTATTGTCAATTTAAATCTCTCCAAATGTGGGTCTTCGTAGGGCTTGCCCTAAAACCTCAACCACTAAGTTTCTCTAAAAACTATCATACTTCAAATAGCTATAATTTCTAGCCAAAAAATCTAACTCGCTATTATGATCACTCTATATAATGGGAAACCATCATACTTTTCCAATAAAAGTGGTCTCGGCTGCTAATCCGGCATCTATAAAAGTTATACTCATTACAAGTTTTCAAGGGTAAAGTCATTTGGTAAAATCCTGAAGATAAGAAATATCACTAGTAGGCATTTCCTAAAGTCATAGAGTCATATAACCTCATATGAATTTAAAATTTATATTTTACTATCCTTCAATATGTTCAATACGGGTTGTTACAAGTTCTTTTGCCCTGAAGATATAAATGCCCTGGAGGTGGGGCGTAGAGAAAGCACCATCCAGAAAACACAGTTGATAGTTTATGGCGTTCCTACCACTCTTTGCTCTAAGGATGCTTAACTGTTTTCAAAACATGTGATGCTTGTGTTATTGATCCAGTAACACAAAGTTTACTTATGGTTTCATTGCATCAAAGTGCAAACTTTGCTAAATCTCTATAGCAATTGTCGTTTTATTACATTGAATATAATCTAGTGAATGCATAAATGAAAAGTGCCTAAGTATAAAGAATCAAGTGAAATAGCAATGCAAATATTCATCATTCCATGCCCATGGAATTGGGTCCCCATCAATAATTGGTAGCTTGAATGTGCTATCTCCAAGCTTCTTCCTTATCATGTAAGGTCCTTTCCAATTTCGCCCCTTGTCCGGAAAGACCCTTTTCAAAATAAAGTCGTCAATGTTAAACATATGGTTATGGACCATGGTGTTAAATTACCATGTTACCCTTTGCTGGTGAGCAGCTACCCATAAATTTGCCTTTTCTCGTTTTTCTTCCACCAAGTTAAGGGATGCTAGCAATAGCTCCTCGTTCATATTGGGGTCGTAGTGCACGCTAGTGAGAGTGGACTTCCACTTCAATGATATTATTGCTTCCATAAGCCAATGTGAATGGAGTATGTCTAGTGGTGGATTTTGGATCGCTCGATAACCCACAATGCAATGGTAACTCAATAACCTAATTTTCTTTTACTCACTTTACCGCTTCTTAATGATGGAGTTGATGATTTTGTTCTCCACCTCCACCTGTCTTTTCGCTTGTGGCTATGTTACCACCAAGAAACTCTTTAGAATTCGATACCAAGCACAGAATTCATAGAACTCTACTCTTGAATGGAGTTCCGTTTTAATGAAAATATTCTATGGTATTTAACAAACCTAATAGATTTTCTTTACTACAAAGCTGCTCACTTTTTTCGAAGTGATTATGGTGAGTAGATCCTCAATCTATTTTGTGAAGTAATCCACTACGACGATCGCATACTTCACCCTTCCTCACTAATCAATAGCACTTCAATTATATCAATTATCTAAAGCACAAATGACTGCAAGCTAACCATTAACGTAATCTCATTGGATGGAGCACTTGGTAGCTTCGCAAATCATTAGCAGTTGTCACATTTTTAAAGGATTCCATCACATCTTGATTGATAATGGGCTAGAAATACCCATAGCAAATGGCTTTTTTTCCAGATTTTGTCCCCTACTGTGATCTCCACGGCTTCCTTGATGCACATCCTCATGGATTTTCTTCACATCTTCCATATCAACATACCTTAGCAAGGGGTTGAGATCGCCTCTAAAATAACACTTCATTCTTGCAATGTAATGTAGTAACTTATACAAGAGTTTATGGCTTTCTTTCTTACTCTTCAAAAAAGTTTCCTTTGTCAAACATTCCTTGAATGGAGTCATCCATAACTCATTTTCCTTAATCTCTAAAATATAACCGATATTCATCTCTTCAATAGGTCGAGCCTTCGACACTTCTACTAAAACGATTCCCAACATTTATGCATCTCCAAAGCTAGCTAACTTTGCTAAAGAATCCATGTTCATGGTTTCCTCTATAGGATGTGTGTAATAGTATAATATTCAATCTCGTTTAGTAATTCCAACACTTTTGACAAGTAAGGGAAAGTCATGAACCCTTAACGAGAAACTCCTTCTTCACTTGATAAACCATAAAATGAGAATCACTGAATATTTGCAACAACTGTGGTCCTAACTCTTTTTCTACCTTGATACTTGCAATTAACGCTTCATGTTTTCATCATTACTCATAGTATGAATTCAAGCCTCAACGCATAGAATATCCTCTGACCTTCTAGAGTTATCAAAACTACCGTCGCTCCAGAATCATTGTTGCTAGATGCACCATCACCTATGACTTCTATTGACTAAGCTCAACCATCTCTTCTTTCATTTCATCATCCCAATTGGTAAATTCTGCAATGAGGATTGCCAATGTTTTTTCATAAATCACCTTCTTAGGATGATATGTAATCTTGTATTAACTCATCTCGACGTTCCATTTCAATAGTCATCCTTATGTCTTGGAGAGATGCAATACCTGTCTAAGAGCTTGATCCATCAACATTCTTACTAGGTGGGTCTGGAAGTAAGGTTGTAACTTCCATGATGATATCTGTTAGTAGTAAACTAGCTTTGCTAGTTTAAGATAATGTTTTCCTACATCAGTAAACCACTTACTAATGTAATATACCCACTTTTGGATCTTCGCCTCCTCGTGCACCAATGTTGCACTTAATGCATGAGTTGATACCTACAAATATATATATCTCTTCTCCTACGAAAGGCTTCGAAAGAATTAATGGTTTCCAAAGATGTTCGGGTGTTATTGAAAATAGCTTCATATTCGTTTGTCCATCGAAACATCCATTTTTCTTTATTGAGGGCATCGAAGAATAATATACACTTATGGGTTGCTTTTGAGATGAACCTTCTAGTCCTTGGGGCCGTAACCTATCTTAATACTTCATCTGCGTGAGTTAGCTTCGATCCCCTTAGAATTTAGAAACTTCCATGATATGTCTCCAGAAGAACACTTTAATAGATTCAATCACATTCTGTACTTTTGAAGCACATGAAACATTTCTAATAAGTGGCCTATGTGTACCATTAATCTTCGTAACTTTACCAGCATATCGTCCATATAGGCCTCCATTATTCGTCCAATTTGTTTTGAGAACACTTGTTACCAAATGTTGGTAAGTAGCTCTAGCATTTTTCAAACCGAATGACATTGCTTTATAAAAATTTAGTCTAGACCCATAATAAAACTCGTATTCTTATGATATATAACATGCATTACAATCTGATCATAGTGAGAGTAAGTGTCCATAAAAGATAGTTGTGACGACCGCCCATGACTCCCGCACCAAAACAAGGGAATAGTGCGCTGAAAGGTGTGCCAGGCAGCCATGGACGATAGTCAGGGTAAAATAAAATTCGCAGAATCTCTATCGTAACTCACAGCGCATGGATAAAATACAATAGAGAATTATAATATAGTGAAGCTCAATAGAACACAACATCATCGTATAAGCAACATAGCAGTTTATACAATCAAATGAATCATCCATACATCAGAGCCTCACTACAACACTCAATCAGATACAACAGCGGAACCCAGTACATATAGTAAGAAAACAAATATGCAAAGCCTCCTGCTCGTCTTCGTCATCTTCAGCGTAGAACTCCTAGCACAGCACCTGTCACCTGCTTACCTAGTCTGCCCATCCCAACATGGATGAACAGCCCAAGGTAATAAGAGGAGACATAAAACCTTGAGTCAGACAAAGTCTTAGTGAGCAGTAAATTAACTATCAAACATACCAAAGAGCATAAGGAATAAAAGGAATAGGAACCAAACCATCCCACTCCACCACATCTCACAGTGATAGCCCCCAGACACACACTAAGGAGAATCAAACATAACAATATAGACAATTAAGGTAAAGCAATAACCACTCGAGTCAAGGACGATGTTTTCCGAACACAAACCCCCAAGGCCTAAACCAAGATCAGATAAGCACCCAGAAAACACCGCTCTTGAAGCCGAATGATAATACAACCAAACATCCATGACTCTGGCTATCACTGCATCATTGCCTTGATTTCACCGTTAGTTGAATGACCATCCGTCAAGGGCTAATGGTAACCCCGGTTTAGCCATAACTCCGCACGTCATCGTGACCCGTGCCTAAGCCGAACGCATCAGCCCAGAGTACTAGCACGTCATCATGACCCGTGCCTGGAACGTCATCGTGACCCGTTCCAACGTACCCTTGCTTTGAGTATGCTAGAACCTTCAACAACGATGAGATCTTAGCCTCCTAGTCATCCTCCTCGACGACCATCCATACTAGCTCAAGCGCCTCTCAAGCTAACCATTATCCACCCCAACCCGGACCGCATCACCGAGTTATAACTTTGCACGTCATCATGACCCGTGCTTGGAACGTCTTCGTGACCCGTCCCATCACATCATATGCCTTGTCTCATCATATCATAGCAAAGTCTCTCAACTTGGAACGTCATCATGACCCGTCCCATCTCAACATCACACTTTGCTTCATCGCAACATAGCAAAGTCTCATCTCAACATTATGGCTTGCCTTCTCGCATCATGGCAAAGTCCCATCTCGATCTCATGCTTCGCCTCTTCGCATCACGGCAAAGTCCCATCATCGAATCCATCCATATGAGCTTCCACATCCGCTTCATATGCCATCGGCAGCTTTCAACATTCAAGAGCCTTTCCACTTAGCTTTTGAATCATCTTCACCATCTTGTTCCAAATCAACTACAAGCTAACTTGGAGCAATCCAATCTAACATACATTCAAACATTCAAGCATTCAAACAAGATATATTAAGCAATATCAACTATAATGGCAATTTCGTAAATAAGTGAGCAAAAGTCCAACATATGTGAAATCATAGTTTTTAGCATAGGTCTATCAAATCTAAAACATGGGTTTTATCTCTAATACTTGTTAAATCAACTTTCATAGATAAACATCTTCAAATATGATGGATCTACATGCAGACTTATGGAAAATGCGAGAAAACGCTAACTTTAACACACAAACATATCACCAACTCCATATACTCCTTTGGATCCGCGTGAGAGATAACTACCACTCACCAAATCACCCAAACACCTCTAAATCTAAACACTTCAGATCTGGACAGCGGAGATCAAGGACCAATCCGGCAAAATCTCACTTGAAACGATGAAATCTAGCTCAAACGGACGAAGATCTTCAACTTGGACACTTGGATCTTCGATCTCGATCTTCGATGTTGGATGGATGTTAGATCTAGATTGGAATGAAGAAAAGAAGTTGAAGAAATGTTGTAGACGAGTCTTCAAAATGGCAGCACTTCGTCGCTTCAAAAACCGGTGCCAAAAAGTGAGCCGAACACCTCTATTTATAGGCTGGAAAAACCCATGTCTCGGCCGTCCTAAGTCGCCGCCGACCCAACTCCTGAGTCGCCCCCGACTCATCCCCTTGCCGACTCAACACAGCCGACTCACTATGAGTCGTTCATGACTCATTGCTTTGCCGACCTAACACAAGCCACTATCACGACTCAACAACCCAGGCCGACCTACGACTTAATACTAGAGCCGACTCACGACTCAAGACTTACCAGGTCACCGACCTAACTAGCCTCACCGACTCAAAGACCTAACGACTCAACACAGCAAGAAGGTCACACGACTTAAGACACACACGACTTATCCCTGCCGACCAAAGCCTAATCCTTATCCCACGAGACATGACTCAAAAGCCTAAGTCCCCAACGACTTATCCACTAAGTCGGCCCACCGACCTAAGCCTCAACATATACTGCCGACTTATCACTAACCAAGATGCCGACTTACGACTCAAACAAGTGTCGACCTACTTCCTACCGACCTAAGATCCCAACGTCTCAACACTAAGTCGGCCCACCGACCTAACTCCTAGCCGACTCAACTACGATGCCGACACACCTAAGTCTTAAGCCACTAACCCGGTAACGACTCATCCTCCTGCCGACCCAAGCCCTATCCCTTGAGTCGGTCCAAACCTTAACTCGGCAACACCCTTAGGTCGGTCAACCTGCTAACTCGGTCAAGACTCAATCCTTTAACACATTGACTCGCTAATTCTCATAACTCGGCCACTAGTTATCTCGGCAACATGTTAACCCTTCAACTCCTTAGGTCGTAGCATACTAACTCGCTAACCCCTATGAGTCGGTCACGACTCAAGCCTTAACTCGGCCATGCCCATGAGTCGGTCACGACTCATCACTAAACACACGAGTTAACTTTCTAAACGACTCAGGCTAGAGACAACACAAACAACACCATCGACCTGCAAATTCTACGATCTATCGACACGTAAAATACGGGTCGTTACATTCTCTCCCCCTTAGGAATTTCGCCCCCGAAATTCCAAGCAAACAACAGCAATCAAAGATATTCCGCATGCCTACCATCCATAGCAATCAACAGATCATGCGTCCAATTCTAACCTAGCATGCAGAATTCTAAGACTTAGAACAAGCTACAAATTCATGAGATGTCACGACACTTTAGGGCCATACCTCGAAGAGTTCTGGATGAGCTGCCTTCATCCTCTCTTCCTCCTCCCATGTACAGTCGTTAACATCATCACTCCATTGTACCTTGAGCAACGTAATCGTCTTCCTCCTAAGCTGTTTCGTATCGGTTTCAACAATACGAAGCGGCTTACGAGGTCTCGAAACAACAGGATCAACCTCCAAGTCTTCACAGCTATCAGCAGAAACCACCGTAGTTGGGTCGTGCACATACTTCCGTAGATAAGATACATGAAAAACATTGTGCACACCCGCCATCTTTTCCGGTAACTCCAATCTATAAGCGAGCTTTCCAATACGCTCGATAATCGGGAATGGTCCAACAAATCTCGGAGTCAACTTTCCTTTCTTCCCAAACCTTATAGCATTCTTTAATGGAGAAATCTTCACAAAAACCATATCACCTACGTCGAATTCCAAATCCTTCCGACGATTATCTGCATAACTTTTCTGACGATCCTGGGCTGCCTTCATTCTTTGTCGAATGATCTCTATACAATCCGAAGTCTGTCGAATCATCTCTGGCCCAAGTATCAGCTTTTCTCCAGTTTCCAACCAACATGTCGGAGAGTTACACGGTCTTCCATATAATGCCTCATATGGTGCCATACCAATACTCGACTGATAACTGTTATTATAAGCAAACTCCACCAAATGAAGGTGATCTTCCCATGATCCTCCGAAGTCCAAAACACATGCTCTAAGAAGATCTTCCAAAACTCGGTTGACTCTCTCAGTCTGACCATCTGTTTGAGGGTGATAAGCTGTACTCAAACACAACTCAGTTCCCAAAACTTCCTGGAAGCTCTTCCAAAATCTACTGGTGAACAATGGATCTCGATCGCTCACTATACTCTTCGGAACACCATGGAAACGAACTATCCACTTCACATATAATTCAGCCAACTTCGATGCAGTCCTAGTCGATCGAACAGGAATGAATCTTGCACTCTTGGTCAAACGATCTACGATGACCCAAATCCCTTCATTCCCTGCTCTTGTCCTAGGTAGACCACCGATAAAATCCATCGACACCTGCTCCCACTTCCATGTAGGAACCTCTAATGGCTGAAGCAATCCACTGGGCTTCTTCTGCTCAGCTTTCACCAACTGGCAATTCATACATTTGGAAATAAAATTTCCAACATCCTTCTTCATACCTTCCCAGTAGTAGGTTCTCTTCATATCCCGATACATCTTATTTCCACCTGGATGAATTGTCAACTTCGAGTGATGACTCTCCCTCAGAACTTCATCTCTCAATCCATCTACATCGGGAACAACTAGTCGCCCTTGCTTTCGAAGCCAACCCTCTCGATCGACTTCAAATCCTTTATCCTTTTCCGGATCCAATCCGGATTCCAAATCACGGATAATCATGACAAGCTTATCGTCTCTCTTTTGGCTTTCGCCAATCCTTTCCACTAGAGTAGGCCTTATTGATAAGTTTGCCAACATCTCAGGTTCCAACTCGCATCTAGGCCTGAAATCAAATCCAGCCAAATACTCGAGACTCTTCCACTCCGAAAACATGGCTCCCAAACCTGCATGTCTTCGACTTAACGCATCAGCCACTGCGTTTCCTTTTCCCGGAGTATAGGCTATACCAAAATCATAAGATGCTAGAAACTCTAACCACCGTTGCTGTCGAAGATTCAAATCCTTTTGGGAAAACAGATACTTCAACGACTTATGATCTGTAAACAACTCGAATCTAACTCCCAATAGGTAGTGTCTCCACATCTTCAAAGCAAACACAATCGCCGCTAACTCCAAATCATGAGTTGGATAGTTCCTTTCATGCGGCTTCAGTTGTCGACTAGCATACGCAACAACTTTATCCTTCTGCATTAGCACCGCTCCCAGTCCAGTGCCACATGCATCGGTGTAAACCACCATCTCATCATTCCCACTCGGAATAGTCAATACAGGAGCACTCGTCAATCGCTCTTTCAGGATTACGAAAGCTTGCTCACACTTGTCATCCCATCTGAACACTTGGTTCTTCTTCGTCAATCCTGTCAACGGTGCAGCTATCTTGGAAAAGTCTTTAATAAACCGACGATAATACCCGGCTAATCCAAGAAAACTTCTCACATCAGATGCATTCTTAGGTCTAACCCAATCCTGGATTGCTGCCACCTTAGCGGGATCAACCGCTATTCCACTTCCAGAGATAACATGGCCTAAGAACCTCACTTCACTCTTCCAGAAGTGACACTTCGAAAACTTAGCCTTCAGCTGATGTTTCCGCAGTATATCCAAAACAATCCTCAAGTGCGTCTTGTGCTCTTCCTTGGTTCTGGAATAAACCAAAATATCATCCACGAACACAAGCACGAACTTATTCAACTGATCTCTGAATACTCTATTCATAAGATCCACAAAATATGCTGGCGCGTTAGTCAACCCAAACGGCATTACCAGCCACTCATAAAACCCGGATGGTGTCCTGAAAGCAGTCTTCGGCACACTATCCTTCGCCACTCTCAATTGGTGAAATCCCGTTGCCAAATCCATCTGAGAAAACACCTTAGCCTCGTGAAGCTGATCAAACAAGTCATCTATTCTCGGCAATGGATACTTGTTCTTCTTAGTCACCTTATTCAGTTCACGATAATCAACACACAACCTCAACGATCCATCCGCTTTGGTTGCGAACACAACGGGCGCACCCCATTCGGACACACTTCTCCGAATGAATCCTTTCCGTAAAAGGTCATCAACTTGCACCTTCAGCTCTTGCTGCTCCCTCGGTGCCATCCGCCTAAGAGGCATCACAACAGGTCTGGCTCCCTCAACTAGATCGATACGAAACTCGATCTCCCTATGCGGCGGCAACCCTTTGACTTCGTCAAAGACATCCTCAAATCCATTCACAATAGGCACCGATGACAGTCCATCTCGTGGAACAACCAGCGAATACATGAAGCTCATGAAGACGCCTTCCTCATGCTTACATCGTATCACAACCTTTCGCCCTTCCACATTCCCGACTGTCACCTCCAGCCTCTCACAATCAATCCTAGCCGCATACTTCCTAAGCCAGTCCATACCCAAAATAATTCCGAACCCCGCAAAGTTCAGAACAAAGCAATCACAAACAAACGAGCAATCATGACTCGACACAACTAGACCACGGCATATCATACACAAACATGACGAACCCCCAACTGGATTAGTCACAACCAATGGCCTATCAACAATGTCCGGTTTCAAACCTAACCGGCCTACCAAATCATCACAAACAAAAGAATGCGACGCTCCAGTGTCAAACAACACTCTAACTGGAACACCACAGATGGAAAGAGTACCTTGAACCACCACACTCTTCCCCTTCTCTTCAGCAGTAGGAGTCTTTGAAGACGACGGCACAGCTTCCAAAGCATAAGCTTGCACAATCTGCCTATCCCTCCTTGGCTCTGGACAGTCCTTCTTAATGTGTCCCAGCTTATCACAGTTGTAACACTTCAACTGCACCTTCGGATTCTTGCAATCCCGAGAAAGATGACCCTTCTGACGGCAGTTATAACAAGTCACTTCGCCCTTAGGCTTCTTCTGACCATCCTTACCCTTCTGCTGCTGCTGCTGCTTCCTCTTCCTATTCCCACTCTGCTGTGGTTTAGATCCTTCCCTGGTTACAGCAACAACAGAACTTTCCCTAGGAAACAAATTCTCATGCCTCAGAGCTTTCTCCACCAGCTTCTCAAATGGATCGTCCAGATGATCCACTAACTGCCTTCCTAGATAAGCATCCAGACCAGTCACAAACTTTTCATTCTTCTGGTAGGGAGAATCAATGTACGATCTGGCATACTTGGACAAAGCTTCAAACTCAGAAATATACTCAAGAACTGGTCTCCCACCTTGCTTGAGCTCTACAAACCTCTTGAACAAAACAGACTTCTGAGCCGTAGAGATGAACTTGGCTTCAAATCTAACTTGGAATTGCTCCCAAGTAATCTCTTCTTCTGGGGTATCAATGGTGATAGAATTCCACCAATCAGCAGCTCTTCCCTGAAGCTGTCTCGATGCAAGCTTTCTCTTAGTTGCATCCTCAATCCCTAAGTCACCAAAGATCCTTCGACATGCATCAATCCATCTCTGCACCTCAATAGTCGACTCCGTCCCCAAGAAAGCTTTTCCTCCAAGAGAAGTATAATCCTTGCAAAGCTTAGCAAAATCCACCGGTCTTGGAGCTTGAACTTGAACTCCCACATCCACTGATGATCCTGAAGCTGGTATCCTTCTCATGATCGAAGTCATCATCGCTTCGAACATAGTTCCATAATCAACAGCTCCTTCATCAGCACGGCTTTCCCTTGCAGCTGGTCTCCCTCTTCGACTCATCCTTAATATCTGTAATAAGAATGATTAGAACACCTTAAGAAACAACTGCATAAGGAGTTCAAATCCTTCTAGGCTACTATATTATATATAGTAATCACCCATCAAAATACAATTACGTCTCTCATACGTAGTTACGTCAGCGAGCGTTGGCTGAAATCGATTAACCAAAGCTCTGATACCAAATGTGACGACCGCCCATGACTCCCGCACCAAAACAAGGGAATAGTGCGCTGAAAGGTGTGCCAGGCAGCCATGGACGATAGTCAGGGTAAAATAAAATTCGCAGAATCTCTATCGTAACTCACAGCGCATGGATAAAATACAATAGAGAATTATAATATAGTGAAGCTCAATAGAACACAACATCATCGTATAAGCAACATAGCAGTTTATACAATCAAATGAATCATCCATACATCAGAGCCTCACTACAACACTCAATCAGATACAACAGCGGAACCCAGTACATATAGTAAGAAAACAAATATGCAAAGCCTCCTGCTCGTCTTCGTCATCTTCAGCGTAGAACTCCTAGCACAGCACCTGTCACCTGCTTACCTAGTCTGCCCATCCCAACATGGATGAACAGCCCAAGGTAATAAGAGGAGACATAAAACCTTGAGTCAGACAAAGTCTTAGTGAGCAGTAAATTAACTATCAAACATACCAAAGAGCATAAGGAATAAAAGGAATAGGAACCAAACCATCCCACTCCACCACATCTCACAGTGATAGCCCCCAGACACACACTAAGGAGAATCAAACATAACAATATAGACAATTAAGGTAAAGCAATAACCACTCGAGTCAAGGACGATGTTTTCCGAACACAAACCCCCAAGGCCTAAACCAAGATCAGATAAGCACCCAGAAAACACCGCTCTTGAAGCCGAATGATAATACAACCAAACATCCATGACTCTGGCTATCACTGCATCATTGCCTTGATTTCACCGTTAGTTGAATGACCATCCGTCAAGGGCTAATGGTAACCCCGGTTTAGCCATAACTCCGCACGTCATCGTGACCCGTGCCTAAGCCGAACGCATCAGCCCAGAGTACTAGCACGTCATCATGACCCGTGCCTGGAACGTCATCGTGACCCGTTCCAACGTACCCTTGCTTTGAGTATGCTAGAACCTTCAACAACGATGAGATCTTAGCCTCCTAGTCATCCTCCTCGACGACCATCCATACTAGCTCAAGCGCCTCTCAAGCTAACCATTATCCACCCCAACCCGGACCGCATCACCGAGTTATAACTTTGCACGTCATCATGACCCGTGCTTGGAACGTCTTCGTGACCCGTCCCATCACATCATATGCCTTGTCTCATCATATCATAGCAAAGTCTCTCAACTTGGAACGTCATCATGACCCGTCCCATCTCAACATCACACTTTGCTTCATCGCAACATAGCAAAGTCTCATCTCAACATTATGGCTTGCCTTCTCGCATCATGGCAAAGTCCCATCTCGATCTCATGCTTCGCCTCTTCGCATCACGGCAAAGTCCCATCATCGAATCCATCCATATGAGCTTCCACATCCGCTTCATATGCCATCGGCAGCTTTCAACATTCAAGAGCCTTTCCACTTAGCTTTTGAATCATCTTCACCATCTTGTTCCAAATCAACTACAAGCTAACTTGGAGCAATCCAATCTAACATACATTCAAACATTCAAGCATTCAAACAAGATATATTAAGCAATATCAACTATAATGGCAATTTCGTAAATAAGTGAGCAAAAGTCCAACATATGTGAAATCATAGTTTTTAGCATAGGTCTATCAAATCTAAAACATGGGTTTTATCTCTAATACTTGTTAAATCAACTTTCATAGATAAACATCTTCAAATATGATGGATCTACATGCAGACTTATGGAAAATGCGAGAAAACGCTAACTTTAACACACAAACATATCACCAACTCCATATACTCCTTTGGATCCGCGTGAGAGATAACTACCACTCACCAAATCACCCAAACACCTCTAAATCTAAACACTTCAGATCTGGACAGCGGAGATCAAGGACCAATCCGGCAAAATCTCACTTGAAACGATGAAATCTAGCTCAAACGGACGAAGATCTTCAACTTGGACACTTGGATCTTCGATCTCGATCTTCGATGTTGGATGGATGTTAGATCTAGATTGGAATGAAGAAAAGAAGTTGAAGAAATGTTGTAGACGAGTCTTCAAAATGGCAGCACTTCGTCGCTTCAAAAACCGGTGCCAAAAAGTGAGCCGAACACCTCTATTTATAGGCTGGAAAAACCCATGTCTCGGCCGTCCTAAGTCGCCGCCGACCCAACTCCTGAGTCGCCCCCGACTCATCCCCTTGCCGACTCAACACAGCCGACTCACTATGAGTCGTTCATGACTCATTGCTTTGCCGACCTAACACAAGCCACTATCACGACTCAACAACCCAGGCCGACCTACGACTTAATACTAGAGCCGACTCACGACTCAAGACTTACCAGGTCACCGACCTAACTAGCCTCACCGACTCAAAGACCTAACGACTCAACACAGCAAGAAGGTCACACGACTTAAGACACACACGACTTATCCCTGCCGACCAAAGCCTAATCCTTATCCCACGAGACATGACTCAAAAGCCTAAGTCCCCAACGACTTATCCACTAAGTCGGCCCACCGACCTAAGCCTCAACATATACTGCCGACTTATCACTAACCAAGATGCCGACTTACGACTCAAACAAGTGTCGACCTACTTCCTACCGACCTAAGATCCCAACGTCTCAACACTAAGTCGGCCCACCGACCTAACTCCTAGCCGACTCAACTACGATGCCGACACACCTAAGTCTTAAGCCACTAACCCGGTAACGACTCATCCTCCTGCCGACCCAAGCCCTATCCCTTGAGTCGGTCCAAACCTTAACTCGGCAACACCCTTAGGTCGGTCAACCTGCTAACTCGGTCAAGACTCAATCCTTTAACACATTGACTCGCTAATTCTCATAACTCGGCCACTAGTTATCTCGGCAACATGTTAACCCTTCAACTCCTTAGGTCGTAGCATACTAACTCGCTAACCCCTATGAGTCGGTCACGACTCAAGCCTTAACTCGGCCATGCCCATGAGTCGGTCACGACTCATCACTAAACACACGAGTTAACTTTCTAAACGACTCAGGCTAGAGACAACACAAACAACACCATCGACCTGCAAATTCTACGATCTATCGACACGTAAAATACGGGTCGTTACAATAGTAGCTTATGCTCGGCCATTCCATCTATGAGTTGGTCTATTTACGAAAGGGAATGCAGTCCTGGCATGCTTTACTCAAGTCTAAACAATCGATGCATCTCCACCAACTTTCATTGGTCCTCTTAACAATCACAGGTTCAGCTCCCCAATCGAGAAAGAGTGCTTCATGGATAAGTTTGTTTGATAACAAATTATTCACTTCTTCCTTCAACACAATATATCTCTTCAGTTTCATACTGTGTCTTTCCAGCTTCATGGTAATGAACGCGGGGTTGGAATTCAGTGTGTATCATGCAATTTCAGGTAAAAGTCCACACATCAGAATAAGTCAAAGCAAACACATGTCGGTTCACTCTCAAAGACCCCGTTAGTCCATCTTCGTCCTTAAGGTTAGTTGAAAATCAATGTTGACTATCTTCGTCAGATCATCTTCATTCATCTGAATCTCATCCATCATCTCCATTGATCCAGCCTTTTCCTCGTTTGGCCCTTTCGATGGGTTCATAGCTTTATACATGTCACTTTTGGACCAAAGTCAAGGCTAGAATGTTAATTGTTAAGTAGTTAGGTCTTTGATGCAAAGAGTCTTCTTGCATGTTTTCCTTTCTCTTTGTCTTGCTTCCCCAATTTCACAACATAGCATTCCCTTTCAGCACTTTGATCGCCTTAAATCGCCCAAACTCCGTTATCCATGGGAATTTCATTATCAAACATTCGAAGTTAAGGAAATCCTGAAATTAGAAAGGGCCGGTCGTCCCTAAAATGTGTTGTAGGAAGAATATCCATCCACTACACGATGTTCTCCACACGCGTTGCCCTGTGTGGTTTATTCCGTAGTTGCACGGTCAATTTTATCCATCCAGTAGGACATACTGCCACTCTGGTAAAAACCAGTAGGTAGGAATTAAAAAGCAACAAATCCTTCTCATTTAGCTTCATGTAATACCCCATAACTTTTGTGAAGTATTAAAGCTAATTTAAACAATTATTTAAAAAGACATAATGGTAATTTTTCGCAAATGTTGAAATTTTAGTATGGAACTTGTACCATCGCATTCGGTAAATTTTCGTATATAAAGCATTTCATTCGAAATTACTGAATGAAGGTTATAGCTAGTTTAAAATACAAGGGTAAAACCATATTTTTCTTCAATTATGCAACCTTGGGTCTAGTGGTTATAAATGAACCTAGTACTTAGTCAAGAATAGATTATTACAATCCTTTGATAATAAATACCTCTAATCAAATGGTAAAGTCATCATGTTCATTTAGAAGGGGTCACAAGTTTGAATCCCAACATGCACGTTATTTTTTACATTTCAACTCTCACTCTCCATAGTCTTCTAGAATGTACTAAAATTTGAACAGTGACCATAGGACATAAACCTACTGGAACGTCAGATAATTAACCTATGACATTTTCCTATAGATTACGTTAGATTGAAAAGGAAGCATTGAATATTAACCGATGACGTGTTTCAATAGAGCGCGTTAGATTAAACAAATGGTCAGATCTAGTGAAGGGAAACTTTCAAGAAGTTGCCCGTAGCATTGCTATGTCTTTCCTCACTCCAAATTTCAGCTCAAATAGTTCCCTAAACTTAGGTAAATCATTCTTTTTATATTTTCTTCATTTTTATTCATTTCATCCTCTCTAGTTTAGTTATTTTTGTTTATAAGTTACAATTCTAGTTTCTTTCTATTTGTAAGCATATAATATGGATTTTTCTACTTTTTTAATTATAAGGATGTCTCATTTGTATAAAAGGTTGGTTCGTTATTGGAATCAAGGTTGTTGTTTTATTTTATATCATGAGAGTATATTGAATTATTATTGGAAAATAGTGGTCGCTTTGCCATGATAGATTTAGATCGCCGTTTATTGTTTGTAAAAGATGGATTATGCTTTGTTTGTTGTGTTTTTCCTTATTTTATTATGAAAAGTGATATCCTTGTGTAAGGAAACAATAGAATTAATTTAATTTTAGTAAATAGAAAAGTGATTTAGACTGTTATTTTGTACAAAAATGAATCATTGTTTTAAAGTTCTAAAAGTTATTTGATTTATATGCTTAGATTTGAGAAGTTGTAGTTTACACATACATGCAGATTTCGGCTCCTCCACTTTTCTGACCTTGAATCAGCAAATTCCAAATCTGGGCAAATAAAAGAGGATTTTCTTGTATGCAAATTTCAGATCTAATTTATAGATTTTATTGTTTCAAGTGAATCTTCACTTAGAAAGGATTAAATCTGCAAAATGATCCTTTTACCTTTATTGTTCAAAAATAAAATTGTTTATGGACCATGAATGGATTCTAGCTCCTCTAAATTCCCTTTAGTCTTGAATCATTAAATTTCACATTTTTACAAAGGTTGAGTGGAAATATCCAAAGTTTACATACATTTTAATATTCTCAATTAGGCAAGATTTTATGAAAAGAAATAAAGAGGGAAATTTTGTGATCTAAAAGATGTTATTAAAGCGAAGTTTATATATATTGAAAAAAAATGTATTGTGCATTAGAGCTAGGATTGAATTAAAGGAGAGGAGAGCTTGCATTGATAGATTTGGGTAATCAACACTGCAAGTAACCGTGAGTGGAATGTGTTGCTAAATCTATAATATTGACAAGTTTATTCATAGCTAAGTGTCAGAGCTAAGGGCGGTAACGTTTTAAAATGAACTAAATGTAATCCTAACCCTGCCTCTAGTAATATGATGTTTTGTTAAAGTATGTATCTGCACCGATTTTTATATGAACAAACTCTTAGTGCTTAATCATTTGAAGGTGATGTATTTGAATAAATGAAAGTTAGGTTTTCACAAGTAAATAAGACTTTAGGTACATTTGAAGTTACACGTTAACACTTTGTTATAAGTTGAAACAATATAGACGTTAATTATAGTTATATTAAAGATTATGTCGACACAAGGGGATATTGTGTTGACGTAGGCCTTACAAATGCAAGTGGACCTTCTATACCTATATTGATAGATAATTGAGTCTTGTCAACATATGAAAGGATGGTGAAACCTTGTGAAAGTAATACTTCTTATTTTGATGTATTATCATGATCATGCTTGTTGAAGTCATTAGAGATCCCAGTTATAAAAGTTATCAACTTCGGTCTGTGGTGTGGTGTGACATCTTAAATTGATGTCATCGGTAGGGAAGTTATGCCTTTAGGACAACCATTCCATAAAACTTTAAGGTAGCGTACCAAATAATGGGCTGACAGTACAGGGTGGTGGGCCTTTGGATGTCCATAACCATATTGTTGTGTTGTTTCACATTTTTATATGATTTATTAGCACAACTTCATGGGAGTCACTATAATGTTGTGATGTGTTATATCACTTGTGACATTGTGTCCCTATATACTATATTTTATTCTAACTTGTTGGTTACAGATGAAACGAATTCAGGTATGAACCAAGTACATTATTTTATCTACTTATCTATGTATTTTTATAGCAGTTAGTGTATGTCTAGACATGTTCAATATCACACTTTTAATAGCATATCACTCATCCGGCTTTATAGTCTGACCCCTTCCTTAAACCCATTTTAAGTCAACGAGGAAGGTAGACTGTTGGGAATCATAGAAGTTTTTTTTTTGTTTTTTTTTTTTTGAACTGGTACTTTATATACAACAAATCATTGGGACAACATATGCCATGTCAAATAAACGTTCGAAAGCAAGTTTCGAACTTGTGACATCCTGCACCAAAGCCGAATCAATTAACCACTTGGACAAAGGTGCTTGTCGAATCATAGAAGTTTCTAGTTGCTAATTTGTAGAGTTACTTTCAGTTAATAAGGATGGCCTTATCTTGAAAAAAAAACTATACCATTTTATTTGGTCAAATAGTGTAGAAGATCCACACAGTTGAAATGACGTGAGAACTTATTATGTTTCCACTATGAGATGATGAATCTCTATTTTTATGTATCATATGTTTATATAGGAAGCAACTCTGCAATGTAAATGTATATTAACCCCCCGATCAATCCACCCTTTTCGGCATTTGCAGATCAGCTGCATTACTTTTTCATTAGTCCGAGGTACCAGAACGGTGGGTTGTTACACTACACTCATCCAATGCTTTCTTGAACAAAATTTTCATCGAGCTTCCATCTTCAATCAGGGCTCAGTGGACAGTAGATGGCCCAATCTTGGCCGTAATCACCATTACATTGAAGGTTGGTGCTTCAATCTCATCTGCATCTCTATTTCTAAACAAAATATCATCAATAGATGCTTCAAGATTGTGTAGCATGTCCCTTATGACATGCTTCATGGAACTCCATTTTGATCCAGCTTTTCTCTATAGGCTGCGAATCTCTAGAAATCTATTTAGAACCAAGTTACCTCCCAGTGACCTTGGACCATATGCACCGGTTCCTTAGCCACTACCTAGAGGCTGTTGCCTCGAGATTTTATTGTTTTTTTGTTATCATCTTGTGGGGTCACACATACTGATGTGATTGCTTTCTCCTAATCTTCTCTTTAAACATATCATTCAAAATATTTACACTCGTTCGTAGTGTGTCCTTGTTTCTTATGAAAATGACAATACTTCACGGATCTCTTTTCTACTTCACTAGCCTCACTCGGAGCAAGCATTTGATACCTCATAGTGCCTTAGGTCGCAAGATAAGTATTTTCCATGGAATTATTCAACTTCGTGTATTTACCGCTTCATGCGAACCAAAAGTTTTTTTTTGGGTCCTAGTTTCTCTCAGCATTATTATTCTTCTTTTTATTATTATCGTTGTTGTTGTTTCTGTTATCACCATCCTGTTTAACCCATGAAGTTAAAACACTTGGTTGTTCCACAGCGATGGAGGTGGAAAAAGTTACGGCGGAGATAAAGTAATGATAATTCAGGGATATAGCAAAGATGCAAAAGGCTTCATTAAATATAAAACAAAATATTTAAAGTTATTTCATCACATCATTTGTATATGAAAAAGAATTATTGTTTAATCTTATGCAGCAAAATTGAAGAATATCAAAATTTTCCCCGTCCAAATTTGACGACTACAATAGATTTCTAACTTATATTGAGCAGTACCTTAAAATTAGGTCCTTACCCTAACTTTGTTGATTTGGTTCAAAGAAGAACTAGTCAAATCAAACTGTTTATATCAATGTTGTTAAAGCGGGTGCTAAAATACCTTGATTTAGCAGGTGTAGCGGAAAAAAGTAAAGCGTAAAGCGGATCTACTATTCAATGGCACTATATTGAAAAAGCGTAGCGGTTGAAGAGTGCTATGCGCTGTAGCAGGGATTTTGCGGGGCATTAGCGGGGCTTTAACTGCATAGTACTTAACAACTTTGATACTCTTTGTGATACTGCTTTATTTTGCTGCTCCTTTAGCATTCAATATCTTTTCTGTTTCTACCTCTTCCAAAAACAGAAATTGATTCGCTTTCTTATAAAAATATTTGATGTAGTTGGCTTTTTCATAGTCAAACACTTCCTAAAATTTGGATCTTTATCAACTCCTTCGATCCGAGCCATCAGCACAAGGTTATCCTCTGGATGTCTCAATTTAGTCATGTCTATAGTAAACCTTTTCGGATAGCTTTTTAGCGATTCTGCTTTCCTCTAACGTTTGCAAGAAAAACCGCATCCTTGGGATGCATAGAGTGAACCCTAAGTTGATTCAAGAACTTACTTGCCAGTTGATTATACAACCTTATGCATTCTAACTTCAGTCTGTAGAACGACATCGCTCTCAATCCTTTTAAAAACAAAGGAAGACATCTGCTCATTACATAATCATCAGCTCTTACACCACCCATGTGAAAATCGTACTAAATAAGTGTTACAAAGGATTTATTGGTCCATTATATAATTGCATAAACGACATAGTAAACTTCCTCGGATCATCAATCGTTCAAATATCTATGGTAAATGGATTCAGACTAGAGGTCGACACTTAATCATCATCTTGACTTTATTTCTAAAGCAATCATTTGGATAGCTTCGTCAATCATAGCATTGATTTCATTATTTCTCCATTGACAACGGTCAATTAGTGCATCACCATGCGCTCGGTTTTGCAAATGACTACGGTAGCCATTTTTTGAATGGTTACCTTTAGCATCTCGATGAATAGGTCTCCTTGGACTTCAGAGTCCATTTGTATTGGCACTTTATTTCTTCCGTGTCGTCTATCCTGACTACGTCCTTTGGAATGCATTCTTCTTTGACTATTTCTGTCAGCATTCCTTCACGATCTACCATTTACACGACTCACAACAGAACAATCTTGTCTACCAACCTCACGGTAACTACTGCGCCTCTCCTTGATGGGTCAATATCAATTCATGGTCGATCGTACTAGTCAATCTTAAAGTAGTTTATCGAGACTTTTTTCTTAGAGTAGTTGCTCGATGTTGATTATTTATTTTCTTTTTTACATTATTGTTTTCGTCTTCTCCAATTCTTTCCCTCTCATGAGATCTGGTAGACCCTTTTTTCCTTGCTTGCTATCTAGTGTTTGCGATGGTCAATTGATGATTGTTTGGTGGTGAAAAGGTGGTTGAATGATGATGGTTTCATGAAATGATAACGTGAGTAAGAAGAAAAGAGGTGCGGATGTAAAGGTAGGTGAAGCATAATGTAAAGAAAATAAACAAATAAACAGGAGGGTGCAATATATATATATATATATATATATATATATATATATATATATATATATATATATATCAGTTAAAGAAAACAAGGAGTGGCACAAGATAAAAAAAAGAATTAGAAAGGAAAACAAGTGCACACAAGAGAATACATAGCAAATAAAGAAGAGGAAAATAAAATACACATTGGAAAAAATGCACAACAAATGAAAATTGAAATTATAATTTCGCTAACAATTCACTTGTTTATTCTTCTTTTACTCACCCATGTATATATACCAATTTGTACAACGGTCAAAAACTCCACAAGAAAACCCTAACTCAAGCTATAACTCAAGGAAAACCCTAATTTAGTTAAATACACAAATACACAACAACCTATTAATTAATCTAGGCATATTAGTCTGTGCATGTTTATGCATGTGCACACATGCATAACTAATATCTTCCTGTTGCAATCAAACCGCAGCTTCAACTTCTATAGCAATGGCAGCCTCACCTCCCTTTCCACAGTAGACTCCTTCACTGATTACCTCCGGCCTAAATTCTAGTGAAATTTGGCCAGAAACTGAAAATCTTTGATTTTCTTTATTTTTTAAGACTGAAGAAAATTCCTAGCCTTTACAACTCCCTTCTCCTTCAAAACAACCTCGTCCTCAATGTTGAGTCAAAGTGTCTATAGTAATTTCAGCTTCTTTACACTAGTCAATGAGCTACCATTTGGGTCAAATTTGAATATCTTATTTTCATTATAATGCTTGCATAGCCATACAAAACGGTTGAAGTTTCTAGCCAAACAACTCCCTCGTCGATACTTCCAAGTAGTTTTGTCGCCATTCAACGAAAAATCTTCACGTAAAGGTTCTTTTGTTTTTTTTGGCTACAAACTTTACTTTTATCCAACTTCCTTTAAATTTATAAAAAGGTAGGTCTTCATATGTGTTGCTTCTTAACAGTAACATTTCACTAAAGTGGACATTCCTTGTTTCTATAGCATCCTTCTTTTTAAGCCACCTTCTCTTATCAGAACCTTTTGAAACCATGATTGATTCTTTTCTTAATATGACCTAGGCTTGACCATCATTTTCTATATTAGGCTTCTCCCAAGAACAATCACCTTTCAAAAGAGACATTGCTACTAAAGTGTCTCTTTCTTTCACAATAGACTCGTTAAAGCTTGATCTGTAGGTACTTTCTCTTTTCCTACAACATGCTCGTTTCTGGGTTGCTCCCTTATATGCATATGTGCTTTAACGTCGTTAGTTATTTCATCACTAACTTTTACACCATTTAGTCTACCCAAAATTTTATTAATCTTGTATAAGTTTTCTAGATGAATGGCTTCTTTAAAACTTAAATCCCATGAATCTTTCGAAGGGATTGGCGGCTTGCATTTCAATTTATGACATGCATTCCAATTCTTTGATTGGTATGCTTTAGATCAATATCTAACACTCTTACATCTGGAACAAATCTTAGACCCTGACTTCTAATTGACAACATAAAAAATTCTTGTTGTCGATTATCATTTGAATATCCATGGTCAATTTCTGAGTCGTTTCCTGTACTTGGCTAATGAGGAAACAATGGTGTAATTTAGAAGATGGGGTCTAGCATTAGACAGAGAGCCTGCATCTTATTGAATTGTTGCTTTTGAAGGCTTTTTGTTTGAAATCTCCTATATGGTGGTATATATGGAGCTACTCTTGAATTTGGAGGTAGAGTTTAATCAAAATTATGGAGTGATTCAGTAGGACTTTTGATAGGTGATCTCTAGTATGGAGGAATATAAAAGGGGTTTCTTTGGCCATGGTGTGTTTCTTGAAGGCTGGCTGTGGGTGAATTCTTGTTAATTTTCATTTCTTGAATTAAGGAATCAACAGTCGGAGATAAGTGATCCATTTTACCATTCATTTTTTGAGATTTTCCTTGCAAAGTTTGGTGTAATTCTTGATGGGAGTTACGGAGTTCTTGCTCTGCCGCTTGTAGTTGTGCGAATGCATAGGTGGTTTGTTCATTTATGTGCTCTTGCCTTGCCCATAAACCTGATGTATCTTCTAGTCCATGCATGGTGAGATTACTTCCATCTTGATTGATTGTTTCAAGGTTTTGATGATGATGTGAGAGAGGATCTTGATTTTCATCCTGCTCTGATACCAACCTTGATAGATCCTTTTTCCCTTTCTTGTTTTCTAGTGTTTGCCATGGTCAGTTTAATGATTGTTTGGTGGTGGAAAGGTGGTTGAATGATGATGGTTTCAGGATATGATAACGTGAGTAAGAAGAAAAGAGGTGTAGATGTAAAGGAAGGTGAAGTATAATGTAAAAGAAAGTAATCAAATAAGCAGTAGAGTGCAATATATATATATATATATCAATTAAAGAAAGCAAGAAGTAAGACAAGATAACACAAAAGATATTAGAAAGGAAAAGAAGTGCACACAAGGGAATACACAGCATATAAAGAAGAGGAACAGAAAATACACACTGGAAAAAAATGCACAGCAAGTAAAAATTGAAGTTAGAGTTTCCTGACAATTCACTTGTCTATTCTTCTCTTACTCACCCAATAATTATACTAAATTGTACAACGGCCATAAACTCAACAATCAAACCCTAACTCAAGTTAAGACTCAATTTAGTTAAATAAACAAATGCACGATAGTCTATTAATTAATCTAGACATATTAGTCTATGCATGTCTATGCACATGCATACATGCACGGCTAATATCTACCAATTGCAATCAAACTACAGCTTCAACTTCTACAACAATGGCAGCCTCACCTTTCTCTCCACTGCAGACTCCTCCCCTGATCACCTCCATCCGTAATTATTGTGAAATTTGACCAAAAACTGACAGACTTTCTTTATTTTTTAACAGTGAAGTAAATTCCTTCCATTACAATATCTGTCTCCCTAAGGAGATTGCATTATCCTCTTAAATTGCCTTGTTAATTCGTCTATAATTGATCGTTGGTTGCATCCTTCTTTTGACCGACAGTTGCCATTAAAAGCCTTTTTTACAACTAGCTATCGATTTATAGCTGAAGTAGGTTGTAATTAAGCTTCTGGGTGGTCTGATTATAGTAGAACACGTTCAAAGGTTAGATCCAAAAAGTGTGGAGATTGACCAGCTCAAACCCCTAAATATCTATAGATAGGTATCAATAATCTTTACCATTTTCCTGAGTTTTCCTCCATTTTCCTTGAGCTTTATTGCTTCATTCTTAAGGAAATCTTCCTTGAATGCTTTTAAGCGTGTTCCTTCATGTATTTGGTGAAAATATTGCTTTGTGCAGGAAATATATGGATCGGTACTGATCCATAAACTTAGCCAAATTTCACTATTTTTGTAACGACCTGCCTTTTTGGACAATTTAAATCGACGATGGACCACATACGTCAGATTCAAACCATTCAAAATGAAAGATTGTTATGAGATAGATAAAAAAAGTAGGGAAAGAAAGGAAACAAATACAGAATCTCACAGTGGAATGACAAATATAATAATCAAATAATTAGTTCATGAAACTATTTACAAATAACATTGATTATACTTTTATAATATAGATCAGAGTTACATACAACAAGAATAAATAATAAATAAATGCAGCGGAAAAACATGGTGCAGTGGAATAAATGTAGTAAATAATAATAGTACAAAATCTTCATCTTCATCCTCCAAAAAGCAGTCTTCGATAAACTGAAAAGCTCAGGCTAACCCGGGCGAATTGAAAAGATAAAACACTCAAGTCAGAACTAAAAGATCTTATGTAAGTTAAATCAACAGAAAATAAATATGAGTGTGATGGCGTCATAGATGTTTACGGTGTTTGACATCTCCTATCCAGTGTCTATCATGAGTGCAATAACTTAAGAGTTGTTCGGGATTCCTATCCCTTAAGGATCCGTTAAACTATCTACATACATAGTATAATATGCTATTATATTAGTGTCTACAGTAAGGTAAAGTATTAAAATAGCATTAAGGGGTTACCCATATCCCCCTAACACATTTTATATAATGCGGCAGTTTATACAGATATTGTAAACTCCAGCCAAACGTGGGCTGTCAGGGAGCACTCCATAGGTACGACACAAAAAAACTCGTAGAAGGCGCGATAGGGAATGCGAACACGGCACTCGGGGCAATGCCATGATAGATATACCAATTTCACTCCCGTACTGGTGGTAACACATAGCAGCTACTACCGTCCACTTTGGAACACACTCCTATAATCAAAATCAAGGGTGGTCACGAAATCAATCACAGTAAGAACATAGTATCGAAGAAATGTGCCCAATAAGAGGGATGAGCTCACTTGACCCGGTATAGCTCCTGTTTTAGTCATATCCAAGCTGACTCATGGGAGTCAGGGTCACGTAAATACCTCATACAGAATCGTTCGCCAAACCATCCTACTTAATTTCTGGAATCTCCACCCGCACATAGTTGTTAAAGTGGTTTTCGGTATTGGCAGAGAGTATGATAATATCCAATCCCGGCCACTTTAACAATCAAAAGTTTACTAAACACCGGTTGGTTCTTTTACATTTTCAAAACTATTTCATATTGATATCAAAATATCATATTCAGTTCAAACCATATCGCTTTTGAAATCATATTCACTTTCGAAACCATATCGAAAATATAAGTTAAATCCTCTTTTCAAGATCATCATATTTACTCAAATATATTGAGTCACTGGAAAATATTATTTCAATTCCCAACTTAGGTTATAACTTCATTTAATTATATTTGCTTTTAAATCAAGGAGTTAAACATAACCAGTTCCACTTTAAAATTTAGAATTTAGAAAATAGTGTAGATAGCTACAAATAGTTTAATACAGTTTGAAAATGTAACTTAAATGTTTTGAAATACTTTGAAATAATTTTAAAAAAGTGGATTAAAATAGTTTATATATATTTAAAGTAGTTTTAGTAGAATTGAAATAGATTAAATAAATTCAAAATAGATTAAATAAATTTAGTTAGTTTTAAAATAGGTAAAATAGATTAATTTGGATTAAATAGGTTATAATAGATTGAAACAAATTAAAATAGTTTTATATTGATTAAAATAGTTAATTTAATTAAAATAGTTTAAAATAGATTTCAAAGTTATATCCAAACATTTCAAAAACTCACTTCCGATAAATTCATTTATATTTGACACTTTAACTTTGAAATTCCAATTTAAATCCTTTGAGCAATTCATTAAATCAATTCCAATTTCAGCATTAATGCTTGGATATCGAAAATAATTTAGTTTATATAAATAAACTTCTATTTCGAGATGCCAGTTAACTGAATTCAAAATTTAAAGAATTAAAAATCATTTAATTAACCAATTCGGTGTCCGTATTTAATTTTCTATCCTACGGTCAAGTGATATGGATATTTATCATTTCAATCCGTAATTTAAAATTTTACAGTAATATATGATTTCAAACCGCAATCTCGAACTAAATAAAAATCCATAAAATCGCTCGAGTCTATCATTTCAACCTATAATGATTTTTTCCTAATCTATAGATCGTTCGGGGTTATATCATTTCAACCTATAGGTAACTTGCAGTGTTATAACAATATAAAATATACAACATCCAGTCATCCAATATCAAGAATCAAACATCCATCACAATCATCATCCAAGTCAACCAATAAACGTCAATAAATAACTGATTTTCATTAACAAATATTAAATTGACAATTAAATTCAATATTAAATTAAACGATTATTAAGTACAATAAAAGTCAAATTTAACTAGAATGACAATTTAAACATACCAAACATCAATCAATTAATTTCTAATCACATCATAAATTTAATTTAACTAACATAAGATAAACTAGTAGTTGTGAGTGAGTTCAATCATTCATCTTTGATTTCAAATCGATTTGAAATCAAAATAAAGGCCCAAAATTCAACTATCTCAAAATTCGTCTAACCCAGTGTCAATATGTCCGGAATTTCGATATGATCCCAATGAAACAAACCATGCCCAAATCTGAGTTCGTATAGAAAAGGTATACACGTTAGAATGATTGAAATCAAACTTTAAATAAAATAAAAGATTACCACCCACATCACGCCATGTCACTCACGTGCTACCGCGTTCGAAACCCTCGTCATCTTCCAACTCAACACGAACGGAGCCACCACCGTACATCGCATCTTGTCACCGCCACAATCGCCTGCATTGAGATCCGAGACCACCACGAGAACCTCGTCTCCTACCGCACCCCTGGCCATGACCGCGACTACTTTGGTCGCCCCTATAGCTGCACCGTCTCTAATAGAAAACGCCACTTTCTAGCAAACCTCTAACCATCAACGATGAACGTGTAGCAGATCACAGAACTGCTCGACGAGCTCTACCACCCCATGTCCTATGATCGTCGTCAGGATAAAGATCCACCGTTAGAAAATCGAAACCCTAATACAGACAGCTGAGGTTCATCCTCAATTTTTGGACAAATGGTGAATCCTATTGAAAACTGAATCACATCAGTGAATTACGCTCGTCGAGAGCTTCGAATTGATATATAATTTGTCAAGGTTTAGAGAAGTTTAAATTTTGAAATTGATTTGGAGTTTAAATTTTTGGGTTTGAATGTAAATTGGGTTTCTGTCATTGAGGAAGAGAGAAGGAATAGATGAAATTGTACATGCTAAGTAAGAAAATGACCGTTAGAGTTTGGGAAACAAGACTATTTATATTAACAACGCCCGATAAGAATGAATGAACATCCGAACAGATTTGAATTGACAATAACGACCCGAAATGCTCATTCTGCCTCTGAAACGAAAGTGGGCCATCCCATATATCAAAGTAGAAGTTTTCAAAATTTCTAAACTCAATTGAATAGGTTTCGAGTCCTAATTTATTGTATGAAGAAGTTAACTTAAAATCAGCTTATTTCAAATTGATTTCAAATGAAATTGATTTCTACGCGTTTCGAGTTCGTACGATCAAACGACAAGTTCGATTGCTACGAAGCTTGAAATCTTACAATGATTCACTGTTTCGGATACCATGAAATTAGTTTCTTCGATATCCAAGACAGTGCCCAACGTGGCTATTTTCACATTAAATAAATAAATTAATATTAAATGAATTAATCACTGTTAGCACAAGAATTGGTCACTAACACCCTTGAGAAAAATTGTATAGAAGGATTAATGAAGAAAGTAAATTAAAACTGAGAACTATATGCTAAATTAAATGCTAAGACAAGAACATAAGATATATAGTGGTTCGGCGTAACTACCTACGTCCACTGTGAAGTTAATCTTTATTACTTTACTCAACGACTGACTGCAAATACAATCCGTACACCAACTACTTGAATACCCTTGCTAAGTAAAGAGAATGAGTCTTGAATGCAGCAGAGTCTCCCCAGTGTTCCCAAAAAAAAGGTCCCTTTCACTGTGACACTGCCCCTCTATTTATGGATGAAGATGGGTTGGACTTCCCTAATGGGCCTAGGAGCAAGATACCTCAGCCCGTGGTGAGTGACTTCTGTGTGCCGAGCCTCAAATGCCGAACGGCAAATGCCGAGCCACATAACCAAGCCAAACGGTACCTCTATGCCGAACGAGGCAGTGTGTTGAGTGAAGTGTGTAGGCCGAACGAGACATCGGTGCTGAACGAGGGGAGATGCCGAACGACACACTTATGCCGAGCGAGTCTGGAATCCTGAGCGGGGGCTTGAATGTCGAACGAGGCTGGAACGCCGAGTGAAGCTTGAATGCCGAACGAGGTTGGAATACCGAGCGGGGCTGGAATGCCTAACGAGGCTCATGCCGAATGACCTCGCAATGCCGAACAGCCCTTCCATGTCGAACGAGGCTCTACGCCGGTCGAGACTTCTACCGAACGAGGTTCATGCCGAACGATACTCCCATTGCCGAACGGTGCTTATGTCGAGCCTCTTGTTACATGGTCAAACATCCAGGTAACACTTGCCCCCCAAAGTGCATCATGTGGATGAACATGACGCGCTTTGAATCATGAGTACATCGTGTTACTCTTTAGAGTCCTTATTCTGTCTTTTCGATAACATTTTCCTTCGACCTCTCGAATTCCGATCGAGGCATTGAATGCCGAACAACATACCAATGTCGAACGATATACGAATGTCGAACGACATAATGTCGAAAAATGGAGGTGCATTGACCGGTTATACCGGTCACTGTCCATTCGACTTCTCTACTTTCTATTTAAGCCGGTACTTCTTCTTCCCTTCCCTTTCACTTTTACCTCCGCTTTTCAAAACTTACGAATTCGTTTCCCACCAAACTTCTGCGAACTATTTACCCTTCCCTTCTCTTCTCGAACCCAATAAGTTTCCTCACCTCCTTCCCTAATTATCGAATCCGACCAGAATTGCGTATCCTACTCAGAATCTCCCCAAGCTTCGAATCGTTTCTTAGGTAATGACTTCTCTGTTAAACACTTCATCTCGACTAGGAAACTTAGCACCAGATTTGAATTCATCAATCTTCGTAAAACTGATGGCAGTAGGAACCGCGTGGATGAGGACAACGAATTCGAGGTTAGATCTTGTTTTAGGGCTTGGCGTAGTAGTGGAAGGAAGGAGATGTCAGAAGTGTTTGAAGGAAGGAGTTGGTGGAAGAAATATTGATGTGGCTCGGTAAGACTTCCTTATGCCGAGCGATGGAGCGAAAGTATAGGAGTGATGTTGGAGTTAAGGTTCGGCGTGTCGAGCGATGCAGCTCGGCACGGCCACGGCTTGACATGATTCCCTCATGCCAATCGAGGTAGGAGGGGATGCAGTAGAGAAGTAGGAGCTGGGTAAAATGCCGAGCGATATGGCTCGGCATGACTTGTCGAAGGACTCGACTATGCTGAGCGGTAGGGATGGAGGGTAGGAGTGAAATTGGAGTTAAGGACAGAACGCCGAGCGATGCGGCTCGGCATAATTGTGGTTCGGCATGACTTGCCGCATGCCGACCGGTGGAGAGGTAAAGTGGGCGAGTGATGTACATATGATAGTCAAAACCATCTCAGCCTAGACTCAGAACATTATTGACTTAACACACTTCTTATGCCCGAACATATGATAATGAACTTGGACGGACTTAAACAATTAAGCATATCGAACAATCCAGACTGATAACTCCCTTGTTTTGACAACTATAAACCTAAACTTATCTTGTTTAAAACAGTTAATAACCTTTCCCACACAACGTCGATGCCGAGTTCAAAACATAAACCATCTTACGATAAGCTCGCGCAAACGGTCAACGATGACGGTCTTCGAAGATGATAGTTCGAGGCCTAACTTTATTTCACCAACTCAATGACTTTTAATTTCATGGCACTTACATTTGAATTATCGCACTAGTTCACACACCACACGAGGGATTACTTACATTATTAAGTCTAATGTCGATTGCTTTTCAAGTATAGTTCAAACAGGTGTTTCGTCAGATTCATTCATTTACTAGAGATGTCTAGGAAATCTAGCTCTGCCATGATCTCGGACAGACCTGGGTCATCCTCTCAACAAGAAGTAGTTGGAACTTCAAATCCATCAACTACTTCTGTAAAAGACAAGCCAAGCCAAGCCCCGCGACCGCATTTGTTGACTTGGCTCCCGATGCCGTGGATGCAGCGATCTTTTTAGATGATCCGGTCGATTCCCAAGCCTCGAAGATTAATGAAAGCACGCTTCGTCCTATATGCTCAGTTCATGGGATTCCTATCGACGATGTGTTGGTTCTATCGGGGCAGGATCATCCACACTTGCCCCAGTCAGGTATATAGCCTGCAACAGATTCATGTGTTGGGTTGGTAGCGTGCCGCCATTCAACTCCTTCCTTCACGACGTGCTACAATATATCGAGATCGCCCAGTCGCAATTACATCCAAATAGCCACGCATTCATATAGGCACTTGAATTCTCTTCATGAGTGTCCTTTTTAGGCTTTCGACTCTATCCGCTATATCTATCGCTTCAATAGATGGTCAGATAGCCCATCTTTTGTGTTCCTTGAGTTGCATAGCAAGTGTCAAATCTTAACTGGGGCATGGAGCATGTTTGCCTAGTATAAGAAGGAGTGGTTCTATGTGCGCTGTCCTCACGGCTTTGCAAGGAGATGGGTGGAAGAAAGTAAGTCTTTTTTTTGGACCAATACTCATGTTTGGCGGAAACTGCACCTTTTCTAACTCTTCCACTATTTTTTCAGGTATTAACCCACGTCCCGAAGGCTCCATATATTATGAAGCTGTCAAAGCTATTCGAGCTATTCTCACCGAAGACCGGGACATCAGAACTCTCATGTCAAATGAATCGCTCACGAAGTTTGGGTTGATGGTGGAAGGTCGCCGAATAAGCCTCCCTCCAGGTGTCACTATAACCAAGCCTGCTTTGGGCAAAGGAAAAAAGCAGGCTAGGTCTTCATCACGTAATGCCCCTGACACACTAGAGGAGGGGGAGATTAGAGACAGCAAGACGCTTGAAGTACCAGGTGAAAATGATAGTCCTACTCGAGAACCGATAGTCGAGGTTTGCGACATCGAAACGACACCTTCCCCTTCAAGGGAAAGAAGAAATTGACCTATTAGCTGAGGAAGAAGAAAGTGGGTGGAACTTATAAAGTCACCCTTATTCCAGTGGAGAGAGAGCCTTCCCCCTAACACTTAGAAAGTTCTCTGAAAGGTCTGTAGAACCTCACTATTCCTGATGATCTGCTTAACTATGGCTTCGACGATCCGAAGGCCCTTAAGCTTCATTCGCCTGCAAGAGGCGATATAAGTGCTCAAGCCCAAAACCAAGGAGAAAAAAACTCCTATTAGTAGAGATAAAGAAACTGGTCAGTCGAGGGGAACACTAGGACACATACAAACACATGCACTTCACCTTGCACTTAAATTTCTGCCATCACTCTACTCTTTGCTGACTTGTCGTTATTTAAATTCTACGCAGATGACATGGGCGTACACATAGACTTGACCATCTCCGCGGTTCATCTATTTTTCACCACTTCGGCCAGGATTCGGGTTCCGGCAAACATCGAGATAGAGATGATTCTGATGATCGAGACAACCACCATCGAGAATCATCCTACCGATGGAAATCCTATAGTCGGTCCTCCTACCCTCACGACCCTCCTCCTTAATCGAAGCATAGTAAAGAAAAGTCCACACATAAGGGGTCCCAGCCTGAGGCCCTTCAGGATCAACACTCCGGTTCACCCGTACCAGGCAATCCTGGGATCCCCAAAGAACACCTGCAGTCTCCAAGCAGGCTCATCTCGCTCATGTATCTGATCCATCAGTAGCAAAATGACTTGTTGAGCTTAAAGCCACGTTCCCAAAGATATGTTTTGATGGCTTAAAATTTCTCCCGATGATTCAGCAGATTCCAATACATGTTAAACAAAGCTCTATGGCTTGTACTAATGACGTCTATGTCTAGCATGATGCATTCGTCCACTTGGCCGAAAAGTCTCAGAAGTCTCCGTTGAGTGTCAACATGAAATTGATCGCCTGAAGCTTGAGGCTATCCATGATAAAGACATTATCAAAGCTCAGAACGAAGAGCTCTCTGTGTACAAGTCTTAACTTGAAGCCGCCCAACAGAGTGCTAAAGATACTATGGAGGCCGTCAATCGTCTAGAGTCAACTCATAAGAAAGAAATCGACGAGACGGTCCAACGCTATGGGGCCTTGGCTTTAGAGAAGGATTCAGTGCCGAATAAAAGGGATGCATTTCCCCTCCGATTCAAAGAGATGGAAGATCAACTCCGCAAAGAAAGAGAGGAGAAAACTGCGGCACAGGAAGAGTCGCAACGATATTGCGACGAGATCGTTGCTACGCGACTTCTGAAGGCAAAGCTCGATGACGAGCTTTCAAAGGTCGGGATGCTGAAGGATGAAGCCCGTAAAGAGGGCAAGAAAATAGCATCCGTGGAGATTGACTCTTGCCATAAGGCGGCGACAGAGGCTGGCAGGGAGGAGATTAAGGCATGTTTGACCCACTGATAGCAGAATTCAATGCCCGTGACCTCATGCATCGGGATCTAACTTTTCTTGGCGAAGGCTACCTGGAATCTCTAGCTGAGGCATGGGAGACTTTAATAAAGATCAGGAAGGTCGAGCTGGGCACTGAAGAGGTTGATGAGGAGGCCTTGGTGAAAGAATTTCTCAGAGGGAACGAGCCTTCAGACTTGTCTGTAGTGAAGGCGCTCTGCTGCAAAAGTTCCCCATCTTTCAAAGGAAAAGACGTCATTGTCGGTCCGCCTGGAACCGAGTCTTCAGTCGTTCCTCCTATTCAATCGGCTGATCGGCCAGTACTCGATCCATTCGAGCAACATGCTTGCTATGACCTAGAAGACCCTAGTCTCGGCATCCACATTCTATCTCCCATTCTGGAGGGTGAGACTCCCCGGACGGTTGAGAGCCAGCAAGAAGCCGGTACAAAACTCTTCCCGTTTAAAGTTCAAAGAGCCGTTGTTTTTGGCATATTATTATTGTATTCTAATGTTTGTTTCCTGTGATTTTGCACAGGCCGTTCCGATCCCGAACCCACTCCAAGGAGCGATGACACCAAGGAGGCGAAGGAGAAAACAAGCGAGGCCACTCATGAAGGAGAGACTCTCGGTCTAGATGCTCAAGTGATTGATGTGCTTGATTAGGATAAGTCTGAGACATCATCTCCTGTCGAACGTAGTTATGAAATTGAAATCACGAGCACCTCTAAGCACACTTCTAAAATGAGCATGAAGGAGCAGCTCGCGTAGGAAAAGGAAAAGACAGCTGAAATCAAAATCGATCCCCGAGTCGTGGACCTAAATGATCCTCTGAACAAACCTTTGATGGTCATCCTCCCTGGTGGGTCCAGGCCATTAGAGGTCCCTCGTTCTTCCTCAGTTGTCACCTCCTCACCAAGCAAAACTTCCAAGAGAAAACGTGTGGAGGAGGTGTCGTCAAAGAAGACGAAGGAGGACAAGAAACCGAGAAAGTCAAAGATGTAGTTGTTACTCTCGTTCGACGAGAGTTAGTTCAGATTATGTAACAATTTTTATTTGTTTTCGTAGTCAATGTAAATAGACTTTTGACTTCGTGTTTTGGATGAGTTGTAGTAGAACCTTATTTTGGATAAATAAAACTTAGTTCTTTTGTCTTTCAAAAGACTTTCATCATTCAGCTTTCCGTTATTTGTTGTCGAAAACTAGGCTATTGTAAGTTACATAACTTCCAATTCATTTTCATATAAGTCGGAAAGTCTTTTGGAATTGTACATGCTTTATTTCACGCTTTGGGTACCTAGAATATTTTTCAGTCCGCAGGCCAGGGACTTGTTGACTTCAGGTCATTTGTATCCTAGTCCACACTCTAGGGACATAGAGAATTTTAAGCCGTTTATACTCCTATCCGCACTCTAGGGACTCAGAGTACTCCAGTCCACACTCACGGGACATTGAGATTTTGATCATTTATACTCTAGTCTGCACTTTAGGGACTCAGAGTACTCCAGTCCGCGCTCAGGGGACTTAGAGATTGCGTTTATAATCTAGTCCGCATTTTGAAGACTAGGAGTACTCCTATCTACGCTCAGGGGACTTGGAGATTTTAGTCGTTTATACTCTAGTCCGCACTCCGAGGACTCAGAGTACTCCAGTCCGCGCTCAGGGGACTTGGAGATTTTAGTCGTTTATAATCTAGTCTGCACTCTGGGGACTCAGAGTACTCCAACCCGCACTCAGGGAACTTGGAGATTTTCTTCATTTATAC
The DNA here is from genome assembly GCA_030765085.1 of Allium cepa. Classification (NCBI taxonomy): domain Eukaryota; kingdom Viridiplantae; phylum Streptophyta; class Magnoliopsida; order Asparagales; family Amaryllidaceae; genus Allium; species Allium cepa. The sequence goes on from CM060934.1 coordinate 714,306,085, forward strand.
TCTAGTTCGCACTTTAGGGACTTAGAGTACTCAAGTCCGCGCTTAGGGGACTTGGAGATTTCGGAATGTTCGCACGCATTTGTACGTCAGACAGAATAATACAATCTAGTGGTTTGCCATAGAATTATCATACATAGGAACATCAATAATCGTGGAAAAGATGGCTTTAAGCCTTTATTAATGGAAATATGCTAAATTGTCTTATTACATGTTGAAAACTAAGAATAAAAATATGCTGGAAATAATTACAATTAAAATATGAAGGAAATGGACTAAGTATAATAATGCCACAAATGCTCGCTATTCCATGCTCAGGTGAGTATCGCACCATCAACGGTCGCTAGCTTGAAAGTTTCTTCTCCAAAATTTCGTTCAATGACGTATGGACCTTCCAATGCGGGATTCATATGCGATGGGACCGAAAAACTCATTTCAAAACAAGGTCACCCACATCAAAGATTCTCAACCGGACCTTTTCATTATAATATCAAGCGACTCGGTGTCTGTATGCAACCGGTCTTAAATCATCTTCTCCATATTTTTCATCAATGAAGTCCAGTGATTCCAGCAAAGATCCCGATTCAACTCAGGGTCGTAATAAGTTACCTGATGTGATGGAACTTCAAGTTCTACGAGTATAACAACTTTCATGCCATATGCTAATGCGAATGGAGTGTGGCCAATTGCGGACTTGTGGGTGGTTCTATAAGCCCAAAGCGCTGTCGAAAGTTCATCCACCCACTTGCCTCTAGCCTTTTAAATGCTTTTCTAATATGGACTTGATTATTTTGTTCACAGCTTCCACTTGTCCATTGGCTTTTGGATGAGCAACTGCTGCAAACTTTTTGTCAACGCCATATCTTCGGCAAAACTCTTTGAATTCTTTGCTTTCAAATTGAGTTCCATTGTCTGTAATGATAGTCCGTGGAAATCCAAAACAACATATAATGTTTCGTACAACGAAATTAATGACCTTTTTGGTGGTGATCGTGGCCAAAGGCTTTGCTTCTGCCCACTTAGTAAAATAATCGACCGCAACTATCGCGTATTTCGCACCACCTTTGGATATAGGCAAAGAACTGACTATGTCGATCTCCCACATTGCAAACGGCCAGGGACTAACCATTTGTGTGAGTTTCGTCGACGGAGCTCTCGGGATTTTTGCATATTTCTGGCATTTTTCACATCTTCTCACATAGTCTGTAGCATACCGATTTATTGTTGGCTAAATGTATCCGTAGCAGAGGATTTTCTTGGCTAATGTTTGCCCCTCAGTATGGCCACCACATTCTCCTTCATGGACTTCCTTCAGGACTCGTTTTATCTCATCGTGGGCAATGCACCGGAGTAAGGGGGTCGAGAATCCCCTCCGATACATTATTCTGTCCTGCATTACATATCGCGAAGCCTTACGAACGACTTGTCGTGTTTTGCACCGTCTTTCGGGAAAGATCTCGTGTAACAAGTATTGCTTGAATGGGATCATCCATGCTTCCTTCTCGATCTCTGTTTCTAACACGAACTCTACCTCCATCATATTTATACTCGGAGCATGTAAGGTTTCAACGGGAACCAATCTCATTTGTTATGCATCGCCGATGCTCGCAAAATTTTCCAATAAATTGGCTTCTCTGTTTTATTCACAAGGGACATGCAAAATATCATAATATTTCAGATTTGCTAGCAGCTCTTGAACCCGTGCAAGGTATGGTGCAATCCTCTGTCTCATTGCTTGATAATCCCCTCGCACCTAGTATACCACCAGTTATGAGTTGTAAAAGATTTCAACCGATTTTACCACCAGTTCTCTGATAAGTCTCAAGCCAACAATCAATTCTTCATACTCGGCTTCGCTATTTGTCGTTAGGAATTCGAGTTTCAAAGCATAACAAACTGATCTATTTTCATGAGTCACAAGAACTATGAAAGCTCTCGAGAAACGATCGTTAGATGCCCCATCGGTATACAACTTCCATCGAACGGAAGGTATGACATTGTTACCGTCTGATTCGTCTGACATGGTGAATTCAGTAATAAAGTCTGCTAGCGCTTGCCCTTGTATGGCCCTTCATGACAGGTAGGTAATATCGAACTGACTCAACTCGATATTCCATTTTAACATCCTTCTAGACGTTTTTGGTCATTGGAGTACCTGTCGCAAGGGTTGATCGGTATAAACACTGATTGAGTGTGCCTGAAAGTATGGTCGGAGCTTGCGTAATGCAATCACCAAGCAATAGGCTAGTTTCTCAATCTAAGGATAATTTCTTTCTACTCCTGTTAAACGTTTACTGACATAGTACACCGGATTCTGAACTCAATCCTTCTTGTGAACCAGAGCCGTACTGATAGCATGTTGGGATACAGCCAAGTACACGTACAGCATCTCATGGTCTACCGGTTTCGACAGTATCGAGGGACTTTCAAAATTCCTTACCAGAGCTTAGAACGCTTCCTCACAGTCGGATGTCCACTCAAAAAATTTCTTTCCTTTCTTTATTACTTTGAAGAATGGGATACACTAATCTATGGCTTTGGATATGAATTGACTAAGCGCAGCCACCTTCCCGTTTAAGCTTTGCATTTGTTTTATAGTTTTTGGCACTTGTATGTCTCAAATGGCTTGAATCTTTTTTGGGTTAGCTTCGATTCCCTGCGCATTCACAATAAAATCCAAAAACTTCCCTGACGCAACGCCAAAGGAACATTTTAAAGGATTGATCTTCATCCCATAATGTTTGAGTATATCAAACATCTTTGATAAGTCTCGAATGTGGTCGTTCGACTGTCGTGACTTAACAGCATGTCATCTACATAGACTTCCATCGTTCTACCCATCTGGTCTTTAAACATTCGGTTCACTAGACACTAATAAGTTGCTTCCGCGTTTTTGAATCCTAAAGGCATTACTAGAAAGTAATATAGCCCCACATCTGTGACAAAAATGGTGTGTTCTTGGTCTGGAATGTGCATCGGGATCTGATTGTATCCCGAGTACGCATCCATAAATGACAATAACTCGTGTCCAGCCGTAGATTCGGTGAGCTGGTCGATTCTAGGTAAAGGGAAACTATCCTTCGGGCATGATTTGTTCAAATCAGAGTAATCAACACAAGTTCTCCACTTCCTGTTCGCTTTCCTTACTAGCACAGGGTTGGACATCCATTTAGGGTAGAAGGCGTCGCGGACGAACCTATTGGCTTTGAGTTTGTCCACCTCCTCTCTGAGAGCAACGAACCACTCCGGGTCCATGCCTCTTCTTTTTTGTTTTATAGGAACGTATTTTGGGTCTATGTTCAACTTATGACTTACAATAGCGGGGGAAATACCGCACATATCAGAATGTGTCCAAGCGAAAACATCCAGGTTTGCTCGGAGGAAATCAGTGAGATCCTCGGCCATTGATGGGTCGAGTTGCGATCCAATCTTAAGAACTCGTGATGGGACATCTCGGCTGACTGGAATGTCAATCGTCAGTTCAGCCGGTGCTGCTTTTGCTTCCCTGGGTTCTCCATCATCATCTCTCGGATCTATGTCTCGATAAATCTGAGAGTGTCGCCCGAGCCAGGAATCTGGCACTACTTGTCAATCACTAGTATTCCAGATGCGGACGGAGCTGTCCGCGACCTTTCGTTTCTCTCGCCGTTGGGCCTCTCTCAGCTCAGCCACATAACTTGGGCGACCGGTCGCTTGATCGCTGAAAGTGTACGTGCAGTACTAAGGATCGTGTAATATAATATATAAACGCGGAAACTAATAATAGCAGTAAAATAAGAATTAAAGTAAGCACACCAGGAATTTTTACACCGGTTCGAACTTCCCGTTCTACATCCAGTCCTAGAATATCCTCTGGATTTAGACTAAACCCCTCACTTAACTCGGAGGAATAGGTGCACCACATCTGAGCAGCCGAACAGGGATTTTTCCGCCTCAACAGCCGAAGAGGACTTCAACTTAATACAAATAATTTATTGACGAGTGTGTTTTGAATAACACGGATTATCTTTTGATAGGACAATTTTCCTACAATCAAATCCTCAAGAATATGTAGTGTGTGTGAAAATTTAGAAGGAGGATAATCTCGTAGAATCGAAGTATATAAATTAATTCAGAGATTCTAGCGATATTGAATGAGAATGAATGTTTTTATTTGTAGAAATAAATAGAGAATAGATTTCAGAATTATAAACAAGAATTGGTAATTGTAGGAATGAATTAAACATGTTTATATAGTTGTAGAATAGTTACAATCTTTCATGAAGAGTTTCAATCAAAGGTTGTGACCATATCTCTTGGATTGAAGGTGATTCCTCTTCACGAACGATCGCAACTCTTCAGAAAAATAACCGTTATTTCCAGGTCGGTTGACTAAAAATTCTGGCCGGTCAGCTGAGTTTAAAATCGTGCATAAAACAGAGCATATCGGTGCACTAATAACAGGTTCGGTCAGCCGAGTTTACTGGTCGGTCGACCGTCCTGATGTTATGTGCACAGATCATATTTTTTCAAGCATAAAACAATATACAACTATTTGTATGTGTGTGTGACTACTTGAGGAATGATTTTAACAATATTCTAAGACTAAATATAATAAAATATTAACACTAATCTCTAGATTGTAGTCTTTGTCTCCTTTGTAGTGCACAATATACTTTTATTCTCTTTTTGTCGCCTTTGTATAGTATTCTCTTTGTAGTTCGTCTCATGATCTCTGAAGCTTGTGTCATGAATCAAAACCTATGAATCAACAATCGCCATGCACCACATCGACTCCCTTGTTTGTCGGAAATTTTAACGTCAAACACAACGGAGCCAAAGCGGCCCTAAACTCTGCCAGGGCCCGCTGACCCAGAAATACATTATATGGAGAATCAACATCCAACTAATAGTACGGTAGGATTCGCACCCTCATGCGCTCACCTTCTCCTAGTTCAACTGGCAACTCAACATACCCCATCGCATCAGTCGCTGCACCATTAAAGTTATGGATGCGGGCTTTAGATGGCTTTAAATCTTTTGTCTCCATCTTCATTTGGTCATATGCCTTTTTGAAGATGATGTTAACGGAGCATCCACAATCAATTAAAATTCTTTTTACATATGTTGGCCCGATCGTTGCAGATATGACCATCGGGTCGATGGTAGGAGCCTCCATGTTGTCCACATCTCAGCTCCTAAACACTATATCGTCTGTTATCATGCGTTGCTGCTTTGCAGGGGTCCCATCCTCCACATTCGAACAGCACTCATAATCTGCATGCCTCAAGGAGTTAGCATATCGCTCCATCTCCTGCCAATTCTTGTCTGCAGGGTGAGGTCCACCGACTATTGTGTTTACAACCAATCTACCTACGGTTCGGGCAGTTTCCTCTGGTTGGCGTGGAGCCGGCCCGCGTCCGGGGTCTGATGTTCCTTGCCTAACCTCTTGTGGGTTCTTGACAAATTCATGCAGCTTTTTATGCTTGATCAACTTTTTTATGGCACCGTGGAGATGTCTACATTCCTCTGCATTGTGCCCGTAAATCTCGTGGAAGCGATAGTACTCCCCCGTCTGCTTCTGTTCCTCTGTGGACTCCTTTGGGCATGGCTTTCTGTATTGAAAAGTGTTACAGGTTGACAGGTAAATGTTCTCAAGTGATGCATTCAGTGGGATGTATTCGTTGTAGGTTGGAATGCTTGGCTTCCATTTCCCTGCTTCTCTTTTCTTTTCGGGATTTCCTTTTCCGGATCCTTTGGATCGTCCAAGCTTGCTCTGGACGTTGACTTGAACCTTTCCCAAGTTATCGCCGGATTGTTTTACGGCAATGTTGCTTTTCACAGTCTCCTGAACGGGCCCTAGTGCCTTATCTCGCCTCATCCACCTGGATTCTTCTCTTCTTATGAATTGATGAGCCTTTGAATAGAAATGCTTCAGGGTTGTTGGAGGATTTCCTGCCAACCAATCTCCAAACTCTGAATCTGGATCTACACCTTGCATTACCTCTATCAGAATTGCGTGGCCGTTAGGGTTGTTAACTTTAGTACTCGCAACATGAAATCTCTGTAGGTACTCTTTCAACGACTCACCAGGAGCCTGTATTACACTTGATAGGGACATCACATCCATGGGACGAGTGACGTGTATCCTGAACTATTCTACAAATTTCGTCGCCAATTCATCGAAGCTGGATATAGACCGTGGGGGAAGTCGAGTGAACCATATGGTAACGATTTTGGATAAAGTAATTGGAAAGCATTTACACTTGGTCGTGTCATTTGCTCTAGCCGAATCCATCATCCATTCGTATATCATCACATGCTGCCTGGGATCGGTCTTTCCTTCGTAGGCCGGGATAGTTGGCATGCTAAACTTCCGGGGATACTCGGCCTGTAGGATGGTAACGGTGAATGGAGTATGACTCCTAGATATCCCCCAATCTTCGTTGGTTAAGCCTTGATTTTCTCTCATTAACTACCTGACCATAGCCGATAAGTCCGGAGTTTGTATGAAGGATGGAAGGTTGGGCTCTGTTCTACAGGACCGCTCGGGTTGATGTCCCATCTATTGGCGATCTGCCAAACGTGTATCTTGAAGGCCAACTTCATGAGGGTCTTGGTGAGCCAGGCGTCCAGTCTTCATACGCGTTCCAGCTCCTAAGTTTCCTGTTTCGGCATTGGTGTGGCCTCCAAGGTGTGAGTTATCCCAAGTTGATCGATCCGTGGCACCTGCTAGTGCAGTTTCAGTTTTATGGCATCTGCGCCTGGGAGATTCATCGGATGAAGTTGAGCTATCAGATGAAGAGTGAGAAACGGAGCTACCTCCAGCATTCTGATGATGTTGCTGTGTAAGCTGCGCCATGAGGTTATCGTTATCTTGAATTTGTTCGATAAGTTGCCTTCTACTTTCCATGAGTTCTCTCATTAGGTCATTGAACTCCATCCTAGTGACAACTTCCGTCTGGTTATGAGCTCCGGCAGTCCCTGCACCTAGATTTGCTTGCTGATTGCTAGGTCCTATCTGTTGTATGCTAGCAGTCTCGTTGGCGTCCGCATTATAAGAGGCTGATCGGGTACGCGGTCTTCCCATAGTAGAGTTGTTGATTGAAACTCAGAGTAGATTCAATGGACGTCTGGTCAATAAGTCGGATCTCCTTCAGGGGATTTATTCAATCTAGTAGCTACAAAGCAGATCATAGCGGCTTGAGAATTAGACTCTCAGTGAAAGCACCAAAATGTTAGCACCAGAACTAACACCCTTGAGAAAGATTGTGTAGAGAGATTAATGAAGAAAGTAAATTAAAACTGAGAACTGTATGCTAAATTAAATGCAAAGAAAAGAACACCGGATTTATAGTGGTTTGGCGTGACTGCCTATGTCCACTGTGAAGTTAATCTTTATTGCTTTACTCAACGATTGATTACAGATACATTTCGTACACCAAATACTTGAATACACTTGCTAAGTAAAGAGAATGAGTCTTGAATGCAGCAGAGTCTCCCCAGTGTTCTTGAAAAAAAAGGTCCCCTTCACTAAGCCCCTGCCCCTCTATTTATAGACGAAGATGGCTTGACTTCCATAATGGGCCTAGGAGCAAGATACCTCGGCCCGTGGTGAGTGACTTCTGTGTGTCGTGCCTCAAATGTCGAACGGAAAATGCCGAGCCGCATACCCAAGCCGAATGGTACCTCTATGTCGGATGAGGCAGTGTGTTGAGTAAAGTGTGTGGGTCGAACGAGACATCGATGCCGGACGAGGGGAGATGCCGAACGACATACTTATGCCGAGCGAGGATGGATTGCCGAAAGGGTATTGAATGTCGAACGAGGCTGGAATGCCGAGCGAGGCTTGAATGTCGAACGAGGCTGGAATGCCGAGCGGGGTTGGAATGTCGAACGAGGCGCGTGTCGAACGACCTTGCAATGCCAAACAGCCCTTCCATGCCGAACGAGGCTCTACACCGGTCGAGGCTTTTGCCGAGCGAAGTTCATGTCGAACGATACTCCCAATGCCGAACGGTGCTTATGCAGAGCCTCTTGTTCCATGGTCAAACATCCAGGTAACAATCACTTTTATAATTCAGTATTTATAACTAACAAATTCGTCACTATTGATTACTTAGACATTTATAATAATTTAAAACAAGTTTACATATAATTTCAGTGTTAATTATCACACCAGTTATAATGTTTAATTCCGGCTGAAATTCAATCCAATTAAATAAAATTTAATTCCAATAAATTTATTTAATTTGATTTCAATCTTTTTATTCAATCAATTATTACTCTATAGACATAGTTAACATTTGGTTTATATTTTATTACATTAATATTCTCTAATAATCATCTTTTATCATTATATTAATTGTAATATTTCAATTGCATTGAATTTGTAAATTTTATTATAATTTAAAATCCCAATAAATCAATTTATCTTTATTTCTCTCCTTCTTATTACATCAATTATTGCCTTGTAAATATAATTAACATTTCTATACATTTTATTACATTCACAATTTGTAGTTATTGTTTTAACTCACATTAACATAACATTTTAATTTCATTTAATTATAATAAATTTAATAAATTGGTAACAAATAACAATTGTCACCATTTCCACATTTAATAACATTCGCAAGTTTATTATTTACAAACAAATGTTAGAACAACTTACACTATACTAATTCTATACAATTTCAATTTATTTCCCATTATTTCATTAACTAATCAACATTTGAATTATCAATTAATACACATTATTACAATAAATTTACAGTCTATAACCAATCATAACTTTTAATCATTTCAACTAATTGGAATTAAATTTAAAGCAGCTATCAATTACCTTAAATTAATACTATTACATTTCATTTCAGTTACATTCTTATTATTAAACCATAAATTTTTATTTCTTCCAAATTAAATCAAAAAACTTTGCTAAATTAACCATTTTTAATTATAGAAAATTACGGGCCGTTACACTCTCCCACACTCAAAACTTTTTGTCCTCGAAAACAAAAAGAAGGAATTTAGAAATTAATATATCTTATTCAAAATTATTAAATTTATAAGAATTAATTTACATAATTTGATAATTTAAATAAATACATCAATTTATAACCATTGAATCCTTTCACATTCAAGTTTATTTAAAGTTTGAAAACGTTTTTACAAAAAAATTCTAAGTCCAAAATTCATGGAAAATTTCGACAGAGTCTCCTTTGTACGGAGAGGTCTGGGAGAAATTGTAATATCAATAATACAATATATATTAAAATTTTCAAAAAAAATATATATCCTAAACCATGGAAAAAACAATATAATACCACTAGAAAACCGAAATTCGAAAACGTACATATTTGTCGGGCAGACAACGCTTATTTTATGAAACCAAAAGCAGTAGCAATTGCTTCCATAACCTGTATTCCACTTATATAATCCAAAAGAGTAAATAATTATATATAAGAGAAATATTTAAGTTGTTTCATTTAATCACAACCAAATTAACACAACATACAGTTAGTCACAAGCAACAAAACCATACAATCATCACATGCAATCAAAGCAATCAACCATCCTCTATGGCAATCAAAACAAAGGGTTTGTTCAGGTTCGAAAACTTTCGATTGTATAAAATGATAAATAAACTACTAAGTAAACCATACATCGACAGTCTTAGATAGACTTAATAGGTTATTCATACATTCTAAACAATTTAAAGTATCATCTCCCCAACATCTCATAAGCTAAAACAAATAATGAATTCAAGTATTATTCAAGTTCATTCTTATTAATTTTATTTCACATCGTTTATTGTTAGTAATTTTCCATTCATACAATTATTATATTCTTTAATTTTCATTCATCACTTACCTAATTCATTTCCTATTAAATTACATTCATTACTTACTGACCTGGAATTTTCGACTCCAAAAATTCCACATTGTTAGAGAAAAGAAGAAAGAGAGAGAAGAGGAAACAGGAAACAAAACGCAGAATCTCACATTTGCAGCGGATCAAAATATAATATCAAATAATAGCAGTTATACAACGAAGAACTGTATCTGTTAATTTACATCAATACATCAGAGTTACATTCAATCTCATAAAAACTGGACAGTATAACAACTTGTCCCAAATAAATAATAACGGTAATATACTCAGCGGAATACACTCCATACGTTCCTGCCATCAGCTCGCCTTTTAGCTCCGGAACGTCTTTACCTGGAAATCTACAATACATGGTCTGACCTGAGCATTACATCAAAGTAACAACCGGGTCAGGCTGGAGACCAGCGTGAGTATACCCATATAACATGAAATACTAAGTTACAAAACTTAAGTGACTTACCAGGGTAACTCGTACTTTCCTACGAGTTCTAATCTTATTTAAGTCAATCATTTATCTCAAAACAATATCAAAGAATCGTTATCCAGTTTAAATATCCACGATACTTAACTTATTTCATTCCAGCATGTTTGCTTCTAACCAAACTATAAAGAATTACTATAGATTACTAATCGAAGGGGTTTCGGGCGTTTACTGATACTCGATCCCGGTCTCTTCGAAATCCAAACGCCATTTAAAAGGTCAAGTTGTTAAAGGTTTAATTCAATACTTTGAATTCACACAGCATTCATCACAGATAAATATCACCCATTTATCACAGATATCCAATACCACTCCTCAAAATATCACAGATTATCATTCAATAGATATCAATCAATCCAGACACTCTACTCAAACGATCATCCATAACAGGAATTATTAATACATATTATAATTAATCTAACTAACTTAAATTAAATTAATTACTTAAGAATTAATTACCTAATCCTGCTTAATAAATCATTTAATTAATTACAAGCCATTTAATTAATTAATCACTCCTTAATTACTTTATCAATCAATTAATTAATCTTTAATTACAGACTAATTATTCTTTAACTATTAATTAATAAACCTTAATTGTTAATTGATATTCCTTAATAACAAATTAACTAATCCTAACTTACCAGTGGATTAATCAATTAATTACCATTTGATTAATCTTTAATTACCATTTGATTAATCCTTAATTACCATTTGATTAATCTATTAATTTCCATTTGATTAATCAATTAATTATTATTTGATTAATCAATTAATTAATCTTTGATTATAGATTAATTATCATTTACGTATTAATTAATAAAACCTAATTATTAATTTAAAAAAAAAACTTAATTACAAATTAAGTACCTCTTAATTACCAATTAATAAACCTCTAATTACTTAATTAATTAATGCTTAATTATAAATTAATTAATTAATTAATCAATCTCTAATCATTAATTTATTATCTCTAATCATCTAATTAATCATTCTTAATTACAAATTAATTAACTTTTAATCCTTAATTATTAATTTATTAATCCTTAGTTATCCATTAATTAAATTCATTAATTATACTTAAATTTCTTAATTAACTTAATTTATCTAACTCATTAAAACCTTAGTTAACCCTAAGATTAGAAATTATCTTTATTAATGACATAATTAGCATTTACATAAAACATTTTATCTTTAATTAACACTTAATTTTATATAAAAATTAATTTTTAAAAATACTTAAGCATTTAACAAATTTAAGTTAACAATTCATATAACTTCTTTAAATCAAATAATTAAATTAAAAAAAACATTTATCATAAAAAGTTTTAAACTAGTTTCAATTTAAATTTTAAAAAATTGCTTTTATAAAATCTTTTAAAAATATTTAAAAACTGTTTTTAAGCTTTTGCTTCGGATCGAACCCGAACCCTACCCGAGAGCAATCCCGTGTTCCCTTCTTCTTTTCCATTTAAAAAAACATAGTTTATTTTTAGGTAAAAAAACCGTAAGCTCGTCACTCACAAACTACTCAAGTTTATACTCGAGTCACTATACCCCAAATACTCGAGTACTCCTTCGAGAATACTCACTACCCAACTAACTGACACCAACCATCCGTTATGCACCTGCACAGATCACCACGACGACGATGATCACCGCCGACACCATCGGCACACCGACAATCACCCAATCCTTCGATCCCGACTTTCAAACCACTAACATAAGCCACTGATCAAAATTGATCAACTCAAACAACCCTGGAATCCAAAACATATGCCTGAAAAACCCCTCATCCAAGCGATTCCAACCATCAGAGTTCGCGTAACTCCGGTCACACCATCGCAGGCACTCCATGTTGCTTTTCCACCCAGTCCGATGAACTTTGATTCACAAGAGACGACACGGCTACCCAATTTCTAACCTCGACCTATTCTTAGGGTTAAACCCTAAATCATCCAAATTCCGACGCCACAGTGATTAAGAAAATCATTCGCCATTTTTGCCAAGCTTGTCGACCCCCTCGCCACCTCCAGAATTAGTCCCGACCCTCCACGTCACTCCGAACACCCACAACAACTCAAAACTCACTTTCTGGTTAAACCAGACTTTCTCACAAGATTTCAAACTAAAATCATGATTTTCATTTTCAAAATTGTATTTTCCAAAGTTGATTCAAGTTGCATACTTGAATCAGCAAATTGCAACGGTTGATTTTATGATGTTTTCAAAATTTGCTACTGTATTTCTTGATTCCAGAAGATTTTCAAACTTAAAATACTTGAACCTATTTTTTAAAACCTAGATTATGTTTAAACAAAACTATCTTGTTTGAAATCCAAAGCTTAACAGTGAACAGATAAAAAGATTTGAAATTATTGATCAAAACTATAAGCATTGAACTAAGAACAGAGGTGTTTACAAGCAACAAACATGCACACTTCATATATACATAGAGATATTACATATATATACACAAGCAAACATCATTCATCTTAGAACCTCACATGCCATGGAATTTAATTTACTTAAGCTTTTAATATAAAATGTTTACTCACCTTTTAAAAGGCAGAGAGCTTGAAAAACTAGAATTTGAAAACTGAAGCTTTTGTTGTTGTTTTGAGAAGGTTGCTTAATTAACTTGCTTGAACTTTGATTTGTTTTTGAAGAATGTTTACAGGCTTGTTCTTTTATGGTTTGAAGATTTGTAGATTTGTGGGTTTGATTTATAGGTTCGAATTACAAGTTTTTGAAATGAGAAGATAAGAAAAGAGATGGGAAAGAGGAGATGTATGTCTATATAAACTAAATTATGGTTTATCAAAATTTAAAGAAAATAAAAATACCAAGATGACACTTGTTACATTAGTTAACATTTGTCTATTTCATATTTTAATCTCATTACACATGTATTTAACATGATCTAAAGGCTAACACTTGTAATTATTCATTTGTATTTATTTTTAAATGTTAAATTAAAAATTTTATATTTATTTTCCTATTAAATAAGTACTTTTAAATTTATATAAACTAAACCTTTTAAAAAATAAAGTAAAAGCTAATTATATTTTAAATAAAATCATATATAATATATTTAATTCCAAAATAAATTTAAGATATATATCTTTTAAATTTCAAATTTAAATCCAAATTTAAATTCAAATTCAATTTAAAATCTATTTTAAAACCAACTCAAATATATATATTTAAACAAACACATTATTAATTTAAAATAATAATTTTATTTAAAATCTATGTAAAAAACAACACATTATTATTTATTGTTTGAAAATAACAATTTTACCAATTTTAAATAATTTAATAAGGAGGTTTCACTTTTTAAATTTCTTGAAATTCCGGGATATGACATTCCTTCCCCTTTGAATCTTTTCGTCCTTGAAAAGGAACGAAGCCAGAATTTATTAGAATACTTAATATCAGTTAAATAACTTTTTGATCATTTTTAAAACACTTTAAAATTCTATATAATATTACTAAATTAGTTTTTATAAAAATACCTTTTAAAACTCAATGTTTCAACAAATCCATCCTCGTTCTCATAGAAATTCAATCATACGTTTATCAGGCGTAGGGCTAAAAATCTATAAGTACTTGGTAAACATATTTCCAACACCTAGTGAAAATACTTGGAAAATATTTTTTGAAAATATAGAAAACATTTTGGAAAATAGAGGAAACATCTTTGGTGAGAATGCTTTGGAAATCATCACCCCCATCCATGGTCGCAGTTAATCCGATAGTTACGTTGCCATCCCGGCAAAATCCATAAATAATTGTAGGCACTCCGCGCCCCTCGCTTACGCCATGGAACCCATTACAGATTGCAGATACATGGAGTTACGTTGCTATCAGAGAAAAAACCCATATAACTATGGGCATCAATGCCCTCGAATTTCGCTGCCAAAGAATGAAACTTCTCCACTCGACCATAGATCACAGTCTACCGATGTTACGTTGCCTTCCCGACAAAATCAAACGTAGACCGTTGGCACTCGCCTCCATTCGGTTTCCGCTATGGCCCACAGTAGCTCGCAGCGACATCGAGTTACACTGTCGTCACAGCATAACTCAAATTCCTCTATAGGCATCAACGCCCTCGACTTTCGCCATCCAATAATGCTCAAGAACTTCAGTTTGTCCGGACTTCGTCACAAGATCCACTTTAGAGCCTCCCCCTTAGGGCTCAAGGCAGTACCAACCTATGGTACTCCTAAGAAGTTTATTTCAAGGGAGCGCCTTTTTCTCCAGAGCCATTTTCAAAACACTTTATACTATACACATATAACATCTTCCAAATCATACACCTAGTATGAATCCCATGTAAATCTCCTTTTCTCAAAATAGATTATTCCAAAATCGATAATTCTCAAACTAGGCTTTCCAAATTTCCAAAAATGATTTTTCCCCAAAAATCAAAGCCTTTCCAAAATCCATAGGTACCAAAGCTTTTTTCCAAAATCATTCTCATAAGATCCTTCATATATATAGATATACACACACACACTTTGAAAAAGATCACTTCATACTTGTATAAATTCCCTTTTTATACTTTAAATAGTTTTCAAAAACCCTTTCCTTCTGGCAGTAGATTCAACAAGGGGAGATTTATCTTATATAACAAAGATATATAGCTTTGTTTATTCCAAATCAAATATTCAAATTTGATTACTCTTTTGTAAAGTTATTAACCATATTACTTTTCTACAAAATGACTTCTAATCGTAGAAATATCCAACTCCCATTTTATTCCATGTACATATTCTCAAAACATACTTCTCTTTTCAAAAATCAACTTTCATTACTTTCAAAATTTCCAATATCAATTTCATTTAACCACGTACGATGTACATATACTATTCGTACACAATTTTAAAATTTGATAGCTCACTTGATCACACAATTTCACTTCCGAACTAGCATCATCCACCCGACTTCCTAGTGCGGACTCAGATCTGGTTTCTTGATCAGAAACTGTCATTTTCCTTGAATAGTCATAACTATGACAGAGAATATCCAGAATCAACCAAAAATCCATATCCAGGGTTCGCCATCGAAAATCGAGTGAAAAATCCTAACTCGGATCGATATACTATCTTGAAATTCTGTGCTCAAATCTGGATCAAATCACTATACGAATAGAATAATATACATACATCCTACGTATTTATCTTCATCGATCATTAGCTAAATCAATTCACTTTTCTATTCACCTTCATTTTGATTCTATTCACTTATCCTCAATTGCTCCCAATTTCCAGTTGGGTTAACACTTCAATTTTTATCTTAATTGGAATTTAATTATAGACAGTTTGCACTCTGACCAACTTGTATTTAGAAAATATCTTGAAATTTAAAAAAAAATAGAAAAGTAGTTGTAAAATAGTTATTATTTGC
This sequence comes from Allium cepa, assembly GCA_030765085.1. Taxonomy (NCBI): domain Eukaryota; kingdom Viridiplantae; phylum Streptophyta; class Magnoliopsida; order Asparagales; family Amaryllidaceae; genus Allium; species Allium cepa. The sequence continues at coordinate 714,321,848 of CM060934.1, forward strand.
AAAATAGTAGTAGAATAGTTCAGTAATTATAAAATAATTGTAAAATAGTAATTAGTTTATAAAATTGTTGTAAAATAGTTAAATAGTTCCAAAAGTAGTTGTAAAAACAAGTATAAGATAGTTTTGGGTTTAAAAAGAAGAGTTGTGTAGTAAATAGCAAGGACAATAGATTTAAAAACAGTTTACATTAAAATAATTTATTGAAAATAGTTCAGAGCCAAACTGTTCAATTCCCAATCTCCATTTCCAATCAATTGCCAATTTCCAATTAACCTTCAATTTCAATTCAAATTAAGTTAACTTCCATTCCCATCCCAAATTCAAATCAACTTCCTATTTGAATTTGAACTCATTCAACTTCAATTTCATTTCAAATTAATCCAATTCAATTTTTCCATTTGAGTTTTAAACTTATCCATCTTCAATCAAAATTCTAATTAATTCAAATCAAATTCAGTTTGAACTAATTCAATTTAAATCTTAACTTCAAACCATCTCGAATTGTACAAATTCGAGTTAAATTTTAAATGTTGATTTAAACCCTTAAATCAAATTAACCTTTATTTTTAAATCAACAATCTAAATCTTTAAACAATTTAATTCTGAGCCAATATTTTGAAATTCCATTTTAAACTATCTTTACTTAACTTATTTCAAAGCACAAAAGAATTTTAGCTTTAAAATTCAATTTATTAGCCAATTTTATCTTCTAACTTTGAAACCGATTCTTAAACAATTTTAATTTACAAATTCAATTCTTAACATTCAAATCTTAAGTTCAAGTAATTCCATATCCTTAATTTCAAATTAAAGTTTTATTTCCCTTTTATCTGAATAATGGATATATTACCACACTTCATTTCTTCATTCATTTAAACAAATCCAATTCACAGTTTAAAGATTATTAATAACAATAGGATAATATTATCCAAATTATTTTAAAACATCCATCCATTTCCAAATTCTAGATCTCAAACCCATTTTAAGATCACATAAACTCCCAATTCAGATCCACCATTTAACTTCCCAAGTTAAATCTCAATTTCATCTTGAAATTGACAATTTAGGTGATTTGTTCTAAACTTATTTATATTTCCCTAAAATTAAATCCACTTCAATTTAATCCAGACAACTTTACCCAATTTGAATTCCCATTTCAAATTTTAAACTTCGTATTAATAATCTTCCCACTTAAGTTTAAAAACTTATTTCACTTTGGGTTTTCACATCACATTCCAAGGAAAATTCAAAACTCAACCTTAGAGTTTATTTCAAATATACATATTTATTTCCTTTACATACCAAGTTGCTTTAAATTTTAAACCACCCTTGGTTTTGAAATTCAAAACAAATTCCTTTAAAAAAATTCAAACATCTCTTATTTTAAAATAATATCACATTCAAAATAATCTGAATAATATAATTTCTTTTTATATTTTGAAAACAATTTCAAATGTTCCTAGACTTAGGATTCAAAACTTCACAATTTAAAACCCACTTCAATTTATAAGTTATACTCGTCTAAAAGTCTTCTTCCCCAAAACTTTTTCATTTTGCTTTATCAATGTTTACTAGAAACAACATCCCATTATTAAACACAATAACTATTCCGTATTCTGGTTTGAAACCAATTCTAATTCATCTTATCTGTATAGTTCATTTTATTCAATTCCCATTTTGATATATATATATATATATATATATCACTTAATTCTTATTTAATTTCAATATCCAACAACCAACTATTGCTTTATATATATAATATAAGCTTTTATAAAAATCATTCATTAAAACCATTTTTAAAACCCTTGTATAAGAAAATAACAAGTACGCTCTCATACACACACACACACACACACACACACTCAACTCATTGTAATGTACCACTGACCCTATGCTTAACGAGTAAATCCACCAGAGCCAAGGTTCTCGCTTAACCTCCAGCTCTGATACCAAATGTAACGACCCAGAATTTTTGACTCCGAAAATTCCAGATTGTTAGAGAAAAGAAGAAAGAGAGAGAAGAGGAAACATGAAACAAAATACAGAATCTCACATTTGCAGCAGATCAAAATATAATATCAAATAATAGCAGTTATACAAAGAAGAACTGTATCTATTAATTTACATCAATGCATCAGAGTTACATTCAATCTCATAAAAAATGGACAGTATAACAACTTGTCCCAGGTAAACAACAACAAAAAAAATACTCAGCGGAATACACTTCATACGTTCCTACTATCCAGCTCGCATTTTGAGTGCCAGAACGTCCTTATCTGGAAATCTGTAATACTTGGTCTGACCCGAGCATTACATCAAAGTAACACCCGGGTCAGGCTGGAAACCAGCGTGAGTAAACCCATATAACACGAAATACTAAGTTACAAAACTTAAGTGAATTACCAGGGTAACTCGTACTTTTCTATGAGTTCTAATCTTATTTAAGCCAATCATTTATCTCAAAAAAATATCCAAGAATCGTTATCCAGTTTAAATATCGACGATACTTAACTTATTTCATTTCAACCTGTTTGCTTCTAACCAAACTATAAAGAATTACTGTAGATTACTAATCGAAGTGGTTTTGGGTATTTACTAATGCCCGATTCTGGTATCTTTGAAATCCAAACGCCATTTAAGAAGGTCAATTTGTTAAAGGTTTAATTCAATACTTTGAATTCACACAGCATTCATCACAGATAAATATCACCCATTTTTCATAGATATATCCAATATCACTCCTCAAAATATCACAGATTATCATTCAGTAGATATCAATCAATCCAGACATTCTACTCAAAGGATCATCCATAAATAGGAATTGTTAATCCATATTATAATTAATTCAATTAACTTAAATTAAATTAATTACTTAAGAATTAATCACCTAATCCTGCTTAATCAATCATTTAATTAATTACAAACCATTTAATTACTTAATCCTCCCTAATTACCTTATCAATTGATTAATTAATCTTTTATTACAGATTAATTATTCTTTAACTATTAATTAATAAACCTTAATTATTAATTAATATTCCTTAATAAAAAATTAATTAATCCTTACTTACTAGTTGATTAATCAATTAATTACCATTTGATTAATCCTTAATTACCATTTGATTAATCCTTAATTACCATTTGATTAATCAATTAATTACCATTTGATTAATCAATTAATTAAACTTTAATTATAGATTAATTATCCTTTAAGTATTAATGAATAAAACTTAATTATTAATTTAAAAAAATTTAATTACAAATTAAGTACCTCTTAATTACCAATAATTAACCTCTAATTACTTACTTAATTAATGCTTAATTACAACTTAATTACTTAATTAATTAATCTCTAGTCAATAATTTATTATCTCTAATCATCTAATTAATAATTCTTAATTCTAAATTAATTAACCTCTAATTAATTAAATTTTAATCCTTAATTATTAATTTATTAATCCTTAATTATCCATTAATTAATTAATTATACTTAAATTTCTTAATTAACTTAATTAATCTCAACTCATTAAAACCTTAGTTAACCCTAAGATAAAACATTATCTTTATTAATGACATAATTATCATTTACATATTTAAAACATTTTATCTTTAATTAACACTTATTTTATTTAAAAATTATGTTTTAAAAATACTTAAGCATTTAACAAACTTAAGTTAACAATTCATATAACTTCTTTAAGTCAAAAAATTAAATTAAAAAATACATTTGTCATAAAATAGTTTAAACTAGTTTCAGTTTAAATTTTAAAAACTTCCTTTTATAAAATCCTTAAAAAAAATTAAAAACTGTTTTTAAATTTTTGCTTCGGGTCGAACCCGAACCCTACCCTAGAGCAATCCCGAGTTCCCTTCTTCTTTTCCTTTTAAAAAAACTTAGTTTATTTATAGGTAAAAAACCCTAAGCTCGTCGCTCACAAACTACTCGAGTTTATACTCGAGTCACTATACCCAAATAGCCGAGTACTCCTTCAAGAACACTCATTACCCAACTCACTGACACCAACCATCCCTTGTGCACCTGCACAGATCACCACGACGACGATGATCACCGCCGACACCTTCGGCACACAGACAATCACCCAATCCTTCGATCCCGACCTTCAAACCACAAGCATAAGCCACTGATCAAAATCGATTAACTCAGACAACCCTAGAATCCAAAACATATGCCTGAAAAACCCCTCATCCAAGCGATTTCGACCATCAGAGTTCGCGCAACTCCGGTCACACCGTCGCAGGCTCCCCATGCTGCTTTTCCACCTGGTCCAGTGAACTCCGATTCACAAGAGACGACACGACTACCCAATTTCTGGCCTCGACCTATTCTTAGGGTTAAACCCTAAATCATCCAAATTCCGAGGCCACGGTGATGAAGAAAATCTTTTGCCATTTTTGCCAAGCTTGTCGACCCCCTCGCCACCTCCAAAAGTAGTCCCGACCTTCCACGTCACTCCGAACACCTACAACAACTCAAAACTCACTTTCTGGTTATCCCAGAATTTCTCACAAGATTTCAAACTAAAAATCATGATTTTCATTTTAAAAATCATATTTTCCAAAGTCCATTCAAGTTGCACACTTGAATAATTGCAACAGTTGATTTTAACATGTTTTCAAAATTTGCTACTGTATTTCTTGATTCCAAAAGATTTTCAAACTTAAAATACTTGAACCTATTTTTCAACACCTAGATTATGTTTAAACTAAACTATCTTGTTTGAAATCCCAAGCTTAACAGTGAACAGATAAAAAGATTTGGAATTTTTGATCAAAAGTATAAGCTTTGAACTAAGAACTGAGGTGTTTACAAGCAAAGACATGCACACTTCATATATACAAAGAGATATTACATATATATACACAAGCAAAGTATCATTCATCTTAGAACTTCACATGCCACATAATTTAATTTACTTAAGCTTTTAATATAAAATGTTTACTCACCTTTTAAAAAGCAGAGAGCTTGAAAAACTAGAATTTGAAAACTGAAGCTTTTGTTGTTGTTTTGAGAAGGTTGCTTGATTAACTTGCTTGAACTTTGATTTGTTTTTTTAGGAATGTTTACAGGCTTGTTCTTTTCTAGTTTGAAGATTTGTGGATTTGTTTTATAGGTTTGAGTTATAGGTTTTTGAAATGCAAAGGTAAGAAAAGAGATGGGAAAGAGGAGATGTATGTTTATATAAACTAAATTATGATTTATTAAAATTTAAAGAAAATAAAAATACCCAGATGACAATTGTTACATTAGTTAACATTTGTCAATTTCATATTTTAATCTCATTACACATGTATTTAACATGATCTAAAGGCTAACACTTGTAATTATTCATTTTTATTTATTTTTAAATGTTAAATTAAAGCTTTTATATTTATTTTCTTAAATAAGTACTTTTAAATTGATGTAAATAAAATCCTTTAAAAAAATAAAATCATATTTATATATTTAATTCCAAAATATATTTAAGATATATATTTTTTAAATTTCAAATTTAAATCCAAATTTAAGTTCAAATTCAATTTAAAATATATTTTAAAACCAACTCAAATATATATATATATATATATATATATTTAAACAAACACATTATTTATTTGAAACTAATAATTCTATTTAAAATCTATGTATAAAACAACACATTATTATTTATTGTTTGAAAATAACAATTTTACCAATTTTAAATAATTTAATAAGGTGATTATCACTTTTCAAATTTATTGAAATTCCGGGATATCACACTTACAAAATTTCATTTCTCATTTATACATACAATGCTATTTTTCTCTTTTCATTTCTTACATTCTTTGCTTACATAAGTTATTTTTATTTCAATTATTAGATTATCCATTATTATGTAAGTCCCATTATAATTTAATTTATCATCAATAGATTATTTCTTTTTCACCTACATTCTTCTAGATATATAGTATTATTGAATACTAGATCCATTTCTAATCATTTCAATGTTATTTTGAAGTTATAATCATTCAATTAATATAGTACTCACTTCAATTATAAATAGCTTCAACATTAATTTAAGTTTATAATTATTTACTTACAGTGTTCACCTTTTTATTACTTTAATTAGTAGCATTTCAAACTATTAACTTTAGTTTATAACAAATTTATAACATTAGAATTCTTATTTATGGAAGTAATTCCATTGAACACTTTGATTTACTAAAGTTTACTTGCATAATATTCTATTACATCTGCTGTTTAACATTACAACTTTTTACATTTTGGTAAGTTATATATATGTCTTTTTAGAATGCAATAGGAAGTTACACAAGTTATCATATTTATTGTTTTATTAACAGAATGTTCAATAGTTACATTTTCTCATTTTCATTTCCTTTTTATTTACCGTTTTCAAATTTTAAATTTCTTATCTATTTCATTAATCATTTTCACACCAAATATCTTATTTTCATTTTAGAAGTTTCCAATTATTAATATAGTCAAGATTTCATTCATTACAACAATTTCAATTTCTAATTTACTGAAACTTAAGAACTAAACAACCAGGTTCCATTTTCAAATCATTTCAAAATAATATATATTTTTTTGCAAAGCAAGCGGGGTGGAATGGTCCCCTACCATTTTTATTAACAAACAAAAATATCAGAACAACGGATTACAACAATTTGACCACCACATGAGAGACGAAGGCACACACAAATATTATATGTTACTAGTAATAGAAAGGACCAATACAAGTTTAGAGGAAGCTTTCCCTTTAAAAACCCTATTGTTCCTCTCCAACCAAACAAAGTACATTACCTTCTTCAAAATTCTTAAAAACTTTCTACTTCTCTCATTCTTCCATCTAGTTGCCTTGAAGATGTTGTACCATTCCATGCATGAGCTTCTCATTGGCCTGTGATAACTATTACATTGCAATATGGAACTCCATAAGTCGAAAGTGAAATCACATTCAAAGTATAAGTGCGCAGCCATTTCCACCCCTACTCCACAGAATAGACATTTGTCACATTGAACAACCCCATAGCCTTTGAGTTTGCTTAGAGTCAGGGTACCATTCATCATTACCTTCCACATGTACAGGTTCTCTTTTGGAACAGAACCATGATCCTAGATACGAGAATGCCAAATAAAAGTAGGCAGTTGCATGGATGGATCAAGTGCCATATAAACATTTTTAATTGAATGCACTCTGTCATTCCAAGTCATATGAGCATCACTGATTTTGTATTTCCTATTATGTATAGCAGTCCATTCAGTTCTTACCACTGTAGAGCTACAATGAGGAAGGGAGACACTATCATCAGCCCAAAACCTAGATAGAGTAGCAGTATAACCAATCCCAGTGGATCTTCTCATCTCATAATCAATTATATTTGCTAAAATGATTCCTTTTGAAGGCCATGGATCAAACCAAAAAGAGATCATGTTGATTTCTTTCGTTCTCAGTTGCACCAGAGGTAGAAATAATTGTCTACCTCTCAATATATTTCTCCAAGTCCAGCTACAGTCAGATGGAGAAGAAATAAACCAGAAGTTGCTTTGACGTATGAGGTTTTGCCTACACCAAGAAGCCCATTGATTTTTGTCATTCCTTAATAGCTTGTCAATTCTAGCAGATAATGTAGCAAGGTTCCAGTTCCTAATGTTTATGATTCCAAGTCCACCTTTTTCGTGTGGACAACATAGTTTGCTAAAGGAAATTGGAATCATTTTCTTAGAGAAGGGATTACCGTGCCATAAAAAATGATTTAAAGCTGAGTTAACCATGCTAATGAGTTTCGCTGGGAGAATGAAAATTCTGGCATAATATACACACATGGAGAAAGCAATGGATTTAACAATTACAAGTCTACCAGCCATCGAAAATCTAGATACTTTCCAACTAGCAAGTTTGGCAGTAATATTTTCAAATAGTTGTGAGCATTGGAAAGTCTTGATTCTAGAATCACAAAGAGACACCCCAAGATAATATTCATTATCAGAAAATGGAGAGAGGCCAGACATAGAGTACATTATCTCTTTACCATCATCAGGGAGACCAGCAATTAATAATCTAGATTTACTTCTGTTGATGTTCAGACCAGACAAGGTACCAAAGGTATCAAGAACTTTTATGACCCCAGTAATGGATTTCAAATTGGGCTTAGTGAATAAAAGTAAGTCATCTGCAAAAAGGAGAGAGGAAATACTATTCTTCCTGCACAGTGGATGATAATCAATAAGCTTATTACACATAGCATCAGAAAGAAGAGCAGTGAGCAACTCCATAACACAGATGAATAGGTATGGGGACACCGGGTCACCTTGTCTAATTCCCTGGGTTGCACTAAAGTATCCAAATATATTACCATTGATACTAAGGGAGTAATTGACAGTAGAAATACATGTATACAGCCAACATAAGAAAGGGATGGGAAAATTCATCTTATGCAAAATGTAAATGATAGATTTCCACTGTAATGTGTCATAGGCTTTTTGAATATCAAGCTTAAGGACACATCTAGGTGAGATGAGTTTCCTATTATACCCCTTCATAAGTTCAGAAGCAAGGAGTATATTATCAGTTATGTCCCTACCTAGAAGAAATGCACTCTGATTAACAGAGATCAAACTATCCAAAGGTGTTTTCATTCTAGCTGCCAATATCCTAGCAATGCACTTATATATAACATTGCAACAAGCAATGGGTCTGAACTGATCAACTGATATATGATGGTTAGTTTTAGGGATCAGTGCAAGTTTAGTAGCATTAATACCCGAGATAAGTTTACTGTATGTGAAAAAATTCTTAACAGCCTTGATCAAGTCCCCTCCAGTAATATCCCAAGTGACTTTGAAGAAATGGGCATTAAATCCATCAGGACCAGGAGAACTTTGAGAGTTTAATCCAAAGATAGCTTGTTTGATTTCAGAATCTGAAATTTCCTTAATTAAATCAGTAGTCATGACATCATGTATTTGAGGGAGTTTATACTGATTAAATAGATGGTTAGAGATTGAAGGGACTTGAGACCTCCCAAGGTTATGCTGAAAATACTCCATAAAGGCTTCTTGAATTGAATCTTGAGTATCACAAGGTTGACCATGCATATCAAGAATAGAGAAAATATTTGCAGTTGCCTGTTGAATTTTGAGTCTTTTGTGGAAGGTGGATGAATTTTTATCACCATTCAAGAGCCAGTCCTGTTTTGCCTTTTGCTTAGCCATCTTATTTTCTTCAATGAGAGCTTTGGAGAGGTCCTTAAGCATAGAGCTTTCATTAATAATTAGCTGAGGTTGGTCAGGGCTTCTTTGTATTTCCAGTTGTACCTGAAATAATTTTTCATGTATAGAAGAAGACAAGCTATTCCCATTACCATATGTTTGCTGAGCCCATTCCTTCAGTTGAATCTTCAAATTCTTGAGTTTAGCCTGCAAAACAAACATGGGGTTGCCAAAAGTATGATAGTTCCATCCATATTTTACAATTTTTGTGAAATCTGGGTGTTTAGACCAGTTATTAAAAAATGAAGAGGAGGATTGTCTTCTCACAGTGTCCTTATCCGAGGAAATGATGAGAGGGGAATGGTCTGAAAAAGATGGGGGAGGGATAAAGGTACATAGATTTGGCCATTTGAGGATAGTGGAGTAGTTAGTATAAACTCTATCAAGTTTACAGTACGTTCTCTTCCCATGTTTACTGGAGTTATTCCAAGTAAAGAAAGCACCAGAGTTTGAAGTGGGAATGAGGTTGGCATCATATATGGCTTTGTTAAGAGGTCTTCTCTGGCAGTAGGATAATGGAGTTCCCCCATATTTATCAGAAGAAAGTTGCATGCAGTTCCAATCACCAAGACAGATCCAAGGCAGATTGATTGCTGAAGAGAAGGTAAAATGTCAAGAAAGATTTGCCTCTGAGTAGCATTATTGTCAGCATAAACAGAGGTAAGGAGAAAAGTAGATGAAGAGGGGATGTGTAATATTTCAGAATGTATGAACTGCCTGTGGACAGTGATGGGGGTAATGGAAAAGATCATAGGATTCCATAGGATTAGCAATCTACCAAAAGGAGCTTGTGATAAATTGTGAATACTGCTCCAGTCATGTCTAAAGTTGGAGAGAGCTTTAATAGTGGTTTCATGATTGAGTTTAGTTTAAGAAATGACCATTAGTTGAATGCTATGAGAAGAAATAAGGTTGGAAATTTCAAGTTGCTTGTCAATGGAGTTAGCACCCCTAACATTCCAAAAGCCTATGTTTTCAATCATTAAAATAATGATGAAGTTGAAGCTCTGGTTTGGACCCCAGAGGAAGAGTTAACCTTATTATTTTGAGACAAAACTTCAAGCCCAATTTGTTCAATGGAGAAGTTGATACCATTGTCCAAGTCAATTGTGGGTATTTTATTCGATTTCTTTGGACGTCCTTTCTTCTTTTTGGCTGAGGAATCAGGAAAGTTAGGTTGAATAGGGATGGGAATATTTGATGAAGCTGAAGGGTTGATGATGTCATTAAAGATATGATTTGGGAGTGAAAGGGAAGAATAAGGAGAAGCTGGATTGAGTTGAATGTTGGGAGTTGAGATTACAGAGGGGGATATTGTTTGTGAAGATACATTGTGCATGTTAGTGCACAAAGAATTGTTGTGCAACTCTAGAATTTGAGAAAAGTGTTGTTGAATATCCTCTTCATTTTCACTAATTTCCTATAGCACAGAGAATGCATTGTGTGTAGACACTTCACAGTCATCATGAGTTGTATTATCAAGTATTGCTTTATTCTTATCAGGATCTATTGTTATATTGTGTATTCCACCATCTTTCTGAATAGTACTGCAATTATCATACTCCAAGACATTCAATGTTTGCTTCATGACATCCTCAGTGGAAATAAGTTGCTGATTCATTTCAGAGTCTTCGATTGCACTACTGTTAGTTTCCAAGGTAGTAACATTTATTGATTCATTTTGTTCCAGCACTTGTTCTACTGCATCTTCATCATTCCTTTTGCTTAATTGATTCACATTAGTGAGACTGCCTACCTGACCACCTTCCATATCATTATTGCTACTTTTATCCTTATTTACTTTTCTCCAAAACTTTTGGCCAGCTTTTATACTCTTTTTGCTTCTTACAAAGAAACCCCTTTTATCTTTATCAACCTGGTTTTCTTCCACATCCTTGACTTTATGGTCAGCTGAAGCATTACTTGTAGATAAGTTACCAGGCATTACTCCATCTTGTTGATCATTTTTCCTTTCACATTGGTCAGTAGCATGACCAAAAGTAGAACATGTAACACAAATTAGAGGTTTCCATGAGTATTCAATATGAATGTTAGGGCAGGATTATATACTCATAACCTATATATATCCAATCATATTTAGAAAGGTTAAGATTTGTTATCAAAACAAATGTGTAGTAAAACTAATACAGTAGCCTTCTCACTTGTGAACGTCGATGATGCGTGTACTCATCACCGAAATTATTTTCCAGCGACAAAGAGAGGAGTACAGAACAAATTTCCTTTAAAATTATTTTTAAAACATCATTCCAAATCACATTGAAATATTTATATCGAAAAATGCTTCCAAATAATACTAATATTATATTCCAAAATCATTCGAAAAGAATTTTCAAAATCTCGAAACTTAAGTTCTATATTTCCAATTTATATGTACTATTTATAAGTCCTGTTTTTCAATCAATATTTATAAAATTTCTCTACCTAACATACAACATAACACATCCAACTATATCACTTATAAAAAAATTTATTTATGTATAAAATATATAATAGAAAAAATTATTTCATTTACCTATATTTCAAAACAATATTGTGTCGGTCTATCTTATTAAGTGTTTAAAAATCCCGATCGATGCCATAGCATCCTATGCACCAACTAGAATTTATAAATACAAAACAGAACAAATTAACATAATACAAAACCTTTTATAACACTACGCTCTCATATATATACACTCAACGACTCATTCTAGGGTATTACTATCCTATTTTATATAAGTTAGACCCCACAAAGCTAAGGTAATCGCTAAACCAATGCTCTGGTACCAACTATAACGACCTGCCTGTTTAGACAGTTTAAATCGGCGAAGAAACACACATGTCGGACTCAAACCATTAAAAAGGGCAGATTGTTATGGGGTAAATAAGAAAAAAGTAGAAAACGAAAGGAAACGAATACAGAATCTCGTAGCGGAATGACAAATGTAATAATCAAATAAACGGTTTATGAAGTTATTTACAAATTATATTGATTATACTTTTATAATACAGATCAGAGTTACATTCAATAAGAATAAATAATAAATAAATGCAGCGGAAGAACATGATGCAGTGGAATAAATATAGCAAATAATAATAGTACAAAATTTTCGCCTTCGTCCTCAAAAAAGCAGTCTTCGATAAACTGAAAAGCTCAGGGTGACCCGAGCGAATTGAAAAGACAAAACACTCGAGTCAAAACTAAAAGATCTTATGTAAGTTAAACTATCTACATATATGGTACAATACGCTGTTATAATAGTGTCTACAGTAAAGTATTAAAATAGCGTTAAGGCGTTACCCATATCCCTCTTAACACATTTTATATAATACGGTATTTTATACAGATACTGTAAACTCCACCTATAGGTGGGCTATCAGGGAGCACTCCATAGATACAACACAAACCAAACTCGTAGAAGGTGCGATATGGTACGTGAACACAGCACTCAAGGCAATTCCAGGGCAGATATACCAATTGCACTCTCGGAATGGTGGTAACGTATAACAGCTACTACTGCCCACCTTGGAACACACTCCCATAATCAAAATCAAGTATAGCCACCAAATCAATCACAAAGTCAGAATATAGTATCGAAGAAATGTGCCCGACATGAGGAATGACCTCACTTGGTCTGGTATAGCTCCTGTTTTAGTCACATCTAAGCTGACTCACGAAAGACAGTGTCATGTAAATACTTCATATAGAATCGTTTGCCAAACCATCCTACTTCATTCCTGGAATCTCCAACGGCACATAGTTGTTAAAGTGATTTTTGGTATTGGCAGAGAGTATGACAATATCTGATCTCGGTCTCTTTAACAACAAAACGCTTATTACACACTGGTTGGTTCTTTTACAATTTCAAAACTATTTCATATTGATATCAAAATATTATATTCATTTCAAACTATATCGCTTCCGAAATCATATTCACTTTCGAAAGCGTATCGAAAATATAGGTTAAATCCTTTTTTCAACATAATCAAATTTACTCAAATATATTGATTCACTAGAAAATATCATTTCAATTTCCAACTTAGGTTATAACTTCATTTAATTACATTTTACTTTTACATCAAGATTTAAATATAACCAGCTCCACTTTACAATTTAAAATTTATAAAATAATGTAGATAGTTACAGATAGTTTATATAGTTTGGTATAGTTTGAAAATGTAATTTAAATGTTTTGAAATACTTTGAAATAATTTAAAAAAAGTGGATTAAAATAGTTTATATAGATTTAAAGTAGTTTAGTAGAATTGAAATAGATTTAAAATAGATTAAATAAATTTAATTAGTTTTAAAATAGCTAAAATAGATTAATTTGGATTAAATAGGTTACAAAAGATTGAAATAAATTTAAATAGTTTTAAATTGAATAAAATAATTAATTTAATTAAAATAGTTTAAATTATTTAAAATAGATTTCAAAGTTATATCCAAACATTTCAGTAACTCACTTCTGATAAATTCATTTACATTTAACACTTCAACTTTGAAATTCCAATTTAAATCCTTTGAACAATTCATTAACGCTTGGATTGTCGAAAATAATTTAGTTTATATAAATATACTTGTATTTCAAGATGCCAGTTAACTGAATCCAAAACTTAAAGAATTAAAAATCATTTAATTTAAACAATCCCGTGTCCGTATATAATTTTCTACCCTATGGTCAAGTGATATGGATATTTATCATTTCAATTCATAATTTAAAATTTTACGGTTATATATCATTTCAAACCGCAATACCGAATCAAATGAAAATCCATAAAATCACTCGAGTCTATCATTTTAGCCCACAACGATTTTTTCCTAATCTATAGATTGTTCAGGTATGTATCAAATCAACCTATAGGGAACTTGCAGTGTTGCAACAATATAAAATATACAACATCTAGTCATCCAATATCAAGAATCAAACATCCATCACAATCATCATCCAAATCAACTAATAAACATCAATAGATAACCGATTATCATTAACCGGTATTAAATTGACAATTAAGTTCACATTAAAATAAATGATGAGTAAAATTTAACTAGAATGACAATTCAAACATACCAAACATCAATTGATTCATTTCTAATCACATCATAAATTTAATTTAACTAGCATAAGATAAACAAGTAGTTGTGAGTGGGTTAAATCACTCGCCTTTGATTTCAAATCGATTTAAAATCCAAATAAAGGACCAAAATTCAACAGTCTTAAAATTCATCCAAATCAGTGTTAAAATGTCCAGAATTTCGATATGATCCCAATGGAACAAACCAATGCCCAAATCTGAGTTCGTACGGAAAAGATATAAACGATAGAATGATTGAATTCGAACTTCAAATAAAATAAAATAAAATAAAAGATTACCACCCACATCAAGCCATGTCACCCACATGCTAACGCGTTCGAAACCCTTGTCATCTTCCAGCTCAACACGAATGGAGCCGCCACCATACATCGAATTCTTGCCGCCTCCATAATCGCCTGCATCGAGTTCCGAGACCACCCATGTCACGACCCGGGGGTCCAACCTCTAAAAATCGGCATCCAATACATCACCCGTATTCAAATGCCGGAGATTCAAACGTTGGAGTTCGGTTCGCTGGAGATATATCACATTAGATGATAACATGTGACGACCGCCCATGACTCCTGCACCAAACAAGGAAATAGTGCGCTGTAAAGTGTGCCAGGCCGCCATGGACGATCATCAAGGTAAGGTAAACACAGAATAGTCTATCGTATTACTCACAGCGCATGGATAAAATACAATAGAAAAGTATACATAGTGAAGCTCCATAGAACAGAATCTCATCATATAAACTCATAATAGTTTGGTACAACAATCTGAAAAGCCAATACAGCAAGCCTCACTACATATCACTCAGAGTAGATACAAACAGCGGAACATCCAGTACATATAGTAAGAAAAACAATATGCAAAAGCCTCCAGCTCGTCTTCGTTATCAATAGCGTTGGTCACTAAGAACAGCACCTGTCACCTGCTACCTAGTCTACCCATCCCAAAACGGATGAACAGCCCAAGGTAATAAGAATTGAACATAAAACCTTGAGTCGGACAAAAGTTCTAGTGAGCAGTAAATCAACTATCAAACATAACAAAAGAGCATAAAGGGTAAAAAGGAATAGGACCCCAACCATCCCACTCCACCTCTTTCTACAGTGATAGCCCCCAGACCCACTAAACAGAAACAAACATAGCAAAGCAGACAATTAAAGTAAAGCAATTATCACTCGAGTCAAGGTCGATGTTTTCCAAGTACAAACCCCCAAGGCCTAAACCAAGATCAGATAAGCACCCACAAAACATCGCTCTTGAGACCAAGTGACGATACAACCAAACATCCATGACTCTGGCCATCACTGTTATCATTGCTTCGATATCACCGTTAATTGAATGACCGGCTCATTATTTCATCCGTCCGTCAAGGGCTAATGGTAACCCCTGTACTAGACATAACTCCGCACGTCATCGTGACCCGTGCCTAGGACTATCGAATCTGCCCAGAGTACTAGACCATCAACTATTCGTCTTGGGACTATCGAATCTGCCCAGCGTACTCTTGCTTTGAACATGCTAGAACCTTCAACAACGGTGAGATCTCAGCCTTCTAGTCATCCTCCTCGACGACTATTTCCATACTAGCTCAAGCGCCTCTCAAGCCAACCATTATCCACAAACTCGAACCATATCACCGAGTTATCAACATGCTTGGAATGATCCCGTCTGGATTAAACCAAGGCTATCTCACATCATGCTTTGCTTCATCGCATCATAGCAAAGTCCCATCTCAACATCATCATCAAATCTATCCATATGAGCTTTATCATCCGCTTCATATGCCACGGGCAGCTTTCCTTATTCAAGAGCCTTTCCACCTAGCTTTTGAATCATTTTCGACCAACTTGTCCAAATCAAATCATCAATCAACTAATTCATAACAATCAATCAAATCAATCATTAGTCCAAGTAATCAATCATTCAAACAAGATCTAAATAAACAGTTATAACAATAATGGCAATTTCGTAAATAAAGAGCCCAAACCTAACAAGCATGAATTCTAAGTAATATCTTGATGAATGAATTAGAATAGGTTAACATGTAGTAAAGTGGATATCAAAACTTTATGAACGATGGATCTACATGCAGACTTAAGGAAAATGCATGAAATCACTATCTTTAACACACAAACAAGCCACCGATCCAATATACTCCTTTGGGTCCGTGTGAGAGATAACCACCACTCACCGAATCACCTAAACACTTCAAAAGCAACTAACTTCAGATCTGGACAGCAAAGGATCTCGCTTGATCCGACAAGATTTCCCTTCAAACGATGAAATCTCTCTTCGATGGATGTAGATCTTCAACTTTGGCTCTTGGATCTTCGATTTGATCTTCAATCTTGGATGGAAGGAAGCACTAGATTAGAGTAGAGAAAAGAAGTGAAGAAGTATTGTAGTCGAGCTCTCAAAATAGCAGCACTTCGTCGCTTCAAAATCCGGATCCCAAAAAGTGAGATAAGGCCGTGTATATATAGGTCGAATCC
This sequence comes from Allium cepa, assembly GCA_030765085.1. Taxonomy (NCBI): domain Eukaryota; kingdom Viridiplantae; phylum Streptophyta; class Magnoliopsida; order Asparagales; family Amaryllidaceae; genus Allium; species Allium cepa. The sequence continues at coordinate 714,338,702 of CM060934.1, forward strand.
TTAAGTCGTTCGCCCCTATGAGTCGTTCACGACTCATCAAGGCCCACGACTTACGACCTAACTACACACACGGCTTAGCGACCTACGACTTAACACACATGCGACCTAACACTTATCTTGTCCACGACCTAAGCCATCTTCCTTAAGCCGCTAACTAACTTAAGTCGTTATTTCTCTTAGGTCGCTTAACCCCTTAAATCGCTAACTTCTATAGGTCGGTCCCTCCTTAGGTCGGTCAAATCTTATAGGTCGTTCACTTCCTAAGTCGTTAACTACCTTAAGCCGTTAACTCCTAAGTCGTCTAATCTCTTAAGTCGGCAACCACCTTAAGCCGTTCACTCTCCTTAGGTCGCTCCATCCCCTAAGTCGCTCCACCGACTTATGCTACAACACGACCCAACCCTGGACGACTCATCTCTGGATGACTTAAGCTCCAAACAACTTAAATTCTAAACGACTTAACTCTGAACGACTTAAGCAATACTAACGACTTAATAACAACAATTCTACGATCCTTCGATCCGTAAAATTACGGGTCGTTACATTCTCTCCCCCTTAGGAATTTCGCCCCCGAAATTCCAAACAAACAAAAGCAACCAAAATTATTCTGCATGCCTACCATCCATAGCAATCAACAAATCATGCATCCAATTACTAGCCTAGCATGCAGAATTCTAGGACTAGGACAAGTTACAAATTCATGAGATGTCACGACACCTTAGGGCCATACCTCGAAGAGTTCAGGATGAGCTGCCTTCATCCTCTCTTCCTCCTCCCATGTACAGTCGTTAACATCATCACTCCATTGTACCTTGAGCAACCTGACTACCTTCCTCCTAAGCTGTTTCGTGTCAGTTTCCACAACACGAAGCGGCTTATGAGATCTTCTAACAACTGGATCAACCTCCAAATCTTCATAGCTATCAGCAGAAGCCACTGTACTTGGGTCGTGCACATACCTCCGTAGATACGATACGTGAAAAACATTGTGCACACCCGACATCTTTTCTGGAAATTCCAACTTATAAGCGAGCTTTCCAATTCGCTCAACAATCGGAAATGGTCCAACAAATCTCGAAGTCAATTTTCCTTTCTTCCTGAATCGAATAACATTCTTCAATGGAGAAATCTTCATAAAAACCATATCTCCTACGCCGAATTCCAAATCCTTACGACGCTTATCGGCATAACTTTTCTGACGGTCTTGGGCTGCGTTCATTCGTCGTCGAATGATCTCTATACAATCCGTAGTTTGTTGAATCATTTCTGCCCCAAGTATTAACTTTTCTCCTGTTTCCAACCAATATGTCGGAGAGTTACACGGTCTTCCATACAATGCTTCATATGGTGCCATACCAATACTCGACTGGTAACTGTTATTATATGAAAATTCCACCAAATGAAGATGATCTTCCCATGATCCTCCGAAGTCTAAATCACATGCTCTGAGGAGATCTTCCAAAACTCGGTTGACTCTCTCGGTCTGACCATCTGTTTGAGGGTGATAAGTTGTACTCAAACACAACTCGGTTCCCAAAACTTCCTGGAAGCTCTTCCAAAATCCACTAGTGAACAATGGGTCTCGATCGCTCACTATATTCTTCGGAATACCATGGAATCGAACTATCCACTTAACATACAACTCAGCCAATTTCGATGCAGTCCTGGTTGGTCGAACAGGAATGAACCTTGCACTCTTAGTCAATCGATCTACGATGACCCAAATCCCTTTATTTCCTGCTCTGGTTCTAGGTAGTCCATCAATAAAATCCATCGATATTTGCTCCCACTTCCATGTAGGAACTTCTAACGACTGAAGCAATCCACTGGGCTTCTTCTGCTCGACTTTTACCAACTGGCAGTTTATACATTTGGAAATAAAATTTCCAACATCCATCTTCATACCTTCCCAGTAATAGGTTCTCTTCATATCCCGATACATCTTATTTCCACCTGGATGAATTGTCAGCTTCGAGTGATGACTCTCCTTCAGAACTTCATCTCTCAATTCATCTATATCGGGAACAACTAGTCGTCCTTGTTTCCGAAGCCAACCCTCTCGATCGACCTCGAATCCTTTATCCTTCTCTGGATCCAATCCAGATTCCAAATCACGGATAATCTTGACAAGCTTATCGTCTCGCTTTTGGCTCTCGCCAATTCTTTCCACCAGAATGGGTCTCATCGATAAGTTTGCCAACATCTCAGGTTCCAATTCACATCTAGGCCTGAAGTCAAATCCAGCTAAATACTCAAGGCTCTTCCATTATGAAAACATGGCTCCCAATCCTACATGTCTTCGACTTAACGCATCTGCCACTGCGTTACCTTTTCGTGGAGTATAGGCTATACCAAAATCATATGATGCTAAAACCTCTAGCCATCGTTGCTGCCGGAGATTCAAATCTTTTTGGGAGAAAAGATACTTCAATGACTTATGATCTGTAAACAACTCGAATCGAACTCCCAAAAGATAATGTCTCCACATCTTCAGAGCAAAAACAATCGCCGCTAACTCCAAATCATGAGTCGGATAATTCCTTTCATGCGGCTTCAGTTGTCGACTTGCATATGCAACAACTTTATCCTTCTGCATTAGCACTGCTCCAAGTCCAGTACCACATGCATCGGTGTAAACCACCATCTCATCATTTCCACTTGGAATAGTCAAAACATGAGCACTTGTTAATCTCTCTTTCAGGATTCCGAAAGCTTGTTCACACTTAGTATCTCATCTGAACACTTGGTTCTTTTTCGTCAATCCTGTAATGGTGCAGCTATCATGGAAAAGTCTTTGATAAACCGATGATAATATCCTGCTAGTCCAAGAAAACTTCTCACATCAGATGCATTCTTAGGTCTAACCCAATCCTGGATCGCTGCCGCCTTGGCGGGATCAACCGCTATTCCATTTACAGAGATAATATGACCTAAGAACCTTACTTCGCTCTTCCAGAAGTGACACTTCGAAAACTTAGCCCTCAGCTGTTGTTTCCGCAAGATTTCCAAAACAATCCGCAAGTGCGTCTTGTGCTCTTCTTCAGTTCTGGAATAAATCAAAATATCATCCACGAACACAAGTACGAACTTGTTCAACTGATCCCTGAACACTCTATTCATACAATCCACAAAATATGCTGGTGCATTGGTCAATCCAAACGGCATTACCAGCCATTCATAAAAACCGGATGGTGTCCTGAAAGCAGTCTTCAGCACACTATCCTTTGCCACTCTCAACTAGTGAAATCCCGTTGCCAAATCCATTTGAGAAAACACCTTAGCTTCGTGAAGCTGATCAAACAAGTCATCTATTCTCGGCAATGGATACTTGTTCTTCTTAGTCACTTTATTCAGCTCACGATAATCCATACACAACCTTAATGATCCATCCGCTTTGGTTGCCAACACAACTGGTGCACCCCATTCGGACACACTACGCCGAATGAATCCTTTCTGTAAAAGGTCATCAACTTGCACCTTCAACTCTTGCTGTTCTCTAGGCGCCATCCGCCTAAGAGGCATCACAACAGGTCTGGCTCCTTCAACTAGATCGATACGAAACTCGATCTCTCTATGCGGCGGTAACCCTTTGACCTCGTCAAAGACATCCTCAAATCCATTCACAATAGGCACCGATGACAGTCCATCCCGTGGAACAACCAGCGAATACATGAAGCTCATGAAGACGCCTTCATCATGCTTACATCGTATCACAACCCTTCGCCCCTCCACATTCTCGACTGTCACCTCCAGCCTCTTACAATCAACCCTTGCCGCATACTTCCTAAGCCAGTCCATTCCCAAAATAATTCCGAACCCCGCAAAGTTCAGAACAAAACAATCACAAACAAAAGAGCAATCATGACTCGACACAACCAGACCACGGCATACCATACGCAAACAAGACGAACCCCCAATTGGATTAGTCACAACCAATGGTCTATCCACGATATCCGGTTCCAAACCCAACCGGCCTACAAGTTCACTACAAACAAAGGAGTGCGACGCCCCAGTATCAAATAACACTCTAACTGGAACACCACAAATGGAAAGAGTACCTTGAACCACCACACTCTTTCCTTTCTCTTCCGCCATAGGAGCTTTCGAAGACGATGGCACAGCCCCCAAAGCATAAGCTTGCACAATCTGCTTGTCCTTCCTCGGTTCCGGACAATTCCTCCTGATATGCCCCAGCTTGTCACAGTTGTGGCACTTCACCGGCACTCTCGGATTCTTACAAACTCTAGACAAATGGCCCTTCTGCTGACAATTGTAGCAGGTCACTTCACCCTTCGGCTTCTTCTGGCCATCCTTACCCTTCTGTTGCTGCTGCTTCCTCTTCTTGTTCCCACCCTGCTGTGGTTTAGATTCCTCCTTAGTCACAGAAACAACAGATCCTTCCTTAGGAAACAGATTCTCATGCCTGAGAGCCTTCTCCACAAGCTTCTCAGACGGATCGTCCAAATGATCCACCAACTGTCTCCCAAGATAACTGTCCAAGCCTGTCACAAACTTCTCGTTCTTCTGATAGGGAGATTCAATATATGACCGAGCATACTTGGACAAGGCTTCAAACTCAGAAACATACTCAAGAACTGGTCTTCCACCTTGCTTGAGTTCCACAAACTTCTTAAACAGAACAGATTTCTAAGCTGTAGAAATGAACTTAGCCTCAAATCTAGCTTGGAACTGCTCCCAAGTGATCTCTTCCTCCGGAGTATCATTGGTGATAGAATTCCACCAATCAGAAGCTCTCCCTTGAAGCTGTCTTGATGCAAGCTTCCACTTAGTTGCATCCTCAATTCCCAAATCACCAAAGATCCTTCTACAAGCATCTATCCAACTCTGGACTTCTATGGTTGATTCTGTTCCCAAGAAAACCTTTCCTCCAAGAGCAGTATAGTCTTTACACAACTTAGCAAAATCCACTGGTCTTGGGGCTTGAACATGAACTCCAACATCTACTGATGGCCCTGGAGCTAGTATTCTTCTCATGATCGAAGTCATCATAGCCTCGAACATAGAAGCATAATCAGCAGCCCCCTCAATAGTACGGCCTTCCCTAGCAGCTGGTCTCCCTCTTTGACTCATTCCTAATATCTATAAGAAAATGATTAATATACCTTGAGAAACAACTGCATAAGGAGTTCAAATCCTTCTAAGCTACTATATTATATATAGTAACCATCCATCAAAATACAATTACGTCTCTCATACGTAGTTACGACAGCGAGCGTTGGCCAAAATCGATTAACCAAAGCCCTGGTACCAAATGTGACGACCGCCCATGACTCCTGCACCAAACAAGGAAATAGTGCGCTGTAAAGTGTGCCAGGTCGCCATGGACGATCATCAAGGTAAGGTAAACACAAAATAGTCTATCGTATTACTCACAGCGCATGGATAAAATACAATAGAAAAGTATACATAGTGAAGCTCCATAGAACAGAATCTCATCATATAAACTCATAATAGTTTGGTACGACAATCTGAAAAGCCAATACAGCAAGCCTCACTACATATCACTCGGAGTAGATACAAACAGCGGAACATCCAGTACACAAAGTAAGAAAAACAATATGCAAAAGCCTCCAGCTCGTCTTCGTTATCAACAGCGTTGGTCACTAAGAACAGCGCCTGTCACCTGCTACCTAGTCTGCCCATCCCAAAACGGATGAACAGCCCAAGGTAATAAGAGTTGAACATAAAACCTTGAGTCGGACAAAAGTCCTAGTGAGCAGTAAATCAACTATCAAACATACCAAAAGAGCATAAAGGGTAAAAAGGAATAGGAACCCAACCATCCCACTCCACCTCTTTCTACAGTGATAGCCCCCAGACCCACTAAACAGAAACAAACATAGCAAAGCAGACAATTAAAGTAAAGCAATTATCACTCGAGTCAAGGTCGATGTTTTCCAAGTACAAACCCCCAAGGCCTAAACCAAGATCAGATAAGCACCCACAAAACATCGCTCTTGAGACCAAGGGACGATACAACCAAACATCCATGACTCTGGCTATCACTGTTATCATTGCTTCGATATCACCGTTAATTGAATGACCGGCTCATTATTTCATCTGTCCGTCAAGGGCTAATGGTAACCCCGGTTCTAGACATAACTCTGCACGTCATCGTGACCCGTGCCTAGGACTATCGAATCTGCCCAGAGTACTAGACCATCAACTATTCGTCTTGGGACTATTGAATCTGCCCAGCGTACTCTTGCTTTGAGCATGCTAGAACCTTCAACAACGGTGAGATCTCAGCCTTCTAGTCATCCTCCTCGACGACTATTTCCATACTAGCTCAAGCGCCTCTCAAGCCAACCATTATCCACAAACTCGAACCATATCACCGAGTTATCAACATGCTTGGGATGATCCCGTCTGGATTAAACCAAGGCTATCTCACATCATGCTTTGCTTCATCGCATCATAGCAAAGTCCCATCTCAACATCATCATCAAATCTATCCATATGAGCTTTATCATCCGCTTCATATGCCACGGGCAGCTTTCCTTATTCAAGAGCCTTTCCACCTAGCTTTTGAATCATCTTCGACCAACTTGTCCAAATCAAATCATCAATCAACTAATTCGTAACAATCAATCAAATCAATCATTAATCCAAGTAATCAATCATTCAAACAAGATCTAAATAAACAGTTATAACAATAATGGCAATTTCGTAAATAAAGAGCCCAAACCTAACAAGCATGAATTCTAAGTAATATCTTGATGAATGAATTAGCATAGGTTAACATGTAGTAAAGTGTATATCAAAACTTTATGAACGATGGATCTACATGCAGACTTAAGGAAAATGCATGAAATCACTATCTTTAACACACAAACAAGCCATCGATCCAATATACTCCTTTGGGTCCGTGTGAGAGATAACCACCATCACCGAATCACCTAAACACTTCAGAAGCAACTAACTTCAGATCTGGACAGCAAAGGATCTAGCTTGATCCGACAAGATTTCCCTTCAAACGATGAAATCTCTTTTCGATGGATGTAGTTCTTCAACTTTGGCTCTTGAATCTTCGATTTGATCTTCAATCTTGGATGGAAGGAAGCACTAGATTAGAGTAGAGAAAAGAAGTGAAGAAGTGTTGTAGTCGAGCTCTCAAAATAGCAGCACTTCGTCGCTTCAAAATCCGGATCCCCAAAAAGTGAGATAAGGCCGTGTATATATAGGTCGAATCCTTAAGTCGTTCGCCCCTATGAGTCGTTCACGACTCATCAAGGCCCACGACTTACGACCAAACTACACACATGGCTTAGCGACCTACGACTTAACACACATGCGACCTAACACTTATCTCGTCCACGACCTAAGCCATCTTCCTTAAGCCGCTAGCTAACTTAATCCGTTAGTTCTCTTAGGTCGCTTAACGCCTTAAATCGCTAACTTCTATAGGTCGGTCACTCCTTAGGTCGGTCAAATCCTATAGGTCGTTCACTTCCTAAGTCGTTAACTACCTTAAGCCGTTAACTCCTAAGTCGTCTAATCTCTTAAGTCGGCAACCACCTTAAGCCGTTCACTCTCCTTAGGTCGCTCCATCCCCTAAGTCGCTCCACCGACTTATGCTACAACACGACCCAATCCTGGACGACTCATCTCTGGACGACTTAAGCTCCAAACAACTTAAATTCTAAACGACTTAACTCTGAACGATTTAAGCAATACAAACGACTTAATAACAACAATTCTACGATCCTTCGATCCGTAAAAATACGGGTCGTTACATAACAACAGAGTGGAAACAAAATGATTTTTATCGATACACAATATGGATTACAACATTCTACAACAAATGCCCAAAAACATCAGAGCCAAAATATACATAAGACAACAACGACATATGTAAAATCCTGCCTTTTTGTACGCTTTAAATCGACGATAAACCACACACGTCAGACTTATCCATATAGAAGGGCGGATTGTTATGGGGTAAATAAGAAAAGCAGAGAAAGAAATTAAAAAAACAGAATCTCACAGCGGAACGATAAAATATAATAATCAAATAAACAGTTCATGAAGCTATTTACAAAATATTCGATTATACTTATATAGTACATATCAGAGTTACAAATACCAGAGAATAATAAATAACAATGCATCGGAACAGTATAAAAATAATGAAGTAGTATAATAAATTATAGTAATGAAATCTTCGTCCTCATCCTCCAGAAATAAAGTCTTCGAATCCTGAAATGCTCAGACTGACCCGAGCGAATTGAAAAGACAAAACACTCGAGTCAGAACTAAAAGATCTTATGTAAGTTAATATCAATGGTAAATAATATAAGTGGAACGGCGTCAGAGATGTTTACGGGATTTGACATCTCATATCCAGTGTCAAACGTGAGTGTAGTAACTTAAGAGATTCTCGGGATTCACATCTCCTAAGGATCCATTAAACTATTTACTATGTAGTAATATTTCGCTATTATAATAATGTCTATAGTAAAATAAACTTACTTTTAAATAGCGTTTAAGGGTTACCCATATAGCTCTTACCACGCAATAGTCTCGGTAGTCCATCCAATATCATGGTCCCTCCTAATCGGGAAGCCACCAGAGGATACCACACGGGCTACGGAAGAAAACCAAACTCGTACAAGGCGCGCTAGGGTATGTGACACGGCACACAAGGCAATGTCAGGGTAGATATACGAATTGCTATCCGGACTGGTGGAAACGCGTAGCAGCTACTACCGCCCACCTCGAGCCACACCCCCAAAATCAAAAGTGGCTACCGAATCAATCCAAAAGTCAGAGTATAATATCGAAGGGATGTGTCCGATAAGAGGGGCTACTTCCTTGGCCCGAGAATCGCTCCTGTTTTAGCCACCTTATGCTAACTCGTAGGAGTCGAGTCCACGTATATACCTTAATAGCACGTCGCCACCAACCTACTTCATTCTAGAATCTCCACTGCGTACACGGTTGTTAAAGTGGTTTTCGGAATTGGAAGAGAGTATGACAACTTCCGATCCCGGTCTCTTTAACAACCAAACGTTATTACAACACCGCGGTCATTTCAAAGTAATTATATTCTTAAAACCAAAATTTAATATCCATTTCAAAACCATATAAATACGATATCATTTCCGTTTTAAAACCCGAATCAATATGATATCCTTTTTATAAACCCAAAACAATATAATATCATTTTTATTTCAAATATATCCTCCTTCCCAAAATCATAGCACTTTCAAATTTATATTATTTTGAAACCAAACGCTTGAAATATAACCTTTCAAAACATAATACTTCGAATTTCATAGCTTCTAAACCATAACTTCCAAAACTTAAATGGTTTGGATATTCAAACGGTATATAAAATAAAATAGTTTGAATTTTAAAATTACTTTATAAAGTAAAATAATTTCCTCGACTTCACAATTTTATTCACTTTAAATTAAATCTCAATTCATAACTTTCACTCACTTTCAGTTTCAATTTCAATATAATTCAAACTTTGAGTATTAAACGATTTCAAAACTAAGGTTGGTAATTACGATTCAACAATTCAATGTTCTATTATTTAGTTTTTAAATATTTGCATAATAAATCCATTATCATTTAAATAAAACTCATATTTCAAATAATTAAATATTTCCTTCAATTTATTTATATTTGAAATATTCGTTTAATTCATCTTGAATAAAAATCCAGTTATAAAAATCATACCTTTAAAATTTCAAATTTAATAAATTTTACATCAACTTATTTTGAGTTTAATTCTTAAATAAATTCAATTTCAAATAAACTTCCAATTTATCTTCCAATTTTAATTTATTTCAATCGTTATACTCTATATACAATACAATTTGAATACTTAACCATATTATCTTCCATAAAATCAAACTTTATTATTAAACTTATTTTATATTCAAACAAATTATACATAGCTTAAAATCAAAAATAAAATAACATTTATATAACTCAAAAATCAATAATTACATAACCCTTGTATTTTCTTTATAAAACCATAGAAATCAGTTCAAAAATAGTTTATATATATAGACCACGGTGTCTGTATATAATTTTCTGTCCTATGGTCATATACGGATATTTATCATTTCAATCCGAAATTTAAAATAAAAATACGGTTATATATCATTTCAAACCGCAATCCCGAATGAAATAAAATGCATAATAATTTGCAGTTTACAACAATATAAAATACAACATCCATTCTTCAAATATAAACCATCAACCATTTATCACAATCATCATCCAATTCAAACAATAACATCAATATAGAACAGATAATAAATAACGGGTATTTGCTGCAGTATATATTTAATAATAAATTAAATAACGATTTAACTAGCAGTTTATATTCAATAATAAATTAAATAATAATTTAATTCAATAAATTCAATTTAACTGGAATGATGATGAAAATATGTCAAACAGTTATAAATAAATTTCTAATCACATCAGAAACTAATTTAACACACATAAGAAATTTTAGAAGTTGTGAGTGGGTTAAAACACTCACCTTTTTGTATTTAAATTGAATTTAAATCCAATTTAAACTCAAAAATTGAACAGTCTCAGAATCCATTTGAACAAGCGCCAAAATGTTTGGAATTCCAATACGAACCTGGCAGAGAAAACCGCGCGTAAAACGACCTCGTACGTAAAAGATATATGGATTAGAACGATTAAACTAAATTAAAAATCAAAAAAAATTAAAACGAGAAGAGAAAATGTAACAACCCGCATATTTTACGATTGTATACTTAAATATTTTATTTAAATATAGCATCGTTGGTCGGATTGTAGTCCAAAATGCTACTTTTTGCAAACTGTCAAATTAGGACTCGAGACTACTTTCATTGAGTTCGAAATGGCATTTGCGACCTTTTTTAGTATAAACAACGATATGTTTGGAGCTAACTAAAATTTCGACCTTTTCACTTAGGGTTTTGGATTTGGGTTTCAGTCCATTAACCTAACATATCAACCCAACTCCACTCCACTCCTCTTCATTCCTTCATAATATTTCCTACAACTCAAGCTTTAGCAAAAATGGTGGAGGGGATTGGAAATTAAAATCCTAAGCCTTGGTTTCTTTAGCAAATCTAAGTTTTAGCTCCAAATTCAAAGAGAAGCTTAGGTAAGCAACTCCTTCTTCTTCTCCATCTCATTCTCTCTCCAATTTCAGAAATTTTATATAACCTAATTTGGGAAATATTGCTTATTATCTTAGATTGGGGCTTTTAGAGTCGAGATTGAAGAGTGGTTGATCCTCCTTTGTTTTCAAGCTTCTTCTTCCTTGTTTTTGTGTAAAAGGTGAGATTTTTATCTCACATCTATGTCTATATCTATCTTTGTGGTTATGTGTGAATTCCTAACATCTATTCATGATCATTTGATTTTGATTTGAATTGATTTGGTGATTTACTAATTTTTGGATTTGAAGTCAAATTTTGTGAAAATCCTACTAAGGATGTTTGGATATGTTGTTTGGGATGCATCGAAGAGCCTATAAGGCCGGGTTGTCACTTGGCGTAAATCCTTAGTCGTCGTTGCTCGCTCGATCGCTCTCGAAATCATTTTGGCCATCATGGCCTAGGCAAATTGTTGCCCTTACCAAGAGTTAAAACGTCTGGATACCAATGTCAGACGTCTGGTTTTGCCTCCTGGAGAAAATTATACACGGCAGAAAGATAAAAAAAGCAGTGACAAATTTCAGACGTTTGAATTATTCATTTCAAACATCTGAAAGGGGGTCAGACGTTTGATTTGAGATTTCAGACGTCTGGTTGGTTTTCTAGAATATTTCTAGAAACCAAAACCAGACGTCTGGATCAACCCCTCAGATGTCTGGATCTGTGCATATCTGCCTATTTGCCTAATTTTGAGTAAAACTCCAATGTTAATCAATTTTTCCTCAATTCGACTAGTTGTTATCACTATTATCGACTTTGAAACTTCTTTCTTTGGATTTTTGGGAATATCCATTTTGATGGGTTTGGCATCGATTTCATTGGGTTTAATTCATGTTTTCGTATCTGAATTTTTGGTGATTGATTGTTTATACAATCATTTCTGTGGCTTGTCACTTTAAAATGCAAAGGTTTCAATACTAGTAATAAATATTCAAATCCTTTCACAAAGATGATTTCAACTCTATTTTTGATACAAAGTTCTCTTTTAAGACCGTTCTCCAATCTATTAGTATATATACAAACCTTTACTTCATTCGTTTAAAAAATCTAATTAAACGGCTTAGTAAAATAAGTGGTATGAAACGCTTGCGTTTACTTCGTCGGTTAATTTTTGGACTTGTTCGATTGAAACTCTTGTGACAATTTGTGAGTGGGAATCTACAATTTGTTCGTAAATATTTCAGTTAAGCCAGTGGTTATGGGACATGAAGCTAAACTCATTTATTTACTAGCTTAGTATAATTGATGCTTCTTGATGATCAATGATGATCATTTTGTGGTTTAGACTAGCAATGTGCGATGTCTCTTTGTCTGCGAGGGAGACAAAACCCCATTTCTGTGGAGCTTCGGCTCAAAATTGGTGGGGTAGCGACCCATGGTCTTCGGGCTGTTTGTGGAGCCTCGGCTCAAAATTAATGGTTAGCAACCATGAAATAGCGTTCCGTTTTGTGATACACGTGTTGCCGAGTCTTCATGCTCCCGTTTTGTGATAGGCCTCCCCCTCTTGTGATTTCTAGATTTCTAATTGATGATTTTCAGAATTTGTGTCTCACCAATTTTAGTGATTTACATTGATGAGTTTATCAATATTTGTGCATTTGTGAATTTGTGTTTCAACAACTTTTACGATTGGCATTGAGATGTTTGCCAATATTTGTGACTTGGTGAATAAAAATAAAGAATATGGTTTTCTTTTTTATCTTCGAGAAGATTCTTGTGATATTGAATAATCTCTGGTTGATTTTCAAATGCATACTTATCACAGTATGGCATTATTGTTATCGTACGTTTTTTTCATATCTCATTTTTATTAGATATTTATAGCTAGACTGATCCGTTGATTATTTTCTTATTAAATAATACTCGGGTCAGACCGAGATGCTACAGGTGCTTCTGCTTGCTTCTTATCCGGGATCATCATTATCTGACTTTTGTCTAACTACATTAGATTGGTAGTTTTTGTTGTTATACAATCGAGATAGAGACTCCTTGATGTATACATACTCTTTGGTGTAGCACTTGTATCTATTCTTTTGTGATATTGTGGATCTTATTTGACCACTAGTCTGATGAGCACTTAAATGTGTTATATTCATATCTGTTTCCGCCTTTGTGATAGAACATCTGTGATTGATTTGTGTAATGCTTACTTCTATATTTATTTCCGAAGACCATATAGCCACTGTGTAGTAGCTTTGAGTTTGTTTCGGTATGTCAGATTTCCTCTTTAAATGAAATGCATGTTATACTATCTGACATATCGGTGCTCGCACAAAGCAATTACACGGATGGTCGCTCCTCAACAGCCTTATTCTTCGTGCTAGCTGACGGCATTATTCGTAGTATCCTAGGCTAGCGTGAGTATAGAGGTGAGGCGTCACAGCATGGTATCAGAGCCAAACTTCGGAACAATATAGAATATTCTAGCAAGGATCATCATCCTAACTTCTTCTTAGGAGTCGTGCCCTAGGATTTTGTTCAAGTCATTGGACCAGTTCTATCCTATTTTCTTTGTGATGCCTTATTTTATCAATCATGATTGTTTGATATTCATTCTGAGATTAACCTTTTTCTTCTTCTTTCTTTATTTCTTTCTTAAAGAAGAAAAATGGTTAGACCAGGTCATCCCAGCGTAGGTCAATCCAGTGCTACTCCTCATGATGGAGTATTTATGTCCACCCAAAAACTTCTTGATCTGGTAAAGAGTGCTCAAGTGGTCGGACCCATTCCAGAGCCTACTCACCCAAAATCCGGATTTGCATGCCTGTGCAGTGATTATACAAATTTGGGTGGAAAGCCGTTAAGGGGTTCCGAGGCCGTTACTGAAGTCCAAGCTTGGCTTAGAACATGCGATCGCATCTTTTCTCGCATGAATCTTATTGATCTTCATCGAGTCCAAGTGGCTTCTAGCATGCTACAAGAAAGAGCATTAGATTGGTATAAGCTTCTTATTTCTGAAATTATTGAAGCAGATTTTACTTGCGAGAAATTCCAGGAAAGATTCGAATCAAAGTTTGTGCCGGAAGCTGAAAAAGTGACTTTGTCCTGTCGTTTTATTGACCTTGTTCAAGGTGAATCTTCTATGGCAGATTATGTCGCATCTTTCGAGTCTCTCTCTAAATATGGGGTCGAGTATGTAAATACCCTATTGAAGAAAAATCAAAAATTTGTCTATGGCTTGAATAAGAATCTCAAAAAGCCTTTACTTCTGAAACTGGAAGATTCTTTTGATCAATTTGTTGATATCGCTCTTCAACTTGAAGAGGCAGATAAAGAGAGTGATGTTGAAGTTTGGAGTGCCAAACCGAACTTCAATAACAATAAGAAGAGGCATAATAAGTTCAAGGGACCTTATCCCAACAAGAAAGGGAAACATGTAGCAAAGACTTCTACCTCTAGTGGCAGCCAGTGCTACAATTGTGGTTCTAAGGACCATTATGCAAATAAGTGTTCAAAGCCCCTCGCTTGCCACTATTGCAAAAGTTCGGATCATTATATATCTACATGTCCCAAACTTCAAAGAAAGAAGGAGGAAAAGCTAAATGTGGTGCAAGCCCCTAGTAACACTTCTCGTGGTCAATGTATTTCTCATTCTATCCTTTATGGCATTATTATGTTCCGTGACCAACCAATTCGAGTTCTTTTTAATACGAGTGCATCATATTCTTTTGTATCAAAAGAACTTGTTGATACTTTTTCTTTAAGTGTTATGGCTTTAATGACTTCTTTGAGAATTGCAAATCCGATTGGTGGATCCGCAACACTTAGTTTGCTTTGTAAAAATGTCGAGATTATTTTGTGTGATTTTTCTTTCCGAGCCGATTTGCATGTTATGCGTTACTTAGGCTTCGGAATGATTTTGGGAATGGATTGGCTTAACCGTTATGAAGCCCATATCCTATGTCTTGAGCGAAATATTAAACTTCGACATCCTCAATCTGTTAAGCAGATTTCTATTGTTCTTAAAGATTCGGATTCTAATTTGGCAGCATCCATGTATTCTTTAAATCCTCATGATGATGATGAGGAGGAGGAGGAGGATGTCATTTCTCTCATTCACGTTGTTCGTGAATTTTCCGATATATTTGATCCCGTTTTAGGATTACCACCTAAGCGAGCAATTGAGTTCAGAATTAATCTAATCTCTGGAGCTTTACCTATCACTCGTCTTCCATATCGTATGTCCAATAAAGAAAATGAGGAGATGTGCAAACAATTATCCAAATTGGAAGAGAAGCAATTTATTCGTTCTAGTTCCTCTCCTTGGGGAGCTTATTTTTGTGAAGAAATCTGATGGTACACTTAGGATTTGTGTTGACTACCGCAAGCTTAATGATCTTACCATTAAGAATAAATATCCTTTACCTCGGATTGATGATCTATTCGATCAACTTAGCGGTGCTAGAATCTTTTCACAGTTGGACTTAGCAACCGGTTTTCATTAGCTTCGTATTGCAGAGGATAACATTCCTTTGACATCATTCCGTACACGTTGTGGATCTTATGAATGGCTTGTTATGCCATTTGGTTTAACGAATGCTCCAGCTTATTTCGTTGACCTTATGAATCGAGTTTCAAAGACTCCTCGATCGATTTGTTCTCATCTTTATATATGACATTCTTGTTTATTCTAAAACCGAGAAAGAGAATGAAAAGCATCTTCGGATTGTGTTGGAAACTCTCAGGAGCAATCAATTGAAAGCAAAATTTTCTACGTGCCACTTTTGGCAATCTCGTGGGAAATTTCTTGGTCATATCATTTCTGAATCCGGAATTTCCATGCATCCTTCAAATATTGAAGCGATTCAAGATTGGCAGAGACCGAGAGTGTGACAAAAATCCGTAGCTTTCTTGGATTGGCGGGTTATTACCATCAATTCATAAAAGACTTTTCTAAAATTATCGTGCTCTTACTAGCTTGACAAAGAAAGAAGTTAAATGCATTTGGTCGGACAAATGTAAAGCTTCTTTTTAGAAATTAAAAGAACTCCTTTCCGATGCTCCTATTCTCGTGATTCCGAAGGGAACCAAGATTTTATTGTTTATATCGATGGTAGTTGGGTTAGATTGGGTGTCGTTCTTATGCAAAGAGAACGTGTTATTGCTTATGCTTCTAGGCAATTTAAGCCTGCCGAGACTAGATATGCCGCTCATGATTTAGAGCTCGCGGCTATTGTTTTCGCCCTTCGAATTTGGCGTCATTATCTTTTGGGAGAAATATTTTTTCTCTACACCGATCATAAATCTTTGAAGTATTTATTTTCTCAAAAGGAACTTAATTTGCGTCAACAACGTTGGCATGAGTTCCTTGCATCTGTATCTTGATATACTTTATACTCCCGGAAAGGGAAATCGTATTGCCGATGCCCTTAGTCGTAAGCAACAAGCGGTTGTTTCCATGATGATATCCGAATGGAATGATCTCGACACTTTATCCACTTGTGAGATTCGAGATTGTGAATCCAATTTATGTTCATCTCTTGTTTTAGGTAGCCTTAAGGCTCATCCTTCTCTTTTTTGACTGCATTCTTGAAGCTCAAAAGCTAGATCCCGAATTGGCTCTTCTTAGCCAAAGTTGTAAGGATAAAATTGATATTGAAGGTTTGAAAGACCTTGATATTGATGCTCATGGCGGTATTCGAAAATTTGGTAGACTTATCGCGCCAAATATTAGTGATCTTCGTAAAGACATTTAGAAAGATTCTCATCGTTCTAAATTTACCATTCACCCCGGTAGTAGTAAAATGTACGCGGATGTGAGGCGAATTTATTATTGGGATGGAATAAAATCCGATATTGCTAATTTTGTTAAGCATTGCATGACTTGCCAACTTGCTAAGGCCGAGTATCAAAGGCCCGGTGGGTTATTGCAACCTTTGGACATTCCAATTTGGAAATGGGATCAGATTACCATGGATTTTATTGACGGTCTTCCCCTTTCTCATTCGGGTCATGATAGCCTATGGGTGATAGTCGATAGACTTACAAAATCTGCCCATTTTATTCCCGTTCGGTCCAATCGGACCGTACCTCTTTTGGCCAAGCTTTTTATTAAAGAAGTTGTTAAATTGCATGGAGTCCCTACTTCCATTGTTAGCGATCGTGATCCAATGTTTATTAGTGGACTTTGGAAGAGTCTTAAAAAAGCTTTGGGAATGAAGCTTAATTTCAGCACCGCTTATCATCCTCGGTCTGATGGACAAACCGAGTGTGTGAATCAAACTCTTGAAGATCTTCTTCGTGCATGTGTTCTTGATATTGGTGGAAGTTGGGAAGATCATATCTCTCTTGTTGATTTTTCCTATAATAATAGCTTCCAATCTAGTATTGGCATGGCACCTTTCGAGGCACTCTATGAAAGGCCATGTCGATCTCCTTCTTGTTCGCTTGAGGCCGGTGAGAAGCTGGTTTTAGGTTCAGATTTTATTCGTGATTCCACAGAAAAGATTGACCTTATTCGTCATAGGATGAAAGAAGCTCAAAGTATGCAAAAATCCTATGTCGATAACCGAAGGAGGAAATAAGAATTTTATGTGGGAGATTTTGTATTTATTCGTGTTTCCTCTAGAATGGTGTTGTTGTTTCAGTCGAACGGGAAAATCAGCACCTCGATATATTGATCCATTTCCCATCACTGAATGTATTGGTTTCGTGGCTTATCGCCTTTTATTACCGACTTAGTTTTATGCTATTCATGACGTATTCCACGTCTCTCAATTACAGAAATGCCTTCGAGATTTCGATTCTATTCTTGAGCCCGGTGTTGTGGAAGAAATTGAAGTTTCGCCTAATTTCACTTATGAGCAGTTATTGCTTCGGAAGTAAAACGCCTTCGAAATAAAGATGTCCCTCTTGTGAAAGTTCAATGGTCCTCAAATCCTAAGGATTGCTCTTGGGAATCTAGAGAATTCATCGAGCGAACACATCCGGGCTTACTCTCTCGTGCTCTTTAAGGTGAACTTCTTATTTCAAATTTCTTTTGTGTTGATATGCTTTTATGGTTGTTACTTTTTATATTCTTCTTAAATATTGCGAGGACGCAATTTCTTTAAGGAGGGGAGTCTGTAATAACCCGCATATTTTACGATTGTATATTTGAATATTTTATTTAAATATAGCATCATTAGTCGGAATATAGTCTGAAATGCCACTTTTTGCAAACTATCAAATTAGGACTCGAGACCACTTCCATTGAGTTCAAAATGATGTTTGCGACCTTTTTGAGTATAAACATCGATATGTTTGGAGCTAGCTAAAATTTCGACATTTTCACTTAGGGTTTTGGGTTTGGGTTTCAGCCCATTAACCAGCATATCAACCCAACTCCACTCCACTCCTCTTCATTCCTTCATAATATTTCGTACAACTCAAGCTTTAGCTCCAAATTCAAAAAGAAGCTTAGGTAAGCATCTCCTTCTTCTTCTCCATCTTAATCTCTCTCTAATTTCAGAAATTTCCTATAACCTGATTTCGGAAATGTTGCTTATTATCTTAGATTGGGGCTTTTAGAGTTGAGATTGAAGAGTGGTTGATTCTCCTTTTTTTTTCAAGCTTCTCCTTCCTTGTTTTTGTATAAAAGGTGAGATTTTTATCTCACATCTATGTCTATATCTATCTTTGTGGTTAGGTATGAATTCCTAACATCTATTCATGATCATTTGCTTTTGGTTTGAATTGATTTGGTGATTTACTAATTTTTGGATTTGAAGTCCAATTTTGTGAAAATTCTACTAAGGATATTTGGATATGTTGTTTGGGAAGCATCGAAGAGCCTATAAGGTCGGGTTGTCGCTTGGCGTAAATTCTTAGTCGTCGTTGCTCGCTCGATCACTCCCGGAATCATTTTGGCCATCATCGCCTAGGCAAATTATTGCCCTTACCAAGATTTCAGGCGTCTGGATACCAATGCCAGACGTCTGGTTTTGCCTCGTGGAAAAAATTATACACGGTAGAAAGATAAAAAAAAAAGGTAGTGACTAATTTCAAACGTCTGAATTATTCGTTTCAGACGTCTGAAAGGAGGTCAGACGTCTGATTTGAGATTTCAGACGTCTGGTTGGTTTTCTGGAATATTTCCAAAAACCAAAACCAGACGTCTGGATCAACCGCTCAGATGTCTGGATCTGGGCATATCTGTCTATTTGCCTAAATTTGAGTAAAACTCTAATGTTAATCGATTTTTGGTCGATCCGACTAGTTGTTATCACTATTATCGACTTTGATGACTTCTTTCTTTCAATTTTTGGGAATCTCCACTTTGATGGGTTTGGTATCGATTTCATTGGGTTTAACTCACGTCTTCGTATGTGTATTTTTGGTAATTGATTGTTTATACAATAATTTCTGTGGCTGTCACTTTAAAATGCAAAGGTTTCAATACTAGTAGTAAATATTCCAATCCTTTCACAAAGATGATTTCAACTCTATTTTGATACAAATTTCGCTTTTAAGACCGTTTTCCAATCTATTAGTATATATACAAACCTTTACTTCATTCGTTTGAGAAATCTAATTAAACAGCTTAGTAAAATAAGTGGTATGAAACTCTTGCGTTTACTTCGTCGGTTAATTTTTGGACTTGTTCGATTGAAACTCTTGTGACAATTTATGAGTGGCAATCTACAATTTGTTCGTAAATATTTAAGTTAAGCCAGTGGTTATGGGACATAAAGCTAAACTCATTTATTTACTAGCTTAATGTGATTAACACTTCTTGATGATCGATGATGATCATTTTGTGGCTTAGACTAGCAATGTGCGATGTCTCTTTGTCTACGAGGGAGACTAAACCCCGTTTCCGTGGAGCTTCGGCTCAAAATTGGTGGGGTAGCGACCCATGGTCTTTGGGCCGTTTGTGGAGCCTCGGCTCAAAATTAATGGTTAGCAATTATGGAGTAGCGTTCCGTTTTGTGATACACGTGTTGGCGAGTTTTCATGCTCCCGTTTTGTGATAGGCCTCCCCCTCTTGTGATTTCTGGATTTCGAATTGATGATTTCTAGAATTTATGTCTCACTAATTTTAGTGATTTACATTGATGAGTTTATCAATATTTGTGCATTGGTGAATTTGTGTTTCAACAACTTTTACGATTGGCATTGAGATGTTTGCCGATATTTGTGACTTGGTGAATAAAAATAAACAGTATGGTTTTCTTTTTTATCTACGAGAAGATTCTTGTGATATTGAATAAACTCTAGTTGATTTTCAAATGCATACTTATCACAGTATGGCATTATTGTTATCATATTTTTTGTCATATCTCTTATTCTATCTCATTTTTATCTAATATTTATAGCTAGACTGATCCGTTTATTATTTTCTTATGAAATAATACTCGGGTTAGACCGAGATGTTATAGGTGCTTCTACTTGACTCCTTATCTAGGATCATCATCATCTGACTTTTGTCTAACTACATTAGATTGGTAGTTTTTGTTGTTATACATTCAAGATAGAGACTCCTTGATGTATACATATTTTTTGGTGTAGCACTTGTATCTATTCTTTTGTGATATTGTAGATCTTATTTGACCACTACTCTGATGAACACTTATATGTGTTATATTCATATCTGTTTCCACCTTTGTGATATGAACGTCTGTGACTGATTTGTGTTATGCTTACTTCTATTTTGTTTCCGAAGACCATATAGCCACTGTGTAGTAGCTTTGAGTTTGTTTCGGTACGTCGGATTTCCTCTTTAAATGAAATGCATGTTATACTATCTTACATATCGGTGCTCGCACAAAGCAATTACATGGATGGTCGCTTCTCAACAGCCTTATTCTTTATTCTAGTTGATGGCATTATTCGTAGTGTCCTAGGCTAGCGTGAGTATATGTAACCTAAAATAATTGTTACCATTTACTTTCAATCACACTTATGAGTTATTATTCCCAAATAATTGTTACAATTGTTTACATCACACGAATTTCATTCAATCATCATTAACATACTATTTAATTATATTTATTGAAATTTATTTCCAATTTGCTAAATATAATCAATTATAACCTTACCATTGTTTCAATTAAGTTGGGATTGCACTAAATTAGTTATTTATCAACTTGCATTAACATTACTACCTTAATTTACATTCAGCTACTATTAATCAATATATTATTACATTGGTTAATTAAATGCGTACTTTTATTTACTTATTTTAAATTTTATACCCAAATGCAACAATTAACACTATTTCTTCATTGGGATTTCACTCCAATTGTCAAAAATTAATTTTATTTACCATTGCTACATTTCATTTTTAACATTTGCTTCATTATAAATTATAAATTTTTTATTTCTTTCTAAATTTAATTACTAAGATCTAAATAAATTAACCATATCAAAATTTACGGGTCGTTACACTCTCCCCCACTCAAAACTTTTCGTCCATGAAAAGGAAAAAAAGGGAAAATAATAATTAAGAAATCAATATATCTTACTTAAAATATTAAATTTATAAACAAATAAATTTA
Organism: Allium cepa; assembly: GCA_030765085.1. NCBI lineage: Eukaryota > Viridiplantae > Streptophyta > Magnoliopsida > Asparagales > Amaryllidaceae > Allium > Allium cepa. The sequence continues at coordinate 714,360,381 of CM060934.1, forward strand.
CAAAATTAATTAATTTAGATAAAATATACTAATTTATAACCATTAAAACTTTTTATACTCAAATTAATAAAGTTTGGAAAACATTTTCAAAATATTTTCTAAGTCCAAAATTTATAGAAAATTTCGACAGAGTGTCCTTTGTACGGAGACGCTCGGGAGAAAATAAAATATCAAATATAACAATATACAGCATATATTTTCCAAAATAATATATATTCCAACCCAGGAAAAATAATATAATAACGTTGTAAACCGTAATCCGAGAACGTACCATTAGTCGGGCACTTAACGCTTAGTATGAAACCAAAAGCAGTAGCAATTGCTTTCATAACCTGTATTTCACTTATATAATCCAACAGAGTTAATACTTATATAAAATGAAATATTTAAAGTTGCTTTAACCAATAGCAAACAAATTAATATAACAACAATCAATTGCAACCAACAGTATACACATCAAATATAAATCAACCATCCAAGCAAGACAAACCATTGGTTTGTTCGGGTTAAGATACTTTAAATCACATAGAATGACAAATAACTATGAAGTATTCCATTTACTCAGCAGTCTTAGATAAAACTCGATATATTATTTATACATCTAAGCAATTTTAAAGTACGTTGCCCAAACAACCATAAACCAAACAAACAACAGTTTCAAATAGTAGATCAAATTCATACTTATTAATTTCATTTCATACATTTGTTATTTGATTTCCTTTTCATTCATATAATGATTTATCTTTTTAATTTACTTTTATTTTCTTATAGTTTTCATTTATTTACCTTTATTCATATCATGTAAATTTCTTTTTAGTGTATTACCTTCATTTATTCAGTACTTAATTTCATTTATTCATTTATTTATAATACCTACCTTTCAATTATACTTAAGTTTATACCAACTACAACATCAAATTCTTATTTATTAAAGAATTTCATTGAATGCTTTTATTATTTCAAATTTTTACTTGTATAATATTCTATTACAATTTCTTATTAAACATCGTAACTTTTATTATTGGGTAAGTTATATATATATATATATGCTTTTAAGAATGCAATTGAAAATCATACAAGTTTATCCCATTTCTTTTAATATATTTTTTTACTGTTCAATAATCATATTATTATTTTATAGATTACAATTTCAACTTCCTAAAAATTTCATTTATAACCTAGCATTTAATCTCTTATTTTAATTTAAGGTTCCGATTATTAATTAGTTACAACCCATTTCACTACAATAATTGAAACTATTGATTATCAGAAACTCAAGAACTAAATACCGGGTTTAATTTCAAATTATTTTAAAATAATATATGAATATATACTGGCAACATATATATCTAATTATATTTAAAACAATTTAAAATTTATATTTGTTTATCAAAATAAATCTACAGTAAACTACGGTGGCCTTCCCACTTCGAAACTCGAAAATGAATGCCGATGATGCGTGCACTCATCATCGAAATTATTTTTCAGCGACAGGGAGGGGAGTACAGAACTTATTTCTTTCCAAAGTTTCTTTAAAACAATTCTTTCAAATTATATTGAAATATTTATATCAGAAAATACTTCTAACAATATTATTATTATATCCCAAAATCATTCGACAAAAATTTACAAAACCCTGAAACTTAAGTCCTAAAATTTCAAATTTTCATTTATTTTATTTTCTTCAAATTTTGTTTCCAATCAATATTTAAAAATTTCACTACCTAACAACTAATATATTGCAACCAAATATATAACCTTTACAAAAAAAAATTATATATAGAAAATATAATAGGCAAAATTATTTCATTCACCTATATTCAAAACAAATATTGTGTCGGTCTGTACTATTAAGTGTTTAGAAATTCCTACTGATGCCATAGCGTCCTATTCACCAACCAGGATTTATAAATACAAAACGGAAGAAATTAACACAATATCAAAACCTTTTATAACACTAACAAATATGCTCTCTCGTATATATATGCTCAGCGACTCATCATAGGGTATTACCACCCTGTTAATAAAGAGTCAAACCCCATAAAGCTAAGGTTTATCGCTAAACCAAAGCTCTGATACCATATGTAACATCCCGTCTTTTTATACGCTTTAAATCGACGATAAACCACACACGTCAGATTTAATCCATACAGAAGGGCGGATTGTTATGGGGTAAATAAGAAAAGCAGAGAAAGAAATAAAAACAAAATAGAATCTCATAGCGGAACAATAAAATATAATAATCAAATAAACAGTTCATGAAGTTGTTTACAAAATATTCAATTATACTTATACAGTACATATCAGAGTTACACATACCAGAGAATAATAAATAACAATGCAGCGGAACAGTATAAATGTAGTGTAGTAGTATAATAAATAATAGTAATGCAATATTTTTCTTCGTCCTCCAGAAATAAAGTCTTCGAATCCTGAAATGCTCAGACTGACCCGAGCAAATTGAAAAGACAAAACACTCGAGTCAGAACTAAAAGATCTTATGTAAGTTAATATCAATGGTAAATAATATGAGTGGAACGGCGTCAGAGATGTTTACGGGATTTGACATCTTCTATCCAGTGTCAAACGCGAGTGCAGTAACTTAAGAAATGCTCGGGTTTCACATCTCCTAAGGATCCGTTAATCTATTTACTATGTTGTAATATTTCGCTATTATAATAATGTCTACAGTAAAATAAACTTACTTTGAAATAGCGTTAAGGGGTTACCTATATAGCCCTTACCACGCAATAGTCCCAGTAGTCCATCCAATATCATGGTCCCTCCTGATCGGGAATGCACTAGAGGATACCACATGGGCTAGGGAAGAAAACCAAACTCATACAAGGCGCGCTAGGGTAGGTCACACAGCACACAAGGCAATGCCAGGGTAGATATACCAATTGCTATCCGGACTGGTGGTTACGCGTAGCAGCTACTACCGCGCACCTCGAGTCACACCCCTAAAATAAAAAATCAAAAGTGGCCACCGAATCAATCCAAAAGTCAGAGTATAATATCGAAGGGATGTGTCCGATAAGAGGGGCTACCTCCTTGACCCGAGAATCGCTCCTGTTTTAACTACCTTATGCCAACTCATGGGAGTCGGGTCCACGTATATACTTTAATAGAACGTCGCCACCATCCTACTTCATTCTGAAATCTCCACCGCGTACACGGTTGTTAAAGTGGTTTTTGGAGTTGGAAGAGAGTATGACAACTTTCGATATCGGTCTCTTTAACAACCAAACGTTATTATAACACCGAGATCATTTCAAAATAATTATACTTTTAAAACCAGAATTTAATATCCATTTCAAACCCATATAAATACGATATCATTTCCGTTTTAAAACCCAAATCAATATGATATCGTTTTTATAAACCCAAAACAATATAATATCATTTTTATTTCAAATATATCCTCCTCCCCAAAATAATAGCACTTTCAAATTTATATTATTTCGAAACCAAACGCTTCAAATATAATATTTCAAAACATAATACTTCGAATTTCATAGCTTCTAAACCATAGCTTCCAAAACTTAAATGGTTTGGATATTCAAACAGTATATAAAATGAAATAGTTTGAATTTTAAAATTAATTTATAAAGTAAAATAATTTCCTTGACTTCACAATTTTATTCACTTTAAATCTCAATTCATAACTTTCACTCACTTTCAGTTTCAATAAACCATTTCAATTTCAATATATTTCAAACTTTGAGTATTAAACAATTTCAAAACTAAGGTTGGTAATTACGATTCAACAATTCAATGTTCTATTATTTTTGGTTTTGAAATATTTGCATAATAAATCCATTATCATTCAAATAAAACTCAAATTTCAAATAACTAAATATTTCCTTCAATTTATTTATATTTGAAATATTCGTTTAATTCATCTTGAACAAAAATCCAGTTATAAAAATCATACCTTTAAAATTTCAAATTTAATAAATTTTACATCAACTTATTTGAGTTTAATTCTTAAATAAATTCAATTTCAAATAAAGTTCCAATTTATCTTCCAACTTTAATATTTAAATCGTTATAACTCTATATACAATATAATTTGAATACTTAACCATATTATCTTCCATAAAATCAAACTTTATTATTAAACTTACTTTATATTCAAACAAATTATACATAGCTTAAAATCAAAAATAAAATAACATTTATATAACTTCAAAAATCAATAATTACATAACCCATATATTTTCTTTATAAAACCATGGAAATCAATTCAAAAATAATTTATATATATATACCACGGTGTTTGCATATAATTTTCTATCCTATGGTCAAGTGATACGGATATTTATCATTTCAATTTGAAATTTAAAATAAAAATACGGTTATATATCATTTCAAACTGCAAATCCCAATGAAATAAAATGCATAACAATTTGCAGTTTATAAAAATATAAAATACAACATCCATTCATCCAATATCAACCATTAACCATTTATCACAATTATCATCCAATTCAAACAATAACATCAATATAGAACAGATAATAAATAATAGGTATTTACTGGCAGTTTACATTCAATAATAAATTAAATAACGATTTAACTGGCAGTTTATATTCAATAATAAATTAAATAACAATTTAATTCAATAAATTCAATTTAACTGGAATGATGATAAAAATATGTCAAACAGTTATAAATAAATTTGTAATCACATCAGAAATTAATTTAACACACATAAGAAATTTTAGAAGTTGTGAGTGGGTTAAAACACTCACCTTTTTGAATTTAAATTATATCTAAATCCAATTTAAATTTAAAAATTGAACAGTCTCAGAATCCGTCCAAACCAGCGACAAATGTCCAGAATTCCAATACGAACCTAGCGGAGAAAAGCGTGCGTAAAACCGACCTCGTACGTAAAAGATATATGGATTAGAACGATTAAACTAAATTAAAAATCAAAATAATTAAAACGAGAAGAGAAAACGTACCCACTCTCCACGTCACCCCATCTTCTTCACTGCTTCCAGAAATACAGGGACGCACACAAAAAATAAAAAGGTTCTAGCCGCCACAAACGCCACCGCCTCGTTCAACGTGCGCCACCCCTCTCTGGTGCCTGCCGCGCGCCCCACGCGAGCGAATGCGACGCCGCGATGACCACGCGACACTGTCGCGTTCGTTCCAAGTGCAGATTTCCCATGCAGCCGCCGTAAAACCCTAGCACACTTCGAATTAAATCCGTCAATCTAGCAATTGATTCGCCAAACAAATCATGCTGATGCGATCCACTCGCAAATCTTTACACGACCATATAATCGATTTGATGATCCGTCGTGATTGATCACGATGCAACGGACGGTCGAGAATTAATTCGTGATTTCAGGACAACCGGTGATTTGAAACCAAAAACAAATTACAGTTCTGAGATGCGTCCATCGAGAGCTTTCAGACGATATAAAATATGATATATTTTGTGGAATTTGAAATTTTGATTTGATTTTGAATTGCAATTGGATCTAGAATTTGATTGTCTGCCATTGAGGAGGAGAGACCGTTGAATTGTACGTACAAACAAATGATAAATAGAGGTGGCTAGGGTTGATAACAAGGTGTGTGTATATACATATATGCAAGGCTGAAATTAGAATGGATGGGCACGATTGACATACGCGTTGAACGATAAAATGGCCCAAAAAGCCCGTTCCGACTTCGAAATGAAATTTAAGGTCAACCCGTATATCAAAATAGATGTTTTAAAATATTTTAAAATCAACGAAACAGGTTTCAATTCCAAATTCCATCGTATGAAGAAGTTATGCTAAAATCAATTTATTTCAAATTGATTTCAATTGATTTCAATTCCATTGATTTCAAGGCGTTTCGAGTTCGTACGATCAAACGACAAGTCCGATCGCTACGAAACTATAATAATTCACGGTTACGGATCCAATGAAACTGGTTTCGTTGAAATCCGAGTCAGTAGACAAAATGTCTATTTTCTAGTTACTTAAATAAATTAATAATTAATTAATTAAATCAAATTTTCAATTTCAATTTTATAATTTACAATTCCTATCATTTTAAATTTCTTAATCATTTACAATAATTTAGACAGCTTAGATATCTATTCAATGTTAATTGATTTACCCATTACCGTAATTAATTTCAATTTTAATAAATTCATTAATTATCAATTGAAATTCCAACAAATCCCTTGATTTGATTTAAAATCTTGCTATTCAATAAATTGACACATTATGGGTATAATTAACACTGATTTATATTAAATTTCATTAATGTATGTCTCATTTCATATTAATTCCCATTAACGTAATATTTTATTTCATTTAATTTCAAAAATCCATTTATTACAGCTCAAAACTCAGTAAATTCATCAAACATGAATTTCAATTGTTTTCATTCAATCAGTTGTCATATTACGGGTAGAGTTTACATTGGTTACTTCTTGTTGAATTAACAATCTTTAATGACAAATCAAATCTACCCTAACTGCACAAATTAAGTCAATTAACTGCAATTGATTTCGCATTAAATTTTAAATTTCATTTGTTTGCAATTAATTCAATTGTTGAATTTAAATTCCAATAAATTAATAAATCTTGAATTTCCTTTCCTTTTATTCAACCAATTGTCATATTATGAATAAAGTAAATGTTATTTCCCATTATTTACTAAATTCACATTAACAAAATATTTAATTTAGATTTATTGCAATTTTTACCACATTTAAATTAACAGGCTAAATAAATAGGTAACCTAAAATAATTGTTACCATTTACTTTCAATCACACTTATGAGTTATTATTCCCAAACAATTGTTACAATTGTTTACATCACACGAATTTCATTCAATCACCATTAACATACTATTTAATTATATTCATTGAAATTTATTTCCAATTTACTAAATACAATCAATTATAACCTTACCATTGTTTTAATTAAATTGGGATTGCACTAAATTAGTTATTTTCAACTTGCATTAACATTACTACCTTAATTTGCATTCAGTTACTATTAGTCAATATATTATTACATTGGTTAATTAAGTGCTTATTTTTATTTACTAATTTTAAATTTTATACCCAAGTGCAACAATTAACATTATATCTTTATTGGGATTTCACTCCAATTGTCAAAAATTAATTTTATTTACCATTGCTACATTTCATTTTTAACATTTTCTTCATTATAAATTATAATTTTTTTTATTATTTCTTTCTAAATTTAATTACAAAGATCTAATTAAATTAACTAATTTATTTATCAAAATTTACGTGTCCTTACAGAATACAACACAACAGCGGAAAAGATAACACTAACATGGGAAAAGTGACATCAAAAAGGTCTTCTAGAGAGAGAGAGCGAGAGTCTAATAGACTGCATCTTCATTGCCAAAGTGTCAAAGCTCCAAACCAAAAAGCTCAAAACCAAAAGCTTGAAAGACTTCCAAATCTACATCTACTATCAGACTTAGCTCCAAAACTTACTGATAACCTAACTCTAGGCTGTCCGTATGGAAAATTATGGGCATCCAAAGTTTAGAATAGGGAACAATAAACTCCGAATCGGTCATGGGATTGGTGTGAGCAAACATACAAACAGTTATTTGTATAAAAAGAAATTACAAAAAGAAATCCGTTATGCTTTTTTGAAAATGAAACTACCACCCGGCACACACTCAACGCAATCGCACACATGGGTGAGGTTTCTCCTTATAGTAGTCAAACATGCTTGATACACGAAAATCCTCTTGATATTATTATTAGTGCATAGTGTAGAAAAAATTTGCAAGTATAATATTAATCTTAGCCAGCATACGTACCATTATAGTATGCCTACTATAGCTACTATGTTAAATGGCAGGTTCTACAACTAAAACCGTAAAGGGCTCGTATTTTTTTGTTTGTATTTCCAACAAATGGTCAAGGCTAAGGAACTTCTTTTATCTGAATGAGTACGCCTCTAGAGAGACGTCCCAAGAAACTAACATGATCTCTGCCAACACAAGGCCGGGTTACCTCTGTAACTAGGTAACTAACTGTCACGAGTCTACCATCCCTTGGTTGTAACCGACCTTTATCGAGGCGCCCCAACAACCAACAATCCACATAAGTAAAATATCTGGGCTCCATACCAGAATACCACTTTTTATCCAGAAGGAAGTGCATATACCCTGAGTGTCGCGAACCCCATAACTTTGATGCATCCTTTCCTGTTTCGACCATTTCCCAAGGTGTGAGGTTCGATGGAGTCTCATCTCACAAAACTACTCTATTCACAAAAGCCATGCTAAGATCAACCAATGCTCAGCAAGCCACGTTATCAAATTGGAAATATATCACTAGTAACCATCAACTACATAACCTCTGAGCTCGTACGTCTCAGAGAAGAATGTTAAGCGAAGAGAATAATTCTCCGCCACCAAACAGAAATGTATTTGATAGAAACCAGTTTTACACCTCAAGGTGTAATGTCAGACACACATCCATACAAGTCCATCTTGGGTCTGAATGGAACTGAAGGCACTTCGTCCAATTAAGGAAAGAAGTCCTTGCAAATCCAGATATCCACTAATCACGTCCGGACTCCCCATCACATAGGGTAATCTCTATACCGAAGCAACTCAATGCAGAGACAATCAACGGGCAATCCATTCGTTTTCGAAAATACCCGGTCTTCAATACCATCTTAAAATGCAATTCCATTTCGTCGTATCATTTTTTAGAATGGGTTTTATGACTTATTTTCCTCCCCCGACCTTTTCAAAAAATGAGCGCTTATTTTAAAAGCATGGGGATACATTCATATCCTAGTTAAGTCACAACAAATTTCCTTTTTTTAATCTTTTAAACAAAAGATCCACCTTTAAGATTCGATGTGGTTTTCGGATAACCATTTGGAATCCGATTCCGGTCTCATCGAAATTCAAATGCCTTCTTAAAGGCCAAACTATTTAAGTAAACAATTTTAATTCAATTCAAAACTTCACACTCACACAGCAATACATCACAGATAAATAACTTGCATTTATCACAGCTCAATCACAAAACAATTCATATCACAGAATATCACATATCAAAGATATCAAACAATTCCAGGCATTAAATATAATCAATCATCCATAAGCAATATTAATTAATCACATGATTATAATTAACTCAAGATAAATTAATTACTTACGAATAAATTACTTAACCCAGCTTAATCAACATTAATTAATTACAAAGCATTTTTTATTATTTTAATTAATTAATGAAATTAATTAATCATCGTTAATTATCCATCTTAATTAATTATCCTCAATTACTTACATTAATTAATTATCCCTTAATTATTTATATTAATTAATTAACCCTTAATTAATTACATTAATTAATTATCCTTTAATCATAAATTAATTAACCTTTAATTACTAATGAATTAATTAATTATTCTTTAATTGCTTACATTAAGTAATTTTCCTTTAAGTAATTAATTATCCGTTAATTACTTACATTAATTAATCATCCTTTAATTAATTACATTAATTAATGATCCTTTAATTAATCAAGACCCTAATTAATTAAAGGTAAACCCTTTATCTTAATTAATTACATCATTTAAATCTTATTGAATTAAATGTTTGAAATTAATTATACAAAATCACTTGAGACCTATTGATTAATTAAAGTTTAATACATTCATCTTCATTACTTACTTAATTACATCACTTTATTTTTATTTTATTTTTTGAAAACACTTAGGGATTTAATTACATAATTATCCCAATATATAATTTATTTAAAACCAAATCAATTAATCTTAAAAACTATTAACTTTAAAAAATTTAACCTTTGAAATAAATTTATTATTAACCCATAAATTAGCTTAGACCTTTAAGTCAATTAACAATTTAAAAACATTTTATCTTCTTAACTAACTTCTTAATTATAATATTTAATTTTATTAAAAATAAACTCAAGAATTAACTTAATTAATTTTAAGTTAAAATAAATTATACAACTTTTATCAACCAAATATTTTAAATAAACATTTATTATATAAAAGAAATTGTTTTAAGAATATAGTTTAAAACTTGTTTTATTTTGAACTTTGAAAACTTGTTTTATTTAAAATTTGATGACTTGGTTAATACTTTAACCTGACCCAAGCCCAAATTGAAATACCCTGAGCCAACCCCAAAACAAACCCGCATTTCTCCCGGGTCATTTCCTTTTTATTTCTTTTTAAACTTTATTTTGTTTTTTAAATTTAAAACTGTTGTAATCACTCGCGTACGACTCGAACACAAACCCAACAACATTCTCGAGCCAAATCTTCTCTACCTCGAGACAAAACCCGAGGCAATATCCTTCCCCAATTCAAAATCAACACAGCAACCTTACTACACCATCAGATACTCGTGAACGTGCAGGGGAGTTCGCCGACACTCCGGGCGACTTCGCTACTGCCACCCAGTCACCGGAGACCTCACCGCCTACCTCAGCTACACCGAAACCCATAACGACCCTAAAATCGAAATCGAGCGAAAATACCGATACCGAAAAAAACCCATCAGCTATCTCTACCTCGTATCGTCGCCTTTGACCACCAGAGCCCACGTGCTCGCATTTGGAACCTCGCCACGCTCCCACCTTCCTAATTCCCCTACACCGGTCAACTCCAATGCGATAACGAACTCGAAATCGCCTCACAAATGCCCTCGACAAAAAGAAAGCCTAAAACCCTACTATACCCTCACCTCCAGGACGATCAGAAAAATGCGACACCATTTTTCTCCTCACCTCCACGACGACCAGAATAATGCGACACCATTTTTCTCCTCACCTCCACGACGATCAGAAAAATGCGACACCATTTTTCTCGAGACCGCCGACCCTCGATCTTCCACTGGCCACAATCCCGAGGCTACGAAACATCGCGACCACCTGAAATCGACGAAATACCCTTTTCCGTTCAACCCAAAATCCCTCAACCAATACTACCTTAAAATTCTTGTTATTATCGTTAAAAATCATGGTTTTAAAAGGGGAAACAAATTATATAAGAAAATCTTGAAAAGTTAAAAATCGAACTTTAAGATAATTTGATTTTTTCGCTGATCTTTCTTCCTCCCAATAAACCATTTACTAATATACTTAAAACATTTTTTTTCAAATAGAATTTAGTTATTTCAAAGATTTCTCTTCTAAGGATCATAACTAGAGAAAGATTGAGAGAAGAGGATTTGAATTTTGAACTTATTTTTAGTTTGTATATCAAGAACAGAGGCCTGCTATGTATACACAGACATGCAGGTGCATATGTACCAGGCAAACACAATATACACATCCATGCAAACATTTTCACAACACTATTTCCATGTCTTATCACATACAACATATAATAAAGCAATTTGGTTTTAAAAGTGCATGTTTACTCACCTGTTTTTTGAAAGAAACAGAGAGCAGAGCTTGGAACTTGATCTGAATGTTTTTGAAAATCTGGAAATTGTTTTGAAAACTGGAAATTGTTTTGGAAATTGCTTTGATCTGTTGATGTTTGAGATGATCTTTGCTTGATTGTTGATCTGATCTATAGCTTGCTTCAAGTTTAAAATTGAAGAGGTTGTTGGCTTTTATTTTTAATCATCTCTGGTTTGGATTGCTTCAGGCTTTAATTTTTATTTTATTTCTTTTCTGGTTTTTAAGTTTTGAGATATATGAAAGAAAATGAAGTGAAGGAGTATAGATGTATGTATATATAGCCTTGTTTTCATTTTTATTTTATTTTTAAAAATAAAGAAAAGAAAAACTAATGACACTTGTTATTATGCATGTTACTAATATTAAAATGTTTAATGCATGATATAATTAACTAACACTTGTTTATGCATGTTATAATTTTTTACATTTGTTAATTTGTATGTATTAAATTTTTTTAATATGTTTATATAATTTTTATATTATATTTACTATTTAGTTTTAATACATTTCTTTTTATATTAACATATGTTTATGTTTTATATTTATATATATTTACAAACCATATTTATTCATGTATAATTTTTAAAAGAAAGTATATAAACCTTTTATCAATATTAATAAAATCTTAAAGAAAATGATTTAAAATCTAATTATACATTAATAAATAAACATATATATATATATATATATATATATATATATATATATTAGTTTTTAAAATATAGATTTTTCAAATCCATTTTTTTTCAAGATATTTATTTTTGAATTTCAAATCAAAATTCTATTTACAATACACACACACACACACACACACACACACATAAACAAACACATAACCTATTGGTTTTGGAAACGATTCAAATTAATTCTAAAAATTATATTAATTACTAAATAAATTTTGGCTTAAAAACGGGATCGTTACAAATTCCCTTCCCCCCCCCCAAAAAAAAAAAATTCATCCTCGAAATTTGATAGACAGGGAGACAAACAAAGAACATATGAACGCATAAAAAGATAGAGAAATTGCTAACCAGATCAAGCCGAAATATCTATTCTGCATTTAGGATTGGACTACTACATACTCTTTTTCAGTTTTGAAATAAACCAGAATATCATCAATAAATACGAGAACAAACTTAAGCAACACTTCACAAAATACTAGGGTCATCGGGTCTACGAAATATGCAGAGGCATTGGTTAGTCCGAAAGGCATAACTAACCATTCGTAGAATGTATCGGGACCCCAAAAACAGTCAAACGAATACAATCTTCCGCAATTCCCAACTGATGGAATCCTTAGGCTAGGTCCATCTTGGAAAAGAATCGAGCACCATGCAATTGATCGAACAGATCGTTCGATTCGGGGCAAAGAAAATTTATTCTTAAAGGTTAACTTATTAAGATCATGATAATCTATGCACAATCTCAAAAATCCATTGGACTTGGCTACAAATACTATAGCTGAACCCTAATTGGAACGACTAGGTCGTATAAATCTTTCTCCAGTAAATCTTGGGTTTGCTTAACTATCTTTACTCTTTCCCTTGGTGCCATCCTATGACTTACATGCACAACTAGACGGGCATTGGAAACCAAATCGATTCCAAATTCGATTTCCCAATGCGGAGGTAAAAACTTAACTTTTACAAATATGTCAGGAAATTCTCGAATAATAGGTATGGACTCCAAACTTGGGTCGGAATATCTTAAAGTATACATTAGCTTGTCCCTCTTCGGACTTGGATCCTTACAAGAAATCACAATAAAATTCCCAAGTTTGGTTTTGACAAAAATCATTCTATTGATACAATCTAATTTAGCTTCATATTTTGTTAACCAATTCATTACAAGTAAAATCTCAAATTCATTAAAGTCAAGAACGAAAAGGCTGATAGAAAACTGATGATGAGAATACGAAATAGGAACTTTTCTACAACGTAAACAAAGTTTCGCAGGGCCTCCTACCGGGTTTTTCACACAAATAGGTTCGTCTACGAATTCGGGTTCAAGATTTAACTCTTCTACGGTTTGCTAGGAAATAAAACTATACGTGGCTCTAGGGTCAAATAGACTCTAACAATTTTATAGTGTGTGTGTGTGTGTGTGTGTGTATGTTAGTTATTAGAGTATAATTTAATTTTTAATCATCCCAATTTCAATCCTTTAAAAATCCTCTTACAAGATTGAATTCAAGCTTGCGCTTCTATAATAGTCTCCGATCCTTTGAATGGTTTCCCTCCAAGTTTTGAGAAATTCCGATATAACTCTGCCAGATTTGGGCTGGGGTTGGATGGAAAGAGATGATCCTTCCATTACTGTTGTTGCAGGGTCTCGACCATTTGTAGTGGTACTCCCCCGTTCCCTACCTCGTCATCTTCTTACACTCATTCTCACTATCCTTGAATAGTAAGAAAATTGATCTAGGCATACAGACAAGATATCTTAGGGAATATACTCATTCTAGGGCATTTATAACCCTATCTCTAATGAGTCACCTGATGAGTTATACTCCAAAGCTAAAGTTCTTACTCAACCTTCAGCTCTGATAGCGGATGCCACGACCTGGGTTCCAACCTTCGAAAATGGGCATCCAATACATCACCCGTATTCAAATGCCGGAGATTCAAACGTTAAAGTCCGATTCGCCGGAGCTATAACACATTATATGATAACAATAGAATGGAAACAAAATGATTTTTATTGATACACAATATGGATTACAACATTCTATAACAAATGCCCAAAAACATCAGAGCCAAAATATACATAAGACAACAGCGGAATACAACACAACAGCGGAAAAGATAACACCAACATAGGAAAAGTGACATCGACATGGTCTTTCAGAGAGAGAGAGAGAGAGAGAGAGAGTCCAACAGACTGCATCTTCATTGCCAAAGCGTCAAAGATCCAAACCAAAAAGCTCAAAACCAAATGCTTCAAAGACTTTCAAATCTATATCTACTATCCGACTTAGCTCCAAAACCTACTAATAAACCTGACTCTAGGCTACCCGTATGGAAAATTATGGGCATCCAGAATTTAGAAAAGGGAACAATAAACTCCGAGTCAGTCATGGGACTGGTGTGAGAAAACATAAAAACAGTTATTTGTACAAAAAGAAATTACAAAAAGAAATCCTTTATGCCTTTTAGAAAACGAAACTACCATAAGGTCTCCCGGCACACACTCAATGCAATCGCACACATGGGGAAGGTTTCTCCTTATAGTAGTCAAACATGCTTGATAAGCGAAAATCCTTTTGATATTATTATTAGTGCATAGTGTGGAAAACATTTGCAAGTATAATATTAATCTTTGTCAGCATACGTACCATTATAGTATACCTACTATAGCTACCATGTTAAATGGCAGGTTCTAGAACTAAAACCGTAAAGAGCTCGTATTGTTTTATTTCGATTTCCAACAAATGGTCAAGGCTAAGGAACTTCCCTTATCCGAATGGGTACGCCTCTGGAGGGACGTCCCAAGAACCTAACCAGATCTGTGTCAAAACAAGGCCGGGTTACCTCTGTAACTAGATAAACTAACTATCACGAGTATGTCATCCCCCGGTCGTAACCGACCTTCACCGAGGCGCCTCAACAAACAACAATCCACATAAGTAAAATATCTGGGCTCCATACCAGAATACCACTTTTTATCCAGAAGGAAATGCACATACCCTAAGGGTCGCGAACCCCAAAACTTTGTTGCATCCTTTCCTGTTTCGACCATTTCCCAGGGTGTGAGGTTCGATGAAGTCTCGTTTCACAAAGCTACGCTTTTCACAAAATTCATGCTCATATCAACCAATGCTCAGCACTTAGCATGCCACATTACCAAGTTGGGAATATATCACTAGTAACCATCAACTACATAACCTCTGAGCTTATACGTCTCAGAGAAGGGTGTTAAGCTAAGAGAATAAATTCTCCGCCATCAAACAGAAATGTATTTGATAGAAACCATCTTTACATCTCAAAGTGTAATGTCAGACACACATCCATACAAGTCCATCCTGGGTCTGAATGGGACCGAAGGCACTTCGTCCAATTAAGGAAAGAAGTCCTTGCAAATCCGGATATCCCCTAATCACGTCCGAACTCCCCATCACATAGGGTAATCTCTATACCGGAGCAACTCGGTGTAGAGACAATCAACAAGACCTCCTTTCGTTTTTGAAAATACCCGGTCTTCAACACCGTCTTCAAATGCAATTCCATTTCGTCGTATCATTATTCAGAATGGATTTTATGACTTAATATCCTCCCCGGCCTTTTTAAAAAATGAGCGCTTATTTTAAAAACATGTGGATACATTCATAGTTAAGTCACAACAAATTTCCATTTTTTAATCTTTTAACAAAAGATCCACCTTTAAGATTCGATGTGGTTTTCGGATAACAATTTGGAATCCAATTTGGGTCTCATCGAAATTCAAATGTCGTCTTAAAGGCCAAGTTGTTTAAGTAAAAAAATTTAATTCAATTCAAAAGTTCACATTCACACAGCAATACATCACAGATAAATAACTTACATTTATCACAGCTCAATCCAAAACAATTCATGTCACAGAACATCACATATCATAGATATCAAACAATTCAAGGCATTCAATATAATCCAATCATCCATAAGCAAGATTAATTAATCATATGATTATACTTAACTTAATGAACTCGAAATAAATTAATTACTTATGAATAAATTACTTAACCCATCTTAATTAACATTAATTAATTACAAACCATTTGTTATTATGTTAATTAATTAATCATCCTTAATTATCCATCTTAAATAATTATCCTCAATTACTTAAATTAATTAATTATCCCTTAATTAGTTACATTAATTAATTATCCTTCAATCATAAATTAATTAACCTTTAATTATTAATGAATTAACTAATTATTCTTTAATTACTTACATTAAGTAATTTTCCTTTAAGTAATTAATTATCCTTTAATTACTTACATTAATTAATCATCCTTTAATTAATTACATTAATTAATGATCCTTTAATTAATCAAGACCTTAATTAATTAAAGATAAACCCTTTATCTTAATTAATTAAATCATTTAAATCTTATTAAGTTAAATGTTTGAAATTAATTAAACAAAATCACTTGAGACCTTTTGATTAACTAAAGTTCAATACATTCATCTTCATCACTTACTTAATTACATCACTTTATTTTTTATTTTATTTTTTTGAAAACACTTAGGGATTTAATTACATAATTATCCCAATATATAATTTATTAAAACCAAATCGATTAATCTTAAAAACAATTAACTTTAAAAAAAATTAACCTTTGAAATAAATTTATTGTTAACCCATAAATTAACTTAGACCCTAAAGTCAATTAACAATTTAAAAACATTTTATCTTCTTAATTAACTTCTTAATTATACTATTGAATTTTATTAAAAATAAACTTAAGAAAAAACTTAATTAATTTTAAGTTAAAATAAATTATAAAACTTTTATCAACCAAATATTTAAATAAACATTTATTATATAAAATAAATTGTTTAAGAATATATTTTAAAACTTGTTTTATTTTAAATTTTAAAAACTTATTTTATTAAAAAATTTAAAACTTGGCTAATACTTTAACCTGACCCGAGCCCAAACTCAAATCCCCCAAGCCAACCCCGAAGCAAACCTACATTTCTCCCGAGTCATTTCTTTTTTTTCTTTTTAAACTTTATTTTGTTTTTAAAATTTAAAACTGTTGTAAACACTCGCACACGACTCGAACACAAACCCGACAGCATTCCTGAGCCTAATCTTCTCTACCCCGAGACCAAACCCGAGGCAATATCCTTCTTCCCCGATTCAAAATCAACACAGAAACCTTACTGACACCATTAGATACTCGTGCACATGCACGCGAGTTGGCCGATGCTCTGGTCGACTTCGCTATTGCCACCCAGTCACCGGAGACCTCACCATCCACCTCAGCTATACAAAAACCCATAACGACCCTAAAATCGAAATCGAGCAGAAATACCGATATTAGAAGAAGAAAAACCTGTCAGCTATCTCCACCTCGTACCGTCGCCTCTGACAACCAGAGCCCATGTGCTCGCATTTGGAACCTCGCCATGCTCCCACCTTCCTAATTCCCCTACATCGGTCAACTCCGATGCGACGATGAACACGAAATCGCCTCGCAAATGTCCTCGACCAAACCAAAGCCTAAAATCCTACTATACCCTCACCTTCACTACGATCAGAAAAATGCGACACCATTTTTCTCGAGACCGCCAATCCTCGATCTTCCTCTGGCCACAATCCCGAGGCTACAGAACCTCGCGACCACCTGGAATCGATGAAATACCCTTTTCCGTTCAACCCAAAATCCCTCAACCAATACTAACTTAAAAATTTTACTATTATCGTTAAAAATCATAGTTTTAAAAGGAGAAACAGATTATATAAGAAAATCTTAAAAAGATAAAAATTGAATTTTAAGATAATTTGAGTTTTTCACTGATCTTTCTTCCTCTCAGTAAACCATTTACTAATTATACTTAAAACATTTTTTTTAAATAGAATTTAGTTATTTCAAACATTTTTCTTCTAAGGATCATAACTAGAGAGAGATTGAGAGAAGAGATTTGAATTTTGAACTTATTTTTAGTTTGTATATCAAGAACAGAGGCTTGCTATCTATATACAGACATGCAGGTGCATATGTGCCAGGCAAACACAATTTATACATCCATGCAAACATTTTCACAACACTATTTCAATGTCTTATCACATACAACAGATAATAAAGCAATTTGGTTTTAAAAGTGCATGTTTACTCACCTGTATTTTGAAAGAAATAGAGAGCAAAGCTTGGAACTAGATTTGATTTTTTTGAAAATATGGAAATTGTTTTGAAAACTGGAAATTGTTCTGGAAATTGCTTTGAGCTGTTGATGTTTGAGATGATCTTTGCTTGATTGTTGATCTGATCTATAGCTTGCTTCAGGTTTAAAATTGAAGAGGTTGTTGGCTTTTATTTTTAATCTTCACTGGTTTGGATTGCTTCAGGTTTTAGTTTTTAATTTTATTTCTTTTCTGGTTTTTAATTTTTGAGATATATGAAAGAAAATGAAGTGTAGGAGTATAGATGTATGCATATATAGCCTTGTTTTTTTTAAAATAAAGAAGAAAAAAAACTAGTGACACTTGTTATTATGCATGTTACTAATCTTATAAATGTTTAATGCATGATGTAATTAACTTACACTTGTTTATGCATGTTATAATTTTTTACACTTGTTAACTTGTATGTGTTTAATATTTTTAATATGTTTATATAATTTTTATATTATATTTACTATTTAGTTTTAATACATTTCTTTTTATATTAACATATCTTTATGTTTTATATTTATATATATTTACAAAACATATTTATTCATGTATAATTTTTAAAAGAAAGTATATAAAACTTTTATTAATATTTATAAAATCTTAAAGAAAATGATTTAAAATATAATTATACATTAATAAATAAACATATATATATATATATATTAGTTTTTAAAATATAGATTTTTCAAACCCAATTTATTTTTTTAAAGATATTTATTTTTGGATTTCAAATCAAAATTCTATTTACAATATATATATATATATATATATATATATATATATACATACACACACACACATGAACAAACACATATCCTATTGGTTTTGGAAAAGATTCAAATTAATTCATAAATTAATTCTAAAAATTATATTAATTACTAAATAAAATTTGGCTTAAAAACGGGATCATTACAACCCACGAACACCTCGTCTCTAGCCGCACCCCTAGCGACGACCGCGACTACTCCGACTGCCCCTATAGCTACCGCCGTCACCAATAGAACACGCCACTTTTTGGCGAACCTCCAACCATCGACGATGAACGAGTAGCGGATCCTAGACTTGCTCGACGAGCTCTATCACCACATGTCCTTTGATCGTCGCTGGGACGAAGGTCCATCGTTAAAAAATCGAAACCCTAATACAGACGGCTGAGGTTCATCCTCAATTTTTGGAAAAATGGTGAATCCTATTGAAAAACAAATCACACCAGTAAATTACGCTCATCGAGAGCTTCGAATTGATATATAATTCGTAAAGGTTTGGAGGAGTTTAAATTTTGAAATTGATTTGGAGATTAAATTTTTGGGTTTGAACGTAAATTAGGGTTCTGCCATTGAGGAAGAGAGAAGGAACGGATGGAATTGTATGTACTGAATAAGAAAGTGATACTAGGGTTTGGGAAACAAGACTATTTATATTAACGAAGCTTGATAAGAATGAATGAACATCCGAACAGATATGAATTGACAATAACAACCCGAAAAGCCCGTTCTGGCTCCGAAATGAAAGTGGGTCATCCCATATATCACAATAGATGTTTTCGACATTTCTAAACTCAATGGAACAAGTTTCAAGTCCTAATTCCATCGTATGAAGAAGTTAGCATAAAATCAGCTTATTTTAAATTGATTTCAATTGAATTTAATTAAACTGATTTCTACGCGTTTCAAATCCGTTCGATCAAACAATAAGTCCGATCGCTAAGAAGCTTGAAATCTTACAGTAATTTACTGTTACGGATCCAATGAAACTAGTTTCGTCGAAATCCTAGACAGTGGCTTAGATGGCTATTTTCACATTAATTAAATAAATTAATATTAAATTAATTAATCACTTTTTAATTCAATATTTATAACTAATAAATTTCATCACTATTGATTACTTAGACATTTATAATAATTTAAAACAAGTTTACATATAATTTCAGTGTTAATTATTACACCGGTTACCGTGTTCAATTTCAATTGAAATTAAATCCAATTAAATAAAATTTAATTCCAATAAATTGATTTAATTTGATTTCAATCTTTTTATTCAATCAATTATTACTCTATAGACATAGTTAACATTTGGTTTATACTTTATTACAGTAATATTCTCTAATTATCATCTTTTATCATATTAGTTGCAATATTTCAATTGCATTGAATTTGTAAATTTTATTATAATTTAAAATCCCAAAAAATCAATTTATCTTTATTTCACTCCTTCTTATTACATCAATTATTGCCTTGTAAATATAATTAACATTTCTGTACATTTTATTACATTCACAATTTGCGGTTATTGTTTTAACTACATTAACATAACATTTTAATTTGATTTAATTATAATTGATTTAATAAATTGGTAACAAATAACAATTGTCACCATTTCCACATTTAATAACATTCGTAAGTTTATTATATATAAACAAATGTTATAACAACTTACACTATACTAATTCTATCCAATTTCAATTTTTTCACATTATCTCATTAATTAATTAACATTTAAATTATCAATTGCTCTTTTAAATCCAATTATCAATTAATACACATTATTAAAATAAATTTACAGTCTTTAATCAATTATAACTTTTTAATCATTTCAACTAATTGGAATTACATTTGAAGCAGTTATCAGTTACCTTAAAGTAATACTATTACATTTCATTTCAGTTACATTTTTATTATTAAACCACAAATTTTTATTTCTTCCAATAATAAATCACAAAACTTTATTAAATTATTTAATTATTGAAAATTACGGGTCGTTACATTTTTTCTTAAAGACTTGATATCTTCATCATTCATTGTGAATTGAGGGAAATGGCTAAACTTATGGATCATTCATTGACTTAGCGAGTTTTCCTTCTTTTCCTTAGGTGCTTTTGGTATTCGATTGTCTTTGAGTTTAGCATTTGTTCATCATTTCAATTCCATCGAAATGTCGCTTGTGAAAAATATTGATAACACTCAAATTTTAGATGATTTAATGATTAGGAACTGAACTGGTGTATGTGACATCTAGGCTACAATCCGGATCAATATACTGAAAACAACAAGCAATTAATATATCAACCCATTCCCACTTAATGATCAAGTCAACATGGTGTCGGCACTAAACGAATGACTCCCGAGTGTATTTTTTCATGTTGTTACCGTCTTGCTCTATTCTATTTTCAGGACTACACTCAATCGCTTCATTTATCCTCAACAAAATATGCATCCTGTCACCATAATATATTCTCTCTAGAATCTTTGTTTACAATTTGCAAACAGACGACTGACTGAAACCTTTGCAACTATTGAGAAATATATCCAAGTATTATACTCAAAATTTGAAAATTTTGCAATTTGCGACGAATAGACATTTCCTTTCAAAATTGAAAAACCATTTGACGACATACAATATATCCAAGGCATGTATGTCAACGTATCCTTGTGTATTTTGAAAACTTATTTTTTTTTTAATGTTTTGAAAACCCTATACTTAATAAAATAATTCGATGCTTTGCAAAATAGTTTTAACATAGTTTATAAACATTGCGAACTTTGAAAAAAAATTATATAATATTTTGAAATATATTTTGGTTTAAAAATATAAAAGATTAGAAAATTAGAGATAGAGATCAAAGATTACTCTCCAATACTTTAACAATATATGCTATGAATATATACACTAGATTATAATATTGAGATATTCATATCCTGATCTTTGCACTCATGAATCTTCATGTTTATCTCTTGAGTCTTTATATTGTACAGTCTTTGATTCAACATCTATGTAATATTCTACACTATATACTATATAATTTGGCAAACATTAATATAATATTTTTTATACTTGTACATGATTGTTGTCATGAAAATCAATAACTGAGGTATTAACAACAACTTGCATTTGTTTAGCTAAATACGGGATTTTGGTTTATACTTTTATATTTTTAAGTAGGACCTTAATTTCATTATTGTCACTTTTTGAAATAGTTTGTATTTCCCAAAATTCTTGTCATGCCATGTTAATATCATAAATTGGTGCACAAGGAGTTGCTCTAATAGTTGTGATATAGCTCTCTTTTCTTCCGGTAATGTTGAATTCAAGGCAAGTAAAAAAAAGTTTTGGAAGTTAAGGATTGGGTTTAAATTCTATTGTCCCCTTTTTCATAGTTCACATAGATCATACAAATCTAGACTGTTCATTTTTTTACTTTTGATTTATTAAAAATTAAAAAAAAAAAAATAGGAAATGAATGGATGGATTCCAAAGGGTCTATGGGGTCTAGGGAAATTCGGACCGGATGATTTTGGCTTAAGGGCTTAAGGCAAGTAAAAATTTGTTTGTTGTACCATCTTTTAATTAGCACGGGAGAGCATCATTTGGTAGGGTTGACAAGACATATCATCCCAGATGGTTTACAACAAATACCAATACTGCTGAACAATAAATTTAGAGTAAATATTTGTGCAGTACATGACTAGATGCACGTAATTATGAAGCTGAAAGAATGCAACATACAGTTTACCCGGAGCTGGAGAAGGGGTCCTACAGGAGATATTGCTCGCAAACATGATGGAGTACTGACAAACCGTGATTGGATTGATATAACTTTCCAACATCTTCAGAGCCAATGCCAAATATTCCTTTTCTGGAGACCACTCATCCATCATCTTCAATACTTGCATTCAAACCATTGCCACTGACCTGAAACCATTTAAACATGTTATTCATTGGCATAAGAATCCAAAAACAAAGATATAGGTGAACCATTTTCCAAATTTCCAAAATCGGAAACCAACTGTGCACCGTAGTCAAATATAGCGGTAATCAAGATGGCCATCGAAAAGAAAATTGTAATAAACCACAAAAAAATACTGATCTCGGAACTACTCTCGCCATTAAATGGTAGGGACTACTAGAAAGCACACTAAAGCTAAATAAAAGACCACAAGGACCAACTGTACAATACTCGAGCAGTAGACATAAAGCAGAAGTCAAGATTCAATTGACAAATTTGGAAGGTGGTTCAACTAAACTCTTCTACATCAAAATGTCTATTAATGGCATTCACTCACTGCACCAAAACTGCTCATGGCCACCCAAAGCACTTTCATTAACATCAAAATAGTATAAGAACTCAGTCCCGCCTACCTAACAATAGTGCACAAAATTTTACCTGCTAGTGAGATTGTTGGCAAGGTCATCTTATTGATTCTTTTGCAGCAAGGTCAAGTTAATATCACAAGAGCTTGCATCAAATAAGCAATCTTCATAGGTGAATGGTAGGAGTGATGTCATAATCCGAGCATCTGTACAAGTGAGAAAATTTAACTGTAAAGATATGAATAGAAATGAGTATCAAGGTTGATTTAAATATAAAACATATAGTACAATCGATGACATTTCATTTTGCCCAAAGTGGCATGTATCCATTTTCTTAAAAGATGGGCTAACATTATAAATGACACACGCACGCCGGCACACATGCACGTCAAGGTTGTAAAATTCGCTAGGCGGACACTAGACGATAAGTATGGACTAGAGTCTAGAGGTTAATTGTTAAGGCGGGAATTAATTGAAAATTATGTTTTTGATAACTTATGTATTTAGATAAAATTTTAGTGTTTTTGTTAAGTATCAATTTATAGAAATTGAAAATTTAAGATTTTGAATGTGCTTAAATGTAACCAAGAATGCAAGAAGATAAGGTCACGGCGAGACGAGCCGTTTATTATTACAATGGGTGTCAAGTGGAAGTGCAGTGATGTATGCAACTGAGGCATTATAACAGACCGAGAGATTTGAACCTTGTTCCTATACGACCTGATCAATTCAATCAGGCACTCGCCATCTATTTTCATTGTTCAACTGTTTGACAACATAAAAAAACCTAAAACTAGCATATTGATACTTATATGTGTTACAGAGCCTTAAATAATATCTTACAAGTGCCTGGATACACATTTAGACTTTTCAATGTGATGTTAAGCTTTGCTCAGGCACCTGGACCTAGGTAGATTGCTAGGAGGTAACCCTCGTCTAACAACTAGGCTAAACTTAGATGGAAATCCATAAGGATTTTTGCAGCAGTGGGTCAATGCATGCATGCACACACACTCCAATCATTATATAAGGCAGCCCATTATGTTTTTCAATAGCAATAGACAAATCATACAAAAGGGCTTTTTAACTTTCTATTATCTTTCGGCTTATTATAGAATAACTTACTCAACGAGGACATCAAAGCTAAAAAGGTAAATCATGCATGTGATTTTCTCATATTTATGAAGGCCAATGGAGCAAATTCACCCAAGGAAATTTCAAGAAAAATGCACAATTGTACAGGTTACCCGTAGATTTCAACAAATCAAAAATGTTATTCAACAAAGAATGAGAAGATAAACAAAAGTCATATGGCATTCTTAATATCCAAATAGGCATTGTCCATGAAATACCTAAAAGTGGATATTTATTTCAAGGATGAAATTGTTTTCATTTTTATTTCAAAAGACAATCAACTTCTAACATGAGAACAACTTTAAGTTTTAATTAAATAAAATCCAAATATTTTAAATCAAGAACACACATCGACATTTCACAAATAATAAAAGTTAATTGCAGAAACATATTTTTTTGAGAAATAATAAAAACTAATTATATAAATGATTATTATTATTATTTGAGAATGTGAGTAAAAAGAATATAGGAAAAACATGGAAATTAGCCAAATGTTTACAGTTTTATAAGTTAAAACTAAATTTTTTTCAAATGCTAAATGAGAATAGCTTTCTCCTACATTTTAAATGGTATAATATATTTTATTTTTTAAATTATGCAGCTATATTTATTTAGCTTTTCGAGTTATTTGCTTCTATATTTTATACTAACATTAATCGACTAAAATGTTTTTGAAATTATTTTTTTCTTCTTCGAAATTTGAACGTCATTCTTTTTTTTCATATTAATTTAGTAAAGATGAGTAATTAAATTGAACTTGAAGTTTACATAATCCGACGGGATTTCCATCCTTAATCTAATTATTAAAGTTCATTGTCCATGAATCTCTTCTCCTACTCCTCCTCCTCGCTAATGCAACAGATCAAAACAATATGGAAACTCCTCTTAAAAAAGGATACGGACAAAAAACAAATACATACAGTCTTTATTGTAAAGCAAAATCCACACAAATCTTTTACGTCAATGAACTCATATTATCACTAAGAAAAAAAAGGACGGGAAACGAGAGAAAAAAGAATTGTAGAGGTTATATCTATTAGCTTTTTATTTGACCCGCGGATCGAAACCAAGCTTATACCAAGACCAGTCCATAAACTATGACAGCATTAAGAGAAGACTTGCTAGTCAAGAGTACAGTTATTAGCAATTAATAGCAGTCAGACAACTTGAGTGAACAAGATTATAACAGGTTATTTAAATGACGTTACAGTATACGAACAAGCAGACTATGACTGCTAACAATGGTAGCTAATTATAGATGAAAATTTTACATTTCAAACTGTTTGGGTCAATGTCAGAATGCAAAATCAAGAAATGTCGTGTATTAAATCTGAATGTACATGGTACATGCATCCAATATGGTTTTTGTTAATATAGAGCTATCACTAACAGGCTAAATACAGCAATTAACCTGATGAATAGAGACATGGTCGTCAACCCAACATGTAAGATGTAGCCTACGTATGTAACATGGAAAATGAAACAATACATCCTATCTTTCAATGCAATTGCATTGCTTATGCTTGCACATGGTGTTAACAAAAACTCAAGCAAGAAAAAAACAGTAAACTTAGTTTGCCAGACAAATTAAACGTAGTTTGTGTCAAAGTTTTGAAACGCGAAAGCGCACACAAGGCGTTCTGTTGCTCGTGCGGCGAGGCATAAGCCTCAAACGCTGATGCATAAGTTTTTCGAGTAAACATTGATGCGTAAGCTGTTATTGCATTGCTATTATTAATTTTTAATCAACAAATACAAGTTAATGATTAATCATATAAAACTGTAAATAAATAATAATATAAACACTTAACTTCAAGAATCCAATTCTAGCTAATCATTTTTTATTCTTCATCCATAAAAGTATAAAAATAATTGAAACTATAAATAAATAAAATTTAAGCACTAGATTACACACACAAATGGTTCAATCTTTCGAATTCGTATTCAGTTTTTGGCGCCATAATGGTATGTAATTTATATTATTTTCTTTCTCTATTTCTTCAAATTTCTTCTAGACTTTGAAGATGATATTTGATCAATTCTAGTGGAATGGATCTCTATTACAAATAGTAGAAAATCATAGAAGTTATAATGTTAATATCATGTTGGAAATGTTTTGTTTATAAAGTGAATTTATTAAAAAAATTAAATAAAAAAACATGTTTATGGTAATTTATTTATGAACCATTAATATAATTGAGCCGTTGCAAGTTTATAACGGTAATATATTTATGAATCATTATTATAATTGAGCATTTACACTTGCATAACGGTAATATATTTATGTAATATTATTATTGAGTCGTTACAAAAGCTAATGGTATTGTAATATTGTTTTAAATTAGAATAAATAATAATTCATTGACATTCCATCACTTTAATAGCGTATACATTTTCATTCTGCCTATTTAAATGATAAATGGACAGAAGATAAATGGTAAGAATAACAAGACATTTTTCTTTTTTTCTTCCTTCAACAAAACTAAACACCTTGAGTAGTATTTCAGAGTGCAAATCAAAATCGAATTTGTCAGTGCAAACAGGTTGATATTTTTTCAGACTGGAGATGCTATTTTATTCTAGAGGCGGCGGAGTTTGTTTTTAAGAACTGCTTCGCACCTTCGAGCAGAATGCCGAAACATTTTCAAGAGAGTGACAACGTACACGACTCAGCCGAAATTCATTGTAACGACCCAGGATTTTTAGTAATTAAAATTTGAATATTTAATTAATTTTAAATATTAATAAGTGAATTTATAAGTCGAATAAATTTTATTCGAATAATTGGATTTAATTGAATAATTAAATCGATAATTTAATATGTGAAAATACAGAAATAATTGAAAATTCAGCTAAATATGATTGAAAATGATTTGTAAAATTTTATTTTATCATATTGAAGTTAGAATGATATTATGGAACTTTTAAAATCGAATTAAAAGTTTATTTGTGAAAATTGAATATTTTAGTATTTAATCGACTAGTGAAAATAGTCAATTTTTGAACAGTCTCAGAATTGGACGAAACTAGTTCCATTGGATCCGTAATAGTTAGTTATTACCGAATTTTAATTTTCGTAGCAATCGGAGTTATCGTTTGATCGTGGCAGCTCGAAACGCATCTAAATTGTTTTAATATTAATTTGGCGAGTTAAAATAGCCATTTTTCAAAAAGTCTCGGATTTCGACGAAACCAGTTTCATCGGATCCGTAATGTGATATTATTGTAAGGTTTCAAATTTCGTGTCAATTGGATTTACCGTTTGTCCGGTATAAATTAAAACGCCTAGAAAATCATTTAAATCGGTTTAGTTTAAACTGAACGTTTATTGCCATAACTCGCACAGATATCCGAATTAGGTTTCGAACCCTATTCCATTGTGTCCGGAACGTGGGGTAAACCCTAGAAACGCTGGTTACGGCGCGTAAATCGGAATTCGGAAATTCCGGAATGAATAGTGTCGATCGATTTCCTATAAATAGCCCACCTTCACAAGAAAATAAAAAAAATAAAAATAAAACCCTAATCCTATAGCCAGCCGCCACCCCCTGAACCAAAGGCCAGAAATTTATGATCTTCATCCCCAAATCTCTTCAAATCCGTGAAGCAATTCAAGAAGTGTTCAACTGCGAAGTTATAGAGCACATCGAGATCTTCGTGTTCAACGGTGATGATCGTGTTTGGAGCATCAGAGGGGGAGCCGGGGGGGCGACACCTACAGGTTGCGCACGGTTTTCCATGCTATAGGAGGGGCCGAGCTTCATCACCTTTGGGCCGAGCATGGTATTGGCGACGCTCTTCGAAATTGAACTCCCTGATCGAATTATCATCAAGCGTGGAGGCCGTAGTTATTAACCCTAGTTTGATCTGTGATGGGTTTTGGTTACGTGTCTGTTACTGGAAATGGATGTGAACGTGGTAGATGACCAAGTGCGGCTGTGATGAAGGGTGATGGGATCCTACGGCCTGAATTTACTTAGGTTTACAAATAATTTAAGTTTGTTGTAATTTATATATATATAAAATTCGTATAAAACTTGTAAAAATCATAACTTTTTCATACGAGGTCGAAAACGCGCGAAACCAGTTGCGTTGGAATCGTATGGACGAGCACTACGCGATGGAATTGGATTGGAGTCGTTTGGAGTTAGTGAGAATTTTGGGTAAAATTAAACGTCCGTTTAATTTTATTCGAATAAATCGCTAAAACGAAATTGAAATCTGGGTGAGAACTTCTCACTCAATCGAATCAGTTTCGATTTTTATTTTAAATAGTTAGATTTAAAATACTTGAATGCATGTTTGAATGATGATTGTTATCTATTGATTGTTAAAATAGACATTATGCGCCGTTAGTAAGCGAATGTTATTTATTAAAAACGTATACCGCGAATATTTCATAAACAGTGAAATTGGTATTATATATAGTAGCAATATATATATATATATATATATATATATATATATATATATATATTGGCATATGTATATATTGGAGTTATTGATTTCCTGCATTGTATAGCGGATGAGACCCTATTGCGCCGTCTATTAAGCGGATAATATTTTAAGTTCCATATACCGCGATAATTCCGTACTGAAGCGGAATTTGTATTGTGCTAATGTTTGTGGATGCAGGAAAGCAGGTTGGAGGGATCCAACTGGATTCCTCAACAGTATTTATTTGATTTCAGATATTTTGATATTTGATGGATTATCATATCGATATATGATATCGTTGTTGTCGTGATTGACTATTTGGTATGTAGAATCATTGGACCAAATTTTGGAATTTTAAAGTGATTTTTGAAAATATATTATATGTTTGGAATTGATTCATTTTAAAATAAATAAACGATATAATTTTAATGTTATAAAATTATGATTTCTGAGAAATATAGTTAAAAGTTGATTTTTGAAAATATGGGATTAATGATTTTATAAAATAGTCTAAATCGGGATTAATTGAATTTATTATGAAAAGTTGAAATATAGAATTTATAAAATAGCTCAGCTGGTTGAGGACTACCCTTGCAACCATGGAACAAAGTTCCTGGAGGTTGCGGGTTCGAGTCCCGCAGCTGAGATTTGTTTCCCATTGGCCTTGAGCGGTCTATCCTCTGAAAAGCTGAAATGCGTGAGGATTAATGCTCTTGGTCGGGCTGGCTTAAAAGGGGGGTCAGTGTGGCGGACAGCTGTATCCCCTAGCTCTACTCTCCGGAGTAGGGTTTTAAAAAAAAAAAAAAATTGATTATTTTATAAATCAAAGAAAATGGTGAAATTTATAAAGGACTTTAAAGACGTTTTGAAATAATAATGTAAATTGATTTATATAAGGGATTTATAAATTGATATTTATAAATTAAAATATTTGAATTATAAAACAAGTTTTATAAGTGTTAGAAAGAAGTGTAAATGAATTTCATAAATGAATGAAATTTATAGAATTATAAACGGTGAAGTTATAAATGGAATTTTATAAGCAGTAGGTTTATAAAATTTATAAAGTTATTAAAAGAATGGTTTTGGATAAATAATTGAATCTTATAAGTTATAAGATTGATAATTATGAAGTTTAAAGGAACGATTGTGCAAACAAATAAATTCTAAGTAGTTAACTTATAACATGAACTTTTGTTTTATAATTGAGTTATAAATTGAATAGGTTAATAAAGGAATTTATAAAAGGAAGTTGTTATAAAATAAATAGAAATGGAATTTATAAACATTGTTTTATAAATTCGCAAACGACTTATTTTGATAAGTAAATTGTTGAAACCTAATGGAGTTATATTCACGTTTTTGACTGTGAATAATCCTTTGAAATAAAATGAATAAAAGGATGAAATTGGTTAACATAGTATATTCACGTTTTTGAATAGTGAATAATATGTTAAAGAAAATGTTTAGAATGTGATATTTTAAACAGAATTAAAACGACCTAACGATGTTTTAAATATGTTGAGATTCGAAACCATAGATTTCAACATTCATTGTTGAAATAGACGTTTTCGAGAAATAGAAGGAAATGGTAGACTATAACACTGTTGTTATAGTAAATGATTTTCGAAAGGAAATGTTTTGTATAGTATTGGGATTTATATATCTATTTTAATTTCGAATCCCTATACTAGTGATTTTGGGTTGTCGTAACGATGTTTTACGTAACATTCGTTTTGGCCCAAATAAATATGTTAAGAGAATGATTTCCTTAAAGAATGAAATATATACTTAATTTCGATTTAAGTATATTGAATATTTTCCAAGTGTAGAAAATAAAAAGATTTGTGAATTACTTATTTTTAATAAGTATGGAAATGTTTTTCCAATATTAAGTGAATATTTTGAATTTATCTTTTTGAAGATAAATTGAAAATGAATATTAGAAATCGAATTGAAGTCGTATATTCATAAATATTTTGGAATGTAAATTCACTATGTAATTTATAAAAGAAAAGTGGAATTCGTTTAAAAAAAATATTGATTTATTTTTGAAGTGTTGAAAACATATATCTTGTAAAGATATCTTTGGAAAATAAATAATTTGGAAAATTATTTGGAATCTGGTGATGTTGTGCATATCCATTGATAGTTCAATAACCGACTATCAATATTTACCTTTGAAAGGTATTTGTTGTGATTTGCTTGAATTTGAATGCTACACTTATTTTTAAATTATTGCGCTCGTTATTTGGATTACCCATTCCGAATAGTGATACGACGTAATGGATAGCATTGAAGATCGGTGTTGAAGACCCGGTATTTGCGAGAGCGATAGGATGACCTGTCGATTGACTCTGCACCGAGTTGCTCCGGTATTAAGTTCTCCATATGTGATGGGAAATCCGATCAGGATTGTGGATATCCGGATTGCAAGGACTTCTTTGTAAGTGCCTTCGGTTCTGTTCGAGCCCGGAACAGACTTGTATGGATAGTATGTCTGACATTACAAATTGAGATATAAAGCAGATTTCTTTCAATTATATTTCTGTTGGTGGCGGAGAATTTATTCTTTTATCTTAATACCCTTCTCTGAGACGTACGAGCTCAGAGGTTATGTAGTTGAATGTTATCAGCGATATATTCCCAATTTGGTAACGTGACATGCTGAGTGTTGCTGTGAAATGATTGTTGTGTTGATTATTTGTGATAGGATCATTTATTTGATCGTCTATCTTAGTGATCATTTCTATGATCATTTGTTGACCCAAAGCATGGCTTTTGTATAAAGTATGTTTTTGTGGACGTGACTTCGTCGAGCCTCACACCTCGGAATGGTCAAAACAGGAAAGATGCGGCAAGGTTATGAGGGGTAGCGCCCTTTAGGGTATGTGCATTTCCTTCTGGAAAAGGGTGGTATCATGGTATGGAGCCCAGATACTTACTCATGTTGAAAACACTTTATGATTGTGTGAATTGATTACGAGCGCTCGGTTAAAGGTCCCAAAGGACCGGGGGATGGCATACTCGTGTAGTAGTTACCTTGTGATAAAGGTAACCCGGCCTTGTGTTGGCAGAGAGCTGGTTAAGTTCTCGGGACGTCCATCCAGAGGCGTTCTCATGTGGCAATGAGAAGTTACTTGGCCTGACCATTCGTTGGAAATCCAAAGAAACAATACGATCTTGTACGGTATTAGTTGTAGAACCTATCATTCACTTATGGTGGCTCCCCACTGTTTGGATGGTAGCTATAGTAGGCATACGATAATGGTCGTATGTTGGCTAAGATTTATATTCTACTTTCGAAATGAATTTTTCCTACACTATACACTAGTAATAATATCAAATGTTCTTTTAAATGCGTATCAAGCATCTTTGACTATCATAAGGAGAAATCTCCTCCGATTCTGCGTTTGCATTGTGTGTGTGTGCGGGAGGCCTTATGGTAGTCTCATTTTTAAAAAGCATTGCGAATTGACTTTAAAAATATTCTTCTATTTTGATTTTAAAGATAAATAAACTGTTTTGAGTTCTCACACCAGTCACATGACTGACTAGGAGTTTATTGTTTTCCTTCCTAAACTCTGGGTGCCCACCAATTTCCACACGGGCAGTCAAGAGTTAAGGTTTATCAGGATATTCTGGATATTCTGGAGTTGCTGGAGGCAAGATGGATGGCATGGCGTATTATTAGTATATAGTATTTCTTTTCCGCTGTTTGTTGTTGTTGTTGTACACTCTGATGTAATGAAATGTAATGTGATGTAATGTAATAACTGATATAGTTCTTTATCTAAAGATAATTCATTTATTTATTATATGTTGTTCCGCTGCGAATTGTGAGATTCTGTTGTTGTTCTGCTGTTTTCTTTCCGTTCTATTTTCTATTTTCTTTTCTCTCTATTTTCTATCTTCTTCTCTCCTCTTCTCTCTCTTTCTTTTTCTTAAACCATAACATTTCGGGTTTCCGGCCTTCGATTTCTCGGCAGTCGATAAAGTGAGTATCAATGTTAAATTTTCGAAAGTCGAAAATTTTCGGGACATTAAATTTGGTATCAGAGCATATGGTTAAGTGACAACCATGGTTCTGTTGGGTATTACTCATTAGAGATAGAGTCAGTAGTACTCTAGAATGAGTTTGAGTGTAATAATAGCTATGAGTGCGTATTTGTTTGTGAATATAAATTGTTTTATATTGTGATGATTGGTTTATTGAGTGGCATATGAACTTTCGTCAGCGTGGTCTGCAAAACTATGCCGAAGGGGTTTATAAACACTTGAATGGAACAATTCGACACAGTATTGTTTTAAATTGGGTAAATGAAATAATTTTGCCTTGATTATATTTTATATATAAAGAAATAATTTTTCAGAATTATTAAAGTGTATATAAGTTGATTGTTTAGTTGTTTGAATAATCTAAATAAAAGAATAATTGTATAAGCAAAAGAATTATAAGAATTGAATTATAATTAAAGTGATTTACAATTGTGAAATAAACTTATATATATAAGAAGTGAAACTATATGAATATATTTATGAATATGAGTTGTAAATAAAAATGAATTTAAAGTTAAATGGGAATTTACTTTAGAATTGGAATCTGAAATTGATTTATAAGTGGGAATTTAAGTTATGTAAAACCAAGTGATGTTTATAAAAAAAAAGTATAACTTGAGAGATGTTGAATGAAGTTGATATTAGTATCAAAGTAAATTAATAAAGTTAAGTGATAAATGTGAACTTAAGTTATATAAATGAAATTCAACTTTTGTAATTGAATTGAATAAATGGATTGGATGTAAATCAATTGAATGTAAATTTAGTTGATATGGAATAATGAATATAAGTGTTAATTCATTAAAATCTAATGTTATTGAAAGTTGAATAATTGAACGAAAATCAATTTAATAAAACCAATTGATATAAGCAAAGGAATTTGGTTGTAATTAATATACATTGTTTGTTATATGATTGTTAGTTGATTGTATATAACTCATTAAGTATTAATGAAATTGAAAGCTAAAGTAATTGAAATTCAATTAGAAGTTAAGTGAATCTTAAATAGAATTGAATTTGAAACTTGAATATGAATTAGTGAATATAAACTAATTGAAAATGAATGTTAGTAAAATCCAATGTAAATGAATCAAAAGTGATTAAATTGAAAACTCATTTCATTGAATATTAATGAGAATATGAATGAATAATTATCGGTTATGGATGATAGTTGGTTGATGGTTGAATATATATTGCTTTTATTGCATTTGCTATGTTGGCATATATAGTTATTATGTTGCTATATGTTGTATATCGATACTATTGTCTATATACATGATTCTCATGTTGTTTGTTGAGTGTTTAGTAGGTGCGGATCGCGTTTGCTTCGCATTTGGAGCTCGCTTTCGCGCTATATTAGCCGTATATGCTTGCTAATAAAATATAAGGTACATATCTCGGATTACATACCGTACTTTTATACTTTTTTCCCTTCGGGATGCCTCATTACTTGATGAGATGTATATTTGTGATATATATACTGTCATTTTTTTTTTCGGATCGAGTCGCGCAAAGGAGACTATGGCGAATTTTTCCGAAAATTTAAGGCGTTAGAAAAAATTTGAGAAAATTGGAATTTTTTTTGAAAACTTTAACTTTGATTTGGAATTGAAAGTTAAACAATAGTAGTTGTTTTTGAAAAGATAACTAAGTATGATTTGAAAACTTAGTAAAGTATTGTAAGAAGTTTGACTATGGATTTTGGGAAAATTAATGGATTCTGTAACTTTTCTTACTTAATAATTTCGAGGACGAAATTCTTTTAAGGGGGGAAGATTGTAACGACCTAGGATTTTTAGTAATTAAAATTTGAATATTTAATTAATTTTAAATATTAATAAGTGAATTTATAAGTCGAATAAATTTTATTCGAATAATTGGATTTAACTGAATAATTAAATCGATAATTTAATATGTGAAAATACAGAAATAATTGAAAATTGAGTTAAATATGATTGAAAATGATTTGTAAAATTTTATTTTATCATATTGAAGTTAGAATGATATTATGGAACTTTTAAGATCAAATTAAAAGTTTATTTGTGAAAATTGAATATTTTAGTATTTAATCGACTAGTGAAAATAGTCAATTTTTGAACAGTCTCAGAATTGGACGAAACTAGTTCCATTGGATCCGTAATAGTTAGTTATTACCGGATTTCAATTTTCGTAGCAATCGGAGTTATCGTTTGATCGTGGAAGCTCGAAACGCATCTAAATTGTTTTAATATTAATTTGGCGAGTTAAAATAGCCATTTTTCAAAAAGTCTCGGATTTCGACGAAACCTGTTTCATCGGATCCGTAATGTGATATTATTGTAAGGTTTCAAATTTCGTGTCAATTGGATTTACCGTTTGTCCGGTACAAATTAAAACGCCTAGAAAATCATTTAAATCGGTTTAATTTAAACTGAACGTTTATTGCCATAACTCGCATAGATGTCCGAATTAGGTTTCGAAACCTATTCCATTGTGTCCGGAACGCGGGGTAAACCCTAGAAACGCTGGTTACGGCGCGTAAATCGGAATTCGGAAATTCCGGAATGAATAGTGTCGATCGATTTCCTATAAATAGCCCACCTTCACAAGAAAAAAAAAAAACCCTAATCCTATAGCCAGCCGCCACCCCCTGAACCAAAGGCCAGAAATTTATGATCTTCATCCCCAAATCTCTACAAATCTGTGAAGCAATTCAAGAAGTGTTCAACTGCGAAGTTATAGAGCACATCGAGATCTTCGTGTTCAACGGTGATGATCGTGTTTGGAGCATCAGAGGGGGAGCAAGGGGGGGCCGACACCTACAGGTTGCACACGGTTTTCCATGCTATAGGAGGGGCCGAGCTTCATCACCTTTGGGCCGAGCATGGTATTGGCGACGCTCTTCGAAATGGAACTCCCTGATCGAATTATCATCAAGCGTGGAGGC
Source organism: Allium cepa (assembly GCA_030765085.1). Classification (NCBI taxonomy): domain Eukaryota; kingdom Viridiplantae; phylum Streptophyta; class Magnoliopsida; order Asparagales; family Amaryllidaceae; genus Allium; species Allium cepa. The sequence goes on from CM060934.1 coordinate 714,396,378, forward strand.
CGTAGTTATTAACCCTAGTTTGATCTGTGATGGGTTTTGGTTACGTGTATGTTACCGGAAATGGACGTGAACGTGGAAGATGACCAAGTGCGGCTGTGATGAAGGGTGATGGGATCCTACGGCCTGAATTTACTTAGGTTTACAAATAATTTAAGTTTGTTGTAATTTATATATATATATAAAATTCGTATAAAACTTGTAAAAATCATAACTTTTTCATACGAGGTCGAAAACGCGCGAAACCAGTTGCGTTGGAATCGTATGGACGAGCACTATATGATGGAATTGGATTGGATTCGTTTGGAGTTAGTGAGAATTTTGGGTAAAATTAAACGTCCGTTTAATTTTATTCGAAATAAATCGCTAAAACGAAATTGAAATCAAGGTGAGAACTTCTCACTCAATCGAATCAGTTTCGATTTTTATTTTAAATAGTTAGATTTAAAATACTTGAATGCATGTTTGAATGATGATTGTTATCTATTGATTGTTAAAATAGACATTATGCGCCGTTAGTAAGCGGATGTTATTTATTAAAAACATATACCACGAATATTTCATAAACAGTGAAATTGGTATTATATATAGTAGCAATATATATATATATATATGTATATATATATTGGCATATGTATATATTGGAGTTATTGATTTCCCGCATTGTATAGCGGATGAGACCCTATTGCGCCGTCTATTAAGCGGATAATATTTTAAATCCCATATACCGCGATAATTCCGTACTGGAGCGGAATTGGTATTGTGCTAATGTTTGTGGATGCAGGAAAACAGGTTGGAGGGATCCAATTGGATTCCTCAACAGTATTTATTTGATTTCAGATATTTTGATATTTGATGGATTATCATATCGATATATGATATCGTTGTTGTCGTGATTGACTATTTGGTATGTAGCATCATTGGACCAAGTTTTGGAATTTTAAAGTGATTTTTAAAGTGATTTTTGAAAATATACTATATGTTTGGAATTGATTCATTTTAAAATAAATAAACGATATAATTTTAATTTTATAAAATTATGATTTCTGAGAAATATAGTTAAAAGTTGATTTTTGAAAATATGGGATTAATGACTTTATAAAATAGTCTAAATCGGGATTAATTGAATTTTTTATGAAAAGTTGAAATATAGAATTTATAAAATTTGATTATTTTATAAGTCAAAGAAAATGGTGAAATTTATAAAGGACTTTAAAGACGTTTTGAAATAATAATGTAAATTGATTTATATAAGGGATTTATAAATTGATATTTATAAATTAAAATATTTGAATTATAAAACAAGTTTTATAAGTGTTAGAAAGAAGTGTAAATGAATGAAATTTATAGAATTATAAACGGTGAAGTTATAAATGGAATTTTATAAGCAGTAGGTTTATAAAATTTATAAAGTTATTAAAAGAATGGTTTTGGATAAATAATTGAATCTTATAAGTTATAAGATTGATAATTATGAAGTTTAAAGGAACGATTGTGCAAACAAATAAATTCTAAGTAGTTAACTTATAACATGAACTTTTGTTTTATAATTGAGTTATAAATTGAATAGGTTAATAAAGGAATTTATGAAAGGAAGTTGTTATAAAATAAATAGAAATGGAATTTATAAACGTTGTTTTATAAATTCGCAAACGACTTATTTTGATAAGTAAATTGTTGAAACCTATTAATGGAGTTATATTCACGTTTTTGACTGTGAATAATCCTTTGAAATAAAATGAATAAAAGGATGAAATTGGTTAACATAGTATATTCACGTTTTTGAATAGTGAATAATATGTTAAAGAAAATGTTTAGAATGTGATATTTTAAACAGAATTAAAACGACCTAACGATGTTTTAAATATGTTGAGATTCGAAACCATAGATTTCAACATTCATTATTGAAATAGACGTTTTCGAGAAATAGAAGAAAATGGTAGACTATAACACTGTTGTTACAGTAAATGATTTCCGAAAGGAAATGTTTTGTATAGTATTGGGATTTATATATCTATTTTAATTTCGAATCCCTATACTTGTGATTTTGGGTTGTCGTAACGATGTTTTACGTAACATTCGTTTTGGCCCAAATAAATATGTTAAAGAGAATGATTTCCTTAAAGAATGAAATATATACTTAATTTCGATTTAAGTATATTGAATATTTTCCAAGTGTAGAAAATAAAAAGATTTGTGAATTACTTATTTTTATAAGTATGGAAATGTTTTTCCAATATTAAGTGAATATTTTGAATTTATCTTTTTGAAGATAAATTGAAAATGAATATTAAAAATCGAATTGAAGTCGTATATTCATAAATATTTTGGAATGTAAATTCACTATGTAATTTATAAAAGAAAAGTGGAATTCGTTTAAAAATAAATATTGATTTATTTTTGAAGTATTGAAAACATATATCTTGTAAAGATATCTTTGGGAAATAAATAATCTGAAAAATTATTTGGAATCTGGTGATGTTGTGCATATCCATTGATAGTTCAATAACCGACTATCAATATTTACCTTTGAAAGGTATTTGTTGTGATTTGCTTGAATTTGAATGCTACACTTATTTTTAAATTATTGCGCTCGTTATTCGGATTACCCATTCCGAATAGTGATACGACGTAATGGATAGCATTGAAGATCGGTGTTGAAGACCCGGTATTTGCGAGAGCGATAGGATGACCTGTCGATTGACTCTGCACCGAGTTGCTCCGGTATTGAGTTCTCCATATGTGATGGGAAATCCGATCAGGATTGTGGATATCCGGATTGCAAGGACTTCTTTGTAAGTGCCTTTGGTTCTGTTCGAGCCCGGAACAGACTTGTATGGATAGTATGTCTGACATTACAAATTGAGATATAAAGCAGATTTCTTTCAATTATATTTCTGTTGGTGGCGGAGAATTTATTCTTTTAGCTTAACACCCTTCTCTGAGACGTACGAGCTCAGAGGTTATGTAGTTGAATGTTATCAGCGATATATTCCCAATTTGGTAATGTGACATGCTGAGTGTTGCTGTGAAATGATCATTGTGTTGATTATTTGTGATAGGATCATTTATTTGATCGTCTATCTTGGTGATCATTTCTATGATCATTTGTTGACCCAAAGCATGGCTTTTGTATAAAGTATGTTTTTGTGGACGTGACTTCGTCGAGCCTCACACCTCGGAATGGTCAAAACAGGAAAGATGCGGCAAGGTTATGAGGGGTAGCGCCCTTTAGGGTATGTACATTTCCTTCTGGAAAAGGGTGGTATCATGGTATGGAGCCCAGATACTTACTCATGTTGAAAACACTTTATGATTGTGTGAATTGATTACGAGCGCTCGGTTAAAGGTCCCAAAGAATCGGGGGATGACATACTCGTGTAGTAGTTACCTAGTGATAAAGGTAACCCGGCCTTGTGTTGGCAGAGAGCTGGTTAAGTTCTCGAGACGTCCATCCAGAGGCGTTCTCATGTGGCAATGGGAAGTTCCTTGGCCTGACCATTCGTTGGAAATCCAAAGAAACAATACGATCTTGTACGGTATTAGTTGTAGAACCTATCATTCACTTATGGTGGCGCCCCACTGTTTGGATGGTAGCTATAGTAGGCATACGATAATGGTCGTATGTTGGCTAAGATTTATATTCTACTTTCGAAATGAATTTTTCCTACACTATACACTAGTAATAATATCAAATGTTCTTTTAAATGCGTATCAAGCATCTTTGACTATCATAAGGAGAAATCTCCTCCGATTCTGCGTTTGCATTGTGTGTGTGTGCAGGAGGCCTTATGGTAGTCTCATTTTTAAAAAGCATTGCGAATTGACTTTAAAAATATTCTTCTATTTTGATTTTAAAGATAAATAAACTGTTTTGAGTTCTCACACCAGTCACATGACTGACTCGGAGTTTATTGTTTTCCTTCCTAAACTCTGGGTGCCCACCAATTTCCACACGGGCAGTCAAGAGTTAAGGTTTATCAGGATATTCTAGAGTTGCTGGAGGCAAGATGGATGGCATGGCGTATTATTAGTATATAGTATTTCTTTTCCGCTGTTTGTTGTTGTTGTTGTACACTCTGATGTAATGAAATGTAATGTGATGTAATGTAATAACTGATATAGTTCTTTATCTAAAGATTATTCATTTATTTATTATATGTTGTTCCGCTGCGAATTGTGAGATTCTGTTGTTGTTCTGCTGTTTTCTTTCCGTTCTATTTTCTATTTTCTTTTCTCTCTATTTTCTATCTTCTTATCTCCTCTTCTGCCTCTTTCTTCTTTATTAAACCCTCAGTGTTCGGTTTTCCGGCATCCGACTGATTGGCATTCTATACAGTGGACGTATTGATGTCGATATTCGGGAGTCGAAGAATCGTGTCCTGATATTCATTGTCTGTCCCAACAATTTGAAGACAATCCAGACAACAATGATTTCTGCTGCAACTATTGATGATGCTGCACCGACCTCAATGTTTCAGGTCCCCATGGTCGCTTCTACACCCTTCAAATCAAGGGCCTCCATTTCAAGCGCTGGAGGCAAAATATGAAAATTTTTTCTGACGACGAGGAAGGTGGTTGGTTTGCTCACTGCAAAAAAGCCGATAGTACCAGAGAAGCCAGCTGAAATCGATGCACAATAACTGCAGATCTGGTAGGAACAAAACCAAAAATTTCAGAATTGGACAGAGCAGGATTACCTCTGCAAGAACTTCATACTCAATGGCCCAAGTGGCGATCTCTACGACTACTACAATTCGGACATGACAGCCAAGGAAATCTGGGAGGCGCCACAAAAAAGGTATGATACAGAAAAAGCTGGAGCAAAGAAATATATCGTCAGCCGCTACTTTAAATTTCAAATGACGGATGACAGGTCAGCAGAGACACAGCCTTATGAACTTTAAAAAATAGCTCATGAGATCGTCTCCGAAGGTATTGTTATTGATGAACAATTCCAAATTGCTGTTTTGATAGATAAACTAAAACCTAGTTGGAATGATTTTAAGAATAATCTGAGACATAAAACTAAAGAATTTTCTTTAGAAAGCTTGATAACTCATCTCCGTATTGAGGAAGAATCATGTAAACAAGTTATGAAGGAAGAAGTACTTGCTGTTACAGACAACACTAAGAAAGCTGAAATTCTGAAACCAAATCCTAAAAATTTTAAGAATCAGAACCGCAAGCTTGCTCAGAACCACAACAAACAGAAACCACCCCAAAAGAGTGACTCTGGACAATTGTTTCTTTGCTACAACTGTGGAAAACCAGATCTGTAGGATCTAAATTAACCCTAGAGGGGGGGGGGGTTGAATAGGGTTATAGCAAATTTTCTTGATTTAAACACAAAAATAAACTGCAGAAATAAATATACTGAAAAGTAAATCACACACAAGATTTACCCAGCTTCGGCAACCCCTGCCTACTGCTGCATTCCCAGATTTCTATTAGAATTAAACAGTATCACGCTTACAAACACTCTAACAGACTTGCAATCCCTGCTACCGCCTATAGAGTTTTGCAAACTCGCAACCCCTGCTTACTGAACTAACTCTAAATAGACAATCAGACACAACCTAAAACCTAGGTGGTGATTTACCTAAACTCTTTGATTCGTAAAATAAAAACAATAATTAAAAACAATATAAAATAGCCCTAAACTAATTATTAATAAAAATAAAACCCTATAATTAAACAAAACCCCCTTTTGTTTTTTAAGACCGGCCCACTTCCTTATTTCACCCGATCCTCTTTTTGTCTTCGTTCGTGAGAAATAATGGCGGCTTCGTTCTGATTAGGGCTTCGTTCTGATTAGGGCTTCGTTCCCTTTTGATCCAGTTAGGGCTTCGGCTCTTTGTTGCAATTAGGGCTTCGGTTTCTTCAATCGATCTGTGATTGGTTGCCCTAGCTTGCTTGCAGTTGCTCGATCGAGTTTGATGCTTGTGAATTCGGTATGTACTGTCTCCTTTTGCTTTTCTAAATTGATACTTGAACTCGATCGAATCTAAATGCCGATGATGATTATGGTTTTAATAGGATTTGATTTCCTATTTTTGCGTTCGACTGATTGCTGCAAAAATTCTTGTTTTGCCGTTCGATTACGCTTTGATGCTGAGGATTAATCTGACTTTGTCAATTTCGTATTTCTAGTAACTTGATTCACACGGCTTTGAATTGATTTCGTGATTTGAGATATTTGACTTTGTCAATTTCGTATATTTTCGATTGTTTACACATGAATTTCCTCGTTGCCACTGCAGAAACTACTGCTTCAACTTGTCACTGCATTTGGTCTGCACTTATGAACTTTGTTGTGTCTTGTTCATTGGGCTGTGCAGTTGCTATGTCTTGTAGTTGAGCATTTGAGTCAGTGCTGTATCGATTTACTTGTGATGTTCTTGTAGTCAAGGCTTTGGTTGTTGCAGTATGTCACAGTTTTTCTTGTTAAAAAAACAAACTGCTGTGTCATTTTGGTTTTCACTTGTGCATTTTGCCTTGAGTACATGTATTCTTGGCACTGCTTCTTTTGTTGTATGTATTGCATCACCACTGCATCATGCTTGGCCTTGACTTGTAGAATTTCACCGTATCTTCACTTTTGCTTTGCATTGACCATGGCTTCTTTGTATGAACTGCTGTGTATTTAGAGATTGAACCTGAGCATTACTTCGAGTTGTATTTACACCACTTTCTGTTGCACTGATTCTTGATATTTGTATCACTTGAGACTTGATGTTGACATGTGCATTTGGGTTTGTTGTTGATCTTCATGTGTTGGTTACTGATGCATACATGAGCTGTGTACACTCTTTGTTCTTGCATCTTCACCTGGTTGTTCCCTGTACTTGTGTTTCTGGTCTGTATCATGATTGAACATAGCATTCATATTGTTGTTGGATACTTAGAACTGTTGACAACAATTCGACTTCGACTTGGTCTTTGGGCATTGCATTACTTCATGTATGCTGAGCTCTGGTCATTTGCACTTGCACACTCCAGCATTCCATTTCACCTCTGACCTGTTGGTTCATTGTGATGTTCATTTTCATTGTTGCCTTGTTGACTGTGTTGTTGCATTGTATTCTGGTCAGTGGTGCTTTGAGTCAGTGCTTCACCATACTTGTTGTTGCAGTATTCTGGTCAGTGGTGCTTTGAGTCAGTGCTAAATTGTTGTTGCAGTATCATGTGGTTGTTGGTGGCAATCTTGTATGCTGATGTTTGTATTTGTAGTCTTGGCCAGTTGACTGTTGCTTTGAGTTGTTCATTGCTTGGTCTCTGTTGCCTTGAATTTCTGGTTGAAGCTGTGCACACGAGTTGGCGAGGCAGTGCACACGTATACGAATGTACACGTGTGTACTGCAGCCACTCATAGTTACCTGTCCCTGATAAAAAATACTGATATGCACAGATATTGCACAGTCAAAAATGATGACGAACAACCCAAATAACTGAGGCAAACAATGTTTTCAAAATCATCGTTTCTTTCAAATTTCAAAAATATTTCTCTTTCAATTTTACTGCGTTTGAAAATATTTTTGCAGATTACTCAGATGCTGGATTCAAACTGGATTATAGTTGAAGACAAAAATATGAGTGTGAGTGATATGTAGTAAGGTTTTGATGTAAATGTGAAATGTCATGTATTGTAGTCAAAATTATATATGTATAGTGAGAGCTTGAAATTGTACTATCAAAGTTGTAATAAATATTTGTTTGAATAAAAAATTTCTGTTTGAATTCAAAATCTGTTTAACTTGTTCTGTTTGAATTCAAATTCGAATTCTGTGTAATTTAATTTTATTCAACAAATATTTATTAATTCTAAAAAATAAAATAGTACATTACCAAATACATTTAAATGAATGTATATATGTCTATTATCATCAAACAAAAATCATATAGCGCAAGGCGCATATTCAACAATCTCCCCCTTTTGATGATAACAAACATATATTTAAGATTTTGAATATATCAAATGTTATTTGATAATTTCAATTTGCTCCCCCTATTTGAATGCTCCCTCTCTACACAATACTCCCCCTACATATATGCATAGAAATATATAAATGAGCCTATATGCACAGTGAAAATTATTTGACCTTTGCTTGATTCTATTCGACAAAATCTTAACTTTTCTCTCCCCCTTTTGTTATCAGCAAAAGAATAATAGTGTTATAAAATAGGGATGAAGTGATAGACATGAATCAAACATTTAACTCAATTAAATATAAATATCAAATTTCAATAAAACTCAAACAAAAATCATAATTACTCTTGTCAAGCACATATTCCACTTTCAGAAGTGATGGGGATAAAAAATCATCAAAAATCATACAATTCTGTCTATTTGTGGTATATTTATTTCAGGAAATTTGAATCTCTACTAACCATGCATAACCGTTAGGACTTTTAAATGAGATTAGTAGTATTCACAATTTTTTTTAAAAAAACGAAATCAAGTATCTTCTAATCACGCATAACCGTGAGGACTTTTAAATGGGATTAGAATCAACTTGTCTATTTAATTAATTAATTTTGATATGCGTTCCATACATGCATAACCGTGAGGACTTTTAAATGAGCATGGAAGCACATAATCATAAATCCAAGTAATTCACCCATGCATAACCGTAAGGACTTTTAAATAAGAGTGAATACTTTGGATATTTATTTTTAATTGCTGAATATTATAAGTTGAAGCACAAATAATTTCCTTCACAGATTTAAAGATATTGAAGAACAAATGATTTCCTTTGTAAACTACCACAAATTTACATACTAAATATGATCTTGAAGAGTGATGGTCGATAGAAAGATGATAGAAATAGAAATGGTCATGGAATTATTACCCAACAAAAATTTTATAACTCTTGTTATGAAATTCTAAAGAAATTTTCTAATTATACTTTCTCGAGTTATAATATATGATAAATATCAACACTCATCACTTTTTCAATCACTATTCATCTTTTCGATAATCATTAGGGAGTTAGATTAGTTAAAAAAAATTGTCATTTAGAATCAAATTCAAAAATCAAAATTTAAAAAAAAAAGATTAGTCAACCTCTATAATTCCCAAATCTAAACGTAATTTGGAAAATCTATCTTCGGGGAGAGGTTTTGTGAAAATATCAGCAAGTTGAGTTTCTGTTGAAATATATTCAATGCAAATGTCTTCTTTAGCAATGTGATCTCGAAGAAAGTGGTGTCTCACATCAATGTGTTTTCTGCGAGAATGATGGACAGGATTATTTGACAAATCTATAGCACTCTTACTATCACATTTTAATGGAACTTGTTTATAGACTAAGCCAAAATCAGAAAGAGTTTGCATCATCCATAGAATTTGAGCACAACAACTTCCCAAAGCAATATATTCTGCTTCAGTGGTGGATAATGCAACACAATTCTGTTTCCGACTTGACCATGAGACTAATGAATGTCCTAGCATGAAACATGTCACACTAGTGCTTTTTCTGTCAACTAATGAACCAGCATAATTGTAACGACCCGCCGCTCTGACCGCCTCTAGTCGGTAATTAAACCAACTAGAAACGTTCAAGATGACGGATTGTTATTTAGTTTATAACATTTAAACAGAATCAGCCACAGAATCACAGAATAATCATAATATTATTCATAAATGAATTTTTCTTTTACATATACCAGAGTTTATACAATAAATTACATTTGAATTTATACAGCGGAACAATTTATATTTATTAAGTACAAAAAAAGAAATTTCTGAAAAGCTTTAGTGGAGTGCTTTAATCCCCCTCTCTCAAACTTCGCTGCCTGAAAATCTTCAAGCTGTAAAAATACTCGGTCTGACCCGAGCGTTAATTGCAAAACACAAAAACACTCGAGTCAGGATTAATCTTAATTCAAGTAATTAAATTTGCAATGAATTGAAATAAAATGGTACAGATTTAAACACTAAGAACAGGATCAAACTGGAATAACTCCCAATACTACAGTGTGTCAACCAAGCAACAGAGATGGTGAATCTCATAATTTAATTTAAATTTACTATGGATTTTCATATTAACAACTTCAAATTTTAAAATCTGTCAATCATGTGTGGCTGCAGTACACACGTATAGTTACACACATGTGCACTGCCTCGCCAACACATGTGCAAGCGCAAATCGGACAAATCACTGTAATGAAGACTACTGCAAGTTTCAGAAACACCACTGAACCATCAATTATGACCAAGTATAGGTGCAAGTGTATCAGATGTCAATGAAACATGTAAACAACAAAAATGAAAACCAAAACCAACAGCAAACTACAAACTCAACAAGACATGTACACAAAGCATAGTGCACCGAAGGAGCAGCAACAATGAACTAACGCAATGAAACTGACTCGAAGCAACCAGTGACATGAACCATGCAACAATTCAAAACAAACTCAACATGAATAGTGCCCTTGTAACGACCCAGTATTTTCAACCATTCGCATCCGCACATTGTCGGACTTGAATTGTTCAAAATACTGCGTTGTAGAATAAATTTGGCAAAACTCAGAATATACAATAAATAGATCACAGAATCACATACACAGATATCAGAATCTCGCAGCGGAAATTAAAAATTTAGTGGTTCATGAAGCCACTGATATAACTTCAACAAAACAGAACTTACATTGTCTATAATCCTCAATACAAATTTTAAGACATAAATAGAGATAGAGTCTTCAAAGTCTTGAATTCCAGAAAAGATAAAGGCTGAAACAACTTCCAGCAGCGCGAATGATCTACTGAGTGTCCTAGCTACGGAGAAGAAATTGAAGCTGCAACTCAGGCTGACCCGAGCGTAAAAATAAAACATAACACTCGAGTCAGGACATACATACTTATATAATGTAAGCTAATTCAAGTGTACTGTAATATAGAGCAAGTAACTTAAAGGATGCTTGGGACCGCCCATCCTCTAAGGATCCGTCAAACTATTTACTATGTAGTATATTGCGCTATTATACTAGTGTCTATTTATAAAATAAACTTACTTTTTAATAGCGTTAAGGGGTTACCCATATAGCCCTTAACACGTAATAGTCCCAGTAGTCCATCCAATATCATAGTCCCTCCTGATCGGGAAGCCACTAGAGGATACCACACGGGCTACGGGAGAAAACCAAACTCGTACAAGGCGCGATAGGGTAGGTGACACGGCACAACTAGGCAATGCCAGGGTAGATATACCAATTGCTATCCAGGCTGATGGTAACGCGCAGCGCGCAGCTGCCGCCCACCTCGAACTAACTCCCCCAAAATCAAAATATAGAAGTGGCCACTGAATCAATCCAAGATCATAGTATAATATCGAAGAGGAGCGTCCGATCAGAGGAATGACCTCATTGGCCTGGAATTGCTCCTGTTTTAGCCACCTTATGCCAACTCACGGGAGTCGGGTCCACGTATTTACCTTACAGGAAACGCCACCACCGACCTACTTCATTCTGGAATCTCCACCGCGTACACGGTTGGTCAAAGTGGTTTTCGGTATCGACAGAGAGTATGTCCATATCCGATCCCGGTCTCTTTGCCAACCCATCGTTATTATAACCCGTGGTCATTTAAAAACAATTTATACTTTAAAACCAGTATAAACATTTCCATTTCAAAACTATAAATACGATATCATTTAAAACCCAAAACAACATGATATCGTTATATTCAAATATAATTCTTTTCCAAAACCATACTGCTTAAAATTTATAATATCTGGAAACCAAATATTTGAATTATACCTTTAAACCATAATATATTGGAAATTTTTCTTTAAAAAAAACATAACTCCCAAAACACAAATGGTTTGGATATAAATGGTTTAACTTTATGGTTACTTTGTAAAGAAGATAATTTACATAGCTTTACAAATATATTTCTTTATTTTAAACCATAATTTAAATATCACTTCATGTTCCCAAGACCATTTCAATTTCTATATATATATCCAATTGGAGTATTAATATTCAAAACTAAGGTTGGATTTTTTTTTCCTTTCAACAAATTAGTGTTTATTATTTCGTCTTGAATATTCCCATAAATTCCATAGATAAAACTCCAAAATTATGCCATTAAATAATTTCAAAATTTACTTAACACTAGAATGTTCATCTTAAATTTATTAAGAAAAATCCAGTTATAAATCTCATATCTTAAAGGTCTCCAAAACTTAAACATAAATATAATTTATCAAATTCCTTAAATTTCAAAACAATCAAATTCCAGATTCTATAGCACTTAGGAAATGCTACCTAAAGTTACGGGTAAAACTAGTCCAATTTCAAAAGACAGCATTTAAATGCTTTAGTAGATTGTTTAACTTAATAAATATTTCCAAATATAACTTATATATATATTTCTTAACTGAAATCTTATCCTTTCAAAAATCCAGAATTTCCAAAATAAGTTATATTCCAAAATTTTATTCAAATATTTATTTATTTATTTATTAACATTTATAACTCATTCAAAATCAATATAAAATCCTTTAAAGATATTAAATCAAATATTTAACTTCCAAAATAATTTTAAATATTTCAGAAAATATTATAAGGACCACGGGCCTGTATATAGTTTTCTAGCCTAGGTCAAGTGATACGGATTTATATCATTTCAATCCGTAATTTACAAACCCCGGGTTCTATCATTTCAAACCCGCAATCCCAAGTTAACAGTTAAACAGTTAACATAATAATAGCACAGTAATCATCATTTAGGCCTATCATTTCAGCCCACAACAATCTAAATTTAACAGGGAACTTGCAGTGGTGATTTAAGCAGTAAATAAACAATAATATAATATAACTGCAGAAATAATACAACAGATAATAACTGATGAGGTGTCAATTTAAATGGGATTCATCATTCTACGTTATACTACAGACAGATAATATTTAAATAAAATTTTTACACATACACTTGCGATAATTCACAAAATATATGTACATATGTCTGGTGAGAAATACTCACCTTAAACGCTGCAGTGGATCTAAATCAAACACGGTATCTACTTCGGAAAAAAAAACGGAAAGCACGATCAAACTTCGGCGGATGCAAAGCCTTGACTTAAATCTATAAGATCCAAATACCAAGTATGCGAATTTAAAAATTACGGTCAAAGCAAAATTTCAGAACAACTGGAACGAATAGAATAAAAGAAATTTAGTTCAACTTGCTCGACTACTACAACCCGCTAACCGTCTCAACATATCCTAGGCCCATACTTCAACCGTACGCATGCATAAAATAAATTGAATAAATTGCAAAATAAATTGCAAATTTAATACAATTGATTGAATAAAAAGATGTTATGCACCCAAACAAAACAAATACATGTTTAGACATTATTAAATTATTTCTCACATTTTTAATCATATTTATCATGATCAATTATTTTCATTCTCATATATATTTATTTAAATAAAATGACAATATTGGCAACAAACACAATACTGTTCAAATTATTCGATTTAATCAAATGTAGCCACTAACTACATTCGAATTCATTAAATAATACTTTATTTCACATACATGTTCATCATGTTTAGGCAAATTATTTCTTCTTTTACTTTTATTATTAAACATTAAAAGATGATTATTGGTATACATCACCAATATCCTTTTATTAACCATAATAAATACAATCCATTGATATTTATCCACCCAAATTCTCAAATAAGTAGTTAAATTTATTTTTAACCATCTTAAATTTATTTCAACCATTAAAAATTGAAATAAATGTCATTTTATTATATTCACCCAAGATTTATTCATACAATATTGTTTATTTGAATTAAACAACATTTCATATCATTTTCTCCTTATCAATTTATCTTCTCCATTATTAAATTGTAATTCTTTTTTTTTTTTCTATGCCTTCCTCTTCAAACTGCACTTATCCAAATCCACAATACCACTAACTACATCATAACTACACTAATTCCATAGTCTAGCTTCCTACAATCAATTTATATCATTTCTTCCAGCCTACTACTAACAAAGTTCTATATGTATTTATAAATGGCACGGCATGATGGGGAAGTAGCCGAGCAAGGAAATCAGAGAACACAAGAAGGAGGAAGGAAAATTGGAAGAAGCAAAGAAATAAACAATGCAAATTATTTACCTGATAGAAGCTTGTACCAGAGAGGGACAAACAAGGAGATATGAAAACTTATGTGAATGAGGCAAAGTATTTATAGATAAACTTGCGAAATAAAAAGGGGAGATAAATAGGCAGGTTTGAAAACGTACGAAATAAATGCAAGCGTTGATTTTTGAGTGCATGCGTTTAGGCAAGAGATTTATTTCCAGTTCTTCTTGTTTGAACGCTACACGAAAATTGTGATAAATGCATGCGTTGATTTCTCTTTCCAGTTTTATGTTTGAACGATATCACTCTTTTGGATTTTTTTTATTTTTTTTTTTAGATAGCTTGCGTGATTTATACCAGTTATAATCTAAATTTAAAGCATGCGTTACTGCAAATTTGAACAGATTTGATTGAGGAAGCAAAACTTGAGCTCTTGCATGATTTATGGTAAGCAATGAAAAAGCTTTTAACTGAAAAGGCAAAAGTAATAAATGCTTACATAAATATTTACTTGATCAATGGTTCGAAAAATTTATTTATTGCAAAACAAACGCAGTGGAAACAGAGAGATATAATGGGTATGCGAAAATTTGCAAAGATAGGCAAGATTAAATTTTGAATGCATTTAATCTAGGTGAGAGGAAAAATGGCAATTGGAAGAGTTGATATTTTTGTGGATAAGGCTGCGTGAATAAATGAATACAGTGACATGCTCAAGAAACAAATGGTAAGAGGCAAATGTCAAAATGTTAAAAGAATAAAATTTTGTGTCACGCGCAAAGGAAGGCAAATTTGATTTCCATATTCTTCTAATCAATTAATTCCCCTTTAATTGCCTTTAATTGATTTCAATTGATTACCTTATCCCTTTTAATTACCCTCCTTAATTGATTTCAATTAATTACCATATTACCAATTAATTATCCTCCTTTAATTACATACTCAAATTTGGTTACTAACTTAATTAGTTAATTAACCCTTTTTGTTAATTATCAATCCTGCGACGTCTCACATTAATCCGTCCGCTTTGTAGGCACTGGTAGCCGGACTGGTTACACGGGCAGATTTCTCCTACAAAATGGGGATTAACCTCGTGTCCTCATGCCATTAACCAAAAGAATTAACTTATTTATCTTTCATCAATTTTATTAATTTGCATTAATTATTCAATAAATTAATTCTGGTCAACTACTGAAATTTTACAATTAATTTCTCTATTAATTGTCATAAATTTCTTTTTGAAATATCTATTAATTGTCATTAACTCCATTTTTAAAATATCCGTATGTGCCTTTATTCAAGTTTTGAATTGCTAACTAGGAATAAGGTAGATTTATCAAATAAATTGATTGTAAGTTTCATTGTTTTAAATTGCTTAACAATGTTCACTGCTAACATAATTAATATGTCAAAATTGAGAATATTCCACCAACATGATTTGCATGTCATAACCTACCAAATTAACATAATTAATTAACTACTTTAATATGTTACAAATTTTCTCCTTTTCATTATTTTTAGGGAATGGGTATAACAACAGATATTATGATAATATCCAAAACATTTAGTTACCACTCACTTCATTATACATTATAAAAATTTCCTTTTTTTTTTCTTCTTCTTAAATTTAGTTACAAAAATCATATTAAATTAACGAGTTTAATTCTCTAAATTAAATATTTAAACAATATTGGTAAACACAATTTATATAAATTATATTCCTAAAAACAAAAAAATTAAAAGAAATAA
Source organism: Allium cepa (assembly GCA_030765085.1). Classification (NCBI taxonomy): domain Eukaryota; kingdom Viridiplantae; phylum Streptophyta; class Magnoliopsida; order Asparagales; family Amaryllidaceae; genus Allium; species Allium cepa. The sequence continues at coordinate 714,412,235 of CM060934.1, forward strand.
ATAGCTAAAAACTAGGGCTGTTACACTCTCCCCCACTTAAGAACTTTTCGTCCTCGAAAAGGAACAAAAGAAAAGAAACAAAGGAAGATAAGCTAGATAAACAAGAACTTTAAACGAATAGTTCCGGATTTGAAGCACGAAGAAGATCTTCTAGAATTGGTTTTACTCTTTTCAGTTCGACCGTCGGTCTATGGGTGGTAAGCGGTGCTCAGGCCCCGATGAGTAACAAAGATTTTTAAAGATTATAGAAAAGATTTCTAAATAGACTGGTATAAGCAATAGCCTCCTCATTCTGTAGCAGATAGGGAAACCAAGGACACTTAAAGATAGTTTGAAAACAAATAAGATAATAAATTTGCAATCATAATGCTTTGAAATCATTAAATTTATAAATTTGGAAATCGTGCTACTAAAATCATAATACCTTTAAAATAATCTTCATTTATACCTTTTAAATTCAATGCCAAACAATATTCATTTCAAGGTTGAAATATTCCTAAGTTCATTTATAAAAAAAATTTCCAAAACATTTTATTTTTAGAAACAGCAGCACTCATAATATGCTATAGTAGATATAATAGTATTCCTAATCAGTTTATTATGTACTTAACTCTGAATTTTAACAAATAACCTAACACTTTATTAAAAATACTTATCTTATAAATAAGATATTCCTTCAATAAGTTACCCTTGAATTTCCATTTGAAAACCAATTCTCAATTATCAAAATTTAGTGATATTAGAATACGTCTTAACTATTTATTTAGACATCAATTAAACTATGATTTGAAGATATATAATCCTTACTCCAAAAATATCCCTTTCAAATATATTTTCCTTATTCAAAGATACCTTGTTTATTACACAAACATATTCATTTCAGGAAATAACCTTTTATTAAAATCTCTTGGTTAGATTTACGGCTCCATATTAAATTAATTTGATTATTAAGACATTTGAATAAAATTCCTTAAATTCCTTTTCCTTATTTATCCCCATTAATCTTTTATAACTAAAATTTAAGTGTATAATATTTATTATAACCACTCAAATTTTATTCATAAAATCCTTTTATATTGTATATTATCCAATTACATGTTAACTTTTGAAAATCAAGGTAAGTTATATTAAATGAAATTGGGTGTTATACAAATAAAACTTTCAATTTAATTATCTCCAATTGGAACCTTTTTATTCAAATTTTTGTTATTATATTTATTTTCCTTCCTCAAGATAACTTTAAGAATTAAATTCCTGATTCCCTTCAAACCATTTAGAGATAACTAAATATATATACCTAATATGTCAAATCAAATTTAAATTATATATCTATATATATTAAGTCATACTTTAGAAATTCAAATCAATTAAAATCTCAAGGAAACACTGTAGCCAGACTACAGAATGGTCTTTTCACTTCGAAACTCGAAAATGAATGTCGATGATGCTGCAGTCATCACCGAAATTATTTTCCAGCGACAAAGAGAAAAGCACTAATTTTAAAATTTCTTTGGAAACAAATTTCTATACAAAAATACTTATTACATCCTTTTAAAATTTAAACACAAGGTTTGAAATCATCAGAAATTTAATTCTCAAGTTTTAGTTTTAAATTCATTTCTGTTTCCAAATTAATTTATAACCATTGTTTTATATTCACTTATTTATTAGACAAACACATGGCTTACAACACCATAAATAAAATCAAAACTATTATCTCTTGACAACTAGTTAAATTAATTATAAAATTTTGAAAATTATACTCATATATATAATATTAGATTTTAATTTCAAATATAGGAATAAACTTCTCAAACCAAGATAGAGACTCAAATTTGATGAACTCAAATCAAATAGAATTCAAGATAAATTGAAATCAGAAGATCAGAATAAGGAAACTGGGTAAGTCTATATTAGTTGCGGACAACCTTGACCTAGTCATCCGTGACTTAAAGAGCCATATCGATGTGGTTGGGGTAAATCTACATTTGATCCGAAGAGATAGAATTTGGAATAACCAAAGATACTAGCATATAAACCGAGGATAAATATAAATCTCCGGTGAATCAATGCTAATGGTAAAGGAGTTTCACCCCTTTATTAGAATAATGGCGAGACCGCCAATTTACAATAAAGATCATCCGAAGTGGAGTTATGAGATACTCCAGAATCTAAAGCAGATGAAAAAGTGAGGGATACGAATGAGCTTTGGAACCGTAGGGAATGTTCCAAAATTCGAAAAGAGAGTGGTTCAATCTCGAATGAACGTGATTCTGTAAATCAAATTTACCATACATTCTAAGTTTTGCCTAGAACCAAAGCTCTGATACCAAATGTAACGACCCAGTATTTTCAACCATTCGCATCCGCACATTGTCGGACTTGAATTGTTCAAAATACTGCGTTGTAGAATAAATTTGGCAAAACTCAGAATATACAATAAATAGATCACAGAATCACATACACAGATATCAGAATCTCGCAGCAGAAATTAAAAATTTAGTGGTTCATGAAGCCACTGATATAACTTCAACAAAACAGAACTTACATTGTCTACAATCCTCAATACAAATTTTAAGACATAAATAGATATAGAGTCTTCAAAGTCTTGAATTCCAGAAAAGATAAAGGCTGAAACAACTTCCAGCAGCGCGAATGATCTACTGAGTGTCCTAGCTACGGAGAAGAAATTGAAGCTGCAACTCAGGCTGACCCGAGCGTAAAAATAAAACATAACACTCGAGTCAGGACATACATACTTATATAATGTAAGCTAATTCAAGTGTACTGTAATATAGAGCAAGTAACTTAAAGGATGCTTGGGACCGCCCATCCTCTAAGGATCCGTCAAACTATTTACTATGTAGTATATTGCGCTATTATACTAGTGTCTATTTATAAAATAAACTTACTTTTTAATAGCGTTAAGGGGTTACCCATATAGCCCTTAACACGTAATAGTCCCAGTAGTCCATCCAATATCATAGTCCCTCCTGATCGGGAAGCCACTAGAGGATACCACACGGGCTACGGGAGAAAACCAAACTCGTACAAGGCGCGATAGGGTAGGTGACACGGCACAACTAGGCAATGCCAGGGTAGATATACCAATTGCTATCCAGGCTGATGGTAACGCGCAGCGCGCAGCTGCCGCCCACCTCGAACTAACTCCCCCAAAATCAAAATATAGAAGTGGCCACTGAATCAATCCAAGATCATAGTATAATATCGAAGAGGAGCGTCCGATCAGAGGAATGACCTCATTGGCCTGGAATTGCTCCTGTTTTAGCCACCTTATGCCAACTCACGGGAGTCGGGTCCACGTATTTACCTTACAGGAAACGCCACCACCGACCTACTTCATTCTGGAATCTCCACCGCGTACACGGTTGGTCAAAGTGGTTTTCGGTATCGACAGAGAGTATGTCCATATCCGATCCCGGTCTCTTTGCCAACCCATCGTTATTATAACCCGTGGTCATTTAAAAACAATTTATACTTTAAAACCAGTATAAACATTTCCATTTCAAAACTATAAATACGATATCATTTAAAACCCAAAACAACATGATATCGTTATATTCAAATATAATTCTTTTCCAAAACCATACTGCTTAAAATTTATAATATCTGGAAACCAAATATTTGAATTATACCTTTAAACCATAATATATTGGAAATTTTTCTTTAAAAAAACATAACTCCCAAAACACAAATGGTTTGGATATAAATGGTTTAACTTTATGGTTACTTTGTAAAGAAGATAATTTACATAGCTTTACAAATATATTTCTTTATTTTAAACCATAATTTAAATATCACTTCATGTTCCCAAGACCATTTCAATTTCTATATATATATCCAATTGGAGTATTAATATTCAAAACTAAGGTTGGATTTTTTTTTCCTTTCAACAAATTAGTGTTTATTATTTCGTCTTGAATATTCCCATAAATTCCATAGATAAAACTCCAAAATTATGCCATTAAATAATTTCAAAATTTACTTAACACTAGAATGTTCATCTTAAATTTATTAAGAAAAATCCAGTTATAAATCTCATATCTTAAAGGTCTCCAAAACTTAAACATAAATATAATTTATCAAATTCCTTAAATTTCAAAACAATCAAATTCCAGATTCTATAGCACTTAGGAAATGCTACCTAAAGTTACGGGTAAAACTAGTCCAATTTCAAAAGACAGCATTTAAATGCTTTAGTAGATTGTTTAACTTAATAAATATTTCCAAATATAACTTATATATATATTTCTTAACTGAAATCTTATCCTTTCAAAAATCCAGAATTTCCAAAATAAGTTATATTCCAAAATTTTATTCAAATATTTATTTATTTATTTATTAACATTTATAACTCATTCAAAATCAATATAAAATCCTTTAAAGATATTAAATCAAATATTTAACTTCCAAAATAATTTTAAATATTTCAGAAAATATTATAAGGACCACGGGCCTGTATATAGTTTTCTAGCCTAGGTCAAGTGATACGGATTTATATCATTTCAATCCGTAATTTACAAACCCCGGGTTCTATCATTTCAAACCCGCAATCCCAAGTTAACAGTTAAACAGTTAACATAATAATAGCACAGTAATCATCATTTAGGCCTATCATTTCAGCCCACAACAATCTAAATTTAACAGGGAACTTGCAGTGGTGATTTAAGCAGTAAATAAACAATAATATAATATAACTGCAGAAATAATACAACAGATAATAACTGATGAGGTGTCAATTTAAATGGGATTCATCATTCTACGTTATACTACAGACAGATAATATTTAAATAAAATTTTTACACATACACTTGCGATAATTCACAAAATATATGTACATATGTCTGGTGAGAAATACTCACCTTAAACGCTGCAGTGGATCTAAATCAAACACGGTATCTACTTCGGAAAAAAAAAACGGAAAGCACGATCAAACTTCGGCGGATGCAAAGCCTTGACTTAAATCTATAAGATCCAAATACCAAGTATGCGAATTTAAAAATTACGGTCAAAGCAAAATTTCAGAACAACTGGAACGAATAGAATAAAAGAAATTTAGTTCAACTTGCTCGACTACTACAACCCGCTAACCGTCTCAACATATCCTAGGCCCATACTTCAACCGTACGCATGCATAAAATAAATTGAATAAATTGCAAAATAAATTGCAAATTTAATACAATTGATTGAATAAAAAGATGTTATGCACCCAAACAAAACAAATACATGTTTAGACATTATTAAATTATTTCTCACATTTTTAATCATATTTATCATGATCAATTATTTTCATTCTCATATATATTTATTTAAATAAAATGACAATATTGGCAACAAACACAATACTGTTCAAATTATTCGATTTAATCAAATGTAGCCACTAACTACATTCGAATTCATTAAATAATACTTTATTTCACATACATGTTCATCATGTTTAGGCAAATTATTTCTTCTTTTACTTTTATTATTAAACATTAAAAGATGATTATTGGTATACATCACCAATATCCTTTTATTAACCATAATAAATACAATCCATTGATATTTATCCACCCAAATTCTCAAATAAGTAGTTAAATTTATTTTTAACCATCTTAAATTTATTTCAACCATTAAAAATTGAAATAAATGTCATTTTATTATATTCACCCAAGATTTATTCATACAATATTGTTTATTTGAATTAAACAACATTTCATATCATTTTCTCCTTATCAATTTATCTTCTCCATTATTAAATTGTAATTCTTTTTTCTTTTTTTCTATGCCTTCCTCTTCAAACTGCACTTATCCAAATCCACAATACCACTAACTACATCATAACTACACTAATTCCATAGTCTAGCTTCCTACAATCAATTTATATCATTTCTTCCAGCCTACTACTAACAAAGTTCTATATGTATTTATAAATGGCACGACATGATGGGGAAGTAGCCGAGCAAGGAAATCAGAGAACACAAGAAGGAGGAAGGAAAATTGGAAGAAGCAAAGAAATAAACAATGCAAATTATTTACCTGATAGAAGCTTGTACCAGAGAGGGACAAACAAGGAGATATGAAAACTTATGTGAATGAGGCAAAGTATTTATAGATAAACTTGCGAAATAAAAAGGGGAGATAAATAGGCAGGTTTGAAAACGTACGAAATAAATGCAAGCGTTGATTTTTGAGTGCATGCGTTTAGGCAAGAGATTTATTTCCAGTTCTTCTTGTTTGAACGCTACACGAAAATTGTGATAAATGCATGCGTTGATTTCTCTTTCCAGTTTTATGTTTGAACGATATCACTCTTTTGGATTTTTTTTTTTTTTTTAGATAGCTTGCGTGATTTATACCAGTTATAATCTAAATTTAAAGCATGCGTTACTGCAAATTTGAACAGATTTGATTGAGGAAGCAAAACTTGAGCTCTTGCGTGATTTATGGTAAGCAATGAAAAAGCTTTTAACTGAAAAGGCAAAAGTAATAAATGCTTACATAAATATTTACTTGATCAATGGTTCGAAAAATTTATTTATTGCAAAACAAACGCAGTGGAAACAGAGAGATATAATGGGTATGCGAAAATTTGCAAAGATAGGCAAGATTAAATTTTGAATGCATTTAATTTAGGTGAGAGGAAAAATGGCAATTGGAAGAGTTGATATTTTTGTGGATAAGGCTGCGTGAATAAATGAATACAGTGACATGCTCAAGAAACAAATGGTAAGAGGCAAATGTCAAAATGTTAAAAGAATAAAATTTTGTGTCACGCGCAAAGGAAGGCAAATTTGATTTCCATATTCTTCTAATCAATTAATTCCCCTTTAATTGCCTTTAATTGATTTCAATTGATTACCTTATCCCTTTTAATTACCCTCCTTAATTGATTTCAATTAATTACCATATTACCAATTAATTATCCTCCTTTAATTACATACTCAAATTTGGTTACTAACTTAATTAGTTAATTAACCCTTTTTGTTAATTATCAATCCTGCGACGTCTCACATTAATCCGTCCGCTTTGTAGGCACTGGTAGCCGGACTGGTTACACGGGCAGATTTCTCCTACAAAATGGGGATTAACCTCGTGTCCTCATGCCATTAACCAAAAGAATTAACTTATTTATCTTTCATCAATTTTATTAATTTGCATTAATTATTCAATAAATTAATTCTGGTCAACTACTGAAATTTTACAATTAATTTCTCTATTAATTGTCATAAATTTCTTTTTGAAATATCTATTAATTGTCATTAACTCCATTTTTAAAATATCCGTATGTGCCTTTATTCAAGTTTTGAATTGCTAACTAGGAATAAGGTAGATTTATCAAATAAATTGATTGTAAGTTTCATTGTTTTAAATTGCTTAACAATGTTCACTGCTAACATAATTAATATGTCAAAATTGAGAATATTCCACCAACATGATTTGCATGTCATAACCTACCAAATTAACATAATTAATTAACTACTTTAATATGTTACAAATTTTCTCCTTTTCATTATTTTTAGGGAATGGGTATAACAACAGATATTATGATAATATCCAAAACATTTAGTTACCACTCACTTCATTATACATTATAAAAATTTCCTTTTTTTTTTCTTCTTCTTAAATTTAGTTACAAAAATCATATTAAATTAACGAGTTTAATTCTCTAAATTAAATATTTAAACAATATTGGTAAACATAATTTATATAAATTATATTCCTAAAAACAAAAAAATTAAAAGAAATAAATAGCTAAAAACTAGGGCTGTTACAGCCCTGGACAGAAGACCACTATGCAGTGCAACAAAGAGCAACTGCGTCAAAACCACTGCAATATCAACGCGATAATAGGGATGGTTTCAGGTCAATGCAACATGACAATGAAAGCTCATGACAATGAAAGCTCAAGTCTAAGTGCAGACAACCCAAATGAACACACGAGAATGGAATACACAGTGATGGAAACTGCATCACAGCAGCACGAAAAATGTCCACAACATCAAGCTACATGAACCAATGAAACTGGGTTCAACACAGTGATCCAAAACATATTGAGAAAATAAGTGTAAGGCAGCAAAAACATAAGCAACTTGGGTGAACACATTTTCATGTAATCATCTAGTTTACAGGGTCATAGCAATTAAGTAAATGAGACAAACCCAGTCAATCTTTTAAAGCAAAGTAGACACCTAACCAAACAATACATGAAAGAAATGCTTTGGTCAAATGGAACAGTGGGTACAATAAATGATGCAACAAATGACAAACCAGATTGAAAAATCTTCCCAACCATACTGACCAGGTTCACTAAGAACTGTATTTATTTTTTTTAAATTTGTTTTGAAAGACTCAGGTCAACCTATGCCTAAAAATATAAATTACATCAGTTTCAGAGATTAGGATCTAACTATTTTAACTTAAAACATGTTTAAATATTTAGTTTAGAATATACAACTTATATTGGCTTAACACTAAGCTCACACAATTAAATATATCTTGAGGAAACTGTTTTGAAAATTTAACATTTGTATTAAGGAACTTGAACAGAGATCTTAAGCAATCACCAAACTGAAGTAACACTTCCAGTTTCAATATTCAGGGTATCATATATACATATATGTCCTATTCATAGAGATATAAATAAACAACAAACTTATACTACTATTATATTTATTTATTTTTTTTCCCAAGCTACAGACAATCATATGTAGTTCATAAACTATTAGAGTTACACCAATTTAAAGCAAACATTTAAGTTCGATTCAGTAAACAAGTTAAAAGAAAATTCAGAAGTCAAACATAAGTTTTGAAGATCACACATGCACAATCATAATACTGTTCACAAACATATACTTTGCAGGCACTTTCATATATATCTATTTATAATTTATAAGCATGCATAATTTACCTATAAAAACAGTTTGTAAAAGAAGAGTTACTCACAGAAAACAAGATGCAGTATTTCATTTTGCAAATGGCCAGTGAAAGGGGGGGTATATGTAGATTCACACAAATATTTTAAGCATCCAAATCATTTTGCTTTGATTCCTTTACAAGTTTAAAACAAAATCCATCTTGTTTTACTGAAACAAAATCCATTGAAACAAAAAGAGACAAAGGGGAAAGAAAAAGGATTTTTGACAGGTTTTCCTTAAGAAAACAGTTTTCTGAACAAGATCGGAGATGATCAACAACTATTTCCTATTCTCAAGCATTTTCTAACAACAACATACACATAAAGCAGTACAAATATTCATTTAACAAAGCCAAATCCAACACATGCAGCCACAAACATAACGAGCAAAGTTTGGATACAGCATCTGTTCTTATCAGTTTTAAATCGAATTATCAGAGCAAACGATAGTAAATAACACCAACAACCATACATGCAGAGACTTATCTGTTCTTATCAGTTTTTTTTTTATTGCAAATTAACCGAGCAAATGAGGGCCAAATAACACCAATTCATATCATGCAACCAAGCAACCAATTCAAACAAATTTAAAAACTTGAATCAAAATTAATCGTGAGAAAACTCACCTTTCAAAATCGAAACAGCCGAAGAGAGCAAATGAGAGTCAAACGATTTGAAGTCAAAGCCGTGAAGGTCGAAGAGATTGAAGCATTGCCCTCAAATTCAAGTAGATTTTTTTTTCGAAGCCCTAATTTTTTTTTTTAGAGGAGTGAAAGAGAATTCGTGGCCGCCATTATTTTCATTTTTTTTTTCTTTTTGGGTGTAGGGTTATGAACGAGAAAGTGGAATAAAGGGGATCGGTACTTAATCATGGCACTAGTATCAAACGTGGGCCAACAAAAATTTTCAAAGCCCAAACAACAAATCAACAAATTTTTTTTTCCTCTTATATTTTTATTTTGTTTTATTATTTTCTTCTATCTATATATATATATAATTTTTCATTTTAAATTCAATTTACTTTAAACATCAATTTTTTTTATTTTGTACACAAATACCTTGTTTTGTTTTTGTAGATATTTACTTTTGTTTAAATTATGTTGTTAAATTTTTTTCTTTTACTAAGTGTATTTGTTTATTTTATTTTGTATTGATTTTAATTTTTTTATCTAAGCTAAAGAAAAAATGTCATTAAAACTTAACCATTAATTTACTAATTTACAAAAATAAAAATTTTTAAATCCAAATTATCTTCTTAAGTTATTAGTTTGAATTTCAATTACAAATTCCATATTCAATCTCAACTCCGAAGTCAAGTTTAAATTTTTATTCAGCTTTGTATAGATTAAATTTTAAAGTTTAATCGCCAAATCATAGAAATGTTTTATATAGCATTGGGAATTCAATTTAAATTATCATTCAAATACTTAAAATTAATTAAATATTCACAATGTAAATTGTTCAAAATTTAGGATCGTTACAATAATCAGCATCGGAATAACCTACTAAATCAAAATTTTCACAAGAAGAGTACCATAGTCCAAATTTGTGTGTGTGTGAAAGATATATCAAAATTCGTTTAGTAGCTTTTAAATGAGATTCTTTGGGATTAGCTTGAAAACGTGCACACAAACACACAGAAAACATAATATCAGGTCTAGAAGCAGTAAGATAGAGAAGTGAACCGATTATCCCTCGATATTTCTTTTGATCAATTGCAATTCCTTTCTCATCTTTGTCCAACTTAGTTGATGGGCTCATAGGAGTTCTCAATGGCTTGGAATTTTCGACTCCAAATTTCTTCAATAGCTCCAACACATATTTGGATTGTGAAATGAAAATACCATCACTACTTTGCTTAATTTGAAATCCAAGAAAGTATTTCAATTCACCAACCAAACTCATCTCAAATTTAGCCTGCATGACTTGTTCAAAATTCTCACACAAAAGCTCATTAGTAGCACCATAGATAATATCATCCACATAAATCTGAACAATCGAAAAATCATGTTCTTTATGTAATAGAAACAGAGTCGTGTCAGCACTTCCCTTTTTAAAACCATTTTCCAAAAGATATGTACAGAGGCAGTCATACCAAGCTCTTGGTGCTTGCTTAAGACCATATAATGCTTTTTCTAGCTTATACACATGATTTGGAAATTCATGATTTTCAAAACCGGGTGGTTGTTCAACAAAAACTTCTTCTTTTAAATCACCATTCAAAAAGGCACTTTTTACATCCATTTGTTTAAGTTTGAAACCCATGTAACATGCAAAACTTAGCAAGATTCTAATGGCTTCTAACCTAGCAACTGGAGCAAATGTTTCATCAAAGTCTATGCCTTCTATTTGGTTATAACCTTTTGCAACCAACCTAGCCTTGTTTCTAATTACATTTCCTGATTCATCAAATTTATTTTTAAACACCCATTTAGTCCCTACAATTGGATAGTCATTAGGCCTAGGAACTAAATTCCAAACTTTGTTTCTCTCAAATTGATTAAGTTCATTTTGCATTGCTAAAAACCAATTTTCATCATTAAGAGCCATTTCAACAGAATCAGGTTCAATTTCAGAAATAAAACCACTATGACAACAAAACGCACACAAATTTTCATCAAATGAGGAACGAGTACGTATACCTTCCGTAGGATCACCAATAATTAATTCAGGAGGATGATTAGGTTTGAACCTTAATTTATCAGCATCAACAGTCCTTCTTTCAGTTTTCTCACTAAATGTCCCTTCTTCAGTGCCTTCAGGATCTACTCCATCGTCAACCATCCTTTCAGTCGTTTTTTCCAGATCAGATTCATCAAATTTCACATTGATTGACTCAACAATTGTCTTTGTTCGTTTGTTATATATCCTGTAAGCCTTACTCCTTGTTGAATAGCCCATGAAAATTCCATCATCAGCCTTTGATTCAAATTTTCCAAGTTGATCACCTGTGTTAAGAATGAAACAAGGACACCCAAATATACGAAAATAAGAAATGTTAGGTTTCCTTTCATGCCACAATTCATAAGACATTTTGCCAAGTATTGGTCTAATCATTACTCTATTCATTACATAGCACGAAGTATTCACTGCCTCTGCCCAAAAGATTAGAGGTAGCTTATACTCACTTAACATGGATCTAGCCAATTCCTGTAATGTACGATTTTTCCTTTCAACCACCCCATTTTGTTGAGGTGTTCGTGGAGCAGAAAATTCATGTTTTAAACCATTTTCTTCACAAAAATTTTCAAATTCGCCTCCATGATCACTTCTCAAGGTTTTAATTGTAACTCCTTTTTCATTTTGAACAAGTTTTGCAAATTTTGAAAAATATTCGAAAGATTCGGACTTTTTGGCTAAAAAGTAAACCCATGTAAATCTAGAATAATCATCAACCAATACATAACAATAACGTTTTCCATTCAAGCTTGAAATTTCATTTGGTCAAAATAAATCCATGTGGACTAGTTCAAGGACCCTTGATGTGCTAACAATGTTTTTAGGACGAAATGATGATCGACTAAGCTTGCTCAAGGAACATGCTTTACACACTTTATTATTTTTAAATTTCTGATGTGGTAACCCTCTGACTAATTCTTTTGATTCGATTTTTTCTAAGAGACTCATGCTAGCATGTCCAAGTCTCCTATGCCATAAATATGCCTCTTCGTCAGTGGCTACCAAACATCTAGAAAGATTTAGATTATCAAATGAAAGTGAGTAAACATTCCCTTTTCTTTTGCCCATAAAAACAATGTTATTAGAAGATTTATCAATGATTTTGCAAGTATCACTATCAAAAATTACGTTCATACCTTTGTCACATAGTTGGCTAATAGAAATGAGATTGTGATGCAGATTTTCAACGTATAAAACATTAGTCAAGGAAAAAATACCGTTACCAACTTCACCTTTGCCAATAATCTTGCACTTGCTATTGTCTTCCATGATCACATTTCCACCTTTAAAATTCTCTAAGCTAAGGAACTTCGATCTGTCACCTGTCATATGTCTAGAACAACCTGAATCTAGAAACCATTCTTGTTGTTCCTTAGCCCGCCAACAGACCTACATAAGAAGAGAGGAAGATGACCTAGAGAAACTCTTAGGTCCAATGTTATTAGTGATAGAAGCATTGTGAATAAACAATCCCTTTGGAATCCATACTTGTTTAGTCCTTTTATTTTTATTCCAATAAACATGAAATTTGTTTGTAGAATTCTTAGGAACCCAAACTTGTATAAATTTTGTGTTCTTGTTCCTATGACTATCATTTTCAGCATGACATCTAAATATTTCACATCTATCAAAGACATTCTTATATTTTGCATTATCATCAACTTGTGTTTTCCCAAAACCTAGTCCTTTCCCGTTGTTAGCAAAAATTTGATTTCCCAATAGCATGTTGAAAGATTTTTCGCCTCTTGAAAAGTTATTCAAAGATTTCTCAAGATTTTGGACTTTGGTTTTTAATGTTGAGTTTTCAGTAACAAGTGAGGTGCATCGATTAATAAAATCCTTTCTCCTAGTGTCGATGGTTTCCTTAAGATTCAAGTTTTCATTTTCAAGACTTTCAAAGTTATTCCTCAGTTTTGATAATTCTGAATCTAAAATCTTACATTTTTTACATTCTAGGTTTTGAATATTTTCAATTTCAGTTTCTAACCTAGAATTTTCATGGACAAGTTCTCTCCTATCAGATTTTAGTTTTTCAATTTTAGATTCAAGAGTATCAATCATTTTAGTAAAATCACAACACATTGAAACAAGTTCTTTATAAGAATAGTTACTTACCTCACTAGATTCCTCTAAGCTTGCTTCTGAATCCGATTTTGACATAAGACACAAGTTAGCCTCCTCTGAGCTATTATTTGAAACTTCCTCTCCTTCTTCATCATCTCAAGTTGCTGCAAAGGCCTTCTTTTTCTTTTTCTTTCCTTTGTTGTTTTTGAGAAGTGGACATTTTTGTTTGAAGTGGCCAGGCTTCTTGCAGTTATAGCATGTCAATTCATTATCGGAATCGTCAGAATTCTTTGACTTATTACCACTTATTTTCTTCTTTCGTGACTTGAATCTTGACCATTTTTTAAGATTATTGACAGCCATTGCAAGCTCTTCAATTGGATCTTCTTCTTCTTCATCGCTTTCTTCTTTGCTCTTTAAGGCAATCGTCTTCTTCTTTGGTTCGGAGTTGTTGCGTTCTTCCTTTGCTTTTAGCTCAAGCTCATATGTCATCAAGTTGCCAATCAACTCCTCCATGCTTAGTTTGCTCAGATCTTTCGATTCTTGGATTGCTGTGACTTTTGCCTCAAAGTTCATTGGTAAAACTCGTAGTATCTTCCGCACAAGCTCTACCTCAGTGAATACCTTCCCAAGCGCTCTAGCATTGTATACCAAGGTTGAAAAGCGTCCAAACATATCCTTTATGCTCTCGCCTTTGTCCATCATAAAGTTTTCGTATTCATTGCTGAATAGGGCTAGCCGAGACTCCTTGACTTGAGAAGTTCCTTCGTGTGTCACCTCCAAAGTATGCCATATTTCCTGTGCTGTTGTACAATGAGAAATTCTATTAAATTCATTTTTATCAAGAGCACATATCAAAGCATTCATGGCTTTAGCATTTGTTGTTTTCAGTTTCTTATCGTTAGCATCCCACCTATCCTTAGGTTTAGGAATCTCAGTATCACCAACGATTATAGTGGGGGGTTTATAGCCAGTTTCAATAATATCCCAAACTTCATAATCAACAGAACTGAGATAGATACCCATCCTAACTTTCCAATAAGCATAATCGTTCCCGTTAAACATGGGTGGCCTAGCAATAGATTGCCCCTCAGAAAAAGCATTATTTTGTAGACTCATGACTCTAGAGTTAAAAAAAAAATATACCGGGCTTTGATACCACTTGTAGGATCTAAATTAACCCTAGAGGGGGGGGGGGTGAATAGGGTTATAGCAAATTTTCTTGATTTAAACACAAAAATAAACTGCAGAAATAAATATACTGAAAAGTAAATCACACACAAGATTTACCCAGCTTCGGCAACCCCTGCCTACTGCTGCATTCCCAGATTTCTATTAGAATTAAACAGTATCACGCTTACAAACACTCTAACAGACTTGCAAACCCTGCTACCGCCTATAGAGTTTTGCAAACTCGCAACCCCTGCTTACTGAACTAACTCTAAATAGACAATCAGACACAACCTAAAACCTAGGTGGTGATTTACCTAAACTCTTTGATTCGTAAAATAAAAACAATAATTAAAAACAATATAAAATAACCCTAAACTAATTATTAATAAAAATAAAACCCTATAATTAAACAAAACCCCCTTTTGTTTTTTAAGACCGGCCCACTTCCTTATTTCACCCGATCCTCTTTTTGTCTTCGTTCGTGAGAAATAATGGCGGCTTCGTTCTGATTAGGGCTTCGTTCTGATTAGGGCTTCGTTCCCTTTTGATCCAGTTAGGGCTTCGGCTCTTTGTTGCAATTAGGGCTTCGGTTTCTTCAATCGATCTGTGATTGGTTGCCCTAGCTTGCTTGCAGTTGCTCGATCGAGTTTGATGCTTGTGAATTCGGTATGTACTGTCTCCTTTTGCTTTTCTAAATTGATACTTGAACTCGATCGAATCTAAATGCCGATGATGATTAGGGTTTTAATAGGATTTGATTTCCTATTTTTGCGTTCGACTGATTGCTGCAAAAATTCTTGTTTTGCCGTTCGATTACGCTTTGATGCTGAGGATTAATCTGACTTTGTCAATTTCGTATTTCTAGTAACTTGATTCACACGGCTTTGAATTGATTTCGTGATTTGAGATATTTGACTTTGTCAATTTCGTATATTTTCGATTGTTTACACATGAATTTCCTCGTTGCCACTGCAGAAACTACTGCTTCAACTTGTCACTGCATTTGGTCTGCACTTATGAACTTTGTTGTGTCTTGTTCATTGGGCTGTGCAGTTGCTATGTCTTGTAGTTGAGCATTTGAGTCAGTGCTGTATCGATTTACTTGTGATGTTCTTGTAGTCAAGGCTTTGGTTGTTGCAGTATGTCACAGTTTTTCTTGTTAAAAAAACAAACTGCTGTGTCATTTTGGTTTTCACTTGTGCATTTTGCCTTGAGTACATGTATTCTTGGCACTGCTTCTTTTGTTGTATGTATTGCATCACCACTGCATCATGCTTGGCCTTGACTTGTAGAATTTCACCGTATCTTCACTTTTGCTTTGCATTGACCATGGCTTCTTTGTATGAACTGCTGTGTATTTAGAGATTGAACCTGAGCATTACTTCGAGTTGTATTTACACCACTTTCTGTTGCACTGATTCTTGATATTTGTATCACTTGAGACTTGATGTTGACATGTGCATTTGGGTTTGTTGTTGATCTTCATGTGTTGGTTACTGATGCATACATGAGCTGTGTACACTCTTTGTTCTTGCATCTTCACCTGGTTGTTCCCTGTACTTGTGTTTCTGGTCTGTATCATGATTGAACATAGCATTCATATTGTTGTTGGATACTTAGAACTGTTGACAACAATTCGACTTCGACTTGGTCTTTGGGCATTGCATTACTTCATGTATGCTGAGCTCTGGTCATTTGCACTTGCACACTCCAGCATTCCATTTCACCTCTGACCTGTTGGTTCATTGTGATGTTCATTTTCATTGTTGCCTTGTTGACTGTGTTGTTGCATTGTATTCTGGTCAGTGGTGCTTTGAGTCAGTGCTTCACCATACTTGTTGTTGCAGTATTCTGGTCAGTGGTGCTTTGAGTCAGTGCTAAATTGTTGTTGCAGTATCATGTGGTTGTTGGTGGCAATTTTGTATGCTGCTGTTTGTATTTGTAGTCTTGGCCAGTTGACTGTTGCTTTGAGTTGTTCATTGCTTGGTCTCTGTTGCCTTGAATTTCTGGTTGAAGCTGTGCACACGAGTTGGCGAGGCAGTGCACACGTATACGAATGTACACGTGTGTACTGCAGCCACTCATAGTTACCTGTCCCTGATAAAAAATACTGATATGCACAGATATTGCACAGTCAAAAATGATGACGAACAACCCAAATAACTGAGGCAAACAATGTTTTCAAAATCATCGTTTCTTTCAAATTTCAAAAATATTTCTCTTTCAATTTTACTGCGTTTGAAAATATTTTTGCAGATTACTCAGATGCTGGATTCAAACTGGATTATAGTTGAAGACAAAAATATGAGTGTGAGTGATATGTAGTAAGGTTTTGATGTAAATGTGAAATGTCATGTATTGTAGTCAAAATTGTATATGTATAGTGAGAGCTTGAAATTGTACTGTCAAAGTTGTAATAAATATTTGTTTGAATAAAACATTTCTGTTTGAATTCAAAATCTGTTTAACTTGTTCTGTTTGAATTCAAATTCGAATTCTGTGTAATTTAATTTTATTCAACAAATATTTATTGATTCTAAAAAATAAAATAGTACATTACCAAATACATTTAAATGAATGTATATATGTTTATTATCATCAAACAAAAATCATATAGCGCAAGGCGCATATTCAACAAGATCATATCGCGCGTAAATGTAGGAACAGACTCAGCCCTGCACCGTAGGCTAAAATAAATCAGTTGATAGAGTTTTTGAACCTTTAGATTTGATTCATTCTGATAGATGTGAGCATGATGGAACTTTGACTAGACATGGACACCGTTACTTTATCACTTTTATTGTTGACTGTTCTGATTTTACTTATGTACACCTTATGAAAAATAAAAGTGACGCATTTGACATGTTTAAATCATTTAAAACTGAAATTAAAAATCAATCTAATAAGAAAATTAAAAGACTTCGTAGTGATATAGGAACATAATATGAGTCTAGTTTATTTCATGATTTGTATAAATTGCATGTGATAATTCATGAGAAAACTGCATCATATTCACCTGAAATGAACGGTAAAATAGAAAGAAAAAATTGAACATTTGCCGAATTAGTTGTAGCAATCTTATTGCATTCGGGTGCAGCAAAACATTGGTAGAGGATATTTTATTGACTGTATGCTATGTATTGAATAGAATCCCTAAATTAAAGAGTAAAATTTCACCATTTGAAATTTTAAGAAATCATAAACCAAATGTGTCTTATTTTAGAACTTGGGGATGTTTGGCATATGTTCGTATACCAGACCCTAAGAGAATAAAATTAACAAGTAGAGCATATGAATGTGTATTTATTGGCTATGCTATTAATAGCAAAGCATGTAGATTTTATGACATGAATACACATAATATAATAGAATCTAATGATACTGACTTTTATGACTAGATTTCCTTTTAAATTGAGGAATAGCAGGGGCACATCAAGTAACATCATGCCTATTAGAACAGAACTTAACGAGTCTTCTGAAAATGAACCTAGAAGAAATAAAAGAGCAAGAACTGCAAAATATTTTGGTTCAGATTTTAGTGCTTTTACTACAGAATAGGATCCCTTAAACCTCCAAGAGACATTATCTTCCTTAGATGCCGATTTTTGGCAAGAGACTATAAATGATGAAATAGATTCTTTGGAATCCAATAAGACTTGGTACTTGGTAGATCTAACACCTGATTATAATTCTATAGGCTGTAAATGGGTACTTAAAAAGAAATTAAAACCGGATGACACAGTTGATAAATATAAAGCCCGTTTAGTAGCTAAAGGATTTAATAAAGAGAAAATGTAGAATTTTTTGACACCTTCACTTATAATTAGGATTACACCATTCGAGTACTAGTTTCGCTTGCATCTATTCATAATTTAATAATACACCAAATAGATGTTAAAACTGCTTTTTAAATGGTGAATTAGGAGAGGAAATTTATATGGACCAACCTGAAGGATTTGTAGTTCATGGCTAAGAACATAAAGTTTGCAAGTTAGATAAATCATTATATGGTTTAAAACAAGCACCTAAGCAACGACGTAAGAAATTTGATAACTTAATAATATCACATGGTTTTAAAGTTAATGAAAGTAACAAATATATTTACTATAAATCTAAGAATGACATTTGCACTATTATATGTCTATATGTAAATGATTTACTTATCTTTGAGTCAAACATTCATGCTATAAACAATGTCAAATCTTTGTTAAGCGCCAACTTCGATATGAAAAATATAGATGAAGCGAATGTAATCCTTTGAATTACTATTATTAGATCGAAAAAGAGAATTTCTTTGGATCAATCCATTATATTAAGAAAATTCTAAAGAAATACAATTACTTTGACTGTAAACCTGCATGTATATCATATGATTCTAGTGTAAAGCTATTTAAAAACACCGGTGAAGATGTAAGGCAGTCTAATTATGCGAGCATCATTGGCAGCCTTCGGTATGTCACTGATTATACTAGACCCGACATTGATGTCCGATGTTGTGGGATTATTATGCAAGTTTACCAGTAGACCCAGTATAGACCATTGGCACGCTATTGAGAGGGCCATGAGATACCTAAAACGTACCATCAATCTTGGGTTGCATTGTGAAAAAATTTCAACTGTCCTTGAAGGTTACACCGATGCAGACTGAAATACTTTGTCTGATGATTCAAAAGCAACCAGTGACTATATCTTTAGCATTGCTGTTGGAGGCGATTCTTGGAAATCCAAGAAACGGTCTACTTTGGCTCAGTCTACTATGGAGTATGAGATGATAACACTAGCCATAGCTAGTGAAGACGCGTAGCACTTAAGAAATCTGCTAGCCGAGATTCCTTTATGTGAAAAAATGATACCTGCCGTGTTGATCCATTGCGATAGTACCGCGACCAAGGTTTAAATATCGGATTTCGGTCACGTTTCGTCTCGGAATTTTTGCACAAGTTATCTCGTATCGAGGGAGATCTCGGACGAGATGAGTCCATATCGGGTGTACATCTCGGATTGACATCTCGGGTCTTATAATGCATCTCGGGAATATCTGAGATTTGCTTATGTGCCTGAAATTGATGTGTCAAAAATTTATTTAACGGTTATACCTTTCTTAGTAAAAATAAAAATGATAACATACTTGGTTTACATGAAAAAGTAATATTTTTAGAAGAGTAGTAGCTTGATTAGCTTAATTGATTTGTTAATGATTGAATAATATCCTTTTATTTGAACATAATAAAAAAGTGAAACCTCTCGGTATGACTAATTAAGATAAAAAGTAAAGAATATGTTCGAGGGGTTGGTAAATTATAATTGGATTGAGTAGTTTCTTTTGAATTAATATGAAAATAAAAAATATTATGCTAAATAAGAAAAATGTATAATTTCGGGTGAGATCTCAGATTGAGATTTTGATCCATATTTCGGGTGAGATTTGAATATCTCGGACGAGACGAGTGTCGAGGGAGATATAGAGGAGATTTAATGTCTCGTCTCGTTTAAGGATGAAAAAGAGATCTCGGAGGAGATCTTGGGCTATATATGGAAGATTTAAAACCATGACCGCGGCTATTGCAAAAGTAGAGAACCGTTATTACAACGGTAAGAGACGACAGATACGTTGTAAGCACAACACTGTTAGAGAGCTACTCTCTTCAGGAGCTGTTAGAGTGGATCACATACACTATGATAAGAATTTTGCCGATCCTTTGACGAAAGGACTGGCCCGAGAGAAAGTTCTTAGAACTTCTAAAAGAATGAGACTATTGCCCTTAGATTGTTGAGTCACACACAATGGTAACCCTACCTAACGACTGAAGATCTCAAGAACTAGGTTTAATGAGTAAGAACAAGTTGTGAAGTGATATTAGTTGAACATGCTCCTTTTATATTAAGAAGCATGTATTCCTGAAGTGACTAAATGATGAGTTAATAGAAACTCTTAATGAGATCTACACTCTATTTGGAGTAGAGTACCTACCTTTAAGAGTATTCTGGATAGACTCACCTATGCGAATATGGAAATGTGGTCGTTTGATATGGAGTTTTGGGCAAAATTACTAAAGCATTCACTAAACTGAGATAGACGTGCATGTCCATAAATGTACAGGCTTATTTGATTGCACTCTAGAAAGAGTATATATGATTTGATATCAAGAATAGAGTTCGAGACTATGTGTCACTCTAGTAAAAACTGAATCCTATCCATTATGCAAAAGTTCAAGTCGAAAGACACCTATGTCTATGCATGTTTTCAGAAACTGCTCGAAAAATATTTTAAAAGAAAATTCAAGTGGGAGATTGTTGAAAATGTTTTTGTTTACGAAGTGAATTTATTAAAAAATTAAATAAAAATAGGTTTATGGTAATTTATTTATAAACCATTATTATAATTGGGCCGTTGCAAGTTTATAATATATTTATGAATCATTATTATAATTGAGCTGTTGCAAGTTTATAACGGTAATATATTTATGAATCATTATTATAATTGAGCCGTTACACTTGCACAACGGTAATATATTTATGTGACATTATTATTGAGCCGTTACAAAAGCTAATGGTATTACAATATTATTTTAAATGAGAATAAATTAAAATTCATTAACATTTTATCACTCAAGTAACGTATACAATTTCCATTATGCCCATTTAAGTAATAGACGGACAGAAAAGAAATGGTAAGAATAACAGACATTTTTCTACAAAACTAAACACTTTGAGCGGTATTTTAGAGTGCAAATCAGAATTGACTTTGTCAGTGCAAACATGTTGATATTTTTTCAGATTAGAAAGGTTGTTTTATCTTAAAGGTGATGACGTTTGTTTTTCTGAAATACTTTGCACCTTCGAGCAGAACGTCGAAACATCTTCAAGAGAGTGACAACGTACACGACTCAGCCGAAGTTCATTGTTCCCAACATATCAATATTTACAATTCAAGGTAAAAAAAAAACTTGAGTTGCATGCCTCGACAGACGTGCAAGGCGTATGCTTCGTACCCTTCGTATGCCTCAAGTTGTTGAGACGCAAGTCTCGACTGTAAAAGCATTTTTGAGAAGCCTCGGTGCATTTTATTCCTCATTTCCTTTAGGTGCTCGTTGAGTCAAGTACTAAAGCGGGTTTTTTTAAAACAATGGTTTTAGATAAATTTAAAGAGAGGAAAACATATAAATCTCACGATTAGCATTGTCTACTAGCATTTGGTTATGCTTGAAGGAAAGAAACAGCAGAATATTCAACAATCCCAGCATCAATAGATTTCAAATCCGTGAAGAACGAAAAAAAACTTGAACACAGTGCAAAACTCATGGCAAAATCAAACAAAAAAGCAAGCATCATTTGCCGCAACCACCAAACTATTTCAAAATACTGGGATATACCAGAGGAGAATCTCATAGATCGATTTTCAATCGATCACAAAATCATCGGCATGGGCTATGGAGTGAGCGACTGAGAGAACTAGAAATAGAGATTAGAAGTTGTTTCACTGACTCCGAGTAAAATTTGGAGCAACATCGGAACTTAAGTATAGGAGAGACATTAATGGATGATTTCTGAAGGTAGAAAGCAATGATGTGAATCCTAGATTATGTGGGTATGTAGGAAATATGAGGAGTTCAGATCTTGGCAAAAGTATCAATCAAACCAGTCATACCTATGCACGGTTTAAGGCACGATGTAAATATATTTGTAACATCGCTATTTTATTCTGGTTATGGAAACAAAATTACCTTGTTACAAATGGTTATAGTTGAAATATGAAAAAAAGAAGAAGAAAAAAAACAGAGAGAGAACTTACGATCGAAAAGGATGCAGCTACCAGTGAGCTCAAATCCTGGCTACTTGGGACTGAATTTGAAAAAACGCAATAATTAACACAAATTCTTCTATCGCTGCTCTTCTGCTTGTTCTTGTTATTCATCAAGCGTGAGAGAGTCTTGCTCTATAAAATAATCATAAAATATTTTGAACTGTACCAAAGTTTGTGCAGTCGTCAGGAATTATATATCTGGCAAGTAGCCCTTGCAACAAGCTAACAATACATCTTCTTTAGTTTACAGGTAAAACTTTTACACAACTGCATATATACAGAAGTCATACAAACACTATTTGTACCCTATGATTTTCCCATGGTGTAATTCTTTCTCATGATATTCTTTTATTGACATTTTAATCAATGTTTGAATTAACACCCAACATCGGCCCAGCTTTTTCCTGCTTCTTTTGTACCCATCCTACTTATAACTTCTCTAATTCTAGCATGGCCTTCGAACTTGCCTAAAGTAGAATAAATATTTGACAGAGATGTATATCCTGATGCATTGCACAATGAATACAGAAGTTCCTGGATATCACCTCCATTTTGTTCAATCAAAGCACTAAGAACTGAATTCCTTATATTTTCATCAGGCTTAAAAGGCATGTATCTAACCATCTTCCTTGCTTCATCAATGTTTTTATCTCTGCATAATATATCTACCAAACAACAATAATGCTCTAAACCTAAAACCAACCATTTTTTCCCTCGCATTAAGTTGAATATATTAAATGCCTCTTCTACCAAACCAGCATGCCTGCAAGCTGAAAGAACTCCAAGAAAAGTTATACTGTTAGGGTTTTCTCCCGATTCAATCATATTATAAAATATCTTGATCGCATCATTTGCTCGTCCATTTTGAGCACAGCCAACAATCATTCCAGTCCAACAAACTACATCCCTTTTTGAATTAGTGTTGAATATTTTCAGTCCGTCATCAATGTTACCACACTTCGAATACATATCAATAAGTGATGTAAGGACCACATGCTCCGAATCGGTTCCTATCTTAAATGAGATAGCATGAACTTGTTTGCCACCTATAAGACTCGGTAGACTAGCACAAGCTTTAAAAATGCTACACACAGTGAAATGATCTACTACAATTTTTAAACGTATCATGTCCTTGAATAGAGAAAACACTACATGGTGTGATCCTTGTTGAACGCAGCTCGAAATTATCCCTGTCCACATAATCAGATCTTTATTCGGAAATTTGTTAAACACGTTCAGTGAAATATCTAACTTTCCACAGTTAGTGTACAAATTTATGAGACTACTACCAATTATTTCTTCCAATTGATATCCGTAAGTAAAAAGTAGACCGTGAACTTGAAGACCAATTCTAACATTTTGTAGATTACAACACGCCTTTAAAGCAGTAGAAAATGTAAAAGGATTGAGCTCAGAACCGGAGCTATGAATTTCAGTAACTAAATCAAGTGCAAGCTTTTCATAACCATTACTAGCAAGTGAAGAAACCGTCGAATTATACAAGGACAATTTATCAGAAATACACATACTGCGTTTTGAGTACTCACCATATAAATACTTTGCATCTTCTATACAACCAAGTTTCAAGTACATATCAATAAGTGATGATCCAATGGACGAAAAAATTGCAAAACCAGATTTAATAATGTAACTATGTATTTGTTCTCCTTGTTTCTCAAAACGAAAAGAACCACAAACCTTTAAAGCACATGGAAAAGTAAAGTTATCCAGCTTAAAACCATGCCTATGCATCAAATATACGAAATGTAATGCTTTTGTATCAGCTGTTTGCGCAAAGCCTGTAATCATAGTATTATAAGAAACAACATCGGGTTCTGAAACCTGCATAAATAAATTTTCTGCCTCAACCATATTGCCAACTTGAGCATAACCAGAAATAATCATGTTCCAGGAATTCAAATTTAACAAAGAACTTCCATCAAATACTCTTCTTGCATCATCCAAACTTCCACACTTAACATACATATCGATAACTGCATTCGATAAAACAGCATCAAAACACGTATGGTTTTGTTCCACCATACGGTTATGGATCCATTTACCCATATCAAGATTGCCCACCATTGCACAAGCCTTAAGAGAGACGGAATAGGTAAAGCAATTTGGCTCTTCTAACTCATTATCCAACATATGCCTAAAAGTTTTTAATGCATGCTCCGGATTTCCAGCATTTATATGTGAAGTAATGCAAGAAGTCCAAGAAACAACATTTCTTTCAGGCATTTCATCAAACACCAGTTGTGCATCGTTGTGAAGCTTCAAATCTATATACATTCCCATTATATTGTTTGCTATGAAGACGGAATATCTATGCAAACCATGTTTAATGAGTTGGGAGTGTAAGGACTTGCCTTTCTTAATGGAGAGCGATTTACCACACTCTTTTAAAGCTCTGGAAATGGCACCAAAATCAGAAAAGTGTAATGGTGATGTGAATGCGTGAGAATTTAAGCTGCGTTTGACAGCATTCAGCATTGATTTCTTCGCTTACCTATGATTTGAATGATGGAGCTACGTGACGACGCCAATGAGCAAGGTTTCGGTTGGTCAAGCAAAATTCCCAAAAAAAGTCACCTTCAAAGAGAGGGTTAAGCAACTTTCCAGAATTTCATATGTATAACGGTTCCAACTCCGCTTTTGATAAAGGTATTTTTAAGGGCGCCATCTTTTAGGCCTCATTCACCTACATTCCAGTAGCTGTTTGTCCGCTTCAAATTGTTGCGGTTGAGAAAGACCTAACTAATAAGTCGGACGTAACATGGTTAAGTTGAACGTGATTCTTTACGTCCATTTCGTTGCTAATTAATTTGTCATTCTTTGATTCATTCTTTACACTCAATTTTCAGTTATTTCTTTCTACAAATTCATCCACATCATGTCAAGGTTCAATTTCATCTATGATAATTTTGCTAGTGATTCGCAGAGCACAAAATGATCAACTGATACGATGATTTATCTTATTTCTACGATTCAGATATATATACGATAATAATCTCAAAGCTATTAGTAGATTGATGGTACCGCTATTTCAATTAATTTTTACTCAATGTCATACTTATTCTTACACTGGTTGAATATGGATGACCGATGTTCTTGACAGATACGAGAACAGAAGTTAAAAACTTTTTCAAACGAAAATTGTTATTTTCGGAATTCTATGCGACATCCTATCTACGGCAAGGCTTTATTTCCACTAAACAAATATAAATTTCTGAAAGGCCATAAATGTTTTGTTACACGATAAGTCATGAAACATCACACAAATTGGTAGGTAAAAGTTTTAATCAAGTTATCTGCAGCGTTAGTATTTATGTTTTTAAGGTCTTACAAAGTCTCTTACTTATAGCAAAAGAT
Source organism: Allium cepa (assembly GCA_030765085.1). NCBI lineage: Eukaryota > Viridiplantae > Streptophyta > Magnoliopsida > Asparagales > Amaryllidaceae > Allium > Allium cepa. Next base: position 714,438,250 of record CM060934.1, read on the forward strand.
ATCATTAAACTTAAAGATGTCTATGACAAGCGGTCTACATCTTTGATAGCATATAATGGTCACATAAATATAAAACAAGGGAGAAAATATGCATAACTAAATGAGCCACAAATAACATAAGAATGGTAGGTTCACAGTAGTTATACAACATAAATAAAGTTTATACATCATCAAAATAAACTCAATACTATCCCTAACAATAGTCAAGCATCAATAAAAGCACTACAATGCTGCATAACAGAATGACGGTAAGATCTAAAGTATAAGCATAGATAAGCGCTAGCCTCTTGTTAGTCCTCTAAACAAATCAATGCACTAATCTCAAAGCTACAATCTAGTCTACTAATTTAAGAGTACCCGAGATACTAAAAAGAAGTAAATCATAAAATCTCGAGTTAGACAACAATCCGATGTGAGCGATCAATAATTTCAAGATACTATAAAAGCCAATACATACGAATACGAAGTATAAGAAGTAATGCCTTCTTGTCTCTGCATTCAATAAGTTAGCACATAACATAATATATATTATGTTAAAATTGGGCAAGGCTGTAGTAGAAATTATGGGTGAATTTAAAAAAATTCTCTTATTGGACTTGTGGAGTCTAATTCATTTAGAACGTTTATAATATTATTTAAACAAAACCTTTATTTTATTTAAATTTTGTAAATTATATAGTTTTACTTAATTTATAAATATGTGTGCGCGCGCGTGCGTGTGTATCATATACATATATACATGTGTGTGCGCATGTATAATATACCAATCCATGTAAGGTATAACATGTTCATGTATAGATGTTGGTATGCCTCGCAACAGACAAGTTAGCCTATCAAATATGAAAGTATATATTGTCCAAATATATGTATGTGTGTAAACTATTATTTTGTATAAATGTTATAAATATATATACATATGTGTTAAGTTAGTTTAAATACTTATATATATGTGCATAATAATAAAAAAAATATACAAATCAATATATATATATACACACACAATATTATAAATAAAATATTAATATTATGCATATACATAGTACTATAATATATTAATTTGAATATACATAATTTGTTTTAAATATTAAAATATATTTTAATATTTTATAAGCTATGAATAATATCAGTATACATATATATAATAATAAAATAATTTTTTTAATACATACACACAAAGATATAATATATATATATATATATATATATATATATATATGTTTGCGCCAAAATTGGTCACAAACACCCAATACCGCGAAAGCACCCGTTTACGTACTCAAATTAATAATAATCAACACAGTTCTCAGCAACAATCAATATAGAATTCAGATCTAAGCAACTAATCACAATAATTCACAGACAATAATCACAAACACAGGATTTATAGTGGTTCGGCGTTCGTGCCTACGTCCACTTTGAAGGTTTTCTCTTTGTTGCTTCACTTGATGATCTTATTCAATTACAACGGGTTGTAGCTTTGAACTTGATAATCTTAATTGATCACAACGGATTATAGCTTTGAACTCTGAACTCAACAGCAATAGTGACGAATAGGATTGAATTCAGCAGAGTCTGGACTTGCTTTCTCTCTTCTGAATCTCCTCCTCCTTTCTGAATGACCAGGGGCTCTATTTATAGGCGTGGAAGGCCAAAATCCCGCCCAAAACCTGGAGAGGCTGCTTGGCACGTGACGGGGGGCCCATAGGCCCGCGTTCTTGGACTGCGTGCCCAGTTTGGCATCGATTCGAAGTGAACTTCGAATCGATCAAAAAATTGTCCAATTGCGATGAAACTTGGCGTGGACGTTCTTCATCATGTAATCAAGCTTCTGTGAAAATTTCATGGCATTTGGATCAAGGGATTGAGAGATATGATCGATTCAAGGTGATGCATTTCGGTACGCTGGCAACTTCGAACCGATCCTATGGGTCGTTCGAACCCATATGTTTCGAATCCATATGGTTCGAAACCATAGGTTCGAATCGAACCTGTTGCATGAGGGGGCAGCGACGCTTCGAATCGATGGCTCTGGATCGATTCGAAGTTGTTTTTAACGTGTAGGGTTCGAAGACAGCATGGACTCGAAGCTTGTGATGGGTTCGAAGCTTGAGGTGGACACGAAGTGGTGATGGATACGAAGTTGATGGACGGATTCGAAGTAGTGATGGATACGAAGTTGATGGATGGATTCGAAGTGGTGATGGATACGAAGTTGATGGATGGATTCGAAGTGGTGATGGATTCGAAGTAGTGATGGAGTCGAAGCATGAATTGGCTTGATGGATTTGAAGGGAGACGTTGGCTGATGGATTCGAAGGGAGACGTTGGCTGATGGATTCGAACGTCGCCTCTTCCTATGGGTTCGAATATGATGGGTTCGAAACAGATGGTTTCGAACACGATGGTTTCGAACACGATGGGTTCGAATATGATGGGTTCGAACATGATGGGTTCGAACCGAGCAATGCGTACCTTCTTAACTTGAATCCATCATAACTTGAGCATATGACCTCGGATTGACTTGAAATTTGAAATGCTGGCTTCTATGGTCTTTCTTGTCATGCCTTATTAATTGTGGCCCGATCCGGGCTCGGACAGAATTCATCGATATCCATAGTGAGGTGAAATACGACCAATCTCTGAGGCGAACTATTTTCTGTTTTTGACCAATCTTTTGGTATCACGGCTTTTGCCCAAAAAGCGGGATAACATTTTGCCCCCCAAAACATGCCTTGCGGTAGCAAGGTGTGTTTTGCAATGCCTTGAGCTGGATGTTCATATCCTGTCGTCAACCTGTAAAGAACTTGATAGTTTTATATGTCCTCAAATGACGATCGTTCGTGATCGAGTTTATTCGGGATGGAGCGCGGCCGTTCATGGTCAAGCGCCTAACTTCAGATGACGATCGTTCGTGATCGAGTCATTTGAGGGAAAGTGCGACCCTGCGCGGTCAAGCGCGTAAATCCGTCCGTCGATCATTCGGGATCGAGTCATCTGCGGTGAAATTTGACCGTTCAAGGTCAAGCGCCTAATTTCAAATGACGACCGTTCACGATCGAGCCATTTGAGGTAAGGTGTAGCAGTCAGCGATCAGGTGGTGGACCTCCAATGACGACCGTTCGCGATCGAGTCATTTGAGGTATAGTGAGTTGTGCCGTTACAGTGAGTTGTGCCGTTCGAGGAGGGCCTCAAATGACGACCGTTCGCGATCGAGCCATTTGAGGTAAAGTGAGTTGTGCCGTTCGAGGCGGACCTCAAATGACGACCATTCGTGATCGAGCCATTTGAGATGAAGTGAGTTGTGACCGTTCGCGATCGTGTGCCGTTCGAGGCGAGTTTGTGACTGTTCGAAGTCGGGTGCCGTTTGAGGCGAGTTGTGACCGTTCGCGGTCGGGTGCCGTTCGAGGCGAGAAAACGCGCCCGGGAGGGCTTGATGTTTTGAATGCCAGGGTCACGTTCGGGTGAGTTCCTGGATTGTTTGTGTGCCTATTGAAGGCGAATCAGTGTACCCGGAGGGGCTTGATATTGTTGATACCAGGTTCACGTTCGCGTGGGTCCCTGGATCATTTGTTTAGGTATATCACTATCTCAGAGCATGCCTAAGGACCGTTCGCGACCCCGTACATGTGCAAGTAGCCTAGCCATTTCAGAGTTATCAGAATCAAATATCTATTCAACGGGTGAGCTTTTAAAAACAGAAATGTCCAAACAAACCAAGTTCAAATGTCCAAATCAACATGAAATAAAAACAAAGCAAAGATGTCAAAGTCCAAATCAACATGAAATAAAAGCAAAGCAAAGATGTCAAAGTGTAAGTTCCCACTACGAAACATTCAATGATCATTCAGAGCATGCCTGGAGAACGTTCGCGATCTCGTACATGTGTAAATGATTCGATTGCGTTAGTGGGAGCTTGCGACTCGTTCATCGTTATTTTAACTAATTGATAACCAAACGGCGTCCTGGTTCAGGGTTGCCTCTGGTTGATGTAGACGGTGGCCGCTCTGGCTCCTCCGCTGAAGCTCGCCTCCTCACATACTGAAGGAGCATGCCGTTCCTGATGTGTCCTTCCACCTCGTCCTTCAGATGCCTACAATCATTAGTGTTATGACCGTTTAATTCATGAAATACGCAAAACTTATCTGATTTTCTTTCGCTTGAGGTTGGATCCCTCCGCATTGGTCTGCGATACGGAATCTGCTCCTTGGTATCCTGATAAATGCGTTCCAAACTCTCAGTCAGCTCGGTGTAAGTAGTGAACCGCGGCTCTCTCCGCTGCCGTTTTGACCTGTTATCATAATCCTCAGTCCTTCGTTTTCCTTTATCCTTGTCTGAGTCCTTTTCGATAGGCTTTTTGTCTTTAAGCATATAAACTTCTATTCCCTCTCCTTCTTCTCTTTCTGCATTTGCGTCCTCTAAACGTAAAAACTTTTCTGCCTCGTTGTAGAATTCCTCTAGATCCACGGGTGGATCTTTAGTCAATGAACTCTTGAATTCTGTGCCGTCAGCTACTCCGGACACAGCTGCCATTACCACCATGGACGGATCCGCTCGGTCCACTGACGCTGCTGCTGCATTGAATCGTGCTAGATAACTTCTCAAGGTCTCTCCGGCTTTCTGCTTTAAGGTTGCCAAAGTCATCACATTCTTAGGTCTTGTAATGTGAACCCTGAATTGCCTCATAAATCTCTCAATTAAACCATTCCACGTTCCGATGGATCCATTCTCTAATTGCCTAAACCACAATGCTGCAATACCTGTCAAGTATAATGGAAAGCACCGGGCCATAACCTCCTCTGGTGCCCCCAGCACTTCCATATGCCTCATATACTTTGTTAGATGAACCGTGGGGTCCGTTCTTCCGTCATACGTGTCCAACGATGGTAACTTGAAATCCGGTGGGTTTCTAGCTTGTCTAATCGCCGAAGTGAAAGGACTCCTATTAACATCCTCCAAATCCTTGTTTACCAAACCGCCTCTCATAGCTCTTCTAACCATCTCCGCCAATCTGTCGCTGTCACCGAGATGCAATCTTCGTTCGTTACTTTCAACCTGCCCCCCGAGTTCACGAGGGAATTCTGGAATATGCCCCCTTGACTAAGCGTTCATTCCTCTGCTGCCTCCAGGTTGCGTGGGTACTCCTCTCTCTCCCTCCGGGACTGGATCTTCACGCTCCAAGTGTGCGCCTCCTAATCCAGGTGCTATTCCGGATGGTCCTGCTCCTTTCTGAACCCCATCAGTTTCTCTATTCTGTGTTCCAAGTTGTCCAATTTGTTGGAATAAGCTCTGAATCAATTCCTCCTGTCTCTTCATCATTGTCTCCATTTCGTCCCTAGTGATGTAGATTGATGCTTGATTCCCTCCTGAGGAGGCCTCTTGACTTCCTTGTGGTTCACTTCTCTCAGGCCTTGGCCTTCTACTCGATTGTCTTGTCATAATTTCTAGATCTGAACTCCTGGATTTTCAAATTCAACTTCTTCCTGAATTAGCCCTCTCAGTGAAAGCACCAAAATGTTTGCGCTAAAATTGGTCACAAACACCCAATACCGCGAAAGCACCCGTTTACGTACTCAAATTAATAATAATCAACACAGTTCTCAGCAACAATCAATATAGAATTCAGATCTAAGCAACTAATCACAATAATTCACAGACAATAATCACAAACACAGGATTTATAGTGGTTCGGCGTTCGTGCCTACGTCCACTTTGAAGGTTTTCTCTTTATTGCTTCACTTGATGATCTTATTCAATTACAACGGGTTGTAGCTTTGAACTTGATAATCTTAATTGATTACAACGGATTATAGCTTTGAACTCTGAACTCAACAGCAATAGTGACGAATAGGATTGAATTCAGCAGAGTCTGGACTTGCTTTCTCTCTTCTGAATCTCCTCCTCCTTTCTGAATGACCAGGGGCTCTATTTATAGGCGTGGAAGGCCAAAATCCCGCCCAAAACCTGGAGAGGCTGCTTGGCACGTGACGGGGGGCCCATAGGCCCGCGTTCTTGGACTGCGTGCCCAGTTTGGCATCGATTCGAAGTGAACTTCGAATCGATCAAAAAATTGTCCAATTGCGATGAAACTTGGCGTGGACGTTCTTCATCATGTAATCAAGCTTCTGTGAAAATTTCATGGCATTTGGATCAAGGGATTGAGAGATATGATCGATTCAAGGTGATGCATTTCGGTACGCTGGCAACTTCGAACCGATCCTATGGGTCGTTCGAACCCATATGTTTCGAATCCATATGGTTCGAAACCATAGGTTCGAATCGAACCTGTTGCATGAGGGGGCAGCGACGCTTCGAATCGATGGCTCTGGATCGATTCGAAGTTGTTTTTAACGTGTAGGGTTCGAAGACAGCATGGACTCGAAGCTTGTGATGGGTTCGAAGCTTGAGGTGGACACGAAGTGGTGATGGGTTCGAAGCTTGAGGTGGACACGAAGTGGTGATGGATACGAAGTTGATGGACGGATTCGAAGTAGTGATGGATACGAAGTTGATGGATGGATTCGAAGTGGTGATGGATACGAAGTTGATGGATGGATTCGAAGTAGTGATGGATACGAAGTTGATGGATGGATTCGAAGTGGTGATGGATTCGAAGTAGTGATGGAGTCGAAGCATGAATTGGCTTGATGGATTCGAAGGGAGACGTTGGCTGATGGATTCGAAGGGAGACGTTGGCTGATGGATTCGAACGTCGCCTCTTCCTATGGGTTCGAATATGATGGGTTCGAAACAGATGGTTTCGAACACGATGGTTTCGAACACGATGGGTTCGAACACGATGGGTTCGAACATGATGGGTTCGAACCGAGCAATGTGTACCTTCTTAACTTGAATCCATCATAACTTGAGCATATGACCTCGGATTGACTTGAAATTTGAAATGCTGGCTTCTATGGTCTTTCTTGTCATGCCTTATTAATTGTGGCCCGATCCGGGCTCGGACAGAATTCATCGATATCCATAGTGAGGTGAAATACGGCCAATCTCTGAGGCGAACTATTTTCTGTTTTTGACCAATCTTTTGGTATCACGGCTTTTGCCCAAAAAGCGGGATAACAATATATATAATGTATAGATATGTATGTGTGTATACGTATATGTATTAATTAATAAAATTATTCAAGATAATTTATTCTTATTTATTTCTAGGTCATGTGCACAGCTCAAAAAATTTCTTATTATTTTTAATTTAAAATTCATTTTAAATTAAATGTTCATTCAAAAATTAGTATAATATTAATAAAAATTAATTTCAAAACTTTCATGTCTTAAAATTTTAAAATAATCCTAGCTCATATTTTATGATTTGAAATTTTTTTAATATTTTTATGAGCTTAAATTTATTTTATAATATTTTATTTTTTATATTGAATTAATAAAATATGAAAAATAAATTTTATTTTCTAGTTGGTATCTGGTGCTAATATAATTTTATAAAATTTTAACAATAATTTTCATTAAACTTTTGAATTAATATAATTTATTAATGAAGTAAATTGATTTAAATAAATATTAAATATTAAAAAGTATTAAAAAAATTGTCGGAATTAATATTGCTACAATACATTATAAATAACATTATATGACTAATTTTAATTGTGATATAATGTTGTAACTAATTATAAACTATAGATATGTGACTGAATAATATTTAATTCAATAAAATATTAAAATTATATTAATTTTCATATGGCCGCACTGACCTGACACATGTGATGAAATAAAACTTTTTTATTAAGTATAAATATATACATGCATATAACCAGACTAATTTTGACAACATTACTTGCATATCAAAATCGTCACCTAACTATCAATATAATATACATATACATATACGGTAAAACAATATACTAATAATTATAAAATGTAAAATCATACCTTAATCCCAAAGCCTTGAAGTACATCTTAAAAAAAATTCTCCCGTTTTAAACTCTTTTCGATTCAGCAGAATGCTAGTCATTGAACTATTGACCTTCGGCTATCGAATAACGATCAAATCTGACTTGATTTGAGCTATAAGAGATGGAATCCCTACGAATTATTTTTGGCTAGCGATCAATGGAGGAAGAGGCAGCAAAAAATTCAATCTAATTAGGGTTAGGGATGTTTAAATAGTGGATAGAAAGGAGAGAAAAGTTGATCCAATCTTGTAACAACCTGGTATTTTCAACCATTCGCATCCGCACATGTCAGACTTGAATTGCTCAAAATACCGTGTTGTAGACAAAAATTTGGCAAATTTCAGATTATACAGTAAATAAAATCACAGATCACAAACACAGAGTAATAATAGTGCAGCGGAAGTAAAAGAAATAGTAGTTCATGAAGCTACTATATAAATATATCAGAGTTAAATAAGATACAACAGAAGAAATAAAGTACAGTAGAAGTCTCAATATGATAACTAAGTACAAACTGAATACAACAATAGAACTGAAATAGATAAGACTAGATAAGCAGATAATCTCCAACGATTCCAATCTCCAGAAAGTGGAATCCAATCTGTGAATAACTCAGGCTGACCCGAGCGTAAATAAAAATACAAACACTCGAGTCAGGACATACATACTTATACAATGTAAACCAACTCAAGTGAACTGTAGAAAAGGTACAAGTAACTTAAAGGATGCTTGGGACCGCCCATCCTCTAAGGATCCGTTAAACTATTTACTATGTAGTATATGCGCTATTATAATAATGTCTAATAGTAAAATAAACTTACTTTTAAATAGCGTTAAGGAGTGACCCAATATTCCCCTTAACACAAATAATGCCAATAGTCTATACAGTACCTGCATATCTCCTGATCGGGGGACTACGAGAAGATACTGCATAGGTACGACACAAATAGAAACTCGTAGTAAAGGCTTGATATGGTAGGTGACACGGCACACAAGGCAATGCCAGGGTAGATATACCAATTACGACACTCGGGCTGGTGGTAACGCAACAGCCACATACACCCACCGCGGAACACATTCCCACAAAATCGAAGGGGCGCCCAAACAATCACAAGTAATAGTATGGTATCGAAGAAATGTGTCCGCTACGAGGTGCGGCCTCAACTGGCCCGAGACCGCTCCTGTTTCTGCCACCTTATGCTAACTCACGGGAGTTGGGTCCACGTAACATACCATAAGAACGTCGCCACCATCCTACTTCATTCTGGAATCTCCACCGCGTACACGGTTAGTCAAAGTGGTTTTCAGTATCGATAGAGAGTATGCCCATATCCGATCCCGGTCTCTTTGCCAACCAATCGTTATTATAACCCGTGGTTATAACTTTAAAACATTATTTTATACTTCAAAATAAATTATCCTTTTAATCCAAATCTTCATCAAAATAAAGATTAAATCATTTCCAAACCATTTCAATAAATCAAAATAGCATATCCTTTCAAAACTTCATTTCAAATCATTTTTAATATATCAAAATAGCATATCCTTTAAAACTTCATTTCAAATCATTTTAATATATCAAAGTATCATAGCCTTTCAAAACTTCATTTCAACCATTTTATTATATCAAAATATCATTTCAAAGATGGTTTATACTTCGAAAACCCAGAATCATTTTTATTTCAAAAATATATCCATTTCAAAAACCATATCATTTCCATTCATAACATATATTTATTTTCAAAATAGTTTATACTTTCAAAGTTATTACTCTTTCGAAACCAAAACATTTGAAATCATTACACTTTGAAAATCATTATTACTTAATAAAAATCATAAAAATCAAAATTGTCTTATACATTTGAAATCATTACACTTTGAAAATCATTGTTACTTAATAAAAATCATAAAAATCAAAATTGTCTTATACATTTGAAATCGTCCTTTAATTCTTTACGTTTTCAAATTTGTTAAACTAAAGCCAAATTTCAAATTTTCAATTTAATTTAATTCAAACCATCAATTCAATTCAATTCCAGTTTACCAACAAACCATTTCAAATCTTATCAATTTCAAATATAGATTTATTCCATAAAATACAATATTCAATTTTTAGTATATTTCAAAGCTTAAATATCCCACATTTCATAAATTCAATATCGTTTAAATAAACTCAAATAATATATACTTCAAATATTCATTTATCAAATAAATTAAATAAATTAGAAATCGAATATCCTTTCCAATCTAATTCAAAATATCAAAATATTATTCAAACCATCATTCAGTTTTACTTCATTTATATACCATTTGAATCACACTTTCAAAATAGTTACATTTCAAAACAAATATTTCTGTTTAAATCAATAAAGTCAATTCCTTATATTTATTTACCTAAACAATCAATTTCCAAAACTTATCTTTTTCTAATGATTACTTTCAAAGATTATTTCCATTAAGATTTATTAAAACAACTAAATTCAGTTTTCGTAGCGCTTATAAAATGCTACGTAAAGTTATAGTTCAAAATAGTTCCTTTTCAAAAAAATAGCATTTTAGTGCTGAAATAGTTTCTTTTATTTTCATTATAACTTCACAAACAGTTAATTTTATTTTAAATCATTTAACTTATAAAATCATATATTTTCACACTTTAAAATCACCATTTCTATATTCTTATTTTTAAGATTTTTATAAAGTTAAATTCTTATCAAAAAATCAAATTTTACATAATTTCTTATTTAAATTCAAGTATTAAATTCCATTTCTTTAATTAAATTATTAACTTAACGATTAAGGTTTAAATTTCCAAAATATAACTTATACCCTTTATTTTACTTAACTAAAATTTCACTTTTAACAAAAATTCAAGATTTCCCAAATAAGTTAATTTTACTTAAACAATCATTTATTTAACATTTTAACTTATTCAAAAATCATTATAAATTTTATAAATTAATTTAAAATACATTTTAAATCAAAATATTATATTTTTCTTACTTTACATAGTTTCCTTTTAAAAACAAAACGTAAATTCCAAAATTTACTTATAGTTCAAATTCTAATTTCCATTTACTTAATTCATTATTTAATCTATAGAAAAATCACTAATATTTCTATAAAAATCATTTTTAAATAAAATTTAAGTCAAAATATTATAAATTTTACATTTTAAAATATTTTAGAAAATATTATATAAACCACGGCTCTGTATATAGTTTTCTAACCTAGGTCAAGTGATACAGATATATATCATTTCAATCCGCAATTTAAAAGGAAAAATTCGGGTTCTATCATTTCAAACCCGCAGTCCCAAGTAAAGTGAATGGTTTGAAAACCGCTCAGGCTTATCATTTCAGCCCATAACGATTTTTTCTTATTCTAAAGTCCATTCGGGTATGTATCATTTTAACCCATAGTGATACAAATCTACAGGGAATTTGCAGTGTGATAAACTGATATAAATAATAGAATAACATAAAATAATAGTAACATATGAATAACATGTGTAATAACAGGTGTAAACATCATATGACAATAATATAAATAGATATAGCATGTTGATATACTTTACAGATTCAAATGGTGTCGATTTATCAGTTATATAAGTACATATTAGTCTGGTGAGATTTACTCACATGTTCAAAGCTGGAGATCGCTGTCAAAGCACACACACCGACACTACGAAGGCACAACAACACGGATACGAAAAGAGAGTGGAGAGCCAAAGCTAATATCCTTGTTCAAATATATACACAAAACAATACAAATATATGTAAGTTTCAACACGATTTAAACATCAAATAACATTAGAATTCAAAGCCCAAAACAACATCGAATGAATTTGCACTTGTTCTCAACCTCATGTACTTCAGTTAGGAAGTGATTAGGCTCAGCTAACACAGGCATTGGGTCTAGTTTGGGTGTGCAAGAGGTCAGCCTACATGGTGTTAAATGGTGAAGAGGTATAGGTGCATAAATCTACCATTACAAAGCAAAGTTCATCATTTTCTAGGCTACAACTAGGTTCGGCCGTGGATTATGTAGGCCCAACCAGAGGTGTAGGTAGTGGTGGGTGATGTGGCAGGGGGTGGAGGTCAGGTCAGAGGTGGTGGTGGTGGTTGTGGGGGCTAGATGTTGTAGAAGGAGATGGTGACTAAAGGTGATCGGCTAGGCAACATGTGATGGGTTTTAGTGGATTTTTGTGATGATCTATGCCTTGGTGTGGCTCGGCCTGAGGAGGAGGGGTAGTAGGGTGGGTGATGGTCAGAGAAAGGGGGTGGTGGTGGTCGGCCAAGGCCTGGAGTAGGAGGAGTGGAGCCATGAAGTAGAGAACATATGCAAAGATTCAATGGAAAACAAAAAAAAACAAGAGAGAAGAGAAGATTTTTACCAAATTTTTGAACAACAAGGAGATGGCCGTACTTATTTTGTTGAGAAATGTTTGAGGAAGTGTAATTCACGTGAAAATGAAGATGAGGCTGAAGAGAAATGAAGTATACGGCCAAAATCAATAAAGAGAGGAGTTGGGAAATGAAAGGTCGGGAGGTGAAAAGCCATTGGAATTTCAATAGTTTAAAACCTTTCAAATTTCCTCTATTTTATTCTAATTTTTATATAACTGAAATATATATATAAAATCAGATATAATACGAAAATTTAGTAGATAAAAAGAAATAAATAAATAAATTTTAATTATATTTGATTTAATTGAATAAAACAGTAAAAATTGCAACTAGTCTTGAAAATATGAAAAATAAATGCAATGAACTTTGAAAAATTTGTATACACTTGAAAAATATTTATAAATAAAGATAAGAGCACAAAATAAAAATTAATTTACAAAAATAAATAAATAAATTGTAATTAAAAAAATTAAATGAAGAAAATAGCAGAAAATTGGAAACTAGGCTTAATAAATTGAAATAAATTCAAATAAACTTTAGAAAAATTATATTATCACTTTAAAAATAATAAAAGACAAAAATATACATACAATAACATATTAACACAAATTAAAATAAAATATGATAAAGAAAATATAATTTATATAATTTAAAATAGACAAAATTGCAAAATAAAACAAATTATACTCAAACTTGAAATGTACATAACTTTTGCAGTTTAACTCCGTTTTCAATGAAACGAAAAGAAGTGTTCAAGTTATTTCATCTATTTTCATAATAAAAGATAAAATTTAATATTTAAAATAATTTAAATTTGAAGTTTAAAAATCAAAGTTTGAACAGTTTGACCAGAAATTCACTTTACAGTAAAATATTCAAATTATACTAGTTTGAAATATAAATTACTTAATAATCAACATTTATATTTAAAAATGAAATGTTTGAAATAAAACAAATTTTAATTAATTTAAAAAAATAAAATAAAGTCAAATTTAAATTATATGCAAAAATCTAGGGTTGTTACAAATCTCATACTCTTTCTCATTCAATCTGGGCCGTCCAAATTGAAGCCTATCAAACCCTAAACGAGCCACCAACCTAGCCTATGTTGTTGCCAAAATTACCAACCCACATAATGGGCCTTAAACCCATTTATCATGCGGTGTGACATTTTGGCCAAATTAATCGCTTGCTAGGTTTTGGTAAAATCCAATTTCACTTTGTTAAGTGTTAACTGATTGTGACTTTTATTTACATCAATTCTCTTTGTCAAAACTATATCACTTTGGACGTATGGGATTTGGTCATGGTCCAAATTCCAATATCATCCATATTCAACTCTATTGTCCAAATACAAAGTCCTTGATTCAATAATAACAATCATTATTAACCGAAATGCTTTGGTCAGAGACTTTTACTTTGAGTTGATTTAAGTTAACCGTGATACCAACCTTATATAACGAGGAGACAAATCCTCTCTTGAATAATTTTCACTTCCAAGACTCCCATTTTACTTAACAAAAGTACATCGATGGACGTCGTGCCATGATTTGACTATAATCAAACTGGAGCTTTCATATTGAAGATCAACTATAACGACCCACCTTTTTGGACGGTTTAAATTGATAACAAACCACACATGTCAACTCAAACCATTCAAAAGGAGGATTGTTCATGGGATAAATAAGAAAATAAGAGAAAAGAAAAACAAAATACAGAATCTCACAACGGAATGAAAAAATATAATAATCAAATAAATAGTTCATGAAGTTGTTTTACAAATAACATTTGATTACACTTTTACAATACAATCAGAGCTATACATACAGTAGGAATAAATAAATAATGCAGCGAAACAACATGATGCAGTGGAATATGTATAATCAATAGTAATAATATACTAAATCTTCGTCTTCATCCTCTAGAAAAATAGTCTTCAATGTGCTGAAATACTCAGGCTGATCCGAGCGTAATGAAAAAGAAAACACTCGAGTCAGAACTAAAAGATCTTATGTAAGTTAAATCAAAATAAGTAAATATGAGTGGAACGGCTTCATAGATGTTTATGGAATTTTACATCTCCTATCCAGTGTCCAACGTGCATGCAATAACTTAAGAGATGTTTGGATTCCATCTTCTAAGGATCCGTTAAACTATCTACATATATAATACAGTATGCTATTATATTATGTCTATAATAAAGTAAATTATTTAAATAGCGTTAAGGCATTACATATATCCCTCTTAACAAATTTTTATATAAATACCATAGTCTATACATATACTGTAAGCTCTACCAAACTGGTGGTTTACTCAGGGAGCACTCCATAATTATGATACAAACCAAAGTCGTTGTGGGATCGATGAGGCATATGGCAAGGTACATGAGGCAATGCCTAGGGTAGGATACAATCGTTCTGTAGAACCGAGCTGGTGGTAACGCACAGCAGCTACTGCCACACACCTTGGAACATACTCCCAAAATCAAATCTAAGGTGGCCACCAAATCAATCACAAAGTAACAAATATGATATCGAAGAAGCATGTCCGATCGGAGGAGCGACCTCACTTGGCCCATGTATAGCTCTTGTTTTAGTCATATCAAGCTACCTGAGGGGGTCAGGGCTACATTCATACCTCATGTAGTAGCATTTGCTAAACGTCTACTTCGTTCTGGATTCTCCACCATGTGAAAAGTTGTTAAAGTGGTTTTCGGTATTGGCAGAGAGTATGACAATATCTGATCCCAGTCTTTTTAACAGCCAAATGCTTATTTCACATCGGTTGGTTTTTTTTACATTTTCAAAACCGATTTATAAATGATGTCGAAATATCATATTCTCTTCATGATCATCACTTTTGAATTCGTATTCACTTTCGAATCATTATTCACTTTAGAAAACATTATTTACTTTAAACCATATTCATTTTCAAAATCATAACCACAAAATAGGTTAAATCATCATATCAAGATATTCACATTTAAATCAATTAAATCTAAATCATAACAGTTCCAACGTTAAATAGTTTGAATATTGAAGGTAGTTTATATATTGTAATAGTTAGACATTAAAAATAGTATAGATATTAAAAAAAATTAAAAGTTGTTTATGAATTTAAAATAATATATATATATTAAAATAGTTTATAATTTAAAAATAGTTTATAGATTAAAATAGTTTATATATTAGAAATAATTTATATAATAAAATAGGTTATATATTAATAATGTTTATATATTAGAAATAGTTTATATAATAAAATAGGTTATATATTAAAAGTAGTTTATGTAGTAAAAAATATTAATATATTAAAATGGTTTATATGAGAAAAATAGTTTACATATTAAAAGAGTTTGTATATTAAAAGAGATTATATCGAAAGTAGTTTCAAATTGGAATCGTTTCTTCCAATTTCACAAATCAATTTAAATCAACTTTAGTTCCAAAAATTCAATTAAAATCAATTTCAGTTCAGCGTTTTTAATTCAAAAGGCTAAAGGTTTCAATTCAAATTCTCATTAAAAACCATTTAAATTTTATATTTATTTAAAATCCATGTCAGGGCTATGAATTTAAACCACTTCAAATTCAATCGATTTCAAAGTTTTAAATATTCAAACATTCACAATAACTCAATTGTTATAATTTCATTTATATTTCAAAATTCAACTTTAAGACTTCAATTTAAATTCTTTAAACAATTCATTTAAACTAATTTCAATTTCAACATTTTAATACTTAGATTTGAAAGTGATTCGGTTCATATAAGTCTAACTTTGTTTCATAATATCATTTAACTAGATTCAGAAATTAAGGATTTAAAACCATTTAATTTAACCAATCCGGTGTCCATATATAATTTTTTATCCTATGGTCAAGTGATATGGACATAAATCATCTCGACTCACAGTAAATTTAAATTTTTGAATATATATATCATTTCAATCCGTATCCTGAATCACAATTTTCCAAATCCATATAACCGCTCGGGTTTATCATTTCAAGCTATAACAATTTTTCCTTGATCTAGGATATGTAGCATTTCAACCATAGTGATTTTCATAACAATAACCAAGGAAACTTGCAGTGAGATAACAATATATAAAATAAACATAACATCAAATCATTAAAACTTCAACAATTAAACATCCATCACAATCATCATTCAAATCAACCAATAAATCATAACAATTAACTGGCTATTATTATTAGGTATATAACTTGCAATTCAATTTCAATATTAATTCAAATGGTAATCAAATTAATATAAATTCAAATTGAACGACAATTTAAGTATACCAAACATCCATCAGTAAATTTCTAATCATACCATAAATTTAACTTAACTAACACAAGACAATTTAGTATTCGTGTGTGGGTTAAACCACTCACCTTTGATTTTCAATCGATCAAAAATTAAAATGAAGGCTAAAGATCCAACGGTTTTAGTATCCAACCAAACTATTTCCATATTTTCCGGAATTAGGATACGATCGAAATGGAGAAAACCGCATCCAAATCCGAACTCGTATGCTAAAGTTATTCGAGTTAGAACGTTTGAATTCTGAAATATAATAATTAATTAATTAACAAAAATAAGAACACATCACCTTCTCTACCTTTCAAGTCGATCATGCCCAACCTCGTTCACGCGAACATGCTTAGCTGGCGACATCACGAACAAAACGCCGCTTCCACGATCCCTAGATCTAACATCACCATGCGAACCACCGGGTCAGACCGCCCCCTCGACCACATCGCCGCCGCCTCTAACGCCCCTAAACACCCTATGCCACTGCATAGATCGATATTTTCTGGCGAATTCTGACATGCCGGAGATGAACCGACCGTGTAGATCGAAGCCTCTTGACACACTCTACACTCCAGTACTACCCAATCGTGAAATAGTCGAAGATCCACCATTAAACGACAAACCCTAATAGGGACGGCCTAGAATGATCGACGATTTATGGCCAAACCGAGGCTCGGATCAAAAAACAAATTGCTGTAAAGGATTGCGCTCGTCGAGAGCTTTCCAACGATATATAATTTGCTATGGTTTAAGGAGTCTGAATTTTTGAAATTAGATTTGAAATTGAATTTGCAAATTAGGGTTTTCATATTCTAACGCTTGAGAAGGAGGAACAGATTGAAATAATAGTACGTACAAGAATAAGAAAAGGCTTTTAGGGTTTCATAAAAGAAATCAATTTATATGGACAAAGATAGATAAGAATGAATGGATAAATCGAATTTGGTCGAAACGATAACGATGACCCAAAAAGCCCGTTTTGTTTCCGAAACGATGATGGGTCATCCAATATATCGAAATATATGTTTTCAATATTTTTAAACTTAATGGAACTAGCTTCAAACCCCATTTCCACTGTATTTAGAAGTTAGCTTTCAAAATCATATTATATGCATTTAAATTCTTTTAATTGATTTCTACGCGTTTCGAGCTTGCACGGTCAAAGGATAAGTCTGATCGCTATGAAACATGAAATCCTATAATAATTCACCGTTACAGATTCGATGAAATTAGTTTCGTCAAAATCCGAGACATTGGCCAAAATGGCTAATTTTCACGTTAGTTAATTAAATTATTATTAAATTGATTCAATCCCTTTTAAATTCAAATCTAAAAGTTAACAAATTTAACATTCTCGATTTCATAGAAATTAATGTTCTATACAAATAAAATTTTCCATGTTAAATCTAATATTTAAATACTATATAAATTTCAGAGTTAAATTTCAATCATATAAAATTCCAGCTAATTGTAAATTTAAATTCCAATAAAAAAATTATTTTGATTTACACTCCTTTTTATTCAATCATCCAATACCATATGAATTCATTAGACACTAGTTTACATTTTATTACATTCTTATTCTACAGTTATCGTCATTTACCATTTTAATTATAATATTTCAATTTCATTGTTATCCCAACTTTTGGCAAAGTTGAGATATCCAAAATTTACTGAAAGTCAATGATTACTATTCATGAATATCAACCAAGCATTGCAGGATAACCATGGATATCAATGAATTTTGTCCGAGTCCGGAACGGGCCACAATTGACAAGACATGATGAGCAAAGCTGTAGAAGCCAGCGTTTCAAATTTCAAGTCAATCCGAGTTCGTATGCTCAAGTTATGATGGATTCGAGTTAAGAGGGATAGAATACCCCTGTTCGAACCCATCTATTTCGAACCCATCAGAGCAAGCACCATGTTCGAATCCATAAGAAGAGGTGTCGTTCGAATCCATCAGTCAGCGCCTGCTTCGAATCCGTTCCGCTTCGACTCCATCTACTTCGAACCCATCCTCGTACTACCTTCCTTCGAATCCATCCAAGACACCCCTGTTTCGACTCCATGAGTGCACCTGGCATCGAATCCGTTCCTTCGAATCCCCACGATGAAGCAGCTTCGAATCGATCTCAGTAATACATTTGGATCGATTCGAAGGAAGACTGGTTCCATCGATTCGAAGGTAACGAACCTTCGAATCCAACACTCGAAGCCACCAAGTCAAAGCGGCCAAAAAACCCAGGGATGTGACCCAGAATACTCGGAGGAAAAGAGGGGTTGACCCGGAGTATGCGCACCACGTCATCGACTCCACGCGCCAACGTATCGATTCGAACCAATCGGTTCGAACGAATCGATTCGAACAACCCCAGAAAACGAAAATCTTCAACTTGAATCGATCATATCTCTCAATCTACTTATCCAAATGTCACGAAATTTTCACAGGAGCCTGCATATACAGAGAAGAATGTCCACGCCAAGTTTCCTCACTATTGGACGATTTCTTGATCGATTCGAACCAAGGGTCGAATCGATCCCAATGTGGGCCCGGATCTCCAGGTTTCGGCCATGTGGGCCCCCTCACGTGTTAGAAGTGGTCTACCTAATTTCTAGGAGAAATATCAGCCTCCTACGTCTATAAATAGAGCCCCAGGTCATTCAGAAAAGGGACGGGATTCTCTTTGGAAAAATCAAGACTCTGAAGCATCAAGACTCCACAAAGGCTCTACTTTGCACTCAACAACCACCGTTGTACTTGAATTTCAGAACTACAATTCATTGTAATCCGTTGTAATCGATTGTAATCAGCGAAGAACATCAATAAAAGGAAAAACCTTTGAAGTGGACGTAGGCCGGAGATAGCCGAACCACTATAAATCGTGTGTTCTTGTTTACATTTATTATTTTGCTACTTAAGATCTGTGATTTGTGTTTGGATATTGCTGATTTATATTCCAACACTGGTGCTTTCACAATACTTGGGGTTTGTGACCAATTTTGGCGCAAACACTTTGGTGCTTTCACTGAGAACAACTAGCACCCGCTACATCAGAATTCAGAATTTAGGAACTCCAATCCAGAAACAATGACTCGACAAACAAGACAAAGGGTTGATAGGAGCCAACAGGGAGGAAGCCAAGAGGCATCCTCAGGATCAGGAGAAGGACAAGCTCCCGTCTATATCACCAGAGACGAGATGGAAGCTATGGCTAATTCACTACGCGAGAGCATGATGAAAACCCAACAGGAGATGTTGCAAAATTTCCTCGAGCAAATGAGGACAGCAAACATGCAAAACCTTGGACCAACTACAACAGCTACGAGTACGGGACAAGGAATCAGGGTTGCAGAAGCAAATGAAGGACAGGCTCAAGGCCAGAATACAGGAGTTGAAGGTGGTCAGCAAGGCCTTGGGGACAGACCCTCAGGGTCTGATATTGGAAGACCAACAGACGGAGCTCAACAGACTGGGGCCAATGCCTATGCTAACGAGCCACCAGAAGAATACGTACTAGAATTCCCTTCAAGGCTCGGGGGACAGAACAGGAATCCGACGAAGGGCCAACCCCTAGACGGAGATGAGAGAATGATAGGCCTAATGCGACGAATCATGAGAGGAGGATTGCCTAGCGGAGGCCTAGAAGAAGTTAGTCGGAGTCCATTCACTCTAAACATCCGAAACGCAAGGAACCCTCCAAAGTTCAAACTACCAGCGCTAGAACCATATGATGGGAGATCAGACCCGACCATGCATATTACAAGATATATTAGGCACATGGAAGTGCTGGGGGCATCCGAGGAAGTGATGGCACGATGCTTCCCTCTATATTTGACATATTTAGCTTCATTATGGTTCAGACAACTAGAGACTGGATCAATCGGAACATGGAGCGAGCTTGTAGATTGCTTCATGAGACAGTTTAGGGTCCACGTGACACGACCCAAGAGTGTGATGACCTTAGCATCAATCAAGCAGAGGACCGGAGAGTCCATAAAAGATTTTCTGTTAAGATTCAATGTAACAGTGACTTCTGTAGATCGCCCGGATCCATCAATGATTTTAATGGCGGCGGTGGCAGGAGTCGCGGAAGGCACCAAATTTAAGGATTCTCTAACTAAAGATCCACCGCAAGATCTTGGAGAATTCTTTCATAAAGCTGAAAAGTTCATTCGGTTAGAAGAATCACGAGCCGAGAGTCGTGAAATAAATACCACACAAAGTGTAGGAACCTCCAGAGAACAGTCCGGAGCGGACAAGGGAAAGAGGAAACAGGATGACAGACACGATGGTCCTGATAAACGGAAGAAATCCCGAGAACCAAGATTCAGGCAGTACACCGATCTGACTGCAGGCTTAGAAAGAATCTACACTGAAACTAGGGGGCAACTCCCCTATCGAAAGCCACCTATAAGGGATCCTACTGAGCGGGAGCGCATGACTGGAAAATATTGCCTATTCCATGAGCTGGATGGGCACACTACAGATGAATGCCGTCACCTAAAGGATGAGGTGGAAGAACATGCCAGGAGTGGTAGATTGCCGCAATTTGTCAGAGAACGGACAGCAGCGACAAGGCTTGAACAACTACCGCCCCCACCTAACAGGAACGATCCTGGATCGGGATCACGACTCGTCATCAACTGATTGAAGATGGCAAGGGCCAAGTCCAGGATTTGGACTTCGGTCAAATAATTTTATCTAGATTTATTTTTAGAATAAACGGTTACTCCACTTACACATGTACGGGAACCGGAGAGATCCCTAGGCATGCCCTGAGATGGAGATAAACCGCTACGCCCGGAGAGGCAGTTTTTAGCTTTTTTCTGATGTTTGAAATTGAACATCTAAAACTTGAATTTCGATAAATAAATTAGAACTTCTTGAAATAAACCTTTTGACCGGAGAGTCAAAGGATGAACATTAAATATCAATGTAAACATGATCGCTTTATGACCCTACCCGGAGAGACGGGGTCCAGAGTGCAGGAGGTGAGTTGCTTCGCCGGAGAGCGACAGGATCAACTCACTTAAGCGCTGTTTCCCCTTCACCAGAGAGTGACAGGATGGGATCCAGCAAGGGCCCGGAGAGGCTATGATCGGTCTCGAACGACCAAGACATCGCTAAATGTTCAGATACACTGAACCGGAGTGCAAGAAGTGAGTTGCTTCGCCGGAGAGCGACAGGATCGACTCACTTAAGCGCTGTTTCCCCTTCACCGGAGAGTGACAGGATGGGATCCAGCAAGAGCCCGGAGAGGCTATGATCGGTCTAGAACGACCATGATATCGCTATACGTCCTAACTGGGACCAGAGTGCAAGGGATAGAAGGCAACGCCAGAGAGCAATAGGATCTTTCTATTCAATCACTAAGTCTGGAACGGACTTAGTAAAGGTTCAGAGCAGCCAGTAATAGTCCGGAGAGACTACGAAACTTCATTCTCAACTTCTACGGAAAGAACGAATATTGGTTTGGCTTCGAACAGCCACAAACTTGATTGATAATACCACAGCTATGAATGAAACATGAATTCCTTACACTTGATATAAGACCATTCAAAACATACCTTTTACAAAAAGGCATGTTTTGGGGGGCAAAATGTTATCCCAACTTTTGGCAAAGTTGAGATATCCAAAATTTACTGAAAGTCAATGATTACTATTCATGAATATCAACCAAGCATTGCAGGATAACCATGGATATCAATGAATTTTGTCCGAGTCCGGAACGGGCCACAATTGACAAGACATGATGAGCAAAGCTGTAGAAGCCAGCGTTTCAAATTTCAAGTCAATCCGAGTTCGTATGCTCAAGTGATGATGGATTCGAGTTAAGAGGGATAGAATACCCCTGTTCGAACCCATCTATTTCGAACCCATCAGAGCAAGCACCATGTTCGAATCCATAAGAAGAGGTGTCGTTCGAATCCATCAGTCAGCGCCTGCTTCGAATCCGTTCCGCTTCGACTCCATCTACTTCGAACCCATCCTCGTACTACCTTCCTTCGAATCCATCCAAGACACCCCTGTTTCGACTCCATGAGTGCACCTGGCATCGAATCCGTTCCTTAGAATCCCCACGATGAAGCAGCTTCGAATCGATCTCAGTAATACATTTGGATCGATTCGAAGGAAGACTGGTTCCATCGATTCGAAGGTAACGAACCTTCGAATCCAACACTCGAAGCCACCAAGTCAAAGCAGCCAAAAAACCCAGGGATGTGACCTAGAATACTCGGAGGAAAAGAGGGGTTGACCCGGAGTATGCGCAACACGTCATCGACTCCACGCGCCAACGTATCGATTCGAACCAATCGGTTCGAACGAATTGATTCGAACAACCCCAGAAAACGAAAATCTTCAACTTGAATCGATCATATCTCTCAATCTACTTATCCAAATGTCACGAAATTTTCACAGGAGCCTGCGTATACAGAGAAGAATGTCCATGCCAAGTTTCATCACGATTGGACGATTTCTTGATCGATTCGAACCAAGGGTCGAATCGATCCCAATGTGGGCCCGGATCTCCAGGTTTCGGCCATGTGGGCCCCCTCACGTGCTGGAAGTGGTCTACCTGATTTCTAGGAGAAATATCAGCCTCCTACGTCTATAAATAGAGCCCCAGGTCATTCAGAAAAGGGACGGGATTCTCTTTGGCAAAATCAAGACTCTGAAGCATCAAGACTCCACAAAGGCTCTACTTTGCACTCAACAACCACCGTTGTACTTGAATTTCAGAACTACAATTCATTGTAATCCGCTGTAATCGATTGTAATCAGCGAAGAACATCAATAAAAGGAAAAACCTTTGAAGTGGACGTAGGCCGGAGATAGCCGAACCACTATAAATCGTGTGTTCTTATTTACATTTATTATTTTGCTACTTAAGATCTGTGATTTGTGTTTGGATATTGCTGATTTATATTCCAACACTGGTGCTTTCACAATACTTGGGGTTTGTGACCAATTTTGGCGCAAACATTCATTAATTCCATTAATTACCAATTTAATTCCATATTTACAATTATAATCAAGTTAAATTTACAGTTATTTCAATTGATTGAAATTACATTAAAATAGTTGTCAGTAACATTCAAATAACATTATTAAATCATTCTAATTATTTTCTCATTAATAAAATATAAATTTTAATTTCTCACAATATTAAATTCAAAATCTTATTTACTTTAATATTTTTAATTATCGAAAATTATGGGTCGTTACACTGCCCTACTCAAAACTTTTCGTCCTCGAAAAGAAACTAAGAGAATTAAGAAACTAACGTATTTTTATTCAAAATAATCAATTTACAAACAATTAATGCACAAAATAAAATCTGAAAATAACCAAACTTTAACAAAATTTTCGAAGTCTTAAATTCATGTAAAATTTCGGTAGAGTTTCCTTTGCGCGATTAGGTCCCAAAAAAAAACAATATCGATAATTACAATATATATATATATATATATATATATATCATATTTCGATAATAAAATATCCGACCTTAGGAAAACAACAAAATATCATTTCAAAACCGTAATCCAAAAACGTACCTATTTGTCGGGCAAACAACTTTATCTATAAAACCAATAGCAATAGTTATTGCTTCCATAAACCTATATTCCACTTATATAATCCAAAATAGTGAGAATTATGTACCAAAGAAATATTTAGTTGTTTCAATTAGTAACAAAAGCAAATCAACACAAAAAATATGCAAACAAAACAATACGACCATCATATGCAACAATGGAATCAATCATACATCCATAACAATCAAAACTAATGGTCTGTTAAGGTTCATAAACTTTCCGCTGTACAGGGATGATAAATAAACTAATAAGTGTACCTTTCAATTTCGTATGAATTTCGCAACTCTCACTCTCGATCTCCAATTGAGACGTGCCGCCAAAATGGCGTTTATAATGTTTTATGCCTATTCCGAACGCAATGGAAAAGGTTTCGAGTCCAAATTCGATCATATGGAGAAGATAGCTTTTTATACCATTTATTAAATTAAATTTCGATAAAATTTTCTGCGCGTTTGCTTATCGTACGGCCACATAACAACTCCGATGCTACGGAAAATCGGATTATAATACAATATTACGGATCCTACAGAACTGGTTTCGTCAAATTTCGAGACTATGTCTCGGAAAGCTATTTTTGTCGATTTAAACGATATAATTTCAAAACTGAACAAAATATTTCAAATTCAATTTTGAAGCGTCCATTATCTTCAGTATCATCAATATAAATTTTCTAAGCCTTTAAAATATTTTTAACAAGCTTAAAACCGAAGATACAATATTTTACTCAATCTCAATAATTAAATTCAAAAATTTAATTGCCAAATAAAAGGGGATATTTGAAATTCAAGTTGAACTATTCTCCAAAATTTAAAATAAATCAAATAATTCATTTTCAAATATTCAGAAATTCAAGGTCGTCACATCCTTCCCCCCTTAAAAGAATTTCATCCCGAAATTACTAGTTAAGAAGAATGATCCTTAACTCATTTATCATTTTTTCGCAAAACCAAACAATTTTATCAATTTGCCAAAATAAATCTTTTTACTCGTGACTCATTCACTTCAAATAACTTTCCAAATTTTTCCATAATTTCCAATCAACATTGTTTACTTCACATTTCAATTTTAAATTGAAATTCAAATTTCAAAATTTCTCAAAATTTTTCTAACTCTCTAAATTTCCGAAAAATTTCGCCAGCGTCTCCTTTGTGCGGCTAACTTGGTACGACTACAAAATGCCACAACGGGCCCCCAGGTTTCAAAAGAAAACCAAAAGCCAAGTGGCTGGACAAGGAAAATCATCAAATTTCATATTGAAATTTAAATACATACCTTTTCGAGCAATTTAAATTATCGTTGAAATCAAAATCCCAATTCCATTTCCTTTAACACACCCGTGTATCTATTTAGCAATAATTTCTAATTACGACATTCAAAATCATTTTGCTCGTTTCTTTACAAAAGTTTCAATATCTATTTTTATTCAAGTACGTATGACATACATATATTATTCGTACTCAATACTAATCTTGACCGCTCACTCGATCACACAATTTCACTTCCAAACTAGTATCGTCCACCCGGCTTTCTAGTGCGGACTCAGATCTGGTTTCTTGGTTAGAAACGTTATTCTCCTCGCATAGCCGTAAACTATGATAGAGAATTTCCAGAATCAGCCAGAAATCCATATCTAGATTTGTCGTCGAAAATCGAGTGAAAAATTCCAACTCGGATCGATATAACTATCTTGAAATTCTATGCTCGGATTCTGGATCAAATCGCTTACGCAAACAAAATAATATACGTACATCCTACGTATTTATTCCAATTGATTATTAGCTTTATCAAATTTTCTTTTCCTTTGTTCATATTGATTTTTCATTTACTTATTCACAATCGCCATTTCACAATTTTCCAATTTAATATTCATTCACTTATCACTTTAGAATATTTTCTCAACTTCAAATTTCACTTAAGAATTTCACCATTTATTTCTTAAGTTAATATAAATATTCTATATACTTTTTATATTTACTTCCAATTCACCACTTTGGTTTATAACCACTTATATTTAAACTGGATCTCCAATTCCATATGAATTCAATTCATATTTAGATTTGTCATTCCTTCAATTAGTTTCACTTACTAATTTTATTTCAATACTTCGCTTTGTTTATCACAAATTAAATTAAATTCCAATTCCAGTTCTATTTGCTTACAAATTTGAAATGAATTTCAACATCCAATTTCACTTTCATTTACTTGCAATTGTAAATTCATTTATTCATTCAAAATTTTATTTTCCACCTTAATAAATTTTGTTCCAAAACTATTTTTAACAAGAATCCAGAGTCTTTTCAACATTTCAAAATTATGTTTGAAATAAATTCAAATTATCTTTTGAATTTCCCGAAACCAATCCCAATTTGCAAACAACTTCCATTTAAAATAATTCAGCAACAATTCCTCTCTTGGAAACTCGAAAATGAACATCAATGATGCTGCAGTCATCACCGAAGTTATTTTCCAGCGACCGAAAAGAGTTTAGGGCTTTCATTCCTTCAAAACACTTTTCCAAAACCTTTGAAAATCATTTTCAAATCAAAAGAGATTTAATCTTTTCCGAATCTCCAAAATTTTCAAATTCTTTTTCAAACATTTCCTACCATTCCTCATGAATTCCATTTCAAATTATGAATCACATTCACCATTTATATCTACAAACTCCATTTGTATATAAATTTATTCCTTAGCTTTTGGTTATGTTTTCAATTCCTATTCAATAACCAATGATAATAATTTCCGAAAAATGATTTCTATTCTATACAAAAAATAGTTTGGGTAAAATTATTTCATTTACCCGATTTTAAAATAGTATCGTGTCGAATTGTTCTATTCAAGTGTTTAAAGATCCCTATCAATAACGTTAATTACTCGTATTGACCAGAATCCATATACCACTCAACAAACCACTCAACACAATATAAAACAATTTTTATATTCACTAACAATTACGTGCTCATATCTATTATTACACTTAAACTCATTCTAGTGTACTACTGACTCTAGTAATCCCCCACCAGAGCCAAGGTTGTCGCTTAACCAAAAGCTCTGATACCACTTTGTAACGACCCGATTTTACGACGCCCGAAAGTCGATATCAATACGTCCACTGTAACAAATGTCACACAGTCGAATGCCGAAAAACCGAACCATTAGGGTTTAAGAAGAAGAAGATAGAAGAAGAAACATAAACAATAACAGAATCTCACATTTCGCAGCGGAACAAATATAGTAGATAAATGGATATCTTTTAAAACAAAAACACAATATCAGTTTATACAATACATCATCAGAGTTTACAACGACATAATATAACACTGGCAGTTATTGTAACTTGCTTACATGAAAATTTTGGCTTGCATCAACCCAACGCAACGGACACTATATAATATAAGTGATACCTCTCGCCGTCTAGCTTTCCTCTAGATCTTCACAGCAATTTTTATGACTTCGCTCCAGAATAATGATAACCTGATTCTAGGCTGCCCATGTGGAAAATTATGGGCACCCAGAGTTTAGAAAGGGAACAATAAACTCCAGGTCAGTCATGAGACTTGTGTGAGATCTTAAAAATAGTTATTTTCACAAAGAAAGGAAAAGAAACCCGGTATGCTTTTGGAAAATGAAACTACCATAAGGCTTTCTGCTACACACACAATGCAAACGCATACTTGGAGGAGATTTCTCCTTATGACAGTCAAAAATGTTTGATACGCAAAAACCTTTGGATATTATTATCAGTGCATGGTGCAGAAAACATTTCGAAAGTATAATATTAATCTTAGCCAGCATACCACATTTAGTCATATGCCTACTATAGCTACCGTGTTCAATAGCAGGTTACCGCTACATTCCATGGCAGGTTGTACAACTAAAACCGTACATGGCGCGTATTGTTTCTTTGGATTTCCAACAATGGTCAGGCAAAGGAACTTCCTACGCCGAAATGGAACGTCTCTGGAGGGACGTCCCCGAGAACCTAACCGGATCTCTGCCAACACAAGGCCGAGTTACCCCATGCTATAATACAGCTATAACATGAGTAACTACCATAAGTATGCTATCCCGGGTCGTTATCGACCTTTATTCGAGGATCCTCAACCACAAAGCAATAAATTTGCAGTAACCACATAAGTTAAGTATCTGGGCTCCATATCATAATACAACCCTTTTCCCCGAAGGAAATGGACATACCTTGAGGGCGCTACCCCCAAATTGTCTTGCTGCAACATTCCTGTTTCAACCATTTTCGGGTTGTGAGGTTCGACGAAGTCTTGTCCACAAAGCTACGCTTTTCACAATAGCCATGCTTCGATCAACAAATGATCATCAGCACTTCGTATGACACATTACCAAATTGGGAATGTATCACCAGTAACCATCAATTACATAACCTCTGAGCTCGTACATCTCAGAGAAGGGTGTTAAGCTAACAGAATAAATTCTCCACCACCAACAGAAATTTATTTGATAGAAACCAGCTTTACATCTCAAAGTGTAACGTCAGACACACAGCCATACAAGTCCGTTCCAGGATCGAACGGAACCGAAGGCACTTCAAAGAAGCACTTGCAATCCAGATATTCACTAATCACGTCTGGAATCCCATCACAAAGGGTGATAAAATCTTTGTGCCGGAGCAACTCGATGCAAAGACTTTCGACAGGTAATCCTTTCGTTTTCGAAAATACCCGGTCTTTAACACCATCTTCAAATGCAATCCCATTTCATCGTATCATTATTCGGAATGTGTTTTATGACACAAAGTCCTCTCCCGGCTAATCCGAATAACAAGCGCTTATTTTAAAAATAAGTGTTACATTCAGATTTGAAACAAATCACAACAAATTTCCACTTTGATTTTTTAAACAAAAGATTCATCACAATCATAAAGGTTCGATGTGGTCTTCGAATATCCATTTGGAATCCGACCCCCGCTCGCATCGAAATTCAAATGCCATTAAGAAAAAGCCAATATTGATAGTCGGTTATTTAACAATCAATCAACATTCACAATAGTCACCAAGATTTAAATAATTTTACCCCTAATTATTTATTTTCAAAATATCTTCTCAATATATTCAACCATTTGAAAACAAATTTCAAACCAATTTCCAACCTTCGAAAACAAATTTCAAATCACTTTTTCACTTTTCAAACCTTTGAAAACAAATTTCAAATCAGTTCCTCACGTGGAAAATCTGCCGAGTTCAAATATTTTAAAATAATTTAAATCACTTATCCAAAATATTCTAGGAGAAATTTAAAATAAAACTACCTTTACTTAAATATTAGTTATGAAAATATTATACTAATTATCATGAATATAAGACTTCATGTCCAAACTAATTTTAAAATAAAATTAGTAAATAGAGTATAAATATTTAAATAACTATTTTCTAAATCAAATATCAATTTAATCTTTAAAATAACCCCTTCTATACTTAATTAAATAAATCTTTACTTTAAAGATTTAAAACAATTCCCAAAAATAATTTCTCCAACAATATTTTTTTTAAACCAAATCTAGAACTTTTAATTTTATTTCAAAAGCAATTTTAAAAATATACTCGGCTTTCCAGAGAAAGTACACCTTCCATTCTAAAATGGTTCATTCAAATCAATAAATAAATCTTTCTGGATTTATTTTAAATTTACGTTCCAAATCCGTAAATTCCTTTACACACTTTCAAAAATAAAACAATATTTATTTTTAAAACAAATTTCCCTTTCTTTCATAAAACTCCCATTGTGAATTTAAGTTTTCAAATATCCACTGATATACGATTTTCAAATCGATTCCTAAATATTCACTTTCAACACCAAATCAATTTTCAAATTGATTTCAAAATTTATTTCAAATACCAAATCAAATCCCAAATTGACTTTCCAAACATTTATTTCAAACACCAAATCGATTTCAAAATTAGTTCCAAAAATTTATTTTTAAACACCAAATCAATTTCAAATCGGTTTCCCAAAGATTTATTTTCAAACACCGAATCAAATTCCATATCGATTTTCAAATTTATTTTCTTTTAAAATAAGTTCCTTTATTTCTTTCAAACAATTAAAAATCCATATTTTAAATAAATTCTTCAACCTTTGAATAATATTACCTGAAATCCATTTTTTAAGCCTTTTTCTCATACCTTGGAATTTTATTCAATAGGATTCAAAAATAAAAATTTATCCTTTTAAAATTCCTTCTTTTAAATTTATCCAATTCTCAAAATAAATTTTACTAAAACTTTCAACTTTAATTTTAAAAATCCAATTCTATTTATTTTCGGTATCCAACGATACCAAAAATAAATTCGGCTAAGCCTTCAACGATTTCAATCACAAATATATTCACACACAGATTATAAACAAAACAACACACAATTATTGAAACAAATTCAATCATTTGAGGAATCCAGTTGGATCCCTCCAACCTGTTTCCCTGCATCTATAGACGTTAGCACAACAATTAAATACCATTTTCACTTCGAGGTGGAATATCGTGGTATATGGGATTTATAAAATATCATCCGCTATTATGCGGCGCATAGGGTCTAATTCAATATACTGATAGTTATTTATCATCCAAGCACACAATCAACCATTTTAAATTTAACTATCACAATTCAACAATCAATCAATAACTGAAATTTTCAATTAAAATTTAAGTGAGAAGATCTCACCTTTGCTTTTATTTCGCAATCCGTTCCAACTCTTTTCCATTCCGGGTTGTTTCTCCATTTTAGACCTTGTATAAATAATTTATATAACTTATTAATATTCAAACAAATCGAACCATCAATTATCATTTATAAATTTTAATTAACTAATGATTTGGTTCAAAAACCGATTCACTTTGGCAAATTATCTTTAGTAACCAAAGTAAATTTATTAAGTTAATTTAACTATTTATCCACCAAATCTATTATTTTAAAATAAGCTAGTATATTTTAAATTGAAATAGTCATTTATTTTATTTCTTACATATACTAAAATAATTTATATAGATAAAAATCAAATTTTTACATAACTTCAAACACAATTAAAATTCATATATATATATATATATATATATATATATATTTCTCAAACCTTACCCTTTTATATATATATATCCTATTTTGATTTATTTAAATTTTCTTTTCTTTTCTTTGAAACCTTGTCTAAATATGTATACATATTTACCAATTTCAAAAACTGATAATTGATATCTTACTGTATGTAATAATCTCTGAATACTTAAAAAAAACTTTCTATTTTTAACCTTACTATATATATATATATATATATTTATAAAAACTATAGGTACATATATAAATTTAATAAAATAAATTAAGATAAGATAAATAAATACCTTACTGTTAATAGTACGACCCAGATCGAGACCACCGTTCGCTCCTCTCCGAACAACTCACATCCACCATCTCGGCAACGTCGCTCAAAGGCACCTACATCCCAAGCCATCGACAATCGCCGACAAACCCATATTGCGTCGCCACCCCTCCATCTACATCGGCCTAAGCGCGCGCTTCGCCTGAAACCACTATCGCCATCGACTGTGTCGATAAGTGTCGTGCCTGTGCCCTTGCTTCCCCCATTCTTCGTTTGCCACGCTCGAGCTATCGACGCCGCCGCTGATCCTCTATTTGAAATTAGAATTGAACGAATCGATCTTAATTTTTTTTATTAACTGAGGAAGAGGGCTTCGACCATTTAAATTTATCTTTTATTTTATTTTATTTTATTTTTTCTTCGCGATTCAGTGAATCGTAGAGGTGGCCATTGATTTTGATTTCATTTTGGTTTCGTGAAACTGGAACGAGAGAATTTTGTTCGTTCGTTTTTTCTTTGATTTTGTTTTGGTTCTGCGTGTTTTGTTTTTTATTTCTTCAAACGAGATTTTTACCTCAATATTTAATTCAAACGAACGCGTGTCCCTTTCAATTTGCCAAGTATTTGAGATAATGAAATATGTAATTGGTCTTAGGAAATTATATTAAAATAAACATATATATTATATTTAAATTTTAAATTCAAATTCAAATCGTATCAATTTCGCAACTCTCAATCTCGATCTCCAATCGAGACGTGCCGTCAGGCATTTATAATGTTATACGCCTATTCCGAACGCAATGGAAAAGATTCTGAGTTCAAATTCGATCGTATGGAGAAGATAGCTTTTCATACAATTTATTAAATTAAATTTCGATAAAATTTTCTACGCGTATGCTTATCGCACGGCCATACAACAACTCCGAATGCTACGGAGATTAAAATCCAATAATAATACAATATTACGGATCCAATGGAACCGGTTTCGTCAAATTCCGAGACTGTGCCTCGGAAAGCTATTTTGTCGATTTAAACGATATAATTTCAAAACTGAACAAAATATTTCAAATTCAATTTGAAACTTCCTTTATCTTTAGTATCATCAATATAAATTTTCTAAGCCTTCAAAATATTTTTAACAAGCTTAAAACTGAAGATACAATATTTTATTCAATCTCAATAATTAAATTCAATTATTTAATTGCCAAATAAAAGGTGATATTTGAAATTCAAGTTAAACTATTCTCCAAATATTTAAAATCAATCAAATAGTTCAATTTCAAATATTCAAAAATTCAGGGTCGTCACAAATTTCAATTTCAACATTTTAATGCTTTGATTTGAAAGTAATTCGGTTTATATAAATCTAACTTTATTTCATAATATCATTTAACTAGATTCAAAAATTAAGGATTTAAAATCATTTAATTTAACCAATCCGGTGTCCGTATATAATTTTTTGTCCTATGGTCAAGTGATACGGATATATATCATTTCAATTCACAGTAAATTTAAATTTTCGAATATATATCATTTCAGCCCGTATCCTAAATCACAATTTTCCAAATCCATAAAATCGCTCGGGTTTATCATTTCAAGCCATAACAATTTTTGCTATCCATATGGTCGTTCGGCTACGTAGCATTTCAACCATAGTGATTTTCCTAACAATAACCAAGGGAACTTTCAGTGTGATAACAATATATAAAATAAACATAACATCAAATCATCAAATTTTCAACAATTAAACATCCATCACAATCATCATTCAAATCAACCAATAAATCATAACAATTAACTGGCTATCATTATCAGGTATTTAACTAGCAATTCAATTTCAATATTAATTCAAATTGTAATCAAAATAATATAAATTCAAATTAAATTTGAACGATAATTTAAATATACCAAACATCCATCAGTAAATTTATAATCATACCATAAATATGATTTAACTAACATAAGACAATTTAGTATTCGTGAGTGGGTTAAACCACTCATCTTTGATTTTCAATCGATTAAAATTTCAAATGAAGGCTCAAGATCCAACGATTTTAGTATCCAACCATACTAATTCCATATTTTTCGGAATTTGGATACGATCGCAATGGAGAAAACCACGTCCAAATCCAAGCTCGTATGCTAAAGTTATTCGAGTTAGAACATCTGAATTCTAAAATATAATAATTAATTAATTAATAAAAATAAGAACACATCACCCTCTCTACCTTTCAAGTCGATCATGCCCAACCTCGTTCATGCGAACAAGTTTCAGCTGCCGACATCATGAACAAAACGCCGCTTCCACGATCGCTACCCCCTAGATCTAACATCACCACGCGAACCACCGGGTCAGGCAGCCCCCTTTCTGATGTCTCGGAAATTTAGGCAACAATTATTTAATAATTTCATTGATAATTATTTTTAAAATGTGAAATATTGATTTAATAATTTAATTCAAACAGAGATTTTCTTTTGAAAATTTATAATTATTTAATTTGTCAAATGATATTCTTTCCAATGTTAAAAATATTTAAATGATAAATTTATCTTTCTAAGCTGATTTAAAAATATTTTATTTATGATGTATAAATGTTTATACATTGTAAATAGAGGATTTGGTTTTAATTTTAATTTATATTAAATAAAGGATATTTTATAATTATTATATAAATGTATAATTTGTAAATTGATTTAAATTAATTTAAAATAGTATTGTAAACTTTTCAATAGTTTGTTTTAAAAATCTTTCTTATATCTTTATAGAAATGCAAGTGAGTATTAATTTTGTTTATAGATAAATATAGTTTAGATTTTATAATAAAAGTTATTTTGTTTTGTTTTATTTTAAAATTGCTTTTCTTTTGAAATAAGGTTTAATTCATTCTTGTTTAAGTATAACACTTGATTTAAAAACTCTTGAATAAAATTTAATTCAACCTTTCTTTTCTTTTATAAATCTTTTCTTTTGAATTTAGTTTTATAAAGAATATTATTTTAAAAATAATTAAACAAACATTTAAATGTATAGTTTTATAAAGAAGTTTATGTGTATTTAATTAAAGGCTAATGTTAATAAAACATTTTAAACATGCTAGAAACAAGTTGAAATGGTTTATGGTAAATTCAAATACATTTAGTAATTTTGAATTCTCTTTTGAATATTGAAATAAACATGTGTTAGCTTTTTAAACATAAAGAGAACACTTGTAAAAAAATTGAGACAATAAGTCAACAAGTGGCAAGCTTATTTATTTTTCTTAAAATTTAAGTTATATTGATAGGAAATAAATCATAGCTAAAGCATTTTGTTAAAAACACTTTCTCTTCAAATTGAGAAATCTGAAAATCATATTTCAGTGAATCAAAAAAAAACCCCCAAAACAAATGCATGTCAAAATCTACAATCTTTTTCTTAAAAATCTCAACTGCAAATTGAAGATCAATCAACAAGCAACTTTAACTTCAGATTTGCATCTCTGGGAAATGGGATCTGCATCAAATTGTTTTCTGCGTTCTTAAAATTTTAATAGGTGAGTAAACCTTTATTTTTAAAAACAGTTCTTCTTTCTAAAATCAGTGCTAAAGTAAATACTAGAACTTAAGTTCAAATGCAATCTGTTTTCTTTTTTTAAAAAAAAAATCATCAAAATCAAACAACTATGAATAACTGCTCTGTCTTCATTTTAAAAAGAAATATATAGTAAAACTTCTGTTTTTTCAAAAAGCAGTTCTTTCTGTGTGATCTATAGCCTCTAATGATTGCTCTGAGATTGAATATAAATGTGTGTTTACAAGTATGATATTGCATGCATACTTGTTTCTGAGTATTGTATATTTGTTGCTCTGTGGATGATAACAGTCCTTCTTTTGCACTAGATAAATTGATAACTTTCTGTACAATGGGAATTTGACAATGATCACTGAAGAAAATTTGTTAATAACACTATATTCTTGGTTTTAAAAATAGTTTAAGATAGTATTGTTTAACAAATGGACTGTAAAAAAATAAATAAATTAAGATTACAGTTTTAAATAAATTGTAGGGGAAAGGCATTTCTGTTTCAAAACAGAAATAGGAAAATTTGAAAATATCTGTAGGCTAGTAAATTTGGGGGATTGGAATACTTCCTGTAGGTGAATTATTGATGTATGAACGAAGGGAATTTTGATGATAGATGATCAGAGAGAGAGGTGAGGTGATATTGAGTGTGCCCAGGTTTTCAAAACCTAGTGCAGTGATGCAGTGCCTTATCTATGCACATGCTTTCTGCTACATCGAGTAGGAGTGGGATTTGGGAGATGGAAAGAGGTGTTATAATGGGATCATCTGTTGGAATTTCAGAAATGATGATGGTCAGTGGCATGCATATGGAATGTTGACAGGTTTACAGTAGTTCTCAAGTTCTGGTGAACTTCTGATGTGCAGGGTATTTTGACTCGGGGGTTGCTCGGGTATTTTTGTATTTGACTCGAAGTAGGGTGTTGGGAAACTCGAAGTAAGTAAATGGTTTCTCGGGTATATGGCTACAGGTTTTAAAAACAGAGAGTATTTTGCAGTTTTTAAAAATTTAAATAAAATTCATAATTTAAAGATTGTAATTTGATTCAAAAATAAGTAAGTCTGAATTCAAATGAAGTTTTGAATTCAAAGTTTTTAAAAATTGAAATCTTAAATTTAAATTCAGTTTTAAATCAAAATTAAAACAGTTTGCAGGTTTTAAACCAGAGGATTATGCAGTTTTAATTTTTGAATGAATCTATCTTTTTAAAGATTCAAGCACAAGTTGTAACTGAATTCAAATGTAATTTTGAATTCAAAGTATAAAAAAAATGAGAGTCTTAAAATTTAAAAAAGATTTAAATATGGGTTTAAGTCAAGTTTTAAACAGTTTCAGGTTTATTCTTTAAAACCCAGATTTCTATTCAAACTG
Source organism: Allium cepa (assembly GCA_030765085.1). Lineage (NCBI taxonomy): Eukaryota > Viridiplantae > Streptophyta > Magnoliopsida > Asparagales > Amaryllidaceae > Allium > Allium cepa. The sequence continues at coordinate 714,474,760 of CM060934.1, forward strand.
TTTTGTAAATTTTTAAATTTTGAAACAGATTTAAATGGTTTAAGGAAGATTTAAATTTGTTTTTGAAATTAAGTTAAAACTATTTCAAGTTTCTTTGAAAACCAGTTTTAAATTTCAAAACAGTTTATAAATTTAAAAATGATGAACATATTCAAAAGTTTTAAAGATAGATTTGAAAATGAAAAATTGATTTCAAGTGAGTTTTAAAACTTGAAAGAATTTATTTTCTTTAGTATTTAAATTAAAATATGAAGTGTTTAATTTAAATTTGGAAATTGAAATAATCAATTTAAATCTTTCTTTATATTTAGGTAATGAATATTCTTTAACATTCATTTTGTTGTAAGGTTTATAATTATTTTAATTTGAATTAATGTTTAATGATTAAACATTTTAAATATCAAATTTTTAAATAGAATTTGAATTTATTTTAGAAATGTATTGTTTTAATACATTTTGAATGTAAATGAGTTATTTGATTAGTAATTAAATTATTTTGGAAATATTTAAAATAATTAAGGATTTTACTTAATTATTTGACTTTTAAATAATGGTTTAGATTAATTTTAATTGGAAATGATTTATTAATAATTAATCTAATTCAAATTTTCTTAAGTATATAATTAAGGAAATGTTGTTAATTAATAATTGGTGATAATTATCTAGGGATAATTTAGTAATTAATTAATGTAATTAATTTTGATAATTAACTAGATTAATTAATTGAATATAATTAATTGTAATTGGTTAAGTGTAATTAATTGTTAAAGTGATTAAGGATTTAATTACTTATTGTAATTAATTTTGATATGTGATTTAATTAAGTTAATTAATTTAAATAAATCATCTAATGGTTTTTAGAGAGTAATTACTTAATGTAATTAATGGAGCAGGATTACTTAGAGAAGTAATGATGATAATTACTGGAATGTAATTAGTAATTTGGATAATTACTTTTGGAATTAATTAAGGAATTAATTAATGATTAATGATTTGTTAATTAATTTATAAATGAGTAATTAAAGATAGTTAATTACTAAATTTAATATTAATCAAGGTGATTAATAATTAGATTAATTACTAAATGTAATTAATTTTAATTAAGTAATTTATTTAAATATTAGAGATAATTAATTATTATTATTAATGATGTAATTAAGGATTGTTTAATTAAGTAATAGTTTATTAATTAAGTAAATAATTAAGGATAAATGTAAATTAATTATAATTAATTAATAAATGAGTAATTAAACATTAATTACTTATGATTAAGGTTAATTAATTTGTGGAAATTAATTAAAGACTAATTACTTATTGTAATTAGTGAATGATTAATCAAGGTTGTTTAATCAAGTTAAATACCTAGTGGATAACTAATTATCTGGGTTAATTAATTAATGGTGTTAGGCAGGATTTAAATGAGTAACTAATTTAATTTATTATAAATTAATTAGAGATGGTTGTAATTAATTTAATTCATTTTAAATTAATTATAATTGTTGGTTAGTGAATCATTGCTTATGGATGATATTGATTGAATGGTTGTGATCTCAGTAATGAGATTAGTCGTATCTATATGATATGAATGCTTGGTTTATGTATGATGGTTTGTGATGGATTATTTGGTTGTGATGATTATATGTTTATGGATGATACAGATTATCTGTTTATGATATGAATGTGATTATCTATTGTGTGATGTAGTGTATCTTCTATGTGGATTAGAAAATAATGAAATGAGTTAATTATTTAAACCCTTAAGAACAACTTGGACATTAAGATGGCGTTTGGTTTCGATGAGACCGCGATCGGGTTTCCATATTTGGATATCCGAAAACCACATCGATTCCAATTAAACGTTAGGTCGTTAATCCAAGTGGAGCAAGTGAAGACTCGAGGTGTAAGGGCTATACGTCAGTATAACTCTGTGGGTGATTCCTTAATGAGTTGACGGAATAGTACTTATAGATTCGAGATGGTGATTTAGAGTGCAAGGGTTATCGTCGTTAACACTGAGGGTTATTCCAATACGAGTGTAACGAGATAATGCCTTCGGTTTCGTTCAAACCCGGAACGAACTTGTATGGATCGAATGCTTTCAGAACATCGTCAGGTGGACGATGAGCATTCTAAGATTGATATGTTCTATAAAGGTAATCGTAACCTCAAGCCTCATCAACCGGGAATGGCTAAAACAGGGGAGGTGCAGCAAGGCTTCGTGGATAGCTCCCACTGGAGAGCTAGATTTATCCCTGTCTAGATGTCCCTTTATATTCGGCTGTGTGGCAGTTGGTGACGACCAATCTGCGGGGTAGTCTTGTTCGGAACTGTTCAGTATGGAACGGGTCCGACTTTGTGTTGTAGGGGAGTGGGAGTACTCCTCGATACGGTGATCTAGGCCACGTACTGTGACGGGCGGTACCCCAGTAGCCCTGCCATTGTTGGAAACCCATTTTCCCTACATGACCCTACATTTCTGTTTGTATTACCCACTTTTGTGGCTAGTAGCTGGAATTTAATGAATGTAACAATTTCGGCTATTTCTTATTTACTTGAAAACCCTAGACACTATTATAATATCACTGGATTTCCTATCAAATGTTTTGGTTAGCGCAAGGTAAAAACTTTTCCATGTTTATGTGTGGGAAGTCTTACGTGATACCTTTTGTCTTCAAAGGATTTTCTAAAGTTAAGCAACTTTTATCCCATTTTACTCACACCAGACCCCTGTCTGACCTGAGTGTTTATTTTCTGTTTTATTAAACTCTTGGGTACTCATATTACGTATGAGTAGTCAAGTGATTCAGGATTGCTTTGACAAGTTCTGGAGGAGATAATGGAGCAGGAGGCTTCAGCGTGTAGATATAGTTAGTGGTTCCGCTGTGTTTGTGTTGTATCTGTTTTTCTCTGATGTACTTGATTGTAATTGCTAGACAGGTGTTTATAACTGTCTAGTTTGTGTTGTATTAGCTATATTACTCTGATGTATATGATACTATGTAAAGTATTATGTGTTATATTATAATTTATTCGATTCCGCTGTGAGATTCTGATGTTGTCTGTTCTTTCTTTCCTTTCTTTTCTCTTTTCTGTCCCTTTCTTTCTTCTTAGCGATGCGACTTCCTAGAGTTTGGAAGTTGGGGCGCTACATTGTGGTATCAGAGCATTAGGCTGAGCGAATACCTAAGCTCTGAAGTGTGTCTTTCATTAGAGAGATCTAGGTTGAACGAATGCCTAGACTCTGGAGTGGTGTCCTTCTAGAGAGAGCGTATTTGTAATTTTGAATATATATATATATATATGTATATATATATATATATATATATATATATATATATATATTTCTACCTATTAGATTGGGTTACCTGTTCGGGATTTCCAATAAGTAATAAAGGTAGATAGGGTAGTGGTGTGTGTAACACAACTACCAATGGTTGGAGTTCAAGTGTGCGAGGTTGGAAATGATTTGCTAGGGCAGTGTTGGGCATCTTGTGTAGTTTGGCAGTTTGGTGTTAGGGATTGCACTAATCTCTGAAGTAAATCTTTTCAAGATTCAGAGTTTATTTTTGGATTATAAGCTGGATTTCACTCGTGTGAGTGGACTCTCTTGAGTTTGGATTAGTTGGAAGTACTGAAGCCAGAAATGGTATGTTGGCAACCTCAGGGAGGAGTTATGTCTGTATTTGAGTTTGAGACTCAGTTTGGCAGAGTGTTTTGAATTTGGTTTGGGAGCGAGTTTCCTGAGAGATATCTGTCTATCTGGAAGGTTCTATTGTGAAGAAGCTGGTGTAGCTTTGGGAGTCGATGAGCTTTTGGATTAGGAAGTTTTGGCAGCAGTAGTAGCAGTAAGTGGCCTGTTTCTTTGATGGTTCGGAAATCTCTTTGATTCTTCTGTCAGTAGTCCGGGCAGATGGTGAAGCTTGTCCATTTCTTCTGGAAGCTCAGTTGGGAGTAATGTTAGTAGTTAAGAGGTGGACCACTAGTTTCTTCTTTTGAAGGCTTTAGCTGTTCTGTTTGTTGAAGTAAGGACGATTTCTTTGATCTGAACTAGGTGGAATCGCAAAAGTGACTTGCGATGGTTCGGAAGTTCTTTAAGTGTTCTTTGTTTTGGATTGAAGCATCTCTAATGGATGTTTGAGTTATCGAAGTGATTTGATTTTTTTAGATATCTTCGAAAGAGGTTAAGATTTGCATCCGCATCAAGAGTTTGAGTTCTGTTTCAACTTGATTCTTGGAGCTTTACCGGTGGATCAGATTTGTAGGAGGTTCTTTGTGACTGTAATCTGTTTAAGTTGGTAGGATTTATCGGATCAAGTTTTCTGGTTGAATTTTTGCTGTGATGTTTGTGACCGAATCGGATAGGTCACTGAGATTTTATGGAATTTGATGAACAGTGTTTCCGGGATAAGTTGATCAAGTTTGTACTTGTGTTCATCAACAGCATTCTTGAATCAGAGTTGCGCAGTGGAAGCATGGTGGTAGCTATTCCAGAATAAGAGCACTCGATTCTTTAAGAATTTGAGTTTTGTCTTGGATCAGAGGATTTCTATAGGAAATTCATTTTGGATCTGGAGATTTGATTGTTTTTGTATCTGTTTGTTTCTAGAAAGAGTAGTTTATCTGAAGACTTCTGATATCTGTAGTTGAGTTTGTGTGGTGGATCTGTTTGATCTAGAAGTTGAGGGCGGCCCTGGATCGACAGGAGAGATTTGTAGATAGGAGATTGGATCTTTCTGTCTTCTCTTAAGGATTAAGTGTTCGATCTACAGGATTGAATTGCCAGTTCGGATGGTTGGGATTTGTTTGTTTCTCACGTATCTCTGAGGGAGTACGTGTATGGTTTATCTCTGGTTTTAGAATCAGTAGTTCTGAGAGATTTGGGAGTCGATCAGGACTTGTCTGTGGTCTAGTATCCTGTTTAGATTTGTAGATCTAGATATATAGGAGCTCTAGATCTGAATGGTGTGGCTAGTTTAGATTTTATAGGGCGAGTGTCCCGGTGTTTATACTTGGGAAACTCTAGGGAATCTTATCCAGAATTTTGTCTGGATAATTAGAATTGTTTGTTTGAATTGGTTACTATGGTTGCTAGTATTTGGTTGATAGTATATGATTGCTCGTTTTAAATTTAAAATCTGTATGGGATTATTAAATTACCTTTGCTTTTAAATTTGCGGGACGAAATTCTTTTAAGGGGGGAAGGAATGTGATGTCTCGGAAATTTAGGCAATAATTATTTAATAATTTCATTGATAATTATTTTTAAAATGTGAAATATTGATTTAATAATTTAATTCAAACAGAGATTTTCTTTTGAAAATTTATAATTATTTAATTTGTCAAATGATATTCTTTCCAATGTTAAAAATATTTAAATGATAAATTTATCTTTCTAAGCTGATTTGAAAATATTTTATTTATAATGTATAAATGTTTATACATTGTAAATAGAGGATTTGGTTTTAATTTTAATTTATATTACATAAAGGGTATTTTATAATTATTATATAAATGTATAATTTGTAAATTGATTTAAATTAATTTAAAATAGTATTGTAAACTTTTCAATAGTTTGTTTTAAAAATCTTTCTTATATCTTTATAAAAATGTAAGTGAGTATTTATTTTGTTTATAGATAAATATAGTTTAGATTTTATAATAAAAGTTATTTTATTTTGTTTTATTTTAAAATTGCTTTTCTTTTGAAATAAGATTTATTCATTCTTGTTTAAGTATAACATTTGATTTAAAAACTCTTGAATAAAATTTAATTCAACCTTTCTTTTCTTTTAAAAATCTTTTCTTTTGAAATTTAGTTTTATAAAGAATATTATTTTAAAAATAATTAAACAAACATTTAAATGTATAGTTTTATAAAGAAGTTTATATGTATTTAATTAAAGGCTAATGTTAATAAAACATTTTAAACATGCTAGAAACAAGTTGAAATGGTTTAAGATAAATTCAAATACATTTAGTAATTTAGAATTCTCTTTTGAATATTGAAATAAACATGTGTTAGCTTTTTAAACATAAAGAGAACACTTGTAAAAAAATTGAGATAATAAGTCAACAAGTGGCAAGCTTATTTATTTTTCTTAAAATTTAAGTTATATTGATAGGAAATAAATCATAGCTAAAGCATTTTGTTAAAAACACTTTCTCTTCAAATTGAGAAATCTGAAAATCATATTTCAGTGAATCAAAAAAAAACCCCAAAACAAATGCATGTCAAAATCTGCAATCTTTTTCTTAAAAATCTCAACTGCAAATTAAAGATCAATCAACAAGCAACTTCAACTTCAGATTTGCATCTCTGGGAAATGGGATCTGCATCAAATTGTTTTCTGCATTCTTCAAATTTTAAAAGGTGAGTAAACCTTTATTTTTAAAAACAGTTCTTCTTTCTAAAATCAGTGCTAAAGTAAATACTAGAACTTAAGTTCAAATGCAAACTGTTTTCTTTTCTTTTTTAAAAAATCATCAAAATCAAACAACTATGAATAACTGCTCTGTCTTCATTTTAAAAAAAAATAGTAAAACTTCTGTTTTTTCAAAAAGCAGTTCTTTCTGTGTGATCTATAGCCTCTAATGATTGCTCTGAGATTGAATATAAATGTGTGTTTATAAGTATGATATTGCCTGCATACTTGTTTCTGAGTATTGTATATTTGTTGCTCTGTGGATGATAACAGTCCTTCTTTTTCACTAGATAAATTGATAACTTTCTGTACAATGGGAATTTGACAATGATCACTGAAGAAAATTTGTTAATAACACTATATTCTTGGTTTTAAAAATAGTTTAAGATAGTATTGTTTAACAAATGGACTGTAATTTTTTTTTTAAGATTACGTGTTTTAAATAAACTGTAGGGGAAAGGCATTTCTGTTTCAAAACAGAAATAAGAAAATTTGAAAATAACCGTAGGCTAGTAAATTTGGGGGATTGGAATACTTCCTGTAGGTGAATTATTGATGCATGAACGAAGGGAATTTTGATGATAGATGATCAGAGAGAGAGGTGAGGTGATATTGAGTGTGTCCAGGTTTTCAAAACCTAGTGCAGTGTTGTAGTGCCTTATCTATGCACATGCTTTCTGCTACATCGAGTAGGAGTGGGATTTGGGAGATGGAAAGAGGTGTTGTAGTGGGATCATCTGCTGGATTTTCAGCAATGATGATGGTCAGTGGCATGCATATGGAATGTTGACAGGTTTACAGTGGTTCTCAAGTTCTGGTGAACTTCTGATGTGCAGGGTATTTTGACTCGGGGGTTGCTCGGGTATTTTTGTATTTGACCTGAAGTAGGGTGTTGGGAAACTCGAAGTAAGTAAATGGTTTCTCGGGTATATGGCTACAGGTTTTAAAAACAGAGAGTATTTTGCAGTTTTTAAAAATTTAAATAAAATTCATAATTTAAAGATTGTAATTTGATTCAAAAATAAGTAAGTCTGAATTCAAATGAAGTTTTGAATTCAAAGTTTTTAAAAATTGAAATCTTAAATTTAAATTCAGTTTTAAATCAAAATTAAAACAGTTTGCAGGTTTTAAACCAGAGGATTATGCAGTTTTAATTTTTGAATGAATCCATCTTTTTAAAGATTCAAGCACAAGTTGTAACTGAATTCAAATGTAATTTTGAATTCAAAGTTTAAAAAAAATGAGAATCTTAAAATTTAAAAAAGATTTAAATATGGGTTTAAGTCAAGTTTTAAACGGTTTCAGGTTTATTCTTTAAAACCCAGATTTCTATTCAAACTGTTTTGTAAATTTTTAAATTTTGAAACATATTTAAATGGTTTAAGGAAGATTTAAATTTGTTTTTGAAATTAAGTTAAAACTGTTTCAAGTTTCTTTGAAAACCAGTTTTAAATTTCAAAACAGTTTATAAATTTAAAAATGATGAACATATTCAAATGTTTTAAAGATAGATTTGAAAATGAAAAATTGATTTCAAGTGAGTTTTAAAACTTGAAAGAATTTGTTTTCTTTAGTATTTGAATTAAAATATGAAGTGTTTAATTTAAATTTGGAAATTGAAATAATCAATTTAAATCTTTCTTTATATTTAGGCACTGAATATTCTTTAACATTCATTTTGTTGTAAGGTTTATAATTATTTTAATTTGAATTAATGTTTAATGATTAAACATTTTAAATATCAAATTTTTAAATAGAATTTGAATTTATTTTAGAAATGTATTGTTTTAATACATTTTGAATGTAAATGAGTTATTTGATTAGTAATTAAATTATTTTGGAAATATTTAAAATAATTAAGGATTTACTTAATTATTTGACTTTTAAATAATGGTTGAGATTAATTTTAATTGGAAATGATTTATTAATAATTAATCTAATTCAAATTTTCTTAAGTATATAATTAAGGAAATGTTGTTAATTAATAATTGGTGATAATTATCTAGGGATAATTTAGTAATTAATTAATGTAATTAATTTTGATAATTAACTAGATTAATTAATTGAATATAATTAATTGTAGTTGTTAAGTGTAATTAATTGTTAAAGTAATTAAGGATTTAATTACTTATTGTAATTAATTTTGATATGTGATTTAATTAAGTTAATTAATTTAGTTTAATTAATTTAAATAAATCATCTAATGGTTTTTAGAGAGTAAGTACTTAATGTAATTAATGGAGCAGGATTACTTAGAGAAGTAATGATGATAATTACTGGAATGTAATTAGTAATTTGGATAATTACTTTTGGAATTAATTAAGTAATTAATTAATGATTAATGATTTGTTAATTAATTTATAAATGAGTAATTAAAGATAGTTAATTACTAAATTTAATATTAATCAAGGCGATTAATAATTAGATTAATTACTAAATGTAACTAATTTTAATTAAGTAATTTATTTAAATATTAGAGATCATTAATTATTATAATTAATGATGTAATTAAGGATTGTTTAATTAAGTAATAATTAATTAATTAAGTAATTAATTAATTGTAATTAATTAAGGATAAATATAAATTAATTATAATTAATTAATAAATGAGTAATTAAACATTATTTACTTATGATTAAGGTTAATTAATTTGTGGAAATTAATTAAAGACTAATTACTTATTGTAATTAGTGAATGATTAATCAAGGTTGTTTAATCAAGTTAAATACCTAGTGGATAACTAATTATCTGGCTTAATTAATTAATGGTGTTAGGCAGGATTTAAATGAGTAACTAATTTAATTTATTATAAATTAATTAGAGATGGTTGTAATTAATTTAATTCATTTTAAATTAATTATAATTGTTGGTTAGTGAATCATTGCTTGTGGATGATATTGATTGAATGGTTGTGATCTCAGTAATGAGATTAGTCGTATCTATATGATATGAATGCTTGGTTTATGTATGATGGTTTGTGATGGATTATTTGTTTGTGATGATTATCTATTTATGGATGATACAGATTATCTGTTTATGATATGAATGTGATTATCTATTGTGTGATGTAGTTTATCTATCTATGTGGATTAGATAATAATGAAATGAGTTAATTATTTAAACCCTTAAGAACAACTTGGACATTAAGATGGCGTTTGGTTTCGATGAGACCGCGATCGGGTTTCCATATTTGGATATCCGAAAACCACATCGATTCCAATTAAACGTTAGGTCGTTAATCCAAGTGGAGCAAGTGAAGACTCGAGGTGTAAGGGCTATACGTCAGTATAACTCTGTGGGTGATTCCGTAATGAGTTGACGGAATAGTACTTATAGATTTGAGATGGTGATTTAGAGTGCAAGGGTTATCGTCGTTAACTCTGAGGGTGATTCCAATACGAGTGTAACGAGATAATGCCTTCGGGTTCGTTCGAACCCGGAACGAACTTGTATGGATCGAATGCTTTCAGAACATCGTCAGGTGGACGATGAGCATTCTAAGATTGATATGTTCTATAAAGGTAATCGTAACCTCAAGCCTCATCAACTAGGAATGGCTAAAACAGGGGAGGTGCAGTAAGGCTTCGTGGGTAGCTCCCACTGGAGAGCAAGATTTATCCCCGTCTAGAGGTCCCTTTATATTCGGCTGTGTGGCAGTTGGTGACGACCAATCTGCGGGGTAGTCTTGTTCGAAACTGTTCAGTAAGGAACGGGTCCGGCTTTGTGTTGCAGTGGAGTGGGAGTACTCCTCGGTACGGTGATCTAGGCCACGTACTGTGACGGGCGGTACCCCAGTAGCCCTGCCATTGTTGGAAACCCATTTTCCCTACGTGACCCTACTGTTTTGTTTGTATTACTCACTTTTGTGGCTAGTAGCTGGAATTTAATGAATGTAACAATTTCGGCTATTTCTTATTTACTTGAAAACCCTAGACACTATTATAATATCACTGGATTTCCTATCAAATGTTTTGGTTAGCGTAAGGTAAAAACTTTTCCATGTTTATGTGTGGGAAGTCTTACGTGATACCTTTTGTTTTCAAAGGATTTTCTAAAGTTAAGCAACTTTTATCCCAGTTTACTCACACCAGACCCCTGTCTGACCTGAGTGTTTATTTTCTGTTTTATTAAACTCTTGGGTACTCATATTGTGTATGAGTAGTCAAGTGATTCAGGATTGCTTTGACAAGTTTTGGAGGAGATAATGGAGCAGTAGGCTTCAGCGTGTAGATATAGTTAGTGGTTCCGCTGTGTTTGTGTTGTATCTGTTTTTCTCTGATGTACTTGATTGTAATTGCTAGACAGGTGTTTATAACTGTCTACTTTGTGTTGTATTAGCTGTATTACTCTGATGTATATGATACTATGTAAAGTATTATGTGTTATATTATAATTTATTCGATTCCGCTGTGAGATTTTGATGTTGTCTATTCTTTCTTTCCTTTCTTTTCTGTTTTCTATCCCTTTCTTTCTTCTTAGCGATGCGACTTCCTGGAGTTTGGAAATTGGGTCGTTACACCCTTGACCACATCGCCGCCGCCTCTGACGCCCCTAAACACCCCATGCCGCTGCATAGATCAAGATTTTCTGGCGAATTCTGATATGCCGAAGATGAACCAACCGTATAGGTCAAAGCCTCTCGACGCACTCTACACTCTAGTACCACCCAATCGCCAAATAGTCGAAGATCCACCGTTAAACGACAAACCTTAATAGGGACGGCCGAGAAAGATTGATGATTTTTGGCCAAACCGAGGCTTGGATCAAAAATCGAATTGCTGTAGAGGATTGCGCTCGTCGAGAGCTTTCCAACGATATATAATTTGCTATGGTTTGAGGAGTCCAATGAAATTTGATTTGAAATTGAATTTGCAAATTAGGGTTTTCATATTCTAACGCTTGAGAAGGAGGAACAGATTGAAATAATAATACCTACGAGAATAAGAAAAGGCTTTTAGGGTTTCATAAAAGAAATCAATTTTTATGGACAAAGATAGATAAGAATGAATGGATAAATCGAATTGGGTCGAAACGGTAACGACGTCCTGAAAAGCTCGTTTCGTTTCCGAAACGAAAATGGGTCATCCAGTATATCGAAATATATGTTTTCAATATTTTTAAACTCAATAAACCTAGTTTCAAACCGCAGTTCCACTGTATTTAGAAGTTAGCTTTCAAAATCATATTATCCATTTAAATTCTTTTAATTGATTTCTACGAGTTTCGAGCTTACACAATCAAACGATAAGGCCGATTGCTATGAAATGTGAAATCCTATAACAATTCATCGTTACAGATTCGACGGAATTAGTTTCGTCAAGATCTGAGACAATAGCCAAATTGGCTAATTTTCATGTTAATTAATTAAATTATTATTAAATGGATTCAATCCCTTTTAAATTCAAATTTAAAAGTTAACAAATTTAACATTCTTGATTTCATAGAAATTAATGTTCTATTCAAATAAACTTTTCCATGTTAAATCTACTATTTAAATATTATATAAATTTCAGAGTTAAATTTCAATCATATAAAATTCTAGCTAATTGTAAATTTAAATTCCAATAAAAAAATTATTTTGATGTACACTCCTTTTTATTCAATCATCCAATACCACATGAATTCATTGGACACTAGTTTACATTTTATTACATTCTTATTCTACAGTTATCATCATTTACCATTTTAATTATAATATTTCAATTTCATTAATTCCATTAATTACCAATTTAATTCCATATTTACAATTATAACCAAATTAAATTTACAATTATTTCAATTGATTGAAATTACATTAAAATAGTTATCAATACATTCAAATAACATTATTAAATCATTCTAATTATTTTCTCATTAATAAAATATAAATTTTAATTTCTCACAATATTAAATTCAAAATCTTATTCACTTTAATATTTTTAATTATCGAAAATTATGGGTCGTTACACTCTCCCCCACTCAAAACTTTTCGCCCTCGAAAAGAAACTAAGAGGAATAAAGAAACTAACGTATTTTTATTCAAAATAATCAATTTATAAACAATTAATGTACAAAATAAAATTTGAAAATAACCAAACTTTAACAAAATTTTCAAAGTCTTAAATTCATGAAAATTTTCGGTAGAGTCTCCTTTGCGCGATTAGGTCCGGAAAAATAACAATATCAATAATTACAATATATATATATATATATATATATATATCATATTTCGATAATAAAATATCAGACCTTGGGAAAACAACAAAATATCGTTCCAATACCGTAATCCAAAAACGTACCTATTTGTCGGGCAAACAACTTTATCTATGAAATCAATAGCAATACCTATTGCTTCCATAAACCTATATTCCACTTATATAATCCAAAATAGTGAGAATTATGTATAAAAGAAATATTTAGTTGTTTCAATTAGTAACAAAAGCAAATCAACACAAAACATATGCAAACAAAACAATACGACCATTATATGCAATAATGGAATCAATCATACATCCATATCAATCAAAATTAATGGTTTGTTTAGGTTCAGAAACTTTCCCTTGTACAGGGAAAAAATAAACTAATAAGTGCACTTTACGCTCAACAGCCTTAGAAAATTGCTTAATAGATTATTCATACAACCTTAACAATTTGAAGTATCGTTTCCAACTTCCCATAAGCCAAAATAACAAAGAATTTTAAATATTATTTAAGCTTATTCTATTTGTTCCTTTTCACATCATTATTTACTTTTATTTATTTTCATTCATTCATACAATGTCATTTTTCCATTCATTTACATACATACGTTATTTCCATTCAATTATTTAGAACATCAATAGATCAATTCTTAAAATATTATATAAGTTTCCTTACAATTTAATTCGCATCCATTTACCTATATAACTTGATTTCCAATTAAGGTTAATACTCATTAGTGAATCAATTCATACTTAAGTTGCATACTTTTATTTCACATTTATTTCTTTCGTACGTAGTGTTATTGAATATTAAATCTATTTCTGAATCATTTCAGAATTTCTTAAGTTTATAAACATTTTATTAGATAATATTCACTTTTACAATTCGACCTAATTATTAACATTTCAAAATATTAACTTATTCTTATAACATTTCTCATACATCAAAACTCTTATTTATAGAAATAATTCCATTTGAACACTTTGTTACTTAAGTGTTACTTGTATGATATTCTATTACATATTCCTATTCGACGTTACAACTTTTTTAACATTTCTGGTAAGTTATATATATGTTTTTAAGAATGTAATTGAATGTTACACAAGTTTATCTTATTCATTTTAGTTAACAAAATATTCAATAATTAAATCTTCTGAATTTTCATATCTTTTGATTACAAGTTACAAATTTCCAATTTCACATATATTTCATTAATTATTAGCATCTAATTTCTTATTCTTCAAATTAGAAGTTTACAACTATTAAAACAGTTAGGATTTTATTTCATTACAATAATTGAAATCCCTAATTTCAAAAAACTTAAGAACTAAATGCCGCGTTCGTTTCAAATCATTTTGAAATAATATATACGTTTATGTCCTTTATATATCAAATCATATTTAGAAATTTAAAATTAAGATTTGTTTATCAAAACAAATGTGTAGTAAAGCTACTACAGTGGCCTTCCCACTTTGAAACTCGAAAATGAATGTCGATGATGCGGTTGTCATCACCGAAATTATTTTCTAGCGACAGAAGAGAGGAGTATAGAACTTATTTCCCTTTAGAATTCTTTTTAAAACATTTCTTTAAATCACATTGAGAATATTTATCTGAAAATACTTCAAAATAATACTAATATTATGTTCCAAAATCTTTCAAAATCAATTTCAAAACTCTAGAACTTAAGTTCCAAAATTTGCAATTTATATATACTTTATTTATAAATCCTATTATGCAACCAGTATTTGTAAAATTTCACTTCCTAACAAACAAACATATCACATACAACTATATCTATTTATAAAATTATCTTTATATATAAAAAATATAATACTAGGTAAAATTATTTCATTTACCTATATTTCAAAAAAAATATTGTGTCGGTCTGCCCTATTAAGTGTTTAGAAGTCTCTATCGATGCCATAAAATCCTATCTCTCGACCAGAATTCATAAATACCAAATAGAACAAATTAACACAATATAATTTTTTTATAATACTAACAAATATGCTCCCTCATATATATATAGTCAGACAGACTCATTTTAGGGTATTACTACCCTATCTTTAATGAGTCAAATCCCGTAAAGCTAAGGTTATCACTAAACCAAAGCTCTGATACCAAATTAAATGACCCACCTTTTTGGACGATTTAAATCGATAATAAACCACACATGTCAACTCAATCCATTCAAAAGGGAGGACTGTTAATGGGGTAAATAAGAAAATAAGAGAAAAGAAAAGAAAAACAAAATACAAAATCTCATAGCGGAATGACAAAATATAATAATCAAATAAACAGTTCATGAAGCTGTTTTACAAATAACATTTGATTACACTTTTACAATACAATCAGAGTTATACATACAGCAGGAATAAACAAATAATGCAGCGGAACAACATGATGCAGTAGAATATATATAATAACTAGTGATAATATACTAAATCTTCATCTTCGTCCTCTAGAAAAGTAGTCTTCAATGTGCTGAAATACTCAGGCTGATCCGAGCGTAATGAAAAACAAAACACTCGAGTCAGAACTAAAAGATCTTATGTAAATTAAATCAAAATAAGTAAATAAGAGTGTAACGACTTCAAAGATATTTACGGGATTTTACATCTCCTAACCAGTGTCTAACGTCCATGCAATAACTTAAGAGATGTTCGAGATTCCATCTCCTAAGGATCCATTAAACAATCTACATGTATAATACAATACGCTATTATAATATGTCTACAGTAAAGTAAAGTATTAAATAGCGTTAAGGTGTTACCCATAACCCCTTAACACATTTTTATATAAAAGCCGTAGTCTATACAAATACTGTAAGCTCCACCAAACTGGTAGTTTACTCAGGGACACTCCATAGGTAGATACAAACCAATGTCATGGTGGGCTCAATAAAGCATATGACAAGGCACACGAGGTAATGCCCATGGTAGGATACTACCGTTTTCTAGAACAGGGCTGGTGGTAACGGGAAGCAGCTACTATCGCTTACCTCGGAACACACTCACATATTCAAATCGAAGGTGGCCACCAAATCAATTACAAAGCAATAGATATGGTATCGAAGAAACATGTTCATCGGAGGAGCGACCTCATTTCGCCCAGTTATGGCTCCTGTTTTAGACATATCAAGCTCACCCTAGGGGGTCAGGGCTGCGTTCATACCTCATACATTAGCATTCACCAAACCATTCCACTTCGTTCTAGATTCTCCACCACGTGCACAGTTGTTAAAGTGGTTTTCGGTATTGGCAGAAAGTATGCCAATATCCGATCCTGGTCTCTTTAACAACCAAATGCTTATTTCACACCAGTTAGTTCTTTTACATTTCCAAAACCAATTCATAAATGATATCAAAAAATCATATTCACCTCAAAATCATATCACTTTCGAAATTATATTCACTTTTGAAATCGTTATTCACTTTCGAAATCAGTATTCACTTTAAATCATATTCATTTTCAAAATCATAACCACAAAATAGATTAAACCATCATATCGAGATATTCACATTTAAATCAATTAAATCTAAATCATAGCAGTTCCAACTTTAAACAGTTTGAATATTGAAGGTAGTTTATATATTAGAATAGTTAGACATTAGAAATAATATAGATATTAATATATATATATATATATATATATATATATATATATATATATAGTAAAAGTTGTTTATAAATTCAAAATAATATATATATATTAAAATATTTTATATTTTAAAAATAGGTTATAGATAAAATAGTTTGTATATTAAATGGTTTATATATTAAAATAGGTTATATATTAAAAATAGTTTATATATTAGAAATAGGATATATATTAAAAGCACTTTATGTATTAAAAATAATTAATATTAAAATTGTTTATATGAGAAAAATATTTTATATGTCAAAAGAGTATGTATATCAAAAGAGTTTATATCGGAAGTAGTTTCAAATTAGAATTGCTTCTTCCAATTTCACAAATCAAATTAAATCAACCTTGGTTCCAAAAATTCAATTTAAATCAATTTTAGTTCAATGATTTCAATTCAAAAGGTTAAAGGTTTCAATTCAAATTCTCATTAAAAACCATTTAAATTTTATATCAATTTTAAATCCATGTCTGGGCTACGAATTTAAACCACTTCAAATTCAATAAGTTTCAAAGTTTTAAATACTCAAACATTCATATTAATTCAGTTTTGATAATTTCATTTATATTTCAAAATTCAACTTTAGGATTCCAATTTAAATTCTTTAAACAATTCATTTAAATCAATTTCAATTTCAACATTTTAATGCTTGGATTTGAAAATAATTCAATTCATATAATCTAATTTTATTTCATAATATCATTTAACTAGATTCATAAATTAAGGATTTAAAATCAATTAATTTAACCAATCTGGTGTTCGTATATAATTTTCTATCCTATGATCAAGTGATACTAATATATAGATTTCAACCCACAATAAATTTGAATTTTTGGATACATATCATTTCAACCTGTATCCTGAATCATAAATTTTCAAGTCCAAAAAATCGCTTGGGTTTATCATTTCAACCTATAACAATTTTTCCTTAATCTATAAGGCCGTTCGGGTATGTTGCATTTCAACCTATAGTGATTTTCCTAACAACAACCAAGGGAACTTGTAGTGTGATAACAATGTATAAAATAAACATAACATCAAATCATCAAAATTTCAACAATTAAACATCCATCACATTCATCATTCAAATTAACCAATAAATCACAACAATTAACTAGTTATCATTATCAGGTATTTAACTAGCAATTCAATTTCAATATTTATTCAAATGGCAATTAAATTCAATATAAATTCTAACTAAATTTTAATGACAATTTAAATATACCTAACATTCATCAATAAGTTTCCAATCACACCATGAATTTAATTTAACTAACATAAGACGATTTAGTATTTGTGAGTGGGTTAAGTCACTCACGTTTGATTTTCAATCGATTAAAAATCCAAATGAAGGCTCAAAATTCAACTGTTTCAGAATCCAACCGAACTAATTCCATGTCTTCCGGAATTTGGATATGATCGCAATGGAGAAAACTGCGTCCAAATCCGAGCTTGTATGCTAAAGTTATTCGAGCTAGAACGTTCGAATTCAAAAATATAATAATTAATTAATTTATGAAAATAAGAACACACCACCTTCTCTACCGTCCGACTCGATCACACCCAACCTCGTTCATGCGAACGAGCTTCAGCCGCCAACATCACAAACAAAACGCCACCGCCACGATCGCAACCCCGTAGATCTAACATCACCACGCGAACCACCGGGTCAGGCCGCTCCCTCGACCACATCGCTGCCACCTCTGACTCCCACAAACACTCCATGCCGCCGCATATATTGAGATTTTCTGGTAAATTCTGACATTCAGGATACGAAGCAACCATATAGATCGAAGCCTCTCGACACTCTCTACACTCCAGTACCACCCGATCGCCAAATAGTCGAAGATCCACCGTTAAACGACAAACTCTGATATGGACGGCTGAGAAAGATCGATGATTTCTGGCCAAAATGAGACTCGGATCAAATAAATGAATTGCTGCAAAGGATTGCGCTCGTCGAGAGATTTCCAATAATATATAGTTTGCTATGGTTTGAGGAGTTTGAATTTTTGAAATTAGATTTGAAATTGAATTTGCGAATTAGGGCTTTCATATTCTGACATCTGAGATAGAGGAACAGATAGAAATAATAGTATGGACGGACATAAGAAAAGGCTTCTAAGGTTTCGTAAAATAAATCTATTTATATGGAAAAAGATAGATAAGAATGAATGGGAAAATCGAATTGGGTCGAAACGATAACAACGATCCAAAAAGCCCATTTCATTTTCGAAACGAAAATGGGTTATCCAATACATCGAAATATATATTTTCGGTATTTTTAAACTCAATAGAACTAGTTTCAAACCCCAATTCCACTATATTTAGAAGTTAGCTTTCAAAATCATATTATATTCATTTAAATTCTTTCAATTCATTTCTACGCGTTTCAAGCTCGCACGATCAAACGATAAGCCCGATCGCTATGAAACTTGAAATCCTACAATAATTCACCGTCATGGATCTATGAAACTAGTTTCATCAAAATCCAAGACTATGGCCAAAATGGCCAATTTTCATGTTAATTACATAAATTATCAATAAATAGGTTAATCCATTTTAAATTCAAATTTAAAAGTTAACAAATTTAACATTCTTGATTTCATATAAATTAATAGTCTATTAAAATAAAAAATTTCATGTTGAATCTAATATTTAAATATTACATAAATTTCATAGTTCAATTTCAATCATAATAGAATTCCAACTATTTATAAATTTAAATTCTAATAAAAAAATTATGTTGATTTACACTCCTTTTTATTCAATCATCCAATACCATATGAATTCATTAGACGCTAGTTTATATTACATTCTTATTCTATAGTTACCATCATTTACCATTTTAATTATAATATTTGAATTTCATCAATTCCATTAATTATCAATTTAATTCCATATTTACAATTACAACCAAATTAACTTTATAATTATTTCAACTGATTGAAATTACATTAAATAGTTATCATTAACATTCAAACAACATTATTAAATCATTATAATTAATTTATCATTAATAAAATATATATTTTAATTTCTTATATTATTAAATTCAAAATTTTATTTAATTTAATATTTTTAATTTTTGAAATTTACGGGTCGTTACATCGACGGTATTCTCAAGTCGAGAAGATTGTGTAAAGTAGTTACATTGACATTTCTATTTGCCTTAGTTATATTAACCAATAGAAAACTATCGAGTGAGCCATTTCATAGTTATCCAATAACTATCAGCATGTAACCTTTTAGTGCCCCCTGCAGTCATAAGTAATACATTGCCTAACATTTGGAGAGCGTTGCAGACTCTGGTCTCAAAGGATACATCTATATCCATTCTCGATGTGTCTTGACTAAGAAGATTTAAAATGGTTTGTTATTTTCCTTGTGATAAATTACTCATAGTTATAACACTTTGCAACTACAATCATGAAAACATACCATTTATAGATTTTCTATTAAATATACTTTTAATTAAATTAGTTATTTAATATAACATATTATATTAAGTATATAATTGAAAGAAAATACATTTTATTTCAAATAAAATTGGTTATTGAGTTAAATATATGTAACAAATTGTATAATTTCCTCTGTGGCATACTCCTGACTTTACCAATCTCCCACTTGCACTTGAGGTTAATTATGGAATCTTATTTTAACTTCTCCAATTGATTTCCTTAAAACCATTTGGGTCAGTCCCTCGGTAAATGGTTATGCTATTATGTTTTAATTATCTACTCTGTCAATCAACTCTCTTCGATACTAATGAAGTACCTTTATCACGTGGAATAATTCGGAGTATGTCTCTTGACATCCAGTGAGCTTTAAGTTCTATTATGAACTGTATAATGAAATTGTTATCATCTAAAAACGTTATAGAATTCTCAGCATTTGGAATCACACTCAGCTTAGTTATAATTTTGTGTATTTATATTTATATACATTACATTTACTAGGGCGCTATTCAAGGCGACGTAAACACATTTTAATGTAAATACATAACTCAACACCTATTTACTATTATCAGTGTCACTCTAAAACCTTGAATCTTTATCCCACTTCATAAGGAGGTTTTCATTTCCATATGTAAGGAAAAAGTCTTTAGTATTTCTTAAATACTTAAGATTGCATTTCACTATTATCCAATGCTTTTTTATCCAAGATTACATGAAACATGATGCAACCGACTGTAGATTCATACAACATCCTACTACATAAGCCACATCTGGTCTAGTATATAGCATATCATACATGATGGAACCGACTATAGATGCATACGGTATTTGTGACGACCTGGAATTCAATGCTCGAAAATCGACATCCATACTTCACCCGTATTAGAATGCCGCAGATTCAAACGTTGAAAACTGATTCGCCAGAGCTTATAACAACATTAGTTGATAACAACACAGCAGAACACAGAAAAGATTTTTTTTATTGATACACAACATTTGATACAAAAATGATACAAATGAAATGAACAATACATATCAGAGACAAATATACACAACAGCGGTGGAAAGATATCATCTCCAATGCCAAAATTCGAAACCACAAGCTCGAACCACCATCAATGTTGAAGCTAAACAAATTCGACCCACAATGCGATCGCCAAAATCCTAAGACTTCGAAGATTTTCCAAAAGCTACATGTACTATTTGATTATCTAAAAACCTGACTCTAAGCTGCCTGTGTGGAAAATTGTGGGCACCCAGAGTTTAGAAAGGGAATAATAAACTCCAGGTCAGTCATGGGACTGGTGTGAGCAAACGAAATAGTTTTATTTGAACAAAAATAAACAAAAGGATATAGAAAGAAATTCGCTATGGTTTTTGGAAAATGAAACTACTATAAGGCCTCCCGCCACACACAATGCAAGCGCACACTTGGAGGAGATTTCTCCTTATGATAGCCAAACATTATTGATACGTAAAATCCTTTTGATATTATTATTAGTGCATAGTGCAGAAAATATTTCAAAAGTATAATATTAATCTTAGCCAGCATAGGTACCATTATATCATGCCTGCTATAACTACCATTTAAGAATGGTACGTTATACAACTGAAATCGTAAAGGGCACGTTTTGGTTGATTGGATTTCCAAAAAATGTTCAGGCTAAGGAACTTTCTCACCAAATGGGTACGCCTCTGGAGGGATGCCTCGAGCACTTAACCAGCTCTCTACCAACACAAGGCCGGGTTACCTCTGTAACTAGGTACCTAACTGTCATGAGTATGCCATCCCCCGGTCGTCACCAACCTTTATCTCGGGATTCACCAACAAATTGCAACGACAACATAAGTTAAGTATCTGGGTTCCATACAATGATACCACTTTTTATCTAGAAGGAAATGCACATACCCTAAAGGGCGTAACCCTCATAACCTTGCCGCATTCTTCCTGTTTCAACCATTTTCGGGTTGTGAGGTTCGACGAAGTCTCGTCCACAAAGCTATGCTTTTCGCAAAAGCCATGCTTTGATCAACAAATGATCAGCAGCACTTAGTATGCCATATTACCAAATTGGGAATATATCACTAGTAACCATCAACTACATAACCTCTGTGCTTGTACGTCTCAGAGAAGTGTGTCAAGCTAAAAGAATAAATTCTCCGCCACCAAAATGAAATGTATTTGATAGAAACCAGCTTTACAACTCAAAGTGAAACGTCAAACATACATCCATACAAGTCAATTCCGGGTTTGAACGGAACCGAAGGCACTTTAGAAGAAGCCCTTGCAAATCCGGGTATTCACAATCCCGATCGGACTCCCCACCACATATGGAGATCTCTATACCGGCGCGACTCAGTGCAGAAACATTCGATAGATAATCCTATCGTTTTCGAAAATACTCGATTTTCACCACCGTCTTCAATTACTATCCATTTCGTCGTATCATTATTCGGAATGGGCTTTATGACATAAAGTCCTCTCCCGGCTAAACCGAATAATGAGCGCTAAATTTTAAAACCATATGGATATATTGGGATCTTAGTTAAGTCACAACTTTTAGCCCAAAACCTTTATTTTGAATAGTTTAAACAAAATTCCATTTTGATCTTTTAAACCAAAAGATTCACCCTTTAAGATCCTCTTCAATTTGAAAACAAAGTTCATCAATCTTTAACAAGATTTATTCATAGTTTTCAAAACTATTTCTAATCCAAATTTTGATTTACACCCAACTTGAAATCTTTTCAACAAAAACCGGAAGTTCTTTTATTATATGAAAGCCATTATCATTTGAAAACAAATGCTTTTTATTTCGAGAAAATCCGATTAAATTTACTCAAGAAACAGCCTTTGAAAGTACACATTGGAAAATTGACGAACTGTCGTATTCTCGGCAAGTTCTATTTGAATTATATTCAAATTCCCAAAACAATTCATTTAAAATAGTTTTAAATCCATATATATATATATATATATATTGTATAACTTGTATAACCCTTTCAAACCAAATTTTTTAAAATAATTTCAAAACTTAAACTAGATATATTATATTCATACTAAATTTCAATTTCAAACTTCCTTTCCAAAAGCTTTTCAAATTTAACTCAATTTCACTTCCAAACCAATTGGATTCAAAATTCAACTTTTAAACAAACTAATATTTAAATTCGAAATATCCGTGACTTAACCAAATCCTCGTGAAATCCATATTTGTGTGTATGTGGTGTAATCAAGAGGTTTTACACACAATAATAACATATCACAACCATCATCAATTCAAGCATAACAATATCAATAAGCGGTATAATCCTATAATGCTTATCTTTCATTCACAGATAAACAAGTAAATTTATCACAGATAAATAAATCACAGTTCACAACTCCATTCAAAACAATCACATCATAGAACATCACATATCATAGATATCAAACAATTCAAGGCATTCAATAGAATCTAATCATCCATAAGCAAGATAAATTAATCACCTGATTATAATTAATTTAAACCAGATTAATTACTTATGAATAAATTACTAATCCTGGTTAATTAACATTAATTAATACAAACCATTGGCTATTATTTTAATTAGCTAATGAAATTAATTAATCATCCTTAATTATTCAACTTAATCAATTATCCTTAATTAATTAATCAATTAACCCTAAATTAATAAATAAGCCCTTAATCACTCTCATTAATTAATTTACCTTCAAATTAATTAATTATTCCCAAATTAATTACCTTAATTAATCAATCAATCACATAGATTAATTATCCTTTTATTAATTATTGTTTAATCACTTGATTTATCAACCTTTAATCATTAATTAATTATCTTTAATTACTTTCATTAAGTAATTATCTTTAAGTAATTAATTACCCTTAATTACTTACATTAATTAATCTTAATTAATTAATTATCCTTTAATGTACTTACACAAAGTAATTATCCCTTTTTAATAATCACATTTAGTAATTATCTATTAATTACTCACCTTAATTAATGACATCAAGTAATTATTGTTTAATTACTTTCATTAAGTAATTATCATTAATTAATTACATTAAGTAGTTAACCTTTATTAAATTAATCATCTTTTAATTAATTACCTTAATAAATAAATAAATAAATTATTCCCTTAACCGATTACATTAATTAGTTAACCATCCTTTAATACATTAAGTAATTAATCAATCTTTAATTAATAAACCTTGGCAATAAATCATCATTAACAAATCAATTAACTTAAACTTTTAAGTTAACAATTTAAAAACATTTGATTAACTTCTTAATTTTATTATTAAGTTTATTTAAAATAAACTTTAGAAATAAAAGTTATATATATATTTTAAACTTAATAATTTTAAAATGATTTATTTTCAAAACCCTTCACTAATCCAAAATTTAAACGAAATATTAATTATTTAAAATGAATGAGTTAAACATGTTTAAATTTGAATTTGTTTTAAAGTTTGAAAATATATAACACCACATACCCAAGACAACTTCGGGTTTCTACCTGAGTCATATGCATTTTTACCCGAGCCTTGCACCGAGTAATATTCTTTCTTTTATTTTTCTACTTTATTTTTAGATTAGATTTTTAAAACCTGTTGCATACTCACAATCACCCGATAACAAAGTTGAGAACATCTTCGAGCCATGCCATCATCCTGAGCCAAGTCCTGAGTCACCTCCTTCTTCTTTCAACTCAAATCTCTGACACACACAGATGCATGCGTACATGTGCACCACTGATCGTCGAACTTCCGATCATCGACGAGATCACACGTGAGTCATCCATGATCACCATACCTCAGTTGACCACCCAAAAACCCAAAACGATGACGATTTCAAAATCTAGCAACTCGACTACCCACTGGAACCAATTTGATCACCCACAAACGCCTCGTTCTATCGCCTCAGGCCACCAAAGGGCTTGAAATTCTGGTCAGAGCTTCGCCTACTTCCTACGTTTCGATTGCCACCGGTGCGATCAACTCCGACTAACTGACGATGTTGCAGCAATCAGATAATAGACCACCACTAAAACATGGGTTTAAACATTAAAACAACATCGATCGACCACTCTGATGATCGAGAAAAACTCCGAGCATTTTTCCTGAGTTCCCCCGCCTACAACCCACCTCCAACAACAACCACGACACACCAGTCATCATCGATCAACGGGAATCGACGATACACCCAAAATCAATCAACTCAGATTATCTCAACAATTTCAATACTAAAAACCATGATACTAATGTCTATATTCATCATTTTGCAATATGATTCTTTTAAGATAATCAAAAATCCAAATTAACATGATCGATTTTTACATGAATTTGATTAGTTCTGTAATTTAAATTTTTTTGAGGTAATTACTTAATATAAATTTATAAAACCATTTTTAAAATTGACATTACCACGTTAAAATTCTTTTTTCTTTAAAGATCTTGGTCTAAAATTAATTCATTTGGAAGATATGAATTTTTGTTATGAAGTTGTCCCTCTAATACAACAGAGAAGTGAACATCTACATATATACAGACATATCATATATACATATATACATATATACATGCATTCAAATTCAAACATACATGCAAACATACCCACACAATCATTCAAGCACATTTCATATCATACTTCGAGTACAAATCTAAACACCAAAAGATATAACAGGGTCAAGTGGTTTGCTCATCTGGAAATGAAAGACAGAGAAACTTTAAAAACCTGGAAATGAATTTTGACTTTGATCTTTGAATGTTGTACTTTGATCTATCCCTAGCTCTGGTTTGAATCCTAAAGCTTGATGTTTAAATTCGAAACTGGTCTTTGAAACTGAAAAATGTTTTGTTCTGGAATCTTGAAACTGGAAATTGTCCTTGATTTTAAAAACTAGAAAAGCTTTTGATCTTGAACTGCTTTCAAGTTTGAACTATGCTGAGTCGAATCTAGATCTTGTTTAGTTGCTTCAGATTTTAGATTGAATCAGGCCGACGCTTGATTCCAGATAGAAATCTTTGCTTTACATTTGAGTTTGATTTGTTATTTTTTTTTCCAGGTTTAAGCTTATAGGTTTGCAAAATGAAGTTGTTTGATTTTCTTTTTGACTTCTTTGTTTTAAGCTTTTGATTCTTTTCTGCTTTGGATTTGAATATATCAAAGAAAAATGAAAAGGAAGGAGAGGTAGAAATATATATATGATCTTGTTTCTATTTTATCTATTACTTAAAAATAAAAAGAAAATAATGCCATTTGTAAACTTGCATGATAATTTATTTACGCTTGTTAATCTCTTTATTGAAATGCTTACACATGTTTATTTTGCATATTGATATTGTTGCAAATGTTTAAATGCTTGTTGCAAACTTTTATACTTGTTAATTCTGTATTTAAAATATTTACACATTTTTAAATGCATGAATTAATGATTAAATATGTTTTTATATTATTTTATCTTATATATATATGTATGTATATGTTATATTTTAAATTCATCTTTATATATATTATGTTTTATACAATTTTATATTTGCATACGGTTTATATTTTTAAATCTTTATGTATGTACAATTTATACCTATTTCATGTGAAAAATGTATATTAAATCCTTTTGTTAAATTTTATTCAAACTTAGCTATTATACTTATTTAATGTCTGTCTTATTAATTTTTCATTCCAAAGGATATGTATAAAAAAAATAAAGCTTTGTATTTATTCTTGTTTAACTTTTAAGTTCAACTTATCATTAAGAAATTTATCTTTGAATTTCAAACCAACATTCTATTTACAATATATCTAAAATCAAACACATATTTTATTTGTTCTGGAAAATTCAAATTAATTTACCAATAAATTCACAATTTAATCCGAAAATTAAATTAATTACAAAATTAAATTTTTACTTAAAAACGAGAATGTTACAGATTCCCCCATTATGAAAATTTCGTCCTCGAAATTTGCTAGACAGGAAGACAACAAAGGACAGATGAACACACATGGAAATTAGCTTTCCAGATCAAGCTGAATATTTATTCTATATTTGGCTTCCCAAATTAGAATATCATCAATAGATACGAGAACGAATCTACTTCACGAAATACTCGGGTCATCCGGTCTACGAAATACGCAGGGGAATTGGTTAGTCCGAAGGGATAACTAACCATTCGTAGAATATATCAGGACCAAAAAGAATAAACAAATGGATACAATTCAATTTAACTTCATATTTAATTAACCAATTTATTCCAATTAAAATTTCAAATTCATTAAAGTTAAAAATGAAAAGCTGATAGGTAACTGATGAAGAGAATACGAAATAGGAACCTTTCTATGATGTTAACAAAGATTCGCAGGCCACTGCCATATCTAAGCTTCTTCTTGTAATTGCCAGGAAAATGATCAAAGAAATTGAAATTGGATGGCGATCAAAGGAGATTGATAGAAAAAGTTGTTTCCTTGTTACAGGTTATTGACCATTTTTGGTGGTGCTCCCCTATCCCCTACCTCGACCTCTTCTTGCACTCAGACTCACTATCTGTGGATAGTAAGAGAATTTACCGAGGCATACGGACAAGTTATCTTAGGGATATACTCATTCTAGGTCATTTATATCCCTATCTCTAATGTGTCACCTAATGTGTTATACTCCTGAGCTAAAGTTCTTACTCAACCTTCAGCTCTGATACCAAATGTGACGGCCTAGGGTCTTCGACCTTCCGACAACGGCCAATCTCGACTGGTAGGATTTTCAACCATCCCAGCCCCACCGTGGCTTACAATGGTACCTCGCATTGGTTTTTACAGCCAGCCGCTCGATTCTCAACCTAACCGGTTAGCCAACCCCTTCCAGGGACATGTAGGGGTAAGAGTCTCTCGTTCCCCACCAAACGTGAAGCGAGAACCCCCTATCATGCTGTAATGAAACAAATGCGATCCACAATGCGGTGGCCAAAATCCAAAGACTTCGAAGATTTGCCAAAAGCTACACCTACTATTTGATTAATTGAAAACCTGACTCTAGGCTGCCCGTGTGGAAAATTGTGGGCTTCCAGTGTTTAGAAAGGGAACAATAAACTCCAAGTTAGTCATGGGATTGGTGTGAGCAAAACAAAAATAGTTTTATTTGAACAAAAAAAAAGGAAATAGAAAGAATTTCTCTATGATTTTTGGAAAATGAAACTACCATAAGGCCTCCTGCCACACACACAATGCAAGCGCACATTTAGAGGAGATTTCTCCTTATGATAGTCAAACATACTTGATACGTAAAATCCTTTTTATATTATTATTAGCGCATAATGCAGAAAACATTTCGAAAGTATAATATTAATCTTAGCCAGCATAGGTACCATTATATTATGCCTGCTATAGCTACCATTTAATAATGGTAGGTTATACAACTGAAATCGTAAAGGGCGCGTATTGGTTGATTGGATTTCCAACAAATGGTCAGGCTAAGGAACTTCCTCACCGAATGGGTGCGCCTCTGGAGAGACGCGCCGAGAATTTAACCAGCTCTCTGCCAACTCAAGGCCGGGTTACCTCTGTAACTAGGTAACTAACTGTCACGAGTATGCCATCCTCCAGTCGTCATCGACCTTTATCCCAGGATTCACTAATAAATTGCAAAAATAACATAAGTTAAGTATCTGGGCTTCATACCATGATACCACTTTTGATCCAGAAGGAAATGCACATACCCTAAGGGGTGCGACCCTCATAACCTTGCCGCAATCTTCTTGTTTCGACCATTTCCGGGTTGTGAGGTTCGACGAAGTCTCGTCCACAAAGCTACACTTTTCATAAAAGCCATGCTTTGATCACAAATGATCAGCAGCACTTAGTATGCCACATTACCAAACTGGGAATATATCACTAGTAACCATCAACTACATAACCTCTGTGCTTGTACGTATCAGAGAAGGGTGTCAAGCTAAAAGAATAAATTCTCTGCCTCCATACAAAAATGTATTTGATAGAAACTAGCTTTATAGTATTCTTTTTATATGCTCCTTCTCCTCATCAGTATGAGGAACGTCCTTTCTAAAAACGATGATTCCAGATTGCATCGAAACATTTCCATGCTTGGAATTCTCCATACCAAATCTTTTTAGTACAATATCTATGTGCATACATTAGGACAATCCCAATATCCTTTTGGACTTATCTCTATAAATCCTTATACCAAGTATATAAGTCACTTCTGCCAAATCCTTCATGGTGAAGTTCTTGAACAACCATTCTTTCAACGATTGCAATAATGTAATATCGTTGCCAATCAGGAGAAAATCATCGACATATAAGGCTAAGCATACTATAGTACTTCCTTGTTCTTTATGGTATATGCATGCTTCCTCTGCACTCTAATAAAAACCAAACTGTTTTATTACTTTATCGAGCACTTATTCCAACTGCTTGAAGCTGTTTTATACCATAAAATGATCTTCATAATTTGCAAGAATTTCCCTCACTCCCATTTACCTCGAAACCCTTGGGCTACAGCATGTAAACAGACTACTCTAAATCACCATTTAGAAATGTCATTCATACATCCATTTGCCATATTTCGTAGTAATAATCAGTGGTAATAGCAAGTCCGATCTAAATGGACTTGAGCATAGCTATGGGCGAAAATGTTTGTCATAATCAACACCTTGAATTTGGTGAAACCATTGTGCGACTAGTCTTACTTTCTAGGTCTCCACCTATCCATCAACATTTGGCTTTCACTTCAAAATCCGTTTGTGGCTAATGTGTTTTACCCCTTTAGGTATTTCATCTAAATTCCTAACCTTTTTTGCCATACATGGAATCCATTTCGAATATCATAGCTTCAAACCAACGTGTAGAGTCTTTATTCTAAAGTGCTTATCAGAATGCGAGGAGTGTCATCTTCTAAGATATAATCCATTTTCTCTTCATACATAAGAAAACTGTATTATCTCTTTGGTGTGCGCGAATCCCTATTAGACATTCCAATAGGTTGTGTGATTTCATATAATGTTGGCTTTGATTCTTCTATTGATTCAGCTTCTGTGCTAACTTTTCAAGCTTGATCTGAGTCTACAACTTTGATGTTAATTTCTTTCGACAAAGGTTCCTTTTTCCAATAATGTAGTGTGTTAAGAAATAATAATCATATGTTCCTCAATGTCATAGAAAATATACCCCATAGATTTATTGGGATATCCTATAAATTTATACAGAGCCAATCTTACCTCAAGGTTATTAAGGGCAAACATTCTTAACATAGACTGGATAACCTCACACCTTCAAATACTTGAGGTTAGGTTTCTTCCCACACCACATCAAATATGGTGTCTTAGGCACAGATTTAGTAGGCATCAAAGTCAACATAAGTGTTAACACATATCTCCAATGGAAAAGAGGTAACTCAGCCTTACTCATCATGGAACAAACCAGATCTAATAGATTTTGATTCCTCCTTTCCAAAATACCATTGTGTTGCAAAGTAAATGGTGGAGTAAACTAAAAATAGTCCCATTATCTTTTTAGTACTTTGGGAGTTCTTATCCAACACAGTCACCTCCTCAATACCACTGAAGTATTTTGATTTTATGGTTCGTTTGCTTTTCAACATCGTTCTTATATTCTTTGGATTTCTCATAGACATCATATTTACTCTTCATAAGACGTACATATCCTAGTCTCGAGAAATCATTGGTAAAAGTTACAAAGTAAGTTGAATTGTCCTTAGTCATTATAGGAATACAGCCATGTGCATCAGTACGTATGAGACACGAGAGTTCATCAACTATTTCTTTGCTCCCACTGAAGGGGTGGTTGGTCATTTTCGACTTACAAGTGTTAAATAATTCATAATCAAATGACGGGAGAAAAAACATTGGATTTTAGTTTGTGTAATCTATTATCACTAATGTGACGCAGCCTATAATGCTTGAAGTAACTACTATTAATGACAATAGAAAATTTATTAATAGCATAAATATGATTAAAGTTCAGTAAATAAATGCCATTATTTAAAACACCATCGCAGATATTATTTTCTCAAACGTAATATTTGTAACACTTATTGCAATGAAAACTAAAACCCGTCTCAAATAGTCTAGAAATTGATACAATATAAGAATCAAAGTTTTTGAAATAATAGCAATTATTGAGAACTAAATCAAATGCGCTAGGCAAAATCGAGTGTCAATCTCTAACTACAGCTACATTTATAATAAATTCATCAACAACTTGAAGCCTTATCTCACCTTTTGCCACATGTCATCTACTCTTAAGTCTATGTAACAAATTTTAGATATGATTCCAAGATCCATTATCTAAAACCCAAGATAATTTATTGATTACAAAAAAGTTTTGAATCATAAACTTGCCTTTAGGAGTGGAGGAATTAGATCCATTCTTCCTTTCCTTAACTATCTTCAAATAGTTTGGACCTGTGCAGTTGAAAAATCCAACCGTTCTATAGTAGTGCAGATGCAAAAAGTTATTATGGGAATAAAGAGAGGATATGGCGGAAAGTAACAGAGGTGCAAAAATCTACATTATGTATAAAATCAAAAATCTAAAGTTAATTTATTCTCCTTCTCACACCATTTGTGTAGGAAAAAGAAATATTTTTTAATCTTATATAGCAAAACTAAAGAATACCATGATTTATGCAGGCTAGATTTGGTGGCAACAATAAATTTCCAACTTATATTAAGAATTTATGCCTTAAAATCCGGTCTTTAACCTAAATTTGTTAATTTAATTTATAAAAACCACCCAAATCAACTTATGTATGTTAGTGTTGCTATAGTAGGTGCTAAAAATCCAAGATTTAGCGGGTGTAGTGAAAATTAGCCGGGCTTAAATTGGATCCACTTTTTAATAGCGCTAAATTGAAATAGTGTAGCGGTTAGAGAGCGCTATGTGCTACAGCGGCGATTCTGTGGGGCTTTAACTGCATAGGCCTGGACATATGCGTTTTCAATGTCCCTTCTTATGACAACCTTGACATTAACTTTTATCATTAGGGGCACTTTCTTACCTTTCTAAGAACCACACATTTTCTTTTTCAAACCTTTCAAAGATGATGCCTTACCCTTTACAGCTAAAAACATGTTTTGATCCTTGAACTTTCCCTCAGCTGACCTTAACATATTGAGTAGCTTGACAAGGTATATGCTTAATTGGTTTATATTGTAATTTAATATGAATGGATTAAACTACAAAGTCAAGGAGCCAAGAATCAAATCCATTTGCAGTTCATTGCTTATCTTAAAACTTAGCTAAGAATGTCTATCAAGTTAGCCTTTCATTGTTAAGATGAAATCCTCAACACTACTGCACTTATTGATCTTCATATCGAACAACTTCTTAGTAATCCCTCACCTTGCAGAATGAGATTGCTCGCTAAACAAAGTTTTGAGGCTTTCACATATTTTATGGATATACATATTTTCATGTTTCCTTTGTAATGACATGTCTAATGTACACATCATGAAAACTTTAACGATTTGACAATCAGCTATCCAAGTGTTGTATGCTTTTACTGCCTTGGTTTTAGAATTTTTAGTGGTTTCTATCTAAGAGGTTTAGTAATTTATGTCCACAAACATTCACATGTGATTACTGTCATTATTGCACTTGGCCAATTGATATAATTAGGTTCGACGAGCTTATCATTTTTCAAAAATAGTCTTAGTGTGACGTAACCTGGGCTTCAACCTTTGAAAATCGGAATCCAATATATCACCCGTATTCAAATGCCGGAGATTCAAACATTGAAGTCCGGTTCGCTGGAGCTATAACACATTAGATGATAATAACACAGTAGAACAAAATGACTTTCATTGATACACAATATGGGTTACAACATTCTGATAACAAATGCCCAACATCATCCGAGCCAATATATACAACCCAACAACGGAAAAATAACATGACAGCGGAAAATAACAACAACAGGGTCTTCCAAGAGAGTGAGAGAGAGAGCGAATCCAACATACTACATCTTCATTTCCAAAGCTCCAAAGCTCAAGAACCAAAAGCTTCCAAAGACTTCCAGATCTACATCTACTTAGCTTTAGAACCTACTGATAACCTGACTCATGGCTGCCCGTGTGGAAAATTAGGGGCACCCAGAGTTTAGAAAAGGGAAAAATAAACTTCGAGTCAGTCATGGGACTTGCGTGAGCAAACATAAAAACAGTTATTTGTACAAAAAGAAATCACAAAAAGAAATCCGTTCACGCTTTTGGAAAATGAAACTACATAAGGTCTTCTGGCACACACTCAAATGCAGTCGCACACATGGAGGAGGTTTCTCCTTATAGCAGTCAAACATGCTTGATACACGAAAATCCTTTTGATATTATTATTAGTTCATAGTGTGGAAAAAACATTTCGAAAGTATAATATTAACCTTAGCCAGCATACGTACCATTATAGTATGCCTACTATAGCTACCATGTTAAATGGCAGGTTCTACAACTAAAACCGTAAATGGCTCGTATTGATTGTTTGGATTTCCAACAAATGGTCAAGGCTAAGGAACTTCCTTTATCTGAATGGGTACGCCTTCGGAGGGACATCCCGAGAACCTAACCAGATCTCTACCAACACAAGGCTGGGTTACCTCTGTAACTAGATAATTAACTATCACGAGTATGCCATCTCCCGGTCGTAACCGATCTTTACCGAGGCGCCTCAACAACCAATAAATCCATATAAGTAAAATATCTGGGATCCATACCAAAAACAACTTTTATCCACAAGGAAATGCACATACCCTGAGGGTCGAACTTTGCTGCATCATTCCTGTTTCGACAATTTTCGAGGTGTGAGGTTCGATGAAGTCTCGTCCCACAAAGCTACGCTTTACACAAAAGCCATGCTTCGATCAACCAATACTCAGCACTTAGCATGCCACATTACCAAATTGAGAATATATCACTAATAACCATCAACTACATAACCTCTGAGCTCGTACGCTCATAGAAGGGTGTTAAGATAAAAGAATAAATTCTCCACCACCAAACAGAAATGTATTTGATAGAAACTAGCTTTATATCTCAAATTGTAATGTCAGACATACATCCATACAAGTCCTTCTTGGATCTGAATGGAACCGAAGGCACTTCGTCCAATTAAGGAAAGAAGTCCTTGCAAATCCGGATATTCCCTAATCACGTCCGAACTCCCCATCACATAGGGTAATCTCTATACCAGAGCAACTCGGTGCAGTGACAATCAGCAGGCAATCCTTTCGATTTCGAAAATAACCGGTCTTCAACCACCATCTTCAAATGCAATTTCATTTGGTCATATCATTATTCGGAATGGGTTTTGTGACTTAATGTCCTCCCCTGGCCTTTCCGAATAATGAGCGCTTATTTTAAAAACATGAGGATACATTCAGATCTTAGTTAAGTCACGAATTTCCATTTTTAATCTTTTTAACAAAAGATCCATCTTTAAGATTCGATGTGGTTTTCGGATAACCCTTTGGAATCTGATTCCGGTCTCATCAAAATTCAAATGCCGTTCTAAAGGCCAAGTTGTTTTAAGTAAACAATTTTAATTTAATTCAGAAGTTCACATTCACATAGCAATACGTCATAGACAAATAACTCACATTTATCACAGCTCAATCCAAAACAATTCACATCACATAACATTATATATCAGAGATATCAAACAATTCTGGGCATTCAATATAATCTAATCATCAATAAGAAAGATTAAATAATCACATAATTTAAAATTAATTTAATTAACCCAAAATAAATTAATCACTTATGAATTAATTACCTAACCTGCTTAATTAACATTAATTAATTACTAACCATTTATTATTATTTTAATTAATTAATGAAATTAATTAATCATCCTTAATTATCCATCTTAATTAATTATCCCTTAATTAATGATTAATTACTCTTTAATCATTAATTTATTATCCTTTAATCATTTATTAATTAACCTTTAATAATTAAATAATTAACCTTTAATTAATTAATTATCCTTTAACTGCTTACATTAAGTAATTATCCTTTAAGTAATTAATTAGCCCTTAATTACTTACATTAAATAATTATCCCTTAATTAATTGCATTAATTGATTAACCCTTAATTTATTATATTAACAAATAACCATTTAATTACTTACATTAAGTAATTATGCTTTAAGTAATTATCCATTAATTACTCACATTAATTAATCATCCTTTAATTAATTTCATTAAGTAATTATCTTTTAAGTAATTATCCTTTAATTACTCACATTAGTAATCATCTTTTAATTAATTATGTAATTAACCTATAATTACTTGATTAATTACTCTTTAATTATTAATCAATTATCCTTTAATTACTTAATTAATTAACCTTTAATTATTAATTAATTAACCTTTAATTAATTTCATTAAGTAATTATTCTTTAATTACTTACATTTAGTAATTATCCTTTAAGTAATTAGTTATCCGTCAATTACTAACATTGATTAATCAACCATTAATAAATTAATTATCCTTTAAGTAATCACATTAATTAATGATCCTTTAATTAATTAAGACCCTAATTAATTAAAGATAAACCATTTATCTTAATTAATTACTTAATTACAACATTTAAATCTTATAAAATAAACCTTTGAAATAAATTTATTATTAACATATGAATTAACTTAAGACTTTTAAGTTAACTAATAATTATAAACATTATTTAAGATAACCCATTTATCTTTAAAATCTTATTTAAATAACCTTTGGAATTAATTCATCATTAACTTATAAATAAACTTAAGATCCTTAAATTAATTAATAATTAAAACATTTTAACTTTAAATTAACTCCTTAATTACACTATTTATATTTATTTAAAATAAACTTAAGAATTAATTTAAAATAAAAGTTATATATTAAAACACATTTAAACTTAATAAATTAAAAATAATTTATTTTAAAACCTTTAGCTAATCCTAAACTTAAATAAAACATTTATTATTTAAAAGAACTAGGTTAAGGAAAATTGTTTTAATTAAACTTGATTTGGTTTAAAATTTTAAACCTTGTAAATATACTATAGCACTGACCCGAGTCGAACCCGAGCCCAAACTCAAAACCACCCGAGTCAAACACAAACTTTCCCGAGCTCAAACTCGATCCATTCCCTTTTTTTCTCTTTGTTCTGATTTAAATTTGAAAACTAGTATCAAAGGCTAAATCACTCATGGACGACTCGAACACAAACCCGAGCCAACTCATCACCTTCCCGAGCTCCTACCCATGACAATTCCAACTTCGCAAAAACTTACAACAACCAAAACAACTACTGATACATGCCGAACCATGTGTACATGTACGGTCACACACCGACATTCTGATCATCGCCACCATCGCTGATAAGCCGACCACAACCTCCACTTTCGATTCCAACCACCATAACTTCGAATCGAATTCAAAAATCGAATTCGAGCATAAGAAGCCCCACTAGAACAAAACTGGTCATCCAATAACCACCATGACCCACCACCTCAGGTCATTGGAAATGTCTCCACTACGACTAATGCCTCGCCGCAGCCCCACGCATCGATTCCCCCACCTCTAGACGAGTCGATGCCTCGACGTTGACGAACTAGCCCAAAATCTGACATTGACCACAACCTAGGTTCAAACCCTACTTCATTGTTGCCTGACCTCCACGGTGATTGATTAATCCACCTACCAATTTTTCCAGTACCCCAGACCTCCGAGCAAGCTTCAGCCATGATTTCGATGCTGCCAGACTTTGTGATCTCCGGAATTTGATCAAAACCCGACATTCGTTCAACTCATAATATCTCAATAAATATGAAATTAAAAATATTGATATCATTATCAAAATTCAACATTTTCAAAGACGAATCAAATTATAAAATTAAACTACAAAATTTAGACAATCGAATTTCTGACTTGATTTTGTTTTCACTGTTCTTTTTTCTTCCCAGTTAAAATGCTTGATAACTATACTTTTGAACATTTTTAAAAATGAGATGTAGTTAATTCAAACATATTTGATTTATAAAAAATAATCTATAAGAGATTAGAGGAAGAGAATTTAAATTTTGGACTTGTTTCTAGCATGTAGAACAAAAACAGAGATATATATATGTCTAAGTACAGGCATGCACATAAACAACTCATATTTACATATACATGTAAGCATATTCAATTATTCATGCAATATTTCACAACACACTCCAAGGATTTATCATATTGCAACAGGTTATAAACCAAATTTAGCTTTTTAAAGTGATGTTTACTCACAGGTTGAAGAATAGAGAAGCTTCTGGAAAATTGGGAAATGATTTGAAACTTGAATCTTGTACTTAGTTGTATATCAGGACCTTGTTCTAAGTTGAGATGATCTATGCTTGATTAAACTGAGTTTTCATTGCTTCCGATTGAAATAGTTTGTAGTTGTTTGATTCTGATCTTTAAAATCTGGAACTATTTTAAATTTTGATCTTAAAACTTGATCAGTTGCTTTATGTTTAAGATGAAATCTTGTTTGTTTGATTTTGATTCTTTTCTGGTTCGAGTTTCTTTCTCAGTTTTTAACTTTGTTCGTATTATATTTTTTTAAAATATGAAAATAAATGTGACACTTGTATTTTGCATGTTGCAATTTACTTACAAATGTTAAATTATGATAACATCAACTTACACTTGTCATTATGCATGCATTAATGTTTTTAATATGTTTTATATATTTTATATTATATTTACTATTTAGTTTATATATATATTTCTATAGTAGCATATGTTTTATATTTATATATATCCAAACTATATTTATTCATGCATAATTTTAAAAGAAAGAATATTAAACCTTCTTATTAAATCTTTTTTCAAGCTATCATACTTTTAAATAAATAAATATTTATCTTTAGAGTTTTTTAAATATAAATTTTAACTTTAAATTATATTTTTAATTTTAATAATTACATCTCCCTTATTTATAGTTTTATAATTTTAAAGAAAATGGTTTAAAAGTCTAATTATGCATTAATAAACAAACATGTATATATATATATTAGTTTTCAAAATATAGAATTTAACCCTTAAATAGCTATTGAAAATTATTTTATAGAATTCAAAACATAACTTCCAAACCATAATATATATATATATATATATATTATAATTAGAGACAAATTTTTATTAATTTTAAAATATAGAGTTCTTAAATCTAATTTAATTTAAATAAGATTTTTATTTTTGAATTTCAAATAAAAATTCTATTTACAATCTATTTATATGAAACAAACACATATCTTATTTTTTTTGGAAAAATTCAAATTGGTTCACACATTAATTCCAAAAATTATATTAATTACTAAATTAAATTTGGTTTAAAAACGGGAACGTCACAAATTTCGCCCCTTAAGAAAATTTCA
This sequence comes from Allium cepa, assembly GCA_030765085.1. Classification (NCBI taxonomy): domain Eukaryota; kingdom Viridiplantae; phylum Streptophyta; class Magnoliopsida; order Asparagales; family Amaryllidaceae; genus Allium; species Allium cepa. Next base: position 714,512,898 of record CM060934.1, read on the forward strand.
TCCTCGAAATTTGATAGACAGGGAGATAAACAAAAAATATATGAACACATAAAAAGATAGAGAAATGGCTTACCAGATCAAGCCGAAATATCTATTCTGCACTTAGAATAGGTCTTCTGCATGCTTTCCTTTCAGTTTTGGAATAAATCAAAATATCAACAATAAATACGAGAAAAAACTTATTTAATATTTCACGAAATGCTCAGGTCATCAGGTCTACGAAATATTCAAGGCATTGGTTAGTCTGAAGGGCATAACTAACCATTCGTAATGTATCGAGACCCCAAAAACAGTCAAATGGATACAATCTTCTGCAATTCTCAGTTGATGGAATCCTTTGGCTAGGTTCATCTTGGAAAAGAATCGAGCACCATGCAATTTAATCGAACAGGTCAACTATTCGGGGCAAAGGAAATTTATTCTTAATGGTTAACTTATTAAAATCACGATAATCTATGCACAATCTAAAAGATCTATCGGACTCGGCTACAAATACCACAGCTGAACCCAAACTGGAACGACTAGGTCGTATAAGTCCTTTCTCCAGTAAATCTTGGGTTTGCTAAACTAACTCTACTTTTCCCTTGGTGCCATCCTACGACTTGCATGCACAACTGGACGGGCATTGGAAACCAAGTCGATTCTAAATTCGATTTTCCTATGCAGAGGTAAAGACTTAACTTCTTCAAATACGCCAGGAAAATCTCGAACAATAGGTACAGATTCTAAACTCGGGTCGTAATACCCTAAAGTATACATTAGCTTGTCCCTCTTCGGACTTCGATCCTCACAAGAAATCACAACAAAATTTCTAAATTTGGTTTTGATCGAGATCGTTCTATTGATACAATCTAATTTAGCTTCATATTTTGTTAACCAATTCATTCCAAGTAAAATCTGAAACTCATTAAAGTCATGACGAAAAAGCTGATAGGAAACTGATGATGAGAATACGAAATAGGAACTTTTCTACACGTAAACAAGGATTCGCAGGGCCTCCTATTGGGTTCTTTACACAAATAGGTTCGTTTATGAATTCAGGCTCAAGATTTAGCTCTTCTACCATTTGCTAGGAAATAAAACTATGCATGGCTCCAGTGTCGAATAGAACTCTAATAATTTTTATCATAAATAAGAAATAAGGTAATCTTCTTGATACATCTTGGAAATACCAACGGAAGGCATATAACGCTACTCAAATACTTGCTTGAATTTATCCCATGTAAACTCATACTTCGATTCAGCCAAAGTAATGGTCTCCCACCATACCAAAGCTTCTTTCTGGAGCTTCCAGAAAGCCATCAACCTCCTTTGATCATCATCCAATTTTCAATCCTTTAAAAATCCTCTCACAAGATTGAATCCAAGCTTGCACTTCTATAATAGTCTTTGAACCTTTGAATGGTTTCCCTCGAAGTCTTGAGAAGTTTCGATATAACTCTGCCGATTTGGCTAGGGTTGGATGTGGAAAAACTTCTCCTTCCATTACTATTGTTGCAAGGTCTCGACCATTTGTAGTGGTACTCCCCCTTATCCTACCTCATCCTCTTCTTGCACTCATTCTCACTATTCGTATATAGTGAGAAAATTGATCTAGGCATACGGACAAGATATCTTAGGGAATGCACTCATTCTAGGGCATTTCTAACCCTATCTCTAATGAGTTACCTAATGAGTTATACTCCAAAGCTAAAGTTCTTACTCAACCTTCAGATCTGATACCACATGTGACGTAACGCGGGCTTCAACCTTTGAAAATCTGAATCCAATATATCACCCGTCTTCAAATGCCGGAGATTCAGACATTGAAGTCTGGTTCGCTGGAGCTATAACACATTAGATGGTAATAACACAGCAGAACAAAATGACTTTCATTGATACACAATATGGGTTACAACATTCTGATAACAAATGCCCAACATCATCAGAGCCAATATATACAACCCAACAACGGAAAAATAACATGACAGTGGAAAATAACAACAACAGGGTCTTCCAAGAGAGAGAGAGAGAGCGAGTCCAACATACTGCATCTTCATTTCCAAAGCTACAAAGCTCAAGAACCAAAAGCTTCCAAAGACTTCCAGATCTACATCTACTTAGCTTTAGAACCTACTGATAACCTGACTCATGGCTGCCCGTGTGGAAAATTAGGGGCACCCGGAGTTTAGAAAAGGGAAAAATAAACTTCGAGTCAATCATGGGACTTGCGTGAGCAAACATAAAAATAGTTATTTGTACAAAAAGAAATCACAAAAAGAAATCCGTTCACGCTTTTGGAAAATGAAACTACATAAGGTCTTCTGGCACACACTCAAATGCAGTCGCACACATGGAGGAGGTTTCTCCTTATAGCAGTCAAACATGCTTGATACGCGAAAATCCTTTTGATATTATTATTAGTTCATAGTGTGGAAAAACATTTTAAAAAGTATAATATTAACCTTAGCCAGCATACGTACCATTATAGTATGCCTACTATAGCTACCATGTTAAATGGCAGGTTCTACAACTAAAACCGTAAAGGGTCGTATTGATTGTTTGGATTTCCAACAAATGGTCAAGGCTAAAGAACTTTCTTTATCCGAATGGGTACGCCTTCGGAGGGACGTACCGAAAACCTAACCGGATCTCTGCCAACACAAGGCCCGGTTGCCTCTGTAACTAGGTAACTAACTGTCGTAAGTATGTCATCCCCTGGTCATAACCAACCTTTACCGAGGCGCCTCAACAACCAACAAATCCACATAAGTAAAACATCTGGGCTCCATACCAGAATACCACTTTTTATCCAGAAGGAAATGCACATACCTTGAGGGTCACGAACCCCATAACCTTGTTGCTTCATTCCTGTTTCGACCATTTCCGGGGTGTAAGGTTCAGTGAAGTCTCATCTCACAAAGCTATGCTTTACAAAAAGCCATGCTTCGATCAACCAATGCTCAGCACATAGCATGCCACATTATCAAATTCGAAATATATCACTAATACCCATCAACTACATAACCTCTGAGCTCGTACGTCTAAGAGAAGGGTGTTAAGCTAAAAGAATAAATTCTCCACCACCAAACAGAAATGTATTTGATAGAAACTAGCTTTACATCTCAAAGTGTAATGTCAGACATACATCCATACAAGTCCATCCTGGGTCTGAATGGAACCGAAGGCATTCATCCAATTAAGGAAAGAAATCCTTGCAAATTTGGATATTCCCTAATCACGTCCGGACTCCCCATCACATAGGGTAATCTCTATACCGAAGCAACTCGGTGTAGAGACAATCAATAAGCAATCCATTCATTTTTGAAAATACCTGATCTACAACCACCATCTTCAAATGCAATTCCATTTTGTCGTATCATTATTCGGAATGGGTTTTATGACTTAATGTCCTCCCCCGGCCTTTCCAAATAATGAGCGCTTATTTTAAAAACATGGGATACATTCGGATCTTAGTTAAGTCACAAAAAATTTTCATTTATAATCTTTTTAACAAAAGATCCATTTTTAAGATTCGATATGATTTTTGGATAATACTTTGGAATCCGATTCCGGTCTCATCGAAATTCAAATGCCGTTTTAAAGGCCAAGTTTTTTTAAGTAAACAAATTTAACTCAATTCAGAAGTTCACATTCACACAGCGATACATCACAGATAAATAACTTACATTTATCACAGAACATTATATATCAGAGATATCAAACAATTCAAGGCATTCATTATAATCTAATTATCCATAAGCAAGATTAAATAATCATAAATTTAATTAACCCAAAATAAATTAATCACTTATGGATTAATTACCTAACGCTGCTTAATTAACATTAATTAATTACTAAACATTTATCATTATTTTAATTAATTAACGAAACTAAGTAATCATCCTTAATTATCCATTTTAATTAATTATCCTTTAATTACTGATTAATTACTCTTTAATTATTAATTTATTATCCTTTAATAATTTTGTTAATTAACCTTTAATAATTAAATAATTAACCTTTAATTAATTAATTATCCCTTAATTACTTACAGCAAGTAATTATCCTTTAAATAATTAATTATCCCTTAACCACTTACATTAATTAATTATCACTTAATTAATTACCTTAATTAATTAACACTTAATTTATTATATTAACAAATTAACCCTTAATTACATATATCATGTAATTATCCTTTAATTACTCACATTAATTAATCACCCTTTAATTAATTTCATTAAGTAACTATCTTTTAAGTAATTATCCTTTAATTACTCACATTAATTAATCGTCTTTTAATTAATCACATTAAGTAGTTATCCTATAATTACTTGATTAATTACTCTTTACTTATTAATTAATTATCCTTTAATTACTTAATTAATTAACCTTTAATTATTAATTAATTAACCTTTAATTAATTTCATTAAGTAATTATTCTTTAATTACATACATTTAGTAATTATCCTTTAAGCAATTAATTATCCCTTAATTACTAACATTATTAATTAACCTTTAATTAGTTAATGATCCTTCAATTAATCACATTAATTAATGATCCTTTAATTAATCAAGACCCTAATTAATTAAAGATAAACCCTTTATCTTAATTAATTACTTAATTACAACATTTAAATCTTATTAAATAAACCTTTGAAATAAATTTATTATTAACATATGAATTAACTTTAGACTTTATGTTAACTAATAAATAAAAAATTAATTTAAGATAACCCACTTATCCTTAAAATCTTATTTAAATAACCTTTGGAATTAATTCATCATTAACTTATAAATTAACTTAAGATCCTTAAATTATTAATTAATAATTAAAACATCTTACCTTTTAAATTAACTCCTTAATTACACTATTATATTTATTTAAAATAAACTTAAGAATTAATTTAAAATATAGGTCATATGTTAAAACACTTTTAAACCAAAATTAATCAAAAATAATTTATTTAAAACCTTTAACTAATCCCAAACGTAATAAAACATTTATTATTTAAAAGAAGTGGGTTTAGAAAATTTGTTTTAATTAAAACTTGATTTGTTTTAAAATTTTAAAACCACGTAAATATACTATAGCACTGACCCGAGTCGAACCCAGGCCCAAACTCAAAACCATCCGAGTCTGACACAAACTTTCCCGAGCTCAAACTCGAGCCATTCCCTTTTTTCTCATTGTTCTGATTTAAATTTTAAAACAGGTATCAAAGGCTAAATCACTTACGAACGACTCGAACACAAACCCGAGCCAACTCATCACCTTCCCGAGCTTCTACCCGAGATAATTCCATCTTCAAAAAAACTTACAGCAACCAAAACAACAACTGATACATACCGAACCATGTGCACGGTCGCATGCCGACGTTTTGATCATCGCCGCCAACGCAGGCAAGCCGATCACAACCTCCACCTTCGATTCCAATCACCATAACTTCGAATCGAATTTGAAAATCAAATTCAAGCATAAGAAGCCCCACTGGAACAAAACTGGTCATCTAATAACCACCTCGACCCGCCGCCTCGGGTCACCAGAAATGTTGACACTATGACCAAAGCCTCGCCGTATCCTCGTGCGCCGATTCCCCCACCTCCGGAAGAGTCCGATGCCTTGACATTGACGAACCAACCCGAAATCTGACATTGACCACAACCTGGGTTTAGACCCTACTTAATCGTCCCTTGACCTCCACAGTGATTGATAAATCCACCTACCATTTTAGCCAGAACCCCTGAGCTCCGAACAAGCTTTAGCAACGATCCCGATGCTACCAGACCTCGCGATCGTCGGAATTTGATCAAAATCCGACATTTGTTCAACTCATAATATCTTAATAAATACGAACATAAAAATCTTGATATCATTATCAAAATTCATCATTTTTGAAGACGAATCAAATTATAAAATCAAAACATGAAATTTAGACAATCAAATTTATGACTTGATTTTTTTCCATTGTTCTTTCTTCTTCCCAGTTAAAATGCTTGATAACTATACTTTTAAACATTTTTAAAAATGAGATGTGGTTAATTCAAACATATTTTGTTTAGAAAACATAAGCTATAAGAGATTAGAGGAAGAGAATTTAAATTTTGAACTTGTTTCTAGCCTGTAGAATAAAAACCGAGACATAAATATGTCTATGTACTGGCATGCACTTAAACAACTCATACATACGTATACATGCAAGAATATTCAATTATTCATGCAATATTTCACAACATACTCCAAGGATTTATCATATTGCAATAGGTGATAAACCAAATTTAGCTTTTGAAAGTGATGTTTACTCACGGGTTGAAGAACAGAAAAGCTATTGGAAAACTGGGAAATGATTTGAAACTTGAATTTTGGACTTAGTTGTATATCAGGAACTTGTCTTAAGTTGAGATGATCTATGCTTGATTAAATTGAGTTTTGATTGCTTCAGGTTGAAATAGTTTGTAGTTGTTTGATTCTGATCTTTGAAAACTAGTACTGTTTTGAATTTTGAACTTGAAACTTGATCAGTTGCTTGATGTTTGAGATAAAATCTTGTTTGTCTGATTTTGATTCTTTTCTGATTTGAGTTTCTTTCTCAGTTTTTAAGTTTCTAGGTTTGTTTTTTTTTGAAATTATGAAAGAAAATGGGAGTAGAAGTATAGATGTGTGTGTATATATAACTTTGTTCTTATTTTTTTTTAAAATATGAAAATAAATGTGACACTTATATTTGGCATGTTGCAATTTACTTACAAATGTTAAATTCATGATAAAATTAACTTACACTTTTCCTTATGCATGCATTAATGTTTTTAATATGTTTTATATATTTATATTATATTTACTATTTAGTTTATATATATATATATATATATATATGTTTCTATATTAACATATGTTTTATATTTATATATATCCGAACTATATTTATTCATGTATAATTTTAAAAGAAAGAATATTAAACCTTCTTATTAAATCTTATTTTTAAGCTATCAAACTTTTAAATAAATAAATATTTATCTTTAGAGTTTTTTTAAATGTAGAATTTAACTTTAAATTATATTTTCAATTTTAATAAATACATCTCCCTTATTTATATTTATATAATTTTATAGAAAATGATTTAAAAATCTAATTATACGTTAATAAACAAACATATATATATATATATATATTAGTTTTTAAAATATAGAATTTAACCTTTAAGTAGCTTTTGAAAATTATTATATTGAATTCAAAACATAACTTCCAAATCACAATATGTATATATGTATATATATATATTATAATTAGAAACAAATTTTTATTAGTTTTAAAATATAGAGTTCTTAAATCCAATTTAATTTAAATAAGATATTTATTTTTGAATTTCAAATCAAAATTTTATTTACTATTTATTTATATAAAACTAACACATATCTTATTTGTTTTTGGAAAAATTCAAATTGGTTCACAAATTAATTCCAAAAATTATATTAATTACTAAATTAAATTTGGCTTAAAAAGGAGATTGTTACACTTAGTTGATCATTATGATTCCAATTTAATTAATGTAGATAAGAACAATTTATACATAGTAAATGTTCTTACATTATTAAAAAGGTTAAATGTGTTAATTTCAATTTTATAATAGCCTCCCATTAGATTTTTATGTTTCTTTAAACTCTAAGAACATATAGGAACTCATATTGAGTGTTTGGACTCATTTTCCTTGGGATTCCGACCTTGAGTTTTCTCAACATATCATAGGCCCATAAGCGATGGATAACTCCTTATCGATTGTTGAAGGAACCAAACCAATTGAAAGTGGGTGAAACATGTAGATTCCAAAAAATTCCTAATTTTGAATATATTGGGTTTATGAATTATATAGGGTTCATTGGATCCAACATAATATTATTATCTAATATAAATTAAATAAACTCTCTTTTAACAAATTAAATAAAATCTTATTTTTTTTAATTTGTTCAAAAGAGATATCATTTAATTTATATTATACATATATCATGAGTAGATCAGATACACTCATGTATATAGTGCATATGCAACATGGCGTAGAGTGTACATAGTTATGCATATGGATATACATGTTGGAATTATCGATAACATATACATACGCCATTAGACGTGTAGTGTCACAAAATATTTTAAACTTATATGTGTTTGTACGTGTATGTATCAAAATTAACTTATGTATTAAATGAAATAAATAATTTAAAATATTAAAATGGATTTGAACAAGTCAATAAAATAGATTCAAATTTGAATGGTCGGACGTGCATTTAAGTGACACTAAAGAAAGAGTAAAAGGCATTTAAGTGGTAATTAAGGAGAGGAAAAGATGGAGATCATTTGGCATTCATTTCCTTTTTCTTTAGCTTACTTTCAAAACATTTTAAACTTATATGTATGTGTCTCTCAAAATTGATTTATGTATTAAATGAAATGAAAATTTTGAAAATTTTGAATAGATTTGACTAATACGATAAAATATATTCATATTTGACTGGGTGGTGGTGCATTTAAGTGGAAATTAAGGAGAAGAAAAGATAGAGGTCTTTTAGCCTTCATTTACTCTTTCTTTTGCTTGCTCTCATAACATTTTAAACCTATATATATATATATATATCAAAGTTTATTTATGTATAAACAGAAATAAATAATTTATAACATCCCCTATTTGGAGGCACAAAACTAACTGCTACAGGTGCTGCAGTCATTTATAGTTATTAATTCTCGGTAACAAAATGCTGTGACGGTAGATACATTGATATACCAGAATCACATGAATAAAAAAAAATTTAAACTCAATTTAAAACAAATTTCTCACTTCATTTCAGATTCATTACATAATCCCATATGTAAGCCACATTCAAAAAAATTACAATTTATTACAAAATACACCAAGAGTGACATATGAAGATGCCTCTTTGGTTGATCAGAGTTTAAATATAGGCACTAAACAACTTTGCCATTGCATCCAATAACACATCAGAATCAAATAGATATAACTCCTAATAGCTAGCTTGTCTCCTACATGTCTCCGAAACTTATTTGTCTAAAGGAGAATATGAAAACCTTAACTCTCAAACTACACAAAATCAATCGAGCACACAAGAGTTTAAGGGGAAAACACAAACTTTGAGTCAAACAAAATGTTTGGTGTGAATAATAACCTACCATCTGTAACGTCCCATAATTTTCGATAATTAAAAATTTGTTAATTTGATACAGTTTTGTGATTTAATATTAGGAGGGAAAAAATTTGTGATTTAATAATAAGAATATATCTGGAATGAAATGAAATTGTATTAATTTAAGGTAATTGATAATGACTTTGAATGTAATTTGTCAGGACCTGAAATCCAGCGTTCGAAAAATCGACATCCAATACCTTACTTGCATTCGAATGCCAGAGATTCAAATGTCGGACTCCAGTTCGCCGGAGCTTATAACAACATTAGATGAATAACAACACAGCGGAAACAAAACGAATTTTCATTGAAACAACATGGATACAACATTTGATTACAACAAATAACCACCAACATCAGAGCACTGAATATAAGATACAACAACAGAACAATAACAATAGAACAACAACAGGCTACAATAACTTCAATAGAGTCTCCCAGAATAAAGAGAGAGAGCAAAAATCTAACATAAGCACCTTCAATCCAAACTTCAAAGCTCCAAAAGACTTCCAAACCAAAGCTTCCAAAATCCGACAACTTCCAAACCAAAAACTCTAAAAGACTTCTAGATCCAAATCTGAACTAGCCCCAGAACACGGATAACCTGACACTTTGCCGCCCGTGTGAAAAATTATGGGCACCCAGAGTTTAGGAAGGGAACAATAAACTCCGGGTCAGTCATGGGACTAGTATGAGTAAACAAAATAGTTGTTTGAACAAAAAACAATTTACAAAAAGAAATCCGTTATGCTTTTTTGAAAATGAAACTACCATAAGGCCTCTCGGCACACTCACAATGCAATCGCATACTTAGGGGAGATTTCTCCTTATTATAGTCAAACATGCTTGATACGTGAAAATCTTTTTGATATTATTATTAGTGCATAGTGTAGAAAACATTTTGAAAGTATAACATAAATCATAGCCAACATACGTACCATTAAGTATGTCTATTATAGCTACCATATTAGAAGGCAGGTTCTATAACTAAAACCGTATTGAGTGATTGGATTTCCAACAAATGGCCAGGCTAAGGAACTTCCTTTCTGAACGGATACGCCTCTGGAGGGATGCCCCGAGAACCTAACCGGATCTCTGCTAACACAAGGCTGAGTTACCTCTGTAACTAGGTAACTAACTATCACGAGTATGTCATCCCCAAGTCATAACCGACCTTTATCCGGGGCCCTAACAACAACAACCACCAACAACCACATAAGTTAAGTACCTGGACTCCATACAAGAATACCACTTTTTATCCAGAAGGAAATACACATACCCTAAGGGGCGCGACACCCGTAACCTTGCCGCATCCTTCCTGTTTCGACCATTTCCGTGGTGTGAGGTTCGATGAAGTCTCGTCCCACAAAGCTACGCTTTTCACAAAAGCCATGCTTCGATCAACAAATGAATAGCACTTAGCATGCCACTCTACCAAGTTGGGAATATATCACTAATGACCATCAACTACATAACCTCTGAGCTCATACGTCTCTAAGAAGGGTGTTAAGCTAAGAGAATAAATTCTCCGCCACCAAACAGAAATGTATTTGATAGAAATCAGCTTTACATCTTAAAGTGTAATGTGAGACATACATCCATACATGTCCATCCTGGGTCTGAATGGAACCAAAGGCACTTCATCCAATAAAGGAAGAAGCCCTTGCAAATCTGGGTATTCACAATCCCGACCAGACTCCCCATCGCATATGGAGATCTCTATACCGAAGCAACCCAGTGCAGATACAATCGATAGGTAATCCTTTCATTCTCGAAAATACCCAATCTTCAACCACCGTCTTCAAATGCACTCCCATTTCATCGTATCATTATTCAGAATGGGTTTTATGACTTAATGTCCTTTCCCGGCTTAATTGAATAAGAAGCGCTTATTTTTAAAACATGTGGATATATAAGTCACAAAAGATTCAGCATTAAGATTCGATGTAGTTTTTGGATAACCATCTAGAATTCGATCCCCGATCGCATCGAAATTCAAATGCCATTTAAAGGCCAACAATTTTACTTCAATTCAGATGTTCATAATCGCACGGCAATATATCACAGAGGTCGCAGCATAAAACAAAGCAATTCATATCACAGAGTATCACAATCACATATCAAAGATATCAACCAATCCAAGGCATTCAATAATAATCCAATCATCTGTAAGCAAGATGAATTAGACATTCAATTCTCAATTAATTCAATTTAATTTTCCAAATAAATTAAATTAATTACTTTAATTACTTTTAGGTCCCGCTTTATTATTATTATTAAGTAATTACAATTATTTTAATTAATTATAACTAATTAATCACATAATTACTTTTATTAATTATCCTTAATTATTAATTAATTAAATCTTAATCACTTTCAATAATTAATTATTCCTTAATTAATTAGACTAATTAATAGTCCTTAGTTATAAATTAATTAATCTTTAACTAATAATTAATTAACCTCTAAATAATAATTAATTAGCCTTTAATTAATTATCCTTTAATTATTAATTAATTATCTTTTATTAATTTAGAGGTAAATCATTTATCTTAATTAATTACTTAATTATCATTAAAAATCTTTATTTAATAAGCTTTGTAATTAATTATCATTCACATAAATCAACTTAAGATATTTAAGTTAATTAATAATTGAAAACATTTCTTCTTAATTAACTTTTTAATTACATTATTAAATATATTTAAACTAATCTTAAGAATTAATTTATAAATAATCGTGATATGCTTAAACAAATTAACTTAATTACTTTAAAAATAACTTACTCAAAACCTTTATTAATCCTAAACTTAAATCAAAACAATTGTTTAAAAGAATGAGTTAAAAATGTTTAAATTTGAATTTGATTTTAAAGATTGAAAATATGTAACATCACATACCCGAGGTCAATTCGAGTGTCACCCCGACTCCAAAGCAAAATTCCCCAAGACTTCCCCGAGCTGCTCTTTTTCTTTGATTTGGTTTTAAATTTTTTTAAACATGTTAAATATGATAACCCACATGAATTACCCGAGCACTTACTCGAGCCAACAACACAATTTCCCAAGGTCGACTTCGAGGCAAAAACCTTTCTTCCTCAACCCTAGCTACTAACACTAACCTGACACCGTGCACATGCGCAGGTGCTCTGACCATCTCTGATAAACCTTGCCGTCACCAATGAATTGTCGACGATCTACTCAAGCTCTCAGACCACCTAGATCGATGAACCCACATGCAAATCGAAATTGAGCATTTAGAATACCTACTGGAACAAACTGATCATCAAACAATTTCCTCGCACGGCCACCTCCGGCCATCAAAGATCACACAATCGTATCCAAAGCTTCGACGATATCCAACGCTTCGATTCCCCTTGCCCCGGTCACCTTTGATCCACTAACGACGCTGCAGTTAATCGAGTTCCGACCATCACCAAAACATGAGTTAAAACCCTTCATCATCAACGTCCAACCACCATGGTGGTTTAAAAATCCTCCCAGTATTTTTCCTAGGTTCGCCAACCTCCAAGCTACCCTCAGTGATGAACACGAGACCACATCCTCCATCGGTCACCAGAATTCGCCACAAATTCCAAAACTGTTCAACCGAGGTTCCTTACTTAAAACAAAATGAAAAATCTTGATTCCAATTGTAAAAATCGTCATTTTCGAAAATGATTTAGGTTATATAAGTAAATCAAATAATTAAAGAAATTAATTTTTCATCATGCATTGAGTTTACTGGGTTTTCTTGTTCCAGGTTAAATCCATTTGTTATTTATTCTTAAATGTATTTTTAAAATTAAGTTCTGGTGAATTCAAACACATCTTGTTTTAACACCCAGACCTAACGAGAATTATAAGAAGAAATTTGGGTTTTTGAACAGGTTTTTGAAATGTGGAAGCAAATAGAGAGATAAAATGCCTATATAACAGACGTGCACAAATCACTTATATGTGTATATATACTTGTAGGTATATTTCACAACTTTACTTCAAGAATTCATTACAAACATCAAGTTTTTAGCTTAGATTTTAAAGTAGCTTACTCACCTGGTAAAGAAGAAAACAAAGAAGAGTCTGGAAGTGTTTGAATTTGAAAATTTGGGTTATAGTATTTGAACTGAGCTTGATAATCTTTGAATTTGATTTGTTTGCTTGATTGTTGAGTTGATCTGAACTGAGTTGAACTTTGCTTTTAGCTTCAGGTTTAATTTACAAAAATTTGGTTGTTGATCTAGGCTTTGCTTTTGTTTTCTGGTCTAAGCTTTCTCAGGTTTGTTTTTGTTTTTAAAAGAGATTGTTGCTTTTCTTTTGTTTTGGTTTTTTTCTTTCTCTGGTTTTAAAGTTTGCTGGTTTGAATTTTTGAATAAAAGAAAAAATGAGATAGAAGAAGAATAGACATATATAGCCTGATTTTTATTATTTCTAAAAATAAAAGAAAAATAGAAAATTTTGACACTTGTTAACACATATGTTAAAATCTTAACACTTGTTATTTTTCATGTTTAAAACACTTACATTCGTTAAACTATGTGTTAATATATTTACATTTGTCATTTGCATGATAGTTATGTCTTTTTTATATAATTTATATATTATATTTATATTTAACCTATGTTAATATGTTTTATTAATTTATTTTTATTTCCAAAATGAATTTTCTTATATTAATATTTATATAATTTTAGAGAATATATTCTAAAACTAAATTATACACTAATAAAAATCATACATATAATATTTTCAAATCCATATTATTTTTAAGATTTTATTTTTGAATTCAAAATCAAATTACAATCTTTCATATATATATATATATATATATATAATCAAACATTTATCTTATTTGTTTTAAAAAATTCAAATTAATTCACAATTAAATCCCAAAATTTTATATTAATTATTAAATTAAATTTGATTTAAAAATAGGATCGTTACAGATTCCCCCCTTAATAAAATTTCGTCCTCGAAATTTGGAAGAGAGAGAGACAAACAAAGAATATATGAACACATAAAGAGATAGAGAAATGGCTTACCAGATTAAGCCAAAATATCCACTCTACACTTGGGATAGGACTTCTGCATGCTCTCCTTCGTTTCCCAGTACAATCGTTTGGATCTCCACTCCATTGTACTTTTACCAATTGCACCACTTTATTTCTCAACTGCTTTTCATCTCGATCAATTATCGTCAGTGGTTCTCTTTTCACTGCCAAATTTGGTGTAATCTCCAAATCCTGCTGAGCGGCTTCCTTAATGATATGATCAAGATCGTGCACATATTTCCGAAGGTGTGAAACATGAAACACATTATGTACGCCGGATAGCCAATTAGGTAACTGTACTCGATTAGCCAAAGGACCAATCCTTTCAAGTATAGGAAAAGGACCTATATATCGTGGTGCCAGCTTACCAGTCTTTCCAAATCTCAGAACTCCACGCATTGGAGAAACCTATAAGAAAACAGAATCTCCAACCTGGAACTCTAGAGTTCTCCTCCTATGGTCGACATAAATTTTCTTTCGACTCTGGGCAGTTCTCAACTTCTTTCGGATAAAATCAACCTTTTCAGTAGCTTCCTTTATCATATCTGGACCAAGGACAAACCTATCACCCGACTCAATCCAACACGCAGTTGATCGACATGGATGACCATACAATGCTTCGAAAGGAGCCATCCTAATACTGGCCTAATAACTATTATGATATGAAAATTCAACCAGATGCAAATGGACCTCCCATGAACCGCTAAAATCAAGAATACAAGCACACAAAAGATCTTCCAAGATTTGGTTTATTCTTTTCGTTTGCCCATCAGACTGCGGATGGTAAGCAGTACTGAAGTTCAACTTGGTTCCTAGTGCGGCTTGAAATGCCTCCCAAAATCTGCTAGTGAAGATTGGGTCATGATCACTCACTATACTACTCGGTATTCCATGGAGACAAACAATCTCTTTCACATACAACTCTGCCAAACTCGCTGCTGTTCGGGTGGATTTTCCTAGGATAAAGTGGGCAGCCTTGGTCAGACGATCCATAATAACCCAAATCGCCTTACCCTTTCGAGTTCGTGGTAAAACATCTATGAAATCCATAGACACTTGTCACATTTCCATTTAGGCACTTCCAATGGTTGAAGTAAACCCGCCATCTTCATCTGATCACTCTTTATTTGCTAGCAGGTTGCACATCGACTAACATAAATAGATATATCCCTCTTCACCGTTTTCCACCAGAAAGTCCTTTTAATATCTCGAAACATTTTGTTAACCCCTCGATGGATACTAAGCTTGGACTTGTGACACTCATCTAATACTTCTCGTTTGAGATCTGGGATGTCTGAAACACAGATCCTGCCTTTCAGCCTCATAATTCCACTATTATTGGTTTCAAAGCTGGAATCTTCGCCTCGAAGGATTCTCCTATGAATTTCTCAAAGAAACTTGTCTTCTTTCTTCTTACTAGCAACCTTCTCAAGAAGAGTATGAGTGACCACAAGATAAGCAAGAACAACATGTCTTCTACTCAAAGCATCAGCTAACACGTTGGCTTTTTTGGGTGTATACTGAATATCCTGGTCATATGACGTTAGAAATTCCAACCAACTTTGCTGCCTTAGATTCAAATCCTTCTGGGTAAAAAGATTCTTTGAAGATTTATGGTCGGTGAAAAATTCAATTTTTTCACCCAAAAGATGATGATGCCAGATTTTCAAAGCAAAAATAATAGCCAAAAGCTCAAGATCGTGGATCAGGTAGTTTTTCTCATATGGTCGCAATTGTCTACTCGCGTAGGCAATCACTCTACCCACTTGCATTAGAACTTCACCCACACCTTCACCACGTGCATCTGTGTAAATAGATAAACCTTGATTCGATAATAACAGCAAGAATGGGAGCAGTGGTCAACCTTCTTTTAATTCCTCGAACACTTCTTCGCACTTCGGAGTCCAATCGAATTCAGCATTCTTCATAGTCAGCTTAGTCAATGGACTGGCTAACTTAGAGAATTCCTGGACAAACTTTCTGTAGTATCCGGCTAATCCCAGGAAACTTCTGATTTCTTTTGGAGTTGTGGTTTGCTTCCAATCTAGGGTAGCGGAAACCTTACCAGGGCCTACAGAAATTCCCTCTTTGGTTACAACATGACCGAGAAATCTAACTTCCTTGACCCAAAAATGACATTTAGAAAATTTGGCAAATAGAATGTTCCTCATATATATTTCCCAAACTATTCTCAAGTGCTCAGCATGCTCTTCTTCAGTTTTGGAATAGATCAGAATATCATTAATAAATACAAGAACGAATTTTGTTCAATACTTCTTGAAAAACTCGGGTCATCAAGTCTACAAAATATGCATGAGCATTGGTTAGTCCGAAGGGCATAACTAACCATTCGTAGAATGTGTCTAGACCCCTAAAAGCAGTTAAATGAATACAATCTTCTGAAATCCTCAGCTGATGGAATCCTTGGGCTATATCCATCTTAGAAAAGAATCAAGCGCCATGCAACTGATCGAATAGGTCGTCGATTCAGGGCAAAGGAAATTTATTTTTAAGAGTTAATTTATTGAGATCGTGGTAGTCCATGCACAATCTCAAGGATCCATCGGACTTGGCTGTGAATACCACAGCTGAACCCCAACTGGAACAACTGGGACATATTAATCATTTCTCCAGTAAATCTCGGGTTTGCTTGACTAGTCTATCCTTTCCCTTGGTGATATCCTACGACTTGCATGCACAACAAGACGAGCATTGGGAACCAAGTCGATTCTGAATTCAATTTCGCTGTGCGGAGGCAAAGATTTAACTTCTTCAAATACGTTCGGAAATTCCTGGACAATAGGTATGGATTCCAAACTTTGTTTGGGATACCCCAAAATATACATTAACTTATCCCTTTTCGGACTCGGATCCACACAAGAAATCACAATGAAATTGCCAAATTTGGTTTAGCCAAAATCGTTCGATTGTTACAATCTAATTTAGCTTCGTATTTCGTTAGATTTCAAATTCGTTAGAGTCAAGAATGAAAAGGTTGATAGGAAACAGATGATGAGAATACGAGATAGAAACCTTTCTACAACGTAGACAAAGATTCACAGGGCTACCATTCGGATTCTTCATGCAAATGGGTTCATCTATGAATTCGGGTTTAAGTTTTAATTCGTTTACGGTCTGTTCGGAGATAAAGCTATGTGTGGCTCCTGTGTCAAACAAAACTCTAACAACTCTATCATAAATAAGAAGGTTACCTTATAAAACTCCTTTTCCTTTATCCGCTTTTGAGGTTGAGGGATCACCCTTGATCGCATACACCTTCGCTACTTGAGCCTGCTTCATTGCCAGGCATTCTTTAACTACGTTTCCAGGCTTATGGCAATAATAACATTCCCTGGCTCCTTGACTTGTCTTCTTATGTTGATCCATCTTTCCTTGCTTCTACGGCTTCTTGCAACTACTTGAATAATGGCCTTTCTCCAAACAATTGAAACAAGTTACATCCTTCGCCTTGTCCTCTTGATTATTCTTCTTTTCTTTGCCTTGCCACGGTTTCTTCCCTCCGAACTTCCTTTTTTTCCAATTTGGATTGCTTGCACTACCTTTCTCCTCTGAAACTTCTTGTTTATCTAGGGTAGCATATCTATAACCCATATCTATCAAATTAGAAAAAGATTCCTTCACGTTGGCTGTTATTCTTTCATGAAATTTCTTGTTCACCCCTCTAATAAATCTTTTATTCTCTTCAGAGGGGTGTTCACCAATTCTGGACCAAATCGAGATAACTCGTTAAATTTGTCGAAGTATTCCTCAAAAGATAAACTCCCTTGCTTCAAGTCAGTAAACTCCTGGTATATTCTGGAGATACCAGCAGACGACATATAACGCTGCTAAAACACTTCCTTGAATCGATCCCAAGTAAATTCATCCTCCGGCTCAGCCAATGTAATAGTCTCCCACCATGCTAAAGCCTCTTCCTGGAGCTGCCAAGAAGCTATCAACCTCATCTGATCATCTTCCAACTTCAAACCTTTGAAAATCCTTTTGCAGATCGAATCCAGGATTGTGCTTCTATAGTAGTCTCCTTGCCTGTGAATGGCCTCCCCCAAAGTCTTGGGAAACTTTGATATAAATCATCCAGATTTAGCTGGGGTTGGGTAGGAAGAGCTGCTTCGATTATTGCAGGGTCTCGACCAGTTGTAGTGGTACTTCCCGATCCCCTACCTCGTCCTCTTCTTGTGCTCATTCTCACTATTTGTAAATAGTAAGAAAACTTGATTTAGCCATATGAACGAGATATCTTAGGGATATACTCATTCTAGGGTATTTCTAACCCTATCTCTAATAAGTCACCATAATGTGATATATTCCAAATGTATGTTCTTACTCAACCTTTAGCTCTGGTACCACTTGTCACAACCCAGAATCCAGCATTCGAAAAATCGACATCCAATACCTCAATTGTATTCGAATGCCGGAGATTCAAATATCGGACTCCAGTTCGTTGGAGCTTATAACAACATTAGAAGAATAACAAAACAGCGGAAACAAAATGAATTTTCATTGGTTACAACAACATGGATACAACATTTGATTACAACAAATAACCACCAACATCAGAGCACTGAATATAAGATACAACAACAAAACAATAACAGCGGAACAACAACAGGCTAAAATTACTTGAATAGAGTCTTCCAAAAGAAAGAGAGAGAGCGAGAATCCAACATAAGCACCTTCAATCCACATCTCCAGAAGACTTCCAAACTAAAGCTTCCAAAATCTGACAGCTTCCAAACCAAAAACTCCAAAAGGCATCTAGATCAAAATCTGAACTAGCTCCAAAACAAGGATAAGCTGACTCTAGGCTGTCCGGGTGGAAAATTATAGGCATCCAGAGTTTAGGGATGGAACAATAAACTCTGGATCAGTCATGGGACTGGTACGAGTAAACAAAACAGTTGTTTGAACAAAAAAAATTTACAAATACAAATCCTTATGCTTTTTAGAAAATGAAACTAACATAAGGCCTCCTGGCACAATCGCACACTTGGGGGAGATTTCTCCTTATGATATTCAAACATGCTTGATACGTGAAAATCTTTTTGATATTATTATTAGTGCATAGTGTAGAAAACATTTCGAAAGTATAATATAAATCTTAGCCAGCATACGTACCATAATAGTATGCCTACTATAGCTGCCATATTAGATGGAAATTTCTACAACTAAAACCGTACAGGACTTGTTCGAGTGATTGGATTTCCAACAAATGGCCAGGCTAAGGAACTTCCTTTCCAAATGGGTACGCCTCTAGAGGAATGCCCCAAGAACCTAACCGGATCTCTGCCAACACAAGGTCGGGTTACCTCTGTAACTAGGTAACTAACTATCACGAGTATGCCATCCATCGGTCGTAACTGACATTTATCCGGGGTGCCCAACAACAACAATCAACAACCACATAAGTTAAGTACTAGACTCCATGCCAAAATACCACTTTTTATCCAAAATGAAATGCACATACCCTAAGGGGCGCGACCCCCATAACCTTGTTGCATCCTTCCTGTTTCGACCATTTTCGAGGTATGAGGTTCGATGAAGTCTCGTCCTACAAAGCTATGTTTTTCACAAAAGCTATTCTTCGATCAACATATGATCAGCACTTAGCATGCCACACTACCAAGTTGGGAATATATCACTAACGACCATCAACTACATAACATCTGAGCTCGTACGTCTCAGAGAAGCGTGTTAAGCTAAGAGAATAAATTCTTTGCTACCAAACAGAAATGTATTTGATAGAAGTTAGCTTTACATTTCAAAGTGTAATGTAAGACATACATCCATACAAGTCCATCCTGGGTCTGAATGGAACCGAAGGCACTTTAACCAATAAAGGAAGAAGCCCTTGCAAATCCGAGTATCCACAATCTCGACCGGACTCCCCATTACATATGGAGATCTTCATACAGAAGCAACTCAACGCAGAGACAATCGACAGGTAATCCTTTCGTTCTAGAAAATACTCGGCTTCAACCACTGTCTTCAAATGCACTCCCATCTCGTCGTATCGTTATTGAAAATGGATTTTATGACTTAATGTCTTCTCTCGGGTTAACTGAATAGGAAGCGCTTATTTTTAAAACACGTGGATATATAAGTCACAAAAAATTCACCATTAAGATTCGATGTGGTTTTTGGATAACCATCTGGAATCCGACCCCTAGTCGCATCAAAATTCAAATGTCATTTAGAGGCCAACAATTTTACTTCAATTTAGAAGTTCACAATCACACATCAATATATCACAGATGTCACACCTCAAAACAAAGCAATTCATATCACGAAGTATCACAATCACATATCAGAGGTATCAACCAATCCAAGGCATTCAATAATAATCCAATCATCTATAAGCAAGATGATAGTCGTTCAATTTCTATTTAATTCAATTTAATTTCCAGATAAATTAAATTAATTACTTCAATTACTTTTAGGTCCTGCTTAATTATTATTAAGTAATTACAACTATTTTAATTAATTATAATTAATTAATCACATAATTATTTTTATTAATTATCCTTAATTAATGGTTAATTATCCTTAATTATTAATTAATTAAATCTTAATCACTTTCATTAATTAATTATTCCTTAATTAATTACATTAATTAATTAGTTCTTTATTATAAATTAATTAACCTTTAACTAATAATTAATTAACCTTTAATTAATAAGTAATTAGCCTTTAATTAATTATCCTTTAATTATTAATTAATTATCTTTTATTAATTTAAAGATAAATCATTTATCTTAATTAATTACTTAATTATCATTAAAAATCCTTATTTAATAAACTTTGTAATTAATTATCATTAACACATAAACAACTTAAGATGTTTAAGTTAATTAATAATTGAAAACATTTCTTCTTAATTAACTATTTAATTACATTATTAAATAAATTTAAATTAATCTTAAGAATTAATTTATAAATAATAGTCATATGATTAAATAAATTAACATAATTACTTTAAAAATAACTTACTTAAAACCTTTACTAATTCCAAACTTAAATAAAAATGAATGAGTTAAAAATATTTAAATTTGAATTTGATTTTAAAGTTTGAAAATCCGTAACATCACATACCCGAGGTTAACTCGAGTGTCACCCCGAATCCAAAGCAAAGTTCCCCGAGACTTCCCTGAGCCACTCTTTTTTCTTTGTTTTTTGTTTTAATTTTTTTAAAACCTGTTAAACATGATAACTCACACGAATTACCCGAGCACTTACTCAAGCCAACATCACAATTTCACGAGGTCGACTTCGAGGCAACAACCTTTATTCCTCAACCCAAGCTACTGACACTAACCTAACACTGTGCACATGCACAAGCGCTTTGACCATCACCGATCAACCTTGCCATCACCAATGAATTGTCGACGATCTACTCAAGCCCTCAGACCACCTAGATCGACGAACTCACATGCAAATCGAAATCGAGCATTTAGACTACCTATTGGAACAAACTGATCATCAAACAATCACCTTGGACAGCCACCTCTGGCCATCAAAGATCACGCAATCGCATCCAAAACTTCGTCGACGTCCAATGCTTCAATTCCCCTTGCCCTGGTCACATCCAATCCACTGACGATGCTGCAGTTAATCGAATTCCGACCATCACCAAAACTTGAGTGAAAACCCTACATCATCAACATCCAACCACCACGGTGGTTTGAAAATCCTCCCAGTATTTTTCCGAGGTTCGCCAACCTTCAAGCTACCCTTAGTAATGAACACGAGACCACATCCTCCACCGATCACCAAAATCCGCCACAAATTCCAAAACCATTCAACCCGAGGTTCCTTACTCAAAACAAAATGAAAAAATCTTGATTCTAATTGTGAAAATCATCATTTTCGAAAACGATTTAGGTTATATAAGTAAATCAAATAATTAAAGAAATCAATTTTTCATCATGCATTGAGTTTACTGGGTTTTCTTGTTCTAGATTAAATCCATTTGTTATTTATTCTTAAAAGTATTTTCAAAATTAAGTTTTGGTGAATTCAAACATGTCTTATTTTAACATCTAGACCTAACAAGAATTAGAAGAAGAGATTTGGGTTTTTGAACAAGTTTTTGAAACCTAGAAACAAACAGAGAGATAAGTGCATATACAACAGACATGCACAAATCACTTATATGTGTATATATACATGCAGGTATATTTCACAACTTTACTTTAAGAATTCATCACAAACATCAAGTTTTTGGCTCAGATTTTAAAGTTGCTTACTCAGTTGGTAAAGAAGAAAATAGAGAAGAGCTTGGAAGTGTTTGAATTTGAAAATCTGGGTTATAGTATTTGAACTGAGCTTGATGATCATTGAATTTGATTTGTTTGCTTGATTCTTGAGTTTATCTGAACCGAGTTGAACTTTGCTTTTAGCTTCAGGTTTAATTTATAAAAATTTGATTGTTTTCTGGTCTAAGCTTTCTCAGGTTTGTTTTTGTTTTTGAAAGAGATTATTGCTTTTCTTTTGTTTTGATTTTTTTTCTTTCTCTGGTTTTAAAGTTTGCTGGTTTGAGTTTTTGAATAAAAGAAAAAATGAGATAGAAGTAGAATAGACATATATAGCCTGATTTTTATTATTTCTAAAAATAAAATAAAAATAGAAAATTTTGATACTTGTGAACACATATGTTAAAATCTTAACACTTGATATTTTTCATGTTTAGAACACTTACATTTGTTAAACTATGTGTTAATATATTTATATTTGTCATTTGCATGATAATTATGTCTTTTATATATAATCTATATATTATATTTATATTTAGCTTATATTAATATGTTTTATTAATTTATTTCTATTTTCAAAATGAATTTTATTATATTAGTATTTATATAATTTTAGAGAATATATTCTAAAACTATACACTAATAAAAATCATACATATATTATTTTCAAATCCAAATTATTTTTAAGATTTTTATATTTCAATTAAAATTAAAATTACAATCTATTTATATATATATATATATATGTGTGTGTGTGTGTGTGTGTATCTAAAATCAACACTTATCTTATTTGTTTTGAAAATTTTAAATTAATTTTCAAATTAATTCACAATTAAATCACAAAATTTTATATTAATTATTAAATTAAATTTGATTTAAAAACGCGATCGTTACATAATTCCAATTAATTAAAATAATTAAAAAGTTATAATTGGTTATAAATTGTAAATTAATTGTAATAATGTGTGTATTAATTGATAATTGGATTAGAAGAGTAGTTGAAAAATTAAAGGTTATATTAATTAATGAAATAATGTATAATAATAGGTAATTGGATAGAATTAATATTATGTAAGTTATTATAACATTTGTTTGTAAACAATAAATGTACAAATGTGGTTAAATGTAGAAAAGGTGATAATTATTATTTGTTACCAATTTAATTAATCAATTACAAATAAATGTAAATAAATGTTACATTAATGTGAGTTAATACAATAATTGCATATTGAGAATGTAATAAAACGTAAAGAAATGTCAGTTACACTCATAAGGTAATAAATTGATTTAACAATAAAAATGAAACCAAGAAAATGAAGTTGTGCGATTTTAAACTTTTATTAATATCAAAGTCAACAAAAGTTCAATATTATTGGAATATTGCAACTAATAAGGTAAAAGATCATAACTGTAGAATATTTATGTAATAAGATGTAAACAAATGTTAATTATATCTATAGAGTAATAATTGATTTTATAAAAAGATTGAAACCAAATTATATCAATTTATCGGAATTAAATTATAATTAATTGGATTTAATTACAGTTGAGATTG
Source organism: Allium cepa (assembly GCA_030765085.1). Taxonomy (NCBI): domain Eukaryota; kingdom Viridiplantae; phylum Streptophyta; class Magnoliopsida; order Asparagales; family Amaryllidaceae; genus Allium; species Allium cepa. The sequence continues at coordinate 714,536,944 of CM060934.1, forward strand.
AATGTTGTAATTAGTGTAATAACCAACACTGAAATTTTATGCAAACTTGTTTTAAATTACAGTAAATGTCTAAGTAATCAAAAAGAATGAAAATTGGTTAGTTTATAAATATTGAATTAAAAATTAATTAATTAATTTAATATTAATTTATTTAATTAACATGAAAATAGCCATTTTGGCCACTGATTTGGATTTCGATGAAACCAGTTTTAGCGGAACCATAACGGTGAATTATTGTGGGATTTTAAGTTTTATAGCGATCGGACTTGCCACTTGATCGTGCGGGCTCGAAACACGTAGAGATCAGTTTAATTGAATTCAACTGAAATATGCTGATTTAAAAGCAAACTTCTTCATACGATGGAATTAGAACTTAAAACCTGTTCCATTGGGTTTAAAAATATCAAAACATCCATTTCGATATATGAGATGACCTATTTTCGTTTCGGGGTCAGAACGGGTTTTTTGGGTAGCGTAGTCGTTTCGATCCGACCCTGCCTATATATAGGCTGTTATAAACCCTAGTTGTTTCTCATATTATTGTTTCTGTACGTACATCTTCCTCCTTCTCAAACCTATTTCCCAAAATCTAAAACCTAATTTCAAAAAAAAAACCGAATTTTTTTTGCTCCAAGTTTACTTCGAGTCAGGAAGAGGTTTACTTCGAGTTTAGGAGGAGAAAACCATGCAGCTACTTAGGGTAAGAGAGAGTCGAGGCTAAACAAAGGCGGATTTAGGCACGCTTCGAATTCCAAAGGCGAAAACCCCAGAGCGACTTTGGGTCAGAAGCCAAATGACTCGTGCTAGGGTCATTATGGCAAAAACTCAGAGTAAGCACCGGGTAATTGAGGCGACGACTTGAAGTAAGACCCGAAGTCTAAATTTTCCAATCTTCTAACGTTAATAACTTTTGCATACGAGCTCGGATTCATGCGCAATTTTCCCCGTTGGGATCGATCGTAATTTCAGACATTATAGAGCTGGTTTTTTTGAATTCTAAGATTATAGAATTTTGGGCCTTATTTTGGATTTCAAATCGATTTGAAATCAAAGGTGAGTGTTTTAAGTCACTTACAATTACTAAACTATCTTATGTTAGTTAAATTAAATTTATGATGTGATTTGAAATTAACCGATCGATGTTTGGTATGCTTAAACTGTCATTCTAGTAAAATTTGACTTTTATTGCATTTAATCATCGTTTAACTTAATATCGAATTTAAATTATCAATTTAATACCTGTTGTTGATTATCAATTATTTGGTGATGTTTATTGATCGATTTGGATGATGATTGTGATGGATGTTTGATTGTTGATATTGGATGACTGGATGTTGTATTTTTATATTGTTATAACAGTGCAAGTTCCCTATGGGTTGAAATCATACATACTCGAATAATCTATAGATTAGGGAAAATCGTTATGAGTTGAAATGATATACTCGAGCGATTTTATGGATTTTATTTAATTCGGGATTGCGATTTGGAATGGTATATAACCGTAAAACTTTAAATTGCGGATTGAAATGATAAATGTCTATATCACTTGACCCCGGGGTAGAAAATTATATACGGACATCGGATTGGTTAAATTGAATGATTTTGGATCTTTGAAATTTGGAATTCAGTTAACTCGTTTTTTTGAAATATAATTTTATTTATATAAACTGAATTATTTTTGAAAGTCCGAGCATAAATGTTAAAATTGTAATTGAATTAAGGAATTGTTCAAAGGATTTAAAGTTGGAATTTCGAAGTTGAAATGTCTAGTATAAATGAACTAATCGAAAATTAAGTTATTGGAAATGTTTGGGTATAACTTTGAAATCTATTTTAAATTAATTTAAATTATTTAAGCAATTTAAATCTATTTTTGATTTATTTAATCTACTATAACCTATTTAATCCAATTTAATCTATTTTTACCTATTTTAAACTAATTAAATTTATTTATCTATTTTAAATCTATTTAACATAATTTAAATCTATTTAATCTATTTTAAATTTGTTTAATCTATTTTAAATCTATTTAATATAATTTAAATCTATTTAATCTATTTTAAATTTATTTAATCTATTTTAAGTCTATTTAATATAAATTAAATCTATTTAATCTATTTTAAATTTATTTAATCTATTTAAAAATCTACTTAATATAATTTAAATTAATTTAATCTATTATTAATCTATGTAAAACATTTTGAACGTAATAAAATCTATTTTAAATCTATTTAAATCATTTTAAATCAAATTAAATAAAATTTAAATCCATTTAAACTATTTTTACCATTTAAATGATTTTAATCTATTTAACTATTAAAACTATTTATGATTATCTAAACTATTTTCTAAACTTTCAAACTATGTAAAGTTGAAGTATTTATATTTAAACCCTTGATGATGATACAACCTAAGTTGGAATTTGGAATTGATTTCTTTTATGAAATGACATATTTTAGTAAATATAATTAGAAGTAAATGCTATTTTGAAAGTGAATATGATTTAAAATGATATGGTTTGAGAATAAGATATTTTAATATAAATTATGAATTGACTTTTGAAATGTAAAAGAACCATTCGGTGTGAAATAATCGTTTGGTTGTTAAAGAGACCGCGATCAGATATTGTCATACTCTCTGCCAATACCGAAAACCACTATAACAACAGTGTACGTGGTGGAAATTCCATAAGTGAAGTAGGATGGTTTGGAGAACGATTTCTGTATGAGGTATTTACATAACCCTAACTCCATAAGTCAGCTTAGATGTGACTAAAATAGGAGCCACACCGGGCCAAGTGAGGTTGCACCTCCAATCGGACACATTTCTTCGGTACCATATTATGACTTTGTGATGATTTGATGGCCACCATTCGATTTTGATTATGGGAATGTGTTCTGAGGTGGGTGGTAGTAGCTGCTATGCGTTACCACTAGTCTAGATCCGCAATTGGTATATCTACCCTGTCATTGCCTCGAGTGTCGTGTTTACATGCCCTAGCGAGCCTTCTATGAGTTTGTTTTGTACCATACCTATGAAGTGTCCTTTGGATAAACCTCACGAAGGAGCGTACTGTACTGTATAGACTGTGGGAATATATAAAATGTGTTAAGGGGGTGTGGATAATGTCTTAATGCTATTTTAATACTTTTACTTTACTATGGACATATTATAATAGCGTAGTGTACTAAATAGAAGATAGTTTAACGGATCCTTAGGAGATGGAAATCCCGAACATCTCTTATGTTATTGCACTCACGTTAGACACTGGATAGGAGATGTCAAACCCTGTAAACATCTCTGATGCCGTCACATTCATATTTAACATTAATTTAATTTACATAAGATCTTTTAGTTCTGATTCGAGTGCTTTGTATTTTCAATTCGCTCCGGTCAGCTTGAGCATTTCAGGTTTGAAGACCTTATTCCTGGAGGACGAAGACGAAAATTGTACTATTATTACCTATTATATGTATTCTACTACATCATGTTATTTCGCTGCATTCATTTATTTATTCCTGTTGATATAAGTTTGATGTTTGTGTCGTAAAGAATAATCAAATGTATTTTTAAAACAGCTTCATAAACTGTTATTTGATTATTATATTTTGTCATTCCACTGCGAGGTTCTGCATTTGTTTTTTTCTTATCTACCGTAATAAAAATTTGCCCTTTTGTATGGTTTGAGCCTGATGTGTGTGTCCTATTGTCGATTTAAACTGTTCAAAAAGTTAGGTCATTACAGTTGGTATCAAAGCTTTGGTTTAGCGATAACCTTAGCTTTGTAGGGTCTGACTCACTAAAAATAGGGTAGTAATACCCTAGAATGAGTTGTTGGGTGTATATATGAGAGAGCATATGTATTAGGGTTATAAAAGGTTTTTGTATTGCGTTAATTTGTTCCATTTTGTATTTATAAATTTTGGTTGGTGCATAGGACGCTATGACATCGATAGGGATTTCTAAGCACTTAATAGGGCAGACAGACATAATATTATTTTGAAATACAGGTAAATGAAATAATTTTGCCTATTATATATTTTTGTATATAAAATAATAAATTTAATAAATGATATAGCTGGATGTAATATGTTTATGGTTAAGTAGTGAAATTTTACAAATATTGATTGGAAATAGGATTTAAAACAAAGTAAATATGAACTGGAAAATTTTAGAACTTAAATTCCGGGATTTTGAAATTTCTTTCGAAAGGTTTTGGAATATAATATTAGTAGTATTTAGAAGTATTTTCTAATATGAATATTTCAAGATGATTTGAAAGAAATTCTTAAAAAGGAATTTTTGAAGGAAAAGTGTTGTACTCCCCTCTTTGTCGCTGGAAAATAGTTTCGGTGATGAGTGCATGCATCATCAATGTTCATCCTCGAGTTTCAAAGTGGGTAGACGGTTGTAGTGGTTTTACTACACTTTGTTTTGATAACTGAATTTTAATTTTAAATTTTTTAAATATGATTTGATCTATAAAGGATAAATATATATATTGTTTTCTAAATGACTAAAATGAACGCGGAGTTGAGTTCTTAGATTTTTACTAATAATTAGTAGTTTCAATTATTATAATGAATGTAATCTTAACTATATTAATAACTGAAAATTTCTAAAATGAAAATAAAAAACTTGATGTCAAAATGATTAACGAAATAGATAAGAAAATGAAATTTTGAAAACTGTAAATACAAAGGAAATGAAAATAAGAAATGGTAACTATTGAACATTTTGTTAACTAGATAAATAAGAGAAACTTGGGTAATATTCAATTGCATTCTTAAGACGTACATATAACTTACCAAAATACTAAAAAGTTGAAATGTAAATAATGATTTATAATAGAATATTATACAAGTAAAACTTAGAAAAATGAAAGTGTTCAATGAAATTACTTCTGTAACTAAGAATTCTAATGTTATAGATTATTATAAACTGAAGTTAATAGTTTATGCTACTAATTAAATGTAATAGAAGTGAATAATGCAAGAATACGATTATAAACTTAAGTTAACATTTAAACTATTTATAATCAGATTTAATGATAAAGGCGAATAATGTAAGTAAATAATTATAAACTTGAATTAATATTGAAGCCATTTATAATTAAAATGAGTATTATATAGATTGAATGATCATAACTTCAAAGAACACTGGAAATGACTTAGAAATGGGGTTAATATTCAATAATACTATATATGGAAGAATGAATATGAAAAATAATAATATATAAGTGGTGAATTAAATTGCAAAGAAACTTACCAAATAATGTATAATCCAGTAATGGAAATAAAAATAACTTATTTAAGCAATGAATTTAAACAAGAAAATGAAAGAAAATGACATTGTATGAATAAAGGAGAAATGAACTTTAGTAAGTAATAAGGAACGAAAATTAATGTAAATAAACATTATTTGAGTAAGAAAAGAAAAGTAAATGAAAAAAAAGAGAAAATACAACTAAATTGTAAATGTGAAGTAAAATGAAAAAAATGTATACAATACTCCAATAATGAATTCAATTATGATCCAAATAATTGAAACAGATATAATTTATGAAAGTAAAGAATGTAAATTAATGACATAAGCCTTATATGAATGAAAATTAAAATTTTGTAAGTAATGAACGTGAATTAAAGAAAAGCATTATATGAATAGATGAAAATGAACAGTGAATAATGTGAAAAAGAAAGGGTAATATGAATAAACTTAAATATTATTTGAAATTTTGTTTGTATTGGCTTATGGATTGGTTGGGAAAGGATACTTCTATTGTGTAAGACGTATAAATAACCTATAAAGTTATCTACGACTGTTGAGTGTATGGTTTACTTCATAGTTTGCTTATCATTTTGTATTATTAGAAGTTCTGAACCTAAATAAACCATTTATTTTGATTGCTATGGATGTATAATTGCTCTCTTTGTTGAAAATAGTGTTTTTACCGTTTGATTTGCGAATGATTGTTGTTATGTTGTGATTGATTTGTTGTTATTGATTGAAACAATTTAAAATATTTCTTTTCTACATAATTATTAACTCTTTGGATTATATAAGTGAAATACAGGTTATGGAAGCAATTGCTACTACTTTTTGTTTCATAAAATAAGCGTTATTTGCCCGACAAATAGGTATGTCCTCGGATTATGGTTTTTAGCGATATTATATTATTTTTCCCTGGTTAGGGCATATTATTTTGAAAATATATGATATATATTGTTATTATTGATATTACTATTTCTCCTATACCTCTCCGTACAAAGGAGACTCTTCCGAAATATTCTATGAATTTTGGACTTAGTAAATTTTGTCAAGTGTTTTTCAAACTTTTATTAATTTGAATATAAAAGGATTCAATGGTTTTAAATTGATATATTTTGTTTAAATTATCTAAACATGTAAATTATTTGTTTATAAATTTAATATTCTGAATAAGATATATTGATTTCTTAATTCCTTCTTTTCCTTTCTTTTCCCTTTCGAGGATGAGAAGTTTTGAATGGAGGAGAGTGTAACGACCCGTAATTTTCGATAATTAAAAATTTCTTAATTTAATACATTTTTGTGATTTAATGTTCGGAGGGATAAAAATTTGTGATTTAATAATAAGAATATAAATGGAATAAAATGAAATTGTACCAATTTAATGTAATTAATAATGAATTTGAATGTAATTCCAATAATTTAAATGATTAAAAAGATATAATTGGTTATAGATTGTAAATTAATTGTAATAATGTGTGTACTAATTGATAATTGGATCGATAGAGTAGTTGAAAAATTAAAGGTTGTATTAATTAATGAAATAATGTATAATAAAAGGGAATTCGATATAATTAGTATTATGTAAGTTGATATAACATTTGTTTGTAAATAATAAATGTACAGATTGGTTAAATATAGAAAAGGCTACATTGTTATTTGTTACCAATTTAATTAATCAATTACAAATAAATGTAAATAAATGTTACATTAATGTGAGCTTGTAACAGCCCAAAATTTTAACAAATATTTCGTTCTTTTAGTTATAAAACTTTAGGGTTTATTATATAAAAATCTAAATTTTTAAAATTGATTAAAACATTGCCGATTTTTAATTAAAGGATAAGATTTCTGAAATTTTGACCGTGGTTAAGGATTTACCTTAATTGGAAATTTGATTTATTTTGTTGAAATGGTAAATAACTAAATTTTAAGCAAAATCATGTTTTATTTAAGAAATAAAATTTGGAAAAAAAAATATAGTGTATAAATAAGCTTTATAAAAAGACGCGTTTTAATTTGACATTTATACCCGTTTTGATTAATTTGGGGGTACAAATAGTATGTATTTAATGGATACTTTTTAAACGTGTAAATGTAAAAAACGTTTTTTTTTTAAATTTGGGCATTACACGTCGCGTCTGTAATACGCATTCTTAATCTTTACCTTAGCTATAAATGGATAAATTAAACAGGAGACGTAAAACTCTAAGTGGTAAATGAATCAGATCGTAATTTTTTTTTTGTTAAGTAATAAATTTCAAAATTACAGTGTATTAATATACTGTTTAATTACGCGTTTAAAAGGCACGTTATTTGATGGAATAAATAACGTATAAGCGTTACTTTTGTATAAATTTGGGTGTATATTAGTGTGTCGGTTTTGTGCATTTCTAAAATTCATACCTTAACTGTTTATCAATCAATAAATCACGCTAAAAAATTTTCCATTTACCTCTGGTTTATAGTAGGAATAAATGCTTTCCTGATCAGTGCAAAATAAATGCTTGCCTATTTTCACCTAAAAATCAACGCAAGATATTCTCTTTAATAATTACACGTTCGCACAAATTATTCTTTTGGTCAATTTTCCATTTCCGTTTTGAAGCAAATTGATTGCTTTCTGTTTTATGTCCTCCTTAATTACGAAACCCATGGCATAATTTCATCACACAACAGATTTCCTACCTATTGCTTATAATAGGAACAGAACCAATTGGCCGTGTATAACAAGGAATAAATCTATGCTCAATCAACTCATGACCGTTTTTAAAATATTTATAGTCTTCTTGCCCAAAACTTTATTTCTTACCCCAATCACCGCAAGTTTCCATCTTTTAAATTATACACGTTCAAAATTTCATGCTCCTTACCGTTTCTTTCCCCTTAATTCACGCAATCTCCACTAATTAAAATTTATGTCCACTGCAAATATTGCTCCAATCAAATCAATGCATTTTCTTCCTTAATTTAACACGTACAAATGTTTACCAATAAAAAAAATATTTCCTCCCTTGATTTGCGCACCCTATGTTATATATATAAATCGAGTGCACGAAAAATTCCATCATTCACTGCATTTGGTTTCTCCTCTTCTGCCTTGCTTGCGTGAGAATCAGTAGCATCAGGTAATGGCTACAACTTTATTTCCTTCTTTTGTTTTTTTCCCCATTTTTCCGTTCAAACTGCTCCACCGCATGACAAACGCCTAACTTCCTTCCCCTCCTCTCCGATCTGGTCGTGCATTGCCGAGCATCTCTGATGCAGTTTTAGCCTAGCACTTGAATATTTATTTTATCGCCACCTGTATATTGTTATCCTTTTATAAGACAAACATTTCTTTACCATGTATTTAAAAGGATTTTTAAATTGTTTAAATTTTGTTTAAGTTAAATTGTATTCATTTTACATCTCATTTTTGAAATGAAAATTTTAAAGTAAATTCAAAAGTAAATTGTTTTCAAACGTTTTGTTAATAACAATTTAGTCATAACTAAGAATTGTTTTATCTTAAAGTTAAATTAAGATTTAATGATTTGAAATTAATTAAATTAATGAGGTAATTAAGGAATAATTAGTTAATTTAATTAATTAATGATTAGGGATTAATAAATAATTGATTAAGGGATAGTCAATTTGAAATTTAAGATCATTAATTAGATAATTAAAGATTTTTAATTAATGATTAAAGATTTATTAATTAAGCAATAAGTTATAATCAAGGTTAATTAATCATGTAATTAGGGATTAACTGCATACTTGTTTGAGTATAGGCGCACTTCAGTTTGAAAAAAAAAATTAATATAAAAGGCATACGCCACCTAAGGTTAGCCCAACCTAAAATTTTTCAGATAATTCCACTGCTTTGTTTACGCGAGTGTTCAGGGAAGAAGTATTTCCAGACCGTATGCTTTTTTTTGTTGGTCACCTGTGTTTTAAAATTTAGAAACGTTACGTATGGGGATATATGTTATATGTAAGAACAATATAAAGTTGTTTTGATTTGGAGATTTTTACATTTTACTTGTTTCCTAATAGAGAAAAAAAGAAAAAAAAGCAAAAAAGAAAAAGAAAATAATAATAAATAAATATTGCATGCCCCACATTTATGTATCATTGCCACGAATTGCATGTTGCCCACATAAGAATTGCCACCTTTTTATTAACACATCATAATATTTTGTGAAAAGGGTAAAAAAAAATAGAGTATAAATTTATTTTGTAAATTTTGATTTGGAAAAAATAAATGGGTAGGCTAAGCTTTTGTTTTAATGGGTCAAGTCGTGCGGTGGAGTGGTCGAGCAATTTGAGTTAATTTCCATTTTATTTTAGTTCGTTCCAATTTTGTTTATTTAAAAATTTGCTTTGTCCGAAATTGGAATTCGCGTACTCAGTTTTACTTATTTATCTTGTTTCAAGATCGAAATCAGTTTGTCTCATCTTCCAATATTTGATCGCGCTTTCTACGCTGTTTCGGTGTGGTTAACGTAGTTTTGAATCTAATCTTCAAAAGCATAGAGGCGAGTATTCTCACCAGACAAACGTACTTATAGATCGATAAATTAATAACAAGTGTAATTGTAGAATATTTATATTTTATTTTTCTTGCCTGCAATATAAATTTATAATGTAAAAATCCTGTTATTAATTTGACACATCATCAGTCATATTTTATACTATTATATTTTTATTTACTATTTATCACTGCAAGTTCCCTGTAGAATTAAATCGTTACGGGCTGAAATGATAGGCCTGAATGATATTTATTTATTTATTTATTTATTTATTTAACTTGGGATTGCGGGTTTGAAATGATAGAACCCGGATTTTTCTTTGTAAATTACGGATTGAAATGATATATTATCCGTACCACTTGACCTAGGTAGAAAACATTATACAGACCCGTAGTTATATATATATATATATATATATATATATTTCTGGAATAATTTAAGTAATTTAAATTGGTATATTTTGATTTAAATTTAATTAAAATAATTTTTAGTGATTTATACAAGTTATATATAATAAGTGGGTAAGTTGGGATGTGGAATATAAATTTGTTTGGAAATTGATTTTGTAAAGGAATGAAATTCAAGTTAAGTAAATAAAGTATAATAAATTTGATGTAATTGAATTCAAATGGATAAATAAGGTGTTATTTAAATTTTTTATAAATTAAATGGCTAATAAAATAAATACATAAAATAAAATTTTGAATATAACTAAACTTAGGAGAAGTGGAGTTTAGTTTAAGAAAATGGGTAATTTAAGGAATAAATTGAAAAATAGTTATATTTTGGAATTATAAATCAAATTTAATTATTAAGTAAATTTTGAATGTGAAGAATAGACAATTTGATTTGACTTTAATAAGTGAGGCCTTAAGAAGTTGATATTTATTGTGAAATTTACCTTATATAAATCATAAATTTTGAGAAATTTAAATGACTATTTTAAAAGTGTAAATATGATTTAATAAGTTAAATTGGTTAAATTTAAGTTTAATTATTGATAAATTTATATTAAAGTCAAAAATTTAATTTACTTAAATATTGTTGTAAAGGATATTACCGCACTTTGTAAGTGCCGTAGTTGATTAATATGAACTAAAGGCTAAAATTAATTAAAGGCTACTGCAGTACTTGGCAAGTGCCGTGGCTGCGAAATTTAAAACTAAACCCGAATAAAAAAGGGCTACACTAGCACTTGTTAAGTGTTGCTGTTGGCTGAAATGAGATTTTTGAATATTTGATTTGAAGATATAATAATTTTACTTTTGAAAGTTAAAATGAAGTATTTTGATTTAAATATAAACTATTTTTGAAATTTATTACCACGGATGATAATAACGATTGGTTGGCAAAGAGACAGGGATCGGATATGGGCATACTCTCTGTCGATACCGAAAACCACTTTGACAACCGTGTACGCGGTGGAGATTCCAGAATGAAGTAGGTTGGCGGCGGCGTTTCGTATAAGGTAAATACGTGGACCCAACTCCCATGAGTTGGCATAAGGTGGATAAAATAGGAGCGATCGACGGGTTAATTGAGGTAGCACCTTTGATCGGACACATCCCTTCGATATTCTACTTTGACTTTGGTTTATTCGGTGGCCACTTTGATTTCTTTGATATGGGGGTGTTGTTCGAGGTGGGCGGTAAAAGAAACTACGTGTTACCACTGACCCAGAAGCGTAATTGGTATATCTACCCTGGCATTGCCTAGTTGTGCCGTGTCACCTACCCTAGCGCGACTTATACGATTTTGGTTTTGTACCATACCTATGGAGTACCCTCTAATGACGCCCAGTACGGAGGAGATTACGGTACTGTATAGACTATGGGAATATATTATGTGTTAAGGGCTATATGGGTAACCCCTTAACGCTATTTAAAAGTAAGTTTATTTTACTAATAGACACTATTATAATAGCGAAATATTACTACATAGTAAATAGTTTAACGGATCCTTAGAGGATGGGCGGTCCCAAGCATCATTTAAGTTACTTGCCTTTATATTACAGTTCACTAGAATTAGCTTACACTGTATAAGTATTTATTTCCTGACTCGATTGTTTGTGTTTATTTTTTACGCTCGGATCAACCTAAGTTTCAGTTCGTACTTTATCCCCGGAGCTAGGGCTTCTGCAGATCATCTTTTCAAGCTGCTGTCAAAGTTCTTTTCAGTTCTTTATCTTAGATGTGGAGACAAATAAATTTGGACTTTTCTGTGGTTTATTCAAACTATATTTGGTTTTAAAAACTATGCAATTTATACTTATTTTGAGACTATGTGATAGTGGCTTCATGAACCACTAAGTTATTTTTATTCCGCTGCGAGTATTCTGATTCTGTGTCTGTGATTCTGTGATTACTTATTTACTGTATATTCTAAGATTTGCCAAATTTTATTTACAACGTGGTATTTCGAATAATTCAAGTCCGACATGTGTGTCTGCCTATGCACTTGGAGGGTGCAGCGTGATAGGGGGTTCTCGTATTTGGTTTGGTAGCGAGTGGATGACTCTTACTCCTACATGTCCATGCGAGGGTTGGTGCAGTCGAGAGGCTGGTCATAAAGGCAGAAGACAGGTACCAATGTATGCTACGGTGGGCGTTACCCCACTCGCTGGTGGTTCGTTACATTTGGTATCAGAGCTTTGGCTCGATGCAAAACTTAGAATGTATGGTAAATTTGATTTACAAAATCACTTTCATTCAATCTCTTTCTTTTGATTTGATTTCCTTTGAATTTTGGGAACGTTCCCTGCGGTTCCAAAGTTCATCGTGTCCCTCACTATTCATCTTCTTTCGATTCTAGAGTATTCCATAACTCAACTTCGGATGATCTTTATAGTGAATTGGCGGTCTCGCCAATATTCTAATAAAGGGGTGGAACTCCTTTACAATTAGAATTGATTCTCCAGAGATTTATATTTATCCTCGGTTTAGATGCTAGTATCTTTGGTTATTCCAAACTCTATCTCTTCAGATCGAATGTAGATCTACCTCAGAAAATCCACATCGATCTTATTCTTTAAGTCACGGTTGACCGGATTAAGGTTGCCCTCGATTTATATAAACTTATCCAGTTCCTTATTCTGTTATTTAATCATCAGATCTTCTGATTCCAACTTATCTTTAAATCAAAATTCTCTTTGTTTTCAGTCCATCAAATTTGAATCTCTATCCTTGTTTTGAAAAATTTATTCCTATATTTGGAAAAAAATCTAATATTATATATATAAGTATAATTTTTTAGAAGTTTTATAATTAATTTAACTAGTTGTCAAGAGATAATAGTCTTTGATTTTATTTATGGTTTTGAAAACCATAGGTTTTGTCTCATATAAATAATTGAACTATAAACAATGGTTATAAATTAATTTGGAAACAGAAATGAATTTAAAACTAGAACTTGAATTCCCAATGGTTTCAAACCTGGTGTTTAAAGCTTTAAAAGGATATATTATTTAAATTATTTTCGAATAGAAATTTGTTTCCAAAGAATTTTAAAGGTTTAAAAATCAATGCTCTTCTCTTTGTCACTGTGAAATAATTTCGGTGATGACTGCAACATCATCGACATTCACTTTCGAGTTTCGAAGTGAAGAGACCATGCTGTAGTCTGGCTACAGTGTTATCTTGAGACTTTAATTTATTTGAATCTATAAAATATGACTTGATTTATAATATATAGATATATGATTTAAATTTGATTTGACATATTATGTATATATGTATATTTATCTCTAAATGGCTTGAAGGGAATCAAAAATTTAATTCTTAAATTTTATCTTGAGGAATAATTTCAAAAAAAAAAAATCAAAATTTTGAATAAATGATTCCAACTTAAGATAATTGAATTTGAAAGTTTTATTTGTATAATACTCAATTGCGTTTCAATATAACTTACCTTGATTTTTAGAAGTTAACAATGTAATGGCATAATATACAATTTAAAAAGATTTTATAAAAAAAATTTGAGTGGTTATAATAAATGTTATAGACTTAAATTCTAGTTATAAAAAGGTTAACAAAGGTAATGGAATAATTACAATATAAAATAATGTTAAAGGAACTAAGAATAAATTTAAACAGTTGTAATAAGTGTAAACATATTTAACATAGACGATAAAAATATATTGAGAGAAATCGATTTAATTGTAAAAAAAGATATTAATTTATTGGACACATTTTTGAGTATAACAAATGATTTTCAAACTTATGATTTTAGAAATTTTTATTTTAAGATAATTGGAAGATGGAGTAATGAAATTTGAAATAGTAAAATTTAACTTAAGTGAAATTAAATAGATGAAATCAATTATTAATTTAAAATTTAATTTGTATGGTTTAGATTAATGATTCCATTTTGAGTTTCAATTTAGTTTTCTTTCAGGTTGTTTCTATTCCCCTACCTTCTTCCTTTTCGAAGACGAAGAGTTGTAAGTGCGGGAGAGCGTAACAGCCCAAAATTTTAACAAATATTTCATTCTTTTAATTATAAAACTTTGGGGTTTATTATATAAAAATCTAAATTTTTAAAATTGATTAAAACATTGCCCATATTTTTAATTAAAGGATAAGATTTCTGAAATTTTGACTGTGGTTAAGGATTTACTTTAATTGAAAATTTGGTTTATTTTGTTGAAATGGTAAATAATTAAATTTTAAGCAAAATCATGTTTTATTTAAGCAATAAAATTTGGAAAAAAAATATAATGTATAAATAAGCTTTATAAAAAGACGCGTTTTAATTTGACATTTATACCCGTTTTGATTAATTTGGTGGTATAAATAGCATGTATTTAATGGATATTCTTTAAACGTGTAAATGTAAAAAACGTTATTTTCGTTTTAAATTTGGGCATAAAATGTCACGTCTGTAGTACGCATTCTTATTCTTTACCTTAGCTATAAATGGATAAATTAAACAGGAGACGTAAAATTCTAAGCGGTAAATGAATCAGAAGATCGTAATTTTTTTTAAGTAAAAAATTTCAAAATTTACAGTGTATTAATATACTGTTTAATTATGCGTTTAAAAGGCATGTTATTTGATGGGATAAATAATGTATAAGCGTTACTTTTGTATAAATTTGGGTGTATATTAGTGCGTCGGTTTTGCGCATTTCTAAAATTCATACCTTAACTGTTTATCAATCAATAAATCACGCTCAAAATTTTTCCATTTACCTCTGGTTTATAGTAGGAATAAATGCTTTCCTGACCAGTGCAAAATAAATGCTTGCCTATTTTCACCTAAAAATCGACGCGAGATATTCTCTTTAATATTTACACGTTCGCACAAATTATTCGTTTGGACAATTTTCCATTTCCATTTTAAAGCAAATTGATTGCTTTCCGTTTTATGTTCTTCTTAATTACGAAACCCATGGCATAATTCTATCACACAACAGATTTCCTACCTATTGCTTATAATAGGAATAGAGCCAAGTGGCTGTGTATAACAAGGAATAAATCTGTGCTTAATCAACTTATGACCCTTTTTAAAATACTTATATTCTTCTTGGCCAAAACTTTATTTCTTACCTTAATCACCGCAAGTTTCCATCTTTTAAATTATACACGTTCAAAATTTCATGCTCCTTACCGTTTCTTTCCCCTTAATTCACGCAATCTCCACTAATTAAAATTTATGTCCACTGCAAATATTGCTCCAATCAAATCAACGCATTTTCTTCCTTAATTTAACACGTACGAATGTTTACCAATAAAAAAAAATTTCCTCCCTTCATTTGCGCACCCTATGTTATATATATAAATCGAGTGCACGAAAATTGCATCATTCACTGCATTTGGTTTCTCCTCTTCTTCCTTGCGTGCATGAGATTCAGTAGCATCAGGTAATGGCTACAACTTTATTTCCTTCTTTTGTTTTTTGTTTTCCCGTTATTCTGTTCAAACTGCTCCACCGCATGAGCCTAACTTCCTTCCTCTCCTCTCCGATCTGGTCGTGCATTGCCGAGCATCTCTGATGCAGTTTTAGCCTAGCAATTGAATATTTATTTTATCGCCACCTGTATATTGTTATCCTTTTATAAGACAAACATTTCTTTATCATGTAATTTAAAAGGGTTTTTAAATTGTTTAAACTTTGTTTAAGTTAAATTGTATTCATTTTGCATCTCATTTTTGAAATGAAAATTTTAAAGTAAATTCAAAAGTAAATTGTTTTCAAACGTTTTGTTAATAAAAATTTAGTCATAATTAAGAAATGTTTTATCTTAAAGTTAAATTATGATTTAATGATTTGAAATTAATTAAATTAATGAGGTAATTAAGGAATTATTAGTTAATTTAATTAATTAATGATTAGGGATTAATAAATAATTGATTAAGAGATAATCAATTTGAAATTTAAGATCATTAATTAGATAATTAAAGTTTTTTAATTAATGATTAAAGATTTTTTAATTAAGCAATAAGTTATAATCAAGGTTAATTAATCATGTAATTAAGGATTAACTGCATACTTGTTTGAGTATAGGCGCACTTCAGTTTGGGAAAAAAAAATTAATATAAAAGGCATACACCACCTAAGGTTAGCCCAGCCTAAAATTTTTCAGATAATTCCACTACTTTGTTTACGCGAGTGTTCGGGGAATAAGTATTTCCAGACCGTACGCATTTTTTTTGTTGGTCACTTGTGTTTTAAAATTTAGAAACATTACGTATGAGGATATATGTTATATGTGAGAACAGTATAAAGTTGTTTTGGTTTGGAGATTTTGATATTTTAGTTGTTTCCTAATAGAGAAAAAAAGGAAAAAAGAAAAAAAGCAAAAAAGAAAAAGAAAAAATATAATAAATAAATATTGCATGCGCCACCTTTATGAATCACTGCCGTGAATTGCATGTTGCCCACATAAGATTTGCCACCTTTTTATTAACACGTCATAATATTTTGTAAAAAGGGTAAAAAAAAATAGAGCATAAATTTATTTTGTAAATTTTGATTTGGAAAAAATAAATGGGCAGGGTGAGCTTTTGTTTTAATTGGTCAAGTCGTGCGGTGGAGTGGTCGAGCAATTTGAGTCAATTTTCATTTTATTTTAGCTCATTCCAATTTTTTTTATTTAAAAATTTGCTTTGTCCGAGTTGGAATTCGCGTACTCAGTTTTAGTTATTTATTTTGTTTCAAGATCGAAATCTGTTTGTCTCATCTTCCAATATTTGATGGTGCTTTCTACGCTGTTTGGGTGTGGTTATCGTAGTTTTGAATCTAATCTTCAGCAGCATAGAGGTGAGTATTCTCACCAGACAAACATACTTATAGATTGGTAAATTAATAACAAGTGTAATTGTAGAATATTTATATTTTATTTTTCTTGCCTGCAATATAAATCTATGATGTTAAAAACCCTGTTATTAATTTGACACATCATCAGTCATATTTTATACTGTTATATTTTTATTTACTATTTATCAATGCAAGTTCCCTGTAGAATTAAATCGCTACGGGCTGAAATGATAGGCCTGAACGATATTTATTTATTTATTTAACTTGGGATTGCGGGTTTGAAATGATAGAACCCGGATTTTTCTTTGTAAATTACGGATTGAAATGATATATTATCCGTACCACTTGACCTAGGTAGAAAACATTATACAGACCCGTAGTTATATATATATATATATCTGGAAAAATTTAAGTAATTTAAATTGGTATAGTATTATTTTTATTTAAATTGAATTAAAATGATTTTTAGTGATTTATACAAGTTATATATATATATATATTTTTTTTTTGGAGAGGAAATTTAAAAGTATTATATATATATATATATACAAAAAACAATTTTTAAGGATGAAAACTAAAAACACTTCAAAACAAAACTTATTATATATATATATAAAATACCAAAAAAAAGAAAATGCCTTAAAATTAAAATAAAATTGAAACCGCACTTCCTAAAACACCCAGCCCAAAGAGGAAACAAACCCCAAACCTTTATCGTTCCCACCAAACAGATCAAACGCCCAAAAAAAAAAATGATTCCTAAAAGAAAAATTAAAATTCGCTTCGGAAGAAGAAAGAAGAATTAAATCGAATTTCCCACAATCAATTCCCGCCTCGTTCAAATCTTGTTCAAGCAAGTTCAAGTACAAATTCGTTCGGTGATAACGCGGCAATTGAAATCGATATCGAGGGTGTTGCTGTGGTTCGAAGGAGCTAGGTGATTGTATTAGTGATTGCGAAGTCAAGGGAAGTTGCGGGTTGGAGTTGCGGTTTGGATTTGTCGTGGATTATACTGTGATTGGTCGTGATGGTATTGAGGGCGGAGGCAATGACGAAGCGGTGGAGATTTCGTTTACAGATTGACTTTGGGTTTGTGGGTTGTCGAGTTGCGACGCAGTGGGTTTATCTGGTAAAGTTTGAAGAAGAAGGCGGGCGCTGCTAGCTTGTAGGTGGTTTTGGAGAGTGGTTGTTGAGGAGCAGAAGTAGTGTTTTGTTCAGGCAGAAGTATGGGTAGTTTGTTGCTGAAAGGCAGTGATGGGTAGAAGGTAGACGGTGAACAGTTGTGGCAGCAGGCAGGTTGTAGATGAATGTTGGTGGTTGATGAGTTTACGGTAGGAGAAGTTGTAGGATGAAGGCGTATGTATGTGATATGTATGCAGATGTTAAGCAGTGAGATGGTTATGTGAAGAATGGTGGTAAAAAGGAGGATTGTTGGCTAGTGACAGAAAACTGCTGCTGTGATGTTGTATGGAGGTGATGAGTGAAGATGTATGTAGTTTTAGGCTGTTGGTTAGGTTGAGAAAATGATGTTCAGTGTTGTTAGAAGTGAATGTGGGGAAGGCTCGCAATGATGGCAGAGAGTTTTGTGACTGTGATGGAGGAGGAATTCTGGTGGTGTGTGTGCACTGATATATGTGCTCAGTTGCACAGTTTTGGGGGAACTATGAAAGAAGAACTGATGGCAGAAGTAATGTTATGTTTTGGTGGTTTTTGGTTGTGAAGTATGCTTGAGATGGTAAGAAGGCAGGCAAAAGTTGAACAGAAATACAAGCAAAGACAGCAGACAGTTCAAAACAGAATGTAATGTTGAAGTGAAATGGAACAAAGAGTAATGTAAACAGTGAACAGTGTAATGTAAATCAAAGAGCAATTGTAAACTCAAAACAGAATGCAATGAAAGTGAATTTGTCTTAATTGTGTATTTTTTTTATGAAATGCAAACAAACAAAACAACTAGAAACAAATGCAAACAAACACTCAAACAAATGCAAGCAACTATCACACAAGCACACAATAAAAAAAAATTAAAAACACACAAAATAAAAACACACAAAAATAAAACGAAAATAATTCGAAGAATAGAAATCAAAAATCAAAGGAATTCCCCGGCAACGGCGCCAAAAACTTGTTCGTCGACGGAATTTCTATCGGTTTAGAAAACCGTCGAACGAATTTAGAAATAAAATTTATACCGCAAGCGCACGGTGTACGAATGTAGCACGCGGCGAATACGGGTCGATCCGCAGGGAATTGTTGATATTAAAATTCTATTCAATCAAATTATACCAAAGTCGAAGAGGATTTGTTAACTAGAAATTATGAGGCTAACACTAGAAAGTGTGATTCAAAAATTATTAGACTAAAGAACAATTTAGAGGCAAATCCACTCTCAAATTTTTGTAAATCAACAAACACATAATTTATGATCTCTAACTTTGATGTTAAGTGAAATAATCATTGCATTTATCATAAGTATGGTTTGTTTATGTTATTAGTTAACATAACTCAAACCATCAAACTATAATACAACAATTATACCACTTACAATTCTCATGAAAAAGAAGCCAAAGCAAAAACTATTCTAAGCATGATCTATTTACTATTGTAACTAGTAACATAGATCATCAAATTTCATTTTTACTTTCATTTCATAATCAAAAATTAATTAGCAAATGATGATGTAAATTGTGTTTATGTTGAATAAGAATAGCTCATTTGCATAAGCAATATAAGCTATCAAACCCACTTGTATAAACTTACATCAAAATTCACATTCATGAAGCATAAACAAAGAGATCATAAATCATAAAAATGTTGAAATTACATAAAGTTAGAGAGCTTCATCACCCCTAAATTGAAGGGGTTTAGCTACTCATTTATGGCATTGAAGCAACACATGTAAGTTTCAACATTAAAAAGAAAAGAAAAATAGAAAATAAGTAAAGAAGGCAAAAGAGATTAGCTACTAACTACTTGCATAGATGTAAATCTAAGTTATGAAACTAAAGGAAAAGAGAGCATAGAAATAAGCATTAATAATAAAACAAAGAAAAGCATGTAGAAAAGAGAGAAGAAAGAGGCTTGAAAGCTATTTTTATTTCATAGAACATTGTGCTTACACTTGATTTCTTAATTTCCTAAGTAAAATGAAAGAGTAGAAGATGATCTTTTCATGTACATAAGGGGGCTATTTATACATGCATAAAACCCTAATTCTATTTTTAGGGAGCTTCCTAAATTGCCCTTTAGGAAGTGTGGCCACCAAGTAACCATTATCCATTAATTAATCCATCATTTGTTTTGCATGAAGCTTTAACATCCACTTAGTTGTCCATTAGCTCCAAATTGTACATTTAGGTAAGTGGGTGGGGTCCTCCATGTTCATGGCTTGAATTATTTCCCTCTTCTTTCCTTTGTATTCATTTGTGCATGCATATATCTTCATATAATCCTCTTCCATATGCATTCAAATTCCTATAAAAATTATCAAAAAATGTCCAAGTACAAATTCTTATATTGACACATGCACAAAATGGCCGTTTTGCCCCTGAATGAAGATGAAAATATGATGGTTGGAAATAATTGAATTTTGGTTTTGAACATGTTAAAATGCCCAAATATGATGATTATTTAAATAAAAAGAGATAAAATATGGATGTAAATGTATGCACAATTACGTGCATATCAAATACCCCCACACTTATCTTTTTATTCGTCCTCGAATAAAGGAAAACTAAGATAAATCCGTTTTCGTAGGGAGCACGATTGCATTGAGCGTATGCAACAAGCCGTTAAACCTCTGGGTGTCCCCAGTAGGACGAGTGTTGTCTCGTGAGGGTTTTCAGCGGATACTACCCACAAAATCCAAATGCAGGATAAAAAATTTTTTTAAAAAAAAAAATGCAAGATTTATTTACAAAGAGATGAATGCGAGTTTTTGAAAATATTTACAAATGAAGGATTTATTTTTAAATTGACACGAATAAGTTAAATACAAGTTTTGGTCATTGTCTTGAAAATTTTACTCATCAAAATTTCCAATGAAAATCAAGTTGTCATAACAGATAGACCATAGTTTGGCTAGTTGTTTCGGTTGATAACACAATGTAATTATGAAATGGATCCTTAGTTGATTATCAAAGTTTATTAAAGTGGTATTTTCATTTCTTTTCAACAACAAGTTAAATCAAACAAGTTAAAATAGTGCTAGGATTTCAATTGCTTGCTCTCTCATTATTTGCAAGAAAAATTACACACCTAGCTCAGGTAAACTGAGGCCAGATATACCACCCATGCACTGCCTTTTAGGCTTATGTGAGGGGAGTACAGAGCATGGCGAGTGCACACACTTTCGTGCATACACCTATCGACCGTAGGTGGTTTTTATTAAGTCTGTTTTTTTTGGTATGTGTTCCATACATACATAACCGTGAGGACTTTTAAATGAGTATGAAAGCACATAATCAAAGATTTCAAGTAATTCACCCATGCATAACCGTGAGGACTTTTAAATGAGAGTGAATACTTTAGATGTTATTATTTTGTATATTTTTTTATATATATTTTTTTTATGAGAGAGAGAGAGTTTTGCAAAACCATCTTAGCACCATTTAACTTAGAAGACAAAAATGTTATATCCTTACTTTAAATTTACCACTTTTTAAACAAAGATTTTCAATTAGAACATACTTCATAATTAACATAGATGAACCTTCCTATATACTAGTAAAACCATTGTTATTTGTAATCAAACTTTATTTTCATTTTTTGTTAAGACAAATAAATTTTCAAAAATTTCAATTTATTAACCAAAACTTATACTTATCCCATAGCGTTTCTTCAAAAATAAATCAAAATGGTAAAAAGAAAATGTTTTTTTTTTTTTTTTTTGAAGAAAATGAAAATTCAAAAATGCCATGAAAAACTAAAAAAATGAAAATGAGACTCCCCCCACACTTAATTTTGACCGTGTCCCCACAGTCGATGCATGAAATAATGAGTGTAACGGGGAAAAATATGTACATATTTACAAAAGAGGGTTAACATTCTTACTAGACGTAGCTTGGCTCATGAAGGATCATGAGCTCCTCCTCTTGGTTACCGGGCAATTCCAAGAAGGGTTTTAAACGATGACCATTGACTTTGAAAATCGATCCATCCTTTGGGTTTTCTATTTCTATGGCACCATGTGGAATTTTTGAAAACCGATAATAATGTATGCACCATGTGGTAACCAAGAGGAGGAGCTCATGATCCTTCATGAGCCAAGCTACGTCTAGTAAGAATGTTAACCCTCTTTTGTAAATATGTACATATTTTTCCCCGTTACACTCATTATTTCATGCATCGACTGTGGGGACACGGTCAAAATTAAGTGTGGGGGGGGGGGTCTCATTTTCATTTTTTTAGTTTTTTATGGCATTTTTGAATTTTCATTTTCTTCAAAAAAAAAAAAAAATCTCAAAACTCCTAAATGTCAAAAAAAAAAAAAAAACATTTTCTTTTTACCATTTTGATTTATTTTTGAAGAAACACTATGGGATAAGTATAAGTTTTGGTTAATAAATTGAAATTTTTGAAAATTTATTTGTCTTAACAAAAAATGAAAATAAAGTTTGATTACAAATAACAATGGTTTTACTAGTATATAGGAAGGTTCATCTATGTTAATTATGAAGTATGTTCTAATTGAAAATCTTTGTTTAAAAAGTGGTAAATTTAAAGTAAGGATATAACATTTTTGTCTTCTAAGTTAAATGGTGCTAAGATGGTTTTGCAAAACTCTCTCTCTCTCTCATAAAAAAAAATATATATAAAAAAATATACAAAATAATAACATCTAAAGTATTCACTCTCATTTAAAAGTCCTCACGGTTATGCATGGGTGAATTACTTGAAATCTTTGATTATGTGCTTTCATACTCATTTAAAAGTCCTCACGGTTATGTATGTATGGAACACATACCAAAAAAAAACAGACTTAATAAAAACCACCTACGGTCGATAGGTGTATGCACGAAAGTGTGTGCACTCGCCATGCTCTGTACTCCCCTCACATAAGCCTAAAAGGCAGTGCATGGGTGGTATATCTGGCCTCAGTTTACCTGAGCTAGGTGTGTAATTTTTCTTGCAAATAATGAGAGAGCAAGCAATTGAAATCCTAGCACTATTTTAACTTGTTTGATTTAACTTGTTGTTGAAAAGAAATGAAAATACCACTTTAATAAACTTTGATAATCAACTAAGGATCCATTTCATAATTACATTGTGTTATCAACCGAAACAACTAGCCAAACTATGGTCTATCTGTTATGATAACATGATCTATGTTACTAGTTATATATACATATAAATAAATAAGTGGGTAAGTTGGAATGTGGAATATAAATTTGTTTGGAAATTGATTTTGTAAAGGAATGAAATTTAAGTTAAGTAAATAAAGTATAACAAATTTGATGTAATTGAATTTAAATGGGTAAATAAGGTGTTATTTAAATTTTTTATAAATTAAATGCTAATAAAATAAATACATAAAATAAAATTTTGAATATAACTAAACTTAGGAGAAGTGGAGTTTAGTTTAAGAAAATGGGTAAGTTAAGGAATAAATTGAAAAATAGTTATATTTGGAATTATAAATCAAATTTAATTATTAAGTAAGTTTTGAATGCGAAGAATAGACAATTTGATTTGATTTTAATAAGTGAAGCCTTAAGAAGTTGATATTTGTTGTGAAATTTACCTTATATAAATCATAAATTTTGAGAAATTTAAATGACTATTTCAAAAGTGGAAATATGATTTTATAAGTTAAATTGGCTAAATTTAAGTTTAATTATTGATAAATTTATATTAAAGTCAAAAATTTAATTTACTTAAATACTATTATAAGGGATATTACCGCACTTTATAAGTGCCGTAGTTGATGAAAATGAACTAAAGGCTAAAATTAATTAAAGGCTACTGCAGTACTTGGAAAGTGCTATGGTTGCGAAATTTAAAACTAAACCCGAATAAAAAAAGGGCTACAGTAGCACTTGTTAAATGTTTCCGTTGGATGAAATGAGATTTTTGAATATTTGATTTGAAGATATAATAATTTCACTTTTGAAAGTTAAAATGTAGTATTTTGATTTAAATATAAACTATTTTTGAAATTTATAACCACGGGTAATAATAACGATTGGTTGGCCAAGAGACCGAGATCAGATATGGGCATACTCTCTGTCGATACCGAAAATCACTTTGACAACCGTGTACGCGGTGGAGATTCCAGAATGAATTAAGTTGGTGGCGGTGTTTCCTATAAGGTAAATACGTGGACCCAACTCCCGTGAGTTGGCATAAGGTGGCTAAAACAGGAGCGATCGACGGGTTAATTGAGGTAGCACCTTTGATCGGACACATCCCTTCGATATTCTACTCCGACTTTGGTTTATTCGGTGGCCACTTTGATTTCTTTGATATGGGGGTGTTGTTCGAGTTGGGCGGTAGTAGCAGCTACGCGTTACCACCGACCCGGAAGCGTAATTGGTATATCTACCCTGGCATTGCCTAGTTGTGCCGTGTCACCTACCCTAGCGCGCCTTATACGATTTTGGTTTTGTACCATACCTATGGAGTGCCCTCTGACGACGCCCAGTACGGGAGAGATTACGGTACTGTATAGACTATGGGAATATATTATGTGTTAAGGGCTTTATGGGTAACCCCTTAACGCTATTTAAAAGTAAGTTTATTTTACTAATAGACACTATTATAATAGCGAAATATTACTACATAGTACATAGTTTAACGGATCCTTAGAGGATGGGCGGTCCCAAGCGTCCTTTAAGTTACTTGCCTTTATATTACAGTTCACTTGAATATGCTTACACTGTATAAGTATGTATGTCCTGACTCGTGTGTTTGTGTTTATTTCTTAAGCTCAGTTCAGCCTGAGTTTCAGTTCGGACTTTATCCCCGAAGCTAGGGCTTCTGCAGATCATCTTTTCAAGCTGCTGTCAAAGTTCCTTTCAGTTTTTTATCTTAGTTTTGGAGACAAATAAATTTGGATTTTTCTATGGTTGATTCAAATTATATTTGGTTTTAAAAATATGCAATTTTATACTTATTTTGAGACTATGTGATAGTGGTTTCATGAACAACTAAGTTATTTTTATTCCGCTGCGAGTATTCTGATTCTGTGTCCGTTATACTGTGATTACTTATTTACTGTATATTCTGAGATTTGCCAAATTTTATTTACAATGCGGTATTTCGAACAATTCAAGTCCGACATGTGCGGATGTGAATGGTTGAAAATATCGGGTCGTTATAGGGCTAATACAATAACTGCATATTGAGAATGTAATAAAATCTATAGAAATGTCAATTACACTCATAAGGAAATAAATTGATTTAATAATAAAAATGAAACCAACAAAATGAAGTTGTGCGATTTTAATTTTTTAATAATGTCAAAGTCAACAAAGGTTCAGTGTTATTGAAATACTGCAACTAATAAGGTAAAAGATGATAATTGTAGAATATTTGTGAATAAGATGTAAAAAAATGTTAACTATGTCTATAGACTAATAATAGATTGAATAAAAAGATTGAAACCAAATTAGATCAATTTATTGGAATTAAATTATAATTAATTGGATTTAATTGCAGTTGAAATTGAATGCTGTAATTAGTGTAATAACCAACACTGAAATTTTATGCAAACTTATTTTAAATTACTGTAAATGTCTAAGTAATGAAAAAGGATGAAAATTGATTAGTATATAAATATCGAATTAAAAAGTGATTAATTAATTTAATATTAATTTATTTAATTAACGTGAAAATAGCCATTTTGGCCACTGACTCGGATTTGTACGAAATTAGCTTCATCGGATCTGTAACGGTAAATTATTGTAGGGTTTCAAGGTTCGTAGTGATCAGACTTGCCACTTGATCGTGCATGCTCGAAACATGTAGAGATCAATTTAATTGAATTCAATTGAAATGAGCTGATTTAAAAGCTAACTTCTTCATACGATGGAATTAGGACTTGAAACCTATTCCATTGAGTTTAAAAATATCGAAAACATCCATTTCAGTATATGGGATGACCTATTTTTTTTTTCGGAGTCAGAATGGGATTTTTGGGTTGCATCGTCGTTTCGATCCAACCCTGCCCAAATATAGGCTGTTATATACCCTAGTTGTTTCTCATATTACTATTTCTATACGTACATCTTCTTCCTCCTTCTCAAAACTAATTCCCAAATTCCAAAACCTAATTTCACAAAAAAAAACTGATTTTTTTTTACTGTAGGTTTATTTCGAGTCCGGAAGAGGTTTAATTCGAGGTTATGAGGAGAAAACCCTTCAGCGACTTAGGGTCAGAGAGAGTCAAGGCCAAACAAAGGCGGATCTGGGCGCATCTTGAGTTCTAGAGGCGAAAACCCTGGAAAGACTCGTGTTCATGAGCCAAATGACTCGGGTCTCGGTTCATTTTGGCAAAACCTCAGAGCAAGCACCGGGTAATTGAGGCGGCGACTCGAAGTAAGACCCGAAGTCGAAATTTTCCAATCTTCTACCGTTAATAACTTTTACATATGAGCTCAGATTCACACGCGATTTTCTCCATTAGGATCGTATCAAAATTACGGATATTATAGAGCTAATTTGGTTGAATTCTAATCCTGTTGAATTTTGGGCCTTATTTTGGATTTCAAATCGATTTGAAATCAAAGTTGAGTGTTTTAACTCACTCATAATTACTAAACTATCTTATGTTAGTTAATTTGAAATTAGTTGATCGATGTTTGGTATGCTTAAACTGTCAATCTAGTTAAATTTGACTTTTATCGCATTTAATCATCGTTTAACTTAATATTGAATTTAAATTATCAATTTAATACATGTTATTGATTTCAGTTATTTGGTGATGTTTATTGACCGATTTGGACGATGATTGTGATGGATGTTTGATTGTTGATATTGGATGATTGGATGTTGTATTTTTATATTGTTACAACGCTACAAGTTCATGAAGTTACTACATAACATCAGAGTTTGAAATAAAATATAATAGAATATCTCAAATACAATATAGTCTCGAAGACAAATAAATGACAAGTCCGACAAAACAACTGGAAGACTGACTAGATATAGATGGATCCAAGCGAAGCTCCAAACTCCAAAGGTAAGTCTCAAATGCTATGACACTCAGTTTGACCCTAGCGTAAAGCAAAACACAAAACACTCGAGTCAGGATTAACATTCTTATATTAATAAATTCAACTCAAGTGACATGTCAACTGAAATACAAGTAACTTAAAGGATGTTTGGGATTTCCACCCTCGAAGGATCCATGGAACTATCTACTATGTAGTAATATATGCTATTATTATGTCTATAGTAAAGTAAAAGTATTAAAATAGCGTTAAGGCATTACCCATATCCCCCTTAACACATTTTATATATTCCCGTAGTCTATACAATGCCGCATGCTCCTCCGTTAACCGAAGGTTTACCCAAAGGACATCACATAGGTACAGTATAAAACAAACTCGTAGAAGGTGCGATAGGGCATGCGACAAGGCACTCGAGGCAATGCCAGGGTAGATATACCATTTGCATTCCTGGACTGGTGGTAACGCATAGCAGCTACTACCACCCACCTCATGACACACTCCCAAATCAAATCACAAAAGCAATATAATGGTATCGATGAAATGTGTCCGATAGGGGGAATTACCCCATTAGGCCCGGTATAACTCCTGTTTTAACCACATCAAGCTGACTCACGGGAGCCAAGGCTATGTAAATAACATATAGAATCGTCGCCAAACCATCCTACTTTGTTTTGGAATTTCCACCATGTACACAATTGTTAAAGTGGTTTTCGGTATTGGTAGAGAGTATGACAATATTCGATCCCGGTCTCTTTAATAGCCAAACTCTTATTTCACACCGTGGTCATTTCAAAATAGTTCATACTGCATATCAAAATATAATTTTCATTTCAAAATCATATATATTCGATATCATTACTCACTTAAATAATATTCATTTTTAGAATGTAACACTTTCAAAATTTATTACACTTTGAAATCATAATATTTTGAAACCATAACACTTGAAATCATAACACATTGAAATCATAACAATTTCCACCTAAACAGTTTAGATGTTGAAAATAGTATATATATTAAAATACTTTATAAATTAAAATAGTTTATATATATATATATAACAAAATACTTTATATAATAAAATTAGTTTCCTCCAATTTCGCAAATCGACTTAAATCATCTTAAATTCCAAAATTCAATTTAAATCAATTTCAGTTCAACCATTTCAATTTAAAATTCCACGATTCAGGTTTAAATATTCAAACCTTGACGAGATAAATTTCATTTATATCTCAACATTTAACTTTAAATTTATCCAAATTGGAAATTATTCCCTTAACCATTTTTATATCAATTTATTTAAATCCCAATTTATATATTTAAATCAATATTAAATATTCAATCCCAATTTTATTCAAAATTGAGAATATTCGTTTAATCACTTTTTATCAAATCAAGTTATAGATCAAGTTATAATCATATGTTTTCAAAATCTCAAAACTAATAAGTTTAAATCAATTCTTTCTTAATTTCAATTATTAGCCAATTTAAATTCCAAGTCAACATTAATTTATCTTTCCAACCTTTATTATTAAAGTTATATATCTATTTTAAAATATTAATATAAATTTTTAAATAAATATTTTAAGACATATTATATACTAATTAAATTAAATTTTATTAAGTTAAATCTTATTATTAATTGTATTTTTTATTAAATCTTATTTTACACATTTTGAAAATAATAAAACTATAAGAAAATCTTAAAATTTATATTTTTTTTAAAACTAACTTATAATTAAAATTTCCAAAACATATAATTTTAAAAATCTAATTTTTTGATATATATAAAAATATCCTTTATATATTATATTTTAAAAATATTTTTTATTAAAAACCATATATTTACTTTCAAAACTTTGGGAATCATTTTCAAAA
Source organism: Allium cepa (assembly GCA_030765085.1). NCBI lineage: Eukaryota > Viridiplantae > Streptophyta > Magnoliopsida > Asparagales > Amaryllidaceae > Allium > Allium cepa. The sequence goes on from CM060934.1 coordinate 714,566,033, forward strand.
TATAGACCAATGGCGTCGGTATATAATTTTCTATCCTATGGTCAAGTGATACAGATATTTATCATTTCAATCTGCAATTTAAATATATACGGGTATATTTCATTTCAACCCGCAATCCCAAAATTTAAAATCAATGAAAATCGCTTGGGTTTATCATTTCAACCCATAACGATTTTCTCTTAATTTACAAGATCGTTCGGGTATGTATCATTTCAACCCATATGGAATTCTATACTAACAGTGAACTTGCAGATTGAGAAATAATATAACATATTGACAATAGGTGTATATCATTAGTGATAAATTAAATAAAATGTAAACAATAGAATATGGTGTCATATCTCATAAGTGAACAATTACAGATAATAGCATATCATATACAACAATTATAAAATTAACAGTTCAATTTAACAGCCTATTTCAATTGCCGTTTCAAGTGAAATCAAATTTAATAATATAAGAATGTTAATTGTGAGTGATTTCTCACCTTTCGAGGCTAGAGAGATGAACGAGAATGGAAGCGAATAGACAGACAAACATACAGATTAAGCGAGCGGGACAACGATAAGTTAGGAGTTTGCTGCGATAAATTTGATATTGAGAAAGTAAGTCAAAATGGACAAGTGATCAATTGAAACAAGATATACATATGTTTATTTTTATATTCATTTTCAAAATTCAATTTAAAACATATATTTAAAATAATGTATATATATTTATTTTCAAATCAATATTAAATTCCAACCCATAAAGATATTCATATATAAATAAAACCCAAATTCACATACACCTACATACAAACTAATGTATATACACATATATACAATCTTACATACAATTTTTTTATTTCAAAATTAATATTAAAGTGTATAAACATAAGATCTGTGTATATGTTATTACAAAATCACATTACCTTTTAACACATTATAAACAAAATCTTTATACATTATATATAAAACCAGAAATCAAAAATAGGTACAAGCTTTAATATATATACTTATATATAACTCAAACAGACCAATTATAAAGTTGTAAACAAACATGTTATATATCACTTATACAAACTTTTATATAAATCAAATATATAACTAACATAACCTGTACCTAGTAACAACTATATATAAAAACCTTTATTTTCAAACATATTATACAATATAACATTAGACAAACTTTACATTTATAGTTTAACAGATCTTAAAAATCTATGCAGGCTTACAATTTGAAATATATATATATATATATATATATATATATATATATTTCTACTTTTTTGTAGCAAACCAACCAAACATATTTGTATAAATTTTAACAATAGATTTGTATATTACTTATATAACTAATATATAGACACACACACACATACACACAACACAATGTAATGAACAAGGTTTTTCTATCGTTAATTGTGAATATTTAAATGGCTTTAAATATTAAAATTGAAATATAGAATGATTCTTGAATATGAAAGTTTGATTTTCATCTATAAAATAAATTCAGAATTTAAATATAGCGGGTTTTGGATAATTGAATTTAATAACGGAGAATTAGTTAAAATATTTAATCTTGAGTTCTAAGCGTGATAAAAATATTTTAAAGGCTTGTAAAATTTATATTAATAGTCCTGAAGAAAATGCAAATTTTAAAATTGAGTTTGGAAGTGATCTGTTCAGTTTTAAAATTATATCTTCAAAATTGACTTTAAAAAATAACCTTTCAAGGTACATTCTCGGAATTCGACGAAACCAGTTCCATTGGATTCGTAATATTGTATTATTATCAGATTTCAAATTTCGTAGCTTTTGGAGTTATCGTTTAGCCGCATGAGGTATAAACGCGCTGAAATTTATATGAAAATTCAATATTATAATGGGGTCCAAAAAGCTATCTTCTCCATACGATTGAATTAGGACTCGAAACCTTTTCCACTGTGTTCGGAATAGAGATATAACATTATAAATGCCTAGCGGCACGTCTCGATAGAAGGTCGAAAATTTAGGCTACAAATTCGAGACGATTTAAAATTTATATATATATATATATATATATATATTTATAAATTGACTGGTCAGGATATTTCACATCAGAACTTTTTCAATATTAAAATATATTAAATCACATCAGAGGTCAATCTCCATTAGCTGACTTAGAAAACATGCTCGAGACGCTTGCTCCCTTTCAGTCCGACATTACCCCTTTCTCTTCGTTTAAATCACGCACCCTTTTCTTCTTCTCTTAAAACGAAGACGAATTTAGAGAAAATTATATATAATAAATCACGTAACCGCTTGTATGCCTTCTCGTAAAACCATCTTTAAATGAAGCTCAGCTTCGTTCCTCTTCACGAAAAAAACCTTTTCCTCTTCGTTTGAAAATCCAGACCATTGAAAGAAAAATATATATGCCGAGTCTAAGCTCGCATAGGCCTTCATTCTTCTGCAAGAGATTAAAGTCACGCTCCTTTCTCTGTTATTTTCAGATCGTTATTGTTATAAAAAGAAAAAAGAAAAAAAGGGAAGAAAGGATCGAAAGAGGTATTCCCCTCAAGTATTCATTACCGAGATCGAACTCGAGCAGAGATGAATCATACTTGTTCAATTGTATATGGAGAGAGGGAGGCGATCGATTGTGATTTCGACAAGAGCTGGACGAGCTGCGACTGATGGAGGCAAAGCACGGGTGCGAGGCAGAGCAGAGGGAGGCGACTTCAATTTGTGGCCGGACAGTTCATACGAAAATAAGGGAATCGAGTTGAGGGTGTTTTCGAGCTTGCGACTGTGGTAGACACTTATGGTCGGATGCGAGATTGAGGCGTAGGATCGAGGTTGCGATGACCCCGATTTGTGAGCGCGTTGGACTGGGAGCAGCGAAGTGTATATATATGTAGATTTTTTAAATTATATATACCTATATACAGAAAACAGAAAAAAGAAAATATTTACAGTAAGGTATAAAATAATTCTGTTTTTAATTTAATATATATATATATATATATATATATATATATATCCACATACATATTTTAATTCAGAATAGTAAATATATATTGATAAGATTTTGAAAGAAAAAATAGGAATTTTAAAATGTTGAAAGTTTATATAAAAGTTAGATTTTACAATTTATATAGAATATATATATAGCTTCAAAAATAAAATAAATATACATATACACATTTAAATCTACCAGTTTATTTTAAAATATTCATTTAGGGTGATTAATTTGTTTAATTAACTAATTTAATTATCAAGGAATTATTAAAGGAAAATCTAGTTTAAATTAAATTATTAATTAATTAAATTTATTAAATGGTAATTGATTGTCTAATTATTTCAAATGTTAATAAATTATATAATGTTTATACAAGGTCGAAAAACCTTGGAACCAAGTCTAGATTGAAGTGGATTGCAAATAAAAATAATGTAGAGATTTTCTCACTCATTTGGATTACCCTGTTTAAAATTAAATGTTAAATTTAAACTATTGCATGCCTGACTTGATTGATAAATTTATAATTTATTTGTTGGATTTATATATATGGAGTAGTATATATATAGTATTGGAGTGATTTATATTCCCACGTTATATAGCGGATGAGACCTTATACGCCCCGCATAATAGTGGATGACCCTATATACCGCGATATCCCTATAACGACCCACAATTTTGGACCATTCAAATCGACAATAAAACTACACATGTTTGACTTGAATAATGAAAAATACCGAATTGTTAATTTAAATTTGGCAAATCTCATTATATATAGTAAATAAATCACAGATCACAGACACAGTAATATAAAGATGCAGCAAAAGGAAAGAAATAGTAGTTCATGAAGCTACTATAAAATACATCAAAGTTAAACAAGATACAACAGGATTAATATATTACAATAGAGGTTTCAATATGATAAACAAGCACAAAGCTGAATACATCACTGGAATCAACTGGATGAGTGAGAGTGAAATAGATGGCTGGATCTTCAAGTAAAGCTCCAATCCAAAGGTGAGTTTCAGATGCTGTATCACTCTATCTGACCCGAGCGTAAAGCAAAACACAAAACACTCGAGTCAGGACATACATAATTATACAATGTACACCAACTCAAGTGAACTGTAATATAAATGTACAAGTAACTTAAAGGATATTTGGGACCGCCCATCCTCTAAGGATCCGTTAAACTATTTACTATGTAGTAATATTTCGCTATTATAATAATGTCTATAGTAAAATAAACTTACTTTTAAATAGCATTAAGGGGTTACCCATATAGCCCTTAACACGTAATAGTCCCAGTAGTCCATCCAGTATCAATACATCTCCAGATTGGGAGACTACCCTAAATACTCCACGGACTACGGGAGAAAACCAAACTCGTACAAGGGGTGCCAGGGTAGGTGACACGGCATAACTATGCAATGCCAAGGTAGATATACCAATTTTGCTTCTGGACCAGCGGTAACTCTTAGCAGCTACTGCCGCCCATCTCGAGCCACACCCCCAAAAATCAAAGGGGCCCTAATCAATCACAAAGTAATAGAATGGCATTGAAGGAGTGTGTCCGATAAAAGGTGCTACCTTCTTAGCCCGTCGATCGCTTCTGTTTTAGCCACCTTATACCAACTCACGGGAGTCGGGTCCACGTATATATCTTAAAGGAACGCCGCCACCATCCTACTTCATTCTGGAATCTCCACCGCCTATACGGTTGTTAAAGTGGTTTTTGGTCTCGACAGAGAGTATGCCCATATCTGATCCTGGTCTCTTTAACAACCAACCGTCATTATAACCCATGGATATTTATTTTCAAAATTAGTTTATACTTTCAAAACCAAAATATTATATCCATTTCAAAATCAAATACTATATCATTTCCATTTCAAAACCAAATACTATATTATTTCAACTCAAAACCAAATACTATATTATTTCAATTTCAAAATCAAATACTATATTATTTCAATAATCACAATACTTTCAAAGTTATGACCCTTTCGAAACCAAAATACTTTGAAACCATAATACTTTGAAATCATAACACTTTGAAATGTCATCTTTTGGAAATCATAATACTTAGAAAACCATAACTCCTTTAAAATAATATTCATTTAAACCATTTAATTCAATGTCAATTATTATTCATTTCAAAGTTGTAGCATTTATAAGTTCATTCATTTAATTATAAAATTTTCAAAACATTGTATTATCAGCTAATAACAACACTTATAAAGTGTTACAATAGATATATTTGTATTTCAAAAACATTGTCATTTTCAGAAACAACAACACTTATAAAGTGATGTAATAGATAATTTCTTATTTCAGAACTTAGTTAAACTCCAGGGTTGATGGCACTTAGCAAATGCTATCTTAAAACCATAGAATTTATGAAGTATTACCAATACTAATTCCAGATTTATTATAAAATTTCAGAAACATCAAAACTTTTAATTTTAGCCATTTTTAACTCATAAAGTCATATTTCATGATTCAAAACATTCATTTGGGTATCATTTAACTTATGATTTAATAAAATAAAATTTTATAAATAAATATCCAATTTAAACCAAAATTAATTTATTAAATCGAAATACACTATTTTACTTAACTTTTATTTTTACCAAAAACTTAGCACTTTATTTTATAATACCCATTCCATAAATAAAAATAAATTTCTATTTATTTACTTAACTTAAAATTTACATTGAAAAACCAAATTTCCAATTATCAAGTTAAGTCATAATCGAAATAGATTTTTAACCATTTATTTACTTATACATTTTACTTACAGAAAATCACTATAAATTTTATTGTACAAAACACATCCATTTCATAAAAATAAAATTTATTACCATTACTAGGTTAGATTTAAAATTACATTTTAAACCAAATTTAATCTTTAAATTATTATCATAAATAAAGTCTTAAAATCCAAGTTAAAACCAAATTGACTTATAAAATTTTAACCTATAGTAAACCAATATCACTTTATACTTTAAATCATTAAACCAACTTTAAGTTAAGTTTTCATATATTTTAAAATTCAAAAATATTTAATAACTTTTGGAAAAATATTATAAAATATATTAACCATGGGCATGTACTATATTTTCTAACCTAGGTCAAGTGATAAAGATATGTATCATTTCAATCTGTAATTTAAAAAAGAAAAATCCAGGTTCTATCATTTCAAACCCGCAATCCCAACTAAAATAAATACGAATAAATATCACTCGAGCCTATCATTTCAGTCCATAATAATTTTTCCTTATTCTAAAGTCCGTTCGGGTATGTATCATTTCAACCCATGGTGATAGGGAACTTGCAGTGTGATAAACATGACATAAAATAACCGTATAGCGTATAATATCATATCAGAAGATGTAACAGGTATATAAACAGCATTTATCATCATATAATATATCACAGGCATGTATGAAAATAGCATATTAATTTCTACAATTCACTTGCCATCATTTCATAATTTTTATAAGTACGGATGTCTGTAGGATCTAGATTAACCCTAGAGGGGGGGGAGGTGAATAGGGTTATAGCAAATTTTCTCGATTTAAACACAGAAACAAACTGCAGAAATAAATATGCTGAAAAGTAAATCACACACACAAAATTTACCCAGCTTCGGCAACCCCTGCCTACTGCTGCATTCCCAGATTTCTATTAGAATTAAACAGTCTCCCGCTTACAAACATTCTAACAGACTCGCAAACCCTGCTCCCGCTTACAAACCTCTAATAGACTCACACCTCCTGCTCCCGCCTATAGATTTTTGCAAACTCGCAAACCCTTGCTCCCGCCTATAGAGTTTTGCAAACTCGCACACCCTGCTCACTGAAATAATTCTAACCAGACAATCTGACACTACCTACAACCTAGGTGGTGATTTTACCAGGACTTGATTCGAAAAGTAAAAACAACAAATAATTAAAAATAAAACTAATAACCAAAAAAGCCCTTTAATAAAATTAAACCCTAATAATAAACAAAAAAAACCAGCCCCCTTTTTATTTCTTTAGCCCGTTCTCTTTTCTGGCTTGTGAAGGAAATGTCGGCTTTGTTAATCTTCGTTCGTCCAAATTAGGGCTTTGTTCCCTTGCAAAAATTAGGGCTTTTAATTCTCTGTGTTGCGCTTGCTCGCGGCTTCTCTGATGATCAATTCTTTGTTCTGTGTTGCTCATGCTTGCGCTTGTTCGCAGCTGCTCCTTTGATCGAGTTCACTGTTGCGGTATGTAATCTTTTTCGTTGCTTGTTTTAATTGCTTGCTTGAACTCGATGATTGAATTTGCCAATGATGAATGGTTTATATAGGATTTTTAATCCTTAATTTTCGTTCGTACAATATATATTTGAAATTATCTCTGCCGATCGTTTATGCTTGGATGCTTGTGATTTTTCCTTGACTAATTCATATGCGAATATTTTCGTTGCTTGGTTGACACGGTTTTGAATCAATTTCGTGATGACCACGACTTTAATTTGTGAAACGTTCGATTTGATCGATACGACAGAAAAAACTTTCCTCTTTTTGGTTTGACTTTTTCAAAGATTGTACACACTTGATTTTTTAACCTGGTTAACACCTGCTTTGACATGGCTTCAGCCATCTTTGTGTTCATCCCTGTCTTCGTCTCTGGCCATCTTCTCTGGTCTCCACTTGAACATTGCATTCGTGAATATGATGTTGTCTGGTTGTTCGAACTTCTTTATGTGATTCCATTTATCACTGCACTGACTTATGTATTGTAGTCTTCATGTGGTCTGCACTTGTGTATATTTGGCTTCACTTGTGAACTTTGGCTCTGGTTGTTGCAGTATTCATTTGTGCTGTTATGTTGGTGGCAATTTTGTACAAATTTCACTAGCTAACTGAAGTTTTCACAGTTGCACATACTTATTTGAGTTTGCACTTGCACTTGATATTGTAGTCTCTGGCCTTGCATCATGATGCGGTCTTCATTAGCTCGTGTACCTGTTTGTATGTTGTAAATGTTGGTGCACTTGTTTTCTTCACTGCCATACTTGGTCGTGCTGTAGTCTTCAAGCATATTGCTGTTGGGTTGTAGTTTGCATTATGTTGGTTTAGTCGTGCACTTGCTTGAGTCACACTGAGCTTGATATCATGGTGTACATGTGAGTTGTACTCTCTATTTTTATTTGCATTGCATCACTGGTCTTTGCATTTCCAGCTTCCACTGTTTCACTTCCACACTGTTGCATTGTTGTTCACTTCTCTGTCCTGTTGTACATGCTTACAATCAAATTGAGTGTTTGGTTCATTGATGTTGCATTCATGTACACTGCATTCATGTCACTGGTTTTCTTGTTCAAAGACTGCTGTGTCACTGAACTTGATTCACTTCATGTTGTCTTCATCCTTTCTCTGATTTTCATTGTGTGTCTGTTGCACTTTGGTCTTGCCTCCATGTATTTAATTCAATGCTGAGTTGTTTCTTTGACATTGAGACCTGTAGTTGTATTCATGTACACTACTTCCTTGAACTTCTGGTTGGTCACTGTTGCATTTTTCATTTGAGTAGCTGAACTTGTTGTCTTGTGCATTGCCACACTGAACTTGATTCATCTCATGTTGCAGCTGGTCTTTGCATCCATTCATGTTGATTTTTTGAAATTTCGCTTGAGTTGAATCCAGTTTCAAAACTCGGGTTTGACCTTGTGCTGCTGACGAGATTTTGAATATATTGCACCTGAGTTGAACCTGTCTGTATATTTGGGTTTGACCTTGTGCTCACCTGTCCCTGTAGCACTATCAAGTGTATATCGATGTGCACGGCCTTGTGGCATGTACAGTGATACACTGTGCATGTCACATTGTTCGTGTATGATGAATTCAAATGTGAATGATGACGAACAACCCAAATAACTGAGGCAAATCATATTTTCAAAAATCATATTTCATTTTATATTGCAAAAATATTTCTTTTTCAATTTTACTGCGTTAGTGAATATTTTTGCAGATTGCTCAGATGCTGGATTCTAACTGGAATGCAGTTGAAGACAAAATACGAGTGTGAGTGATATGTAGTGAGGTTATTAATGTAAAGATAATTGTGATGTATTCAAAAATGTATATGTATAATGAGAGCTTGGATTTGTACTATTCAATATTGTAATAAATATTTGTTTGAATAAAATTTCTGTTTGAATTCAAATTCCATTCAAATTCTGTGTAATTTATTTTATTCAACAAATATTTATTTAATCTATGAAAAATAGAATAGTACATTAACAAATACATTTAAATGAATGTATATATATATATATGTTTATTATCATCAAACAAAAATCATATACTCGCATATTCCACAATGTCTAGAGTGATAAACTCACCTTTAGAGCTAAAGATGACGAGGACGAGATGAGTTATGAATCTGAACACGAATTTCAAAGCAAAGCGAGATTGGAAAAAATTCGACGGTCAAGCTGATAGGTACGAAATAGAATAATTCAAATCAGAATTTGATTGATGAACATAACTGATACAAGTGAGCTTATGTATGTAACTATATATTATCGTATTTTAGTTCAAACTCATATATTTATCTTTAAAGTATATGCATATGAAAATTGATATTAAGTTTAACATATTTGCATATACCCAAATCAAAGTCTATATCTATTAAAATCAACATACATATATATATAGGTTATAATGTAAAATCTATAGGCAAATTTGAACTCAAAGTACCTATATATAATATATAACAAAACACACACATATATATATTTTTACATATTTACAACTGACGTAAAACATAAAACTTGCTTAACCCATATATATGCAGACTTACCAAAATTACATAAATGTTATATAAGCTTTTTTATATATTTAAGATTAGTGATTATCCATATCAATACGACTTTATATACTTCAACTTATATATAAATTGTAAAGCTTTAAATCTGCTACAGCCCTTTACAACAACTGTATATATCAAACGAACATATATATGCCTATATATACATATGTTTAAAAGCTGCAGACAAAATGTATATAGGCGAATCCTAAACAAGCAAAATAGATGAAAAGTTTAAAAGAAATGTTCACTGACTATATGTATATGTGCAGACAAAAATGCTCAGGTTTAATTGTTTGTTATAACCAATTTTATGCAAATAACAAATGCATGGAACCTACACTAATATACATATAAAATCCTACAACTTATATAACAACAATCATAAAAATAAAATTTTATGAAAGAAAACATCAATAATGTTTATACACAAAATATTTTTAATCCAAAATAGGATAAATATACACAAGTTAATACTTCAAACACATGGAAAAATTTAGATTAACATCAATCAGCAAACAAATCAAAATACACAGAATAAAATTTATACAAACCCGGAAAAGAAAGTTCAACTCACGCAAAACAACATTTCACAAAACCAGGTTTGCAAGCACATAAAGGATTTTTAACTCAACAGCAAACAGAGAAAAATAAAAGCATAAAATAAGATTTATATAACGCAGGAAAGATTTTGTCCCCACAACCAAAAAAGTGATGTACTGAATATCATTTATACAATACAAAAGAAAAGTATAGCTTGAAGTCAAAATGCATGGCCAAAACAAAATGCTCGATCATCAAAAAATGCTCGGCCGGACCAAATTTAGGTGTACATAACTATATATATTTTATTATTCCTATCTATATGACATGATTTGAATAATGCGAGAATGGAAGGTGTAGATACACTGACCTTAAAAAATAAAGTATAACAAAAGAGGGGCTAGGTGGTCATGCTGTGACCGAAATGCAAAGGCGGTTGGGATTCGGATGATAATTGGGTAGACATAGCAGCTGCGCTCAAAGGAGGGAATGGAGTTGCCGTGGCTTCAGCGACACAAGCGGTTAAGACAATGGAAGCAGTGAGGAGTGGCCGAGGTCACGTGCTTGCATGCGTCATTGGTTGATGAGACTCGACTGTCCGGTGCTGCTCACGATGGAGGACGTGATTATTGCCTTCGTATGACTTCGTGTTGGGGGAGGGGAAAGTTGAGTGGTTGCTGAAAAGAGGAGAGGCATGGGTTGAAAAGAGGCTCTCGGTGAAAGGAGAAAAGAATTTTTTTTTGGAAGCCGAGCTTATATACGAAGGTATATTCTCTTCTCAAGTGGACAAACTGAAAAAGAAGATGAAGGGAAAAGACAGAAAGGAAATTAATAAACCAAAAGTTATTGGAACCGGTGGAATAGAAATAGTCAAAGAAAAAATAAGTGAGTAAAGGAAATGAACCACTGAATAATAAATGAAATGGTGGAATAGAAATGGTCACGCTCTATGAATTATTAATTGTTATTGGCTAATAGTTGAACGGCGTACTAATAAACGGTCAAAAGAAACGAAAAGTCGTAATGATACGATTAACCGTTCCGCGGGTTCCGCCATGTATAGGATTTTAAAACACAGGATTGAATATGCCGCAGAGATCAGCACGATGACATGATCGAAATGGTATGCAGGTATAGGTGGTACGATCATCCGATCAAAAGTCAATATCGGTACAGAAAATGCTGCTATTTCGTACAGAAAAATCCAAACAGAGATAGAAACGTCCGAACTTCACGAAACGAATTTTGCAGTGCGAGTCATAATGTTCTAAATTTTTTTCTCATGTTGACATATTTAGTTTCGAAACACTTTTAAATTCAACTGTTATTAACTGATTTAAACTAAGATAAAATTACACAACAAAATAAATATTCATATAATTAATTGAAAATTTGCCAATTGCTATGATTAGTTAGACGTATTTCAAATGTCAATTTTTGTTTTCAAAATTTTATTGTTTAAAATTTCACAAAATTTCAATTAGATATATTATTAAAACAAATAAAATTACTAAAATTTACGGATCGTTATACTCTCCACACTCAAAACTTTTCGTCCCCGAAAAGGAAGGAGGTAGAAGAATAGAAACAACCAGAAAGAAAATAGATTGAAAAAAAATAAAACAATTAGTTTATACCCTATATTTATTTATTTACTATTCAATAATTGATTTTAAATTCAAATTATTTCAATAAGTTGATTTAATTTCAATTTTAAATATTTATTCAAAATTTTAGCTTCATTTTGTAATTAAAATCACCTTTAACATAAATTCAAGAATTAATTTTCCGATTAACTTCAAATCTTTAGAGATAAATATATACATATATATTTTATATATCAAAAAAATAAAAATAAAAATTGAGAATTTAATTTTCGTTAATTTCAAACTTGGTTTTAAAGTTTGAAAATGTACATTATTAGAATATTTTCGAATAGAAATGGTTAGCAAAGAATGTTTAAAAGTTTTAAATCAGTGCTCTTTTATTTGTCGCTGAAAAATAATTTCGGTGATGACTGTAGCATGATCGAAATTCATTTTCGAGCCCTCGAAGTGGGACTGATATTTTGTTGGTTGACTAACATCTATGGATGCAGGGAAAAACAGATTGGAGAGATCCAACTGGATTCCTCAAAAATATTTATTGTTCATATATATGTTGATATATGATATGATGGATAAATTGATATGGATCGTGTGAGAATTGAATTAGTAAATGTTAAATAGCACGGAAATCTAATTTGGCATTTTTAAATATCATAAATAATTAAATTGAAGGAATTTAAAAGGAAATTTGAAAGAAATTATTTATATTGAAAATATGATTTATTCTAAAGGGAATTAAGTAGGACAAAAATATGTTAATTAACTGGGGTTTATAGTTAACTATTTCCAAATTGGCTAAAGTAAAGACTTGAAATCAAAATTATATACTAAGGGCTTGAAGAGATATTGAAATCGATAAACAGATTTGAATAAAAATGGAATTTTATTAAGGGAAGATTATAAAGTGGAATTATAAATAGAATATGTTTTTATAAATAAATGGAAAACTCAAAGGAGTTTATAAATTTATAAACGGGGTTTATAAATAAGATGGAATGACACTAGTGGATATATAAAATATAAGTTGATGGTGCGAACTTATATCGGCAAATGGATATTGTTTTGAAAAGAAATAATGGAATATATTTCAAGTAAGAGAAATGGTGATTAATTTGGGGATGTCGATGTGATACGAATCAAGAGGAATTTATGAATCGAATTGGTGAATATTCGATTTTCTAAAAATAGACTTGTTGAGTAAATTGGAATTATTTCAAAATGAGGTTTTAGATTTACTATACTATATAATTTTTATAAACTATTATTTGAATCTAGAATATTCTGAAGTTAGCTATTATATACTTAATGTTTATTGAAATAAATTCTAATGTTGTAAATCAGCTTTATAAATTTATTAGCACCTGGATATGTGTTTTTATGTTGATATTTAGTTTTACCTTAAGCCTTATTTTGAAAATAAACCATTATTCTTATTTTAAAGGTATATATATTTTTAAACGTTTTATATTCAATAATAAATCCTCTCGAGATGGGAAGCTAAGTTTTAAGATTTTAGAGGGAAGATCTTATAGTGATATTATAGGAATTTAAATAAATTTCTAAAGCATATGTAACAGCCCGCTATTTCGAGCCATTCAAATCGACAATAATCCACACATGTCAAACTTGAGTGATGCAAAATAACAATTTGTAAATAAATTTGGAGCAAACGAAATCAAATACACAGAATCACAGACACAGAGCAATCAGAATAACTCGTAGCGGAATATAAAATAACATAGTAGTTCATGAAGCTACTATAAAAAAGTCTCAAAACAAATACAAAATATCAGTCTGAAAACAACATAATAGAAATCCCAAATACATAGAAGTTCACTAATACATGAGATAAACTAGAATAGCTGAAACTGAAATAGATATAAATATAGATAGGCAGAATCTCCAGCGAAGACTAGCCCTAGAAAGAGAATCCAAAGCTGTGAATACTCAGGCTGACCCGAGCGTAAATCAAAACACTCGAGTCAGAACATATATACTTATATAATATAAACCAACTCAAGTGAACTGTAATAAAGATACAAGCAACTTAAAGGATGCCTGGGACCGCCCATCCTCTAGGGATCCGTAACTATTTACTATATAGCAATATTTCGCTATTATAATAATGTCTACAGTAAAATAAACTTACTTTAAAATAGTGTTATGGAGTGATCCAATATTTCCCTTAACACATAATAGTCCCAGTAGTCCATCCAGTATCAGCGTATCTCCAGATCGGGAGACTACCCTAAATACTCCATGGGCTACGGGAAAAAAAAACTTGTAGTAAAGGCTCGGCATGGTAGGTGACACGACACACAAGGCAATTCCAGGGTAGATATACCAATTATGCACACGGGAACACTCCAAAATCAAGGGGTGCACCCAATCAATCACAACAGTAATAGAATGGTATCGAAAAAGTGTGTCCGACCAGAGGAGCTACCCCTTTTGGCCCGAGATCGCTCCTGTTCTAGCCACCTTAAGCCAACTTACGGGAGTCGCTCCACGCAATGTGCCTCAAGAATGTCATCACCATCCTACTTCATTCTAGAGTCTCCACCGCGTACACAGTTATTAAAGTGGTTTTGGGTATCGACAGAGAGTATGTCCTTATCCGATCTCGGTCTCTTTAACAACCAATCGTTATTATAACCCATAGTTATAATTTAAAAATGGTATTTTATTTCAAAAATCAAATATCATTTCAGAAATTCAATATCATTTCAAATCCATTTCAAAATAAACAAAAGATCATATCTTTTCAAAACCACATTCATTTTATTAAAATACCATTTTAACTCACATTTAAAAATAGTTTATATTTAAAATCGAATCACTTCATTTAAATCATAAAAATGAAGTTATTATATTTAATAGTTAAATATTTAGTTTCCAAAATTTTAATCTTTTCAAAGTCCATTTATTCACTTAAATTTATTAAAACAGTGAAAATTCAACTTTCGCGGCACTTAGAAAATGCTACGGAAAGTTATGTTTTAAAACAGTTCAATTTAACAAAAGACGGCATTTAAAATGCTGTAATAGGTTACTTTAGCTTAAATAAAACCCTAGTTAAATTTTTGCAACTACATCACTTACAAAGTGTTATAATAGCTCTTAGTTCATTTACGTCTTTAGTTCATTTATATCAACTACATCATTTAGAAATGCTTTAATATCATTTACATTAGAAATAATAGCATTTCAAGAATGCTGTTAATTAAATCTCAAATATTCAATATAATTTCATAAACAAGTAAATTTTTATTTAAACCATTTTTAAACTTATAAAACCATATATTTTCACTTCTAAAACAATCATTTAAATACTCTTATATTTATGATTTTATAAGGTTAAATTTTCATACAAAAATCAAAATTTAATAATAATTTACTTATTAAATTGAAACATTCAATTTCAATTCATTAAAATTAAATTTTTAACTTAACACTTAAGTTTAAATTTCCAAATATAACTTATTTTCATTTAGTTTACTTAACCTAAAATTCGCTTTTAAACAAAAATCGAAATTTCCAACTGTGTGCAAAGATAATGAACTTGTTTCATAGCAGGCATAAAAGATGAGTGATTTCTTTGTAACTGATTATAATTAATTTGGTTAGATAGTATTTTCTATGGGTGCAGATGATTGTAATGGTAATGAATCACTGAGGCTTTAGACTGGGTTTGAAGAACAATAGGAATCTGAAGGTGCAGACTGTAGCATGTTATCTGTAATATCATGTTGACTGGAATTTATAGCAGGTCTGAAAGATTTGAGGCAGTAGCATTTATCTGTAGTACAGAAGCAATTTATAGCTATGAAGCTTAAAGGAAATAGACTGTTTTTTCTCTGAAGTTCAAGCAAGGGTGGCATCAATTCATGTTTAATTGCAAATATGTTCAGTTGTATTGATATGTAAGCATTCTTGTGTATTTTTCTTCTGAGTGATATGTGCAATTGTATTTTGATATTAATTGTTACAATAACATTGATATAATAAAAGGGCAAGGCTCCCTTAGCCTATTGAGTTTCAAAAAAAAAATTCAACTTAAATATTCTTTTATTTATCATTTTAATTTATTCAAAAATCATTAAAACTTAAAAAAATTATTTTTAAATTCATTTTAATTCAAAATCTTCAAAGGCACGAAAGCACGACTACGATTAGAGTGTGGGAGAGCCACATAGCAAACAAAACAAAGTACAACATAAATTTCAAACCAAACTATTATTAAACAATGCTAGAAATAAATGCACAAACAAAGCCAAAGCTTTTGCACTTGCGTTCAACAACTCTAATACTCGGCCATGGGTTAGAAATGCACGGCTATGGGGTTAATTAGATCAGGTTTTGGGTTAAAAAAAAGCCAGCCATACATAGATATGAAGGAGTATAAGGATATGTGTGCATGTACACACAAATTCAAGACAACAAATGGATTTCCAAGGCAACAATGGTTCAGCCACAAGCATGACTGGGCATGGCCAGGTCTGGTTGTGGACTGCAAGTGATGTGGTAGGGGTCTCAGGTCAGCAAGTGGCTGGTGGTGGTGGTGCACAAGGTCGGCCAAAGTGGTGGTGGAGTGGTGGAACAAAATGTGAGCTCGGCTATGATATAAAGGTGGAGTTTGCTTCATTTTTTGGTGGATCTTCCATATAGATGACCTTGGCCATGGAAGTACAGTGGATTGGAGGGGATGGCGGCTGGTTGTGGTGGTGGTGGAGGCGGCCATGGTGCTGGAGGAGGGAGGCCGAACACAAGAATGTGAAGCAAGTATAAAAATCCAAACAAAACAAGTATAAAAAAGTGAAAAAAGAGAATGAATTTTTACCAAAATTTCTTCAGGTGATGACCGATACCTTTTTTAGGGCTTGAGGAATTTTTTATGCGTGTGAAATAATGAAAAAGTTAGCTAAAACAATGGGTATATGGTCAGCAAATTGAAGGGATATGTTGTTTGGTGAAAAGGTGAAGTTGAATATGAAAAGGCTAAGCATATAAAAGGTCAAAAACCTTTCAAATTTCTTAATTCTTTTTGTAATTTTAAATACATATATAAATGGATATAATAAATAAAAACAGAAAAAATAATGAATGAATAATAATAAATAAATAAATTTTAAATAAATATAACTAAATTAAGAAAATAGCAAAAATGGAAACTAGGCTTAAAAAATTGAAAATAAATTCAATAAACTTTGGAAAATTTTTATCATCACTTTAAAAATATTTAAAAATGAAAACTTGCAATAAAAATAAATTTAAAATAATTTTAAAATAAAATAAAGTCAAATTTAAAATTATATTCATAAACTAGGGTTGTTACACTCTCCCCTACTCAAATCTTTTCGTCCTCGAAAAGAACGGGCAAGGAAAATAAAGAGGAAACAAGATAGAAAAACAAAATAGTACCTGAAACTAACAATTCCGAGTTCAAATCATGAATGCTCTCCTTCATTTCCCAGGTACAATCTCGATCGTCGGTACTCCGCTGTACTTTGACCAGACTAATAGATTTCCTTCTGAGCTGCTTCGTACCTCTGTCGACAATACGAAGTGGCTTCCTCTCGACAGTCAGATTAGGCTCAATATCCAAACTATCAAGAGTAGAAGGCTAGACAATAAGAGATGGATCATGAAGATATCGGCGAAGATGCGAGACATGGAATACATCATGCGCTCAGAAAGCTTCTCGGGCAAATCCAGACGATAAGCCAAAGAAGTAACTCTTTCCACAATGTGGAAAGGACCAATGAACCTAGGAGAAAGCTTCCCTCTACGACCAAAGCGAATGACATTCCTCAAGGGAGAAACCTTAAGGAACACCGGATCACCAACAACAAATTCCAAATTCCGCCTATGCCTATCAGCATACTCCTTCTGCCTATCCCGAGCGGCTCTCAACCTCTTCTTAGTCTCCTCAACTCTCTCAGAAGCTTCCAAAATCCCATCAGGACCAAGAACTAAATGATTACCGGATGCAATCCAGCACGATGGCGATCTACAAGGTCGTCCGTATAGAGCAGCAGATGGAGACATTTTGAGACCGGCCTGAATGTAAATATGGAATGAGATAGATAAAAAGATTAAGATAAGGTTAAAATAGAAGATAAGATTATACCTGATAGCTATTATTGTAGGTGAATTCGACAAAATGGAGATGATCTTCCCAAGATCCTCCATAATCAAGCACACAAGCACGAAGAAGATCCTCGAGAATCTGATTCACTCTTTCTGTTTGATCATCGGTCTATGGATGGTAAGTAGTGCTCAGATTCAGATGAGTATCCAAAGATTCCTGAAAATCTTTCCAAAACTGACTGGTAAAAATAGGGTCACGATCACAAACAATACTGAGAGGAACACCATGGAGACGAACGATCTCTCTCATGTAGATCTTAGATAAGCTTGAAGTAGAACGAGTAGACTTGACCGGAATGAAATAAGCGGACTTGGTCAGTCTATCCACAATAACCCAGATACTCTCATTACCCCTCCGAGTCCTCGGTAAACCATCGATGTAATCCATGGAAACCTGTTCCTACTTCCTATTGGGTATCTCAAGGGGCTGCAATAAACTAGGGGTATTTTGGTGATCGACTTTGACTTGCTGACAAGTCGCACACCGACTAACAAAGACAGAGGTATCCCTCTTCATTCCCCTCCACCAATAAAGCCACTTCATATCCTGATACATTTTCGACACACCAGGATGAATAGAAAGCCTGGATCGGTGATACTCCTAAAGCAACTCCTGCCTCAAACCACCAACATTCGGGACACAAATCCTGCCATTAATCTTCAAAATCCCTCTATCATCGAGCTGAGCTCCACTACCACCACTACTACCACCAACCCTGCTACAAACACTCTCCTTCATCAACCTAAGCATCTCATCCTCATCCTGCTTAGCCATGATATGATCCAGAATAGGACAAGAAGAAATAACAAGCTGACACAACAAAGCCTTCTTTCGACTCAGAGCATCGGCTACAACATTAGCTTTACCAGGAGTATAGCTAATATCGGGATCGTAAGAAGCCAGAAACTCAAGCCAACGTACTTGCCTCTGATTCAAATCCTTCTGGGAAAAGATATATCTCAAATACTGATGATCAGTGAAAAGCTCAAACATGGTTCCTAGGAGATGATTCCTCCAAAGCTTCAAAGCAAAGACAATAGCAAGCAACTCTAAATCATGGGCAACATAATTTGCCCCGTGGGTTTTCAACTGACAGCTGGCATAGGCAATGACCTTACCATCCTGCATGAGAACAACACCTAAACCCTCACGACTAGCGTTAGCGTATACCGTCAATCCCTCACTTCCGTTCGGAACGGTAAGACCTGGTGCGGAAGTTAGCTTGCTCTTAACTCATTGAATGCAGCCTTACACTGATCACTCCAAACAAACTTGGCATTCTTACGAGTCAAAGCAGTGAGAGGTGCAGCAATCTGAGCAAAATTCTCAATGAATCTCTTGTAGTAACCGGTAAGGTCCAGAAAACTACGAATATCAGATAGAGTCTTTGGAATTTCCCAATCCTCAAATAGAATAAAGAGAAATAAGGACAACTGAAAAGATAGAATTATTAAATGATAAAGAAAAGAGAAGAAAGAAAGAAAGAAAGACTTATATTGATCACGGCGATCTTGACTGGATCAACAAAAACTCCATTACTAGAAACAATATGCCTGTGATATCGGACTTCATCCTTCCAGAACCGGCATTTAGAAAATTTAGCCTTCAACTGATGATTTTTGAGAGTCTCCAGAACAGATTTCAAATGCCACTCATGCTCTTCCTTAGTCTTAGAGAAGACTAGGATATCATCAACAAAGACTAGAATAAATTTATTAAGCACATCACGAAATACATGATTCATCAAATCAACAAAGAAAGCCGAAGCATTAGTCAAACCGAAAGACATGACTAACCATTCATAAAAACCATTCTCAGTGCGGAAAGCAGTCATGGGAATGCTATCCTCAGCAACCCTGAGCTGATGAAAACCTGTGGTAAGATCACGCTGAGAGAAAACAGTGGCACCATAAAGCTGATCAAATATATCATTGATGCGAGGCATTAGATATCCATTTTTCATAGTGAGCTTGTTCAGCTCCCTATAATCAACACACATCCGAAGAGAACCATCGGACTTGGTGAAAAGACCACCGCGGCTCCCATTTATAAAAACTAGGCCTAATCAGACCTTTGGAAGACAAGTCCTCAATTTGCTTTCCCATCTCAACCTTTTCGCAGGGTGCCATTCTTCTAGGAGGAAGAACAACAGGTTGAGCACCATGAATAAGATCAATCCGAAAATCAATTTCCCGCTTTGGAGGTAAAGAAGTGACTTTACCAAATACATCGGGATATAGTCTAACCACAGGAGTCAAATCAAGATCACTAGGAGAAGAATCCAGAGAATAAATAAAGTTGCCAGCAAAATCCTAAGGCATGCGGCACTTAATAATCAAGGAATTTCCTTGATCATCAACAAGGTGAACAGACCGAGCTTTACAAAAGATATGAGCATCATGATTCCCTTACTAATCCTGACCAAGTAATAAATCAAAAGCATCAAAACCCAGAACATAAAAATCACCACTAAAGCGATGATCAGAATGGAGAAGCTTCACTTGCTTACAAATCCGATTAAGGTTAGCAGGGCCCCTTATAGAATTTGAAACACATAATGGAATAGAAGCATACTCAGGAGAAAGGAAATGCTCAAACTTATCACATAAATCAACAGAAATAATACTGTGGGAAGCTCCAATATCAAATAAAAAATGAATAGGATGATGGAATAAAGTAAATATACCCTGGAGAGTACCTTGTTCATCCCTAGGAGCAGGAGCAGGTGGAGGAACTAGAGATGAGGCAGAAGTGACAGCAAATATACCAAAAGGCGTACCCTTCTGCTGGGTAGGGAAATCCTTCCTAAAATGACCAGGTTGGAGACAAATATGGCAAAGATCACGCCTAGCCAACTGAGCAGGTGGAGAAACAGTAGCACCAGCTAATGTAGGATAGCTATTGGCATCATGTCCCTTTTTATCACACCTAAAGCAAGTGATAGAGGAAAGATCAACTGGTTGCCTCTGAGCAGGAGCAGATGATGGAGATCCCAAACCAGGATGCTTTTGCCAATTCTTCTTCTGCTGATGAAAATTTGGCTTACGCTTCCTGGAATTAGTAGAGGAAGTTTGAGATAAATGAGCACCAGAAGCAGCGGGACCTTTGGATGAAGGGCTCTCATAGTGAATATCCATATCCATAAGCTGGGTGAAAGTGCCATGAACATGAGAAATGAGGCGACTATAGTACTCTAGACGAGCACCAGCAATGAATTTCTCATTCTTCTTGAGAATAGTGTCAAGAAGGCTAGGACCGAACTTGAAAAGTTCATTGAACTTCCTATCATACTCAGCAAAATACATGATATCCTGCTTAAGGTCCATAAATTCACGATAAAGCTAAGATTTCTCGGCTTCTGGCATCCATTTTGCCACAAAAATCTCCCTGAAAAAGAGATATAGGACCACTTAAGATAGATTCAAAGGAAAAGGAAAAATAGGAACAAAATTCAAGATAACACAAAGGATACCTAAACTGCTCCTAAGTAATATCAGCCTCGATGGTGTCAGCCGTAACGGACTCCCACCAATCTAGAGCAGAATCATGCAACTGCCAAGCTGCTAACTAACGCTTCTGGGCATTAGTAATCTCAAGACCAGTAAATATCGTCTCTAGACTCCGCAACCACTACTGAGCCTCAATGATGCTCTCTGAACCGGTGAATTGGGTTCCACCAAGTTGAGTGAATTCCTTACAGAGAATAGTGAATCTAACAGGAGCAACAGGCTGAGGAGCTGAGGCAATACCACGACTCCTACCTTCGGCATTTCCTCGATTCATCCTGAAAATATCAAGAATGAATTTAGGACAAGATAAAGAAAAGCCAAAGATAAATTAAGATAAGACAAGAAAATTCACTTGGATGAATATCCTAAAGAAAGAAAATCTAACAAGGTAGATACGAAAGAAAGGAAGTTAGAAAACATTTGAAAATCCTTTGAAACAAGATTTTTATATATCAAAATAATCTTTGAAAAATATTTTGAAAATGTTTTGAAAAATCATTTTATACTTTGAAAATACGTTCTCTCACAAAGATATGATTCTGAGATTGATTTCACTCATTCTAGGGTATTTCTACCCTATCTCTACTGAGTTTTTGCTCCGGAGTTAATGGTTTGCCTAAAACCAAAGCTTTGATGCCAAATGTAACAACCCGCTATTTCGTACCATTCAAATCGACAATAATCCATACATGTCGGACTTGAATGATGCAAAGTAACATATTGTAAATAAATTTGGAGCAAATGAAATCAAATACACAGAACCACAGACACAGAACAATCAGAATAACTCGTAGCGGAATATAAAATAACACAGTAGTTTATGAATGTGCTATAACAAAGTCTCAAAACAAATACATAATATCAGTCTGAAAACAACATAATTGAAATCCCAAATACATATAAGTTCACTAATACATGAGATAAAATAGAATAGCTGAAACTGAAATAGATATAAACATAGATAGGGAGAATCTCCAGCGAAGACCAGCTCCAGAAAGAGAATCCAAAGCTGTGAATACTCAGGCTGACCCGAGTGTAAAGTAAAACACAAAACACTCGAGTCAGGACATATATACTTATATAATGTAAACCAACTCAAGTGAACTGTAATAATGATACAAGCAACTTAAAGGATGCTTCGGACCGCCCAATCTTTGAGGATCCGTTAAACTATTTACTATATAGCAATATTTCGCTATTATAATAATGTCTACAGTAAAATAAACTTACTTTAAAATAGTGTTAAGGAGTGATCCAATATTCGCCTTAACACATCATCGTCCCAGTAGTCCATCCAGTATCAGCGTATCTCCAGATCGGGAGACTACCCTAAATACTCCATGGGCTACAGGGGAAAAAAACTCGTAGTAAAGGCTCGGCATGGTAGGTGACACGACAAACAAGGCAATGCCGGGGTAGGTATACCAATTATGCACACGGGCTGGCAGTAACGTAGTAGCCACTACGCCCACGCCGAACAACACTCCAAAATCAAGGGATGCACCTAATCAATCACAACAGTAGTAGAATGGTATCGAAAAAGTGTGTCCGACCAAAGGAGTTACCCCTTTTGGCCCCGAAATTTTTTATTTAAACCATTTTTAGACTTATAAAATCATATATTTTCACTTTTAAAGCAATCATTTAAATACTCTTATATTTATGATTTTATAAAGTTAAATTTTCATACAAAAATCAAAATTTAATAATAATTTACTTATTAAATTGAAACATTCAATTTCAATTCATTAAAATTAAATTTTTAACTACACACTTAAGTTTAAATTTCCAAATATAACTTATTTTTCATTTAATTTACTTAACCTCAAATTCACTTTAAACAAAATTCACAAATTTCCAATTTAAGTTATATTAAAAAATTCAACTTAAATATTCATTTATTTGACATTTTAATTTATTCAAAAATCATTAACACTTTATAAAAATCATTTTTAAATTCATTTTAATTCAAATTTTAAATCTATTTATCATATTTTCAATTTAAATTCCATTTATAACCAAATCATAATTTCCAAAATAACCTGTATTTCAAATTTCTAACTTTACCATAAATTTATTTCACTTATAAATTTTTAGAAAATCAATAATACTTTAAAAATCATTTTTAGTTGAGTTTAAATCAAAATATTATAATATATGTATTTCTAAAATACTTTTAAAATTTCAGAAAAATATATATTAACCACGGGTTTGTATATCATTTTCTAGCCTAGGTAAAGTGATACGGATATTATATCATTTCAATCCGTAATTTACAAAGAAAACCCGGGTTTTATCATTTCAAACCTGCAGTCCAAAGTAAAATGAAATTATTAAAAATCGTCCAGTCCTATCATTTCAGCCCATAATGATTTTTCCCTATTCTAAAATCCGTTCGGGTACATATCATTTCAACCCATAGTGATTCTAATCTATAAGGAACTTGCATTGTGATAAACTGATATAAATAACAGAATAGCATTATATAATAGTAAAAGATGTTATAACAGGTAAATAAGCATGGGTGAACATCATATGATCATAGCATAGCAGGTATAGCATGGTGATATATTTTACAGATTTAACTGTGATTAGTTTACTAGTCATATACGTATAAATTTGTCTGGGAGGATTACTCACTTGTATAAGCTGGAGATGACAACCAAATACACAAAATAAAGATCTTCAAAGGCACGAAAGCACGACTACGATTTGAGTGTGGGAGAGCCAAAGCTAATTACCTTGTCACATAGCAAACAAAACAAAGTACAACATAAATTTCAAACCAAACTATTATTAAACAATGCTAGAAATAAATGCACAACACAAAGCCAAAGCTTTTGCACTTGCATTCAATGACTCTAATACTCGACCATGGGTTAGAAATGCACTGCTATGGGGTGAATGGGATCAGGTTTTGGGTGAAAAAAAGTCAGCCAATACATAGATATGAAGGAGTATAAGGATATGTGTGACAAATTCAAGGCAACAAATGGATTTCCAAGGCAACAATGGTTCGACCACAAGCATGACTGGGCACGACCAGGTCTGGTCATGGACTGAAAGTGATGTGGCTGGGGTCTCAGGTCAGCAAGTGGCTGGTGGTGGTGGTGCACAAGGTCAGCTAAAGTGGTGGTGGAGTGGTGGAACAAAATGTGAGCACAGCTATGATATAAAGGTGGAGTTTGCTTCATTTTTTTGGTGGATCTTCAACATAGATGACCTCATCCATGGAAGTACAGTGGACTAGAGGGGATGGTGGCTGGTTTTGGTGGTGGTGGAGGCGGCCATGGTGCTGGGGGAGGGAGGCCGAACACAAGAAGGTGAAGCAAGTACAAAAATCCAAACAAAACAAGTAGGAAAAAGTGAAAAAAGAGAATGAATTTTTACTAAAATTTCTTCCGGTGATGGCCGAAACTTTTTTTAGGTCTTGAGGAATTTTTTGTGTGTGAGAAATAATGAAGAAGTCGGCTGAAACAATGGGTATATGGCCAGCAAATTGAAGGGATATGTTGTTTGGTGAAAAGGTGAAGTTGAATATGAAAAGGCTAAGAATATAAAAGGTCAAAAACCTTTCAATTTCTTAATTATTTTTGCAATTTTAAATACATATAAAAATGGATATAAATAAAATAAAAACACAAAAAAATAATGAATGAATAAAAATAAATAAATAAATTTTAAATAAATATAATTAAATTAAAAATATAGCAAAAATGGAAACTATGCTTTAAAAATTGAAAATAAATTCAATAAACTTTGAAATTTTTTTATCATCACTCTAAAAATATTTAAAATAAAAACTTGCAATAAAAGTAATTTAAAATAATTTCAAAATAAAATAAAGTCAAATTTAAAATTATATTCAAAAACTAGGGTTGTTACAGCATAAGATAAGTGAACTTCATAAGGTGAAATTAAATTCACAAGGGAATTAGAAGTGAAACCAAAATTTGTATGAAGCATGAACGACCTTGGGGATATTAAAGGAAATTAACTAAGAAATTCGAAGATTTATAGAATTCATGTGAAACGAGTTGGAATTTTCAAATTAAGCTGTAAACGATTTTGAGAAAAGAAAATAGGAAATAACCGGATATTTTCTTAGTGTTGAGTAACTAATGAAGTGGGAAAAGTATTCTAAGTATTGGGCAAAGGTTAAATTTTTTTCCACGAGAATAAAAGGAATTTGAAACTATTTTCAAAGTATTGGAATATGGAAATAATATCTTGTATAGATATATTGAAATAAATATTTTGGAGAATTATTTAAGGCCTGATGGTTACTTGTGAATGTTATTTGATAGTTAAATAACCAACTATCAATATTGGCCAATGCGCTGATCGTTTCGAAGAGATCGGGATCGAATTTAATTATTCAAAAACCACTTCGATCCGGTTTGAACGTAGCGAATGAAGACTGTGAAGATGGTGATTCGGTTTGTCTAGATCCTGGACAACTTATATGGAGGAATGCTATCAGACCATCATCATTGGAGGACGATGAGCATTCTAAGTGAATGTGTTCTTAAAAATGTAACGCTTAGCCTCAAGCCTCATCAACCGAGAATGGCTAAAATAGGGTAGGTGAAGTACGGCTAAGTGGGCAACACCCAATTAGGGTAAGATTTCCCCAATCTAGATGTCCCTTTATTCGGCTGTGTGGGCGGTTGCTGATCCCAACCGCGAGATGATCTTGTTCGGACTATCCAGTATGGGGTAGCTCCGGTCTTGTGTTGCAGGGGATCGAGTGTGGTCCTCAGTACGCTGATCTAGACCAAGTACTACGACGGGCGGTACCCTAGTAGCCCTGCCATTACATGGAACCCAATCTACAATAAGTGCCCGTACGATTTTGATTGTGCCTAACTATTGCTGGAACGTGGGATGCAAGCATTTCAGCTATATTCTATTTACTTTCTATAGACACAATTATAATATCAGAGGGTTTGATAAAAATGCTTGGGTTATCGTAAGGTAAAAACCCGACATATTTATTTGTGGCATGGTCTTACGAGATGCCTTTATTTCAAAGGATTTTAAAAAATATAATAATCCAATTAAGTGTGATTTCTCACGCTGGTTTTCCAGATTAACTTGGGTGTTGTTTTATTATGATGCTTAGGTCGGACCGAGTTGAATAGATCCAGGATAATATGCCATGGAGCTCAAGAGGCGAGCTGGATGACAAGGACATATCTGCGTACTTGGTTGTTATTTTCGCTGTGTAAGGACAAGTATTAAGCTGTCCAAATAAATAGATGATTGTTGTACTCTGATAATGGTATGTACATATTTTTACTTTTACCCTAGTTATTCGCTCTTTTGTACACTTTGGGTTGAACGAGGAAGAATTATTATCAACTCAAGAGGTACGGAACTACGGGTCGCTACGATTGGTATCAGAGCTGAAGGTTAAGCAATAACCTTGGCTTTGGTGGGGATTACTCATTAGAGATAAAGTCAGTAGTACTCTAGAATGAGTTTGAGTGTATTAGTAGATATGAGTGCGTATTTATTAGTGAATATAAATGGTTTTAATATTGTGTTGAATTATTGGTTGAGTGGAATATGAATTCTAGTCGAGTAGTGGCGCAGCTAATTCAATAAGAATTTATAAACACTTGAACACAATAAATTGACACGGTATTATTTTAAAAGCGGGTAAGTGAAATAATTTTACCTAAAAATATATTATTTGATATAAAAGGAATAATTTCTGAAATTATTATATATAGGAGTGTTTGGATGATAATATTATAGTAAAACGAGATTATAAAATTTAAAATAATTTACGTAACCAATATGAGAATTTTTAAATAGAATTTTATTCAATTAAATTGCCATTTAAATTAATATTGAGTTTAATTGCTAGTTAAGTACCTGATATTGATAACTAGATAATTGTTGTGATTTATTGACTGATTTGGATTTTGACTGTGATGGATGTCTATTTGTTGGCATTTTGTATGATTGGATGTTTATTTGTTTATATATCCCTGTTGTCACCCTATATATTAATTGTAAGCATATAACTATTACTTAAATAATTTCGAATAAATTTAGAAATAGATTGAAATGGTCTATACCTATGACATTTTGATTTGGATTAAAATGATATATATTCATCCCTATAATTCAAATTGAAATAACTGATCACTTGGCCATAGAGTAGAAAATGATATACAGACACCGGATTGGTTAAATTAAATGGTTTTAAAAATCTTGAATTTGGATTTGATTAAATAATATTATTTAAAAGAAATAAATTGGGGATTTATGTGAATTGAATTATTTTCTAATTCAAGCTTTGAAAATTGAAATTGAAATTGGGTAAAAGAAATTGTTTAAAAGAATTGAATTGGTAATGTAACGTTATAATTGGTATTTGACTTTAATTTTGGAAATTGAATTATTTTAAGATTTGGACCTTAAAATTTAATAATGAGGTTTAGATTGATTTAAGCGTTTTAAATTGGTAAATTGAAATTAGGCTTGAAATTAACATAGATTGAAATGTTTAAAATAAAGACCGAAATTTAAATCATTGAATTGAATTGTTGAATCGAATCTGAAGTT
Source organism: Allium cepa (assembly GCA_030765085.1). NCBI lineage: Eukaryota > Viridiplantae > Streptophyta > Magnoliopsida > Asparagales > Amaryllidaceae > Allium > Allium cepa. The sequence goes on from CM060934.1 coordinate 714,594,249, forward strand.
AATTCGAATTGAAACTGAAATCAAGTTGCTTTGAAATTTAATTGAAATTAAGTCAATCGAATCGAAAGATTGGAAACTGAGTTTGTTGATTTGAAATTTGGACATTGTTAATATTTGTTGAAATGGAAAGAAACAGTTTGATTTGATATTCTTTTCAAAACAAATTATTTTAGCATAACTGTTTAAAATCTATCTTTTTAATATTCAAATTATTTAGATTTTCCAACTATTTTACTATATAAACCAATTTTCAGTACTCAAACCAATTTATATCAAACTATTTAAACTATTTTAAATCTATTTAAACTATTTCAAAAAGCTTCAAACTATTCAAAGTTGGAATATTTGTATTTAAATCGTTGATTTAAATGCGATTGTGGTGGGTATAAACTAAGTTGGAATTTGAAATGATATTTTTACGTGAGGATGAAACATTTTGAGTAAATATGGTATTTTAAAATGAAGGATATTTTGAATTGAATATAACATTTTGATACCAAATATGAATCGGTTTTGAAATGTAAAAGATCCAACCGATGTGAAAAATGACGTTTGGTTGTTAAAGAAATCAGGTCTTCTTGTTGGCTTACTCTTTGTCAATATTGAAACTACTTTAACAATTGCATACAAGGTGGATGATCCAGAATGAAGTGGTTGAATTGGAGGCGTTTGCTGGATTTGAAGAAAGAGAACGATGATGGATGACCATGGCACTTATGCTAATCTTAAATGACTTAAACAGGATGGCTTGTCACGGCCAAGTGAGCTAGCTACCCCTAGCGGACACACCTCTTCGTATTACTATATTGATGTTAGCTTGATCGGTGCACCTTGATTTGATTTAATTTTGGGGGTGTTGGATGCGGTGGGCGGTCGTAGCAACGATGTGTTACCTCTAGCCCTACGACCCAAACTGGTAGTATCCTACCTTAAGGATTGCCTCACGTGCCTTGTCATACTTTTTATCCTTATTCGTGCCCACTACGATCTTGTTTTAGTATGGTATCTATAGGGGACTCACTGGCTACATGACGTTGCTGATTATGTTACATGACCTGCATAGACTGCCTACTTAAAAATGTGTTAAGGGGGTTTAATGAAAGCCTTAATGCTAAGGAAAATGTTTACTTTACTGATTAGACACAAGATATATTGTATATTTTACTACATATAGATAGTTTAACGGGTCCTTAGGAGGTGGAAAATTCCATAACATCTCTTAAGTTATTGCACGCACTTTATACACTGGTTATGAGGTGTAAAATCTCGTAAACTTCTCTGAAGCTATCACACTCATATTTATTTGTTATTGATTTAACTTGCATAAGAACTTCTAGTTCTGACTCGAGTGTTCTGTCTTTTCATTATGCTCGGGTCACCCTAAGCATTTCATTGTTTGAAGAGATTATTTTTAAAGGACGAAGATGGAGTTTGGTATATTATATTATCAGTATTATTTTGCTGCATCATTATTTGTATGTTGTTGTTTGTACTCTGATTTTGTTATAAAAATTAGTGTAATCAAATGTATATTGTAAAACAGCTTCATGAACTATTTATGTGATTATTATATTTTGTCATTTCCGCTATGAGATTCTATGTTTTGTTTTCCTTCTTTTCTCTTATTTTCTTATTAAATCCCATTAATAATCTACCCTTTTTAATGGTTTGAGTTGGATGTATGTGGGTTATCTTCGATTTAAACCGTCAAAAAAAGTGGGTTGTTATAGTTGGTATCAGAGCTGTGGTTTAGAGATATTTTACCCTGTTTGGGGTTAATTCATTGTAAATAGGGTTACTAATACCCTAGAATGAGTTTGAGTGTATATATATGAGATAGGGTATTTGTTAGTGTTATATAAAAAAATGTTTTGCATTGTGTTAACTTTTTCTATTGAGTATTTATAAATTTCAGTTGGTGCATAGGATGCTATAGCATCGATAGGGGTTTCTAAACACTTAAATAGGGTAAACGAACACAATATTATTTCGAAAATTGGTAAATGAAATATTTCTGCCTAGTAATTATATTTTGTATGTATAAAAATATATATGTATATATAATTTTTCCTAAATTGATATTGTTATTTTTAGCGTGTTGATTGTTAGAAAATGATAATGTTTGATTATTGTCATCTATTGTTTGGCTAATCAAGGTTCTAAAACCATTAACAATTATATGTTATAAGGTAATGTAATTTTATAAATATAGTTTATAAAATAAGATTTACCAATTGAATGAATTTAATTTGGAAATTTGAGAACTTAAGTCCCGATGTTTGAAATTGGTTTTCAAAGATTTTGGAGAAATAATATTAGTATTATTTGGAGGTATTTGCAAATAGAAATGTTTCAAAATGTTTTCGAAATGTACTTCAAAGGAATGTTTTTAAATAAGTTTTAAAGAGAAATAAATTCTATACTCCCCTCTTCGGTCATTGGAAAATAATTTCAGTGATGATCATGACATCGTTGACTTTTATTTTCGAGTTTCAAAGTGGGAAGACCACTGTAGTAACTTTGCTACACAGTTGTTTTGGTGAAATAAATTTTGATTTAAATTTCCAAAGTATGATTTAATATACAAAGGATATAAGTATATATTATTTCAAGATGATTTGAAATGTAATCCAGTATTTAGTTCATAAGTTTTCTGTTAATTAATGATTTTAGATATTCAAATAAAAATGGAATCTTGACTATTTTAATGATCTGAAATTAAAAACTAGATGTTTAATGAAACTATAAAATTGAATTTTGTAACTTGTAAATTAAAATCTAATGAAAATTAAGAAGACGTAAACTATTGAACATTTTTGTTAATCAAAATAAATAAGATAAATTTGCATAGCATTCAATTACATTCTTAAAAAAAATATAAAACTTACCAGAAATGTTTATATAAAAAAAGTTGTAATGTAAAATACGAATATGTAATAGAATATTATACAAATAAAAGCTTAAGTAATAAAAATGCTTCAAAATGAACATATGTTTATAAATGGAAAATTAAGAGTACAAGAAATGTTATAAAAATAATTAATGTTTTGATATGCTTAATAAACTAAATTGAATAATTAAAAGTGAATACTATTTCAGTAATGATGATAAACTTAAGAAATTGTTGAAATGATTCATAAATAGTCTTAATATTAAATGATACTATATATGAAGAAATGAATAAGAATTAAAGAATAGAGAAACTTAATATGAAATGATTCATTAATGAATATTAATAATTAATGGAAATCAAATATATAAGTAAATAATAAATGTGAATTAAGTTTAGATGAACTTGAATAATGATTCATTAATTACTACTAATCAGGTTATATAAGTAAATTAATGTGAATTAAACTGTAGAAATGCATGTAATACTTTAATAATGGATTCATTGATAATTTCAAATGTTTAATAGAAAGTAATTTATGTAAGTAATGAATGTAAATTAATAAGAGATAACCTTGTATGTATGAATGAGAATTAAAATCAACGAAAAGTAAATGATGTGTTAAAGAAACCAGTAGAATAAAATATGTAACTTGCATGTAGAATCATTTATTCGCATAACAGTTTTAATCTAGATTTGAATGCATGATTTGTGGTAATTCACGCCAGTCCAAATTAGGATTTTTTGCTTGATTCTTAATGGCGAACATTTGATACGAATTTTTGATTTGATTTTTGAATTTTTCTATCGTAGTTTGTAGCTATGCAAGGAAAATGGATATTTCTAATCAAGAAATCGGATCAAAGTCCACAATAGGGTGGTTAGGTTAACAATACAAGTTTGGAAGTAAAATTCATGTATTCAAGCAAGTGATCAGAATTGATCTTATGAACAAATGATATATGTACATTGTAAAAACTTAGATAATACTTAAATTCCTTGTTGTTTTGGCTTGTGGGAAGTTTGGGAAATGATACTTCAAATTGTTTAAGGTTGTATGAATAATCTATTAATAATTATCTAAGGCCATTGAGCATACGCTACACTTGGTAGTTATTTATTACTCTTGTATGATGAAAAGTTTCTAAACCTAAACAAAACAATAGTTTGATTGCTTTGAATGTACGATTGATTCTTTGTTATATATGATGGTTGTACTGCTTTTTTTTGCATATGATTATTTCATATGTTGTGTTTCTTGTACAATTAATTGAAACGACAAATATATTGTTCTTTTTACATAGTTTTAACTCTTTTGGATTATATAAGTAAGATACAGGTTTATGGAGGCAACAACAATTGCTTTTGGTTTCATAAATAAAGTTTGTTTGCCTAACAAATAGTATGTTTTTGGAAAGTTATTTTATCTTTTTTCGCATGGTTTAGGATATTTTATTATTGGAATATGATTTATATAATGTAATTATTGATACTATTATTTTTTCGGACCAACTTGCGCAAAGGAGACTCTGTCGAAATTTTTTAAAAATTTAGGACATAGATTTTTTTTGAAGAAGTTGAGTTATTTTCAAATTTTTGTTAAACTTAAATATGTAAGTTAAAGTATTTATAAATTAAATATTTGAATAAAAATATATGAAACCTCTTGATTCTTTCTTGTTCCTTTCAGGGGATAAAATGTTTTGAGTTGGGGAGATTGTAACGACCCGTATTTTTGGCAACTAAAAATATTAAATTTAACGTGGCCTTAGTAAGCTCAGGCTTCAACCTGCGAATGAACTTCTTATCCTTTTGGTGATAGTTTCAACAGTATTGCATTTGTATCTCGCTAGCTTCTCAAACCTGGTTGCATACTCAAGCACTGTCATATCTCCCTGCTCCAATTCAACAAACTTCTTGAGTAAAGTAGACTTAGCAATTTCTGACATAAATCTTTCTTCAAATCTCTCCTAAACTTAGCCCAAGTCATGGTCTCCTCGTTAACTCCAAAAATAATACTATTCCACCAATACAGTGCTGTCCCTTGTAGCTGTCTAGAAGCGAGTCTCCTTTTCTGCTCAACATTGAGACCTAAATCTGCAAAAATCCTCTCGTAATGAAGTAACCAATTCTCCACTTCGATTGCGTTTTTAGTACCAATAAACAGCTTTCCTTACAACCGAGCATAATCTCTACTCAAAATAGCATAGTTATTAACCACTGGGGTTCCTTGATTTCCTCCATTAGCATTTCCTCAAATCGAACCCATAGCAATTCTTGCTTGCATCATGTTAGCGAATAACTAATACATTTCTCGTATATTGACTTGCAGGACTCCAACACCCACATTTGTAGCTTGTGCCTGACTTGGGTTCCTTCTAATATTTGGTATGGCATTTCCATTGGCTGTCGTGCTTCCATGTTAACTCTTCCTCCTCTAGCATCCATATCTTACGTCCATAAAATCTGCATTCGACTCTTTGTAAGATACAGAAGAATAATCTAAGAGAGATGGGAGATTAGAGATAAAGCGTATAACGACCCGTATTTTTGGCAATTAAGAATATTAAATTTGATAAGGTTTTTGGAATTTAATTTTGTCAGAAACTAAAATGAGAAAAATTATTAGAACACAATTTAAAAGTGTTGATTGAATGAAATTAGCAGCTATTAATGTAATCTCAATCAGTTGCAATAATAAAGGTAAATACAGATTAAAACCAATGTAGTATTAAAGATAGAAATAATATGTATATAATTGAAATTGGTTATTATAGAATAGAAAATCTGTTTTGGGTAAGTAATTTATAACCCTTGGTTGTAAACAATAAGTTAATAGATTTGAATTACTAAGTTGTAACAATTGATTTATTATCATCTCATTAATTAAATCAGTTAAAATTAATTTGGAAATTAATAAAATTTAATGTAATTAAATATTGCAGTAATATGCAACAGATGTTACTGTAGAGTATGAGAATAATAAAATGGAAACGTATGTTTAATTAAATCATAAGGTAATAGTTGATTTAATATAAGAATGTAAATCAAAATTAAAGGATACTTTGGAATTTAAATTATAATAAACTAGGTACTATTCGTATTCTAATTTAACGTTAAAAATAAATGCAATATTTAAATGTTGGATTTAACATGGAAAATTTGATTTTAAAAATATTATTAATTTCTATGTAATCAGGGATGATGAAAATTGTTAACCTTTAAATTTAGAATTCAAAAGTGAATAAATTGATTTTTAAATTATAAGTCATTTAATTGATGTGTAAAATTAGTCTTTTTGGACAATGTCTCGGATTTCGACGAAACTAGTTTCATCGGGTCCGTAATAGTGAATTCTTGTAAGATTTCAAGTTTCATAGCGATCAGACTTATCGTTCGATCGTGTAAGCTCGAAATGCATTAAAACCAATTAAAGAATTTTAAATGAATATAATTCGATTATAAAAGCCAACTTCTATATATAATAGAATTAGGGTTTGAAACAAGTTCCATTGAGTTTAAAAATATCGAAAATATATATTTCGATATATTGGATGACCTATTTTCATTACGGAAACGAAACGGGCTTTTCGGGTCATTGTTATCATTTTGACCCAATTCGATCTGTTCCATCCATTCTTATCCATCTCTGTCTACATATAGGCTGTTATAATATAAGCTGTTATAAACCCCAGTGGCTTCTTATATTCATTTTCTATACGTATAATTTCTATCTGTTCCTTCTCAATGGCAAACATTCCGAAACCCTAATTCCCAATTTCAAATCAAATTGAAAATCCAAACTCCTCAAACCCTATCATATATTATATCATCGTGAAGCTCTCGTTGAACGTAATCTGCTTCTACGGTTCGTTTTTGCAATTGAGTTTCGATTTGTCCAGTAATCAGTGAAACAGTTGTGGTCGTTTGTTCGAGGGTTGTCAATTCAATGGTGGATCTTGGACTTTGGAGCGATCAGAGAGCATTGGGGCGTAGATGGCAAGGAGACGAGTTCATCTATCGGGTTCGTTTGCAGCTGTTCACCAATTTGCTAGAAATGGCCATATAAGCGGTGGTGCCCTAGGCATGGCCGGAGGCAGTCGCACGATAGGGTATGAGGCAGCTAGAGGAGGCAATCGCAGCAGCGGCCTTGGACTGTGGTGGCAATGCACGTAGCGGCGGTGATAGGAGCTTGCAGGCAGCGGTTGTAGGATTGTTCGATGTCGATGATTAATATTAACGTTTGAGGAGGTTAACCAATTTACCCCTATGTTGTTTTTAGTTCAAATTTTAATTTTCAAACTTCTAGCGCTAATAACTTTTGCATACGAACTTGGATTTGGACGCGGTTTCTTCTATTGGGATGGTATTGAGATTCTAGACAACATGAAACTGATTTGGTTGAATTTGGAGACTATTCAAATTTTTGGGCTTTCATTGAATTTTTAATCGACTATAAATCAAAGGTGAGTGATTTAACCCACTTATGCAATACTAATCCTTCTTATGTTAGTTGAATTGAACTTATGAAGTGATATGAACTTAATTGGTTGCTGTTTGGTAGTTTAATTTGATAATTTAATTGAGATCAAATTTTAGTGAATTAAATTTCCATTTGAATTAACATTGAGTTTAATCGCTTGTTAAGTACTTGATATTGATAACTAGTTAATTGTTGTGATTTATTGGCTGATTTGGATGTTGACTGTGATGGATGTCTATTTGTTGACATTTTTGATAACTGGATATATATATATATATATATATATATATATCCCTTTTATCACCCTGTATATTTTTTGTAAGCATATAACTGTTATTTAAATTATTACGAATAAATTTAGAAATAGGTTGAAATGATATATACCTATGACACTTTGATTTGGAATGAAGTGATATATGTCCATCCCTATAATAAAAATTGAAACAACTGATCACTTGTCCAAATGGTACAAAATTATATATAGACACTGGATTGGTTAAATTAAATGGTTTTAAAAATCTTGAATTTGGATTTTAATTAAATAATATTGTTTAAAAGCAATAAATCCAGGATTTATGTAAATTGAATTATTTTCTAATTCAAGCTTTGAAAAGTGAAATTGAAATTGGGTAAAAGAAATTTTTAAAAGAATTGAATTAGGAATGTAAAGTTATAATTGGTATTTAACTTTAATTTTGGAAATGAATTATTTTAAGATTTGGACCTTAAAAATTCAATAATGAGGTTTAGATTGATTTAAGTGTTTTAAATCAGTAAATCAAAATTGGGCTTGAAATTGATATAGTTTGAAATGGTTTAAAATAAGAATTGGACTTAAATTTAAATCATTAAATTGAATTGTTGAATCGAATCTGAAGTTAAAATGAATGTTTCAAAAGTTGGAGTTAACTCGAATTGAAATCGAAATCAAGTTGCTTTGAAATTTAATTGAAATTGAGTCAATTGAATCAAAATATTGGAATTTGAGTATGTTGATTTGAAATTTAGACATAGTCAGATTTGTTGAAATGGAAAGAAACAGTTTGATTAGATATTATTTCCAAAATAAATTATTTTAATATAACTTTTTAAAATCTATCGTTTTAATATTCAAATTATTTAATTTTTTCCAACTATTTTACTATATAAACCATTTTCAATACTCAAACCTATTTATATCAAACTATTTAAACCTATTCAAGCTATTTCTAAAAGTTTCAAACTGTGCAAAGTTGGAATGTTTATATTAAAATCGTTGATTTAAATGTGAATGTGGTAAAATGAGGGTACAACTTAAGTTGGAATTTTAAATGATATTTTCAAGTGAGGATGACATACTTTGAGTAAATATGGTATTTTAAAATGAAGGATATTTTTAATTGAATATGATATTTTGATATCAAATATGAATCGGTTTCAAAAGATAAATGAACCAACCAATGTGAAAAATGATGTTTGGTTGTTAAAGAGACCGGTCCTCTTTTTGGCATACTCTCTGTCAATATTGGAACCACTTTAACAATTGTGCATGTGGTGGATGATCCAGATGAAGTGATTGAATTGGAGGTGTTTGCTGGATTTGAAGAAAGAGAACGATGATGGATGACCCCAGCACTTATGCCAATTTGAAATGGTTAAAACAGGACGGCTTCTCAAGGCCAAGTGGGCTAGCTACCCCTAGCGGACACACCTCATCATATTACCACATTGATGTTGGCTTGATCGGTGCACCTTGATTTGATTTGATTTGATTTTGGGGGTGTTGGACCCGGTGAGCAATCATAGCTATGATGCGTTACCACTAGCCCTACGACCCGAACTGGTAGTATCCTACCTTGGGTATTGCCTCACATGCCTTGTCATACTCTTTATCCTTATTCGCGCCCACTACGATTTTGTTTTAGTATGGTACTTATAGGGGACTCACTGGCTACAGACGTTACTGGTTGTGATACAGGACATGCATAGACTACCTGCTTAAAAATGCATTAAGGGGGATTAATGTAAACTCTTAACGTTAAGAAAAATAATTACTTTACCGATTAGACACTACATATATAGTGTATTTTACTGCATATAGATAGTTTAACGTATCCTTAGGAGATGGAAAATCCTGTAACATCTCTTATGTTAGTGCTGACACGTTATACACTAGATAGAAGATATAAAATCCCCTACACATCTCTTAAGATATCACACTCATATTTACTTGTTATTGATTTAACTTACATAAGAACTTCTAGTTCTGACTCGGGTGTTTTGTCTTTTCATTACGCTCGTGTAAGCTTGAGCATTTCAATGTTTGAAGACATTATTTTTAAGGGACAAAGATGGAGTTTGGTATATTATATTATTAGTATCATTCCGCTTCATCGTTATTGGTATGTTGTTGTTTGTACTCTGATTTTGTTGTAAAAATTTATGTGATCAAATGTATGTTGTAAAACAGCTTCATGAACTGTTTGTTTTATTGTCATATTGTTATTTTCGCTGCGAGATTCTAAGTTTTGTTTTCCTTCCTTTTTCTTATTTATTTATTAGATTCCATTAATAATCTACCCTTTTGTATGGTTTGAGTTAGATGTGTGTGGTTTATCGTCGATTTAAACCGTCCAAAATTGTGGGTCGTCTTGGTTGGTATCAGAGCTGTAGTTTAGAGAAACCTTAGTCTGTTTAGAGTTAACTCATTTGGGATATGGTTACTAATACCCTAGAATGAGTTTGAGTGTATATATATGAGAGGGCGTATTTGTCAGTGTTATATAAAAATGTATTGTATTGTGTTAATTTGTTCTGTCGAGTATTTATAAATTTCGTTCCGTGCATATGACAGTACGACATCGATAGGGGTTCCTAAACACTTGAACAGGGTAAACCAACACAATATTGTTTTAAAAATTGGTAAAGGAAATAATTTTACCTAGTATTGCATTTTGTACATATAAAAATATATATGTATATATAATTTTTTTATAAATTGATATTGTTATTTTTGGTGTGTTGTTTGTTAGGAAATGACAGTGTTAAGAAATAAAATCAGCACAGATTTAAAATAGCTTTTTGATTACATTTCAAATCAATATTTCATATTCAAATACATAATCCCAAAACGATTCCCAGGTTTTGATCAAATATATTTATTACAAAATACGCAAAGAAAGACATATGAAGATGCCCTCTTGGATGATCAGAGTACTAATTAGACATATCAGTCTTAATACATCACAGTGGAATAAAACTAAATAGCTTCCATATAGCTAGCTTTGCCTCCTGCACGTCTTCGGAGTCTTTATTCTTCCAACCTACTAAATCTGAAAAATCTTAACTCTCAATCTACTCAAATCGAATTTTGAGCACTCGAAAGTTTAAGGAGAAAAAACTTAAATTTCGAGTCAGATATGAAGCCTGGTGTGAATAATACTATTAAATCTAGGATTTCAATATTAAGTGAGACCACATTGCTTAGTGAAACGGGTTTCCCCTCACTAATATCCCTTTAAAACATATCTTTTTCCAAATCAGAATCCTACAATCAAACCGATTAAAACAATAATAACAATATCATATATGCTCATAAATCGTGTAATAAATGGACTATCTGTCCGAACAATATAGTTTTATTTGGCCAACTAATAACCATTAGCTGACTCAGGCCTACCAGACATAATAAATAATCTAACAGTTGTTAGACACACATCTGAGTAGTCTGTCCTCAATTTACTTCTCCCAAGGTCAACTGATCCTAATGGTTTCGTAGGCTCACCAATAACCTATCCTCCTTCTCCGTATATTTCTTTGGTATGTAGCATCATTTAAGTCTTACATGTGAATAAGCCCTACACATTGGAATTTTGGACTAAATTAGCTAAGGCTATAGCTAATGTATACGACACGACCCTATACCAATCCCATGTGGTATTCAAATATCTGAGTCATTTACTAGGGTTAACAACCCATCAAAATGTTCCTTGAAAACATTTCTTGCAAAATGATTTAACCCTCTAAATCATACTTAAATAAGGAAAATATACTTTTTCTTTACTCAAATCTCTTTGCTATGGTGTATGCTTTACACAAAACATTGTTAATGAAAACCTTCGAAACCTTCATTTAAAAGCATTAAATAATTTCTTTCGAAGCCTTTGAAAGTACCCTTTCTGAAACCTTTTTATTACTTTACCTTGTAACACTAGGCCAAAAGGACTCAAACATACCTTTCAAAATCATTAATAATAGAAATTTCGAAACCATTGAAAGTATCCCTTCGAAAGCTTTATAAAACCTTAGACATCTTATTTTCAAAAAAATTCAAACTCATCTTTCGAAAGCATCGGAAACCTTCCCTTTAATTAATAAGAGTAAAGCTTTTGAAAACATGGGGAATCATCCCCTCCAAAACCTTTATCATATACCTTTTTGAAAATATTAGGGAACCTCCTCTTCAAAACCTTCATTAAATACCTTTCGAAAGAATTAAAGTCGTAAACCTTTTACATTAGGTTCAAGTAAATTTTTGTGCAAGATAGTTTTGAAATCATTTAAAACCATTTCTTTCAGAACCTTTGGGTTTTACTTTCAATATATTAAAGTGTCTTAAAAGAACAAGGCGAAAGCGACCCTTTCGAAAGCAATTTTTTCAAATAAAAGAAAGTGGATGTAATCGAAACCAGCCCCTTTGAAAGCATCGGAGAAGCAACTCTAAGTTTAAAGCAAAAGAACCCTTTCCATGAAATTGGTTCGAAAGGTTGTATGTGACAGCTGGGGTTTCAACCCCTTCGAAAGCTTTTGTCTAAAACAAAAATGAAAACCTCTTTTGAAAGCTCCTTTTTTAAAACAATTAACCAAGTCGAAAGTTAGTTCCATCGAAAGCTTCATTTATGACCAAAATAGTTCTAAGTTTCCAAAAGATACTTCAACCCCTTCAAAAGCCTATTTAAACTCCATACCTTTTGCCTAACTCCAATCCACTACATACCAAGCCTGATACCATGTGTATTAGTTTCGACTTAGGAGGAGGCGGCAGTATGAGGTCGAAAGGTGGTTGCTATAAATGGCGAAGGAGTAAAATCTTATAAAATTAATTTTTAATTTTTGGAAGCAATTTTGGACCATCCCGGTATTTTGTGCCATGCGCATCCGTACATATCGGACTTGAATTGCTCGAAACAACAGATTGTTAGTTTTATATTTGGAAAAACTTAGCATATATAGTAAATAAATCAATCACAGAATCACTGTAATAACCCGCATATTTATCGATTTTTTTTTTAAAAATATTTTATTTAAATATTTTATCGTTAGTCGGATTATAGTCCGAAAAGCTTCTTTTTGCATACGTTCAAATTAGGACTCGAGACCACTTCCTTGAGTTCGAAACGCCATTTGCAACTTTTTTAAGTATAAGCATTGATATGTTTGGAGTTGGTGGAATTTCACCACTTTTTCACTTGAGACCATTAGTTGGGCTTTTAACCTATTAAACCCAAATTCCACCCTCTCCTCTTCATAACTTTCTAATTGCTTTAAACCTTCAAGCTTCTTCAAAAATGGTAGTGGGAATGGGAAATTAAAACTCCAAGCTCAAATTCAACTTCAAATCCTTCATTCAACTCCAAATTCAACAAGAAGACATTGGATTCAAGCTTCTTGCATTGGGATTGAAGAGGGATTGATTCTTTCTTGCTTTGTTCTTCATTTTCATTGGTTTTTGGTGAAAAAGGTGAGATTTTTATCTCACAATTCTAGCCTATAACTATATTGGACTGTTGGGAATGATTCCCTATCAGTTTTGCATGCATATTAGCATTTGGTTTGGATTGGATTGGCGAAAAACTCCCATTTTTAGCGTTTTGGTGAATTTTCTGCACTTAGGTCGTTCTGGCCATTTTACTGTGTTCGGAGTTAGGTCGCTCGCGTGTTATCGCGCTAGGTCGCACTGCCTTGAATTTTCACTTCGGAGTTAGGTCGTAGGTCGTATGGACCTTAGGTCGTAGGTCGATCTGGCCATTTCTAACGTCTTCGGAGTTAGGTCGTATGGACCTTAGGTCGTAGGTCGTATGGACCTTAGGTCGTAGGTCGTTCTGGCCATTTCTAACGTCTTCGGAGTAAGGTCGTAACTCGAGGGTTTTAGGCCGTAACACAATGGCTTTAGGTCGCGTATTTCACTAGGTCGTTAGGCCTTTACCTCGTTAGGTCGTAGGTCGCTCGACCTCACTCACCTAGATAGACCGCTCCCCTTTAGGTCGCATGACCCTTATTCCTCTAGCTCGCTCCAGTTAGGTCGCTTGGCTACTTATGTTAGGTCGTATGACCTCTAGGTCGATCCAGTTAGGTCGCTTGGCTACTTGTGTTAGGTCGTATGACCTCTAGGTCGCTCCAGTTAGGTCGCTTGGCTACTTATGTTAGGTCGCTCGTCCTGATGACCTGATAGGACGCACTCCCTTTTGACCTCTTGAGTCGCTCGGACTTGTCTTGTGTTAGGTCGTTAGACCTTAAAACCTTTAGGTCGCATGACCTTTACTCCCTTAGGTCGCTCAATGCTATTCTCCCTTAGGTCTTCACTAGGTCGTACCGTTTTGGACGGGGCGCTGCCCCGCACCCCGCCGGGGGCGCTGCTCCCTGGACCCCCGTAGCAGGGGGCATTGCCCCCGCACCCCCACCTTGGGGGGTTGCCACCCCCTAGACCCCCATCCGTAGGGGATCTTATCTGAAAAACATTCAATAGAACTTGCTTTGTTGAGATGCTGAGTTGACCATTCTTCGAGACAAACTATCTTGGGCCTCTCGGTCGATTTTATGGATTTTTGAATATCTATTTCGATGGATTCTTTATCGGTTTCTTTGGATTTTATTCACGTCTTCGTATGTGAATTTTTATGATTGATTGTTTCTACAATCACTTCTATGATTTGTCACTTTAAAATATGAAGGTTTCAATACTAGTAGTAAATATCAAAACTCTTTCAACAAAATGATTTCAACTCTATTTTCAATAACAAAGCTCTTTTCCTAAACCATTTTCCAATCTACTACTATATACAAACCTTTACCTCACTCGTATGAGAAATTGAATTAAACGGCTTAGTAAAACAAGTGGTATGAAACGCTTGCGTTTGCTTCATCGGTTAACTCTTGGACTTGTTCGATTGAACCTTTTTGTGATAATTTTCTAGTGAAGATCTACAGTTTGTTCGTAAATATTTGAGTTAAGCAAGTGGTTATGGGACATGAAGCTAAACTTTTATATTTACTAGCTTAGTGTAATTGACACTTCTCGTTGATCATGACGATCATTTTGTGATTTAGGCTAGCAATTGTGCGATGTCTCTTTATTTGCTTCCTGGTTAGGCTAGACACCATTTGTGTGATTCCATTCACACATACCTTTTTGCTTTTTGGTTAGCCTAGACACCATTTGTGTGATTCCACTCACACATACCTTTTTGTTGCGAGGTCAGGCTAGACACCATTTGTGTGATTCCATTCACACATACCTTTTTGCTTTTTGGTTATCCTAGACCTCATTTGGGTGATTCCGACTCATCCATATGGGGTAGCTCCCCATGGTCTTCGAAACGTCATGTGATAGGCCTCTTTCCCTTTTTCTATGATTTCTAGATTTCTTGTGTTGATTTTTGGAATTTATGTCATTGACTTGTTATGAGTACAAGTTTAGGGTATGATGCCCTCTTTGGATCTTTGAGAAGATTCTTGTGATATTGATTTATCTCTTATTGATTGATCTTCTGTTGATCATCATTTGCATACTTATAGTAGTATGTCAGTATGGATATTTTATGTTATGCCATATCTTTTATTTTATACCATGTCATCTGATATTTATAGCTAGACTGATCCGTTTATTATTTTCTTAAATAATACTCGGGTCAGACCGAGATGTTACAGGTGCTTCTACTTGACTTCTTCCCAGGGTTTGCTACTCTGACTTTTGGCTAATTATTTAGATTAGCAGTTTTTGTTGTATACACTTGAGATATAGACTCATTGTTGTATTCTTTTGTATAGCATGTGTTGCTATTCTTTTGTATTATTGTGGATCTTTTTGACCACTACTCTGATGTACACTTTCATGTGTTAGTTATATATCCATATCTTCTTCCGCCTTTGTGATATGGATGTCTGTGACTGATTGTGTTATGCTTATTTCTATGTTTGTTTCCGAAGATTATTTATAGCCACCGTGTGATAGCTTTGAGTTTTTATCGGTATGTCGGACTTTCTCCTTAAATGAAATGCATGCTATACTATCTGACATAACGGTGCTCGCACAAAGAAGTTACATGGATGGTCGCTCCTCAACAGCCTTATTCTCCGTGCTAGTTGACAGTACTACATCGTAGTGTTCTTGGCTAGCGTGGGTATAGAGGTGGGGCGTCACAATCACAAACCCAGAGTATTACAACAATAAGCAACGGAATAGAATAAATAGTATTTCATGAAGCTACTATATAAACATCAGAGTTTGAAATAAAATACAACAGAATATCTCCAATACAATGTAGTCTCAAAAATAAATAGATGACAGTTCGAACAAAACAACCGGAAAGCTGAAAGCTGAACAACTATAGATGAATCTTCGAGCAAAGCTCCAAAGCTCCAAAGGTGAGTCTCAAATACCGTGACACTTAGTCTAATCCAAGCATAAAGAAAAACATAAAACACTCGAGTCAGGATTAACATTCTTATATAGTAAATATGACTTTAGTGAAATTTCAATTGAAATACAAGTAACTTAAAGGATGCTTGGGATTTTCATCCTCTAAGGATCCGTGGAACTATCTACTATGTAGTAATATACATTATTATGATATGTCTATAGTAAAATAAACTATTAAAATAGCGTTAAGGCCTTACCCATATCCCCTTTAACGCATTTTATATATTCCCGCAGTCCATACAATGTCGTATGCTCCTCCGTAAACTGGAGGCTTACCTAGAGGACATCACATAGGTACAGTACAAAACAAACTCGTAGAAGGCGCGATAGGGCATGCGACAAGGCACTTGAGGCAATGCTAGGGTAGATATACCGTTTGCGGATCCGGACTGGTGGTAGCGCATAGCAGCTACTACCACCCACCTTGTGACACACTCCCAAATCAAAGGTGCACCCAATCAAATCACAAAAGCAATAGAATGGTATCGAAGAAATGTGTCCGATAGGAGGAATGACCTCACTTGGCCCGGCGTGGCTCCTGTTTTAGCCGCATCAAGCTGACTCACGGGGGTCAGGGCTACGTAAATAACATATAGAATCATCACCTAACCATCTTACTTCATTCTGTAATCTCCACCACATGCAAAATTGTTAAAGTGGTTTACGGTATTGGCAGATAGTATGACAATATCCGATCCCGGTCTCTTTAACAACCAAACGCTTATTTCACACCGTGGTCATTTCATTTCAAATGATTCATACTTCAAATCAAAATATCATATTCATTTCAAAACAATATCAAATTCAATATCATTACACCTTAAATAATATTCATTTTTAGAATCGTAACACTTTCAAAATTATACCCTTTTGAAATCATAACACTTATGAAATTATAACACTTTTGAAATCATAACACTTTGGAAATCATAACACTTTTGGCATAAACAGTTTTGATATTGAAAATAGTATACATTAAAATAGTTATAAATTAAAATAGTTCATATATTAAAATAATTTTTATTTTTAAAATAGTTTATACATATTAAAATACTTTATATAGTAAAACTAGTTTCCTCTAATTTCACAAATCGATTCAAAATCATTTTATATTCCAAAAATTTAATTTAAATCAATTCCTGTTTAAACATTTCAATTTAAAGTTCAAAGACTTAATTTATATATTCAAATATTTACAATATAAATTTCATTTATATTTCAACATTTAACTTTAAATTTATTCAAATTGGAAAGTATTCACTTAATCTTCTCAACAACAATTTATTAAATTTCCAACTTATAAATTAAATAAATATTCAATCTCAATTTTAAAATTAAGAATATTCATTTAAATCACTTTTTATCAAATAAAGTTAAAAATCATATTTCAACATCTAAGAATCAATAAGTTTATATAAATTCTTATTTAAATTCAATTATTAACCAATTTAAATTACAAATCAACATTAATTTATCTTCCCAACCTTTATTGTTAAAGTTATAAAAATCCATTTTACAATATTAATATAAATTTAAATAAATATTTAAACATATTATATACTGATTAAATTTAATTTTTATTAGATTAAATTTAATTTTTATTAAATTAAATTTTATTATTAAAGTATAATTTTTGATTAAACTATATTTTATAATTTTAAAATAAATAAAAAATAAAAAATAAATAAAATCTTAAAATTTATATTTTTTCAAAACTAACTTATAAGTTAAAATTTCCAAAGTATATTATTTTAAATCTTAATTTTATATAATATTTTAAAATCATTATCTATTAAAACCTATATGTTTCATTTCAAACTTTGGAAATCATTTTAAAAATATAGACCAACAGTGTCCGTATATAATTTTCTATCCTATGGTCAAGTGATATAGATATTTATCGTTTCAATCCACAATTTATATATTTACAGTTATATCTTTTCGACCTGCAATCCCAAAATTTAATGAAAATCGCATGGGTTTATCATTTCAACCCATAACGATTTCCCTTAATCTACAATATCATTTGTATATGTATCATTTCAACCTATAAAGAATTTCTAAATTACAGAGAACTTGCAGAGTGAGAACAAATATGATTATAATATAGCATATCGACAATAGGCATACATCATCAGTGATAGAGAAAATACAAATAGCAGAATATGGTGTCATATATCATAGATGAGTAGTTATAGATAATAGCATATCATATATAGCAATTAAATGATTAACAGTTCAATTTAGCAGCATATTTCAATTGCCATTTCAAATGAAATCAAATTTATAAATATAAGATTGTTAATCGGGAGTGATTGCTCACCATTCGAGGCTAGAGAGATTCGACAATGAAATGGGTTACGAATCCAAGCACGTATCCCGAAGCAAAGCACGATGGATACGAGTTTGATGAGCAAAGTTGATAGCTAGAAATCGATGAAAACAAACCAAGATCAGCTTGATAAAAACTGAAATGAAAGGTATATTGTAGTATTATTATATTTCTCAAAATATCAATTTCATAATGTATATTTAAAATAAAATACACACATCTTAAAATCAATATTTAATTTTAAACACATATAAAATAAAGTCTATACATATTCTACTTCAAAATCCTTATTCCTTAAAACACCTGTTTTCTCACATCGACAATATACACACACACACACACACACATACACACACACACACACACACACACATATATAGTCCTTTAGAGCCAAATACTTAAAATAGATATTTCCCAAACACATATATTCAAAACTATTAAAACTGTAGATAAATAAAGTATAACACAAAGTAACCGCAAAATAACAGCATATGTATTTCTTAAAATGTGAGAAACTTATAATATAACAGCTAAAAATAATATGTATATATATAAAGAAAAGAAACAAAAGAGGTGCTACTAACTTAGGTTCATATAAAATCTTGATTTACTAATATATATACACAATCAGCCAGTGCCACTATTCAAACTAATTTTGAAAACATATATATATATATAAGCTCACTTATTATTATTATTTGTATTAATATTATTATTGTAACATATATATAAACAAGACAGCATAACAAATCGATTACGATTCACAGTAGTAAAACATATAAGTGTAATGGATCAATATATACTGTACTTATATATATATATATATAAGCTTTAGGAAAAATGGAAGCAACTTCCCAGATTTGAAATAAATTTATAACTTTAATAACTTTACATACATGTGTACCTTTTTTTCAAAAAGACAATAAATTTTAAAACAATATAAAATCAAAGTATACTATATTTATATAATACTATCTTTTCTCTAAACAGAACAGCTGACTAAAACCTTATAAAAAATTATATTATATACCATTAAGAATGTTAAAATATTATATAACATACATATATACATCTGTAAACATATATACTGCAAATATATATGGGCATACACCTATATAATAATAAAATTGGACACAGAACAAGTATTTGTAAAATCTATCTGCATATAAAAATATCTATATATGTAGTATATATTTAAAACAATATCTAAAAACAGTATAGTATAAAGCAATATACATACACTTTAAATCAACATTTAATAATATATATAGACACACACACATCATATACATATATACGTACGGCTATGCTTACTAACATATATATATATATATATATATATATATATATACATACACACCTTTATATATATATAAGAGGTAAAGAGCAAAGGTGGTGTAGCTGCAATGGCCAGGGTGATTGCCGCTGTGTGCTTCGGCAAGGCAGAGATAGGAGGATTGTTGCGAGGTAAAAGGGTGGCTTTGGCTATGGCGCGAGGTGGTCCAACGACAGGTGGTCGGCCATGGATGATTGAGTGGAAGGTATGGCGATAGGACAGGATGTCGGTGCCGTTGACGAGGAGGGGAAGAGGGCTTGGTAGGCCTGTAAACGGATGCAGTCGGATATGGATAGTGCTGTATCCGTATCCGAAAATGAAAATCCGTATCCGAATCCGTATCCGATATCCGCAGATACCCGTTGAATATTATCCGTATCCGTATCCGCTAATATTTTCGGATATCCGAAAATATCCGTATCCGGCTTAGCAAATACGGATATTTTTGGATATCCGAAAATATCCGTATCCGTATCCGAAAATTAATCAATATAATGCATATTTCATTTTTTTGACTGAAAAAAAGGTGAAAAAAAGGTGAAAAAAACTTGTAATACATAAATTACATCAAATTAACAATAGGTAATCCAATCACACAAAATCCGTATAATAAATTAGTGTATTTATATTAAATATCTAGATATAAAATAATATATTAATATATAAATATTTAATTTCAAACCGGACAGATATTTATTGGATACGGATACAGCCATATCCGTATCCGTATCCGAAATATGTTTCGGATATCCGCATCCGCTTTTCGGATATCGGATATTTTTCATGTTTTCGGATACGGATGCAGACGGATTTCGGATATTTCCGGTATTCATTGACAGGCCTAGGGCTTGGGGTCGGAGTAAGGCATGGTGGAGGTGATGCTTCATCGATGAGAGGATGATTAGAAGCTCGGAGGTTTGGTGCGAGAAATGATAGGCGGGCGAGAGCATGAAGTAAATTTGAAGGTTCCAAACAAAATAATGCAGCCTTAAATGGTATACTCTATTTTTTCAAAGCATGTAATGGCACAACGAAGAGATAGAGGCAGGAAACAAACTAGCAGGTGGTGAGAAAATAGTGAAGAAGCAAGTCTTAAAATAAGAATGCAAGCACTTATAATATATATGTATGTATGTATGTATGTATGTATATTATACAAAAGCACGATCTGGCTACAGATACAAAGAGGAAACGTGCGCAGGCTTCCAAGCTTCTAATCAAATACAAACTGACATAGAGTGAAATAATTTACAAGCACAAGTAATAGAAAAAGTCAGAGTTAAACTTTAGAAATATAAATTTCTAGTGACTATTGGTATAATATGGTGGGCGACGAACGAATATAACAAACAAAACGCACAAAACGGGTACCGATACGGTTAACTGTTTTGCAGACTCCTCTGTATATCGGATCTCGAAATACAGAAATGAATATACTGCAGAGATCAGCATGAAAAAATATATATAAATGGTACATAGATATCAGCGATACGATCATCGATTCAAAAGTCGATATTCAGTACCGAAAATGCTGCTAGAATGCCGAAAATAAGATAAACGGAGCAGTAGCAGCCCAAATTTGACGAAACGAATTATGACATCTCACTCGGAAAATAATTTACATTTTAATTATGTAAAATATTCAAATTTTAATTTTTATTTATTTACATCAATTTTAACAATTTTAAATTGAAATTGAAGATTACACAATAAAATCAACTTCATATTTTTCAATGAAAATTTACCGTTTGCTATATTTAGTTAGACGTAGTCTAAATATTAAATTTTTATTGCAAAAATTTATAATTTAATTTCAAGCAAAATTTCAGTTAATTACGTTATAAATATCCTTAAAATTTACGGGTCGTTACATTCTCCCCCATTCAAAACTTTTCGTCCCCGAAAAGGAACGAGGTAGGGGAATAAAAAAACCTAGAAAGAAAAATAGATTAAAATACAAAATAAAACAATTAATTTAAAACCATATAAGTTTCAATTTTGTATTAATTAATATTCAATAGTTTTGTTTAATCCATTTTATTCAATCAATAAATAGTCATTAAATTCAAAATTGTTATTTTAAACTGTTGATTCAAGCCATATAAATTTCATTTACTTTTAAATTTGTTTATATCCAATTAATTTATTTCAATTCATTCTTATTTAATCAATCAATTTATTGTGTATACATTTGATTGAGCTTAATTCCATGTTTTCCATTCAATTGGTTTTTTTTAAATTTATTAACATTTATTACGAAAATACTTTTTCTTTTAAAACAAAATTTATTTTATTTAACTCATTTATTAAATCTATTTACCTTCAGCTAGGTTGATTCCACTAAAATTGAAGTTCAATATTTTTAAGTTCATATTTATCTGCTTAAATGGTCTTCTCTTTTTTTTATTTAATTTATTTCATCTAACATATTTTGCACATATATATATATTTATATATTAAGTGTATAAACATGCTATAACCATATACTATTCAACAAATAAATTTTCCCTTTTATTATTTAATTTATCATCTGTAAATTCCCTTAACAAAATATCATTTTTGATATCCTATTACTTAGATCATAGTGTATACTATCCAATTACTTATTCTCATTAACATTTAACCATTTCTAGGCAAGCTATATTAAGGTTCGGAGCGTAATTAAATACTATACAAATATTCCTTTTTATTTACAACATTAATATTAAGCCATATTTTAGTTTGAACAATTTATTACTTAAGTTTTCTTCTTGTATAACCTTTAGTTCTAACCTAACCTTTTAACTTTTTGAATAATTCAGGTAAGTTATATATATATATATATATTAGAATGCAATTGAATATTATACAAATAAATTTTATCCTAGTTCAACTGTTTCAAGTTATTTTAAATTTCTATTTAATTTTTAAACATTTCCAATATTTCAGGATTTTTGGTTCATTTCAATAATTGAGAACACTTACCGGATATATAATTTAAGAATCAAATTTTCGGTTTCACTTCCCACCATTTTGAAACAAATTATATGCATATATATGTGTGTGTGTGTGTGTACATTATATCAAAACATACTCAAGAAATTCAAATCAAATCAATTTTCCAAAACAAAAGTGTAGCGAAGGCGCTAAGTGGTCCCTTCACTCTAAAACTTGGAAATGAATGTTGATGATATTACAGTCATCATTGAAATTATTTTCCAGCGACAATGGAGGAGAGTACTGATTTGAAAATTTTAAAATTCTTCGAAAACAATTTCTATTCGAAAACACCTTTGAATAATATTCTCTAAAATTTTAAACCTAATTTTCTAAAAATACTGAAAATTGAATTCTCAAATTCTTAATTTAAATTCATTTCAATTCCAATCAGTTTATAAACCATGTTTTATAATTTCATTTATTTATTATGTTGCAATAGTCAAAGGTTTACAAAACAATAAATGAAAATCAAATATTATCATTTCTTACAACCAATTCATATAACTATTTACTTTCAGAAAATTTGTACTTATATATATAATATAATCATACAAAATTTATTTCATTTACCAAATTTGAAAACAATATCGTGCCAATTTGCTCTGTTTAACTATTTTGGAATTCCTATCGATAGCATTGATCAGACGAATCGATCAAAACCAAAAATCCAAATTTAACAACTCAAACAACACAATACATAAAACATTTTTAATATTAATTACAAATACATTCCCTCACTCGATGTTTCCAGAATGGATTCCAAAACAAGGATAGAGATCCAAATTTGGATGAACCCTAGTCAAAGGGAATTCTAATTCGAAGGCAGACTCAAAACGAAGATAAGATAATTACATTACAAAATAGAAAGATGGATATACTGATATTAATAGTGGGCGACCTTAACTGGGTCAACCATGATTTCAAGAATAAGATCGATGTAGATCTGAGGCAAATCGACATCTGATCACAAGAGATAGAATTTCAGGAATAGCAAGGGATAGTAGCATCTAAAGCGAGGATACAGAAATCTTCGGTAAATCAACGCCTGTTGTAAAGAGGTTTCACCCCTTTACAAATCATACTAAGATTGGCGGGACCGTCGATTCATTATAGAGATCAATCGAAGTGGAGCTATAGGATGCTGCAGAATCTAGGAGAACATGAATAGGGAGAGACAAGAATGGATTTCCAAAACGAAGGGGAAAATTCCAAAAATTCAAAGGAAACCAAATTAAAGAGAAAGAGGCTCAAGCTCGAATGAAGGTGATTCTATAATTAATTCTACTACTTATGCTAAGTTTTTCCTAAAACCAGAGCGTTAATACCAACTGTAACATCCTGGTATTTCGTGCCGTTCGCATCCGCAAATGTTAGACTTGAATTGCTCAAAACAACTGATTGTGAATTTTATATTTGGCAAAACTCAACATATACGGTAAAAAAATCAATCATAGAATTAAAGACACGGAGTATTACAACAATAAGCAGTGGAATAGAATAAATAGTAGTCCATGAAGCTACTATATAAACATCAGAGTTTGAAATATAATATAACATAATATCTCCAATATAATGTAGTCTCGAATACAAACAGATGACAGTCCGAACAAAACAACTGGATAGCTGAAAGCTAAAAAAATATAGATGGATCTTCAAGAAAAGCTCTAAACCTCCAAAGGTGAGTCTCAAATCCTATGACACTCAGTCTGACCTGACCATAAAGCAAAAGATAAATACTCGAGTCAGGATTAACATTCTTATATAGTAAATATGACTCAAGCGAAATGTTAACTGAAATACAAGTAACTTAAAGGATGTTTGGGATTCCCACCCTCTAAGGATCCGTAGAACTATCCACTATGTAGTAATATATGCTTTTATTACATGTCCATAGTAAATTAAACTATTAAAATAGTGTTAAGGTGTTACCCATATCCCCCTTAACACATTTTATATATTTTCCTAGTTTATACAATGCCGTATACTCCCCATAAACTTGAGGTTTACCCAGAGGACATCACATAGGTATGGTACAAAAAAACTCGTAGAAGGCATGACAGGGCATGCGACAAGGCACTTGAGGCAATGCC